>OX411282.1:3837343-8637343 GCA_948146005.1 Nomada fucata
TTTGCCGTTTCTCCTCGGGGCCAGCCTTAAGCGCGACGCTTGATTACGTACGTGTATCCGTGCCTGTCCGAATCGTCGTCGTTTCTCATCCCCCGTGTCACAACCCCCCCTGGACAACGATATCAACCGTATTGCTGATATTCCCTGGTTCTTTTTTATTCGCGAGATTTTACGAAAACGCGAAATCCACCCGCTTAAGTGCCTATCGTCCCGTCGAAAATTCGTGGTACTTTTCAGGGAATGTTTGTAGGACGATACGGTCCATGCAAGGGGCTCGTCGACGATCGACGCGAACGACGAGATTGATTATTCGCAGCGATTTTATTTCCCTTCGTTTCTGTACCGCAATCGACGATCCGACCACGGCTCGTTAGGACACGACAGTGTCGCAAGCGAAATACGTCGGTCGCAATTTGTAAAATTTCCTGCTCCCCTCGAAGGCACTGGATCTCGGTGTAATATTTATTGGACCCGTTCCTTCCGGCTGGACGAACCGCAATCGTACGAACGACGATTGGAATTCGTCGCGAAGGATGAACGGCTATCAATGAAGGACGCGAACCGGCTATCCGAATTTATCCGATCGCCGCCTCGGAGCGTAGAATTTACTTCGCGGGTTAGAAAAAATGCTGTTACCCCTAAAACTTGTTATGCAAAGCATCCTTCGATACACATGAACGAACGGGAAGGGGAACGGAGATTGAACTTTTTTAAATTCATGAGAACGTTTCTGCCCTACTACGGTCGCGCACGATTTCAACGGAATGGAAACGTAACGCCTTTAAATCGAGTTACGCAATTTTTTTTTTTTCCCCTCCCTGTCCGATCGCGAACGTATTTAACGTTCCGCTATAGCTTCGCTAATGACCACTACGTTTTAATTCGACGCAAATTCACCGCCGATTTTTCTTCCCCTCTGCTATAGGAGATTTACCACGGTCGGGAATAAAACCGAGGGAAGTATTTTCTTTTTAAGGCGCTAATGCACTAGTGATTCCTGGAGGTGGCGAGAAAGATTAGGAAAAGGTTCGATACCTCTAGTAAAGGTCTCTCGATTAAATGGAAATAAATCGACGTAGCGATTGGGCGAATCGCAACGACGGATCGTAATTGAAAAATCGTGTTTTCCCCTGTGTCGGGGGTTAAAAGACGCGAGAATAGACGACAGGGGATAGTGGGTAGATAAGCAAGTGGAATCGGGAAACTAATTGCGAGTACAGCGCGTGCAACGATCGACGAAAATCTTCGTACCAGTAACGAGCGACCGTTATCCAGCGATAACGTGTCCGGTAGAAATTTCGAAAAAGTTTGACACCGCGAGGAGTCGCTGCTGCAAGACGGACAAGGGATCCTGAAAAGTGCTTAATGGTCGAAGGAATTTCATCGGGAATTCAGATCGTCGATTGCGACGGAACAGCGGAAACGTGGACTTCGCACTGGGCAAATTTGATTGGCGAGGCAACGAAACTCGTCTGCCGCTTCCTCGAAATTTTATCTCGTTCACTTGAACCTGTCGCCTTTCTTACACATGCGCGTCCCTTTTACCGGAACTCAGCAGAATTTTAATTATCGTCGGCCGTCTCCGCTTTCAGGACTTCTCGGGGAACCGGAGAACGGAAACGGACGAAAAACGATAATTCACGATGCATAAAGTTTACGATGAAATATAAACTCAACGGTTCGAGTGGCGAGCTGCTTTATTATGAATTATTCTACACTTTTGGATGGAAGTCGCTGCGCGGAATATTTCATAATCGTAATTTTTACACAATTCCACGTTACGCTCATCCACGCTGCTGCAGCGCCGTTAAAGAAATAATTTCACGAATCAAGCAATCCAAGCGATAATTCAACCACGACGCTGGATTAAATTTTTGCAGGCAATTGTGCACCATACCGTCATCGACTGGAGAGTTCTCGATGTCGAAAGTTCCTTCATGCATCGCGCGGGTTGTTTCGCGTACACGGGGTCGTAGGAAACGCGGAGACGAAAACGGCAAGATAGTTCCATTCGATAATTTCATTTCTCGAATTGTGCGTCCGTACGTTTCGCAGTGGCGACCGTTCAGCAATCGATATCCTTCGCACACAAACAGAAGAAAAGGGGAAAAACGATTCTACGGGCGGTGATTTTTTATAAATATTTAAAGACTCCTTCCCTGAAGAATCTGGGGAAATATTCTTAACAAGGATGATCGCGGTCCACGACCGAAGAGGGTCAATTTGAAACGCTGGAAACGAAAGGAAAGTTGGAAGCACAGTTGCGCCGTAATCGTCGTTATTCTTCGGGGTGGCTCGTCACCGGGCGAAACCCACTTTGCTTGCGTGGAAGCCCGAGAAATCGTCGACGGGCAAGCCCCGGGAAAAGAGACACGCAGTGAACAGGACAGGGACGAGCGATCACGTTAAAAAGACTACGTTCCATCGCGCGGGTCGAACACGCTGTTTCGCTGATACAAATCGAACCATTGTTACAACCGTGCCACGAGCACTCTCTGTTCCGCGGTTTTGTTTCCACTATCCGAAGTATCAGCCCGCGAGTTTCGTTTAATTAAATCGGTTGATTTTCGTCGGCTGGCCGTGAACAGTGCGCGCGGCAATTTGTTGAACACCCCGAGGGACGAAGGGAGGCGGGGATGACGCTGTTCGAGGGATGCAGAAACTAATTTGATCGCTGGGCGAGGGTTATATTGGCGAGACTTATCGCGAAGTTCTTTGGACGAACGAGTGATCGTTCGGATAGAGGGGTTGAACTGTAATTACGCGATTAAGGTGTTCGTTGGGTGTAATTAAATTAAAGGAAGCGTGGTTAAATCGCCGCTCAAATCCGAGCGTTCCGTCGAACCGAAATTAGCCTTTCGTTCGTAAATTTGTTGTACAAGCCGTTTCAATTTCGGTGCTTGTAAATTTACGAAACTGTTCGAAACGAATGGATGCGAGGACGAGCGATTTGTAGTTGCTCGCCTGACGTGGTTAACTTCGATTTAATAAATACCTGCGCGGTTCGAAGAAACGTCTGAACGCCGTTCGTGAATTCAACGCTACACACGGTTGCCCCGTTAGAATTGTGCCGGCAATAATATCACAATTGACGGCGAGTCGTCGAGTTCGCGGAGGGAACGACCGGTAACAATCGTAAATTATAATCCTGCGCAGTTTTGTTCGAAAAATCACGCTCATCGGTTTCGATTACCCCCCGATAAATATTCGCCGATATCGCGTCCACGGACTGGTACACAGGACTATTTGTCCAGCTCGACCGCGTTAAAATATAATGCGCAACTTGTTTCAAACGGACATACGTTGACTCGTTTTAACAGTTATTTACTCAGCGTTAAATATTCTCTCGAAGCGCGAGGTACGTTTACACATTTCATTAAAAAAACTCCCAGCGGCTTCCGCGTCTGGTTGAAATAACAGGGTTCCGAAAAAAAATCTGATTACCGTAATGCGCGTTCCCCTTGATACTCTTCTGTAATACCAGACTTCCACGCGAATGAAAACTTTTCTACCACAAATAGTTTACGAATAATTTATGCTGATCGTCTCGGGCGAATCGGCCCGCACGAGTGCGTAATATTTATATCGAAACTTCGGACAAACTCGTTCCCGTGCGAATCGATCTTTCCCAAACGATCCCAACTTCTGGGTCCCGTCGAACTTCGCCAACGGAAGTTCTCCCCGCGCGAAAAGTGCGGACGAAAGCGGGACATAGGTCGGTTCGTTGACCATTAATCGCTAACCGATTGGAAACCGTTGGAAATTCGCGCGTATCTCCCCGTTTCAACCGAAGCCGCACAGAAACCGCGAGCACCGCTAATACCAACGATAGTTCCGTCGAAAACTGTCGATAATCGTGACCGACGCGACGCCGACCAGATTAGACGTCGATCATTCGTCGACACTTGGCTTAGCAATTGTTCAACGTTAACCGTATATCAACCGCCCCTCGGAATCTTCGACCGCGAAGCTTTCCCGTACACATACTCACGTTTCTCTCGTTTCCGCGGGCACCGTTAGGCGTTCAGGCCAGTCCACACTGCACACGTCCGTCCCCTCGCCGAGAAACCACCCTGTCAACGCTTCGAAACACCAGACACTCGACCCTCGATATTCACCGCACCGGACTTGTCCTGCGTAGCATGCTTTCCACTGAAATCCTTGCCTCGCTATGGGAGCCTCATCGAAGTTCGATTCAAACGCGGTCACACCGAGCGCAGGATGAATTATGCCCGATGGATCTAGCCAGTTCTTTCTCGTGAACACGAGACGATCCCATTGATTCGCGTGTAACCGGCACGATAGGCAAGCTGCATCGGTGATTATCGTGCTCGCGGCGCGTGATCATCGGAAATGTTCATCCCGATAGCTGGATAACGGAGCATTATCTCGGTCGGGTTCTCGTTATCCTGCGGGCGATCATGGCGAACCGCGAGAGCCAAGCCGAAAACTATTCCCGGCTGATCGTGGCCACTTCTCTTACCGATACCGCGACGTTACGGAAGTTTCCATTCGGATATTGACACCGGTGCGCGAGATAAATTGAACAAACTCGCAACGCCACTTCACCCCAAGGTATATCGCAACGAGAGCGATCGTTCGATCAGCTTCGTTTCGTTTCGATTGAGTTAACGCTGACGTTAACGTCGGTTTGCCTCAATGCCAAGACGGAACACTATCAACCCCCTCGAGCATCGTAAATTATTTTATACTTCACGCTACGTTTTCTTGCTCCTTTCGTTTCTTTTCCTTTCGACCGCACTCGTACAATGAATCTCTCTACGCTCCAACACGATTCGCAACCGGATAACAGGATGCCCACCTGGCTCTAAGGGTGAAACGGACACGCGATCGAGAACACCTTCCCGCTTTTCGAACGCGCGGTCCGACGATCGCGAAAGACGCGCGGGCACTGGCTGCACCAGGACTATCTACCACCCCCCGGACGATTGCGCGGACCGCTGCTAGAGGGTGGTGGATGGCTTTCAGGGGGTGGCCGCGCGAGAAAGAGGGGAAATGGGGAGGTTACGCGGCTGCGGAGAGGGTCGGAGGGTGGCGAAGGCGCGCACAAAACGCGTGGATTCACCGACGCGGCGTCTCACTGTTCCAGGGTGCCAAATACACCCTGGTGGGAACCGAAGTTGAGGGCTATATGGGTTACTGGACCTCATCGTCACGCGTCGACCCTGACCACGCACGGAATTAAACTGGCTCGGGGGTTCCATTATTTGGTACGATCGGAGTTGCTTCTCTTACGTAGCAGAAGCTGGAGGGAGCGTTTTAAAGAGGGTGTAATTATTTCATTTTTCGTGGGTGAGTTGGCTGAGATATACTTGCTCGAAAACAAACGAGATTAATGGAAATCGTAATTGGGGGAATATGCGAATACGCGAATACCTGCGTGTTCGTTACACGTGCGAGGAACGGACGGGGTTAGAGTTCATCTCTGGCAGGGAATTTTATTCGCGTGAAATTGTGGATGAAACGAAAACAGCGTAAATTTTGTAACAGCTGTATTTGCGTTGAGATTCGTGCGTAAAATAAAATTCGAGAATTGCAGTCTTGAGGGAAACATTCCGACGACGTATAATTTTCGGTTCCCTATTTCATATTTCGTTGAAAGCTCACTTGGGCCACTTCTTACGCCCGGAAAGCTTTGAACAGTCCAACTTCCTCGAGGAAACAGGTCGCTTTTGATCCTGTACGGTTTCAAGGACAGGTTCAAAGAATGAAGAGAGACTCTCGCAGCCCTCGGAGGGGAATTCGACCGACTTCTTGCATTCAAAGCGCGCTAAACTTCTTATTGAACGGCGTTTTATCCAGATTACACGATTTACCCGACCATATCGCGACTTCGTCGCTGAACGAAAGACCTGCCGGCGAGAACGCCTCTTTTCCCCACTCTGTTCCAGGACCGTCGAGCATAATTCAAAGTTGATTCAGGCAGGAATCTCGAAAAGTCTTGTCGGTGAAAACGTTGCCTCTGCATAGAAACCAACGAACAACTTTCGCGAAAACGAGAATCCCCCGGCAGCTGCCGTCTTTAGTTCCTGCCAACTGTGAATTTTCGCGAACGCACGGCACCGCTGTTTTCCGACATTGACAAAGAAAAGGGAACAAGAATTGAACACTGCTGTCCTCGCCGTTGACTTTCGCAACCTCCTCATTTGCGCATTTAACGAAATAACCGACGCTGTGTCCAGCATTGAAGATGCAAAAAAAGAAAACTTCGCGGAACATTCATTACAGTCATTCGAAACGCCATCGCAGACCAGTGCGATCGACCTTCTCTCCTTCGAATTCATCCGCCAGCACCGTGTACTCGACGCAAGGGAAGACAGCGTGACTACGGCGGAACATTTTACAGCCGGCGAAACGGGCGGAATTAATGAAAGAGCCAGCGAACAACACGGGGACAACGGAGTTCGATCGAAGTCAAGGCATGAAGCCAGGCAAAAGAGACGAGTAGGGCGTCCAGCCAGAAGAGGGTAGAATAGAGGAGTCGGGACAGACAGTGGGAAGCGACGAGTGTCAGAGTAAGAAGGAGTCACGTACAAGTCGTCGCCACCTTCCGACACCCGCCGTAGAACCGAAGATACCATACAGAGAAGCAAAGTCGCTTTATCTGGGTTAGTGGACGTCGACCCTGACCACTTCCTACGCAAAGAGGATTGAATTAAACTCGCATTTATCAAGCGTTACGCCGTTACGTGACACGACCGGCCATCGTCATCGGTCAGCGTGGCAATCCGGCGAAAAGAACTTCGCGATGGGAGGGATCCCGAAAGAGCTTCATTTTTAGAACGTCAGTTCTTGGACCAGGACGAGTGCACCTGGACGGCCATTTCGAAGGAGACCCCTCTGGGAGACTCGTCCAAGGGTTGAAGATGAAACTCCATCTGATTCAAGGTGGCGGAGAAAAATATCGACCCGGTACGTCAAGTAGAGAAGCACGATCTTCTGTTTTCGCTTGAAGCGACGATGCTAATTAAATTGAACGAGGTGTGTAAATTGTTTGCAAAAATCCTTTCAAATCCGTTCAAATTATTCCCCGCGGTGCATCGACGACCTCTCCGTCCATCGTCGCGAGATTATAAAACTCTCCGCGAGATTCTCTCCTTCTGGAAGCGTATTGCTCATTCGGTCGCCCCCTTCACTTCGAACCAGCAACATCATTTTATAAACGTGGAGTAAAACGAACGCGTCGCTCCGACGAGAAAAGTTTAGAAAAATGAAACGCGCGTTTCCTCGATCGTAATGCTGTGATGCATTAAAAGGACGACCGTGCCGTAACAGTTTGCTCGATGATCGAGCATTCTAAATTATCCTAACGGTACTGTTCGGTTTTTTTCCTCGCGGTTAAAATTGACACGGCGGAGACGGTCGATCATCGGACGCGTTACTTTCACGACGCATCTGTCAACGAAATAGAAAACTCGCGCGGCACCCGAGTCGGACAGAAATCGACGCTTCGGCTAATACGATCGTTCTGTCCGACCGCTTTCCGCTCTCGCAACAAACTGCGCCCGCGAAATTTCGCGCACAAACTTCCTCAGATTTCCCGCTTGAGCGTCCACTCCGTCGAGTTTCACGAGCGGCCCCCTTAACGTCAAACCCTCTTCCCCGGCAAACGAATTTCCGCGGCCTCGAACGAAGTTAGCGCAAGAACCACGAGGAAACTTTCCGCGGCTCGCGCGTGGATGTTCGATCCCCGGCGTAAGCACGATCGACAATGTTTAGCGAACGACCACGGAGTCGCGAAAGGGCCGGAAAAGTGGCCCCCCGGGACGTCCGGTCACGCTCGTTTCCTCGTTCGTGAAACGTCTCAATGGATTTCGCACGGCTGTCACGAGGCAGCTCGACGTCTTCCTTCTGCCCGAAGACAAACATCTTGGCGGCGGCCCAGGAAAACCGCTGACACATTTCCGCGGATAATGTAACTCGGTTTGCATGAAATCATCGCTAACGTAACGACAAATCCGCGACAAAAGCGCCGCTCGAGAGACGCCGCGGAAACGATCGGGGCATCCCATCGCCACTTTATTTCGTCTGGCACGCGGATCGTTATCGACTGTCGGCGTAATTTTCTCTTGTCACGGCGAGAGTGCATTTTATTGGACGCGATATTACTGTGATATTTTTTTTTTTTTTTTCCCCCGACGTGCACGGATGATTTCATCGTAGATAACGAATTTAATCCGAGCTATCCGATACGATTCCGCGAGCAGCGTTCCGTATGAGGAAGATGATAATAATAATAATAATCATAATATATCTCTAAACCGCGTGTATCACGCGCGCCGGATATTTATGCACCGCGCTCGCTAGTTCCTTTGACGATGGGACAATGAATTGCCCGTTGTTTCGCGTTGACGCAGCATAAAAAAGAATAATGAAAAAATGATGAACGAGCTGTGTAATCTTCTATCCTTGGCGTAAAATACAAAAAAGGAAGCAGCGAACTTCGTTAATTACATTTCACATTTCACAAACGAACGGGGAAAATCCTGTTTCGCTTTTAATGGTCGTGGTGGAGTTCGCTGACAATGATTGAGATGTGCAAGAAGGATCGTATCGCTCATAGAAAATATTTCCACGCTGTGGCAAAATTTACCTCGCGCCTACTCCGAGGGAACAATTTGTTTAACGCAGAGGAACTACGGAGCATCGCTGCGCCAAAAATTAACCAGCGCGCTTTGAAATATCAAAGAGGGGCGATCGACGCATCCCAGCGCATGTCGTTTCACAGCGAGGCGAGGATTCAGTTTGTTCTCTGTTTAAAAGCAGCGTCGATCGACGCTCAACGTGGACGCGCAAAGCGGCCAAACCGCGCCGAAAATATCAGCTGTGCCGCGGGGGTCGTCGAGGACCCTATATTGCATCGCGTGACGAAGATTGCTCCCTTCTCCTAGGAACGTTTGCCGCATAAATCACGAATAGACGAGGAGGATCTCTCTCCGCCACGATGGAGAATCGAGCTGGTCGACGCTACGGTGGAAAAACGAACAGAGGGAAACGTGTATCGCCGCGAATCGTTTCCTCCTCTCATTTTTCCACGCAATCAAGCCGCTCTAGTTTCGACTACATGGGTCTACTTTTTTTTCCGCCCCCTATATCTGTATCGAGGCTCGCAGCTGCTTCTCCTCGGCGAAAACACGCTGTCTGTCGGTGTTCGCCGTTGATCAAAGGTTCGTTTGACTTTTCCCACCCCGTAGGTCGGCCAAACGCAGCGGCGATTTAATTCCGAGGGTTCGTGGACGCTGCGAAGATTGTTGCAACGACCAACGTACGGATGGAATATTTTTACGCGGACTGCCAACGAAACAATTTCTTCTCGCGTCCGAGTTCGCGCAGGAAGGGAATGGAAGTCTCCGGAGGGGAAATATTTTATACGTATTATAAAATTTTCATAAATAATGGCATTATCTGGAGCGCCGTGAATTGTCGCAGTGCAATTTGAATTAGCAGCAGCAATGTATTTTGGTAAATCGTTTTCACGTTTCTGATAAAAACGGTTCGAAACTTTTGCTTTTTCGATTATCACGTGCATTACAGTGGGTATCGGTAACTCGATAACATCGCAGCGCGTCATTACCAAGATCGATCTCTACACCAGCCCGTTGATTCAACCCCCGTGATCGTATTCTGCAACGATCGCTCTGTTCGCAATTGTTAAATTTCAATGTTTGCGATATTATTGAAAATCCTTCGCACGGCTACCCATCGAATTCTTAGGGCACGAGAGAAAATGTCGGACAACGACGAAACAACCACTTCGTTAGGGGCGTTCGCTCCCCATGGGAACACGTGTATCCACCTCCCCCTTTGTGATCAGCGTAAATTAAGCCCGCTCGAACTCGTTGCACGAGGATCGAGGGTTCGCTTATTCGCGCCGATTTTCGCGGCCATTGTTCAGAAAACCCGGCGTGCTTGAATCGATTGTCGGGATCTTGGATCGACGCCAAAATCGTTCGATCCACCGCGACACCGCGCCGCCCCTTCGGCGTTGCGCGAATTTCGCTACCCCTTTTATCAGATCTGTCTTGGTATTTTGAAAATAAGTCCGTTTCGTTTAATCTTTTTTGTTCCGCCGCGATTGTTCAGCTTTATAGATGGACATTTTGTATCTGAGGGATTTTATTGCGAACGGGTATATAATACTTTATTGCCCTCCCCTTTTATTCCTTCGAAGGCAAGCTTCGTTTTACGTTCACTTTGCGATGCACCGACGTCGAACTTTATTTTTTTTTACGAGCCAAAGCAAATTTTCGTTCTTAAAACGGACGAATAATTTAGTTCGCATTAGATCCGGCGACCCGACTTCGCGTACCGTAAAAACGCTTGAAGGGCGGATTCGTTCTCAAAATTCGTCGCACCTGCTTGAATGTGGTTTTACGCGCAAGATTTATAGGCGGAGGGGTCACTACCTCCTTCTTATTCCGCCATTAGCGGGGTCGTTAATTAAGATGGTAAAAACGGGGAACGCAGAGGGTCGCGAGTCGCCGAAAGAAACGAATGCCAGCGACCTTAAAACGGTCGCAAACGTTTTTCGCAGCTCGTCCAGCATTTTAGTCTCTCCACTTTTCTTTCGACATTATAACTTTCAGCCCGTCGGTTCGATCAGAGGGATAGCCTCGAACTCAAAGAATTCGACACCCTCGCCGTTGAAACCAAGAACTTCGCGAACCGAAATGAACAGTTCGCTTAATTCTTCGATCGACTGCACGATAAACGAACGCGAACAAGTGAACGACGCGCCGCTATATCGATCTGAAATTTTATTCGTCAAGGTGTAGAATTTCGCGAATGTACTCTTCACCGTTTGTCTAGACAAGAAGCGCCGCCGTCGTAGATATAAATCACTGTAACGATGCGGGGCGGTCAACAGAGCCAGACGATATTACCGTAGTATCTCGTCGAGGCCGTGATTCATAGAGTAAACGTTCTCAGGCTACAATTACCGGGTATCAGGATGAATTTTCGATGTTATCCCGTTGTCATCGGGCAACGGGGGAGCCTGCTGTCGGCCGCTCGGCTCGTTAAATCCGCGCTGGCTCGAATCGAGGCCGTACATCATCCCCTACAACTTAACTGGGTTAACACGAGTTCGTACGGAGTTGCGCCGATTCAGGCAGGAACATTATATGGAAGCCGAGTGATGTGCTGCCCGGAAAACGGCGATCCCCCTCGATTCTACTACTTCCATTTACTTAACAGCCAATTTTCTTCTTCATTTTTTCTTTTTTTCATCATTTCTGCATATTCTAGATACACTCGTCCGTGCGATTATTCACCGGCACAAATTGCTTTTACGATTCGATGTTTGGCAGCGGTAATAAACGAAGAAGGGTACTGTTTTCGGGGAAGGGAAAAGAAATTATAATAAGATAATCAACGATGAGAAATATAAAGGGAACTGCGGCAAACATTTATTCGGTTCTAATGGAAATTCGGACAAAGGTATAAACGCAAATACGGATTCTTGGTTTAAATACAAATGCGATTTTTCTAATAAGTATGCTCCGCGATGGGAACCGTAATGGCGGACATAACAAAAATTCGTTCAACCGTGCCGACGACTAACGCCTCCATCGCGACGGCTACACCACTCTAATAATACGATACCAGAAAACTACGTAGGCGGAAATCGATATTCTCCCGGCGGGTCTCGAGTTTCGCGAAATGCAAGCTGCATTTTCAGCCGGCCGTGAAATCGCGCTGACGCTGTTCGATGGATACCATAGCCGTTTCCGGTTCCGGCGAAGCGAACAAGGCTCCGCGAACCGTTTCGAACTTCGTCGAGGAGGACGGTTCGATAATCGATCATATTATCGTCCCAGAGATCCGCATCGTCGCGAGCGACACGCGACGATCGTGGTACGCTATGAATTTCGCTCGGGGACGAAAGGGAAAGCGTCTCGTTTCTTCGTCAATGCGCCGCAATTAGGACCAATTTGTGCGATGTATCGAGGACGCGATGGAACTCGATGAGGCGCACGATTAATCGCAGCACGAGTGCAAGATCAAGTTTCGCGGAAGACGGCCTGCAGCTTCGACCGGGTATGAAATCGTGGACCTGCGTCTGGAACCGCGGAGAGATTACGTAATGGCCGGGGAAAAATGGAGAAGCAAGGGCAATTCGAGCCCCCTCCTCCTCGTTGCGAGGGGAAACCACCGATTTCGTTAAATTATTTATCGAAGATGCGCGATTCCTTTGTTCCTTGATTCCTTTGTGTGAAATTCCGAGGATCGAGTGAAACAAGCATCGAAACTCGACGCGAACGAACCAAGCGCCTATGTCTGCTGAATTTGGGCAGGGCGAGGATTAGAATATTCTGATGCATTTCCTTAGCGCTCGCGACTCTTCTTTTCTTCTTGCACGCGTACGCGCACTACGCCACGCACGAGTTCATTTTCAAAAGAGAAGGCCGTACGCGTGTGTACTAACTTTGAAAGGCGAACGAATTACGCGAGATTCCCTGCACGAGAAGAAATACGGAAAATTTGAAATT
The DNA here is from genome assembly GCA_948146005.1 of Nomada fucata. NCBI lineage: Eukaryota > Metazoa > Arthropoda > Insecta > Hymenoptera > Apidae > Nomada > Nomada fucata. The sequence continues at coordinate 3,849,856 of OX411282.1, forward strand.
TTAATTACAATTAAATCTGCGTTCTGCTGTCCATGAAAGCCGAGAGGTACGGACGCATGCTTCAGTAGCCAGAGAAACCCGTTTCGCGTCGTGCTGGAGAAATGGATCATTACGAGCTTATGTAACGGCAACATCAACGCACTCGCCGTCATTTCTAATGGCTTTTGCGAACCGCTGGATCAAAGTAAAGCAACTCCAATAGTCCGACTGCAAATTCAACATTCTTGGCACACTTTGTGAGCGCTCCGATTTACAATCGTCCAACAATCGCGCAACGAAATTATTCACGGAACAATTGAATAAAACGTGGCAACGCCACGGAACGATTTATACGTCCACGTAAACGTAACCGTATTATCTTCGAAGGCTAATATTTGCCTGCCCTGCGGCCGTCGCCAATTTTCAATTTACCCTGATGGAAGGAAGGAAAGGAATTCAACGACCGAACGAACATTTCCATTACTCCCGCGATACGTATAGAAATCTATCTATCGAAATTCTCTTCGTCGCGACATCAGCCGTTCAAAGGGCCGGGGAAACAAACCGATTCGTCCGACTTAATTAACGGAACACTCGCGTCCCCGTAATATTTATTCCGCTGTAAAGCTTCCGTACACTTTTCTACCTCGTTCATTAACCGTCGAATATTCGGCTACCGGTTTTCCTCCTGCGGCACCGCGGCCTCCCCTTCCTGACATAATTCGCCGCGAAGACTATTTTAAACGAAACTCCCCGTTCGCAATTTCTCCCGCACCCTACGCTCCCCGCGGAACGTTCCGACTGGTTCCGCTTCTTATTAAGACATTACGAAATTCATAGCCCCGCCGGTGATGGCGGTCGGCCGTTCGGACGACTCGAAACGAGGAAGGAATTGGAACGTTTCGGCGGCACACGCGAAACGATCTCTCCGTGTCGCACGAGAGAGAGAAGGATTTCGACAGTGTTAGACGGACTTTAAACTAAAAGGCAGTGAAAGTGTTCCTGTGGTGCATGACGGGAGTAATGACACTTACACAAACGCGTCGATGCACTTCCACCGCGGTGCTCCATCTGTGCGGAGAGCCGACCGTTGCCGTTGCAGGCAGCATGCCTCTGTCAGTCGATTCGTTAACGAAAGACCAGCGGAGTCGTACGTTCGGTGCAGCTCTATTGTTGCACCGTTCACGGTACTTACTGAATTACGGTGTCATAACGACGGAGGCTGAGAATAATCGAGGGGATAGACAGAAGTGCGGTACGCATCGAGCACTCGGATAGAACAAGCGTACGACCGCAACGTTTCCTGCGTTGCAGCTCCCGCAATGTGAAATGAAAACTGGAATGATTTTTTCCCCGAAATGAACTCGAAACGTCCGCCTGGACACGCGAATTCTCGAGAAACTCTGGTATTCTCGAACGAACGAAACGTTACATAGCATAGCGAGTACACCGTACTGGCAACTGATTGAACCCAGGAACTGCGAAGCCGCGCAGATTTCTTGACGCCGCTGAACGCAAAACCAATACCGATTAATAGCTCGTCATAATCGCGCCGTTAATTTCTCGTGCACGGTCGGCAAGAAACTCCTGCCGGCAATTTAACAGCGACTTTCGACACCCGATTTACGGCCAACCGGTACACCGATAATTCATGCGCATTCGTCAAACTGGCGTCGGCGCGTGATCAGCGTTTTCGAGCCGCCAGAAAATTCGTTCGAGGCTGGAGCGCGTAACAACTGGCCGGGCAGCATTCGGTCTAATTTTCGAACGGCGTTTCCTACAAGGATCGGAACGAACGCGGCCGATCGCCGTGCGGAAAAAGGCGTAGTCTCGGGGTCCGGTTTTATTACGGGGACTTAACGCGAAACGCGGCCCACACGCGGCCTGCACAACGTGCCCGAGGTTTCTGTGCGCCGCGATGCACACGTATCGTGCACGTGATTAACAACCGACGCGGAAATTCGCGATCTCGAGTTCGACGGAACAACGTGGCTCACGTCGCGAGTAATTCTCGGGGGATGTCGCAATGGTTTTGCTCGCGGCTTCTAATTTCTGCGAACAATCGTCGCGGGCAGGACGTTATTGTTGGCGAAATTACTTGAAACTCCGGCGGTGCTTTGTTCCGCTCTTGCTTTCTTTTATCCGTTTCCTTTTATCCCTTTTGTCCACCGGGGCGGGTGATATCGCGGGGGGAAAGAAGGCAAGGGACAATGAAACGTTGAATTAGCTCGTTGAACGATATCGAACCGCCGATGTTTAGCACCGATGGAATTTGTAAGGTCGTGCTAATGGGTGCTCCACGTTCGGCTGCGAGCCATGAAAGAGCACCGTTATCGAGGAACGTTGCGCGTTTAATATCCGCGCGAATAAACACGAACGCAATTATGAAAGCCTTTCAATCGCCGCCGTTCTAGCGCTGTTATGTCAACTGTTATTTTATTCAACGTCCGCGAACACCGGACTCGGCCTGAGGAAGTCGAAAGGAACGAGAAACGAATCGCGAGGAAATTAACGATCGACGCGACAAGCTTGTAACGCGAATTCGCGAACGACAGCGGGAGAAATTGCGTTTGTTTTGGCATTACGTCACTGATCGTGGCAACCGTTCCCCAGAATGAAGAATTCAGCGCAGGCAATGCGGACGGGATAAGGTAGACAACGGTGCAACAGATGCGTGCAAATAAATAAGTGACTTCGAAGCACGATTGCTCGGGAAGCTTCGCGCGGAGCAACGTCGAGTACACGAAACCACGCGGTCAATTAATTTTCCAGCGAAGCTCCCTCGTATCATCGTTAGCTCAAACGGAGCATCAACGTCGATGAGTTCTCCCCCACAGCGAGCGGCTATCGAATCCACCCGGCACAATTTTCAACCCGCTCGCCCCCTCGAGAACGAAGTTTCTCCCCGAAAATTGGCACAGCTGAAACGCGAACCGGACTCGGAAGAAACGGCGACGAATTACAAGAACTCCGGGTGACTTATTATCGGTGGCAGCTTATTGCACCGGCCGGGCCGCGCGTTGCGTCTCGTTGCCAAGCGTTCGCGGAATTTGCAAGCTCGGCCAGATGCACGCGAGAGAAACGGGAACAAGCGTGGGCTAACGAGCGACAGGTACGAAGGAAAACGGCGAAGCAGCGGTGGCAAAAATTGCCGCAGCGTAAATTCAGCGACGGAATTGTCGTTCGAGGAGCGGCCACAAAATTGGAATGACGTCGATTCAGCGGGAGGAAGAAGTTTCCCGAACTTGTCCGGGCCGCGTCTGGAGCATCAACGACGATATTGACGAACGCGTTGAAACGGCAATTTGTTTAGGGGAAATGCACGGATTCTGGCTGCAACGGTGCGCTTATGTCGCGAAGAGAACGATTCGTCGGTCTGTCGGCGAGACGACGGAACACGGACGAAGAAATATTCTCCCCCGTTCTGACGGCAGATAAACGGTTTCCTTCCAAGAATTCCAAATCCATCGTGAAACCTATCAAACATTAGCGTGACCCTAAATCGCTCTAATGTACAGCGGCTCGTGGCGGTGCCTCTGGCGTTGCCTTGTCGTCGGGGATGTAAAAGACGACGCAACGTTGGTCGTTGGCTTTCCCCGGGGTGCTCGAGCCGATTCGTCTGAACCGCTTCGAAAGGAGATACGATAAGTAATTGCTTTGTGACGAGGGGACGCGAGAAAGTGGACGGAAATTCTGCGGGCCGACGTAATAGATTAACTCGTCGGACCATCCACTGGATTTGAACAATTCAAGCGGCACCCTTTCGCGTACGCTTTCGTCGCCGTTTCCTTTATACTTCACCGTACTCCGAGCGATTTCGGCCGACCGCGGCCTCGGCTCGCGTTTCTGGGTCTCCCCTTTTCTATACTCGTATCTGGGGATCACCATTTAGGACGACTTTGAAGGATTTATCGTTTCGACAAGCGTTTCAGAATTCTGACGCTCCTCCGTTACCTATTTTCGGTGCCGCGAGCCGACCTCGTCGATTCCAGAGCGAAGTCGAACTGCGACCCGTCTAACGTACAGTTGACGGCTCTCGATTCTGTACGTCGAGCGGACGATATTTATAGTAGCAGAGCGGGGACGCGGTAATGCACGGGGCCTGAAAGTTTAATTGCTCGCGTGCGATATAAATGTGCAGCCGTGTGAGTGTTTCGTGCAAGGGTACATAGCGGAGTATCGCGAAATCGGCGGAAAGAAAAGGGAAAGGAAGAACTTGGCTCGACCAAGGCTGTGCGTCGCGTCAGAAACCAAAGAAACGATCCAATCTCTGAATGAACGCAGGCCAATGCGCAAACGTTTTCTGTGCGCACGTTTCCCTATTGTCGTATGGCGTCGATTGGAACGGAGTATCCTGCACTCCGCGACCGTTCCGTCAAAGGGGACGCGACAGTTGTTGATATCGACGGTCCGGGTATCAGCTATCGAGTATCGATACGTTATTTCGTGGTGCAGGGAACGCGATTGAAGATCGGAGGCAAGAGATATCCGGTAGGATGCTCGGTGCGTCGCAGGACGCAGGGAAGCAATTTTCAGACGGTCGAATCGAATCGTGCCGCCGCTCTCGTCGTCGATCTTCGATAATAAAATAAATTATTGGCCCAGTCCCCGCGATGTCGCAGCATTCTTTGCGCCATTAATGAAATCGTCGAGAGTAAAAGTATCCTCCGGCGAATCGTTATTGCGACTCGAAACTGATACGGCCAATGTCGAGTAGATCGAACGGCCCGTGAACGTAGAAATTCGGAGGAAATGAGAAGGTTCTTTAACAACTAGCGCATTTCGTTATGGTTACGAGCGAGTATCGAAATGTTTCAACGATTTCTATCGTTCTTTCTTCCGACAGTTTTTGTTCCCATCGCGTGATGGAAACTTTCGCGAAACCGTGGCACGATTCCGCGATGCAATAATTACTTCGGACGTTTTTCTAGTTGTAGATCGACGTTGAGTAATCGGTATGCATCGCTGTTCGTCGTTATTGGTGGAAAGCGCGCTGCTTTCTGCCGGCGATGGTGGAAATCGATTCAGATCGACGCCGATCGGATTACGGGCGAGATTCCTCCAATCCGGCGGAGTGATCGGGCTTAGAAGCGTGCTTTCGCCGACACCGTTGCATCGAGATACTGTTTCTTTTACGCCCGATTGCCGGGTTCAAGGGAAACGTTTCTTGCCGCTTCGAATTCGGTGCGGAAAGAACTCGTCGAGCTGCTCCACGCGAAACGAATGCAAGGACGCGGACAAGTTCAAAATCTAGTTCCCTTTATCGATTTCACGGGATCGCCAATGCATTATCCCTTCCCCCCTCGTCAATTTTTCAATTCCAGCCGTTCGGCGCGACGGGCGAACGTCTCTTAAAGTACTGTAAATGCTACTGTAATAATAATGCTAGTACTGTAAAATAATAGTGACGGTGAGAAATGTAAAAGGAGGAACTGTACAACGCGACTGTCTAATTAGAGGGCGAATAAATAAATCGTCGGTTACCGCGAAGTCGGAACTTCCAACGTAGGTCGCAGACATAAATGATACAGCTGGTATAAAATTCAAGCATCTTTCATCCCTTAAGAAACTCGACGCCCGGGGTGCATTTGATTTCGCGGCGGCGTACGACGGTCGCGTCGAACGTGCATTGAATGCGCATACACCGTCCACCCTAAATTCAACGTGCCCCCGGTTCTTTTGTTTATTACAATAACGTTTCAGAGCATCGTCGCCGCCGGCGAGAAAACGTAGACGCACGTCCATTCATTTCACCGTCGGCTTTCTGAATGGCGGATACGTCGCCCGTTCCAGGCTCAAGGCGAACCGGAGAACACTGTGCGCATGTGGTTCCCTCGAAGACGAGCAGAAACCCATTAGAACGCGGAATGAGTCGCGAAATGGAACGCGAATTTCCGTTGCCGGTGGACATTGGAAAAGTCCCCAGGGACGACTCGGAGTGTAATACGCGACCGTGTATAACGCCGTTGAATATCGAAACGCCGCGAAACTTCTTGCGTTTCATTCCGTGGGCTTTCGTGGCCCTCGGTTCGACGGTTCGTAAGGTTATTATCGAGAAATTCCCTCGCGATTTTATGGACGTATGTGTATTATGCGAGAGATGATGGTGTTGGGGATGGATGATGAAGCTTGTCGGTCGCATAACAAAGTCTGCTTTAAGAATTTACGATATTGGAGTAGTTAACGGGAGGGGAGGGTATAACGACGTAAGTTTGGGATGGGTCGAGGGGGCGTGGAGATAATAGATAACGACACGGTTGTACAGTGGAATGCTAATGGTGCTCCGGAAGGTATTTATTAAATTACATCATCGTTGATGCGCGATCCGATATCTTAAAGAACCGTTGTTGAATATAAGCGAGACAATGTTTGGACCGAAATTGTTTGAACAGAAATGGTGAGAATGGGGGATGCAATTGAACGAAAATATAATACGTTGCGTGTGACGTGTAAACTTTTAAACATGGGTCTCCTTCGATCGCAGAACTTCCTCGACCCGACGGAAGACAATTAATAACGCAGCGATTCCGCGCGGAAAAACGTTTCGCGTATCGTGCCTACTTTCCTCTTTTCGAGAGAATCGAAACCGGGAAACTTTGCGATCGTGGAATTGCTTTATGATCGACGATCTGCGTTTACGAGCTTCGACGCCTACGACAGAAGGAAAAAAGAGGAAGGAAAACGCTGCTGCGTTCCGCTGGTAGAATATAAACTGGCGGAACGTCCGGGCAATAACGCAAGCAACAAAAAAAGAAAATGGAAATACCGCCCTATCGATATTTTACGCGAGGAGGGAGAAGAAATGATACTACATTTACCGGAAATTCGTCGATGAATTGTTTATCTCCGTCGAAGAAAAGTTTGTGTATATCGTTGGAAAACGTTTTAAACGAATCGACGTGACTTCTGTAGAAATAAATGGCGAGCGGACGGACGTCCGATAATTCCACTCCCTCGATTTATCCCAGACTGGAGATAGCCTAATATAATTTGCCTGTAATTAGTTTTTATTTCAAGCCCGCGAAAGTTTGCCTGACAATGAGAAGGGAAGCGGAGGCAAACCTTCCACGGAACTATTAACAACGCGTAAACTTGTTACCCACGGCGAAAGAGAGAGCGAGAGAGAGAGAGAGAGAGAGAGAGAGAGAGAGAGAGAGAGAGAGCGGGAGAGCAAGCGGGTAAAACTTCTGGCAATTAAGCGTCCCATTAATCGTGAACGTGTGGAAGTTCAGTTCTCGAATTTGCGAAAACAGCCGCCAGAGTGGGATGCGATAATTTTCCTTCGCCTTTATTGTACTCGACTGTTCGATCATGCGAATTCGGCCCCCGCTATACCTAATTAGAATTTATCATCGGGGGCAAACTTGTGTCGCTAAAAAGTGGCGTCCGTTCGCGTAAATGTTTAGTCAAATTTCATTCAATTTCGTTACAGATTTTATTCAACTTTCGACGCGTTACAAGGGGCTTATGTTATATACCCGTGGGCGAAGCTTCTTTAAAATTTCGTTAATAAACCACGATTTAGGTATTCAACCACGTCGTAAGATGTTGGAGGAGCCTCGAGGAGCTTCCTCCTTAACAAGCACAAAATTCGCAATTTCCCGGAGAATAGCGCCCTTTCGGTCTCGTTTTCGCATCGTTACGTCAGGTGAGTCGGCAGGTTTGCATTGAGTTTCGATTACGCTTGAAATTTCTTGCCTCACCAGCTGCGTCTCGGAATCGTCTGGAGTATGGCTAACAAGACCCCTAATCCCACCGCCGGTACCTACTTTTATTTGTTGCACCTGAACACTTCAATACACTCGTCTCTGTACCTATCGCAGCTTTTAAGATAACTCATTCAAGGACTCGCGTATCGATCATCAGCACATATCTTTTATCAAAGCTTATCAAATGTTAATCGACCGACGAGGTGTTTCACCGGTGTTCCGATCAAAAGAGCAAGCAAAACAGATTCATTTCACTGTTTGACGTATCCCGTTCAATTACCTCTGGTCGTGCTTTGGGGGTGGGCGAATGGTTTTTCAAACATCTCTGTTCATAAGCTGATTATACTCGTTTACTACCGTTTCAGTAGAGCCACGGAAACGGAGAACGGCATCGAATTGGATAGTTCGAGCGATGAAAGCAGAGTAATTTAACTTTGACGAGAATTAATCAATCAGCTCTAAGCTTTCGACAATTCCCTCGATTAAATGGGTACAAGGGGTGGTAAAAAAAAATTTAATTCGTGGATATAGACACGATCGCGCCGACCAAAATTCTCAAGTTCCGGTGCGATTTCATACTTAATTAACAAGATGTACTTCTTCCGGCTCCTCTAGAGATATTAGGCGATGGCGAATTCGGAATTGCATTTTTTCCTCGACGCTTAGTACGAGCAAAATCGAACTTACGTAACCCGACCGCCTTTATTCCGCGAGGCTCGCTCGAATTTGCAATTATATTCCGCGTATACTTATCGACCTTTCAAATCGGTGCTCGCGAGCACTCAGTCGATGCATGATAATTGCAAAACGCGATCGTTCGCGCTCCTGCAACCTATGCGCGAGTTAGATTTGCAAAATTGATCGGGAAAGTGTCGCAATCGTCGGCGATTTCCCCTTGCCGAATAATTTATTTATACAAACCCTGAGATCGTTCGGTGTTCGCGGTTCTTCCGCTTTCCAGCTGGCGGTCCTTGGTCATGGATTTCAAGTGCAGCGCGACGAACAAAAAGGAGCCCATTTTAATCGCCAGTTCCACTTTCTAAAACAGCCCGGCCAGGCGAACCGACTTGTGTTAGATTTTTTCTGCATTTATTAGTGCGAAACGTTCGCTGAATTATTATTACTGACAGCGATTCCAAAGATATCTTCGAACGTAGGGGCAAAGGCCGTTCGAATAAATGAAAAACAGGGGGAACGCTTTTCGAAAGGAACTTGCTAAACGAAATGATCGAAACCGACGATTGTACGGTTTAGAGGGGAGCGCGATTTTATTGGCAAACTCGAAGATCATCGTTGCAAAATGATGCTCGTGTACACGAGGTAACCATAAAAGGGGCGACGTAAAGATTTTAATATCATACAGCACTCGAAACGCTAAACTTCGTTACTTTTCTTCGAGAAATTTTTTTGACTTTTCACGCAATGTTACAATTCTCACTAATATTACATTTTCCTGCACAATATTGCCGAACGATTTACCGACGAAACGAAACTGAACGATTCTTCTCCGTATGACCTTCCACTATTTCGCGAAAAATCTAAGATTAGCCACCAATACCCATTTCAACCCCTTCGTTCTATTAAGGAAACGAAATTGTCATTAGATCAGTACCGCGCTATCGTCGCCAGAAAATACGGGACTATCAAATAGTACCGAACCAGATTCCCTTTGAAGTATCCGATAAACGTTCTGGGAACTTTCTCGACGCATACTTCCCCTGGGGATCACACCCGTAAACCCCGGTATCTTGGCTAATTATCGAGGAAGCCTGATAATTAAACGAGTGAGCGCGTTTATCGCGATACGGAACAGAAGGAGAAGGGGATCGACGGGCGGATTCGAAACGAGCCCCCGGCCATGACTCCCTTGGGACGCGTTGCTTTTTCGCTCTCAATAGCCTTGCCGAGGAGCACGTGAATTCGTGGGACTGTTAGAAAATTGAAAGATGTACACAAGTGGGAATCGTTCTGACCGATACGAGTGAAACAGAACGGCGATGGTTCCTTCCATTGTCGGACAGGAACGGTGCGGTCGGACTGCATTCGAAACGAGTGAATTGTTCGTTTGTTTTCTTAACAGAAACTGCAATTCAATTAAAAGCGCATCAATATTCGCTGGCAATTACGGGAATAGCTGGTACACCCGAAAAATATTTCGTACGATGTCGCTACTACTTAATATTGCTACGACAATATTGAAACATGCCCCGTTTTTATTTCTTGCGTAAAAGGTATCGAGCGGAATGCAAATGTTTAATCGTAACCGGGGTCGTTTTCAAAGTATCAAGCATCGCCGACCCGTGTCGTACAATATTTCTCTGCCACGATCGATGCATCTTTTTAACGATGTCCCTTGAACGAACCAACGTCAGGTTCAACGGGAAAGAAAGGGTGGACACCTCCGTCGACCCGAATCCAGTTCGTCTCGCGAGCTGATCGTTCGATCGCCCCATTTCGCAACAGCCCGTCGGTTATGCCCAGCGATCCGCCAATCAATTTCACCCGGTCGCCGCTCGTTCTTCGAACGCGTTTCCTTCCCCGCAAAACCTTCCCGCGGAACACCAGGAATTTTCCCGCAGCCATTACTATTCCGCGGCCGTTCTCGAAACGCAAGAATGTGGTTCGCGACACGCGGTGCCAATTCGCGCACTGAATTCATTCGTCTGGCGTGCTTTCCACCGTTCGTCGGGCGGCTCAATCCGAGAGAGAAAATTGTTCGTCCCGTTTGGTCGTCGAGGAAAACGAAAGGCAAAAACGTCGACGTATCTATCGCGGCGCGGTCCGGCCAACTCGGACCGACGATCGCCATTGTTAAATAAGCGATAACCGCGTGCTTCGTTACGTAAAGGTTCTTTTTTCTCCAAACGACCGACGGCTGGCCGGATAATGTTATAATTGAGAAAAGGAAAGCGATCGGGAACCAGGTGGCACGCGGCGATAGTCGATGCCGGATACAACGTGGGAGTGCGAAGTGAGCGAGGTGCTCCTTTTTTTGGGGGCGAAGGGGGGGGGGCAGAATTTTATTGGGCATACCGCGAGCCTTAAGGGTGATAAAGGATTTCGAAGCGAGGCAGCACGGTTGCCGTTCAGAATTTCCTTTTCCCGTGCGCTAGCCCCGGCCTTTCATATGCCTATTTATGGCTCACGTTTAGCGAATGCCGACGGCGTGTTCAAGAATTCGAACGTGGATAGCGATAGCGCGAGGAATAAAGAGGGATCCAAACCGACGATCGAGCGAAATGCTTTCCGTTCATCTCGCCCTCCTTTCCTCCTCGTTTCCTCGAAGTCTAGATTTTCATTAAAATACGATAGAGTCGAGTGTCGGGTACAAGACAAGCACGAATGCAGCGGAGCTTATGTTGCGCTTAAACGCTGCTTAGAAATCGATCTGGAAATTAATCCGGCCGATTTTTCGCCTCGGTTGCTCGCCGAGGGATCGAACACGCGCCAGGTAGCAAGCGATTCGCGCGATGGACGCAACCAACAACCGTGCGCTGCTACAAAGTGCATAATTGTAGGCGGTTACGTGACTTCCGTTTCTCGACTGCAACCTGTCACGGCTCGTGGATCCATCGCGTTCCCTCGGATCGCCCGCGTTGAAATCTGCTAAGCAGATGTTAATTAATCGCGTTCGATCCAAAAGGCGTCGGCCGTGCGGTCCCTGTAATCGCGATAATCACCGCGTCTTGGTCACGCAACAGCCTTAGAAATCCGAACAGCCGCCTCATTTCCCTTTATTACAGCGGCCTGCACGCGGCCGGCCAGCCGTTAGGTAATCGATTTCTCGCTGCATTATCGTGCCGCCGCAACAGGGATATCCATAACTCTGTACATGTTCTGTCGCGGACGGAGAATCGCCAGGCATGGTTCGTAAAAACCGAAGAAATCCGGGCGCCTCCTCGATGGTACGCGGGATCGTCGTTTATCGATAAACGTGAGAGGTGAAAGGGTAAGTTTGTGGCTGCTTGCGCTGATCGATTCCTAATCGGGTTGCCTGTGTTCACGGGCGTCGTCGAAATAAATATAGAAACGGGGGCTACTTTGTCGACGAAATTTTTAATTAAACGAAGCTTAATCGAATCTCGAATGACGCGGCCATCGTGACGATTTCTCACGATCTTTCTCATCGTTGCCCGCCGCTAAACGTCCACGGTTGCACGATCAACGGCGCGCGGCAAATTAACGACGAGGGCCGCTGCTCCGGACATAATATCCGCGGAACGAACCGAAACAATGATAAATAATTAACGCCCACAGCGCGAAAAGTCCGCGTAGGATTGTAATATACGAGACAGCGGTTTCCCGTATGATAACTGTTCGCGGCCTATGCACCGAATAAATCATTCCATCGGATCGCCACCGCCATCGCCACGTTTCTCCGCTTTTCGCTCGTGAAATTTATAAACGTGCTTTTACACAACACTCTTTACGTCACGCTAGCCTTGCCGCGCCTCACGGTGGAGTTGCTTCAATTAAAATCGGCCGAATTGTCGAAACCAGAGGAAGCGGCTTGTGCCGGTGATTCACGGCTCGTTTCTTTCATTTTCTCCGGGTTCCCCTCTCCGTTAGCGACGACATCGCCGATCCTATCGAGCCGCAGAAATTCAATCGTTCTCTGCCGTTTTCCTACACGCGCGCGACTCTGTACCCGCGTCCGCGCGTTTCGCTGCACGTACGTTTGCCGCACATCGGGCGAACTGTGTCACGAGCCTCCTTTTGCAGTTAAATGAAGTGTGACATTTTGAAACGATTACTTAAATGGCACGCGGCTGCGAGCCCGATCTCTGGAGCTAACCGGGCCGCGGCGAGGAATCGTGCACGGCGATTCTTCGATCGGTCGTGGGTTATTCTGGCGTTTCTAGCGAAGTTTAGTATGCTTGTGGGACTCCCACACGAATGTGATTCAGTCGGTTGAGTAATAGCCTCGGGTCTATCGAGTTAGCTGTATCTGTTAAATTGCATGGATTAGTTCGAGGTACGCCGTAGTAATTAAGTTAACCGTGCCGACTTGAGCAACAGCGACAGCGCGTTTGGGTCGGCTCGAATTCGGTTGACCGAGTCACCCGAATCTGGTTAATTATTCAAGAGTCAGGACCGTCCAGCAAAAATTCGAGCATTAAAATCTACCCTCGGTTCCCTTGCGATATTTCGCGCTACCGAACATTGTTGACTTCGATTTATCCGTGAACCTGAATATCGAATCCTTCGACATTTCGACGTTGAACTCCGCGGATTAATCGGTTAGCGTGGCTCGAAGTAAGAACTTGAACCCGGTGCGACGAGCCTCCGCGCAGACTTACGGTTTCGCGTATCAGCCCCATCGGGCCAGAGAGGCCAAGGACTCTCTATCTTTTTCCCTTTTTCTTTTTCTATCCACAGACGGCGAAGGAAGCTCGCGACAAAAAGTAGGAAGCGCCGGCCGGGCAGGAAGCCGCGAGGTAAAGAAAGCCACGACTCTGCCCGGCAGCCTTGCCATTGAATTAGAATTTCCGAGTCGTTAATTTCAACCGGCTTCTCCTTCGGCGAGGAGGGACCCGCAAGAAAGAGATAAAGTCTATCGTTGCCCTCGCGACTCGTCTACGGGGGGGGGTTTTTTTTTTCTTCTCTCCCAACGCCACGACGAAGCGCCACGACGTCTTCGTCGTGATCGTCCACGGTTTCATCGGGCAATTTCTCCTCTCAGCCGGCTTCGTCCACGCTCGATTAACTCCTCTCTCGCGGAGTCCAGTGGAGACCTTGCGCATTCAACGGTGCATGCGATTTGCAATTGCATAAGGACGACGCGGGGTGGGCGACGGTTCAGCGAGCCCCTCGGTCATTTGGAAAGATTGGAACAAAGAATCGTATCTGCCGGTTGTCCGTTTTTTTTTCTTTTTCTCTTTTCGAGCTTTCATTCTTGAAGGTAATTGTTTGTTGCTTATTGTTCCGGGGGAAGGTTGCTGGTTTTTCTGTTCGTTGTTTCTCTCTCTTTTACTTTTTAGGGTTCGCCAGGAGGCAGGGAGAGAGCGGTGCTGAATGGCGACGGTAGGCGGCGGATGGAGAATATACCCTTCAACGTATTACTTTTTCGTTTCGTTTCTCTCTCGCCTAGGACGGTAAAATTTGTGTACGAATGGTACTGAACCAGATGCACGACATAGCACCGCGACCTTTCGCCCCGCGAAGCGGCCGCGTGTCTCGAAGCGCTACTTCTTTTCCCCGCGATTCATTGGCAAGAGACTTTTCGTCAAAGAAAGTCGAGGGCCCCTCGAACGATATCGCGTGCGTGCGCAAAGCACGCTCGATAAGCTTCGCGGTGTAACACTGCCCGATTTAAACTGAACCACAACTACGATCTTTCCCCGTAAACAAAAAAATCAATTAACGGACCAATGGGAACGAATGAATCTCCCGTGAGCGAATTGTCGCGTCTCGCCAACGATTCATCCAGGCCGAATCGGGAAATACTCCGCGTTTGACGGGTATCCGTAAATTTCGCCGGTGCGAATGTTTCCCATACGTTTCACCGGTAATCCGGTCGCGCGGCGGCAAACTCAAATATACGATCGCGCTCTAATTAAAAATTTCACAGTCGCCCCCCCCCCCCTGTTTCCTCCCTACCCACCGTGCCGATAGTCACAAATATTCCAAGCGACCGCGCGATGCTCGTCCGCGTTTTCAGCGTTTCCTCGACGTCCGGTTGTCCATCGGAAAAATGAACGCAATTTCACAGTCCCGTGACACGAAGCTTTCCTTCGACCGGTGGCGTTTCCATCCCGCCGAAATTACGACACCGCGGCCGACGACGTTTATCGGGGCGGAAGTGACGCGCCCGGAATTCGCCCGGCTGAAACGCGATCGCGGACGCCAGACGCGTGGACGAAAATAAAGGACGGCAGATTTCACTCGCGGCCAGGTAACTTCCTGGCTTTCCCCGCGAAATGTTTTAACACGCGCTCGCGGCGCCCCGAGACGAACCTCTGCACGCGCATAACAAGTACCGGTCCGCGGACGAGTTTCGATCGTACCTCCCGATAGACAGCGATCCGAAATGAAGAATTCGTCCCGCGTCGCTGTTTCTGAATGCGTACACGGGGCACGGCGTTGCTCGTTTGGAAGAATTATGCACGCGTGTGCGCACGATCGATAAGCAGAGAGACCTTTGCGCGAAATTGAACGGACGAACGCCAGGCGTTTGCGTTCGCGTTCGCACGCGGGAGAGCGTTACGTAAAGCGCGACAGGCGCGTGGTGATCGCGGGTGAAATCGAACTATAAATGCTAAAGTGGAAATCAAGGTTCAATAACTCCGTCATTCGTCCAGCTAATGGCCAAACCGATGCTAAAACGCGGAGATTCAGCCGATGCGTTCTCCAGCGATAATGTCTCGTATGGAGGAATGCCTCGTCGGGGAAGCAGCTTTGAACTTGCAAGGATCGCAGCCCGACGCGTTCAACTAGACGTTGATGTATCATCCCTGCTGGAATGTAAACGATCCTGCGTGTATGATTTAACGAGAAGCCTGCAAGAAAATGCCCCGGGGAGATCGAAGGAATTAGATATAGGAAATAGAAAGTAGTAGGTTAGTAGTTTCGATGGATAGTATCTCGCGGTGTTTCTACACCGGCTAACTACGGGTTTGCCAATAATTACAATATCGCATGGACGGATTGTAATTCACTGGGAGCTAGTGCGTCGCGAACCAGCTGAGCGTAGTTCTGTTCGTCGCTGGAGTTGTAAAATAATTTCCACGGGCGCGTCAATATTACGACGATCAGAAAAATCAGCGGAAAGTAATCGTTACGCCCTTTCTGCAGCGTCGGTGAGCAAAAAGTGTTGCGGAAAAGAGTCGTGCGGATTTCGTTCTCGTCGAAACGGAGAACGCAGTCGACTTCGCAGAAGGAGATCGGCGATCGCGACTGATCGGCCTACGTGGGCAATCAACGATACTTTTTTCAGGTCCTATCGGGCGAACACGGCTTGGCTCGGTCGCGTTCCAACGACCCGGTCCAATTATGAGCCCGCTCTAATAGCGCTTAATTTCCCCGAGTCCTCGGATTAATTAAGACTACCTGCAACCGCGCGACGAAGCTTGTCGAAACGGTAACCCCGTCCTTCTCTGGACGTACACAGGAGGGGTGCCGAGATTTCGATCGTCGTTCGTCGACGACAATCTTCGATAACGACTTCCCTGCCATTTTCGAACGGTATCGTATTCGCGAGCACTGGAACAGTATATGCTTCACGCAGAAATAAAATCTACCCGCCCGGATCGTTTTTCGTTCGTGGACGCTCGCGGTTTTTAATGAACAGTGGAAAGCAACAAAATAAATGTACAAATTTTTTTCTCCCCCTTCCCGTGAATTTTAATTACATATTCGTAACGAGCGCCGCCCGATCAATTACGACCGATTCCCGAGTCGGTTTCTTTACAACGAGCAGCCTCGTGAAAAGCGGGCCGAAATTTAATTACGGCATTGAATTAGGCTAGAACAGTTCGTAATAATTGATACGCGTTTTAATGTACCCGTCACGGGTAGGAGGGGATACGACCGTACTTCGTGAAACGAGCCCCGTCGATTATGCTGCTGAATTAACCTGTGCTTAACAGATTTAAAGAGAGAGAGAGAGAGAGAGAGAGAGAGAGAGAGAGAGAGAGGCAGAGAGCGGGTGCAATTTCGTAACCTGGATTCTGCAACACGCGACGAAACGCGATTGGAAATTGGCCGATTGGACTCGTGTAATTCGTTTTGATATGCATTACACGGGAACCCGCGTCGAGAAATCGAGCATAATTCGATTTAACATGCGGCCGGATTCGCGACGTGGTCAAGGTGAACGATTAACCAGAAACTTACGTGCCACTCGAACGTTCCTATCGATGATTGAGGAGCAAAGGAATTGCAAAGGAAAAACCATCACCGACAATCAATAAATCCCCACCTCTTGACGTGTAAAAAGCTCGGCCACGATAACAACGAGAACGGTAACAAGCGATAAAATAAATACCAACGGTCGGAGTTAGTCCAGCAGCACGATCTGAAGTGTCTAAACTTATCTGGCATCGTATCGTCGATATTCGTCAAGGGTATCGAACAATTTATATCGGGTTGGCGCAGAAGGCGACGCGAAATAATCGGGGCAAAGTGATTTTCGTACAGCTGAAACGAAAAGATCGAACGGTCAGAGCGCCTAGATCGGTCTGGATCGTGGCGATCGGTGGGTAGGTGCACCGACCAGCTCCGACTTAGGCGTGGTTCTTGCGTAATGCAAAAGCGAACAAGTCCCCGGCACGTTTAATACACGTATGCATTATACGTGTACGCGGCGCGACCTATGCGCTGTACCGGCCTCTCGTAACGCCGAGCGATAAGCGCAGAAATTCATATTCGCACGCGAGATCACGAGATGCCGCGGATTTTTACGCCTCGGCCGATAGAAAGTAGAAAGCACCTACTCGGCGGGGAAATGAAGGATATCACCTGTTAGTCGGATTAAAACACGCGAGATACTGGCGTGCTTCCGATGCGGGGAAGCTATCTTCCTTTTTTTTTTTTTTTTTGGTTTTTCGAGTTTAATCGCGACATTTAATGTACATTCCCTTTCGGCCAATTTCTTTTCCATTTCGCTTTCGGGGACAACAGTCGCCTCGGACAACCCCGTATACCCGGTGACCTTCGACCAGTCGGAGGCTCGATACCGGTCGACGGAATTCTCACGCGTCTAGTGCCACGATCGTGCAATAAAATTCGTTCTTTGATGCCGCTGATCGAACGGCGAAATGGAAAGTGATTTTGCTTAATTGAAAATTCAGAGATGAAAGGGAGAAATAGGTGCCTGCCTACGCTCGATCGGCGCGCTCGTGAAACGGAGCGCGGACCGTACAAGAGTTTCTTAATTTTCGATTACGCAAGCAGATGGAGCGGGATTCCTGGAAATGCATGGGGATTTAACGAGCAAAAAGCTTAGGCGAATAAATAGAGTCGCTTCGATGAGTTTCACTGTATAATCTCCCTCGGCGTAGCTCGTGTCGCCGGGACGCAAAGGAGAGATATTAATCTTGCATTAGCGGCGCAATATCGTGAAATTTCTTTCGCGTGAACGCCGAGGAATCTTTCAGCGGCAGTTCATCAGGGTCGCGCGGTATTCAACGAGGGTGTGAATTTTTCCATTGTGCCGATCCTCTGTCGCCGGGTGCCCTCTTGGCTCGTTACTCGAACAATAACCGGGAGGAGAGAATCTTCTTCTTCTGACCCCGCTTATTACATCGGTCTGACGGACAGCTGCGGCGGGGCATCAGCCGGTCTTAGGTTTAAATCTGGCCCTGAACGGGCTTTACGCGATCGCATAAAACTGTCAATGCACCTGGTAATATGCAGAGGACGTAAATACGTCGTAACGTCGCCGTCGCAGTGATACGACGCTGCGACGTTTTATAAGCCCGGATAGCCGGGCCTTTGCAAAGAACAATGATTTGCGCTTTGGCGAAGTTCATATCGATCGCCGTCATGTTGCGGTTCGTAGATCGTCGTTGATTTGCGGCGTGGATGTATCGAACGTGCGATCATTCGTTCAGCAAATTAATGGCAGAAGAACGAATTGACAATTTGATTAGACGGACAAATCTGCGAGCAACGTTTGCGTATGATTGGTTCCCGTGCTTATGCGATACCTCTTAATTAATACCGTAATTAACCGGTCGAAATATAATAAATGTAACTGACAATCGGTGCATCTCGCGGGCATTTAATTGCACAATTCGGTGAGTCGGGACAGGTGCGTGTGCGTGCGGCCATTTACCGGCCGATCGAGGAAAGATAAAACGACCGCGATAGAGAGCATGTAACGCGTGATTTTACTCGGTGGGAAATGCGACCGAGCCGTAATGAGGCTTTATATAATGCGTTCGTAATAACGTTCGACTGCAAACGATTCGACGTTGTATCACTCCGTGTTTCAGCGTTGTTATATTGTTATTACGCTGGATCGAAGGGGATCGCCGTCGAATAGGGAACGGGTCGCCTGCAGCTTTGGAAGGAGCCGATCGAGGCTACCGTGCCGATGTGCTCCGATCGCTAATTGTCCGGAGAAAATACGCGTAGAACCGGCTAATTAAACGAGCCGCCACCTTGACGATTTTATCGAACGGTGGCTCGCTAAATTTGCGTCCCCGCAATTTTACGAGCGACACTAAAGGATCGGTGCATCGATCGCCTTGCCTCGTGTCAAGGAGAAAACATCGGTTGCAAAAGAAACGGGTGTATTAAGTAGCCTACTTGACGGCGAACTGAAGCTTCCTTAGATTTCTCTCGCCGCTTGCACGTTACTAATCACTTAGTTTATTGGCACGGTCGACGGGGCGAGTATTTTACTTTACGAACGAATCGAAAGGGAGGAGGAGAGACAGAAGCTGCTTTACGTAAGGAAACGATTCGGCCCGTATAAAGTGTAACGGGAGAATGAATTTCTTAATCTCGAACGTCGATGAACGTTCAATCCTTTTTATCCGGAAATTTCACTAAAACTGCAAGTTCGTTAGCGAGATCTTCCGACGTACAGCAGTCGACGAATATGCTCATGTAGGATGTAATTAGTGTGTTCCAGGACATTTTCGTTCTTGTCCCGAACGCTGGGAACAACACAACACGAGCGTCGTACATAGCCGACTGTCGCGCGACTTGCGCAATGGAAACGGATAAGCGAGCTCGTTACACGCGTCGGGGTCTCGTTTCATAACGAGACGGGGCTGCTGCCGATGGGTTGCTCGCCGGCGATTCACCGTCCACGTTGATTGAACGTTAATGCCCGTCGAAGTTTTGGTCGCAAACCGAACCGATCGTTTCCTCCTTCTCAAATTCTAGCCTGGCGGTTTATGTAACGCGGCGCGACACGAGACAGCGCGGTCGGCAAAGATCGAATAGCACCTTTTGCGGCGTATCTGTCAGAGGCGACGATTGCGGCTACGACGCGTCGTTCGTCCGATGCTTCCGCGGGATATAAAGCGGAGTATGTTTCAAGGATCGCTGTTAGGTTAATAGTTGAAGAGCGGTCGAATTCTCTATCCGCGTTTCGAGAAAATTCTGCGATCAACAAGTTGGCGCTGTTGGGCGAAAGATTTGCAACTCCGACGTCTCCGAGTTCTGTCGGCTTCGATTTCTTCTAGGGAATGGATGATCGTTTTGCACGAAGGCCAATGAATCGTTTCGCCCGAGGGGAATGATTATTTTCAATTCTTCGAGAATACTTAGGGTGAAAGGTATCGTCCTCGGGGGCAGGGATCGCGAGTGTCGTCTAGAGTTGACGAACGATCGGGCACACGCGCGAACGGTGCGTTTAATTATCATCAACAAGCAACGGAACGTTGAAGTAGTCGCGGGGGACCAGCGTCAGACAGATCCACGGGCGTCTCGGTGTAATCCCGTGGAAAGCCGGCGACGTTAATTTCCAGGATCGTACCAGACATACGTTCCACGTTGCACGCAGCCACTCCACCTGTAATTTACTGATTCCGCCGGATTTACGGCTGCAATTCCGACGAGTCCCACGACTGCTCGCGTTCCAGGGGAATCGACAGCGGATCTACATAAAACTGTGACTCTTAATGAATTGCCCGCAACCAAAGTGAATTACTTCGATGCCAAATCGTGTTAATTAATTTCAAAAGGGAAGGCTGATGAGAGGGAGTCGAGACGCCCAGCGAATAAATTGATACTATCGATCGAACCAATGCTTTTGTTGACCGATTATAATTCGTTTAATAGTATACCGGTTTTTATGTTTCACGCGAAACCTAATCAGGCGATTGCCTTGCCCGAAACGATAGGATCGTTCGTATTATCGATACACGTTCCTGCCTCAGGCACGAGTTAACACCATCGTTTGACTTTGATGAGAGGAATGTCCTCCACAGTGGGAGGATTTTACGAGCGTTGACGGGGAAAGTCGATCACGGCCATTAATCGTCGCACGTCGACCGACGGCCAAACGGCGTCGAAGTTGGTAGCTCCTTTGAGATCAAACGCGGCTGAAACTTGTCGACGAGGGCAGTGGTTCCAGTCCCATTCGCTCGCCGCCCAGTCTGATGCATAGTTCTCGCGAAGCTTGCAAGGAAAATAGGGAACTGAATAAACATCTCCTTTCATCGACTACGTAAGTTCGTAACAAACTGTTTTGTCTTCGAATTTACAAATCGGAAGTCAATTAAACCAGTGCAGCCGGTGCTCCGTGATTATTTCTATTTAATACTTTCCTCCAAACTTCCTCAGAAATATCTTGGCATATTAAAAAATCCCAAGACCCGAGATTTACATTCAATCAAGTCAAATTTTACTTCGCTCCGCGGAAACCGTCCGCGTCTGTTTCTTTCGTCTTTTTTACAGGAATCGCGGTCGCGTTAAATGCCTCGACAGACCCGTCGTCTGTCCCCAGTTCGTCGCTTCCGGAGGCTGGGCAGTAACGCGAGTCCTGATGACTCCTGGGGACACGGCAGCTAGTTATAAACGCGGTAACGCCTTCGACCTGGATTCTAGAGCATGAACTTATCGGGAGCGAGCCGGCAGGCGCTATCATTGCGCAAGCCACGACTCACAATGCCTTCGGTCCGAGCAAAAAGTGCCTGGCGAACGAGCTGACTGCTGCTCGACCGATCGAACTATCAAGGGGATTGGTCGATCGGCTTGGCAGTGGTACGTGCACAGCAACTACGCTGCATACTGCACCAACTCCGTTCGAAAGGGAAATCGGTTACTGCGTCGACGGCGAAAATTCTAGCCGTGATCGCCAATAAATGGTATTTCGATTTTCGATGCTGGACTTGTTGATTAATCGATTTTTCTTCGGTTATTTCTGTCGCCGTGGTCATGTAACGGTGGCTGGTTTCCTATACTATTATTACAATCGTTATTGCTCCACAGACTGTGTCAGAAAAAAGATACGAAAGAACTGGAGGAAAATGTATGGACAGATAAATACACGGATAAAGAGGACAGAGTGAAACGTATTAATTGTGCGAGAAAACTTGTCGCGAAGTATTATTAAATTTCAGGGGAACGTGACTTCTAGAATTATTAATATGTAAATTCTTATAATTATATAGAACGCTATATTACGCCTGTTGGATATTATTACGTATAATTACTCGTGCTTTAAAAAAAAGGAGGTATCGTTTCTTGCAATTGCGCAAATGCAATTTTATACTCCCGGTGGGTGCAATTACCTGGAATTATACGTGCTTGAAAGCATGTGCTAAAAAGACCGTTATCATTATCGGTGTTTATTAATAAACTAACGGCGATAATGCACGGCAATAAGACACAAAGTATTTGCGTTTCACAATTGAGCTATCCACCTGTCGATCTTCGTCATCCTTCCTCAGACATTCCAAAAGTGAATAAATACCAGTTCGCAATAAGCCGTACCAATTAAAAACAGAGAATCCACGATTCTTCCCGTGAAGTAGCTATTATTTCAAGTTCAGTTAAATACACGTGTTCGCGATGACACAGATCCCAACACAGGCTCATTACCGATACCGGGGTGTTGCGGATGAATCTTTTAGCTCCAAAGGCAGGCACGTTCGAAAAAGAATCGCACTGATTTCGACGAGAGAAGTCGATGAAATTGCTAGTCGAAATTCCATGGCGTAATTTAAGTCGAGCGAGTATTTAAGTCGAGCGACCGAATTGCTACCCGAGGAGAATCTCCTAGATACAGGTAACAAAGAATGAATCGTCAGGGTATAATTTTCATCCTCGATCACAATCGTAACCCCCGGCGTAAGGTCGTCTCGCGTTTCTCGCAGGGGAGACGAAAATCGCGAGCACGCGAGCCAAACGAGCTTTCCTCGCAGCGGAAAGAAGAAGCATTGTTCCAACGATTAACGAGCAGTTGGCGCGGGTACACGCGACGCGCAAATCTTCTTGTTTCCGTCACCGGTGTGTCACTTAAAAGAGGTAACCGTGTTCCATTACGCGGCTGGGCTGTTACGTAAACGCGGTTCAGCTACGCTGCCGGCAAAAGCCACCTTTGACAATTTAATTGGCTACGACTTCGCCGGGAGACGTGTATATACGTCGGCGAGTCGCGACACCGTGTGAAACACCCAGTCCAGTTGTACGAGCAACTTTACTTTTTTTTTTTGCTTGTTTTCGAATCTCGATATTTTTCCATTTCGCACGAAAACATTAACCAGCGTGCGAAAGTTCGCCCCGGGAATAGAAAGCTCCCAGCTCGGAGTGCAAAACCGATCGATTCCGATGGAAATAATTAATCGAGGTCCGACATATTCTTATTCTTTCACCACCGAGAAATTGACAAGCGTTACGCGAAATCCTGCGCATCAATTTCTAACGAGGATCGATTCAGCCAACCTATCTACAGCGCACCTTGAATACTCCGTACTCCACGTTTCTATATCTAAAACAAAATTCAGCCAAGAGCGACGAACAAATCTTGGAAAGTGCTACCAGCATACGGAGAACGTCCAAACCGTCAACCCCTATTCCCTCTATCCTTCACCCCTATCGAGCGTAACAGGATAATCCAGAAAGCATCAATCCAGAAATATCCAGCAACGATCAGAATCGCGTACCAGCGACCCAGAAGAGCTTTTCCCCGATAGTGACGGCCGTGCCGTGGCGAAGTTGCCGCGTGTTCGCCGATCGAACGCGAATCGATCCGACGCCGTTGCGATTCCGTCGAGCAATAGACACCAGCGTCACTCCTTCCATTTAATATATAGAGCGGTGTGCACATGCGGAGGAAGAAGGAGGCAGGCGTGTATCGGACGGTGTCGGTCCTGCTTCGAGCGGAATGCAGTTATTATTCAACGTTTGCGCGACACGCTCGCCTGGCCGCGTTGCTGGTGTTGGCCTATGGTCATTAATATGCGGTTAGGTATGCGAAAGAATTGTAGCGTGGCCTGTAGCCGATCGTTCAGTCGGAAAAAAGAAAAATGCCGATATGGTGAACGGGTGGGCTTACGGTGGCCCGCGTGTGTCACACTTTTCCGCCCCGCTGCTCCGCGTCCTTGCGTTTTCTGCATTTTCCCTTGACTCGGTCCTTTTTTCCAGCCGGATTTCTCGGATCGCGCGTCGTCGTTTATGCGGGCCCCTTTTTCTTAGAAATGAAATTATATACACGTATACATATAAGTTTGTTCGGTTTCGTTATTACGTATTATATATTATTATTGTATAACAGGAGGACTCTTGGTCGTAGGCGTGGAACATGGTCGCAGGACGAATTGGTATATCCCGTTCGCCGGTCACTTGATACCTGCAATCGAAGAACAGGTTACTAATTCCCATCCTCCCCACTCGCATTCTTGGGGGCAAGCTTCGCGCAGGGTATTAATTATGCACTTGATTAGCAGCGATCTGTCCGCGAAACGAATGTCTCAACTGGTTGGAGGGACTTAATTTGACGAGGTGAATATTTCGGTGTCAGTGAAATTTTGCCCCCCAACATTCGCCGTAATTCGCGAGCAATTTAATTGTACATACAGTGTGCAGACATAGGTCACAGCATAAGCGATCTTCGTACGCGCGTTACACTTGGAACGAGTGCAAACTGAGGGCCGTGGTTAACCAATCGACGATTCACATTTCCATTGTTAAACCATCGAGCCACGGTCAGGAAAAAAACGGAGGGGCAAAGAACAGAAATAGAGAACAAGGTATGGCGTCGATTTCGTCGGCGAACGAAGAGCGCTAATAGTCCCGGATCGCAATGAAATTTCATTAAAGGGACTTTTGCAGGCCGGCTTCGGCCGTTTTAACAAGAACCGGTGGTTAACCAGTTAGGGGGCGGGCAGATTCGAAGCAGGGCGAGAGGAAAACGGAGGGGGTGGACGTGGTGCGAAGAAACTCGTGTTTAAATTTCACCGGCCACCGGAAACGCGATATCCCACCCGTTGCAACATTTTAATATCGTCCGTTCCGCACACCCGCGACTTCCGCGGCCGTCTCTTGTTCTCCCCGTCGTTTCGGACATCAATTAAACGTTTCATTGAAATCTTAAACGCTCGCGTTTGTTCATAATTACGCGCGTGCTGTATCGTCGCGAGAACTGCATCGAATCCGCGGCGACGTTCGTCGCTGGGAAGAATTCGGTCAACACTCGCCCAAAATCACGTGCGTTCACTCGTGAACGAGGCTGATACGAATTTCCATCGAAACGTGCGTCCCGTCGTATTCTGCACGCCCGTTCACGAGCGGTTAACCGCGTTAATGATTCCTCCGTTGTCTTATTATGCCGCGCGAACAAAGCCAGGCACATGGTGCCCTCGTAATTTAGCGGTGTTAATCCACATCGGGGAGCCTGGTAATTGAACGTAACATCGCGACACGACTTTCGTTGCCCCGTTGGAGATGTTAATTCGCGTTCTCGGCAATCGGCGAGATCGCGACGAACGTTCGTCCCTTGCTCTTCAAATTGTTGGATTAATCTGAACCGCCTCGAATCTGTCTCGCCTCGAATATTATTCCTGTACACCGTTAGAGCGGGTCCTTTGTTATACGTATTCGATGCGATCGATGAATTGAATATTATTAGGTGTTTCACGTATCGACAATCGTTCGTTTCTCTTCAACACTTGCTCGTTATTTCGATTCGAAAGGATTGGCCAAGTGTCCAGTCTCTTTCTGCCGCGATTCAGATTTTCCATCGCGGTCCAACGACCGGACCAAACGGTCGATTAGAATTTTAAATATCCATTGTACAACAGGAGTGGATGTCTCGTTGGGTATCCATTAGAGCGGCCTATTGGAATTTTAGATGTCTCGCCGAAGACTATCCTAGCTGCAAAATCCAACCAGCCTTGCAACAGCGCAACGAGGCACGCTTGACACTAAAGCAACGCTCGGGTATCCCACGGATTTCGTAACCGACCAGTGGGAACCGTAATTTGCATGATCGTTCGATCGACAACGATGATCTGCCTCCGCTATAAATCTCCTTTAATTTCGACGGAATACTGCGTCAGATAGATCTCGATTATTTATCCCCGCGCGCTGAAGTTTCAAACGCAGCAGCTTTTTCCGTTCCACCGTTTTATGGACGCGCGTCGCGACAATCGTTATTCCACCCACAAGGACGGCCCACGATCGTGCGTTCTAGATTTCCCCGTGACAATTACCGCGTGCACCGACTGGCACCGGGACAGCAAATACGATTAATCGCGACGGCGATATTGTCAAAGAATGCGCCGCGAAGCCGCGCGAGCGTACGGCTTCGAGCGATAAAATCGATCGGGACGATTACCGGGCAGATTAGGATTCAATCTATCGTCTCTATCAGCGCGAGACTTTTTCACGGGAGAGGCGCGCGTTGTCGTCGTAGAAGTGCCGCGAGCGTGAAATCGTGCCAAGTTTCGCACGGCCGTAAAACTCCGGCGCATAAAACTCCGCGAACTGGATCATCGGGACAACGCGATCCCGCGGGTTGCTTCACTCTCGGCTCGGCTCGGCCCCTGACGGCGTGTCAGCGCGTGCAGCACACGAAAAATCATGTTTAACGAGCTCCCGCGGAAACTCGTTAACTTTCGTGCACCGGATTAAGGCCGGCCCGAGGTATTTCCAAAGCGCGAGCCGAGGTATTTTCTGCGCGGCAGCCCGTTCCCGATCGCCACATATAAAGCGTGTGCTAGGCGTGCCATGCTCCTCTCGGAGGGACGACGTACCGACGGAGAAAGAAGGAAATATAAGGGGGACCAAGGAGGAAAGACAGGGTATGAGCACATATGTTCACGTGTTCGTTGCCGCGAGCAAGAGAGAAGGATGTAAACGTAGAGGCGGTCGATCGTTACTTACCCTTCGGTGAACTGCTCAGAGACCGGAAGAGCGTTGCGCAATCAATTAGCATACGCATACCGCGTTGTCTGGTGCAACCCCAACGCCAGATCGAATCTCGGGGAAATCGACGCGGAGCATTGGGCCGATCGATGGATAGGTGCCGCGGATTTTTTGCGAGTTTCGTCGATCGATTCGCGACGATTAGATCGAAATTTACGAGGCGAGGGCCGTCCGTTTGGGGAGGATTTCATTCGCGATTTTCCTTTACTCCGAAATCGTGGTCGACGAAGGAATCGGTCGATCGCTTATCGCGTGATTTCGTTGCTCGCGTGAAAATTTGTGTCGGATCGCAGAAGGTGCATTGGGTGCGTCGTGCAAGGGGAAGATATTTTGGACAGTGGGTGGCACGCAACCCTTTCGTGCGTGGCAGGTCCAGCGTACGCGGTGAACGTTGGTCATAGTCGATTTAACAATCAGAAACCGCTCGATTCTTATCGCCGTTATCGGCGCGTTAATTGTCGGCCGCTCTGGCTCGCCGCAGTACAGATAATTCTAGTTCAGTGGCAAACGGCGGATCGCGTCACGAGGAGAAAAGCCGGCCGCAAAACTCGAGCAACTCGTTCGCGCAAGCAGTCGCCGATATTGCAGCAGAAAAGCTGATGGAGAAAAATGGCCAGCTGCGGAAAATTCGACGATTTCCCTTCGAACGTTTCGTAACAGAAACAACGAATTTTAAAATAGCGCGAACAATATCGCTCGTCGATTTATTTAATTAAAACTTTGCTATCAGCCGAGTGCTATTCCAGCCGCATTTATATTGCAAGTAAACCGCATTTAATTAAGCCATGCAGCGTCCGTTCAACGGAAGCGAGATAATTTGATTAAACTTTCGAAAATTTCAACGTCACGAATACTAAGTAAATTGACGAGTACAGTTTCCCAGCAAGCAACAACCTAAAAATCGTATTGCTGCTGTTCGTTTATATCGAATGGAGTTGCGTGCAAGGTTATATCGGTCCTCGCAACAGCAGACATCAGGGCAGTCCGCTAACGATGGCTTAAATATAATTGTCGTCGATGGTTAAACGGTACAGTGTCTCCAAACGAGCGCAGAAAGTACGGAATTAACATAGGAACGTGATGACGATATAAACCACCGTCAACTGACTGCGATATGGAGCTCGAAGGGGCGGTCAGGGAGTTTCCTCTCGACGTTTTCACCTTCTCCTTTGTAACAATTACCCCTAACCGTAACGAATCGCGTCAACGATGAACGAGAAAAGCCTACGACGTGGGAAACGCAACCGATCCTGGACGTTTCTCGAGTTACACTCATTGCTTATTATTTCCATAAGCGGAAACTACCCTTGGGAGAAAAGAACAAAAAAATTGAAGACGCCTGCGCCAGACCTCGTATATTCCTCCAACTCGAAACTGTATTAAATAAATGAGACCTGCATTCTACAGGGCGGTGTAAATCTTCAACGAGTTCGATTATTTCCGAACCATTTCAGGAACGAAGCTTTTCCGCTCGAGTTCCACGCTCGAGTGATAGGAAGAATTCACTGTCGGAAATACGGCGAAAAAGGGACACGGTGAAACCGGCGAACGTGGACAATGCAATCGATGGCCGTCGCGCCTCGTAGACACAGAGGCGAGTACGCGTTCGCGACCGAGCAGCCAGTAGAACACGGAAATGATGGGCAGCTCTGAGGTGGACGGCGGTAGCCCACACTATCTCGCTTCACCTATTGCGTAAGACACTTTCGAGTCTAGTTGGCGAAGCGAACTGTGGCACGCCGCGCGTTGAACCGTCCTTTGTGCTCGATTTTCCTTCCTGTCGGGGTGTCGTCCGCTGTATTAACCCCCATCGGCGTGTTCCGTGTCGTAAAAATTATAAGCGTCGCGCGGGACCCGGACGCTTCTCGTCGCAATCGCGATTCGATCGTATTAAACACGCGATTATTAGATAATAGTAGTAATGGTAGCAAAGTAGATAAGGGCGTCACAGTTGCGCCGGGCATGAAATTTCTTCGTTTTATCGTAGAAAGATTCGCAGCGACAGACTGCGCGCATACCGTCGAGTTTCTTCTTTTTACGAACGGCGAAAGTGTTCGCGTGGCGCGAACGAGAATGTTGCGCGATTTTCAGTGATAAAATACCAGATAGAAATCGACCCGCCGCTTGCGTAACGACAATTATGCACCGTTGACGATCCTCGTCGCGACTGGCCAATGCGACTCCCCTCTGTATTACTTTTCGTTCGTGTATTTCTTTTCGTCGCGCCGTGGAATTTCCGAATTTCGTAAACGAAAGATCCGCGACGATACTCGCGGTTCCCGTGCAGGGAAACTAAACAGTCGATATGAAATCTCGAACTTCCGTTGCGTCTTGACTCGATCGCCGTTGGAATATCGTGGTTCGCCGTACCCAGGCCGATCCATCGCACGCGCCAACGCGAATTACATAAAAGGGTGAAACTCGCAGCTAATAAATCTGCCGCGTCGCGGGCAGCGCGTGTTTGGCGAACGCGCTCCCGTTCGATTTATATTATCGAAACGCCATTATCGGCCGATTAATACCGTTCCCAATATCGAATGAAATTCGCGCAGCAATAAATTCTTTCCCGGTTACATTTATTAGCCCGCCTTGACAAATTGAAACGTGAATCCAATTATTCCGTGCGGCTCCTTGACTGTCAGCGACCGAGCCGACGAGAGTGCATACGGTTCAGGTAAATAAAAAAGGGCGAAATGATATTAAGCAATCAAGGACACTTCTCGTTCTCTAATGAAATATCCTGCACCTTAACCTTTAACGCTTGAGATAAGCGATACTGCGTCAATCAGTGTCCGTTTCACCTTGGAAATGAACGCGGTGCCGCGTCAGACACTTTCGATTTAAATACCGATGCCTATCGACCCCCGGCCGCACAAATAATCAACCCCTAATTAATCGAGCACGGTGTCGTTTTATCAACGACAGGTCCACGCTCGATTTTGATACGGTAAAACTGCGGCGTTGGTGCGGTTACGAGGATTGTGCACTCGGACGAACCGATCATCTGGGACGAGTCGTCAGTGCAAGAAGCACACTCTAGTGCACGGACCTCGATGCAGTCGCGACGCATCGGCCACGCGAGGCGTCGAGCTACCTGCACGCAGACTTCCATCCGTTGTTGTCGCGGCTCGCGCGGAACGGGTCCGCTTTTCCCACGGAACGCCCGCCTTGTCATGGAAATTTCTCCGGTTTCACATCCACGTGTTACATAAAAATCCTACCGGTCGCATCGCGGCCCGCGACGCGTCATTGTCTGCGTTTCCCCCGACGAAGTACTTCTGCCGCGGAGTGCGAGTGGTTTTGTTCTCGCGACGCGCGGGGCGAACCTCGCGACGAAGCATAAACATCGTTCACGAAACGGGGGTTGATTCAGGAGAATATCGAGTGCCCGTTCGATCGTGGTTCGAGAGGAACAATTGCGGCACTCAACCGCGCGGAGAGCACGAAAAGCGCCCTTCGATTTTTTCGCGAGTGCTGTTGCGCCGAAACCTTTCGTTTTTAATCCGAACTGTATCCTCGCGCAGAAATTCATTTGCGAACGTTCCTCCACGTTCTTCCATCTCCGCCCTCGAAATCAATCGTCACGCTGTCCATCACGTTTCGCAACGTTCTGCAAAACCCGCGGCTCGCCTGGCTGAATCGCATCGTCTGTTGCAATCCGACGCGCCGCACGAAAGTCGATCCGCGCGCGTGAATCCGCAGACCCGCGGCAAAGGACTCGTCGAATTAATGAAATCGTTCGGAGTCGGATTTTTATGAGCTACGGTCGGCGTTCGTTCGCGCTAACGACGCCGGAGCGAGCGAACATTGTGCAGTAACCGGGATATAAACGTCCGACAGACAGGACGTTTATTCTCGTTCGAGTGGCGAACAGCGACAGAACGGAGCTGAAAGAACGCGCGGCTTAGTTTCGATTCGATTCACGGGCTCCGAGAAAGTGGCTTTATCAGGGGAACGTAGGCGCTCGATCTGTAACCGACGTCCAGCCAATCGATCGTCGATCGATTCTAGGCAAATGGATATATCTGGTCGACGAAAAACTCCGGATAATTCTGTAACGAGGTCAGAAACGGTGTGTCCCCGTCCCTTACCCCCCCCCCCCCCCCCGTGTCTTTCCAGATGCAAGGAACGCAAAGGTACCAATAAACGCACAATTAATAGGCCGCAAACGTTGTTACTCAACCGTGACCACCGTCCAACGAAAGAAACTATGGATTGCACAATGGCACCGTTCGTTTAATAACCGCGCGATATTCCACCCCCCCCCTTGCTTTGTTCCCTTGTTCCTGATGGATATTATAATACGAATGTTTGCGACTGACGGAGACGTGGCCGATTCGATTCGGCGACGAATCGACGTCCCCGTCGAGGACGGATCCGAACGATGTCGGTTTAAACGGCGACAGACGCGAACGATACCAGCGTAAGGATAATTGACTCCGTAGCGAGAGAGACTCGAACGGACTGCCGTTTCGAGGGTGGTCAGGAACGAAAAGAGCCGACAGCAGCAGCCGTATCGCTTTATATATTCGAAACCGGTCAGGGCTGGCGAGAAAAGATACATGTGCGGGCGACTTTCGCGATAGACCGGCGCATTTTTTCGCGTACTCCAAATAATATAATGGCTTTCACTTTGCACGTGCCGGAAAACTAGCCGGCCGTGATATGCGCGGCCGAGGAGTCGCGCCGAAACCTTGCTTTAATTAGTTCCGTTTTAATTGCCCCGACGATTCCCCCGTCACCGCTGCTCGACGCTACATCGTTCTTTGCCCCCCGGTTTCACAGAATCGTCTTCGTTTCCCCTCTATCCCGAACTATTTTTTCCGCCGTCTTTTCGCGGTGCCATCCGGTTTCGCGGTTCGCATCGAATCGCGACGACGAAAAAATGATAACGTCGCGCGGCGAACGCGAGGATAAGTCTTCCGTGGAGCAATACCGCCGACGACGATTCAGCGGACACACGAGGGAGCCCGGTGACTTTTCTTCGGTAAACAGAGGCAGGATCGCTGATCAACGATTGCACAATTATGTAGATCGAGCACGGTCGCGAGAAGAGCGGCATAATGTTATCTGTGCAAATATATCGCGGTGAATTCCTAGGTGGAAGCCAGACGAGGAGAAACGGACGGTCGATGTCGTCGTTCTCTTTGTTCGGTAACAGTGAAAATGAGATGGCTGTGACCGGGGAGACCCGAGACGAGCGTCTACGCGGATTACGTCGCTCGAGCCGGATGAAAAACGTGCGCATCGTTAATGGGTCACTTTTGCGCGCAGAATTTCACCCGACAATTAAACGAACGTCGATGTTTCTCGCTTTAACGGTCTACGGTTTCTCGGTCTACGTAACGCGACGGAGAATTTGCATTCCCCTCGACTCCGTGCTTTCCCACAAGCTGTCGCGCGATCTGTTGATCGTGGCTCGAACGGCGGAAAAAAAATAAATAAACAAACGAGAAAGAGAAAGACGCTACTCGTGTCGCGATGAAATTATTGGAACACGTCCGGAGAGCGTCAGATAAATTCCAAGGGTCGTTTCGAAATGAATTCCCGGTTCATCGGCGCGACTCAAAATTGTATTAGTCGAGGAAGGTTCGCCCCTGACGCGGATCGAACCTATTTCCAGCTTCCCCTGCGTAACGCAACGCGGCAGGCAGAATTAGTAGGTTGAGGTAATAAGTAACGAGCGACGGTGGCAGGCAATCTATTTAGAAAAGAATTCAGGTTTCTTAAGGCCATTCAACGACCCGCAACTCCGGCTCTTTAGAGCGTTTCACGCTTGCCACTAACGCGAAACTCCTTTTCGATGCGAGTCCGACGTTTCCACGTAACGAGCGGGCCACAATCTGGACCGAGAGTGTCGCCATTCTTGGATTCGCCGGGGTTTCCTCCCCTCGCCTCTGCTTTTTATTCCATTCAGCCGTGAAAACGATAAACCTCCGTCGCTTAATAGCCACTCGCGACCGTGGACGATTCTCTATGGGCAATCACGGGTCCTACCCGCTCCATTGTCAATGAATATCGATCTCCGGACGATTTTCTTTCCACCCGCGTCGAACGTCGGCCTTTTGCCGCGATCGTGGGATCGTGAGAAATCGTACGCGTTTCAGGGCTAAACGGCCTGCTCGCTTTTGCAATCGGCAACTTCCTGCGACTACGCCGACGACTGAACGCCCAGAAAGAATAACCCAGCCGCGTACAGGTTTCAGTTCCCTTCCAGAGTTAACGCTGTGGCACGCCGTAAACTTCGCAACAAAAAGCATACAATTATGCAATTACTCATCGGCCGAGGTACTCTCGTTTCAGCGAACCGCCGACGAACGTTGGCCACCGACGTTCTTCCGACTGCCGACTGATCTTAAATCGAACTTCCGCCAGCGTCCCAGGGACTGTCCACGGGACCGGCGTCGTTGCCCTCCGAAGGGCTGCCCCGTGAAATAATTCGTACGCGTCGCGTCCGGTGCACCTGCGCTGACCGTTGCGCCCTAGAAGAAGTCGGCGACATTCCCCGGGCGAAATAAGCTTTGTGCGCCATTAACGTCGTGCGCCACGCTTGCCGCGAGAGAGTTAGGTATCGTAGGTGACCAGGTAACCCGGGTGGTGCCTGGTGTTGCACTTGGTGCGGCCTGCCGTGTGGATACTTAGCGTGCAATCCAGGGTGGTGGGGCGGGTGGAGTAGGAGTCTGCTCTCTCGGCCGTTAGATATGGACGAAGACGTGGAATACCCGCGAACAACCTACAACGGGCAACCTCTGTCTCCGGGGCAGAAAGGGGGGAGCCCCCTTTTGCCCTCTAAGCAGCTGGTGGGACTACGTCGGTTTATGCTGGCCGCTGGTACGCCGTGGATTATAGTTTTTCTGGGGGGAGGGTGGTGGAGCGCCTTGCTTTCGAAAGGATGGTGATTGTGGAGCGTAGCCAGAGTAGAGTTAGGCGTATATAAGGCCCGCCGGCCCGGCCCAAGTCAGTCATTCACCGGACTACCAGCCCACCATACACACACCAAACATGAAGGCCTTTGTGAGTATCCATCACGGGGTTGGTGATTTCGTGGGGTGTTCGATCGGTTATCCGAGTAGCTGTTCGCGTTCGACGTCGCTCTTGTCGCACGCTTCTCGCGGACAATCGACCGTTTCATTTTCCATTGGATAACGGTGTTCGAATAGCTGTACGCGCACGGTTTCCCGTTTCGGGTGTTTTTCCAATCTGCCCACGGCCAGCTTTTCGCTGCTCGTTTCCAAGGCGCGGCGCGAATTTCGGTCGTCTCGGGACACACGAGCGTCGCTCTTTAACCCCGAGACGTTCGCTTTGGTCTCGGTAACGCCGGACAGCTTTCGATCCGAAATCTTTCGAAGAGTCCACACGCGAAAGCTTCCATCTAGGCTGAAACTTCGCGGTGGGCGAATTGGCGACGTTCAATGTCACGGTTGGAATCGTTTCACACTTTTTGCACCGCGATGCCGGCCGGATCCACCGGCTAATCGAAGTTGCCCTTCGTTCGCGCTCCATTCACGCGACAAGAAGACTCGTTGCACGAGACACTGACCGCGTCGCGATACCGGTTCCAGTATAGTATCATCGTCATTCAGGAGCGACCGAACTCGCGACCGGTTCTATCCTCGGTGAATCTTCATTCAGGAATACCGTTCGTGCCGTCTGCCCGTCGATCCTCCTCTGGACGCGGTCGCGTTATTTCGCGACGTCGTCTTGGTGTACCTGAAAACGGATACGCAAATTAGCACGGTTAATTAAATCGAATCGAACGCCGGGCTAATTAACCGCGACAGCCGAGCGTTTATTCGTCGACGCGTTACCTCGCCGTCCTCGTCGGATTCGTTTCATAAATCTCGACGCACACTGCACGGCCGCGGCTCGTTTCGAAACGGCGCGGCGGGTTCGGTCGTTTTCCGATCGCTGGGTCGCGAGAACGCTCGGTCATCCACGTCACACGGTTCCACGTAAACGGGATGTGAAAGTTTCGCGGAGTCGCTGGATATGCATAATAGCAAAGCGTTGCACCGTTTAAGCGCAAGACTTTCAAAAAGGCTGGGCGTGACGGTTCTGCAATCGGGTCGATCCCTGCACACGAGCGAACAAAACCAGTCGAATCTCTTCCCTATTCGTTTCACCAGTTTCTCCCGGTACCGATCGATCCGCGATACGACGCGTTGCAACCAGTCGTTCCCATTAAAGGAGATCTCTTGGAACAAACGGAGACACAGGGTTCGCCCTGCGAATATCCCTCGGTGACGACTGAGCGTGCCTCTCGAGATCGACGATTACGATGGCACTCGGGAACCATTGCGTAAAACGGGCCGCGATGAAGCTCTCAACGATTACGGCAGAAAGAATTTACCTCCCCCTAATACGGCGAACAGGCGTGGCGAACGATTCGTCGCGGACAATTACGAAACGTTACGGCATCTCGTGCCTCGCCTGCACCGTCGTTTTTCCAGCCAACTGGTACAGGGAATCGTTACGAAATTCCGCGATCGAGTTCCGTCCGGTAACCGGCCGCGGGACCCCGATATCGGAGCCAACGGTAACCGGTCGCATCGTTGCTTTCGCGTTCTACGGAACCACCGGCTAAAGCGTTCTCCCAGGTGCTCGGAATCGTTTCCCGACGCCGTGGAACGCCGGTCGCGGCCAATTTGCGCACACGTAGCTAGTATCGAAAGTGAAAGCCGCGGTTATGTTAGACGGGACTCGCGGTAATCGGTGCCGAGCCAATAGGAGTCTAAATTCTCTTCCGTAAACCGACGCGGGGATAGTGCGTCTTCGTTCTTTCCTTTTCCCGGTGATTTCACTTCGCGATATCGCTGAGGCGAAGTGTACACGTTACACGTTGGCACGCCGCTGGTAGAGCGGGTTTATTAATTCGCGACGAACCTGCCCGCAGATTGTGTTCGCCTGTCTGGCAGTGGCGACGGCCCGCGCTGGAATCGCACATGGACCTGGCATTGCTCTTGGAGGTCATGGCATTGGTCTTGGAGGGGGTCATGGCATTGGTCTTGGAGGAGTAGGTCTTGGAGGAGTAGGTCTTGGAGGAGTTGGTCTTGGAGGAGTCGGTCTTGGAGGAGTTGGCTTGGGCGTCGGCGGAGGTGCTAGTCTTTCTGGCGGACTCGCGGCGGGCGCTGGTAGCGCGAGATCTCTGCAAGAGGGTGCATCCAGCTTGGGATCTGCTGCTCTTGGTGCGAGCTATGCTGCTGGATCCGCGGCGGCGGCTGGTGCTGCTGGCGTGCAACAGATCGTCTCTGGTGGTGCGTAACGCGACTACTGCCGACACGGATATAGAACGGATCGCGCGGAGGGTGGTTGTTGATTCAAACTGGATACCTTTCCCTCTGTCCACTGCAGGAGTTATCGGAGGCAGGGCTGACATTGGACCCGCCGAAGGACCCAAGGCTAACGTTGGACCCCAGAGCGGACCATTCGACAGCGTTGGACCCCAAGAAGGTGCCAAGAACGTTGGTGGACCACGTACCGGCCCAGCTGGACTCGTAGGACCTGCCACTGGTCCATTCACCTCTGTCGGTGCCTCCGCTGGTACCTCCACCCTTGTAGGACCATCCCAGGGACAGGCTAACTTGGTAGGACCATCCACTGGCGGAGTTGCTTTCTACGCTGGAAGCGGCAACATCAACGGTGACGACGGAAGCTCTGGCTCTGCTGCCGCTGCTGCCCCAGCTGGTCTTGGCGGTGGTCTCGCTCTCGGTGGCGCTGGTTCGTATTTCAGTCGGGCATTGGATCGACTATAATAATTAACAATGACACGAATGTACGATCGACGAGACTGTACAATGGTCGAAGAAACGTATTACCATGGGTGATCTGCCACTTGCAGGTGCCATCGCTGTTGTTGGAGGTGGTGGCGGTATCGCTGGTGGAATCGGCGGACACGACGGTGGTGTTGCTGTGATCAACGGACCGTCCGGCGCCATCCACGCCGGACTCGGCTCCCACGGAGCTATCATCTCCGGGGGACTCGGCAAGTACTAGACGTTCTAAGGCCCCAGCGATCTCGGCTCGGCGACGGCGGCAAACCCACCACAGTCACACACCGGTCTCAAACGATCCTCAAACGCGCTCAACGTCTTCTTCCCAAAGCTTCGTCCAATCTAGGAACATGGTCGTAGCGCCGGCGTATATAGTGGTGTAGTCGGTATATAGTTGGAGTATTTTAATCACAAGTCCAGTCGGTATATACCGAGACACGGCGAAGCGCGAGTCGAAAGCCCGACACGCTGGTCCCTGCCATCGGCGATCACGGGTTTAGATCTCGGCAAGTGTACACCGTGGCCCAGGCCATTCGTGATCCGCGGTTTTCGTTTCGTCTTGAACCGTTTTGTCGGCGACGCGACTCGTCCCCATCGTCAGACGAGGCACGGGTAAAATTTAGTCAATTTCTTCACTTTTTTCATCAACTGTACCGCGACAATTGGTAGTCGAACGGAGCCGCGATTGCCAGCCCACGGTTGCATAGGCATCCGCGACCCATCTGGACCACCTGGTCGCGATCTTCACGATGAGCCTGTATCGAACGAGCGGCAACGTGTCGAGCAGTCGAAGCTTTCGTTTAACGACCTGAACCGCGCCCGAACTCAAGAATCAACGGGATACACGTTGGACCCGGATGCTCCGCCATGGACTCAGCAAGTGGATAAGCTTTGGTGCTTCGTCGTTGGACCAACTGGGTCTGTTCTGTTTTCTGAACACCCACCGTTGCTCCGGCAGTACTCTCCTTTTTTTTTCTCTCTATCTTACGTCTTCCACCATCCGTAAGGCCGCCGCTCTTCACACATTATTTACTACTCTCTCTCTCTCTACTTTTTTTTCTCTCCCTCTCTCTCTCTCTCTCTCTCTATTTTCCGCTGATTCCGCGGACGATCCCATTCGATCGCCTCGCGGTCTCACAAGTTGTTATACTCACTGCCGCACTCAAGCATACATATTATTATTACATTACTCGTCCATGCGCATATATGTTTTCTCTTTATATATATATACATGTATACATACTATTACTACTACTTCCTTCGCGTATATATATATATGAACACATTGCCACACGCGCGCACACACACTATTGCTATATGTGTACTCGTATATATACACACACTACACATATATTATATAATCGTGTTATATGTTAGTGAAAGAGAGAGACCGGTAGATTATGGTAGGTCAGCCCTTCCCGTGAGTGAATGAATGTAAATAGATGGCGCGCCGCTGCCGGCCCCCGACCCCGCCCGCCCTCGTCATACCCTTTCTTTGCGATCACGACTAGCACCCCACCACCACCATAGATAGATACCACATATTTATAGCGTTTATACATTTATACAATACTTTATATAAAATAAAGCATCAGTATTTAAAACTCGCCCTCGTTCATTTCTACAACCGTTCAAAACAAACCTGCCCTATCCGAAAGGATTAGTCGAGTCTTCTCGATTGAATCGGAAACGCGCCGTACACTTTATTAGTTCGACTTCAGTGAATCGTACGACGAAGCGCACGACATTTACCGGTTCTTAAACGATCGATGCTCCAAGCGTTTATATATTTTAACGATAGTTATTTAACTCGCTCCGTTCGTTTTCAATCGAATGAAATCACCAAGAGAAAGGAAGGATCTCGAAGTCGCATTAATTGTTACCAATAACGATTGGGAACAGGTGAGATTGGCCACTCAGTTGGCATTAATATTCCAATAGTCTGACCCGTATCGAAAAAGTAAATTAGTCGGGCAGAGTAACGAAAGCGTCCGCGAAAGAATTAAGTTATTTCGGTCGCATCGGTTTCGTTTTCGTCTCTCCGTCGAAACATTTAAGGAGGCAACGTCTAACGAAACACGGGATTCCGAATCGACCGCCTGTTGCTACGATTCACCGTGTCCCGATCGAACCTGCTTTGCTAATGACAGATTTGTCAAGAACCGTACGCTCGTTAGAAAGTTTCGTGGACGAACCGAAATTGCCCATTTACGCACTAATGACGTGCGGCGTCGCGTGCCTGGCGAGTGAAATTTTCAACCTGGTGCACCGGCCTTCGTGTTCCCTCCAACTAACAGCAAAATAACAGACCGAACGCGTAACCAGTTAATCTGCTTCATCGCTGATGGCGTTCAAATTGATTCGCGTGCGAGAAATGACTGCAGAGACGCGATGATGCAAAGACGAACCGTGTCGCCGGTGCACACTGGCAGTTTAGTGACGTGCTGACAGACAGTGAATAATAGACGTCATGTGCCGAACAGTTTTACTGCTGCTAATTTTCGTTCGATCACTGTACTCCGACTTGCCTGCGTCAAATGAAGCTTGACATGAATATCTTCCGCAGATGCGACGGACAGACTTCGAATATTGCGTCGCTTA
This sequence comes from Nomada fucata, assembly GCA_948146005.1. NCBI lineage: Eukaryota > Metazoa > Arthropoda > Insecta > Hymenoptera > Apidae > Nomada > Nomada fucata. The sequence continues at coordinate 3,888,743 of OX411282.1, forward strand.
TTCGCACGAAGGTATTTATAATATAATTGAAACAGTGTAATCATTTTCCTCGGTATCGCGATCGCTATATTCTCGGATTAATCTGAAGTTAGTGATACAATTGTTACAGGGGGCAGCCTCGAATTGTTCAATTATAACCGGACCGTAGAATGTTCCGAATGTAAAGACATTTCCATGGAGCTCGATACCGGAAATGGAACAGCCCGGGCGGTCACAAAGGTAATACTAAGCTTCGCGATCGTCTTTCCAAGGGGCAATACTTGGCAGCGGGTAATTGGTTTGTGGATGATTACAGAGAGAACTGGGTGGCGGCGTTCGGGAGCTGCGCATGCATGGTTAGGCGACAGAAAGGACGAGACACGCTTTGTGCAACAATATACAAGCTGTCAGGATGACACCACCTTGCAGTGTGATACTTCAAATAGTCCTGAACAGTTTTCTCTGCGATGAAGAGTATACGCGTTAACGAAATCGATTTTGAGGAAATGAAAGCTCTTTTTCGATGAAAATGGTGAAACCGAAAGAAATGAAAACGCTGGAGCACTAGATATATATATATTAATAAACGTTACTGTTACTGCTATTGAGGAATCAATATGAATTAAAGAAAGAGGTCAGAGGAACCAGGAACGAGCAATTAAACAAGAAGAAAAAATTCGACCACCTTTAGAATGTGATCAAAACCATGTCATACCACGTGGAAGAAGATTGCCCGCACAGGAAATGAATGTAATTGCTTTCTCGTGTTTCGGAATTCAACAATTGCCTTTTACACCATTCTTGTGCGAAATACATCCACCCATTTAGTTCACCCTCCGATTAGAATACATTGAAAGCCGGACTGTAACGCGGGATGCTAGGAAACGGATGTTCGCGAGTCTGAAAATAATGGAGAAGTTCCCAATTGAGGATCAAGGGTGGATCTAGATCGAGCAGGGATTAAAGCTGCCCGTCTGCTGCTGACCCATCATATTAGGTGAAGAGACCCGAACTTTCCAGGCCGGCCTGGCCACAAATACGACTTTAATCGCCGCTAAAGTGGCCTTAAATCTTTTCCAGGCTTGCGAGCCGTGCCGGACTCGGTGGGCCGAGTTTCCGAGGTCTGCAGCTGACCGCGGATAAAATAAAAGCTATTGAATGCTTGCTAACCGGCCGAATCCGATGGTAACCGTTCGCGGAGGAAGAAATCGATCGACCAGGAATACCGCGGCATGGAAAACAATTCCATAGTACGTTCTCTTCGTGCCCTTTTATTGTACGCGCTCAGCATTTGAACAGCATTACCCGCGTCGTTCGTCCTTAACCGTGTCGTACACGTGAACGCGATATAAATTTGGCTGAAGCATAGCGAAGCGAAGGAGTATAAGGCGTTCATTTTCTTTTCTGTTCTATCGAGACAAGTGGAAGATCGATTTTCCGAATGGAGGACGTGCCGGGCGTTAATTGTCGTGCTTCCGATGAAAGGATTACGAGTGTAGCGACCGTTGGACTAATTGGGCAAGGTAGATTAAAGGAAGACGACGAGCAAAGGAGTCTTGTCGGCTGTCAATGCTTTTAACCAACACGCGAATACAGTCGTTTATGCCCGTCGTTCCTTTTCGGTTGAAGCGAGATCAAGAGACAGAATGCTCGAGTCGGATCATCCCTTAAAGCGCTCGTTCGGGTAAGCTGTAAACAGCCACCCTTGTGCTCTCGTGGGCCATTTCGTGCTACTCATCCTGTACCGCGAATGAATTTCTCTCGGAGAATCGCTCAACTATCGCTCGAACTATTTCGGTAGTTTCGTTGAACAATGAATCTGACCGAGCTCGGGTTGATTCTACGCTCTTCGTACGCGAATATGCAAAACCTGTTTGTCGAAGGACGAGAACCATTTGTTGGAGAATTCATCTAATATAAGATTGAAATGTTCTAGTAATTGCAAAGAGGGCGATATAAAATGTAGACGATAAAGCAACCACCTCATTCTCTGCTAAACGACGCGAAAAGATTTTAGTAACAGAAAAGACTCGGAAAGCTCCGTCTGCTGAAACTATTCGTTCACAGGAATCTCTGGAAGAATTTGCAAAATGATACGTTGAAACGGAAATCGTGCATCGAAGCACTGCCACACCGAAGCGCAAGTTGCTTAAATATCAGACTGTTTATGCATTCTGGATGCAATCGGGGGTGCCACGGGTGTTGAACAAGAACATTGCAAACCGGCAATTTCCTGCGAAAGATCGTTAAATCATACGAAACGCTTTCGTCATACCCGCCAACGATAAAGAAGCGAAGAAGCTGATCCAGCGTACCATCGTGATCGATCAGGTGTGGCCCTTTCACTCTCGGGGGTGTGCGATTCTTGCACGAGTTCCCAGAAGAATCTGCTTACGAGGCTCGCGAGCCCAGGTTTTGCGGCCAAGGTCATTTCATCACTGAATCACTGATTAGACACCGACAGTCTCATCGAACGGAACTGCGATTCTCAAGAGGCTTCTCACGTGCACGCTTAAAGTGTCCGCCTTTCTTGAAAGGCCGCTTTTCTCGCCGATTAGCGATTGAAGTTGGTTCAGCTCTATTAGACGATCGGCCACTTCAACTTTCGTATTCAGATCTAAAGATCCACTGCACACCTGGTCGAAATATTAAACGTATCAATATCGGAGTATTAAATTTATTAGTATTTTATGAGCATCGATTAGTTTTAATCGACAATTAAAAATAACTTCAATGTTGAATTCCACTGAATTTTAATTTAACGTTCTTTATTTAGAACGTATTATGTCAGACTGGATCTGTTAGTGCAGCGATATTAATCGTGGCATGACCGTTACTTTAGCGGAATTGTTATCAATTCTTGCCAGAATCGGAGAATATCCAGTTGCATAAGATGTAAACGTTTCATTCTGTTCGCCATATCGTTTTCCGTTGGCTATAATAATCTACCGACAAAGGGGGTCAGAGCGATCCTAAATTGGAAACGATTTGAACAAGTATAGCTTCTCGTTCCGCTCGAAACAGCTGACGGTAGGCTGCTCTGCTCCCATAAGAATCCCATTGCATTGCGTCCGTTCCACAGACAATGACTGCAAATGTCAGTCTCACCATTAGCATTGATCACGTTCGATCTCAACCCGTTCCTCCTCAATCGATACGCCGGGCTACAAATTTCAAAAGCCCTGCTACGGATTGCATCCTCAATGGAACTATCTCATAACTGATGCTTAAATCAATTGTAAACATCCTGTCGCTGGTACGATCCTCGTTATTCGCGAGGCTCGTAATAAATATGCAGAAATTGATCGAGTTTCGGTAAATTGATTGTGCAGCAATTTCTTGTCACCATGAACGTGTACAAAGTATAAATACAACGAAGGATAAGGATAGAATCAGAATGTGGGAATAAAATAGCGCCACGTGCACGTTACGTTAAATGATAATTTCCCAACTAAAGTATTTGTCATTCGAGCCTGAAAATATCTGTGCACGATATACGTACAATATAAAATATGTAATTCATTGTATCTTACCTTCCGCTGCGATTTTCTCAATTAATTTTTAGACGAATGTTAACAAAGATAGAAGAAATTCCGCGGCAGTACCGAACAGAAAGATCATCGTAGACGTTTTCACACGGTTCTCTGCGGAGACCTCGGGAATAATAGAGCCGTGTAATCGAATATTCGAGCGTGATGCGACCGTTTATTGTGCGGCCAGACACAAGTACCACGGTTTGCGGCCACGGACCAATTCGAGGAGAACAAAACGTGCATCGATCCGGGCGCGATAATTGGAGCAACGAAGATCGCATCTTTTTCTGCGACCACGAGGCATAAAGGTCACGTTCGACACGACACGCTCACGCTCGCAGCTTCGTCTGCAGGCGGTACGTAGAGCAGAAAACCGTATTAATCCCTGAGAACGTGACTCTTTCCCACCCATAATGTTAGCGGTCGACTTGTTGCCGCGAACGGATCGGTTGCTTCACCCTCGTGGATGACGCGGTCAACCGCCCACGATTCAACGTCGGAGAACACACGATTGCAGAAATGGTGGCGCAGAAAAAACGGAAACGCACAGCCGATAGATTGGACAATACACCGGGAATTACAAAAGATCATTTTATATGCAGAGGAGGAAGAATCGAGTGAACAAAACAACGAAGTGCGTCCACGTTTATTATTTAACAAATAATAATAATTGTCTACGCTGGAAAGAAAGGGTAGACTCAGGGGACTAATTGACGCAATAAATGGATAATTACGAGAAAACATTCAGGCCAATTATACCGTAGGTTGAAGATCACGCCTGTTCGCCCAATGGTTACCTGTTATTCGTCCCCTTTATCGCCAGAGAAATCGCAAATTACGCTAATTACAATGCTTTTGCGTTCGCCTAATCGTTTCCTTTGTTCCTAACGCATACCTGAACCAACTACCAGCATCTATCCTCCATTACCGACTGACTTCGTCAGCCTTATTTTTCTCCTTTCGTAAATATTCAATGCTTCCCTCGCGCTTTTTAATAGACAGACTATTTCAATGAAAGAAGTTGCAAGTGGATCGCAAAGGTCAAAAAGGGGCCGGGTCGTCGAAGATGAAACGTTTCCACAAACGACTGCTCGACACGCCCGATCCCATTACCGTGCGCAACGAAACGATCGAACTTTGCCCCATAGACACAAAGGAACAATCCGCTGAACACCAAAACTTCCTGGAGACGTTTCCTCTAGTTACGAAGGTCCGTCTAGTAAAACGATGTCGCGATGTAATCACGGCAAATCTATTCCACTGAACCAGTGAACAGTGAGGGCTGAATATTCGGTTCTGAGTTTATCGATCGATCGATCAATGCGTCAAGCCTCGTACATACTTGATGCTACAAACAAGTAGAGTAATAAGCAGACGAACAACATTGAATATTACAACCGATCAAGGATCCGTACGATACCGCTTTATCAGCGAAACAGGGTCACTGTTTTAATCAGGAACAGAGGAAAAATTCAATAAATTTTGTTCAGAAAAAACAGCAGGAAAAGAACTGTTTCTCAGCTATTCATCGCTGAAGGTCAATCATGGGACCAGTGTCCCGGGGTTTGGGTGTGCCGGATGCTGACCTTCTTGCACAACGGCTGAGGCTGCACCATCAACGGATATGATTTGAAGGGATCAACCGGGGGCGCGGTCGGGATCCTAGAGTGGTAGGTATATAAAGTCCGACCAAGTCTGCCGTGGGCACACTCAGCTATCGGTCGATCGGCAAGATGAAGGCATTCGTAAGTATTCGCTGTGCCCGCGGAACTTCCAGGCAATGATATTTCTGCCGGGGAATATAATGCAGAAAAAGTTCCGATATTCGTTTTACGATAGGCGAAAGCGACTTTGTATCTTTTATTCGGATAGAAAATGTTTTCTCTCGCCAATTAAAAACCAATGCTATAGTAAACAGGGGAGAGAAAGCTTCTCTCGAGAAGCGTTCTTGCAGTGAGAATGGAACAGTTTGCTCGCAGTGATATTTCTAACAAAAAAAAAAAAACAAAAACAAAAAGGCAACCTTGAGTTAATTTCATGAAGCTCACCGATATTCCAAAATTTCCAGCTGACATTCGCAGCCCTGTTCGCCTTCGTCGCGGCCGCGCCACGCGAGCGTCGCGAAGCCATTTGGGGTGGACACCATGGACACTACGGAGGTCATCTGGGATACTCTCACGGTGTGGCAGTCGCTGGTCCAGTCCTGGGACCGTCCAGTATCGCTGGTCCCCATTTAGGATCGACTGTGGTAGCTGCTCCGTCCATAGGACCAGCGAAACTTTCTGGATCGATCGCGGGGCCAGTGCATGTTTCCGGGGCAGTTGCTGGCTCCGCGGTTGTCACCGCATCTGTTGCTGGTCCAGCTCACGTCGAAGGATACGGCGGTCCATACGATGGGGCTGTTGGTAAGTTGCGGTTACAATTTGTGGGGGCTTGAATCAATATTAGCGTACGATAATAAATGGTTTCCAGGTGTCGGATACGCAGCACCTGCATACGGTTACGCAGGATATCCGGGGTACACGGGGTACGCAGGACACGGGGGTCATGGTGTTGTGATAGCGGGTCCAGCATCCCATGGAACGATCCTGGCTGGACCAGCGTCGTACGGGGCAGTGTTGGCTGGACCGGCTGCTCACGGGACGGTTCTCGCTGGTCCAGCTGCCCATGGTGCAGTTCTAGCTGGACCAGCGTCCCATGGTGCCGTACTTTCTGGTCCCCATTCAGGAAGCGCCGCTGTTTCTGGTCCTAACGCCGGCTCGGTAGTAATCGCTGGTCCCTCTGGTAAAATAACCGCCCACGGTACCGGATATGGTGGGATCCATACCGGTCATGGTCACTGGTAACGAGTGTGAACTGTTGAAAAATGAGATCTCGAAAGCCTACCGATCGAATGAATTTCAGTGAAACGTCAGTGAAAGCAATATTGTACGATCAATAGTCGTTAGATTTATTTCACGATCTTCACCGTTTCGATGCAATTTTTATAATGACAACGAGAGACGAGTATGGCGATTTTTGTGCGGCTGAATTTTTTTATTTTTATAGGACGTTTACAATATAGTGTTTTGTAGATCGATCGCTATTTATGGTGTTCACTTTAATTTTAATCTCCTACGGTAATATGTGGGATGTAATTACAATTGTTTGGTATTACGCTATTAACGTTCTAATCCAGTCGTGTATCATTGCGGTTTACCAATCTACATGAATATCCTATTCCTGCCCCGCCGCGGATAACTGCGAATATTTCGTCGCAAATTTGTAAACATTGCCTGTTCTATTCTCTATAAAATTGACCGTCCTTCCGAATACACTACTCTCATTTCGCGATGATATTACCGCAATACTACCATTCTCCGCGATCTCTCTGCTACCTCTGTCTACGTTCCTTATCCCTTCAACGTGTTCCGCGACAGTGACACGCCGAATCGTTCGACAGAATGCACGAGACAACAATTAAGCCTGCAAGGAAACGAAGGTAACTCGAATCGCTCGCACGTATCCTGTCACGCGTAAAAAATATATCGCGGGGCATAAGAAAAGGGTAAGGTTGTCTCATACGTGACTTACGACACGGTTCGTCAATCTTTGTACAACATCGACGATTGGACTCCATTTCCACGGGACATCAATGAACGTTGCGAACGCGATCTGCAGATTAACCAGGGAACACAGGTGTTGCGGCGGGGTCGAGTGTAACAACGCCGAACTAATGAACCGCGCGTGCACAATTCACAGAAGGTCGTTTCGCGAGATCTGCGTTATCTATGTACGCGGCCGTTCTCTGCTAAACGATTTATCGCGAAATCGGTACACGACAATTGCCGTGTGTTTCTTTAAGGCCGGCCCGATTCTCGCCACGGATCGCGATACATTTCGTCCGTGAACCGTTTCACCTGGTTTTTACGAGGGAACAATGGTTATTTAAGTGGCTCGGTTTAAGCTACCGTTCTGTCGAACAGAGACCCGTGGTATGCGATTACCTTGTACAAACAATTGCTCGAATTCTGCTCGCGGTAATTTAAGTTGCAAATGAAATCGTGAACGCTTGATAACTCGGTGCACCAGAGAAACAGAAAATTCGCGGACTTGAGATTCGAAGTTTGCAACGAAACAGCGGAGGGAGGAGGAAATTTGATTGATAGGACGGTTGGCATGCGACGCATTTGCCTGGCGGAGTAATTTTGATGAAAGAAAACAACGATACCTTTTTAGAGGAGGACGTCTGGGAAAAAAGGAAAATTTGCGTTCATGGGAAAAATCGTGGTTCAGCAGTGAAGCATCAGTCGTTATTTCGTCATCTAGAGAGTGCATCGAACCTGCATCAATTCTGAAAGGTCACTCGGCCAGGACCGACCGACCGATGGACGTAGAAAAGCGGCGGTGTCAAGTATAATTGCAATTTACAACACTCGAGGAGTTTCTGCACGGGGCTAAGAAAGAACAAATTCTTTAGGTCGGCCACGGAGATACGGTATCGGTTTCGTAATTCTTCCGAGGCATCGTACATAAATTATTTTCATTCCTGCGTTCCACTCCTTTCGACTGCGCGACGATACACAGATTGCGAGGTAAATTATGAATCCGTGCTTTCAGAGGGACTGATATTTTTATTTCATCGCGGCATTACTTTCGTTTCAATAACGCGGAAAGAATAATGTCCCGATACAAATTTCACCGGTAGAAATGCAAGAGAAATAAGGGGACGCGTCCCAATTTAGCACAAGACGCGGTAGACTTCGATGTCGGCGGCGTGTTATTCATTGCGGGGATTCTTCGCGCAGCGGTCGCAAATGGAAAATTATTACAAGTGGAGGAAAATGTTGTAAAAGGTAGCTGTTCACTTCGAAACGGCAACGATGCAACGAGTTCCATTAAAAAATGCGCTTCCTTTATTCCATATTTCTCATGAGCAACGTCGAAATCTTGAATAAGTTTGACCTGAATTTTACATCCACGAATTCCCACTATTAATCAAATATTATGCGGCAGAACTTCACCTCGAATACGCCAAATGAAGCCGGCATTACGGCGTTTCGCCAAACTTCCCCGTGATAAGTTATTCTGTGCCCTTTGAAGCAACACAACTTTCGAGGCAACGCAGTACAATGAAAAAAGAAAAAGATCGCCGCATACAGCATACGGAAACCACAATATAAATTTAAGAGAGCTATTAAATCTTCGGCCCGAACACCTCCGTAAGATTCTCTTATCTCAGTCTCGCAACTCGAGACGAAACCTAACGGATACGATACGTCGCCATAAATTACTGCGACCAACGCGGGGCAAGAATTATAAAGGGGACAGATCATCGACTACCGTGGACATTCCGCAGATATGTCGCGCTGGGTTATAAAGCGAGAATTGTTTTCGCGAAGAGAATGACAGAAGGTGTGGCCGATAGCGAGGTAGATACGGTTGTGGCTGGATAGTTAATGCCCCGGGAGTTGCCGGAGATCGAGGAAGGCCGATCGATGGATCCTTGGACGCACTGCTGCCCTCGTGCCCTCTGCTCCACGGACCAGAATGTCCTGAGAATGTGAAAAATCAAAGCGGCCAGTGGAGAAACAGAGACTCGTTAAAATTTAAAGGGTCGTTCCCGCAGATAATCGAGATCGTTCCAACGTTCCCGCATGGAAGACGCGTCGAACGGTTATACCATCTACGTGATCGTGGACGGTTAAGCATCGGCTAGAAACGCGATCACGGAGGATCGTTACGGGGGCGTGAAACAAATCGGTATTTTTCAACGGGGCCGGCACGATATTTGTATGTTCCCGAGTCGGAAACTAGCTCCAGGGGGCGGGGAGATAAATCTTGCTGCTCTGCTTGCCCTGGGCCGTTATTCACATCGCGATCCACGATATACGAGTGGCTCGCGGTACCGCGGACAAATCGGGAAAAGTTTGAAAATTCCACGGCTTTAAAGAGGAAAGTATGGATCGCGGTCTTCCCTCGATATCTCTGGCAACTCGAGGACCATATAACCACGTGACATTGATCTTACCTGCAACGGCGGTGTTCGCAAACGATCGTCGCGTGTAGCTTTCGGCGACAATTCGATATTCGTTCGTGGCGCCGATCGTGGATGTCGCGCAGCTCGACGGCCTTTTCTACTCTTCCGAGCTTTGCGTCCCCCTCTCGACCGGTCTCGCCGCTAGCCAGGCGGACAAACTGCGAAGCGTTCGCTCAAAGACGGCGATGGTCGCCGAGATTCTGAGCGGCGACTCGCCATCAGCCATCGCGGGGGAACATTGCCGTGCAAGGTGATGCTAAGTAAGCTTTTATAGGCGACACGGGCGAACACGTGGGTCGGTGAACCCATCGGGGGTAAAGGCGGGGCTGGTGACCGCGGTCTACTGGAGTGTAACGGGGTGAAAAAGCTTGTCCATTTGTGAAAAAGGCGTAAGCAGGTTGTCGCAATGCTGAATCGAACCGAGAGACACCGCGCCCATAAGGAACAGAAAAATTCTCTTTGCGTTGGACTCGTTTGAATATTGTTTCGCCACGACGATCTATGCGCGATTTCCTCGCTGCAGCGTCATTCTATTTGTTGTTTAATTGTCATTCTTTTTCGTGCGATACCTGCGCCATTCTAGACCGCGCCATTCTCTATTACATATTCGCAAATTGAATCGGGTGGCTCGATTGAAAAAACAATATCGCCGGCGCAACGAAATATTGAAAAGCAATCAACGAGGGCATCGGCTCGCGTTTCTAAACGGCATATGTAATCCTCCTCTATTCCCGTTTCGGCCTTTGTAATGGTGAACGAGTTACACGCCGCGACGAAACGCATTATTCCTGCCGGCGAGAACCAGTGGCGCGTCGTGAATCCATCCTGATGCATCTGTCAGTAGACCGGCATTTTTCGCGCTTCCATTCTGTAGTCTGTAAATGGTGCACGGTCCGATGTAAATATCGCTCGGCGATCGTAAATCAAATATCCCGTCGTTCTTTTATGCCCCTGCCAAGCCAAGAAATATGTTCCTGTTACGAATTTTTCTCGTAAAAAATTGACCACCTTGCGCTCCGCGATATTTTATTCCGGCTGCGCGAAACACCAATATCAATTCGCGCCTAGATGCTCGAATAAAAATAAACGAGAAGTTTCAATGTCTCCGAAACGACGAAGGATGCGTTTTCCGAGTACAGGGATTCGACGGCCAAGGTAGCGCGGTGAAAAACGGGACGAAAGTCATTAAACGAACGCGGCGAGAGGGGGGGCGCAAAAAGAATACGTTTCAAAGACAAAGAAGTGTACATCTATTTTATCGCGAAAAAGGCGAGTTACTTCTCAGGCTCCTCCAGACTCCGCTCTGTGAAGAGGAGACTCCTCGATCTTCCCTCGCTCTCCTAAACGAGGCGCGCCATTAAATCCGCCCTTCGGGTGGTTTTCGCGATCGCTGGCGAACAATTATCGGAATGATCGCGTCGTCGATCACCTTTGCCACCTTCGAAAGTGCGTGCAACGCCCAAACACGATATTCCGAACGATCCGTGTGCCACGGATCCCGATAATCCATTGCAAGACTGTTACTACCGTAACAAACACGTGTTCGATTACAATGGGACCGTCGTTACAGGCGACAATCGCGACCCGGGGACGACGCGTGGGCTATGCAACCTAGTGCCCCGCCTAAACGGATGCACAATGCGACGCATAATGTCACGAATGTCAACGTGTACTCGCCCGGCTCTTTCTATTCGCTTAGAAAACGCACGAATCTTCCGTCTGTCGTAAAGGTCGCGATGACAGGTTCGTCACAGTGGCCTTGGCTGGAAGGTCTTCTTCGTAGACGGATCGACCGAGCTCATCAATGGAACCGGCTATCCACGGCAATAATATGTCTGCACCGATATGAACGAGTCGATCGATCGGTATTGAATTTTCTGAAATTCGTGATACTGGATACGAGCGAGGTTTTGTAAGGCTGCAGAGATATGTACTAGTTGTGGAAATATTCAGAACGTATATAAAGTGAAATATTATTTCTCTTGCCCCTTAATCGTTTTCGATGCGTACTATATTCATCCGAGGCACCCTCAAGAAACGTGTCACCGAACCGTGACCACGTGCCCCATACCTGCCACCATTAAACCATTAAACAGTCAAACTTTCCGGTATCGACCCGTCGATCTTTCTGGTCGACAGAACGCCACGCGGTACGCAAGGCCAGAAGCAACGGCGTAAAAAAAACGACACCGCTGAAACGGATGCAACGCTACGTTGAATTAGATCAAGCGACCTCCGGGGGCACGGGTGGGCTGCAAGGCGTTAAGCGTTGTCCGCGTGTCTGTCCCGATGTCTGTCTCAACGTTGATAAGCCGATGCAATAGCCACGCGGCCAGCTCGCAGAGAATGTTTGGCGTGTCCTGTGCCCCGCCCTTGGGGTTGGCGGGAGCAGAGACACCCAGAACACAGACAATGCCCCCTATAAAAGCACCATCGGTTCAGTCAGATGCCAGCACATCCACCGCAGCCACCGAGGCAAACCACTACTGCAACGCAGCAACGAGCCTACCCTTAGAAACATTCTCAACATGTGCACCCTGGTGGCGGTCTTCCTCGCGGCGGTCGTTTCTATGGCGTCCGCGGCTCCGTCTCTCTTGGCCCCCGGAGTGGCCCTTGCCGGGCCTCTCCTAGGTCCTGCTGCCCTCAGCGGGCCAGCTGTAGGACCTTCTGCCCTCGCCGGACCCGTCGTTGGACCAGCTCGCCTGTCGGGTGCAGTTGACGGTGGCGCTGTGGTTACCGGGGCCGTTGCTGGTCCCTCTGTGGTTTCTGGTAGCGTAGCTGGCCTCGGTGCTCCTTGGCCTGCGCTCGCTGGTCACGGCGCTGCTTGGCCTGCGCTTGCTGGTCACGGTGCGCCTTGGGGTGCCCTTTCCGCGCCTGGCCTGTTGTCGCCGTGGGGTGAGTAAATGTATTGGTTGAGAAAACGTTTATTGAGTTATACTCGCGTTGCTGTAGCTCGAAGAAGGTTGTCCATTTGCTTGCGACACAATTTTTCGAAGCTTCGCTTGCACTAGTGTTTGAATTGTTTCTCGTTTTCCTATGGTATTTATATGTTAACGATTATAGGTGCTGTTTTGGCTGGACCCGCGGCGGGCCCAGCAGCCCTTTCTGGACCAATCACCGCTCCAGCTTTAATCGCTGGACCATCCGGTAGCATAGCAACAGGACCAGCCGGAGTTGGAGGAATCGTACGCGGGGATGGTCACTGGTAACCCGTTCGCACTGGACCCCCTATACAGCTTCTATGACTTCACCCTTGACTGATCCACCCCGATGCCTACCATTTTGAAACCGACCGCGCCACGATCTCCGTCATTTACCGCTAGTACCTCCATCACTGTATCTTTTATATGTATTCTGTGTACATAACAATGTATCGTTTGTATGTTTATTTTATGTAATAATAAACGCATGCCACTTTGGAGAAGAATTTCTTCCGAGTCACTTTTACAATCGTCCTTACTACTTCAACCGTTATTCACGAATCGAGATAATTGTTTTCCAAAATAGAATATCTAATGGCGAATGCGCGCACCTGCGAACCTCGCTGCCCAAATTTTATTTGCTCCTGGCAAATAAGTTCGTTTAACGCGTCCACGGTTTCAGTAGATACAGCAGACCAAACATTGTAATGAGGACAATGGCGACCCTCAAAGTTTCGAGGACGGAAATATCCCAACGGTGTAATTGCCACTGACGGTCGGTTGCTGCAAAAGTTTCTCTATTGCCTTTGTTCTCTAAACAATTAGCTGGCCCGGCACGTATAAACGACGAACCGAGTCGAATAATAGAAAATCGTCGAAAAATATATGCGGCATAAAACGTTTCGCGTTCGAAATTACCGTTCGACCGTGGAATTAAATTGCGACCCATCCGTTCGAACCGCCCGTTGAAATTCCACTCGTCAAAGGTGCACCCAAGAGCAATATCTATCAATTTCAATATGTCTCTCGGCGCATTGCAATCGCCGTCGATCGTCGTGCAACTTTCTGTCCCTTTCGCAATTTCACAGTCGACGGGCCAAAGTAAAGACGCCCATTGCAGACCGAGTAAACATCAATACCGCGATTAAAGTGGCACCGATCGGGTTGCATTGTTCTAGCTTCGCAATGTAATCGTCTGCAAGGTCGTCCTCGCCGTGGCGTGGTCGGCCTCTATTTCGTGGTCCATTGTACTGTCGTCGCCGTCGACGATACCTGTCCACCTTTGCCGGTAATTGTAGGAAATTGCTTCAGCGCCGCTCCAATCAGCCGACTATTCTCTATCGCTGCAATAGCCGGGCACAGCTTTGTTCTCGATATTCCACGGCCTCTTCAGCCGTTGTTCCCCTGTTTCTTGAAGCTCCATTGTAAATCACACCCGCTTCTGGCCGCTGCAGTCTCAAAGATTCGCCTCGCGAATCCTTTCTGTGAATGCCGTCCCGCACTCAATACGGGAGAATATCTGTGTAGCCCAGGGGGAAACGATTAACGCGTTACCATTTCAAAGGCGTCAATTGGTTTACGGATGCAGAGGGAACAGAGACAAGCACGGTCCGTCCCGTTGGTTTGCGCGACGACGAAATTACTGCCGTTTTCAGGAAAGATCGGGGAAAAATTGAATATGACATTCTGATCGTCGAATGGCAGAGGCTATTGATCGTTTAACTTGTAATTATTATCGCTTAAGGATCGAGGGATGAAACAATTGTGTTTGAATTAACGACGCGGAAGAATAGTTTCTGCTATGCAACGAAATCACTTTTCCGATTCTAGCCGAATAATTAGCGCCTGCTTGGGTCAACGGGCAACTATTTCTCTCGAATTGCACAACTCGTTGAAATTCACGGACGGCACTCGACACTTTACTCGAAAAATCACTAATCTAGGATTACATTCTAGAAACGAATTGCATCCGCGAAAAGGCGTGATATGTTCTAGTATGACGAGTACAGGTCCTTTCCCTCGAGTAACCCCGGACCAGTTGATTTCCATCGGTGAAAGAATAATGGGAAATTATCGATTCCCGTAAACTAAAAGCACGTATGACAGCCGAGTTCCGGCTACACTTCACGATAGCGCACGGCGGACGCAATTAATCTGCGTATCGAGATAGGACTATGCAAGTGCGTCTTTTCGCCTTGGTGTTTAATAGCTCACACAGACACGTGCCGGAGAAATTGTTCCGTATGGAAACGGTTGTTCCTGTAGTAGATAACGATGTGACATTTAAACGTGGAAAAATGCCAGGAAAGCGGGATATTCAGGGTCATAGCCGTGTATAAAAGCCAATATCGCGGGGTTAATTGGCAGTCTTACAATTAGCGTGACAGACACAGAAGCTAACCAGCAACCATGAAGTACTTGGTAAGCTTCGCGATATCATCTTATTTGTTATATGAGGCTCGTGAAACGCGTAGGCAAACTAGTCTCGCTGCGCAGAATTAATTTGTTTAACAGTTGTATCATATTTAATAACAATTGCAAGAGTGACATATCATTTGTATTATTATTATCAACAAAATTGCCAAGACATTCCTTCATTCAATAGAACATTTAACTGTCCAACTAGGCTGTTTTCGTAGCAATTTTATCCGTTTGCTCGGCTGCGCCCAGCGGAATTTTGAACCCATTGCTCGGCGGGCTGAGCGTTCTTGGACCTCACGTAGGGTCAGCAGTTGTTGCTGGACCCGCGACAGGAGTAGTTAAGGTAGCTGGGCCTGTTGCTGGACCCGCGATTGTCAGTGGAGCTGTAGCTGCACCGTCTGCTGTCATTGGATCTGTCGCAGGACCTACCCTTGTTTCCAGCCCTGGCCTTGGCGTTGTACTCGGTAAATATGCATCCCCCACCCCTGTTTAAAGATTCAGTCGTGAAAGATTCGTTAATTCTCTTCGATTGTTCTGAATTTTTAGGAAACGCAGTGGTCGCTCCGGCGCTATCCGCGGCGGGTACTGTTGTCGCTGGCCCAGCAACTTCAACGGTGGTGGCTGGACCTGTTACGAAAACGGCAGTCATCGGCGCCTCATCCTCCGCCCTCGTTGTCGGGGGTCATGGCTGGTAGCGATTTCAATCTGAACCATTCCGCAGCATACCTCGTGCCTCACCCGGTGCAATACGAACGGACTTGTACCACGTTATTCCTAGCTGTAGCACTAAACACTGCCGATGTATTCCGAAACATGTACGCTTATAGAAATGTAGCTCTCTATTATACGAATAAATGAAACGGTATCATTGACCATTGACTGTTTCACTTGTTTCTTTCAATGCTCCGCAATTAAGTGCGAGTCCGGCGACAATCCTATTTCCACCTGAATAGTATATTCGTTAGGAATTTCCGATCGATTCGATCCCCGCTAAATTCGGTCCCCGCTAAATTATCGAATACTTCGAATACCTTCCGCGGACAGGCTAATCGCCCCAAATACCCCGAGGTCCTCGTTCGCCGTTACCAAACTTCAATCGTACCGTCGGCACGCGCGAGTCATAACGAATCAGCCTGCGATCCAGCTTTGCCACCGCACAAAAAGGCACGTACGAATAATTTTGCAACCGCGATTCGCGCACCTCGCTCGAAGACAACCGCCCTCCGTTCGATCTCTGCCGCCCCCGCTTGCCAACCTCCTCATGAATATTTCAACGGACACCTCTGCCGCGGAACGAACGGACTCAAAAGACGACGAAAGAATGAACGAAACGCCTTGCACCTGCGTGCATCGTCGGATGCCTACGCGAAATAACACCGAGGGCCGGCAAAACGAACCAGTTTAGATAACAATGCCTGAGCCGCTGGATCTGTGCAGTTATGCAGACATAATCGGTTCACTGTCAAGTACAGCATCGGACAAGTCACTCTGTCGTCGAGCTGATTATCCATCATTTTTTTTTCTTCTCCTGGAGATCAAGTCGCTACCGTGCTTGCAGGCTTACGAGAGTGGAACGGATTTTCTCTTCAAGGACCCGTAACGGTCCTGCGCGAACTCCAGACGGATTTATCGAGTCGCTGATGACAAGTATGATAATCGGTGTCGCGGCACGAGGCACAAACCGAGTGACATTGACGTTTCGAACGAAAAAGAAGAAAAAAATCGAGATATTTGTATTTATCTTTTTGAAGGGAAAAATTGCGTCGACCCTTTGGGTCGATAATGATTAGTGACAGAATTGTCGGGGTGGTGGCCGGTGACTTGATGCGTCGTTCGCAATCGAGCTTGACAAACTTGACCCAATTGTTGCGATTATTATCACTATCATTATTGGCAGGCTTGTTACTACTATTGCCGTTACCGTCGACACGGTCAAAGCCAAAAGGCCTGTAATAAAATTGTCTCGCGGTTTCAGTTTGATCCGAAATTAATATAGAATTGTTTCGACTACGGTTGATATAGAACCGTGGGCGGTAAGAATTCTTTTCGAACCGGCCAATTTCGTCAGGATCGAAACTTGGACACAAATCGAAGGCATTAGAAGCACCAGGGACACGCGAATGTCAGATTTGCGTGCTTCGCCGCGGCTGTTGATTAATTAAACGCCGTTTCGTACCTTCGAACGCGATGGTTTAACGGTGTGCACGGGGAAACGAAGGTAGCAGCAGGGCACAATCAAATGCGTACAACTATCCGCCGACCTCACGCAATATCTGCCACGATGTCGTGTACGAGCGCGAGCCTGCCAATCTATGTAGTGCGAGCCGTTCGCGTGCAATTCCCCACTGGACTCCCTTCGTGGAAGCGTTTACAACGGACAAAACGTTTGCCCGGATTTCGTTTGTTGCCGCAACGCACGCCGACGCTAATTGTTTCAGCTATTTAATTATGTCCAGGCGTTGCTGCCGTTGCTCCCCGACGATCGCGCCCCACTTGAAATAAATCGAGCGCACTCGTCGAGATGCGTTATTTATTGGGCCAATTTGATTCGCGAAGACGAGCCTGTTGGCCGTGCAAACGGAGCGGTGGCCGATTAAATCGTAGGATAACGAAATCGGTCGATTTGTGGCGCTCGCCTCGATGAAATACGCGCGTGTCGGCGAAACGTAAAATTATTTGGTACCGATTGCGAGTTATATTCGGCAAATACGTATTCGTTTCGCTTATCGAGGGCTCTACGGCGCAGAAACTGGGCCTCCAATTTATCTTCCCGTCGGTTGTATTTAGTGTGGCGGATAATAAACTTCCGTGTATCGGCGGATTTCTTCCTCGGATCACTGAAACGCGAGAAAGACGCGAAAGTACCGAACTGTATCGAACGGGACGAATATTCGTCGAGCGATCAGCGCGTTCCCCGGGGTGTACATCGAATGACGATTCTCGCTCGACCTACTCTCCGTCTCAGAAATATTAATCGACGTGCTGCGCTCCCTCTAATAATCGGTAGTCGACGGGAACGAAACGGGGAACGGAAACGGCCGCGATATTTATGTACGGACCAGCTGCAGACGGATTGATGAAAGGGGTTGAAACGCAGCGTCGGGTAAACAGGGCCGGGATAGTTTCCGATAATCGATAACCTTTGATACAAAGAAGGGAGGAAACGATGAAAAGGCGGCGGGTCGAGCAAATATTCGTCAAAAGAGGCCTGACCCGCGAACCCCTGCACAAAGACACCAACTTTTCAATATCTCCCGTTCCAGCTACGCCTCCGGTCACGATTTTTATCGATTGTCGTCGGGCCCGCGGGAATCTGCGCGACGCGACGATGGAAACGGCGAATCCATCAACCGGGCGTGAATCAGAGTCCGTCAGACTGACCGCGGGTCACGTAAACGGGTGAATCGAGAATGGTAACCCGGCGGTGAACGTCAATAACCGAATTTTACTTCCGCTCGATGGAAACTGCCGTGTAATAGAATAATAAAGTGACCCCGGTAGAGCGATTATGGGCCGCACTCTGTTGGAAAACGCAACGCGCTGTTGAATTGCGAATCGTCGCGTGCCTCCGTGGCTCATTACGTTCCAGTTCGGAAGTTCGAATAGCTGTTTCGCAATCGAACGAGTGCTTTTAGCGTGAGAAATACGAACGAGAGGAGGACAACGAGGAACGTTCGTGCGACGAAATTAAAGAAACGATAAACGCCTGACGAGAGATACCATTCTATCGCGCATTTGCCGACGCGAACAATTTCACTTTGTATCTTGAATTACACGGGAACCAGAAACCTGAGCAACGACAAATCAACTCGCCACCTCTTCCGCGAAACTTTCGGTCTGAGTAGTTGACGCAACTCCGTGGGAAATACTCCCCTGCTAAGTTCCGCCAATTATTCCATCGTCGAAGGAGCCCTTTCGGTGAAGTTCGCGCAAGTGCGACATTTCGCGGAGGCACGGCCTGTCGTAAATTCGTACGGGCGCCACGCGGCGGTTCGCGTACCATGATTTCCCAACTTGACAAGTCCGACTCGCGCAATTACGTCGTTGCAGATCGTTGACGGCGTCCAGATTCAAAGGACGGATTACTGTGACCATCGTGAAAATCCGCGGGGAAAAAAAACGCTCGGCCTGGGACAGTCGAAATAAAATGGATCGACCATCCGCTTTCTTCTTTTTTTCGATTTTTTATTTATTCGCACACAATCGACGCTCGTTTATTTCTTTGTCGCGCGGATGCTTTGGCAAAAAAAAAAAGAAACCCCCGCCTCGTGCACACGTTTCTAGAAATTGATTTAACCCGTTTCATTTCCTTCTCTTTTTTTCTACTTTTTCTTTTTGACTTATTCGCTTTTTCACTCGACACATCGTTTGACAGTCGCAATACGTTCTACGCTTTCCTTGCGAATCTTCGTAGAAGTTGGAAGAAAAATCGTCTGCGACGATTGAACCCCGTCCTTTCGTAGGTTCATGCAACCTTTGTTACGACTATTACCATTATTATCAATAACAACAAGGCGGCAACGCTAAAATTTCATCATTACGATCGTATTAAGTAATCGCTCCTGTTCCAAACGTTTCAACTCGCATCGCCGCGACCAGGGACGCGTCCCTTAATGTTCCACGAACGCGGCGAGGATTCATTAAAATCAACGGAGAACGTCGTCGAAGCAATTGCGCCGAGGCATCAGCGAATAATACGAGGAGAATTTTGCTTCCTCGCCCGGTAATTACACCGGTGCGCTACGGTGCAGTTATTAATGTTTATCAAAGGTACAGAATACCCGGCGAGTTTCGTGCTGAGCACGGGATGATCAGCGAATTCGCCATGGCGGTTCGCGTTGCTGACCACCGGGAAATTTCTATTCCCCTGCAACAACCGTTATTGCGGTAACGGGCCGCGCGCACGGTTCGAGGCTGAAACACGTATCCGCGTGATAACAGCTCCCAGTCGTGTGACGTTGGATCCGGAACTCCACTGTGTCGCCGACACTAAACCTGCTCGTCGATGACCGCGCCCTGAATCGTTTATTATTCCCACTTTCATGCGGGGTTGAAGGTTGCGGAAGCAACCTTCGGTATCGTGGCCCATCGAGTATATAAGCGAAGAAGTGGCAAGGGTTGACTATCAGTTACCAGCCTGCTGAAGACCCACAGAACAGCCAACCATGAAGTGCTTGGTGAGATATACAAC
This sequence comes from Nomada fucata, assembly GCA_948146005.1. NCBI lineage: Eukaryota > Metazoa > Arthropoda > Insecta > Hymenoptera > Apidae > Nomada > Nomada fucata. The sequence continues at coordinate 3,908,807 of OX411282.1, forward strand.
GAAAATTCTTTGCAAAATCATAATTCGCGTAAAACCATAGAGGAGCTCGAAATAATTTCATGCCTCTAATTAAAGAACCTTGCGTGACAAATCGATACTGCAGAAAATATTTGCAATTGAACATTGATTTAATATTACTGGAATACTTTCTACGGGACACGATATTGGCTCAGATAACAAGGAATTGTTGAATCTTTTACCAAGATCAACCCTTCGTTTCAGATCGTCCTTGTCGCCGCTTTGGCCATCGCCTCGGCCAGTCCCGACCGTGAACGTCGCTCCCTCGGCTGGGGGCACAACGGTGCCGTGGTCTTGGGTGGTTTGCTACCTGGAGTGGCGGTGGCAGGACATGTAGCTCCTGCAACTGCAGTACTTGGGCCCGTCGCCGGTTCCGCCGCTGTGGTTGGGCCGGTCGCAGGATCCGCCGCAGTGGTTGGACCAGCAGCTGGTTCTGCTGCGGTTGTCGGGCCCGTTGCTGGTTCTGCCGCGGTCGTGGGACCAGCTGCCGGTAAGTTGCGTGCCTTATCTAAACTGGTGCAATTAAACGAGGCAATTCCACGCGGTAATTGCAACGGAATAGCTGGCGGATTAGATAACGGTACGATAGTATCGGCTATTGAAACTCAGGACAGCTTCAATTGATATTTCCTAGTTAACAATCACTGTAACCAGAGTGGCTTGATATGCAAATGAACGTTGCGAACATTGAATAGTTTACGATGTTTACGGTGAATGGTCGAATTATAGAAATTGAGCTAATTGGTTTGCGTGAATATATGCGAACAGCGACAAAAACTATACGATTGTGCTTTTCTCGTTGAAGGTCCAACTGTGGTCGCCGGTCCCGCGGGTACAGTTGTGGCTCCTGGACACGGCGTGCTAGGACTTTGGTAGAACGTCGTCTACAATCCCGGATTCGACCACTTCCCCCTTTGGAACCGAAGACGACTCGAACGATCTCCCTCGTGAACCAGCAAGCGACTTCTCGGAACAGAACATTCTTCGGGATCTGCGTCGACCGACCCAGAAGAATCATGTAAAAGGATTCCCGCGGATAATGTGCTCGAGTTTCTTCTAAATACTCCCGTAAATACCTTCCATGTAACTAGCCATACCCCCGTTACGCTTTTGCACGTTAATAAATGAAGATTCACTAGAACCTCTTGTTTCTGAAACACCTTAATCCCGATAATTGAGTCGGAAGAGAGTCTCGTTTAATTCGAGTTTAATGCCACTCGGATGGCCATAAAGGACTAGGTTGTCCTTCCTGCGACTAGTTTGTAATTACTTGAGATTGTTCGAAACAATGCGGATGCCCCCTCGGCCATAACGGCCATTGGAAGGACACGTGAAATAATGGAGCCATTGCGACTCAATTCGATGGCCCACATCGGTTAAGGTAAATTAATATTTATTTTTGAAGACTTGAAGGTAGTTTACATGTTGTATTGATCGCAGTCTAGAGAAGAGAACAATAAGTAGCTCGCATCGGATATTGAAATTTACTTTGTTGAATTCGCATTTAGCTTATTTGCACCACTTTATTTGATTTATTTGATAACCGAACCGAAAATTAATTGGAAACACTATTTCCCGAATTAACAATCCAGCCGTAATGCGATCCCTCGCGAACGCGAGCTAAAGAACATCTCCTTCGTGGAGGGGAAAACAGGATTTCCATGTTCTGCCGCAACATGGAAACCAACATAAACGGAAACGGAATATTGTTACCAAAATAGACAGGTTGTTGTATCTCCCCGTGCTAATTAATCGAAGTACGTGCAGATTTACGCTTTGAACTCGTTATAAATATTTGGTTTACGCCGTGCGATGGCAAGTAACGAATAATATGAATCCATAACAATAAAATGTTGAACATTTGACATCTAAATTAGTTCGACAGGTACGAGTCGAAGGATCGGGCTTAAAGACAGAACACAGGTAGATTTTTTTTTTGTAATTTTATAATAAGTTTATTATCTGATGGAGCAATTTAAATGATAAGAGGAAAGGGGGAGACAATAATTTCACATGGTGCCAATGATGGGGAGGTCTAAATCGTAGCCAAGATGTGTTGACGGGTGTGACCAGTTGTCGAATTGAAATTTTGCACAATGAGAGGACTTCTCATCGTCGGTGATCATTGTAATACTTCAGGTCCAGTACGCCGGTATATCAAATAATGGTTTACCAGCCTTTCAGACCCAATCCGGGAGCAATTGCGGGACCGGCTACGACGGCGGCTGTACGAACAAATAAAGATTCGCATTAAACACAGCTGCCATTGCAAAGCAGTACAGAAGCAATTCATAATACACCGATCGAGAAACGAAAAACAAAGAAATTTCATATTCATCGAACAGGTTCTAATATTTCTCGCAGAACACCTTCGCACTCTTCAATCGTGAAGGGTTATCGGTGAAAGGTCGGGATACTTACGCGCCGCGAGAAGCCTGGGAGCAGCAGCGATGCCAATGGGAGCAGCGATTCTGGGGGCGATCAGAGGTGCTGCCAAAGTTTGAACACCAAGGATTCCACGACGTTCGCGTTCTGGTTCGGGGTTGGCGGCGACCACGGCGACGATGGCGAAAAGAATCAACTGCAAGGACAATCGTTCATTCCATTGTTATCGTGCAAACTGCAATCCCAATTGTTCCCCCTCGTCGACGTCGTGCATCGTCGTCGCAACCCATTACGATTACCATTACTATCATGGATTTCGTGAAAATTAGAATCGAAAGTATTGGCCGATGAATCTTACCAGGGACTTCATTTTGTTGGTTTTGTTGGTTTGCTTGAGCTTCTTGTAACTCGAAATCGCAAGAGACTGATGAAAATCCTAGCTTCGACTTTGTCTTTTATACTCTTATTTTCCTACCCATACAGTCCACGGTGTGCACGTCATCCACCCCGTACGAACGCGTGTCAGTCTGTTTCATAGTGGCCAGGTTATCAGCTTGTCGCGAGCGGGCGTGGTCGGGACTTGAATCCGTAAATCAAGACAACGATCTGAAACGATGAACTCGAACAGCACCAATGTTGCATCAGAAAATCTCGATGGCGCGTGTTACGCACGCAATGGTTCGCTGGTATTGCAGAAGTTTCGCATCGGAACTGGGCCACGTGTCATTTGCATGTTTACACCGTTATATGAACATTTTTCTTGCCCCCTTTTCACGGATATAACATTTTCTTCGTTTGACCCTGCTCCGCCAACATAGAATGGAGGGGAAGATATGCACCGATCGCGTTACAATTTCGGGTTCGACGGACAAGTTGCAATCGGCACGAAGTATTGCGAAATTGACTTTCGATTCTGCGTGCAGCGGCCTTGAATACGCTCCAGCCGATAAACTAAAATGTTCTATCGCTATATAGAAAAGCAGGAAATGCTGCCTTGAGAGTGCAGTTAAGTGTTACAACACAGAAAAGCAATTGCCCGTGTCCACGCGCCTCCAATACACCATTTTTTCGAACTGCCCTTCTTTTCTTTTTTCTTCAACATTATTTGCTTCACAGTGAACGCGTTCGAATAATATACTGTAATCGTCTGATTGAGAAATAGCCTGGATAGACTGTTCACCGAAGCTTCCATGTTCGTGATCTTTCTCGTTCCTCCATTTATTTAATCTCGCATCCGACCACCGATGGCCATTAGCGGCAACTACGGGGTGCGGAACGATCAACGGGGATTTTCGGTGGAATTCGCACCACCGGAACCACGGAGCGGGTCACGAGTGTCATGCAGCAGAGGTGTCGGCCGAAGTCGGCAGCGATGGTATTCCAATTGAAGATCCTTCGATCATTCGGACCTGTGCCTCTTACGATAACCGGTTCAAAGTTAAAGCTAAAGATAAACGAATCTCTCGTATCGTACTTTGGCAACAAAAAAAATTGCCACCCCCTGACAGTCGTTCGATACGAACCAATCACGATTTGCCTTCGCCCTGCTCCCATTCGTATGAAATTCCCTTTGGAATTCTTTCGTTCGTGCCTTTGCCGAGAAAACGGGGCGCGGTTCATATTTTTTCCTTACTCATCATCGGAGGTTACACCTAATGGAGTATATAACGGTTCACGTCGATACGAAATGGATCAGTGAAGTTCCACTAGCCAGTCGGGAGAATTCCGCGAGACTTATAGACAATAGGAAAAAGGGCGATCGAGCGAGCGGACGAGCCATGAAGTTGCCGGTAAGCGTAGAAAACTTTGTCGTACCTCGTCGAGCGGCTCGACGGGGCAAGAGATTGTTACGAAAAGAATGAGATCCATGCAATAGTAGCTTCTGATGAGAAAACTTTCATCTGTCGCCCCGGTAATGCGCGTCTATGTATGTCGTCCGTGAAATATGAACGGCTCGGTGCCTCTAACCAGCGTTCCATTGATATATTATAGAACACCGCGGTCGTACCTGTGCCAGACGAATAATTGGAACGCATAGCCGTGTTCCGTAACTTTGATTAAGACTGGTAATCCATTGATCACTGTTACGCTGATGGTCAGAAACAGTATCGCGGATTCGCTAAAACCGTGGCGTCGATTATGTTTGTTAGAAAATCATTTTTTAACGCATGCCTACAGGTGCGTCGGGAATCAACTAATCGTCAACGCGAACGACGCCCCTTCGAATTGTCCCCGGATATTTTGTATCCATCCTTTCGTTAACGTACCCGCGATCATAGATTGTAAGCCGCGGCGTAGGAGCGAAAGATACGGTGTTCCTCCTTCAAGGAGATGTTTGTGGTGCTCGTAAATGGCTCGACCGAATGCTGACCACGTAGGGGCACGTAGCCATGGTGGTGATGGCGCGTTCATGCACGGCACGTCTGCCGGAAACCGAGTTATGCAAATTCGCGATGCGTGCGACTATATTCCGCGGACCTCCACGGATGTATGACAGGTATTGTTCCTGAATCACCTATAGTGTTGACAGGACACACGGCGATAGATGACGCGCTGGTTATTCTCGTTACGATTGACATTTGTGCAATTCGTACGAAGAAATTGTTGACATTGGGTATTGTGCGGCGGGACGCGCCGTGCACGCGTTTGCCGCGAGATCGCGTAACATGAAACGATAATTTCCAAAGTTATTAACGTTGGTTAACGGATAGCCGTGGTCATGAACGTTTGAGTGTTAAACTTTGGAGGAGAGAGGGGGGGGGGATCTAATGCATCCAGAATCTATATAACCCGGTGGATTCGAACAGAAGGTCAAAGTTCATATTCTGATTAATTAAAGCGCCCGATAGATTCCAGTGCAGTCGCGTAGGGCATTAAAGCGGAATATCTATGCCCGATTATCGTAATATTCGCCGAGAAGCGACGCGACGGTGTACTCGGAACTGACTTAATAACCGAGATATTTATGGGGGAGATTACGGGGAAGCATTCCAACTATTGTCTCGCCAGCCCACATTCAGAGAGGATAATACCGCTGACACTCGTCTTAATATATCAAGCCTTATCCGTTTTCAGTTACGGTTGGTGGCATCGATTCTTCTAACGTCCGTTCGGGCCGACCGCTGGCCTTATCATGAAATAGTGGACACCGGGAAATCGGCACCGGTGTACGTTCCAGCAGTTTACGGGGCCGCACCTGCGTTGAGCCTGTTGCCCATCGAAGCTGCGAAAGAAGTGGGAACTGTAGTTGCTGGGCCTGTCGCAGCGATCACGATCGTCGAGGGGTCATCTTCCGGGCCCGTGACCATTTTAACTTCTGGATCACCGGATAGTACGTTCGAGAATACTTCGTACCTGATGCAAGGTGATTAATGACGAAACGAAAGATCATCGTACATTGTAATGGTTTCGGCAGTCTCGGAAGAAAGTTGAATTATTTTTTCCCCGCTTGCGTAATTACGAAGCGTAACGGTGCCTTCGAATATTACGAATCTAATTGGAGGCTTTATGACACCTTCAATACGGCTAGGGTCGAAGTTACTCGACTTCCAGTAGATACGCATACCGTGTCGAATAGTGTCGGATCTTATTACTGCCGTGCAACTTTTACGAGATACGTAAACTGAAAAATTTATTGTCGCCCCGCTTCCATCGCGAATTACAAATTTAGCAGGGCCGTAAATTCCAATATGTTCGGAGGAGCACGTACCGCGATAGGCGTGGCAAAATCAAGACGCGCAAGGTGAATCAGCGCGAACCGAATTCCTTGTTTTTGTTAAAGAAACAACTGAAGCGACAGCTGTGCCGAAAGATTCGGTGCTCGTTAAAGGAGCCTCCGTCGGCCAGGTGACACTGATTGCGCCGTCAGACAATTCCGTCAGCGTCGTCGATGTCAATGATACATCGTCGGCTGATGCGGAAAAACGGAAGGATGTCAATTCGACGACACCAGAGGCAGTCGTTGCGGTCGTGAACTCCGAAGGATCGTCAACTGCGAAAGGATCAATGAACGCGACGGTAATCAGAGAGACAATAGGTACAGTGTCAGCGAGTGCCGTGATAGGCCCCTCTATCGGGCCCATAATCGTTGCTGGCCCAACCGCCCCGCCGGTGCCAATCACTCCCGCTACTTCGACGCTAGAACCAGTGACCATTGCTTCTTCGCCTGTCACCGGTCCTGTCAGTGTGACTTTCGGTGCAGTTGCCAATGGCTCGATTGAAAACACCACTGCCGACGTACCAGTCGAGGATAAACCTGTTCTTTTGTAAGGAGAAATGTTTAGTTAAAGAATATGTATGGCAGCTGTTGCGACATTAACCTCGGACCTTCAATCGAGACGAACCCGTTGATCGTTTAGTACTTAGAAAATGATTTAATAATCACTTGTACTTGGTGCACGCAAAGAGAGTTTGCGACGACACAAACGTACCCGGTGACATTGCGTTGGCGATTGTCAGCGACACGCGACGAGGAAGGGAAAAGTTGTGCAAGGATAACTGGAAATTAATTCTGTACGCGATCGATTCATGTTGAATTATTTGCTGCGTAGAAAATATCGTAAGGCGCGAGAAAAAAATACGCTTACTTTATTTGACTTTCTGCAATTTCTGTATAATGACTACAGTGGTGACCGGTGCACATTAACTGCGATGTTTTTAATCTGCCGCGAATGCGTTAGAGCTTTTGCATACTATACAGTAGACGCGAAAAGTAAGTCAATACCCTTAGCAACAGTTTAAATGTATAATAATAATTATAATGTATTTATTATTATTATAATGTATGTTTATAGTATAGGTACGTACAAAAATGAGTTACAAAAATGTACATATATCGTTGTTACTAAACGTACGGTGTCTTCATGTGCGCATAATTGCCAATCGTTAACTTACTTTTCCGAGGCGACTGTATGTCAATGAAATTAATTAAATGAAATGCGGGGACCTTCCAACATCACGGCGTAAATTAAGTTCGGTATTCTTGCAAACATAGAAGGAGTTATATTTGCCGGCTAATCCAGCTGGCTGATTTGCGATGCGAACGATTTGATGGCTGGCGCAACCTCAAGTTACAGTTAAATCATAACGAACAAGCAGAACCTGAACCATACGGTTATGCTTCAAATCCAATTATTACCTTGCCGCTTTCACTACGCAAGCTGAATATGTTGATCCAGTTCGCCATTATTCCGCACCTGAATTTCTTTGAATTGGTGCTTAATTAGGTACTTCCTTTGACAATTTCCAAAATAGATAGAGTCCTTTAACGGCAGAACTCGTTGGTGATTTCTAAATGCAACTATCATTTATTTCCGCCTCTGTTATTCCTTCAACGAAACATACGAAAAAGAAATATGGATTACCACAAAATTTTTAGACCGTCTAAGGTGATTCTGGTGGTTCTCCATAACAGACGTCATCTGCCTCACTTAGTGGGGGCATCGCTGTAGTGGATTGAATAGATTCAGCGATAAGGAGTCGGGGTTCGGCTTGAGAATAAGTCTGTGGTGCTTCAGTAAATACTGCATCTATATCACTTATAATTAGTCCGGACTTCACCGTAGTAGACAGACGACGTTTGGTGTGAAGGGTTCGGGTATGGGTTGGAATTTGGGTTTCGATTTGATAGCAATGTGGCCCGCAACGTGCTGTGCATGTTTGTTGAATCTGGAGTTGAAGTTCTTTCAACAGGCTCATGATTTCATTTTTATCAATTTGTGAAATTCTACAGGTATTGTTATATCTTCCTACCGATACATCGGTACCACCAATTTCTGTCGTCTGTAAAAAGATATAGTCTATTAACTAACTGTTCCATGCTCGCACGATGAGCGTTAAATATTTTTGTTCTTCTTTTAAACAGAGAACGATACAAATGATAAGATCTTTCAAAATCCAGAGTTTCTTTGCGTAAATGCACGACCAGCGCGACATTTTTTAGTTTCTATTTCAATTGTCGAAGCGAAAAAAGGGTTATAAGTTTCACTTACATAAATTATAGCGCCAAAAAGACAAGCGACAAGAATAATTTTGCCGTTCATGATGCACAATGTATTTAAATGTTGACAGTTTACTCGTTGGATGAAGACTGCGCAGTGTTTACTCGCAAAAATCTTATATACCTGTACAAAGTCCTTATTAACAGTAATCATGAGAAGTTACGTGCCTTTTTTTGACGTAGTATCGTCACGATTTCGGTATTACAATGAATAGAATTTACGCCATCAAAGTACGTGCCACGATGCCTTCGGATCATCATTCGCCGGGAGCAGAAAGAATGGAACGAAAATGTACTGGCACGCGGTGATGTTGATTAAAATTATTTAAAATGACGTCATCGAAAAATACACATTCGCGTTATATCAAACACCGAATGAGAATTCCATCGGATAACGATGAAATACGCGGCCCGGGAATATTTTTTAATCGACAAAAGGCTGGAATGAAACGAAAATGTTGAACTATCAATTCTGTAGAATCCCCGCTAACTGTAAACAATGTGAAATCGTATACCATTTCAACATTGCGGAATATCTCTCTCATAGCATCGAACCTCGCAACTGCTACAGTAGAAACCACTAATCGTTACGTGGATTTCGTTTGGTTTTATCGCTACAATCATTCTACCACGATCTATCTACTATGTTTTTTTCATCCTTGATCATTGCATACGAATATTATTTTAAATTCCGCTACTCGCCCGGCTATTTGATCGAGAAATATAGATGGCTCTCTAATGAATCGCGTGAAAGCATTTCCAACGCGAATCGGATTACCCTAGCTCGCGTGAAATCCTATGGAGTCGAAAGAGGACATGACTCGTTGTAATTTCACCTCCACTATGCTCGTTATATGAGTGATACACCTAGGATCATGCCGGCTAAGTGAACAATACCTGATTCAACGAACGGCATAAACATTCCAAACAGAATGCAGTCATTTAATGCAACGAGCGTGGAACATGTGACTGGAATCCCTTTTCTGTGTACAACCTGTGTTCTTCACTGGACTGAGTGATCACCCTTTCGGCAGATAAAGGGCACATAGATTATCGTGCTGCATGGTCATTATATATAATACAATACCGTTCCAGGTAAATCCATTTACAATATTTCCATTTCGTAGTAATTGCCTTTCGTAGTAATTGATTAGAAATACTTCTGTCCAAAAAGTACAAGTACTTAGTGAAGAATAATAGAAGGATAAATAAATAATTGCCAAAGTATCATGTATTGCAAATTCTAATCGTACGTGGGTGATAAAAATATTGAAAAATGACATAGATTTATTCAATATTTCGTACAAGAATTTTAAACTGTTCGATAAAACGCAAACGGTACAGTATTTGTACTGCAAATCGAAACGGGTACATAGAGGAAACCATGGTGAAGTTCCTGCAAAAATTGCATAACGATAGGGTGACAACGACGCAACGCGAATCAATTCGGTAAGAGTGGACACGTTTAATTTCTTTCCTCGTCGGGTTGTATCTCGTCGGAAGCGCGGGGTGCACATCGTCGCCCCGGAGACAACAATGAATCCCAATAAACGAGGCAATTTTACGGTAATGCGGAGAAAAACAGGGTGGACCGTTGAACGCTGGTAATACTCGTAATGGCGTTACCCGCTGCGAGAGGGTTGAATGCACTTTACTCTAATGCACTTAGCCCGCTACAATGCACGTCCTGGAATTCTCGAAAATAATAATACAGGTCACTGGCAATTTCATCCTGCACCACAACCAGCCTATAGGCAATGAATATTCGTTCCCGTACATTCGCGTGCTTTCCCTACATTGAACGCCATATTGTATCATTGGTAAATGATGTTCGATGTTCGGTGTTTAATGGATGGACGAAGTTTTTGAATAAATCGATCGAAAGTTGGAGGGCCATTTTACAGGCATGAAAGGGGACGTTCGTTGGTCAGAAGTTCTGGGCAGAATTTGAAAGTGGAGCGTGATTTCCGACTGACACCGTCTACCATGATGAATGCAGTGAATTTGTAAGTCCTTTCTCACGGAGGATAATAAATCGCTGTCGAATCGTAAAGCCGGTTCACCAAAGGGGAACGTCTCTAAATATCGTCATTTCGCTGGTGAAAAGTGGCTGCAAGGCTATTCCTTGCGACTGACATTATCTATGGATGGATTCTGGAGAATTTAACTCAACTTAGAACACATCAACGTCAATGCGATCGAATTTCCTACGAATATAAGGATGGATGAACTATTGTTGGACACCTTACATACGAGTCCACAAAGCTTCACCCAACCTTTACTCCGATATCCTTAACCAGTTCCTCTCGCTCGTTATCACAAGACGGTATCGATTCGATCTTGGCCGAGGGACACGAGTATTATCTCCGCCGATTAAGTGAAGATTCGACATCGAGGTCGTCACGGGAGATTGTACGGAATGTCGTCGTTGTCACTATTAGAGATTGGAGGAGGAGAGGAAGGAAATGTAACAAGAAGTGACCAGCTAGATGATATGCGATACATATATGCATAAATATCGAATAATAAATTCAATTTCAATAGGAAATATTCAAGTTCCCGATGCGAATGAGATATATCACGTAGCGAATGCGTAAAATCGAGATGTTCGTGACTTCATGCGGCGAAAAATATTTTCGATAATTCGTTAACGTCGCAGCCGTACTCCGATATGGGCTGATCCTTTGAAACGGGGTGTCAGTATAAACAGACGACCGAGGATTTCATGAAGTTCGCGGCCATACTTCATTCTAAGTATAACTCGACTTTCCCGGATTGGTAAGTTGAAAAAAAGGTCCAAGTAGATTTCTAATTATTCGAAGTTCATAATATTGCTGGAATGCAACGATTGAATAGTAAATTAGGAAAATAATTCGTACATTCCTATTTTCAGTATTGGTGCAAGCTAATAAAAAACGAAGCAGTAGAACGCGACGCGCGTCTCCAAATAATTCTAACATCAGCATTTCGTCAACCAATAATAATCATCGCGCACACTATCTACGACCATGCGATATTGCCGGCGAACATTTAGACAACCTAGACAAAAGTAAACCGTCTATTTCCAGACGCAACAAAGTCAACGAGAATCGATGGTCCGGCATCAAGTTCGGGTTCAGTCACGAGCACTTCCGTCAACTCCTGAGCGTCCGCCAGTAGGGAGGTTCATTTGGTTACACTTGCAGCTACAGTCGCAGTCGTCGTGGCACCCTTTAAGTAACGTTGTTGTATCAGAGGAAACAGGTATCCCACCGCGGTCGTTTCCTGTCTCCCGAAAATCATTTCCATCCACAACGGTTTCCTCGTTGCTGTTCAAGACGCCACCGTACCACCCGTACTGCAAACGTCTCACCCTGTTGCTCATTCATCTCGTCTATTAGATCATTTGTTAGTCCTGCAAACTTACAGAAATATCGATCGATCGAAAACCAGGCCTGTTTTACACACAGAGGCACTCGTTGGCCCGGCTGGCCTTTCTAACCAGACTGTTACGCGACAAGACAAACACATTCATTGACATTGCGTTGGCGATTGCCGGCGGTACAGGACGAGGAAGGGAAAAGTTGTGCAAGGACAACCGGGGACCAACTCTAGAAGCGGCTGGCATTGATGGACGCCGCGTTACATGCTGAATAATATAAACGTTCAATACAATAGATACGATTTTTCTATCTCCTCACGAGTACCTTGACTTTTTATTAAACATAACGGAGCACGGAACATAATTCGCTAGCGATACCTCTCTTCCTGCAGACTTTTATGGATAACGGTAGTTGGTGCACGCTGATGCAACTTTAAAGTGCAATCGAATTTACCTTTGCTATACCGCGAGATCAGTGTAACTTCAACAAGATACGTAACTCGTTTAATTGCAGTGCGGATGATTTTCTGCGCGCTTGGTGACAACACCGCAGTACTTTAACAGTCATATGTGTATCGTGTTAATCTAGTTACGCTGGTGGCGTTTGGGGCGATCCGGCACAACCTCCGATTTGGGCGGAATCATAATGAACAAGGTGAATCTGAAGCATACGATCAAGCTTTCAATTGTAGTTTCAGTTGTCGATCTTACTATAAAAACTATTTGTATTTAGTCGATTCGATGCACAACGAAGTAGCATAAAATCGTAAGGGTATTAGAATACGGGGATTATAATATTTTCGTGACATATTCTATGTACACGCGTATATAACATGCGCGTTTTCTCGTAAAACAATGCGTAGAATAAAGGTGACGTGTTCACAATAATTAAATAGTCGAGCAATTTAAATTGCATTGAATTGAAATCACGAATTTCTTGATTCTCCTCAGCGAAACAGTAACTGTAGGAAGTCACCTGCGGACAACTCGTTGCTATCCAGAGTATTCGTAACATTAGCTACTCTTTCGAACCTTTCCAGTTCCTTGGCACCCGTTAGAAGTAAAGGTAAGATAGCGCCTGCTCTGCGTAAGGCGTATTTTATAACTGTTATTTTTTCGCTAGAAGCATATACATTGTTCTGGAACAAGTAAACATTTTATTATTGGAAATAAAATATCAGTTGTTTGCGTTAAATATGTGACCTTTCTGTAATCGACCGTTTGCATCTAGTCTAGTTTGCACAGTCAACTTGTCTGTATTGCTTCGTGAAATAAGATTCAACTTCTACGTACCTGCGTTAGAGTAGTGAGCAAAAACAATAAAAAGATTAGTTTCTGGTTCATGATGGTGCACACTTTATAAAAATATTTGTACTTTATGCTTTGAGAATACTGCACATTGCGACAAATTCTTGCCTTATATACCTGCACAATTGGTAAGTATATTTTTTTCAAAACTAGAGATAAGTATTTTATTATTACATTATCGTCACGACTCCTTAATAAGATAATCGAATCGCCTTAATCAAACACGTATCACAATCTGCTGGAATTATAATTTTGCGCAAGCAGCGAAAAAATTACAGAAGATCCAAAGGTATTTGTAATTGTATATTATCACGCACTGACAACGATCTTCTGTATACGGCTTCCCGGTATATTTGAACGTGTTTAGAATGACAGGGATAAAAATCACACGTAACAAATATTTCTTATCGGTGCTTTGGGTTGAGATATCTATGGTATGGAATCGAGTGGACGATAAATAATGTTGCAAAAATAATTCAACATTCTGCAGCACATTTCTAAAAAATATAGTTCGTGAGCCACAAGTGGCACCAGTAAACCGAAAAATTGTTCGTGTTTATTCTTTCAGTTGTTCCACCACACTTCATTCTACTTTCTCCATCCCTTTAGATTCTTAGATTATTATTTAAAATACGACCGTTAGAATTTGCATTTGACAAGTAGCCTTGACAGGGCGCATGCTATTAAACGTACTGACCCACTTTTCGTGATAGAAAAATACAAATGAAACACTAACGAACAGCCTAAAAGCGTTTTCAACAGGAATCAGATTACTCCAGGTCGCGTTGGAAATTTTATGGAGTTCAGCGATATTCGGATTCTCTGGAATTTTAGCTTCTCTGCCCTTGCTAAATGAATATTACACCTACGCTAATCGACTAATCGACTATCGACTGATTGTAAGTGAACTACACCTGATACAATGTACCAGCATGAACATTTCCACCAGAACGAAATTCTCTCAATAATCGACATGAACTGTACGATTTAATGAATGAGAAATATACAGCAGTTGGTCAGCAGATTATCGGTTAACATATGTCTGCGTATGTTGTTACACCAGATGATCATTCCCGAATTGTGGTGAATCATAATCTGAACCATTTGGAAGATAACGTAAACAATACCTAGATGACAGGCCACGCTGCTGCCCTGTCGATAAATTTCTAGACGCCGTTTAGGAAGTGTTGCAGGCGACCGATATACTCTACATGAATCCCGATAAGGGCTTGACGTTTAATCAGGAGCACGTATCCAAATTAACCGCAGCCAATACAGCCCTGATTTTTTGCTCACTATCCACTTTATTATCACTGCGCTCAATATTTATCAACAACTCGATGGCTAAGAATTGACGTGTTAAAAGTTACTTTTATTTCGTCACCGGAGGAAGCACTGTACAATATTCCGTAACTTTTGCCCGATTCATCCAGATCTTGGAAAATATAGGATTTACCTGGTCACCTCGGTGTTACGGAACATAGAGAGACTCGAATAGGTTTGCAAACGATTGAAACAAATTGGAATTAAATCTTTGTTAACCGTGCAAATATTTCACATTAACCTATATTATTGTTATAATCGTTGTGAGACATTATTCCACAGGATCGACTAATTACACGTAATCACGAGCTCGTAATTAGCTATTTCGCGTGGAGTAGTCGCATCTGTTTGTCTATTGCGGCGTGAAGCTCTGTCATCGCCGTTGCGTCGATCATGAAAATGATATTTAATGAACGAACAGTTTCATCGTGGACACGGTCGTAATTTATATCAAGCAAATTATGACCCATTCGCCATAGAATGCCTTCCATGCACATAACACGACGCATAGGACACGACAACAATTTGTTTCCCCATTATACCTAACCCGCAACGCTTTCTATTACACATAACAGCAAATCGTATTTCCTGATGTTAATCGATTACTGCGTAAGCTCCTGCACGGAGTTCGCTCGAAATGCGTGCACGAAATTCGCATTCCAATGAGGCAGAGAACCAGCAGACCGACTAAGTAATTGCGTGGCAATTTGATTAACGTAGAAAGCAGAGGCACGTCGACAAAGGTTCCAGTAAAGTAATAAGAAATCGCAATTCTTTCACGCTATACGGATGGCGAGAACTCGAACATGGATACGTTATATAGCGCATTCGTTCGCGGTGGCGAAATTTTTCAGACTCCCAGACCGGAAATCACCAAGAATTTCCGCCGGATATTCCGTGGAATCCGGACGGAGACGGAAGTCCGTATACGGAAGTCACCGCTTTAAATAAGCCTGCAGTTTGCTTTCGCCTCAGAGCTGCGTATCGTGCCAGCAACTTTCCTACCACGATCTCTTGTCGTCACGGTCGCTCTTTGTCGTTCCACTTTACTTATTTTGCTCCATTTTCGCGTTGACGATGTTTCAAATTGCAAATCGTAAATTTCGCCCCGGGTTCAATGTTTCAAAATCTTCAAGTAAACGTATAAGAAAAAGTTGATAGAACAATCGTAGGTGGCATTCAGAAGCGACCCTTCAAGATCAACCCTAATCAATTCCTTCACAGCTACTGACAGTTGCATCTGCACGATCTTTCCATAGGAAATTACTTTCCCATCGTTGCGCAATCTGATAGAAATGCAATGGACAAAACCGTAAAACGTTCCTGCAAGGCGACTAGGGTTTAAACAACCGGTGAAAGTGGTAGTAGTAGAAACATTTACTATCTTGTTCGAGCCCGTCGCCATCCTCCGGATATGCAAGCAACTAGATTGTCCGGCTAGAATTGCAGCTAACCGTTTGAAAGCATGGTCCCGACGAGTTCATCAATAGGTTCGTGTCTCGGCTAAATCGTAGTCCTGATCCACACGGAAATATAAATGCCGTGGAACCTGTTGCGCCTTGTGCCACCACTGTTCGTGCGCGCCGTCAGTGTTGCACAGACGCAAGAAGTTAAGGGTGGAGTCTGCCCGCGAAGGGCTCGGCGAGGTTCTGAAAAATCTTAACGATCGCCATTCTGACCGACGAGAATATCTCAAATTAAACATAATTGCAGTTTCCGTGAAATTTCAAGGAATTCAGAGAGTCAGGCGCCTTCTTAAAATTACTCTTTTGCGAGGCGCAACATTCCTTTAGCTGGGAAATATATTGCAGGCCGGCAATGTGTATTCAAAATTTATCACAGATGATAGAGCATATGTTGCGACGAGGTCGTTACTGAGGCGTAGGCGAAGTTTGCGAGAACTCCTTTCAATTTGCAACCTGTGTTCTGTGCTCCATGTTGGCGCTCAGGAGGTTGATAGTAAAAGCGGTAATAACTAGTATACTTCTATACAAAGCTTCTGCCTGCGGGTACATCTTTTCATTTCACCTGGAAATAGGCCGTTTCTCCATCGTCTGCTTTTTAGCCATTCCTGTGGTCGTAAAAAAAAATGTGGCAGACAGGCAATAATTCTCTCATTTGTAAACATGACCGGGATTCCACCGCGATAATGCCGTCAATTTTGTGAACCGAATGCGAGGGTAGCGCTGCAAGAGTTGTAACGAATTTATAGGGAAAGAATGAAAAGTTATAAACGCGGACGTAAAATTTCACAAACTGTGTCGAAATTAATCTGATCGGCCGCTTTGAAACTCCCATAAACTTCCGACACGTCGACTCCGTTTTATAAATCTCCTACCGTACACGTTTGGAAATTACGACGGAATTTCCTTCCGGCCGGATATAAGAATATTCAAACGCGCCGAGCGGTAAATTTCATGAAATATTTGGGAACAGGAATTATTCAAAAATCAAGGAGGGAAATACTTTAAAGTTACGACGCAGAGAAACTCTTGGCAGTTCACGTAGTGGCAAGTAGGTGATCTGCAATAATTAGGGGAACTGAGTTATAACTTGCCACCCGCACCAACCCTGCTCGCTGTCGAGCCACGCTCGCCACGGGGAAAATTGCATTTTTACTTCGACGATACTTGGAAAGTAGTTATTGTTTCGCGATGCTTCCAGGCCGTGATGGGGAAAAAGTGCTGTAGGAAAGTAATTGTTAATATCGCTTCTGCAGTTGAGACACGTCAATCGTTGCGCGATTTAGAAGCAATCAAAGGTTTGACTAATAAAATATCTGTGGCATAATGATATAACTTTTCACAAAGGAAGAGGTACAGAAAAAATACTGGACAGTACAAAGTCTACTTTTAAATTAATATAACACGATAAAATAGACAGAATCTTTAAAGTGCCCAAGCATTTATATCATTAAGTAGAAAAGAAATGCCGTGTCTGACCATTGCTGTCTGTATCCCCTTGGCAGGTTCAGACGGCATAGAGCACGTGGGAAGGCGCATGCGTAGCACAGG
Organism: Nomada fucata; assembly: GCA_948146005.1. NCBI lineage: Eukaryota > Metazoa > Arthropoda > Insecta > Hymenoptera > Apidae > Nomada > Nomada fucata. The sequence continues at coordinate 3,926,214 of OX411282.1, forward strand.
CAGAAGCACATGGTTGGCGCGAAGCACAACTCGGTCGATTTCGGATAGTTTCGCCAGCCGACAGCCGAAGAACCGGCGGCAGTCGCGCGCCGGCCGCTGCCTGAGTAGGATGGTTGTGTTTATGTCTCGACGATGAAAATTTGGCCACCATAGAGGTTATGTTTGCGCGTACCGCGAGAATCAGACCGACCACGGGTGCCCTTCTGCGTCGATCTCTACGAAAATCCTCTTTGGATCGCCGCGTGTCCATCAAGAAAGCATTATCTTTTCGTCGACAACGCGTTCTCCGTTCCACGGAACAGCTTGGCAACATTTGGCACCCGCAGCAAAATTTCGTAAGTAACTTTGAATGATGGTGTACCATTAGATGACGCTTAAAAAATGGTCGAACATAAAATTACGCTAGGCTCCGTGTGATTTACTGCATTTCCATGGTACATAGAGTATCCACCACATACAGTGCTCGAAAACTATTAGTATTGGTCCACTTTTATCGCAACGTGAATTAAGATATACATTGTATATATATTTATATAGTACATGCTATAGCAATCAAACGTATATACAAAGTAAATATCTTTTTACTCGTCCGGCACGAGTATATCTAACCTTTCCTGCGCTGATGTTTTCAACGCGTTTCAACGGAAAGACATTTAAAAACTGAACAAAATAAAAAAAACGGACGAAAAACAACAGATGCGTGAAACTTCTGATGCATGTGGTCGCATGTATCTGCCTGGAAAACAAACATGTTGCTTGATTTGTAATCAAACCTGTCGCTGTTTTTGTTTTTTTCCACAGTACATATTTCGTTGATGTGTGTATTCTTTATTTTCGCGTGGCGTGTCACGTTCGCCAAAACGTGGTTTATTTTGATTCGGGGAAAGGTTGCCCGGATACGCGTACCAGCCGCAGCTGTCGTAGATAAAACGGCAGCGAATACGCGCCAGAACAATGGCGCGAGTTTTAATATCGTTCGACCGCTCATAACCTAGCGCAAGCGACGAAGGGTTGAGGGGAGGGGGGGGGGGGGGATAAATTATGGCGGCGGGCGTATTTTCAACTTGGACCACCATTAACAATTTTACAATTGATCGTTCGCCACGCTTTCCTGCGCGACAAATGCATCGACTCGTAATGTGCGAATAAATTACGACGTGCTGGCTGGTCTATAAATGACGCCTACCAAGCAACCGAGCCGTTATTATTCGCTGCAGTTGGTCGCAAAGGGTCGACGATGTTAATTACTCGTTGGGGAGATCGTAGACGGTTTGTCGATTTCGATTTGCTCGACCGGGCCACGAATTTGATAAGAGTCAGTTGCTACGCGTTGTACAACGATATCTGTATCCCGATTCTAGTTATGGACTGTTTCGCGAAAAAGAGAATAAGGGGAACAGGTTCACCGGCCGCCGCGTACTTCCGGCTGTCCGCAGAATTAAATTCAACCCACGCACCGTTTCCGTGCCTGGCGATCGACGCGATGTCAAATTTCCGCGGATGTTTTCAAGAAAGCAAAATGAAAGCCGGCTGGTTCTTTATTAAATTTCCGCCGGGACTAGCGACACGGCGAAACGCGTTGCCAGCTTCTCCTCTCGAGCCGAATTTATTAGAGTGTGCTTTTATTCAGAGTCACGAAATCGGGACGATGTCGGGGCCGGTGTAATAAAACTCGACTTGAAATATCAGCCTCGTAATTTTCCACGAGTCCTTGATTTATTGCGACAAAAGAGTACTGACAAACCAAAAAAAACCAGAAAAAGCAGAACAGGTGGACACAACAAATCGGCCAATATAAATTTTAATGTCGAGCACAGGGCGAACTTGACATTCGTCCCTGTCACGTATTAAAATATTTCCTCCGTTTATTTTGCACGGCTCGGCGCCTAATTTCGCGGATCTCACAATGGCACGTGACCAGATAGGTCGCCCGATAAAAAAAAAAAAAAAAGGGACAATGCTCGCAATCGATGAAGCTATTGTAAGAGCTGACGTAACCATCTGTCGACGAGCCTTTTGCGGAATCGCCCACATAAGCGAAAATCAGACCGCGTCGATCGTCGTGCGAAATGTTGCAAAATACCGGGTCCTTTGACGCGCACCCTTTCGTTTCACAGCTGACTGGTATGAAACGCTTACAGGCAAACGAATTTTTCACCTACCGTGTAATTTCGATACGATTTAAAATTCTCAGGGGAATATAACGGGTCCGGAATATACGATACAGTGATTGTAATATTTGTTTAAAGAGACGATCTTATTTCTATACCGTGGGAGACAAAAATGGTAAACTGCCGACCCAACGTTTTCTGTATCTCCTTAACCGAAGCACTCGGGATGATCTCGCCAAGATACGTCGAGCAATCATAAATCACAGAAGGGAGGGTAGCTGACAAAGGTGTTGAACAAGTAGTAAAAGGGTTCATATGGATCGAAGAGGGAAAAGACAATTAAGATATTCGAGGGATTTATATTTGAATATTATATTTGAACTAAAAGTTTTATCAGAATATTCTATACCGTCGTACCGGTCTGCGATTAATTATTATTATTTTTCTACCAATATTCGTTGCCCTTCGCTATCTTTCGAAACGTAATATATCTTCCCAAGTGTAAACCAACGGTATTCACCGAAGAAAAATCGTCGCAGTAACGTCGAATCCTCCCGCAAAAACATTCCACGTTAACACGAAAATACGCGAGTACGTAGCGTCGCCGACCAGTCTGCGGGTAGAAACTATGCGGAATGCACGAAGTCGCATTATCGTGAGTCGAAAGTCGTATCGTTGTTTCTTTTACAGCGACCGGAAGAAGCAACGCAACTTCCTTGAATTCCATCTGACCCGCGAAACAATTGTTACATTGAATTAAACTGTAATAAAACGCGATCCACCCGTCGAACTATCGGCAGACTCGGCCAGAGAATAACGCTGCTCCGCGACTTTATTTTCCCGACTCTGAGAACGTCCAACGAGATACTTCCATGTCGATTGAGCCACGGGTAAACACTCGAATTACCAATTTATGTACACCAGAATTGGCGACCGAAAGAATTGTGGAAAAATGGGGCATCGTTTTTAATGGTTCGTCGTTGGTATACGTTTCGAAGATTTTCTAGAGAGTCGAATACTTTTACGTTTAAGTAGACCCCTTGTAACCTAGTACGGGGACAAGGGTTTTGCGACTATCGTGCTCGAGAGGTAGTTTACACGGTGCCCGTGGCCAGGGAGCAGAGTGAAATAAATTGAACGGAATCCGTTAGACAAATTCCTCGATCCTGCTATCTACGAGTCGCACGGTAGCAACGGCCGATCCATTAATCGAGTCCCGGTGAAAATAGAGAGCGATCCACCGCATCTTTTGTCACGACGGATAAGTGACTTGAAATCGTAGTAAAAAAAAGTTGAACCGAAGTGTCAACACGAAGAATCTGGACGGATATTTATTTCAATGAGTTGAACAAAATATCGATCGCCATTCTTGGTGTATTTTTGTTTATCAAAGTTATACTTCAATCGTGATTCCGGGAAATTTTGTATTAATTTGAACAGTCTTGCTGTGCATATATTAATCCACAGTGCACAGTGTATCAATCGAATACCGAGCACTTCCCCACGGAACATTTTACTGTCGATAAAAATTCAGCCGGAAGAGTCCTGCACCGAGATTCGTGCTCAAATTGTGAATTCCACGACAGGGTCTACGAAGAATCGTCACGTGGCTTGTCGTTGTGGGGCCAATGAGAAACATTGAATCGGGTCCGAAGCACGCGGTAGAGGCTTCGTCGTGCATTCAGGGTAAAATGAAAATATCCAGAGATACCTGGTGCCGTGGCCCCTATGCTCTCCATTTATGTACAACGGAACGATAAAAAGTCCACTCGTTCCCACTTTTCTCGCATGTTTGACTTGCTTCAAAGGCAAGATGAAAAGTGCTTGTGTGTAATCCATATTGAATAAATATGAGGTTTTCGCCGATTATCTTTTCAATGCTGAAAAAATACAGGCTACCCCGTTGAACAAGCTTGATTTCGGAAAAAAATTAAACGTCCTCGAGCATCGCTTCTAACTGGTACGCTTCACGTGTAGTTTTTTCCACTTGATGTTGCGGGTGGAATTAATTAACTCGGTCACCTGTGTCAGGTGTCCAATTAAAACATGTTTAAAGACTGTACGTCGTAGAGGAACAAATGTGGAGGACATTTATTTGAAAAGGGTACGAGCACTGTGGAGTTATTTCAGTTGTTTGGATCAAGTTTATTTCATAGTGATATTGCAATTTGCTCAAAACTGAATAACCAATACCAATAATCCGTTAATGATTAGTCCAATTCTCTGTTCCCCGCACATCTGTTGACATTAATTTGCGTTAATTCCCTGGTCTGCTCGTAATGAAGCATAAAGCGATGTGCACGTGACGGCAAACCGATGTTCATTCCATGAATTTTCCCATCATGGTTATTTATTATCGCAGAATTGGCTTTTACGCTTGTTTCATGAACGCGTGAATAATGCAACGAGAAATACGGAGGATCGAGACGTAGCACGAAAACTTTACCTGGAGTTTCGTGAACCTTGTAATAGTGTTTGTGCTTTCACAAATACTGCGGCGTCTTTCCAAGCCTCTAAATGTAAAAAAGGGAACGTTTTAAACTATCCGCAACCTCGTTTAATATGAAGCCGCTTCACCGTCCCTTCGCTTGCCGGCAAAGAAATGATTGTTTCTCCTAGAAACAACCGAGAGTGCGCATTTTGCAAACAATAATAAAAAAAAAAATGGTTGCCCTCGTGTCGAGAAATGTAGATAATTATGAAAACGAGGACTACCGCACTTGTCCTCCGAACACGTAGAATAATTTTAAAGAGGCCTTAATTAAATGTGCCAAGCAATTCTGAAACGAGACACTTCCACAGACTTCTTTTTTAACTCTACCTTCCCTGTGACCGCGTTACACGCGAAACCTCCTATATTAAATAAAATAAACTCATAAGCGTCAAACAATTACAGGCACTGGCGAAAATTGCCAACTTTCTGCGATCACTGGCGAATCTTTTGTTGCGAACAGTTTGCTGTTCCTTCGCATTATCGTCCCGCGAACTTCACGCGATAACGTCACCGCGTACCATTCAACGTGGCTCGTTGCACTATGCACGCGCGTGAAACATTTTCAACGGCGAAACGCATAGAGAACTTGGAAGCTCATCCGGGCTTTGTTAACTTGGTTTCAGGTAAATGCACCGTAGCAACGAGTGTACCGGTTCGTGGACGTGATTGGTGCGGTGGTGTGCGCTAAAAGGGCCAACAAGGGAGGCCGCAACGGTGGGCATTCGAGATGAGCTATGAATTTGGGCTGCCTGGTAGCCACCGTCTTTGTGCTTCAGCTGTTCCAGCTGCTGTTCAACGTCACAGCGCTACCCTCAGTCGTCAAGATTGGTAAGTCGATTGAATTCGCTCATATGGGGAGGGGGGGGGGGGGGGGGTGTAGTTGCATTATTTTTTATTCGATAAGTACGTAGGATGTGAGATTGAAATAAGCACGGCGTTTTTCACAGTCAGTAAACTTGCACCTGCGTTAACGAAAAGCTTTACTTTAGAACGTGAAGTAGAGTTTTCACCTTATAAACGCTCTATATAACCTAATGTTAAATATGTCTCCGGTCGTCTGTTTCGTCCAAAGTAAACTATTCAACCAAGAATGCACTCCATAATCCCCTAAGTGGTAGAGCGAAACAAGGAGGGTATAAAGTCTCGCATTTTCACGACAAGAATTAGCGAAAGGTCGTGACTCGTCCCAACTTTACGAACTTCAGACCTTCCTCTCGCCCCGACAGCCTTCCTTCTTTTTCATAGAACTTATTCTCGTATTTAACTCGTTCCTAAATACTCGTGATTTTATTAGACTTCGTTATCGTTTCCTTGGAGTATCGTCCGCGATCCGCAAAAGGCAAGGTTGTTAATGTAGAACGAGAGGACGAGGAATAAAACGGAACTTCGGGACTCGTTAGTATTCCGACGAACGCAAAGTCGAGACGTAAGTCGATAAATTGAACTTCTTAATCCAATCCGAAGAAATTCCCGATGGGACAGCCACTTCGTCCCCCTTGGTAATTGTCAGGTAATGACTACGTGACCGCGCTGCTCATTCGAACTCCAACTCCGATGCTTAGGGCAGCAATGGAAATCAAACATACGTACCCTGCCTAAACAGGAATGTTTGTACTGCATTGAATGCATTCAAACAACATTCCGATCGTTGCCCCATGGTCTATAGAGTCTAAATTAAACGTAATCCGGCCGACAGCAAACAAAATATTTTGTCCCTTCGGCAGAAATTGCGGAAAATTAAAAAAAAATATACATTTCCATAATCGATAATCCACAATTGATATGAAATTTTTCACGCGAGCCCTGTGTCTTCCAAATTTTCATTCAATTTTATATTTCCAACGATTCGTTCAATCGTTCAGTAAATTTCTCAGGACAGGTCGGATGCTTGGACGAGATACATCAATTTATTCCGCTACATTCTTCTGAATATCATTGTCGCAGACAATTCTTGCCACGGCCACGCAGCTTGCTCCCCTGTTATCCAACCAAATTGGCCCCGCAATTTGCGTGACCGTGCGGGTCGGTACTTGTGCAGCATAACCTTTGAAAGGGTTGACACTTGCCGCAACAACGTCGAAGTTCTTGGGTCAACGAGAAGCCCTGTTAATGGACCGCCGTAAGTCATTCGATAATGAATGTCAGTCGGCGTGCTCTGCCATCGATATCAGGCTTGTTGCGCATCAATTAGCCGGATCGACCGAAACTGGTTCCGCCATTTCCATTATTTTCCGCGCGCCGTGAACAAAATAATTGCCGTCAGCCGTGGATAATATTTCCCCTCGATTTCCGCCAGTCCACCGAATCGTGCCCCGTTCGACGAAAATTCAAGCTAGAAGAGAAATTCCTATCGACCCAGGGAAATAAAATTTCGTCCGTCCCCGTTGACCATTCCTCCGTGGGAAATTTAGCGGAAAGGATTCGACGCGAATACATTACCGTCGATGGGTCCAAAATATACATATTTTCAGCGACGATAGAGCGATAACTTTCAACTATCGCGAAACGATATTACCGTGACCAGAGAAGTTTTGGGGAAGCGCGGACGTTCGTCTTCTGGATGAATTTCGTGGCAAATGAGTACTGGACAAGTATTGTTTGCTTCTTGCTTTCGTAAGATGAAAAGCACGCGGTGGATTCGCGGAAAGGATAGAAAGGCGCTGACGTTTAAACCAACCTACTCCCTTGTATTATATCTCTGCCCCTCGGTCTCTGTGTATTTATTGCAAACGAGTCACGATCCTTCCCGAGAAGAAAGCTGAATTTTCCAGGGAAATGAATCTCTCGTCCTTTCTTTATCCCAGTCGTAATATAATCGCGAGGGTGAAATTAAATAGAACGTCTTCCGTCGTTCGCAGCGAGAGAGGGGCGAAAGAAAGAGATTCCTAAGAACGATTTATCGGATTATGCATTTTAACCGAGTCCCTTCGCCTTATTTGTCTTTCGGATTAAACAAGGTTTTCTGCAGACTGCTGCACCCCGAAAGATCCTTTGGATAATTGAATACAACCGCAGACGAGTACGCAAACATATACCCATGACAACACTGATAACTCTTATTCTTTCTCACAATTTTGTTTCACTTTGTCATATAAGAATCTTGATCCTACTGCGTCTGTGCGTTAAACGAACTACGATGTTTTCCCCTTACCGCGTGTCCCCTTTCGTCGTGGAAATCCGATCCACAAGCGTGAAAAATCGAGGACAAGTGTCCTCCGTTTCAAGAAAGCCGGATGATGAAACAAAGAAAACGTGCGCGGTGAGTTTTGCTTTCCCCTCTCGCATCTACGTGTCTTCGTTTCACAAACGAGATCGAGCCGAGGACATTTTGAAAGATCACGTTTGTCGCTCGCCGTGAGAATCACGCTTGGAAATCCCTCGCTTTCCCCGCCCTCGAGATCCGTTCTTGCTGTTTCCATCTCGACGAATGACGAGCGAAGAGGTGAATAAATGGACTAAGTTCGGCGACAAAGGAGACCCGCGGTTTAGTTCCCACTTGCTCGGATACTTGTTCCCAAATCTTCCAACGTTCCCCTGCCTTTTATTGCGGCGTACTCATCCCCGACAACGAACTTTCCCGTCGTCGCTGTCGGCTAGATTTTCGAGCTGAAATAAAAATGCGACCGACACGAAACAACTTCCAGCTATTAATATACGCCAATGTATCGGCCGTTTCTATGCCTTCTTTTTACCGAACAGGTAATCTTTCAAAGTCTACCTGTTTGAAAAAAAATCGTTTCAAATGCGGATTTCAATTGTTCACCGTTGTCGAAGTTTTTCAGCGATAATCGATCAGTGTCAAGTCGATGGTATATGGTGCGTGATTCAACAATCTCGCAGGACAATAAATATACAGTATCCGAGCAAAAGATACTGGCGCGTTTCCTTCCTCGCCAAACCCATCGAGCCGCGGAAGATTACTTGACTCGAAAATTGCCGTAGCATTGGAATAACGTATCCCGTACACCGTTGCAAGAAGCATCGGGCAAGAAACTGTTCTGGATAGGAACGAGCCCCGCGGCACCGTGTATCCACGGGATAAAACAATTGTCGCCGTTTCGTGACGTTCTTTCCGCATTGGAGCACGGCGAACGGGCTCGCCGCGATATTAGACAGCGCAAGAAAGCGCCGGCAATTGCAGGGGGGACAAAACTGGAACGGTATGTAAATGCAGGGACGACAGCTTCTTCGTTTTCACGTCGACTTCCGGCCTCCGCTCGTTGAAACGGGCTCGACTGTCTTTCTTTTTCTCCGTGTGTCCCCGGTGCAGCGAGGCGACTGATAAATAAATGGAGCGACGAAAATACGGGGCAAAAAGCGCTGGGTGCGAAAGGGTAGGTCGAGTTGCGAATCGAAAGAGGGTGGTGCCGGATGCGAAGCATAACGAAAAGGACGATTACGTATCCATGGCGCCCGGAACACTGGCGTACCGTGATCTCTATCCGGATTTCTCGTTCGTTTTCTGCGCGAGGCGTAATCTATGGGCGGCGGGTTTATTATTTGATCGTCCCGCGGTGGAGTTATTGGCTGTTTGTCTGGTTTAGGATCGATCGTCACTGGCGGCGAAGTTTACTCGCATAATCTCTTCGTCGGATGCAAGGTCGCGTTGGAAGTAAAGTTGTACTACTTGGCGGGTCCAAGTATAAAGGTGAAATACAGTCTTGCGTAGTTGCTTCCAAAGTCTGAAAGGAATCTTTCCCCCTGGTGCATTTTGTTTCGCTCGTTGCTGCTGCACGTTGTCATTAAACATTTTTAAACATGTTCGCTTCAGCATTGCATCCACGTTTCAAGTTGTACGAAAATATCTGTGCGATCCATCTTCGGGAAGAGTTCCAATTGGAACGTTCAATGGAGGCTCACGAGTGGCTAGAAAACTTTCCAGACACTCGTAAGTATGTCCTTCCCTTCGCCCCTTCAATTGCAACTTACTCGTTCCGCCATCAATACGGTTCCTCTGCAGTGGAATAATGGCTGATATTTATTTGCGATCCTCTCGCCTCGTGGATCCCCCGAGGTGCGAAACGTTCGATTAATTTCCGCTACTGCGTTCCCACGGTAAATTGCCTTGAACACGAAACGACTCGAGACGTTGCGGGACGCATCTCCAGGAAATGATCGTCATTCTATCTCTGACAGTTCCACGCTGAATATTATCTCCGTCGTGGAGGACAACGAACGATATTTACCTTTCGTCTCCTACACCTTCATAAATAACGCTAAACGACCGGCTGGCACGATTACTCTGCTCATCGGTCGATACGAGCTACCCCGCTGGCTTCTTTCCGAGAGAAGGTTCTCCGCGGACAATCTGGAATGCGAACTTGGCCCGATAGGTTCGCAAACATTACGGTCTCCCGTGCAAATATTTGCCCGAACCTTCTAACGATCGACACTTCCGAATTATCCGCAGGAAAGTTAATCTTCTTCCGATCGGGTTCCCCGGAAAACAAGCCCGAGCTGTCCTATTTATTTTGTTGCGCCCGATAACGTATCGATTTTGCTAAAAAATTTATCGAATTTCATTCATCGCTGAAATGGACTGTTCGTTAGTGTACGTTGTATTAGCACAGATGAAGTTTCATTTAAAACAATAACGAAGCAGGAACGTTTCATCGAACTGTATGCTGTCGATTTTGACAATCATCCCGATACTCGTCGTTCGACTCGTTCGCTTTATTAAACATTTATGTTCAATGGTAGTCAAACGAACCGAGCAAAATCTGGTAAAAATTGTACGGTCAATGCCAATGCTTCATCGACGTTTTCACACGAGAACGAACCGTCGAACTCTCACGCAACTTTTTTCCCCCGAAAGAGTCACGATGTTGGTCGCTCGGTCGACTTCGTCTCCCCGTCCGCGGACGTTCGTCGTTCAGGGGGTTTCGGGGTGGAGGATGGAATAGGGACCGAAACGGCGGTGGTCGTCGGTGGGCGGTGGTAGGGGGGCGACAGGAAAGAAAACGGACTGCTCGTGAAGCAGAAGACGACGAGGTAAACCGAGCGGAAGTACGGTTTTGCATGTAAGTGGGTTACCGTCTCGCCTCTGTCGGGCTTGCGGAAGAATTCTGAAATTGTTCGAGTCGCCGTCGTCTGCGGACGTAAAGGGGACGAACCTCGGGGGATATATCAGTCAAATTTTAACGCAGATGAGAGCTCTGTGAATACGAGCGAGAGGAAGAAATCCTCGCGGAAGAGGTATTCGAGGCCGTGTCCCGAAAATATAAAGGAACTTGTCGATCTCGAGTATCGCGTGTCTTACGGTCCGAGTTAGTTTTCAGCCGGGGGAATCGTTCGATGCTTGGCGAGTAAGAGTCGACGGGCATGGCCCCCATATAGAGGATGACTGTTCATTTCGAAAGGCCGCATAAAAGATGAAGGAATTAACCTCCCTTACTGTAGGGGAAATCAGACCCTTGCTTCCATATGCGGTGTTACGTTACAAGAGTTGACTTTGAAACACTATCGGAGGGATCGGGGTGGAATCGTCGGCCTCCTGTCAGGAACAAGTCGCCGATAGAGATGATGGATTATTGCCATTAGTTTAGCAAATCGCGATAGGGAAGAAGATTGCGTTAGCTCGACGGGTTATGGCTTCGTCCCCTTCCAGACGCATCAGGTCGTTCCTTCGTTGTCTGATAACATAATAACTTGCGCAGCATGGACAGGCGAAGACAATATTCTCCGTCGCCGTTAAGAAACATTCATTGCGAAAAGAAAAGTGACGCGTTCAAATATGTACATTTGTATGTATATTTTTCATTCATTTTTATACACTTTACCTGTATTCTCGATGAATTGCGACAATGTTAGCATTAAGTTTCTTCGGTACCATATTCAACTGAAACTCTTTCGCGTCAGACTCATCTATATAAGATACTATTAACGACAACCGGAAGCTTCGGTTGCCACGTAACGCAACCGGAATTCTAAGCAACACGGATGCTCCCGGGTCCACGAAATTAACAGAACCTCCACGTCTTAATTCGATTACTCGCCGGGGAAGTGTGCCTCTGGCCAAGGGTGAAAACTCGAAACGCCAAGGGAAATAGCTTGCTAGTTGGAACATCGATCTCTCGGAACGCTGTACGTCGACGCTCGTATTTATGCATGCACGATAGCGCACTCGTGGCAAAATCCACGACATCGCTGATTCGGCCCTCCGGAACAGCGGCGAACGCTACACGGGATCACTCCCGTGCAGTTAGCAACGGACGAAGTTTAATTCCATTTATTTGATGAAAGATCTTTTCGCTGCGAAACGCAATAACGATCAGACGGTGTTTCGTGATAGTTTCGGGGATCCCCGGTGGCATTGAATTTACGAGACCAGCGTGGACTAGAAAGGAAACCTCTTGTTTCTTGTTTGCAAATTGTTCGCGCCGTGCCGGTAACAATACGGCAGGGACACGGCGAAGCAAACGTGGCACGAAATTCATTTCCATGTTCCAGCCACCGAGCGCTTGTTGCACTTTGACATCGAGACGCAGGCCTTTCGGTGTGATTCTTCCTGTCTTCGGCAAACAGCCGCCCTTTTCACGACGGGAAGGAGTTCAGTCGTGAAATTGCAGCGCAACGAGGAATCCAAGCCAGTTGCCTTTGACTTATGTTTGCCGGCGCAAAATTTCTGTGACAGAGAGCTGCTTGACTTGCGGTAGGATTTTTGTCAACCTAGAGAACTATTGTCGCGGGTTCAATTCAATACTTCCATTTGTTTTTGAGAACAGTAATTTCTTATTAATAATAAATTGTTATTATTGATACAATTTTGTCGGTGAACGTGAAATTGTAGATATATCGTTCCCTTTGTCATATCCAGAGAACGATGTTTAATCTATCTCAACTGGTTGCACCACTTGTATCCAACTAGAAAGCTCCGTAACGTAGCAGTCTCTTTTCCTAGCGCCAGGGTTTCAAACACTATTCCACGGTTGTAATATTTTTTGACATAGAGTGCCCGCAACACATGCCCCCCTATTCAACGAAATATGTCTGCTGGGGTTATCAACGGTATTAATTCACTTTGGCTCGACGTGTTATTCAACCCAATCCTCCCCTTCAGCATCCACAACCCTTTCAGCTATTCCCGAGTTTCTGGTGCAAACCCTTTCGTCAATAAGGCCGCAGGAGGCAAACGCAGTTGTACAAAGATTGCTAATACTTAGTCAGAATCGCGTTCCAAGTAGGAAACAAAGGAATCTGAACTTTTGTTGCAAAGAAGGAATATTTCTGTTTCCAACGTTTTTAGAAAAGCTTCGTTTGATCATTTAAAGAAGCATCTGTTGAATCGATTATATTTTCTACACAATTCGATGGTTTCTTTTTCCTTTGGATACAAAATTGCATTTTATTTGTTTCGTGGGTATTCAACAGGGAAACAGTTGTCATAGCCCGCAGTCGATCTACCAGGCCATTAGCCAACTTCTCAGAAGCGAGGCATTGAACGCGCTGCTTATCAGCGTGTTAACGACGATAATAACGGAACAGTCTGTATACAGAGTGCATCGTCGCTGAATCGATTTATCTCTAACCCGATGCACCGAATACCGATAGCTCGATAATCCTTTGTCAGATAACGGCATTAGCCAGAATTCACAGAGGATTACTAATACAGATTCCACGAGATCTTTTTCATCGGCGTTTCACATTGGAGGTGGACGAAAAAAGGACGCGGAAGGAAATGGAATTAAGTTCCGGTGATTTAGGGAGACGAGGAAATTTATGGGAGGCTAATTTACCAGCTTTAATGGCAGCAACAAACTTTGATGAAAGTTTCGCGAGATACGATTCTATAGCGTCCCTTTCCCTCTCGTTCTTCGGATTACGGGAGTCGATCGTAAAGTTCTCAAGGTCCTTAAAGCAATTCAACGTGCCGGTTCGAGTTCTCTAGTAGAATCCCGGCTGAATCGACCATGCGTTCTCGGACGACTTCAAAAAATTTACTGTCTACAACCAATATCGCGTCCATTCAGCCGCGACAACGTTCCAGGCTTCGAGTGAATACTTCTGGAAGGGCGCACATATATTTCCGCGAACAATACCCATTGTCCCAACTTAATTCACGAAGTAGATGTAAAAGTGGATCTTCTGCAATGCAATCGAGCTTAGACATTCTAATGGTGCAAGGTATAACTGTGCTCATACCAAGAGAAATGTTTCAGTGCAATTTTTAGTATTCGAATTTTTAAAAATTGAATCAACTCTCATTCACTGTGAAACAACAATGTGTCCCTTCGTTGTTAATATCAATCAAATTAATTTCCCACGTACACCACGTGTTTGGCAAATATTACAATATCGTTTCAATGAACTATATAATATCAATAGTGCAGCGTATTCCTAAAGATTGTTCTCAAAATTAAATAAATGAAATCGCCGAAGCTTTCGACCGTCACCTAATTTCCCAAAGCTAACCCAGTGCCCCTCTCTCGCGCGATTAGTGAAACTCTCATAGAAAGAGAAAAGCTGAAAGAGCACTTGCGTAACAGTACCGTTGAAAGCTGTCGGTCGGTACGAAGCGCAAAGCCGCATTGTTTCACGAAGCACGGTTACGGCGATGCGTCTTTTATAGGGTTATACTTCATCCACTTTAACTTTCTTTCGTTCGTTTTCGAGTCCCGAAGGCTGTTTCGCGTGTACGTGACCGCGATTGGTCAACGAAAAAAAAAAAAAACCGTAAAAAATTGTGAGAAAGATCATTCGAGCGGACAACCACGTCGACCGGTGTCGAGTTGGAGTTGTTGTCTCCGCGGAGGAAGCTCCGTTTCAACCCCTTCGTCCGGCGTGACAAAAGGGTAGGGGTGATGGAGTGTCGGAGGGGCGTAATGAGAGCTATACACGAGAGCCATAATGCGATTACCCTCGAGGGCTTCAGCCAACTACCCCTGAACTCGTCGGATTTCTAGCTATTGCTCTGTTTCAGCTAAACATCCCTTACGATTCGAGTGCGAAAAGTTAACGACCCTGGTATCAGTTTTAGTTTTTTGTCTCGGGACAGCTGAACTGTTCGGCTGATCGATATTTCAATGCGAACGGAGTTTTTTCTTTTAATTTACCTGGCCGGCACCACTCGAAGGGTACAGAGAATTTCATTACTTTCTTCCCGTATCGTGAATTTCTTTTTTCACTTCGCCTGTTTTAGATTAACCGTAACGCGTGGACGAACGGCAGGTGAATAGTAGTGATCGTAAATGCGGTTACAGTGGAAGTTAGTTATTTATTGACAGGCTCCTAATTGGATTTCTGTTTAACTGTTGCGGTTCGAAGAATCGATAGAAGCATTAGAGGAATGTCCCCGCGGAATCGCGGCACGGGTGAAACTATTCGTCAATTAATTCCGCTAACTGCATTATACGTTTCCGACTGTTAATGAAAATTCCATTGACCGTCTTGTTCACTGGCCACCTGTACGGTTGCCTGATTGCAGCAAAACCTAACAGATACCTGTTCGCTAAATACCCTAATCGCGACCATACCATAAAGCCTCATTTGTCGATCACCTTCGTGCGATGCTCTTTATCGACGCCAACTTCTGAATGCAAAAGGAACAGAAATGATTGCTACAAAATATCGTGATTTCAACCGGGCCGAAATATAAGGCTCGCGAGAATATTTTCAACTCTGCAAGAAAGATTCTTCGCGTTACTCAACTTTTGTACACTTTAGAGGAAGAAAGAAAAAAACATTGTCCGACGCTCGATCGAGGCCCTTCCTCGGTCTGTCCAAGAGATCGACAGGAAACAGTAAATATTTCCTGGAAGATGCATCAGGCGAGCCAGATAAGATTGGACCTTTGCCAGCCGCGAATCGAGAACGTTGACCCGCACAGATCTCCCCTTGGAGGCTGGGTTATGGTTTCAGCGTGTAATGCCACCCCCCCTTTCTACCCTTCTGCTTGCATTTTCGAACCCGAGCCTTTCTCGACGCTAATACGCCATTCGCCATCCACTATAAATTACAATTATCTCGTGAGTTCCGGCACGGCGACGTTTTTCAACTGGAACACGGGCTGATAATTAATTTCGAGTCGTCCAGAGAACATCGTTTACAATTCGGAACCGTAAAGCCTCTACGTGATTCTCTGATCCCGTTAATTATACTTTCATTGATATTCCTTATATTTCCCAGCGTATGAACTTAACATTTTTCGATTACATTTCCATGATCGTGTGATATTTATTTCTATATTTGATTAGAAATAATTTTTAATTTCTCGAGTCCACGATCGAGAATAGTTTGTGTGTGTGTACAGAAAATTCGACGAAATCTCCTTGAAAATATGAAGAAAGCACCATTGTCGATTGGGAATAAGAGTAAAGTGGACGTGGACGGTAGTCTGGTGAGGCGGCTAGCCGCGAAACGTTCACGTCTGGAAATTTTCGGCTCAAGTTCCTCGCAGACCTCAATCTTCTAGAATTACGTTTAATGGACTTTGGTGAAAATATGCTGGCAGCTTGTCCGCCGCACGTGTTCGTCTCTAAGCTCGAGAAAATGTCACGGATTCGTGTTTCCAGTTGTTTAAACGCCGCGTCACTACTAATTCACCGGCGGCGTTCTACTACGACATCATTGTCGTCGTGGAAAGCCAAAGCTAATGACGACATGCTGGATTAACTGTCTCTAAGCATGACGAGGTAATTAGCGCACGATTGTTGGTTCCAAACTGATGGCGACACGCGTTTCAATTTGTACCGTTGAATTCGTGCTAAATATTGGATTGTGAAATGTCTATTTTTGTAATGGAAATTTTCGTATGATTTTGATTTTGATTTTGATTTTCTATTATTCAATTTTAGAAAAGACTGTCCACCATTAGTTTGAAAATGTTATATTGAATTGTATCTTACTTTCTTACACGCGGTTAAGAAATTCTGCTCAGCGTGATTGGATCATTTTCTTGAACATTCAACAGTTTCAACGTTCAGGTTGTGGAGTAACCCGTAATGCTAAATTCCCGGCGATGTTTCCGTGGTAGCCATAGATCACAAGAAACTTACCTCAGCAATCCCGCGCGACTCCAAGTAACTTTGTTGAGTTGCAGCCAACCTCACGCTGGAAAGTCAGCCTAGGAATTGAATAACATTATCGTAACGATTACTTTGTACGCTCGAGACGTTTATCCTCGCGCGTATCCACGGTCAAGTTAATTTGGATTCCGGATCGCTTTGCATTATTCAACAGTCCACTCGTTCTGATAGTTTGCAGGTGCAACGCGAATAATATCTCACTCTGATAATTGCTGCCTTTACCTTCAAGTTGCCGAATCTATTTGCCAATTTGACTCGCAGAAAATTCGCTCGCGATTGGAATTCATTGAGCCGCGCAAATGTCGAATTTTTGTCCCTAAATATTTTCTGGTCGAAGAATATTGCAAAACGTTCATTCTATTATTAATCTGTCTACTTAGTTATTGGTCTGGCGTTGAACAAATTTTACAGACATTTTCAATGACGCCGTGCATAATTCGCCAGGAGTTTCTGTCATTGAATTTCCATTCGGAACTTTCTGCAGTAAACCTTGGGTACCTTCGCTTCGCCAACTTTCGAGTCTACATCTTATGATATTATCAAGTTGCCAGCGGAAACGATGGTTAAAGTATTCCCAGCCATGCATAAATGACGACATTTTAACAATTCGCGAATCGTCAATACGTTGCACACGAAGACGAAGGCTCGACGAGTTTTAATGCCTGTACGCGTCGCTTAATTGCCACCCTTGAGAAATCACTGCCGAAGGTCTGAGAAATCGATTAGAACCACCTGGCCAAAGCGCGACGCTCTGCGGGGGCTTAAAAGTACGACGATCTCTATAAATGAATTACTGGAACCTGGTGTTACGGGGAAGGCCTTATCGGAACCATCGATTGTCGGTCGTTAATTCAACCGCTTCATTGGCCACGTCTACGAAATTGACTTTCCCTTCGAATTTATCGTCCAGATCCCAACAAAAAGCGAAAGCGTAAGGTTCCTCGGAATCCGTTGAACTTTTGCAAATCTTCCCCTTGCCAGATTTATTCGTCGGGCAACGCGACATGCCAATGCCGTTCATTTTATCGGCAACATGGTCGCTTGAGAAATGTCGTATAAAGGAAATCACTCTGTATAGACTTCGTTTCTTGGGTCAATTCTTTCCTCGCCCCTCTCCAATTCGATCGACAAACGTGCGAACTCAATTTCCATGCAGCCTCCTCTACCTGTTCGCCTCACGCAACCTACGTCCGTGTCTGCTTACATGCAGCAAGACGAATAACAGACTGAAACTTACCAAAGGCTGATTTCGTATTCATGAAAAGCATCATGAGTATTCGTACGAAGTCGACGAAGCTTGCGGCGCCTGCACATCGTGTTCGCCGCGATGTATCGGGCATAGCGCCGATCTACTCGATGAACAAACGGGAGAGGACCGCGATCGAACATGGAAGATATATTTCTCCGGTTATTGGATCTCTATTGGATTGTCTAGCAAATACCCGGCACCGTTTCCATCTTAATGTTATCGTGCGACAACGTCTCGGCAATCCGGGGAATCGATTCCCTTATCCTGCTCGTAACAAGTGGATAAAGTCGAAACTTTCGACATGAATTATATACAGCAACTTCATTCTTCCGACGAGGCGCAATACACTGATAAACTGATCACCCATGATTCCTACTTATTTCATTCCGTTCATTCAAGATTCATCTTGACTTGCCTAACGAGTTTCACGTAACTTGACGTTGATGAATCCGGTCCGTTCAATATTGGATTACAATGGAACGGTGAAACGGTGAAAAGGTACCGTTGAATCGACGTGAACTGCGAAACGTTTCGGTGATTAACGACGAAAGAACTGCGACTACGAATCGATGGCACAATAATTCTGTACGGACGAGGGAGAGAGAGAGAGAGAGAAGATGCAGAACGTGATTTTAGCACGCACCATAATTTCTGTCACATTTTCATATTTTACGGAACGATAGGTGAACAGCTATTTTTATTTCAGTACATCGTTCGTTGATCAGCATCGGCACGTTTGGATGGTTCGTGTCAGTCACTGATTCTATATGGCTTTATTTCACGCTGACGAGAAATTTACGGAATTTTTTCCTCCTCTATACCGTTGACTGACAGACGCGACGGCAAATATATGCACTTTTTATGCCCGGTTTCCGTACAATTTATCGATGTCCCGAGATACGCCGTACATTGGAACGGATTTATTTATCTTCGTGCATGTAATACCCTCGTGTCTTCTATTTCATTTCAACGACGAGCGTCTCTTGCTGTCCAATATTATCTAGGAGCAACTAAAACGTACATTTTCTATAAAATAGCAGCGTGAATTGCCAGTTGGCAGATTTATGATACCCGATTAAAAATTCTCTCGGACAGTCATCTGCGATGCTGCATTAGCCGTTAAGTAGTATAGGTCGGTTAACGCGCAGACATGCTTTTAACCAGCCCAGACCAGTGTCCAGGCCTTTTTGGCACAAAGTTTTTGCATAAAAATTATCCAAATATTTCCGAACTTGGAGGCCAACGTGAAACGAGGTACAGTGAAACGTATATAATGGTCGATTAGTAATCGTATGGCTACCGGTGCGGGCGAAAGTCGTTCGCGTTTAATGATACCGCCGGTTGACGAATTTCACGCGTGACCAACCTCGTTTCTGGCCGTGACAGAGCTGCTGCCATGTTCTGTTCACCGTGGAGCAATGAGGCGTATTAACTAGTCCAATTTTCGGTAATTACCCGTGTATGTACATAGACACTAGAAACTCTGTATCCGGCTCTACCGTTGCTCGAGATAAACAATCTTCGTTCCGTACCAATCTTTCAACGCGTACACGCGCAATACGCGTCGAACTTGCTGGCACTTATTTGGAATATAAAATAGCAAATCGTTCGTATTCTACACAAGCGCGTCTCATTCGACCCGCGTCGATAAACGTTTAACACCATTCGAAGCGTATCGGCCTTATCATGCCAGCACAGTTAGTGGAGAGGAAGATTCAATTTCACCAATGAATTTTTTCCGCTCTTTTTTGTTTTTAATATTTATAACCTCGATAGAAGGCCAGAGCGTGCATCGCTGTTGGAAAAAGTTTAATCTTTGATTAAAATCATCGAACGCCGAACTCGAATCCTCCACGCCGTGTTTCCCGGGCGAGTTTTATTCTCCGGTCGATTTCCATCGACCAGTTCGATTTCCGAACCGAAAAATTCCGAGGCCCTCCTCGTCGAGAACCGATTCACCGTTAATGGGGCCAATTTCAATGCGCGTCCACGACGAGCACCACCGCTGGCGCATTCTCGTTCTCGAACTGCCGAATTTTCGTGTCCCCGTCGAAATTTCACGATGGCCAAAGGGGCCGCGTGGAACCGCTAACGAGTCGCATTAGTTTAATAACTCGACGGCAAAGAGAGACGCTTCTGGCGTGCTCGACGATAAACTCCGACGCAACGGGAACGACGCAGCGCGCGCAAACTATTAATCATCCGCTGGCCAGCCATTAATTACCGCCGCCCGAATTTCGTTCTTGCCTGGCCAACTCGAAGGGATCCGCATAGTTCGAGTTTATATTTACCGCGACGCCTCGGGCTAACCGATATCACAGATGACCGCGCGAAAGCAAGATTTTTTTAGCTTCTGAGCGATCCTTGGAGATTCAGGTTGCGCGGAGAGAACATTGATGGACCATAGAGAAAGAAAGAGTTCCTCCTACGTGGAATTAAAAATGCTTGCGATCTTTTTGTCACAAAGTTACGTCGATTCAAAGATTGCCACGTTCTTCCTTTAAATCTGTCTACCAGTATAGCACACCGGCTGTTCAGGTATATTACGATGTTTCAGAAGTTCCTATTTAACACTACCTTCTTGTGACTCGAGCGGGCAAATCCCTCGAGTCGAATAAAAATTGCATGGACAATTAGAAGCTCCGTTTCTCCAGTCCGTTTCATTCGCCGATCCATCGTCGACGGTTGCAAAAGGCGGCAGCTTTCCAAGGGGCCTTCCTACACTCGGTATAATGTCTCCGGCGAATGGAAAAGTTGCACAAAAAGTTTCACTCCACTTCCCAAGTATCCAGCCTCTCATCTTCCTTTTCTTATCTCACTCGTTCCCCTGCATAGTTCTGTCTGTGTCAGTGTCCAGTCGCGTGTACGTGTCTCCGAATGACTATCGCGCTGATTCCTTTTTTTCATCCATCCCCGGCTAAGAAAGGAATGAAGCGCGAAGACAACTGAGAAAAGGAAAAAATCTTTTCGTCGCTAAGAGTGATTTTCGAAATACCTTGGGGACCTCGTGTCCGTCCAACATTATCTCCTTCTTCTTCTTCTTCTTCTTCTTCCTGCTCTTCCACTTTTTTTCCTTTCTTTCGACCATTCTATTCTTGCCCTGGCTGCACCCCTTTCGCTCCATCCAACCTTTGCAACCTACCCTTTCCCCGTCCGTCTTATCTTCTCCGAGGGTCGTTTCACTCAATGGAATTCCAGTCTCATCCATGAAGGGGGCTCGCGACGAGAGCTTGCTCTTTTTTCGTTCGCCGTGGCACTGCACGGCCAAGAAAGAAGGGCAATGGGAATTTAGGTTCGCAAAGTCGAGGAATGAGGATAGAATGAAAACGTGGATGTATAATTTAATGAGACACTAACGTATTGAAAGTCAACTGCACATTTTTTGCAAACGCATTGCCGCGTAACGTGTTAAGTCGGACGCACTCTTCGTCCCCTTTATTTAAATTGCGCATAACACACGAGAAGTGTAGCCTTAATGTACCTCGAATTTTTCGACAGTAAATTATTAACTCTAAGAAGTACGCCAGTTTCTTCGTCGACTCAACAAATCTTCGATTAGCCGAAGTTATCCACAAAAGGATGGCTGTTCCAGCGATACGCTCGCCGCACGAAGCGGCCAACAGTCCCCGTAATAATTCATGAAAACCAGACGAAGTTCACAGGAAGCACGGAAGCAGCGGTAGCAAAGTGTGTCGTCAGCGTTGCACGCCGTCCGACTGGGAAAACGATGGAAAGTTCGTGGTGTCTCACGGTCCGCTGGAAAACTTGCGCATTCATCGTGTTCGTGTCGGGTCTAGGGTTCGAGCTGGAATCGAGAGCGGCCGTAATCCAGAGAATTATTGCGCGTTAGTGTCGTCGCGTAATCCACACGACCGTCACCGTGTGCGAATCAGATATTTCTGCGCGCACAAACGGCCGGCGAATCCGCGGAAATCCCTGCGAAATCGCGTCGCACAGTTTTTCGTCGCGCGTAACACCCGTTCGCCGCGAGGTACACATCGATAGAATGCAACGAAGCCTGCGTGAAATATTCAATTCGTCAGCGAAAGGTTCAGTCTTAAAAGATCGTAGATCGTTCGAAAATGATTACCGTCCAATTTGCGGTGGATGCCGCGTGGAACAAAAAGAAAATCAATTAGGCCGCCGGTAAATATCGATCCCCGAAATATGAAATTTACGTCGAAGAAGTTGCGCGAAGCGGAAGATTGGATTTATCACTTTGGAATGCGAAATAACAAACTTCAACCAACTACCAACTGATAAAAGTAATCGGGGCGACTGGGAACTGCAGGTCTGTGGCGCCTAACTATATCGCCGGAATACTCGCCGGATGTGACGGAACTTAACGTGAAAGTCTTTCCGCGTACGCATGCATCGCAATCCGAAAGTCTGTCGGAAGTTTCACTGATCGATCTCTGCGTCGTGCCATCGACGAAAAAATTCTCCGCCGTCTCTTTCTTCCGACGTAAAACGAAGATCGTGGTCCCGCAGAGTTTCTCGCGCACGTCTACGACGATATACGCCCCACCCTCCGACGAACGGGGTGGCCGATTTGAATTTCAGAAATTCACCGCTGTCCTCGCTCTGTGTTTAGCTTCGAGCATCCGCCGCGTCGCTTTGTTGCCCGCAAACTTTGCCCGCGGCATTTCAGATTTACGTTTAATCGATGCTACCGAATTCTCATCGAGAAACGTATTAAAAAATATTCGCGAACGTAATTCACGTAGAACTGCGTCCCTTCCCGCAACTTCCTTCATTTGATTACCCTCGAGCATTTTATTTGATTAACCCCCGACTTCTCGCGTCGAAGTGGGGCGCGACGATGGTATAACGTTGTTCGAGAAAATACAATTACTTTCTAACAGGCACCGGCGCGAAGTAAAATACGGGATTAGGAAAGTTGCGAAATTTTACGCAGCAGAAGCTGTACCCACCCTGCATTCCGTAGTTTCCTTCGTGAATTCCAACTTCGTTATCACTGTTTGCCGAAAGAATATGATTAACTTTCCCGGTTATTGCGCACGCTTGAACCAGAAGCACGAAATTGGTTGAAGCAGACTGAAAAGCTGAAGGGGATCCGAGGACGCTTTGGAAGCCAGAGTTGCGTATTACGCTAAGCAGAATCATTTTAATTTCACGGAGATAACCGTGCCAGACAGTAGCGCGATTATCTTTTTTTCTTTCGGCGTAGCAACAACTCGGCTGTTCCAGCCAAAAGTGTAGAACTTCCTCGATGTTGCTGAATCGTAACGCAAGAAGGGTAACGTTTCTTTAAGGAGCTTTTCAACCATCTGCTGTCTCCCGATTCATATTCGCTAAATGAACGCAGACGAAATTACAAATTCCGTCGAGCTTACGAGCATTGGGAATAATTATTTATTCGTCCCGTGGAATATAGCAATCAGGTATCTTTCGAAACAGCAAAATATTGAAATTTACTGCTTGCTGCATAAACGAACCCATCGGTTATTAAATTCTCCAGCTTCCTTACGATATATCTGATTTACCTAAAGCCCGTGGCGTTCCGGCGTTCCACCGAGACACAGATTAACCCGCAGATATCCTGCCCACCTTATCCCGAGCCCATAGGATTCACGAAGATTGCGTCTAATACGAATGCGAGAAAACGCCGCGGACTTCTGCAATTCTGAACTGGCACACTCCTGTTTCGCGATTTTCCTTTCGCAAAGTCTACCACAGTCGACTAACGGCCAACGAAGTGAAATTCGCGATTAACTAAATTCGGCCCGCAAACGAACAGAGTAATTGCTCTGCCCGCAGAATCGACAGCGATATTTTCTCGAGGGTTGCAACTACGATAAGTGTTTCATCCATTTCGCGGCGATAACTCTCCTCAAACGATCTCCCGATGGAAACAAACTGGCCGACCTGTTCACATTCTCCGTGCATTCTCCTTTGCTCTCCACTTAAGCAACGAGTGATAAAAGGACGCCGTTAGAGAGATGGTTCGCCCCGATGCACGAAAGAAATCACTGAAAGAAACAGTCCGCGCTCTCGCCGTGGTAGCCGGCGCTACTTATCACCCCGGCCGAAAGAACCGAGGAACAGTTGCACCTAGCCGGGCTGGCTGAAGGATAAACCTCGTGTCGTGTATTCGTCGATAAATGGATTAGCCGGTGGCAACGAGCGAAAATAAAAGTGCGCCGAGAAATAACGCCCGAGGGGCTGAGAGTCAAGAGAGCAGGGGTAGAAACGACACGACTGGGTAGTTCGGCGCAGCCTTTTTCCCCTTCGCCGTTAGTTAGTCGATTTGTAGGATTTTTGTTGCGAGTTCTTGCACCACGGGATTACCGCCATTATGCTTTACCTGCCCGTGGCAAACCCCGTTTCC
This sequence comes from Nomada fucata, assembly GCA_948146005.1. Lineage (NCBI taxonomy): Eukaryota > Metazoa > Arthropoda > Insecta > Hymenoptera > Apidae > Nomada > Nomada fucata. Next base: position 3,950,443 of record OX411282.1, read on the forward strand.
CTCTGTGTTGCACCACGAGGAATGCTATTTCTGCGAGGGACAAAAAAGGTGTCGAGGATCCTGGTGAATATTCTGATCGTTGCGCCTCGAAGCAGCAGATAACGTCCAGGGAAAAGAGGAAGATCAAAGTAGTAATATTTAAGAGGGGACTGTACCCCGAAGCACGCTCGGCGATACCTTCAATATCGTCACCGGCAAAACCGTATCTCGAAGGTATCCATCGAAAGATAAACAAAGGCGGACTATCGCAGATGAAAGGAATTCTAAAGCGAACCGCGTCACGTGGAATCTCGAAGGGAAAACGTCCCCCTGGCAATCACGAAGATGGCCTCGATGTTTTATAGGGGTGACCGTTGCGGTAAAGTTGAAAATAAAAGCTGCCCGGGAATAGGATCTCCGCCGAAGGAAATTGCGGGGCAGGTCAGAGGGGGGGGGACATCCGCGGGACCGTTTAGTCATTCAGCCTCGTTGCGAAACTACCCCCGGGTCGTATACGCAGGCTCGGGGTGATGTCGACGGCGGAGAAAGAATTCTGAGGAACCGTTATGACCCACAGCCACGGGTCGTTTGAAATACAAGCCGCCGGTTCGCCTCGAATTAACGGAGAACACGACGAACGGTTCTGCTCGCTGATGGGAAAGCCGATGAAAGCGACGACATTCCGATTACCGCGCCCTCGTCTATCACTGTCGCTACCCCCTAGGCGAACCGGATTTCAGATAGCGCCGCCCTTGGAGAAGCCTCCTGCCGCGGAAATTGATAACTCACCGTTGCGCTGGACACGATTATTTTTCAGCGACGAGAGGACGATAACTCGTCGACGTACCCCGCAACCAATTAATGTTCGCGTTCTCTGCTAATTAATTATGCGAACCCGTCGAACCCATTAAGAATTCCTGAATTTGCTAGTCAACAGACACCTGGACAGGGAAAATTGTTCTTTGGAAAGCTCTTTGAAAATTCTTCGCGGACGATCGTCGTCCTTCCTTTGTTGTCGACGGTGTTTCATCGAAACTTTCCTTTTTCTTCGCGCTGCGATAGAAAATCGTAATCGGACTGTCGCGTGTAAAAGACCACCCGTAAATCCACCGATTATACCCCGTCCGGCCTCTTGTCGGCGGAGAAATAAAATTCGCCAGGACGTTCGGTCGCGATTGTGTCCGGTGAAATCCTGTTTTCATTTTATGGTAGCGCGGTTGCATCGAGCCGGACGCCTTTGTTCACCGGTCGATCGGATTAGCGGACGGGAGAATCGACTCTCGTCCGGGCAGAGAGGGGCGAGTAAACTTTGCAACGGGGTTTGCAGCGGCGAAAAGTTCACGGGGACATTAATTTTATTCGCGGCGCGTAATCGTATCAGACACTAGACAAGCAGACTCGCCAGTCTGCCGAACGAGGTCTCGCGGGCAATATAGGCGCACATTTATATTTATATACGTGTGTAGGTTGAAGTCCTTGACATGGTCCTACCTGTGGCCCCGCTCAGTTTGGAAGCATCGATCAGCAATTAATAAACGAGTTTGCGCCGCCTCTCGACTTGCAAGAGAACTCGAAGAATCCTCCATTAGGCGTACGATAGACTCTCAGAATGCAACTCAACCGTATGGAACTGTTCTTAAGCACCTTTGTCGTCCGTCTATATTTAAAAAAATATACTACAATATCACAGATATACGTGCATCTCTGAAACAAAACTGACAAATATTCCGCCTCGGTTTAGAAATATTTGCCGGAGTTTAATTGATAATCGTTGAATATTCTTTCGCAATTTTTGATAAAGTGTATATAGGAAATCACTCGTCCTTCATCTGGAAGGAGAAGCAGGGTCAGCAGCTTCTAAGTATATTGGCGTAAAACGGTGCATTTTGATCGGAAATTTCGCCATCGTCGCGAAAACGATATACAACGGGCCGCGCTCCCCTCTGGACCTGATCGTCTGACCTGTTCGTTCTTTATTGATTTCAGGTGCTATATTCACTCATGACCAAAAGGATAGCAGTACAGAGCTGGCATTCAAGTATGCCGTGTACAAAATCAACAAAGACAGGCTCATCCTGCCAAAAACAACGCTGGAGTACGATATACAATACGTGCCAAAAGATGACTCCTTCCATGCGTCGAAGAAGGGTGAGTATTTCACTGTTTATCTTTTCCTCGTACCTTACCAATAATAATAATAATATTACCAATCGCGTCTCGAAATTCAATATCGATCCGCTTATCTATACGTCGCTGTTACTTTCTATCGCGCTACTTAAAACAGCAACGAAACTGAAATATAGCTGCGAAGAGAATAAAGGTAAGGTGAAAATTCTTTTAAGGGATCGATGAAGCTCGGGTAAAATTGATCACGCGGCCGGGGATAACAGGGTTGGTTCGCGGCGTCGTTATTAAAGTGGCATGCACATTATCTCGCTGACTATCAGCTGTCAAATATACGTATAATTTAATCTGGCCCAAAGTATCCATCAGGAAGCGATGGTATATTTTTTTTTTTTTTTGAGGGTGGGGGCATCGAGGAAACTTCGTACCCTCGTGCAGTCTAGTTCGTCGTATGTAAAAGAAAATTGAGAGATACGCAACCCTATCTGTCACCTAAATTCCATTTATTTATGACGCTGTTTCGCGACGACGGAAGAGCCCGGTACACGTATATCGCGTGTTACGGCTTGCTTTACGACGCCGAATAAGTCTGCGTCACCTGTAGTCCTTCCTATCGCGGAGACGGTGGTCGACTTTTTTCTTCGCGCGGTGATATTCCCAGACGATGGAATAAAATAGGAAAATGGCAATACTTTATTTGAACGAATTTATCTTGTTCACTTCGATTTTCGTTGCTCCCTTTTGTCCACGCGCCCAGATCCTTCAGAAAATCCTCCAGTAATCCGTCAGCTGTATCGTTTCATCGAGCTGCGCGTACCTCGCGTAAACGTAGTCGGTGCGGGAAATCAGATCAATGGATTTACTTTTTCTCTCTCTCCGCCAAATAGCCCGACGTTCCCTGCAGCATTTCCAGATCGATGTGCTAAAGCGCTTTGTCCACTTTATTCTTGCGTCACAGCCGACGCTCAAGCGGAATTCCATGATCTTCTTCTATCGCCGCGTACCCCGCCGCTAAACAAAAAAAAAAATACAACGTCGATGCGTATAAAATGGCTGGCAGAGTTGGAATATAAAAAAATATTACACGCAGAATAAATCTGTTGGTTTGCGGCGGAGCTGCTGGATAGCGTGTCGCCGCGGTTAAAAAACGTCGACGAAGCATTTCGGAGCTCTTTAGTCAGCCGAAAGTCTAACATACGATTATCCCCACGAGGTAGTTGGCTTCCGTGGGCTGCCAGCCAGCGAATGCTCTTCCGATTTTGGCCGGTGCCCGGACGACCGTGACTTTTCACCCAGAATATGAACGACAGACCCTTCGGCGAAATAAATTCAGATCAACCGCAACCTTTTCAACCCTTGCGTCCGATAACAATAGAGGCATTATTCCCCCCTTAACTCGAACTCCGCCACTCGACAGCGTGCAACCACCTCGTTCCAAATATCATCGAGATTAAGCTCGATTCCTGGCGAAAAAAATCTGCTCGCTACGATTGCCCCATTCGAAGTTATTACCCGAGGATTCCACGACAGTCGGTTCTCCGTTCACTTCGGTCGACTCCCCCCCTCGTTTACGAGACCCCCGTATCGTTCTGACCGTTCGTCTAAACGACATCGAGCTAGAAGGGTTGTCGCTAAACGCGCGCCTCGAGATACGGCCCGCCGCGAAACCTATCGTAAGGTTTTTTTCGGAACAAGCGAGCAACTTGGTCCGGCGTTCGCGCAGAACGACCCGGCTGTATGCATGCAAATGCGCTCGCGTCGCGGCCAAGATGAAGCTTCCACGATCGTTTGTTTCGCATAAAGCGTTATCTGTGCCCGGCCCGTGTGGCGTTTTTACGTTTTTTACGATTATATGCATACGTGCCGGATAGACCGCGGTCGGTTATCGGACCCTCTGCCGGCGGAACTCGCGCGTAGCGCGAGCTTAATCGATCCATTCGACGGTAAGGATCTTAGGGAATCGCGAGGCGGTGATTCCTGTGCGGAAAACTCCGGGAAGCTCGATCGCGCTAATAGCGGGAAACGCTGAAAATGAATGCTCCATCGCGGGGATAACTCGTTCCATAAATAAAAATGATCCCGCGGGTAACACGAGGTGAGCAAGAAATGTATATTCAACGCGATATTTTGGAACGTTAATTCAATAACGGCCGTTGCATAGTTTACGCTGATACCATTCGATAGTACGTCCTCCGTGGTAAAAAGTGAAGCCTGTATTGATTATTCGATATCCGATATACTGCATCGGAAATCCCTAAAAAGTTAGCTCGCAAAAATTCACGATTCCACCGGCGCTTCGTGTCTATTCGTCGCGAGACCAGCGACGCATGCCCCGCGCGTATAAATTCGCCGTGCACCGTGGCCGCGTCGTTAAATCTCAACGACCCGATGGTAGGGAAATTTCGAGGCTGCATCGAGATTCGGGTGTCTCTGCAGGTGCGCGAGGAACCTAGACAGGTGCGCCGTAGATCGAGAAGAAGAAAACGGCATTCTGCCCTACTGTCACGTCTTGTCACGTGTTCGAGAGGGCCTCTTGAGGTCTCTGTTCTCGATGCCTTGCACGAATAGAGGCCCTCCACGGTTTCTTCTCGATCTTCGATCTTCCTCACGGAGCTTCCTCGGCGTGAACGTGTACATTCACGTGTTCTCCCAAAAGCATCTCGACCGTGAGCCATTTTAGACGGCTCACGTGTGCCCGTAGAGCCTCGCGGCTCTCGTAAACATCAATCACCTCTGTTAAACTATAAAAAGAACATCCGCCTCGTCTTTTTCTCGGACAGTTATGCTTTGGGTTGTCTTTATTCCTTCTCTCGTTTCGATCCCCTGTCGGGTAATGTGCGCGCACCTTTAGTTAAGGCGGAAGGTTCGTTCGCGATAAAAATGTTTCATCTACGGTAACCAGCAGTCGCGCCGCCGCGAAATCTGCAAATAATGGAGCCTACGGCTAGGCTGAAAGGTTCGGAGCAGAGATTAAACCGAGCGTACCCGACGATCGTATTTTAGGGCCGGGTCAACGACGCTCGTGCAGCCGCTGCTCTTTTCGCGATTTAAGCTTCCCTCCGGGCGGCATCTGCGCCCCCATCGCCCTGGAAATCGTTCTACCAGCGCGGCTATTACGCTTCGTTATAATACGCAATATGGATGTGACTCGAAAATCAGCTGTCCAGATTTTATTCGATTACATACTTTTAATAAACTTTAATAAACTCGGGGACACACGGAGATAATAATTTACGTATCTCAGTAACTCGCTTACGCGTTAAAAGAGAATTGTTTGAAGGGTGTAAAAGGCTGCTGTATCGGGAACACGGAAATCGTGTACTTTAACAACCATTTGCCTCCACCTTTGAATCTCTTTTGTCATCGATTTTTCTTCTTGAGCTATTTCGTTCTCGTAATTCGATTCACGCCGGTCCAAGAAAAGGCTGAGCTCGCTCAAGTAAGACTTTTCATTTGCTCGTGTTACTTCGAGTGTCGTTCTTTTATAGGAACGTAGACCGTCCGAAACAAGCGGGCAACTGTTGTATCGCTTTCCTTTCTGCTTCCTTTTTTGTTCCCCTTTCGTTCGTCCTGTTCACGAAGTTCTGCGCAGACAACCATGAAGGACACCCTATTCGTTCCACTTTCCCTTGGGGAAAGAATCTTTAACGAAAATCCACGCAAGAAGAATCTGGTCTCGATGTTGCAACGGCATCGATTTCTTTTTTGTATTTTCCTAGAAATTATCAGCAGACACTTTTCTATTTAGTTTTATGAACTTTTTACTGCAACGCAAGATCAATCATGTTATGGAGGTGATTCTGTGACATCAAAGTCCATTCAGAGAATTTCGAGTGAGACTCGTGACTGTCGACCTACGGTCCTTGTTACTAAAATGTACTTCCGGCACACAGGTCTACGACGTGCATCGCTTTATCGTCGCTTCCTCGAGTTTCGTTTCTTCCCGTGTAAGTATTTCCTTCGGGTGCGTCTTTCACGCCACTCAATTTCGCCGGACATGCAAAAGAAGGATGTAAAAAGGATCGCGAAGGAAACGTCAAGGGAAAGGCAGGAGATATACTTTACCTTTGTGGCGAGCTCGACAATACGCCTATGGGCTGATTGACGGAAAAGAATTTCATCAAGAATATTCCATCAAGTTTATCTTTTTATTTAACTCGTCAGAACAATAAAGCGACATTAAAAATGAAAAACTTCGCACTCTGGAGTAGCATTGGGAACAGAATTATACAAAATTAATCAAAGGACATTTCTTGTGGAAAATCGTCTCGGCTTTAAGGAGACATTCATTTAAGCGAGGGGCATTTATTTCACAAAGGAGAGCCCAAGCAATCCTTGTTGATTGAAATCCTACCGTCGACACCTCGCGTGCACACGATTCTTCCAGCCGTGCTAGCTAATCGACCATCCACTCGATACACAGACATTGACGGAGTATACCGAGATACGACCGCCGCAAGTTTCTCAGATGACGTGATATTGATTTCACGGGAGGCGAACAGATTTAACGCACAATTACTCTGATTGAACGGGGTTCACTGGCAGTCCAAGGGGGTCGGTCCAGAGAATTGGAGGCATCAAAGGACAAGCCTCCACGCGCCACCTCGTTAAGGTTGATAAAAGCAGAGCCAACACGGTTTGAACACGTCCGAGAAGGGACACAGGTTTCTCCCAGTCCGTGCAACCGCCACAATGTCTTTATCACGGTGTTCCTCAGCCTTTCGTCCATCTCGAACTGAGCATTCTGTCCTCCGGTTCTGTTCTCTTTTATTGGACAAACATGGCCATGTGAATGAACGTTATTATTACTTCGGACACTTTGGTCTTTCTACAGCGATCCCTAATACCGTTCGAAAGTCGTGCGACGTACAGTTCCATGTAATACTAAGACGAATAAATTGTTGCCCCCTCCGCTCGTCCGCCGCGAAGTTCCAGCGATAGAAGACCGAAGAAATCATGCGATGAAAAGTTTGCCAATTTGAGTGCCGCGGCCCAAGTATCCGAAGCAGGAGATGGATTTTATACTTGCAAATAGAAAATGTTTCTGCCGTGATGCCCGTTCGGAGTGGCGCGCAGGCTTCACGCGAGAGGCTTAATAACCTGCCGAGGAGGTCGACAGAATAACAGCTACTGGACTCCATTAATGTTTGCCGCGTTGTTACGCCGCTATAATCGTGCCAATTTCGCCCAGCTTTAATGTTGAAAACGAACGATCCTCGGTAATGCGACAATTAGACTGGAACATTTTTCAATGGTCTATTATTAGCGTTTAACGCTCGAGCGAATAGCGACTGAAAATTTTAATGAACCGAGCTTTGCGTCCCGTAACTTCAGCCACTTCGAACCGAGTGACTGGCTGTGACGGAAACTTATCTCGCGCCAATTACACCTGACACCACCTCCCCGCCCCTCCACTGTGCTCCATGAAAATTCTTCAAACCAATTTCCACGCAGGTACATTCGCGTCCCAGGTTATATGCGTTCTCCGGTATCAATCGAAGGAGCCCTTGCAGAATTTGCTTAGAGAACAAGAGACGAGATCGAGGAATTTATAATCGGGTCGAGTTTATTGAAAACATTCCCAGAGAAACGATGCGACGCGAAGATACGTACATATTCATGCGTTCGCTGTTCCATTTTGTTTGGCGCACGTTTGGAAATACTTCTGTACCGCCGCGGTCTCTCGAGTGCTTTCGCCCGGAGGAGCATTTCTCTTGGCTAGGAACCGATTCCACCACTTTACGAGCTTGGGAATAATTATGAGTTCGAGACATTCTCAGGCGAGATGCCGCTCACCTCTTGAGACGAAGAACGCCGCGATTGACGTAACAATTGGCTATGAATTGATCCCGGTCGATCGTCACATTGACAACACGATACGTCTCGCGTGGAGCGATACTTTAAGGAGATTAAGTACTTTTCCTTTCGCCTTGTTTCCCCCGGCCAACAGGATCTCGTAAATAAATTCTAATTCGCCTGGCTGGCCTCCGTCTCTTCCTTTTCATTTCTTTTTTCCTTCTTTTGCTTTTCTACCATCCGTAATGCTTCATGACTTTCTAACCCTTTTATCGTTACAAGCAGAAGTAGCTCAGAGAACGTTCCACCCCTTCGATCCTTTTCCCCTTTTCAGCACTCCGCTTCACGTACCCTTTACAGAGCCACGGTAAAATGACTGACTCAACCGCGCGGTGCAGGTGTGTCGCACATCCGCTCCCATGTGATTCGCTAGCACATTGAGCTAACTGTGTCCAAGAGAAATTGGATTTTGTTCTTCTACCCTTTCGTTTTACAAAATCGTGGTCTGCCCATCCTTGGTGACCGGGCGAGATCGATGGCCGTGCCACTTAATTGCCACAGCCCTTAACCACCCCTGCGATGCTTTAACCCCCGCTGCGATCTGTACCTGTAGGCGATGATATAATCGCGAGCACAGGCATCTGACGATAAATTAACCGGAAGCTTATCGTCTGACCCTCGAACCTTTGGCTTAATTAGCTGGGCATAAATTAAGAGGCGCTGGATTGGACCCTTTCGGCTTGAGAAAAATAAACCAAGTGTGAAGGGTCGGCAGGTTACTGCGCCAAACATTATCCTGGAGTTTCAATAAATGTCATGGGATAGCTTGGGGAGGAACCCTTAATATTTTAAAACATCTTAATCGTAAAAGTAAGATGCCGGGATTCCGTCGAGTTTATTGAATAGATCGCAATTAGCTACTAATAGGAGAAAAAGATGTTCGTCCATGGCAGTACAATTCGTACTTAATCTTCGCTGCAGGAAAACACGAAGTTTCCCAAGTACTCCTCTATCTATAAAATATAGATATCTGTGAAAGCACCGATAAATGGTTACCCTTCCAATAAAGATTTTCCACTTTCAGTTCAAGGCCAGCCCATTGAACATCCTGGTCTTATTCCCAGTTTCCCTTATCGACCATATATTCTGCCTGAAAAATTGAACACACTTAACGCTTTGCAAAATCGAAGTAAGCAACAGCCGCGACCGCCACAGCGATGCTCTGAGCAAAAACTCGGGTTTTAATTAAAGTTTTTAATTAAATCCACTTCGGCCCTGGTCTCAAGAGTCACCGTCCCCCTATAGCGAATTACCAGAGCGGTCGTTCACGTGGTCTTTCAATATACATTTTGAAAACACCAAGATTAGCGGCGTGGAGATTTTTCGAATTAATGCAGTCGGCCAGCGAGACGATCGCATTCATCGCCATGAATTAATTTTTCGCCGGTTGAATGTTTTACAGATAATTCGGCGTGTCTGGCATAGCGCCGCCTTTCCGCCTTTTCCTCGTGAAAAATAAACGAAATGAGCCCTGTTTTACGCGCAAATCGCTTCACGGCTTGTTGACTGTATAAAGCCCGAGGATTTCCAGTTTCCATGGAAATCCGCGGCGCTTTTACAAATGCGACGACGAGGGGCATTGAACGTAATCCGTCTCAGACGTTCTTACGTCTAACGCAGGCGTAATTAGGTGTAGCGATATTTCCACTTCGCAGTAGGAACAATGGCTTCCTGGTTGCTTTTAAACGGTGTTAATATTGAATCCTGTTTTAAGAGTCTCCCCGCGAGGTCGAAGCATTTTCGTCTCGACTCGCGTAATTCCGCTTGTACTTTCCGCGAATACCTTCTGCGCTTTCTTAATACATTGCATAAATTATTACGTTGCAAAGGGTTCTCAGGGACCCGTTAGTATGCCCTTTATCGCCGAAAATTGCGCCGCGTTTCGCCTTTCTTCGCTGACGTTTCTCCACGTTTGTTTCCGCCACGAAATAATTTACCTCGACGCGTACCTCGTACACGCAGAATCGAACAATTAATATTGCTGTTATTATTATTAACAGACTTGGCCTTCTTTTCACCCAAGCTGTAAATGAAATTTTCATTGCGGCACGCCTCGAAAGAAACAACCTGTTTAATAGTAACTCCCCTCCTCCCCAAACCATTTCTCAATCTAAACTACGATTGTTCAGTTTGGCCACGCTGAAAGTTTCTTTACCACTTTCGGTGAACCGCAGCAACATCCGTGCGGAACCCCTTGCACCTTTCGTCGTCGACGCGAGACGAGTTCGTTGAACTTCTCAGCGTCCCTTCCCTCAACAACAGATCCTATAAACTTTCCACAGTATCTGCGGGATTATCTTACAGCCACTTTATTTTCATCCCCGTGTCTCCTGTATTTGGCAAGCTCCGCTGTTATCTGCGTAGCTTACAATCAGCAACAGTTATCTACATCTCGCGATTCCATTCACTGTCTACACGGCTTCGTCCGGGGGCAAGGTATTTCATTTTTATTATTTTTTACGGCTATCCACCAAGTTCGTTCCTCGTCCCGTGTCGGCCCTCAGCTCGTCGTCGCGACATCGCGCGCATCGCCGACCGTTCGTTTATGCTGATTCCCTTCGCCGTTTTTCTCCCTGTCGTCTCCACTTGGCCGACGCCTATGGCGAATTCCCTGGCTCAAAGGACGCGTTAATGGGGCGGATATTAAAAAATAGGAGAAACCACGGGAAATGTGAAAGCGAAGAATGGCAGAACCACCGCGATTCAAGCTTCCTTTCCCTCGGACCTGCGCCGGCGACTACTTAATTAAATCGCAAATGAACACTGCGAAACGACGACTCGTTGCTTTGACTTTTCTCGAGTTCCCATTGCCTTGGAGAAAACTTTCTCTGATTTCTGCGGTGCCTTGAGGCTCCTCGAAGCTTTAGTCGGCCGAGTCGCGACCAGTCTGATGTACGAGAACCGTCGAATCTAGATACGATTTGTCAGAGGAATGTATTATTTTAAAAAAACAGTAATCCACCTCTCATCTAAGAAAGCATAGACATTTGTCTTCGAGTCTCGTAGATTTGTCCGTGTCTCGAATAATCGAAGTGAGCCGTGGTGACGCCGTTGTCATAACATTGTACATTTGACGTAACTGGCACTAAGACAAGATGATACTCCGCGAGGTGTGTCGCCGGTTCAAAAAACGATGATAGCTACAGGTATGTTTTATTCGCAAGACGTAAACTTCCACACTGTAAGTCACTTTCAGATCGTTCCGCTAAGTAGATAAGTCCTTTATAGTCAGACTTCGCTGCAGTTCGAGATTTCATCTAACTTGGTCGAAGATTAGCCAGGAAGTTAAGAAAGGGATTAAGTCCTACAGTTTTCATAAATAAATATATGTCTTTGGTGTTACCGTAATCTCGAGTAACAAATGAAACTCATCTTTCCTAACCTTGTGACGAGTTTATTAGCCCGCTCACTGGAAACTTTCGCAGCATCGAACATTTCGTTACCAATATATAATATATTCTCGTTTCGAAATGTGCGACTTCAGGGTCGCGAAATCCTGAACAGGATTAAATTCCGCAAGCAGCCGCAGTAGCTTTATCCAACATGTGTCTCCGCCTTCCGAAACACACGGCACGGACACGTGGAAACTGCTGTTCCCAGCGGGACATTCGAATCCATGAATTCTTGTCCCGTGTAATGTATTAACTTGCCGACATAAGGACCGGTTGTCTGAGGTTTGAAAGGCATCGCAGTTTGCTAACTTAGGGTCTGAATAGCACCCAGGCGAACCGTAGCAATCCCTTGCAACTGAGACAAGATAACACCCGCAGCATGACATTCGGTCATTCTACACCTACTCCGTCGCTTTATGCGGCCCAGATCGTAGACGCGCACGGAGGATAATTTTGCAAACACTAGGAATGCATTAACGATAATTTCGGTTTTAATTTAATATCAGCGAGTTTTTTAATATTAAAATTACGCGAAGGAAAATTCTTTCGTTTCTACGGCAGAGCTTAAGATTTATCTCAGCAACCAAATATTTTAGACGAAATTCAGAATATTTGTTATTCATTCCAGAAGGGACGAGCTGACGGTATAACTATGCGAGTACGAGGGCGAGAGGGAGTGTATCGTTTTTATCGGTAATAATCGGCATTCCAACTATCCGCGGAACAATTTGCAACAGCCATAAAGGAAATTTACGACGCTCAACGAGTAGCATGGCTATGGGCTCAGCTTAGAGTGCAGCTAATGTTGCATTAATGTCGCTCTTTGCTCATCTACATGAGCACGATCTTAATATACCATGTTTCTCGTCTCGACGATTCCATCTAATGCTTACTTAACCGAAATCAAACCGCCTCTACAATGTAATCTGTATTGTAAATCGTTTGAAATATTTCGAGCGCGAACGAACAATTGAATGGATCTTTATGAATTTTTGTTTCAGCGTGTCAACAGGTCAAGTACGGTGTACAGGCGGTGTTTGGCCCATCGGATCCTATCCTGGGCCAACACATCCACAGCATCTGCGACGCACTGGACATTCCACATCTGGAAGCCAGGCTGGACCTGGACACGGAGGCGAAAGAGTTCAGCATCAACCTCTATCCCGCACAAAGTTTGCTCAACGCCGCTTATCAGGACATCATGGAGTTTCTCAACTGGACCAAGGTCGCCGTTATCTACGAGGACGACTACGGTGAGTCACGACGTACTTGTTTAATGCAAACGCGACGATGGTATTCTCGACGAGTTAAAACTTTGAAGAACGACGTACGGTAATTCGGTGCTTCGCGGCGTCTGACCACGACTACCTTGTACTACTTCGTGCAATTTTTTTCCCTGCCAAATTAAACTTTCGCGATCCACTCTCGTTCGACACAATTGAACCATTATAAAAATGACGGGCAATTCCAAGTAGTCTACTCGAATATTTAATTCGATTCGAGCACCGATGAAACAATCGGCGGCTGTCGGTGCAAATTGGAGGAAAGTTTCGATTTAAACGAGAATCGAGAATCACAGTACACGAGCCATTCAATTGCGCCGATATTCTCCGCGAGTTTACCCCGTTAGATTATCAATTTACTTAACAGCCCTGCAGAAGAAACCCTCTCCCAATTACCAGTCCTATTAGCAACAATTACGAACCGGCGGTAATGAAATAATGTCGATTAATTACACTGGTCGCGTTTACTGCAAAAAGGGAGATAATGAAATTCATTCATAATGAGAAAACGTTCCTCCTTCGTATTTGTCGTCTCAGCGAAGAAAGCCCTCTCTATGGTGGACGAATTCTGTCTAATTAATTCGCAAAATGGTGGTTTTAAACTGCACGAGGATTCCTTCGGGCGCTTTCAAACCATTTCTCCCCCGTTTCTCAGTTCACCATCATTCTTTGCTCCACGATCTTCGACGATGAATAATGGAGGGGGCCAAATGGAATTATGTTAGGTGCACGTGCGCTCTATCAGACATCGTGTTGGCTTCATTTCGTTACGAGAAATTCTATTTAACATTGTCGAAGTTCCATGCACCTCTGTTGAAGTATTATAGATGAGGTACAACGACAGAAAATGGGAAGGTATCGTTTTTTGGCGGAGTATGAATACGACTGTCTGATCATCGGTGTATTCGTACTACTGAGGAATTCACTGATTAAGCAGCAAGTATTAAAAATATACACGAAGGAGCAAGAAATTAATTAATTCTTGCCAAAGGTAGTACGACGGGAGGGACGGGTTCCTTTTTTTAAACTTTTTTCTTCGCTCCACGAAATTCCGCTTGGATTACAGTATATGCGAACGAATTTATCCGCTGTAAGCATGATCCGTGTGCTCAACTGCTGCAATATTTCTGTGACAGATTGTTACAGCACGTGCGTCGTTCCCACATTTCGTGCAGAGCGAACGTGACTCTTCGGCTGACGAGATCGAGGACTTCGCTGTCACCGAAGGAGAAATAGCACATTCGTCGTCAGACAGGCCGTGCGTTGCCAATTTCGAATTACAAATGTGTCTAAAGGGAGGAAGCTTAAAAAATTCCGAACACATCCTTCGGCGAACTCTTATTTGTAGGCGAACACTCCAGCTGCATTATCTCTAATTTTTCGGTTAATGCTTTTCTCGTTTAATGTATTCACTGACCAATGTAATACTTTCAATCGAAGCCTAAAAGAAACCACCAACCGAAGACGCGGCCCATCCAAGACACCCGAAGTTTCTTAATCACTTTTCATTCGCAAACTCGATAGGGTTTACCATGAACTTAATTGGGTGCCGATGAAAACACGCCTCGAGCTCGACTATCTCGACCAACGAGCTTATCTATTTGCGAAGGTGCACGAAAGTTACACGTACAAGCCGATTAGAACACCCGTGAACCATGAGTCGTCCCTTCTTTCTCCCACCCATCAACGACCCAGACCAACCATCCCTTATCCGTTACCAAACTGATTTCCACTAGAGATTTACCGGGGCTCCGGAATTTCCGTGTTTCCTCCACTTTCAATTCCAGTCGACGGCGTAGCCCACTGCGAAGGTAAAATCCTACATCCTCGCCTAACCAGGAACGGAATACGTCCAGAACGTGTTCGAAACCCTTTCAGCGAAGAAAGCGAAACGATCGCGAAGATATTCCGAGAAACGTCGAAGAACTTCCAACAGTATTGCTTTACTTTTATTACAATGTTCCGCTGTGCATGTTTTATATATCCTTGCGATAATACAAACTTAAGGTGTCCTTAAAATTGGAAAAAGTTCTCAGGTATTTTTTTTTGTCCAAGTATACATACTTAAAACGAAACAGGTAGAAATGTATTCGTCCACGCAAAGGATACTGTGCTTTAACAAACGTCGCAACTGGTTCTTCGATCAAATTTTCAACTATCCTAATAATGCTTCAGCGCATCGCCCCGCCCTTCGTTATTTCACGCTGCCAGCGTGAACCCTCGTTACTTCTGCTGCAGTCTTCCATCGGGCTCCAAGCGACGGGAGCGAGTGCTCAGGAGCTCGTGGTAAATTCGCGATTCTCGAGGCTCCATTTGCTACACGCACGTGTTAATTTTGCGCCTTTGATCTTTCGCGACCTATTAAAGGGAGCAGAGTGTGCGCCTGTTAAAAGTTTCCGCTTTTGAAGACCGCTTGACGAAACCTTGCCTGCGTTCCTACGGCAAATTAGAAGCTTAGTGCTGTTCCGCATCGCGGTCACATTCTTCGACTAGGATGCAAGTTCCCTCGGGGTGGAATCCGCGTCTGGTTCTAGACAAGCGAACGATGTTGCGTGGGAAACGGCGGACAGCGTTGCACGCTTGTTTCCTATTTAGTTTCTCGATTTCTGTTGAGCTTGCTAAATCTAGTTTATGCTCGAGACGCGGAGAGACGTCTGAATTTTCGAGCTGTGAAAATTAATTCCCTCTTTTCCTGCTGCGCTTCTTATCTGATTATGGACAAGTGTTGGAAACGGGTCGCCGCGATGGAAGCGTTTAGAGGGACATGAACAAACATTCGGTCCCCGTTCGTAATCCTGGAAATGAAATACAGTTTCTCTCGCGTCTCGTGTATCACCGATGCACACTGCATTTTGACGCTGCATCCGAAATTTCAACCGAGCGATACGGTTTACGGTTTCGTTTCGGTAACGCTCGTGCCGAATTTCTGATACGTTCGCTTCTTCGCGGCTCAATCGTTCCCTTCGATCGGCGATTCTGACACAAAATTCCATATCCCTTAAAGTGGCACTCTACACGCATTCCCGTCACGAAATACGAGAATAGCCTCGGAACGGTGGCGTCGCAGGCAGACTCTCGCAATATTGACAGAGACGGTAACGATTCACGGTGCATCGCAGAAAAATTGTCGAGTAACGTACATCCGTCGTGTACGCGGAGCTAAATCACTGGCAACGAGAGCCGACGTTGTCTTTATCTCTCATTTCCCTGAAGGATTGAACCGAAGCATGCTAGACGGCGGTACATGACGCAGTGAAAGTGCGGATGAACGTTACGCGGTGATCCAGAGTTAAGGAAAAATGTGAAAAAATATCGTGAAAGAAACCAAACCAGAAAAAACTGTAAATTATTCTATCACACACCGATAATATAATATAATATAATATAAACCTGACAGACATATTTCTTGCTCATATATGTACTTACATATTCTATAAACTAAATGGACAAAATAAGCTAGAAATTGAAAACTACGTGAGAAAATGAACACTTACAGACAGTATCCCCGATGTTTAACACCCGACCACGCCAGACCTCGAGATTAAGCAGGGTTGCGAGTGACAGCCTTGCGTTTCTTGTCACAACATAACGAAGGATCCGCAAGGCACCTCGTTATCCGTGGAAAAACTTCGCTAAAGCCAGCCGCTACAGGCCTCCGTCATTATCGTAAAGGACAACGAAATGTCCCCCGGGAAAGAGGTAAATGTCAGTCTGCCGCTTTATCGCTGTATTTGGAAGCAAGCTCGTCAAGGTGGCGTGCCAGATTTATAGAATCCTCCGAATGGCTCTTTAAGGGTGGCGCAATATCCTCAGGATCCTCGATCGACGTCTGTCACGGCGGCATCTAACTCACCCCCATATAATTCTTGCCCCATTATCTAATAACCGTGAAGTGGCGGGTACCGGCACATTGTCGCCTGTAATTTATCATCGTTATCGATCCACTTGTTTCGATAAAGTATGTAAGGCTCGAACAATTCAATACCGCCAGATACCAGGCATCCTCAGCCGAGGGGGAAAAAAATGAACGACTTCCATCCTTGCCCCGTGGCGGTGCAATATTTCATTCCCCGATGGTTATCGGCATTCGAGGCGCGATCGTAAGTGGTTGTCATTAGGGCGGGTACATAAACGTCGATATAACAATTTGTTTCCGGACGTGTCTCGATGATGAACGCGTACATGATAAAGTTGTATTAATTCTAGGCAACGTGGCTTTGCTCATTCCGCGAGATCTATTCGACGTGTTATCTTATTGTAATTGTTGACGTCGCCTAACTTCTGTCGAATTGGGAAGCTAGAATTTCACGGGGTGTCGAAGACAACTGTTGAGTGCATTGGATTCGCGAAGACGGGTTGCGACGGGTAATTTAAGTTTGTCGGGCAAAATCGATGCCCAACTCGGGTGAAGTCGCGTCGATTCAAAATTTCTATTAATCAAGCGTCGTTCGAAACGATATCCTAATTAAGCTGAAAGGGATTTCCTCTTATTTGTAGGAACGATCGACTAATCGATTAAACCGATTAATCGTTAAATTACATTGCAACAGTCGCCGTGCGACGAGCATCGATTGATTAATGCGTCCAAATAATTCAGTGCTGTATTCTGTAACGCTTCGTCGAGCAACAATGAGCAACGAATTTGTCGCGATACATAATCCGTTTCTGTCTCTGCGATTCGTCGACATGAAACAAGGACTCGGTCGGCCATAGGGAATCGACGAAACTCTGACCCGCAGAATAGTGAATCCCGGACGTCCAAGTTCCGAGTGGAAACTTGAAAGGGAACGAACTCGAACCTCGGAAGACCCGCAAGTCGAGATGATACCTTGATTACTTAGGCGGTGGGAAGTATTGATTTCATCGGGCGACGCGATTCACGGGTTTCCGTCCCATTAAACGGCCAGTCTAATAATATCTAAGGAGATCCGCGGCCAAACTATTTTAGCAGTCGCTTATCCATTATCGAAACGTTCACGGGAGATGTACGTAAATATCATTCGGGTCGAAAGTTGAAAAGTTTCGGTCGGTTTCACCGAGTCCTCGTTACGAGAATAGGAACGATGTGGAAATAAATTGTGTCCCCATCTATTCGCGTGGACCTCTGACATTTAATCCATATTTCATATCACCGACCTGGTAATCTAAAAAATTTCCCAATGCAACTTTAAACAGCTGATACGGATTTGAACTTCAAGGTTAGCCCAAGGTTATAATACCGTGGAATAAAATTGGAAGATCGCGGTTGGACTACTTTCGACCCGATGATAATTAATGAAACGCAACTTCATTACGTGTCCCAGGCTTGGTGAAGTTGCGAGAGCTCGTCAGGTCGCCGAAGTCTAAGGAGATCGAGGTTAACCTCAGGCAGGCCGATCCGGATTCCTACAGGCAGGTTCTCTCCGAGATGAAAAGCAAGGAAATACGGAATCTCATCGTGGATACCAAGCCGGAGCATATGCATCATTTTCTACGAATGGTAACTACGTATTCGTGTATCGATTTTCTGCTCCCGCGGCTTCGATAATCCCCACGCGTCGCCGATGTAAATATCTTTCAGCTATTCGAGGCATTCATCGCGTTTACCTTCATCCCGATACCAATTGCAGAGCATCCAGTCTCTCCCTTTATTTTCGTCTGATATTTAAAACGTATTTAACGTACAGGATGCATTTGTATTCACTCTTGAGAATGGTCTGTGGGTAGAATTTTTCAATAAACGTTTATTAACAAACATTCTGACACGTCGATGAGTCGCTACAAAATTTAATGACAGATTTAGACAAAAATAAATGAATTTAACAACCCGTCGGTCAACGCGACACGTGCCCCCTCACGAACAATAATTGTCTGTCCACTTTCAGATCCTGCAGCTGCAAATGAACGATTACAAGTACCACTATCTCTTCACGACTTTCGTAAGTACGCTGAAAGGGGCCACACAGCCCGGGGGATGGACAACGCGGTTGAAAAACGCGATCTGTCCCTTTTCCAGAATATCGAGACCTTCGACCTCGAGGACTTCAAGTATAATTTTGTCAATATCACTGCTTTCCGTCTGGTCGACGCGGAGGATGTTGGTGTAAGAGGCATCCTGAGGGACATGGAGCGATACCAACCGTCCGGGAATACGATTCTCAACAAATCGAGAGTTATACAGGTAAGATTTTCACGTTTTGCCCCCGAGCATTATAGTCTACCGAATATTTGCACGGGCCGTTTCCGTTCAAATAGCGGGGGCAAATTGATTTTTATCCGACAACTTATCTGTTTGTCCGGTTAAGTGGACGGGCGGGATCAATAGTCACAGTTTTACTGCGATATCTACTGTACAACTTCTGCACGATTTCGAAAACTTTCTGGCAATTATAGGAACAATGATAGTATTCCCACCGATGTAAATAGTAGCACGGATTTTATTTCAATCGTTCCAAGAGTAATTCGTAATATCATTTGTGGAACTAATGTAAACGTAATATTAAAAAAGTAAGAAGGAATATCAAACGAATGCGAAATTGCACGTAAAATCATCCCGTGGAGTAATCTTTATCACTGTACTTTTGACGTGTATGTTTTTTCATATACATATACATTTTTTTTAAATCCCTGTGTTTCTTGATTTGCACGCAAATTACACGGTATGCCTTTGTGTCAGCTACCTGCCACGTGCAACATATTTCAAAGCACGCGTACCAAAATAGAACTCTCATGCAGTTCCATTTATGTATTATTTGTTTTTGAAAATAAGTCGAATTTAAAATACAATGCGGTCCGAGATTCTCATTGTGCGGGCTCCAGTACTTCAAATTGCTTTCGTTTAATTCTACTTTGTCGAAAAACGTGGTATAAACCTCGACAAATTTTAAAACAAGCTAATGGCTACCGGAGCCGAAAACGCAACAGAAGATTTTTCCCTGTAATAACGCGAATCTCCGGACCAGGAAATGCAAATGAGTGCCAGAGTTTAGCTGGTTCACGCTCGGCCTGCTGGTTCGCATTCTCTTATTATTCCATTCGGTACGGCTCGTCAAGATAACCAAATTCTGTGAGTGAAAGTACGTATCTTCTTTCTCGTTCCGTTTAACCTTACTGAAACGCCGTGTTCTCGTATTCCCGCTGTTTGCCATGCAAACAGAAATCGTAGATCCTGGAGAAAAAACGACAACACCAACAAAAAAGTTCGTGCAAACGAAATCTCGCTTCTGGAATATTATCTACAAATATTTTCCCTCCTTACATTGTCCACAATAAATATACCCTTAGTGCTCGTACGTATAAACGCTGTAAATCGTTGCAACGAAGCCGTTCGATATACCTTCCTCAAATTAGTAAATGTAAAATGCGTCGTTTGGTGGTTTGCCCCAGATAAAAGGAAAGCAGGACGGATTGCAAAATTGTCACAATTCTTGATTGACCGGTCGACAAACTAGCAAATGGGTTTAAACAGTAGTTATAATACCAATGACTCCATTTATGTTGCCAGAGATATTTCTATATTTCCAGGGTTTCTTTATATGGTTTCCTCTCAGGGGAAGCACCCCTTTGACTTGCTTATTAGACCAATCTTTTTCGAACACCGCTCCGCTCACTTGTAATCCACCGACAATCTCTATTCCGTTATGTGTAATACATTCGTGTTTAATATTCAGTGGAAATATATTTTACTTGGGAGGTGCGGTCCAGTGTATTGTGGGCTGAATTATCGAACGTCTCTCGGACAAATAAATTCTCCTGTGGTTAGCCAGACGTAGCCGTTTCATATAAAGCACGCAAGGGGGGAAAAGAAACGGAAACAGAGAAATTACTGTCCCAAACGAAACCGTATTTCTCGCCCAGCCGTGGAACTTAATTCAATTACCTGACGTTTAAAGCCGACCCACTCTTAACCCCTCAACATACATTTCTTTTCGACTTAACCGACAGCAAATGATATGTATTTGAGGACAGTGAGCGTCCACGCGAAATGTATACTTCAGCGGTAAGGTGTTAAGTAGATCGGGTCGTCCGTGGTCAGACGCGCCAGACACGAAACGCACGGTTTATACAATTATTCGTGCCCGCGTGAATCCCGGGTCTAGGTGTCAAAGTGTTAATCTATTAAGGAGGGTATTAATGACAGAAAGGGAAAATATAATTAACGTTGAGAATGTTTAAAGAGAGCAGTGGCGTGAAAAGAAAAACTTATGTAATAAGTACAGTGATTTAGATTGAATACGATAGTCGGGTTCGAAGCATTATTTTTTCCAATGGAAATAGATGAGGAAAACTTCGACGCAAAAATGAGCAAACCTTTCGGGCTGAACAGTAAGAAGATTTACGATTCCCAGCGATGTTGGCGCTAAGGAAGTGGTTCCTAATTACATCCGCCGCAATTGCTGAACTTTCGCCACGTGGCGATCTTGGTTTGTATGTTTGCGCAATGAAATTGCTCTCTAGTCGTGGACGAAGCATGTTTTATCCATTAATTTTCTGCGGCGAAAGAATTTTTCAATGAAACAAAATCGTGCATCTTCTATGCTTGTAATTAAAAGCGAATCAATCAAATTTGATGGGCAAAGATATCTTTTATGTTAAATGGAAAACATTTCAAGTTTCGCAAAGCACGAACTAAAACTGAACATCATCATTTCGTTCGTATTGTAAAGTACGGATACAGTGTTTCTAGAAATGAAGGAAGATCCCCTTTCTATGATTGAATCGAGTGGCCCGATTCTTCGATCGATCGAAAATGAAATTGAACACGCAGAACCGCGAGGCGGATCATGAGTTTCAGTTAGACCGCGGATGAGAAATGTACAACAAAACTTTACCACACTTTGCAAAACTTTACTATACTTTGCAAAACTTCGCGTTTTACCCAATTAGTGAAATGAGCGCAGCAGTCGGTCGTCACGTGATTAAACTCGTGTGGCTTCCTTTCGCTTTTCAGTGAGATTATCCTCGCACAAAGACATCGAATGAAGAAAGAAATCGTATCTCAAGGTTTGTCCGTGTGCCTGTTTCAGCTCGATCATTTCGCGTTAAGAAACTTCGACTACTACTACCTCGACGATCAAAGAAATATCAGATGAAATGAATAGAATTATGAGCGCACGGTAATTTCCATTAGAGCAGAATTATTATTTCGACGATTCTGGTCCAATTGTTCCGGTGGAACTAAGGAAATTCTGAAGGAACTAGCTGTATTTAGTTTCTGCTAATTGGGTAGCACCCGTAGGATCTCGGGGTCTGTGCGAACCATCTTCTTAATAATTAGCTTAAAGAATATGCAATTACGTATAAATGCCATTTAAAAGATCCAAAAATATATTAGTTTGCAAATGCTGATAATATACTATCATCTTCTCGAAAATCTTTACTTCTGCATATCATTTACAAGCCCGATCGATCCTTCGTTGAACAGTCGCACATTTCACGAGCTTTCGCCAGTTCACACGAACAATTCTTCCCCGCAAGATAGGTTGTCACCCCTGCCCGTACACCATCCGGATATCCTATTCAGCCAGCGAGTTGTCATGCTGAAATTACCTGGGGCAAGCTTTTGTTTCGTGAATCTCCCAAGGGTGAATCGCCACAACCGCGATATCCAGTGTCTGCGCGGAAAGAGACTTCATCCCTCTATTCCCAGACCATTCGCCCCTCTGCTTTCTCTTCATTTCTCACCGTTAAAAGATCAAGTTAGTCAGAGTGAAGTTGCACAAAAAGTCTGGTCACAATCAACGCTGGTTACGGGCGCCAGAAACGGGAAGCGTGAGTTGAAAGAAGTCTGAAGCATTTTGTGGATGGAGTACATCCTGAGCCACCCCTGGCAAAGGGGGCGAGTTTGGCACGGGACAGGGTTGTGCACCTGTTAAACCGATTCTTTGCGGGGGAAAGTATAGATGGGCGAACGGAGCTCGTCTGGAAAAATAAACGCGTCCCAGACTGTGTGTCTGCGGTTCTCTTTCACGTTTGGAGAGCTTGTTACAGGGTGAACGGTACTTGCATACTGATTCGTTTCTTTCATACTGTCGGGTATCGGTCTCGCGGTGATCAAGAGAAAAAGATGAGACTCGAGATTTACCATGGTATCAGATGAATGAACTGAATTTTAATATATTTCGTACGTAGCTCTACTTCTTAATGTACGCTGGCCTGCAAAATTGAAGGATCACTTTTTCCATGAAAAATTTACGACATTTAGTTATTGATCGTTTCATTTTGCCCGCCAGTGTATGCTATATCATCTTAAGTCTCCTTACTCTTCTTACTATTATTGTTAATATTAAGAATTTTATAACTTTATAAATTGTTCTTTACTCAATCGTCCTATAATTGTAAGAATTTTTCTCTCCAAAACGGTACGACATTTCTCGCAGCATTTTCCACTCACCACATTCTAGCCAACCAATGAATCATCGAATCCGCCGCCCGAAGAGGCATAACCCTTACTATCGCCACCATAAATCAGGCTATCTCGCGTTGGAAGGGTTTTATTATTTTAGCCGGCAGGCGGTGGTCGTCGCCGTGATTTCAAGGGTAGCTGGGGCCGACTTGTACTCACTTGTCGGAATGGCAGAGAAAAACACACGCTAAATGCTGTTTGTTTAATTTTACACCCGTGCGAGTCTAAATACCACGTTTCCCAATACCGTCGATATATTTTCCAACTGCTGAAACATGATAAATATTAAACCCTCGATTATTCAACTAAAATATTCTAAGAACTTCATCGTGCTACCGTTCTGCATATTTCATTGAACAATAAGTAGCATTGTTTCGTTCGAAATAATCGATACCGCTTTCAGCACGGTTCAATTAACTCGGTAATTAATGCACGATAAACAGCCGAGATATCGCGTCTACTTTCAACCGAATTTTCTGTCGCTGGAAATATTTGTACCTTTTCGCATGCAACCAACGAACGTATGATATTACCGTAGTTATGTTTTTGCGTGTGTCAGATTACTCCGCGGTGACGAAAATTCCTTGCGACGATTACACCGAATTCACTTTAAATGCTAATGAACAAGCTGATCCGTACTCTACCCGTGAAAATAGAGCCTTCCCGCCGGTCTGCGGGCAAGAAAAATCACCTGCCTCGCGAATTAATTTTCAGCAAGCATTATTTCGGTGGAACTGTTCGGTGGAGGATTAAGACGTCTGCCAGAAATTCCGAGTTCCCGCGGGCATCGTAATTTCTCGCGAGGTACCTGCGATTTGTAATTTGTGGTGCACAGTGCACAGCAAATGCTTACTAACTGATAATTCGACTAATTTACCGTCACGGAACCTGGGCATTACTTTGCGTTATCCTGTTTTCAACATCCAAGGCAGAAATTAGAATCACGTAATCCTCTTTTTTCATTACAATTAATTGGAAATGTTGTTTGAAAAATGCAGCGACTGATCGTGAGAATACTAGGGCATACGATAGTAGTCTCACGCATTCGTACGATCAGAATCCTGAAAAAAACTGTGCGAAACGTTGGAAAGGGTTTTGAAATAAAAAAAAATTGGTATTACTCGACGGAATGGTCGAACATACTGTAGCTGGAATGGGGAACGGAAAATTCGTATTTCGTGTAACGTGGAAATTTGAACACGAGCCGCAGGGTTAATATAACTGCAGCTGTCTGGCGTTAATTAAACGCAATAACCGCGGCACGCATTATACAGCACGGCAATAAACACTTCAGAATTGCGAAATAAAATTTTCCACCCTCCTAAATATTGTATAATAATTACGATACGCCTCATCCAACTTGACGGACACCGCGTCTCTCTCAACGGGTCTCAAAATTCAGCACTCGTAATTACGAAAGAAGTCAAAAAGAATGTGACGTTAAGTCGCTGTCTGAAAAACTGTAGAGAAAAGAGCTTAGCAATCTTAGACCCCTAGAAATCCTAATCTTACCTTGACTGAGAAGATTACTTCGACTAATTAAGCCAGCCAGACTATCTACAGATTCTCTGCCTTGACTAACTTAATATGTATCTTAAATACCAATTTTTAAAAAATCTGTACGTATATATATAATATAGACGCCATTAAAGTTAAGTAGATGTGTACCCAAGATTCAAATTAATTCAGAAAATTCCTTGCTCTCGTAACAAGGAAAAGGTATAGAACTGCACCTTACTTACTTGCCTCTTAGGCTTGAACTAATTAAAAGTGTTACAATTAATTAACGACGACGGACATTAATTCATGGGACGTGTAAATAAATGTGGCACGTTTTATTCGGCTGCAAAATTTCTGATTGCGACGAACGACGATTTGCAGCCGCACATTTTTCAAACCAGCCGCGGGCGGCAATAAACGACCGTGCTAACGAAATTGCGGATGATTCATCTCCGGATTCGACGTGCTTCTGTCCACGAATCGATTCTCTGCTGTCGATCAGCCAGAACCGGATGTCCGGAAGCCTTATTACATTTTTGTGCCAAACAATGTTTCCTAGTTTCTATTTCCTTTTACTTCTTCTATATCAGTGCGTTATATTCGAGGCGGAGGTTTTTGAAATTTTCGGTTCCAGCAAAATATTAACGAAAATATATAGTTACAACTATAGGAACAAAGAAACACCAATTCCGTTCTCTCGAAACTTCGCGCGTTGCTTTCTGGACGGACCATAATTTCCTTGACCACCTTCATCGAACCGGAAGACGTGGAACTGGAGGAAAATTGCCAGGCATAAACGTGCATTGTTTTGGCTCGCGAGACCGTACCATTAACATCGAACACATCAGGTGCACACGGTTACGCTCGTTGGCCCCAATTATTTTTCACGGTAATAACTTTCCAACGCGTAGCCCTCGCGTTTCCATCGAACATTTCCCGACAGATTCGCAGGAAATGCGACGAATGTCCCTAGCTGTTCCGTGTCATCGCACTCGGTGCTAAAACATTCGCGAAATGCACCAAGTTCGTTTGCTGAATTTTTTTATTAAGCGAAGGGAAAAAGGTAGTGAGAAAAAGAAACCCAAATGTGGCTTGAATCTCATGGTATATAATTGGAGAAACTCCGATATCGATTATAAAATAATATTGTACGTATATTCATATATTCCTTTTCATTTAATTTTATCTGGCTTATTCCATTGGAATTTCGCGAGAAATTCTCGACGCTGTATCGAGAATGTACGCAGTCTCGATTTCGTCTTTTAAACTCTCTAGATTACATTAAAGATCTTCCAGACACAACGTAGGAAATCGTCGGAGAAATGCAAGCTCGTGTATCGGGTTCTGAAAGTTTTACAAGTAAACCTAGGGCAAGGTTCACCTCCGTGTTTACCGTGTTCAAACACGTAGCATGCGCGTGTTTGCATGGATAATTAAACCGGAGCAAGCGGACACAGAAGCGAGTACGCTTGATGCGTCCATATTTGGACTATGTACTTCGAAAGCTTTTATTTTCTTTCTCACCTACTGAAAATCGGTGCGCATCGATTTCTCTGCACCGAAGCAATACATTATCTCATGGTGAGTGTTAAGCTTTCGTTTGTCGACAAACGACTTGCCGACTTGTCGACTCGCTGCCACTCCCATTCACGGGCGACAATTATCATCAAAGGAAATTATGGAAAAAATTCGACGCGGATGGACAAACAGCGAAAACCAGATCTCCATAATTCCAATCTATTTAATGAGCGTTCGGTGCTCGAATCACCCGCTCGTCGAAAATACGCCCGGCGAAATAATTCGATTCCCGGATGGAATTGCTATGTTGCCTGTTTCAACGTTCGATACCTAGAATGCCGGAACGTTCGCGAATTAGTGGCCTAATTTGCATCATCCTCGCGGTATTTCGAAAACAAGATCGCTTTGACGTTACAAAGGATCGCGCCGACTGACGAAAGTATTAATTGTAAATTCCGCCCCGAATTGAATGGCAGTTTGCCATGAGAATGCGATTCGATGTAATCTCGAATTAATGGAGGCACGATAAACTTATTAATTCTATTCAATTTGGAATTTATTCGGACAACAACGGTGTTCTGGAATTCGAATGCGAAATTAATGAAGCAACGCGTTCAAGTATCCCATGGGTTTTTTAATTTAGCAAAGGTTCGCGGATAGAATACGAAAGGGGTGTTCACGATGACGCCGTCACACTAACGTCACGCTCTTCTGTCCCTTTTTCATCGTTCCTGGCGAGGTCCGGATTATTTTCATAACAACACAAGACGTGCAGACGCGCTTATAAAGCTCTCTGCATCCACGGCGCGGGAATTATAGTGTGTGGCCAAAGTGAATCCACTTCTCTTGACTAATTAAAAATTTCATACAAATAATACACTCCTATTCTCTGTTTCGCAAGAGAAACGGTTCGCTGTGTACACGTTTCAATCACAGCTGCGGAAAACTCGGCGATTTTAATTTTCCGCGACCCTTTTTTCCGGCTGTTGAGAAGCGATTTTAGCTACCTGCATAATTTATTACGGCCCCCAAAGGGTCCAGATTGTTTCGGAGTGACACGTCGCGACGTGGCCGCGTGAATATTTAACCCGTTGGTCGACGTCACGACGGTGTTTGCAAAAACGTCGCTGAGGAGAGGTGTGTATATTTTTCAGGCGGAACCGGCGCTCATATACGACAGCGTGCAGGTGTTCGCCGTGGGACTAAGGACCCTGGAACAGTCGCACGCGCTCAGGCCGGCGAACATCTCCTGCGAGCTGGAACACCCATGGGACGGCGGGTTGTCTCTTATCAACTACATCAACTCGGTGAGTCTTCAATTTTGAAATTTATGCACGATTTCGAAGAATCATAGGTCCGTAATTCAACCCCCCCGATATGACGAAGCTCTATTTTAATCGCCGTTTTGACCCCTCAGGAATATTCTAAGGAATATTTGTACGAATAAATGGAATGGTCCCGCGTCGTTTAAGGGCGAAACGTTTCCCCCGAACGTCCGGGTGCTTAACGCGAGACGACGCGACAGGTATTCCGGTATATCTTAAGAAATGTTTGAAGGGGAAACCTTCCTCAAAACGAAATTTAATGTTTCGTCGCATTAGCGAGTCACTTTCTACGTGATGTCCGTCTCAGTGGGTGGCATTTTTAAAGCGGCACTGGCATACTAAAGACGTATTTTCCGAATGAAAATCGCATAGACGACCGTTCGTTCACGTCGACGGTCCCGATCCACTTTCCAGCAACGACGTTTATCACGGACGCGAAGAAATTTAACCGGCATTTCGCGATGAATCACGAATGCAAAGGGACTGGCTCTCTGCCAGAAGCAACTGTCTTTCGTATAATTGCGAACCCCCCTCGTGAGAAGCGAATGGTGGTTTTACAAATTCACAGAAATCGGCATGGAACATCCTCAGTTAAAGAGAAACAACTGGAAACTGGTTTTTATTATTATTGCCGCAGCGTTTCGTTGCGCGAAAGAAAGTTCGGGGCGAAGTGTAATTCAGCCGAATCGAACTCGATTGCTTCACTTAATGGGTTCGAGTAATGAAATTTTTTTTCAAGATCCCCGGCATGTCCGTAACGCACAAGCTCATTAGAATCGGAAACAGCTAAATCGAGCAGCCCAATTGTAACCGCTTCGTAGCTAATAGAATAATCAATTAACGCGATCACGAGACTAATAATGGTCCCCGTAACAGACTTCGTTTCGCGTTGTTTCGCACCCGGCACAAATTATATGCGTATCGATGTATGCGCCCGATAATGTCAATGAATTATGATCGAGCGAGCCTCGTTGTGGTATTTAAAGGTTTCCGCGTATCGGTGCGCGCAGGTACGCCTGTATTTGCCAGCTCTGAATGCGAACGTTGACAAGTTGAAAGACTGTTCCTATGAATTTCAATGGATATTTTACAACCACCGGACCTGGACAAATTCCGCACAATGACCGAAGCTTGTGTGCCTGTCAGAACAGTGACCACAAATCGCTCGAAGAATTTCCTCGCTTCCGGTTTCCCGTGATAATTGTGTACGCATTATGCACATTTCAGTCCGGGTGATTCGTTGCACCGTACGACGATACAACGCTATTGTCGTTAAATTAATCGCCCTGAATTTCACATAGCACTCGTTGTCAGACAGGAAAATAATTCAAGAAAATGTATCATTTACGGCCGGATACCTTGAACGACGGCATTCGTTAGCTTCGCGAGGCTGTTCGGGCAGCCAGGTTTGTTTGTAATCTAGACGCACTCGAGGGATCCCAATGTCCAAAGATGTTCACGCGCATCCCCCACGGAAGCACTTATAGACCACCATTAATTTAATAGCGGGACGGGTAAATTCCAATAAAGGTGGTTGCCTAATAGTCTCCAGGCATTTGTCGCCTTCCATCCGTCCCAGAATTCCCTTCCTCGACGCCATACTTTCCTTCAATTATAAGACGAGTCTTGAATACCTATCGTTATTTATTCCTCCCTTCATCGTTCGAAAGATAAATCTGTCAATCTCGCAAACGACAATTCTCAACCATCGTGGACGCGTCGCGCGAGGGATTCGCGACGATTCGAAACGCAGTGGGTGTTCGCGATTTTAACAAGCGTAACGGGCCAGAGCGTTCGTAAACGACGCTTTTTTCCGCCGTTTGAAAAGCGTCGCGCGATAACACTCAAGCCGTAAAACTACTTGGCATCGCTCCAAACGCGTTTATCGCGGGATTAGCTATTCCGCGTTGTTTGTCCGTACGCTTTTCCAAACATCTTTCGGCCGAATTTTGGCACGCGCCCGCCACCCCTCGTTTATCCCCGTTGGCACCGCTCACGAGCCGGGTTTCCTTTCTCAATTTAGAAATGCTCGCTTGCCACACTGGCGAAAATGGGTCGTTAAGGCTCGTTCACGAAACTCTCGGGCGTTCAAAATAATAGACTCAATCGTAAATTGCTTCAACTTCTTCGATAGCTTTCGCCCGATCGGGTTCTATACAAATTTCAAGGCAGGCTTCGCAGTGTGGTTCATGTGTTGGCGAGTAACGATAGTGGATACGTTTCGATTCTTTACCAAAATGCGGGAGGGGCTGAATTATTCATTATGCCCGATGTAATAAAAAAGAAGTACAATCGATAATTTACCTGGCCGCGGCTATATTTCACCTGTGCTTCGTGGCAGAAGTATCTGGGAGCGTTATTAATTTCCAACGGTACTTCCGTTACTCGCGTTCCCTTTATTTTTATTCCCCTTTCGTCCCTCTTTCCCTGTTGCACGCCTAATTTTTTGCACGTGCACACCGTCGAAGCTGGCGGGACGCAAGTTATGATAATTCCACGATAAATCGCGCAGCGGTGTCGCGTTTGAAAATTGTATGCGCCGTGTCGAATAATGTGTCAGGAAATAGCGGGCCGTAAATGAAATCTTTTGCGTCTTTCGATCTGGAACTGCGGGCCTGTCTCCATCGAAAGGTTCTCTATTTAAATCTCGTTCCTTCAGCATTTAGACTTTCTTCGAGCGTGTTCGATTTAGGGGCCTACTTCTTACGAGAAGTCGAAGCTCTTGCTTTAATAGGTTTCCACCTTTCTAAGCTGAAACTTGAAATGTTTAGTTGCGATTCATCGTTAAAAGGAAAATTTTTCTCTCACCTCGGTCGTACGATTCTTCAGCGCGCAGTATTTTATTTCTCTCGAATGCACAAGTGGCAGTATCTAATTATAACAAAGCACGCAGAGATAGACTTTTGTTTCTCTGCGGCGAAAAATGGTGGCTCGTATACTTCTGGCAAAGTGAATACACCAGACGCTTATACAGGTGTTCACGCACGGCCAATATACAAGCCAACGTGAAAATTCACGCGGACTCTGCTCTTTTATTATGAGCCCCGCCGGCTTGTCCTTTTGCTCGTCGGTCGAAGCATTCGCTTATCGAAATTGCTCTCCGCACACGGATTCGTCTGCGGCTCGTTTTCATTTCGAACACACTCCCGTTCCCACGATTCGCGTATCCTACGCGCGGAAATATATTTTTCCAAACTTCTGTAAACCGCGCACCATTCCGTAAACATGCCCCCAAACAATAAAACGGGGAAATAAAAAATGTTTCCAGTGTTTCCTTTGAGACGAGGTCAAATAAAAATGCCACTGTTCCAGCCGTACTTTAAGGACGCACATTTCGCCAGGCCGTAAATATAAATTTCATTCGTTTCTCCGGACAGAGAAACAAATCGCTCAATGTGCCACGATAGTAATACGAACCGTAGTTGGAAAGGAATTTTCGGTCTGGTCGTCGATCCAGTTGTATCGTCAAAGAATAAATCCGCGACACAAAGATTCCACTGGGGCCGACAGAACTCGTTCGTGCAAGTAATCTGACTACCGAGCGTTAAAATTGTACACGGTACTCTTTTATCACGGCCAGAGGTCCGCGTGTCTCCCCTTGCCCCGTTATCTTCGCCAAACCATCATCGCCCCTGGACCGCGCAATGTTTTGGATGAACGCTTACCGAAATTGCTGCCTGTTACATCCTTTTGTATCCTTCCCACACATATTTCCCCCCTCTGTATCCGTTGCTCTCTTTCCTCTTCCTGTTCCCCCTTGTGCCTCTATTATCTTTCTCGTCGTGGACCTTTTTTCCACCTTTTTCCTACGTTCGTCGCAACGGTGACCTGTTTGCCAGGTGTTGGTACAATCGCAGAAAAACTTCTGCGACATTTTGAACAAATTATTTAGCGAAAGCTTGTTCCAGTCCGGGCACGATCGGCAATACTGTTTTGTTCCTCGGGGTACATTTCCCTTCAGATTGAAGACGATCCTCGCGTGTAGTTGGAGATACGATTAATTGTTCTTGCCTCGCAAAGACAAGTCCCTGGTTTTGTTGCTCGATAGATCTGACTCGAGTACAATGTATTACGTGAACAAAATGAATGCACGCTATAATCTCTGCGGAATCGGGATAATTCGTACGATTTAGAAATGTATACGCGGGGTGAAAGTTTTCGTCGTGAAAGAAAAGCACCTGTCCTCCACGCTGGAAATCGTAACGATAGCTTGCCGATATCAGCGCTGGATAAGCTTCCAAATATTTAGGCAAAGCTCGTTCTCGGTTCCCCGAAACGTTGCAATTGTATCCGGCGCAGACTGTACGATCGTCCCGGGTACGTGCTCCGCGGACTATATTCTCGAAATGCAACCGTCGATAACGAACACGGAAAAATAATCAAACGATCTTCCATCGTTACAAAGACCTTTCAACGTTCGATATCGCTGTTCGTGATATCAGAGAACGACCACCTTGTTCAAATACCTCTGACAATTCGGAATCCACGATGAATAATCGGCTCCATCGCTCCAAATCGAGTCGATGAATGTGCTTGCGAGGGCACGTAGATACTCCGCGAAGACGATTTCATTTGTGCACCGCGACAAACACCGGACGTTTCGTCGAGTACGTTCGCGTCGATAGGCCGCTTTCACACTTTGGCATATTTCCAAACGCCGGCTAAATACCGGCCGGCCGTCATTAGCATTGCAAAGTGCTCGGGCTCTCTGAACGAATCAAAGATAAAATACAATAGTACAAAGAACGGCCCGGATGATATCGTCGCAGTTGGATTTCCGCTCGACTAAAAATTTTCGCGCACCGCTGACAATTGAAACGAAAGCCAGAAATGCTCAGATTGCTCGAACTTGTCCGTGCGTAAATTTGCATAAACTTTCATAAGTTATGCAATCAATTTTTATGATATCCACGTCGTACGCTCGCATTTTTTCTTCGATATTTGAATAATTGAAACGTACGCTCGGCTGACTAACCGTACAGCGGACAGGACACACCTTCGTCGGTTCACTTCACTCTTCCGTTCATCAGAATTTTTCCACCAACTGCCGCGTCGCTAATTGCATTTTGATAATTACATTTCTAAGGAAATCTGCGCCATTCTTTGAAAACGATACTCCATGTTGATGAAGCATTCTCCGATGCGGCCCAGAGAATCGAGGCACCTTCAAGTGGCACGCGGAGGACCTTGATTGTCGGCGGTGTAACTAAGTTAGTTTCTGCTCCCTAATGGGGCATTTCGACGCGATCCTAAATCCTGGCCCGCGATATTACGCTCCTTCCAGCGCGGCTTAATTGAACTGAACGAGAAGTAATTGCCACGAATAACCCAGTTCCGCGTGGACACATACGCGCTGCATCTGTTCCCCAACAATTTCTATTACTTCGGACAACTGAATTCCGCCCTTAAAGAACGAAACGGCCGCGGGGTTCGCCGGAAAAATAAATTCACCGCGGCACGCGCTCCAATTTATATTCATTACGAGAACGCTCTGACACGACCGGCGCCCAATCGACACCGAACAACGCTTAATAGACGCGCAAATAAACGCGGAGGCTTGCAGCTACAATGGTTAACGGTGCCGGTCGGCGCGTAATTAACGACTTAATTGCGATCGTTCGTTTCGTGGCGGCTCCGTCAGCATGAGATATGGCTACGCGGGTGTAAACGAGATATCCTGACGGGCCGATGGAAAAAAAACACACGGCGATGCTGGCCAAAACGTGAAGCGGGAATTATTTCGTCGAGTCGCTTACGATGAGACGTTCGCTCAGACACCGGGGCCTATGATTGGAGAGCAAAGGGCCCTCGACGATTCTCAGTAATTACATGCCCGAGGGTGAACCGTGAAACAGCTGGTCTTCGTTCGCCCTAATTGTTCGACGGAGTCGCGAAATACTTGCGAGAATCCGCGTTATACGGTAACAGTGGTGTGCAGGGGGAACTGATGCACAAATTTTTCGTTAGATTGTTCAATATTTAGTTAGCAAATGCGTACATACGAGGTGACAGATGTATTCATGTCGGTTTGGTCAATGATTCTTTCGCCGCATATAATTTCGGCTGTCCGCGTCTGACCAACGCGGGCACATACTACTTTCCTCGTTCTAACCCACTCGCAGCGCTCTCGTACTTTCTCAAGCTTCTACGCATAAACGAATAATATGTCCTGCAAACTCTGACGTTGCATATTCTAATTCTAATATTAATGTTCCAGTTTGTCCGACTAATTAAAATATAATAATAATTATGTTTGCGCCCGGTAGCGCGTGCTCGCGGAAGTCGAAACGAAAAACGGTGCTGGAAAGACGAAGCCTGATAAATTGTTGGCCTTTAAACGCGTGCCAAAAAGCGCATACAGCGGGACCGACGACTCCTGGGAACGTTTGTTAACTCTCTGTTTACCCGTTGGTTGGCCGTCGTAGTTTGTTTTTCGCTGTGGACAGTTTGTTACGTAACACGGCTCGGACCAAAAACTTTTCCACCCGCGAGCCACGAGATTCCGGTCGAATTTAAATCATAATGCGCGCCGCGGACCAGAGGAATCTGCGACATTTCATTTGCTTCGACTGAACGAAATCGTCTCGGGCAATGGAAATTTTCGGTGCCGGTTCGAAGGGGATAGTGGAAATTGGCGTGCGTTTCGGTGGTGTTTCTGGAAGAAAGTGTTAGAAAATTGTGGAAACCTTACAGCACGCGCAGGCGTGCGCTCGAAGCCGATTCGCGAGCTTCTGCAAGGTGTCTGCTTAAAAAAGTCGAGGGCAATTAAACGATCGTACAAGGGCAGCTGCGATAATCCAGACAGCACGGTGCATTTATCATCCTTTTAATCCGACGATTATGACTGCTACGAGCTAATGGACATTCTTTGCCGAAACGCCGGAAGTTGTCCGTCGTCTAGGCGCAACTTAGATCCACCTTGCACGCTTTAAACTGGAACAGAGGCCGTCCATTAATTTACCAGCGCAACGTATTGTCTCGGCGCTGTTTCGTGTCACGACCCGCGCTTCCGGCTTCCATAATTTAAGACCCCGCCCGCGGATGTACGAGGAAAATCTCGTTTCTGCGTTTTTATATAGATTTACAGGATTTCGGACGAAAATCCTGCGATTTTCATGCTATTTCTGTCAAAGTGTAAAAAGCAAACGGCTTCGCGGATCGTTGGTAACACGAACGAACGTGGAAATGAGAAATATATAATTTTTCGACGGCGACACAACTTTCAGACATTATCGGAGAACGCTTAACCAAATTTCGCATCGTCGACATTTGTTTCTACCCAATTAGCCGACGCGCATTGTTGCGGCGCGTTCGCCCCGTATCCTCGAAATTATTATTAATCGACAAACGGGCGCACGGGGATTCGCTAATCTCGATGTCTCGAAATTGAAACGCGGCAATGGCCGCATATGGTTATGCTTCGCGTGTAAGTCGTACGCGTTCTCCAGAGGTTGGTAATGCAACGAACTATCTATTGCAAATTAATGACCTACAAAACTAATTCGGATCTGTGAGGTGCTTTTCGAAGTACCAGTTTTCGCTTCTAAGAGTAGGAACAGATATGCCGTTTTTAATCGTTTCGTCGACTCAGTCGATCTAGTGGTAAAGCAGCAAACGAATACTCGACACCTAATGAACATTCCGTTTCTCTTAAATTTCTTCCTTCTTCCTTAACTACCAAGTTTCGCACGGAACTTTTTTTATTTATTTCCCCTTATTCCTCTGGCACTGCCATCAGCCAGAATGTTCCACGAGTCCACGATGCCGGCAGAAATATCTGCGATGAACAAACGTCAGATGCAGTGGCTGCGAACTTTCCTAACCCCCTCAAATAGCAAATCCTGAAACCCAGCCGCCTTCCCATCGATCGTATTCGTACTTATGAAAACCACCTACGCATCACGGATACACTTCGACGGTTTCGCCTGATCCACGAATTTGTTTTTACGACTTCCAACTATTGCACTCGGCGTAGCTGATATTCCCGGCAGTTTAATCATTTCTTTCTTCGATTCGCTTAACTCCACGCGGGGGCAAGAAGAAACGAGACCACAGCAAACCAATACCCGCAATTCCGGATAAAATACAACGTCTATACGATAAGATTGCGCGGCCGTTCTGCACAGGAGGCGGAAAAAAGTTCGGTATCGCGGTAAATTCACCGTGTCCGACACAATGAAATCGTTCCCGGCTCGTTTCTTCTCCTACTCGAACGCTGCTCAGCCTTTCAATACGAACGGATCCATAAAAATCAAAATCTAATAACCCCCGCCGTTGACTACCGGAGCGAAGGGCGTCGACGGTAATCCTCGAGAAATTTCACGGAATTATTGCCCCTTGGGACGAAAGTGCTTCGAGATGCGAGCACTCGCATCGGTTACAGGAATTTCGTTTTTTCATTTACGCGCTCGCGGTATTCTTTTGGAATGACAAACAGATGGTAATACCGCTGCGATCTTCTTGCCGGGTTAATCATCAATTAATTAACGTCCTCGCGCCACACCGTTCACACGGTTTCGTTTTCGAGAAAATATCGAAGATAAATTGCACACAAACGCGTCCCATAATCTCTCCCCCATGTGCGCCATGTATCTCGGGCCAGGATCAGGCGAACGTTACGAATCGCCCCACTTAGAAAGTCGTTCTCACGT
Organism: Nomada fucata; assembly: GCA_948146005.1. NCBI lineage: Eukaryota > Metazoa > Arthropoda > Insecta > Hymenoptera > Apidae > Nomada > Nomada fucata. The sequence goes on from OX411282.1 coordinate 3,986,455, forward strand.
CGAATCCTTCGACGGCGGAGGTCTTTGGGCCGGCTTTCGAAGCGCGGCGAGCCCGAGCGGAAAGCTGCTCGCGACGCTTGATCCACGATTCTTTCCGCTAGTCGGGCAAAATATTTTGAGAACGTGCCGGATAACGGAGCTCAGGCTCGCGCCTCGTTTCCGCGAAGATCGTCGAGCGTATAAATTTTACAAGCGAGCCGCTGCAGCTTTTCAGCCGGCGGACTTTTTAATCCCCTCGCCGTGTCGCCGTGCCCCGGCTGTCCCGTTCGTTTTTCCTCATCCGCGGCCACCGACCGGGATGCAAATGCGCGATTATGATTCAACGATCGCGAAAAGATTTTTTTCGCACTTCACACCGCGGTCAGGTAGTCGAGCTTTGCTCCCCCTGTCCTGGTCTCGCGCGAAGTTACCCAGAAAACTTGCTTCTCCGAGGCTATAAATTTCCAGGATGTTAACGGCGCGTTGCGTGCAAGGGCTCGCAAGAAATACATATTACCGCTTCTTCCAGGTCGAGATGAAGGGTATCTCCGGGCCCATCGAGTTTAAAGAAGGCCGCCGGATACAATTCAAGCTGGACCTGTTGAAACTGAAGCAGCATTCGCTGGTCAAGGTAGCTATACTTCGTTCGTACCACGATCACAATTTTTCCATGCACGTCGTTCAAGTCACGAGAGGGTTGAAACAGGTCGGCGAGTGGCGTCCGGACGCCGGCGTCAACGTGACGGACACCGCGGCCTTCTTCGAGCCAGGATTAGTGAACGTCACCCTGCTTGTCATCACGATACTGGTGAGTCCTGAACCGTTCGCTCTACGTCATTAATAAACCGTTGTTCGTTTCTATTTCAAAATCATCGATGACCTAATAATACGCGTAACACGCATTCGCGTTTCTCTTGTTCGGATCTTCCCGCGGGAAGAACGAGCCACGGCGCCGCGCTTGACGAGAGCAGCGTGCAAAAAAATTGAACTCATGCAAGCGGACAGAAAAATAGTGGAACCATTCGACGCGAGTGACCGCTTCACGAGCGATCGGAGGAGTTCGGGGTAAATTGATCGGCTTAGATAGAGTCGTTCCAGGCGTACGACCAATAACACGTCCCTGAAAGACCCCGACACGAAGATTCGTGCGGCAGAATACCGGCGGCGATATGGGCCGAAAGATTTACGGGCCACCGTGGCGGAGTAATAAACACACCGATTGCGTCGTCCGCATAACGGAACCCCTCTACTTTATGTCCGGTATCCGTTGTATGTACCGCGCAATTCCAACCAGAGAATACAGGTTAAAGCGGTGCAGAGTCTTCGCGTTTCCTCGGCTGAAATAACGTGCATCGACGTGTCGCGGAGCAGCTGGGATAAAAGAAATCTCGGCTGTAGTATACTTCGAGGCTTTCGCGGCCGTTTCACCTGTTCAACGGTGAAATTCGGGGGAACGTGAAACGGGACATAAACACGAAACACTCGAATAACACGGATAACTCTGTCGTTTTGTTCGTTTTATTTCATTGCGGTGTTTAATTTTAGTATTCCGAGCTTTCGAATAATTTTATTAACTCGACAACTCGAGCAACTGTTAATCGATTATTCCGTACGCGTGTCTCTGTGCGCGTCGACCGTCCCGTCTCGAATGGGATTCGAGCTCGCGAGCGATGAGAGGCAAACGATTCGAACGGGAAGGAGGTATCGTCCGGATCTGACTGCAGCGTGTTCCGTTGTTTACATGGACACCTCGTTACGGAACAGGAAACCCCGTACGTGATGATGCACTACGAAAAAAACTACACGGGGAACGCGCGGTTTTACGGTTTTTGCGTGGACCTGCTGGAAGCGGTGGCGAGGGAGGTCGGCTTCACTTACCGATTGGAGCTGGTACCGGACAGGAAGTACGGCGCGAAAGACCCGGAAACCGGGGAATGGAACGGCATCGTCAGAGAACTCATGCGACATGTATGATTTGGTTTGTTTAATTTCTCTCATCTCACTTGGTTCACACTCGTCTCGATTACACGCGTCATGCCCCTCGTAGGTAACTGTAACAACCCCATTTCACTAGTTCACAGTTTCGTCCTTTACAGATAGACAAATATCTTGCCAACTAGATTCAGTATTTCGTCGTCGTTACCCTAGGTACGACGATCACCGTATCCGTTTATCCGTATTCGCATTCCTGAAGAATCGACACCAACGCACCTTAGAATAATTAGGCTCGACACTGGTACACTTGACATGTTACAGTTCTAGAGTACAGTGCACCGTATGGAGTTGGGCGGGCGGTTGCTGCGATCGACGAATAGATAAATCGGTAGCCGAGGTTGGATAGAATTTTTTTTTTTTGTTATTTAGGAACACTCGCAGGAAACGTAGAACGCTGTAACCCTCGACAGGATTCAAGGGTGAAACACATTTCGCACTGAAAAGCGGCAGGAATGTTACGGTCGAACGTGGCAGCGGATCGATAGTTTTTCGACGATTCGACTCCGATTAAAATCACCTCTCGCCAGGCATACACGGCGAATAAAGCCGCGAAGCAACCGACGGCGATTAGTCGTTTCCTTTTTCGTTCTGCATATTGTCGGCCCGCTTAGCGAATACTTTATCCTTCGACGATCCTTGACCAATCGTCTGCGTAGCTCCATCCACTTCCGAATCATCGAGATCTATTAGCCGCGTGACTTGTCAACGTGCCTGGACGACGACTCCAGGATAAATCACGATGCCGTGCGATAATTCCTCGCGAGTGCTTACCACGCGCGCTCGATAAACCCCATAAATCGGCTGCGGATCGAGGTTTTCCAAACGGCGTTCGTCGATGCGTAACATTCGCGTAAAAATATAAACGAGGAACAATCTGCCCGCGTACGTTCCGTACCTCGTCGAAGAAATTCAGCGACGTGCAATATTCTCCTAACGAAATACAGAAACGATCGAGCAGCTCCACGGTGACAATCTTTGCGAAACGACTTCGTTCGCGGGTTCCGTTCATTCCGCGTTCTTCTCGCGTACACGGAATTACGTTGTCCCCGGAGAGCGTTCACGGTAACAATCCGTCGAGAGGGTAAATCCGTTTAGCGAGTAATCAGCATCGAGTGCCGAGACTGCTAGGCACTGCGCGCCGTACGCTCGCGGTAAATATCGATCGGTGTAGTTCGAGACCCGCGGGAATGTCGAGAATTATCGGGGGGCCGCGGTTCCACCGTCCCTTTGACCCTCGTCGAAATAAAGAAACGTTTGCCAAGTGGAGAACTCCTGGAAGATTTATGACTTTGCCTATTGAATTCGACACGTGAATAGGAAATGACCATCGGCGACGGCTATCGGGATCTTCTGCTCGAATAACAAAGGAAGGTCTATCTATGATGAGATCGCGAAGACAGTAGATGTAAGAATGGCGAGGATTCAGCTCCATTCATAGGAACGATTACCGGACAAAGAAACGGCGAGGAGAGAAAGGAAAAATTCTTGGAGAAGGGAAGAGGGAACTTGACTAGATACCGGATGCTGCGTAATTGTAAAACGAAAAAAGGGATTAGGGTGGGGAGTTATATCAGCCAAGAACGAAGTTGTACAGCGAAGCTAGGACGGGTTCAAGTAGAAAATTCGTAAATGAAATAGCGGGCGGAGAGATATACCGGCGGTAGGGGCAGTAAAATGCGAAAAAGGAGGCAAAGAGGACGGAGAAACACACACGAACGAACTGGCGGCGGTCAGGATTAGGGAAACGAGTCTCGTAACGGACGAATGAAAAAGAGGTTAGGAGGGAAAGGTCAGGAATGGTTGGAGGGACGAGAAGAAGACGAGGACGAAGGGACGAGAGACGGAATGGTAGTAGCCCCTTTTTATGGTCCCCGTAGGAGCAGCCGTACGTAATGGTGAAGAGCAGAGGGAATTTCAGCGGGAACGCACGTTACGAGGGCTTCTGCATCGACCTACTCAAGGAGATAGCTCGCATGGTGGGCTTCGCCTACAGGATCGAGCTTGTCCCGGATGGCAAGTACGGCGTTTACGATTACGAGACCGGCGAATGGAACGGAATAGTCCGGCAGCTGATGGACAAGGTGAGTATGCCTATTCTAGATGCGTCTACGTCCGCGGAAATTTGCGTGCAACCGCGAGGCCGCAACCTCGTCGTGTATTCGTCTGGTCGCGATACGGTGTAAGTAGACTGGCGGTACCACGAGTGGTGCGTCCTGGGGTCTCTGGTGACGAGGGTGTAATATGATGGAATCGTCGGCGATAAAACGAGAGTTCAGGAGAGCGCTAAAGGTTCTGGTATTTTTTTCTGCTTTCATTTTCGAAGATACTTTTCGAATCGTCGATGAAGGATTTCACGAGGGCGAGACGTAAGGAAGCGCCAGGTGGGCAAGGGAAATGAATATCTTAATGTTCATTCGCGATTGACGGGGGGCAATGTTGGTTAAGACGTTCGAGCGAACACAGTGACGAATATCCCTGGCTCTCGAATTGGTTAACGAAATGATCAATGCATTGTTAGATGAACGCCCCGTACAGGTACCGAGAAAGGGGGAACGGGAAAGCTCGTTACGAATAAAAGTCCCATATGTCACTGTCGTGCGCGTCGGTACAGTTGGAAGTTAATTAAAAGGAGCATCCATTCGGAGGAAAAGTTGCCCCGGCGTGGAGCAACATTGAAATCGACGATACGTATTCCCCTACCTTCTCGTTTACTTATTGTGCGAGTTCGAGGCTCGGCATCCGAGTACCCGGTCGTAGGCGGCGATAACGAAGATACACGGGATGCGTGGACACGTTGCGAGAGGCAGTTTGCATTGCAAATCACGATTCGATGCGGCGAAACGTTGGAGGGGGGATGCGTGCACCGTGAACCCGACCGAGAGAGGTGCGAAAGGCTGATTCCGCGTACAGCTTCGGCATTCTCGCGTCCCATGTACCGGCAGGTACACGCACAGTCGATTGATTAAGGGCGGCTTACGTCGTGGTGCCCCCGTCGCCCAGTTTCAATTACCGTAATGGAGTTAGCGAATTATAGTTATCAACACCTGAACGAAGCATTGCCCGACGGAGCGGAAGGATATTGTACAAATTACAGAAAAAGAAGGGGGCGGGGAGGGGAGAAAAAAAAGAGGTAGGAAATGGGAGCCGGGAACGGGGAGAAATAAATCGGTAGAAGTGCGATACTTTATCTGCTTGGAACGAGATTAAAAACGTCCATGAAAACGAAACTGCAGCTGGGCTAACACGGTGTACAGGGGTACGCCTGAATTCCGGAGCTACTTTCGTAATAAATCTCGTCCGTCGGAATCGGGATTCGGTATTCCACGGGAGCTCAAGTCGAATGTGTACACCAGCCGCGCGATGCATAATGCATGAATCTGGTGGCCGCGTATCTGTGTCTGTGGAACAATTAATATCGCGATTTCCGCGAGAATTAGCGCGGTAATAATTTTCTCGCGTTCGCGGTGCCACGTACTCGCGGAAAAACCAGCACGAAACGACGAAACGTCGTGGGAATCGGTTTCGGCGTGGAAGCGTGCGGCTTCGAAAAATTCCAACGATGGAATCTTCGATGCGAAAGGAACTCATTCGAACGATAAATAATTCGCGGATATTTAAAGGGGCTCCGGAAGTGTCCTTTCGGAGGGTTCGATGGCGATGTAAAAATTTTCTTTTTACGATCAGAACTTTTTATTCGCGCAACCGGCACGACAGGTGGTACGAAGTAGCCGACGCTGTATCACCGCGGTCCGCGTTATTAATTTCCTCCGATGATCATTAATAATTCTCACGACGGGTACTCGCGAACGAAAAAATGCAACCCGGCCAGCACGATTTATCTGTAATAAAAAAAATGCCGCGGAACTCGGACCGAATAATCAGAGCTACTTAGCGTTCCTTTCAGCCTATTCTGCTATGGTAATAGATGGCTGTATAATTTAGACGAATTTAACGATTAATGATCGGGTCCCTTGCGCGATATATGGGAACGTGCTCGCGGCAGAAATACATGGTGAATAGGAAACAATTAAACGTTCCATTTTAAATTCAACCCTCCGCCCTCCCCCGTCGAGTGCGCTGCGAGAGACTCATTTGTTCTCTTTAATCTCCCCGTCGATAGGAGGGTGGCTCGAACACAGTTGCGACAGCGCAATTGACCGATTCCGATGGAGAAAAACAACGTCGAGCGCCGACAAAAATCCCACCGGCTCTGGCCGGTAAAGGATGGAAAGAATTCCGGCACGATCCCAGGGAATTCTGTGCGAAGAGCTTTAGTCGAAAAGTCTGGTTCGACGTTCGACTCGGACGGGCGCAATTGATTTAGTTGATTGTTTTTATGTTACGTCGCCCCTGTTCTCGTCGCGTTCTCGCAAAAAGTACCCGCGTGGAAAATTTCGCAGCTTTCCTTGTTAAACTTTCGCATCGCCTATCGAAAGCTTTGACGATTGGTAAAAATATCGACCGAAGACATCTCGAGATTCCGAGATACTCGTAACTTCGTCGTTCCTCGTTCCCATTGTTTATTCGCTCCGTGTCTCGTCGGTTAAATAATTATTTACGAAAAAGAATACCACGGGCCATAAAAATCGCAGCACCGCACCGATGTGATCGTTCATACTTAAGCGATGATGGAAAAGGGAAAAAAATCCACGGTGGACACGGGAAACGGCAGGCTGAGCGGTTTCTTTCAACCCCCTTATCGGCCTGGCCGCATACGTGTATGGTTTCCAAGCAGTGGCAGCCAGAAATAAATCTGCCTAGTCTGTGGTGTGCCCCATAGCAGGCCGAGTGCTTTCCCAGACGCTGAAAAAGCAGTCGGATAACGTATCATGGTCTCGTGTGCGTGCACCGTTTTGTCTGTTTCGTTTTCAAAGCGTTTACCTACACGTGCATTTTTCGTTGTCGCGGCTACTAGACCTATATTTCTTGTCTATTAAAGTACCAACGTATATGTATGCTGCAGGCGTCTTCCGGCAACGAGTTCAATTATTTCATTCGTCGGGGGATCGGCCAGAACACGAAAAATAAGAACCATTGGAATTATTCAGAATTTCATAGAATAGTTAATAGAACATCTAGCCATAGATCCTTGTAGAAATTTGCCTTTTCTTTCGTTATTGGCACTCGTGCGAGGTGATTTTAACGCAGCAGGTAGAAATAATAAGTGAATTTTTAAAGACCAACCAGATCGCCCGTTGTAATTACCCTTGCTTCCACGACAATGATACAACCCTGCGCCAACTGCACGTCATTCTACAGCGACACTGGCACCATCGTTGAATTAGATCTAGAGCTAGACGTAGGAAATACAGGCACACGTAGAAACGTCACCTGAACATCCAAGCAGATAGGAGAATGCACACAAACACGTACTTTACATAACCACCATAAGAATCCACAGATCTCATCACGTCTTCGCGTACCACGATCGGACACCCGGATCTACGCCAACCTCGATCATTTTTCATATAATTCAACGGAACCTTTGTTCGCGTTCTATTCGACCATGTAGATCCGCGTGTCCGCGTCGTAATTTTTCTTAAGAGATATCACGCTGTTCTATTCTGTCGACCATTGTCGATTCCTTTGCGTCACGGAGAATTAATGAAATGTACACGTCTCCGTTGGCAGAAAGCGGACCTGGCAGTCGGTTCCATGACCATCAATTACGCCCGCGAGAGCGTGATAGACTTCACGAAACCGTTCATGAACCTGGGCATCTCGATCCTGTTCAAGGTAAAATATTTTCTTATCTCGCACGAAGGAAAAGTAATTATCGCCCGTAGATCGAAACGTAACGCGAACATGGATAAAACAATTGCCCCCCGAAAGGGTTGAGAAACCGCGAACGGGCTTAAAAGAATCGTTGGACCAAATAAAACGCACCCCTTTAATCCGACCCGGTTCGACGCCGCGTTCGTTCTCGTTCGGGGAATTCATATTTTCGGCCCCGCCGCGTTGTCCTCAGTTTAATCTGCTTTTTCCCCCTCCGAACGTCCTTGTATCTACGGTCGTTTACGTTCAACGTGTGATAACCCACGTTTTATTCGTTTCATTATTCCGTGATACAATACAGGGATACTTATTCTCTCTTCGTTTAATAAAAGGATAAAAATACAACCGACTTGGACAGTTTAACATTGGCCGTTTTAAATGGTTACATTATAAATAGGCCGTGTTCACGTTTTCACGTGCGTGCGTCGCTGAAACGCAGAAATGATTGTGCGCCAGGAACGAGAACGAGTAAGAGATCAATTCGTACGAAGCTTTTATTACATTCTCGACTACGGTACTACCTGAAAGTTATATCCATACATTACCTGTACTCGTGCCTTTTATACCGCTTTCCTCTACCTCGTTCCACGGAAATTCTTAGTATTATTGCTGGCATTGGTGAACGCTTTAAGGTCAACACTTAAACCGTGGATCCGTAATGAAAATCGTAAAGAGGGTTTTCCTATTCCACCGCTCGATGCTGGTTTAATGCCTTCGTGACTTCGCGGACGTTAATCCGGCTTTATTTGCGAGGCTTTTCTTAATCGAAAGTTTCGTGCTACTGCTTCGAGGGATCTAATCCCCCGATCTTCCTATCATTGACTGCTGCAGCATTTGCGTGGATGTTATCGGCGAACGGAAAATAGAGGTATCGGAAGTTCGACACCGAGCTATAATAATTTCCATACCTCCGCGGCATCTTTTTTCTTCGTATCGAAGAGCGTTACACTTTCGACAGACAAACGGCAACAAATTTCCCGTGACAATTAAAGAGCGCGACACCATTGGAAGAAATTCTCAACGTTCTAGCAAATTTCCACCGAACCGTCGTAACAATCGTGGTGCGTTCTTCAATTTTCCCAGCGACGCGAAGCGCAGACCGTGCCAATCGACCGAAACGAAATGCACACCGTTACCTCGACGTATGTACTTACGTTTCCAATCGATCTGCGCACGGATGTAATACGCGTGACCCGAGAAATTCGTCGAACAGATCCCCGCGATCTGGTCGAGCTTCTCCATACCGAGACGAGTTCGGGGCGTGACGATGAATGCTCGGCTGGATCGGCGATTATTATTGAGCGGTGCGTGGGATATTGACCACGCCGCGTGATAATTAGAGGCCAACGCGCAGGTGATGACGCGCGGATGATTCAATTAGCCGGTGATCAAGCCGCTCGAGAAATTCGATTTCTGCTCGGTCGATCGTCTGGAACGATATCTCTCGTTGCTTGGATTTTTAATTTCAAATGAAACGGGAGCGATTCAACTTGGAAAGGACTCGGTGTTTTTAATTCGATATTCGTTGTTCCTTATCTACATTGTCGGTCGCACTTGTTTCCGAGAAATAGTTACGGTAGCACGGAAACAGCGTTGCTATAATACTGTATATACTGTAATACCGTTTGCCAGAATGTTACAAATCTTAAGGACTCGCGGAACTTGCAGAAACGGCATTAGAATTCGAGATAGCACCTCGAAGAACAAGATTTGCCGTAGACGTGTGTCGTTGCGGAGAACAATAAAGATAGTAATAATGAAGACCGGTCGAAACATGGGGACGATCGATCGGGTCGGCACCTAAATAAAATTGTCGATACAATCGTGCTTGGTTCGATTTCAGCTTCATTTCGTCTTCTATTTACCGGCTATCGATGGTGAACTCAATCGGTCGTTCTGTTCTGCCAAATTTGCGGGCCATTCGTGCCAGTTCTACTCCTACTTCCCTTCTTCTTTCTTATTTCGTCGTTAAAATCGCGAGACAGCAAACAGGGTAGAATCACCGTTGATTGTGCAATCAGTTAAAGAGATGAAGCTCGTTAGCAAGAAACGCTTCGTTCGTAAAAAGAAAAGAAGAAGTTTAAAAAGTATAATTTAATGAACTTTTGAAGTGTGCACATTGGGAAATTATTTCACTCAGCCGCCTCTTCGACGATAGAGCACAGTGAAATTGATCTGGAATCACGTTCGTCGTAGTAATTCGTATTTTGACCAATGATTTGCTTTAATTTGCGCTCGTGTTTTGGCTCCTTCTGTTCGAAAGAGTGAAAAGATTCACTTTTATCCTTTTCACTTTGACAGAAAAGGGTTCACGGTTCGTAAACGACGCGGGGCGCGTTGAGATTAAAATCGCGGCGGAGTCGTCGCCGTTGTTTCGACCGTTGTTGCGGCTCTTGTTCTTGTTCTTGTTAATTCATATCGCGGCCACGTTAATTGCGAGTAAATTTTCTCCACGCGAACCTGGAGCATCTGCTTTTTTTCTTCGCTTGCCTCTTGAGAACGAGCTATTCCGGATCACAGTGATTCTCATTTAGAGCAGTTGAAAATTTAATGAGTCCTTCTTGTTGAGCTGTGGCAATAATCAAGATTCTCCATTCTTCCTGCTTATTCTACGGAAATTAAAGGCCGAAACGTTTACACAGATTTTCGTTGTCTCCTTTATTATATTATACTATATCAAGGTATTCGCTGCTGAATATCGCCTTTTGTTGGGCATCAATTTAATTATTAAATAAAGTATCACGCGACACAATTTAATTGGACGAAAATAATTTAGCTCCTGTACGTTGTTACGGGAGTAATTATAAAACGTGTAATCTAATTTGTTTTCATGAAAATTGAGATCCACTGTATCGAGAATCTGCTCCAAGAACAATCGGGGAACGATACGGAAGTGTCGTTTAAAACTTTTAAACGTCGTTTCATCCGTTTCATTTCGCGGAGAAAAGGGAAGTGAAAGAAAGGCTTTGGTAATATCGGAGCGCAATCAGTGTCGAACCAAGGAGGTTCCTCGATTTACTGTGATACGACCGCTTAATTGCAATCAGCATCACCTACTTGTCCAGCCAAGATGTCCTATAATTATTCGATAGCATAATTGATCTCCACCGTCCACCGTCCACGAGGTCTACCTACAAACAATCACCACGAGACTGTAATCTATTTGTTCCACTCAACTACCGTTGCACAATATCTCTTGCGACCTCCTTCGACGCTATTTGACGAGGGAGAAAAAAAAGTAGATCGACGACGTCCAGAAAAATCTTCACTGATCCGTCACTCATCATTAACTTAATAATACTTTATTGCAACCAAGTGATGCAAGAATACCACGTTCGGCGAAACTCTATTAATATCGTATAGATAATTTCGTACTCTTCTCCTTTCGAAAGATAATTGCAATAACCCGGCGTGTATTTACCCCGATTTTTAAATCGATAATAACTTTTAAACCTCAAATTCCGTGTCACTTACACCTGTTGAGAAGAAAACCTAAAGGAAATAACTCAATGCATGCTGAGGACCTCAGCTTTAAGTTATAAACATGTTGCAACAATATGGCATATGTGGATCCAGCAGAAGCCGAGATAATTGAATTTGTGTAAAAAAGTTATAAACAAATGCCATTATTTCGGCTGGCAGGCGTGCTACATCAATCACCCCCAGACATAAATTAAAGATAACAGCCTCACCTACCATCTCCAATAGGTGGGAACAGTATTCCATGTGCAGGTCATTTGTTATAAACAATTAAACAATTGAAATTGTTATTACGGACAACTGCATACAGTTACAGCAACGAGGTATTTTTTATCGCGTAGCTGATTCGATTCCCGTTCTTTTGAGACTTTGTTGATTAAAATCGGCCCAGCAGGAGCCGAGATAATAATTTTTTACGATTCTTTCGGTAACGACATGTCGAAAACGGTACAAGTGGCGCCATCTCGCGTTTGCGGCTTTTTTCGCATTTTCCGCACCGGCAAAACCGAATCCCAGAATTACATCGTTAATTCAAACAATTACGTTTTTCTCGGCTTCTACTGCGTGTATTGCAACCGGACTTGTCTTAAATGAAAGGTACGCGCCGTAGCTATCTTCTCCAACAGTTGCAACAATATGGCATTTGTGGTTTAAAAGTTATTAACAATTAAAAAATTGGCAAGCGTACACTCCGGGTCACAGGAATTATTTCGGCTTCTGGATGCGCTAGATTAATGATCGCGTGCTTAAAATGAAGCTTGAGGATGCTACTACACGAGAAGAAACGATTTACAAATGCTGCATGCGTCGTTTCTTTTTTATAAACAATTTAAAAATTCATTGAAGTATTACATAGAAACTATACATGACGCCCATTTCAAAAGTGAATCAGAGCGTTCCGTGAACCGAGATCTTCAACTTGAGACTTCGTTGATTAAAATCGGCCCAGCAGGAGCCGAGATAATTGAATTTGTTTAAAAAAATTATAAACAAATGCCATTATTTCGGCTGGCAGGAGAGATACATCAATGACCTTCAGACATAAATTAAAGATTACAGCCTCACCTACCATCTCCAGTAGGCGGGAACAGTATTCCACGTGCAGTTCATTTGTTATAAACAATTAAACAATTGAAATTGTTATTTCGGCCAACTGCATACAGATACAGCAACGGGGTATTTTTTATCGCGTAGCTTATTCGATTCCCTTTCTTTTGAGATGTTGTTGATTAAAATCGGCGTGGCAGAAGCTGAGATAATAATTTTTAAACATTTTATCGGTAAGGATATGTCGATAACGGTACAAGTGGCGCCATCTCGCGTTTGCGGCCTTTTTCGCAGTTTTCCGCACCGCCAAAACCGAATTCCTGGATTACTTCGTTTATTTAAACAAATATATTTTTCTCGGCTTCTACTGCGTATATTACAACCGGACTTGTCTTAAATGAAAGGTACGCGCCGTAGCTATCTTCTCCAACAGTTGCAACAATATGGCAATTGTGGTTTAAAAGTTATTAGCAATTGAATAATCGGCAAAAATTCAACCTGGGCCACTGGTATTATCTCGGCCTCTGGATTCGCTAGATGAATGATCGCATGCTTAAAATGAAGCCTGTGGATGCAACTACACGGCAATGAACGATTTACAAATGGTGCATGTGTCGTTTCATTTTTATAAACAATTTAATAATTCATTGAAGTATTACATAGAAACTATATATGACGCCCATTTCAAAAGTGAATCAGAGCGTTCCGTGAACCGATATCTTCAACTTGAGACTTCGTTGATTAAAATCGGCCCAGCAGGAGCCGAGATAATTGAATTTATTTAAAAAAATTATAAACAAATGCCATTATTTCGGCTGGCAGGCGTGCTACAACAATCACCCCCAGACGTAACTTAAAGATAACAGCCTCACCTACCATCTCCAATAGGCGGGAACAGTATTCCATGTGCAGTTAATTTGTTATAAACAATTAAACAATTGAAATTGTTATTACGGACAACTGCATACAGTTACAGCAACGAGGTATTTTTTATCGCGTAGCTGATTCGATTCCCGTTCTTTTGAGACTTTGTTGATTAAAATCGGCCCAGCAGGAGCCGAGATAATTGAATTTGTTTATAATTCTTTCGGTAACGATATGTCGAAAACGGTACAAGTGGCGCCATCTCGCGTTTGCGGCCTTATTCGCAGTTTTCCACGCCGCCAAAACCGAAACCTAGGAAAACATCGTTAATTTAAACAATTACATTTTTCCCGGCTTCCAGTGGGTCTTTTGGGACCAGACTTGTCTCAAATTAAAGGTAGGAGTTATAGCTACCTTCGCCATGAATTTGAAGAATATGGCATATGTAGTTTAAAAGTTATAAACAATTAAAGAATTGGCAAAAATGCACTCCGGGGCACTGCATTTATCTCAATTCCTCCTAGCCCAATTTTAAACTACAAAGTCTCAAAAGAACGGGAATCGAATCAGCTACGCGATAAAAAATACCTCGTTGCGGTAACTGGATGCAGTTGGCCGTAATAACAATTTCAATTGTTTAATTGTTTATAACACATGAAGTGCAGATGGAATACTGTTCCCGCCTACTGGAGATGGTAGGTGAGACGGTTATCTTTAATTTATGTCTGGGGGTCATTGATGTATCTCGCCTGCCAGCCGAAATAATGGCATTTGTTTATAATTTTTTTAAACAAATTCAATTATCTCGGCTCCTGCTGGGCCGATTTTAATCAACGAAGTCTCAAGTTGAAGATCTCGGTTCACGGAACGCTCTGATTCACTTTTGAAATGGGCGTCATGTATAGTTTCTATGTAATACTTCAATGAATTTTTAAATTGTTTATAAAAAAGAAACGACGCATGCAGCATTTGTAAATCGTTTCTTGTCGTGTAGTAGCATCCTCAAGCTTCATTTTAAGCACGCGATCATTAATCTAGCGCATCCAGAAGCCGAGATAATTCCTGTGGCCCGGAGTGTACTTTTGCCAATTTTTCAATTGTTAATAACTTTTAAACCACAAATGCAACATTGTTGCAACTGCTGTAGCAGATAGCTGTGGTTCGTAGCTTTAATTTAAGACAAGTCCGGTTATGAAATACGCTCTAGAAGCCGAGAAAAACGTAATTCTTTGAATTAACGATGTAATCCTGGGATTCGGTTTTGGCGGTGCTGAAAATGCGAAAAAAGGCCGCAAACGCGAGATGGCGCCACTTGTACCGTTTTCGACATATCGTTACCGAAAGAATCTTAAAAAATTATTATCTCGGCTCCTGCTGTGCCGATTTTAATCAACAAAGCCTCAAAAGAACGAGAATCGAATCGGCTACGCGTTAAAAAATACCTCGTTGCTGTAACTGTATGCAGTTGTCCGTAATAACAATTTCAATTGTTTAATTGTTTATAACAAATGAACTGCACATGGAATACTGTTCTCGCCAATTGGAGATGGTAGGTGAGGCTGTTATCTTTAAGTTACGTCTGGGGGTGATTATTGTAGCACGCCTGCCAGCCGAAATAATGGCATTTGTTTATAATTTTTTTAAACAAATTCAATTATCTCGGCTCCTGCTGGGCCGATTTTAATCAACGACAGCCCAAATTAAATCTCTCGATTCAAGGAACAATAGGTTCCCATTTTAGAACGAGTCTCATGTATAGTTACTGTGGAATTCTCAAACTAATTATTCAATTACTTATAAAAAATAAAGAGCGCATTTAATTATATCGGATTCTGATGATTATTTTTTAATCTGTTATGTGTCAAATGAAAGGGAATGAAAATGTTATATGAATCTTTAGTATTACCATTATCATTATGATTATTGAATCTATCTCCAATCTTCCTGTTCGCCTTGTTTATTTTATATCTTCTCGAAATCCGAAGGCAAAGACGAAGAAAGAAGGGTTGCGAGAAGTCTCAGTGGTAACGGATGGTTGATTGAAACACCGAAAAGTCTCAAGTATGAAATATAGGTAGAAGGATTTATTCCTCGTTCCAGCAGCTACCGCTGCTTTCTTATTCAGCTCGAGTTGTCGAAGAAAGCGAACAAGTCGGGCGCTCGTTACAATCGGAAGGATAAAATTAACTGATTTAAAATTGAGCACTTGCTGGAGGATCGAACAGTTGGAATATCTAGTAGAATGGGAGCGAAGAGAAACTTATGGAACGAAGAATGTATATCTAAAGACAATGAAAACTCTAAATCGATTCCTGTTTCGTTACAGCTATCGCGAAAATGTGCTACGGTGCAGCGCAGATTTAAATTGAAAATAAATCTTCGCTCTTTGACTTACTATGATTGTACCACTTAAACGAAATGCGCCATCCGAAAATGATTTCGTTCACGTTGCATGAAAGTTCTGAGAGTCTCATAATGAGATTGCGGGTCGGTGAAATTTTATTCAACGTTGCCCTGTCATCCCTTTCTAGCACAGTCGCTAATCTGTTCGAGATTAAACGCGTACGGCAAACGTACAGCGCTGTTCAATTTTGGTCCTGGCAAACGGGACGCACGTACACGCGTGCGAACGTTCACGTTCGTTCGATAATGAACACGCCTGTTAAGCAGAATTTACAGTAACGTTATGAGAACCGGCTAGGTGGAAACGCGGTGTAATTGAAATGACAATCGATACTGATATTGTCACACGCAATGCTAGAGAGCGGCGAGAACGCTGGCAATTATCTTCTTAGAAAATCGAGATGTCTAATTAAACTCAGAAGGATTTACTGTTAAAAATTCGATCCTCTTTATTGCCATCAATGAAACACTTTCCAAAGAGACTGACTCAATTGGAAGAAAATGTATAACAAGGAAATCGATTATTAATCAAACGATTGCTTTCGAGCGGATATTAATTATTTGATACGGTAAAGAAAATGTAATTACAGGTACCAACCAGTCATCCAGCCAGGCTGTTTTCGTTCATGAACCCCTTGGCTATCCAAATATGGCTGTACGTGCTGGCAGCGTACGTCCTTGTCTCTGTGATGATGTTCGTGGTCGCACGGATCAGTCCGTACGAATGGAACAATCCGCATCCTTGTCACGCTGGCTCGGAGGTCGTGGAAAATCAATTCTCGCTGGCCAACAGCTTCTGGTTCACCATCGGCACCCTGATGCAGCAGGGCAGCGATCTAAACCCGAAGGTACGCAATCGAGTTGCTCCAAAGCACTCCTCTTATGGAACAACAAGGGATTTGAATTATTTAATATACAAATCTATTCAATTGTCTCCAGTGAAATGATCTTCAGTGAAAGAATTACTGGTAAAAAAATCTCCAATTTACTTTACATTTATTTTTAAACCCAATTCTTTCCGAATCCTACAACTAGATATTAAAATCACGGGAAATAAAATTCTCGCCGTCGTTATGTCGAAGAAGCCAGTGAACGATCGCGGGGCTAATAAACCGGACGAGAAGTCGGCGAAATTATCTCGCGAACTTTCATCGTGCTTGCGAATAAATCGTGACTACTTTTTACGGTTTCTTCGCGTGACTTCGAGCAGGTAATCGTTCAGGCTAGCAGACACTCCAAGAGATTGAAGTCCCGGAGCGAACGATCCCGGAGTCGCCCGCTAGAGAAAGCTCGAAGAAGTCTCGTCGCATTGTTCGATTAGCGATGACGCGGAACGATGGCGATCAGGCCGTTTCATTAAGTTGAGTGAATTAAGCGGGGTATCTATTGGCGAGGGACTTAAGCGAACGGAATTGCGCTTGGGAGATAATAGAATCTCCGGAGAGCTTGGGCGATGCGAGTTTATTGTCGAATTTGTGGTTTTGAGGCTTTTGTTCGAATGTCAGCTCGTTTCCGCGAAATATTCGTCGCGAAGATGCTCACGAGTTTGCTTTATACTTTAAATAAAGCCATACTTACGGAGCGAAGAAATACGTTTATCACTCGGGGATTTTCATCGAAACACAGTGCGCTTCGGATGGCAACGAAATTTACCTACTGTTTCTTCTGACCGATTACGATAGGCAACAAGTACGAGGATCGTCGGTGGAATCTGGTGGTTCTTCACGCTAATTATCATTTCCTCGTACACGGCGAACCTGGCGGCCTTCCTCACGGTGGAAAGAATGATTACTCCGATCGAGAACGCCGAGGATCTCGCCGGTCAAACGGACATCGCGTACGGCACCCTTGACAGTGGAAGCACCATGACCTTCTTCAGGGTAACGCAACCATCTAATTCGCGACTAAACATTCTCGCCGATTAACCGTGCAACTAACAAGAACAAAACAATCCGCGCAAAGGACTCGATGATCGAGACGTACAAGAAAATGTGGCGATTCATGGAGAACAAGAAGCCATCGGTATTCGTGCCTACGTACGAGGAAGGTATCCAGAGAGTTCTTCAGGGTGATTACGCTTTCCTCATGGAATCGACCATGCTGGATTACATCGTGCAGAGAGATTGCAATTTGACGCAAATTGGCAGCCTTCTCGATAGCAAAGGATACGGCATTGCTACACCTATGGGTAAGGTATATCTTCTTTCTTATATTTAGAAGAATTTCGTGAATGATAAAGCGTTGCTTTTTTTTTCTTCTTCGCTCTTCCTCTCCCCGTAGGGTCACCGTGGCGCGACAAGATATCCCTGGCCATTCTGGAGCTTCAAGAGAAAGGAGAGATCCAGATATTGTACGACAAATGGTGGAAGAGCCCCGGCGACACTTGCATGAGGACTGAGAAAGGAAAGGAGAGCAAAGCGAATTCCTTGGGCGTTGCCAATATAGGTATAATTGAAATATCTCACAGAAATGTAATCCCCTATATGAATACAAAATAGACGTCCCCCTATTTGACACGTGAAAGCCGTCCCTTCTCTGTTTCGTTTCTACGATATTGGCTACCTTCACTCGTATCGCACCGAACCTCTTCGGCCAGCGAAAAATTTAAAGGAACAGGCGTCCTGTCCACGATCAGGGCCGATGAATTTTTACGTCTGCTGGAACTTGACCTTTTTCTGCTGTCTTCTAGGTGGAGTTTTCGTAGTTCTGCTATGCGGTCTGGCGTTCGCCGTGCTAATTGCGATTTTCGAGTTCTGCTACAGCACCAGGAGAAACTCATCGGCGGAACGGGTAAGCGAAACTTCCGATGGAAAACCAGCTTCGAATGAAAACTTAAGAGACCGACGGAAAGCTGCTGGAAAATAAACTGGTGTTCCATACGATCTTCATTTGCGATCGGGCAAAAAAACGTTTTCCAGCCGATCTGTCGCGAGTCGTGTTCGCAGGAACACGCCTCGCGGACAGATCGCGGGGAAAACAATCGATTTTCTTCCAGGCCGAATACCCGCGCGATGCATGACCTTAGGATTGCATGAATTTTTGTCACTTTTGTGTTCCATTTCGTGGCCGCCGTGGATTTTTCGCGGGGCAGCATGAACTCGTCTTTCACTGAAGCATGTCGGCCGACTGCGAACTCACGAAGCTCGTTCGTGACCCAAGGTCCGTTTTTTCTCTCTCTCTCTCTCTCTCTCTCTCTTTCTCTCTCTCTCTCTCTTCCAAACTTCATTCACCCGCCTTTAATTCGATTCGCCATCCCCTGATATATCTCTTTGTCGCCGTCTGCTCGTAATTGCGCGTTTTCTTTTTCCCTTTCATTTTTTTCCTCCTGTAATTTATTCCTGCGTTTCTCCTCCCGTGCCTCGATACGAGCCGGCACGGGAAACGAAGTCGCGGTCTCGTACGATTCGCTTTAATTGGCCTTTCACCGTCAGCCTCTTTCCTCTTTTTTTCTTCCTTTTTCTCCATTTTTTTTGTTCTTCTTCGTGCGCGCGTACGAACGAGCAGACGCACGGAACGATCGCTGTCCGTTCGATTTGGCGTAACGCTGCTTCATCTCGATTTCACCGCTCTATTTTTTTCTTTACCGTTCGCGATTCGGAACGCAGAGAGCTCCCACGTCAACCGCGCCAGCCTGTTCAGATCCTCTGCAGGGGATCTCGCAATCCGTGCAGCAACAGCAACAGCAACAGCAACAGCAGCAGCAAACGTCGCCGCAACGGCAGCAACAAAATCAGCCACAGGAGTCTCTGTGCTCGGAGATGGCACGAGAGCTGTGTCGCGCGTTACGCTGCAACGCGTCGTCGCGACGCCGACGCGCCTGCGAGAAATGCTCGACCCACGTTCTCGGATATCCGTCAGACAATCCCACTGCCACCCCCTTGAACGGGATGAGATCGCAGGTAGGCAGTAAAAAAAGAAATAAAGAGGAACGTTAATTGAGCTCGTGACAGGCTCACCTTGACCGATCCGGAATGTTGAACGATTCGATTGCGATTCGACGCGCGGGCGAGAATTTTCGCGACGATAATCCTGCGACGTCTCTCAATTGCCCATATTTATTTCCCACAGAGAAGCAGCCAGAGTGTTCCCTCGGTCGAACTGCCGCCACACATCCACATGCATCATCACCCGCCGCCGCCGCCGCCGCCGCATGATTACGACGGGACTTAAACTCAACACTTCGGGACGTAAATTCCGTAACGTTCGTGATCGCGTCTTAGGGCCCGACAGAGGAAGCAAAGACGGAACGAGACGCGCGTCGACGGAATGAAACACCGTGAAGAAGAGAAAAGACGCGAAGAGGAGAGAAGGATGCCGAACGGGACAAGATCAACGAGCAAGTACAAAAACGCATCGAGTGGCACCGGACGAACAGACCGACCAGTTTCTTCTTCTTTTCTTTAACCTCGTTTGCGCTATAATGTTCGACGTAGAAAAACCGCCGCGAGTGTCACGCGCGTTTGAAAATCACCGAGTAACGAACAATTGCACAATCGCAGCACTTCGGGGGCCGTGCTCGAATTCGACGAGCGATCCCCAGCTGACGCGTTCCATGCGAACCCGACACTGTCGAGCAAAATTCTCCGAAAGCGCAGGCCTTCCGCCGTAGTGGTTGCACCGGGACGATTGTTCGCACACGTTTGAACGACGGGTCGACGAGATCGATCATCGATCAACTCGTAGCTTTTAAGGAAAAATGTAAATCTCTTCGTCGAGCTCACGACCACCTCTCCACGATCGTCCCGTTTTCGTCTCGCAATTACTCGCTTCTGTCGCGAAGACAAGCCGAGGTACACACATTTGTTGCACAACCACGTTGATGCTCGAGGAAACCGCGCCTCGTCGAATCGTAAGGGCACGCGAAACCCTCACGTTAATCGGATCTGGCTGCGATCTGGTTGAAACATTTCCACCTAGACCCTCCGTTTCAACGGGACGCGATCCTCGAGCATTACTTAGCGTCGTTTTTCTCACCGCTCCGTAATTAGAAAATACGAATCGTCGAGCCTGATATCGGAAGCCGAATGAAACGTTTCGACGGGCCGATTGTCCTGTTCCGAGGAAATCGGGAGGGGTTGGTTTTCGGGCTCGATTATTCGTGTACGTTCCGTTTCACGCGGCAGTGTGGCACGTGTTCGATGGCAGAGCCCGGTACATACCGGCCAGAGAGAGCAGTGAAACGTTTTTTACACCTTTATGCCCACGTAAACGAACCGCACCGTAACGATTCTTGCATACGTAAAGCAGCACACGCGTTCGTGTAAATACCGCGGCGGCAAGCGCGAAAAGTAGACGATCCTATTTGCGAGTATTTTAAGGTAAAAAAAAAGTAAATAAATAAATAAACACAAAAAAAAGAAAAGGACGAAAACACAAGAGTCTGCGAATAACTGTTTAGCGTTAAAGAACGAGTACAACCAAGTAGACGTTTGGTGTCATTTCACGTGTGTATATGATAGACGGTGAATAAAACGTAAGACGAGATGACGGACACGATGGCGTATCTCTTTATTCGTTCCCCCGATTTCTCTCGCCCCAAAGTCCCATCCGATTCGTCGAGAATTTCCCTTCGATCTCGCCAATTTCGACGTCTTCTTCTTCTCGTCCAAGGGGCGCACACGTTTTCACAGGATCGATAGGACTTACGAAAGGGGGTGGAATTAAAATGAATTGGTCAGTTTCTCGTTTGTTTGTTTTTTTATATAACATTATTTATTAAGGGATAAAATAAATGACAAATAACATATCACTTATATGAAACTATAACATTTCTTAGTGTTCATCATTCGTTATGATATAAAAGAAATCACATCACGTACAACCCTTCGCGTACTGCCTTCACGTTCGTATCAGCTCGAATTATACGGCTATACCCAACTAGGCGAGCGCTCGCCTTTCGCCGGCGCATCGTCCTTTTTAATACGAATAAAACACGACCGAGCGCGAATCGATCAACGGAAAGGCGAAATTTCTTTCCGCCCCGGAAAATTCCATAGCGGGCCACCAGAGAGGTAAGAGGCGTCTCACGCCGCGGCCCATGATAAGATTAGGCGTCGACCGCGTCGCTTAATCAAATCAACGTGACCGAGATGTTCCAGACGGAGTCGCGGGGAATGGAATTCTCCGAGTTAGGAAACAGAAAAATCTCTCTTCAATTCGCGAAACTGCTGAGCTAAAAAAAAACGCAGACAGACAGATAAATAGATAAAGGGAGAGAACAGATGAGAGAAGAAGAAGAAGAAGAAGAAGAAGAAGAAACGAGAAGAGAAAAGAAAATATAAACGTGTAAAAAGAAAGAAGACTGTCGAGTCGCAAGGGATTCAAGCAAATTCGAGCGGATTCCAGCGGTTTCGAGCTGACACCAGCGTGCCTACGACAAACTCCTGACACGATACAATAATAATAATAATAATAATAATAATAATAATAATAATAATAATAATAATGTAACCGTCCGAATTATTTTCGGAGGGGCCTAGTCAAATCACTTTTAATTATCACACGATCATATACTCGACGCTGTGGTATGTAAATGTCTTGTTGTTCCATTATGTTTCTTTTTTCCATTTTTTGTTTTTTTACGCTTTACTTTTTTATGCTTCTTTTTTTTTTGACTTTCGGAGGTGGCTCGACATCGCGATGCTTACGCGTTCGCGATCGGTGAAGTTCACCCTCTATAAGTGTGTACGTGTACATGTATATATGATCTGCGTATGATGTGTGAATGTGTGTGTGTGTGTGTGTGTGTGTGTGTGTCTATCTGTGCGAGCCCGTCGATTGAATCAAAAAAAAAAGAAACATTAAAATGAAGTAGAATAGCAGTAATGGTAATAAGAATAGTAAGAATAGCAATAATAATTATAGTAATAATGATAATAATGAAGCAAAGAAACGATACACCTACGCGTGTTATGTATGCTTGTATGTGTGTCTATGCGTAGCCAAATCCCTCGTTCCTTCATTTCGATCGATTCCCTCGGACTTTTGTTTCTTTTTTTTTCATTTGTTTCGCCCGTCCAACCTTCGTTGTAATCTTCGTTTTCGGTTCCACGCTTCTTTTTTTTATCGAGGCGTCAAACTTCGCCGCGCTACCCTGACGCGACAGTCGCAATCACTCGCTGAGACAGCGACAGTGACACTTGGCTCCAGTGGCCAATTTTTGTTTCAAACTACTTTTTCGTATTTCAAAGATCAATGGACAGAAAAAAAATGTATTTCGAGATTTATCTCGCGAATGTCGTGCACGCGTCAGGAAAGCGAGTCGAAGAGAGAAAAAAAAAGGACAATTATCAACGAAGATCGCTTTCTCCACGCCAAATTTGTTCTCCCTCTCCATTTCTAGCGAATAATCGGTCATTATCTCGTTCTTTCTATAAATCTAAGAAGCGTCACGTTTATTTCTCACTCTCTCTGTCGCTCTCTCTCTCTCTCTCACACACACACACACACACACACACACACACACACACACACACACACATGCAGGCTCTCTCTCTCCCCCTCTCTTCCACAACTACAAGGATGCTTATTTACTTTATGAGATCAGTCCAGGCGCCAATGTTTCACGCCACGGACATTGCAATTTTCTCGGTTCTTTTCGATCCTCGAGGCGTTCTCCGTCGAGTTCTCTCGCTCGTTCACGATCCAATGCTACTCTTACAACTTGTCGAAATTGCTTGAAAAAATTAGCTACGAGGCGAAACGAAGGAAGAGAGAAAAAGAAAAGGGAATGCGCAGAGAGAGAGAGAGAGCGAGCGAAAAGTTTGAAAAAAAAGAAGTATTCCTCGGGACGATCTGAATCAGGAACGACGGCAGCCGAAATATAAAAATGAATGAACGATGATCGAATGACGGTGTATGAGTTGAGCCTCGATACAGCAAAAGTCTCTTTGGTCGGAGATGTCTGCTTTTTCTTTCTTACTTTTCAATCGTTTACACACCGTGTATACGCATAGTCTGATCGAGAATATTAACTAAATGTACGTAATACGCGTTAAATAAATTTCTTTGTAACTACTAAGCTAAATATCGCTATGTGCTGATGAACCGATTTCAATATTGAATATAATCGCTACGGACTCGAAACGGACGGAAGCGAATCTTCCGTATCTGGGACAGGTTCGAACCGAATAAGAAGATGTACGAGATAGAAGAGGAACCGGAGGCGAACGGTTAAAACATCGCGGCACTCTAAACTGATTAAACCACCCGCGATCTTTGATCGGTCACAATGAAATCCGTCCAAATTTGTGTCCCCCTCTTGCGAAAGGTGGAAAAATGATGAGAAAGGGGGTTGCGAGAAGAAAAAGCGACGAAAAATCGGGACGCGTCGTGGCAGAGAGCAAGGCGAAGGAGAGAAGCGGTAAGAGAGAAAGAGAGTGGCAGAGAAGATGAAAATGGTAAAGAAAGACGGAATACTGTCATTCGTGCAACTCCTCATATTCCTCGCGCTTTCGTTCGAAGCCGGTAGTTATCAAATGGTACAGACATTCCTGTTGAACTGTTACATAACTGTTACGATCCAATGTAATTCAGACACTACGTTACGACAATCAACGTCCACGCAACATTGTCGTATCGACGATCCGTTAAAAAATTGCCCCTCGATACCGGTGACAATTCTTCGACAGGGGCTACGGAAACGTTACGGAGAACATGTGCAGCGAAGAACGAACGAAGAAGACGCTCGACGGCGCCGCTCTGGTCTCGTCCACGAGGGCCTCGCCCTCAAGTAAACTCCTCGAATGATATGTGGGGACGTCGTTTAACGAGGCAAACGCGTCGCAGTTGGTCGAAAGTAACTCGATGCGATTCATCGCTGCTTCTACGTAGTAATTCGGCCATTAACTCGTCAAATCGTACACCGAGTCCACCTGGCCCGTATATCCCGATCGGGGACCGGTGTCGCGGTGTCGCTGAAGAGCAAACGCGCACGGGCAAGTTACTCCGTTACTTTGACATTCTGTATAATCTTGCACAATTTAGACAACGCGATACACGACCGAGAGAACAGGCGTTCCACTTTGCGAAACGCGATTGCTCCGTATCATATACACGAATTATACAATAATTCCAGTTCGGGCATATACACTGTTACATAATAAAGAGACACTGTTAATTACAAACGCTACACGTATATCTCCGATGCTATTTGTTCGCCGTTTTTCCTTTCCCTCTGCACTGGTGCGATGCCGATAATACCACCGCGTGTGCTCGCACTCCCTTATCACCTCTTTTCACCGTACACGTATAGACGGTTCGTATGTACTCTAGCGTACAAACAAATATATATATATATAGTATTTATATATATAATATATCAGCCCATTTTTTGCTTTTTTTTTCTTTCTCGATAATGCGTATATGCGTTATACATCTATTATATATATAATATATAATATGCGATCACAGACACGTGAAATTCGCGTGTTATAGACTTTTGCCGTTTTGTTTCACCTTACTTTTGTGCCACACGTTCTCCCCCCCCCCCCCCCCCCCCGCCCGCCGTGTACCTTAACGAGTTAATATGGATTTGATTTGTTTAAACAGCCTCTCTGTCCACCTCGAACTTTACGCCGCGCGTGCGTTCCACTGTTGCCAACCGGTTTTTTGGTCGTTAGAAGGGGCGAACCACGATTACTCTTTCTTCCAGTTACTTAACGCTTTTGCTTCCTTTTTATTTTTTTATTTTTCTTGCTTCTTTCTCCGTTTTCAAATCGTCGCATCGAGCAACGCCGCGCGAAAGGCATTCGAACATTCGTTGATAGACTTGCTACAAGATAGACGATATGCACGCGAAAATACGCCCCGCGTTTTCGTTCACCATTCCAATTTCGCCTGCTTGTTCGCCCTTTCGTTTGGTCCTTGTCTTTCATCCATTTCACTTTGACTTTTCGAAAAGTCCAGTCGTTTCGCGAACGCTGCGCCAGTGTAATACCAAAAAGTTCGTTTGCAGCTTTCGCTAAGGCCGCCGCACAGTAAACGTTAAGCTCGTCGAAGACACCTGGCCTCCGGACAACGGGGGGTGGGAGAGTTTTTCAAGGGGTGGCGCAGCGTGCGCGAATCGCGTTCCCGGTATCTCACTCCCGTCTTCGATAGACAGCCCGCGGGAAGTTGAAAATCGTCCTCGAAGGTTTCGCGGTTGGTGACAGCAGCGCAATGATCCATCATAATTGAACACAGCCCGATAGGCATTGCTTGTCTCTGCGAGCGCGCGAGCGCGCACGCACGCACGCACGCAGACCGTCCTATGATCTAAAGACATTATTTAAACCGTTCGCATTTTCGACCCCGCATGGAGACACGACGAAAACGAAGGTACACACTTTGTTTGTCATTTTTTTATATTATAGCTTTCTCGTCCCACGACAGTCAGTGGAGATAAACGAGATTAAAACGTATATACGTAATATGTACAGCGCGGATCGCGACCGCTGCGCAAAAGACAAAATTTTCCTTCTTTTCTCCTCTCCCGTCTTGTTCTGTTCGTCGCGTTTCATCGTCGTTCGTGAAACGACGCCGATATATCACCGTGGACAAATCGTGACAGAAAGGACGCTGGAACGCGCGTATCGATCACGGGGACAAGCTGAAACGAGACCGTTCGTTGAACCGGTCCGTCTCTCGAATTAAAAAGGGTTTCACACAGACTTCTTAATTTATCCTTACGATTAATTGCAGCCACGTCGGCAGGTTGTCCCGATATATAAAGTGCCGCGAGGAGTGGTTGATTGATTTGCAAGAAACTTCCCCATTCCCGGCCTAAATCACCCCTTTAAACGCGACTGTGACTAATAGACAAGGAGGAGAAGGAAAAAAATATATATATATATCCGTACGCTTAAAAAAGAAACAAAGAAGAAAGACGGGAGAGGGAGCTAATATAAAAAAATATGACTGATTAAAAATTTCCAACTCGGCCGACAATCGAAAGCCCAACGCGATCGGGGGAAGGGACAAAAGCTTCGACAGATCTGAAACGCTAGGGGGAAATGCGCCCCCCCCCCCCGAAAAAAAGAAGAAGAAAAGAAAAAAACAGTCTATTAGACGATATCTTCGCGAACATAGAAAAATACGAGTGTCTATTTACAAAACAAACGATAAACTTCTCTTTTTCTCTTCTTTCAGTATTTCTCTCCGTTTCATTCTTCGTGTCTGCATAAAATGTTCCACGTCTCTCTTTCTCTCTCACATGTGTCCGACCCCTCTTCCCCCGCAGGGGGTGTATATATAAAAAAAAAACGAAGAGAATCCAACAAAATAAAAATAACGCGTCCCGTCTTTTTTTTCCGGCTCGCGGGCAGAAATGGTTGCGCGTCAATTTCAAAAGAAAAAAAATATAGCGCCACGAACAGTGCGCATCCTAAGTCGGAATAAAAATCGTCCGGCCGGCTAACGTCGCCGGCCGAATCGATGCCCCGCATTTTCTTTCTCTCGATTCCACTTCCAATCGTCTCCTTCGTACGGCGTTCAGTACTGGCTCGTCGGAGAAATCATCGTCGTTTCCGGTTTTTCTTTTTTTTTTTCTTTTATCGACGAGCAAACGATAAACACCTCGCGTCTCACAGAGAACACTCATCGTCGGGGTCGATCGTTCTTTCCTCGTTCCTCTTCATCTTCCACGTTGACTCGCGCGCGCGCGTCCTATAAGCTTCGTTCTTTCGTTTCGCGTATGCGTAATGTTTGCACGCTTCTCTCTTGGATGTCGGCCGTGCGCATACGGCTGCCTTCTTGTAACTTGAACTTTTGCCCCTTCGTGTGGGTGTGAATACGTGTTGTGCTCGTATATACGTGTACATGGATGGACAGATGCGTGTATATGCGTGTCATCGTGTGAGAGAATACGCTACTTATGTATTACTTGGTGAGAATCGGTGTTTGGTTCGCTCGTTCCTTTCTGTGCCGTGTGCAGGCCCCGCGAAGACGACTCGCGAATATCCGTGGCGCAGGGTTATACGATAAAATAAACCGACGGCGAACTGACAGACAGCAAGTAGAAGACGAAGGAACGACGTCGGAGCTCCACTTATGTCATATATCGCATTACCGCGCGTAGAGCGTATAACAGCTCTGCCTGCATACGTGCCTCCAGGATCATTAGATTCACGTGGACCTGGAAGAAAGAACAACGGCAGCTTGTTAGTTCGAGCGATATACAAATTTCATTCGCGGTATTCCATACTGAACGCGATTTCAACTATCGGGACAGTTTTATGAATATCGGCGGAACAGTTGCTTCCTCCTTCTCGATGAATAAATATAAAACGTCCGGTGGAGGAGCTAGCTCGCAGTCAGCTGATTTCGCGTGAATCTTTCGATTCGTAATACGTATAGGGTATAACAATAGCCCAGGTCCGACTGACCAGACGGTAACACGGTGTAACGCGTTAAGTCGAAACGCGAACCAAGAAAATCATATGCAAATAGAATTACGCGTATCTGCTTACGTGTAAAAAAGAGAATAAAAAAAACCAGAGTATCCGTGAACCAACCTTTTCGCTATGCTTGAACTCCCTCATCACGCGATCGTAATCCCTCTTGGTGACGCGTTCTGGATAACAGACGGCGCTCTTGATGAACGTCTTCAGGCTTCGCTCCAATAACTGGTTCACCTCGTTGTAATCGTAATCGTCGTGCCTGATACCGAACATACACTGTATGTAGTTCCAGATAGCCCGTCTGAAACGAGACGTGTCCACCTTTCTGTGCGTGCCCATGGTGTAGTAGGTGAGATTGTAGGCTGTCTTGAATTTGTCGTCGAGCAGGTTGCCGACGTCGTTGTAGAGGCGATTCACCAGGGAGTAGCCGTGATCGTCCCACGAGTAGTCCTGCACGCGAAACGTCGGTATGTCGTTCAATTGGCCGCGCTGAAACGATAATATACCGGCTGTGAGAACCGAGGGAGACGGAAGGAATTTGCATAGGCGAACCAGACGGTGCACGGAATAATAACTTCTCTTTCGACGATGTTGACGGGTCGGCCCGTGGCCCTGTTTAAACTGTTCGATTTCGACGAGCCGAGATGCGCACGTGTCGGGCGCTCGTAAATATTCATAGTATCGCAATGGAAACGGTAATCGAATCGGCGGAACTTAAATATTCATCGCGTCGCCTTGAGAGGCGTACTTTCGAATCGGCCGGGTGAAAACCACGCGTAAACACCGCTTTGTGAATTCGATTAAACCGCGGCTTGAAACGCGACTCCGCAGAGGTGCCGTAGACAGATATGGAGGGTGTATTCAAATTCTGTGGGACGTACTATCCGGTCGTGGGCTCGTCTAAGGTCGAGCCCGGTGCTCTCTGACCCTGTAGCTCCTTTGCTCTTGCGTCGCAAGGAGTGCACTGAGCGTTTGATAGCTAAGATATTCACCTTGGCGAAGTCCTGATAGATGAAGGTTGGATCCTCGATGAAGTGACCAATGTCAGAGGCGAGGACCGTACTGCTTCTCTGGGGTGCCGCAGCCAATTCGGCGGATTGCGTTTCTACCGTCTCGAATCTCTTGGACAGCTCCTCCTGCGTGATTTGGTAGGACTCGGACTTCTCGGAGAGACGTTTCATACGTTCCATCAACGCCTCGACCCCGACCTCCTGTTCACCAACTATACTCGGCGAAGACGGCGGCGACGGCATGGTTTCTGCACAGATCGCATCGAAATTCTCGTTATGCTTAGACGCTTCGTTGATTGAACGGGTAAACAAAAGGGGGATGTATAGCGGGAAGCTATGAAACGATAATTATACACAAGAGAATCTTGTCAGGAATACATTGCTTTCGTAAGAGCTACTTTATATCGCGATGTTTGCGTTGAAAAATTAAGGGAACGTTAAACGCTGAACAAACAACTCACCAGTCTTGCCATCGCCATTGGGAATCTTCTTGGGACTACTGATAAGCTTGTCTTTGTCAATTGGTACGTTATTGCTATTGCCCTGGACGTTTTCTTTGTAATGGTGCCCAGCAACGTTGTCCAGCTCCTCGTTGATCCCGCAAGAGAAAACGAACGACGAAAGGGAGTGGAAGTGGGCCAAAAGAACTATCGCGTGAACGACCTCGGCGAGGGACCAACTGTCCGCGCCTTTGGTCAATTTCTGTTCATCCGAAATAGAAAAGAAACATATATCTCCAAATTTCTTCCTTCATCGAAATCAAAATGCCAGTCGTTAAATTGATTTTTCATGTGCAAACTGACCTCGATGTGCGTTTTGTTCAGCAGCCACGGCCTGTGGGCTAAAATCTTGTTAATCTCATAGAGATCCTGTAGCTTCCCCGGAATCGACTTCAGCCCACGAAGCCACGACGGATCGCCGCCCTGTAGAATGAATTCTCCCTTCTGCAGATTTATAAGATAGCTGCACTGATGTCTCCCGGCGGCCTGTGGACACGCGAAAAAAAAGACGCCATCTTAAATTGTGCCCAGAATGTCCAAAATCATTTTCACGGAGAAAGTCTCGCGGACAACACCGTGAGATGAAATCGCAGCCAATCCGACGAACCACCGTGTCAACCCGCCCGGACTTTCGAACAGCCTCGCGAGAGAAGGAATTTTCGAGCGCGGAGACAAAAGAGGTTCGAGGGATCGACGAAGGCGAAAAAAAAACGAAAGAAGCGTCGAGGAGGGTCGGCGTAGAGACAAATTGCCAACGACGCGACGTATCGAGGCGCGAAATTGAGCAAGAGCGCATCGATCGTTTGCGTGGTAATTCCCCGTAGGGTCCCTTCGACACGATATGGAAGCGTACGAGCGCAGACGAAAAGGAAAAAGCCGTAACACGCGACGGGGTACGCCAATTTTCCGCGTCGGCGTGGAAACGTTGGGAAAACATCCCGATCGAATGGGACGCGGCGCGACCCGAAGCTCGCAGAAATTAATGGTGGTCGAGAGGGTGGTAATAATGGAGTTACGACAGAACGGTATGTTTTGCTCGTAAAAGCATTACATCATATCTCGACGGGCGACGTCGAAGAATAATAAGGTGGACGGGCATTGAGGAAAGGAGGAAGAGGGCGAGGAACGATGAGGCGCGTAAACAAGCCACGTGTTTACCATGAGGAACCGCGGATCGATTGATTCGAGAGTCACGATAAGCGATAAGAGAAGTCTCTGCAAACACGCAGACGTTCCGGCAAGCTTGAAATTTTGCACGCCAACCCCCAGCGGACCCTGGAAAAACACCAGCGATGTGGGGGTGCTGATAGAAGGGATCTCGTCCGTGGCGTGCCTCGCCGGGAAACGCGTTTTCTTCGTCGGTATTTTCGTTCTCTCGGAGTGTTTTCTTTTCGGCTTGTCCCTCTTTCGGTACATTTTGGAAATGCTTGACCGCGAGAAAATTACGGAGCTGCTTCAACACGATGCGATAAGGCGGTGAAGATAATTTCACATTCCGGAGCAGGAACGTCGCCGGTTACGACACCGGCTACTAGTTTATCGTTGTTACAAATTGATACTCTCTCGTCCGGCTGCTTTTCCATTATTCTTGGGCACGATAGCGTTCGCTCGTCTAGGATTGACTACGATTTACGAATCGTCCACGATGGTCTACAGCAATGCCTCGCGTACTCCGGCAAATTGGTGGAAACGATTTGAAACCGAACTAATCGAGGAACTAGCTACATGCAAGGGACGATAATTGGTTCCGAACAATTTTGTTTTCCCGTTTCTTCGACAAATAAAACGAGGCTGATATTAATGTACGTACGCATATTTTTTTGTTTCTCCGAAGTAAACAAATTTTTGCGGGGAAGTTTTCATTCGGGCGTATCGAGGCCGGACAATGCGAGGTATTGCTGTACTCCAATATAGATTCCGCGTGCAATCAATTATCCCATCCGTTTCATTAGTCGAAATGCAAGTAAAAATTCGTTCGCGCTTGAATAAAAGAGCTGCCAATATACGAAGTATTGTTCAAACAGTATTCCACGGTGCCCACCTCGCTTATACATTTTTCTTTTTTTTTTACAATTTAAATTGCCAGATATTGGAACAAGCCGCACGAAGTTCATGAATCTCGAGCGAAACTCGCGCCAGGTAATATGTTTACCGGTAGGAAAGCTGTTTTTCAGATATCTTATCGCTTCATCGGCCACCTCCGTGTACCGACTGGCAATCGCCCCTCTCCACTCCTCCTCCTCCTGCAACTCGTTACTTTCAACAATCTTCTCGTCCCACGCCTCAACCCGTTGCACGGCCCCGTCAACTCTTTATCGCGTCTGATAAAGTGTTTTTGGCCGATCATTCAGAGCGACGATACATATTTCGTCTATCGGCTACGGGCATGTCGTGCGCTATTATCTTGTACGCGCTGATATTCAGCCGTTCGAACAAACTGCACCGAATCCCGCTGTTTCAACGTCCGCTTTCGATGCACGGAACAAGTTTTCGAAGGAATAATATAGAAGAGAAACGAACGTTTTCTCCACGAAATCGGAAAGAGAAATTGGAAAGACACCATTAGCGATTGGTGACAGCGCTCTATGGAATCCTTTTTATATTTATTCTATTTTCATCCTCGTCCAGAAACGGGGGGAAAAATTATAATACGTATAACCGGGGATCAGAAGGCTAGTTAAGGCGACGACTACTATCTTTCAAAACAGGATGTCGCAGCCCCTGTGTATGAAATATCCTGCCTGCGGGATGTGTCTATTAGACTTTAAAAACGAACCAACTTCGATTCGTCTGTTTACCATTTTCGTCGATTATCAATTGAATTATCAATTGAAGAAATAATTGGTCTTTCCTTAATAAAAAAAAATATCAGTAATTCTTAAACGGAATACAAGTCGGTTCGATGATAGAAGATAGTAACGTTACGAAACCCGGTGCACTTGAATGGTCTCTTGATAATCTTTGGCTCAACGACCCAAGGGACGAGGCGAGGAACATAGTTCGAGAAAAGGTGACGGGAGGGAAAAGTTCCCCAACCCCCTCGGGGATAATCGCATTCCCCGCTTTGTTGTTCGCGAAACAACGTGGACGCAGGCAAACATGTTACTGCACGAAGTCGTACGTATTTAGATTTCTCCTCGCGTGATTCGTAATCGATAATAATAGAGGAAAAAATATTCCATTACGCAGCTAATTGACACTGGCGATATGCTGGAGTCGATGAGCAGGGCATCGGTGAAATGCTTAGAACTTGTTCACAGCGTTCCTTTATACGATAATTTGAAGAACCGCTCCTTCAAATCAGATATCTTTTTCAATTATGTTTCACAGCACCGCTGCGTTATCTGTCCCTGTTTAGATATTCATCATTGAAAGCTGATCTTCTCAGCGTCGGTCCCATGCGTACATTGTACGCGCCGCGTATTCGGAGTAATAAGTCACAACTTACGCAATAACGCCGAGTCTTTCTCGGCAATTTTACGTAATCAACATTAGCAACATTTCCTCCCGTGCTCGAAAACTTGGATTATGCGCTCGCGATTACGGCTGGATCGATAACGATACTTGGTTCAATAAGCATTATCCCTCACACTTTCTGTCTCGCGCAGAGAACGAGAATTAACGGTAATGCGCGAGGAGGGTCCTTTTCGTGCCTCGTCGTCGGCCGGCTAGTGTTGTCGCGACACGAAAAAATTAGGCAGAGTGAAAAACCGTCGGTGCACTTACCATAATGGCGATAAGGTGCCTGTAGTCGTAAGGAAGCGGTCCGTCGCCCCTCAGGATGAAATGTTGGGTACGGAGGAAGTGTTCCAAGTACGAAGGATGCGAGGCCATCACTCTGGATACATGATCCAGTCTGTTGTTCTGGAGGAACGCATCCATCAACAGAATATGTGTCTGCAACAAAGGATACGGAAAATGATGTGATTAGCCGAACGATCGGAAACGAGCGGAACAAAAATATATAAAATTGCACTCGATTTCCGTACGAGTTACCGCGGCAATGGCGAAAAATTCAGCCACACGCGTCCCTATAGTTCGCGCATCGAGTATCGCCTTATTTATCAACGACGAGGAGACGACACTCGAGTACGTTGGATTTCAACGCAACTCGCGCGATTCAACGTGACGCGTTCACGTGTCGAAATCGACGCAACGTGCGTAAACGGCCGGTCGCATAATCGCATTAAGTGACACAATCGTGTGTCGTCCCGTGTCTCGAAGAGCAGGGAAAGTGGGTCACTCGGAAACGAAGCCCGAGATCAGGTGTTCGACTTGCATCATTACCTCGAAGGGCGCTCGTCTTCTTCGAGTCGAGCTATATAATACGTCGCTCGCTTTGCACGGGCGTAATCGTGTATTCTAAGCTCGTGGGAGGGGACCCAGCCATCGCACGATGGAAAGTCGTGAAAACCGATAGCCGCGACAACGTCGGCGGAACGCTCGTTGATCCTCGAAACGCGTACGCAGCCTCTGAGCTCAGATGTTACGCGTCGAAACACCCTTTCTGCTCTGTAGAAATAGGGGGGGGTCTCTCCCTTTTCGTACAGCTGCTTGCGAGTACGCGTTTCAAGCGACATTTTTTTTCTTCCCCTGAATATTCACGCCGGTAATGACTGACGATGTCGGTGGGGAAATGCAGGAAGTTCTCACGGAAGGGAGGCTTTAACGGCGACAAATTTCTACCGCGTCCAAACTGCGCTACGTGAATGGACCTATTGACTCTAGCCCTGTCTAGCGAGTCGTTAATGAGAAACGTCTGTTGGACGTGGGGCGAAGGAGTCATGCGAGCACGACGGTTGAAATGATTGATACGGATATAATAATATGTTAGACGGATCGTCTGTTCCGTGGAAAGTATCGTGTTCCCCGTGGCCGCGGGGCAAAGGGCAGCAGGTGAATTTCTGCGATAAAGGAAATTCTCGAGATATCAAGTACAAAGTGGCGTCACGTACAACATTCACCAAGCCGTATCTCTACTGTATCGATACGCCATCAGATAGTACGCGCCCGATTGTTTTTCCACCGCTACCAACGATTGTGACAAAGGCGACCAGCATTCAGACACGATCCGCGCTCGTACGAGCACGATATATTAATGCGAACAGTTTGCCGTCCTTGTCGCGTGTCGACGACCCAGGTGAACAGATTAAGCGAGAAAGACATTTCACTCGGAGCGCACCGCCTTTCGCCACGCGAGGAATATCAATTCGGTTCGGCGTCGATCCGTCAACGTTAAGGGATGATGACGCGCGACCGTCGGCCTGTCGTCGCGCGACAATTTCCACCCCGCGATCAAAAATATCGAGGTGTCCCTCCGTGTAAAGAAACCTTGCGATCGCTCCAAAAGAGTTAATCTTGTCAGCGAACAAAACATCGGGGCAATCTAACGCGATAATCAAGGTGAAAGAAAGCTTCCGCGCGAGCTGTTACTACATGTAGTGGCGGCCAGCGTGCTCTGCTACTGGTTGTTTATTCAAATTCGCGACGTATCGGTACGAGCGTGCAAGAGTGAAGTACGTACCAATATATTTATTGGATTGCGGCCACGGGAAGTAATCGTGTTTCGCGAAAATATCAGACACGATCGAAGGTAACACAGAGAATGCGTCACGGATAAGCCTCGACGAAATTATTTGACAAATTCAGCGAAGCGCACGATCGTCGTCCCTCTTGAAATTATATACCAACGCAAAAGGACTACGCACGTACGCATAAGTGATACGCAATGTGGACGAAGAAATAAGGAACCCGTCGAGACGTTCGGTCTCCGATCGTGACCGCGAGAGTCGCCATTCGCCATTAAGGCAGAGAGCAATCGATAGCGATCGGCTGCCCGTCAATTAAAAATAGTCGTCCGCGTCGTCAACGACGAAAGTATTACTCAATTAACCCGTACGCGGGTTTTGGCAAGAACTCGTGGCAGATTGTCCGTCGAATGGCGGAGCCCTCGAGAGCCACACGGTAAGCACGCGAGAAACAGAGGGAGATCCTGCTCTCTTCCGAGAACTCTTCTTCTTTTGGCAAAAGCCCCTGGCATCGAGCCCACGCACAGCTCCCTGAGACTTGGTGGCGAGCCTCTTCTCGCGTGTTCCTTCAGCATCGCCCTTCCCCGTTCGTCTTCGTTTCTTCTTTTTCCGCCTCGCGCCACCCGTACACGTTACTCCCGGACTCGCAGGCTTTGAATCACGTGGAATTTTCCTTTCGACGCGTAGGAATCTCTCCGGGGCTCGTTTTCGCTTCGCGATACCCAAACAAACGATCCCTTCCCTTCCTTTGATATTTTTGGTCACGCTCTTTCTTTTTTAACGGAACACGGTCGCCGGCTTTCACGCGGTTCGACCGGTTCTCTTCTTCCTTTTCAATCAGATATCATCACGATATCCCGAATATTTGTTAATTGGCGGTGTATCCGTGTCCCTGATGTAAATCAACGACCCTTTTATTTTCTGGATGAGAAATTACTTTCGAGGAGGGTCCCTTTATAACCTGGAATCATTGTTGCGAAGAGATACATATGCGTCGCCAGGAGTCCGCTGGAAACGGACGAACGGACCAAGGCGAGTTCTCGAAAACTACAAGGAGTCATTAAATCTTTGGGGCACCACTATCTCGGAACTTTCCGAACTTCTCGTATAATACGGCCTCTGTCTCTACCTAAAATTACATTTCTGACTCCGTCTGTTTCCGACCTTTTCCCCGGGAGATACCACGACGCGAAGGTATATAACTAATGGCACTCCGGACCCTTATCGGAAACAACCTAAATGCAACCTTGGGTTGGAGTGGCTCGTTGAAATGAGCGTTGCCACACCACCTTTCCGAATTCTGGATGTCTACCAACAGACACTCCATATACAACAAGCACTCCAATCTTGCAAGTATTACGCGCATCCACGTACGTATATACGTATATAAAACACATTTCTATTACAGATAAATATACCGCGAGGGATCGCACCCCGTCGACGTTAACTGTCCGGTGCACCTTCGGGGAAATCGAAGGTTTCGTCGCGTCAACGTTCGGGACGAAAGCGTATTAGACGCACCTGCCCAAACAGATGAAGTCGAAAACGTGCGGCATAAATAGCGATGCGGCGATCTTCGGCCAGCCTCTAATTATAATCGCGAGAGCGGTTTCGCTTCCGTGGCATCCGCGTCCGAGGGAAACGCGAGGCGATGAT
Organism: Nomada fucata; assembly: GCA_948146005.1. Taxonomy (NCBI): domain Eukaryota; kingdom Metazoa; phylum Arthropoda; class Insecta; order Hymenoptera; family Apidae; genus Nomada; species Nomada fucata. The sequence goes on from OX411282.1 coordinate 4,023,069, forward strand.
CGTCGAGATCGCGATACCGCGGCCGCAGTCGCCAAAAGAAATTCGTGCCCGTAGAGCAAACTGTGATCGAATGGCGAAAATAACTCGAAGATGGCGAACCTTGGGCGCGTGCACGCGTCGACGGAGCTGGATCGCGAATAAATCACTCTTGCTCCGGATTGCTCGCAAGAGGGATGCAACGAAACTATTCGCGGTGAGAATGACTTAATCCAGTCCCCGTTGCACGGTCGCGGACGACGATCTGCCCGACGAAATTATGCATCTCGCCGGTGATCATAGGACGCGGAACTGTTCGAGTACGGCCGATGGACATTCGGAGCAGAGCGACGTGGGCACAAGCGGACCAAACACATGGGGGATTAGGGTGTGAAAGAAGAGTGCGCGGCCACCCAAGGTTTCGAGTGTGCGTATATATACCGGTTGCATGCCCGACCGAACCGAGAAAAAGGAAGAGGAAAAGTTTATAGCGCATCCGCGGTTGTTTGTTGGTCCGTTTCACTTTGGAAACCGGCGTTTAAATATAAATTAACCACTCCCATCCGTTTGTAAATTAATGACGGATCGAACGTACAGACGGCCGTGTAAAACGCTGTCGTACAGAATACATTAATCACCGTTAAACCACAATCTACGCCCGCGACAAACCGTCGCTGTACTCGATGCAAAGAAACCGTCTCTCCCTAATTACAACTACAACAAAAAATTGCGCGATTCCACGGGGAATTATCGTCCACGCCGAACCGATTCAGAACTTTCGACGTCACGTTTATCGGCAACTCTCTCGCAATTTAGGATCGATGACGATCCAACGTGCACGACTCGTGTATCCCACTACGCGAGGCAATTTATCTTCCGGACACGCACGTTTGCTGCGATAAAAGAGAAGAAACGAGAGGGGGGGGGGGGGGGGGGGGATAGAGAAAGTATACGAGTAGAACTCCGTTTTCATCCGTCACCAGCGATACAGTGGAACGCTCCGCTTTTAGTCAGCCATAAATCCGACGGGCAAATCGACGCTCGAAAAATTTCATTAAACACCATCGGAGTGTCGCGGCTCGCCGATCGAAGAAGTTACTGCGAGTGCTAAATAGCCCGTGCCGCTTGTCGCGGAGCCCCGGCTTGTCGATTGTTTACTTTATTAGCGTTTCGCGGGTGATCCTTCGGGCTGGCACAAAGAAACAAAGGGGCCATTAGCTCGGGCGCGAGTCGTTTTAAACAGCGCACGGCCGCATTGTACGGCCGGTAATTGATGCTGCTCCGAATGCCGCCAGGATTCCGTTCGAGGGAAATACGTACCACGCGCCGGAGAATCGATATTGTTCCACGCTCGTATTATCTATCCTCGTTTTCAGCGACCACCAAGCCAGGCGGCGGAGCAAACGTCGCGAACCAGCGGCTGCTTCGAACGGGGAAAGCCTGTTGAAAAGCTTCGTCGAATTTCTCGAAAGGCTCGTCGTCGAACGGCAACGGTGATCCCCGAAAACCCGTGGAGGGGTTTCCAGCGGATCCGTTCGAAGATGGCAGGGTGCGGTGAAGAATTGCGTCATTAGAGCCAGATGTGCCGAGATTCGATGGGGAGTAACACACCGCGAGGCGTGTAAAGTTGATCCAACGGCGACAGGAATGGAATTTAAATGTTTTCTGAGTCAGCGGCAAAAAGAAGAGGATGAAAAACCCGTCGACCCAATTTCTTGGGGAGACCAAGATAGAGGAGCTGTTTGATGTTTTCGTTTGTCGGCTGCGAGGTACGCGCGGTATAAAAGGGTAATATTTTTGTGAGAATATTGGCCGGCAATGATGCTTAGGCAAAGGCCACGAATTTCTCTCTTCTCGAGATGTTTATCGTTTCGCTGTCTACGTACCGCTGAAATAATACTCCGAGGGGGAGAAGGGGGGCGCACAGTGCGGTAAACCTGGCCGAGAAATTACGAGAATTCGGAGTGCCCGACAGAATGAGGGATAGGTAAACACGGTGTTATCGCGCCAACGTGTCCGGCGTGTGAAAGATGGTGCTCCTTTAAAACGCGCGAGCAACGGAAACCGGGTCCAGAAGATACGGGGAATGCAATTGTCCCCTTTCAAAACAGAACGACAGCCCTGATATGTGGGAGCGCGTACGGTGAATGATATCACGCGCGCGTTCTTCGACGCCTTTTATTTCCAACGTACCGCGGCGCTGAACGTCGCGGGGTAAGACTTCTTCTAAGGACTTCTCTGCCACCTGTACGGATCGGCGTTTTTCCGCCTCGAAGGCCGCGATTTCGCGCGGTCCCCGAATAGAATCCGCTCGCCGATCCGAATAAATAGAACCTCCGAGGAGCGACTGTTCGCCGTTGATGAGACGGTCGCGAGATAAGTGGCCGCAACGGGTGGCGATAAGCGGGCGACCGACGCAGCCGCGTGTACCGCCGAAAAAAGATCGAATTGGCGAAAAGTGGCAAGCTCGATCGGCTCGTCGAAAGGAATTCGTAACGCGAGGCTCGCGATAAATTAATGGCAAAAATGAATCCCCGAGGCGAGCTCGAGCCTCGTCGCGTTATTATATACGGCTGTGCGTGACGGTCGAAGCGAGCACGAAGATGTGGCAGGAATAAAGAAAGCCGATCGAGCGACAAACAACGCTCGCGAGAGCCGGGGTAATACACCCGAGAAGTTGATTATAAGGAACCTTGTGCTATATTATTCTGTGTATATCACTCCCACGCACGCTGGCGCTCACGAAGCAGCACCATTCCTCCGGCTGAATCTTAATAGCGGCCGTGCGTCTTTAAAAAGAGGAGCAATAAAACCGGCAACGAGCGTCGCTCGGCTGTCTTCCGTCAATAAACGGCCAACGTTACAGCTCTTTCGAGGGGCGAGTCGGCCCGACGAATAGTAGGAGAATTTTCGTCACGTGCGAATAACAACAACAATAATCCACGCCGTTATTGCATGAAAATACACGGGCCAATACGTTCGCTTAACAAAAACGCGAACATTCGTTTCGACGAACGAAAAAAGCAGTTAATTAAATCTGGTTATTTACTGGAGCACTGTTTGGAATTAAAATTCGTTTTCAAATATCCGCATTCTTCCGTTTTACGACGAGCAGATACTATTAAAAGGGGGCTCGGCGATCGTTGACCCGCGGGAGCGAGCACGAAAGCAAGAAAATAACTTCTATGGTATACAGCGTACCGGAGGTAGTACGTCAATTATCAGATCGGCGCATAAACGGGAATTAGGGTAGCGTCGAAAGAGCCAGGCCGTCTTAAACGGCGCGTACGTGACTACTTGCTGGGGGTACGACGTTGTCCAAAGAAGCGGAAGAGTACGATAGAATAATATCGTGACGCGTCGTCCACGGCCAGCGTTAATCGCAATCGTTTACACAGATACGGCTTAATTAGCATCGACGATTAAAGCTGCAGCATGGACGTTTCGCATGCAACAACAAACTTTACGCTCCGCACGTTTGCATGCTTCTCACGAGTCTCTCGGTTGCGTCACTGTTTGCCCGTCTATATGCGAGAACGATGTGGACATCTAGGTAAAACAAAATTGGACCTGTCCAACGGATCTCGAAGGTCCCCTCTGCGCGGACCACTTTAGATGAAAATGGAAATCAATCGTGTTCGAGGAAGAAAAAAAAATCAACGAGGTTGTTCTAAATCCGGACGGATCTATGCAACGTTGACTTACGCGTGTTCCTCTCGTCGGGGGAAGCTTGCCAGGGTGACAAAAGTGTTACGCGAAAATTAGGTTCGAACGCGAGCGTCGAGATATCGCGAGGCGCGTTAAATTTCGCGACTTATCTTTATTCCAGATGAGCGCAAGACGCGCGCACAATGTCGGGACCCAGGCACTTGTTTGCCTGGCCTAAAACAACATCGCCCAGCATGTGGCTCGAGTGTCAGTGGCCGTATCACGCGACCGAGCCTGCGGAGATTTGGAAAACACACGAGAAGAGAACCGGCTGGACCGTGTCTGAAAAAGCGGAGGCACAGTCGGTCGTTTCTCTCTCGTGAAATCGTGAAAACGGGTTCTCCCGTCCCCCCATGCTTTGGCGCCGGTGACGCAACCGCTTCGCGAGCCATACTCCAATCTTCAAGACCGGCAGAAGTTTATACGGTGCCTTTTAATCGCTGCTCTTTAAATGTTCGACGAGCGTTCCCGTTCAGCGAAGATATTCGCGAACGCGACAGAGAAACAGAATTCGAGGGGTGCGGATAACAAGGCCACGAGGCGAGTTATCTTGTTTTCGATAGAGCCTCGGGGACTCTGCTCGTCCTCTCGTTCGATTCTTTTCCGCGATTTGACTCGGCCCCGCCCGTGCTACTTTTAGCAAACGAAGAGAGAAAAAAATACGGGAACCGCCGTGGTAGAACGGGTTTTCGGTATTGACTTCCTATCGCCACCCCTCGTTTCTTATTGCCGTCAGAATTCCACAGTTGTCGGAAGCTACCAGACACGTACGTTCGTCGGCGAGATTTTCACCGAAAGGGAAATTATCGATTTCTTAACTGACGCGACTTTGTAACGGTTGAACCCTCCGATTTCTTTTTCGCGTAGTTACGTCGCGTAGTTCAAGCATCGCAATTTCGAAAACCCAGTGAACCTTCGATTTTGTGGATCGGTGAAACATTTTACGATAATTGAAAAGATATGGTGGCAAATAAAAAAAGAAGAAAAGAAGAAAATTCGACCAAAGTCACGCGACTCGCGGTTTTACTCGGCCGACGTACCGACGACGCGTTATCGAAACGAAACGAGCAGTCAAGGTCGGGTCCTACAAAATCCGATAACGCCGTTTCGGGCGAGCCTGTCGCCGACAATTGCCAGACTCGATGTACGGATATATATAGAGCGAGAGGGTGAGAAAGAGGGAGACAGGGAGTACGCGGTGAAGAAGAGAAAATAAACTAGGCTGAAAAATATGGGAACGCAGAGCGAATGGACCTGACAATGAGAAAAAACGAGGGAACGCGGCCTGGTGAACAAAGAAGCTTTTATATACGAGTTCGATGCTCCGTTCTTATCAGTGAACGAGACTGTTGCAGCTAAGCCATACCCGTGGCCTGATTGGTCTGCTCATCCTCGACGTCACAGTATCGATTGTCGACACGCCACGCGATACTAGACGTGGGTTTCGCCTCTGTCGTTTGTTACCCCCGTCGTCTCTTTTCTATTCGCGTAAGGTCTGTGGACCTCGATGCGCTCACCAGTGCCTCGTCGTTTTTGTCCCAGTGGCCGATTCGAGGACACCGGGGACAAAAGGAACGAGCACCAGGAAACGAAGGGCGACCGATGTTAGGAAACTTTCGTCTGGTAGAATTAAATAGGGGGCCCTTAAATGGTCGCCGATGGAAAAATGGAGCTACGAATAAGGTTCACAAAGGCCGGGAGGCCTTTCCAAATGTGAGGCACTCGAGACAGTTTAAATCTCGTTGCAAAGAATTCTTTAAAGACCTTGAAGAAGTGCCACTCTAATTTCGACACGGGTCACGAGAGGCCCGCCGCGAGGGATATACGTATCCCGAAGCGAGAGAAGAAACTCTGCAGGGCGGAAGGAAGGTTCCCGAAGGGCAACGTTACAATTGTCTCGGCGTGAGTTTCTTCACGGGAGACCCGGTCGATCGGTGCCATCGTGAACAATGAGATACGCCGTCCTCGATGTAAATGAACGTAATCTGCAATAGGAATTACGCCTTGGCCGGCTAATAGATTCCAGTCACCGCTGGATAGGGAGTACAACGGGCCGATGAGGCATGGTCCACCGGATAGAGGAGATAAGGATGTCGAAACGAACAGCGGGAACATCGTGAAATTATGGACGACGCAACCTTTCGCCGTACATATTTGTCCCGCCGCGAAATTAACAGACGACCGATAACAATACGTTTGCTCGCCTCTTCCTCGGTTACCGTGTTACGAAACGAGCGTACGACGAATATTTTTCAGCCGATTTATTGGAAAGGCGGCGAACGGTCGATTAGCCGGCGCGAGGCGTTAATCACGTGGGTCAAGAAAAACAATCGTTAAAAATTCGATCTTCGATAAGTGCATGAGTCAACTGAAACCAGAATCGTATAGGCAGAGAAGGTAATACATGTGAAGTGTATACGCGAATGGTAGCCAATCGTGGCCAGGACAGTTGTTTCCGGGCTGGCAGCTACGAAACGTAATCGAGGAGGGGCGATAAGCGTTCTGTAGGTGCTCTATGGCCCGACAAACATGTTTACCGATATTAGATTGCGTGAAAATTCGACCGTTTGCATAAGATCCGAGACGTGGACGAGGCGTGTTCGAGCATACAAAGTTCGTCGTTGCACGGTCGCAGCCGCGTTTCCATGATCGATCGAGCCGCGATGCTTTTCGAACGAACTGCTCGGGGAGCTGCCGGGCCTCGTTTCGTTTCAGGTAAACAGTGCCACTTTTACGATTCGGAGCAAATTTCCCGAGTAATTTATTCGGAGTTTCTGCACAATAGGGCTAGGATAATGAACGGAGCTTATATAGATCGGGGCAACAATAAAATTCGGGGAACCCCAATTACCTATATATATAACCTGAGAATCGATTATTACCCCGGTGTCTTTGCACGCCACCTTTCCAACCACCGAAATAACCCTGCGCTCGCTCGATTATGCAACAGTATGCTACCAGTCGACACGCGAATCATTCACCCGGGCCTGCAAGTGCGCCCGATTTTCGTTAAACGTTTACGCAATTTCTGTTGCCGAAGGGGCGAAGGGACAAGGGGGTGAGAACGGGGAACCGTCGGGTTTCGTGCGATAAAGATGAAAAAAGGACGATGGCAAAATGCTGGTTCATTGAGAAGTGATTCCGTGCGGTTGCCGATGACATAAAAAACAAAAAGGCAAGAAAACCTGTTGCACCGTACGAGTCCGTATCCGTAGCCGAGGTCTTCGAGAAGCGAAGGCGGCCTATGACCGCGTACAACAACACTGAGAACCAGAACCCAGATCTCCAGAACCGGTTTGCGCTTGGAAAACAATTTTACGATCTCGAGGGAGCTGGACGAGGACGCGAGTACCAGGAGGGGGACAGAACGGGTTGAAGAAAAACGAGTGATTCGACGAGAACGTGTCCCAACGGACCCACCGTGCCCAGATGCAACGTGTATACTCGGCACGATTTACAAAAGAAGGATAGGGGGTGAAGCGAACGAAGGGAAAAAAACGAGAGGTAGGAAATTAATAAAAAAAAAAAGGAAAGAAAAGAACGGGAGAAGCGGCAGAGTGGTTGGATAAAAATAATCGTTCCAAACAGAGTGCACGCCGAAAAAGATCCGCAGCAACCCTCTCTCTCCGTTAATTCCACGTCCAATTTGTGCTACATCAAAGAACGTCATGGGGAAACGTCAACAAACGGACGCGTTCATTTTCGTGCCCGACGAAAAATCGAATGCAGCCGTACACGCCAGGTTATCGCTTGCTACCACTCGCGGCACGATTGCGTAACCCGGCGGCGGCATAGAGAAAAACATTAGAAATGCAAAACTGCGCCCGACTCGACACCGTCGGAAAACTTGGTCTGGTAACCGAGACGCAGGTTTAAAACGAATCGCTCGCACCACCACCTTCCATCATTATTACTCCCGTCGTCAATTTCGTGTCGCTGCCTCGGGATGAAAAGTATCGACTATCCGGGCGAATCGACAAGCCGACGAGGAAAGAGACGATAGAAATGGAAAGCTCGTTCGACCGGCCACGCACATTTATGAATGAAATTGCCAAAGCGTGTAACTTTGCATTGAAGAAATGAAGAGGTACACGAGCTGGTCAACGTTGACCAGCTAAATCTTTATTGTCCACGAGGGGCCCGCTCGGAAACGGGCCCGAGTATTTTACTCCAGGATCTGTTTCCCCCCCGCTGTACAATGGCAGGACGGCGATTTCGTCCTCGACGAAAAGTACCAGTCGCAGCAGCATTAGCACAGGTACCGGTTTCGAGTCAAGGAAAGACACCATTCGGACGCTCCCGTGAACAAAATCCAACCCCCTAAGGAAGGCTTATGCCATCAAATGGTTCTAACGAGAAACCCGAAAGAAATTCTCCTTCGAGGATTATTACTACTACCGAGGCCGAATGCGTGGTTCCTCTCGCATCCGTAGATCGATGGTCACGATTTGGACAGCCTTATTCAGATCACCCCAACTGATTAGAGTTGGAGCTGGCAACAGAATAATTAATTTCGAAGCTACCCGTGTTACTGGCATACTCGTTTCGTCCATATACGTTCGAGGTGCAAGAAGTCTTACCCGAAACGGTAGGCAGCCCACCGACCATTAATTGTATCGACCGTTGAGGACAAACGAGAAATTCCACGGGTACGCGCGGTCGATTCGTGATAACTAAAAAAAAAAAAAGAAACTTTCGTCCAGTCCATTCCAACGAGTGAACTTTGATATTCATACGTCCGCGCTCCGTTTCGCTTATCTAGGCGCGAGCAATACGAGTATAATAGAAATTTGTGTTAAGCAATTCGAACATTGTACGAAAACACTGATTCGTGTGTGTGCGTAAGCAGATACGATAAGATGCTGCTCAAAGATAATCCCCCGACGGCGATACGAGTACGTCAATGAAATGGTCAACAAGGAGAATGAAAATTAGCGGCAAGGTGCTTGTTCGCACGCGAATGGAAAACAAAACTCGTTTGAAAAACAAATTAGCTACAAAATCAAGGCACGCCGGGCATGAAGGTTACGAGCGATGGAAAAGAACAGAGGTTCTTTTTTTCTTCAGGTAACCGTGATAAAAACCAAAGGTAAATGACTACCGATGTAAGAAAGGATTATTACGAATGACAATGCGGTTGTAAGCGATGCAAGAAATAAACGGAGTAGCCTTATCCACTTACAGCGCGATAATAACCTGCGGATTGTTCAGCTCGAAGATTTACAACGTTGAGGGGCAAAAAGGTCGGAAAATTGAACCCCGACGCAGGTAGCGAGTGTGAAAGCCGCAAGGCAGCGTCGACGCAGGGCCTGCCAAACGCTTCGGGTTTTTGGTAAATCCTACGGCTGACGAAACGAGTGAACAGAATTGGCAAAGCGACACAGAGCCGCTGGTAGGTAGAGGGACGAAATCTGACGCAAGAAGATCCGACAAGTTACCCTCGACCGAACTTTATCTACCAACTCCAAAAGGAAGGAAATGGAAAGTCGTTTACGGTCTGGGCATCTGCTTGACTCGGGGAGTCGTGCTCCCGAGGCTCCGAACTAGCTAAAAGCAAGCAGGAAATGGAATCGTCGCTCGATCGAGACCACGGCGCGCTTAAATACGGGAAGCCTGAAAATGATAAAAGGAGGAGGAGAATTGATCGTTTCGATTCGATTAAAAATGCGAAAAATGGGGGGGGGGCCGGTCAATAGAGAACAATGTATCGTGGTTTTTCAAAACACAGTCGGCCCTTTATTCTTTATCGAGCAAGCGGAACGCGTGCGCACGGACTCGCGTGAAAAATGAGCACCAACTCGATCCTCTCGTCCGATATGCAATCGCTGCTCGAGTCGCGAGATAAAACGATCGTCGGCAGCGTCCGATACGAACCAGCCACAATTTAACGAGCATGCACGCGGATCGTGAGTCGAATCATTACGCTTCCCCCCTCGAACAGAATCAATTACCCGACAGCCGTTTATTCGAACAAACTTGTGCAATAACGTATCCTCCGGAACGAGAATAATGCTTCTATTTTCCCTTTATTTTATTGGTCGGTTAATTCAACGATGCACGATTAGATTTATCCGGGTGTGAAATAAAAATGCGACAACATTGCACGCGCACACAACGATCGAGGGAAGGCGATAAATCGTAGCGGTACAAGCGGCGCCGAACTTGCATATTAAAAGCGTCCACGTGATACATCGGAGGCATGTTCGAAAAACGTCGAAATTTATTCGTATGCACGCGTATGGAATATTAGATTCGGTGATCTCCGGTACGTCGACGTTCAGGCGGCTCTTTCTCACTCTTTTCACCGGCAGACTTTTCTTCACCCCCTGCTCCCTATTGCACTCCATTGTCCCGGTGACTTTTCGAATGCGCCGGTCGCACGAGTGCGTGTATTTAAGTGGTGCGCGTATACACGAGTGCACGCGTCGCTATCAAAGTAATACGTGTGCACAGAACGACTGTAATTACGGGCAACGAGAAACGGAGAAGACCGAAAAGCCGGTCGATCTTTTCCGGCTCCTCTGTTACCAAGCGTAAAACAAAGAAAAAGAAAAGAAAAAAAAGGACTGGAGAAAAAAAGAATTGGTGTGCAACGTACGGGCGCGCACTCGTGTCGAAAACGACGCGCCGGCTTCCTCGAGTCGCAAACATCACGATTAGAATATAATAACGAAAAATATAGGGTGTAAAACAAAACTCACGTCATTTCCAATCTGACCCATGCTGGCGGCACCACCACAATTCGCGATCGTATCCGCCTTCGGGTAAGACTCGGTCACGTTAGCCACAGGAATTTTGGACGATTTTAATGAATACACTATGTCTATATATGTATATGTAGATATATATACGTATTATGGAGATATTACACGAAAGACTTCGGTAGATGTGTACAACGTATACGCAAATATATCTCTATGTATATACGCGATAAAAAAAAAAAATGAAAACTGTATCGTCTTTTAACGTCTAAGCTCTTGGTAGAAAAACGACGGGATTATATAGTAAGCGATTATTACATTCGTGTATCCTCGTGACGTTAAAAGAAATTCGCGTTTTCACCGGCGAGCTTTATCGGTGGATCTCTTCCTTTGGATTAGAACGTCCGTGAGTTGTCACATACGAGGTACACCGGCGTGAAATTACCAGTCATAATAAATATCACAGAAATATTGCTTGTACCCTGGCCGTTAGGTACGTATACGCAGACAAGGCTCGTCTCGATCTCTTCGTACGGCTTATAAATTACAAAGAACTGTAGAAAATAGATACAGCGATAGACTACGATTCGTTCACAATACCGACACACAATTGGGAAGATCACAAGAATCAGGTTACACTAGACATTACGTGCTAAAGGATTGCTACGACGAACGATCCGTACGGAAATAGAGCCGGTTGCTAACTGACGAAAACTGATGCTCCGATACCTAAGCCGAACCACGATCATCTGGTAGTGCCGACGTGGTAGGGATTGAACAGCTGGTGGGGACGACTCGCCGGTTCTCCGTTCTTGCCATTGGTCGACAGTACCGTAGCAACAGCGCGTACCACACCGCTGTCGTCAGAACGAAACTTTGATAAAGCGTGCAAAAGAAAAAAATGAGGGTTTTGCTTTCAGATAATTCATGATTCATCGCAACGTTTCACGAACGTGTAATTTGGTTACGAGAACGCGTGCGAAACGAAAAGCGGAGGAGAAGTAAGTGGAGCACGGATGAGAAACGTTAGCGTGGAAATGTATGAAGATACGAGGTTGGTGCTCGCAGACGGCTGGCTTGATCAGCTGATGCCTTAGCAACAGGAGTACGAACTGTGCTAAAAATATCGATCCCATCTGATTATCGGTACGATGCAAGCCGTAACGTGTTACACGGCCTGCTGGCAAAAGTGAACGAGGAATACCGGTAGCCGCACTCCCCTTAATTTTCCGCGCTTGATAAAAGCCGGGGAAAGTGAAAATCATGATTCGGAACCGTGTTGCTACACGAGACCGAAAGGTGCCGGGTGTTGTGCGTGTACGGTTGCTCTTCGATTTAAAGGTCCACGTACAGTCTTGTCGTCAATTGATACTCTTCGCAGCTCGTACATTCTGTCAAACGACAACCGGCGATCTTTATCCGGCATACCAGAAAGGTATATGATATTGGATGGCGGAATGTCCGGCATGTTTATCGGCTTTAATGAAAAGGTTCTTTCTCAGAAGGGAGAGAATATTATCGCGATGGGTGTACGTAGAAGAATGCCAGGATTCGCGAATGTTCAGCGTAGCAAACATTCGTCGTGAATGTTTGGATCAATGAAGCCCTCGGTGTCTTTGTAACGAGGGGAGCAAAGATGAAGGGCCATTCAGTGCCTTTAAGGTTCCTTTGTCTTCCAAGGACATCGTGAAATAAAGGCGCGGGAGGAAACGAGGAAGGGCGCTCCCTCTTTCATTTCCGCAAAATACTGACGACCCTTTGTCGCGGCCATGAAACGTCACAGTGGAAACACCCTCTCGAATTTTTGTATCACAACTTGCAGAAAGTCTTCTGCTTAACTAGACTTAATCACCGTGGGCATCGAAACACGGCGACGAACCTTTGGGTGTCGAGCACGGTAACGTCTAGTCGCAACTAGTCACGCTTATCAATAACGATCGATTGCTGGCCACTGATCGAACTTCGTTTCTCAGTAAGCGATCGGACACCGGCAGTATCGATCCTCTCCGACATTCGTGAAATGTGATTGCTCGAACACAGAAACGCCGGCTCAAAGAGAGCCTCCGAGGGAAATTCGCTTGGGACGGGTACTACAATACTTTCATTGTTCTACGAACGATCGTAGCGGTACCGAGTCCCGATTTCTCGCCGAAGCCATGAAAAAAAAAAAGGAGCAGTGGGCTCGGGTTCTCAGAAGTCGATTTAAAGGGATCGTGCGCAGCTTGCACCCGGAAACAGCTGTCGAAGCTAGAGATAGAAGAAGTGGAGGCCGATTCGTCCGGTGTGCGATCGTGGTTTCGAAATCTTCTCGGTCAATCGAGTTCCACGAAGGCCAACGTTCTCGCTCAGCTGGGCTCGTGCTACCGGCGCGACGAGAGCTCCACAGTTTTCTATTATTTCGTATTCCCGAGAGGAGGCATTTGGGCGAGGTTAGTATTGGAAGCGCGAAGAGGTCAACGCTCGGGAAAGCGCCTCTCGTTACGGCACTGCCATACGATATTATAGGCCCCGTCGCTTGAAAATCCCCTTCCTCTTATCCGCCACCACCACCCACAACCCGCTCTCCCTCGCTCTCTCTTCCTCTTGCACCCCAAACTATCCCTCTCTCTTTCTCGCCATTCCCGGTTTTCTCTTCTCCTCCTTTCTTTCCACGCAGCCCCTCTCTCTCTCCCTCCTCGTTCTCCTACTCTCCTATCCTGCATGTACATACTCTCTTTTCGCGCCGTCTCTTTCACTCGACTTTCTCCTATTCATTCCACACCGCTGCGATATTCCTTCGTCTCCGTTTCCACGCCCTGCACCAACACCCATCCATCTTCCTCTCTCCACTTCAACCCTTTACTCCATCTATTTCTGTCTTTTCCTTGCCGACTGTCTTGCTCCGGTGCGCCGTGCGCCCCACCGCCCTGTCACGCACGGCAACACGCTCGGTGGCTTCGTTTTGTTCTCGTTTTCTCCGCTTTTCCGCCTTTTTTCCACCTTTTTTCCAGCCGCCCCTCCACGAGCCGTCACCGTTCATTCCGCAACCGCTCCAAGCGCTTCACCCGTTCTCCGTCTGCAGCACGATCTTCACGGGCTGCCGTAGCTTTCAGCCGGTCGCACTCATTGTGCCGTTATAACGGAGAGGAGAACTACTCTCTAACCGAGGCAACGGCCAGGTAGTGGCAGCGAAATCATCGCGATGACCTCGCCAGCGAACGCCGGTAGCGGTAACGTCGAATGGTGGCTTCGCGGTTGAAAATCATGAAAATTGATGAAACTCGGCTGCGACCTTTGCTGTGCATCGTGTACGTCGGTGGCCAGGCGGATCCTACGAAAGCGCGACCTGTCGTACGCTCGACGAGATCGTCGGGAGAGCAGCCGCCCGAGCGGTTCGATTTTCAGCGAGGAAGAAGCTTCCCCGATGGGAAGCGTGCAAGAACCGTTGGAAAACGGGGGAATGATTGATCGAATCCTCTAATCGACCGGCACGATCCGTCTTCTATTTTTCCGCTTGCGGTTCCGGCGCAACGGTCAATCGAACGAATCAAGGCCAACGATGTACAAAAGAAAAACCACTTTAGAATCCTTTCGCGACGATGAGTCACGCCGGCTCGGGTCGGCAAGGTATTACGTGGCAATGAAACGTTCCGACTGTAACGTTATAGGCTATCGTTCCATTGTAACGAGCAACAAATTGCCAGACCAGATTAACGGGTCGCGTTCATCTCTGCTTGCAAAATAACCGGCGGACTTATCTGTCCGCGGAAATCCTCTCTCGTCCCCTTCCCTCGTCCCGTCCACTTGCTCGAATTATCGCGCTGACGACGGATCTTTCATAACCGGCATGCCCATTTCACGAATGTTTAACCCTTTAATTGCGAACGGTCCACGTAAATATAGGATGTTCACGGAGATCGCGTAATGGTAGACGAAAAAATGTGCGCACCGATCAGTGACGATGACAGGGCGACACCGTTGCCTGAATCAGATGATTCGTAAACGCAACAGGTGAGGTACAGAGATCGCATTACGCGGTTCAATTAATTAACGCAAGTCTTTCCGTGGCCCCGCACACCGTCGTTGTACCGGCAACGATTTTCATTTCATTGTCCGGCACCCCTGAAAAGTCACGGGAACGAAACAAAAGAATACAGAGGCACCTTCGAATCACTGGTCGAATGAGTCACCGAGTCGTTTCAGCAACGAAAAGACACCCGATAAGCAACGTTACGGCCGATCGCGAGAAATAAAAGGGGGTCACGAAATGACTGTTCGAGGAACGAGCAATTGGCGGATCGTTCGGAGTTGTCAGGACCGATGATCGACGTGCACGTGCCGAAGACACGCGATCCACCGTGACGATAAAGGATCGGTGAAGGAAAAAGTAATGTCGTGGAAGCCAACAGGCGTCCTTCCGACTGTTTCCGGAGAGACGAGTAAATCAAGGGGGACTTCTGCCGGGCTCTCATCATTTTCCCGCGACGCACAATGACGGCCAATGACAGAGGAGTGTATTGGAGAGGACCCAAGATTTGCGGCCACAAACAGCCCGACACTTTCTCCGCTTCACGCTGGGCAAATTGCAAGGACCTACATTATATCCTGAACGGCAATAACGGGGATTAATGATATTTTCTAGCGTGTATTGCTGCAACCGCGTCGTATGCCTCCGTGAAAATCGTTGTCCCCTCTCCTTCGTATAAGTTATGCACGGCGTCGGAATAACGAAACGAAGAATTTGGAAGTAAGCTGCGCGATTAGAGGATCTATCGATAGATGAGCACAGCTTTGCTAACAGAGCAATAGGGAATAAGGGCACTTAATGGCCCTATTGGTCTATTGAAGTTTCGAAGCAACGGATTATGGCTGCGAATTGTTCGAATGGTTTACGAGTGCAAAGGTGTACGAGCATGCTGGTTAGATTCGTGTACAGTCATTGCGAAGGACAGAGATACCTTTGGCCGAGCTATGACTCAGGTCAGCAGTTCGCCGTTTCTTTGCTATTTTATTGTCGAGAGAACGTTATCGGCCTCTATGACACTTTTATGGTACAAGTGACTGTACTATTGAGCCCGTAACACTGGCATGTATATCATCTTCATTCCCTTGCTAATGACACATTTATGTGTATACGATTTCGAAACAATGGAAACAGTGACGCGGGGCCAAATGGAGTGGGACAATTTGAAAGAGAAATTATATTCGATCGTCCAAATGCTCCGATCATTATAATAAAAGTGAATTGGACGCAAGAAATTTCGGAGCGACTAAAATTGGAGCCGCGAGGGAATTCTAATTGTGTTTACGTAGAATTGCAATATAATTATGCAGTATGTAGTTGAGCGCAACGATCTAACACACATATACGGTTATTTAATAACGACTAATACAATAGAGAACGGTGATAAGCGAATTTCACGAATGGCGTAGGTTCGATTCCAGTGTCTAATCGGTGACGGCTAAGTTCTTAATTAACTGCCTGCCAATTAATGCCCCCGAGCAAAAGAATAGGAAGCAAAAAAAGTTGATTAAAGAGAATTGGAGCACGTTATCGGTGCAATACTACGCAAGTTTCGTGGAATTCCAATTGGTGTTATCACGGGGGCGTAGCTCAGATGGTAGAGCGCTCGCTTAGCATGCGAGAGGTACCGGGATCGATGCCCGGCGCCTCCAAGTTCTTTTTTTTTTTTTTATAAAATTATAATAACATCATTTTTGCAAGGATTCTTGAATTACTGTTAAAGTCATAGAATTAACAGAGCAACGTAGCTGTTCTTTTTACGAGAAGCAAAACACTCACTTTGTATAGGTCTTTGAGATATACACGGGGAGCAACCCAAGAATATTATGTTGTTACGGATAATATTCGACAGAAGCTCGATATATATTTATTAATGTTCGAAGTGAAAGAAGGGTGTACATTCGAACGCACACTACTATTGCTCCGCCACGCGAGCATGGGTTCAAATGAATGGGAGACATATCGCACGTTTGTCGCAAACGAAGGTCACATTTCACTATCGGCAAACATTCTATGTTCCCCGGTCCCACGTTTATCAAGAGTGGGTATATGTATAGGTTGACAAACGTCTCGGCAAACTAACTACACGTGACGACCGCATGGCCAGTAAAAATTGTTGTTTGCTCTTCGAATCAGTCTACAAATAAAATTAACACGAGCAAATTGTATTTGCGAAGAAATATCTGCTAGTCGTTCCCTCGCCGTATTACGAACACCGGCGACACACGGGGAAGATCGCGTTCACGCGTGAAAATGAAAAATATCGTCGATGGTGCATCAATCGTTGGCCGAACTTCCACAACGCCGATGACCACGCGACAATCATTTATTGCGACTAATCAGACAATCGTTGCAGAGTGTCGAAACAAACCCGTGGCGCACGCGATGAGATGCACACAACGTCAGATTGTTTGTCGGTCGAATCGAACCGGTTTTAACAGTGGCAAGTACATAGCTGGTCGCGTGAATGCCGCATTATCATGCCAAACAGCTGCAGTACAAAGATTTTCTCTAATGACACGCACACGACTCGGTGGTTTCAAAGCGACACAGAACCGTACTCCTATATACGTTCCTCGCCGGGCTGTACAACAATACTGTAATGTAATGACGCAAAGCGTGCAGCGTTGTCCCATATTCGGGGTAGCTTCGTAACGCGGCTGGTACAGCTGGTGCTACAGACGCTGGTTACGAGCAGCGTAATTTAGAGCGAAAGGTTAAAAGGGAAAATGGATACAATGGACATAGACGAAGACCTTCCAACAGTCTGCTATTTAACACCGGAACACTTTGCGGAGAGCTCGTTTGCAATTACGCTAAGCCCGGGAAACGTGGATGCGTAATGCACACGTGCCTTCCTTCGAAGATAGCAACGTGACCATCGTAAATATGCAATAAACTGCATTGAAAAGGTAACGAGCGATAGCACGATTAGAGGCCGTACCTTTTTTCCTGGCCGATCGACCGAACGTAACGTCTGTAACCCCGGTGAATAGTAGTAAATTGCCGCGAACAAATGTCCCATTGGTAATTGCGAAGGGAATTTAATAGTGGCAATCAATTGACGGTAGAAAAGCGTGCAGGCCGGCTCCTGCATCCAATAGAGATACTGTCATGTGTGATCCATCGCCGTGATTCCACGCGCCAGAATTTTGCAATAACAATGCACTCGGATGATAAAGCACAGATATCGGTGTCATTCCGCCACGCGTTAGTCGCTCGCCCGTTTTGTTTTGCGAAAACATCGAGAATTAAGCATTATCGGGCCGGTGAACACACGACCGTATTATCTGCCAGTCTATTGACAACGGAATATCAATGATAGAAGAAGAAAATGCATGCTATTCTTATTGGCTGCCGGACAATAAACGCTATCGGTCGAACGAACGATACTCCCTGTCGATTCTCCTTTACCAATCGTTGCTCGAATCTTCCTGCCACGTTACGACACACTGTGCAACTTTGACTGCGATAAACATAGGACCTAACCGTACGCTACCAGCTAAATATACATACATACATACGCGACAAAAAGAAACAATAAATAACAGGAAATTATGTGTTTTCTACGTGGCGAATAGTAAACAAGAAGGGTCTATATAAAAGATTCATCGAGCGAAGTAGAGAAGAAAGATCACGATCGAAAAGGAAGCTCGGAAAAACAACATCTGGTTACTATCTGGTCTCGACTTTGAAAAGTGTTCGATTGTTTTGCTCGAGCTCTCGGTAAACATAATCGAGGCATACGAATCATTTTTCTCGTCGTTTAAGGCCAGCCTGAAATAGCCGTCTTGCATAATTTCCGCGGTACATAATGTACATACCAGATCCGATACAGAAGATCGTGACGTACCGCCGACCATAATCTGCTTATTGAATATTGGTGGAGTCGTTTAATTGTTGCAATATGTAATTACACGACGGTAGCACCTGATAACGGGAAAGAAGGGACACGGAATGGTCCTCCGAACTGTGAGCTATTGGCGAACCTCGGCCTTCTACCGATCATCAACCCCGAACGTTCAGACATCTGCGTAACAGCTGTTTTCCACCGATTTTCGTCCCGTATTTCCGCGATACAATGAAGTGGAATGAATATTTACGAACAAAAGGTACCCTCGACGTCCAGTGGCGCATGTTGAAGCAATAAAAGCAGAGAACTTTTTACAGAAGAGACAGAATCAAAAGACAAAGTTCGGTATAGGATGGGGAGTAGCATAAATCATATAAAATTATGGATGACTGCAAATATTGAGTTTTTTCCACGCCCCATATCTCTCAATCACTTTGACCAGAGAATGGAAAGATTAAAGGTACCCCCGATTGGTAATCCCAGTAATCGATTTCATCCTTCACGCTGTAACAAGTTAATCTATCAATTGAACCGGCGAAAGGAGCATCGTGAATTCAGCACAGTACATATATTGAAAGTGAAAAATGCCTTTCTCCGGATTACCCAGGATTTAACGATGCGTAATCCCCCGATCGAGTTTTAAACAGGGGATCTTAGGTAACAAGGCATCGGGGTGTACGACGTATCCGACCGAGGCACGAACATATTTGACGCTCAAAGACCTATGATTTTCGAAGACGTCGTGTTTCGTTCAGAAGAGGTATTATTCAGAGAGTAATTACGTATTCGCGAAACGATAATCTAGGAACGATTATGCCTGTCGTAAAAAAAAAAAAAGAGAAGAAAAAAGAGCGACGAGAGGATTGTATATTTGGCAGCGAGCCAGGCAACAATGACGTAAAATGCTGAATAATTTCGGTGCTTGAAATATCAGAAGAAAAAATAACTGCTCCCACCTTGGAGTGGTTGACGATGTGGGCGACAAATTATCTTGCAACGTGCTTTCCAGCGTTCCGTCTTTCTTCGACGAAAACACCGGTCCAAAATTTCGTAAACAACGTTATCGCCTGGACAAATAGCCTGCGTCGCGTTATTTGCCAATTGCTCCGAATATTCGTATACCGTGATATCGTTCTGCGATATCGAGATTCGATTCCACATTCAATTGCTTCGTATCGTGCCTTTGCCCGGTGCTTCAAAGAAACTTCCCTGAATCATTGTGTTTTTTGTGTCCTGCGATTTTTTTTGTCCCTGGTGTATACATTGGGAAGTGATGTGTACTGGACAAACAGCGTATTGTTCGCAATATATTGTCGGCCTGACCATGAAGAGACAGTAAATAGAACCGCAGGATCGCGTGTAAATAGGGCAACGCGTTTACCGCGAAAGAAAACGTGATTCAGCGGTTGAAACTATTACAGAAATTATTTAACGAATTCCCCGTCGTGAAATTCTATTCCATAAGACATTATTAGAATACGTTGCTTTCCCGTTTATATCTCGTTCCGTATCTGTTCGCGTTCGACGGTATAAACACACCCCGTTTCCATTATTCTTATTACATTTTATCAGAGACCGCCACAATGACAACGACGCAACGTTCCCACGAGCGTCGCAAGGGTGGCCTTTACGTTGGAATAAATTTATCAAATTACATCGTATCATATTGTGATCAGAGGGCAGCGCCTCCCTTGACGCGGTTGCTTTTGTCGCGGTCGTGGCCGAATCGTGGCGCACCCTTAACCGTGTCGAGCGACTTTTATGCGACAGTAGATTAAGCAAAGTTATATGGCAGAAGTTCTGCCAGGCCGGCGAAAAAGTTACCGTTTCGAACATAAAATATCCGATCTACATTTCATCGACCCTCTTCCATCCCCTCTCGAACGTTTTCGTCCCGATACGGCCGACGAAGGATGGAGGATCGCACGCGTGACGCGTTTTACGATGCAGATATAAAAAAGAAAAATGTGTGTCAAACAATGTATCACAACCCTACACATTTTCCTACGATCGATCGTTCTACGAAGGGAACGTCCCCCCAGCGAAAAGTCATTAGTAGATGATACTGGCCGGAGTAGTCGCTGTCGTAAGCAAGTAACGACAGTATAAAGAAAAAAAAAAAAAACGAAGGAAAAGGAACGAAACAGATTTCTATCCGAATGAGCCGATACGCACGGATCGGTGAAAGAAGCTTTAGGTAGAAAGGAGGAATCCATTTTCCGTTCCCCCGTCACGAAGTCAGCCGTGACTACTGGAAGGGTGCAGAGAAGTGATTGCGGGCCATGTGTCAACGGAATAATAAAAGGTCCCCGTCGAAGGACGTGGCTCGTCTGAAATTGCGTGCCTCACGAGTAATAATACCTCGACACGACGGCTCGAGAGAAAGGCAGCCGGTCCGCGACAACCTTTATGATCCTCGGACGAGAGAAACTGACTGATTTCATACCCACGTGGACACGCGTTTCGTTTCCGGTGGAATTGCAACCAAGGGTCGTTAACGGAATGCACCGTGGCGTGTACCTCGTTGTTCGTACGTCATTCTTATCGCCAATGATGCTTGACGCTCGTTCAATTACGTAATACACTATTAACGCCAAAACGCGAACGACAGAAGGGTGTCACGCACGGGAGGACGCCACTATCATCGCCACCCCTTACGTTCACGAACGAGAGACTCGGTGTCCCCGTGGAAATGCGATTTCTCCTGGCAACTTGCGATTCGTGGCGGTTGATCGGGGGAAAATAAATCGAGTGGTCGAGGCGAATAAGCGAGCACCCTTCGTTTCCGCCGCTTTGTTGCACGGAACCCGAGATTGTATTAGACGGCATGGCATACGATGCTGTTCGTGGAACCGTGCACATAAAAGTATATAAAAGCCTGTTGACGAGCCAACCGGATTTCAGTTGGATCTCGTGACTGCCACGGGCTATTATACGTGGACCTTGGATAGAAAATTAAAGACAGGACCAAATTATTTACAAACAGGAAGCCGATAGCTGTTTCTGGTTCCACGTGGCGACAGCATAGCACGGTTGAATGGTATACACGTACAATGCATATGCATGTATACGGGGAACACAAGAGAAGCTGTTTCATGTTACGTTTACAGGGGGTGGCTTTTGGGAACAATACGAATGCACCAGGGTGCTTTAAGGCCGCCTTAATATTTATGACGGTCGGCGGTGTTCAAGGGACTGGCCAAACTATTCGCGACGAAACGCGAACTCCTTGGTAATGGGGAGTGCGCGTTATTAGTGGAGAACGATTGTCGATTTGTAATCGAGGCTATCGCTGTTTTGTACAAGAGATATTCGACTTTGTGGGACGGAGCAAAGGAGAGGAAGGGGCGAAGATCGGCGGAACGAAAGAATCACAGCATAATTATCAGTGATCGGTAAACAACGAAGTCGGTTATCAGAAGCCTGATGCAACACGGAAGCAAGTTTCGTCAGCTGCTGCAAATAGACTATGCAAGACTATAGATAGAACTAATCGACGAACCGTAATTGTGCGTTTGGCCGACGATACCGCGGATAACGATCGTAAGCCTCCGGACCGTCGAATCGAGACACCCTCGCCGTCGTCCTTTGTTCTTCGGGGCGCTGATGATGACTCATGCAAGCCGCATCAACGATTCACTCCCTTCTTATTCCATCAGAACTTGTTGCAACGGGGAGGGAATAAATCTCTAATAAATCGAATACAAATAAAGTATGATAACCTTAACCAAACCCCCTTTAATACTTAATGACGACATGTATCATTGAACACTCCTAAATAATCACTGCCACGCGTTTGATCGTTACGAAGAACCTTGCAGGAGAAGGGAAACAGTTCCAGAGTTCACCAGCTGGCGAACGGGGAATGAGGAAAAATCTGAATTCCCGAGAACATACGCTTCAATCGGAGAATTTATTTTACAGTCTCCAGATAAATCTGCACGAGTGATTCTATTCTATGTTCACATCGTCGGTCAACACACAACTTAACGAACGCTTCTATCGTGACCCATATTTACCCGAGGGGTGATTATTCCCCCTTGATTTTTTCCCCTCCTCGAACTCTTTGAAATAGCAGGCCATTGTTACGCCAGAGGGTACCGCGATTCAAATTGAAACGTACTTTCCTTCCATCCATGCGAGGATTTACCTCCTTCCCGTGCAACATGTCATAATAAAATTGATCGAAAATTTGTTACCCGCCGCCTCACGCCGTGAAAACTTTCATGCTCGAACGGGCGACCACGCGCGATCACGATTCGAAAATCGACGAGACTTCTGCCGTTTCGAAACGTTATTTCGTTGCAACGATACTAAAGCAAATATTGAACCTTCCTCCTTGTCCCTCTTTTATCACCTTTTACACAGCAAGGCAAACACACGACTCTAGATATTCATTTGCATACTCGAGGCAAGCGGTGAAAGAAAAAGGGAAGGAACAATTGACTGGAGTAAAGAATCCACGGGAGGCGTATATTTTTGATGGAAGAGCGCGAACCAGTTGAAATCACTACGTTTAACCACCTTTGTTGTATGACCTAATTACGTTGTGACTAATCGCATCGTATCGTTTCGAAACGCACGGTTATCGCTCCGCCGCTGCGACGCGCTATTGAAATATGCATACTTTAAAAAAAGGGGAAAAAATGAGCCATTCACACTTACGTGTAGACGTATGTGTGCACCGGAATTGTTACAAAGATAGCTTTCCTTCTTATCTCTGAGCGCGCCACGTCACGATCCGCCGTATATACCTGTGTAATCCCACGATCGACGAAGATTCGTGGCGGATAAAAAGGATTGGAGAATCCGTGTCCTTACCGAGGGACCTACCCCGAGTATCGATCCCTTTCAGCGCATTCAAATTATTCTCTGCTCGTCCACCCCCCTTTTTTTTTCGTTCACCAGTGTTCGCTCCCGACCATTTCTCACTCTGGCGAGACCTCTCGCAGCGTCCCACGTTCCTTTCGAGGATCCTTCCGAAATCCCTTTCCCTTTAAAGGCTCATCGTCCTTGCCCAGCAGGAGCCGTTTTCCAACCCCGCGTGGCCTGTCGTTTACGACCCCGTAACCTATCTGGCAGAAATAAATCCTACTGACAGTCGGACCGGTGAAATTAGTGGCTCGTGCATAATGGCCACCGAGAGTACGCTCACGGGCTGCGAACACCGCAGAAAAATATAATACATTTCCCCCGCGGTGGTTAAACAGGCACGTTCGAGTTCATTTCGTTACCGTTTCGAAGGGAAGGGACCGTTTGTTGTCGATACCTGTTAACTCGATTAAAATACACACACGTATAGATAGACGAAAGGAGAGGTGTAGAACGAAATGAAAGGTCAAAGGTTCGGGACATTTATACGATTACGAAGGTGAAACTTCCATTCGTCGCTGGTGATTCGCAGCAAAGAACGAGAAGCCATTAAACTCGTTCGATAAGCGCACGCGAAGAGAAAACCTATATTTGCTAATTAAATTGGAAACTAAATTCAGCCATACATATGTAACAGCCGCGGCCGCGGTAACGTGGAACAAAGAGGGCCTCTGTGAAGCTCGAACCAGTAGCCGTGATCCCAGATTATAACCGAGGCGTTAAAGTCACTTTGCGAAACCGGTCTTGTATGCAATATGCCAACCTCGCCGAGCGGAGAATGCAATAAAATTATCAGGCAATTGTATCCACGTGCTATGGGCGACGAAAGGACAAGTAGTTTCGGTTTGCAATCTCTTAATGGAACGCGGCACGATGATAGACCGTCGATGATTAGCGCGGGGCGATTTAATTTACCCCGGTTGCCGCGAGTGGGATTTTGTCGTCGGGGCGACCCAGAATTTTGTTCGTTCATGTGTCCGTAAAGTATTCGTCGCACGATTCATGAGTCCTCCAGATTTTATTCGTACGTACATACATGCATAAGACATCTTTCTTGTTGGTCGATCTGAATACTCTAATTATTTCTTACTCCCTCTAGCTTCGCATATCTTTAATTGGTATAGAATCTATGCCGCGGATGTTTCGTCGAACGATTACGAGAATTTCATGGAACGTATTAACCATCGAATCGAGCGCTAAGAGCAAAGTTTTGTCGACTTGCCACTGCGAAATTGAGAGTCATACGCGCGTACACTTTTGCTGCCTATTATGTGTACACCGGATCATCGCGAGGATGAGCTCAAAGTTCGGCCTTCAACTTGTGCCGGGCAAAACATTCCTTCGAAATTATTCCACTGGATGTTCGTGATCTTGAATAATTTTAAGAGACGGGTCCTTGAACTTTCCCGAGCGTTGCTGTCAAAGTGCAGAATATAAAACCAGAGAAAAGTAATAAGAAAATGAGAAACTCTTGTTACATTCAATGCGCATATACGTATGCACATAACGTTGCGTAACAGTGGTCGTCCTGTCGAACCGAAATGTATCGGCCATCCACAAAAGTGGACGCGTGAAATCGTACAGTAGCGATTCTCCATTGTCGCAAGCATTTCCACGGCTGAATCGTTATTAAGATTCCTTTCAAGTGAGTGGTCGTTCAGTAAAAAGGAATTCTCGATAATGGAAAAAGCTTTTTTCCGAGGGTTTCATCCCTCGATACCTGAAATCCCTTGAAACATCTAAGCCAGATTTAAGATCACCCGTACCGTCTCTCCGCTGATTCTGTCTAGCTGTTTGTTGCGTCACAAAGTTTCTACAAACCGTGCTTCGTGAACAGAGATCCAGACAAACCAGTGGAACCGTAATTAAACGTCCGGTGTTTCCGCGAAAACAAAGGGCGAAAAAAAAATCAAAATCGTCGTACTCGACCAGATACGAAAGAAGAAGGAACCCATGTCTCATAGAATAGTGGACGTATATGGAAATAAACGGGACGATAAGATGCACGAAGGAACACAGCAATGTGTATACATTATATATGAAAAAAGTATACAAAGGACGGTCCAAAGGAGCAGTTGGATTTTTTTTTTTTTTTGGACGTCACGTAGCTTACAGAAAACTTTTCCAACGAAAGACGTGCTTCGTTTCTCTGGAACGTCTATCTAGGTTAATTTTCACTTCGCGTCGTTCCAACCGTCTTGGAAAATTCCCTGAACCTTTTTCGAACGAACTACATGCATACATGTATACCGAACTATGGACGTTTCCGTAAGAAGGGAACCCTCGGCCCTAATACACAAACACCTCTTGCACACTCACGGTAGGGCCAAGAATGCCAGGTAGTCGGTGTTCCTCCGACAACTTTCGAACGGACCAGGAACACTGGTAGGAAGCTTGGAAGTCGCCAGATGGGCCATTCGTTTGTAATCGCGTGTGCATGTGTTGCAGGTAATTCAGTAAAACATGCGTACCGAGAGGTATCTCACCGTTACGGAAACAATTAAACGATTTCACGATTTTCAAGCGAAGAGGAATAAAACGAATCGCTCGACGACAAATTCTTTCAACGATGCGAGAAATTTTATCTCAGGCGTGACAATAATGATGCAACACCGTTCCGTTTTCACACTTTCCCTGATGAAACACTTTCCGCGTGTCGCGCAACAGCGAAGAAAAATGCAAGGCAAAGGAGTAACCTAGCGATAAGCGATAACGGGCAAGCAACCGAGTTTCAATTCCACTCTTTCCTTGTCGTCCCCTGTCGTTCGTTTTGTTTTGCTAATAAACTCTGTTGAAATGATCGATTCCATATCGTTCCTCCTCCCGATCAGAATTGCAAATAATAGACGAACATTTGCAGCAACGGGGAAGAAAGAAGAAAATCGCCGGAACGCACCGCAGAAGAGGAGAGCAGATTCGGTAAACAAGACAATTCCAAGACGATGAATTATTTAAAGGAAGCACGTTACGAAAATAGAGGCGCGATTCGCGGAGTCGATTACCTGTTCGAAACTTTTCCACCGGTGGCAAAATCATCGGGAACTCCGCTCGAGTCGAAGAAGAAATATTTTCGCGTCGGTTCTCGTTCAATTAGTCATGAATCACGGTCGCGGTCCGATAAGACAGACAAGGTTAATAAAAAATCCCACCAGAGAACGATGTACTTGATCACTCGACGACACGATCCCAAATTATCCTGCATGCTCCTGCTTTTCTTGCTTCCACATTTCTCAAAGCGTTGCACGATTTAAAAATAGTTGCGAACGAGATACATACATAATTCTTTGAGATCGCGTGAATTGCTCGGAGAAACAAAGTCGGTAAATCTCGACGGTTCCGACTCACACAATTAGACGAGAAAAATGGAAAACAATCGGGTGACAGATTAATGCCTCCGTTACCCCGTTCCTTTTGCCCCATTTCTTCGACGTTAAAAGCTCCTAATTTATGTAACGGGGCAAAAACTGATATTTTCTTATTATTTATTTCCGGCTACGATTGAAATATTTTGTTACCATTAAATGGACAGCCGAAATTAGTACCGCGCTTCCTCGAATCGCCCGGAACGCATTCTGTTGCTTATAAAAACCTTCGGTATTTATACCAACGGTCAGGAATTCGACCAAGAATGTGTCGAGAACACATACTGACCACCATCTGTTGTTTGTCGCTCGGTGCCAAACATTCGTGCATCTCTTAAATCGTTACACACAGCCAGGCGGCATAGATTTTCACGCAAACGTTGCACGTATCAACGACACATCCGACTCGAGATATGCTCTGTATTCCTTCGCGAACGTTCGAATGGATATCGCGGATCCCTGGTCGAATAAAATGTATTACTTATACGGGGCGGGACGTATAGAACGCGGAAGGCAAGGTAGAAAAGTAATGCAAGGAAGCAGAGAAATCGTCTGAGGAACAATGGGCCAACCATTATGTTCGACGTTGCGCCGCGAATTGTAATTCAGGCACACCTGTAACGACGATACGGCTCGTAAAAACAATCCGTCCAGGTCACCGAACGAAAAATGAATTCCCTTCGACGTTCGAGACGCCGAAGACACGAATTTCCATACGGTAACATGCCACCGGGACTGCATAACTCGATCGTGTACGAAGGACCACGATTTTCGCCGGAAGCAGCAGAGCAACGAACGCGAAACGCATAGGCGAATTCGATTCTAACAATATTAAATATCTTGCCAACTCTTTGCGTACCCGAATCCAATATCGCGGATATTAAACGTGCAGTCACTTTATCTCAAATTGGCAGATATATATTTCTCAATGTAGGCATATACGTGTAGGTGTACAAGCCGAAGAAACAATTGCAATTTTTTATCTGCAGCCTGCGATCTTCAACGATTTGGGAATTAAAACTGTATCCCCCGAAATCGCTTGATTCAATGCATGTGCGTCAGCGGCGACAAAATATTATATAAGCGTATCGATACAGCCCTGAATAATTTTAGGTGGTTATATTCTGTTCGAGACAGCAGGTCGACAGTTCAGATGAATTCAATTAACGGAGTGGACGTTCGTCGAAACCGAGTCCCCCTCGAAGCTAACCATCGTCTTCCCCGTTTTCCAGAATATCACGAATCCATAACAGAACCGTCCAACACAATCTGAACGAACCAAAACAGGTACGAGTTTCACAAGAATCCGATCGAACGCGAGAAAAATTCACGGGGTATGTACATAGCTGTTCAGATATCTTGCGAGTGTCGGAAAACAAGATAATGAACGGAAGTGACGTGATAAGTGGATCGATCGGCTCGTAAATCACTAGGATGACGAATGAGAGTGTGTATACCGATCGTTTATTGGCAGTCATGCGATCCGCATGGCATCAAGATCGTCCTGCCAGCTCGGCTACTCCAATATTCATGCTATGCACGCCCGTGCACTGCATTGTGTACACGTTGCGCATGCAACTGCAGATGTATGCACATGCATTTAGATCGAACCGACATCTACGGCCGTGCGTATACACGCTGCTTCAAAATTAGCACCGTGTTCTGCCTTTCGTTCTGTTACCAGGCACGCCTGAATCCCATCCCCAAAACGGACCTTTATTTTCTTGGTTCCGTAGATTCGCGTTGGATTTGACCGTGTTCGAAGGGAAAATGGAGCGAACAGTTGCTGGCCGTGAAATTGTGCACACGAGGCCAATCTATGCACGCGATATCCGGTGCAAAACGAATCTATGGAATATTTCGCGTCTATCTCCGCGAGGGTCAATTCTCTGTCGTTTCGAAAAATCGGGGAAAATTTTTGACGGTATCGAAGGATCCGTCTTCGCCAAACGTGGGCATACGTACAATGTGGGGCAAGCAGTCGAATCGTTTCCCAATAGGAAAAGTACATTCGTCGAGGCAGCACGGAAGGACACGCACTGCGAGAGGGAGATCGCCCTAGGTTCGCTGCTGGCATCCGGACAAAAAACTTTCCTCGCAGGTTGCCCATGGAATTTTACCCGGCAAGGGAAGTTCGTGTTCGGTTCAATTTAACGGTCAATGGTTAAAGGTACCAAATAAGTATATACGTATACACGTACAGGTGCGTCCGTGCACCTCGTCCTTGGTGCACGCGGAGCGCAACGGTCGCCGCAATTACACCGCCAGATAAGATTACGTAAAACGCGAGTTTGGCTGTTCTAGACTGACCTCCCGGCGGCCAGAAGAGGAGGGAATAGACGTACAAAGGAAAAGTAGGCGGCGAGGAGGGAAAATCGTGTAGAAGGGGACAGATCGAGGGAGTAAACGAGACAGATCAGACGAGAGGTGGGGAAAGAACGAGTGAGATAGAGAAACGAGCTTGCGGGAAAGAAGAGAGGGATCCGTATGACTGGTGGCACCAAGCAGTCTGTACGGCTCACCTCGCTACTCCCGCAAGCAATGCCAGACCGAGATTGCTGCTCGGTACTTGACTCGCGTTCACGAGTGTTCACGAACACGTAATATGTATATGTACGTGTACGTATTATACATACGGTTCGCCTCGATGTACGTTTGCGAGCCGATGGCCGGGTTCACCGCGATGGACCATAAAAAAAAACCCACACAAATATTCCACTTTTGGAGCGCCCGTTTTCGAATATATATATATATGCGCATTTCGAAGAAGCACGGCCGGTGATGTTAAATGTCCGGCAAAGGGAACTCGGGGTTGCGGGTCTCGTTGAGTTTCAGGAAAATCCCATGGATTTCGTTGAATTCATTCTTGAGGACGACTACCCAATAGAAAGGACCGATGGTAAATCCTATTTCTTATTGAAGGAACGTTTATGAATCGATGAACCTGGTGTCGATATCTGGCGCGAAATTTAATTTGACAGCCCCGCTCCTAAGGGAAATTCATATTCCAAAGAGGAGCGCCGCGAACAATGCTTCAGACGCTTCCAATAAGATAGGTCGAATATTTCGCCAGAAGCTTCCGACAAAGGGGTTGAAATGCAAACGGATCGGCGGTACAGAGGGTAAAGGATCAACGATGCATCGTACCGCTGCCTGCCACAATCCCCCACGATATTGGCCTCAAAATAAATCCGGCGAGGCTGTGTGTCTATCGGGGAGAATCGTCGGTGCAAGATACACGCTCGAGGCGCCTCGAAATGATACAAAATGGAAAACGATAGAACGAGAAAGGGTAGAACGGGGCAGGAGGAAAATTTGGTGGAAAATCCGAGGAAAGAAGGGAACGACGAAATCCAGCCCGAGACTGTATTTAGTTGGTCCGCGAGGGAAGTGTAGTCGCGGGTTGAAAAGAGCGCAGCCAGAAAGGTGAAGCAAGTGTAGAGGGGCAAGGTGTATTCAAACAGACCGTTCATTGTTTGTAATGGACCGCCTGTACATACGCCATGTTCTAATTTCCTTCCTGTTTACGTTGCACCGTGACCAACGCGGTCCACTCTCGCTGCTTGCTAGTTAAACATGTTTTCGACCGTTTTGCCTATTCTGCCTGCTGTCAATATGGAAGAACGGCCCGGTCCGAAGTGTTTGCCAACCATTCCAAAGTGTTTTCTCTTTGCGGCGGAGTGGAACTTCGTCTGCTCTCGAATTTTCATTCGGGGCGATTTAAAACCCACGACCGGGGCGCAGTAAATACCGCAGAAAAATAATCTTCCACTTCGCGGATCCGTTGAATCCGCTTCGTACATGTTAATTGACCAGGTGCGTTTTACGACGAAACTGCAAGGTCTCGGTGCACGGTAACAACAGTGCCGTCGTGTTCTGGTAAAGGGGCGGGGCAAATTTGTTAGCACGACAGTTATTCATTATCATTAAATGCCCATGAAGAGTCTCGGAGTTCCAGCCCGAACTGCGAGCCACATCGTGCGAGGCAACGCACAATGGAAATAGGAAAACGCCGCAATGGGAAACGTGCACGGTGTCAGCGATTTAAGCGTTTATACCTTTAGATGGCCACGGCTCATAACTTCGGGCCGAAGGAGCGCAGGTGTCGGCGGAAGTTGTTTTACGAGCGAACGGAAACGTAAATCGCAGCGCGGCCTTCGTCACGGGCCCGAGGAACTGAATACATACAACGCAGGAGGGTCTCGGACGAACGGTACTTATACGACTCGATGAACTTTAACTGCACACACTCCGACATTGTTGAGTTTGTTCCGCGATACAAATGTTCAAATTATTGCCCCGCACAATGGTACTGGCGAATGCAGTCTTGCAGCTGTCCACGAGAAACCATTCCTGTTTATATGCAATAGTATCAGAAATATAGTATCGTATCAAAAATCGACGCGAATAGGGTCGACGCGAGGTAGGCTTTAAATGCGACTGCGACCGCAAGCTCTTGAACAGATTGAATCGCCGGGAGCGTCTTCTCGGAAGCACTTCGATGCATTTAAATGCCCTCGGTCAAATAAACAGGCTGTTCGTTGAATGCCGATCGCTCATATGGTTTTTGCATTCGAACGAGATCTCGTGTAGCGAGTCGCGTTTTATGACGCGAACTCGCTTGTTCGTAATTGCTCGTTCGATCGCATTCATTTCGCTTGCAACGAGGACATCGCGCATGACAAAAACACTGATATCCGCCGGCAAGGGAAGATTATAAATTTCACCCGTACGATTCGATGGGGACGAATTTCGAAGTTTGTTCAACGCCTTCCCAAGGTGCAATTACACTGAAAGAAAGATAAAGGGTTCTCGAATCCTCGGTTACTTGCGTCCCCTCCCCACAACAACGGGAAAATTGATAAAGCTTCTTTTCTCTATCGTTTTCTACCGGATCCAGACCTAGCTCAATCAATAGACAGTGAAGAAGTGCATACAGTAAAGTACATAAACTTTAACGCCGGTCATCGAGCAAAACCGCTAATGTAATATAAAGTAGGACGACAAGAAACGCAAATAGCTCTGCATCCACCGATTCGAGATACCGGAAAAAAGCAAGCCCCGTCACGTTTCCAGGGCCGTGAGACGAATGGAGAAACAGCCGCGGTGACTAATCGATAATCCCGTCAGTCAGCATGCAGAGATAATACTGACAGACAATGATTTGCCGCCTCCGATTGATTGCAATCGTGCCACTTCAAGGATAATGCCCTAAGGCGGCTCGCGGGTCTTTGCCAAGGACAGGATCATGCCGGATCGTCTCTGAATAAAATTGCATCATAAACGTGTCACACCTGTGCCTCACCTTCGTGACGTACGTAACAAGAAGCTCTCTTGAGAAACGTGGAAATATACTCGAGCAGCGAGAACCGTCTTGAGAACGGTATGGCTGAAGGTTGAGGAATCGAGCGATTGTTAAGCAACGAGTTCGGTCGGGGGGATTCCGCGCAGCGTGTCGTCTATGTAAGGGCCGTCTGTCTATTTTCATCCGCAAAGATAAAGCTTTTGTCGAAATCTGTGAACGAAAGGACCAGGAGTATGAAATGGGTGTATCTGGTGTTCCACGAGTGAGCCCTTGCTCCTAGGAAATCGTGCACACGACTTTGGTGGAAAGTTACTTGAACGAGGTAGAATGAAAAATAAACTGGCCCGGTTTGGCGCCACGTGGTGGCACGCCAAATGTTCACTGAAAGGATCGTCGAAGTATTGTGTAAAGTATAAAGGAACGGGTTCACGGAAACAAAATTTACGAGGGCGTCGGGGAAAATTGATCGAGACGGGACATGTGCGCGCAGTCGCTTTCTTTCGCGGAGGAAAACGTTGAGCAGAGGAACATGAGGCACTTATACGGTCCCGACACGGTGACAAAAGAAGTTGAAAGAACGCGACATCGTTAAAGAGTCGGGAGGTAAAAAAAAAAAAAAAATAAATAACGGGACAATAAACCGAAAGCTGACCGTACACACGAATGCGAAGGCACGGTCATTAAGTTCATGGAAGAACAAATATCTCTGTTCCACGAAAACTGCTCCTGCTCTCATTATTTATTCATAGCCACGTTTGTTTCACGTTTATTATCCAATTATGTTCATTCTTCCGTAGCAAATTACATTTTTACGTTTCTCTCGCATCTCGTAACGCGTGTGCTCGTCGGATATTTCGAATGACTGCTTTTGGAAAAAGGGAAACAAATATGGACAAAACGAAAGTCACGTTAGGGGCCAGGAATTAAAGCAAGTATTCCTTATTCAACGGTAGTTTCGTGCGTGATAAATAAAAGATAGGTACGATAAGGCGGATAGGAAAAGTGTCATTACGCGATTCCATTGGATACAATTCATCATGATATCGGTTATCTGCATTAACGCACGGCAATTAGGAATATAAACGAGGACATCAATCGATGACTTCAATAAACATCATGATGAAATTTTTCGACGATTTACGTGTTTTCGTTTAATCAACTTTTCCATTAGATACGTGACGGGGGAAGCGGGCGATTCTTGCACAATTCCGCTTGTTTTTATAACTCCGTTCGCTTTTTAGGAGTAGATAAGAACATGTTTGGGATACCACAACAGTTTTCGCTTCGAGCACTCGCCTCCCCGCGGTATACATTATATCGCGTATGTACCTAGGACGAGTGATCGATGCACCTCAGAAAGTGAAATAACCTGGGCATAGTACCGCGATGAAAATATATGCAGGATATGCAAGTGTGCGCGTTCCCCCTTGCATTTATGCAAATTCTATTCACGCATGCCGCTTTCTATTCATACGTTGGCAGTGTGAAAAAAGCATCGCGTTTCCTGTATTATTCGGCTCCGGAAAACCTGTCACCCTTCGTACGAGATTAGATAACTGTGATTCGACACGATCCCACGACAATCATTGAAACGATCGTTGCGGATAACTAATACTGTACATATGCATACATATATCTACCTTGGGAATATGACTATCACGATTCAGAATTTCGTTGAACGGAATTTTTTCCAACCGCTCAACTGCAGTGAACATGTTAATAGAAGGGAATGAGAAGGCGTTTGTTGATCTTCCATTATTTGTTGCTACGGTAATAGTAAATGTTGTATCTGCTACGTCGAGGACTGAATAATGGCGAAAATAACTTCCCGTTTACGGCCGTATCCTCCGTATCATGCAAATTGGTCGGTTCTATGGGAGCAGGCTAAAGTGTGGTAAATTATTGTTGCTTATTTTTTTCCGAAAGGTTTCCTTCCAAACCTTTGATGACTTGCTTAGCGGTTCGTCACGCGTTTCCTTTCGCAGGAAAGTATCCGTGCTGAATTACACCGTTGCTACCTTCATATTTACAATCTGGGTGACCGATTGGAAAGTCGTGTGCAAACGTATTCCATTCTACGGTAGCAAATATGCGGCAGGAAGTCCAAAGAAATATTCCCACTACTAGATTACCACACGATTGCGTAATGAAGGTTACCTTTTTTCTAGGAATACTTGAGCGTAATTAATTGGGCAAAAGAACATTTAATTTCTTGTACATGATATAATAAGCAGTTGTATTATAAAGACTTGAAGCGAGAAACTATTGAGTGAATTTTGTAAGGTGAAAAGAAAAAAAATTACGCCCGAACAGGGACTCGAACCCTGGACCCTCAGATTAAAAGTCTGATGCTCTACCGACTGAGCTATCCAGGCGATGAAAGCACACTTCTTACTGCGCTATTATCCAGTACTTTGATCGGACTCGGTTCGATAATTGCGAATAGCGGAACGAAAAAAAAATTCGCCCGAACAGGGACTCGAACCCTGGACCCTCAGATTAAAAGTCTGATGCTCTACCGACTGAGCTATCCAGGCGATGAAAATCAACTTCCCATCGCTATCATAAGTGTACAATTTGTCTAAAATAATTTTTTAAACGGTCATAATTCTTTCAGTAATAGCTTGGAACAAGAATAGCTATTTATACATTAAACAAATTGCATGCGCATATGCCAGTCATCTTTCTTCTACCGGAATATTAAACCTAAATACATAATTCTATTCTTCTTATTCTTCTTAGCAGCCATGGCAGTGGATAAAATTATAAACCGAACCGATAATTTTCCATTAATCCTTGAAATTGCAAAAACAACGATCGCGGCAAGAAAAATATCGCGAGGTCGATATTCTCGACCAAAAATTCGAAGGTTTACGAATTTTTTTTTTTGAAAATCGTAGTAGCCATTTCTGTCCCGTTCTTCCATAATAAGATAGGGCAGAATTAATTGCGGCCGAACTATAGTAAAATATTAACGCACGCTTCGTTTAACTTTTATCTTTCTTTCCGTGAACCGATAACGAAGCGAAATTATGGCAGCTGTGTTTGCAGGCGTGTTTCTTCAGCAAACACTGTAGATTCTTTGGTCATTTAGTAATTCGTATCAAGATAATAACATGTGAAACGCACAGTTCCGTCGAAATGTTTTAGATGAAAAGTAAGATTCTACCCGGGCGAAGCTGTACTATTCAATTTTCTACTTGACGCAACGTGCTCTGTCATGCTTTCCAATTGTTCGATAAACTGGCGCCGAATAACTGGCTACACTTTTCACCATGCTTTCTTTCCAAAAAAAAAAAAAAAAAAAAAAAAAAAAAATGGTATCCGTCAAATTTTCTTCCCTAGACAAACAGTTGAACCGCGAATCCAATCAAAACGTTCGATGGCCATACTATTTACATTCGGTCGCAAATAAAAAGAGCAAGTTACTTCAACACACTCCATCCTTGACACAAGTACAACCCGTGTTGTTGGACTAACGGAGGTCGGAGTCACGTATTATCGTCTGCCAATTAACTATCTGCAGCTTGACTTCGGCTGCAAGACATTTTTCCACGAATCGCCAATTACCTTCCAACTTTTCCGTAATGTTGCTATCGTTCCTCGAGACCGAGGCTGCTAATCGTGGCTCGTTTCGCGAAGGAAAGTTTGCGAAACGCTCACCCGTAACGCATGATTCCTAGCAAATTGGTTCCGCATAAAAATATCTTTGACTCATTCCAGCCACGACACGACCAATTAACGTTGTCCTTGCTACCAGTGTTCGTGTTTTCCGTGAACGTAATAATTAACCAAACAGTTGAACTGATTGATGGCACTGCAAACAGAGTCGCAACAGACCTAAGCATACAAGCATAATACGTACGTACACGTCCAACCGGATCTACGAAAACACTACGCTCCCCGCCGTATAAAACGAAGCTTTTTACACCCGCGATTTTTTCGGCAAACAGATGGAGAACTATAAATATTGGAGCGAGCTGTGTGCGCGCAAAATGCAAAAAAAAAAAGAAAAAAAAAACAGAAAAAAGAAAAGGAAATAGATATGCAACGATGCGGCGCTCTGTTCGTTGCAGCAACGGTGTTTCCTATAATTGACTTTTTCCGCAACGATGGGCCTGTTAGTTCAAAACCTGCGCTTTTCCTCCTCGCCGTTGTTTTTGCGAGCTTTAACAACCGCCAGCGAGATGAAGCCTTTCACGGACACTTTGCAGAAACGACTTTCGCCATTAGCGCAAGCTTTGTAACTAGAACTGACCAGCCAGCCAGGAAACGCGCCACGGTTCACGTGGCCTGCACCTTCGCCCGTTCGATTTTCCAGCGGAACCGATTCCAGCGAACCGTTTCGCTGAAATCGATGGCGAACGAATCGTTGTGAACGCGGCATTAAAAGACGCGCCACGACGATTCAGGGTCGTCGTCCAGCGAACGAGGAGGTTTCCCGAAGCGAACGCTCTTGGCGCGAAGCCACTAACTTCCCGATGTGTCAAGTTCTCAATATTAGATGTAACGCGCGACCCACGGGTCACCTTTGTTCCACGGCAGATCGTCTTCCCGGAGGCTGGTGTTCTCCTCGAGGAAGATCGTATATATGTAGATCCGTATAACACGGGCGGCGTCGTTTTAAAAATAGAACCGAATTCTCGAAGTCGGATAATTCGGGGCAAAGTACGATGACTCTCAGTCATCCTTCGATGTAACAGTTCGACATTGAAATTCTTCTCGGAACTGTGCGCTATATTTCTGCCTCAATATTTCTATTTGTTTTTCGGCAAGCCAACACAGATCTTATTTATCGTGCTCGGCCGCTTGCGTCAGCCACGCAGTGCACTCGATTTCCCCAATCAGTTCTCTCAAACACGATATGACCCGGCGTGCACAGTTTTCGATTGCACTTACTTAGTGACGCGTGCAGCGATGCTATATCGTCTGGATTATATCATTCCTGCATACGCCATTACGTCAGGCCTGCATTTCATCAAGGAGATGGACTTGTTCCCGTGCTGGCTCTTCACGCGTTTAAATAACGATTTCCCAGCAGCAAGGGAGACCGACCGCGTGCTGTGCACGGCGAATCGTTAATTTATTACTATTTACGCGACGCATGAGCCACGAGTCTGTTAATCATAGCGCAGGAGGGGACGGCACAATAGCGGATAAATAGTATCATACGTGGAAACGGACAGTTTTCCGTGGCCGGCAGCGATACGTGAACCTGAACACGTCTGCCGTCGCAAATGACGACAGGAATGACTTCGAACGATCAATGGAGTGTTCCCGATGACGAAACACGAGGGAATTCGTGTTTCAGTTTATGCACGTAGATGGGTCGAACGGTCGATCGTGATTTCGCTGAAGCTTAACAATATCTTCGGATCGGACGAAGAATAGTCTGGGAGATTGTGCGATTGATTCGACGCGGTTGCGAAATGTCTATCAATCGTTGACCACCAGCGTTCGTCTCGCAGATTGCAAGGACTGTCGAACTTATCGATCGCGAATCGTATCGGGGTACGATTATAGGCTCATAAATGCGAGCGAACCGCGGGTACATCGAAAAGCTCGATGATTAACCCAGAAAGCCCGATGATCGTGCATCGACCTGCGCACAGGCTCGAAGCAGAAAGGGGATGGTGAGCAAGATGCAGAGAGGAAAAAGGGGAGACAGAATCTGTTTCTCAGAATCTCAAAGTACCAGCAAGCATCCCTTGGAAGTTTGCCAGTATCGTCGTATCGCAAATATAGGCGGCTAATGCTGGCTTCACACTGAATTTCTTTAATTCACGAGGGAGGAGAAACTCGTTCGCCGAACAAAGACATCGAGACGATTTCCCTTTGATCGTTGCCGGCGGTACCAATAAAATCGCCACGGCCGTGCCTCGAACGTTTTATATCGCGGCGGGCATTATCCTAAAAATCGATCTGACGACGAATCTTTCGATTAACGTTGATAACGCGGGCATATACATACGTATCGACACCATAATGCTTCTATTTTGTTGGAGAAGTGTACGACGTGTGTTTATCAACTGGAGCTGCCAAGGTTTCGATATAATTATTCTTACAATCGGGACGAAGAGTATCGAGAGAATCCTCCTTGATACTTCGCTATCTTGCCAACCATTTCAATATCTAACGCGAGGCAAAAAGACCTCGCCTGATAAAAAACGAGCAAAAATTCGCCTATCTTCGCGCGCGCATAAGTCGGTACTTTTCCCATTCGGAAAGCGCGAATCGCAAAAGCAACCGGGAACAATGAAACAATGTCGTCGCCGCGCAATCTTATCGGAAGCAACGGTACGCGAACGCGACGAGAGGCACTCGTCGTCGCCGAAAGGACGAGGCGAAACACACCTGACGGATCCTGTTCGGGCCAATCCGATTTCGCTCGATCGAAACAACCGGCCGCGGTGTGACGCAACGTCACACTTCGCGAGAAGGGTTTCTCGACGCGACTATCGAACGCGAATCCGCGAGATCCTTCGATGACACCCCGTTGCATACGCCGGACGAGAGTTCAGGATCGAATTGGAGTTTTCGGCGGTCCTGAACGCAGCGGCGGCGGGGCGAAGAATTTGCTGGGACAGGTGCGCCCGTTGACGGAAGATCGTCGAGGGGAAGCGAACGAAGGGAGTACGGCAGGGAGGAGGTGAGATGCAACGTGTAGAATAGAACGCCGGGGTGCCAGGTGTTTCGGAAAGCTATTTTCGATTGCAGTTTCGGCGAGAGCCTATGCAGAGGGGGAAAGGGCCGTACCTCGGTGTCGTGTATTTTTAGCGGTGCACGGCATGCGGCACACCACCGCAACGTTTCGACACGACCCGAAATAAAGTGTTTATCGAACGACACGGCGGATCGTAACCGGCAACAACCTTTCGTTCCCGGCCGCGCGAAAGTAGATCGGTTTGTGGGACAACGAAGGGGCGACGCGTAATTAATAGCGCGTGCTTCCTTCCGTTTCCGTGTGCACGGCTAATATCACGGTTCTAACCGTAAACGGATGGTACTGATCGTTCGTGCCGATCGTCGCTACGTTGGCCCGAGATCTCTCGGCTCCGAAATTGCCCCGGAGTTTGTTTCGCTACGCGATCGATTTAATTGCCGATATTGTTCGCCGGTGGAATTCCTGTTGCACGCCATTTACGGGGTACACGTTTCAATTAAATTTTCGGCAGCGCGTACGCGCTCCGAAAGTGTCGCGCTGTAACGACACTCGCTACTCCGAAATTCAGTACATCCTTAGCGAGTCTTACGGCCGGCTCTGCTAGCACATCTTTAAACTGTTATTGACACGCTTTCTTGTAGCGCGTTTAATTATGTATCGATTACAAAGCGACAGACCGAGATTAATGTTATCACCGCTGTGATTAGATAGTTTCATAACAGGTCTCGACGCATGCCTGAGCCAGCCATAAAATACGTATTAAAATTCGAGAAAAACAGAGGCCCATGGGCGATCGCCCGTCGTCTGGATAGCCTCGCGGCGAAAAGACGTCTGTCGTCCAAGAGGCCGGTGGTTTCAGATTTATGAACGGCCCAGAAGAAGAGTTAAAACGAGACAGGGCGCTGTCAGAGGGACAATTTCACTCGGCCGTCCGTCCCACCCTTCGTACAGCTCGTCCAAACATCGGAACGACGAATCGTCGGGGTCGATAAGCAATGCCCCCCGTGCTTTTCTCCCGATTCGCCATGGGACTGGTAGAAATCCGAAACGAGAAGTACGTATTGTTGGCCGCGTGTCGACGGGGGTGTATCACGGGGCTGACACGTGATAACGACAAACCAATGCGTAGATGAACGCACGTGCGACACGCAAAAGCCGAGCAGCGAAAACGCCTGGCCTCGTTATAAACGCTTCGTGGTACAGCTATTTTGCGACTGGCCTAATTCCGACGCGGGAGACTGTTTGCCGGCAGGCTTAGGTGTAATCGAACTCGAGAGGAATCAACTCGAGCAGCTGTGCTTACACGGTCTTTCGTATAAATTGTGCCTCTTCCACATTTCTGGCTTTACAAATTCTTTCCGCTCTGCGGGACGGCCAATGAACGATCACGCGAGTACGTTCGTTCGATTTATCCGCGACCGAATGAGGCGAGGTATGCTCTGTACCCGTATTTGTTTTGAATAGATCAAGTCGAAAATAGTTTGGAGCATTATTCGAATTGGTTCGTTCGACACGGGGCCAGCAAACGTAACGAGACTTTCTGTTCCGCGATCCCGTTGGATGGGGTCCATTATCGTGCATATTCGAGCGGTCCCGTCTGTAAAATTGTTCTACTGAAATATTGCACGGCAACTTTCCAAAGCGTGCCACGTACGAAAAACATCGTGTCGCGCAGAGGCGGCCGGCAAACACCGGCGTGTAATAATAGAGCCGGGCGGGATTGATTAGTTTTCAACTCGTTCGGGTGCACCGTTGTTAACGCTGTCCCGTTGTATCGAGCGGCGTCGAACAGGTTCGACATTGCTGCACAGACGATAAAAGACAACGCAGGCGTTGAGAAAATTCGATTAGTCACAATACGATCGTGCATGAATCATGGGGCACCGGTGCACGATAGTTTCACGGTCTTCTAATCGCGGCTATAAAGCGAAACGTGTAAAAACGAATGGAAAAACGAAAGAAAAAACGAGCACAGTCGGTGGTTAGCAACGAGGAATGACTCACGGACACCGACACTTCTTCGCGGCATGGCATTCCAAATGCGGTCCGAGCGAAATGATAGGAGTGAAAGTGCTATTAACGCGATGCGTATCGGGCGATGCAATTGTTAATTAAACACGCAGGTGTCGGCCCGCCACGGTTCCAGAGTGTGCCGATGAAAAAATTCGTCTGAGTCATTTTTAATTGGAAAACCCGGTCGAAAAGAACCGATTGTTTCGTGGCCTTCGTTGCGCCGTATTTTCCGACGCGACGAACAAACTCGAGGCCCGACGATAATTGGGGGACATTGATAACGCGGTTATCCGGCAAAAATATTGAGCCCTGCTCGCGATAAAATTATGCACGATTTATAGTTCGAATAATTATTCCTGTCCAGAAGTTTGCTCCGCGCCACTAATTGCTGCCGCACCATGAACTTTGTTTACTCCGAATTTGTTGGCAGCGCTCGCCGAACAGTTGGCGAAGACCGACCGAGTACTTGGAAATTAGGACTATTTTAGCCGTAATTTCGTGCCGATTTCGTCGATATCGCTTGTGCCCCCCTTGTTTTCGCATCGCGTGTAGAAGGTATTGACGTCGAAAGATCGTACGTGAACCGCGATCCATTCGGGCGCCCCGAAGCCCAGGATCCCACTTCCATTAAATTACGAACGTATAACCATCGTGGTTTCAAAACGTTCTGGCGTACCTCGTCGCCTCTGAAACAAGTCGCCACGACAGAACGAGAGGCTGAGCTGCGTAACCGAGCCGGTACACAAATTCGTGCACTGGGTAATTATAATTTGTCGTCATCCTGACGAATCTAATGATTCTCGAAATTGTTTCGCAACCGTCGGCATAAACAAGCCAAAGATATCGTCCGACGTTAGCTCACACGCGAAGGTAAAGATAGAATCTCCTCGTTTCGGCCGTGTAATAAGCGGCGGTGTCTTATTTTTGGACCACCAGGTACACGACGCGAGAAAAACCGGCCGACATGCACCTCCCTACGCACCCGATCGTCGACTGGTTCCTCGTAAAACTCGGCCGAATTCGACTGGCGATAAACTGTCGATCGGAAATGCAACCGTTGTGCATCGTCTGTTTATTGGAGGAACTCCAAAAACGTTTCCGTTTCGCCAGGGCACGGTGAAGTTTCACGACGCGAACGCTTGCAACTTTGTTTACCGCTGCACACACGGAATCGTTTGATGCGATACCTCGCGACGGCATCACCGACGAGAATTTCGAAATAGTAATTTCGCCGCCTGCTGCGATTCATTTATTTCTAGAAAATCATGCGGTGCAGCACGATGCCCGTACAGAGAGTAACGTTCAAGAGGCGCGCCCGTAATCGCGAGGGACCATTACTTCACGCTGCAATCGCTGTTTAAACTTGCAATTAGGTATGGGGCAAACAAGAAAGGAGTACACGATGTTTGATCGTTTTCTTTTCAAGTGCGAAGGCAAATACAATTTTCAAACGTTCGCCATTATTGAATTTTTGATACGGCGCAGAGAAATGGAATAATTTGACGACTTTGTGTAAGTTGCAGACACGCCAATATTGACAGGAAAGTGGAGAGATTATGATTTTCGTGAATGGTCCCGGACACAATGGCGGGGACGGGGGGGTAGGATGGAGCGAATGACGATGTTCGATGAATTTGCACGCTTGAAATTGGTCAGCTTCAATATGCCGTCTATATAAAGCGAACAATTCCTCATTGTATCGATCGAGACGTTTCAAATGACACATCATTTATCCAACGCCGAGCGTGCTATCTGTCCCTTTGATCTGACGTCAGCGACTTTCGACAAATGCACCGGTTCCGTTACTAAATCATCGTTAGGGGGATACAAATCGTATGCAATTTTCCTCGCCACCCACGTATTCATCACCGGAGAAAAAAGATGGCCAATTGTTGCGACGAGAATACGAATAATTGTCACGCGCTGCACCGTCGAACTACCGTTTAACGTCGTCGTTTGCGGTTCACGAGAGGGCAGAAATGCCGTAATAAAAAAAGAATAGCAAATCTGTCCGATTGCCAAATAATTTTTAATCGGTCGCCACTTTCCTCGATAAAAGAATCTGTCGACAAGTTACTGTCAAAAATACGCAGAGATACGTATCGTTCGATTAAAGGAATATCAGAAGCTTCCCCCGTTCCGACAAGTGCCTTGAAATTGCGAAGTACGCGTCGTTCTTTCTGCGAAAAACTTGGCCGATTCCAACGTCCGCTTAGCTTTTTCCATGGTAATCGTATCTTATCGTGCGAGATTTGCAGACTGCCGTGAAACCCGCCACGCGTGTTCTCTAACCGACAGATACCGAGGCGCAAGGCAGTCGATATTGCCGATTACGTTTCACACAGTGCAACAAGGTGATTCGGAATTCTACCCTGTCCGCAATTAATTCAACAAGTGCACCATCGTTTCCAGCACGAATTTCTTAATCTACTAAATTAGTTCGGCCATCGTGCCAGCATTGACTAAGTGTATTCGAGTCACGTTTAAAGGATTAGCCGTCTTCCCCGACTACGGGCATCACCGGCGGAACCTAAGCAAACAGATTATAATAGCGCCACGGTGTACATATATTGTTAAATATAATGGCACGTTTTATAGAGTTCAAATATTCGATCAACGGAAACAAGGTGTGGTACGTGCCGTTCGTGCGTACCGCGAAGGCAAGGTAAATACCTCGATAAAACGTCTATGTATTTACGTGGCCGAAACGAGACGAGAAACGCACCGCGGCGATGAAAATGTAGCGTCGCGATAGAGAACACGTCTAGAGATGTTATTACATAAAAGATAACGGGACGGGCAACCCACTTTGCCCGCGAGGGATTATCTTTTTACGTAACCCGTGGCCGAACCGAAGATATTTAAAGCACTTTGCACTACCGCCGCTCGTTTTGGTTGCGTTTTACGAGGGCGAGGGATGATCGGAACGAAGGCGAACGGGCGTCGGCGAATAAATAAAATGCGAACGCTCCCCGGGACAGGCGGTCGAATGTTGGCCGAAGCGAGGCGTAAACGAGCTGGGTATTTCCTCGTCAACCGGCACTACACCTGCTTTCGCCAGTCCAGAAAACAGGCCCGAACGAGATAATGCTGATAACCGTGTGATTTATGCCGATTCTCGCGATAATTTCAACCGGGGTGAACAAGTGGCGCTGCGGAATGCGTCGCCCATGGAGGAGTCATCGCGATGATACGGAACTACGTACAACTACTAATGTCTCGATACGATCACCATTGTACGGAACCTGCGAACAAACAAACAGATAAACGAATCGTCGATTCGTTGACCCATTTACTGTTTCGCGATAGACAGCGGTGCGCGTTGCTCCAACGAATCACCGCGAATTCAGTCGCTTTTCCGTCCGAATCCCTCGCGTCATTTGATTCGCTATCAGCTCGAGGACAACCGAGCATGCATACGTATATGTATCTACGGGAACTATCGTAGGCGCGATCTGAAATTTCGATCGGCGGGTCTACGTTTTGTTAACGCGGCGGACC
This sequence comes from Nomada fucata, assembly GCA_948146005.1. Taxonomy (NCBI): domain Eukaryota; kingdom Metazoa; phylum Arthropoda; class Insecta; order Hymenoptera; family Apidae; genus Nomada; species Nomada fucata. The sequence goes on from OX411282.1 coordinate 4,067,027, forward strand.
AATTCGTTGGCCAATTGGAAATCGGGAGGTGGAAATACGATCGGCAACCTCACTTTCGCGGCACGGTAAATTAATTAAACGAGAGACTGGCGTTTGTCTTATGTAACGCCGCGTGGCACCGGTTAGGCCAATTAAATCAATTTGCAACGCCGCGGCTTACCATATCACGATATGCCGTTATCATTTCGCGTATCTATCAGAGGATGCGTTAAAGTGGTTGCACTAACGAATAAAGATAGAAGGGCAGAGCCGCGTGTAGATCACTCTGTTCTTTTCTTTCCTCCGTTCCATATCGTTCTACGGAAACTGTGGTAACGAATCTGCCTGGTTACCGGAGTAGGGCAAAGCGCAGAACGGTACACCAAATCGATTTAAACGCTGATAAGGTGCTATTTTTATCCTCTATCGATTTTCATTTTAACAGAATTATAGACAGGTCGCGCGACGCGTTACGCGGCCTTACATCTTGCTCAAAAACCCGAACAACCTGTCCAGATCGTAATCTATATTTACGACGGCGCTAAATCCAAAGGCCATACCCCATCGGAAATAGAGCCCGCACGAAAATGCTCCAAACGATGCTCGCAGTAAAATGGAGGCGTTTGGATCGGGCGAATCTATTAATAAAAATCACTCGTTCGCGTCTCCTTGAGGTCTACGTGTATGCATCCGCTACGTGTGCACGGCATACTAACGATAAGGTGATCGTCAGTTTGCACGTGTTCCTTCGTGCAACACGCGTAGGTACTTTTGATACGTGACATCATCCGGCGGCGCAGCGCTTCGATAAATCGCGGCTTCCACGTTTCGTTAGAAAAGGCCGCGATGCACCTCGAGGTCCGCCATGAAAATTCATTGAACAACCATAAAACTCTGGAACCGCGTCGGGGGAGACTGATTTCGACTGGAATTCCAAGTCGAATGGTATATGGCAACAATGATCCACGTGCATTGCGGTGTGTAAACGTGACTTTACACGAATGACCGATATCGAGGCCCGAAGCTGAACAGTAGCAGTTTACGTTCGGGGATTAACGACAATACAAGTGCGTCGCGTGTGTATAGGGATTATAATAGTAGTAACGTGAGCTGATTGATCCTTGTTGCCATATACTTATTGATTGGTGTACGTACACGTATAGATATACGCATAGATGGTATTGGTTATTAGTGATTGCGTCTATAGAGTTCGTACGGCAGGAAGAAAGTTTCTTATTCCTTGGAAGCTTCTTTGGTAGTTCAACTGGAAACTCGACTGGAATGTTTTATGGACGATTTTTGTATACTGATCGGCTGAACGAGGAGGATCCGCGGTGTTCCAACGGATACTCGAGATCTGCCGGCTATTGTTATGATTACCGGATAGAAATGGACCTGGGAATTCTTGGTTGCGAGAGCGCGTTGTTTAAACGCATCCTTACCAATTCGTTCGCCGCGAACGACGGTCAATAGATCCACAGAATTTATATTCGCCGCTAACGCTAGACTCTTCAGACGTGACGCGATCTTTAAATCCTCTCTGCAAGCATTCCCTGCCTGTTCCATATATTTGCTGATACACTCGACAGGAAAAGGGGCTATCCAACCATAAATATGTACATTTATGTGCAATCTACTTGAACTGAACATATTCCAAAGCATTGTCGAACGGTGTGGTTCGGATTCTCGTTCATCCCTTACGCTCTACACGATTCCGTGTACCGTCCGGACACAACAGAACGCATCGAAGCGGAATAAAGTATTAAATGGGCGCAGATAATAATTGGTCGAAACGCAAGCGTGGCGCAATCAACGGGAAGGGAAATGAAACAGCGACGATAAAGCGCATAAAACTTGTGGTAACCGGTCGGTAGATAAAATTGCACAGTGGTGTAGCGCGATAAATAATACGAAAAGACCAGGCCGTCGGCCTAAACCGATAAACGACGAGCGGAGAAGACGATGCTGCGGAACGGGCGGCGAACGGAATCGCGACGATTCGTTGGCCGAAGATAAGCTGCGAAACCGCGGCTGCAGTTTTCGAGCTAAATAGATAATGCCCCCGCGTCGCCGTATAAATAACGTAATCGAACAGAAAAAGGGAGCCTCCGCATAAACATACATACACGCGACAGAGGAACGCCGTGTACAACTGGATAAGAGTGTTGCTTAGATCACTGATACGGGGAAACGTTGATTTTACACGGGAACACCGATATCGTTGATTTCCTACGCTCGGCCACCGAAATAGATACGACGCCCATCGTTCGATATCGAGCAAGCTTCGTCTGTCTTCGCGTGAAACGTTTGGCGTGCAAAGAGAGCGTGCAAATTTTCTTCGCGAGAAACAAACGGTCTGATGGACGAGCGGCGGACCTACTTGGCTGACTATTTTCGAATTACCACTCCTTGCCGAACGACGATTAATTTCGCAGCTGGAATCCCGTTGGCCCAACGAGGTCGCCCATTATGTACGCAGGCCGAGACAATAATCGCGTTACAAACAAAGCGCAGTCCGCTAGGTATCCGGGAATACTCTCTATCATTTACCATTTACGATTCTTGCCCAAGACTCCCGCCGCTGTTTGCGACATACGACTGTTTACAAACGGTAGAATACGTACCACGAACCGGGAGACCATCGCTTCCACGTGGCGAATAGGTGACGTACACAGCCATTGGGATAAGTTAGATTCGCATTTGGCCGAATGCCCGGCTACCTTATTGTCGACGCGGTTCACGCGGTATATCAGTTGACTCCGAGCCTCATTTCTTGTTTCACTAGACCGTGCACGCGTCGGTGTATCGTCAGTGGCATACGCGGAGGATCGCGTGGGCGGTACAAAGTAACCGACGGGAGGCAAGGGCTCATTATGGAAGGAGAGGATCGCACGATTCGTTGCAATCGAACGCCGTAAACAATCGTCCGTTCATCGACGACGCTCGTACACATTTTTCGCAACAGCTTTGCAAGTTGCGTCGAGCAGCCGGAAGCTCCGCGATGTTCGAATCACGAGGCACCAGGCGCATCCGTCGACGGACGAGCAACGCCGTCTCTGTCTGCGGCTCGTGATTCGAGATTACCGCGAGTGTATCGCGAATAATCTGAAAATGACAGCGCATCTTTGAATCGCCGTGGATATATATACTTATAATGTTGTGCAGTGGCGGTGAACGACGCAGTATCTCGACACGTGTAGCGTTCCTCGTAGAACACGGGCAACACTACGAACACGACTTTGTCATACGTGCACCACGTGTACGTCCGCATACTTGGCATAATTTATTCGCCGACGGATTTCAATTTCGGTCTGTTTGTTTACCGGTCGGATTGTTAACGAGACTCTAAAGATACGCGAAATTGCTCGGCGCCGGTCTAGAAATAAACAATTCGGTTGCACGAGTGTTTGTTGCACGTTACGTACACGCTAAATCATCGGGGCCGAGGAGAGAATAATCTGTGCTTTTATTGCGCACGCTCGTTGTTTTCCTCCAAATCCTGTTTACGTTTTCACATTCGACGAGAGACGATTTATCGGCCAATTTATTTTCGACAGGAGAAGCGCGACGGGAACGGCCAATCGGCAGTAGGAACAAACGTAATCGCTCGCATAATTGATTATTACGTAAACTTATGACCTACATGCTCTCCGCCGCGGCTCCAAATGCACGGGCGATCGGCTGAGCAGGAAATATCGCATCGTCGGTAATAAGAGCACGCGATTAGCCTTGCTGTTCGTTATCGGTATCGCCAATGTCTTATTATACGCGCGTGTGCGCATACGTGAACGGTGAAAACAAAAAAATAAAAAATGAAAAAAGAAAAAAACCAACGTCCGAATTGGAGGGCGAGCGAGCAATTAGACTGGCGACAACTCGCAGCGTAACACATGCAAAACCGCTCCGTATTACTCTTCCGACTGACCTACTTTCGTTGTTTTTGTACGATATGCTTAGTCGGGGACTTAGGGAGCACAGATAGAGCACGGCCTGATAAATTCTCGTTACACACAGACATCGGAGGTTGACACACTTTAATGCACTCGAAAATTCTTCATCTGCGAATTTCGTATCTGTGCCGTACGATTATCGCTTCATTTCTCCTTCTCCGGGATTTTTCAAGAAAACAACTGGGTCAACGATTTCGTCCAACACAAACACACCCGCGCCCTTCTCCTTCTAATATGCATACACACGCGCACGCATACACGCGCCACCGATCCTATTCTATTAGTCGATCGGTAAAGATCACGCGTCGAAGTATTTTCATTGCGAACAAGTCGCGATAACAGGGTGTTTGACCCCGGTATATCGCGGCTGGACTATAATCCGCTTGGTGACGTAGCTTAGCATAACTTCGAACGCCATTCGACGGTATTGTGTACGGAGAGAGATTCCGCGTGCACGGGAGTCGCGTCGGGTGCAGCCTCTACCCGCGCGTCTGGGAAAAAAATCTTCGACGCTCGATAACGAATAGGGGGCACAGTCGGGCATGTGACTATGACTGGTACGGGTAAATTGGTGATATCCGACCACGTTTCGACGGGCCCCGCGGAAGATCAATGCAATTATGCTCGCAGTGTCGTCGGCTGAATTCCACGGGCGAACGGCGAGTAGCGACGCGACGCGACGCGACGGTGACGTTATCGTTCGCCTCGAATTCAGAGATTGCTGTATCGGGATGACAATTATCGGTTGCTCTAAATACGTGGTCCACCGTTCGATAACTCTGTTGCTGGACTGGCGGAAGCGCAACGGGGAAATTGAAACGACGAGTACGTATCTCCGTGGGCCGGTAGCATTTGTTGCGCACGGACGATACGTATGCGCTTCTATACGAGAAAGAAACGAGTGTTTTGCGTCTGTATGTTAATATTTGACGTTACCGTGCACACGTGTGCCGACGTGGGACACTGTCAGTCAACAAGGGCACCCGGTCGTCCGACACAATTAATGTTTGCCAGTTCAGTCGAGCCAAATCAGAGCAAGGGGGTCAATCGGACGATTAAGTGCCCCTTTCTTGTCACATTTTTCCTACCCTCGGAATCAAACATCTCTCCCTCTCTCTCTCTCTCTCTCTATCTCTGTATGCCTCGTGTCTCCTTACATTTTCATTAGTATACTGCTCATCCACGGTCGTCGATTTATCAACACGGTCGTCAATAAATCGTCGAACCCTCCCTCCCACTGATAAACGGGCATTGAAAAAGTCACCGGCATGCGACTGCATCTTTTCCTTCTGCCCCCTATCTCTCCTTCGCGGCGTCTTGTTATTTTCAATAGCGAGCAAACGCTCGTTTCGCGCAATTAGCATATAATTGAAGCGGGTTCGACGATCAACCAGCGAGGAAAGACGCATTTTCTCGAAGCCACAGCAACACTTCGAGATAAGCGGAGAGCAGAGTTTGTCGTGTTTCAGCGATTGTACCGCGTTACGAAATGATATTGCTGCACGCGGTTCTGCAACGTTCTCCACCTTGGCCAGGACACGCAACTATTTCATCGGGCCGGATCATCGGCGAAAGAAAGTAGCATGATGTTAAGGAGCGTGAATCTAAACGTCGCCGTTCGTTAAAATGGTGCATCGGCACGAGGTTCCCGTAGATGTTACGACGCCAGAAAATCAAGTGAACGTGGCACGGGCTATCTTAAAGTCGCGAGAGAGTCATTTGACGCGATTCTGCATTGAAATCGCGGACAGTATGGAAGGAAGTGAGCAAAGCTTTGCATAACAATCGACGCGTGAATAACCTGGCGCTCAAGGAAAGATGTGTGTTGTTTCGTATGCGTTGTTCTCGCGTGGCTAATTATAACGTGGAGATAAACCGCGTGGTTCAAAGGGTAGGATGGGTTGCGGGAAGGAAAAGAGTGAGCGGTAGCCTGGACGCATTGCGTAGACGATTTCTCCTGAACTGCTAAAAACTGCGGGACCGTGGATCGATGAATCGTGCGCGTTCGACACGAGGAATATGGATTAATTTCACCTCGAGATTCGCGAAACCGATGGAATTCGACGCCTTCAAGGAGAAAAAAGCTGTTTCCTCTGGAAGGCGATTCGCGAGGAACTCGACACGCGCCGACTGGCGCCTTGAAATTAACATATCTATGAATATTAACGTTATCATGCGAATATAAATTGCATTTTCTTCTCGGGCGACACAGGAGAAGAAGCAAAAAAAAAAACAACAGCGTGAAAGTTGTTCGAACGACGATACATTCATTATCCCGTGCTATTTTCGTACACAGCCGGTTAACAATTGCACGATAACCTACGCGAAAGATGAGACCGATTCAATTATAATCTATCAAGGTCCCGATTAATATTTCGCGTAGCGAGCTACAAGCGCAACGAGCTCGATTGAATCTCATAAACTCCTCCTCCGTAGTGGAGTCGAGAGGGATGCTACACCGTACCAACGTAAATTCGATAGAAATAACTTCGAGTTCCTATGCAGGAAACGTTAGGGCGTATGAAGAACAAGAATGAATTGCTTCCAACACAGAAAAAATTATTCAGCGTTAGTGTTTGAAATTGCGTTTCAACGAAAATACCCTTTCGATACGTCCCTCCGGTTGCCCTGCCGTTCCGGCGACGAAACTTTCCAGAACTCGGGAAAAAACCAACCCCAATAAATTAGCAAGTAAATCAGAATTCACCGCGTCCCCTGTACACCCCCGTGCCGCTTTGTGTTATCACCGGTTTACGATGTTCCATCGTGCCCCGCGGTCGACTCGCATAATTCACCACAAATTGCACAATAGCAACGAGGAAAAAAAGACGCTCGTGTGTACACTTATTTTCGAGGCTTCTGTGAGAAAAAAAGGGACAAATCTCTCGGATGGGACGATTATGTGACGAACCGGTCCGGTCGTCCTGACGTATTCTTCGCGATATTATTTTTCGTCCAGCATCATCCTCTTGGAGAGCACACTCTGTCCTTGACTCGACTCACGAAATCGACTATTAAAAGTGCCACGTTCCCTCCGGCTATGACTTCGGGTTCCCCGCATACACGTGCACGTATATGCTACAGAGAAGAGCGTGAACGGGCTGAGGCGGGTCGGTACGTGTAGCGTGATCTCACGAATACCTCGATGTGGGACAGGGAGTCCTGGCTGGCGGATTGGCGCCACTCGTTACAAACAGAAGCACGTGCCACGAAAAGAACGAGACCTCGAAAGAGTGGACGAGAGAAACGCGGGAACAGAGACGGTGGTTCTTTGTCGAATTGAACGCGGCACGAGGAAGAGGCGGCACTCCGCCGCACCGGTAAAAAAAAACAAAAAAAAAAAACGCCACGACGGTATTACAAAATCTCTCACCGAGCGTGGACACCCACGCCTCAATTCACGTATTCATGTAGTTAATCTTCGCGAGGTTGCTGAGTCGGGAACGAGTTCGAACGGCTCGTTCATTTTATATTGGCCTCGCCCACATAGTTACCGCAAGCCCTTTTTTTTTTCTTTTCTTCCCTTTTCAGAATCGATTCTCACCTTTTGGCCGCGTCGCTGGTTAATACATTCGGACGGTTGATCGAAACGCGCACGGCGTGCGATCGCGTCGTTGAACTCGTTAACGCGCGTTGCTTATCTAAGCTTTCGGGCCCCGAACAGGAGAAAGCGTGGAAAAGCTGAATGCCGCGGACGTGTTGCATATTTTCGTAATTATGTCGCCACGAGACACGTGGCGTTCTCAGCGAGAAGAGATTAAAAACAGATTTAGCGCGGGCAGAGGTTTCACAAAAACAAAGTTAATATCAAGGCTATTAACGGCCCCATAAAACGGCAACATTGGCGATCCATCTCGAGTTTAGTGAATTATGCCCACGTTGGTTTGGTACATAAATCGAGGCGCGAGTGGTCGTGTAAATAAATTGCTAAATGATACATGCCTCGAAAGTATTCTTGGCGGTGCGAATAAAATCAGCACGAGGCAGCACGGGAACAACCTCTCGGCTTGAAAATAATTTTCCAATTATAGTGTAGCCGCCAGCGGGCGAGACAGACCGGCAACGAAATTATTTTCGACGGTAATGCAGGCTGGAATTACAACAGGAACTGCATCGCGTTGTTTCGGGGACGCGGAACCCCGAAGTCACGTCAACCTGCCGGGCAGGTTCATTTAAACCGGGTAATAACAGTCGCGCTTCGATCATTCTCTCAATGCACATGCGAGAGGAACGCACGAAGAACTTTCATTGCACGCCCAACGGAATATAATAATATCGTGGCCGTCCACCAAGGAATACGTTCGAGACACCGTTCGAACAGTTAGATAGAGGAGCCGACTAATGCCAACGCGAACCGCAATGACCCGATAATTCCAATCAGAATCCGACCGCAAGTAATTATCGCACGATTACTGCACGCCGTACGAATAAACAGAGTAGTTAGTCCCCGTAGGATCCGCGCGATGTGTAATCGCTCGACTCTATTAGCAACACCGACCCGGTGTGCACTCGTCACGGCGCATCGACGCGAGCGATCAGGACGTAAGGTGATCGCGTATCGTTCCATATGTGCATCGTCGTGTCACGAGCGTGATCTAAAAATTGTTTCGACCGCGGTTTACGGGACGAAACCCTTCGACGGGTCTCGTTCAACGCCTCCCTCCGTTTTCTCGTCTTTTCTCCGGCGAGCAAACACGCCAGCGACGATAATAAAACGTCGCAGATGTTGTTTCGTCGAACGCGAGCGCACCGCGCGACTCGTTGCACTCGTCGCTTATTTAATTACGCTTCACTCGAGGCAGACCGTTGAGAGGTGCAACGCGAATCCAGAGGGCTCGGTTAAATAGGATTTACGACACGGTCAGGCCAATGCCATTTTTTCGGAATACATTTAACGCTTCGAGCATCTGGCTGCCAGCACTCGGAAGACACCGAATTATAATAAACGTACATTTTTTTAATAGCCTCCCAATTATAGCCGCGACCCAACACTTTCCCTTTTTGCCTCAATAGCGGCGACACCGTCATAAAACTCGAGAACTCCGTGCAGTCATACGAGGGCACATCTGGCGGCCTCGTCGAACCCTCTGGGACTTTCCAACACCTCGCGGTCCACCCTCGCACAGGGCTGGGCCCGTTACCCTTCCGGAGACACGTGGGCGTAATTATGATTAATTGCTAAGTCGGAACTCAATCTACCAAATCGCAAGAGCGTACACGTTCAATTAGTATCGTTCATCGGTCGTCGCCTTGCGCTGGAAACGCAGGCCGTCGCGCAATTTTCAGTCTCGTCCCTAGTTCGAGGTCGGTTTTCGACACTGTACCTGAGTGCATACATCGGTTACATTTATCGCAGGCAGGAAGACACGCGGGAAGGGTGGAAAAGCCGCGAGCAAGTGAACATCTATGGGACGGGCAAACATTCGTTACGCATCGGGTCGAAGCGCTTAATTGCAAATCCCGAGCGACAGCTAAATGAACACGGCCGCGCACTCCTCCATCACCGAGTGGCTAATAATCCATTAATGTAATTATCGACGAGTCCAATCTTTGATCCTCTCGATTGAATCCTTCGGAGACCTACTCGCCGGAATAGTTAGACGTACGCTCCACGAAATTGAAGCATCTTTACATTTTCACGGAAAGATTGTCGATCATTCAGTTGCTGTAACTCTGTGATCGAAATTCGACCAACCTTAGGCACGCCACAGGCAAATTGCACAGCTTTCATTAAAGTGCGATGGCACGGCCAAAACAAAATTGCGGTTCAATTTTTCTGCGCCCAAACAGGGAGACTTCAATCCTCAAATGCATGTCGATTTTCGTCCAGAAATAAAATTACTCCAGGTCCGTGCAGACCGATCTGCACATATTTAGAAAAAAAAAATACCTTCACCCTCCCAACACCTGCATGACGCAACAAAAATTTTTCGTAGGAGTTCTCCATTACAATTGGTCACCGTAATAGCGTACCAAAATTTGTCCCGTTCTTCGCTACACCGTATCAATTCGTCTCTCTGCTCGAATTTCTAGTCGATGATTTTCTACAAAGCTCTGACGAATAGTCCAAGTCTAACCCTGCAGGGGGTTGCCAGGCCAAAGACAAAGAGGTCGCGAAGATCCGTGACCATTCAGCCGGCTCGTTACGCAAACAATTATCCGCTTATTAATAGCAAGCACGATTTGGCAACCACTGTTGCTTACCAAGAGACCGGCCATATACGGCCCGTGCACTTGCGCGCGTGTTACACTCGTCATTACGCGATTAATAGGTGAGCATCGCGTGGGACTGTTTGTCCAACCGCTAGACTGCCAGCGTAATTGGCGATTCGCGGGTGTACACGCGTGTCAGTGTGCACGTTCCTCTCGAATTTGCACACAATGCGCGAAAGCGAGGCGGGCGGACACGAATCTCCTCGATTTTAACCGAGGATCCAGGTGAAGTCGAATACATTGATACACGCGATCATTATCGTCGGCGGTACACATGCACGTATGTATATATATATATCGCGCAACTGATTATAAATTCGAAGGGAGTAAGGTCGAGACAGAAGAAGACACAAGATACGGCCGGAGGAGCAAGAGAACAACGCGCGTGTATATATACGTGTACGAATGTTATGCAAGACGGCGTGCCTGTAATTTGAAGTGCTACTCCGTAGCTTTATGAGGGCTTCAGAAAAGAATTAAGCACACTTAAAGAGACATAAACGTAACGCGGTTTCTTTGTACGCGTGCATACCTGTTTCAAGGATTAACAGGCAGTAAACGTTTCCCTTCTAAACCATACCGAGCGAAAGAAAGAACACACACCTATCGAGTGTCGCATTATAATCGCTGGCCTTCCCGCAAAATGGGCAACCCGAAAAATAATATCCCTTCGAAGCACTCGACCAAACACGAAAAGGGTGATAAAAAAAAGAAAAGAGAAAAAGTTCCGCCGACTTGTCAATCTTCATCCGCGTGTCATTAACCGACCGGCCACCCTCCAGTTTATCAACAAACCTTTACTTTCACCGAAAAGTCGCCGTTCCTTTCGGACCTTGTACCATAGTCACGAGCAAACGCGCCGCGACCTCAATGCTCCACCGCTGCAGGCTCCGCGCTACTTGAATATGCATGCAAATTCCATCCTGTTTACAACGAGTATCTGGCAGCCGGTCGACCGATCGCTACGGGTGACACAGATATTTTCTTAACCTCTAGAAGCACCTACAGCCGGTTTTGCGTGATGCCAATCACGCGCGGCGCGGCTCGCGCGGATAGAAACCGCTTACAAGCCGTACTCCACGACGGATCTCTGAAACCATCGAGCGAGAGCCGATGTTACGCAAGAACGCGTGCGATACCTCCCAAGAAACCTGTGCATACGCGCGCACACGTACGTACAACCTGGTGCGTTGAATCGTGGTCGTTTTCGCGTCGAGGCTGTCCCGCCCGCGATTTGGAGCGGGTTCGCGGGCCGTTTCGCGGATCAACTCGGCGACGAGAGGAATCGTCGCGGTGCCGGCAGGGAGGCGGTCGGAACGTACGATTTTGGGCGGCGGAGCTTGCAAGTCCGCCGAGGACGGAATACATAGTTAGTTTGGCACGGAAAGTAGGGCCTCTTCTAAAATCGATATAATTAGCAACAATGCTGATTCGAGTCGGGTCTACTCGGGTAGCAACTGGTTCCTGATCGTGGATATTGCCCCTCGCGACGCGTCCGCCCGTAAATTTGCACACTTAGCGGCAAACGTGGACCGATGATCGAATAGGAAGTCGATTCGTTCGCAACGATACTGGAATTCTGAGTGTAGACTGTTTCTGGCCGCAAAACTTTTCCACCGGTTTCGTCATTCTTACGAATCCGCCCAAGCTCAACCGACCAGTTCCCGCATGCCAAAAAGCATTAACCCGAATTCTAAGAAGATCGTCGCCCGCCGACAAATCGAGCATTCGCCGCGGCTATCGGCCAGTCAACTTTCGACAGTTCTTCCCTTTCCTATCCTCGTTCGCGGTGGAACGCGAAAGAAACGCGAGAACACCGATCCGAACGAGCAAGGGAGTTCGATGACCGAGTTAAATAGATAACGAGTAACGTCGCCGTGGAATTGAAGGGAATTATTCCGCGAGCTGAATTGCGTAACGCGGTGAAGACGATTACGCGTCGTGTTGCGCAGGTCTAGGTAAACGCACGCGTGCACGAGAATATCAACCGTTTAGAAGTATCGCCGCGTCGTAACTGCCGGCGATTTTTCATTCGCGATCCACGAATCTACGTGGCCCCGGATTGCCGAATGTTTGAAGAAAATTACCGTGACGTCCGCGACGCGACAGATCGGTTTGTCACGTTTCCGTCATCCTGTTGCAGGATTCCTCGGGGCCCTCGAAATATAATTGGTGACGCTCGTGGAATTCGTTCCTGCGGCGAGACGTGACGTCGGTCTCGTTAGTTCCCCGAAATGATACGATAATAGCAAACCGCTGTTTTCCAAGTATATAATTGTGCCAACGGAAAGATAGAGGAACATTATCAATCGTCTACGCACGTTCTGTGTAAAGAAAATTCGTTCCGCCGAAATCGTCCGTTTTTATCGAAATTACTGAGAACGGCCGAAAACACGAGGGAGGAAACAAACAACTCCGCGATATCGCGGGAATTTGTACTTTTCACGCATCTTCTCTTCCACAATATTAACGTGATAACGGTCACGTACGCCGACACAATAATTCGTACGATTGAGGCGTTCGTAACCCCTTCATTCATCGAATTACCGTCCGGTCGGGTCTGGTCCTAGTAATTGCACACGAAAAAATAGGCACACGATAAAGGATAGCAAACAACCAGTTGAACCGAACAATAAACCGTGTTTTTTTCTCTCACGTGTCGCCAACCAACCGAAGGAGCGAGCGCGTAATTTCGCAATCGATTATCTTAATGATCCGTTTCCGCGTAGCTCCACCTACGAACCCGATCCGCCGTGCACGACGGCCGACTAGTTTCTTGGATAATCGGCCAATTATTGTAAAGCACCGTGGAAATCGTGCTTTACGCAACGCCACTCGTATAAATGGCAAATGGTAGCGAATAAACAAACGAAAATCGTCGAAGATAGCGATACCGGGACGCAAATGATCGTTTTATCGCGAATTCGCGATTCAACGATGCGGCGCGCGAAACGAAATAGCCCAAGATTGTCTAAAATATGAGAAAAATGTAACGCCTCCAATGTTAACGTGCTAATAAAGGAGCAGCCTGTGTCTGTAACAAATTTGATGAACGGGGTAAAGACAAGGCAGGTGCGATTACAAGCGTAGGTAGTCGCCAGGGAGATGTGGCTACAAGTTATGTTTAAGTCGTAAACGGATCATCATCGAATTAATTGGCCTTGCGTTCGTAAGTTGAGATTATGAGATGGCGCTTATCGATTTCTCAATGGCTGGATATTACTGCGAGTTCAACGATATTACAGAACGAAGATCGATGTTCCACGTAATGGCCGATTAAATGACTCGAGAAGCGGTGCATCGAGATAGACCGCATTCCTTAATCCAACTTGCGAATGATGGAACGAGAATTAAATGCCTGTACTCGAAAGCGGAGCAAACGTACCAGTCTACGTGCAAGTTTGCATTAGGGTAATTGTCCCTAATGGCCACCCTTTGGCCCTATAATGACGGAACCGAGCGAAATGCTGCCACGGAAATTCGATGTGTCTACTTTGCAGCCCGTGGCCGTTATATCTCTGTGGCAAATAAGATTAATACCTCGAGGCATAGCGCATTCAAACGAAGGGGTAATTAATGGGGACAAAAATATAGAGATACGACGAGTGAATTATTGGTGCGCGAGAATGTCTACTATTTTCCGACTACCCTTCGTCGTAATGCGAATGTTAACGGGATTCCCCCTCAATGTTAATTAACCCGAGTCCCCTTGGTCTTTCGATTAATTACAATTAATAGATCAAACAGAATGTAATCCAAAGAGCTGGCAATAAACCACGGTACGAATTCATGGGCATGTGCGTGCAGTTCGAAAGACGCGGGCAAAGCTTTTGAAAGTGTTTGCCAGCATCAATTAACAATCGACACTGTGAATTCGTAAGCCATGCGCTTCTACCTGGCAACGTTCTTATTGGTCTCGCCTGTATCTTTTTCACGGGCATTACGTAAGTCCCTTAGCGAGAGCCTAATCCATCCATGGACAACCTCATTCATGATTCCAAGCACGTAGCTCTTTAACTCTGCTTGGAATTCCTAAGCTGCCGTGAAATCTAGTGCCTAACAGTCGACGCAGCTTTCGTACGAGCGCGATATACGCGGGAGTACGATGTAATCGCGGCGTAAAGTTTCCCGAATATCCTCGAGCCGTTGTAGAAAAAATACTGTTCTCAATTCTCACTTACCGAATTAACGTACTGCGATTACACATTTATAGACGAGCATAAAACTCCTGGCCTGCACTCACCTTTTCATCGAGGTTGTTCAAATCGGGCAACTGAAACAGAAACGTTCGAGGCAACTTAGTTGAGGGGGATAATATTGTACGATTGGGAGACTCTTAAACATTGCAATGGAGTTACGGGTACGTACGTCGGTTAAGTGAATGAGTGGGAGCAAAAAAAGGTTACCTCGTGAATTGATACAAATATTGGCTTTCACGTATTTGCGAGTTAATATTAAATTTATTTCAACCACCACCCGTGCAAAGTAGCGAACAATAACACTAACGACCATGAACTGGAGAACAAATTCAAAGTCACGTGAAAAGACGAAGCGTCGCGCCATCTCTCGGGCGTTTCGCAAGCAACATTCCAGCCACGAGCGACTCGACGGCAAAATCGCCGCCTACTTTATCCGCAAGGCGAGTTCGACTAGTCGACAGATGCCGCCCCGCGGTATTTGAACTTTCTGGTTGCTCGCAAATTGATGGAAATTGAAGCCAATTTGTAGCAATCAGCTATCGCGCTTGAATATGTATTCTCCCGTAGACTGACGGATAGCGTGCTGGTATTAATTTAACGCTCGATGCATCAGCCCGGTTAATTGACCTTCATTATCCTAAAAAATTGACGCGAAACTTGACGAAATAACGTGAAAACGAAGGAGGAAGTATCGTTCCGCGGAACAATTGAATAAGCTATTTTAAAACGACGGGTTGTGAGAAGAAAGAAACGTAGGACTGCATGCAAATTCAACGACATTGAAACGAATAAAACGTCCTTAGCAATTCATGAATTCCCACTGCCGCGGATGCGAGCGTGGTTACAACGACGCGACTTATTTTCCAATTTCGAAATAAATTACAACAATATCCCAGAACGTCGGGCTACCACGACGAGTCTGGACATTTGCAGGATCGTTACCGAATCCCATCGGGACAGTATTTAAATATCAACGCGCGCACATAGGCATTGATCACGGCTATCTTATTCTTTCGTGCGCTCAGATTTCTCGTTCACCTCGATCCAGATTACCCGTATAGCCCGTCGACCAAACGAATGATTCACTCTGATATGAAAATAACTGACGTTAAATAATATATTTGATAGCCTTGCCCGCGCTGCCACGCGATAACTCTGCGGAAACGGTGGAGACTCGTTGCATAAACGTAACCAGAAACTTTTGCTCAAAATACGCGATACTAAGGAAGTGCATGGAGAATCTAATTTAACTATTTATATTAAGATCGATGCGTTCGTTCGTTCGTCCTTTATAATAGTACTGTAATTTGTAATGGTGCATCGACCGACATTCTCTGGCCTATTCAGAAAACTAGTGGCCTTAATGGAAATCGGCAATGACATAAAATGTATCTGACGCCTTCGCACGTAGAAAACATTTATTGTTAGCGTAATTATCTAGGTCGAAGATCGGTACGCGAAATCGCTGACCGAAACGCGTCAGCGAAATCTATTTCAATGATACGGTTAATCGCGAACAAATTAAGGAAGGAAAGAAGGGGGCAGGGAGAAATTATGTTCGAGCATTTCATCGCGATTCGAATGGTAGAGAGAATTAACGCGAGTGACATTTAAATTTTTTTCCCGACAATTTCGACCTCGCTCCAAATGAATGGATTCATTAGATTCGGGAAGATATTATTCAGAGCGGTGGAAAAGGAAACTAACGATAGAACAGCAACAGTATCCGCCTCTGTTCTCGTCCAAGTGTGATAAACGAACACTGTTTGCTTGGGAATCGGGGAACAAAAGCGCGAGTATCATCAACGAAATCGTTTCAACCTATCATACGTATTATTTAACGATGGTTCGGATTCTTTTTGGATTGCCTGAGCGAACGTTGATACTGTCATATTTGTTTATTAAAAAAATTCATATGAAACAGTCGTGGACGGAATGGTGGGGTGTCGGTGTGTAATGCGAAAGTACGCAATCGCGATAAATATTCTCGGAACGTGCGGGCAAGGGTTAAGCACAATTCCATCGTCGCCGTACACTCATCCGGGATTTTATTACAAAAGATAAGAAACAGTATTTTACAGCGAGTGGTGGATAGAATTTAATATGACGCTCACAAGTTGTCTTAATTATCGGCACTGCGCTCTCGGAACATGCCTCCCTTGCATACGTACAATCGATCAACAATATACATTTAATAGTCTGTCGCTCTCTCTCTCTCTCTCTCCCACACAGTCTACCATAAGTCGGCACGCGTACACAGACATGTTACACCGAAGACACTTTGCAGGATACTAGACACGAGACCACTGTAAAATCGTTACGTGGACCCCCCGCCCTGCATTCGTCGCTCGAGGGGTTGGTGGAAATTTTCCGATTTCGAGCATCCTAAATAGACATTCTTATTTCGTTTCGAGCGTCTCACCGATCGAGCCTAGGAGAACCGACGTCTCAACGAAATTTATTCAACGTACGTATCCCTCAACGGATCTCGCTTATTTTTCCGGAGGTTGTTCGGCAAGCAACGGAGTGTAACGCTGTTTCCATTCCCCGAAGTGGAAACTTCGCTCGATTTCTCAATCTACCGTTGGCTCGTCGATTTCCACGCGGTGAAACTTTTCCATTTGCTGACTCAGCGTAAAGAAGTTTTCAACTCCGCCGACTTTCCAGTCCGAGCCACGGAAAATATCTAATTGTTCGTAAAAATCGAATAAAAAAAAAATGAGGCCAGTATATCACGCCGTGGAGAAATTCAAAGCTGGTTCCCGACAGCACGCGTTCGTCGTTCGAAATTTTACGTACACCACCGCGGGATACGGCGATCCGGTTATATTACGGAGGAATCGATGAAAAAAGAAAAACGCGTATATACGTGTGTCCAAGTGGCTCGAGTCGGTACAGCCGGCGCAACATTCAGAAAAGAACTCGTGTGCGCGCGTGAACAAAGTAAGCGGGACTGCGGGTCACGAAGGGCTTTCGTGAATAGTATCCCGAGTACCACTTTTCGTTTGGCACAGGGTCCGCCTCCGTTTCAGAGGCTGGGGGATTCGTCGATATCGTCAAACGAGTAAGGAGGTTTAATGCACGCTCGAATTTACCGGCCTTCCTTTGACGTGTCTCTCGTTTCTCGTATCTATGCGGAAAGTCCGCGCAGCGCAGTTTTCTCTCGTACTTTCGCGAAATATACTTAAACTGCCGGCGCATCTATCCGCCAGTCGCCGTCCCTTTGGGTCAGAACATGATCTATATTCGCGCAACCGAAACTCAAAGGAAACGACTCGTATCAGGTGTACGACGCGAGGTCGTCGTTTTCACCGAGAAGACCCATATTTTTTTTTGTTTACGCGAAACTGAAGCTACCGTGTGGAATAAAAAGGAACTGAGAACGATCCCGATTCGTAAACGATCAAACCGCGTTTTAAGCGTAAATGTTCATTTCCAGTGAACTGCTACTCAGGTACTGTACTCGTCTTGAACCGTCGGGAAACATCACGATTCCCGTAGGATCATTTATCCTCGCACAGCATATACAAATGTATCAGGCATAGACTTCCTTGCGGTTCCCGGTCTCTTGCGTTTCCTGCACACGTCGGAGGGCGCTGTTCGCCCGTTCGTCGGTCAGCTTCCGTCGTCGAAGATACAGGATCGTCGAAAAGTTCCCCAAGATCATGGGTTCGTCCAGGCATGCTTAACTACCTATCAACAGCCACGGCAGAATCACGGTCACGCACAGTGCCGCCAAGCAACTGGCACACATCGCCAGTGGACTGGCAGTTATCTCCGGTTGCATGTCGTCGATCGTGTAATCCTCCTCGGGCTCGAATTCGCGAACTTCGACGTCGCAACGAAAATACACGCGACCACTCTTCAGAAGCGAGTCGTCCCTCCTCAACAGCAGCTTCGAGCCCTGGCGCTCGATCTTCCAGCCGGGCTCTTGAAGCAGCATGCGAGACATATCGCTCGACGGTCCTCTCGTTTCTAGCCTCGCCGACTAGAAAATTTTCCACAGGTCGAATCACTTTTCCGGGCGAGCCCAGGCGCTGGATCCTCCTCACAAAATAAGACTGGCTGTCCCCTTTGTCCCCTGCCGCTCGGTGCGCAGCGACGCGGTATTCTACTTGAGGAATTTTCCAAGTAGAAATCGCTGTCGGATTTTCGCTACCTGAAAGACAAGACACAATATGAATAGAGAAGGTTGTCGGCGGGGATTTCGCTGCGGCATCGAATACAATAGCCGAGCGTATCCGTGAAAGGACGCGACAGCTTAATCTCGTGCCTACTCTGCTCTAATTTTCGTCAAAGATACGCGCAATCTAATCGCCTGGCCTGCTCGAACACGGTGATTCGTCGCGCGGCTCGGGAAACTCGTCGGTCGACAATGACGGAACGCGGGCGCAATGCACACGCATACTTTACGCGCAATGAGATCGCGTTGTCGAACGGCACGCTAATTGCTTTCGTCGCAGGAGAAAATCCGGTCGCGTGGAAGGTGGAGCGGGAAGATAGGAGCGACAAATTCCGGTTTCTTGACGGCGCTTTCGTTTACGTAACAGTAAACCGTGAGCCGTTGCTTTCGAGAAGGGATTGACACAAAGAGATTCGTCCAATTTTCTAGATTCGATCGCAATTCTGTTTCTAAGCGGCCACGACGGCCTGCATATTCCTCGTTGTCGGATTTTCGTTCACCGCGAAGCGTGAATTTTTCCGCTTCGATTGCACGGAATCCTAGGAAGTATCAGAATGCGAGTAGGAAATTATGGAATTGTACAGGCGACCGCGAAGATATATGCGCAGATGTTTCAGTATTTATGGGCATTTAATAAGTGGATACAGGAGCCGCGGGCTGTTCATCAAATTTCCGCTCGTAGTGAAACGAGAATTAATCGAAGCAACTTTACACACTCTATTGCAACTTCTCGGGGCGCGAGTAAAGGCTGCTAAACCAGCCGAGACCGTCGTCGGTTCTAGAAACTTTGTTCACGACTCTGTTGCACGCGATACTCTATGATTGCGATGCATGCGTCGCCCAATTGCGGAAAATTGTCAACCCGATGACAAGGAATCCGACAGGCCGATGCCGACTACGACCATAAAAAGCTTTTGTCTCCCCCCAGCAAAAGGTACAAGAGATTATAAAACCACGAAAACGAGTGACGCTTTATAGAGGGGCAATCTTTTGTCGAGTCTCTCGTTTCTTGGGAGAAGCGAACCATTAATAACACGCCACAAGAACTGGCGAAGGGGTGTCAGAGGGTTTGGAAACGGAAAATTTTCAACGCCACCGCCATCCTACGCGCAGCGTGCACATGTGTGCATGCTTACAAAGCATATACGTTGTTCCAAGGTTTGCCCCGGTTCCGATTGTCCGACGACTATTAGTACCGATCAGACGGAGTTCAAGTCAGAGTGACGTCGAAATCTTTTCTATCGACGAATTAAACGAACCGATCCGTGGCTTCTCGCTGAGGCCTAACGTGACGCACGATTGTTATCTTTCGCAATAAATCCAGTCCATTGCACGATTTATCGAGACGCACGGTGCACGTCACGAGAGATACGCGTCGTTCGCGTGTGACAATGGGATTGCTGACTTACATAAATGCAACGACGAAAGAGCTTCTGGCTCGCTCCAATAATAGACGTAGCAGTGAACTTTGCTCGCTGAATCGATCGTCCCGCGAACCAATAAATTCTACTCCGTCCAGAATGGGGTGCGTTGCCGTGGATCGATATCTTTGCTCGATTTCTCCTTCTCACGAGAACGCACCCCGTTCGACCATAGGAAAGTTCCCCCCTGGCGCCCACGGGGAAACAACGTTATCGCGTTCGTGGAAAAGCCGGGGAACATCGGGGGAGAAAGGAAAAAGCTATAGGAAATTCCATTACGACCGGGCAACGCCATGACCGGAATAGAAAAAATACTAGCACGATGCCCTTTCGGGACTTCGTCACCTTTCCGCTGTTGTTCGCTGCATCGTTCAGAAACAGTAACGAATTTCGATCGTACCGCGGCTGGCACACGAGCCGGGTTACGTCGATTTTCCAGCTCCGCTCGCAATCGATGACAGAAGGGTGTCAGAACAAAACGACAAAATGGTACACGCGGTGCGATTACTAAAGCGAACGTTAATAATACCACGGCACAATGCAAGAACGCGATAATCCTCTCTCTCTCTCTGCGCGCGCGCCCGTTTCACGCTACAATCGGATCTGGTTATCGAATATCAGCTTTGAAACGAATCACCCCGATACCGGCAGTTATTAACGACCACGCGAAATTCATAATTGTACGCGGCGTGCATACAGACTTCTGTAATGCGAAAACCGCCGGTCCGCGAAGCTGCGCCGTGGGAGAAATCGATAGAACCTTCTCGGGGTGATTCGTCATTTCCGCCTGGCGTACGACGAGAGATCAATTCTTCTACTCTCGGCCAAATTCGAACGAGACGAAAGAGATTAAGTGGAGCGAAAGTTCAATCGACCAAAGTTAAGTAGCCGCGAGGCATAAGTAGGTTTGGGGTTGGAACACGGCCCTTTGGGACTATTTTAG
The DNA here is from genome assembly GCA_948146005.1 of Nomada fucata. Taxonomy (NCBI): domain Eukaryota; kingdom Metazoa; phylum Arthropoda; class Insecta; order Hymenoptera; family Apidae; genus Nomada; species Nomada fucata. Next base: position 4,087,915 of record OX411282.1, read on the forward strand.
TCATTCGGGAAATAAGTGGAGGTGCGGCCCGTCTCATTTCTAAGGCAAACCGTGTCGAGCTAACGAATCGGGAGGGTCGGAGGACCGAAAACTGTGCCGTATCGTTTAATTGCGGCCAATCTTCCGGGACGGACGGTAGCGAAAAATGTTTGTACGACGCTCTCGTTAAGAAATAACGCGACGAAAACGAGTATGCAGCGGTACGCGTAGTTCGACGAATACGAACGTGAATACTATTGACCGTCGAAGGAGCAGCGTTTCAGCGCGTTTGAATACACAATCAGCGGGTATTAATAGATCGGCGTTTCATTTCATTCGGCGTTCATAATCAACGGGATGTCTCGGCTTTAAAGACGCTCTAATAACGGGACGACGATGTTCAAGCATGTCCGAGTTGCAGCGAGCGAGCGTTCCCCTTGGATAACCGGGCGTATGGAAACGGAAGTAGAATGTTCCAATTTGGTAAATTGCGGAAGAGACGCCGCCTCCGCTCCGCGCATCCCTATACCCTTAACGCGGCTCCTTCCAGTGAACTTTTTCCGCTCGGCTCTTTTGATACCCACGGCCTCGAAGGCACGCGAAAACAGAAAAACAAAAACGAGAGGGACGAGGCTGGAAGCGCGGGGAAGATATTAATTAATCGGGTCTCGCGAACGAGCCGCAAGCAACGAAGATATCAAAATTAAAGAGTTTCAATGAGCTCGCAAAGGGCGCGTTATTTAACTTCCATGCTCGAGAGTACCGAGGGCAAATTGCTCCGGCGCGATGAGACTTTTTAGCGTGCTTTAGAACGCGGAAATTTGCACACCATTTGCATATCTCTGTGCGCGTCGCGAAAGGAACACGAGTACACCGGGTTACGCGGGCAAAGATTTCCTTTTTGCAGACTGCCCGGCAGATTTTTCTTTTTCCCCCCCTTCAACCGTGGCATTAGTTTAAAACGCTGTTTAAGTTAACAGGCGCCATTCACGAGCTAAGCAAAAAGGAATACGGGTTTACGCCGGTCCGTCACGCACACGTTTTACGCCAGCGAATACAATATGTTTGCACCGACGATGTTCCGATTACGCTTTGCCGGGCTTCTTTTCAACGTCACGGAACGTTCGCAGAGTACAGCCGCTGTCGCCGGGCACGTGTTCGAAATTAGCGGACCGTCGGGGATGCACGTGAATTGTGTCTGTCGCGAAAGCTCCGAAAACAAGGGTCCGCGAACCTTTTGTTTCCTCCGTTACCGAACGTCTATTTGCCGGCTATCGCGGAGCGTTTCAATGGTCGCGACACAATTTCGCCACATGGGTAAACGGCGGCGTAAAACATATTTAAACGCATTTAAAACGCGAGCAGCCCGGGACCTGCGAGCTGGCGACGCGTGTCGCGAAACCGTGTATCCGAGAATTTCATTCAAATCCCGGGGCGGAACGGAGAAATTCGATGCGAAGGATTCGAAGGGGGGGTTGTAAAACAATTTTTGGATCGGAACGACCAGCGTTTATCTGTCGTCGATATCGACGGATCGAAGAAACTTATAAATATTTTTGCGCCCCCGATTGCAATTCGACGCGCGTCAGGTGTGTTTCGCGCGGACCGGCGTTTTCTTTTTCATCGAGATAAATCCGTGCAACCTTGAGCAAGCAACGGCGAATAATCCGGTTACGGGTATAACGGCAATCGTATTAACGATTCGACTCGAATCACCTTTTCTAGTTCGCGCTGAATTCGTAGCGTGTTATCAATTTACGTTCACGCACTCCGCCATTGCCGTCGCCGATTACCCGTGGCACGTGAAACTGCTATCATGAATAATTCAAGTCCCTGCGAAACACAGGAAAACTTTGCGAAACCGGTATCATATATATATATATATATATATATATATATATATATATATATATATATATTTGGCAATTCATAATCCTCGAATGATTCGAAATCCTCGAAACTGTGGAATATTCCGCACGCAAAATCAACTTAGCAAACGACGTGATCTCGTCGTCTTGAGTTCGCCACTTTTTCGCGAGCCCTGAACAGAATGAATGCAACGGTCCGATCTCGGTAATGAGTTCTAAATCTTCCACTGAATGGACCGCCACACGAATATGCATGCCGCGCGGGGGACAGAAGGTTCCACCACCGCCCCACCCCCCTTTCAGTGGGATCCATTATCGGAAAATTTGCAACAGACATCGCATAGAATTCGCTCGATTGTCCAACCCGTGTTCACGGACGGTTCCGCCGCGGTCCGTACCGTGGCATAAATTCGCGCGAGCTTCTCGCACAAAAGCCGGATACGCTTCCGATGTTCCCGTGGAAAACATGGCCACGACGCGATTCCTGTATGCACGATATTAGCATCGCAAATTCGTCCGGTCAGACAAGTTTAAGCCCCGCGTTGTAGCACGTCGAGGGAAAGGACCAAACTTCGTATCGTGCGCGAGGTAAAAGTTCGTTTGGATTCCGTGGGAGGGGGAGAACTCGAAAACACGACGAACGGAAGATTAATTACGTTCGGATAACGATCGTCGACATTGTATTTACGCGATTGCCCGTTCATCGCCATGGCGACTATCGACGCGCGCCCGCGCCTAGTTTCGAATTTGCGATACGTGCACGTATTGCGGAAGCTCCGCCGTCACCGTACCGGCAAATCTGCAAGGTCGCGCAATTGATCCGGAAAAAGCGATGCACCATTGGCGTTCCATTGCGTTGCGCCCGTATTATCCGACGCGATCGCAACTTGCCCCCCCGTCACGCGAAACAGAATATTCCCGTTGCAACGATACGGCCGGGGCGAGGGAACAACAATCGCGCAGAAAACAGAGGAGCGTACGGAATACCTCGTCAACTTTTACACGGCTCGTCGATCGCCATTGTCAACGATAACCCGGCGGGGCAGTGGGATGCGCAAATGTCAAGTTTAAAGCCGACGAATATCACGTGGGCGGTGAAACGTACCTGTTAAGCAAAGCAGCCAATGAACGGAATTCACTGCGACACTGACACGTGGTCCGCTCTTGTTCCGAAACCTGCGACGAATGCCACCGAAACGACGATGACTAACTAAACGAAATGCCAGGTGAAATTGAACACGTCGTTCCCTCGATATACAGGTGACAGGCTGGGAAGCTCGAGAACCGCAATGCACAATGTGCAACGTGCATAAAAGGCTGACACGTCCTACCTCGATCACGTCTAACACACGAATGCGGGAGCCGAAGCAAGGGAAGGAAGCTAGCGAACGCGCAACAGTCGCGAGACCAGAGACCCTACCGGTTGTTCCACGATGCTATACGACCGTTCTGATTCGTCGTTTCTCGTCGGGACGAAGGCCGGTTGGCCCACGATTACGACGCGGCGCGTAGAAGACGGGCGGCCGGTTTTGCCTTCGGCCGAGCCAGCGATCGAGGCATCGGCGTCGGCTGATTCTCGTGACAGATGACGTCGCCTTGGAGTGGAACGACAAGCGCGATAACGTTGCCGATTTGGATATAATTTCGCCCATTAACGTTGGCCGACACGAAGATGCACCATTTTGCACGCTGGTTAAAAGCACTCGCGCGATAACAAACACGCGCGACGTTGTTCCCTCACACGGGAAAGGTTTTCACGAAGGGAAAGCGATATTTCGGTAGGCTCAGCCTTGGGAGAGCCACGCGAGAAGCGATTATAGTTGAGGCTAGAGAATCATTGATTATACGTCTGAGGGGAATCGTGGGCCCGTCGTGAATTGAAGATGACTTTTACTAGGCGTGGTCGAAGGGGACTTTGACAGAAAGGACGGACGCTGAAACAATTGCACCGCGGCCGAGTGAGCAAGCGGAATTCGAAGCGCGCGATTCCAAACGCTTGAATTTAGTTGTCCGCGTTATCGATCCGGAATTATCTCAACGAAAAAGTACCGCCGTGCTTTATCGCCGACCCGCCGACGTCGCGACTATCTCGTCGCGTCCTCCGCTTTGCTTATTTCGGACGAGCTTCCTCCTGGTAACAAGTAACACAGGCTTCCAGGCACTTCGCGCAAGGCCAGGTGAACGATACCGGCCAGAAGTTTCTTCATAAGGCAAAGTTGAGGATCTGCGAACTCGGGAAACCATTCGCGTACCCACGGAGAACGTCGGCAATCGTGTCAAGCAGTGGTTTACGCCAACCTGAATTCACTTGTTTTCGTAACGACGACCGAGACGATGGCGGACCGCCGAGTCCGAAGATATACTCTTCTATCGATCGTCCGTGGATGGAGCGGCACGTATACGGGAAAAAGGATCAAGAATGTTATCGGGCCCGATCGAGAAACGAGAGACGACCGAACCAGGTCTACCGAGGCTCCGCAAACCGCGGGCAAATAATAACTCGCCGATAGAAATCCACGAAGGAAGGACGTAATCGAAGTTGCGGTAGAAGTAACCTTTGCCGTGACCGCGGATCGCAATTAACTCCGAGTATGTCAAGCTGATAGCAAGTAAGAGCGGTTCAGCTACCTTGTTATAGATTACGGGGGACTAATGCGAACAGCGGAAGGCGTGTCAGCCGCAACGACCAATCGCCCGAGAACGCTCGGGGAAACGATGCGGCGATAGCGAGGAGGAAAATTCTCTGGGAATTAAGACGCCCTGTAACGGGGACAAACAACGGGGGAGAATCGTTTAATGTATAAGAGAAAAGTACGGGAAAGTCGCGCGAGGCACGAGACGATAAAGCAGTGATGCACATGTACTTGAGAACGATATCGCTGTGTAACAAGGTTGTATAAATAATACAATAATCGTGCTTCGCTGGGGATATCGAACAGCCTAACCTTGTTTCACGATAAGCTTCTCGTTCCTGTTGGAAAGTGTAAAGACTCGCGGGCGGCCACTTATTATCGTTTCCCTTCCTCGAGACGTCGAAAGTGAAGCGCGTACCGAATTCTTTCGGGCCCTAGCTTGACCCATTTTCTCCCCGGTCTGTGTTTCCTTGTCTTGCTACCGTAACGGGGCCCGGGAAAGAGAAGGACCGAGACAGATGGATTGGAATTGGCTACCTTCGCGTCTACGTATATGTACACGTATCTAAGTGTATTGACCGGTCGCGCGTTTATTCAAGGCGCCTTCCCAATTTCCTTATTAGAATGTCTGCGTAGTTTTCTCGTGAGTATGTATGTCACGATTCTGCATTGTACAAAGCTGTCGTTTAGCTAATGCCACCGTACCTCTCCCCCCCCCCCCTAACCCTGCTCGTCTTCCACCTCTGTATGTATTTATCGACGCGCGCGATAGATAGATGTTTGAATGATGTTGAATATGAATATTCGTTTTTTATTCGCCACGCGATATTACGTAATAAGCCGCAGAGGTAACCTTACACAAGATTATATCGATATCGAGAGCGGAGCGTGCGGTAACTAAATGAAAAATTCCATATCGCAAGGCTGAGCCAATATCGAGGTCGTTTATTGGTACCGCCGGTATCGACTCGCCTATCGAATTATCGGTGGAACAATTAAAGTGCGGCTAAATAACACCGGCGGAAGTATTTGTTTCCCCGATGGGAAAAAACAAAAGTTGCCGGTGAAATTGAGAAAATGCAACGAACGTTTCTACCCGGTGAAATAATATTCGACGAGCATCGCGCGAACGGTCGAACGCCGCGAGGCAAAATGGGACGATATAGAAGAACGGGGCGGGGGAAACGTCGGCGGAGAAATGTGTGCCAAAACATATTTTCGAACGTCGACGTGTTCTTGCAAAAATTTGTCCGTCGCCTTGAAACGAGTCCAACGGCAGAGATCGATAAACAATTTGTATACGCGTAGGCACGTAAAGCAAAATACGCGCCGGGCCTGTCGAAAGGGACAGATCGGATCAAATGTCGCAGCCGATTCCGATTCAACCGTGGAAACATTTCTGGAGCGATAACTCCGAAGGTATAACAGAGGTGGCAGCCGGTTATTTACGCGAAGGCTTACAAACCGAGCGTGGCCTACGTGGGTGGCGGAGGATCTCCATGAGAAATTTCGCTATTTCTACTCTATCCGTCGAGTTTTATGCCTCCTCTCCTCGTCGCGTCTATTTTTCACAGTCGTCTCTGATTTATATTCGTGCATCAATCAACCTCCGATGGTAACTATACCCGCCGTGTCGCGTCGCCTTCCCAGCACTTACTATTGCACACGAAACACAAGTCCAATAAGAATATGCATAATTGCGACATCTTGTCGTCAATAACCCCGAGGTCAGAAGCTTCGACGAGCTGGCACTGCGACGAGAGGGAAGAAAAAGAAGAAGAAAAAAAAAAAGAGAAAACGAAGATCCCGCGTTCATCTTGCCTCGCTCGAACGACGCGTTCTCCTCCGTCTGTGTGAAACGCGCGTGTGCACGTACAGTAAGTACTTACAATACGAGTCGTTTGCGATGCACGTGGACGTGTTTCAAGTCGACAACGACGAATGAAGGCTGGGCAATTGAAAGACGTCCGCGGGAAAGAAGTCAGTGACCCCGATCGTTATTATGCGTTAACGCAGTTACATGAATTCAAAGAATCCCGGGTCTCGCGTCACTCGAATACGATTTCCAACAGTGGCCGTACTCCAATTCGATTGCCGTCTTTCGAACGGTATAGCGAGTGTCAATAGAAATAAGGTCGGCCGCAATCGAAACATAAACAAGCCAACGGAGATGACGCTCGAAACAGAGAGCAACGCGGAAGTGAAATCGTTAATGGAGCTTGCGCATATATATATAGTAAAAATTGTACTACGAACGGAATACTATCGTATCGTGCGACGCATCGAAACGGAACCCCGGATCGGATTGCACGCGTTCGAAAGTTTCCGCGATCTATTCTACGGGGGAAACGATGAATGACACATCGCGTTCGTAAATATCTTCGAAGTGTTCGAGATACGCGCGTCTCGGGCGCGGGGGAAAGAAATTGTGACGTCCAAGGACGAAATTAAAGGTCCATTCAAGAATCACCTCGCTTTAGGAACGAGATCGACGAATACGCGCGACGACGATAGCTGTTCGCGATAGAGAGAGATCGTAAAATCTGCGAAGCGTCGAACTACACGTGTTCCGAGCATCGGGACCGAAATTCGAGACGATCACGGGGGGAGATAAGAAGCCTCGAGCTTCATTCAATGCATTCAGGACCGCGCGATGCCCATTCGGGAACTATGTGCATGCATACACGCGCACATACGTGCGCATGTATTTATATCTCTCCCCGTTTTACGAGGGAGATGCAAAAGCTATTCATTACCGTGTCATAACTATGTATACGTATATACACGTAGTATGTAAGAGACACTTGCAGCCACTTGCGGTCGCTGGACCGAGCCACGTACATAGTCGCAATGACCTGACCAGGATTCCCGTGAGTTTCGTTCGCTCCTTTCGTCTCTACCCCGTCAGCCGGCCCCTCTCTTGGCAAACTTTGGGCATCGCTCCAAGATACCGCAGAAATCGCATACCGTGTTAGAAATTCAGGGCAGTTTGAACTTGGCTCGACGAAGCACCGGCTGAATTCCGCCGCAGCGGCACGTGGGACCGGGCAAGTGCCGCGGGTCAGAGAAATTGAAATTCGTGCCGGCTTTTCCGCAACTTTTCCGACCTTCGCCGATCGATTTTTGTGAACGGGACGCACCGCGAATCGGGCGATCTGCAACTTAACCGAAATATGATTTCGCGAACGCGATTCCTTATGTAGGAAAGGAAAGAGCGGAATATCGGGGAATGTTATTTAACCAATCGTGTTTCACGACGCCGGAAATTTGCGTTCGCGAGCTGCACACGTAACAGTCGAATATTTACAATTTTTCGAAAACAATTTCTCGTCGCGCAATTTTGCCCCACCAGCGTGCAGCAATTTGCGTTGCTCGAAGGAACGCGATAGAGCGAAATTGAGAGTTGCAACGTAATGGAGAAAAAATGGGAAGTGGCACAACAATTTACCATAGTCAAAGCAGCATTCTGATTACTGAAACGTAAAATTCGTTAATACCGCGTCAATTACGTCGCCGCATCGTTTACGTGAAAGAGATCAAAGAAAACCTTATTTCGTACTTACCTGGATATTGTTTCATTTCTTCGCCGATAACGGCACAAAATGTAGGTGACGTGAACTTCACTTTCATGCGGTGTTACATAATAAATTTGTAACGCGACGGGACATCGGTAATCGTGCGTTCGGCACAATTGCGACGAATCGAAGGAAGGAGATTTCAATTAGAAAAAAAAGCCACTCCAACGAAACAAAGATCTCCGTTCATTTCGTCGCTTGAATTCAATTCGAGCGATAATTGTCGCGCAACGAGCGCGCACAGTACGCGCCATCTAACAGAAAAGACGGGAAACATTTCAAATAATCGTTAAAAAGGCTTCTGAAAAGTATCATTAAAGTAACGAGGTTTGGCATTATCATGGAAAATTGCCACACGGGCAAATGAAAACATCCATTACGATAAGCGCAACGTGACACAGAATTACTATGAAAAAATTTCGATGATGCCTTTGAAAAGCAACAAATCCCGATCCCCGCGTTACGCTATATTATTAATATACACGTTCTCGTTGAATCTCCCGTTCAATTGTAAAGTAAAGTGTCACTGGACATTTACAATTCAGTCGATAATGAAGGATCCTTTAACACACGTACCGCGACGAGCTGCAGCTTAAGCGGCAAGAGTACCTAATTGTTCTTAATTAGACTAAATTGAAGGTTACCGGGGGACAAGTAAATGTGAACCGATCCATGCCATCGTCCTTCTTTCAGCCAATCGTGACACTCGTTTTTACCGACGACTACCAATCGTAAGGCAAATCTTATCAGCGCGAAGAGCGCCAATTCGACGTCCTAGATTAAAGTAGCTATAATTGTTTTGTTTTCCTTCCCCTAATATTTCGCGGGCAGGTTTCGTTGAAATTTGCAACGTTTCTATAAAAGTATTCATCGTTCACATCGTTCCATTCTTTTCGCCGTCGACGAAATGCATCGCGCGATTCATAAATTCAAGCTTCCGGGCATTTCGTACATCTGACATTATTGTACGTCAGTTGCTGATTGGTATCTGTATGCGATCATTGTATACGAGCATGGTAATAACGGTGAAAATGTCGGGCAAATAACAGAGCGGAGGAGAAAAGGTACTTACCTCGGATGTAGGGACGAAAGCACTAGGTCCATCGAATGCTGGCACTGGCACTGGAAGTCCCCTATCCTGTAATGAATGTTTCAGTTACTAAAAAGACCTTATTTCTGGCATGCTACAGCGGTACAGCAAGTTAAGCTGATTACTCCGTAGCCCGGCTAGCTCAGTCGGTAGAGCATGAGACTCTTAATCTCAGGGTCGTGGGTTCGAGCCCCACGTTGGGCGAGATTTTTTCTTTTGCGCTTCGAAAAAAAATGCATTCAACGAACGCACTTACGTACATCATTTTGGGTGAATAAGTTGGCAAGACGATTTAGCAAGATCGTGGCGCGTATAAGGGACAAAAAGTTGAGCGCACAATTCGTTGAAAAATAATCATTACGCAGATATTTCAGCGGCACACGTCGTACAGTAGTATTGATCGGACTTTCGCGCACCGAAGACGCACCGTATTGATTACAAAAACGAGTTCCAAAACGACACGAACCGAGACACTGTACGCAACTCTATTATTTTTAAACCCGATAGCGCGTCGTCGTGTATTTTGTTAAAATAAAGTATTCAATTGCATCCCCGTTTTGGCATCATGCAACAAGCAGCAAATGGCTGGCTTATTTTTAGGTCGCGTTTCGAAACTGTCCCAGATATAGATTTGTTACAACAACTCCATTAAATGCAACGCATCGATGGAACGAGATTGTCATCGGCGAATTTTGCGCAGAGGTGAAACTATTCTCGGCGTATAAAAATATAAAAATAGCCTTTTCGCGAAATGGAACCGCCACCGCGACCAGTTTATTTACGTGTACCTCCGCAAGACCGTAAACTTTTTCAGAGAGCATTCACCGTTCCCAAACCCTTTCTACGAAACGTTCGGACCGGTGCTCGTAAAACCAATGATTCAGAATGGGTGGGGGGAGGAAAAAAAACAACACTTCGAGAACTCAACTTATTTGAAACGCTCCTACTCTTGAACTTTCCATCGCCTCGGTCTAATTTTACAGTTCCAAAAGTTCTCAATCGTAACGGTATTAAACTACCAAAGCCATCGGACCGCATGAATATGTATTACGTAATATCCCGTTATTGCTACGAACGTAATAAAAAATTTAATATACCCTCACCTTAACCATCTCCAGGATTTCCGCGCACTTGGTCCTAACGTTCTGGAATGGGCAATTCACGCTGAGCCTCAATATCACCGGGAGATGCAGAGTCACCAAGCTCAAGTACTTATTCGCCTGCGCCAGCCTCGGACCGTCCAGGGCGTTCCCGAGATTAAGCATCCTACCAACATCACCGGGACTCACGTCGGGACTCTCCAGAACCCTGCCGCTCTTCGAGGAGACATCTTCGTCCTGTGAGAGTGGTCTCTTGATTTGACCAGCGCTGAACTTCCTCTCCTCGTTCTTGCGCAAGTAATCCTGCGACGGTTCGGCACGCGTGCAACGCTGCCTGCCGTCGTCCAAGCATTCGTCTGTATAGATCTCGAAGTTCTTCAGATTCATGTCCTCCGTGCGATTGTCGTCCTGTCTATGATAAACATCATTCGCGTTCTCGTTCTCGAAACCGTCCAGCGTGTTGAACACCACCCCGTCGCGATTTCTGATCGTCATCTCCGTCTCGTCGAACGAGACATCGTCCACGCTGTCGTAGCATCGGCGATCGCGCGTCAGGATGTCCCCCTTCAAACGGAAATTCAGATTCCGCCGGTCGAAATTCGCGCCGAGATTCTCGTCGAATTTCGGGCTCTTCCCGTAGATCCTGGTGTCTGAGTCCAGCTCGTCATCCTCTAGCTGCTTCTGCTTCGCGCCTTTCACTTTCACGTAATTCTTCGCCCTGGGCCTATCCTCCTGACTCGCCTCGTTCAGTCTCTCGCTGGACGACGAGCCGATGTATTTTCTTTCGCTCTCGCTGCTCGACCCGAAACGAGCCTCCGAGCTGTCTTTAAACCTTAGACACCTGTCCTGCGTGTCGATCTTGAAGCCTTTCCCCTCGTCGGACGATGTCGAATGGCTTGATCTGTAATTCTCTACGTCGCCGACGTATCTTCTTCTCCCTTTCGGCGTGCCGTAGCCGGTCTCGTTTCCCAAACGCCCGTCGACACAGTCGAACGAGCCCGACGGGTACCTCTCGGAGCACTCGAGGCTCGTGTCCTCGAGGAAAGCAGGATTCTCCGTGACGCTCTGGGGGAAGAACCCCTCCGTCATGAAGGTGTCCTGAAGCAACTGCTGTTGGTGCGGTGACTGCACGTTCTTTGGTGCCGACTTGGTCGGTGACCGTTCGACGTTCATGTCGTACCTTCGTGTGAAAGGCAACGAAGTGTCCGTTAATGCATCGGGAAGTGTACGCGTGAAAAGTTTGTACGAAAAGTCGACGGGGAATATTCGCGGGGTGTTCGGCAGGCAGATAGCTCGCACATAAGTACACATCGTAAGTATATACGTATTTCTCCGAAGGGAACGATCAACGAATAAAGAATCTGTGACGTTCCGTCGTGCGACGTTCGCGCGTCCAAAGCTCACGAACGACAGAGCATCGCTACAGACGTTTCTGTCCGTGAAGTGACAGGGATATAAAGGCAAAGATATCCGCGATAGGAACTCTCTCAATATTGACACGCATGGTTTTATCGGTACGTATCGTAGCGACACACGCATATACGGCGCGTGCGACACTTACCTTCCATCTTGGCTCTTGAACGTTCCCCCTACGTTCTCCGGGTCCTCCATTTCCCCGGTGTCGTCCCAGTGATTCGGACTGCCAACCCCACCGAGCCATCCCTCAACCGTGTTCCTGGCCGCCGCCAGGGCGATGTTCCTGGCAGTTTCATCCCTTGCGCACAAAGGCGCTAAAAATCTGCTAACGATCTCGACTTCGTCACCCTTTGTGGAGGTGCCGCTTCCCGAGGAACTGTTCGGATCTCTGTACATCTCGTCTTACTTTCCCTCGCCCACCCGCCTATTTCGGTTCTCTCGCCTCGGTCTTTTCGTGCGACTTCCGCGCACTCTATTTCCCGCGATACCACATACGTATATACGATATACAGATCCGTTTGTCGCGATATCGACGACAAAGTTCTAGATATTTAATTTAGTCTAATCTCGTATAATTTATGGTACAAGTGCGTCGGTTAGCTTCCCGGTCCTTGCTAACCTTGCCTCGGTTACGAGTTCCCGCGATATGGGGATTGTTTTGACAAAGCTGGAACAGAAAAAGGAGGAAGATCAATTTTTCAAGGGGCCGTAAGGAATTTCTATGATCGCCACTAAGCCGATCGATCGTCGCGAGAGTTCTAGCTTTTTCCCTGGAATCGACCGGGCACGCGGTGAACGATGGAAATCAAAGAAAAATAGAAAGAAAGGAGGCAACGGTTGCGGGCCACGGTGCTATCGTTGCGTAATTACGGTCGTTTCGTCGCGTTTTGCTGCGAGAATCGGTCGTAAAACTCGTTTCTCGAGGATTTTACTGGCGCTGCAACCCCGCCAGTCGTTCCAGGGCGATAGAAAGTAAGCAGTGTCGACTGTCGAGCGATCGTGCGGCGATCTAGCGCTGTTGAGGCTCGTTCTAGAGAAAAGGAAGGAAAAGAAAGCCAGGTGAACCTAGCGGGCGCCCACCTTCGATAGGAAACGATCGGCCGGACGATTCTCTTCAGGAACCGATCGATCGAGTACCGGCTTTCTTTCGACGATTCTCCCCTTTGGTTCGATATTTTCTTTCCTCTATTTCTCCGCTCCTCTGCCTCTCCGCTCCTCTGTAGAGCTCGGGTATGTTGCAGTTATCTTAACGGCAACGGTGTTACGTTATTCTTTACATCGTTGCGAGCCAGTTCTCTCGCCGAAGTGCTCCAGAAATTTCGAAGCGGACTGGGGCTATCTTCGTTCCGTGCTGTTCACCGACGTCGCGCTTGATCCGTTGGACGTCTGGAACAGACGAGACCGACAAAGTTATCGCATAGAACGCCTCGACGCGAACGGCACAAGATACAGAGTGCAACGAAAAATGGAACGAGCAACGAGGTAAACGAATCGGAATCGGAACGTCGAACATTCCCCGCTACCGATTCTTCAGCGGCCGCTTATCGAATTTCAATTTGCCCCTCGACTTAATTGCCATCGACCGACTTAATATCCGTCCGGGGCGAAGATCGGGCGTCTCGCAAACGTAACCGAAAGCTAATAGGGAAGCACCTTTCCCCCGTGGTCGCGAAGCTGCGGGCAGATTATCGTCGGTCGAACATTACGCAACGAACAATTGAACGCCCGCGACTCTAACGGTGTTCTGAACTTCAACCGCGTAATCAGCGTCGCATTGTGCCGCCAGTTAATTCTTGCTCGCATTGTTGTTACCGTTCGCGCACGACGTAACTCGTTGCTGCTCGCCCTATATTCCTCTTGTCTCAACTATTCCGACATCGCGACGCAACCATCGATCTAGCCGCCTGTCGTGACCTCATCGAGATAAAAATTTCATCGAACCGGCAAGCCTCACCGGGGGCTGGGAATACTGAATGAACTATTATCGGACCGTTTACGCAATTAGTCGACGTCGGGCTGCGGCAGTCGCATTGATCGAACGACACCCCCGGGAGGATGCCTAGGTCAAGGCTACCGGGGTCAGGAAATAAGAGAGGTCGCCTGAACGCCGCAATCTATCGAGAAGAAGAGGAGAGCCCGAGCCAACCGGTCTCTTGGAGTGGATAAAAAGGGGGTGCATTCGAGTTCTCGACGGAGGCAAGTCGATGCTGATTTCTCTGCGTTACTGCCCGGATTGGAACACGTTGAGATGGAAAGGCTCGATATCGGAAAATAAATCTGTTCCCCTGCAGTTTAGTATTTTCTCTGTTCCATCAAAGATAGCATAGTTTAAAGATAGCTTTGGTAGTGACGCGCGTACGACTATATTGCAGTCGCGAGGACAACGGAAAATTCCTGCAATCGTGAATCTTCATCGAAGCAAATTAAATAAAACACATCGCGAAGAAGTTGCCGTGTACAACGACAATGTAATTGCAGCGTAAAGTCCGGGGGTATATAACTGCACGCCGCTACGGATCGATAGAACGTTGAATCGCGAAGTAACAAACAGACGCACGGAAAGGGGAACGCGGGTGGGTGTTCAAGGAAAAGAGATTCATTACGGGTTCCGCGATAATAACGCTAACTAATTGTGAGTGGCAATGCCGAGGATCTTTAGACACGGATCAATGATGCGGCAAACGCAAGGTTCTAAGCGGGCAAGATGCGTTCCGTTTTGCGCAATGTAGAATCGCGTTCATCGCGATGTCGAACGAGCAATGAAAAGGTCGCGCCGCGTGTAGAATTCGATCCCACGCACCGAAACGTGCCATTATTAGGCACGCTGTTTTCGCGTTGCGTAACGCAGAAAACGCCCGTGGCGAATTGCTTCTCGGTACGCGGTTCGACGATTCTGTCCCGTTGAAATTTTTAGTCTCGCGCGATGGCCACATTTTTTCCATCGCCCGGCTAGCCTCGTCCTTTCCCAGAAAGCTCCGCTCGAGAGCCTTCTTCGCGAACTATCGATCGTGCTACTCGATACGCGAAACAACAGCCGCGTTCGTCCACCGCTCGTTCCTGATTTTTTAATATCTCCGGTAGATCGATGACCCCCCCCCCCCCCCGAAGAACGCTTTGAGCAGCATTCGGAGCGTCCGCGCGCGGGGCGAAACACGCAGAAATTGCGAAAGGTTTGCAAAAAAGGTGTTTAGATGGAAAACGGTGCAAGAGAAAAACAAACGGAGTTTGAACGCAGAAAAGCGAGAAGAAGCATTGAGTCACGGCACGCACAATATAACAACGATCCAACAGCAAGTTTTATCGCCCGGGGAAAGGAAAGAAGAAACAGCTGAAAAAGGAAAGCAAGGAAGAGAGGGCACAAAACGGCGTTTCCAGCGTTTCTTCGCAGCGATCTCCGGAACGATCTAAATATTTATAATTCCCCAAAGCCTAACCCGTTCCCGTTCGCGCCGCTATGAATTATTAATGTCGCGCCGTGCTACCGTACGCCGGTGCACGTTGCCGTGCATTCCTGATATGTGTACTTTGTCTTCGAGATATAAGGATGGTCAGGGCCTTGCGGACGTGCGGGGCGATAAAACGGTCGTATCACGTGCCCGGTGCCATAAGAATTTCATGAAATCCGGGCCAAATCAAAACGATTGAAAAGTTCGCGCTTCGTTTCATTAACGGGAGAGAATCCGATGATCCGGTAAGTTTTTTCCAAACTTCGCACGTGTACATCGGCGGCGACGAACCTCGACGTTATTTGTATCATTCGAGCTGATTATCATCTTCGTCGCGTGTAATTATCGCCCGCCGTAAAAGAATAATCACGGATGGCCGTGGTGGCTGGTTAAGCCGCTCGTTCGGTGCATCGTGATGCAACGAGAAAATGCAATTTCTCTGATCGCATATTTATAAACTGCCGTCCGATGTTACGGGTCCCGACACGATCGCGTTACGCTCGATCGTCCAGCCGATGATCATCGTCCTGCTATATCGTACGCCTTCCCCCTCGGTCGACTACTGTGATACGATTAATAAAGCTCATTACATCTTCGCGCAATACCGATCGCGTTCGTCGCTATTTCCTTGATGCACCACCAAATGTTTCCCCGATTACGAATCGATTGTCGATCTCGCCAAGATACGGGGGAACATCGTGCACACCTGGCAACCGCCGCCACCGTGGAATATTCCTCGACGTAAATTGCATATTGGCTTTCTCGAATTAACAAGAGCCGTACGCTCGATCCCGATCGGGCATGGAAACCGCAGTATCCCATCGATGCACTATCCGATTTCTTTCCTACGTAGTTCAACGTGCACTAGGTGCAATCGCAACAGCCTGGCACGGTCGAGAGGGCGAGAGTCCTTTCAAAATAATTCCCCGCGAGGGAAATACACGCGTGTCCAGCAGAGAAGCAGCGGACGCTCGACGTGTTCGCCAAATTTTACGACGACCGAGTCGTTTCGTGATCGCCCTGAAAGCGATGCTGGAGGAAATCGTTACATCGGCCGTGTTTCCAGATTCGGTCGAAGCGTACGCCAGGCTCACCTGTGGACGCCCGAACGAAAACTACCGCCGCGGTGTCCGTTGGATCGATTCGACGATAACGGTGCGCGACAAAAAGCTGGCTAAATGAAAAAGCATCGCGCCGACGTTACGACCTTGCGACACGCGAGAAAACCGCGATAACGCCGCGACCGCGAATGCTCCAAGTGCAGAACGCTATCAGCGTAATACTTTCTCGGCGAAAACAATCTCCCTCGGCTCGATGATTCACGGGTCGACGATATAATCGCGCGATCTCGAGAACCGTCGCGGGATTCGATTCGACCCGGATGAGTTTGTTAATCGGGGGGGGGGGGGGCTAATTACTTGCTCGTTTTAACGAGGATATTGAGGAATTTACGAGATATTCGGCACGATATCAAATATAAAATTATGGGCCGTCGGGTAAACGGCGAACCGTTGCGGAAGAAGTTAACACTGTATTAAGTACATTTTTTCCTTACCTCTTAGAGAGTGAATTTACGTTAATCGACATGTGTCGGAATGCTCGAGGATCTGGTTACTCCTTCGTGCAGCTCCGATCGTCGCGAACGAACGGAAAGATAATTTAGATCAATACACAGGCGAGGTTGCTAGAAAATATCGTGTCCGATGTTACGTGAAAGGGTGGCACGTTGTCGGAGTAATGATTGAACGTGTCTTAAGAGCCGCAATGTACAATAATCGCAGCGAGCGAGATTCGTGCAACGCGGAATCGATAAAATGCTACCCGGCCGGATTCCCAATCATTTGCCTAACAATTTCGCCTAACGTTTCCTGTTCCCCGTGCTGCACACGCTCGAACGGCGAAACATCGAGGAACCGCCCGATAATTCGCTGCTATTTCGGTTCCTCCCGGTGATTTCGAGACCGCGCGCGATTCGATGGATTTAGCATCGCGAACTGTACACAGGCGTGCATAGGCGAACGGTACTCGGAAGATGAATGTCCTTAATATTTAACGCCCGTTCCCCCCTTTTCATTACCCGAAAATTACGTTCGAGTCACTACGCCGAACGTACGATATTCTTGCACGCGATACTTGTTGAACGTTACTCCCGAACCCGAGGCACTGAAATTCACGTATTCGAAACCGCTGACCAGCAGTGTTCGGAGCGTGTGTAGCAAATGCAACGACGTTACTGGGTGTCGGTCGTCGTACCAACCTGGCATAACAAGTAAGAGAAACGGGACCTAAAATAATGTACTTAATATCACCGCCTTCCATTTCCCACCCGTAACGCCATCCATTCAGGACAGGCCACAGATGTGTGTACATGTGCGCGCATACTCCGGTGTACCATTGTAACGTATGCTTTCCGAGCTATGCATCCAACACTTGTTGAGCATTGGCCTCCTCCTGGCCAGGAGGTGTTTGCGGACGCGACGTCGCTGATCCGTTTATGAACGCCGCGTTAATTTTAATTGCACCCTCGCGAATTCCGTTACGACGGGAAGAATGTAAGAGGAAAGCGGGCAGCAAACCCTGTAAAGCCTGTTTCGCTATTATTACCCTTTCCTTTTTTTTTTTGTCGCGAGGAAACGCAGGAATACTTTGAACGAGAAACGAAACACCGCCGCCGGATAAAGATATCGTTCCGCGGTTGTCCCCTCCGTCTTCGTACGCCGGCGTGTCCCACGCTAGTCCAAGTTTGCGCTGTCGGATAAAGCCGTTTGACCAAGTTTCCTCTCTTTGTACGCGGCAAGGCCAGCGTCCGGTGCTCGAAGCGTTCGAGTAAATCCGTGCAACGACACCGGCCCGTAACGATATGGCATGATGTGCCCCCCATTCCTTGCGTGCAACACTTGTTGAACGCTTCGCCTTCGAGTCGCCGGACGAAATTGCACGGATCGAACGCGACGATGGCCAGATCCAACGTCGGTTCTGTTAGCGGCGAAACGACCGCGGCATACGCGGTGTACGTGCAACCGAGGTGATGGATAACAGTATGACACGCGGCGAGAGGGACGGGACGGAAACGAGGCTGCACCGTTCGCGATAGCCACGTAGAGGGAGGCGGAATACGACCCTGATTGTCAAGGAGAAATCTGCAGCGCGATCTCGCGCGGACTGCAGTCGCTGGAATAACGCACCTTCGTTTAACGCTGCGAAAGGGAAGAGGCGAGACGGAAGAAACTTCGGTGGGACCGTTCGGCGGTAGAAATCGTCGTTATTAACAATAATCTCGATATACTCGTAACAACCGTCGATCGTGATTTCATTCGCTCGCCGTTCCGCCACGCCGAATGAGTCGAGGCGACGCTGCTCTAGGATAGGATACTCTCTAAGTCGTGTACGACAAGCTGCGTTATCAACGAGTTAACGTTGTAGCAGATAAGCCTGAGGAAATATTTGCCGACGAACACCGACGAACCCCTTGAAACGGACGTACGCGTGTACGTGGCTCCAGACCGCGGCAACGCCATTGTTGGCTAATGGAAAGATTATCGCGGTGATCCATTGCCTTTGTTCGAAAGTTGTCCGGTTTCGCGAAGTTCGCGAGTTAAAATGTGGAGGACAATGTGGACGCGAGATTACAAAAAGGGAGCGAGCCAGGGTGCTGGTAGCGCCGGTGGTTTAACGAAGCAAGCGTCGCGTACGAATTAGTAGAAAGGGTTTCTGAAGCGAGCAAAGTTAAGGGAACTAATGAAAAGACGACGAAAAACAGTGCCAAGCGAAACCCGGGTTCTGCAAGAATATATGTACGCGGTAAACGCTGCACGTACGAGTCAAAACGGGCCCGTCGGAAACGAGGTTACGGGCTGTGCATCTGCTGGCTCCGGTATCTATCCGTCGATAGACGGGTACGTGGCCGTGGACGCTAAACAAATTCAACGATCTACGGTCTATGTCACTTAATTGTGGATAATTAATCGCTGCATCGGCGCTACACCGTCTCGGTCAGTCTCGTTATATAATATCCGTGAATTGTGCCGGAACAGGCCGCGATCTTACAAACTCTCAAGCGTCACTGACCAGTAAGTGGGCGAATAGAGTCGTAACACGTATAGTCGAGTTGGCGAACGTGCACAGAGACGAGGCTTTAGTCACGCATTCGACCAGGGTATCGGATCCGTATGGAATCCTCGCCACGCTCGTAGGAACACCTGGCCGCAAGCGTCACAGTTAATTTGCACTTTCTATGAATTTTAATCGGCCCGCGAACGGAGGAGGATCTGGAGACAATGGCACGTACACACACACAGGCCACGATTATCGACCGTTCGGTCCGATGTTCGACCGTGTATCTCGTCCGCGATCCTCGGGGGGACAATCGTGCCGATACCATGGAACTCGTTATTCTCCTCGTCGGGAGATTATCATTATGGGGTCACATTACGAGGTTACGTTTCGTTTTCTCGACTGATGGTAGGTAATGGAAGAGAAAAAAAGGGGGGTGGAAGAAAGAGCGAAGATCAGTCGAGAGAGCGAAAGGAGCACGCTTTAACGATCGCGTGTTCCGCACAGGTGAACGCGAGGTCAATCGTTTCTTCTGCAATGTCCGATAAACCACCGAGAACTGAGAAATGATAAACGATAGACAGCGAACGCGCGAGTATTTGGATACGAAAGGAAAAAAACATATGAGAGAAAAGAAGAACTGCTATAACGGTGCACCGTGGACGGCGACGCGGAATTCGGTACAGAAGCGTGTAAAATCATTGCGACGGGATTAAATAGAAATCGCAGCGGGTTACGCTACCTCCGGCGGTGGCCGCAATCTGAACCTGAAATCTAGACGATGAACACTGGAAGCGAGGAGGAACAACATTTTGCCAGCAGCAAACCGTGTAAACAGCGATTCCTTGCCGAGCCGGGACAGCAACGTTGCTAAAAACGAAAACGGCACGCCTGATACACGGTGCGTTGCACAGCGGATCGCCTATGCGCACGCGAGGAGCAAACGCTTGCGGAGCGTTCGGCGCATGGTGCAACTCGCATTCACGCGGGCGTGCACGCGTGCATATCAATTTCGTTCGCGCAGAGGAGTCGCCAAGATCTCATGTAAATCATCGAGGCAAGATGGCTCCTCCTTATTTGCTTGGCGCAATGTGCACGCAACACCGGAGTGGTAATGCTCGAAGCATGTTTGAAAAGCGAAAACGTGGCGGACAGGGACGAGAGACGAGGCGAGCGAGCGGAGAGGAACAGGGGGGGAATAGGTGTGTCGAGAATTACACGCGTGAATAGTGCGTTTCGCTGTATAATGCGTGTAGAGCGCAGCGCACCGATGCACTCGCGCAATGGACGAGCAGTCCCGTGGTATACCTCGCTGTGAGTCACCGCGAGCAACTACTTATCGTGGTATCGTAAATAGCGAGAGAGGAAGAGCGAGGGAGAGCAAGAGAACGAGAGAGAGAGACATTGGGCGCAGTCAGGCTCTGATAGCGTGCTCCGTTCTGGCGAAAATTCGTTTTTCCTTCTTCGCAACCGCGAAACGTACGCGTCCGATCGCTTCCTTGACACGATTTTTTTTACCGTGCTATTACAATACGCCACGAGAGCTAACTGGACACGGTCGGGAAATGCACGAGATGAGATTAATATACACGGTTAAAAGAGCTCGTCGGTAATTGCATATTGTACAATCCATCCTGAACAGTAATGGAAGATAAGAAAACGCGCTTCCATTTGATACTGTTGTTCCTGAAATAAATCTCGGGACTCTCCGTTTTCCTAGTGCACCGCTACTTCAGCAGAATATTCCATTACTTTTATTGCACGGCCATTTGTGCGCTATCGGAAATTACCGCAAGCTGTTTGTCCTCGTTTGGCGACAAAGGACTTTGACATTTTCCCGAAACTTCCTCCCCCCCACCTGATTATCCACCAATAAACCCATAAAATGTATCACCGAGGTTGAAGGAAACTCACACGTTTCGAACAATTCTGTGGCTAACAGCCTATCGATAGCGACTCGTAGTCGTTCTACCGAATAATCAATATCTGAAATTATCGAACCGTTTACGACATATCCCGCTGACTTCCGTTCATAAAGAGGAACCAACGTGGGGAACGCCTGTCGACGTCTAATTGCCCACCGATTTTGTCCCTTCTCGTTTACGTTCGGTCTCGCGACGTTAAGTAACTAACGATCCTGCGAGAGAACCTGCACAACTT
The DNA here is from genome assembly GCA_948146005.1 of Nomada fucata. Classification (NCBI taxonomy): domain Eukaryota; kingdom Metazoa; phylum Arthropoda; class Insecta; order Hymenoptera; family Apidae; genus Nomada; species Nomada fucata. Next base: position 4,109,235 of record OX411282.1, read on the forward strand.
CGGGAGTAAAGAGAGGATCAGACCACACGGTAAGCCGCCCCCAGCCTAAACTTTGCCCAGGCTCCTCGAGACACCCCTTTTTCGCCTAGCTAAGTCAAATCGACCGAACGTGCTCATCGGCCCCTGTAATCGAGACGCGAATCTTCCTGCCTCTGTGCAGGTAGAGCGTACGTGGCAAAGCGGCCGAAAGCTTGGACTGCGGGGTTTGAAATATCAATCTTTCGAGGTTCGTATTACTCGTCGAGATACGAAACGCGAGTGCCGCTCGTGCTTCCAGAATGAACAGTTTAAAAGAAACGAGTTCGTCTCCGCGGCGACGACTAGGTACGAAACCAAGGTAGGGAAAAAAGGTGAACGGTGGAAACGAACTTAAAAGTGCAAACAAGTAAACCGCCGGCTGGTTCTCTGCAGATCTGCAAAGGCGTATTTGCAGACTCCACCTTAAACCGAGCCACATGGCCACGCGTATACTTTCTAATTATATAGTATCTTCCTGCCATCAGCTGTGCTCGTTGGCTGACCGAGAAACTCGGTAAGATGAAAAAGAAGGCGGAGGCGAAGTCGAAGAAAATGCGGTTCTTCGGATAGGTTCGACGGCGAGGTGGGGCGAGCACACCATTATAAACCGCGACGCGTTGCGCGATCAAACGCTATTGCAAAACGAGCAAACCGAGACGCGTGCACCGGTCGTTATCCCTGGGAAAGCATTTCAACGCGATCTTTCGACGTTGGCTAAAACGAAGCCCGCAAGAAAAAAAGAAAAAAGATTGAGCTAATGTTCCCAGCGCTTCGGAATGAAAAAACGAGGTATCAGAAAGAAAGCGGGCCGCGTGGCAAGCGCGCGCAGAGGAAATAGCGACGGGAAAGTTAGTACGCACGAAGAAAAGGCACGTCCAACGATATGTTTGCAAAAAGGGCAATGCATGCCCGCAACGCGTGGAGCGCAATAAAGCGGTTTGGCACGGCACCACCCGTGCAACAGTCTTGCACTGCACCGTGTACGACTGCAGCTTCTGCATGCGACCCGAACATCCACTATGCACTTTCCTAGTTTACGTCCAGCGGCAGCCGCTTGATTTCGATAACGGTAACATGCGATCGTTCCTTCAACTTTGTAGCCCGTCCTAGAAAATTGGCCCGGTAGAGATTGCGGCAGGATCACGACGGTCTGGCAACTTCGCTGCCATCCCGAGTATAGCTTCGAGGTTTATTCGCGGGATCCTGATAACTAGGCGCAGCGGAATCGCCAGGTGTCACAAATATCGCAACAGATTTCGATACTGCCCAACGCGTCGCTAGCAACTGGAAATTACCGTTCGAGACTAAACACCTACGAGAGGAACTTCCCCGCGGGGGAAATCGTTCGAGCTGCAGGCGGCCAGGAAAGTATTAATGCCAAACCGGTGGCGGAACGGTTGGCAGAAAACGTTCGGAACAATTGCACTGCCGATGAACAGAGACGGCGATAGGAGGTCAGTCCGGTAGTAAAGAGGGGTCATGCGAGGAGCTACGCGAAAACGTAGATCGATTTGCGCTTTCGAGGAAAAGGTTTTTTTTCATAGCTCGCTGTTTCATCGCTGGTGTAACACCGCTCCGGTTCCGCGCATAATACCCGCGTAGAAACCTGCGGTGCACCTATCCGCGTAGCGGAGCCGTGAGAAAGGACACGGAAGATCGACGATCGCTTGTAAACATCGAGAGAAGAGTCGCGGAAATTTTCGCACGACCCTGATACTTTACGATCCTGCTCCGCGGACGTGACCTGTACCGCGCCCAGGTACCATCCATCCATTCGATTCTTTTTTTTTTTTCATCGACGCCGTTCCATTTCTGGACGGAGTTCACGAAGTTCCTGTTGCGCCCAGAGAGAACGCTCGTAACGCGTTCGCGAGATCGACGATCGCGAGGGGAAACGATTCAGGTGGAAGAGTGACAAAGTTGCGCGAAGTCGAAGTTCGTTGAAAACTCGAGGAGAAACTTCGGCCGGCAAGTATTTTCACCTCGCCGTGAGCGCGAGAAGGGTAACAAGCCCTATTCCGAGTTCTTGCTGCGGCTAAACGTGTCGTGGGAAGACTGTGCGAATAGAGAGGGCACGATTCAAATCACGGGGAACTCGCGGCACAAGTTCTCGACACTTGCTGCGCGTCTCGTAACCGGTGGCTCGCGTGCACAACTTTTCCATAAGGTCAACGTCTCGGGTATCGCAAACTATCATGATCCTCCGATAATCCAGCGATCGAAGCGTTCCAGACGGATTGGAATATTGCACGACAGTGTAGATCCTGGCAACAGTTAGGACGGAGACAAAAAGAAATGGAAAAAGGGAAGAAGAAGAAAGGGGCGGGCATATCCCGGCGTTGTATACAGGCCGGTTTCTCCGTGGCTGATCTAGGATAGACTGAATTTCGCTGAATCTCGGGGTTCAAGTTTCGCGAGAGGACAGGGAGGGAAGGAACACTTTCCGCGCAATCTCTTCATCTAAATGAACTCGTGGCACGAAAATTACCCATTGTAACGGAGGCTATTTTTCTTGCACTTCAAAAGACCACGTATAATGGAAAGAAATTCGCACGGGCAAAGCAAAGGCTCTTACGCGACCAGGGTGCACGCGGGTATGCGTGCACGCGTCTACCTGTACGCCTGTGTATCCTTGATAAAAACGTATATACGGCTGCACGAACAATCGCACACCGACGGGCAAACAGGAGCTGCATCGTGTACGAGGAATTAAACAATCGACCGATTGTTATCGGGCGTGACGTCTAATAAATATGCAACGGGAGTGCACCCACCCGACGTGACGGTGTGCAGAACAAAAACATCGGACGGCACCCCGGAAATTATTTAATGGCACCGGTAGCTCGGACACGCCGACAGCCTCCGAAAATTTCTACCTCGCGAGCACGCGATTCAAATGCGAGTCGGTTTCGAGAGCAAACAATGAATTAACGTTTATTGCGGCCGTCTTCCGGTCCCGGTGGCGTGCATCGTTCAATCGGCTACACGTAATTCCGAACTCGTCAGAAGCTGAAAAAACCAGGAAGAAAAAACGATCAATGTCAAGGCTCCCACCGTACCCTCGTTTCCCTGTTTTTGCTCGTTTCTATTAATGAACATTCCGTGCTGCCCACGAGTAGCGAACGCGTAATCAAAAAATCCTACGTGAATAGTTTCGAGAAGGTACACAGACACCTGAGCTCGTCGACGCTGCTCATTTCGACCAGAGGATCGCTGTACGACGACGTAGCCGTCGATTCTCTCAGAATGGAGCTCGTCGTCGATTTTCAGAAGAATACGTCAAGGTTGTATCGATGCTTCTTTTCCTGTCGCAGGAAATCGAACAAGCTCAGAAATATACAGACCATTTTAATGGCTCTCGAGTAAACAACATCGAGAGAATCAGCAAGCTGGACACCTAGCTAATACAGAGGCCCCCTCATCCGATAACAAATTTTAATCCTCCCCAGGTCTGAGCCAGTTAATTTGGCGAACCTCGATTTAACCAGACTACCTCGGTCCCGATTGAGCCGGTTAGCCGAGGTCCCACTCTAATTCGTGCCCACGTGTTCACGGCAGAATGGAAGAACCCGAACGAATGTTGCAGTTTTCCAGCTTTACGCGAGACTGATCGTTGCTCGAACGGAACGATATATTCAGCGGAATAGGAAACGAGCGTGTCGAGCTCCCGACTAGCGAAAATTGGTCTCCCGATCGGCGTGCACGTCGAGCCATAACCGATTCTCCTTCGAACTGCCTTCAAACATGTTTCCACCAAGAGGCGACCTAAGCACGACGGGTGTATCATCGCGTGCAACGACAGGCCTACGCTGGCACCGATCAAGTTCAACGACCGTAAATTTTATTTACGAAAATCCGACAACGACAGCTTGAAGCCTAACGCGAGCAGCTCCGACCTGCACTTTACTCGACCTTAACGCGCGTATCAACGAGCTATCGGGGACCGTACATGCGAAGAACCGCGATTCGCCTAACGATGCACCGTCGATCCGCGATCCAGCGAAATGAAACGCAAGCCTGTTAACGATCATGAGTCGGGATCGCCGATTCGTGCGTGCGAGGTCACCTGTGAGCATTCACCGAACCGTACTCGCCATTGTCATTCGATTCTCCGACGATCGTTGTAAGAAAGATCAGTTCAGAAGATGAAGCAAATACGCGATTGGTCCAGAAATCGAGCGAGACGAAACCCCGAAAAAGAGAGCTGCCTCGTGGCAAGCGGCCCACGATCGCCAGCGTAAATCAATCTCGTTGCGGCTCGCACGTGATATCGAATCTCACTCCGTCGCCTCGACGACCGTGCAGGCAATAGAGGATGGCACGGCCGCAATAATTTATGATTGACGAACATTAACGAAGCCTGGAATTGAGAAACACTGGGGTTACTACAGTCGCTCGCAGACAGCGAGGCGCACAAGAGGAGTTCGCGCAATTGTGTGTCACACGGGATTGAATAATCGCGTTTCGCAATTCGAAAAAAAAAAAAAACGCAATCAATATCGCGCCGTAATTTCGCGAGCACGATAACCGATAACGCGTACAGCCGATCTTGAGTGGACGAGTTATCATTTCAGGTATTACCTGTGCCGCTTCAATCGGGGCAGCTATATCGATTAACGTGCGATCGCGGGGATCTCGGATCGAGACGATTCATTTTTGATTAGATTCGCTGAATGATAGACAAGCTTTCGACCACCCTGTGTATACCTATACCTATCCTTCGCCAAGTATATAATAACGGAAAATAAAAGAATACACGGTGGACAAAAATCTTTCCGTGAGTAGGTTTCCCTCGCCAATAAAACCCAATCGATTGTCCTGGACAAGCGTGCCGTCCCGAATCAACGTTCAGCCTAGAAAGCGATTCGTTCCCCCTCTGTCCCGGCCACTTTTTCCACGATTTCCTGCGTAACTAAACACCAAGAACGTGACCATCCGATTTAATTTCAGCAAATGCCTATTGTCCGCGTGGAGTACCATTTCTAAGGGAGTACAACAGGCACGGAGAAACGTCAGGGAAGCGAAAATGGCCACGACGAATCGGCCGCTCTCGATGGCAGACTTACAATTGCGTGCCATTAGATTTGCAGAGGACCGCAATTCCGCCAACGTGGCCGCCGACCGTGTGGATTGGACGATTTTTCCATACTTTCGCGACACCGGAATCCGATGGGCATAATGGATCCTTTCTAAAGCCCACAGAAACACAGCTGTCCCGCGATAGAAAGTATTCGCAACAAAAGAAACAACGAAGTGGAGTGATTGCAGTCGTTGGCTCGTTCGTTCGTTCAAGATGAAACAAATCGAAAATAGTTTTCTCGGGCGAGAAATGTGAACGAACGAGTCGACGGCGACGCGACGAAACCTGCGAGAGGTCTAAACGAATTCGATGTGTTCATTATCGGATGCCGTTCGAGCAGGTGAACCTCCAATTATTATCAGCGGTCCGCGCGAGATTCGTGTAATATTATTACAGTTTACCGGCAATTATCGTCGCATTGTTTCGCGTGTTCCGCCTCATAGAAGCTACCGCAACGCTCCCAATTAACCGGCTCCGCGAATCGGTTTCAGGTACGCAACACGCAACGGGCTCGCACTCGATTTCGCGGGATCTTGTAACACCGTCGCGCCATATAAATGGAAATTTTATTACGCCGCGGGACAAGGATTCAACGATGAAAACGGCGGCGGATCGCCGGGTCTCCCGTGCTTCGTTAGACAATCGAGCAACAGCAAGAAACGGAGTGTTCGCGGCCAGGTGACTCACGCCACGTAGCGAACACGCGAGACCCGATTCCTTCTAAATAGCGATGCATATTATAACACGGCCGAGGAAGGTCCGCGCGGCGAAGCGATAAACTACGGCCCTCTATAGCCTCCACGCTGAACGCGACTGCACAATTTGCAAATTGCAAAAGTTGCGACTTTTCCGTACGATTTTATCACGGGCCGAGCCCGGCATGGCATCGGGTTCGCGTGAAAACTTTGCCTCGCAGCCTCGCGAATAATTCATCGCGGCGCGCCGGTGCGAAAGAATATTCTAGTGAGAAGGAAACTTACTTCGATGGACGGGAAAATTTAGCCCCGCGCGGAAAAAGAACAGGGGCCGAACACGGAGACACTTTTCTCGTTAAAATTCGAACTGGCAGGTGGACGTCACACTATTTTCGAACAGGTGGCGTACGGGTCCACTCTAATGCGTTGAACCGAGTTCACGGCCGACCCGGACAGAGACAGACAACTATGGAACACGTTTGTCGGTGGTAACGTTTGCACCCTCGAAATTGCGCACGCGTTGCACCGTGTCGTGTCACCTTGAAACATACAGTACCGTCGACCGATGAGCGCGCGGGTTGAACGTGCCGCGAGAAGAGGCTCGCAAAGAAACGATTCGGAACTGGTTCGGTTCGAAGTCGAGCGTTCTCGGCCGCGCACGACGTAAGTACATCGCGAACAATACGATTTTCTAGGTGGAAACCGTGCAGAAGAAGCAGGAGAGGAGGCGGCGATGGAGAAGGAGGCGAATGAAGAGTAGAGAGGATCGGCAGGAGGGTCGTGGAGCACGTGAAAGGCGATTTAAAGGGAAAAAGAAGGAGGTGGCCTTTAAAAAAAGAAAAAAAAAAGGAAGGAACATGGCGAACCGGTCGCAGCCTCCATTCGTCAGCTGGGAGCTCAGCTGCAGCCGGGCGCGGTGACCTCGAGGGAACTTCACGGAAAACCGAGTCAATTTACAAGCAATAACGGTGTCATGCCGCGAGTCGTTTTCATCGGTGATTTAATGTGCTTTCGTGCACGGTGCGCGGGTGCACGTACACGTATGCACACGCGCATTTCCAATAGCTTTTAAACGCCGTATACATACATATATGTATGTATATAGAGATATCTGCCGGCGAGTTTCTTCCGATCGAGAGACCCGCCAACACTCTGCGGAAACGCGGTCATCGGTTACTTTACAGGTGATCGAAAGTACCCCGGTCGACTGGCAGTTCAACGACATCCGCCTTTACCATTGCACGGGAAATTCGTTTCCCTTTAGAATCATCGCGTATAACGCTCCTCATCGATACGTATGTAGATCGCACGATTTCGAATTCGACGAATCGCAGGATGATCCAGAAACGTTCGAACGACTCGCGTCGCACGATTACGCGAACGATCAATTCGTGTATGTTTACTAAACCTTTCATTCATCGTATCCCGATTTTAGAGTACACCAGCGAAAAAAATGTATAGATACATGTATAATGCTCCGGCTTCGACATCGAACCGACGAGATTCCTATTGATACACCTATGGCCTGCTCGTAAATTATGAATTTTCGTTTCCGCTAAAAATGTCTGCATCGAAAGTAGGATCGATTGAATGATAAGCAGAAATTAGGGGCTCCCGCAGACTGTCAAGACAAAAGAGGTTACGCGAACGGAACGGAGCACCGTCAGATATAGAAAGGAAATTACATATATTTCGGCGTAGCGAAGCTCGCGAAGGGCTGTCGCGATTGCAAAATGTAACGTGAACGACAAACGAAGGCAAAGCAAATAAGATAAACGTTTTTAAAAGAACCACTGCAAACCGGTCGGTGCGTCCGTACATCAGCTGAGAGCCCAGCTGAACTCAGCGGCCGCTGTAACCTCAACCTTTCTAATAGGCTGTATTTCGTACTACACGATTAACCCACGATGTACGTGGTACCTGTACGTAGAGGCAAAACTGAAATACCTTGACGTTCAATTTTTATCCACGGGCGAACCACGGAACACACGGAAACACTGGCTTTTCGGAGATAAAACTTTTTGAAAGCCCACTCACAATGGAATCTTCCAGTAGACTGGCCGAGCCGGCAAGCCGTTCTCTTTTGCGTGCACACCCACCGGTCCGCGCACAGTCCCACGTTTTACACCGTTAATCCTTCTTCCTCGTACCGTTTCGACTTTTAGAACATCGGGAAACTCTACGATGAGGTTCGGCCGTCGTTTCTATCTGTTATAAAACACTTATTTGCAACAGAAACGCGGCGGTATTCATACCGCTGACAGTTCGAGCTGTCACTTTTTGACGATCGCGTGCATACTGCCATCTGATGCCGCTGCCACGAAACGTCGCTTGATTTAAAAGAACCGCCCTCGGACCACCTAGCAACAAGATCAATAGAGTAAGTTACAGGAAGTCGAGCAATAACGATGCACATGCATAACATTTTTATTCATTATTTATAAATAGGTGTATCCGCGAAAGGCAATGCTTCGGTTCCTCAATCGGTTTTTTGCCGAGTATCTTCCACGCACCGTTCTACCTCCCGGCACTTCCGGTACCATCATGGATTTTAGAGTACACTCACCTTCCGGTGATTTGACCAAAGATGCGTTTATTTTAAAATCTGAAGCACTGCAAAAAGGTAGTAGTACGTAGCTTTATAGTTAATTGATTTTCAGTTCAGTTTTTATTATAACAACATCGCTCCTCTAGTACAAAAATCGAACGTTCTCGCGATTCATTTACAAGATATAACAGCGTATTGTACAAATATTTGGGTCTTTTATGCTTACGTCATTTTTCTCTTACTTTGTAGTTATTCGCCGGCCCCTTTCTTACAATGCCTTTCATTTAGTGGTCCATGACACAATTCGCCCTGGCAAGATCGATCGTAATTTTACTCTTTCTCTGTTAAAATAGTACAGAAGTACCCTCGCATATATCACGTACTATATTCGTCGTTCTAAAAGACTCGTTTTTAGACGCTTCTACGTTGTAGAAGTTTCACGAAAGTTTATCATCGCCTAAGATAATATTTCCTATAAAAATGATTGAACTATGTAAAATTGGATGACACCTAAGCGGTACAGTTTCTTTTTCTAAGTGGTGAGGAAACTCCTTTACGAGCATGAAGTCGAACCGACCTTACGCAACACAATGATAAACAAACTACTTACAAAGAATGACAAGAGTGCTTCGGGCAACGCAAGAAACAGAAACTCAGAGTCGCAAATGAAAGCATTTAGGAAGATGAGCAACCTCCAAGAATGCTGCACAACGCAGCGTTCATAAGAGATGTGCATGAAAATTCAAAGACGCGTAATATCGACAATAATTCCGTCCAGGAATTATTTGCATTTCGCAAGGTTCTTCTTGCAAAAATATACAGTACATTGGCCATACTGGCCATCGAATATCGCATCGTCACGCAAAGCGTACAACAACAAATGCTCTCAATTGCAGCAACGCTTTTAGCATAACAATTCATACGCAATGATTTCAAAAGTATAAACAAATATATATATGCAAGAACTTCGGACGTGAAAGATCATCAACAAAACTGATGGCAATATTAACATAAGGAATGTGACTGTACATGGCCGTTAATGTTATACTGTGTTCTGAACAATGATTTCACTAGAGATCTGGTGGGAATCAATTGCGCTACTAACGAGAAACTTATTATACGCAGGCGTAGTTAAACCATTCTAGCTACTACTAGTCTAATCTTTCCTGAAGCCTTTGCGCGATTGCAGCAACGAGTGCAGCACCCTTTCCACTTCCGTCCTCGGCATGAATCATCTTGAACTACATATTATCGATCGATTAATTAATTTTGTAATAGAATAATGCCATACGAAATATATATTTGTTGGACACGTACCTTGTGATCAGGAGCTAAAAGTGGAATATACTGTTTTATCCATGTCTCTAGTCGAGGGTGGTGTTTGTAGAGTGAACCATCTACAGCGATCGTTACGTGTTTCTTATCGATTCGCTTTAACAGAACGGCAAGACCTAAAGAAATTAAATTCAATCGATTATTCCTTATCGATCCGTTACCAGCTACACTGTTTACATATCTTAACTTACATATCGAAACAAGAAGGGCCGCACGATTTGACGCTATTTCGCAAACGTACTGTACAATTTTTACGTCCTCCTCATCTGGGACAATACCAAAGTTCATGAGAACTTGCTTCGTGTTGCTATCGCCACCATCCAACGAGTCCCTAGATTACAATACATTTACATATATATAAAGGGTTCGAGTAACAAGAATATCGTATAAATTTTGTTTCCAACCAACGTACTGCTCAATATCGGATACTAAATCGCTTGTGAGATTGCCGGGAACTAAAAGACATCCAGGCGTGTGTTCACCGATGAATAAAAATCCTTCCTCGGTTAACTTTGCGAGCACCACACGCACAAACTCGCCCAAGTATTTTCCGCTAATATATTTTTCGAACCTGATTATTTGAAACAAAACGATATTAATATAAACCACACAATTTATGCACTGACAACAAACGATTTGCTACTCACGTAAATGAATTTACAATAAGTGAATTCGCGTCGTTCTCGCGATCGTAGTCGGTCTTGATGAAGTCTAAGACACCGTTGTCCCCAAATGCACCCCATTCGATGTCGATGATGACCTTCAATAACGACAATCATTTTAATATGCAAACGATCTATATCAGAAAATCGGATTAAACAAACAAAGAAAATTACTTCACGTTCTCCATGCCTCTCAGTCTCCCAATGTTCGACTCTGTCAGCTCGTTCGAGATAACAAGCGTTGCTCCCGGTACCTAATATAAGTCCAATTGCAGTATTAGGATCCAACGTCGACCCTTGAACCAATGTTCCCGTGGTGTCGTTCAAAATAGCCACCACTTTAACTTTAGTGTCCCCTCGGCGATCCAAAGCCTCGCGGAGTAATCTCACGGCGTCCTTGTTCACAGCATCGGGACAATTAAAAGTTTTGGTCCACGTCACTAGTATACCAATATCCAGCGAATGCTGAATCATCGGGAACGAGAATGTGAATCCTGTAAGGGATTGAGAAACTGATGTATCGCAGGGAAGTATAGCCCATAAGCATAGAGTTCGACCATTTATCGATCGCGTGTGAAGTCATGGTAATCTATGTTTGATTAATAACGCGTATCATCCACTTGAATTCGAAAAATCAATGTGAAACACGAGGCTCAAGAGCCGATAGCGTGTAACGTACTTAAGAACTCAACATTAACGCACACAAATAGTATTGTCCTCTCGATACAATTGCAGTTATTCTAGAATCTCCAGAAGTTATTTGCGAGAAACCACAGAGCATAGCAGTGGCAATTAAAAAGGCTCACACGTGATTCCCCCGGCACTTCAACCTTATGTACATTGATTCCAATTTACCAAGGGGAAGCTCTACATCCTGAAGACCCTGCGCTATGACGAAATTACTGACGCATTCCGCCAGATAATCAAACAGGCGTATAGCCGAGCCCACTCTCAAATCGGAGCTAATGTGATACTTCTTCACCTCTTCTCGTACAGGTGTACCGTGGGCCAGTTCCAAAAGCAGCACTCGAAAATTCGTGCCTCCGAGGTCCAGCGCCAAATACAAGCCCTCCTCTGAAATTATTTTTCATTAATACGCGCAATTCTGGAACGTACACATTTATAGGCAATCGTATCAATTGATCTTTTAATAGCTATTATTATACACTCGTAATAATGTCCATTGATTACTTATCGTGAGCGTAATATACTTATCGAGAATTACAGATTGTTCTTATAGAAAAAGTACGGGAATAACCTGTGCCATCGAGAAGCTCCGGTACATAAGTGTTTTCCATTTGTAACGACGACGACTGCTGATGAATTCCTTTATTCATTTCCGACACGAAAACATCCTGTATCTTCCTCACGGTGGAGGCGGAAAATTGCAACCGTGCCATTTTTTGCTCGATCTACAAGTGTAATCTGTTAAACCACAATGTCGCGTTGTCCATCCGATCGTTATCGAAAGAATTCAATGTGCACGATGCGACGGCGCCCGCCGGGAAATTTTCCGCGATACCGTAAATCGTAAAATAATTCATCGGCAAACGTTATAAAACATTCGCGTATGATCCAAGACATCGCTGTATGTTCTACTCATTGTTACGTGACAACTCAAATACGATTCTGATGGACGAACCAGAGGCAGTGAATCCGATCGCTTTGTATAGATATATAGGAATCATAATAACAGAGATTGCATTAACAAAAATAATGTGTTTTCGCAGTTTAAAGGAACACTTTATCGTGAGATACAATATTTCACGAATGTGATAAAAATACTCTTTGCGCTTGGGTTTATGTAAGAGGAGCGATGCTAACGTAACTAACGAACGCTATTATCCATCTCTACCTATACGTTAGACGCATCGTTTCCGCGAGTTTTCTATACCGTCGCGTTCTTCTTCCCTCTACTTTGGAGTTCGTAGTGTGCACACGAGTGCAAGATCGAAACCAGACTTCTTATGACCTAGATAATACTAATATTTCACTTCCTTGAAGGTAAACCGGTTGTATTCGCGCAAACATCGCCGCCACGGCGAAACGTAAAAATTGTAGAAACCGATATTGAATCAATGAGTGAAAGACAGGGAAATATGCTGATCGAGTAATACCATCAGCCTCGTGAATAAACAATTCGCGACGGCGCACGTGACGAATGGTATTAAACGGCACGGCAATTTACGCGATATAAAATTTATTGCCCCTCCTATGGATTCGTTTGTCAAGTAGTTGAAGAAAGGGAACGAAATCGACAATTCCGAGAAACAGGGGCAAATAAGAATTGACCGTAACATTGTGCGGTCTGCTTTAATTAACTGTAAAAAAAAAAAAGAAGCACGTGGGTGGCTTATTACAGCTAGCAGTTGTGTAACATTCTCTGTGCAAAACATTAACTGCACAGACTGACGCGTAATTTGCTGCATGAATTGTTAGGAAATCCATTCCAATCAGAGACGAGGAAGAAAGGTCGAACATTTTTAGATCAAACAATAACTGTGGCAGCGAATGTGTAGAACTACATACGTATTCTTCCGTCTTCGTGCATTCTACTACCACGCGAAGTATATCTTCCGCGATAACTTATTCAAAGTATCTCGAGTTCTTTTAATAGTAAGAATCCCTCGATGATAACCCTGTGACAGGGGGCACGATAAGGAAATGATTTACGGCTATTTTGTTACTAAACGCGTGATAGTTCATCGAATCTAGTTAAAACCACCTCGACTCCGATGTCTAGTTCCGTTGTTTATAAAAAACAAAACATAAACTATTGCGTCGCGTCGCTCACACTTGATAGCCTAAATTTTTATCTCACTCCGTTGAAGAAAGATCCCCCCTCGGGTCAGTAACGGGGCATGTATAGGTGTTGCAACGAAACAAACAATTTCTACACAAACGACCAGCAGTTACGTAACTAATTGCATGTATTCGAAGGAGGCGTGTGTACCAGACAGAATAAATTGCTTTTAGCAATATTGGCACTGAGATCGGCACGAGTAAAAGTGAAAGTGTCTATGTACTTATGTACGATCGATCGGTGTCAGTAAACTCTTAATGAGAATGTCGCAAGGTTAAGGACTCGGGTTGTTCGCCGTTTCTTACATCGGGAATGATTCAACGTGGCTGTCATTGATCGAGTAGATGTTCATCAATTAATACAATGATGGTGTAAATCAGGCGTGAAAGGAAAAAAAAAAATAGATATATATAACGCCGGTTCCGTGTGCAGATGTTGTTTAGAGATCCGATGACTCTCAGGTCGACAAATTCTTGAAATTGTATGCAGTACGCGATCAAATAACATTTGTAAGCAGTAACCGTGATAAGTGTTTCAACCTATTTCCATAACTTCGCATTACTCCATAGAATCTCAATCTTATCGCAATGCACGCTTTCGGTTGCATCCGAGTTCTATCGTTCGCGTGCACAAGGGCTGGAAGTTCACGGTCGGCGGTTTCAGGATCGCTTAGATAATCACGCGGAATGTCGTTCAACTGTTTGAATAATTGTATGAATATATTGCACGCAATTTGCTCACCTTTTGCCGCCTCACTACGTCCGAAAGTACCAACGGCGATACCTGTATCGCCTCGTTGAGGGCGTGCTCCGTGGGAACGACCATATCTACGGGGTCCTGGTACTCTGGAAAATTAAACGAAACGCGCGGTTCAGTACGGTGAAATTCAGTGTGGCGTCGAAGCGGACGAGAGGAATCGAGAATACGAAACGTAACTCGAAGTTCCGCTCGATAACGTGAGAGAGATCAACATTGAAGGATCAATGGGGAGAGTGTCGCCGGAATAAGACCAGCGTTTATTGTTAATGCAAATGAAACACCTGCTCACCTGATCGTCACGAAACGTTATCTTCCGATGGAAGTATTTTGAATGAAACGAACCGCACTATGAGGTAAACGTGAATGAGTTCCGTCGCGGCCGACGATAAGGTAGACGCGACAAGAAGGAATCGTCGCGTGCTTCTCCGGGAACGCGAGAAAGTTAAAGAGATCAACCCGTTTATGGTTTCTCGCTTATTTATTTTCCCTCCTACCACTCTTTCCCTCGACATTCGACCAGACGATAACGCCACGGATTATTGCTGAACGAAAAGTTGAAAGTCCATGATAATTTATGATGTTTGATAACGTGTCGTAATCGAATCCCATGAATTATAACATCGTTTTGTCTACGAGAAGCGACGGCGCGTTGTTTGTCTTTTCCTCGGATCGATCCATTGCATAATTATGACGCCAATAGCCTGTGCTCTCGAGTCGTTCAATTGTGCTGCATAAATTGATTGATAACAATACGCTGATAACAGACCGTCGATAACTCGGGCGCGGTATATCGTGCGGGCCAAATGAATGACAAATGTAATGCACGTAAGGACGGTGGTCGTTCGATCTGGGTGACCTAAAAAAAAATGTTGAGGAGCAATCGTGTATCGTGCAGCTTGAATAATATCAACCTCGAGGAAGGGAACAGTACCGTTTCCATTTTCTGCAGAGACTTATATACAAAGGAACGTATGTATCTGCTCGACCGAGATAACTACGAGACAGTCAATGCTGCACAGCTCCATCGATTATCGTAACATTTTCTCTCTTCTGATCGATAAATTACAAATGCACGAGTGTTCGTAACTGTTACGCGCGTTCTCGCTAATAAATTTGCGACGCGTTGGAAATTTTTGCTAAAAATACTCGACCCGTGTTGTATAGATATCGCGGACCATATCGTACGAATAAAAAGCGCAAACGATAATCATTGAACATGCAGTGTGTTGCAACCTGTGACACAATCGACACTTCACAAAATTCCGAGTCCATAAACGAGAAATCCTTTGCGTTCACCGTTCGATGATCACTCGTTCAATTCACGATCCCCGAGTTGGCTCTGATTTAAAAGGACGAAACATTAACTGCAACGCGATCGCTCATCACGATTACCGGACCCAATAACTTCTCCGCACTCCGACGAATTGGTCCGTCTGCTTTTGGAGCAGCTTGTTCCTCGGTACACAACGAATACACGCGTATATAAAGCGTGTTCGTACGTTGCGCATGTGCATTCCTACAACGAGTACAGTCCCGACTGCAATCTGTTCATTCAAGTCGTTCATTGAACCTTGCAATGAAAAATTTATTAATTAAAATTCGACAGCGTCGTCCTTGATTTAATCGAGGAGCAGCGACGTAGAATGAAGATTTAATTTTCGACGAGCGAAGCGTTCACGGTTGAAGAAAAAAAATGTTCTAAAAGTTGAAGAACTTGTTCGCCAAGCGAGATTTCGTGTTTCGCACCACGCCCCTCGCATTCCATCTGACTTGCGTTATTTTTATTATCTTTCTGCCTGCTTCCCAGTTCCCTATTCCTCCGTAGTTGCAGTGTAAAGTGCAATTGTTTATCTGCAGATAACAGTAATATGAATTGTTGTAAAGTGGAACGGACGAAAAGCGCGTATTAACTTGACAACGAAACTCTGCGAATGTTCATCTGGGAACGAGGCAAGGGACGATTGCACCGCGTCCTCCAGTTCAAACGAATTACTGCTCGCGCGCCCGCTGTAAAATTGAGCATAAACGTCAGAACCCCCGTCGCAACCGTCCACATGCAATTTCGTTCGTGTGTTTCAAAGTTAGACGAGGCGGTTCCATTTGATCGATGATCATTTAGGTTTGCCCATCATGGTCGATTACCAAGGAGAGTGGACACCGCGAAATGCCACTAGAACATTCTTACGAGCCATCAAAGTCTGCACGAACGAAGCTCCATTAAAATCAATTGGAAGGTGCAAAACGTCAACCAGGATAATTCAGCCACTTGACCTGTCGTGATGATTCTAATCCATAGTGCAATACGCACACTCGTCACGCGAACCGCGACTGCCTCATCTCAAATGACACCTTCCCGATCGAAGGATGGCCCCACGAGGCGGCATTCAATATTACGATTCTATCGATAATATCGCGTTCCGCCACCTCCTACTTATCATTTCATTATCAGTTTATCGAGTCAACGAATGTGACGCAAGCGGAATGTCACACGAGTTCGACGCACGATTTGCCCGTACAACAAGGAAGAACCGCGATGTTTATGTCATCGATTTCCAGTAAAATCGAAGGTGTATAGATGTGTACACTACACTCTACCGAATGCGCTTTCGGCGCACTGTGACGGATTACCCTTTCGTTAGGAGCACGCACGTTATGTACGATCTTGAGCGCTTGAATTATAGAGCATCCGTGAATTACGGGACCATTATCACCAAGGTCTCGAATAAGCCTTAATCAAATAGAATTCCCTCGAGAGTGCAGCGGCTCGTTATACGTTTCGGTGCTCCGAATTTTGTTTTCTGTTTTTTTTTTTTTTATCACGATCGTACGAAAAATTTAATCGAGGCTTCGAGCGACTAGTGTAATCCACGATGTTTTTTTTTCTATAATACGGCGCTAAATCGGTAATTCACTATCTATTATGGCGATACCGTATCAAAGTAAGACACAGCTAATCCAGATAACATAATCGACTTATTAGAATGTCTTAATTATGCTGTAAATTTGTAACAGTGTACTGGGGGTTGAAAGCGATCGGCGCGTTATTTTTCGGAAGAATCTTTCTAGTTGTTGACGAAATCGGTAGATCTAATCACGTTTATAAACACGTGCTTCGCACGATAGCTGTCGAGCTTCTGTGTTGATTCCTCGAGTTTGATATACGCGCGAACAAGTAAGTCATCCTCCGTTTGAACAATAGTACGGCGAAAGATAAAGTGTACAACTTTAAATTGGCACATACGAGGAATGATATAATGGAACTGCGGCGACCCGATAAACTAGAATGCCTCCTGGAATGTTACTATAAAAAGTTCGTTTACACAAGAACTATACGACAGAGTGCCAAAAAGTAGTTATCGCGGCTGGACAAGCGTTTAAGAAATGTAATACGATAAGATGGACTCGTTCAAAGTCCTAGTCTTGGAAACTGTCGTGCCGCGGTAACGCTTTGATAGTATCGTGGATGGCAAGGTCTAGTCAAGAGGAAGGAAAATGCGGCGTGAATATGCAGGAGATACGATAATAATAATTTCTGAATTTTCTGAAGTCATCGGCCATTCGATTGAGGTTCCGCCAGTACGCGTTAATAAGCCGTGTCAACAGGTGCGAAAGAATATTGCAAGGACCCACGTGGATTCGTCGACAAACTAAACGCTGGAAATACATGTATGTATTTACATTAGTTACTCGTACCGCGACGCTGGCATTACCATAGGCGAAACCGGTTACCGATATATAACAAGTTCCCGGCAATTAATGTAAAACCTTAACACGATAGTACGGTGACACTGATTCCTGTCTAGACAAATCAGAGATACTCCCACTGTCAAGGATGAATGAGATTGCCAAGCGGTGACAATACGTCGCACGTGCGCTTCTGTTAATCTAAGAAAATGAGAAACGCAATCTCACCCTAACACTTTCTACGTACGACTGCCGACACCGCGATCCCTCCAGTTTCTGTTCCTCTTCTATACTTCGTTGGGTCCAGTTATCGGTCAATGACTGCGAATTTCTCGAGACGTGACAGACCACGCACTTGTACAAACACGTGGGTGGAATACCGTGAAATGTGCTCCGTCTCAGAGGAGCAACTGGTCGAGCCTCCGGATCATCACATTCCCCACTGCTCGAACTTCAAAACCATATCGGTGCGTATTGCGTGTGCGCGCCTTCGTATACGCGTATAACGCTCGCACACTTAGACGCAGGAGAGTATCTCTATACGTGCAATTACGCATGGGCGCTTGGGCACACACGCTGACAACAGTCTTTGATCCATCGCGTGTACGACACACAGGCACGCGTGCTATTTCGCGAATATAGCATGCACTGATACCATGTGATACTGTAATTGCGATCCAAAAGCGCGCAAAATACGCGCATGAATGCAACTACTTCACAGGCGCGCGGTCGTACTGGCGACGTCCCTTATTTCTTTTCTTTCCTTTTCTCTTTTCTTTTTTATTTTTTCCTCTCCCTTTGTAGCCTTCCTGTTGCGTTTCATGATCTTCGATGTTATATTTTGGAACAAAAATGACTTTGTAATATTTCATCGATTAGACAAGGATGTGCAAAAGGTTCTGCGACTAGACAAAATTCATATTCATAAATAATACGTAGGTGAACATTTATTTCATATCAATTATGTGAATGTATAAAAGCTGAAAACGATACGTCTTGTATGCTCCTGCAGGTTCACATTATGTCACATGAATAGACTTCGAGTATAGCTGCAATAAAATAACATCCGTCTCTTCAGCTATATAGGCTGAATGGAGTTTGATTAAATTGGTCGGCGTGTTTAAATTTAGATCGTTACAATTGCCCGACCCTCGGGCTTTCATAATGTATGGCACCCATTCTATAGACAACCATCTTGCACTTCGAAATGATAATTAACAAAAGCACCATTCACGTTAGACCACAGGGCTGTATTGGGTCTTGACTTTGATACTGTGACGAGAAGGCACGAAACAGCCAGACAATAATTTCCACTCTTACCGCGCAACTAACTTACTATTTTATATAAATACGGCGAGTTACTCGCAGACTTAAAGTTGATAACGCAAACATAATTATTGACATGTAACCGGTTTATTCCTGAAATAAATAGAGTTACGGGTGATATTCGATACTACACGCGAACTTACGATTCTACTTGCTTACGAAAAAAAACAGTAAAGTGAAGTTTGAAGAAAAATAAATATAATATTCACGTTATTCCGGTAACAAATCGTCGCCGAGTTCTTCGTCGCCAAAATCATCGTCCCTTTTTCCAGCGGACGTCATAGGACGACTGGGTAACGGGCCGATTGGATCAACGTAAGGTGTACCTGTATAAATTATTTTACATAATTGCACAATCAATAAGTAATATCACCTTGCATACTACGTTATAAATTATTTCAGAATTTCATAATAAACTACAGCTGGGGCACAAGTCTGAGGAATCATTACTATACAGAGGGAACAAGAATAGGCTGTTCAAAATAGCTAGACTCATCTATCATGTGTTCAATCCATTAGGGCGGTTCAATTATCATCTGTAGATCGTTCTTGTTAATGCCCATTTCACATGAAGCTACGCATTTGCAAAGCTTTGATGGTTCTAATAAATGTTCAATTTTATATATGTCTACTATTTCGAAAGTCATATCAAGTTTTCCACTTTTTATAATAATTTCGATTTTAAATAATAAATACCAGTTCGATCGTTCGTATCAACTGGCGCTTCCGCGATACTTTCGGCTGTGGAAATTCTATTAGATCGTGCAATGCCAGCACTACTTGGACCTTGGCTTTCCCTTTTGCCAAAAGTAGGACTTGTCCTGTGATCCGATAATATACTCATTCCAGAACCAGTTCGTGACGAGGCCCCGCTATTACTCCTCCTTGAACCTACAAATAGATATTATTTTAATAACATTAAGTACAATTAGTACAGCTAAAGGAATATAAAGCCTGTGTAAAGTATATACCTGGCCTCGCTGATCCTTGCCTATCCTTCAATTCCTTTGCTTTCTCGGCGCGCTTTAATTCTGCTGCATATAACTGTGCCTCCTTTAATCCGAGATCACTGCACAAGCGAACCAAGAATTTCAGGCACTCAATATTTTCAGGGAACTTGCTATGAATGTCCTGATATTCCAAAAGAGCTTTGTGAAATTGGCCGGTCCGCCTTAAACATGCAGCAACAAGTAATCTCCATCTTGGTTCATCGGGTGCAAGTTCTACAGCTTTCTTGAAATAAACTAACGCCTTCTCAGCGATTTGCATCGATACAAAATATGACCCAAGCCAGTCTATTACTTCGAAATTCGCAGGGAAGAATCTATAAGACTGCACAAATACATATTTCAGTAACACTTGAAAAGCGTCGAGTACAATTAGATATATAATATATCGCTGTTATTTACATCGCTATAAAATTGATGCGCTTGTTGTTTATCTCCAGCGCTATCGTACATTTCACCCAATTTTTGCAACACTCCGGGGTCGCAAGGTATTATACCAAGTAGCTGATTGTACCTAATATAATTTTAGACATGCATTAGTTACTCGCGCAAAAGTTGAATTTATAATACATATAAGAAATAATTCAAGTACCATTCTGCCGATTGATCTACGTCATTCATAAGTTGATACAAATGACCAATTTCATATAATGTTTGTGGATCGTGTCTAACGATGTTACGAACTTTCCAAAAGCACTCCAATGCTTCTTCGTACATATTTTGCTTTTTGTACACCAATCCTATTAGAATAATTTTGATAAACTACTGTAATACTTGCATTCAAAATATTTGCAAACTATTGATAATTACCTAAATTATAAAGAGCTTGCACGTGACTAGCATCTGTATCTAATGCGCATAAGAGTAGCTCTCTGGCAATATTCATTTCACCTTTCCTGATCGCGCACGCTGACAAGTTAACATAGGCTGCTGCATTGTAACTGTCCGCATTTCGAGCAATATCGCCGCATCTCTCCGCTTGATCGTAATCTCCTTGCTAGAGATTAAGTAGAAATTTTTGAACAACTTGTTACAATTGCAAGAACAATCTACAAAGGCAAATATTATTGCTTACCAGAAAGTATATAAATGAAAGCATAGTTGCAGCAGAACTGTTGGCTTTACTTTCTCGATTCTCAAACATTTTCAAAGTATCAATTGCTAACTGGGTTTCCCGATTATGTAGAAACACCATAGCTTTACTTATTTCCAAATCAGCAGCTAGGGGTCCATAAGTTGAGGACTTTATAGCATCTACACACCTTTAAAAAATTTGGACGTTAGTAAACGGAGAAAAATCTTATTTCAAATTAATAGGCGCAGATAGTAATACTCTGTCGAATCTTTACCAAGCAAAACCAACTGTAAGTGTGTCTTCAATCACAGGTGCTATAAGTTTTGCGGCACAGAGAATTGTTTTCTCCGCCTCCGATTTCATTTCTTTCTCTAGCTTAGACAAATCGTCGCTTCTTAAAATTTCATTCAGTATATTAGAAGCAACATCGTCCTACAAAATAACAATAACAATGATTAATTGTGCTATATTAAATATTTCACTGCGAATCAATTATGAACGTTAACATTGTGCTCAGTGCGTACTCTCAATGAACTCGTGTTGCTACGTGAAAGAGTTGGTGCATAGGAGTACGATGTTTCACGAAAGTATGTTCCATAAGAATATTTAAAGCATAAAAGATAGTTAAGCGATTGTTTAATGTGGGCAATGCAAAAAAAAACCCTTTACATTGTGATATTTATAAACGTGCCCAACTCACTGTACTTATATTATATCTGTCCTCCTGATCTATATTAAGTTGAACTTCTAATAATTCTAAAAATGCTCTTTTCATTTTATCCCTATGAGATAATGCAAAATGGCATAAAACAGCATGCAATCCTGCTTTAAACTCCGCCCTTTCTTTCATCACCCATTCAAAACTATTAGCTGCTTCTTCTAAACGACCCATTTGCACAAATAACATTCCAATGTTATGCATTATTTTTATTCTGCGAATTGTTTCATAACTTAACGTTAATCAATACAAATGGCGAGTACGAAAATTCAATGCTGGTAGCCTATATTCTTACAACAACATACTATTCATACATTACCTTAAATCTTTATGTGCTGCCGGAGCTTGGTCAAATGCCATTCTATACATTTTAATTGCTTGCGATAACTGACCCATTTTAACATATATATTTCCCATATTTACTTTTAGTCTAGTGCTATTGCTAAACATTCTATTTCTTGTTATAGCTTGATAAGTTGCTATTGCCTCGGTAAACATATTATTATTAGTATACTGAGTTGCCAAATTAAAAATGACCTAAAACATATATACCATTAGCAGTTAATAATATATTTTTCAAATATTTGTCTATATGCAAAAAGACTGAATTTAATTCTTACGGCAAATGTTAAATCAACGTTATGACTATCACTAAGACCAGCTTGTTCTTGCAAACGAATAAGAGCCCTTTCCCTCGACGAAGCCTCCCTTGCTCTCTCCAGAGCAACTCTCATATTGTTTTCATATGCTGCTTCCACGGAACTTTCTATCAGTTCCATAATTTTTCTTTCAGCCACTTTTATCTTTTCTTCCGGTCTGTAACAACAAACGTCAGAATATTGTTGTTCTATATAACATTAATGAATCATTACGATCTTACGTGTCTTCTTTTCCAGTTTCTAAAGGTGGTGCTGGACCCTTTGTTGAGCTGCTCATATTCAACGGATCAAACGTCTGACGATTGCTACTAGTATAACCAGCACCTCTGACTGCAGTCATTGGTCTGAGACCACTAGTATTTGGACGAATGGGTATACTTGTACCACTTCTATGAAACTAAAATTATTAAAATTATTCATTATTGTATCATATTGCTAAATGTAATTATATAAACTGTACATTTGCTTACTCCAGTTGATGTGCCTAAACGCATAGCACTTCCGGGTACCTTCGGTGTGAACTGTGAGATTAAGAGAATAATAATATCATGTTGCCAAGCCTAAACTTCTTTTTATTCTATTTCTGCTTACGATCAATCTTCTTGTATTAAGTGCTTCTTGAAACAATTCATCTTGCTCTAGATCTTTAATACTATATATTGATGGATAATCATTATACCCATCATAAATATCATCATCAATTTGTGCGTTAGCCATTTTCAATGGTTTCCCGAATTCCCTTTAATTATAAAAAAAAATGCCGCACATAGAAATATGTTTTCAAAAGTATTTCTTCTTTTTTCAAATATTCTTCAAAATTTTTCAATAAATTTGTATCATTTATTCGTTGGCAATGTAAAGCCCAGAAGGGAAAAAGTAAATTGTGATGGAGCGTCACAAGCTGTGAAAATGTGAACTAAACTAATAAGTTGCGCCATCTCGCGTTTGCGGCCTTTTCGCAGTTTGCCGCGCCTTCAAAACCGAATTCCTGGATTACATCGTTAATTTAAACAATTGCGTTTTTCTCGACTTCCAGTGGATCTTTTTGGACCGGACAGGTCTCAAACTAAAGCTACGCGCCGTAGCTATACTCTCCAAGAATTTGAAGAATATGGCATATGTGGTTTAAAAGTTATAAACAATTGAAAAATCTGCAAAAATGCACTCCGGGTCGTATCGTTTATCTCGGCTTGTAGATGCGCTACATTAATGATCGAGTGCTTAATATGAAGGTAAAGGGTGCTGCTACACAACAATAAACGATGTACAAATTCTCCGTGCACTGTTTATTAATTATAAACAATCTAATAATTCGTAATTCCAATTTAGTAATTCCTTCTAGTGTAGAATAGCTCCCGTCTATAGTTTCGGTGCAATACTCAAACGAACTATTAGATTGTTGATAACTAATAAACAGTGCACGGAGCATTCTTACTAGTCATCCCTTTATTGCACATGTATTATGTATTATATTGCACATGTATATCTTTCTGTTTTCAATTCCTAAGCCTTCTTTAACTCTTATTCTACGCATCAGATCGTCTAGCGTAACATTATATCGTAGCATAATTGTTATATCTATATCCTTTTATTTTTGTGTTCCACTCCTGCTATTGTATTTCATAGTATCTTCCTTTAAGGCTGTCCGCCAGCTCCTCTACTTCAGCTCTCATCAAATTCACATTGCCAAACTCGTTCAATTCCTTTTCAAATAATCCTAGGCATCTCTTATGCTTTTAGTTTGGCCCTCCCTTCCGTCTATTGCCACTAAATATCCCTTAAGAATCTTTTTGTCTCCGGTTACATACCTTTACTAATATATTTTTTGTGTGTTTCCAGGTTCGGAGGCAAGGAGTAAGGAGCATTGACCGGCACTTCTCATCATGCGTAAATGCAAGAAAGAAGAAAGAATCATTCTTGCCACATACTTTAGTTATAGTAAATTGGTGTATAAAAGTAGTTTGTAATTGTTAGCGGGCAAGATTAATTTAGAACGATTGTGTAACTAACTGTTATGTATATCTATTATATATTTTATTTTATATTCAGTTTATTTGGTAGATCTTGTATAAACTTTAATATTACTTTTACTACAAGTTCTACTGAATATGCTGAATATGAAATGAAAGATATAATAAATAATTTACATATGGACAAGTTACAGAATCGTTGTAATTTAAACTTAGGTTTACCATACGTAAATTTTAGTATGAGTTTTATCTGCAAGGTATATTGTAAATTAACTTCATAGAATAGTTTATAAGTATTAGATTATTTTTAAAAGAATAGTTCATAAGCATTAGTTTGTTAATTTAACTTAGAAAATTTTTGTAACTTCTATCTCCATTGATTAGTTTAAATAAATGTTCAATTAAAAGAATTTACTACTCCTTTTATTTACACACCACAACAATCCTTGAAAACACCTAATTCCAATTCCTTAAACAAGTACTACCGTCAGGAACTTTAAATACAAAGTTCACAAGCGGAGAACTTGTAAAAGTAGTCCTCAACATTACTAAACATATTGCAACCAGCTATACATAAAGGGCCTCACAAAAATTCGACCAGGTTGCAAAGAAATGCCTAACGAAAATGAAATACGGCTGCAAATAACACCCCGCGAAAAGGCAACAAAGTTGCAAACATCTCCTCAGAAAACTGCAATTAAGTTGCAAACAACTTCTCATACAATGCAATTAAGTTGCAAACAAGACAGTGCGAAACGCAATAAAGTTGCAAAAATTCTCGAGAAAATTTACAACAATGTTGCGCCAAAAATTTTGCAACAAAGTTGCAAAAATTCGCGAGAAAAATATGTTATTTGCAACTTTGTTGCATTTCCTAAGAGATCGATTTGCAACTTTGTTGTGTATTCGCGGGGCGTTGTTTGCAACTTTGTTTCATTTTCTTAGGACACAATTTGAAACTTTCATACAACACTTATTTCCATTTTACCATGTCTCAGCTATATTCCTCTACAGTTGCAACAATATGGCATTAGTGGCTTCATAGTTATTAACAATTGAAAAATCGGCAAAAATGCAATCCGGGTCACTGCAGTTATCTCGGCTTCTGGAGCAGCTAGACTGATGATCGAGAGCTTAAAATAAAGGTAAGGGGTGCTGCTACAGTACAAGAAACAATTTATAAATGCTCTATTAGCTGTTTATGTGTTATAAACAATTAAACTATTTGTTTATAAATTACACGATAACTATACCCCGGAGCTATGCTAAATTGGAAGGAGAGTGTTTCTTGAATCAAGACCTTTAATTTGTGGCATCGTTGACTACAACAGGGAAGGTTAGACCCCCCGCGGGAGGGGCTAATCCCCTAGTGGGCGGGGCTAAGTTAAGAGTGCGAGTGGCTAAATTAAAAGTGGGAGGGGCTAAACCCTGGCGCCGGGCCAAACCGCTCAGTGGGAGGAGATAAATCAAAGTAGGAGGAGGCTAATCCCCTGGTCGGAGGGGCCAAACCGTCCAGCGGGAGGGGCTAATCAAAAATGGGCGGGGCTAATTCGAGAATGGGTGGGGCCAATCAAAAAGCGGCGGGCTAACTTACAAGTGGGCGGGGCTAACTTACAAGTGGGAGGGGCTAACTTACAAGTGGGGAGGGGCTAATGTTCCAGTGGGCGGGGCTAAATAGAGAATGGGCGGGGCTAATCCCCAAGTGGGCGGGGCTAATCCCTCAGTGTGAGGCCAAACCCCTGGTGGGAGGGGCTAAATAATACACTTTAAAAAATACCCCGATGCTGTAGCTATATACAGTTAGACGTAATAACCATTTTGTTTAAAAACAATGTTTAATAACAATTGTTTAATTGTTTATAACAAATGAACGCCAGATGGAGCAATGCTCACTCCGTTTGGAGATGGTAGCTTATTCTCCAAGCTTTAATTCATGTCCGGTGGTCGTTGGTGTAGCTCCTCGGCAAGTCGATGTAATCGCATTTATGTATAAGTTCTTTAAACAAGGGGGTGTGGAAAACTGCGAAAGGGCCGACAACGCGAGGTGGCGCCACATGTCTGCTTGGTTATCGACTGCCTATGTGGCTCTATAGCGCCAGTTCCATATTCATGTCACAGACGAGATATAGGAATAGACAGGTCATCTTATGAACTTTTGTGGCACAACGTAACTGACATACCGGCTCAGAAATCCAACACTGATATCAGCGTTCTCTGCTCATAAACAGTGTTCAATTGTAGAACTATTATTTACTGAAGTAGGGGGGATAGGACTCATGCGACTGTGTGAATATATGTGAAATGTTTAGGGGGAATTAGAAAAGCTATTTCTCGGTCAACGTTTCGGTAGAAAAATTGAGCTACGGTGCCTGGTCGCGAGATGCACTTCTGTTTGGCTCGAGTTGAGTCGAAATCACATCGGGTGGATGAATTGCGTGTGTCGCGTATAGCGCACTTTTTTAAAATATTTATTTTCTACTCCAAAAATCAGTTGTTTAAACATCTTGAATATGCTACATTTCAAATAAGGTGTTTCAGATACCCCGATTAACATTAACACACCTTTACATATAATTACTACAAAATGTTTAGTAATATAAGATAAATAAAGTAATAATAATTTTCTGGAAAAAATGTAATTAATTGTAATACATGTTTTGTAATGTATTTTATTTTTATTCTATATCGTAATATTTTAATACAATGCAATGTACTTTTACAGAATTAAATAGATTTTTTTATAAAAGTGAATTTGTAACACTTTGCTCACAAAATAAAAATTTGAGGGTCTTTCTTCAGTTTCTTATTTTCCTTTTTTTCTCAGTTACAAATAATCACGATAGTTGACTTCCAGCTAGGTAAACACCAAACTTGCGAATAATGATTATTATTAACGTAAAAAGAAAGAAATTATAAATATAATAATGTTATATTATTATTATTAACTACACACTTTCTATCACTAGTTCACCGAGCGATGAAAAACTGAGCGACCGAATTCAACGACCCAACCGACAATGCGCGACTGAACTCGACGACTACAATGTTATCAATATCGCGGAGACCTTCGAACATCATGGATGTCGAATGCATTCTTATGTTTATGAAGATACAGTAAAATCTCGAGTAGTGCACTTCGCTCGAAACCGAATGCAAACAATAATCGTTTGCAGACACGTTTATCGCAGGAATTGCCTTATATTAGTAAATGAGTTACTTCGTTTTTTTTTTTTAATTAAAGTTTAACGTGGCATCGACACCAGGGTCATTAGCACTTCATTATTGTTATTAGTTGAATATAAATAAGAAATTGCGTCTGTCATTAACGATAAAATTGCTCCAAGGAAAAAGATAATTTCATATCCTCTGTTGCCTTTGATTACGGCAGAGAACAAAAGAATTCTGTGAAATTATTTAATTTCCGCATCGTTTTCTATAATCTGTGGGTAACGTTGCGAGTGACACGGAAATGGTAATGGGTCCCCGGGACCCAGAAATCGTGGCCGAAAAAATACATTGGGTGAGTTGTCTATTCCTATATCTCGTCAGTGGCTATGTATGCACCTGTCGCCAACACTACTTCAGTAAATAATAGTTCTTTGACTTAACACTGTTCATGAGCAGAGGACGCTCAATTCAGTGTCGGTTTTTTGAGTCGGTATGGCAGTCACATTTGGCTAAGAAAGTCCATAAGGTGATTTGTCTGTTCTTATATCTCGTCTGTGGTAAGGCTTCGTATGCTATTTGGGCGACAGATCTTGTAACACCATGGACGTAATAAAGTTTCACATAATACCTACGCATTGCATAAAAAAATTATTTTAACTGCATATAACATTTTTGCCAAATCTTTGATTAACGTGCTGTGGATATACGAATAATTATTAAACATTGTTTTTACTAGCAATTAGACAGTACATTCTGATTTTTCTTTCCAAAAAGACTTGATTGCTTTATGTATGTATAGTGGTGCCAAGTAACCTGCTTCGATCGCCCAATAATGTTGATAAATAGTCGAATTTGACATGTGTTACATTGATAACACATAGATTTCAATTCATCAAATCATGCGGAAACATTATAATCATTGACTCCTCAAATGCAATATAGTTCAAGGCTACATCTGTAATGTGATTTCGAATGGTAATTGTTAAAGTGATTTCAAGAAAATGACAACTGAGCAAAGTGGACACGATCATTCCCTTGCAATCAGACAAGAAATACAACGTTTTGAAAGTGTTCATCCATCGATTTATGCTATTTACGACTTGATAGACCTTATATCGGATACACACATTGCAAAACAAATCCGCGAACATGTTGTGGCAATTGAAGGTATGATATGTGATGCGAAATTATTCATAGCAACAGAAATCTTTATTTTCAATATCTTTACAAATTTTTTCTTCTTTCGAAAATAAGTATTGAATGCATTGAATGCGAAACTGCTAGCTAAAATTTCATTTTTGTAGATTCCTTTGTTAATAGTCACGAGTGGACATTAGCCAGAGATGTTCCAGAATTGCATTTAGGAATCATTGGTTCATCTGACTCTGGAAAGTCTGCTTTAGTTCATAGATATTTAACTGGTTCATTTATGCACGAAGAATCTCCAGAAGGTGGCCGTTTCAAGAAAGAAGTTTTTATCAACGATCAGAGTTATCTATTGTTAATTAGGGATGAGGGAGGTGTACCAGAACCACAAGTATATAAAAGAACGATATATTATAATCTAATATATAATGTATTGTAATAATATGTAACACAAACATTATTTATTTCAGTTTTCAGCTTGGATAGATGCTTTATTACTTGTGTTTAGTTTAGAGAGCGAAGAAAGTTTCTCTATAGTTTGCAGTTTTTATAATAGAATGTGTTCATTTCGAAATATGTCAGAAGTACCAAAAATTCTTGTAGGAGTGCAAGGTATTACATCTACATATTTTTTGTGACTCCTATGAACATATCTCCCGTATTTACAATGTAGTCGAATTTATTTAATATTAATTTATATTTATTACATTATTTAGATTCAATCAATGATTCTAATCCCAGAGTTATAAAAGATGTTAGACCAAGAAAATTGGCATGCGATCTGAGGTGCCCTTATTATGAAACATGTGCTATTTATGGTTTGAATGTTGACAGGGTGTTTCAAGATGGTAAATAGTTTAAAACAATTCTCAGTATTCCAAAAAGTAGTCCACCGTATGGTAGTTTGCATGAACTAATTTTGCAGCCTGTACATAAATATATTTTCATACACCATCACTGCTGTGCTTCAGTAGCATTCAAGGTTTATTCTCAGAGTATTCTGAATATTACAGTGTGTCAAAAAATTATGCAACATGTATCTGCAAAACAGTATCGATGTAATGGACAACAAGCAGTAGATAATGAAGCAAAGTATCCTGTTCCAATGATTGCCAAAAATTCACAGCTTCTAGCCAAAGAGATGGAAGCAACTAATTCGTCGAAATTAAATGTAAGTTATTGTCCATTTTCAATATTTTCTTATATACAGATTGTGGAAAATGTTGTATTTCTGTAGACATCAGATAAAGAGGAAGATTCCAGATCACTTCATAATAGTTCTACTCAAAATGATTCTGGCGCAATCGGCGATAATTTTCATAATGTACAGAATCCACATGGAGATTTCAAATCTTCAATTTTAACTCCAACTACGATCCGGTATAATATATATAAACGCATATCATTTTCTTAACAAAAAAGGAGCAGAAATATATTTACTTGATTTTTTGTACTAAAGGAAATTTAGAAGAAAGTCTAATATATTTACACCATCGAAAAAGGAAAAGTATAATATGGGCGAAATGGGTGTTGGCAGAGAAATACCTGTAAAGCAAGGATACTTATTTAAACGTAGTAGTAAATCTTTGAAGGAATGGAAAAAGAAATATGTTACTTTACTCGAAGATGGACGTTTGACTTATCATTCGAGCTTACATGTAATTATTATGTTATATGTTTCTGTCATATGGTTGAATTAAGTATCATATTTATATGTTATTCTATTCTTTATTTATTCTTCAGGATTATATGAATGATACTAATGGTAAAGAAATATTATTACAATACGTAACTGTGAAAGTGCCTGGTAAAACCCCTAAAGGTTCTAAATCAACCAATGCTCAAGGTGCATCCACTACTCCAATAATTATCTTTTCAGAA
Source organism: Nomada fucata (assembly GCA_948146005.1). Classification (NCBI taxonomy): domain Eukaryota; kingdom Metazoa; phylum Arthropoda; class Insecta; order Hymenoptera; family Apidae; genus Nomada; species Nomada fucata. Next base: position 4,139,769 of record OX411282.1, read on the forward strand.
TTCATTCTATCATTTGCAATTAAATCTCAAATATATTTTACATTGCAGAAGATAGCTTTGAATTTTCTATCATTTCGTTAGAAAATAAGACATGGCATTTTGAAGCAAATAATGCAGAAGATAGAGATAGCTGGATTTCTGCTATAGAACAGCAAATATTATCAAGCTTGCAAAATAGCGATGGTGACAAAAAGAACGAAACTGATGCGTTCAAAATGCATTGCATTAGGAACAAAGTGTCGGCAAATGATGCTTGTGTAGATTGCGGAGCACCTAGTACGTAATAACTATATCAAGTTTTTACTATTCTTGGCTCACTCTATTCTCGACATACATTTTATATTACCAATTAAATTTTAGATCCTGACTGGGCTAGCTTAAACTTAGGTGTCTTAATGTGTATCGAATGCTCCGGAATACACAGAAATTTAGGTTCACACATATCGAAAGTCAGGTCATTGGACTTGGATGATTGGTCGTAAGTGCGATTACTACACGTTTCAGACTAAGAATATTTGTTCGAGATATAATTATAAAAAAACACCTATAACTACATTTTAATACTGCACGTTAGTTATGCATGTTTATACTGCAACGTAAAATAGCCTTGACATTAATTTTAGCGCAGGTCAGTTAAGTGTAATGTTAGCCCTTGGTAATGATATAGCAAATAGCGTTTGGGAATATTGCTTAAACGGGAAACAGAAACCAAACTCTGACTCTCCTAGAGAAGAAAAGGAACAATGGATAAGATGGAAATACGAGGACAAAATCTTTTTGCCTCCAATTAATCCAAACATTTCCTTAGGGAAACTGCTAATCGATTCGGTTTGCCGGTAAATATTCCCAGATTTCGTTTAATTCCTTATTATAAATAATTATTAGATAACTCGTTATGTTAAATGTAATGTAGGGGAGACATGAGAGCATTTACGCTATGCTTAGCCAGATGTAGTTATGAAGATATTAATATGCCTGTCAGTGTGGAAGATTTAAGAACCCCATTGCATTTGGCTTGTGCCACAGGAAATCTAGCTATGGCACAACTTCTGATATGGGTGAGTATAATTACTGTGAAGCAATTGTCAGTATGCAGATCTCAATATATGGAATAAGGTATATTAATTACGTATTTATGTCTCATTGAATATTTTGCAGCATAAGGCAAACCCACAAAATTTAGATCACGAAGGACGTACGTGCATGTCGTACGTACGAGCACTTGAAAGAACGCTTGACAATTCGTCCGATTCTATGGAAATGCAAAAGCTTCTTGAAGTACTTGAACAAGCTAGTGTTTCTAGTGTAGATGATGTAGAAACTTCACAGTATTAAAATTGGTTACATTATGTACTTATTGCATGCAGAGCCATGCTTTATTTAATGGCTTAAAGTTGATATAACTTTTATCATTAACAGTACTGATACTCAGAAAAGCAAGCAAAGTATGTTAAATGGGTTTGAAACATAAAACGGTCTATTTCTGCGGTATAAAAGATTGGCCATCGTATGTAGCAAAATGTATCTTTTGAATACTGATTATAAAGTTCGCAAAAAGTTTGACCAGATATTTCAACGAATATAACATACTTTGCATATATATTTGTACATTGAGAAGTAGTTTGAATTAAAGATATAGTTCATATTATTATATATGTATATTTAACAAGGTTTAGGTCAGTGAAAGTAATGTTTAATAGTAAATTGGAGTGTACATTATCAATGACTGAGAGTACAAACACTCATAAATCTAGTTATATTTATATACTGAATACATTTAATGTATTTAAAAAAATGCTTTTACAACTCTTATTTTATTAATTACAAATTAAACATACAATTATCTCGCAATACTATTAATTTATTTCTAATACCTGACCAAAATTTCTAACTTTTATTTATTTCTCTCCTTTATTAAGTATCTTTATTTGAACTACTATTTTCTTTAAATTTGTTAGACGAACATGTTGCACTTGTAACGTAATATGGAGCATCCATTACATTTGAATCCTCTAAAAAAAATATCATGTTTAAATGCACAGAAATCCTGTACCAAAAATCATAGTTCTAAAATAAATAATTTTTACCTAATGCATGTATACTTTTCGGAAATATTGATAACTGACTGTAATACCTAATTGTTGTTAACTTTGACAATTTAGATTGAGATGTAAGTGAAATTCTTCGTGTACTTGGAATTCTGAAAGCAATATATGTAATTCAGTGTACCTGCATATACATATAGTGTGATTTATGAAATAATTCGTAAACTTACTCCTTATTTAAATTGTTAACCGCTGAGAAAGGAAGTGGAGCAGTTAAAGAATAAATTTTGTTTTGATGTAAATCACAATTTTTTACAGATGATTTTTCACCAACAAACTGGCTGAAGGCACAACAAAATAAAGTTCTAAGATCATCATTTGGACATTCTAAATTATCTTGCAACAATAACATAAATTCCAAGCATACATGAATTTGTGCTAAATATAGCAATTTGTTCCTGGAAACATATTATGAAAACTAAACATCTGCGTGTTATATTATAGACTAAATATAAGTACATTTACATAGCTATGTTATGCATACCTATATGTATCAATGGAAAATTCATTACAAGACATATTTCTTAATTTTTCTTGAAAATCGTGTAAATCCCCGAATCTTGCATTCATTAGAATATATATGTAATCTTTATACAACTTTTCAAGCCCCATATCTATAACATATTCTAATGGCAAACTTCCAGATAATAAATGTGAAATTATTTTTTGCTGTTGTGGATTAGTAATAACTTTGGCAAATCTGGTTGTATTTGTAAAGTTCACCTAATACATATTATTTGCATAATTAAGAACGTCTTTAATTATAATGATATTAAGTCTCACTGCTTCCTTATACCTGTGGCAAACACCCATTTATTATAGTTTCTTCGAGAACTGTATGAATGCATTTCGTAATTTCGAAATAATTGGAATTCACTGTAATTATTAATATTAATTAACATACATATGGAAATATATTTATTAAATCGCGTATACTTACTTATCAATAATTCCCATAAAAAATCTGTAAAATCTAAGTTGTATCTAAATGGCAGGCTCTGTATATATTTTTCAATTTTTACATCAGTTTCTATATATTCTTCGTTTAAAAAATTCGTTCTGTTTGTTTCATTGTCACCAGCATTTCTGAAACTGTAATCTCCATTTATTAGAAGATTTATGTTTGTCAATATTGTATCATGTTCCTGTTTCAAATAAACATTAAATTGTCATTGCCGAAGTTACAATCTATTAAATAAATATTTCTGGCATAAAAATATTGCTGAGACCTCTTTATATGGACTTGTAAAATCCTGTGGAAACTCTAATGGTGTTGGAGTATAATGAGTATTTATATTCTTTGTATAAAGATCTAGTATGTTCAAGTATTGATCTAATAATAACAATTGCTTCCACAATTCTTTCAAGGGACTATTATTCGAATTTGTTACAATTTGAGCAACCTAAAGGCAAACGAAAATATTTTGAGATGAAAATATATAAAGTTCATAATAATTGGACATCACCTTACCAAGTGATTCTTAGATGTTCTTGTTGGTGGATAAAATGATAAGCTACAAGAATTTGCTTCCACGCTAAGACTTCCCTCAAAGTTACTTTTTAGTTTATCGTCCCAATGAATCATTTCTTCTTTTGTTCCAAATAAATCGAAAATAGTCAATGCAGAAATATTTATCTGTACACATAGATAAATATTAAATACAGATATAGATCAATATTATTTATAAAAGAAAGAGATACCTACATCTTGTTCACACGCATTCGAGAGTTCTAAATGTTGTTCAAATATTTCAGTGGAAGACTTTTTAATACTATCAAGGGCCTCAATACCATCTGAACAAACTTCTATCGTAGTAAACCAATTTCCTTCCATTATTGTACCCAACAATTGACTCCTTTTATTATCTTTAGCATCACACAGGGCAAATATAGGAGGGCAAGAATCATTTATAAAATCAATACACGCATTCAACGCATTACTAACGAAAAGAAACATTATACTGTATTACTAGTGGCATTTATCATATATAATTATTATTGTGTTTATTATGATTCTACCATGCTTCTGTCCTGGTTAATGGTAGATATGTTTCTTCAACTTTGTAATAATGTTGTTTAATAAATATCAGGGTGTCCTCAAAATCATTTTCTCCTGCAAACGAATACTTCAAAGGAGATCCAGTGATGTCAAAATCTGAAACATATTATCGGTTTATATAGGATAATCAAATACGTTGATTATTACAAAAAATCTTACGACTTGTCTGATCGTCATCGAAACATTTTACATGGTCATCGAACGATTCAGAAGCTTTCTAAAACAATATAAAATAAAAGAAGAAACGATTAATAACGTGACTACTTTAAAAAAAAGGTTTTATAATTCTCAAATTTACCTCTTTATATAAAATAATACATGGCGTATTCTTGAACTCTGGGAAGATTCGAGTTACGTATGATAAACATAATTTATTCATCTTTATGGAAGGGTCCAAACATTTCCGCAATATTTCATGATCAAACATTGTGTCTAATTTATAAGTTTACAAGATTTACAATTAATATATTACACTTATTGTTAGTAACAAGCTTTGAGAATATTCAAATTGGAATTTCAAACGTATTTAGAAATTCCGTGTTCGAAAACGCATCATATTCGAATGTCACTTAGGTACTACTGTGCAGTACAATAATATATTTATAGTTTTAAAAGATGAACATTCGAAGTTCGTAATAATTGATATTCATACATTCTAGAGTGAATGCCTATGCGTTATTGTTGGACCAAAAAAAGTGAAACGGATTTCGAAATCCTTGACCGTTATATATTATAGAGTAAAAGTTATTATTTAGTTGATTTTTGGAACGGTGCTCAGAATTCGCAGCCCTCCTAGTTCTCTGTCATCCGTTTCGCGTTTGCGCTACTTGCAGTGGATGACATCGATATGTCAATACTTGTAAAGTACGAGATTTACAAAGAGTGTACAATGTCGTAGAAATACAAGAAGATACACTGGAAATAATTGTAGCAAGGACAGTGATTAGGTTATGAAAAAGTCGAAAAAATATTGGACAGGTGTGGGTAACATTTCAACAGTGTGTTTGTCCGAGGTAAAGAGGGACCGTGAGGACCTCGAAGACAGTCTTCCTACCTATTACATGAAGGAACAGGATATTCCTGAATATTTGGAAGGCTGTGGTTTAACCACCTGTACAGCCGGCGACATGCCAGAGGATGTGGATACCCTGCGGGACAATAAAGAGCATACAAAGGAAAAAAAATTATCATCAGCGTCCATAGCTGGGCCCGATACTAAAAAAACAGTAACTGTCAAACATCCCGAGTCGAATAAGCCGAAGCCGACAACAAAGAAAGGCAAACCGATACAAGCGGACTTGGACGTTTCTAAAGAATTTACGAGATGTAAGGAGGAATGCGTAAAACGTCTAGATTTAAGTAAATCTAGCATCACTAATCTACCGAGCACGGTACGAGACTTGACGCATTTGGTCGAATTTTACCTGTACGGTAATAAGCTTGTGACATTACCGCCAGAAATCGGTTGCCTCGCAAATTTAGAAACATTGGCACTGAGTGAAAATTCTCTGACAAGTTTACCAAACACATTAGAGAATTTGAAGTCTCTCAGGGTTCTCGACTTGAGGCACAACAAGCTGAGTGAAATTCCCGATGTTGTTTATAAATTGACGAATCTCACAACCCTGTTTTTACGCTTCAACCGGGTCCGATATGTAAGTGACAACATACGAAATTTGACAAATTTGACTATGCTAAGTTTGAGAGAAAATAAAATCAAAGAACTGCCCGCCGGTATTGGCAAACTGGTCAATTTGATAACATTTGATGTTTCCCATAATCATCTGGAACATTTACCCGAAGAAATTGGAAATTGCGTCCAATTGTCTACATTAGACTTGCAACACAACGAGCTTTTGGATATACCAGATACAATTGGAAATCTGGTCTCGATAACGAGACTGGGTCTTAGATACAACAGATTAACTAATATCCCAAAATCTTTGGCAAACTGTAAATTAATGGATGAATTCAGCGTGGAAGGAAATCAAGTATCTCAGTTACCGGATGGATTATTTGCAAGTCTCTCTGACTTGACATCGATAACTTTGTCAAGGAATGCATTTACTGCGTATCCATCGGGTGGGCCAGCACAATTTACAAATGTTTATTCCATTAATCTTGAGCATAACAAAATAGACAAAATACCATATGGTATTTTTTCTAGGGCAAAGAATCTGACAAAATTAAATATGAAGGAAAATCAATTGACTGCTTTACCATTGGATATTGGCACATGGCTTAATATGGTTGAATTAAACTTGGGTACAAATCAGCTTACAAAAATTCCCGATGATATCCAATGCCTCCAAAATTTAGAAATTTTAATACTTTCTAATAATTTATTGAAACGTATTCCTGCCAGTATAGCAAATTTACGTAAACTGAGAGTATTAGATCTTGAAGAAAATAAAATTGAATCTTTACCTAATGAAATTGGTTTTCTAAGAGATTTACAGAAGTTAATCTTACAATCTAATCAGGTAACTTCATTGCCAAGAGCAATCGGCCATTTAACAAACTTGACATACTTGAGTGTTGGAGAAAATAACTTGAACTACTTACCCGAGGAGATTGGTACATTAGAAAACTTAGATTCGTTGTATATTAATGATAATGCTAATTTACACAATTTACCATTTGAATTAGCACTTTGCACAAATCTAAGTATTATGTCAATTGAAAATTGTCCACTTTCTCAAATACCATCAGAAATAGTTGGAGGAGGTCCTTCCTTGGTGATTCAATTTTTAAAAATGCAAGGACCTTATCGATCCATGTAACAAAATTAAGAGGAAAGGATTGTCTCTCATATGACTTAGATGTCGATTCTTAATAAGAGTGATACAGAAACAGATGATATTTGATACAAATATTTATTAACATAAATTCTCACCATAATGATCTCACGTCAATAAAAAATTATATAAATGTTATCAATTATATAATGTATGGAAATATAAGATGAATAACAAATGAACATGTGTATCTGCGATACATTACAAACATGAACAGAAGAAACATATGTATAGATATTAAAATATTGTGAAATTTGGTGGTGACTTAAAAAATGCACAGCAAATAATAGAACCACAAAAAGAATAAAATTATGATAAAATATTTTAGATACAAGTCATGAACATAAATTATAGTGGCATTTTATTAACATAAAATATTATTGTTTGATATTCGATTCATCTATTTTGCTTCTTTCAATATATAGATGTATATTATTTAGTAATATTATAATATGTAATATATTTTACTTTACATGTATCAAACTTGATTGTAATTGTGCATTATACAGTAAACATTGCAGTTGTCCTATACTTTGAAAAATTAATGTCTAGCATTTAGGTATGCCTCAGTAGAATCATTGAGTCTGCAACGTTTGTTATACATAGATACCTGAAAATACTATTCTTAGATATACAATTATTATTTTCAGAATGTACTTCTTAAATAGAAAGGAGTGAGATAACACTATTCAATTGAGGGACAAAAAATTAAGAATCGGCATCAATGACTTTGTATTTCTGTTATTACTGTTCATTGCCATATAAACGAACTTTTTTGATGACAAAATTAAAAGGATTTCATAATGATAAATCTATCTTGTATTTTATCTTTTCGTTATCTTATCAATCATAAATCAGTTTCCATTGTAATAAGTTTGACAAGAAACTGGTCTTCCAAAATACAGATCTATTTATATAATTTAGTGTACTGTAACAAATAACGTATTATTTTTTTATTTCTAAGACTAAATAGTAAACAGTTTTACATTTAAGCATTCTGAGCAAGTATATGTATAAGAATGTGTATCATTAGAAGAAAAGGATATATCATTATATGCATCATATTTTAATTGACTCTTACTTTTTTCAATCCATTAAATAAATTGCAATATTTAGTGGCAATTATAATTACATTTTCACGTATACGTTTAGAAAGAGTTAACAATTATGTGACTTGTTTTAATTAATCAATTAAATTTTAGTAAGTAGTGCAATTAAAGGTTTTAATTGAATCATTAGTATGCTCTCATCGGATAATGGAGCTGCCAAATATAAGCATACTACCATCTAGTTTTAATGTGTATTATTATAAGATTGTTTTTTTTTGCTAAGTTCCATAAAATACCTTTCATGTATTAAAAACACGTATTTTCATTGGCAGCAAAAAATGTTGTATTTCGCATACATGAAGAAATAATGCTAATAATAGCGTGTCATATTGTTTCTTCAAGTTCAATGCATGCAGATTCATGAATGTGTACATGTATGTATGGGCTTATGACATTAATTGTTGATTGGATTTTATTTATAGCCAAAAGAATATTGATTTTTTTAAATATGTTGGACAGTCTTACATACATGTATCTGAATGGGGAGTTTGTATATGTATAGTACTCCTTTTTTCATTTAGAATTTCACAACTTACTGATATAGAATTCATTCATACCTTGTTTTATTACGCAATGGCTGTGCAATAAGACATTAAATAATTAGCACAATTTCTTTATATGTTAATTATAACTTTAAATGATATATATCGATGGATTTGAAAGTTGTATAAATATATATTTCATATACTTTTGTTAGTGTTACTTAAAATATGCTAAGAGCACTTACTTTGTATGTTAGTTAATTAATATAAACAAGTATTATAACACTTTACAAAAGAAAATATAGTGTTATTAATTTTGAAAATTGTAAAGGCATGTAAAAAAATACTGAATGGAACTTAGCAAACTTTTAATTGCAAATAAGAGAAAGTATGCCCATTATGTAATTACTCATTGATGTATGTAAATGTATGATTTGTTATGCGAGTATTTACACAATTTTTCTACAATTGTTATGTTCGAAATATGATATCATGTAACGGTATTTACATTAAGCTTTGTCTTTCAAACATACTACTACAACTTGTCCATTAAATAAAGACAGATAATAATGTTGCACAAATAATGTTACCTGACGTGAAATAAGTTTTTTTCCTTGGTACACAAACAAGTTTTGTAGATGGAATGTTATATAAATTTTGTGGTGTTAGATAATTGTTTTTAAATTAATTAAAGTTAAAACAATGAATATTAATGTGCAAATCTCGTGTTAAATTGCCTATCTTTGTGTTACAATTATTGGATGTCAATTAGGTATATAATTTATACAACATTTATTTGCTTCATCATGTTAAAGGCATGTACAAAATAATGTTGCAATTGACGTACAATATTGTTTTAATGGTATATGTGTATGTTTATCAACATATTGAAGTATTAAATAAGTTTCAGACTATGTATAAGAGTTGCCAAATGGAGTGCTACAATAAAAATTATTGTGATAAACTGTTCAACAGTTTTAAAATACATAAGTGACGCTATAGTATGATTGGAAAATAATTAAATTTATATGAAAATTTTAAATAAGTAACATCTAAAATTATAATCTTGTTGAATAGTCTATCAAATGAGATATTACATATATATAATTTTAAAATCATGATATTAATGTAATTCAATGTATATGACTATAAAGGATGCTGTATATTTCTAAATATACAAATATACTATAAATATTCCTGACCCTTTGACTTTATTCTCCTGTTACAATTTACTGCCATAATTAACTTAAAATAAAGTTCGTGTTATAACAAGTACAAAAAAGAAGAAAATTGCAAAAGGTATAATTTTATATGGAATTCTGTAGATTTTGTTCAAACTTAAGAGAAATAATACTTCGTTTTTTCATAATAAATCTTCCGAACTTTACGTTATTTTTCATGTTGCAAGGCTGCAATTCAAAATATAATGTATAATGTATATTTTTATTGCTTTTAAAAAATTATTTAAAATATAATAGTATGCTACATACTTCCTTAGAACCGTTAGCAACTGTTGCAGAAAGAGCTAGAATCTTCCTTTCAGTTAAAACACGATTATGCAAATTAGATTTTTTAACTATTTTTTTTGCACTCATAAATCCTTCAAACTTATTGGAATTTTTACTCATAGCTGTGTAGCATATGTTCTCAGAATTTTCGGCAGTAGTTATTAATCTAGAATTAATGTTTATATACAATTATTACATTAATCATCCAAATTAAAAGTGCTAAGAACAAATATCTATCTGAATAATTTTTTTTTACTTTGTTTATGAGCAACAATACCTTATAAGTTCTGATATTTCTTCTGAAAATGATTTTAAATTGTCTAAAGTTAATTTATAGTATTCTAAATCTTTTGTTACATTTTCATTACGAATAAATATAATTTCGTTATTCAATATATCAATTTCATGTCTTAATTGGGATAGAATATTTTCTTCGTATACGTTCGCTTTCGCTGTATCCTCATTAATTATCTTATTATATTTACATTTATGAAGATTATTTATTTCTGATATCTCCAGACATTGATTGAAGAAAGGGCTAAAATTATGTTCCAAAGAGAAATTCCAAACATCATTACAGAATTTATCTTCTATGTCCCAAACAGAGAAATTTATAGTGTCCTATATTGTGAAAAATGTTAAAAGAAGTATATAAAAAATTATTTTATTTTTATGCGATTTATAATGTTCAATTAAACATTTACCAATTCTTTACGTTTTTCTTCCAGTACTTTCTTTTTTGATTGGAGTATATTATATTTGTTACTTAAAATATTCTTACCGAGTTTTAATTCTATACTTTTTATAATATATTTTTTTAAATGTGAATCATCTTGTAGATAATTAAAAGAAGACATAATTATTATTGGAAAAATACTTGTATGATCATTTTTGTAACAATTTTCAGTAAAATGTTTTTCTTCTCAATCTTTTGTAATAAAGTAGTGATCAGTTATCAGCACTCTTTAGTAAATAAATATATAAATGTTCGTGTCTTATAATTGATATGTAAAAAGTATAAAACATGTTTTATTATTGTATTTATTGAAAAAATAATGTGAACGAAAGATATTTTATATTTTTCCTCAATCTATTGCTAGTGATATTACGTGTAGCCTCTGATTGGTGATTTCCGCTAAAAACATTTTCGAGTAACCTATACCACACATTTCGAAATGCAATTCTGTTTTGTGTTATGGCGTGTTGGAAGTTTGTCTAATGCGGTAGACTTGTTTTGCATACAAACAATTTCAGTGTCAAATTTTATTTAATTGTTGAATTGCAATTGACAAAGTATGAATATAAATCTAACATGAGTGCAAACGGTATGAAAGTGTTGAAAAAGAGGTTAGCATCCAATTTAATATATCATTTTGCAATATCTGTCATCGTGAAGTAGATTAGTATATCGTAGCCACTTTTCGAATTCATGAAGAATAAATATGTACATAACAACGCGTAATCGTAATTACTCTTTCAATCGGCGATTTATTACAATTTCTTCAGCAATCCATATCCGCAGGGGATGCGATGTCAAAAATGTCTCGAGATGGGACATTGGAGCTACGAATGTAAAGGGAAAAGAAAATATTTACATAGATCTTCGCGCACGACACAACTAAAAAAAGCTTTAAAGAAGCAAGAAGAATCTAACGGGTAGATTGATAAAAAATTAATAAAGTACTAAACTTTTAAAATTCAAAGGTATACAAAATTACGAGATGTATTTTTACAGAGAAGAGCAAAAGAAAGAAACAAAGAAAAATCGAAGGCAGAAAAAAATGAAGAAAGAATCTAATAGTTCCAGTGATTCTAGCGCAGATAGCAGCAGTTCCAGTAGCAGCGATGATAGCAGCAGTAGTAGCTCATCTTCGGACAGTGAATCGGACTCTAGTGATAGTGTTTCTAGTAGTAGCAGTGATAGTAGTAGCAGTAGTAGTAGTAGCAGTAGTAGTAGCACTAGTAGCAACCATTCTAATAAGTTTCCATCTTCGCAAAGACATTCAGCATGAAGAATTTTAGATAAAAAACAAATACTTTGCAATAGATGCGTTAACTTTTTAAATATCCATAAAAATCTTATCAATACAGATCCGTAAACAATAAATGTGTATGATAGTTTCATTGTACAAAATTAAAATAACTAAAGTACTTATGTGTACCATGAATTTTGAAAAATAATTTATATAATGTGCATTGTAATTGAATTTTCTTATTTACCTATTGTAATTAAAACTTGTATGTGAAAGAAATCATAATTTTCTACCGAGAACTTTTTCATAAACCAAGAAGTATTCAGTATAAAACCGAAAAACGTAGCATGTAAATGTTGAAGATAATAAATTTTTTTATTGAACTATTAGGTCAAAATATAATCTATTGTAAAAAAATATGTTTATACAATAAACAGTATCTGCTGTAAATAAAATTATGAATGTACCCATATTACTTTTAATGTCTTGTCACTCATCTATACCTTCAGGAAGAGTTTGTACTATAACTCTCCTTCTGGAATCGTAAACAAAGTTATTTGACTTGAAGATATCACTTTCATAAAATGGATGAAGATTGTATATATCAATCTGTTTCGCCTGAAATAAAATGCGAGTTTTAGTGAAACAATACTTATTGGCTTGTAGGAGCGTACTGTAAATAATCCATACCCGATCCAATAGATCTTTTTCTGATACTTCGATTGTTGTAATGCGATTTCCGCGTATAGCTTTTTGAAATGCTAAGGTATCTAATGTAACCTGCCTAAGTATGTAATACAGAAGTTCACTATGATCTTTTTTGTATGATAAATATTTCTGGAACGTCTGTAAAATAAGAAAGTATTTGTTGTTAGTCCCAATAAAATAAATGTACAAATTCGATATCATATTCGTTATGCTCCGAACACTTACGCGACGCATGCTTTTCATTACTGAATACTTTTGTGTATCAACAAAACTATCGAGCATCATTCTGATGGCAAGATTAATATCACTTTCTTGAACGTGATCGCGTAAATGCATTTTGGCACTTGCTTCAGACATACGTATAATACTTTCTATATGCCTTACAGTAATTGGTAAACTTCCGGTGGCCTACAAAATGATGAATGTTAGAGACATGTAACGAATATTTTTCTTTCGTATAAATATTTCAAACTTACCAAGCTTTCCTGTCTCAACTGGCTGTATAATTTTGCTACTTTGTCTTGATCAATGTTTGTTAATTTGGGATGAACATTTTGTTTAGCATAAACTATGTATTTCTTTAAGAGATCTTGCGGAATTGATATATCGTGTGCATTTTCTTCTGTTGAAGTAACCACTTTTCCTGCATTCGTTGGGTGATGTCTAATATGCGAATTTACAACAAACTTAGCCAAATGCCGATCTTGCATGGGATCTATTTCATCCTTTACCACACAAAGAATATCAAAGCGAGACAAAATTGGTTCGGACAAATCTACCTGTATTAAAAGAATGTATTACATTATTATTTATAGTAGTATTCCGTTTTGTTCAAAATATATGGCGTACGTTTTCAGAAAATGTCATGCTAGCATCGTATCTCCCCCCAATGGGATTTGACGCAGCTATTACTGAACACCTAGCATGTAGCGATGTAACAATTCCAACTTTTGAAATAGAAATACTTTGTTGTTCCATGGCTTCGTGGATAGACGTTCTATCTTGATCATTCATCTGGAGGGCAATAATATTTATACTCCATCGCGGAAATATTTAATATAAAAACAAGAATTTACCTTATCAAACTCATCAATGAGACAAATTCCGTGATCGGCAAGTACTAAGGCACCAGCTTCTAAAGTCCATTCGCGGGTTGTAGGTGATTTTCTTACAAAGGCTGTCAAACCAACAGCCGAAGCTCCTTGACCTGTAGTAAATATGGTTCTTGGGGCAATCTTTTCAGTATATTTTAAAAATTGAGATTTAGCTGTTCCTGGATCTCCACATAGTAATACGTTGATGTCTCCCCTTACTTTATGCTTGTTACCTATACAGTCAAAGGTAAAATATTTATACAAACGCATTCTCAAACGGTGGGGAAAGTAGCAAATGGGGAAAATAAATACCGGGGTTCTTTGCTTCTCCTCCGAATATTGCTAATGCTAAAGCTCTTTTTGTATATTCATGCCCGTAGATCGAGGGTGCTATGCTCGCGACAATGCGATCAGTGATTCGATGATCTTTACTTAAGCCAATAATACTGGAAATATCTTCTTCAGTTAAAGATTCTACAATTTCTTTGGAATCTTTTACTTGTAGGTGATTGGCAAGAAGAACAGTTGCAAACACCGGGAAACCCTAAAATATAGCGTAAATATTAGTTAGTCAATATACCACTGTTTTAAAGTAGTTAAATACAACTATATATTTTTACTTGTTCCGTATTCAAAGAACCATCGTAATTATTTGTATAAATAGCGGTAACGTCGACTTCATCTCCAGGTTTACAACGATCGCAAAGATCTGATAGAAGAATACATTCTTTACTCCTAGGTATTCTGCCTGCAGGAATTTTACCAGGTGATTCTTGAATTGTAACTTTTTGATAGTTTCTGTATATTGTTTGTTCCATATTAATCTGTAGTTGATGTGCATATATTTAATATGTATACGTTTATATTCAAAATATATTTTGTGTTTATACTTACCATAAAGGGTCCAATACTTTGACACTCGGGACAAGAGCCAGGTTTTACTTCTGTATTTTGATTTTGTACAAAAGGCCCAAGTACATATCCACACTTTGTACAATCATATTTTACAACAGACAATTGCGGTAGTACGCCTGTGGTTGCAGTAACAACACCCAAAGTACGCACTAATTGGTTTAAATGTAACTTCCTAATGTTTACAATACAGTATATTATTTTCTTTTTTTATTGATAGGTGAGTCTCTATGCGACTATGTCTTACCTAAATGTACGAATTTCTTCTATTAAGGGTAACTCTGATATTCTCACGTGAATTTCGCTAGTTACCCTTTCATAACTCGGAAATATTGTTAGTACCAGTTCCTTGGCCACTTCATCAAATATTTCTAACATTTGAAACGGTGCCTCTGGCAGAAAATAGGCCAAAACATGTTCTTTACTAGCAAGAATCGGAAATTCCACAACAAAGCTAGACTATTAAAAATATGGTATGAATATTTCTTAGATCTTATCGTGACTTTATTGTAATTATTAATGACAAAAAGGTATTACTTGATTACTCTCGCACATATGACGAATTCGTTCCTTATACATGTATTGCCCTTTTGAATTAGTATGTGTACGAAGAAAGCTTTTAAAACGATTGGAAATTTCAGTTCTAGGTCCCAACATAGACACCCATTCTTTAACTGTATGACCTTTAGTATCTTCCAAATTCTCAATAGATTCAATCATCTGAAATAAAAGTAAATATTAGTAAATTAATGGAACTCTAATACATTATATTAAAGGACCATAATAAATAGAAGAGGATCTCACTTCGGTGTCCTCCATTTCACCTGTTGCTGCTTTTTCTGCCATACGACGTTTACGCGCTTGTATATCATCTTCATCGCTTTCGTCTTAAATATGTACAAAAACTATTTTACTGCATTGTTGTAACAAAATGACAGGATACAAAAATTCCAACGTTTGGAAGAAAAATATACCATAAAGTAAATATCTATCATCGCGGATAATGCCTGCTGCTCTATCTCTTTTTTGCATAGCAGCTTCTGCAGCTGCACGGTCTCCTTGGGACAATTCTGAATATTCTTCATCATCTACTACATTCGGATCGTATCTATCTAATGCTGGCATAGGGCGATAATCACTATAATGTTATTAATAATTAAATATCAGGAACATCTTTTTTTCTATAATAAAGCATATAAAAAATATTACTCTTCCATATTGTCTCCAAATAATTCTTCTCCTTCTTCTTCCTCTTCGTTTGCATTATTATCATGGCCAAGTAAATCGGTTTCATCTTCGAATGGTTCATCCATTTCTGGTGCAGGGGATGTCATCGCCTCTGTGTATCTATCAGAACGTACAGGGCTACTGGAGTCCTAAGGGATATGCATAACAAAAAGCTATATAACTTAGCAAATTCAGAAATAACAATAATATGTTGTGTGTTTCTTTACAGAACATTCTATTATTGTTTAGTACACGTTTCTAGTGGTCGTTTCACATGTCCTATTAAACCATTTCTAACAGCTTACCATTGTGCTTGTTCTGGAAAGAATAAAATGCAATGACAGTTAAAATAATTAATAAATAGTAATACAATATAAATGCAGAACAAAACTTTCTTGTTTTCACTTTGTTAAGACTCAAACCGAACGCTACAAGTTGGCGGGAATTTTTCTCAGACCCTGCCGAATTTTCGGCAACACCAACAATTCGAAGAAAATTACTATAAGTGACCAATAGAATTCTATCCAATATCGAAACGCAACACCGTATTGGCTAGTTGAGTTCATCGGAAAAATTGTTTTCTCTGCTCTTTAATTTATTAAACAAAAAATTTAGAGTTGTTCAAAGAAATATTTACAATCGTGACAACTCGCGTAAAAGTTATAACAATATAATTCGGGATGATATATAATGGTACATTAAAATAAAGCGGTTTAAAATTTATATAACGTTTATTTTTTATCAACATCTATTGTACAAGAGGTATGTTTTAAGAAATATAAGGACTGTAATTTGTCTAATACAGAAGTCATTTCTGCTTGTACATTTGCTGCTCTTACAGCAAGATAAAGGGACTCCTGAAAACGTTTCTGAGCAGTACGCAAGCTCTGCGGAACCAAAACTCCAAACCACTTTATAGGATCTTGTATCTCTTCTGCATCTTTGTCCAAGCTTTTTAAGCTTATGTCAAAATTTGGGATTATTTTACCAGTTTCTTCGGTTAATTTAGTTTCCAATTCGAACAGTGTAACTACTCTTTCGTCGTCAACTGGTACTTGCAATACACTTATGCTTTCTTTGCTGCGTATATATTTTGCTTTAGCTAATTCAATGTAACCATCCCGTAATATCTTTTCCATTTGGACATTAATATTAATTTTCTCCTCCATTAGCTCTAAATTACGCAGTAAATTCTCATCAATCGCTTTACATACATCATCCGTACTTTCATGCATATTGTTTAATGAAAATATAACGAAGGCAGACAGATCTATTACAGTTTGTTTTTTAATGCAATGCCACCTGAAATATATACATGTAAATAACTTCATAATATTGTATTCATTTCATATCTATAGAATTTATTCACTTTTATATACACCTCAATTATTCAACAATTGCTCTGTATTTGTATGTGATTGTTATTCGATTAAAATTACTTTATCGTTTCCACGTACAAAATTATTTCTGCCTCCATAGGCAGTAGAAACTTGTTTATATCGATGTAATTAATATCTGTACAAGCAACAATTAATTAGATACGCGAAACAGTCGAAAATTCTAAGCATTCTAACATTTGGCAATACTGCTGCCTGTACTACTATCGACTCCTCGAAGAATGCGAGTGCGATACATTTGACGCATCGTAGGATTTTATAAATGTTAACAATGGCAGTAAAAGAGAAACAATCGGAAACTACCGCTGATGAAATTGAATGGAATGTCGAAAATGAAATACAATTATTCTTTGCCATGAATGGGCATAAACCTGTTGGTAAGATATGATAATGATGTTAGTATAGGTTATGTTTACGTTTATATGTCAATAATAATAGCTACTGATAAATTTATTTGATCTATGTATATATGGCTGTATCGGTGCTTAATGAAATTGTCTTTATGTTACTATTGTAGGTATTAATAAATATTTCCACATGGTCTGCATATGGGAAAAATTTCGTACTGCCATTCACAAGGATATATCATTGAAAACAATATGGGAGCATTTAGAATCAATGTACGACTTGATGGCCCTGGTACTTACTATTGCTTTGGAAAGATTATTTATCGTCGTTTACAGTAAATTGATGGTGCATTTATGTTGTTTTAGGACGATATGGAAGATTTACCTTTTCCGAGTCAAGAGGTAGACTTTTTGTTGCCGGAGCAAGATTTTATAGGGCTACTTAAATCTAAAAAAAGGGAGGAGCCGGAGTTGAAATTAAAAGAGCAGAGAGACAAATATAAAGAAATAAAAAAAGAAAAAGATATGAAAGATCTTATGAAAAAAGATATTACTCTTCGCGATCTTAAGGGGACTAAAGATATTGATAAGAAAAAAGAAGAATTGAAAAAGTATGTTAAAGATATAGAAGTAAAGAAGGATAAACTTAGAGATATTAAAGATGTTAGAAAAGATTACAAATCTTCTAAAGGGAGATCAAAAGGAAAAGATGATCTAGAAGAGACAGGTAAACTATTAATGTATCTTAAATATTCTGATATCACATTCAATTAAATAATCTAATATCTTTTCAGCTTCAAATGGCAAAAAAGAACGCAAGGATTCTGATTCTGTCAGGGAAAGTTTAAAAAGAGGCCCAAAACGGCCAACCAGGCAAAGCGTAGACAGCACATCTAAAGCATCGTCTAGCCCACGCGATACACCTCCACCAAAACGAAGAAGAATATGAAAGACTTTCTCAATTACAGTTGTCACTTGTACCTCATATTGTAGGCAAACATAGTTTGCATCTTAAACTATGGACAAAATGTGAATCATGTATTTTTTCTATACATGACCCATATGTATGAAACATTATGAATTCAATTTTATAAAGGATTTTTACATAAAATCACTGTAAATATAATATACTGCGAAATAAAGATTAAAAAATGCAATCATAACTGGACCGAAATAAGCATGGATCACCATTTTTTAAAATTAAAAGTATGTACAAGACTCTCACTAGTATTGGTATGAAATATTAATTTTCTATATATTATTTAAAGAATCGCACGTTACGAAAATAGGATAAATAAAACAAATATGTTTACTTCTTTAAATAGTAACCAGTATTTATTATAGAAGTTGTAGACATCTTCATTGACATGGATGTTGTGAACCAAGTTTGCTCGTGCTATTGGAATAATTGAATGATCCCCATTTTTGTTGATGGAATGAATTGTATTGCTAGGATCCAGACACCGCTGAAGATTTCCATGTGCCGGAGATAAATCCTTTTTGTTTGATTATCGAAGCCTTCTAGCTTCGCGTTCCGATTCCAGCAAGGTTAGGAGATCACCTTCTCGTACCGGTCCTTTTACATTTCTGATAATTTGTCGATTTTGTTCACCCAGGAACTCGACTTTTACTTGCGTACATTGTCCTTGTGATCCTGTACGGCCTAGGACCTTTATAACACGTGCCAAAACTACTGGTTTATCCATGATTGTCTCACGTGGCTACGATACGACAGCAAAGAGACGTTTTACGGAAGTGAAAGAACGTTTTTTGCTTCAGTATCCAGGAGGCAAGATGGCAACTTCCGGCGGGCTTTTCCAGGAGTGCTTGAATCAGTGAGTTTTAGTTGATTGGCATAAAATCATAGTTAACAGCATATAAGTAAATTTCCCTCTTGCGATGTGTAATATGTATTGATAAGGTAAGGACGATTTATTTATTTATAAATACGAATAATTCATTTTATCGCTATTATTCGAATACTAATGCATAGTAGATGGCGTTTATTATAATTTGAATTCGAACATACTTTTAATATTTTCTGCATAACCCGCTGAAAAAGTATAAATAACTTAATTTAAAGAAAGTAAAATAACTTAAAGTTATTAAAATTCATTTAGTTATTATAGAATTTTCAAACCGTTAAAAATTAAATAATTTCTCGATTACTATTAATACTTTATAAATTATATATCATAAATTCTTTTTATTATATTTTGACAACGTGTATTTGTACTTATATCAGTTTTACAATATGTTAAATTCTCGATCCAACAGTAAATTGCAAGGCCTAATTATCCTTGAACACTACAATGTAGATTGCATGATTGTTTGTTATTATTTATAATACATAAATTCTTTGCTTATATTATGTATTTTTTATACGACGGCATAAATGAGTTTTTATCATTTTATAAGAAAAGAATTTAATGTAACAAAGCATGCATGCGACATATATTGCCTCGAATTTGTTCTCAAGTTCAATATTTATCATGTTACACGTAGCAACAAATTATATAATTTTATAACAGGAAAATATGGGACCCTGTTTTACATATAATTCCAATTCATTATCAGTAATCAATTATGGTGAGAATAGGTCTTTGAAAACATCTTTAAATGCATAAAGTTTGCAAATCATAGGTATCTATACTATTTAATGTATTTCAAGAATTACGGTGAAAATAATACGTTTGGTTCATTAAGTCTCGGCCATTAGACATTAACGAAAACGCTAAATGCATTTTCATTAGACACAGTAATAATACTTGGTCAAAAATATTAAGTTCTAAATGTCCTTTAATGTTTAATCAATGTTGCATTCGAGTATACTAATTAACACAACTACTCAAGTACAAACAACAATATCGCTATCTTTTTAAACACAAAACATTATGCTTTTGCTTTTCACTTAAGTCAATATTATAAATACATCAAAATAGCAACCAAATGTTTAAAACGTTCAATATATTTCGATTGCATACACGTGGTGCAACGTTAGTATAGAAAACGATGGATGTCACGTTTCAAGTAAAGTCGCTTTTCACATACAATTCCTTTTCTTTCGTCCGCTGAGAACTTTAATTATGTTTTGGGGTAAAAATAAACCGTGTTGTAAGATACGCTTATTGTACTAAAGATACTTGTACTTGTTCAAGTTTAAGGAAAGTTTTGCCATAATGAAACTGGACCCTGACACATACATTTGTCGTGATTATAAAAGCACTCATTTTAGCAAATAATACAATTACATTATCAAGTACATGTATACTGTACGTCACGAATAACTCTTTACAATCAGTCAAAAATTCTTTTTTATTTATAGTTCTCATTTCTCCAACAATAACGTTGAAAGCCAGCTAAGCTTCAGAAGGAAAGTGTTTTCTTGAACTCGAGATACTGTACGCACTCGCGAATTAGTTTTCAAAAATGGGGAGTACTCGAGTACTTTTCAATTTGTGTCTTTGTTGTATTATGTCCCAGACCAATTTCCAAACTAACATGGAAATATAATCATGTTGGGTACGAACGTTCGACACTAGTGTACAACACTGAATGGAATAATCAATCAATCAACTAACAATATCCATAAAACTTTTACTGCCACAAATTGGTGGAAAGCGTTTGCCCCGGAAGTGCAGTAGTAGTAGACTTTCCTGGGGCATTGGAAAAACCTGTTCCACCTAAAGATAGTTGGGTCATTTGTTGCGGTAACTGAAATATAAATATACTCACAATTATTGTATGGTTCAATAACAGGTTGTTTTCCACGGTATAAGTATGTACTATCATTTGTATACCTGAGAACCGAATCCAACAGTTTGCTGTTGTTGAGATGTTAAGTTAAAAAACGGATTGCTACCAGGAGCTGGTTGAAGATTTTGCGTTAACATACCACTCCATCCGTTATTACTATTAACATTAGACTGTCCTAATTGCATCACCTAACGATATATGTTACAATTAGAATAGAGACAAATAAATAAAATATTTCCATTGTGCGTTGTATAAAATTATTCACCATTGGGGACTGCATTGCAATAGCAGAATTGGGTACACCATTCATCTGATTTATCTGGCCTACATGTAAACAATTTCCTAAAGGATTTGGTGCTAGTGGCCCCAACGTATTGGGATTCACTGCCATTTGATTTTGATTAATGGGTAATTGATTAGTTGCGACGGACATTTGGGTGGGTAGTTGATTAAGTTGTGTGAAGGAACTCTGTTGATTTGGAAAACTACTTTGCTGACCGAAAGGTGGCACATTTGGGACCTGTTTATACTGAACAGTAGATTGTTGAGCATACATTCCACCTAAAACGTAAGATAGAAAGATTTCGTATATAAAAGGCTGCCAATATTTAGAATGTATTAATATATTGAAGATAATAACAGTACCAGGAACGCCAAACATTGCTGATTGTTGATTGCTTGGTGTACCATACAATGCTAATATACTGTCCTTAGACATTTTATTCTTTTCTTGAAGCAATGTAGCTGGTTGCTCGAAGAAACTTTCTTCTTCACTTTTACTCACAGTAGGTGATGTGCTTGTAATTGTATTAGAAGTATTACTACTAGTTGAAGCTACAGAGGCCGGAGGTGCAGACAAAAAGGAAGAAAATATGTCGTCTCCCCCGCCATTTGCGTTTGACTGATTTGTGGCTGGTGCATCTGTTCAAAAATCGCGGTTGTGTTCAATTATTATTATCCTATTGTGTTTTAGATAGAATGTACATATGACGATGTAAATGTACCTAAGCCCAATAAGTCTAGGGTCGCAGAATTATTTGCTCTATTAGGCTTAGGGCTGACTGAGCTTTTAGGTTTCGGCAACTGAGGCACTACTTCTGGTTTCTTTACAGGCGGAAGTATAGCTTGATTATTAGAGGCCTTTGAACTTTCCTTTTTCCTCCTACGTTGTCTCTCTGCCTCTTCATCGAGCTCCTTATCCCAATTTACCTGCATAGTTCATTCAACAAGTTTGTTTTGTTTTTAAAGCTTTATATTTAATATTTTCATTATCAATGCAATAGATTTATTTTTTTAATCTAGACACTACCTTTGGCAATGGAGGTGGTACCCATTCTCTAGCTATATACTTTTTATGTTCATACTTTGCACGAATAAAATTTTCAAGACTACAGACTGTCTGAGGTCTTCGAAAACTATCTGGAAGGTTTGCTTCGTACACTGCTCTGGCTCTGGAGTTACCCATTTGCTGTAAACTCTAAAAGTAACAAAATGTATTACACTTTAAACATTGAATCCTCTTGATGCGATTAATAAAGCTAATTATAATAAACATACCACTACTTGCTCTGGTGTCCATGTGTCTAAGTTAACAGATTTTACTTTGCTAATATGAACTCCAAGATTTCTATGTATTCCGGCACAACGAATACACAAGAATATACCTAGATTCCAACTTGCCCATCTTGGTCCTATGAAGCACATAAACAAAGGGCTGGTTGATACAATAAAAAGAACACATTGTGAACATTGGAAAACAATAAAATTAATTACAAATTTAAAACAACAACGAAAGGCATAATAAAATAAAATTCAGGTTATACCACAGATTTATAGATATACGAACCAAACTAAACAAGGGAAATAGTAACTGTTGCTCGTGACCAAAATATTTTATAAGAGGGTAATAGAAAAAGAGAAACCACGAATTGGCAAATCTCGATGACATTTACTCGCAGTCGCTGTCATGTATGGTTTTGTCACGAAGGAATTAAAAATCTATAACGTTTCCACTAGACGAAACTAGGTCGTTTTGAAATCGATATCTGATGACTTACATGTACTATTTCTTATATAAATGAAATATTTTAACGTATGCAGGAAATGGACAGAACGATGGGAGTTCATCGGTCGAACAGGGTCAAGTCATCGCTAGAAAATTTACAGTTGACACACGAACCTTTCGCATCGCAGTCGACACAATACTTGTTGTCCTCATCACGTAGCATCTGTATCAAAAGATTTTGACACTTGTCTTGTATTTGCTTGGGACGTTCTTTTTCCAGGCGGGACGTCATTTTTGTACAGTGATGGGGCCTTACACCAAACACGGTACAAAACAATGTTTTCTTCGTGGAACGCTGGCCACACGCGAGAACCGTCAAGTATGTAGTGTGCAGCAATGGTCAGCGAACGCCCCCAATAGATTCACTGAACGTCATACAGTTGAAGGAATTTTATTGGATCGTATGCCTTGATATCTCGAACAAAATAATAAGTAGATCGTCAAACGATCTAAACATTTCTTTCGTGTTTCTATCTGTCGAGGATAAAACGAAATATGTGGCGACTGTAATTGAAATGTGAAAGGACGATATTGCTCCGTCGATAAGCCACGTAATCAATTCATGCATGCGACAGCGCCAGCATGTGCTTCACCTCGTAATAATAGCGATGGTAATTATTCATTTCTCTACATTCCTTTAATTATTATCGCTCTAATGATTATTTATAATATTCACAGCATTTCATTCTTCATTCGGTAAATAAAAATAGGAAAGAAGTTAGTATTGCATACGTAGTCGATTTGAATGGTTAAAGCGCGAAAGTCCGCAGCAGCATTGTCAGAATTTGAAAAGATGTACATATATAAGCGATATCCCCTTCCTGAAAGTTATTCGGAATTTGGCTAGGTATGCTGTGTGACAGATTGAAATTTTTAACGCTATACGATCAATGTTAAAGATGTTATCGTTCTATTGAGTTATCAAACAGTTTTAGATCACAATGGGCTGTACGGGCATTACGTATTTAAGCACATCAATGCTGACAGAAACATTATTTGCTTGGTCATTTGGCACCCTTTTGCCGAACATTTGTGTTACACAGTATGTATTTACCTCTCTATCGTTAAGCATGCCCGCTAAAAGAATTTTATTTTCACTCTCTGTTTATCAAAGTTATTATAAGTATACATAAGTGAATAAAAAAAGTATTACTTTAATAGAAGCAGTAATTATAACTTGTAAAAAAAAAAAAAAATAGAACAACAATAATTGATCGGGACAATGGTGCTTGTTGGTGATATAACATCAATATTTATTGCTGGTCGAATATTGGGATGTACCGCACTCACCGCTACGAATAACGATATAAAACCGAAAAGATTGATAGACGTGATTTCCATTATATTTTCAATAACTCTACACCTAGGTAGTCTTATAGTATTCCACGTTTGCATCTTTGCGTACTCGGTGGAGGATTTCAAGGGTCTGATCATCTTTTGTATAAGAGTATTACTTTTTTACGTGTGCCTGATTACCGATAGCGCATTAACGACCTTATGGAATCGGAAGCTACGATCTGTACTCTCGT
Organism: Nomada fucata; assembly: GCA_948146005.1. Lineage (NCBI taxonomy): Eukaryota > Metazoa > Arthropoda > Insecta > Hymenoptera > Apidae > Nomada > Nomada fucata. The sequence goes on from OX411282.1 coordinate 4,164,838, forward strand.
ATTTGCGTAATTACGATCGAGCTACCAAGTATCACGATCCATCGACTGGAATGAAGCTGCGTGTAGTTTGTCACACCATAGTTGTGATTAGTTTCGTGTATTGGACGGTAGCTGGTTATTTATCCTACAAGTAAGTTAGAATTATACATACTGAATTTGTACAACAGTAGAGAATACAATCTACCGAATATAGAACTATCCCACACGCGAATCTTATTAAATTGTTGAAGAATGAAACGCGCGTAGGTGTATGCGAGATAAATCGTTAACTATGGTGATAGAGGAGACGAAATGTGATAGAGATGATAGATATATATATGTAAGTATGCGTGCATTAATATTTTACTCGATACTACTGTCTCTTTACAGAATCGAAAACAAAGTGCCACTTTTTCGCGCGTCAGTATACTTTGCCGTGGACATCTCTATCTTTATACAAGTTCTAACATTCGCCTGCATTTTGTTCCTTATCGAAGAGAGGTTTCGTCATCTCTGCAATATAGTGACGTCCTCAAAGGGTAGGTTTATTTTTTAAACATATACAATGTTACCGTTCGCAAGTATATTTACTTGCGGTCGTTTTATGCATCGTTTGGTTGAATTCCCTCTGCAGAGTTTCAGTCATTCGTTTGCTTTAATCTATTTTCCTTCGTCCGTGGTGCATACACAGAGAATCTTACACCGCCCCACGAATTCGTATTTTATTTTGTTTCATTCGAACCTTTGCTTATTATCATTGACGTCCGTTTGCGAACGAAGCTGCACGTCTGCTCTTTCGTACAGAGTTTGCTAGAGTCGGAAATGCTGGAGTATTTGCCACTTTATGAAATCGAAAATTGCGTCGATACATATGCAACTACACGATCAGTAATATGTTATTCGCAGGGAAACTGTTTCTAACAAGATTTCTATCTAGAGGTCAATAGTAGCTCGAGCGAGGCTGAATAATGAGTTGTTTGTACAAACTTTCAATCGTATCCTCCCTTTGTGTTAGATCGTCGGACGATTATTTTTATCGTTCTTTCCGGCTGTTAGCAGAGGACAAGTTAATCGTAAGCGATCGATTGAATGGACACTTCACGCTACAACAGATATGGTGGTTGCACTGCTCTCTGGTGAACGCATTCGAATTGATCAATTCTGTGTACGCGATTCAATTATTGCTCTGGATCTCAACCATGTCGTTCAATGTGCTGTCGAGGCTTTATGCGTTGAACGTGCACAAATTATCGGATTACGGAAAGATCAGAGATTTGATGGTGGTGATCGGCGGCGGATGGAATCTGGTATTAATTACCACAGTCTGCCATATGACAGCACGTCAGGTAAAATTCACTATCAAAAGCAGGACAAAATTTGCCCATCTTTCCTGTCCAATGATATGGTGTGCTGTTTGTTTAGGCGAATCGCGTTGGCGAGCTTATTTTCTCGCCGTGCTCCTCCGTTTCCATGAAACGCATATTTTTACAGGTAAGGAGAATACATAGATATATATAGCGCTCGCATATTTCAGCCTTCGGGAAATATGAATTGCTTTGTTCCTTTCAGAGACTTGATTATCCTCGAACATTTTGGACGTTCTTTAGGTTCTGATCTGTTTATAATTCTTTATCATTCCTATTTTGCCAGTTGCCAAGAGCACTGCATTAATCATCTGACCTCTCGCCATTCACCTATTCTTTGAACTCTCCCTTTCGCCATCTCTTTTAACATATATTCTTTTAATGGGTGTAATTGCAGGAAAACTTGGAAGCCGCTGCGTATTTTCAACTAAGAAAATTGCATGTCTTCACCATCGCCGGTGTCATACGCATTGATCTTCGACTATTGCTTTCGGTATGTTCGACAAGGGCAACCGTTTATAGATACATTGCAGGCGAATTCTTGATTAACGAATTGAATGATTTTATTAAACAATTTTATAGATATTCTCTGCTCTGACAACGTATTTAGTGATTCTCACGTAAACGATCCCTGAGATATCTCTGTTGTGACGTAATGAAGAGGACACCTTGAATGTACGCCTCGAGCAAAGAGCCAGGGAAAAGTAATATAATAATGCGCGACGAAAATGGTCCCGAGGGAGGAAACAAAAGGGAAAACGTTGATCTTGTGTAGTGCCATTGACGGTTATCTGTCATCAAACAACACTCCAACCCAGGGTGTCAATAGAGGCGATCGGCTTGCCGTAACAGAATACGCGTGAAATTCACACCCCATCCTTTGCCAGTATATTCACATTCGCGCGTTGTTACGCCGTGCGGCGGCAACCCCCTATTCTTCGACGTAGCAAATGTTGCCCGACCCTAAATTTTCTCCTTGGTAGATTGCGGAGGGCAGGTACTAAATAAAGACTGGTATATGACATTGGAGGAGAGAAATATGTAACCTGTTTAGAGTTGCCGCCTCGCCTCTCAGGATTTTCACCAAATTGCATTTATCACTTAATGGAACAGCGAGTGATTAAATCGTGGATGTGTTTTATGGCAGGTAAAGAGAAACAATAATATACAGCGCATCTTACTTAGCTATAATATTTTTTTTTGTACGATATTTATTCAATAGCGTTACGATTAAGATAATCTATTCAAAGATATTTTTTATTACGACGCGACACGCCAGTGACGAGTGTTTGCCGAGAATAGCACACGATAAGGAGAAAAAAAGCCAAACTTGTCATTCGACAATGTATTACTTTATGTACTTAGGAATACGCTAAAATAAACGAAAATTGCTTGCAGTCAAGACTTCGTGCAAAAAAAAAAGAATTTCCGACGAAACAACTTGTATCCGAAAAACATGCACGCGAAGGTCTATGGAAAGACTAATTGCTCGAAAGGAGAAATCACCTAGGAACAGAGCTAGCGACGTTCATTAGCAGGTTTCGCGACTAACGATAACGTCTTTCAACCGTAGAGATCAAGGAATCAAGTGGGATCGACGCTTTCCTAAATCACGTTGATGGAGCACAACACGATGCACAGGAAGCAGAGTAGTACAGAAGAGATGAGAGAAGATACAGAACGCAGGCGCGCTTGAAGGAACGTGCGCGTACGGTATCCACTATACATAATACTTTCAAGAGCTCCGGCGGGAGTTGCGATTCTTCCTTTCAGTTTACCGTGGTCCTGCTTCCGATACTTCTCGCGTGTATTATTCCCGCATGGGAGAAACCAGTTCCACCATTGTTTTCGTTCATGCTTCGTTCGAAGTCGTCTGGTGTTATCAAGTTAGCAGTCACTCGAGGGGAAACCATCGAACTTGCCTTTAATAAGACTGACGGGAAGTCAAGTGTGGTAGAGACGGAGAATTTAATATGTATTAATTATCGTAGATTGATATTTTTGCCGATTAAATGAATTAGCTGATCGGAGCAATTAATAAAATTCGTGGGTTATCGTGCTCGCAAAGGACGTTAAGTGCTGTTAAAATAAAAGTACTCAATTCCACGTTTGTCTATTAGTGATCGATAACAATATAGGCGAGAAGTATATATATATATATATATAAGTATATATATAGTTAATGCGAAGGTACAGAAGTTCTTTGATGTACAAGTTTAATCTGAAGGAAATCATTTCAATAAGATCTCGTACAATGTAAATGGTTGCAGCAGTGCAGATGCATGCGCGTGTAATGTACTAGCAAATACTCGAGCGATGAACATTTGTATGGCGCCAGATCTTATAAACATCCGAAAGCAACGATTTCATTTGCCTGGTTTGCACGTACCGAGAAAGTCCAGCGAAACTTGAATGCTTTGACGACGTGGATGTTATATTTTCTATGTAAATGCCGCACAAGTTTTAGTACGCACAAGATATATGGCCGTACTTTAATGCCGATTTTCATTTCCGCGCATAACGTTCGGTAAAGCTTATTTATAAAAAGCATTGATGGATGTTTGTGAAATTTACACAAATTTTTTTCCCTATCTCACGGTTGATGTAATCGAACATGCTATGACTATACATATTCAAACGTGAGTTCTGTGACTGATTGAGTCCTATTTGAGAACGAGGGTGAATCGAAAGGGAAGGAGCGCTACATAAAAACGGTTTCGCCCCAATCACCATCCTTCTTTAATGGGAAATTGATCCGACCGTCAAACTATCTGGCCATTTACTTCCCAATCCTCAAACTCAATCGATTAAGAGCGCTCGAATGCCCTTGGATTTTAATGATCCTTCCGTACGTAATTATGAATTTGATCGACGAAGATGTATTCGTTGAAATATCACGTCTAATAATGGATCGGGACGGTTAAATCGCGTACATTGTTTCCACGTGGCAAATTAACGAAGGGAGTGCCTTTAAATTGGCTTTATAAATATCCACATCGCTTTGCGAACGTTTCGAGGAGCATCTTACACGCGATACTTGGATCGATCTTGGTTACGACTCAATCGAGTAGAATTGCGATCATTTCAAGTGGAGTAAACTTATCGCAAAGCAATCGGTAGATTCAAATTTTAACTTGCCAAGGCCGAACCTCGAACGATTGAATAAGTGAAAAAGATATAATAACAGGCTCGACCACAGATAATGAAACGGATGGAGGGTAATGATCTTCATCCAATAAATTTTCTCATTAATTATTATAGGTATCAGAACTCGGCCCCCCTCGTTTCCGCGTAATAAATTTTACTCGAACGAAAAAGGAATAAAAGTGTTGCCCGTGGAGGGAATATCAAACGGATCGAATAGCGGCATCGACTGATAATTTTTTTCTTTGTCGATCCGGTACGGGTAGCCGGAAGCTAGTATTCTCCATGCCCGCCGAGGGCGAAAATCGTTTCGGTTCGCATTTCCGTGGCGAACATATGAGATCGTACGGGACAAGTTGATATTACTGAAGAGAACAAGGAAAATTATGACGACGAGTGTGTACAACGATTCAAGAATAATGTCAACAGCATCGCCACTGCAGTTCAACGACTCGCAAAGCGGAACGACGATGTCCATGGATGAAAGCCTTAGAGTGGATATCACCGGGGATATACTTTGGTACTTTTACGACAAGTTCCACAGCGAGACCAATTACTTGTTGATCATCCTCTACGTTCCTGTGATGGCACTCGCCGTAACAGCCAACGTTCTCGTCATTGCAGTCGTCCTCAAGTATCACTACATGCGCAGGTATGTGCATCGAGCTGCTACAAGAATCCGATTTTTATTTCTCTTTCGTGTCTATGCAAACTGAGATGCTTCAATTGTACAATTCTATTCCACTTTTCGTCGACAATCTATCGCCATGCAACATTTAACCGTGTCGTGGCAAACATAGAGTTAAGCAAGATTTCATTAAATTATTCAGCGACGATTCGATTGATTCCTGGGTGTACGGACGTTTGATTAGGTCAGCTGACACAGCTGTTGATTTAGTATCAGGATATTGCTTTTGGGTTAATACAATCGACGCTGACGGAGCTAATTATATCTTTGGGCGAGGTTCGTTTAAAACGCCGAAGAAATTACTATTTAAGGATCAGGGCTGATGAAACCGGAAGATACCGCTGTGAAATTAATGGCGGAAATGTGAAAAAGGGTATGGATCGTGTTGTGGTAGCAACGATAGTTGGATCAAGAACGACGCTGCTAAAGGAATTTTCGCTGGCGTTCATTGTAATCTATTTTTCCTTCTCGGCTGCTTAGCTCGCCGAGGACGAACATCCGCGTATCTTCCTCTGCGTTTGGGGTGAAGGTATTTCCTCGACCCAGTTCCGCCCGAAAGAATTTAGACACACCGTCTTTAAGGGGAACGGAGGACGCGCGGTTAATTAAAATGCATAGATTACTGATAAACTACAGATGTACAATCGAAGATACAGATGGGACACGCGTAATGAGTGGTAACAAAGTGCAATCACGCCCGGGGAGTGCAAATAATATGCATCCATGGTTTCGCGAACAATGCGGTGCAAATTGAATGCACCGATTGAAGGTACTCTGGCTTAAATATAGAAGTGTTACGCGGTGTTGCGGTTTGCACGTGACATATCGTTTATTAACGGACGATGAATAAATGAAATGTTTCGTTCGATGAATCTTGGACAGTACGAACGCGTCACGTAATCAAGGTTCCGGTAAGATCTGCACGAATCACGAATTCTTTTGCAATCGCCATAATAATCGGGACACAAAGAAGAATGCACCTTGAATGTATGTACCTTGTTAGGTGCAAAGACGGCGAAACGTATTGGAGTGTGCTTATTTCCGACAACGTCGAAACGTCGTGCAAATAAGCGATCGGTTCGCACTCGTGCTGCATGAGCAAACGTGGCTCTGTTTGAGTTTATTTGTGAAGCAAAAATTACTGCCCTCACTTTCCATCACGGAGTTGCGGAGATTTTGCCTCGATGCGAATTGCTGTGCGAATTTTGATATTAACCAACGGACGTTTTCGCGTTTCAAGGATAACAATAGATCTGTAAAGCAAAGGGCGCTCCTCGTTACTATCAAGGTGGCTATTCGACGAAGGCTGAATTATTCTATTCCTGCTTGTTTGAGATCACTTCAAGATCGCAACAACGGTACCAAGAAACAGGTCGAAAGAAGTTCTTCTATTAAGTTCTAGGATCCCTAGATATCGCAATGAATAAAAAACTCATATTTGCAAAGTTTCAAATGCAGAGGAATATTTTTCTTTTCAGTGTAACCAATTACTTCGTGGTGAATCTGTCGGTGGCAGACCTGTTGGTGACTACGATTTGCATGCCTGTGGCCGTCAGCCAGGCAGTCTCGATCGTGTGGATCCATGGAGAATTAATGTGCAAGCTTTCCTCTTACCTGCAGGGTAACTTTAATGATATCGTAATACAATCACTGTTTTTCCCCCCCTCGATCATCTTCGAATAATCAGTTCACTCTAATTATCAGCGCGTTAAGACGACAAGTCATATAACGTCCTTCTTAATACTTTTCGGACGCACATTACTTATCCCATATTTTCTCGGGAATGTGCGACGGTCCGTGAATTAAAAAGAAATGCATCTGCCACGAATCGCCGCGATATAACGCGCGTCTCTAATTGTAAGCAGACGCGACGAGAGTCAGTCTGTCTCATACATAAAAGATTCTTGCAGGCGTATGTGTGATGCATTCAAACGAACATCCACGTTTCCGCGAGCCCATGCTTTCTCGAGTAATACACGGCCCCTTCGTGGATACAATTTTAGTCTTCCTCTTTATTCATATCGACCTTCCCACCCACGTTTATCCGTAACTCTGTCCTACTAAATCAAAAGTAACTGTATTATCAGTAGGCGTTTGGAGACGAGTCCGGCGACGTTGATTTAATAAGACTACGATGTCTGTATGGATACATACGTCGATTAACGTCAAGTATTTCGCAGGTGTTGCCGTTGCAGCTTCCGTTTTTACTATTACTGCGATGAGCATCGATAGATACCTGGCGATCCGAAATCCTATAGCATTTCGCCGGGTATTTAATCGCAAAAGCACGGTTATCGTTATCGTGGCTCTCTGGCTGGTTGCTTTAGTCATCTTTGCTCCGGTTCTGAGGGCGGTTAGTATCAACAGTAATGCCGTGCATGTGTATATCCTCGACAAGCTTTCTGTTTGGCGCTGCTTTTATCTCGACTGGAGTAACATTTATAAATTCGCGAACAATGAAGAATTCATTTCGCCGATAGTTGTACCTTTCTTTAATATCCTTGGTGGATATTTGGGATTATTATCTTGACGGGAAAGGCTGTATAATAGTCTTTGTGTTATCGGTTGCACAATTTTTCCAAATCGAGCTGCTTCATTTAACATACGAGGGATACGTTCAATATAAATTTCTTTGAGCGTGTCAATTCTTCCGCTAATTTTGAGGGGAATGCAGAACCGGAAAGAACGGTTTTGTTATAGGGGGAACCCTTGCCGCGGATAAATCTCTTCGCGAAAATTTGTTGTACTTCCAACGACAGGTTGACAGATGAATGCCGCCCCAATCTTTTTTCTAGATGACCCTCCAGAGTCCGGGTGTGGAACTTAGCAACATAACTTTCCACGGATCCTGGACAATGACGAGGAATTTTTCACAGAATATCTCGCGCGTGTCTCGCTTGCCACCTGCTTTCTACATTTGTTCCGAAGATTTCAAACCTCTAGGCATACGAGCACCTCTTTTCGGCGCTGTGTGCTTCGCATTGGTTTACGCAATTCCTGGTAAGACCGTAAGACGGATAAAAAACTTCAGGATTAATATATTTTCTACGTGAAATCTCCTGTATTTTGTTCCGGGAGATAGTTGCAGGATCGTTTTTCACGTCGTAAAAATTTGTCTGACCATGGGATTAGCCCTTAGCATCCCTCCTGAAGGAGATCGATCACTTTACCCCCATCTATTTTTCACGGAACTTATGGTTTCTTTCGTCTGGTTGCCTGTACTACGCAGGTTTCGTCGTGATACTATCCTATTCCATGATGGGTCGTACACTCTGTGCCAGGAAGCCACCATTCGATTGCGACAGCGTTGAAGGAAGTGCCAGCTCGCAACAGGTCAGTTCGATGATTATATAGATAATGTATCCGATTTCATAAACGAGACTCGCCCTTTCGCGTGTGCCTTTTGTGTTTTCCCTAGAATAATACACGCGAAAATTTCCGGTGCTCGTTGTAGCTTACCGTCCAAACCCTAAACCGTCTGTCGACAGACCGAAATGGCGTCACAGTAAGGGCGTGCAGTTTACTCATTTAATTAAATCGCGCCGTGCCGAATAGGAGCGGGACACATACCAATTCTCTAACTTTGCTTCGTTAAAGCCCATTCATCAGTAGTCCGGTCTAGAAATAAGTTCGACGAAGAGAACGCCTTCCACCTCGGGCAGGTTCATAATTTTCCATCTACGAGCATACCCTTTGGTCCTCCCTTTGTTCCTCTGCTTGATTGATTTTAGCCGCACCTGTTTTTCTCCCACGAGCCCCAACATCTCCGCATAATTTTCAATATCTGATCTCGATCGCGCCTTCGAGCACCATATCCATTGAACTTTGTATTTTGTTCGCCGGCGATTAGACAGAGAATATCTAGTTGATCTATATCTGGTCGCTTTGTAATCACGAGCAATTGCATTCTGTTCGCAGAGTTTCAGACTGGTGCGTGAGAGAAAGCGAATTGCTTGGATATTGCTTCTCCTTGCAGTGCTCTTTGCCTTATGCTGGCTGCCGTACAACGTTTTAATGCTCCTGATCGACCTGGGCGTAGTCGGTGAGTGGATCGTTTATTAATGAAAGCGTGCCAATCGCCACACTCCTTTTAATTGAATATCGCTGTTCCGTCGAAGTATAGAAAACCCACGCAAGTCAATTGACATCCCCTTACTGTAGGGGAAATATAAGTAGTTTCATTCCTAACTTTGGCAAGCACTCAGTTTCATTGAATCACCAGTGAACGGACATAATTGCATGTGTCACTTTCATACTCTATTTCACTTTGCGATTCGATATTCGGGCGGACTACGAATCCTAGAAATTGTTCGCAGAAGGGAAAGCTACAAGGGACGTCCTTTCCTATTGCCTGTTCCTGGGGCACGCGAACAGCGCGTTAAATCCCACGGTGTATTGCTTTATGACTCGCAATTTTCGCCGGAGCATGTCAGAGATTCTGCGACGCGGCCCCCATGGGTTGGCACGTCGACGACCTCGTCGCAAAGTGAGTATCCTTGACGTCTGTCTGTGTGCCGCGGTATATGCATGTATCGTAAGAAGCCCTTTTCGACTCTGTCGCCATCGAAAGTTCTGAATAAGCTCGTCGCGGAGGAACCTCGGCAATATTACGACATGATATTCACCGACCGCTTTTCAACCCCCGATTTATCATCGACGCACAGTTCGTTTACTCTTCGTGGTTTTAAAACAAAAGAACGCTGCGGTAAAAAGCTATCGTTTGTTCGAACATCAGAATTCAGCGGTTCAAGTTTTTATTGCTCCAATAATATTATTGTTCGTTGAAGTATACACGTGGTTGCGGCTCCTACACGGGCGGAGTTCTATAAGCATTAGGGAGAAACTCTGGCGACCTATGTCAGTCGGAAATGACAGATTCAGTGGCGCGAATTTTTTCGCGTTTTTAACATTTCACTATTCCCTTATATCAATAACAGAAAGCGCTTGATACGTGTGCGTACAGTATTGGCCTCTCGACGTATGTTCCGCACGTAGCTTCGCAATTTCAAGAGTCCTTTGATATTGTGCGACCCGATCTGAAATCTGCATACGCGCACGACAGGAACATTCCACGGCACCAATGCCGTTTCAATACTCGAAACGTAGCAAGAAAGTTTTCTTTCCTCGCTGTCCAAGAGCGCAATTTATGTGGCGCAGCGTGAGCCTTGATTTACGAGGGCCCGGGGAACCATGAGTATCGCGATTTCATCAAACCCCAATATGAGTTCCCCGCGTAACCCCGGGAAATTATGGCTGGCACGTGAGACACCTTGCGCAAGCATTCATTCAAGTCATTTATGAGATCCGGATTGGTCTTCCTCCGTGCAGACGTGATAGCAGCATCGTTGCATTCGTTGTTGTGAAAATAAACATTAACGCGTTCGGAAAGTTTAGTCTCCGGTGTTTAAACACGTACTCAATTTCTGCTCGCTGTGCGATTATTCCAGAAATTCTGATCGATGCTGGTTTCAAATTATTTATCGACACACTCACCTTTCGTACGGTAAATAACATTTTTACAAAATCTCCCCCGCGGTCTCTTTAACGTAGACGCGAGGCAGCATTCCGAACTCGATATTAATAACAGAATTACCTACCTCTCTGCAACACGTACCCAGATTGCCAACATAGATTGCCCCGGGGCTTCGTAATATGTGCAACGTTCATTTTGATTTATCAATGTGCAATAACAAACGAACGGCAATCGTTGCAATCGTGTCGCGGGGTATACAGTATCACGCGCATTTCACGAACAGGCGGCTCGTAAATAGAGGAACGCCTACAAGGTGGAAGCAATAAGTTTAAAAGATGTTTGACGTCTTACACCTCCGGTGGTTCTGACGTACTGTTTCAGAGTGTTCAAGGAACCGCCGTGATCGATCACGTGTGCGTAGGGTGCAGTACTGGCGGTACAATGAGGCGGGGGCTGTTACGCAAACGAAAAATGCTACCTGGTTGCGGCTGCGGGTGCGGATTGCCAATCGGTGGTCACCACGCTGTTCTGGCCCTTCGACGTACGGGTACAACGAGCAGCAGTTACGACAGCTTCTACAGCAGGCACAGCCCTCATCGGCGGTGCTACATGCTGCGAAGCCTTCGCGGAAGGCCGCAGACGGCGATGGAGCACATTCAGAACGCGAACAAACATCAGGAGACTTGCTGCGAGAAGAACGATTCCGATCAACCTCGTGTGAACACTTTGGTTACCACAGACGAGCAACGTTGCGCTTGAATAAATAATTCCATTTGAAGAGTAACCGGTAGTAGCGATCGATTTCTTATAGCCATCGAAATCTTGGCGTTGCTTATTTGGTAATATTCGATGTACATAAAGATCGCAGGTGGAACGGAAGGATTGCGATGGGAACGGAGCGCAATAACGATACTGCTGTAACAGTTCCTTTTTTACCCCTGCGGATTTTACGTTTGTACGCTGTAGAAGGACCGTCCTAATTGTGAGATTTTGTGAGAGGAGAAAATCTTGCTTCAGCGACCTTTGTACCGCTTGTCCCAGTCCTTCGTTGAATGACGAATGACAGAAAAGTATATACGCACAGTTCACGAGGGGCCGAGTGAAGGGGTAAGTTTGTTAAGCGAGCTTGAGTGGCAGGGGCAAGTAGAGCTACTGCGTCAAAGAAATATGTACATACGTTGGAACAACGATGAGTGCTCATACTTCTGACACTGTTTACTGTATACTTATGTATTAAATTGCAATGTTTTAGGTAGCAATTCTTATTTACTTACACTGTATATAGTATCGTTGAACCACGACTTACGCGAACGTCGTCCGAAGCAATCCGCCTTAGAAGGGTTGAAAAAGCTATATGCGTATCAAGCATCAGTAACGTATAGAAAGAAATTGATGCTTATGCGTTGCAAATATTTGCTTCGGTCGAGTATACTTGCTTGCCCTGCGGGTTGACGTTAATAGCATTACATGGTTCAATTCAACTGGAGTTAAATTGATCTTGGCAAAAATGGACAATGAAAGAAGTTGGATACTTCGTGGATCGAAGTACTTGTCCGTGTAATGTTTATACAAAGTCATTAAAAGAAAAATCTCGTCTACGGGATAGAGTGTGGTTACAAGTAAATATATTTTTAGTTAAAGGTAGAATGTATTTTTAATTGGAAACCGCTCTGTTTTCATTCTAGGGAATGACATATCGATTAAATGAACTTCGCATCTCGGTTCCCAATAGCTTCATCAATTACTTTTCGATTCGACATTTGTGCTTCGTACTTGCGATTCGGTGAACTTCATTCGAACACTGCGATGGATTAGATCCAGCTTCGACTAATCCACATACTAAACGTCTATCGATAAACGAGTGAGGCGCCGTAAGTGATCGGGTCGAGGAATTTTTTTCTTTGAGTTTCAGTGGCACCAAGGAACTTTCGAAACGTCGAGCGTGAGACGTGATCGAATACAGAACGGGGTGTTAGCTTGAGAAGGGTGTGCCGCACATTTCAATGCTCACGGCATGAATATCTTCCGAACCTTCGAAACAAATCGGTGCGGTTAAATTGAAAAGGACACCTTGACATTTATTGTACGTATCCTTATTTGTCCCCTATATATTTTGCAGCTTATTGCAACAAATGGCAAGATCTCTGTCACAGAAAAGCTCTATTCACAATCCGGGGACAAGATAAGTTGCGTTCAATGTGTTACAAGAGAAAGTCCTAGAAAACTTTTCTGTATAGATAGGAATAAGTTTCTACCGCTTTCTGGCGAAACGTGTTCAAAAAATGTTGGAAATAACATTTCTTGTATTATTACTTTTGATGTTCGAATGAAGCAAACGCATGGCATCGCCAATGATGCAACAAATTGCATCGCAAAATAGATAATGAAAATGCGTGGTTGCCTGCTTTCTCGATGTAAAGGAGTACTCTCGTTGCAGCTCGACGCAATCTTTTTACAGTGCTTTTGATCGGAATGCCCACAGAAAAGGGGGACAAACGAGATTCCTTTGGTACAAATTTATTCCACGACAGGTAATACATACGAATTGGACATTATCACATAGCCGCATAAAAGTATCACAAAAAGTTATATTACAAAGGAATTTACATGCTACGTTGTTGACGAATAAACCGTGAACGAGTGGGCGAAAGTGTTGAATCCTTACTTTTCGCTGGGGGTCAGGTAATAATGATATCGCGAAAACTGATATCGTTACACCGTTTTGGCCCCGTAAAAATTGGCTTCGCTTACTTGTACATTTCATTCAATTCTAAATGCTAATGTACTCTTCGAATTCCAACGCGATAATTATTAAATCCTGATTATTAGATGCACGATTCTTTTGTTGTTCGTTTTAATTGTACGATATTTCGTATCGAACGAATTGGATAAGTTCACTGTTTCTTATCCTAAAGCTATAATGTGATAATAAGCTTAAAGTATCTTTAGCCTCGAGATCATTATTTGTTTGCTACTTATGACGGTAATTACACGACTTTCGTTCGCATTAAGGCTGCAGCAATTAGAACTCGTGGGAATTCGAAGTATCGATTGCACGATATGCCGTTATCTTGTAAAATTTATTTATTTAGGAACGTTAGTTTACATGTACGTTGGTCTGAGCTTCCAGAAAAGAAGAACGCCTACGCGCAAAGTGACGCGACACCATTTAATTCTTTATTCTGCGTCAAATCTTTTTCTCCATTTTATATTTATAGCGCGAAACGGCTCTTCGCATATTCGATACTGATAGGAAAAATTCATGGCGGTTTGAACCCGACTCTGAAAAGATTTTCCATCGTCGAAGATTTCAGAAAAAAAAGACTCTATCGTTCGAACCATCCATGAGAATGAATCTTGTGAAAATATGGGTGGTTTGTTCTTTGTGTATCATAAATTCCGTGCGATTCATCGGGCGTTCTTTTTTTCGGAAGCTTGACCTGTCAATATTTTACCATCTTATAGTCCCGTTTCGTAGATCTTTGTAGGCGGACGCAGTTATTACACCGTGACTCTGGCTATAACTATCTAGGAAAGACGAGTCACGTATCGGCGCTGATTTCTTTTCACTGCTCGCGTTTCCATCGGTGACATATTTCGACTGTATCCCTGTAACGTGGCTATGGTTGGGGGTTGTGTTTCGCGATCGATGACTTCCTGCCGGTGCACAATTAGTAGATTGATATAGTTTCTTCGTATTGCTACTTCCAAGGGTCATTCGGTAATCCGTGCTGTTCCTCCTACGACAGGGGATCGAAGAGGATTGTGCCTCGACACGCGATGGTACCGTTTGGATCAAATAATTTCGGACAGCCTGATATTTCGGTGTTGTATAGCACGAATTGTATAGAGATTCGGCACTATTGGTGCTCTTATTGTTGCCAATGTTGGATCTAAGGTAATACGAAGTCGCGGTTTCTGGCGTTCTTGCGAAAGGCTTGCTCTGAACAGCCTTAAGACTGTCGTGAGTGGAGGATGTCTTTTGTCGATCTTCGGTCCGCCAATTTACGTCGGACGCGACCCGTGTCGTCGGACGAATCTGTTTGCAATTTCTTCGTAATTTGGTACGACTACCCTGCGTGATTTGATTCGAGTTTCCTCCAAGTGCACACTGAAATTGCGAATTTCCATTCGAACGGATTATATTCTGTTTAATTGCGGTAAAGAAGAGAAGAAGTTTCTGTGGAAGAGACGATGCAAAGGAAAAAAATGTACATATGTCGTTTTTTTAGTGCGAGAAGCGTGAGTGATGGCACTTATAAGTAAGTACAGTACCTAAATAAATCCCACGCGACAAGTAGCCTGTAACGACAGAATCGTCTGTTACATTCTGAACTGAATAATATGCCGGGCAATAGATAGAAGGCAGATTGGGAATGAGTTAAATAGCGATTGTTCAGTTAATTTTGTCCTACCAGCATTGTTTGATCCGATTGTATGGAACGCTGAGATGCTGATAACTGTCTGTGCTGTTGATTGAGATATAGGCAACTTTTGGTTGCGCCTGGAGTCATGCTATTCAGATTGCCTTTCATCACGTTGCACGTGTACTGGGTCGCCACATTTTTAGCTAGCAAATAGTAAAAGAATTCATCGAAACCGGCACGATATTAAATCGTTTCGTTTTTATTCATTGTATTTATTAAAAGATCCAAAATTTACTTTCACCAACTGGTCGGAAATTCTTAGCGTTTTGTATAGTGGACTCCACAGACGTACTTATTGGCCTTGGCTTCGTAATTCTCTCATCACAATCAATTTGCGAATGCCGCGTTGCCTTTCTATTCGGTAGTTGCCCACGACCTGAGCGGAAAATAGAATACGTTTGATCAGTTTATCTTCGTTAATCTATCGGTTCTCGCGAATATAATAAAGTGCTGTCATATGTACCCTCTAAACACGAGGGCTCGTATGTGTCGCTTCTACCTCTCTCCTTACGTAAAGTCTGGTACGCGTACGTGACATCTTTACCGACAGCCGCGTCTCCTTGACCGATGACTAGATTACTATTATTATTAATTGTTTCCTTCCTGATGTGTTCGGATAATCGTCTGATTCTGGACTCGGACCTGTTGGCAAGCAATCGATGCATCAACTTTCTACCTTAAAAATAAGCATTAATCTGGCGCAAATTATTAAACCCACATATTTTTATGCTTGCGATGCTTTTCATCCATCATCGAATAAAGCTTATTTCTGTACTCGTCGACTGAGAGCTGCACATCGTCTCTGAGTAGTGGTACCACGCTCGATCCTCTTTCCGGTTCGTTGCTCTGTTTGTGAAAGCTGTAAATAGAATTACAACCTTGATCATGATGGATTAAGTTTGGTTTCACTATCGAAAAATGTATGTACTGAGCCACGTAGGGGTCTTCCAGGGCCTTCACAGCCGTTAATCTGCGTTTCGGGTTGAAGACTATCAGGTTGCCGATGAGATTTAACGCTTTCTCCGACACGTCCGGCAATAAATCCTTCAATGAACGCCTCGGTCCATTCGGAGTTTTTTCCAATAAATTAGTGCCGTAGCCAGCGCTAACCGAAATAAGATCTGGAAGACATATCGAACGGAGAGGACTATTTGCCATTTTCTATTCTGCCATTCGGTTACAAGTCATCCAGGGGAATTACCTTCTCTGGTAGGCGGTGGCAGTGTGGCCATTATTCTCTCCACTTGATTAATCGTCGATGAACCGGGAAACAATGGCTTTCCAAGAAGCATTTCGCCGAGAATACATCCTAGCGACCACATATCGATTCCCTTCGTATACCTACGATTGTATCAATAGCCAACGAATTTCTCTATAATGCAAATATTTCTACGAAGCGATGGGATACCTCTTCGAAGCGATGAGTATTTCCGGTGCACGGTACCAACGAGTTGCCACGTAATCTGTGAGGGTAGGATCACTGGCCGTTTCACCGTCTCCTTCGCCTATCTGCGTCACCGAACGCGCCAGCCCAAAATCAGCGATTTTGCAGTGACATTGTGCATTTAGCAGAACGTTCGACGGCTGGAACGAACATTAACGATGGCAGTTACTCCGATGAACCAGGTGATAAATTACTCGAAGGCCGTCTCACCTTCAGGTCCCTGTGGATCACGTTTCCTGAATGAATGTATTTGATCGCCTTAAACAGCTGATACATGATGAACACCTTGTGGATGTCCTTCAGGATTTTGCCCTTCTTAATCACGTAGTGGAGATCGGTTTCTGGGGAAACGGGCCGAAACGTGTTTCAGGCCAAAAGTCTGAGAATCGCCGCGGCACGTGACCTTCGTTCGAATTCTTCTTCGGACTGGGTAAAACTCACCCATGTACTCGAATACTAGATAAATGTCCCGGTCGTTGTTCGCCTTGTGCAGGCCGATCAGTCGTATGATGTTGTCATGATTGGCGAACGACAATAGGAACATTATCTCGCGGAACGTGCGCTGCGCATCGGTCTGGTTCCTGAAGGCGTCGAAGATCTTCTTCACCGCTACCGTCTCCTTATTTTTCTTGTCTATCGCCTTCCACACGATACCGTAAGCCTGCGAAACGATATATAAAATTGAAGGGCCGGGATTAAAGAGTATGCGATGGTTCGTCGTTAGGTGGGTCGGTCGTGGTCGTGATTACGATTGTTAACTGCTTCAGTATCGATTGCTTCCGGTTATACCTTTCCGCGATGAACGTACCACGACGACTGTCATTAATAATTAAGCGCATGTATATGTGCGTAAACTTGTCCTGCTCCGTTTTTCACACTATGCGGTACAATTGCTATTTTCGTATCGCCCAAGATGTAAAATAATTTTCTTTAATTAATGTTTTAGAATCGCGAAAGAAATTTCTACTTTCATGCGACCGGAAGAAATTGAGGAAAAGTAGAGCCCAAAGGGCGATGGAGTGATGCTGAAATTGTGTTTCGTTAAATAAAGAAGAGCAAAGATTAATTACCCCCTTGCCGAGACGTCGAATAATGTCATAATGTTTGCTGACGTGTCCGTCGATCTCTAAAACCTTTTCGTTCATATTTTTGGACGACATCGCACCAAAACGTGGACACCGTGGAACTTCACAATACCGATACGGCGACCGGAAGGATACAGAACGTACGAAAATTTTCAGACGGAAACGGCGTTCATGGATCGCAACGCATTCACATCTTTACACATCAGGAAGGAAGCACCACTTGACAGTTTTTTCATTCAACCTTTGACACATAACTGTGGCCATGTTTATAGAATTCATGCCAGTTACTATGACGACAATGTTCAGTGCTACTCATGGTAACCAACGACTATCGCGTGACTACTTGACCAAATGTGTATACGATGTAAGCATAGGGCATGCATAGGGGTACGGAAAATAATCAAAGCATTTCATTTTTACGTATAAGAACGTATATTTTTTTTCCTTCAAGTCTGGTACAATCTGGGGCCAACGTTACGAATCTCATTCGACATTTACACGCCTTAACAGTTCCATACGCGCGCAGTAGTATGGTTTCCTTTCGCAGTGAGGAAGTGCATATTACAGTATCGATGGAATTTTTACAATCGTTAGTGTAGACTAGGGATGAAAATACAGGAATTTTAAGACAACAAATTATTGGAAAGGATGGCATTCTCGATCGCTACAGCTTGAAATGCATACTGGTCCCGAAGGCGGTTACAAGAATGTTCTACCTACCACATAATGCGCGCAATAAAGTGCCTTGATAATGAGATCTAGATAAGATCTTGCTATCGTTTATAATCTAATCTAATCTACTCTAACAGATGCGTTCGAACGAACAATACCTTCCGAACATGGAGTGATTCGTTCATTTAAATGCCGATACAGGGATCTCGCGACGCTGCATTAAAAATAAATTCTTTCTTTTTCTCACAGTAACAGGTAATAAACTCTCGCCGAGTACTTTGTTTCACATTGTATGGAAAACCAAAGTTTCTTGGCAGACATAATTAGGAGATTGCAAATAAGCAAAATCCTAATGTCTCTGGGAAACTTTTTAAATACATACATGTACGCATATTTCTCTTTTATGTTTCTGTCTTTTTTTTTTGTTTTTTTTTTTGTTAATTAGTGGATAAGTTTGCAGGCTAATATGCGTCCTTGCAGCCTCCAAATGGTAGATTGTATACCAATCATTCACTTCCTTGGCTGCTGAATGTGGATTGCCTGACGATGAACTGGACGTGCATCATGAGTTGGTACAGGTTTCTGATGGAAGACTTGCACTGCTTCTGGAGGAAAATCTGCATTTCCCTTTGCAGGGAATCCACTGATCATCAGGGTTTTAGGGGGGCTGAAACACAATTTAGAAATAATTCATTTATCCCGTGTAATTATGCGCGCAATGTAAACGTAATAAATAAAAAAATTGCAAACTTCGATGTTAACATTATAGATTTTTTTCTTATCTCCTTGACCTGCCTGGAGCGTATTGTAATAATGCGTATAACAAATTGTGACGTTTATCGCAAATATGGCAGATACGGCGAATCAGACTTGGTATATTATTGACTGCAGACAAATGTCTTAGCGGTCATTTGCGTTTTTTTTTATCGATGTATTGCTTTTGTTTACTGACGGAACAACCCGTATGATACCCGAGCCTCGTATGTCGATTTCGACTTATTTTTCGGCGACAAGATGTGAAATTCTTCTTATGGAAAGTATACTACTCACCTAGTCGACGATTTACTTTCATCTGTATCCTTAACTGGCTTTAATTCGCGATCGTCTTTCGGTGTTTTGTGCTGGGTGATTCTCATCCCACCCGCTTTTACTAAAACGAGAAAGCAGAACGTATATTTCCATCGAAGAAACTTAAATGAGCGGATGACCTTGGAAAGTTCAGCCAGATGCATATGACGTCATTTAGCGAACTGTGTAAACACGTTCACCTTTCCAATTTTAAGGGGTATTAGAAACTCGTTACTCACCTGCAGGAGGATGCCCACCCTTTAGTTTACACTCTTCTACACTAGACATTTATACGTCAATTGCAGGGCCAAAATATGATACAAAGAGTACTGTACTGTTCCAGCCTTGCTCCTTGCGCGGCGACACCAATCACACTGATTCGATGGCGGTTGGCGCTGTAGTAAGCAGTAATGGAAGAGGGGAGCATAAGGAACGTTCCTTTCGCTTTATCAATCGCATTGCACTTTCTGAGAACGCTGAGTCAATATTTATTTGCAACATTGAGAAATTACATTGATATTAATGAAATCGTGAATTCCTTACAGATTAAATGTCGTTTATAAACACGAAGTTTTATAGGCAAAGTAAATTACGAAACTTTAATTTCTATATGTGAAATTTTATTAAAGAAAACATTTTACAGAATACAAGATGTTGTTGCTTTTAGTTTTGACCCTTTTGCTTTTGTTCTTGATACATGTAGTGAAGGTTTTTGCAATCCTCGTCAGAAATGTGTACCCAGCCTGTTGGCTTCATGTGATACACTGCAATAGAAGGTAACACCTGTAATATACTGTTAAATATGGTTTTCATTTTGATTACATACCTCTTACAATACCACCAGAATAAGCATCTCTGTGAGTGGCATGGTAAATTGATCTTCTGCCAAGTTCGTAAGCTTCTTCATCAGATAAGTCCCAACGGTATCCAGAATCTAATGCACCAAATGCGTATATTGAGCCTGAACCTACACTGAAAACTTTTCCTGGAGTGCGAGCACCTTCCGAATCAACATAATACAGACTGGGTCCCCTTTTATCCCATCCAGCAAGCATCATACCTATGGATAAATATTGTGTAAAATAATTTCATTTAAATATACACTTACATGGTTATTGATATGAAAGAAAGACTTACCCATACTTAATCCCATTCCCTTATAATTATACACCATATTTGACAGAAGTTTGCTGGCAGCTGCAATGGAAATACGTTCTCTATTTCTTAATTCGTATGTACGGCACTGCTTTGCTAGGACACGGTCCCAATAAACACAATCCGCCGCACCTCCAGCCAAGGTACCAAGAAGATAATCGTTGATTTCAACAATTTTTTTCATGGTGGATGAACCTAATAAAAAGTGTTACAAAATTCCATTAATACTAAAATGAATCACGTGCATATATATTTTCAATTTACCAATAAATTGTCCTCCAGTTGCTCTTGAATCGACCGCAAGAACAATTCCCCCCTTATACTGGAAACCCAATGTAGTAGTTCCATGGTCAAATTTGATTTTCAAATGTTTTCCTGCCTCGTCCGATCCCTCTGCCAAATTGCCTAATTTTTCTGCCGGCTGTACATGCAAACATAGCTATTATAAAGAACCGCAACCACATGATATAGCAAGTTTAAATGTGGAATGGTTAGGATGACAATTGATATAGATTTTAAGAATTTCACTTGCGTTTATATATGGTGGGGCTGCTAATTCTACTTGTCTGGCGAAGTTCTTGCTGTAGCCTTCAATTTCACGCGAAAAATAATCTTTTTCCCGCAAGCCATCAAAATCAACATACGAATTCAGACCGCAAACTTCAGCGAGCGCCATTTTTGTATTAATTCTCCTAGCGATTGCTTGTCATCTTACTATGTAATTCTAAATCTTCTGAAGAGAGGGAGCATTTGGTAACTGATGGTGGCGCTGCCTATATACTTAAACTATAAGTGCACTGATTCTAGAAGGATTTGTATACCATATTATACAACGAATAATAAAAAAGACATGGCTTTCAAGCCTTACAACCTTCAATTTACAAATAGAAAAGCAAATAGATACTTTCAGGAATCCAGATACTACTTTTAAAAATTTTGTCTGCATATTGTTACAACAATAGGATATTTTTTCTGAGTAGCTTATTCCTTTCCCTTTCATTTGACATCCCATTTATTAAAAAACAACCACCAGGAGCCGAGAGAACAATTTTTTAAAATATTGTCGGTAACGATAAGTCGATCACGGGACATGTGGCGCCATCTCGCGTTTGCGGCCTTTTTCGCAGTTTGCCGCGCCTTCAAAACAGAATTCCTGGATTACATCGTTAATTTAAACAATTGCGATTGTCTCGTCTTCCAGTGGGTCTTTTTGGACCAGACCGGTCTTAAACTAAAGCTACTAGCCGTAGCTATACCCTCCAAGAATGTGAACAATATGGGATATGCGGTTCAAAAGTTATAAACAATTGAAAAATAGGCAAAAATGCACTCCGGGTCGTTTCATTTATTTCGGCTCCTGGCGGTTGTTTTTAAATAAATGGTATGTCAAATGAAAGGGGAACGAATAAGCCACACGATAATAATACAGCTTTGCTGTAACTTTATGCAGTTGACAGTAATAACAGTTTCAATTGTTTAATTGTTTATAACAAATAAACCGCTCATGGAGTACAGTTAACTCCTATTACAAATGGTAGCTTATACCTCTGGCTTTAATTTATATCCTGGAGTCATTGATGTAGCTGGCCTGCAAATCAATATATTTGCATTTGTTTATAATTTCGTTAAATAAATTGCATTATCCCGGCTTCTACTTGGCCGATTTTAATCAAGGACGTCTCAAATTCAAGCTGTCCGCTCAGGGAACAATCTCCTTGTAGCTTAGATTAGCGCCCGTTTATAGTTGCAGTGCAATTTTCAAACGAATGATTAAATTGATTATAACTACTTAACAGACCATGGAGCATTTGTAAAATATTTATTCCTGTGTAGCAGCACCCTTTAGCTTCATTTTAAGCATTCGATCATTAATGTAGCGCCTCTAGAAGCCGAGAAAATCGAAACGACCCGAAGTGCATTTTTGCTGATTTTTCAATTGTTTATAACTTTTAAACCGCATATCCCATATTGTCCACATTCTTGGAGAGTATAGCTACGGCTCATAGCTTTAGTTTGAGACCGGTCCGGTCCAAAAAGACCCACTGGAAGACGAGAAAAAGGAAATTGTTTAAATTAACGATGTAATCCAGGAATTCGGTTTTGAAGGCGCGGCAAACTGCGAAAAAGGCCGCAAACGCGAGATGGCGCCACATCTCCGGTTATCGACATATCGTTACCGACAATATTTTAAAAAATTATTATCTCGGCTCCTGGTGGTTGTTTTTGAATAAATGGGATGTCAAAGGAAAGGGAAAGGAATAAGCTACATGATAAAAAATACTACATTGCTGTAACTATGTGCAGTTGACCGTTATAACAGATTCAATTGTTTAATTGTTTATAACAAATTAACCGCTCATGGAATACCTTTAACACCTATTACAGATAGTAGCTTATACCTCGGGCTTTAATTTATGTCTTGGGGTCATTGATGTAGCTGGCGTGCAAGTCGATATAATTGCATTTGTTTATAACTTCTTTAAACAAATTGCATTATCTCAGCTTCTACTTCGCCGATTTTAATCACCGACGTCTCAAATTCAAGCTTTCGGCTCAAGGAACAATCTCCTTGTAGTTTAGAATAGCTCCTGTTTATAGTTTCGGTGTAATTCGCAAACGAATTATTAAATTGTTTATAACTACTAAACAGACCATGGAGTATTTGTAAATCGTCTATTGCCGTGTAGCAGCATCCTTTAGCTTCATTTTAAGCATTCGATTATTAATGTAGCGCCTCTAGAAGCCGAGATAATCAAAACGACCCGAAGTGCATTTTTGCTGATTTTTCAATTGTTTATAACTTTTGAACCGCATATCCCATATTGTTCACATTCTTGGAGAGTATAGCTACGGCTCATAGCTTTAGTTTGAGACCGGTCCGGTCCAAAAAGACCCACTGGAAGACGAGAAAAAGGAAATTGTTTAAATTAACGATGTAATCCAGGAATTCGGTTTTGAAGGCGCGGCAAACTGCGAAAAAGGCCGCAAACGCGAGATGACGCCACATCTCCTGTTATCGACATATCGTTACCGACAATATTTTAAAAAATTATTATCCCGGCTCCTGGTGGTTGTTCCTTAATAAATGGGATGTCAAATGAAAGGGAAATGAATAAGCTACACGATAAAAAATACTCTGTTGTAGTTGCTATGTCCAGTTGGCCGCAGTCGTTATTTCAATTGTCTAAGTGCTTGTAACAAATCAATCTGGCATGCAATATTGTTAACACCTGTTGGAAATTAGAGCTTACACTCCTAATTTTAATTTGTGTTTTCGGATCATTAATCTAGCTCGCTTGTACGTTGGAATGACGTCATTTGTTTATAATTTCAATAAACAAATTCTGTTTTCTCTCCTTCCACTGTGCCGATTTTAATCACGGCACAATCTCTTCCTAGTTTAGAACAGCCGGCGTGTATGTTACTGTGTTATTCTCAAAGGAAGACTCTATTGTTTATTAAAAATAAGAGCCCAAGTAGCATTCGTCAATTTGTATGTGGTCGGGTAGCAGTATCCTTTACCTTCATCTTAAGAACTCGATCATTATGTTCCCTTATGTTCCCCCGATACATATCCACAATTTCCAGTCGAAATTGTTGCCAGAAACCATGTTGTCGGAAATTCCTGGAATGTGTACTGAGTTGTTTAATTATTTGTGACGTAGGTTTAGTTTGACAGGTTTCCCGCTTTAGAACTTTGCAATTGAAAGGCCTGGCGCGATACATGTAAAAGGAATAGAAATTGGACACTGTAGTATCAAAGGAGTTGTTAATAATAAAAGACAGTTAATATCGTTCAGTGAATATTCATTCAATCTAATGGACACAGTACAAATTAGACTACTATAGTTATTACGCAGAAATTTATAAATTTAAATTACGGCAAGCCTGCAACTTATGCATATGTAAATTATTTATTGTACTCTTGATTTTACATTTAGTTCGCATTTAATAGAACTTATTAAAATCAATATTACTTGATGAAAGATATATTAAAATTTATATAGTGTCAACTAAATGAAGTAAAATGTAAAATAAAATGTATAACAGAGATACATAACAATTTATTGCACAATTACTCTGAATTAAACTTACGCGCTAACAACTACAAACTATAGATATTCATCTAAAACTATTGATTGAACTTTTGATGTCGTTTGCCGCCTGTGTTGTCCCGCAGGCGAAGTGGCAATGCCTTTTATTGCGGCAAAGAACAAAAGCATACCTTTAAAATTATTTAACATCAATGTATGTATATACTGTTGGGAACGTTTGTGAGTCACACGTAGACGGTATGCGGTTTTCGGATCCCCGGGAATTCAGGCCGAAAAAATACATTGGCTGATTTGTCTATTCCTATATCTCGTCGGTGATCTTGTCTGTGTCGCAGCATAAATGTCAATCCAAAATTGTATATCGACGTCACTGCAGCGCACAAAATGCATTTCTAGATACATCATCAAAGGACACAGTCTCCCGAAACAAAGATAGAACTCGGATAGAAACACGCATCATAAAGTCTCATCTTAGTCCAACAAAAGTTGTTGCCTAAAATTTCTACGAAAATGCTCCCGAAGATTTTACAATACAGGTAAAAGCGCTTCGATACAAGAGCGTGGTTTAAGATTCGCCCCGTTGTCGAAAAATCTCACGCCTATTACCGATAATATCCTCTCTCACTTTGTTACCGCCAATTGCGCAATCTCACGCAAGCAGTTGGACAGCTATCAGCATGCGCAAACTAACGAATCAAATGTGCCCGCTATTACATAGAAATCGGTTCCGATCGAGTGCTCAACGATGACGGTATCGGTAATCGTCGAATCTCTGGTCCCGCGAAACAAATCGCTTATTCGCTCCCCTTGCAGCGTAGATGTCGTCGTCTAGACTCTAGAGTGCGCGCGTATATCTCGAACAGCATAAGGAACGGAACAGGGACGAAAATCGCGCGGAAAGTCTTTCGGTTTCCGTGGAAAATCCGTTCATGGAATGGACGGTACTCATGTACAAGTTCTTATAAATAGAATCGAGAAAGGCGAGCACCGGAAAAGTTTCCCTGTCGTTCGATGCCGCGGCGGGACGACAGCGTGTCAGCCCGTAAGACAAACAAAGAAAGATTTAGTCACGAAGAGAGGGAAATAGTGACATGGATGTAAAAAGGGAAGATTGAAAGGTGAGGAAAAGAGAAGGAAGAAGTGAATCGAGCGACGTGGAGTGGGAGAGAGCACGTTGGACGCGCGGTATCCGCTCTCGTAGAGCGGTTCACGGCTTGTGGCGAGCTGCGAGGAGAGCGGCTAGAGGGAAGCGCAGGCGCAGGCGCAATGAGGCACGGAGTTGCTCTCAGCGCCCGCCACATTGAAAGCTTGCGACATGCCGCGAAGCCGCTCAGTTGTGCGCCAGCTCTCGTGTGTGTGGTATCGTTTTCTCGTTTTCCGAGCATTCCCTGTGGTGTACTATAGCCGCGCGCACAAAAAGCCCGCGTAGGCGTGGAGAACGCGTTGGCGCAAACGAACCACGCGGTTTAATCGAATAACCAGTCGTATCCTCCTGGGCAACTGCAAATCGTTGCACGGTGCGTGTCTCTTCGTCCTCGAAAATTGGAATAGTCGAGGGTCACGTTTTGGTACTTGGACCAGTGTCAGATCTCGGCTCGTCCGCACGGGAAAATCCTCGGCCTGCTGTTCGAGGTCGTTTTCGCGGTAAAGTTACAGAGCGATACGTTTGGCTCTGTTGTCCACGGCCCTTGTCACCGGGCCGTTGTCAAAGTTACCACTAATTGCAACAAAAAAGAAATATATATATATATATATATATATATAAAAGGACAATTAGTTTCACAAACTATCGGATATCTTGCAAGACTAATCGAAAGTGATAGTAGTATTGTAGAAAGATAAATCTTAACTGTGATGTGCGAGTGAGCGATGGAGTCACCAGTCATGTACGATTCAGCGGCCCACCAGGCCCAGGCCCACGGCGCGGCCGATCTCAAGAAATCTCAAGTACTCACCAACAACAATAACAACAACAATCACCAGACCAACAATAACAACAATAATAACAACAGCAACGCAACGAACAACAACAACTCAGCCCTGCAGGTGAATCATAATCACAGTCAACAGAATAGCACGGTGGTGAGCAAGGTCTCGGCGAGCAAGGCTACCCTTCACCAACAGTACGCGGAACACTGCGCCGCTGCTGGTGAGCTGACAGACCTGAACACACCCGAGATATCGTTGGATCTTCAACACTTGATCGACGATAGCCACTTCAACGACGGTTTGCTAGATATGCTTGGCGCGAACAGCGGTGCCGTGAAACATGTCAGAACACCGGGCTACCCTCGCACAACTCTGGCCTACATGCCGCAACCTGTGCACAGCGGAGCGAGTTATCATCAGGGCAGCAACAGCTGCAGCGACAGCAACAGCTCGAGCTCCGAATCGCCCAGCATCAAAGAGGAACCGCTGGACCCGGCCGATTATCGTCGTCACTGCCCGCAATATCCACCCGGTGGATACAATCCGGTCACGAACGGACCATTCGCAAACGGTGCACCAACCTTTACAACTCTGACACCTTCCACGGTACCAGGGGGCCATCCTGGTGCACCCGTTCACCAACCACCACCCCGAGGCGGCCCCATGAAGCCGGTGATGGCACATCAGCATCACGCGAACTCCGCCGCCGCCGCCGCCGCCGCTGCCAGGAAGCAGACCAAGGCCATCGACAAAGCGAGCGACGAGTACAGAAGGCGACGCGAGAGGAACAATATCGCGGTGAGGAAGAGTCGCGAGAAGGCGAAGGTACGATCGAGAGAAACGGAGGAGAAGGTGAAGCTGTTAGTGAAGGATAACGACCTGCTCAAGAAGAGGATCGAACTGTTGACGGAGGAATTGAACGTACTTAGGTCCTTGTTCAGTAGCGTCGGAGTGGTACCGGAACAGCTGCACCGCGAGATCTCGAGGCACCTCGATCAGTTCCAACAACACGCGGTGGGACCTATGTAGCGTACGACGTCATCGTCGTCGGGCAACACGGTGGCATCGCGCCGCCTCCAATACGCCTTTCTCTCGTACACCGGCGTCGACCTTCGTCCCTTGCCTTTCAGGCCGATACGATTGTGAAAGAGAATCATTTCGAAGCGAATTCCACTTTCGGGACCGTCTAATGGTCCTTTCGCATCGTCGGAGTAAAAGTAAGGAAACGTCACGCGGTTCGAATTCCACGGATGGTTACTGCGTCTTTTGTCTTGCACCACGGAGCGGAGTGGAGAACGCGTGCTGCACGTGCATCGTTCGAGTAGAAATGACACGCAGCACCCGGATAGAAGAAGAGACGCGGTGGGAATGATAAACGGATAGAGAGAGAGAGAGAGAGAGAGAGAGACAGAGAACGTCGAGAGGAAAGGAAGACACGAGTATAGGAGAAGTATAGAAGAAGGAAAAGGCGTGACTAGGTTGAAGAAGAGACTCGTCGGTTCTTCGGAGAGGAGGAGAGGAGCTTTTCGGCAGCTGGGGCTTAATCGACAACTTCACGTGTGGAAGAAAAGTGCCTCTGCTCATGGCGAACTTTTTTTTACACCGAGTGCATCGGACACTTTCCCGTTTTGTCTGTACATAAACCATGGCGAAGATTTGCAAGAAAAAAAAATATATATATATATAACTGGGGGGAATCTGAAGGCGCGAGAAAAGTTACTCGAAGGTTCCGGCGTGGCCGCACAATGTCGCGATTCTCTTCTTCGGACCTTCGAATAATACGAGAGTTAGTTGAAAATTAACCAAGATCGACGATCGATCCGTTCGATCTTCTTTGTTTCTTTTTTTTCCCTCTTTCGTACTCGACTTCAATCTTTTCTCTTTATTTTTTCTCAAAGTATGTAAGACTGGGTGGTAGTTACCGCGTGTCCCGCGGGTTCCCCACCTCAACCGATCGCGTAATTCACAACACGGAGACACGTTGCGACTCTGAACAAATCACGCATGGATGTGTACACGCGCATCAATCACGCTGTCTGGCACGGGCAACGTTTACACGCAAAAACAAAAGAAAGATACTTGCATATGTACATGACCAATAAGTGCGTACGAGTATGTAGCGCGCATACGTAAACTCGATCGCATGAATCTTCGATTCTCTCTGGCATTGCATACATTTCCGATGCACCTTCTACCGATCGTATGTACATGCACAAAAAGCGAAACACGCACAGCCGTTACACGGACACACTGCCTTGCAGATAGCGTCGATGGTATGGCCGCGATGTACACATGCAGCGCGTTACGTTCAGGCTCGTTTATTTAGACATCCATCGATTAAACTTAGATTATCGTTCTCATTACCAAGTACCTAAAGCGGCATACCGAGATACCGAAATTGCAATCAGCGTCGACGGGACAAACGACGTCGATGCTACCTTCCCGATTCGTGTATTGCATTCTTTTCGACAGGGTTAAACGACGCGACCATCCAAAAGACCGTGAACAATAAGAAGAATGAAATGGAAGAACACTCTTATCACACGCCCTTGTATTATAGCTCTATATATTAATTTTATTATACTCGAGATATATGTACATAAAAAAAGCTAATATATTTTGTTAGAAAAACGAAACGAATTCGTGTTTTGCGAGAGACCGAGTGAATGATAGGGAGCGAAAGGGTGAATGAAAGTGGGAGCGAAGATAATGCAGGGAAAATGTCGAATGTGTGCGAGCATGTGTCTAAGAAAATGTTATAATTATACATTTCTAATGTAAACTACACGTTAGGAGATTGCGGCGAGAGAAGAAGTGAGAAGAAAGATTACTTCGTTGACGTTACCTGGGATTAGGTCCAACCGAATCCCATTTACCTTGAGTTACCGTAAAAATCGCGTGAAGCGGGCTTCATTTTATTAACTTTTTTTTTTTTTGTCTTCTTCGTTCGTAGATTCGATCGCGTGCGAGAGAACGATACTTGTTATTACCTTATATACGTACTTGTGCGACAAGTTTAATATTTCTTCTTAATTTAATTTTATTTCTTTTCTTAAGACGTTTATCGGGTCACTCGGTGATGCACGACTCAAATAAACGTGTGTACGCGTACATCACCTGCGTGTGTATGTGCGCGCACATAACGCATGTCCGCACACGAGCGTGTATGTGCATGTGCACGCGTTCCTTGGCGTATGACTGATGTATGTTAGGTACAAGATTACCTGTCACGGTTGTCTTCTTGTCTATGCACAAATATATTTTGATATAAAAGCTACGACATTCTTTGTTCACCCAATCTACTCCCATTTCATCGGCCGCCTCAACAATTAGCGATTAAAGGGCAATCAAAGGGCGCTCCAATAATAAACAAAATTATTGAAAATTGGTACAAACCACAACCACCGCGCAGGGGACGATCATTTTGTGGAGCTCGTTATCTCTAGACAACGCAGAGATAACGCCGAATATCAATTAATACGAAATCATTGAGTCATTCATAGTTGCTTTCAAAGTTACTCATAATTGTGCAAATTCTCCCTACCGTTGTGCCGTGGACAAGGAAGATTTCAAAATTTGAAGGTCAGAAGAAAGTCTACGACACCGGTCCCTGTAACTGCAGTTCTTTTCAAAATATTTACAACCATTTCATCCCGTATAAGAATAAATAAATAAAACGAACTGCCACAAAAGACATCATCCTTCTCCCGGAAAACATGACCCATGATGTGGCGTTTCTTGAAAAGAATTTCTCGAATACAGGAAGTGTATCGAGGTACACAGACGCACCTCGACAATGACGTCTCGCTGGGGAACGCTTCCGCGAGAAGCACAGCACCTTCGGTTGCAAAGAGAACGGCAATAAAGCTGTCAATTAATAATCGGGCAATAAAAATCGAGCTTGCCGGACACGTAGACAACGGGCGTGCAAGCAGGAACCGACCCCAGCCCTCTTGACCGTACGAATCTACCGACGAATGAGTCACCAGATAAGTTTGTTGTTAGTCAGATAAATAGATTAACACCATTGTAAGGAGCTTGGTGTACCTTTTGCACTCTCGTAGAGCAGGATACGAGCATTTTGCATGAGCGACGGTCTTGTCGGGTAACACGTGCGTGCAGAAGTACATACGAGACCAAGATCTTGCACGTACAGTACAATGGAGCGAAACAGTTCCCTACGTGTAGACATTTAAGGAAGTCGGTGGAATCATAATTCTTCTAGCATGAATAGATTATGCAAGCTGTTATTACAATGCAATTAATCATTACGTTCCCCTATTTTTAGATTTCCAATGTCTGTACCGATACGTCGGAATTATGGTTTAGAGAATTTCTGGTGATGCATGCTTCCATTCACGTGTATTGTTCTGCGGAGTAAATTGAAATGAAGGGAGTTCGATGAATGGAACAGTCACACCACGTGGCTCCGAATCGATCAACAGGTTCTCCAATATGGCGGGACGCGCTTTAACGCACGCGTGTTATTTCCTCTCAACTGCGACGTTCCACAAAGATAAACTCGGAAAGAACACGAGAAGGATTAATTCTTACACGGTGGATGATCGATAACTGTTGATTGTCCGTGCACCGCGTCAATATTATTAACAATTCGATGGCTGACAAATTAATCGAAAACCGTTTCGTCTAGAGTCTGGAATATTTATACCATTCGAAGCTCGGAAAATATTCCTGAAATATTGAAACAAGAACAGCGTCGCGGGTCCAGCGTTTGGAGAATAACACAATTAGCCGATAGCAACCTGCGCGACGTTGATACACCTGAACGCAACAGCTTCGTGAAAGTCCACGTTTCCGTCTTCCGGGAGAAGCTTTCCGCACGAACGATCGAATCGCCGCGATAACAAATATATTTGAACAACAGGCGCAATAATTAATTTCTCCGCCCGGCAATATTCGATCTAACGGGGCTCGAGTATTCGCCAGTATAACGATCGTTCAATAATATTGACACACCTGGCGCGAGCTAATCGACACTTTAATTACCCTAAACGTTACGTAATCGTGAAACTGAAGCGACATTCGTACGATCTCATCCGGCGTTCCCGTTTCACTCTCATCCGATTTTCCACGGGACGAGTTAGGCTCGGAAAATCGATAGTCTGGCGGAGGCAAGGCGAAACGTGTTTTCGTTTCGAGCCGACGAACAGACGAACGGTATAGCTGGCCTCTGTATTAAGAGTATGACATAATGCAACGAGTTTTGACGCCGGGATGTCTACGTGCACATGTCGCGGTTGTCGCCAGTTTTAGACACAGGCACTGTCAACATCGGCCACGAAATCGAAACGCGAATTTCGGCGGATTCGTGCCGGCGGACGCGCGTTATTGTCTTTTCACTGATTCAGCGCGGAGAGCGCGCGCGCCAGGCATTCCGCTTCGAAGTGCGATTGGCATTTTGACTTTTCGAGGTCGATTAATTAATGGAAAATCATTTGGGGAGTGGGGCGGGGTGGAGCGAGGGTAGAGGAAATGATTACGCGCGACGAACGACAATCACGTCGGGGATAGGCAGAAGTTTCCATTCCATTACGGTATTTTTATAAACCCGGCGACCACAGCCCTCTCGACGAAAGGGCTTCTCTTTCAGGCGATGTCGTGGGGGTTTTGACAATGTAGAAGTTATTAGCGACACACTGGCAACGATATTATTATCCACCCTCCTATTATTCGTTCGCTCTCTATTCTGGCTCCCGCGGTATATGGGTTAGGGCCAGCTCTAGCACGGTTTCACCCACGCGCCCGCGCCCGCTTCTTTTCCCTCGCTGAAAGAGGAACGCTTACTGTCGCGTACGAGCGAGCGCGTTCGCTCGCTCTCGGTCTCGGGCAGCACGCGTACGTAACGCGCGCAGTTGCGTTCCGTGAAGCATTCACAGCTCCTGGCGCGCTAGCGAAAAGCAATTGCGCTCGGATGAATCAGATCGGATTTCGAATTGAACCGAACTGGGAAGCAGTCGCGGCAGCAGATCTGACGGACTGCAGCGACGCAGCGGGTGTGCCGTGCAGTCCGTTCGGATCGGAGACGGGTTCTATCTACTATCAACTACAAACTTGCAACGTCGAACAACGATGTGCTCGCGTACTGAAATCTGTTCCCTTCTCTGATCGACGAGGCTGAACGACTCCAGCACGAATTCGCGGAGTCGCAAATGGGATTCGCATTATCGAGGGAGGGACACTTTCAGGCGGAAAGAATGTTCACACCTTCCCGTACATTTGTTGCTCCGTCGTCCGGATCGAAAAGTATCTGGCCCAAGAGTTAAAAGGGGAGTCTCGTAGATCGGCATCGCGGTTCACTGCTGCGAGCACGATGTGGGTGTGACCTGGTTTCCGAGAGTTTCACTTTCCTGTAACATCGTTGCACGGAGGAGGTAAGGAGGATTCGACCCCAGAGTTACGTCATGCATTGTTATGCCGGCCGTAACGGGTCGTAGACGTACGTGCGGAACTCCGCGGGAATTAAAATAAGCGGCCGTCTATTTTATTCGCGTAGATGAGAAGCGTGTGCAACGGTGGGCTCGGTGTTCCGCGGCGAGTACAGCACGGTGGCAGCGATTCGTCGGTAAATGTCCGTCGGGCTCGATCGTCGAGTCACGAAAAACGGAAATGCCGGATAGAAAACAGTTTGAAGCGTGTCATAGGTCGATCCTCCTCGCTGAGGCCGCGAAGCGTGCGCGTATTTCCCCCGCGACTGTCCGTTCCCGTGAAAAATACGCGTCCGCGCTCAGGCGATTTTCACATGTCGCCGGCGTTAATTCGCAGCACGCGATCGTTGATTGCCCCGGAATGGAACGGTCGATCGATTTACGCAGATTCCGCTCTGCACAATGCACATTAGCGAATTCATAACGCGTGCGATGCGTAATGCACGCTCACGCGTATCTGCCTTGCGTTCGTGTGCACGCGTGCGCCTGCCTTCGCCACGATCTTCGAGCGTGTGGCGGCATATATAAAAGAGCGTTCTAGCGTGCGACCTATATTCCACGCTTGCATTGCTATATTAGACGCGCACGGCGCATCGGGGACGTGCTTGAAAGCGTCTTTCCCACCTTACCTGATGCTAATCAAAACACCAATTTACTGTATAATTCGGCGGCGTCTATTGTCCGCCTAACCCTTCCATTGTTGGTGAAGACGGTGGGATAGGTTCGTCTTATGCGGCGCCAACCGAACGTGGAATGATCGATTCAAGCATGACCGATGGATGTCGCGAAACGGCAATTGCGTTTCATTTCTTGCGCATTAATTAAAATATTACTCATTATGGTGCAGTCGCAGGCGAATAAAATTAATGGTGAATCTAAATTGCTGGTGCATCAGCGTGACTGTGAATAGCTGCGAGCCACGTCCAACTATTCATTTGTCGAATATGTGCTCACACAGACGCACACGGCGTTTCTATGCGTTTACACGCCCACGCAGACACAAGGAAGTTAAGAATCTATTTTTATCGTCGTTCTGCCTTACGACCGAGGGTTTCGGGTTCTCTGTCTATGGGCCGACACCTTAAAGGCGACACCGTCTCCTCCGAGTCTAAATTACAGATTGATGGGTCGACGAATGACTCCACCGCCTCGATCCACCGCGTCCACGTATCGAGGACACGTTTACGAAGGCGAACGTCATCGAACGCAGAACCTTATTCCGCCGTCGTCGGGTTGAGAAGAAAAATGGGAAACAGGCGGAAAAATGTCGCGGTATTGTATTCCGTCGAGCGAGATCTCGATTCGCAATCAGGAACGAACGAAAGGGAACGGTGTACGCGCCGTCTCGAGAAAGGGCCGGGTAAAGTCCGCGATCGACCTCGCGCGGAGATCGATAATTCGTGGCGGAGATATCATCGATCAAAACGTCGATCGGGCCGATTGGCAAGCAGCTCGCAACAGACGATCCGGAGTGGCGCGCTGCACGATATTAATAACCGAGTGAGAAAGAAACGCGACGATTCCGTTCGCCATATGGTCAACCTAAATTCTAAGAGCCCGTCGTAACTAGCATAACCGGGATAACCTACATAAAGATACCAGAGATACATGCTAGCCTCGCGGCCGAAGCAGCCACCGAACGAATCCGCACGGTTCTGGCTACTGTAACATATGTACGGCGAATGTCGAGAATTCCTTCCACGTTCCTCGCCGGGGGAAACAAAAAAAAAGTGAATGAAACGTCCGGCATAGCGATGCCCGAGATCCCTTACGGGCTCCGGAGCTCGTTTATTAGAACGCCTATCGGCCACGCCGCTGTCGATCCTATCGAAAACGCCGTTGCTCCCTGCGCTGCCTTCTTAATCTGTTAAACGAAACGTGGTAGGGGAAAGAAGCGTGTACGCGGGACAAACGTACGATGCTCCAAACGAGTTTCAGCTTGGCGTCTAGAAAAATTGGAGCAATCATTTAGTACTCGTTAAGTGCGCGAGGTTGAATTTTCTGAACGAGCGGACGGATTTCTCGCTCGCCGATTATCTTCTCTTCAGACGGCGGTATCGACGTTTCCATGAACTTTCACTCGGGCGTCACGTAGTTCGAATTCGGACAGGACCGCGTAGTCCACCGGCCGAGTAGTTTTACTGTCCGCTACTTAATATTAAAGCAATCGACGAGCCCCGGTGTTACGCTGCTCGCCGGGTAATTTCAACTTTTAAATTCATCCAGGACAGATGGACTTTTACTTAATGTAATAGCGGCGCATTTCGCGCGTGCACGGAATGGACGATCTCGTCTATGGTCATTCGGTAATACACGTGTCCCGACGAAATTCACCGGGCTGGACTTTTCTCCGATTCGTACAAGGGGGGGGGGGGGGGGGGGGAGGAGGACTGGTGCACAGTCGTTGTCCTCCTATGGTCTGCGGTCGAGACTTCTCCCATTAAATCACAAATGAATGACATTAGCGGTGCTATAATATCGTACCACTATTACCGTGACGGGTATTACGTGTCACGAGGCGCGCTCATTCCCTCTCGTCTCTTTCCTTTTCTCTCGCCAGTGCTCGCGGTTTCTTCGTCCCTGTTCCACGACCCGACAACTCTCTCTTTCCATCTCCCTCCGCCAGCCTCTGGAAACACTCTTACCGTTGCATGCAAGGAATCAGGTCACTGCGCTGCAAGAAAGCAAAAGCGGCGGTACGAGTCGCGGATTAGTATTATCGAATATATACCTATATCCTCCGGAAAAGGACGATGACTAAGGCATCGTTTCGACAGAACTTTCGCGCGCACGTACGAGCGAGCATTGCCACCGTGAAACTCGGACAACTTGGGCATATGTTTCGCGGGGAACTCTGTTCTTTGTTTTCGTCCCGAGCCGATAACGAGCTCTCGTTCCTTTGGATGAACGCAATCGTCCTGTGCACTTTTACCTCGTCGGTGTCACATCTGTCCCCTTAAGCCAAATGTTTCGATCCGCGAGTGGCGAACTCGGGACGCGCGTCCTCCGCGACATTTCTTCCTAATAAATCGTACGTAAGTCCCCTGGCCACCATTTTTTTTCTCTTTTCTTTTCGTGAACCGTCCGAGGTTAGCGTGGAAGTCGGGTCATCTAGCCGGGTCGTAGTTCAATGTCGCCGTGTGTGTCGTAAACGCGTAATCTACGACGATCTGACCGTGCGTAACATGGTTCAACAGAGAAAGACAAAGTGGCGGCCAACAGGGTGAGAGAGGGAGAGAGAGAGAGAGAGAGAGAGAGAGAGAGAGAGAGAGAGAGAGAGAGAGAGAGAGAGAGAGAGAGAGGGAATAGAGAATTAAACACTAGGCGGGCATGTGCGGCTAGATTATTATAAATACTCCGTTCGACCAAACAACGGGACATAATTGACTGCACGCGGTTTTATATTTCCGCGTACGGTCCCGCGGGGATAATGAAACCTCAAGACAACTCAATGCCCGCGAGACGATTAAACAGGAATAATGAACTTCCTCGCAGGGTAACACAGGTGACGCCAGTTTATTCACGTTTCATTCGATTACGAAACGGGATCGCATCGGTTTGGCCCGCGAGAAAACCGCGACGCAACTGGGCTAATCGCGGCAACCAAGTTCGTGCTCCCCCGACATGGTGCGTGAACGCGTTAATTAATTAGAGAACCGGAGCGATTACATCCCGCTGGCGTCGTTGCAACTTTCGTAGTTTCGTTTTAATTAAACGTCCAACCGAAGTGCGTCGAAAAAAAGGTCTTCCGTCGGCGTCAACCTCGCTGCGCGTCCGTACCGTACAACGTTGCGACAAAATTGACGCGCCTCCCGATCGGACGACGGCAAAGAAGGTGGACACGCACGAGGACTCGCACGCCCGATCATCGGCGATACCGTTTCCGCGGATCGACGCAGGTTTAAACGAATCGCGTAGACAGGCACGAGCCGGATCGCGATGTCCTATTTGCGTTCTGCAAGCTCGCGCTTCTGTGCGCGAAACAAAAGCCGGCTACTGTCGAGTCGACGAAAATCCTACGGCGCTACACACTGGAGAGCCGCATAGTTCATCGAACTGTCATTCAGAACTTACGTTCGTTTCTTATCGTTAAATTGCACGGTTTCGAATTATCCGCTCGCTCCGTTACCCCGCCGACGATGCGTGCAATATCGTTTACGAATTTGCGTTCCGGCATCTACATAATTATATAAGGGGTTCGAAAGAATAGGAGGACGGCATCGCGCGGACGGCGGACGAAAGGAGGACCGGTTTCGCGTGTCCGTGCCTCGCGGGGAACGCTTCTAATTTTCCACGAGAAATGGTCAGCCTCGAAACAACTTCCCGGATTCCACGAGCAAGGACGAACAGATCTCATCCTTCGCGATCTCTAGATGCTCCTTTTGCGTGCCTCGAGTCACCAGGCCGACACGAGATTCTCCTTTGTGGTTGTGCTCGCCAGCGTGCTTCGTCGTCGTGCGGGTTTTTTCGCTCGGTCTTCGGCCTCTTGTGCCCGTCAGCGAAATAACGGCCGTTCCAATTTTTCCCGAGCGAATGACGTACGGGAGAAAAAGAGCACGAACGGTTCCGCGAAGGTGTCATCGGTGCACGTTCAAAAGGCAACAAGGTACAGTAGTCGAGCCTGCTGGCCGAACGGACGCGCGATCGAGATTGACGAGCATTAGAGATCGAGGGGGAGATGAAATTAAAATGTAATCTCGTTCGCGAATTACGATGGCGGCGCGCAAATTGCACGAATAATTGCTCACGATCAAACGAACGGGCCGGATTACGATGGATAGCGGCCACGGTACAATCGACAATCGCAATAATGATGGCGACTACGGCGACATCGCGATCGTAATAATTATTGCATAATGACGACGGCGAACCTGCCTGCCGGCGAACGCGGTGGCAGTCACTTTCCTTTTTCAGTGGCCTGGATCATCCTGTCTTCCTCTCCGGGCCTCGCGATCGCTATCGTTCTCCCCTCGTTGCATCGGCTACGAGAGCTACGGGATCGATGCGAATATTCAGCAGCGCAACTATACTTCGGTTGTCTTGCGGATCAGTTGATCGAGGGGCCAGCGTGTGAAGCAGCGCGATGGTTTTTAGAAGTTCGGCGGAGATTCGGTCAATGGGTAGATTTAATGATAACGCGAAGAATATAGAGAGTATTAAGTTTTATAGTTAACGTGCATCGAGATTTAACAGTTCGGTCGAAGGAAATTCTAACCACAGACGTTGCACATGCCAACCAAAATCCGAGACCTCGCGAAATACCTCCGATCGAACGAAGATCGCGAGAAATCGAAAGACCATCGGTTTCTGACAGGTTGCTAGCCTAGATATACGCTCCTTTTTTTTAACATAAAAGAAGGCCGCATGAAGGAATTCAGAGATCGAGCGATACGATGCATCCACTTTGCATTTCCCAGCCACGTGTACATGGATGTACGTAGCCAGTCGTGACGTGTTACACGCCATATCCACACGTGGAACAACTACAACAAGCCTGTTCACCTTTTACACTGACCGCGTGCACTCACGGGAATACTAATGCACGCCATCGACAATTGTGTTCTAGTAGAGCGGCTACCTATCACAGCCAGCTTCCGGTCACGTCGATGCAATGAAAAATCATTGGAACGAACGAAAAGTGTTCTTTTCTTCTTTTTTTAGTTTCTGTATAAAGTAGGGCCTGAAATTTCCCACGTAGCCCACGGTTCATTTTGAGCGTGTCGCTGTTTTTCAATCGCTAGGATTTTATTTCTCTCTACGAATTCCACGAACCGCGTTCGATATTCAGCATCGCGTGCGTCCGAACGAGAGCGATCGCATCGCAGCATTATCGCGAGCGACGGAGAGTAAAAGGATCGAGTGGTCGTAGTGGTGACCGTGCTTCATAATCGATATCGCGCTCGATGAATCCTTTATCGGGAACAAGGGGCACGATCGTTTCGCGAACGGTCTCGGCCGGCAACGAATTTGCATTGGAGTCAGCTGAGCCAGGTGTTGCATTAAAATTAAAGAACACGATTTTAAAACAGAGAGACGCACACACGTATACCCGCGCCGCACGTCCTTCGGCCTCGATCCGCGTCGCGCTCTTATTTAGGTTACTCGTCTTGTTTAATCGGCAAATAATTTCACGGTGTGACGTCGTCGCCACCACGACGACGGAAAGAAAAATTTGTCGCGGTGGCACGATACGCGTATCAATAACGAGTTCTTTCCTTCCTCAAGGGAGGGTAATAAATCAAAGGGATCAACGAAGGAATTCCGCGGACGTGTGCGCTCGTCGCGAAGAATTCAACGTGGTTTCGCCCGAGAGATGCTGGCCAGGTAGGGAACGAACGAACGAATAATTTCGGAGCACTTTACGGCGCTCGATCCTTTCCCTAGCTCTCCGTGCTTCTTGTTCGTGGTCGAAGAAGTGGGTCAACCAGATACGAAGAAGCGTAGGAGAGGAACATGGCAGCGTGGTGAGCCCATGGATAGGACGAACGGAGAACTTTCGATGCTCGTTTCCTCGTGTCCCTATTCGAATAAGGGCTTTCGTTCCGCTGACATGTATCTCGAAGAAAGTAGTCTCGAGGCAAAAGGAAAATTGGTTACTCTCGCCTAGCAACAGGTACAGCGCCGTGTGAACGTCGATCGCTCGAATCCG
This sequence comes from Nomada fucata, assembly GCA_948146005.1. Classification (NCBI taxonomy): domain Eukaryota; kingdom Metazoa; phylum Arthropoda; class Insecta; order Hymenoptera; family Apidae; genus Nomada; species Nomada fucata. The sequence continues at coordinate 4,204,416 of OX411282.1, forward strand.
TTCGATCGTTCAAATTTACTTTCATCTAGGGGCGATCGCGATTTTCCGCGGCTTCTCGTCGGAATACCTTGATGACGCGAGCAAATTACTTTCTTCCGGCCAAGAGTGTGACGCGAAGTAAAAAGTTGGCAGTGATGTCACAACGATAATATTCGTCGATGCCGCATTCTTTCGCCCCTTTCCCGTTTCACCCGCTTGTTGTCGTCATGCGTTTACGTTGTTTGCTGCAACTATTGTGCAATCGTGCTTTCAATGTAAGTTGGAATAGAACGGTAGCCATAATCGGAATCGCGCGAAATATCACGTATCCGCAGCACAAATTTCCGTAACGAGCTGCGTAGAAATCAGTGAATCGGCGAGATTAGGCGGGGAAGAATAAAAAAAAAACAGACTGATAGGTATGTGGAAGAAATAAGAAGAGATAACGCAGGGAAAAACGTAAATGATAAGAGCTCGCGTGCTCCTCTTTATCGTGACAGTGGTGCTGATCACCGTGACCCACGAACTATTTCTGCTCTATTTTATATTTACGCTACAGATATAATTCAATTCCTCAATTCGACCAGTCGCCTGACCAATGATTTTGTAACGCCCGCGAGACTTCACGGGCTTCCAGCCGGTTAAACGATCGTAGGATATTCACGCGACAGATACGGCGTTATCTACAACCTAATTTCTAATTTTCAACGATACCTTACGGTCTGCCGGAGACGGCCCTGAGAAGGTCCACTCTACAGGGGCAGCGTAGTTTCTCTTACGATTCGAAAGAGAAACGCTCAGCGAGACACAGACATCCGGAAACGCACATCGAATCGCTTTGACAAATCGATAATTCCAAGCGATTTAGCAGAGATAACGCGAATCGCGCGAGCACGGTCTGGCGCTGGCAAATGATATTTACACTCGAATGCTGTTTTCGCTGTCCAGATAAAATTATTTGTCGACCATCATCGCGCCTCAACTTTGCATGTGCTTTCGTGTTTTCTGCGCAACCGGCGTCGAAGATTACGACGATCGACCAGACGTACACGTGCTTGAATGTACGCGTCGTTCGCGTGATTACCAATTTCAGTATCTAATATTTGAGGAGCGTGCACCGCGTAACGTTATCGCGACAGATGACCGCGAACCGCGGTTCGTGCAAATACGCCAAGACGATCGAATCGATATGGGAAATTATCCTCGTGGAGGGAATTTTCGTGATATCGGTCACGATAGCGTTTCAGTTCCAAAGGGACGGGAAATTACTGCTCGTTAATCTCCGCACCTTCGCGAAAAATAGATTAGGCCCGTCACGTGTGAACGCTTTGATCGTTCGAAATTTGTTTGTACAAATGTCGATAGATTTCTTTATATTTGTTACCTTCTCTCGGGGCAGCATACCAAGAGTTTTTGATGATAGTTACAGATAGGTGGAATAGTACGGAACGATAAATTGTCGATAACAATCGATAACTGAATGGTAAGAATCGTTCTTCCAAACGTCCCGAACGCGTGGCACGTATTTATAACCCCCCGATACACCGGATCTATCGGAAAATTCTCACATTTTTTAAACCTGCATACCAATGATGATTCATGCCTATGCATCGTGCCTATCGCTCACCTTTCTCTACGTACCTAAGTGCCTAATCGCAACTCCTGACCGCGCGACAAATTCGTACAATCACGGGCCGACCTCGACGGCGAAACGTACTTAACAGAGCAACAAAATGATAAGAATATTAAACGACGGCACAACTAAAGAACAGCACGAGCCCTTTCACCCATTGAAATAAAACGACGACGATAACGGCTCGTTCGATCGACGGGCTGCGAATAAATTAAACGACCGGCCAGGGCCACCGTTGGTAGATCTAATTATGCCAGCGGGAGTAATTCTTGCCGGATTCCCCGTGAGAGGAAGGAACGACTCGCTCGCTGGTGCACGCACATGCGCTCACCACCCGGACGCACCCGCGCCTCCCTGAGGTCGCTATTCGCGCGTGGCTCGCAAGGCCGTGCAATGTGTATCGTAAGAGAGCACTTGCTGGAAGGCATTACGTGTACGAGTGGTGGTGCGGCTCCCGTTACAGATCGCTTTCTTTCACCTTCTTTCTCCGTCCTCCTCGCTTTCTTGTTCAAGCCGTGTTTCTGGAGTGTCCGCGAGCGATTCGGCTTTAAGGAATCCGGATGCACAGGCGTGAACGGGCGAGCAGATGACGCGAACTGACCCCCGCTTGCGTTATGTTACGCTACCGCGTTATACGTATTTATAGTTACTATACGTCGGTGGAACGAACGTCACCGTTACGGGACGAAACTCGAGTCTTTCATTCAAACGAACACCACGGCCACGAGAATGTCCTGTGAATCACTGATAGCACCGGCTGTGTTCGGTTGCGCTCCTCTAGCGTATACCCGAGAATTTCGGGTTCCACGGCCGGATAACGAATGATGAATGAGTCAACGATCATAGAATTCGTGTATCGACGCGTGGATTGGTAATATTCGCGGAGGCCACGCAAGGTTCTGTGGGATCATTTTCGCCCGTTGTTTCGCCTGTACGGAATTGTTTGCTCGGCTGGCCGAGTTCAAGTGCTTAGCCTCGCGAACAATTACTTAATCTGTCTGGCACGTGGCTGGTCGTATTCAACGGGGGTTTGAGAACTGATTACGGGTTTTCCTGAATAATGCCGAGTGGGACACAGGGGACGACGCAGAGTTTATCTAGAACGGTGGCCACGGCCTTGGATTAACGCGCATCGCCGTCGAGATAGCGGCGGTCATTGGGCACGGAAATCGACGACGAAGACGTCGAACCCGCGAGATCATTGACGCGACCGCAAAAATGCTTTTAGTGCAGAATGCCGGTTTCTGTTCGCAAGCGGAAAAATACGGCGGGCCAGGTAATCGCGAATAGGTTCAACCGCGATACCTGCAGTATCGCGCGCAACTCCGTCTTCGAACGAACGCGATTTTTTTTTTTCGAGAATTAATCGTATTTAACCAGCGCTGATAGGCTGAAATAATAAGAATGTGCAAACTGACAAAATTGAAGTAACAAGAAAGGAAACCTATATTGTTGACTACGTTGATCACTTTGGAGTACATTACATTATTTTCACGAGCTATTGATGATTTACGACGAACGTGTTTGATTTTTGACCCCGCAGAATGAACTGCGCTTCATTCATCGACAAATCTCGCGTTCCGTACACTTAAGGCCGCAACCAGCGTGGCTTGTTAGCGATATAGGTAGGGACTAATTAATCGCTGCCTTAATGAGCGAGGACCTTTCTTTCGAAGATCAGACCGGCAGATACGCAGATGACCTAGGTAAAGCTTTATTGTTTCGTGAGCCAATACGTCGCGTGGGGTATAGATCAAAGTGATCGTAACACAAATTGCCAGTCGACTGCTGCGTCCAACCAACTCAACGTGGGCAGCACGACGATTCGCGAGCACTCGCCGCTGAGCGCCGTCTTTGCATCTCGATCAATAAAAAAATTGTTTAGCCGTCGAAGCCAATTTGCAATCGCACACCTAAACGAGCGATGCGTTACCATTCCTAAAGACGACCATCGCGCGTTCAACAGACTGTACCTTGTGCAACGACGCGACATCGGATTGATAAAATGAACAGAGAAACGGAATACCTGCATACGCCGAAAATGAGTCACCGGATTGTTGAAAGGCGAATCGTATAGAGGCCATTGGCTCATCATTAATGACCGTTCTTCCCCGTTCACGATAAAAACCCTTCCCCTTAATACTTTCCGCGGGATGGGAGCACGTCAAAATCGATACGCAGATCGCACAGTCAGAAAGAGAAAAGAAAGATAAGCTTGATTGCATTAAGAAATACGTGCACACGCGTTTAACAGACTCGTCGCGCGATAAGGTCGCTTTCCTTAGACGTGGACGCAAACACGTACCGTGGACAAAATCGACGACCATTGAAGGTGGACACGTCAGACGGGGTAGCGGGATAGAACACAATTCAGTTCCACTTTTTTAATAGAGCCAGAAACGAGGAACCATTTTGGCAGATAACATCGCGGCGGAATTCAGCTTCGATGAATTAATCGACGGGGCAGAACAGCGTGGGTGTAGATCGACCCACGTTCTGGCCCACGTGCATCTTCCATCGCGCTTTTAATTCCACCGTCGCTACCAACGCTAATTACTTGACGAGTGGCCGTTCATTCGAACGAAATCACAATCGTTCGATGATATCATAAACGAGGTCGTCAAACTCATTCTGTCTCGCTTCGTCGCGATGCCCCCTTTCACGATTCTATACGGAACAGAGATACTCGAGCATCGATTGAAAGAAAAACGCTAATGCAGGTGTTTTTTTTCTTCTTTTTGTCGCAACGGTGACGAAGATACAGCGACATTTGCAATTTCGACCACGTATGTACCTCCAAGTGCACGTACTTCATTGGACATACAACTGAACCCATTTTAAAGATTACAAATCGCGCCGACTCAGTGTTTTCCTCGAATTCGCTTAATAACATTGCGGTGCAGTTTCTGAGCGCGATAAGTACGTACCTCTTTCCGATGGAGTTACTCGTGCGCCAAGACCGGCGGTACTCCGGAGCGCCAAAAGATAAAACGCGAAAGTACCTGGATGTGTTTAAAAAAAAAAAAAATGTTAAGCCGTCGTTCGCGTTGCGCCTACTAACACAGATCTCGAATAAAATCCACCTGCGGTATCGTGTTTCTGTCGCGCATTCTATTTTTAATCATAAATATTGATACAATAAGGAACGAGCGAGGAATTGCGTACCGAAAGTGATGTTGCATCACGATACTCGGTCGCGTCTGGTCGGTGACTCGTTATTCCTGTTTTGGCGATAAACATTGCCGGCAATTCGATTTTTGCTTATCGTCCGACTGTTGTCCCGATTGCGATCGATCAGAAACCCTCTGGCACACTTACATCGAATTGTTTTCTATATTCGTTCGGCCCCGGGGCGAATTAAACAGATCCCCGAACAAACACGAGATAACGCGAACCATTCGAACGAACCGCGTCCGCGTCGCGTTCGCTTTTCGCGCGTGATCCAACATGGGAAATTTCCCGTCGATCAACGTGATTCCCGAGTTTCCGCGCCTGATTTTCCGTCGCCGTCTACCGGATCGAGGAAACTCCGTTATCTAACGGCCGCCGTGTTCGCGGGTGTCACGGATTTACCCATGTTCGATCCACCTGCGAATCGGGAGCCATTACTCGAAGGATATTTCAACGAAGCGCGGCATGGTTTTAGCAATGAAGTAACAGCGCGTACTTCCGTATGAATCTGCTTGAGAATGGTCGCCCGATTCCTCGCGGGGAACATTGTACATGTATGTTTGCGATTATCGGCAGAAATGGCGAGAGAAATGAGTGTGGATCGTTTCGCCGTTCCGTTTCAAACACCTGAAGCGTTCGATTGCTCGCTCGTCGCCGCGATAGTGAACGCGACGCGACGCGACGCGACGCCTCGATCCAGAAACGTCGCGCACGTGTCGCGTAAACTTATGAATGAACGAGCCGCAGAAAACTCGCCAACGCGAGCTCCGCCTCGATGCGCGTAATCTGTAGCTATTTTTAAGTGGAACGCAGACGATTATCAGCGATTCCCGCGAGATAGAGACGGCTCGTTTATCGACACGGCCGTGCATGCTCCGCGCAAACGGTGTGACTAATTGTTAGGGGGAAACAAAGCGACGCTGAGCATCCGGCGGGGGGGGGGGGGGAGGTGCATCTAACGGGGAAAACTGATTAGCTTCTGCGACGGAAAGAAAAACGAGAAGAAAGGAAACGATCGGATTCGTACGATTCGTCGCGCAGCTCGCGGTACTTATCGTCTTCGCATTGTTGTCGTTGTTCTGGTCACGCGTGCTCGCCGATTATCGAAGATAGATATCTATGGAACGTGACGTGTAACAGGGTCTAATCGAACGAGAACAATGCTAATAGAGGATCGCGATTATCTGCCTGGTGTCGCGCGAGGGGCAAAGCGAATTGCATCAGTTGGCCAAAATGATTACGGAATTCGGTACTCGCGGAAGATGGTGCGGCGCGCGTTACAGAAAGTCGATTAATTCGTTTGGGATTTAATGGATGAGGGGATTACTCAATCCGCGTTGATCCGTTGCTCAATTCGTTGCATAATGATAAGACGAATGGGCCCAAAAGCCGCGAACAGAAGCCGGTGAAACTCGGTGAAACCGAGTCGGCGTCTAGCCGGCTACTCTCGAAAAGTAGAAACAATTTCGGCCTGAAATGTTCGCGGCTGTGCCTGTGAAAAAATTAACAAAGCAACGGAGACAAGGCCGACACTTTCACTGGCTTAAATTTACCGAACGATTAGCCACTCTTCCTTATTCGTTTCTTTTTTCCATCCTTTTTTCGGTACACAGCGAATTAAATAGAATGCCTTTTCCATGCTTGGTTTTTGCCCCGCTCGCGTATTGGCAACTCGTATTTACCTACATTGTACGAATACAATTGCCCTGCGAAATAGCCGGGAGTTTAAACGATACCGTGTTAGCGAGATTGTACTTTCGAACCCGCGTTAGTAACCGAATATTTCTGCAAGAATACCTCGTATCGCTATAACAGCAATTAAAATATCGTTAACGACGATCGAAGTCCATACTTTCTCTTGGCATTCTCACGTTGCAGTTGACTATTAAAAACGACTTTAACGTTCCATCGATTGATGCACGGAGTCTCTATAAAGAGGTACAGTGCAATCGTACCAACGTGCACCTGACACTTGCCGAACGATCTAGGGGCACAGCGGTTACAAGTAAAACGAAAAGGAAGCAAACCATTCTAATGCACGCGAATCACGCGTACGAGCCGAAAAAGTCCAATTTTTAGTAGCGTTTCTCTATTATACGAACGGCGGTGGCAAAAGGAATTAACTGAAAATCATTGTCCCTGCTCCTAGAGCGGGTAGTCTTAGAGCAAAGGTAAAACGGAGAGCGCGAGAACGAAGCCAGGAAAAGTAAGGAGCCCGTGAAGAAGGAGGCACTTTTGCCTTCGCGATTATGTAACCGAGCGATTCTCGAAGCCAGCAGCGCACGCGCGCGCGCTCGCACGCTGAGGTCAATTTGTTCGGAGCTCATCGGGCGCTGGCTTGTTCGCGCACGCTTTTCTCGATTGTAAAAGCTAGAATGAAAGGGATTGTACGCTTTGAGACAATTTTAGTTGTCTTGAAATTTTTTGAAGCGGACTAAATCGAGTTCGAGCGGCAAGCGTGGGAATCGAGAGATGGTAAAGAGCCCAGGAAGAGACACTGCTGTGTGAAGCACGCTTATTGTTACCTACATGCATCGTACGCGCGGGTTGTTTACGTGTGCGTGAGCAGAGTCACGTGGAGCCGATGGTAAATATCGTTCGCCGTAACCAGAAGAAAAGTCTCGCCTTTGGAAGAAGCGAAACCGCACGAAGAACGTGTTCGATCTACCATTTAATCCACCTTTAGCAGCGCTCACCTTACCCGGGAAAATGCAAAATAAATCGTCGCGGTCTTTCCCAGAAAACTGGCCAAGTCTCGGATCAATGTTCGACGTCCTTGCGGATCCGAGGAACAAACGCCGCAACACATTCGTCGAAATATCCAGTCGATGCGCATAAAACTCTGCTTCTTTCCAAGAGGAATGGAATATCGAACAAGGTTCCATTGAAGCTTTCTCGCAGGCTGCGAAACGGTAACCGCCAGCACCCAGAAGAACAGAGCTTCCTCGTTGGAATCCGTCCGTTTAAAGAAATTCGGCGATCATGCCAAATAACCAACCCCCTCGGAGGCATCTCGATGGCCAAGCAAAGGCCCGGCAGAAGTGCGAGAAGCTTTAGGAGCGCGTCGCGTCTAATCAAACGGAGCAGAGAAAAGAAGCCAGAGAAAGGAAGGGCAAGGGAGGGAAGGAACGGGAAAGAGAGAGAATACGAGAGAAGGAGAGAGGAGGAGACGAAAGTGTTGGACGGAGCAGAGGGGTAGGACGCGAGGAGGTGAATCGTTGCCGGTGTGTGGATCGGCCAGGCGCGGGACCGTGTACGGAGTGGAGTCGAGTGAAGTGGAGTGGAGTGGCGAGTATAGTCAAGTCGACGTCGAGTGGAGTGGAGTGGAGTAGCGTGGGGTTGCGCCGGTAAGTGTGCCAAGGTGCACTTCTCGAGAAAGCCGGACCGACCGGACCACTACCGCTGCGCGCTGTGCCCTGACTATTCCAAGTCGCTCAGATTCGGTCCTACTCCATCCTGTCTCGATACACCGGAGACCCGTTCCTATCCTGGCCGATCTGTACGCCCGATATCCACGCGGGCACACGGCGAACGGTTTCCATCGGCGTGGCCGCATCTCACGGAGTCGCGATCCTCCAGCGTTGCCCGTCGCCGTTGATCTTTGATCCCCCGGACGGGTCGTTCTGGGGCACGCTAGATTGGCGTGCAGATTGTAATCGATGATTCCAGGTAAGGAAAGTGCTTGCGCCCGGGTGGACGCGATGGGCCAATAGCTGATCGGAGAGAGACGGCGGAGAGACCACGCTTGCCGATGGCAGGGTATTTTTTGAATATCCAGGATGTTGGAAATCAACGGGAGCTATCGCGACGCTTACGCTGATTAAAGCGTGGCACAAGAACTTCATTGTATCGTTGAATATGTATAAGAAATATATATATGTACGAAGCCAAGTGCACGGTAGACGACACGCAAGTCGACTTGGCTGCGACTTTTTTATTTACACAGATTAATTTGTACGAGATAATGCGAAAGAAGAAGGAAATATATGTAGATCCCCCTGCTTGTTGGCCAGCAACGGCCAGCGTCCCCCGAAGCAGGAGAAGACTCACGGTAGAACGCGGCGGTACTAAAAGAGGAAAGAGTTGACAGATTGAGGGGAAAGCGAAGCGTCGACTTCCGCAAGCGTTGCTTCCGTTCGGGCCGAGTTCGCTCGATTTTCTAAAAATATCGCCGAAAGCTCGGCCTCAACTCTTTTCGACTGTGCAGTCCGAGAAGCGTCGAAATCTCTGCTGCTGTTCGGTGGCCTAGGCCAGGCTGACCGGTGCTCCACGCGTGCATCGTTGCCCCTAGAACCTCGCTATACATAGGTATGTATGCGCGCATGCACGCTCACACACGCCTACATACGCATGTGCGTATACGCTGAATATAGATACCGGTATTGAGGGCAGCTGCCCTAATAATAGAAGTCAAGAAAATTTTTAGCCCTTGATGCCGGCCGGTTACACGAGATAGAATTCGATTTGGGTCTCGCAGGCGCGGACCGCTTCGACGAGACGCGAGAAAGGTAATAAACAGAAAGTTAGGGAACAAGTGGGAGGAATTAAATCGTTCGTCTTTAAGGCGGAAACGCTTTTGGTACACTTCGATTGGACAATTGAGAGTGCGATAGAACTGTTCGGTTATCAATGTCGCACCGTGACCGAGTTAACAGAAGATTACGCGAGTTTCGCGAGCGCGTAAAAATAATTTTCACTGCCAGCTGTTATTGACAGCGAAAATGCGTGCCCGTCCGCGCGGTATTTCGTCTTCGATGCAGCACCGTTGGCGCCAGAGACTTCTTTTTATCAAGCTGACGCGATATCCGTGGCGATAAGGTGGCCCCAAAAAGAAATATCCAATCATCGCCAGTTTGCTTGCCCCGGACGAGCGTCCGTGGGCGCGTGCATCGTCGCCCATCGCTCTGCCATTTTTCTAGTCACGATTTCGGGCATCGATATCGCTTCGGGCCTGGCCAGATACGAGGGCACGTCAATTGCGTTTCGATGTTTCGTGACGTCGCGCGGTAACGTCGCGAGGGGTCCCGCGATATCCGTTTCAGCAGCGTCTGCCCGTGCTCATCGCCGCGTCTGACAATGAGACGTTTACTCCGATTCGTGAGAGATATCAGTTCTGATAAGATTAGTATAGACGCAGTGAAAATAAGATAACAGTTCCGGGCTGACTACGACGCGCACGGTCGTCGACGCTTACGTGGATCCGAGGAATCCTCGTCACACCCGTGAAACGTCACAGAAACGAGTTCCTCCTATTTTTCAGAAAAATGCGCACACGAGACGGGCCGTCTGATAAATATGGAATACAGAACGCGGGACGCTTATGCGTATACGAATAATACATGACCGAATTTCGGGCGAAACTGTTTCCGTTACGACGAACATCGTAAAATCGACGTTTCGCTGCGCGGAGCCTCCTTATTTTTCAAAGTTAATTGTAAGGCGATCGCGCGACCATTTAATTGGGATACGAGCCTCGCGCGCTTGGGCCAAGAGGCCTCGTCGTCTATTCATAGTCGTACTAGAACTAGATTCGAAGGTGTCGCGACTTTGATCCGAAGCCTCGTTCCGAGCGGGCTAAGCTCATGACTATTATTCCCATCGTTTGGTCTATTATTCGAATGGGAACCGAAATTGGGCGGAACCATGCCGAATAAATTTTACGGTGAAAAATTCTGGTACCCCCGGCCGTATCAGTAGGCGGAAGCGCGTGTTTCGAGTGTACGTAACGCGATGCAAGAACAGAGGCGGCCCTTTTCGTTTTAATCGGGTACGCGGCTGAGGAAGACCGAGCTATAATTCACTTTCCCGTCCTTGATCGTCCCGGGAAGGCACAAAAGCGTTTCAGTTCCGGCTGCCGGTGAACGCGGATTTCGTGAGCCGAGGGCCCACGAACAGTCTAGAAAGCAAAGTGGGTCGTGGTTCGGAGATTATTCGACGATACATAAGACCCAGCTGGTCGCGAGCAAAGAAACGTTTTCAAGGCTCTCGAATCTAGACTGACAGACCCCGACGACAAAATTGTTCCAAAATGATTCGGTTATTGTAGCGGTCGACGACTGAACAACGATGCTCCTCGTTCGTATAAAATGCAGAAGAATCGAGAAAAAGGACGGCAACCGAGGAACGAAAAGCAACGTGCGTCAAGGAGGAAAGGTCCTCGATCGTTCGCAAGTGTCCCCCGAAAAATTTGTTTAAAAAGGTCGACGATCCGGAAGCGAGCCGAGATCTGACGAAAAGCCGGATAGTTCCGATGAGTCGATGAGGAATCCGAGTTTGCCGCTGGCACGCTAAATTTACCCGCGAACACCTAGAGGTATTTCGGCCGATCGAGGGATGCCATTCAAGTATTTTCAATTAGAACGTTTCGCCGAAGGGGCGAGAAGCCGGTTCCTAGCCGGCGGCGAAACGTGAAGCCATCGCCACGGAAATAAAACGCGCCCCACCGCGTGCCCTTACAAGGAATTGATGGAAATTAAATGAAACCCACGTGTCGGCAACGATTGGACGCTAGGGAAAACCGACGGTGTAGAAAAGAGATCCATCTCTCCGGCAGGCGGGCGAAAAATGATGAGACGACAGATTGTGTCGCGGCTCGCCGCGCAACAAATGCGAATTTCCATAATTTCCAATTAGTAATCAGTCGGTAGCTGCGCCTATATTGCCTTCACCTCATCACCGTCGCTGCCAACTCTCCGACAGAACTATTCGCTTCGATACGCAGCGCGTATTAACGCGGCGCGTTTGCACGCGCACACGCGTCACGTAGGCATGCACGCGCACACGCACGCGTGTTCGTGCGTGTGGGTGAACGACGGTGGTGGCAGGCCGTGCCTGACCAGTGTGCCACTTTCACTACCTCGTATTTGGGTCATCGCATCCACTTTAGCGGCTCCTCACCTCCCTTGGCCGCTCACCTCTCGAGGGGGTTGGAAAGGGGCGCGGTATGTTGTTGTTACCAGCGCATTACACCTACGTTGTCTCTCCCTTCTCCGTTCATCTATCTCTCTCCCTTTGACACTCTCGCACACTATTCGGCCCCCCTTGATGCCACTAGCTTCTGGGCTCGCTACCAAAAACTCTTCCCTCGTTAACCTTTAACCGGCAGCACGTCACTTCCGGCTGACATTTCTTCGCCCGACCATCCGCGCGCGTTCGAACGACTCCGTAAAGTGTGGGACAGTGAAACGCGATACGCGAGAGCCCTCGAGTATTCGACTGCCAGAGGAACGAGCATTCCGAGTTCCAGTTAGATGAAACGAAGCATCGTGAATCGCGCAGCCGAGGGAAAATCAACCGGGAATCGGCGTCGGTGTCGGTTCGCAGTCTGCACGCGAAACGACGAGAAGAGGCGTCGCGTGGCCGGCAAGAAACGACACAGCTCGTGCCGTCAAACCTTTTACGAATTCGTGAACCTAGCAGTAGGAGCTGGCTAGTTTCAGTTTAAGAGGGACACGTAAGTACGTACAGGCAGCCTTAGGACACGGACACGGACACACCGCTAAAGCTGTTACGCCGGTGCCTCCACGCCGGTGGTGCAGGCGCAGATTGTGGTTCTCCCATTTACCCAGTTCCCCTCGCGCTCGCGCGCACCAACGTACACGGGTTATGTAACCAAGTGAAAGTGGCACAAGCACCGAGCGCACACCGAGAGGGCCGACACCGACATCGACATCGACGTCGACTCGCGCGAACAACCACCATCCACCATCCACTGTAGCTACAAAGCCACCTCCGGCACCCATCCACGACCAGATACGATCCTGTTTCACGACTTTGCCAGTAATCCTGGTCGTTTCCTAAACTGTACGTTCTCCAACGAACGAATCTAGTTTCCTTCGAATCCGCGCCATGCGCCAGAGCAACGCCGTCCATTTGTTCCCCGGGATTCTCCACTGAGAACGAGATTAGCGTCCTAATACGGCCGCGTGAACGCTTTTTCCCCAAGTCTTTTTGTCCCTATGTCGTTTCCAGCCTGTTCTTCGCAGGTCGATCTGAAAGGAGAGCGTTCTAAAGAACGAGAAAATCAAGTTCCTCGTAGATAATCGGAGGAGCAAAAACAAAGCGTTCGTCACCACGGCCGACTGGCACGGGGAGCGTCATATACGTCTAAGTAGAATTAACTCTATCCGCGTCTTCGTTATTGTTTATCAGTAAACACGATAACATTTTTCAGCGAGCTCGATGTCGCGCGGTTGTGATGCAGAGTCGTGAAAGTACAAATCTCGTCAAGTCATTATCGCCCACGCAGGTCCCAATGAAGATTGGTGGAATCGTTTGGTTCGATACTCTCGCCACGGTCTCGTTCCGAACATCCTGAAACGTTACTCGTCGTCAAAGTGCGACGTTCAGTCGGAACCGCGAACCCGCGACTCCTTAGTCACGCTTCGAAGTCGCGATTCGTGGTACCGCGAAGCAGCGTGGACCAAAACTGGAGCATCGTGTTCACCGGCAAACCCGTCTTCGCATTCCTGTTTCAGGCAGAAAAACGTTTCGTGGTCGCGAACGTATATACCCGACTTTCAGTGTAAACAGACAGTGGCGTAATACGTTTCTCAGCCGGTCTGTCCCTCGATCGGCCATCGAGATAGACACGTAGAGCTACCGCTTCGAGAGCGAAAGGAATTTGCTGTTTTGTCGCGGGAACGTAAGAAAAAGGGAAAGGGCGATTACGTGATTAGATATGCATTACGATCGAGTTAAACTGGCCACCGGTTCGCCACCACCGCTGCCTCGCAGCGGAATTATCCTCCGGAGAGATGGATCGAGATCGCGGGGAGATACGTCGTACGCGACAATTGCACTGGTCGTAAAGCTTACTAACGAGTGCGGTATGAAATCGTGGACATCGGCAGTTCGCGATAAACGAAAAGGTACCGACAGCTCGCAACCTTGCTGTTTATTATATAACAATACGATACTTATCTTTATATAACAGTAAGCGTAAGAAAATATGTTTTAGCTTAATCGATAACGGTATCGTAAGAATTGCACGAGGCGTTATGACAAAGGTCGACTTCGTTCGATAGGAAGAACGTTCTGTCGGGCATTGAGAATAACTCCGCGGAGAGATAGCGTCGCTGTTTGTCCGCAACAATTTTAAGGGACGAAAATTGTACGCGATAAACACACCCTGTTTGCTCTGTGGCCGCGTGTGGTGAGCGGCGCCGTGTCGGGACAACACGGCCTATGAACTCCGTTTCAACCGGTTATATAACGGCTTAATTACTCTGCCCCATTTTCACGAGGCATTGTCTCGATGGGGCACTTACTTTCGAACCTCGCGCCTCGAACGAATCGTGCAGCGGCTTAGAAGCTTAGAAGAGACTGCGGCTCTCTACATAGCTCAGGCTAACCGCAGTCGAGAGGCTTCTTGCGCAAGGGTTCTCTGCTTCTTTTTTTTTCCCTCCTTTCCATCCGAGCCTTTTGCCAAAGTTGCCGGAAGTAACGGCGATACTGTCCCATCGGTTTCGTTACCCTTAACGTTTCACCCTTTTCAATCTGCCGGACTCTTCAAAGAAACGCTGCGGGACTAAGGCTGTCGAATAAATTTGTTTGATAATATACACGTGCAAGTTTGCACTGCTTTCACTCAATTTCCTTATCAAGCCATTCGCCCAGTTTTGCTCTATATCCATGGCGAAGGAAAACTATAACTCAACGGTTTCGACGTATCTCTATGAATCATAAGCCGATAAGTACGGTCGATCTCCGTTCCTTTTACAATTTGATCTGCATCCATCCAGAGTCACTGGTCGTCCCCAAACGCTGAAAAGAAAAATACGAGGTTCCCGATTGCATCGTTTCTCGCGAACTCGTACAGCGCACTCCTGCACGGACGGCCTGGACAGGATGCATCGCGGTTTTGCGGAATATAATTAAACGTATTCGTCATATCCTCTGTCCATTGGGATCTACCGATGCAGCAGCGGCTCCGAGAACTCTGTGTTCGTTCGTCAGCCACGAGTGTGGGTGTACGACATATTTGACTCACCCGTGAAACTACGAGCGGGGGGAATTTTCTGTTCACGAGGAGTTTCTGGCCGCGGTTTCCTTTCCGACCCGTCACTTCCTTCCGAAACTGCGCGCGGCGGTGGAAATCGGGGTAAATGGGTAGACGGCCGAAGCGAAACCGCGAACGGCAAGCAAGGTAGCCGGTATCAGAAACAGATAGTCGGTAGTCAGAGAGCTGGTAGCCCCTTTTTTTCCCTTCGCCACGTCATTCATGCGCTGCCGTTAAATCGCCGTGGCTTGATTTTATAGTAAGGTGGTTAGTAATCCGGTCGGCGAGAATTTTTCCCCGGCAGTTAATATTATTAAGCCGCGGAAACTCGTTTCGAAAGAAGCATAGAACTCGTGCGTTTAACCATCGAATAATTAATCGCTGTGCCACGGATCCCGATCGTATCCTACGTGCAAGGACGACGATACGATAGATAGAGGTAAGGGGAATAATGCTTGAAAACCTCTTCGACTATCGTTCGGCGATCGATATTTCGAACCGGTGCTGCCTGCGCGGCAAAGGTTTACGATCGCAGGATACGATAGATACATACATATATCCGCGTACGATAATTACAGTCCGCCGAGAGGAATAATGTTTAATTGAGTGGACTGCAGCGTAATTAGCGTGAATATTGACCAGGATCGCACGGTGGAGAGAGACGGTACCGTAGGTACGCGCGCTTACACGGATCGGCAATAAACGTAATTGCAGGACTGTTACTCAATACGGCGTGCCGCTACTAGATTTTACCCCACACCGCACCCTATCGTTTCATACGACGAAACGATGTTTTCTCTTCGCCGCGTATCACCGAAGCTCTATCGACGTGATCGTTTCGCAAGGAAATATTTTTCCTTCCGTTGCCACACGTACAAGCCGGCGCGCAATTTTCCAGGGAAAGCGTTCGGAAGCAGACCGCGCGATCGCAGCCCTTTAAATTATTACGTAGAGGTCCGCGGACGTGGACCCAGCCTCCCAGATATCGGGAACGTATCGTTGTACTTGCGTCGGAATTCGTATATTATATAATCTGTCCAATATATTTTAACGTTTTCTCCAGGGCTGGTCGTGGAAGGTCGTCCAGCTTTTTTCTCCGAGCAAAATTATGCGCGCGCTTAAACTGTCCGTATACGAAATTGATTTTCGAACAGGGAAACGACATTCTTTCGCGAGTCTCGTTAAACGTCTTCGGTCGACACCGCGGGCACGCAGAACCCGGCACCGTGTCCAGTCTAGAACGCGACGGCCCGTGCATACCGAAAGCGAAAATCGATTTATTCGACAATGAGGAGAGGACGAGAGAGCGGGACGATAGTCGATGACTAAGCGGCGAGCGTGTACCGCGCTGGTCGACTTGGGAGAAAGACAGGAGGGACTCGAGAGAGCTAGGCAAGGCAAGGCAAGGCAAGGCAAGGCAAGGCAGGGCAAGGCAAGGCAAGGCAAGGCGAAGCAAGGCAAGCAAGCAGAGAGGCGAGCGATCCGACTAAAGTAGGCTGTTATTTAACGATTTTAGTGAAACGTTCGCGGCATTATACAATCGGCCTAGATCCCGAGTCACGGAGCGTCACGGATCGTGAACGCTGCCAAGCCAGTCACAGTGATTGCCTTCACCGCAGAGAGACCAGACACTTCGCTTCGTTTCGCTTCTGAAACGATCTAGGGATCTGGGGTTCAATTGCACGGTTGACACGTGCACGGACCTTCCAGCTGGGAAAGGGCTCGGTTTCACCTGATAGCCAGCCATTAGTCCCCCGCTCCGGCGTTGGTCGTTAGGCTAGGAAGCGCGGCCAGTCTACCGGGCTCGCTATCACAACGCTAACACGAGCTTCCGTCAGATATCTCTGGCTATCTTTATTGCGATCTTGGAATAACGATTCCGGATAATTAGGGAGAATGGTGGTTTAGATGTGCCGTGACGGTAAAAGGGAAACGACGGGGACCGCAAAAGAATAGCACAAAATCGATAAAAGAGAAATGTTTTTGATCGCCCGTTTGGACGGGAATAGTACGGGAATCTCTTATTCTTCCTGCGAAACGTTCGCCGTGCGTCGACGCAC
Organism: Nomada fucata; assembly: GCA_948146005.1. Classification (NCBI taxonomy): domain Eukaryota; kingdom Metazoa; phylum Arthropoda; class Insecta; order Hymenoptera; family Apidae; genus Nomada; species Nomada fucata. The sequence goes on from OX411282.1 coordinate 4,221,259, forward strand.
GTCCACGATTTTTTCCTTTCCACGCTGGTACACAGCGTTACTTCACTTCGCTAATTTGTTCCGAGTATGTACCCCGGATCCCTGAAATAAAAGTTATTGCCAAAGATCTCGTGTGCAGCGAATCGTGCTGACCGTACGCTACATAAACATCCATCATTTATGATTTCGACGCGATGAGTTTATCGATAGCCCGTTTTTACGCAATAGTCCTATTATTCCACGGATACTCCTTGACCGTCTTCGTGTTTATTTTTAGGACGGAGAAATGTGACGTGACCAGTTCCGTGGAGAAAAGACTGGCGAGGAGAAGTATTTGGAAAGTGACATAATGGGTCACATCCGAAAGCAAGCCTACTCCAGGTACTGGTTCCTCGTGTACCTTTAACCCTTTAAACCTCTCTTTAAACCCTGTCTCTGTGTATTCTCCTCGAAGGAGCGAAGAAAGTTGTGACAGGTACATTAAGTTTCTACTTTCCTCAAGGGGAACGAAAAAATCTATAACACGGGCTAAAAAAAAAAAAATATCTGTCAACAACACGCGGGAAAATTTCACTTTTTCCAACTGCAATTCGCAAGAGACCAGCGAATACCGAACCATGACTACGACAAAACATTACGCAATGACAGGCAGGCCAAAAATCATCCAAGCCGTCCTTTTCGCTCCAGCTGTTCAGAAATCAAAGTGCAAATTATTATCTGCCCGCTGCGAAAATTCTTCTCAGTCGAGCTTCTTTCCTTATCCTAGGAAGCACAAACCCCCTCCCCCACGACCTAGTTACCCGAAATTTCCTACCCCCTCTTCGTGCGCGTCCCGTCAATACACGTACTTATACACCTGTATTACTACGTAATGAGACTATCGTTGGAGGACCAAGAAATAGCCAAACAGGAGGCCAAACGAACGGCGAAGTCGATGATCGCATTTTATTTGCACTCGCTAAACCCGCTGACATACTTTAGCTCCGGGAAGCCGTTCGGCTGCTCAGGGGAAAGTGACAACATCGACGACGAGCCCAGCCGATCGTAACCGCGTTACGTGGACGATGATGCGCTCTGCGTGACCATTACATCCGAGATGGCATACGGAGGCACGCGTCTCGCGATTCGATGCAACAAGTAAGATTCGCCGGCGAGCGATACGGGCGTGGATATCCGGACGCTGTTCAAATACCACGAGCCTCGTGCTCTCGATACTAGAGCAACGCGGGTCGAAAGCGGACACCTGTTGGACTGGTTGAACGATTTTTCGGTGGGAAACTGCGTGGAATAAGAACATAAGCGTTTCTGGTTCCTTTGAAGCGGAAATGGAAAGTACACGTGACTCACGAAAGTCGTCTTAGCTAACACTTTCTCGACCGATCGTAACGTTCAAACCGGGCGATCTCGAGAAATCAAGTCACCGATTGAAGACACCGGTCCCGGACCGACTTACACGTACACATATATTTGTTCTTCACCCAATCGTGATTCTCCGTTAAAGAACGACGGTGCTGTTTGCGCGGCGGGAGTTTCCAGTTTTTGCGGGTGGAATCGAAATCGAAAGTTCTCCGCGGTCTCCGTAACGACGGAAGAAATGTCAGAGACGAATGCGTGTCAGTGGGTTGCCGTGCGTTACGTCACGGAGAAGATTCGCTTCCGTCGCGGAGAACTCGGTGTTGTTCCAGCGGATGAGAAACACGCCGACAAATTATTCCCATGCACCAGCTATTCCTCCACTCTGGCCGCCGTGACGACAAACGCGTAAGGTGTAACAGACCGGTGAGCGGTTACGACGAACGGAAGCCTAAAACGTTGGCGGCGTGGCCGCGCGATACCTGATGAGCCGCGTACAATTAGCAGCGCGATGTAGATACGCTGCTACGCTTGCATGTACGAAGTTTCACTTTCCTTCTCGTTGGCTCGCTTCCGTCGGTTATTTTCGTGCCCGGCGTGCCACGTGAGCCGTGTATAGGCATCCGCGGCGACGAGTGTCATCCTCCAGGAGAAAGTTCCAAATTTCGAGGGCCACGAGCGCCGTCGGGGCGGTCCCGGTAGGTACGAACAGGAACGTCGAATCGCGGGCAAGGGAACTCTCGCACGGCCAGACACACGTGTCGGTGGGTCTGAATGGGGAAAGGGCTCGGCCACGGGACACCTTCGGGCATACAGTACGTATACACGGCGACGTCGCGACGTGACTCGCTACGCTTTCCGTGGGATTCTTGTACGCGAGCAACAGGTGGTCCGAACGTTCAGACCGCGCCGTAGGAGCTCGGAATAGAATTCTTGGGCCGTGTTCAATGAAAAAGCATCGGTACGTACCAGAGACTGGTGGCCCGAGAATTTCTTTCTCTCCTCCTTATCTAGGTGCTGGTGGATGAGCGAGGAAAAATCAAACTTAAGGTTCTTATCTAGGCACTGCGGCCGGACCGCTGAAATATACTTTTCGCGATCCTATGAAGAAAAATGGGGTTACGTCGAGAGGTATACGAATTACGTAAGGTGACACGAATCATACCGATGATTTACGAGATAGAAACGGCGAGCGTTGGTCAGGATTATGAATTTCATGGTAGGATGAAATGCTCGCGGGATAAGAATGATCGCGCATATAATAATTATGGATTTTATGGAGTTTCTCCGTTCGCGTTTCAAACTTTCGGGAGACGTTGGGTACGCGGATGTTTACGGCCTGGTTGGGCACGAAATTGTGGGCCGAGGAATTAGTATGAAGCCAAGGCGTTTAAAAGAGCGACGCGTTCGAGGACGCGCTTGTCCGCAGCGGAGCAAGCTGTTTCAAAAACGAAAGTCCCTCCTCTTCCCGTATTCCAAGCTCGTGTCGGCACGGCGAGTTTCACCGAACGCTCGCTACGTATACGTGCGTTTAGCGGGCATCCACGAGGAATCCAAAAGTTGCGCGGCGCGGAGGAAAAAGGAGGCGGTGAAAACTGGCGGAAGAAGAAAGGATGAACGTTAGACAATGAAAACGGTTCGACGGAAGAACCAAAAAAAAAAAAGAAATTAGGAAAATTTACTGTATCACCAATGATCCGAAAAGTCACGAGAAACGGAATCATCATCGATCAGTCCTATCGAGTTCAGAAGCGCGGCGATCAAAAAAAAAAATGTGGAACGACGAAGACCGTGGCTGTAACCTGGATAGCCCGGCAACCCGGGAAAGATGGTAAATTAGAAGAGTAGACGAACGAAATTCGATGTTGAACAAAAAACAAAAAAGAAAACGATTCGAAAGAGATTTCGTGCCGCGGCCTAGTACTTTGTTCTCCGCCGATTGAAGCCAGGGAGAGATAATTGAACGGTACGGACGAGGAAGAGCCGAAACCCCGGGAACGATTCCTCGTATTACCGGAATTACATTCCGAGCGAGCGGTACGCTCGCGTGCGTACGCTAAGACGAGCGTAGACGCTAGACGAGTCGATCAACCTCCCGATGGTCGCGGAGCGTGGCGTCGAACGCTGAAAAAGTGAAACTCGGCTCGCTGCGCGTGTAACCTAGAAACGTAAAAGTGGTGCTCAACTCTGCGGGCGCCCGTACATCAACGACCCGTGTCGGCAAACGCAATTAATCGGTCAGGCCATCTAAAAAAGACTCGTAAAACTTTTCGCGTTTCCCGCGAAACTTCCATCCCGACGCTACGCCGCTCGCCGCCGCGCGGTTCTCCTAGTGTCTGGCCACGACGGTGTCAAACCCCTGCGCCGCGGTGCGCGCTCTATTTCACTTTGCCAGGGATACGAGACTTCCTATGCCCAGGCCCGAGCACGGAACGGACGAAGCATTATCCGGACAATCCTTCGTTCCACCGCTGTACCTGTCCCATTAACATGGGACAACTGTTTCATCCGTGTACGAGTAAAATTTATGTATCGCCGGGCAAACGAGGAACGGCTGCGGAATACTCGAGGAGAGCAATTGAATGTATTAGAGAAGAAGAGGAAAAAAAAAAGAAAGGCAAATGTCACGCGATTATCTCTTCGGATCTAGCTAGATAACGGTGTACGCGGCGCGGAAGAAAATCAACGAGGATAAGATGGAACCAGTTGAGAACTCGTTCTAAGCTTGGTCTAGCTAAGCGAGCATAATGCACGAGGTACGTACGAACGCGGCCGGGATAGGACAGGACAGGACAAGACAGGATAGAGTACTTAGTGAAAGTAGCGAGTACCAGCTAGCTCGGCGAGCTCCGGGCGACTCCAGCGCCAAGGATCAAGGCCGGCTGCTTAGGCGACGACGACGACGGCGACGAGTGCGGAACGCAGAATAGAAAAGACGTTCGTGTTTTCTCTATACCGTTCTATTTTGACTTCGCGATGGACCGACAGAGGCTGTTGTGTGAGTGGCGATATCGTCCTCGCCATCTGATTCACGGCGGATATGAGGAATAGCGGTGCATGGGAATCCAATGCAAAGAGCGTCACGCGTATCCTCGATCGATCGATAAATAAGTCACGGAAACGGGCGTCCAGGTGAACGCTTCTCGGGCGAGATAGAAATGTGGCGTGGCGGTTGCATAGACTCGCAGAACCAGGGAGCCGCGCCACGGAACGTTCGTCAAAGGGTTACAACGAGTTGGATGTCATTCTACCAGCCGCTCTCGGTTAATCCTATCTTCGCTACACCTTTCTCTCCGTGCTATCGAGTTTGGACGAAGCGGGACCGCCGGCCGATGTCGCAATCGCGCTGGCCACGTTCCGTCTTTTCCATCGATCTTTCTGGTACGCGAGACGAAACAGTAACAAAGTGCACTGCTTGTTACCGGCCGCGGCTGTTACGCGGCTGGACTGTCAAATACGCCAATTAGAAGGGCCCCGGTGCGAAAGACAGCGTGCCAGAAGACGAATATCTCAGAAAACGCCGTGGTCCTTCACGCATTGCAGTTGCCGTTCGATGGTGACATTGGCGATCATTTTATACATCTGACATTGATTTTATTTATTCCTCGCTACTTGCCCCGTACGCTAATCTCGTTTGTAACTTCTTTTCGCTCATAAATAAGCTTGACGCGGTGGACAGTGTCTGACCGCTAGCCGATGTTGCAACAGTACCAGTAGCATTATAGCTACCATCGTCTGAACTGTGCCGTGAAACAACCTTACTCCACGGCGAGAAGAAATATAGTAGCCCACGGCTCGTACTCTAAACACTCCCCTTACCAGTTCTGCCACGCCAGGGCTACGGTGCCCGGCGAGGAATCGCTTTCGAACGACGCGGCAAGTGGTACTAATAAATTTCTACGATCTATCATTCGGCCCGCTATGTACCACATTGGACGTGGAGCAGAAATGATCGCGGTCCATGGAAAGCAAAGAGATTACACGTCGGTGAGAAAACTTCGATTTTACTTTCGAAGCACGATCCAACCCGAGACCTTCTTCTCGCCTCCGTTCCACACCTAATACCGCCTACATCGTGCTCCTTCGCGCGTATACACGCGCGTATCCGGCACATGCGTGTAAGCGCTACGAGGCGGTCATTCGGCGTGAGAATTTACCACACGATTGTGCGTACCACGCCTCGATTTCCTACGCATTTTTCCCTTTTAACCGATGACAAAGACCGGCCGCGATTCGTGCGATATCGACGCCTTTTCGTGCCCCCGTTAACGTTAGGAACATTAGTTTCACATCCGGAGAACCGCCGGACACCGACGGCAGAATTCACGCGGCGGCGTTCGATTCCGCGATCGGCGAGTCCGAATTCTCTCTTTTATTCACGAGAAGGAGAGAAATATATCGGTCAATCGAAGTATTGAAGGAAGGTTGCGTCGAGCATGCGAACGATCCGACCCGATGCGGCACGATTATTCGTGCGATTCGAGGAACACCGGGATGCACACGGCCCAGACACTACCACACGTCGGCTGTACAGATATTTCTGTCCCTCTGCTCGCTATCCCGACGATTTAAAGAGACTGACTTTAAAGTAGACTTCGCAGGTGGAATATATTCCAGTCCATTTGGAGCGATGAAGCCAGGAAGCATTTCTCTTTTCTGCTTGCGAGATCACTTTTCGGACGACTTTTAATCGAACACGATCGATTCCTCAACCTGTAAGTCGAAAGAGATTCATATCCTCTTCGCTTTTCTTTTTATTCATGAGAACACCTGAAGTTTCCTGTTTGTACTTGCTCTCGTTGCTAATGGTCGACGACGAATTCGAAACGCCCCGGAAACATTTTCGCATTCTGCGCGCTGCATCATACCGACGAAGGACGGAAAAAGGCATCACCATTGAGCGGTGACATGCAAATAACTCTCCTCGTCAGTCCCGAAGCTCAGTTTTCCCAAAGCATCGCGCCGACAGATCGATAACACGAGTTCCCTTGCGATACACGTTCCAACGAATTCAATCGTCGGATCCTCGTCGCCGGAACGTCGTCGCCCCTGTCCAGCGATCTTGCAGCACGACGAAACCTTTGATCCTCCACGGATGGGAAAGGTCGCCGCAGAGGATGTTGTCCAGCTTACCCAGGGCCCGCGGTCCACGTAACGTATCGCTCGATACGTAACGCACGCGCGAAATAGTTACGCAATCGCGCGGACCGTGTGCACGCATGCACGCACGCGCGTGCATACCTGCGTTTACGTTTGAATGGTAGCGACTCGCGCCAAAGGTCACGATCAAGCGCGCTTTTTCTCCCCCGTGTCACAAGGCCGACGGCTTGTAGGCGGAAAGATCGCGGACGACCCGCGAAAACGATTTGGGAAGATCGTCTCGTTTCGGAGACGCGCGGAGGAAGTATCTCGATGGGGGTTCTAGGAACGTCGGCACGAATCGCGCGAGAACGAAAATCTGTTCACCGGGAATGCGTCGTGCAGCGATGCAATTTTCGAGAATACGCAGCTTCGTTAGGCTCGCGCCAAGTCGCTACACGTTTACTCTGTATCGCCAAAGTCGAGAGTGGTCGCGATCTGTGCCAAGTAAAAACGAAAGTGAAGATGACCGTAAGAATTGCGAGAGAGGCTGCCGCCGCCGACTCTGGTTAGGCGAAAGGATTACGCTCGCGATCCGAGTGTGACGTAAGCATTGGCCGGCGGATATAAAGGACCGGGCTGGAGCGATGGAGATATTTGCGAGCGAGTACGCAACATTTTGCGCTCGTATGTGGGTTGGGTTAGGCCTAACAGCTGTTTCGCGAAACCTTGGCCTTGCTTGGCTCGCGCCGCTGTATGTACGGCCTACGCCAAACGGACAGGCCAGTCAACCACGGCTAATCAGCCAGCCAGTTAGTCAGTCAGTCAGTCAGTCAGTCAGTCAGACAGTCCGGTGAGGCAGTTGGGCGGGCAAACGGATTTTCGCAATCGATGTTACTGACCTACGGGCTCCACGGTTGCGTCCTACGGCTGAAACAAAGCCCCTGCACCGACTGTTTCCTGTTACACGAATGCTTATGAGCTTGGGCGCCGGTGCTCTTCGATTCGAAGGTTGCATCACGACGTTAAGAGCGGTGCGCGTGTTTTTGGCAACGATCGCGGCTAATTGAACGGTGCCAGGAAGTTCGGGGAGAAAATTCCGTGGCAGTGTAAATCATACACGGTGCATCGGTGCGCCCGCGTTTCCCGTTCAACTGAGCGACGAAAATTCTCGTTGGTAAGGTGAGACTGGTTGGCGAGAAATTTCGACGACGCTGTAATCGTTGGAACGTCGCTTCGCAAACCCTGAATTACGAGTGTAGACGCGGAGAAAACGCTAGGGGCGCGGACGGGAACGGGGTGTAAACAGGTAACGAGTACGAATAGAGTGCGAGTCCCCTTTAAGTTCACGGAACCAAGTAGATATATTTGGTCGGGAAAAGAAACGAGCGTCGTCCGCCAGGCACCGGTGCCGCGTTGTTTCCTCTTTTTCGCACAAGCGTAAACGCTCCAAGCCGTTATCGTAGGTCGGGGAACGGGGTAAAAATAGCTCGCCTTGGAGAACGCCCTCGACGCAGGATCACCACGTCAGCGACAAACATTCGTAACGAGATCGACGTTTGATTTGCCAGTCGTGAATTGTTCCTCGATAACGGCGGTGGATTGAGTCCGGCGATTATCGAATTTCGCCGCGCCCTTTCGATCGACGTCTTTCAGTCGATTATCGACCCAACAACAATGCGATGCACCTATTATTATTAACAGTGCTCGCGTTCAGACGCTTAACGTTGACAGCTCGAAAGACAAAACGCGACGGAGATACGCGGAAATACATCCGCATGACGAACACGCGCGTAAGTGCCCTCCGTCATCGCCAACGCGTGGCGATACAAGTCGATGCCCAATCGATCTATTCCTTGTAAACGAAGAAAGACTCGCCGGGCGCGGCGAGCAGCGGATGCACATGTGGGAAAACGTGACTTTGGCGAACAAAAACGTCAGCTTTTACGTGCCCGTTCGAGCCGACCATCGAAGCCGTGGAAGAAATCGTGATGCTCTTTCGCTACTGCACATGTATGCGTGCATGTGCAGCAGGTGGACAGTTGAATACTCTGTCATTCAACTGATTGCACGCGATTCTGTCGATTAAACGAAAATATTTCTGGAACCGATAGGGGCAAGGGGGTACGCCGACTGTCGTCGAAGCTACCTCGATTGTATCGTATACCTGTACCCTTTCGTACACGAGCAGAAAGCGAACGGCGCGTGCAGGTATACGAATGTTTACCGACACACGACCACGTTTATTTAGCTCAAGCAGATTGGCCCGCGGCCAGAACCGCGATGGATGTACGAAAACTAACCGGCCGCCAGACATTTCTACCACCGCCACCGATTACAGCAGACCTCTTCCCTCCGCCCTGTTATTGTAGCGAACGAACGGGGCGCACACCTTTCCTAGTTTCCTAGAAGCCCGGGAGCCGGACCTTTTTAGAAGACGATTTCGATGCGCTCCTCGAACCAAGATCGGGCCGTCGACCTTATAGTCGGAACGGAGCACCGGTTTCTTTTTTAAACCTACGTTTGACCGCTCCTCAAACAAAGGATTTACGGGAACGGGGCACGATAGCCCTGCCTGTGATCCCTCTGACCCGTCTCGTACGGAGTAACATCCAGATCGTACATCGACAGAATCTATTAAAGCAGATAAAAAAAAAAAAAAAAAAATGCGTAGAACAACTAAAGACGATCAATGCTCGTGCGATCGATGCAAGGCGGACTGCTCGCAGATAGACCGACAGGAGCTCCAAGTGAAACGGCACGTATTTAGCGAAACCCGCAGATGACATCGTCGAAGGTTGCCGATGAAAATTTCCGCGTTTCACAATGCAACTAGTATCGAGTATATATACGTCGCGTTATTGGCAGCGTGAAAATGACGGAAGCAGCAACTATTTCAGTAGAAGATCTGCCACGGTGGCGTGTGACGGGTCGTTGGCCTGCAAGAGCATACAGCAAGACAAGCAAACAAGCAGACATGATGCCCCTGCAGGCCCCGTCGACAGAGAAAGAGTGAGAGAGAGAGAGATAGAGTGAGCGAGAGAGAGAGAGGCGTTCCTCATTGGGCCTCACCTGCACCAAATTCCTAGCTAGCCAAGCCCGGTCGTTGAACCCGTTGGAAGAACACGCGAGGTATCCGATCCCCTGCACTCTATGCCTACAAGAAACGAGATATCGACTGGCTAACGTATACAGTCGACCGGTGTAACACCGAAATCGGGTACTTCCAGTATTTCATATCGAACTGGCATCATCCCTTCGGATAATATTACAGGCTATCGAGTGTATCGCGGCGCGTTTTGCTCCGCACGTGCCAACGGCGTATGAATAATACATCACGGACTTCCGAAATCCCCTGCTTCCTTTTTGTCTTCGACACCCGCCACTTTTTCTGACTATCAAAAAGCCTATCGCACGAAAGTAGGTTGAGCTACTCGTTTTCCGTTCGAATACTTTTCTTACCTATTTACCGACAGATAGACAGTTTTCTTTCTCGGTTCTCGTTTTCTTTTTCTCCTGCATTGTTCCCTACGTTTTCTTATTTTCCAACGGAAGAGTCAGAAGCGTCGTATCACGAATCGGGGCTAATGATACCAACCGTAGCCGTACACGAACGTGGAAGTTCGTTAACCTCCGTTCTATTGACGTCAATTATTCGCGTTAAATGCAAGTTCGGAAAAGATGCATCGCGACGTGTTCGTCGATTGTTCGTTGCGAAACACAGCCCGCGTGTAAGCCTATTCAGCGCGGAAAGCTTTCAGAATCCTATACACCAGTCGGAACACACGAACCTCCGTACGTCAGATCCTGCGATTCGTTCTTTATTTTCCGCTTTTTTTTTTCTCTTCTTTCACGTACAGTGGTTGAAACCGGTCGGTAGTGCGTCATCAAACTATGATGCGCCCGCGAGACACCGACACACAAGTAGAAAAACATTGTACGATCGTGGCGTGGCGACAACGCGAGATCCCGGAACGGGAATATGTATACTTCATGGAAATTCTTGAGGAAAATTAACAGGAATCCCCGCTGAATCGCTTGCTGATGTCACGCGAACTCCGTTGCATAATTAATGACAATGGACCCCGACGAAGGTCATGAGCGAGTTACGCTCGAAGGAAATCCCATGAGCGCAAGAAAAGTATTGGCGTCTGACGATCTTGCGAGTAACGTTTAGATGGCCGGGCGGCTTCTTATCGTTTCGATTCCTACGGCACCGAAGCCGCTCGATCGAATCGCCGCGGACAGAACGTTCCGTCGACGGCACCCCCTTTACTGTTTCACCTTACCCGCGAACGTTCCGCGATAAAAGGCTAAGAGTCGAACGGTGATCGATGGCTTAGGGACGAATGCACGCGGGCATTTTAAAGCGCTCGAAGCGTCGTAGGCGCGCACGTGTCGCGCGAATCGATTTATCGCAAAGGTAAAGTTGCATCGCCGAAAGCAAATCTCATTGTAAACCTGGGAGTGCATCGTAAGTTATGTAAGCGACTAGTTGCCGGCTTACAATTAGATACCGGTAATACCGGCACCGGTCGACCGAACAGCCAGTCAAATGCCAGAACACCGCGTATACGTCGCTTGCTCCTGGGAAATTATCGATGGATGTACACCGATCGTACAGACGCATGCAAATCCGCCGCAAATCTTTCCGATCAATTTTGACCCGTCGAACTACGGAACAGGTGTTCCCCGTTTGCTCGGATTCTCTGCTTCGAAGGGGAGGAGGCGTTGCGAAACCACGATTGATATTTAACGCGGGCGCAGCCTTCCTATGGAAAATCGATTTATCGTTCGGTCGTGGTAGGTTTTAGGAAAAATATTTTCTGTCCACCGAAGTCCGGCGGGTTTTTCAATTCCGGCGGAACACAGTTTCGTGCGGCCAAAGGGCCGAAACAACGAGAGCTGGGAAATTGAACGGCGAGAAAGCTGTGAAACGAAGGGGGCCAAAAAAGGGGCGGTCCCAGGTCGTTCGACGCTTTCGTCGCTTCCTCCCGCCGTTCTTTTCCCTTTTTCGGCGCGAGTCTTCGTAATTTTGAGACGAGCAACGAGCACCTTGTCCAGCTGAGAATCACTGCAGCGCCGAGGCTTCCTAAACAATGCTCGGCTCACTTTCACTTCGTCCCCACCGGTTTTGCTTAGCCGTTTGTGGTCGCCGTCATCGTCGTCGTCACACCCGCTCGATTATGCGTAAAAATATATCACGCTTTCGATATCGATTAATCGGAGAATCGTCCGACACGGGCCGGCCCGGGTACGCGGATCTCGCGGCAGACACGTCCAGAAACGTGCTCGACGATTATTAATCCGATAATTTATCTGAAACGATAATTGAGACGCGTGCGGTTCGTTCAGTGACTTGAAAACCGTACGCGCGTTCCGCAGGAAAAACGGTCTAATTATAGAATATCAGCGAGCGCGATAGCGAAACCGATGCTGCCTCAATTCAGCCGAACGATCGAGATTTGCAAGCAATGCACAATTAATAGCAATACGATTAACCTTTTCCGTGTAAATATTCATCGGGCAAAGTGGCCGGAGTAGGTGCCTGCCCACATATTTTTCAGCGACGTAGAATCGTTGATAACGGAATGATGCGCATCGGAGCCGCTCGAATGATAATGCACGATAATAAAGGCTCGGTCGTTCGTCTTAAACCAGTGTAACCCAAGCGTATTTCTTTCCTCTTAATTAGCTTTAATTCGCGAGGCGGATACGCAACGTGCGTAGGTAGGCCCTTTCGAGGACCGTTCAACGATAAATCGAGGAGTTTTCAATCTTTCGCAAGACGAATATTAATTACTATAATTGGGGGAAAACGAATGATCGTCTCACGGTATACCGATGGAATATGATTATAGAAATATCTGGAGCCATTTCGCAAGGATCACCGGCGGATTTGCAACGTCGCTCATTGTTTCGCGAACTTTTGTCGGACGTCCCCTCTGAGGCGTCGATTGGCGAGCAACTAGAATCGAGCCTGGGAAGATTGCAAAAGCAGAATTCTTACGGACGACTACAATAGAACGGATGATCGTCGAATCCGCTCCAGATTCGCGGTACTGAAACCGATCCAGATCTACGTCTCGTTGCGACAATTCGCGTAACCCCGCGATTCAATTTGTTACCATATCCGCCCGCGCCAATCGAATCTTCTCGTTTCGAACGAATTTTCGAATGTAATCGCCGAACTCGTCCCGCGTCAAATTTCTCGTCGCTTCCACGCGCTTCTCCTTTTTTTTTCTTCTTTCCGTTGGAACACCAGCGGCTAATCATCGACGTGTGTCCCCCCCCACCCCCTCGTTCACCAATTTTTCTCCCGTTCGAGCAACAGTTTATCGCCGCATCGATAACAGGGAGAGGGTTATCTCCCGTAGCGATGTTCAATTTCGCGGTTCGATTTTTCCCGGGTTTCTGTTGTTTTTCTACCCACCGGGCCATATCAGAAGCATTTTGTCCCGGTTACTCTAGCGGAATGGTGTCAGTTACATAAGGACTCCTGCCGTGCCCAGAAGTGTCGAGGGGTTGCTGGAGGGGGATAAGCGAGATATCGTCGGCGAAAAGGAGGGGGGGAGAGAAGTTGTTTCGTGGAGTAGAAAAAGAGAGAGGATTATCGGAGAGTGAAAGGGAAGGAAGAGGATCGTTGTAGGGGAGAAAGAGAGAGCACGAGAGAGACAGAATCTGTGAAAAGGTGGAAGAGAAGCAGAACAAGAGGGAGAGAGAGAGAGAGAGGGGGGGGGGAGGGAGTGAGAGAGTGAGAAAGAGAATTGTAGATGGAAGGGAAGCCCAATGAACGAGGAGATCCAACGAAAATGAACCAATAGCGCCGTGGTACCGCCATGGCGCTTTTTACAAAGCATACCAAAGGAGGGGTGAAGAGACGAAAAAAGTGAAAGTTTGCGCGAACAGTGCGGATAGCCAACACCTTTGTACGTACTATCCGCTCTTCCTCGCCACGTTTCAGCCCTTCATGAATTTTTTCCCCTTCCGCTGTACTCCCCCTACCGCCCGCTCTCTTTCTACCTCCTCGTACTTGTTTGCACCTAAATCTGGGAGAATCGAGTCCCAGGGAATCGACGAGTCTCGGGTGCTAAAACGTTTCCTTCGGTTGGACCTCCTCCCCGGTGTACGCGTACGTGTTTTCGATCGACGATTCGCTGTCGGCCCGAACTTTTGTCGCTGTGAATCGCAACGATCTGTCCCCCTCGTCCCTCGACGGGGGAATTTTTCGAAGAGCACAGCTTCGCGGTGAAATTCCTCACGGCCGATTCATTTTACTCATCCCCGATAGTTTCCACGGAATCGGCTATCCCGTTGCTATCCGAAGCGTCTAACTCTTGTCGTCGAAGCCGCACAGTGGGGCACACACCGCGGCGAAGCGAAGAGCCAAGCAAGCACTCTGGCGCCCTCGATTTCACTTTCATTACGAGGCCAAAGGAGCGCTTCGCTTACGCTCATTCACTCTCGTTCCTTCATAGCTACGTGTACGCGTGTGTATGCCCACATGAACGCGCGCACTTAGCCTATATTTTTACGCCTGCTTGGATACACCGATCGTGAAACTGGAACTCTTCCTATCCCCTCTATTCTTTCCACTGGTCGAAAACGCGACGAACGATACCGGAGAATCGGACAGGATTTGTCGCACCGAAATTATTTATGGTGTACGCCCAATTTGGGGTAAAAGATTTGGTCGCGTCGCACCTTCGTTAACGCGAATTACGTATCGTCGGTCGAGGTGATCGTAATAACGTGATCGGAGGGAGAGAGGAGAATTGCGAACGAAACGAAGAAGAAACCGTGGAATTGACACGAATTACCACGGGGACGCTGGATTTCCCATAAACGTGTATCTCGATACGTAAATTATGTATCGTGGAGCGTCATTAAAAGATAATTAAGAAGATTAAGCGTCCCAAAAATGTTGTTCGTACCTGTCCAATCGAAAGCCTCGCTCACCAAACAGAGTGGACCGCGTTTCATTGAATTAAAATGAGAAGGGTATTACGCCTCGTTGGTTAATCATTTCGCCCGGATAAAGAGACGCATTCAGCACCATGGAAATTCATCACTCGAACGATCCGATTCCTCGTCGTTCTTTTTCATCTTAACGAGCCAATGTTTCCCGTTTTATTTTTCAAACGGTGATTGCAATACAATCATCGTCTCACCGTGTCGCAGACAAGAAGCAATTACCGCGGCGCGCGGCACTCGAATTCATATAGAAAAGCCTCGCCGTGCAATCCGCGTTCTAGCCGCAGGAAAAGAAGACGAATTACTCGTTACGACCTGGAACGAAGATTTTAAGATTAGGCAACGACACCGTTCGAGCTGAACTCTGTTCCATCCCAGGCATCGCGGAATTAAGAAATCCCTCGCACCCGTCGATTGCATCGGCCGTGGAGAACTGTACTTAGCCGATGGAAACGAATCTCCGAGTAACTTTGGGATTTGCCCTATTAAATCATTATCGCCTCGAAAACTTTCACCGTGCCGGATAATTGCACAATTGCAGACACACTTAATAGCTGCGGATACCGCGTTCGACGCGAAACGACTCTATCGAACTTACCCCTGGCACGCTGGTCCGCGGCGGCGTACAATTCGAGCCGAGATTAACGCGTCGCTGGAATTTAATCGCGTCCGCGGGGGGGAACCAAGAACGACGGAATTCGAGGACACCCGTCCGAGGGAGAGGGTATGTATTTCGCAATGTCAACGAAGAAAACGCCATCGTTGCCAGGAATTGACATAATCGGTGAAAGTACGTGCCCGCTACCTTGGCCTTAGGTTACGAGTTGCGCTTAGGATAAATGAAGTATAGAGAGTGATCGCGAACCGTACTCCATAACGGGGCACGTAACGCGGATCGGCCGGGTCGTTTAACGCGTTGTCGCTTTTACCGTGCTCCACATACGAGCGGGCGACCAAAGTGGGCTGACTCGCGCGAACGAGACGACTCGCATGTGCGATTCGCTTCAGGCGACAGCACCGCGGCCCGCGTGTACCGTTTGCAAACGAAGGCCAAGGTCCGTGTATCGCTATTATCGACCGACGTCACCCCGTCACCCGAAACGACGAACGGGGGTAGCCAAGGTGTTCTCCAGTGACGCCGCTCGTCCCATCACCGGCTGCAACCTCAATTTTCCGCCCGGCAGAGACGCGAATCTACGAACGATCTACGAACGATCTACGAAAGGGTCAAAATCGTCGCGGTCTTATCGTGCCCCCTGGTCGAACGGCCGTCCACAGAAATGGCAACGAAACGTCTATCTCGCGACGGTTCACGAGTGTGCCGCAAAGCCAACGCGCGAATACGTTGGTTCGTTACAAGCACGCCCGGCGATAACAGCTGGTCACAAGATCGAACAGCAATTTCGTCTCGGCTTATTTTTATCTGCACCCATGTGATTCGCTCGAAAAAAACAAAACCGAAAGGAAAACACAGGCTCTCGAGCAGGGAAAGTAGAAGAATCGCGAGAGCTCCCGTTCCTCGAGGGCGGCTCGCAGGACACGGCGACCAAAGGAGCTCTTCCGCTCTTTCCGTTCTTCCAAACGGGACAACGTGTCGGACGTCGCGGATGTGTGCTGTACGTGGTCCACGCGTGATGTCCACGACTGCGGCTCTGACGACAAGTAGCTAGTAATGCCGTGACCTTGACTCTGGCTAGCCAAGCAGCTGGCTGCACCGCCAGGAATAAGCTCGATGCGCGGTTACCATGTTGCCACGCTAATATTAGCGTGCACAGCCGCGTGCACCACGAGTGACCGAGTGACCGACGTGTTCCTGGTGCATCCGTTTCGTTGCTTACTTCCCTGTGCCGATAATAAAAGAACCGGGACGGTGTGGAACGCGTCGAGTAGCACGGCTAACGATACCCCGAACTTGCGAACCTCCCTTGGCCGTCGAACGAATCAAGTACTGTCCGTCTCACAGCGGTACGCGACCATACGACAGGAGACAATTTGAAGAAACACTTGCAATTAATCTTACATGGCCTTTACATGGCAATCGAACATAATCCATGGACGAACGGTACGATCCAGACAGGTAAACGGTCAATTGTGACTGGGGTCCGAATCAGCGTGTCCTTAAAACTAAGAATAGCGTTCTGCCCAGACGTCTAATGATTTACCTACGTAAAATTCCGCGAGCAAATGGCGCGCGGTCCTTTCCTCGGCCAGACGCTGTCGCTATCTGAACAGCGCACGAATGTTGAAGAATTTTTCGCGGACCTCTGGTGTACCAGCCGACGAATAGATCACTGGCGGCGTCCAACTATGGAATATACCGAATGCCAAGATAGAACGTACGCCGTACGCTCCTCTCATCAGTGGAATTATTCCGGAGGTCAGAGGGTAAGCTAGCATATAGGAGATTAAATCTGCTAATTATACTCTTTCATACTGGCGGCGGTCGCGGCCTGTTCGTTTCAAGAGGAATCAAAATCTCCAGTTTTCTGTTTTCCGTGCGGGAACGATACCGCGAGCGACGCTACGGGCAACGGTGTTGAATAATGACGGGGAATTCCCCTGCGCGTATGGAAATGTGATTTCTCGCGAGTTATCGTGATTCGAAGTCTTATCAGGTTCATTCTTCTTCGTGGAAATCTAACGCCAAACGGAGTTCGAACTCGGCGCCCAAGTGTCGATCCACGCGTCCTGCCTACCCGAGCGCTGCGAGCGAAATCGTTTGGATGCTGCAATCGATAACGACATGCACCGCTCCGCTCGTGTACCAATGTATCGTAACGGAGGCAAAAAAAAAAAAAAACGGTCCGGCTCGCGCTCGCAATTATCACGCGGCACACACGGCAGAATCGTGGAAAAATCTTTAAAAATGAGAGCAAAGGCGAAGGTCGCGCAGAATCGTTTCAGTCATTTCTCCTGACCGACGTATCCCGTGAGCGAAGAAGGAAGATAGCGCAAAGTTTGCGTTATCTTCGTCGAGCGGATGGCAACGAGTTAAATGAAAGAAGAAGAAAAAAATGTATCACGGATAACCTCGAGTGGCAGTAGTGGTAGGGTCGCGTTATTACTGGGCTACTGACGCAATTGCATCGCGATACGCGTCGCAGGGGGTCCCGAGATCATTGTTATTATTGTTTTTCACTTTGAACGTTCCCCCTTACCCTCGCCGCAAAGTTTTCGTCCCGTGTCTTCCGATTGTCGATTGCCGTTGCAGCGCGCTGCTTCAATCAAATTCACGAATAATCGTGATTAGACGTCATTAACGGCCGCCGGATTTGTTGGAGCCGGTCGATGATGAAACACGATCGTCTAGTTACTCGCCCCGAAGTGCGCGCCGCGGGATTTTAAAACGACCCACTGCAAGAGTCTGAATCCACGGGGCTCGACGCGCCGGTATTGCCGCAACGCGAGACTCATTGCCGGTCGGTTGAGAAGTGAAGGAGGTCGATGTTTGTCGCGCGTCCAACTTGGATGCACATAAGCTTCAATAATATTCGACGATAACTGGTAACAACAATTATAGTCCAAAGGTGTTACAATACACGGACCGTGATAATAACATACGGGCCACGAACGTTAAATACCCGATAGACATTGTAACTCTGATAACCCTTTTCCCGGTCGACAGATAGTAGCAGGCTAAAATACTGAATCCACTCCTCCGCTTGATATTATTCCTCCGAGCTGGCAGACAGCACATACGTATCGGGGTTTCGATAGAAAGGGTTACTTTCGCGGAATCGTAGGAAATATTCGAGCGGAAAGTATCCGTGCGACTTTCAGTGATAAACTCTATGGTTAATCGGGTCACGCGAATCGCTGAAACGACGAAATCAAGGTAACAACACGGGGGGGGGGGAGAACAGGATGGAAGATTTGGAACATCGGGGGAACATATTTCAGTATCCGATGACTACACGAATTCCAAGAAGCACCCCTCCCCCGCCACGATTTACCCGCTCGCACCTCCTGACAAAAGTGGGTTACGGTTCTTGTCGTTTCCTCGTAAAACCCCCTACGTGCATACTTGTACACCTACTTTTATCGGGCCCACTCGTGCCTACACGTTCCACCGAGTGGGTATGCTTGTATACGAGTCCGGCGTGACGAGTCAGCAGTAGCCGAGATTTCGACACGGATCCCCAGGTATTCCCTGTTGTACATAGCCGCCGGCGACAAATGCAGGTACCTATCTATATGTGTGTGTGTGTGTGTGTGTGTGTATCTAGCGATTGTGGTGGTACATGTTCGTCGTCAAAATTCGGCACGACTGAACGGAAGAGACCGTGAGCATCGAGGGATAAAACTTCCTCGACAATTGCATCAGCTTTACGCTTATGGAGGCACGTGTACTACAGTCAGGTTTTACAATTTACAACAAAGATCAAGTGGGCTGCCCCCAATCTCGAGTTATCTCATATAATAAAAAAAAAAAAGTAAAAAAAAATACGAGCACAGACTATGTAATTAATAACAGCAGACTTAAGCCTTGTTGAACTTCGCCTGATATGTCCCAATTATTTGCCTCTTTTTTTAGCATTATAATTGCAAACTCGCAAATAAATGAAGCTAAAGTCACTTTCTATTCAAGGCACTGCAGGCCAATAGCCTGTGGCTCGTTTATCAGGCAATTATCTAAATTCTGTCTGCCATTGATAAAAGGAGAAGACTAATTCTACACGGATATCAATGTATATACGATTTATATATGTACACGCATGTGTTCTACGTGATTTCTCGATACCGCTTCTCCATGAAAATCTGAGGATACTACGGACGTTCTGCGATCGCGATGCAATCGCTGTCGGTGGTCCTGTTCCCCCTTTTCCACCCACGGTAGCTAACGATCGGCTACTTACTCTCGCCGCTAACTGCTCACCTTCACCTCGTATCTTACTCAACGATCGTGCGGAGTTCTACCCCCGTTGCGTAATTATCGGCGAGCGATCATTACCGAGTCAAATCGTCGCTCGAGCGGAATAAGTGCGTATACCGAGAAACGTTGAATTATGTTTCTTGCCCGATCGCCAGCGGTGTGAAGCTCGATTGGTGCCGAAACGATTCACGTTCAATTACACGCGGCACCGCGAGAGTTATCGGGCAAAGGTGTTATCAAACGAGCTATAGTGAAGGGGTAGGTCTACGTTCACCGTTGCTGGTGCAACCAACGTAATTACATCCCCCAGACAACGATCTTGCCGGATAATGAGTAAACAATCGAAAGTGGACGTCGATTTCTATACCGGAGCATCGAGAGAATTGTAATGGATTTAGAGATGCTCATTGTTGAAATGTATTTGGTTCGAACGAGAAAATGGTGCTCCGTTCGGAGCTGAATTGAAATGCTGTCTACGATGTATGGGAATTTGTTGATTTCTCGGTCGATTATTAGTTGTTGTTGGTAACGACGCAATTATGCAACACATTCGGATAAACGTGAAGAGAAGAGACACCGGATACCCTGGTCAGTATTGCAGGCAGCAATGTTTTAAACAACCGGAGCGCTTTTGGAAATAACCTCAGATAGCTCCATGTTTCGAGTAGATTAGCTTGTTACGATGATACCGTCGTTAATTTTAGAATTTCTGCAAAAGTGGGAACATTAATTGCATCGACAAAGGAAATGGAAACAGCGTAGTTCACCGCGCGTGTAGGTGCCAAGGACCTTTCGATTTTTCGCTAAGCCAGTTCAGCCACTTCCGATAAGGCCGTCTCTGAGTTTTCCGCCAAAGCCAAAGCTCGCGTCCTTGCGCGAATTGAACGTTGAACCCCGACAATGACACGAACCATGCAACATCTTTTCGTTCGCCGATCATTGTGAATCATCAGCCGATCACAAGTCGATGATACTATGAACCAACGAGACTTTTATCGACACAGGTTTCAATACGTAAGTCTCCCCTTCAATTCGCGAAGCTTCGCACTACAGCTGGCCGCGCGCGGCCGACATCGTGATTTAGTAATTGAAAAAAGGCCAAATCGATGAGGCGGGAGATCGAAGAACCAGTTTCATGAGAGTATTAAAGGGGCAAAAAAATATCTGTACCCAGAAACGCATTATAACAGAGAAAACATGTTTTGCACGAATCACAGATTGTACTAGTGAATCAACAAGATCAGCTATTTTGTTTATTTGCGACGATCTAATCGGCGTGCTTCCGACGTAGTTGCCGTCGTCCCTTCGCGTCCGTAATTTTTCGCTGCTCTTGAAAATAGAATCGCGACATGAACTTTGAGATCGATCGAAGCGAATAGCATCCGCGGATCGCAGAATCGCTTGGTCAGAACAAAGTTTCGCGAGGGGACCGCGGGCCGCGGAAAATGTCGATGGTAGTACTTGGGAAAACAGGACACGCGGTAGAACGCGAGAATAGTTTTAACTTATCGAATCTTGCGCCGCGCCATCGACCCCGTCGACCCTCGAAACCTGATAAAACGATGAGCTTCTGTCCGAACATCGTATGCGTTCGCGTGTTATCGAACGTTTTATCCGGTGGTAAACCTAGACGCCGTCTTTGGGAATCTCACGGTATCTACAAAGTTACTTGACCCTTCGATGCATCGAATTTTTGGGAAAAAGGATTACGTTCTTCTCAAATAGCTCTCGTTATTTTTCTACGTCTTCACATTCGTGCGTCGTGTCGAACGCTTCGCTCTGTACATCTGACTTAAATCGTCTTAGCACGGTCGTAATACTATAATTAAAAAGAATTGATCAGTTTCGTTAAAACGTGTAACGAGGATACGATTCGACATTGACGGGGAGTTTTTATTTTACGGACCGTGCCAATCCAAAGATGGGGGAACTTCCGCGTAGAGTGTACCGTGAACTGAGGATTCGATCTTGAACGACCCTAACTCGCAGACGCATAGAATTAGCGAACGGCGCTGGACAGCAGCAAAATAAACGTACCACAACTGTTTCACGTACGTGTATCGTGATGGTCCCGCGACGAAAACAAAAAAAAAAAAACAAAAAGAAAATTCTGTCACGCGGCCTCTGCTGATTCGAAAAATCCAAGCAGGTCTGCCTGAATTATGCATGTATTGCAGAACAGAGATCTGATTAGAATTCGATGGTGTCTCGTGTATAATGCAAGAACATTATCGCCTCTTATCTTCAGATACCGTTTCTATTAGTGTGTGTAATATTGTGTTTTACGCGAACCGACAACGTAAACGGAAAAATAAAAAAAGGAAGTATATATGTATATATGTTTTCTTATATATATATAAATGTATGGTAAGACAATCACGTTTGATGTAACACTCGAACGATTACATTGAGCGAGAATTATGTCCTTGATACGATAGAAACAGAAAAGTTAATTGAAAGAGCGAGTCGACCTGTAAGAAAGAACCAATACGCGTTTCTTCCCGATGCATCAAACACGCGTTTGGAAAGGGACCAGAACGACGATAACGGAGCTAGAGAAGAGTGGAAGAATGTTATCGTTATCGGTGTTCCGTGGCAGGCAAACATCGACCGCTTTAACAGAGAGAATAGCAAGGAAAATATGCAATTACACATTATCGCATTTCGGGATAATAACGCGCGTCGCGCGTCGGCTTTATGGGTGGTGCGATCACTGCAGAGACCAATAGATGAGCATGGTCAAGTGCCTTACCCCCTTACACGTGATCCCTTCATCACAGCTACGTCATATCGCTGACCCCACAAGCAAAACAATATGCGATATTTAACAACGATTTACCGAAGCACCAACATATTTTGTGCTTCGCGGTATCGAAATGTGACGTGCCCTCGCTTTTGATTATCTGAATGCTATAAATCAAGTGATACATGGGCCGTGGAGTACGCCTCCACGTGGAACGATATGTCAACTCGCACGCTCAGACCGCGTTCTATAGAGACGAAGAGATCGAAAGGTTTCCTCTTTTTTTTGGGGAGGGGGGGAGTTATCATTAATGATATGTATAATCATTTCATGGTAATAAATCGGTTCTGTATCATAGAAATCCCCCCGTCAGTATGGAACGCGTATTGTATACATTTATTTAATTTTTATGTGTATAGTGCACGCTGATATGCATCGATGTATGTATAATATACAAAGTGTTAATAAAATATTTCACTATTAATAAACTGATTAATCGCACTTTGAACGAAAGGCGATCCATCGGCCCTTGGACAACCTATGGTACACCATGAGCAGTATGCACGGTTTCACTCAAAGTGCGATCAAATGGTAAAAAAAAAACGTAGAGCAATCCAACCGGGCTCGTTTAAAAGGGTAAGGTCTCCGCTTTCACAGCATTGAGCTCATTTTCTTGTAAAAAAAATTGTTTGCATCATGTGGTGAATGGCAAAGTGAAGGTATTTTTTGGCAAAATTTGTGCATATTAGAACATCTGTACGAACCTGGAGAAATTTGTTTCGTATAGAAAATGACCATGGATTTAACGATTGAAGCCCCCCATTTACAACAACCACAGAAAAATTTATCTACGATTTTTTTTTAACATCCGACTATACAAAGTTCAATCAATTGTTTCAGGTAGGTATCAATAGCTTCTAATTCTTAGTGCGTCAATTTAATTTAGAGTAATGCTGCAATAAATTGTTATGTATATCTGTTATATACTTTACTTCATATTTATTTCATTTAGTTGTTATTTATTTTATTCAGTAATATTAATTTTAATAAATTCTACTAAATGCGTACTAAATATAAAATCAGGATTATAATAAATAATTTACATATGCATAAGTTGCATAACTTGCCATAATTTGAATGAGAGTGAGAGTAATTTGAATCAAGAATGAGTACCGTGTGAATTGGTTTGAATGAATATTCATTGAACGAAATTAACCGTATTTTGTTATTAACAACTCCTTTGATACTACAGGGTCCAATTCCTATTTCTTATATATGTGATACCGTGGCAGGACTTTCAATTGCAAAGTTCTAATGCCGGAAACTTGAAACTTACTCAGTACACATTTTCGAGGAATTCCGATAAATTAAATGTCAGCAGTTATGTCCAAAATTTCTGTCGAAAATCAGTTCTCTGGATCACGAAAACATGAAAACATAATGCTAGTGTTCTTAAAATGAAGGTAAAGGATGCTGCTACACCACCATATACAATTTCTGAATGATACATGTGTTATTTTCGTTTTATAAACAATATGAGTGTTTGTTTGAGAATTACACAGTAACTATTCACGTTGTCCGTTCTAAACTGCACAGAAATGATCCCCCGATTAAAATCGGCTGAGTGGAGGGCGCGATAACACAATTTAATTAAAGTAATTATAAACAAATGCTATTTTTACGAATTACGGGCGAGCTAGATCAAGGACCAAACACATAAATTGAAACTAGGAGTCTAAACTACAATCTCCAATAGGTTGTGAACATCGTACCATGCGCGATTTATTTGTTATAAAGAATTAAACAATTAAAACAGTTATTTCGGTCAACTGCATATAGTTACAATAATATGGTATTTTTTATCGTGTAGCTTATTCCTTTCCCTTTCATTTGACATCCCATTTATTAAAGAACAACCACCAGGAGCCTAGATAATAATTTTTTAATATATTGTCGGTAACGATATGTCGATAACAGGATATGTGGCGCCATCTCGCGTTTGCGGCCTTTTTCGCAGTTTGCCGCGCCTTCAAAACCGAATTCCTGGATTACATCGTTAATTTAAACAATTGCGATTCTTTCGTCTTCCAGTGGGTCTTTTTGGACCGGACCGGTCTTAAACTAAAGCTACTAGCCGTACCTATACTCTCCAAGAATGTGAACAATATGGGATATGCGGTTCAAAAGTTATAAACAATTGAAAAATCGGCAAAAATGCAGTTCGGGTCGTTTCGATTATCTCGGCTTCTAGAGGCGCTACATTAATAATCGAATGCTTAAAATGAAGCTAAAGGATGCTGCTACACGGCAATAGACGATTTACAAATACTCCATGGTCTGTTTAATAGTTATAAATAATTTAATAATTCGTTTGCGAATTACACCGAAACTATAAACAGGAGCTATTCTAAACTACAAGGAGATTGTTCCTTGAGCCGAAAGCTTGAATTTGAGGTATCATTGATTACAATCGGCCAAGTAGAAGCCGAGATAATGCAATTTGTTTAAAGAAATTATAAACAAATGCAATTATATCGACTTGCAGGCCAGCTACATCAATGACCCCAAGATATAAATTAAAGCCCGAGGTATAAGCTACCATCTGTAATAGGTGTTAAAGGTATTCCATGAACGGTTCATTTGTTATAAACAATTCAACAATTGAATCTGTTATTACGGTCAACAGCATATAGTTACAGCAATGTAGTATTTTTTATCGTGTAGCTTATTCGGTTCCCTTTCATTTGACATCCCATTTATTAAAAAAGAACCACCAGGAGCCGAAATAATTGAAACGACCCGGAGCGCATTTTTGCCGATTTTTCAATTGTTTATAACTTTTTAACCGCATATCCTATATTCTTCACATTCTTGGAGAGTATAGCTACGGCTAGTAGCTTTAGTTTAAGAGCGGTCCGGTCCAAAAAGACCCACTGGAAGACGAGAAAATCGCAATTGTTTAAATTAACGATGTAATCCAGGATTTCGGTTTTGAAGGCGCGGCAAACTGCGAAAAAGGCCGCAAACGCGAGATGGCGCCACTTGGACCATTTTCGACATATCGTTACCGAAAAAATCTTAAAAAATTATTATCTCGGCCCCCGGTGGTTGTTCTTTAATAAATGGTATGTCAAATGAAAGGGAAACGAATAAGCTACACGATAAAAAATACTACGTTGCTGTAACTTTATGCAGTTGACCGTAATAATAGATTCAATTATTTAATTGTTTATAACAAATGAAATACACATGGAATAATGCTCCCACCTATTGGAGCTGGTAGCTGATGCTCCTACCTTTAATTTATGTCTAGTGGTCATTGTTATATCTCGCCTGCAAGCCGAAATAATAGTATTTGTTTATAATTTTTTTAAACAAATTCTATTATCTTGGCTTCTGCTGCGTTGATTTTAATCAACGACATCTCAAATTGAAGTTTTCGGTTCAAGGAACAATCTGAGTCACTTTTGAAAAGGGCTTCATGTATAGTTTCGATGTAGTTCTCAAATGAATTATTAAATTATTTATAAAAAATGAACAACGCATGCAGCATTTGTAAATTGATAATTGTCGTGTAGGAGCATCCTCAATCTTTATTTTAAACACTCGATCATTAATCTAGCGCATCCAGAAGCCGAGATAATTCCAGTGACCCGAAGGGCATTTTTGTCGTTTCTTCAATTGTTAATAACTTTTAACCCACAAATGCAATATTGTTGCAACTGTTGGTGGAGATAGCTATGGCTCGTACCTTTAATTTAAGACCGGTCCGGTTATGAAATACACCATAGAAGCCGAGAAAAACGCAATTGTTTAAATTAACGATGTAATCCTAGAATTCGGTTTTGGCGGTGTGGAAAGCTGTGAAAAAGGCCGCAAACGCGAGATGGCGCCACTTGGACCATTTTCGACATATCGTTACCGAAAAAATCTTAAAAAATTATTATCTCGGCCCCCGGTGGTTGTTCTTTAATAAATGGTATGTCAAATGAAAGGGAAACGAATAAGCTACACGATAAAAAATACTACGTTGCTGTAACTTTATGCAGTTGACTGTAATAACAGTTTCAATTGTTTAATTGTTTATAACAAATGAACCGCTCATGGAATGGATTTAACACCTATTACAAATGATAGCTCATACCTCTGACTTTAATTTATGTACGGGGCTCATTGGTGTAGCTGGCCTGCAAGTCGATATAATTGCATTTGTTTATAATTTCTTTAAACAAATTCAATTATCTCGACTTCTACTGTGCCGATTTTAATCAACGACGTCTCAAATTAAATCTCTTGTTTCAAGGTGCAATCGGTCAACAAAAAGCAAAAGCATACTTTTAAAATTATTTAATTTAAATGGCTAGGATAGAGAACCTCCATGCGCCGTCCTCGGCATCTTTCGAAAGAAAGCGGAGTGAGTGCCAGTCGGTATAGTGTTTTCGAACCGATTTACGACGGAAGTGTCCGAATTTGACCGAATTTCTTCGACGTGATATTAGCCACAACAAAAAATTGGTAACATTCGCGTAAAAACTTTTCGGCAACATATATTTTTCGCATTTTCATTGTGAATCATCGTTACTTTGGAGGATCGAGCCGTTCGCTAGTCCAAGGTGAGTAGCGAACATTGTGCGGAAAATTTTCTCGCGCGTTTCGTGTTGCTGGGCCGTTTTGGGGCCTGCAAGTATCTTTGACGGTACAGTCCGTCGAGTATCGAATGGACGCGTATTGTTATGATAAAATGTATCTAACGCGTCATGCAAAGTATTTTCTAATGCCAGAGTAGAACAAAACTATGTTGTCTTACACGTTCCTTTTTTTTGTTTATTTCCACGTTTGCTATATCTAATGTGCTCAGATTAAGTGAACACGAGTTGCTTTCGTTTTTGGGCTTAACCTAAACCAAATCTGGTATACAGATTTCCGTGCAACAGCGGCAACAATATATTTCCATTATAAAGTCTCGAAACTTTATCTTTATACTTATTACACTCTTAATTAAATGTAAGCCAGAAATAGATATTTTCTTAATTGAATGCACGTTTGCGCTTTCGTGCTTAGCACGTCCATTGTGTTTTTTCTGTCTCTGCCTCGTGTTTATGATTATGTTTATATAATGTTGTTACTATTATTATTGTTATTGTCATTATTTTCAACACTACTTTAGAGGTTTCATAAAATATTATTGAACATTGGCTTTCCAGTTTTCAAATTCACGAGAAGATTATTGGTTTATTTAATATCAACAATGGCAGATGAACAGCAGCAATTTTTTCTTAAATGGAACGATTTCCAATCTAATATGGTATCATCGTTTAAACACTTACGAGATGAAAAGAGTTTCACCGATGTGACATTAGCTTGCGATGGTCAAACATGTAAAGCACACAAGATGGTTTTATCCGCTTGTAGTCCATATTTCAAATCTCTGTTAGAGGTATGTTATGGTTAATCTTGTTTCGAATGTAGTTGCCAAACAATGATATACTTAATCAACAATTTTTATAATAGGAAAATCCATCCAAACATCCCATTATAATTCTAAAGGATGTGGCATACAGTCATCTTCAAGCTATTTTGGAGTTCATGTACGCTGGAGAAGTTAATGTTTCGCAAGATCAGTTGCCCGCATTTCTCAAAACTGCTGACCGGCTTAAAGTTAAAGGACTGGCAGAAGCACCAGGTGCCATTAAGAGGGAGGGCTAAAGTTGCACTTATAGTTACGGTAAGGTAACACATTAAATGTTATTTGCGTAATAATAATATTTTAATTATCCTTTTCTACTTCCTTCAATCCGGAATTTGTACTTCCATTCCAGGATTTTGGGAAGCGTGCGGACTGAAAGAGAAAAAATGTGTAATAATGTAAAGTGATCGCGTAAAGACATATACCACACACTGTAAGAACACACAGTATGTGTGCACAACTCAGTGTTCTCTGGTTCATGACTTGGATCAGCACACGGCGACAATGTAAATTATGCCTTTTCTTAATCTCAGTTAATGTTAATGTTGTATTGAATGTATGTATACAAATATGGTAGAGACGAAATGTTGATGTTTGTCTTGAACCCATTTCGCCATAGCGCGATGGCGGCAACAACATTGATTATTTTTTTAAAACAGAGTGCTGCAAAAACTAATAAGTAGGTCACTGATAGTTTACAATACACGGGACTGTTTTGTGGATCAAACGGAAAATGTTGAAAGACATCTGTACACCTACTGTTTTTAAAATGGATCTACCGATTCACGATACTTTCCTATCGGTGGTACCACGACAGATCTGTTCATGAAGTTTCTCGAGTCTGTACCAAATACTGGTTAAGCAAAGTTTCTTTCTTAGTCTCTCTCTCCCTATTGTGGAATATACAGTACTATTTTTTCGTAATGAAGCGCAAAGACAGAAACATTGAAATACTATGAATATAATAATAATAATAATAATAATATTAATAATAATAATAATAATAATACAGGAAAGGTTTGCCAACACATCTGTTGGTATTGACTTGCAAGAAATTGATATCGTATCGTGAATAGATCTGCGACACCACGATAATCCCATAAAAGAATGTTAAATCAAGTTTACTGGAAGTTGTAACATGCGTGTCGTATATTGCTCTCTTTTGAAAAGGAATGTTTGGTTTCAAGTTATACGCACAATTGTTTGTCGAACTATTGTGAATACAGGGGTGTTAAAATAACTTTGTACTATTCTCAATAGTTTGGAAAGTAATTGTTTACATATATTCATCTTAATATACTGCACACAGATAGATAGATCGTGTCTTTTCTCACTGATGTATACTTGCGATTGGAACGAAAGCAATTGTTTAGCGCATCCTTAATTCAGTCGGTACCAGGTTACCTCTTCTAGTGATCATGATTTTTTACTTAACCAAATACTGCCAGTATTTGTACCGGCGTATTCACAATATTACCGATAGACCAAATTTATTTATGATAATAATATATTAAGGGTTGAACGTCTTAAATCGAGGGAAGGTTATTGTAATATAAGCGAAGCAAATTTTTGTAAAGTCGGAGCGCACAGTTCCTTTCCCCTCCCGAAGAATCAGGATAATCAGAGAGATTTAAAGAAAGGAGAAAGTCACGAAACATTATCGAGTCAAGAACATATATGCATTAGCGTGCGTTGTATAAGAAAAAAACACCTATGATTTGTGATGTATTCAAATGTGTCCAAGAGCTTTTGCTATTTTTTTTTTCCGACTTATTAATACTGTGTTTCTCGCAAACTTACGGAGCACCTTTACTGCTTTATTTTTTTCTTTCCTATTTTCCAATATACTCTATACAATTATTGACTGTTTTATGTTTTTTCTTTAGTCTATTTTTGTTTGTTTTTATCGGAATTACTTCTGGTGCGATGCGATTAAGAAAAATAAAATCGTATATATTATTTGCGTTTTGTGCGACTTTTCAACTAGGATATAGTAAACACGAATACATACTTTTACGACACCGAATGCCAATTTAGGATTACTCATTTGTATCCTATACTTGGAGCACGTTGAAAACCAAACTATGCGAACGAATTGTCGTAGCACAATTTTTATGATTAACATTGCGTCGGATGTTCTTGTGAAATGTGAACGATACTGTATAATTATTCGAAAGGTGTTATTGTTGCAATTTAGACGTAAATGGGACCAGCCGCAACGAACGTCATGGTTTAAGGGTACAACTGGAATTGACTTCGTCCACTCTTCGTTTATAGTCTGATTATACATTATTTCCGATAAAAGATATTATTCGAACGTTATGTATATTGATTTCTTTGCTCGTTTATCATTACAAGCGAAAGTAAAATCTTCACAGTCATCCGATGGCAACTCGTACACGAAAGGGAAAGAAACATGAAAGTAACGATCCGTGTCTATTCACAGTATTTAAGACAGCCTTTAACATTTAAGATGGTTGGGTTCAGTTCCTACAATGACACGTTTATCGGGCATTTGGTCGTTGAAATGCGAATCGTACCGTGTGTGTTTGCTAAAGCGTAAAAGTGGAGCTATATAAGTGCACTTTAGAGTAGATGTTACATGAGTGATGATTCGAAATAAGTTCGAAGCATGTTGATAAGCCTCCCACCATATTCTCTACTAATTACGTTACAGAACAGACGCGTACAGGAGCTTCTGTAATATTTTGTATTCACCCTTCAACCGAACCATTTTTGAGAGCGGGCATATTTGCCAAAGTTCTTACCAACTAATCCATCAATTCCTTTTGTACTCCTGCTTTTTTGTCGCGGAATTCTCTATTCTCTCCACATTCACCGTTTTTTTTTTTTTTTTGACGAAGATATTCGTTAATCTTTTTTGCTAACTATGATGTGACTCGATGATGATTATGATTACAATATGACGATGTTGAGATATGAAAATAAATTGTGTAAATATATCATTTTCGTAAAACTGTTGCTCTTCCCTTATGCCCTCTGAAATCAATTGGAAATTAATTAAATACCCATCTGTTTTATTTACGATGGAAATATATTTATTTGGGGCGCAAAGATGGAAATCTGTATGCACACCGAAATGTGGACAAAAATATAGTAACAGTATACACGTCCAAAAACAATACAATTGACGATCTATCGTATTATATTAAAATTAAAAATGATTAAAGATTTTTACAAATGTCTGACAGTTTTAAATCTATCACTTAGGCGTGACGCAGTGTTTAGCTGTGACATCGGCTTAATTTTCTTTTTTGTGCAATAAAACGGTCTATATCATTAAAAATATAGTTAATAAGTTGCACGGTATATATTTCGCCTTACCCGAAACTTTATAATTGAATACAGGATAGATAGGACTAAAAGGATCGTTGGCTCCCAACACATATTTCGATTCACTGTTACATCTATAATATTCTGAGTTGCATTTATGCTCTCTTTGTAAGTTGGTGGTGCTACAGGCGATAATAGTTAATGAATTATGTTTGCAGCAACAAGAAATCCCTTTCCCTGAATGGAAATGAATTATTATTCATTTCTAACGTATGTCCGAGTTGTTCAATGAATCGCACATTGGGCTATTAGATTCATCTTTTTTTACATTGTTCGAGAAAGTTGGAGCAGATTCTTTGGTCTCCTTTACCGGCGCAGAAGGTGGGCCGTATAATGGTACTGTAGAGGAGTAGTAGAGGAGAATTGAACGAAAATTTGTTTTTCCATTTTCTTTCTACTATTTTTCAGGACGATGTACGTTTTCGAAATAAGAGGAACCATACTTGTTACCATATTTGATGCTTAGATCGATAACCGAATATCGATTTCATTTATCGCGCAATTTATCAAAGTGGCTTCATTGAACAGTAGTCACGGTGTAACGACAAGTGTTCATTGCATGGTGCAAATATATAAATGATCGTGTCAATTTCTAAATATTGCATCAGCATGAAATTGTTCGTTTCAGTACCAACGAGAATACGTATATCGCTGTCTATGACAATGGTCAGCCAAGATGGAGCAAAAAAATAACGCGCATCGTGCATTCCTCCAGCGCGGCGATCACGAAAAGCGGTTCAGTACTCTCGCGAGTGTAATTTTCCGCTTCGATAGCCGCCGTGTTGCGGACCCGTTGGCTCTGTGGTTCGTCGTTTACCTGTTGGACGTGTCTACCCAAAGTTTCGTCGCAGGTTTCTCGGATGGACTGGCGAATAGTCGCACGGCGCCATTTCGAGCGCAATCTCATCGAACGTTTACGGTGTGTTGTCGGAAACCATCGATTACCGCGAAGGGACCACCGCCGTGCTAGTAACTGTCTGCGGCTTTGCACGGAAATCCAATTTCTCCCTGGGCGTACCGCGTGCGTTTGCATCCACCCAGTATAACGTCCTTTCAATGAAATTTCGGAGCAGGTGAAATATTGAAGGGGTACGCGAAAGGGTGGCTCGATTTATGGTTTCGAAGGTATTCCGATTTGCGAGAGGAGCTTGTCCGTTACTTTTTTTTCTAATTCGTTATCCCGACCGATTTTACGTTACGCTAAATCGATGGGTCGATCGTTTATAAGTGGTACCAGTTGTTTCCCCGCAGCTTGGTTCGTTTCGAGAATGCATATACAGACATCCGTCGAACACAGTGATACGAATGCACCGAACTTCATGCGAATCTCAAAGCTGACGGTCTACGAATACCACGAAGCAATCGCCAAGCAATCAAAGTCCTCCAAAGCAAAATCGCTTCGTCGAGTCTGGTGTACATCCTTACCTGAACAGTGCTCATCAAATACCGCTAGCCATCCAATGATCTTATCGTTTTATCGTATTGCCCAGTCGTGGCGTTTGGAAACACGGTTCATAAAACCATCGACTTCGAAGAAAATCTCCGTCAGGTGACATTTACTTCGAGACTCGAGCCGCTGCCCTTTTCTTTTTTTTTTTTTTTTTAAGTGAATTCATCCTCGAGGGGATGATCTAAGGAATTCCCGCGGAAGCACGGAAGCGAAATGGATCGAATTGATAAAGATACACGTGCGAAGAGAATGAAAGCCCCGGGGACGCTGCGGGTGGAAGGTCGAGCAGGGTGAACTCGGTTGCGGGGGTGGCAGATGGTGGCCCGTACGCTCCAACCCCTCAGTAACGCGACAGCTTCTGTCGTGGAGGCAACTCGGTCTCTACGTACAGTTCTATCTCGTCTGTGTGGCACAATTCTCTTAACTCCGGTGTGCTATCAATCTTCGACAGGGACCAGACAGAACGTTGAACTCTCATGGTATCGTTTCTGTTCGATGAAAAATGACTGGAGGTTGTACAGGCGGTGAAGATGGGTAAAAACTACTCGCACGGTTACAATCAACAGGTTAATTCTTCGCTGGGGAGAGCAAAGCAACCGGTGAGTCCACACACCCTCGTATGCTTTTAGGAAAATATTCACGGCAAAGAAAATTGTTTTGCAATATTTTACAAATTTGAGAAAAAAACGTTTGTTGATGCAGGTTTCTAGTACGATCATAGGAAGATCATTATTATTATTATTTGCTAATGGGACAGTGTTTGTAATGTGAGTTATTCATTTTGTAAGTGCAATATAAATGTATTTTTCGATCGAAATTCGCTGGCTGTGCGCACTCGTAAGAATGTATGTGCGATTTTAATTTATTTTAATGGAAGCTCGTTACGGAGATAGCTAATTCGTGCACAAGTCCTGCAGTGTACGTTGGCGGTGCTTCTGTGATACGATTAATATTGTTTGCCGACGATTCGAGATTTTACTTCTAAAAGTGAAACAGAAACGGAGCCTGCGGCAATTTTGCATGAATCATTACGGAAGTACAGTGCTCTGTGACTGGTTGGTATTATTTTTCAATCTGAGTCAAACTATTGCCACGTTTTCTGCAAGCTTACTTTACTCCACTGCTGAGTTCCTGGCTTTAATTATCACCGCTCCAAGCAGGAATGTAGTCGTAGGGATATTAAATTCTTGTACGCATCTCTTTCCGCTCTTCAGTGTTGAATCAAATTATTTCTAATCCCCTTTTCTAAATACACGAATATTACACGGTAACATTCACAGCACTGTGCCGCAACCCTTTGTACATCAGCGAAAGCAAATCGTTCCTCAACGATTTTCACCCTTCTAGGCGATCTCTAAGAGTCCAGTCTATTTTTAATCTCACCGTCGGCAGGCGAATACCTCGGAAGACCCTCTCACGGAGGTTCTTACCCGAATCACCGCATCATTCCGTAATAGCGGCGCGTAAAAGCAGCAACAGAAGGAAGGGTCTTGTCGCCATTGAGGGAAAATAGCCGAAGCTCGCAAGCGGAGATGAAAATCCAATCTGCCTCGGGTGGTTATCGCGGCTCTCGAAGAAAGCTCGAGGTGATCCAGAACGGCAAAGAATCACGCGTTTCATCGTCGCAGTCCAGACGCATTGAACGGGCCGAATACTTCTACCTATCCTTGGTAAATTAAGAAAGAAGAAGGAACCGGAAGAACGACAAGAATCGACAAAAGACAGATAACAAAAAGAAGAAAAAAAAAAGGAATCCAAGAGAAGTACAGAGAAGGACGTTCATCGACTCATCAAGCAGAGATGGCGACGAACAGTCCCGGACAATCGATACATCTGAAATCCCCACGGAGTCCCCGTCAGCTACCGCAACTGCCTCAAATACCGATCGGAGGCCAGAGAAGTCCCACACAGTTGTCGCTGAGCAAATCTCCAGGCACGCCGCTGGTCTTCGAGTTCCCTCCAGAATACTATCCGGAAACGCCTAATACGAACTTCGATTTCGACGAGTTCGGACGCGTAAACGAATCCGACAGAGGATCTAGAAGTCCTAGCTACTACACCCGCCAGGGATCTAGGAGTCCCAACCCGAAGAGTCCAAATCCGGACCTGTTGCACTCGCCGGGTAGAAAGTCTCCGATATTTCAATTCTCTGAGGCTAGAAAAAATCTGGGAAAGACGTTGAGTTATCCGCCAAGAAGTCCTATTCCTGGATCACCTATCGTTCCACCTAGATCACCTAGTTCCGCTAGTTTCGGCCCTAAGAGCCCGAAGCCCTTCGATCACCGAAGGAATTCCTGCTTTGGATTCAGCGGATCTAAGAGTCCTCTATCTCCTACTATTGTTGCTACTTCGACTCACGGCATCTCCAGTTCCAAGCATTCTGAAATTAATTTGGAGCAACAGAAGAATGGGAATTACAAGATTAGTGGGTCGAGAGAGTCGTCCGTCGAAGGGTCCTTCAGGGAGAAATGTGATAGCCCTATTGATAAGAAGGGCAGCAGAAGGGGTAGTCATTTTAATCGGAGTCAAGGATGCCTGGACCAAGCTGGAAAGTGCGAGGGTAAAAGTATAGAAGACAGTTACTCGAAGGACGAAAGGAGCATCGCCAGAAAGTCTACCAGCGACTTGACGGATATGGGGGACGCGGATACGGAAGTGACTTTATTGTCGAGCCCGAGAAGAAGAGGCTCCATGAAGGGTGGTCTCGGTGAGTGTTCTCTTAGATTACACGTCTGTTTGTTTTCCCGTTGTTCAACATCGTCGTCGAACAGTCCCGTAAAGTAAAAGTTATACACGATATTGGTGTTTGAACGGTGGAAAGTTCTAAATGGTAGTATAGCTTAACACGAATGAAATAAACTTTCGCAGAAGCTATTTCTACTTGCCACGGGTGAAATAGTTAAGGCATACGGATTCTATGAATTTTTTGTACGCCTCGGTTTATAATTTTTTTGAATGGAAACCGACCCCATTCGTTAAACTGGCTTTGAACCGCGGCCCGTCCCGTGAAAGGAACCTCTCAAATCTGTGCCGCGTTTCGAAAACGTTTGCAAAGTGCAACGTGCGTGAAAAAGAATTAATTAACGGGGGCAACGTGGCACGATGGAAAGGCAGTTAATTATTGATTTGTCGTCGCGTGGGAGAGCCTCGTGACCGATGAAATCGCGAATTATATTATCTCGTAATGAGATACATCGCTTCGAGACACATCTAATTATCCGATCGTTCGAGTTATCGCGAGACAGCGCTCTCGCTTGGTGAATACATACGCGGCATACGCGCGAACGAACTCTAATTATGCAGGCAATTGAAATAATTCACTTAGGCGAGGTAATCAATTTTTCATAAATTACCCCAAAAACCGAGCAAACGATTTCTATCGTGAATGAAATTTCGTTGGCTCCCGACTCGAATATTCCATCGTCGCTAAAGATAGGCAGAAATTGTGACAATTATCGCCGCGATTTAAATCGTCTTACCGACCAACACCATGCTCCACGTTTATTTACGTAGAGTTATTAATAACATTTTCTATCGGCCGCTCTATTGTACAGTCAACTTATATTTTCCACGACACATCATGCGGACTTTTCTGCGCTTAAGGCGGCGACGCGGAGGCTGGGAAGTTATGTTGTCCCCGTGTAATTATTTTTCCCCGCCTGTCTTACCGTCCCGATTGGATTCTCGTTTCGAGACCGCGAATAAAACCAGCTTTCCTTCCCATTCACTACACCCTGTACCCTCCCCATCTGGCTATATTCGATTTCTCTCGCAGCGCCAGCCGTTCATTTTCCTTTTTCATCATGAAAGGCTCGGGCGTATATTTCGTGCGGCTAATCTCGTAATCCTGTTCGATTTTTACTCCATCCGCAGAAATTCTGTACGCCCGATCGAACGCACACCGGGGCTCTACGCGTTGGTCATCGACGCAGTCGCGAAATGCAATTACCGAGCGTTGAAAATAGCATTCAGCAAACAGATTCAGTGCTTCGAGATTTCGAAATTCCACGGTATTGCAATTTCGGAGGTGGAAAATTTGACGATCGAAGATATTTTAAACGCGTGAAAATTCGAACGTGTCCGAAACGCGGCGTGGCGGTCATTGACGGGGTCGCAATTACCAGGCCGCGACAACCTTGCCTCACCCTTTATCAGGGATAAATCCCTTTGACGCCGAACGCGCCGCCAATATCCAATCCGACATTTGATGAAATTCCCCACGACGCGTCTCTCTGTTGCAGCCTATCTGGCGTCCAGACGTGGCTCGCGCGACAGCCAGTGCTCCAATGTGTCGAACGTGAGCAACGAGGAAGTGGGCCCGCTGAATTTCACCGCGCATCCCCGAGGCAGACAACGGAGGACCTCGAACTTCTTGGAGCTGCCCGGTAAGCACGCGTTTCCCTCGTTTCTCTTGCACTTTTGCGGTCGTTGATCGTGTTCGCGCCAGACGGGAGGGTAGATTGAGACGTGGACAGATTTCTTGTCTCCGAGTCGAATGTACGACGTTGGCCCTTGGACGTTTGGGTGAAATATTTTTTCAGGGGATAATAGCGACGCTTGGGTACACATAGCTAATGCGGACAATGCAAGATTAATCGAGGGGTTGCATGGGATTGCACGTGTCCACCGTATAAGAGACGAAACAGTTAGGTAGGGCGACAAGAATTTGTTTCGTTCCAACAATCGAAAGACAGTTTCACTGAAACGGGGTCAAGTTATCAGACTGACAATTGTTCACGGCAATTTTAATCGCACGCCATTGTTTAGCTTGAATCGTATCAGAGGCAGCGGCGACCCGGCGATGCTTGCCCCGGTTGCAACTTTCAACGGGGAATTCAATCGCGGAGCGTAGTTTACTGTTAATGAAATAAATGTGCATTCGTATAGAACGTAATTCCGTGCCATTTTATATACCACGAGAGTTATCACGGGGTTCATTGATTCATCAATCGTTCCTCCTGCAATCCCATTCATTTATTAGAACGCGAATTTTCTTTTTCTGTACCGAGAGCCAATAGAAGTATCAAAAATATATTCAGGCCCCGTTGATTTCGATTCGCGTCAACGTCGCTAACGTATAACTCATTTCGCTCGACTCGGTTTCCCTATCCATCGAAAACGCTTTTTCATCCGTGTGTCAACACGGCGCAGCCGACGTCCGAAGAGAAAGATCTCGCCTGTTTCCCCGTGGGGAAACACTCGTGGGGTAATATCGCGGACGGGATCGCGAAAATAATTTCGTGGTAGCGCTCGTTTGTAAGTCTGCTTGAGCGCATCACCTAGCAGCGTTGCGGCGTATCAAACTGACGGATTACCCTGGTGTATTCTAGGCCGCCGTGTCTGCACGCCGGAAATTAATTACGGGGTCCACGTCCGCTGGGTAAATACTTTCCGCAAACAATGAACCCTGACCACCGCCAGTCTATCTCTCTATTTACGAAGAAAAAAAGGCTGGCCGAGTGCGAGGTATCACGGTGCGAGCGATTGCTCGTCGAACCGTTTTCCATAGAGGAAGAAAACGAGAAGAATAGGATTGTGGGAGACGCGGAAAATCGAGACACGCTCCCGCGTAGATCGTCACGATAATCCTGCTCGATAACGAGTTTTCTCCCGACCGCTGACGGATTCTCGTTAATAACGGCGAGCGCTGGCCGGAAATAGAAAACCGATGCGTTGCGAAAATTATCGCTTCCTCGGCCGGGACGGCGATAAGGGAGTATCAGGAAAATGGGAATGATTTTATTTTCGTTCCGTATTGTTTCGTTCCTTTCCTTTGAACCAACGGCATTGGACAAATATTGCCGGGCGTGATACATAGATTTCTCCGCAATGAAAAATATCTGGCGCGGTAAATACGACGAATGGGGACGCGTCTTGAAGATAGATTGCCGACCACAAAGCGCCCGACACAATTCTGTCGTTCTCAGCTGGGAAAAACGGCGGAGCATGTGCACCGCACGGTTAGATACGGCCGGTGGAGAATCGGAAACGTCGCTCTTTGCCTCTTTGATAGCATCGTTTCAGTCGAGTGCCCATACCGGGAGCAATATCGCGAATTTTCGTTCGGAAAAAAGCTCCAATCTATTTCTGCAAATATTTAGAGGAGCCGATGGATTTGGAGAAACCTCTGTTCATCGCCGCGATTTCTCTTACACGACGCACAGTGGTCCGAAACCGTAGAGACACGAACTAAATTCATAGCACTGTCATTTACGCATTATTCATTATGAATAGATAGATTTTAGGTAGTTCCTGAGTTGTAGAATATAATTGCAATTAAAAAGTCTCTTTTTATAATTATTTTTCGCGACGTTCACAGCTAGACGTATGGTCAATAGGATAAACGAAGGGCATACAACGAACCGGACCAAGCGGCGCATAATTTTGCCCCAACGTTTCAGGATTGTTCCTACATTTTACTAGTAACTTAATTGCTTCCTGCGCATCAGCTTAATTATTCGCCACGGACTACACCTTTGTGTTGCATCTCTTCTGGGGGGACGGGGGGACCCGGCGACTGTACGTTCGTCGCTGAATTGCGGACAATTAAGCGCTGCACGAGCTAGATTTATCTTTCAGTCGCAAGAACAAAGGAGCGAATCGGTGACAATACTTTTGTCGTTAATTACTCCATATTGAAGAGCCATCGTGATTCGATAATAAACCTGTACCTGTTACGACTATGCACCTTGAGGAATACCAAACCTATTGTATCGACGAATTAATTATTACGCGCAACGTTGCTTTAAACAATTCGCGAACGGTGTCTGTCTTAAGCTTGCCCGGGACATATACCTTTTCCCTTGCTATCTCGTTGAAACTATTCCAAGATCGAACTTAATTTCGGGTTAATTAATTGAAGTATCATCCTGCCACGCGCGCGCTTAATCGTACGGCTGGCATACTGATTACTGGCATTGAAATTTCCTTGGAAACGACGAAAACTCGCCGCGAATTTCGATGGGACGAAGTTCCAGGGACCGTCGTCGTTGGCGTAATTAGATGCCCCACCGGGAGACGAACTTCTTGAGTGCCTCGTCGACTGTAACCACATTAAACGTCGAAGTGACGGCCACGCTTTGTCGATCGACGTATAGTATACACGTGTCGCGAACTTGGCGCAATTTCCATCCACCGAGCGAATTTATCTTCGTCTGATAACGTACTGTTTGTCGCGGAGGTCGACGGGAAAATTCCTTGTCCTAAAACGTTCAACTCGCTTGCGATCCTTTTACATATTCGCCTGTCTACCTAGACTGCTCATGATTGGAATCTGAGCGATGATTTAATTTTACAGATGATCCGATAGTCGACCTTTTTGCCGGCTTATTAAAGTTAAAGTTGCAAATTAATTTGAAATACAGAACTAGTCAGCGCACCTTCTCATTAATATGGAAAATAAATTGTATTTAAGTATGTACCTAATCTATATACTTGGATACATTACCATGGGACGAGATATTTCATTGGAGATTGTTATATAACTAACTGCGATGAAATTTATGCAAATGATGGCGAGGATGTTGTGAGTTTATCGTAGGACGACTTGCAGTTGTTGACAATTTGATTAAGTATCTAATAAAGAAGAATCGCGCGTATAAAAATTGTTGGACAAATTTTGTTGTTAATTTATGTCGCGGTCGTCTATTTCCTGGAGGGACCACGCGCTTTGATACGGTATGCACGAGCTGCTACTGGTCAAGCTGTAAATGCGAAGACGCATTATATTCCTTGACCCATGGCCCGTCACGTTTTGAAGACCCTTTGAACATTGGACAACGTGTACACGTTACCCAAAGTCTAGATCTGACATCCTTTCATGTTTCTGTGAAAGTGACACCCACATTCAAATGCAACGCGATGTACTTCTGCATTTCCCGACGAATAATATCTACGGTGTTATTGGAATATATTATTTCACAATATCGTTGATACTAAAGGGGACATATGTAGCTGTACTGAAAAAGCTATTTGAAATTCGGTACGCTTTAAAGCGCTAGAACAGGCAGGCGTACGTCGAATTTTTGTTTGGAACTGAACATTCACGACAGTGGCCAGTTTGCTACTACTTTTTTTAAATGGGACAGTGGTTAACTTTTGCGTAACGTTCCTATACAGTCAACGAAGAACTTGTTTTCAAGTTCAAGTCGGGTGAATGGTTCGATAAAAAGAAACGTGAACTGAAATTGTCAGAGGCGTGGAAAGAATATGTTTTGAAGTCAAGAGAAAATTTTTCCAAGCTGCAACCGAGAAGATCTCGGTGGGAAATCTTTGATGCAGCTCCGCGCGTCGCGCTTTGATCGCTAGAATCGTTTCGCAATTCGAGAACTTAAAATATTAAACAGGGCAAAAATAATAGGGGACTGCTGAACATAAATTGAGGCGGTCGTATCGATGGAATATCGGAACGCATAAGTGGAAATTCAAGATGCAAACCTCTCCAGTGTCTTGTTCTAGATTATTCTGGGAACTCTGGAATTTTCTGCATGGGTTAATTTGTATTCGTCTACTTTTTTTTTATTATTGAAATTCAATTTCGCTTCGGTTTAGAATATATATTTATGCGATATATAATAAAATTGCTTTGAACGTCGGGGAGACTTTTATTTCGATGTTTGATTTCGTTTGATAAAATTGAAAAAGCACTATATCCGACTAATAGAATGTCCAAGCAATATCTATTATATCGTCTGTTCTCCCATTCAATTTGCAGGCCGGTTTTAATTAACTGTATCGATATGTTACAGTGCCAGATCACATCAGACCCCGTGTACACAGTTTACCCGAAAAAGCATACAATCCGAGAGCTGGGGACGATCTGTATAGATTACGTGCATTCAGCATCACTCACAAAGGCGTGGTTAATCGAGGTGATTCGATTATCTCGAGACGCAGCAGAAGTAATACGTCAGTCAACAGTAGCAGGTAATCGATCGTAGTTAAAAATAATTTATTGCTGGTAAAGTATTTCAGTCCACGCAATTCATAAAAACTTCTCAAGCGAAGAGTGTGCAAGATAAAATATTTTAGTATTCGATCATTCGAAAATTCTATAAGCTCCGACAATTTGTGGTATGTATCACAAGTGACGCAGCTATACGCTGCTGACAA
Source organism: Nomada fucata (assembly GCA_948146005.1). Lineage (NCBI taxonomy): Eukaryota > Metazoa > Arthropoda > Insecta > Hymenoptera > Apidae > Nomada > Nomada fucata. The sequence goes on from OX411282.1 coordinate 4,262,642, forward strand.
TTTTCGGGATCACTATATGGAAATTTCGGAGGCGATAATCGAGCGCGATCCTCGAATACTGACCAGACTGTGCTCCCCTGTACACGTTCAGGATTAGTATTCTTGCTTCCTTTCGTTTCCACGAACTGTGTTGAATCTGAAATACTAGCAGGAGGGCAGTCACGAGCGAAATACGCGGCATGCTAGTTTCATCGATCACTTCGCTGCGCGTAAGCTTGACTTATCTGAGTATCATTTAAATACGTTTCTCGTGGTGCTATTACACCGATAATTAATTACACTTCGGCACGTACGACTCCGCAAGTTTCAGCCCCTCTCATAGTTCGTTGATCGAAAACGTCGATCCTTAAATTACTCGACACGACACGGGTATTGTATAACGAATTCGATCGTCGTAATTTCCGGTACAGTGACGAAGACATCTAATCGCGATCGGTACTTAGGAATTTGTATTCCCCACGCCCCCGTCATTTTTCGTACTTCCTTGCTCACCAGATAAGCCTTTGTACTAGGGGCGGCATTAGAGTGTCTAATGGAAACAGAATTAATGGAGCACGTCCGGCAACCTTCCGACTTTAGTCCTAATACCTCTGAAATGAGCGCGAGCATCGCTTCGACTACGGCACTGTAGTTGAACATCGTCGATCCTTATTATCGTAATTTATAAATACCAGAAATATTTTATACTCTGATATTTGGAATCAAATAAAGCCGCTAGTTTATACTCCGCTGTGATTAATCTTTTCGCGGTGTGTCAATACAGAAAGACGGTCCACTGAGCAGTATTTTTTTTTTATTACTCTAATATTCATTTTTTCCACAGCGGTGAAACATAAGGGTACAATGTTCTCGACATAATGGTGGCCGTATCGCGGCCCCGCGTTCCTCCGATTCCCTTCGACTTTCGTTATGAGGGACCATAAGTCTTCCCCGCTCTGACAGAGAAGAATCGTGTATATCCATGGGAACGATGTTTGTATTACCATGGCAACTGATTCTCATGATAAAAATTGATCGCAATCGAAGCCACCGTACGGAAAAATTTCATTCGCCCGCGACGAGCTCTGAAAATCACTAATGGCGCGAGCGGTTTCGATTATTTCGGACTGGCGTTTCGCGACAAGGCGACGATAAGCATTCGGGATTCGTTTCGCGATAAAACGGTGATGAATTGATCGCGCTGGAAACCACGCTCCTCGTCCGAATTATTAATGACAACGTTCGATTATAAATTTTAATGTGGCAAGGATAAAGGTTTCAAGGAAGCAGCGTTTACTCTCGCTACTTTCTCCCGTGCTTCGATAAAACGAACGAAGCGTTGAAAATTACGGGCGAAGGGTTCTTCTGCGCATCTACACATAAACACGGGAAATTGTGCAATAACTTCGCCCACCTGAAACATCACGGTACCCTAAAGAAGTGAGCGCTCCTTATGGCAGTTGCTTCATCTCGCGGAGAAGCCTTGGAACATAACATTACGCGAATGAAAACGCCGTCAGGGTGTTCGACTGATACATTCTTGACTCAGCATCCCATTAGAGTTTAACTAAATATAAAACTCCCCAATCTCTTACGTCCCGTTGCCGAATACCAAATTTCACGCTTCCAGTTATTAACTTTATGATCGCGTCAAGGGAAAACGGAACGAATTCTCGCGAGTCTTCCACGATTTTCGATACTCCCTTTTTCCTGGAGTTTGAGGCTCGTTTGTCACGCTTGTCAAAACACGTCGAAACTTTCCCCGCGACGCGGGCATCGTTGGTTTAGCTGCGAAACTGAAAGTCGGAAAACGAGGGGACCACGAAACTTGGCTACTCGTACGACTTTCAGTTTGCCGCGTGTCCCTTCAGTTCCGCGGGCGAATGCGAAGTTCGCCTGCGTTTCGGACGATTTCACACTCGTCGACCCGCTTCCATTGAAACTGACCGCGTTAATGAGAATATCGTCCGAGGTTTTTATTCTTTACCGTGTCCAATCGTCCTAGTTATCGTTTGGATTATTCATTGGCGAAAGTTAATGTCCCTTCATACATATTTCATTCGACAAATTTCCCTTCCTTGTACCCTCATACATCTCTGCGCTCATTTTACGCGACGGTCTTTTTTTTTCCCCAACCAAATTTATCTCCCTTTGCTGCTTACACCCGCCAAATTACATTTATAAATCTCCATATTTTGCCACCGCCGTAACTTCCGGTCCCCGTTCTTCGTTTAACAAACTGCCCCGCACAATGCCCTCCTCAATCATCCGGGTAATTTATACGTACCACGTGAACAAGCTGCTTCTTTAGTTACTAAAGTCCACCAATCGGACGGTTCGTTCGAACGAAACGAATAAAGGGGAGTATTCTCGATCGTTCGCGAAAACGGTAGGTAAAACTTCTTTCAGTTTTTCTGCTTTTATCTGTTCTCCGTTTTAGAAACGTTCGATGCCTCCGTTTAATTCGAGAACGGCCGCAGGGCGGGTGACACGTTAATCGATCGTGAACGGCGGAACGAAGATTATTTCGGCCCTTTCATACGGATTTCATTTCACCGCCTGTTAATTGGATCTCGAAAATGATATCGAAATCCGCCCGGCCGAATTACAGGGCGTCCCTGACTTTAACCACGACGGGGAGCGTTGATATTTCTTTCTCGATCGCGTCGCGTGATCGACGAGGGTGGGCAGGTCGGGGGGCGACGTGAAAATTACACGCAGCCGACGAAATCGCTGTTGCGCCGCGCCGTTTCACAGCAATCCTCGGCTCCGAGCCGTTTAAAACAGAGTCGGAGAAAGATTAACACCGGGGCGAAGAATTCAATCGTGAAATCCGAGTTTCCTTCCAGCCACGATTCACTTCGAAATGAAACTCGCCCGCCGTATCCGTGTCCGTATCGAAACGAGCTGTTCAAATAATAGCTGGCAACCTCGTTCGGCAATATCGCGCAGCAATAACAATAAGAAAAGTTTCGTAGGCAGGGGGGTAGAAGAACGCCGGGGAACAATATCTTACAAACTTTATTGTATACAAAGTTAACCGAAAGTTCGCAAATGAAGTGTGGATTCGAGACGTGACAATGATGGAGAGGTTTGTACATTCAAAAGGTGGATCGAAGGGACGATCGAGGAGAATCCTGGGTAGAGAAGGAGGGGGCTATTTGGCGATGAACCCAGCCGATTGGAGGAGAGCCAGAGCTCGCCGCGGATGCTTCCAAACGTTCCTTCATTTTCCTCTTCTTCTTCTTCTTCTTCTTCTGATTCTTCTTTTCATTATCACAAAACCGCGTTGGCTATTTCTGAAGCGCGCCCCGATAGCTTCGCCATGGACACATTGTTGACCATCCGAGATCGGTCGTTCGACTCGACTCTTGTGTTTCTTCCACTTTCAATATCTTCGTACCAACCCTATCCTGCTCTTCTCCGACAAACTTCCGCACTTAACACGTTCTTCCTGCATCGTTTCGAATCTACATGCGGAACGCGAGGAAAGATTCTCCGCCTTGGGAGGTAACCGGATTTCTCTTTGAATCGCAACTCGATAGAACTGCCGCCGCGGCTGAGAGGAACGGCGGCCAGCTTTTCAAAGGTGTACGCGGACGTGATTTAACTACACCACTTTCTAGAATCCAAACGTTTGATCGGATCGGGAGAATCCATTGGCTTGGGTCGACGCCGGAGTCGAGTCAAAAACACCGCGTGCCTACACCCCTCCGTGTGGCACGACGTCGAAAGGGATTGTATTGTGGTTTTTGGATTGTGAAGATTTTTTTTTTTGTTGCATACCGATGATTCCGTTAATCGCTGTACTCGAGCGTCTCCTCGAACTCCATCGATTGCTGCGACCTGGTCGACGACGAAGTCACAGATTTGATCGACGACGACGATTCGACCACCGACTTAGTTTGCACGCTTTGGACCGACTTCATCGACGAGACCGATTTCGATTCGGCGGTGATGTTCAACGATTGCTCGACCAGGCTGTCCGCGCTTTCGTTTGCTGATGAAAGACAAAGGTTTCGTGTTAAAAGCTTCATGCTTTCGTTCCGCCAATTGACTTTGTCAATGGTATTGAATATCGAGCACCACTTCGTGATTAATGCAATAAACGCTTTTTGTTTCGCAGCGCGTGGTAATTAGTTTATCGTCAGCTTTAATCTACAAGAATTACTAATGAACAGAGCTGCGCATGAAAGCAGCCCCCTATTTCTAATTACTCGTCCCCCCCTATCTTAATACTCGGTTGGAAAAAACGATAGATCAAGAAAGATGTACGCAACAGTGACAGTTTTGTTGAAACGGTCCTGTCACATTAATCGTTGCAATGTAAGCAACTGCGAAATTCGAAACTGATGCGCAGTGAATTGTAACGAACGAAGAAGCAGGACGCCATGGTATTCGATCGTGCGTCCGAATTGAGTTCCTTATACGCACCTTTTGCCACCTCCATTGTTGAATGAAAGTTCCGCGACGGGTCTCGTTGGGCTGTCGGTTCCCTGCGGACGGTACTTAGAGAAATGTGACGTGAATAACTCGAGATCAAACTCGCGAATGGACCGAACCGCCGAGCTTTGGGTTATTCTAAACTGGTGTCGAGGGGAGAGGGAAAGTCCGCGATCACGTGTCGGCGAAGATGTTCGAGGACAAAGAGCGACGAAGGGGGACGAAAAATGTCCGGTGTGCTTGGCGGCTTTTACGAGCCGTCGAGGAATATTCGTGGAATTTCTAATGGCTCGCCACGTATGCGGCCCGACGGTGTGAGTCAATGTTCCGTCGACGGGACGACGCGCCTCCAGCATGAGCGTCACCGTCGTTGATCGATTGGAAATCGATGGAGTGAATCACGCGTATGCGTTTGACGCTCTAAATTTGAGTTCCTCCTTGATTAAATTTTTTCGTTTTAATTTCGTTCGGTTCAATTCGGTTTTCTATTCTCGCGGACACTTATTGGATCGTTGCGTTCATTGTCGTTCCCGCGAACTATTTTCCGGGAAATAATTCGCGTTCCTGTCGTCAATTCGAACAGCGTTCACCTAGTCGCCCCTTTTTTCAAGCTAGCTGCTTGAACGCGGACGATGATCGTGCACTAAATTTAAAGGCTAATTTTCCGGACCCCGTGGATGAGTCACACGCGATCGCGAAGATGAGCTTTTTCTAGGATTACGTGAGTAACAATTGATGACTCATAAACGTCGGGCGCCGTGTTGAATTGAATTCTCAATGATGGACACGGTCCAAGACGTCGACCAAGCAGTGACAAATGGTGTCTCGTCTAGATGATTTTCAGCCATTGTCGAATTTATCCCAATAAATCCATCGAATGTTTCGACTGGAATCTTTCGTTATTATTCATCTATGACGTTTCTACATAGCAAATTGCCAAACAGATCTGCTGCGAGCATAGTGTTTGTCTGTGTGCTCGTTGCAAGAAAATGACTAAGCCAGCGCTATTTGTACGCGATCTAACAAGCTAATCCAAGGCCATCTTCAAAGCGCAGCATTTCAGTAGAAAGTTATGGACACAAGATTCGTCTAACTAATGTTTGCCTGTGTTCGAGTGGCTGTTTGATCAAGCATGCTTCGAGTTAATCCTTCTGGACGATATTGTCTAAATTCTCTTGACGTGGGTCCATCAGTCAGTATTTTGAAAGGGCTTCCACCCTAGCCTTCGCGGAATGGTTCTCTCAGAACTTCGTAGCGGATCCCCAAAATAGTCGCTACTCGTTCGTGCGTTAGTTGAACCACAAGAGAGAGGGAGAAAGAGAGGGAGAGAGAGAGAGAGGGATCCCATAGGGATTGAGCCCAGAAAAATAAGTTTCACTCAGGGAGGATAGTTCCCCAGTGCCCGCGGTATGTATTTCGTCGTCTGGCCTGTCTCGTTTCTCGTCGACCGTTTACGAACAGCCCACACGGAATTTCTGTGCTGCCTAAAAAGTGTGCCGAAGGCTAACGAATTCGGAACGGTCGACAATTACGCTAAAAAAAACCTCGAAGGGAGAGAAGTTTACGATGGGTCGCATTTTTACAAATACAAAAGACACTCTCGATGATTACAAAATGTATGGGAGCCGTTACTAAGAGGCCCGAGCTGCTGGTTTGCACGAGACGCCTCTCAACTTTCAAGTCTAAAATTTATGTCGCTCTCGAAAAACAAGATTTTCAATCCGTAAAATATTCGCGAGAGGAAACTCCATAAACCAATAAACCACCAATACAAACTGCTGTTGGTTCGATCGTTTCGAAATACGATTCCTACCGTTGCTCGAACTGATGTCGAATGATGCTGAATATTGCACACCCATCGGGAACACCGATCATTACGCGAATTATTACGTCGTACGGGGCGAGATCGACCGTCTGGTGGATGCGACCCGCGGCCTCTCCAAATAGACGGTGTAAATATTTGCACAGGTTTTTCGTTTTCTTACCAGACATCTCGCTCTTTCTCTTCCTACCGTTTATATATAACTCTGCACCTTCCGAGCCGTGTTCGTGTTTCGTGTACGCACACGTGCCAAACCCTCAGGAATGCACAAGCATTGTTCTTGGCCGGAACGCAACGCGTGTCTTAAGCAGAGGGAACCGCGAGACATGTCTCGGGAATCTTGTAAAAAAGATCGACGGAATAGCTGAGAATCCAGATCCTAGACGATTTAAGTTAGAACATCCCCGTGGGTAATGGGGCTTAATGGGTTTAGAGGGTGGTACAAGGTTGTACAGGGGTTGCTAAGACGAAAATGGTTCCCGGAACAATTTCTCGATCAGAATTTCAGTCGCAGATGGTAGAAATTGATTCGAGATATACCATGTATTAAGTGTAGGGTTCGCGAAGCTTCGGGTGGATACTGTTGTGGGATAAATATAATAATAATTTGTACAGCGGTCCGAATTTATTTTAGGAAACGAAGAAAATTACTTGACACAGGATAGAAGCCGTTTAGCCGTTCAAACGTTACTTATTAAACCGTCCGGATTCTAGATTATTTTTTGATTTTGTCCGAAGTAGAAGTGAAGCGAGGAAATATAAAAGAATTTCATAAATAGATTAAGACGCGCTGGGCTATTACCATCCCGTCGACAGGCAGTTCTTCGCGCGGTGTCGCTACATTCGAATCATTAGAATTTTAAATACATTCGCGGAACATTCACGCGCGCGATATCGCTCGCGATCCACGCGTTTCATTATGGGCTGCTTTTCAGCCGATCCGTTGCCAATTATTTCTCCAAGCCTCGACCGAGTCCGCGATGTTTTTCAATTTATTCCGCCATTGAACTGAATTTCTTTGACGCGCCGTTCGCGCGTGTTATTTATTCCCCTGATGGACTGTCCGGGTCAGGAAGGGTGGAAAATGAGTTTTCGTTTTGCCGTCAGATTCGTGTTTCGCCACGTTGAAGTCCCGACTTGCGCCGACGTTCCAGTAGGGCCCGAGCTAATCCTACGTCGCCTGTTCCTTTCTACGTATCCCGCATTGTGTGCAACATCATACGCGTCATCATTACATCATTAGCTTTTCGACACGCGATCGATAAATTCTAGACGCGAAACTCTATTGGAAGGGAAGCCACTTTGCTACTTCGCCGAAGGAAAAGTTTGGCCGTGGAACGTGCCTCTTTTTTCGCCGAACTTTTACGAATCAATGGAGTATCGATACTTGGACAATTTTGTATTTCGAATTTCATAGATTTAGCAGCATAGGAATTGTTTGACCAGTTTGCCTATTCCAATTTTATGCGAGCTTGCTACAAGCTTGTGTTTTCGTTTGTCTAAGGGATGACGGGGATCACAGTTTCTGTGCAATCATGGACCCGAAAAATTGGCTGGAATTGCGCAATGTTTCGTGTAATGTTCTGCTAATTCGATCGCGCCACTGGAGATCCCTTTGTTGTCCCTCACGTCGAACCCTGAATAGGTCGATGGTGAAGGCACTCGATTCGAGAATTTTGGTCCATCAGCTTCTACCATTTTTCGACGATAATGCTAAACGTATGGTATTTTCAAATCAATGGGAAGAGCTTCGATGCGCGGAGCAATGTGTTATCCAGTTTCATTTAAACGGCGCCGTATCGGTCCAAGTTAATTAGAACTTTACATTGACATTATTCTGCGATTCGATCAGTGGCTGATTGAAGCAACAGCTGTGCCGAAAGTAGCCGAGAAATTCCGCGACTCTTATTTTCGTGGCCATTTCGCCGCTACGCACGACGCGGTCGGAATGAGAAGACGACCCGGTTTCTTGATTCGAAATCGCGACGTCTGCGTACCGCGGCGTAAGAAGAAAATCGAGGGTCGCGATTGGAAGATTTGGGAAACGAACTGTAATTCTGCGTGTGCACGATTCTTCGAGTGACGCGCCTTTGTTATTTATAATAATAATAAATAACCGCACGATTTTCTTTGTGTCCTCGCTCAGGTGAATCACTCCGACTGCGCGAGTACTTATGTATCCCGCTTCATTGGTTGTCACTGCGCATAGTTTCGGTGCCAAAAGTTCTGTAAATTGGAAATTTTCTTTGAACCGGCGCGTATTGTTCTAAATTAGTTAACAAACGTAATTGAGATCGAGTTACATGCGACATAAAAACGTCGGCCGCCGCGATTACGTGGAACAATTTGTAAAATTAGAACAGAATGCGTCGTCGTGATAATGGTTACGTGCCACCGTTATGCCAGACATACTGCAACCATTCTTACGCGTTCCACCGTTCACCGTATCATAAAAGACGCGTACCACTTCCTGTAACAATCCGCAATATCGAACACAGAGGGGCCTTCTATCGTTTATGTAATCAATTGTTGGAGCACGACTCGCTAATAGGATTCGATCGTCTCTCGTACCAGAGGCCACTCACGATAAGCTAATGCCGTGGACATTATTACGCTGAAGCTGGCTTTCTGGTCGCGAAGCAAACCTAAAGCCCATCGCTGGCGCGCGCTTAGGTAATGGCATTTGCAATTTTACGATAATACAAATGTTTGGCTATGTTTTGTTACAGGAATAGCAATGTTTCTGGTGAAAGATCGCCGTTCGAGGGCTCCTGTTGCAGTGGGCAAGGAGTTGCAGCCGATAGCACGGAGAGCGAAGAAGAAATGGAGGAGGTTCCAAAATTGCGAGTAGTTTTACTTGGTGATTCGGGTGTTGGAAAGACTGCGCTGGTTTCGCAGTTCATGACCAGCGAATACATGAACACTTACGATGCCAGCCTGGGTAAGCAAGCTCGCTAATAAAGACCCCTTAGATTTAAACATACGCGAGACTGCGAACGCCTGTCTCCACGCGGGGCCGAATTTCTCATTTAACGCGCGGAATTTCCACGCGCAGGATTCACGTTTTGCTTAGGGGCGCGAAAGAAATCTAGGTAAAATTCGACGCGACTCGGTGAAACGAGCTCTCGGTTACACAGACGATATTAATTATAAACGCACGCGTGAGAACACAGTAAGGAGAATTATAACGAGCATTCCGCTGCACTGCCACTTCTTTGAGTATCCGTAATGACCAGGCTATTTTTAATGAATTCACCGTCTCTATTTTTTTTTTTTTTTATTTTTTTCCCGCTGCTGAAATAATAAAGGAAAGGCCTCGTACAAGAATTTCTGGCTGGACCACCCTTAGCTTTCATTCCAGGCGAACACGAACTGCGATAATGGCGGTATCGTGTAGTACAATGGATGCGGATCGTTATGGCGTTTCCGTACCGCGGGTGTATCTGCTTGTCGAAGCGGTCGCGATTGTTATAGGGCGACTGTTGTTTTATAAATAGGGTGTCAATTATTTCTGCAGTATGCACGTCTGAATTACGTGCATATCTGCCTTTCGAGACGTAACATTTTTTAGCTCGCGGAGGATGTATTTCAATCAAATTAATTATAGTGACGTTTGCGTGCAGCTACAGGCAACTATCAAGCGTGTGATTCTGTCTCGCGTCGCGCGAATCATTTATAAATTCGAGCGTGATTCGCCGTCAGCTTGCAACGGGCTATTAAGATCCATATCGAAACAACACGTTCAACCATTATCGTTCCTGCTTCTGTTTGTCACCACGTCGTCGGCTATTGTTCAAGAAGCCGGTTGCTTTTCTCGCGATACCGCGGCACCCGGACCGCGATACAAAGTTTAGGGAAGTTTCTTTCGTCTGCGAACTCATTCTGTTCGAGGGGGAACAACTTGATAAAAAGATTGAGTTTGCATTTACCAGCGCCGTGTTTTATCCACAACTTTTGCTCTTCTGCGGGGCTTCGTCGGGAGAAAGTATAAAGTTGAACGAAATTGTTGGGAAAATGGAATTTTCTTTTGAAATTCCATTCCCGCCGCTATTTCGTTACGGTGAGAAAATGAAATCATACTGACAAAGGATGGTGTGGTTCGCATTATTTTATAGACGATGAGTTTGGCGAGAAGACCGTGTCAATCCTTCTCGACGGCGAGGAGTCGGAAATGGTGTTCATCGATCATCCGCACGTGGAGATGAGTGTAAGTATAATACCGCACTCCTTTCGAACAGGCAGTTACGCCCGCGCATATTAAACGGCAACACGAGTTCGCCTCAAATTGTATAAATACCATCATTGAATCGCCGTACATAGGTACTCCATTTTATGAAAGGATACAAAGTTCGAGGGAAAGCAACCGATAAATACGCGGCGAAATTCTGCACGTATTAATGAGCGCAACTAATTATAAATAAACGGCGACGATCTTGCAATTACCCGTGATTTTTAATTATCCGTAAAAGCTGCATTCGCGATTACTTTCCCTTGAACATTCATAGCGGTACTAAGATTCTAATTCGTTGGCAAAGGGATGCAATGCAATGCATTAACTGACTAGCGTAATAAAAAAGTATGCGCTATACGAAATTGGCAATTAACTAATTTTTTAGTACGCTTTCTTTGGAATATCGCAACAATTAAATTTCGACATTGCTCTACAGGTGGAAAATTCACTGTCCACGTACGAGCCTCACGCGTGCATCGTGGTTTACTCGATCGTGTCTCGCACGAGCTTTCAAGCGGCCGAGGAAATACTGAACTACCTGTGGAGGGAGCACTACACTCAAGAACGATCCGTGATCGTGGTCGGTAACAAGTCCGACCTCGCCAGAAGTCGAACAATCTCGGCGAACGGTGAGTTCTTCGATGGAGAATGCAATGGTCGACCGCAGGGTGTTACATTTCTCAATTGTAGTCTAAAGAAGAAAGAATCTGTAGACTATTTTCTGCGCAATGAAAAATTTTGCACACTTTCTAATGGGGGCACAGAAGTGGTTTGCTTATTCGTATATCAATCTAGTCCGTCGATTCTTTCTGTCTGAAACTCTCGAAACTTTAAACTCGTCAGAAAATACCGCAGTTCCGACGAGGGCTCGAAGCACTCGAGAAACGATTGCAAGCGTATCGAGTCGCTCGGAATTCGATAAAGCGTCTGTAGAAAGATGCTAGAGGCTCGGTGATCGAATTCGTTGGTGTTCTTTCAAAGAGGGCAAGCAGCTGGCTACTTCGAGGGAGTGCAAGTTCATCGAGACGTCCAGCGGCATTCAGCACAATGTGGACGAGCTCCTGGTGGGCGTGCTTAAGCAGATCCGGCTTCGAGAGAGTCGCGACAAGAAGCTGAAGCGACAGGGTAGCAAGGGGAAGATTCTAACGAAGTTGCACGGCAGCAAGACTGCGCTCAGTTTGAATCTCGCTAGGGAGATACTGAACAAGATGTGCTTGAACGACAGCAAGAGCAAGAGCTGCGAGAATCTGCATGTGCTTTAAGTGGGCATCGATCGGTGATATTCAATGTTCCGTTCAGCTTTCGATGAGCCCCGCGAAATGGTAAATGAACGATTTACACGCGTCGAGCGTCGATTCAGAATAAGCGGTGTTTCTTACATATCAGAAGTATTCTTCGGCGTCCTAATTGGTGACCAATTTCGAACAAGGTTAACGATGTTTTACGTATAGAACATCGATGCGTGTAAGCAGACTTTAAAGAAATATCGCAGGAAACAATGTTCATTTGCCAAAGTCTCGTTACGTTTTGGCCTTTCTTTGCTAGAATTCCATAGAGCTCGTCCGATCGTTACACTTACCTAGCAGCCGGCTGGAATTCATTCCGCGGATTGACAAAGTCTTATTGAACGATGCATCGACACGAATTTTTCGTCGGTATTGATTATTTACACGCGGTTTTAGTCTAACAACGAATTCCAGCCTACGAATTTCGCGTTCTAGAAAGCCAATGGGCTCGTGAACGAGAAAACTTCCACCCTTCCAATCGCGCCCCCCACCCTCGAATAATATTTGCTCTATCTTCTGCTTAACTGTCGGTGGCGAGCAAACAATCGATCACAATCGGGGAAAACTTGTTGACGCGTGATAGAAGTTGCGAAATTTCGCTTTCTAACTATTCATCCAGCGGGAAATGTAAAAGTTTTATTATTTGTTCGCCCGATATTTCGATATTATTAAATAGTTTGCGACTATATTGGATAGTACTTTACAGAGAACTTGATCGTCTTTCTGATCACCGGGGCGGAGATCGATGCGTAGTTCCCTAAAGATTCAGGACCAATTTACACCTCCGTTCGACGGCAGTCCTCTAAATTAGATTCGAAGACGAATGGCCGGGCGATTCATCGCGAGACGAACGACAGCGCCAGCTTTGGCGGCTGTTTTCGGACGCGGTTCGATTATTTATTAGGATCTAATGGGCAACACGTGTCTCGCCCCTCTGGCGTTGCAACTGGTTGCTGAATCCCGACACTCGTTTATGTACAGAGCGATCTGATCGTTCCACGAGGTTCGAAGGAAAGCATTGAAATGTAGACTGGACTAAATGGTTACGCGAGGGAAGATGTTGAATGGAAATTCAAGGTTCATTGCCTTTTTGTCACCGTTTTCAAGAATCACGTATCGATTACTATATTGTATGTACAAACGATTTTCTATTTATTGCTCCTCGGATCGACTATTTTTGTACCGCTTTGATTCACGTTCTCCAAAGCAAGAATAAATAAAAAAAAAAGAGAGAAGAGAATCACCCCGCGATTCTGTTCGCGTTAACGTGGCGGAGGAACAAACTAAACGTCGTCATTCTCATTTGTAACACGTGCACGCGTGCAACCGAGGGGAGAGTTTTCCAATAATTGGGGCTACGCGATGCTGCAGCCCCAATTAAACGGCGGCCGTAAACTCAGATAAAAACTAGCGATCGTCGTGCAAGTATGTACTTCCGAAACGAAATACAATAGATGAGTGGCAAGGCGAAAAACATCGAGGGAATCGGCATCGATCGTTTCTCGGCTGGCTCGATTTTCAACGTGGTCGAGTTTGCCAAAGGATCCTGTGCCGCTCTGTCGGCGGTATCTCGTTAATTAATTAGATTAACTGAACGGGCGGGCAATTTACACGAAGATGGTTTTCCGCGTTGGCAACCAGTTCTGGGTGCAGCGAAATTTCGCTTTGAAAATCGAGCCAACGAATTTGGGGCTTTCCGTTTCGCTGGACGCTGGTTTCGTCCGATTCAGGTGACGCTGGTCGTCACGACGCATCTCGCGATACGACTTCGTGTACAAATACAATGTAACGCTGATAATTAAATAGATGTTGATTACTAAGGTATTTTACAGAAAAAGGTTTATATCAGACCCCAAAGAACCTGTCTCGAGAATTGTCGATAGGTGTCCGTTGTTCGAACGAACGAAGATTAATAAAGATTTCATTAAAGGTGTCCAATTTGTGTTCCACGGTCAGAGAAGACTCGCTCGATTTCCATTTCGTTGTATTTCCAGGGAACGATGCTTTGGCCGCGGAAGCTGGTAGCAATGCCTATAGAGATTGATGAAGAAGACGAAATAAAAAAAAAGTTCAATCGAGTAGGGACGGCCTAATAAACGTACAGGACGGATGATGCACTCTCCGTCGCTATATGTACACGTAGACTTATTGTATTATTGTGATTAACGTTGTTTTCGACGTGGCCGGCTGATTACCGATAACGATTGTTCGTTACAGCGACTAAGTAAGTTAGATAAGCGCTTCACATATCTCGAGCAACAGCTTCTATGCACATATATGGTAGGAACAATCGATTAATCGTATTTAATGGTAGACACTCGTGTGTCGTAATCGTAATAATTTCTCGTCCCTTTTAGAGTATCGAACGGTGAAGAGAAAAATGAGAGAATAGCGAACGGGTTTCAACGATTATATTTTCTGGCGCATCGTTCGTACAAACGTCGATGAAATCCGATGTATCGATTCAATCAACCACTCCATTGCGAATATTGTTAATCGCCCTACGAAATCGTGGATTACCTCAGAGTTACGAGTACCCCGTGAGGCTGGTCTATTTTTATATACGCAAGCCCGTCCGATACGTTTTATTACGATCTGTCATTCACACGATCGACATTTTTCTACTCTGTAAGAACGGTTCCTCGTTCGAGGAGAAATTGTGCAGGGAACGAATGCCCTTCTCCTAAAGCACGCGCACCCTTAATTCTATATCTGTGCGGATGAAAGAATTAAGACTGCTGCCGTGCAATATTCTACTCGAAATTGTCGTTGCTCCAACGAGAAATCCCTGCACGTGTACACGACAATCAAACATATTTTGTTATCTATCGTGCTGTACTCGATATTGGTGGTAGAATTTAGTACGTAGCTGTTTATGTCCAAATAAAAGCAATATACACGGCAAGGCTATTTTTTCAAGGTATTCGATAAACTGCTCGCGAACTTCAACCCCCAGCCCCTAAGGAATGTCCGAGGGATCACCGTATACAAAAATTAATTTTTAAACCTAATTGTTTCCCTAGGGAAAAACTATCCGTTTCTAATGTATTTTCCATAACTCGTTCATAAATATAATAAATATAAGTACGTTCTCGCGTTAAGTTATCTATTCACTATCCATTAATATATATGGTATGAGTGCAGAATTCTATTTTTCATTTACATTTACTCGCGAACAAATTAATATTCGATAATCCTTCCGGCATTCCCCTTTAATTCTTCTTTTAAGAATTCCGTTTATTTTGTATAAACCTCGTCCGTGGTTGAACGCACGTTTCGCGCCATCTACTGGAGTGGCAGCGACTCTAAAATCTAAAAGTACCTCTATCAGTCCCCAATGGAATGGCAGTCTATCTTACAGCAATATGGCTCCGCTTCTAGTGATCTTGTAACGCGTTAAGGACTTGATCGCGTGCATAGCCCGTAGTTTGGCGGGTTTAACGATCGGTTCAACAAATCCTGGCCACTTGGATCGTCGATCGAGAGTATGTCGATGACCGGCAAATGGGATTTGTCCCGCGAGGACATCAAAATTGCGGACAAGGATGAAAAGGTGAGTGGTCTGCGACGAGCTGAATGTCATTACCGCTGGCGCTTGAGGTCGTGGGCGGCATGGCGGGAAATTCAAAACTGATTTGTTTCAGGAACTCCTATTGGAGCACGACAGCGATCCGGACGAAGATATGCTGTTTAAGTGAGTTCAATGGATGAAATCATTCTTTCTATGTCGAGTAAAATTATTCCTGAGAAATATTAATAGAAATACTTATGTTTTAGTCGACCGAGCACATCGTCGGCGGAAACTAACGGGGATGGAAAGATGAATAGGTAGGGGTGCATTTAATCATTGCGCGTGGAATTGTATTTGCTTCTCTACTATGTTCCTGCCGGGTATTTTGTAGTAGAAGATCGCTTGAAAAATAATTCACGAACGTTCGTTGCGAGATGTATAAGATTCGAATATCGATAATCGATCATTGTTTTGTTTTCCGGGTCCAGTGTGAGGCTGCAAATACAGGAAGTCACAGACGCGATGCGAGAGAATGTGCAGAAGGTAATGGAACGCGGAGAGAGGCTGGAGGATCTACAGGAAGCCAGCGATCGATTGAGTATGGCCGGAAACGAGTTTAGGGCGGCGGCGAGGAAAGCGCAGCAGAGGGCATGGTTACAGAACTTCAAGACAAGGATCGTTCTCGTTGCAATCACGGTGACAGTTGTCATCTGCATTATTGGTAGGGTGCAAGTTGTTATCGGACAGTGCATGATAAGCGCATGCTCTTCCTTTGTTGTATATTTCATGTTTGGAAAAGGAATGCTTAATCATTTCGTTCCTGAAATGGAGAAAAGTTCTATATTTTCGTTCAACGAGAGACGATTGCACTAAAAATCTGGGAAACAATAGATCTAAAATTATGTTGACACTGCACTTTTGATTTACTCGAGTTTTTAGTCATTCTGATTTTGTTTGCGCATTTCTAGTTAACTCGTCGAACGTCTTTGTTCATCAAACGTGAACATGTGTACTGCACCATTCTTCTCTCTCCCTTTTCCTTCAAATTGCGTTTACCAACGCAAATGATTAATTGTCGCCTAAAGAAACCGTTTACAGCACAGTTCACATAGTCAGATCGACGCGTATCGTTTTCAGTTCTGGACATCATGGTGCTTTACCTGGTTCTCAGATAGCGAACACGGTGTAGCGAGCCTCGATCGTTCGATGCCAGGTATACATCACAGTTTTCCTCTTCTAAACTGCTCACCCACCTTCGCTCTTACTTCGTTCACCTGTTTCAATGGCTAGGACAGGCTGCCTTCGAAGTCGTTGCGAAATTCGCCGCATCTCAAACCCGATTTCATAAATGTGTCACGCGTTTCCCTGTATCTCTGACATTTTTCATTGCCCCTTTAATTATGCACGCGTTAAGTCTCGCTTCGAAACTCTTTCACACTCGACGCACTTTACGCATTATTGGCGTTTTATTTTTCAGTATCCATCGTCGTGAAATATTCGTGACTGAGGCCTTACCAGACTGAAACTCGATCGTTTGCGAGCGTATATTGATATTTGTACCTGTCTTTCATGGATTGTATACGTGTATTATTATTATAATTTTTTATAAATATATGCATTGTTATTCTTAATCGATTCGCATTAAACCTAGCCATTAGTATTCCGTTGGAACGGGTCGCTCAGAGACTCGTGCATAGTAGCTTCGCAAGGGATTTCTTTTTACCGATACGCACGCCGGTGTTGCGACTTCTGTCCCTTCGTTGACACTTATCAGATTTTGCCTCGTTAATCAATTAGAATAACCGTAATTGAATTTAACTCCGCTCCAATTATTAATCTTTCGCCTATTCCATGGTAATGCCCGACATTTCACGAAAACGAAGCGCAATGTATAATAATTCGTTCCGTTCGGTTCCCGAACATCGTGGTCATTTTTCACATAAAAGTGAATACATACAGCAACGTGCACACGAACTTTCCCCCTCCTCGTGTTCTACGCCACTGACTATCAATGACCATTACTTGTTCCTTTCACGGCACGATGTACGTGTAGGGGAGTACAGACGTCAGTAGTCAGTCGCGCGGTACACATTCTTGTTCAGTGGTCGCTTAGTTGTCGTTCAGTCGCGGCCTCGAGCATCTGCTCGTATCGATCGTACTCGTCTACGAGACCGCGTTTATCATTTGTTTCACGTGATCGACAAAGAGTTCCGCGGCGATCGAACGCGCGCCGATAAATTGATCCGTGCGCGTTCCTCAGAATAAAGAAGCATGGGTGTGAGCGAGGTGGTGGTCGCGGCTCTGTCCGTATTTATCATCGCTTATCTGCTCAGAGGGAAACGGCGACGCTTCGTTTATTTGCTGTGCAAGACTTTGCCTAGAGACGCGCTGTGAGTATTCGAGAGAGGCGAGTGAGTTTCCCATTGAACGAAACGAAAAACGTGGAACGATTAACGTCGCAACGAAGGGACGATGTATTTTTGCGCGTCAATTTTTAGCTTTTCAATTCAATACCTCGTGCCCCCGTCGATGCATTCGTCGGGCTAATCCGATCTCACTTTCGTCGCGTGCACTCGAACGATCATAATAATAACAGGAATGTTCAATCGTTTCACATCCGAACTTTGGGGATCTGACGTTTAGCGTTAATGCGGCAAGACCACGTGCTCGTGTTGATAATCGGGGTATGCGCGATTGTAAGACACAAGAAACGCGAGTCACCGGCTAAAAGAAATATTCAAATATACCATGAGAAACTCTCGAGCCGATATTCACGTCGAACACCTGTTCTCCGTCACCTTTTGTGCCGCCCATTTTTTGCGATTTTTACGATTCCCATTCCAACGGTACTTCTCAACAAAGACCCACTTTATTCAGTGGCTCGATTTGACAGAAACACCCTTTTCTGAATGACACAGAAATGTAGAACGACAGAACTCGTGGTACACACAGCGTTTTGCAGTACGATCCAAGTTCCTGCGTCTATCTCATCCTTTACAATTAGATCACTTAAGAAATTTCACGATACTATTGAACGCGATCAAAGGTCCTCCATTTGAACGAGCTCATGCATGATCGTGCGTGCCTTTGAACGATCACGTGATTTTCTGGAGCAGCAATTGATCAGAAGACAGGAATTGCAATCGATGCACAAGTTTCGATGAAAATCGCCCGCGATCCCTTACGCGTCCACGTATGCCCGTTTCGTATCTATCGTTTCGTCATTGATTTTCCTCGCAGAATCAGCCATTGATTCGACTAGCCTGATAGAGTATATACATGTTCATCGTGTATGCGTGTGGTCGTGCACACAGTCGCTGACGGACGCATCTTGCGCATTGTGTCACTGTGAACGACCATTGTAGGACCAATATGAAGCGCATGGAATTTAAACAGCCGGCTGAATAACATTGTTTTGAAGCCGCGTTTACTCTCGATGGGACATCGTGTAAATGCGTTGAGTTTCGAGTCCCGGTAGAACCGGTTTCGTCTGGATCGATTTTAAAAATGTTACGTAGCTTCCGTTCTTTAATGCCGCGTTTTAGATTGCTTCTTTTTAAGAATGTAGTTGTTTCAAAAGCTGAAGACAATAATGAGTGTAGGGGAAAGGTTTCCTTTTCGTGAGCAGGGTGAAATATAAAGTTAGATAATTATTGTTGGACGTTTTTTTCTCTCTCGAAAAATCGGAATAAGGATCGCCGATCAGAATCTTCCGTTGGCCAAGTCAATGCAAAGTGCAGGGGATCTTTTCTCGCAGATACTAATTGATAAGATTTCGTGCGCGGAATATTTTAGATAAAGCCGTTTAAATTTTTAACAGATAAATAAATGATGGAGTTGTTCAAACGTTGCACCCGGGCTTATCAGAGACGCTAATTTTGTACCTCGGACTTTGTCGTGAGACGAACAAAATATTAATATTTACACTAGTGCTGTTAGCACGGAGGGATTTCTGGAGCCTGACTCATAAATTCTTCTGCTAAGAATTATTGAAATAGTAATAATAACGAAATCCTTTTGGCACTTCTATCTTATTAAATCAATAATGCACCGCCATAATGCTTGATGCGATAATCGTATTGAATCGATTCGTAAGGGCGGGCTCAACAGGTTGATGGAATGCTAGTCAGAGTAACAATGACGCATCGACGTTTCGTTAACTTTCACGCGGCTGCTGAACACGAAGCACAGGTAGTAAGGCAAACGTTATCAGTGAAATTTCTGCGGCGGACGGGAAAAAGAATAAACTACGAAATCTTGCTTGCTAACGAGTGCTGGATACCAGCGCTTACGTACCATTAAGCGCTATTCTATCGCTACTCGAACAGCAATCGTCTCCATTGCCCTGCGCCGGAGTGGTGTACCCGGTGCAGTTTCCTACGAGACCACATTTTTTCCTTCCAGTTTATACATTTCTCAGTAGATCTTTCGTGTAATTATTGATTTTGTAATGTTAAATAAAATTGGAATATGTTTGAGAAAATATAGCGCGTGGACAATTTGCACGATAACCCCAGCATGACAATGCGTACCATTCTTTTTTTCTTTATAGAATATTCTAGCGCGAAATTATTGTCGGGATTTAATTGTGACAAATAAATGTTCTTGCATCTTTCGACGTATTGTATTTGCATAAAAATCCGCTCTCTACTTATCGATCCAAATTTTGTTTTCTCGAACCTTGGCACTCGACGTGTAACAATGGCATAAATCTTGAATTGTTTTGTACAGTACATATTTGGACGGGTAGAGGTAAGGGCAGGTCAAAAAGCAAAATCAATGATCAAGAGATTAACAAGCGATAGCTGGTTCTCTGCTCGCATCCCAGGAGTGAAAATCTGTCGTGAGGTCGAGACACGGCAACGAAACCGCGAGTGATGCACCGCGGCCGTGGGTTTTATCCTCATACCTAGCACGCACGGCTCGCTTAGTTATTTTATTTGATTTCATTTAATCACCGTGGAAGCGCTAGAAGGGGCTGACCGCTGGTGTCGTATGCTCACCGCGACACGAGAACTTCGAAAAAGGCGTAATCTTGCGTGGACGTATCAGTTGTGCTTGTTTGCTTGGTTATCCTTACGTGCTCATCGTTGCACTGAAATATTATTTTTAAGTATCCTGCATTTTCTTCATGAATATTGTTTAACAGGGCAAAAAATAAAAATTCCTCATTTTTAACTGGAATCGTTTCTTAAACCTGTACACGTCGAAGTAAAGTCATTTGAAGAAGGAGCGGGAGTATTTTGCACGCCTATTTTCGAATTTTGACGATCCGCTTTCGGCAATCAGACAGGTGTCGAGGAATGAACGGCGTATAGCCTGCGCTCGCGTAGACACGTGTGACACGAGTGTGTCGAGCGGTGAAATTACTCAATTGCTTCCGAGAGAAAAGAATATAACGTTTGAGAGGAATATGATGTGCCGCGGCATATGTACGCATCATCGAGTTAGACAACATGTATGTAACTATATTCGTCGCCTGTACCCTAATTCGTTTCAAATCATTCCATTCAGTCCCTTTACAACTGACCCCTTTCCCATCGCCGATTCGTGTCACGTAGATCGCGCGGAATTACCCGAAAAATTGTCATTCAGTCCGATCCAATGACAAGACTGATTTTCCATGAAACAGTTATCTACCTATTGGACAGATCAATTGATAAGGTTAACACGTACAACAATGCTATCCTAAATATTCTGAAAATTCTGCGATATCTAACGTATCAAAATCCGCGAGAACGTTCATCTCCCAATCAATCAAACTTTAATTATCCACCTTAACATTAAAATTTTCTGGGGGCAACGGAATTTCGTAATGATACGAAAGGCTCTTACAGAAATCGTTTGAAATATTATTTTTCTTCCCTGTTAGGGCTTCGTATAGGTTTGCCCGTGTGAACGCTTTACTATGGTGGTGGGAATGGAAACGATACACGGTGGCGAAAATTTTTACTAAGTTTGCCACCGAAAACCCGAAAAAAATTGCTTTCATTTTCGAGGACAAGGAATGGACTTATAGAGAAGTAAGTTATTAATTATTAAGAAAGTCTCGCGTACACAGCGATGCGTAATACTGGGAATTTGCACATAGCTGGAAGAATACAGCAACCAGATAGGACGTTACTTTCGTGGGACATCTCTTTCACGCGAGGACAGCGTTGGTTTGATTTTGGAAAGTAGACCAGAATATGTGGGAATATGGCTGGGGCTGAGTAAAAGTGGTTTGGTGGGTGCTCTTCTTAACACAAACATCCGGCAAGATGTCTTGGTGCACAGTATTGTGGCCGCGAATTGCAAGGCTGTTATCTTTGGCGAAAATTTTAAAGGAGGTAAGATTATCCAGGGGTCTTTTAAAATCGAATTATTCGTGGCATGAAAAATCTTGAACAACTATACAATAATCGTTCAAACACGATACAGAGCATGATTATTAAAGTTTAATTTTTTATTTGCCTATTTTCACGCACACAATAAAAATCAGCTTTTAGAAAATTAATAATTGCTTATTTCAAATGTACTAATATCAATATAATGGTAACCGGGCTTGAAATGTTCCCATATTTTTCAATTTTATCTCAATTATTCGTCATCGATATCTTGTAACGCCGCTTTCTTTTTAGCAATTAAGGATATCAGGGAGAAGCTGCCAAATGTGGCTCTATATCAGTGGTCGGAGCTACCGGACACATCGTGTCTGGAAGGAGCGATCGATCTAAAAACGGAAATCAAGAGCATCGACGTAAGTCCCTTGGAGGATGTGGCCCGTGCAACTCCACGGGACAAACTGATTTACATCTACACGTCTGGGACCACGGGGATGCCGAAAGCTGCCGTCATTACCAATCTAAGGTACCAATGTCGCGACGACTTTTCCACGGGATCATGACACTGTTGCATTTTCAGGTATATGCTTATGTCATGCGGCGTCAATTCTATGCTGAATTTGCAACCAACCGATCGCATTTACAATTCCCTGCCACTCTATCACACGGCCGGGGGATTAATTGGAGTAGGTCAAGCATTACTGAGGGGAATTACGGTCGTACTTCGTAGACGTTTCAGCGCCTCCAAGTTCTGGCCGGACTGCGTCCATTATGAATGCACTGTAAGGTTATTCTTGCATTACCATTCGTTTGATACGCGTCAGATGATCGCAGATTATTAGCTCAATTCGCTGATGGCGTAATTGCGGTGATGAATTATAACACACCGTTTGATGAAAGAATCCTCTGGCCATCAGGTCGCCCAATACATCGGCGAGATTTGTCGGTATTTACTTACCGTGCCGCCGAATTCCTCCGACACGGCGCACAACGTTCGATTAATGGTCGGAAATGGCCTCAGGCCCCAAATTTGGAAACCATTCGTGGAACGATTCAGGGTGAAGCAGATCGGAGAATTTTACGGCGCCACTGAGGGGAATTCGAATCTTGGTAAACTGCCTGCACGCCGATTTCTCGGCAATTTCATCGGTCGCAACTATTATTTACATCCGAATTTATTTTTAGTGAACATCGATAATAAAATTGGCGCGGTGGGGTTCGTGCCACTGTTTGCTGGTTCCCTTTACCCTGTAACTTTATTGAGGGTCGACGAGGAGACCGGAGAACCGATAAGAGGCCCGGATGGCTTATGCATTCGTTGCAAACCTGGTTGATAAATCGTTCCTACGTGTAACAAGTTTAATCGTTTGTTACTAAAAGTTTCATTAGAACTTTGTTTTCTTCCTTTTCAGGCGAGGCAGGCATCTTCGTGGGCATGATCAATCCGAAGAGGGTGGTGAACGATTTCTCTGGGTATGCCGATAGAAAAGCGTCGGAGCAGAAGATTCTTCGCGATGTTTTCAAGAAGGGCGATCGAGTGTTTAATTCTGGTTGGTAAACGTTGAAATTTAGATAATCTGCTTATAGTTCATTCTTCGGACGCGTCTATAATTAAATTCGATTTTTTCTGGTGCAGGGGACATTCTGGTAATGGACGAACTTGGGTACTTCTATTTTAGAGACAGGACCGGTGATACGTTTAGGTGAATATTTTTAATCTTGGATCTTCTAGATCTCTGCTATTTTTATAATTACGATTTCAGGTGGCGCGGCGAAAATGTTGCCACGTCCGAGGTGGAGGCTGTCGTGAGCAATGTGATAGGTTTGAAAGACGCAGCTGTTTATGGTATCGGGGTAATTAATAGTAAAAAATAATGAAATTTGTAAGAAACGCCCTTCAAGAATTTATTTTAAATACCGCAACGTCAACAGATACCTGGGGCTGAAGGTAAGGCAGGAATGGTGGCCATTTACGACCCAGAGAAGACTTTGAACATAAAAGATATGGCGGAAAGTTTGAAGAAGTCCCTGCCACCGTATGCCAGACCTCTTTTTGTTCGAGTTCTGTCGGAATTACCAATGACTGGCAAGTTTTGTAAAATTGTAACAGATATGCCGGTTGATTTTAGGCTGTTTAGATTTTTCTCGCTTCACAGCCAAATTTCGTTACTTCCGTAGGCACGTTCAAGTTAAAGAAAAAGGATCTTCAACGGGACGGATTCGACATTAAAAAGGTAAGTTTCTAATTTGTCTTATTATTTTATAACTTGTATTCTTCAACACATTGCTCTTTCTATGTTGCTCGTAGATCTCGGACCCAATTTATTTTCTCGATTCCTCTGGCATCTACGTGAAGCTTACGGATGAAATTTACAACGACATCCACGAAGGGAAAGTTCGACTGTGAGCTCGAATCCCTTTAAAAACTCGATGAAAGTATAAACAATCTCGATTTTGTATAATTTATATTTATTGGTGAGAGGAAACGAGTCTATTAGACTGATCATCCTTTGTCTATACTAGTACCCGCAACATTCCTGAACTTCTTACTGCGAAGTTAGTCCACGGGACACTGCATTTATATATATTTTTACACGTATTTGATCCTACGATACTCGTTATCGATACTCAGTGATTAAGAACATAAAAGCTCTAAGAGATAGATTTGGCGTATATAAATATATATAGATAGATATATAAATATATAAAAATATATATTTAAACGAAAAGTACTCGCGTCTCGAAAATTGAGAACTGTTAACTTTTAATTGCGTAGATGTATTTTAGCTGTTACATAGATTATTCGGAGACCAAGAGACTTTAAGTTATTTTATAAGGTGAAGCTGGTGACAGCTTGCACGAAACGGCTACGACTGTGTAAATTAACGCGTGTGAAATGAAAGGCCGCGCGTCATAGTTTAATAAATTGTCCCTTGTTGAGAAAAACCAATTCGACCTGGACTTTGTACTCTGGAGTTGCTTTACTTTACGCCCACCCAGTATATTGTCTCTAATAGAAGCAGCAACGTTAGTGCGCAGTCTCGTGCAGAGTACAGTGACCCTCATCGTTATCAGACCTATGTGTAGTATCAGCTCTAATATTACTCAACATATTTAAGCCATGATCGAGCTAAAAATTTTCTAAATATTATATTCCACGTTCTTAAATAAAAAAAATAGCGTCTGTCGGTGATTTCTATTGCTGTAATACTCTGATTTTTCATTGATCGTCTTTTTCAATTCTTTTCCCCGAAAGAAAAAATAATACTCAGTGATTACCACCGTAGATTGCTCACAATGAGAACCGTCGCGAGTCCTCGGTGCAAAAAAAATTCTGTGCTCACAGTTGGTTTCCCTCTAGCGTTACGCAACACATACTCGCTATCGAAACGAAGAAATGGAAAAACACTAGTAGCTTAATGCGCTGGTTTTCGCTGCAGTGCTGCTATCGAGTGTGCACATCCAGACGCACTGCAAACACCGTAACTCCAAACTAAACAAAACGTTTCATCACTCTCTGATCTATAAAAAAAATTACACGCACGAAAAAAAATAAGCCGTCGTCGATCTAACACCAGCCGCCAAAGTTTGATCGCGACCGAATTGAGGCGCAATCGATCAAAAAACTCCTGCACACCTCCCGCTTTCTTTCAGCAAGCAAAAGTAGCACTCGCCAATTAATCGAACCACGGGCAATTGCAACTTGTTTGCCCTCGTCTTGTACACGCTCCCCAGCCTGCTGTCATTTACAGATCTTATCATCTGTTATCGTGTCCAGAATTTAGCCTCGTCAGGGGCTTTCGCACGAGCGACTAAATAGTTTCTCCTGCTTCACGGCCGAGAGAACAGCTGGTCGACTTCCCCGGCCTGTATTCTGTCGTGCACTCGCAAAATGCGGAATCAGAAATTCGGGTTCGCTATAGACCGCGGTGGTACGTTTACCGACGTGTACGCCAGATGTCCAGGCGGCAAGGTTCGAGTGATGAAACTGTTATCGGTGGATCCTGCCAACTACGAGGACGCGCCACGCGAAGGAATTCGACGAATTCTCGAACAGGTACACACCTGTATTTGGGATCTAAGTGCCAACTTGATGTCTGACTGGGATCATTTCAGGAGACCGGAGAGAAAATCGACGGGGAAATCGATACATCGTTGATATCATGGATCCGAATGGGTACGACTGTTGCGACGAACGCTCTGCTCGAGAGGAAAGGTGCAGAAATGGCATTGCTCATAAACGAAGGATTCAGGGACCTTCTTTTCATCGGAAACCAAGCGAGGCCCAATATATTCGACTTGGTCCGTGATTATAAAACAACTTATTCCAATGTCATGCGACGCGGGTGTGTTTATATGAAGCGAAACGATGATAGAGGATTTTGTTTCTCTTATTCAGCAAGTAGTCACTCCTGAAGTGCTGTACAAAAAGGTAGTCGAAGTTGAATGCAGGGTGATACCTGCACTGCCGGGCAGGTGTCAGTTGGACAGCAAGAAATGGCGCAAAGTGAAAGGATCCACTGGCGAGGATCTCTTCGTCGCGCGTGAACTCAACGAGGAAAGGTTGAAACAAGATTTGGAGGAACTGAAGCGCTCGGGGATCCAAAGTTTGGCTGTGGTTCTCGCGCACAGTTACACGTTCGTAATTACCTATGAATTACGCAATTACGATTTAGCGCCGCAATTTAGTATTCGCCAACATTTCATTTAGCTTTCCGGAACACGAGCTCAGGGTAGGCGAACTGGCGAGGCTCGCTGGTTTTCCTCAAATTTCTCTTTCCCACGAAGTTATGCCCATGACGAGGATCGTTCCCAGAGGATTCACCGCTTGTGCTGACGCATACTTAACACCGCATATTAAGCAATACTTGCAGGTATCTTTTCTGAAGGCGTTTGGTAAATTTATTCAGGCAATAATTAAATGACTTTCAGGGATTCTCGTCTGGCTTCAAAGATAATTTAAAAGGTGTGAACGTATTGTTCATGCAGAGCGACGGTGGATTAACTCCAATGAATTCGTAAGTGAAGCCTCGTCGAAACACAAATTTTGCCAGAATGGACAATCGATTAAGAAAAGGAAAATAATCATTTCTTATGCTCCGCTAGATTCAACGGGTCTCGAGCTATTCTTTCTGGTCCCGCAGGCGGTGTCGTTGGTTACGCGTTAACCACTTATGGCAAAGAGACCGATTTACCCGTTATTGGATTCGACATGGGTGGTACATCGACTGATGTTAGCCGCTACGGCGGGAATTATGAACACGTCTACGAGAGCACAACCGCAGGTGTCACCATTCAAGCTGCACAGGTACTTCTAAGAGGAAGAATATTGTTTCGGTTGTTCGGACAACGAACAAATATTAGAATCAAAGAAAAAGTTAGTAAAATCTGCACCGACGAATTTCTTTGGCTTCGCCGAACCGATGTTTCCTTGCGCAAATATATTCCTCGCTAATTACATTGAAAAATAAACGACGTTTCTAAACGTCTCGAAATTCGATTGAAGTTGGACGTGAACACAGTTGCGGCAGGAGGTGGATCGATGCTTTTCTTCAGGTCGGGGCTGTTCGAGGTTGGACCTGAGAGTGCAGGTGCCCATCCTGGGCCAGCGTGTTACAAGAAGAATGGCCCTTTGGCTGTTACCGACGCGAATCTGGCTTTGGGAAGACTGCTACCCGAATACTTCCCGAAAATATTCGGACCGAATGAAAACGAGCCACTGGATAAATCGCGAACGATGGAAGCTTTTCAAGCACTCACGAATCAAGTACGAAAACTTTACGTTTATTAATCGATTGGCTGTTAGAGTGCTGGAAGCGAACGTTATTCGTTCACTGAAGATTTTTCTCTGATTTATAGATCAACGAGTTTTTAACGAAAGGAGGCCACGGGAGCAAGATGACTGTCGAAGAAGTGGCGATGGGATTCGTAAGGGTGGCCAATGAAACTATGTGTCGACCTATACGAGCATTAACGCAGGTATTGTATAAACCGTGAGGCGGTTATGCAAACGTGCCGGGACGAACGAAGTCATGGTACACGTTTTATCAAACAGGCAAAGGGTTACGATACATCTCGCCACGTTTTGGCGTGTTTCGGCGGTGCTGGAGGGCAACACGCGTGTGCTATTGCGCGTTCCTTGGGAATGGGTACAGTATTTATTCACAAATACGCTGGAATTCTGTCAGCTTACGGAATGGCTCTGGCACACGTCGTAGAGGAGGCTCAAGAACCCAGTGTAGAGGTTTATGAAAAAGGTGAGTTTGAATGGCAAAAAATACACAAGGCTTTGATTGTCTACAGTTTTTCGTTTCAGAATCGTTTGCTCGTTTGGACGAGCGTTTCGATACATTGGAGAAGAAGGTTCGAGCCAAACTGGCCGCCCAAGGATTCGCAGATTCTCACATAGTCACGCAACCATTTTTACACCTGCGTTACCAAGGGACCGACTGCGCCCTAATGTGTATTTCGACCGGGAATTCCGAGCATAAAGGCACAAGACACGGCGACTTTTTGACCACGTTCCTGGAAAGGTGAAGTTTCGGACGATAACGCCGCTGTCGACTAGAAAAAAAACCCAAAAATATTAATCCTCGTGGTATTTTGTAAAGGTACCAGACAGAATTCGGTTTCACAATGCCAAATCGGAAAATTCTGGTAAACGACATACGCGTCAGGGGCGTTGGAAAGACAGACATCGAAGAAGATCCAGTTCTTCCTCCCTCTAATCAGCCTGCCAAAGTAGAAAAGGCAAGCGGAACGAAGATATTCGTTGAACAGGTAATAAACAGTTAAGGAGGAATAATATTGAACGAATTATGTATCTTTAGAACACTATGGTGTACTTTGAGAACGGCTACCAGGAAACCAAAGTATATCAATTGAACTCCCTATCGCCTGGCCACGTGATCCAAGGACCGGCTATTATAATGGACAGTTTAAGCACTCTGCTGGTCGAACCAGATTGCACTGGGCTGATCACGTCCCGCGGAGACGTGAAGATAACCATTGGTCAAGGGTTGAAAACCGAGGTCACGACCGAATTGGACACCATTCAGCTGAGCATCTTCTCGCATCGTTTCATGAGCATCGCTGAACAAATGGGCAGGTAGATCGACGCGTGAGACGGATTTATGACTGCAAAGCGTTCATAAATAATTGAAGAATTTTCACCTCGAAGGATTCTTCAGAGAACTTCAATCTCGACGAACATCAAAGAGCGCCTGGACTTTTCTTGCGCTGTTTTTGGGCCGGACGGTGGGTTAGTTTCCAACGCACCGCACATTCCCGTGCATTTAGGCGCTATGCAGGAGACGGTTCAGTATCAGATGAAAGCGTTCAAGGGTCAATTTTCCAGAGGGGATGTGATTCTAGCGAATCATCCCTCCGCTGGTGGATCGCATCTTCCAGATCTTACTGTGATTACTCCGGTGTTCTACAAGTATTTATTTCTCTTTAATTCGTGGAGTGTCGGTTGCGGTACATATTAATATTAGTTCCGAGTTCTAACGAATGGGGAAAAATCGTACAGGGACGCGGAGAAACCGGTGTTTTTCGTGGCGAGCAGAGGCCATCACGCTGACATTGGAGGCATCACCCCTGGCTCCATGCCACCACATTCAACATCTTTGCATCAAGTATGAAAATTCGCAGGCAATTCTCGTTTAATGAATTACTTTCTTTAACGTGTACGCAACATATTTTTTTGCACAGAGATTAATAAGAATACACATTTCTTCTGCAGGAGGGTGCAACGTTCAAGAGCTTTTTGTTGATACACAAAGGTGTGTTTAGGGAACAAGAATTGACAGAAGCATTAATGGAACCGGGGAAAATTCCAGGAAGTTCTGGAACTAGAAATCTATCGGACAACTTGAGCGACCTCAAGGCTCAGATGGCAGCTAACCATAAAGTAATTTCCGTATTAAATTATCGTAATCTAGGCTCATAACATTTGATAAATTTCTATTACAGGGATCATTATTGGTCACTGAACTAATCGATATCTACAGCCTCGAAGTGGTGCAGGCGTACATGGGCCATATACAAAACAATGCTGAGGTCGCTGTGAGGGAGATGTTGATATCTGTTGGTAAAAAGCTTTTACAGCAAACAGGGACCACTACAGCGACCGCAGTGGATTATTTGGACGACGGAAGTCCTATACAATTTCGTTTGGACATCGATATAGAGAAAGGCGAAGCAGTATGTGATTTCACGTAAGCGATCTTCATCAAAGCTAACATAATATATAACATAATTGTTTAGCCTTGGCACGTTGATTTAAAGGGAAAATAAAATTTCAGTGGTACAGGCTACGAAGTATGGGGAAATTGTAACGCGCCTCGCGCTATTACCCTCTCCGCTTTGATTTATTGTCTGAGGTGCATAGTTGGCAGAGATGTTCCCCTGAATCAGGTAACCCGGATATCCTTTAATTACTTTCTATTCCTTTGCTACTTCGTTAATCATCGCCCGTTCTATTTTACTCGCCAGGGTTGTTTAAAACCCGTGAAAATAATCATCCCCAAGGGATCGCTTCTCGACCCATCGGAAGACGCGGCAGTGGTGGGTGGCAATGTCTTGACATCCCAACGCGTAGTCGACGTAGTTCTGCAAGCTTTCGGAGCTTGCGCGGCATCCCAGGGATGCATGAACAATGTAACACTCGGCACCGAAGAATGGGGATATTACGAGACAGTGGCTGGCGGTAGTGGGGCAGTAAGGATCCTAATCTAGGATAAGAATCTAATATTCTGCAACGCATATATCGCATTATCATTTCCAAAGGGGCCAACATGGGACGGCAGAGGAGGAGTGCACACCCATATGACCAACACGAGAATCACTGATCCAGAGATATTAGAACTTCGTTATCCAGTTACCCTTAACAAGTTTTCTCTCCGTCCTGGAAGTGGAGGAGCTGGTGCTCATCCTGGCGGCGACGGAGTTATCCGTGAAATGACTTTTAGGTAATTAAATTCAATTCGAAGAACATTCGTGCATTTCTAAATTCATGTTGGGTAACGATGCATTTTTATTTACAGGGCACCCATGACGTTGTCCGTGTTGACGGAGAGAAGAGTGAACAGTCCGCCAGGATTGGCAGGAGGATATTCAGCGCAGCGGGGGAGGAACACATTGCAAAGAGCTGACGGTAGAAGAATCAATTTGGGCCCGAAAACTGCGGTACCAGTGAAATCTGGGGTAAGACGAACGGTGTTATTGTCGAAGCAAAATCTTCCCCTCCGCGGAATTGCGAATGAAATGATATTTGAATATTTGAAAGATATGATATTTGAAAGAAGAAATGCAGAATGGTCGCGACACCTTTAAACGATTTCAAATTTTTTGTGTAGGATACATTTATTCTGGAGACTCCAGGGGGCGGCGGATACGGTCCTCCAGGACAGCAGGTACCCACGGTTCAGAGAAATCATCGTGGATTCGTCGAGCGTGGCAGCGTATTCGAATACAGAAAAGCACAAGAATCTGTATAACTCGTCCCGACGTTACCCGATGACAGTGATCGGCCTGGCAATTTGTAAAATACGCACAATATTTCTCTTTCTACTGTACGATTAACGAAAGTCAATAAATGTGTCGTCGATGAATGTACAGCGTCATTTCCATCATCCACTCCATCGACTTTCGATGATAGCCAATATAATGTCATCGGAACTTTCCATAAGAGGGCAATTTCAGGGTTCAATCAGGCGGTAAGCGATTTATTCAGAAACCTCTGAATAAATCGATACGACGACCGAATCAAATTTACTGGAAGCAGCATCGATTTGCCTGTTCGCTTCATTCGCCTCCGGTAGACGATGGCTACCGTTCCATTTCCGGTCGCAGTAATTGCTGACCGAAATATCGCGACCCCGTGCACACGTGCAGCTCGAAACTTCCGATTGCACTTCCATTTGCCCGAGACATTTCTTAGATTCTCGCGAGCCCCGTCCAATATTCATGCGCGAATTACATTTCACATTAGAAATGGTAGCTAGTGTCGTCGCACAGAGAATCGTTCGATCGCTTCCTCAGCCCTGCGAATGAACTCCTTCACGATGCTCGCCGTGTCGTATCGCACGAGGGGAGAAACAGAAAGGTTTTTATTTGGTAGGTCTCAGCCGGTCGAAAAGCTTCTATGCGCTACGTTCTTTTCACTGGGAAACATCGTCCAAGAAAGTTCTACGGCGCAACATTAAGATGCATCACGACGCGCGGTGCGCCAAGGTTCGTTCACAATTAGTCCATCTGAACGAACTGCTGATCCTAGAACTTGTACGTGCCGGCCCGTAAAAGGTGGGAAGCTGTGACGTTTTCTGAAGACGCGAAAAAGAATTCTCTTTGTCGGTTTAAAAGAATGGCCTCCGCACAAGAAAACGTTGATTGAATAGCGGGTCTATTTTTTTTCCCATCCCCAGGCTTCTGCATTGAAGGATTTAACGCTGTTCGAAATTACTGTCCGCAGCGATCGTTTCGGTGCATCTCTGGCGACAGTGCACGCGGCGTTATGATCGAGAAATGATAAAGTTTTTGCGAAAATGTTACGAATGCCCGAGTGTTCGCGAAAGGGGAAGCAGAAAAGTTGCATGAAAAACGACGAAAGTTCGGCGAAAGTTTCAGCCTGCTTGCAGAAGTTACGCCCCTCCCCTTGTCGATACGAGCGTGTGCTTCGGCTAGTCAGTGATAGCTGATTTTTGCGGAAATCCTGCTGTCGTACGAAGAAACTTCCGTCGAAGATTCGCTCCGAAATTATTTTCAAAGAGTTCGTACGCCTCGGAACTATCCTACCGATCTTGCAACCTCGATGATTCTTCGTGTTTTTATTCTAATTTCAATACGTCCTCGACACGTCTGTCAGTTTACACGACAGGGCCAACTGTGTTTAATTTGATTAAAAATTTCAGCCGTTTGTCGCGTTCTAATATTCTCCGTCGTAGTTTCATGTATCAAAGCTAGCAGGCTGTGCAAACGATAATTAGGTGACGTTCCTTCAGTCGCTGTAAGCTTCAGGAATTTTTCGTTTACGCAATAATTCGTTCTAAACACCTGTCGGATTGTTCCTCTATATAAGCACGCCTTTGTGCAGATATGGATCAAAGTTCGAGCGAAAGCAGTCTGAATGAACACCTCGGCCACAATGAAGATACTTGTCATCGCGTTTTGCTGTAGCTACATTTTCGTAGGAGCTAACTGCAAAGCACTATTTAACCACGTCGGGAATCCAGGGCAGCTTAATTCCGAAGCTAATTCACCTGTCCACGGGCAAGTAATTTCATCGGAAAAGGACCATGCGGTTTCCCATGGACCCTTTGACAAACTTCTGCAAGTTCTACGGAAAAACTTCGAGCAGGTGGGTGCCAATGACAATGCGGGCTAATTACTTCGTCCCGCTCTGAAACACACTGCGGAACGTGCAAACTTTTTCCAGACATTAAAGTTCAAGTTTGAAAACATCCCGAAGCATAAACACGCGTCATCGGGCAATCAACTTCCGCTGGCTATATTCCCACGGTCAGAAACGACCGATTTGGAGAAGAATGGCGAGGAAAAAGTGGAACTTCCGTTGCGAAAATTGAATCGACGATCGTCGGCGTCGGTACAGGCGAGAGAGGATCCCCGTTCGTCCAGGCAAGCTTTCAATCCGAACAGCAAACTTAGCCCCGATCCGCGTGCGTTCAGCTTCTTTCTTTTGATTTTCAGCAGGTATCGTCGCGAGGATCAACAGTCGAACGAGCGGCAAGGCAACGCCGATAACAACCCGTTTAAACATATCTTGGAGTTCCCTTTCAGAAAGAGAGACGTAGAGGCGCAGAATTATCCGAGTCTTTTCAATTTGATAAATTTTTTGTTCAAAAACGGCCCGTTGGACTATTTCGGCCTGCCTGGGCATCCTATTAGAAAACTCATCGAGATCTTCAGGCAGAAGGTGGCGTCCAAACAAGAAGACGCGAGCGACGATCAACAAGCAGATAATCGATTGATAAAAAAATTCTTTGAACACGGTAAAGATGTATTGGACAACTTGAGAAAAATATAGAATCCGATGCTGACATTTACGGGACAGCAGAAATTCGTTCGCAGTCCGTAAAAGATGCTAGAATATAGTAATCTGCTTTCGTTTTATTCCGCTAGTACCTATTAACTGTGCTGCCTATTTTTCTTCAGCGAACAACACTTTATTCGGTTCCATTGAAATAAATAGATCAATAAGTATAATCGAGTTTATTGTTAGCTGGTTTCGAACATACGAACTGCCGGCGTATCGACCAAGCTACAAAAAGCAACAGTGAATCGCGGAGAATTGTAGGGGTTTGCGCGTTTCCCTCTGGAACGGAGTTTCGAGATAAAACTGAAGGAACCCGAGAGATGTTTTCGTGAAGAAGCAAGAGTGCTGCGCGGTTATTACACGGCTCGCTGTTTATTTGCTGCGAAATTTTTTCCATAGACGGAACGCAGTTTAAACAAAGAAATGAAACGGGCGTACGTTCGAACTAGCTGTTGCCGAAACTCGACAAGAATAGCACGCAAATTTCCTACCGTCGTTCGTATTGCTATTAATGATCGTAGAGATAATGATTCGAGCAGGGATGTGTGTCGAACAATTTGCTGCATCAGCGCAATTTAAAGTAGCGATCAGTGCAGGACTGCAGGCATTCCTTAATTAATCACGTGCCGAATACACAATGCATATTTGATACGCGAATCCGTTTCGCATTAATATCCTAATTAGGAATTTATTCGAAAGTTCGGTAAATCGAATTAACGAGCAGGATATATCGCCGTAATTGATCGATCGAATTAAGTGGTATTAATTAATTAACCATTTTTTAAACCTATTTGGATGTTGTGGTAAAACATAGGAAATTCTCCGGGGCTTCGAGAGAAGGATATTTCTACTGTACTCGCTGGCGATAACGAGTACCATCGATACGGTCGACGGCAGAGGACTTCGATATAAAATTCCGCGAGCGAATTTTCCCCCTTTGTCGAGGCCTTTTCTTTCATTTTCCACTCGGATCATTCTGCCAGGATTACCCGCGTTTCGTGCTTTATTCCCGCAAAGGTTCCGCCATAACTCCAAGAAATCGGCACGTCGAAAGACGACTCTCCCGGCCACGGTATCTCCTAGAGAGGACAGCCAGGACAAGCCGGTATCACGCGATCATGCATCCACCGACGAGAAAATATCGAGGTGCAAAGGATACCGGTACCTGCCCGTAAAGGAACGAATCATTGAGCGTTTTTTATCTTTCTTACAAATGGACGTTTCCACGCGGAACGGTAATCGTTTAATTCCCCGACCGCGATACGTTCGTACTGTTAATATTTTTACGCGCACTTCGACCCCCCGTTACTCCCGGGACGCATTCTTGTAAGGGCTGGAATACTTACTACGGAATCACGTTGAGGCTGCGTAAACGTGACCGACCGTAGCACAGGATTTACTGGAACCGCAGCTGGACCCTCGACCATTCGTTTCCCGGGAAAATGTTACTCGCACGAGGCCGGCATGCGAAGGATGAATTCTTTAAATCCCCTTTTGGGATCCTCGCTTGCAGATACATTAAGAATAAACGCGAGCCACGAAGTTTCTTCCACGTTATTCGATAAACAATTTATGGCTTCTGCCTCGCGTAATAGTATCTTGAATTCCTCATTAATCTACTCGTGAAACGTGGAATAGTATTCCGCCGTTGCTGCTTCGAGAATACGCGGGAATCCCATTCAGGACTAGACGAATGTGTTCCCCCTCGTTTGAAATCGTTGTAACACAACGGCCCGGGTAAATTGCACGCGTGTTCGCTCTGACGCATACGAATGGCAGACGCAAAGGAAAAACGGTGGCTCGGCTGAACAGATAACGTTTGCGAATCCAGAATCGCGTGAAAGCAACGTTCCTCGAGGGGGGGGAAACGGCGTGCGAGTCTAATTGTGAGAGATGCGAGCGACTGAAACGAATAGAAACGGAAACGGGCGAAACAGGGTGAACGATAAAGGGGTGGTCAGCTGGTGCCAGTGGCACGTTACCAACCGTGCCGCTGACATAAATTTTACTCCTCTCTGTACCGTTTAGTGTAACGATTCTAAGCGTATGTCTGCGCCGATCTTCTTTACTCTCGCGTGAATCGTTTGGCCAACCGTGTTCTCCGCAACCGTGGAAAACTATGGAATAAGACCGTCCTGGCTGTTCGTTTTGCGCCGGGAACAAACGTTCCGTATTGCGATGATTTACACTTCACGAAAGAGGGAAAAAATGAAAGACTGGACGAGACGATACACCGCGGAAGCAACCAGAAATATGTAGGAACCTGGCAAACACGCACGCCTTTCCTATTCAGTTTTATTTTAAAATACAATTTCGCCCACCCTCGCAATTTTCGGAGAGTTCGCTCTTTGAAGATTTACTCGAGCGTTAGAAGAAGCGTTTGAAAGTTTACGACTCCAGTTATCGTCACGGCTGACGCGTCATCCGTTAAACGCGATGTACAAGCTTCTTGCTCGCAGAACAATCCAATTTCTACGAAAAATTGAAGGCGTCCAAAACGCAACGGACGCGTTTGCTCAGCAACGGGCGACGTTGAGAACTTTAAACGGAGTTAAACTCTTGCGAGAGGTAATCGAGCCGGAATACGACGCAAGTGGATCGTCGAAAGATTCCTTGCACCTTCTAATCCTTCCCCAAGCCAAGAGCAGCGGGCTTCTTACAGGGTTCTCCGATATTTGTTCAATATTATGACGGTCCTTGAGTAACAATGCGCGAGAGGAAACAGCGTCAGGCACAGAGGGGCGGCAAAGCGAGTGAAGCGGAAGGCGTTTACCGTGTAGCATTGTCTCCTAATGGTACGCAGTACTCTTTAGAAGTTCTTCCGAATTTGGGTCGCGTGCTCGCGTTGCTCGCTTTAAAGTCGGTCGACACGGGAAATCTGTCTCCAATTACGCGAATCCTTTCCAGGGAAACGTCGCGGAATTCGCGGGGCCGTCACGCGGGTGCAAAGTTTCATGAATATCAATAGAAAACTTGTAATCGCTGGGAAAACTTCGGCGAGCGAAACAGTTTACTGAATCGAGAATCAACCGACGATCGTCGATCGAATCGTCCAGTATACCGTGTCAATATTTCTCCTCAGGTTAGCCCGTCGTTCGCAGCGATGTCGAAAGTGTCTAGAATGTTTAAAACTCCTTTGAGTTTGTTCAAGCGACACAAAAGTCAGAAACCGGACGAACCGAAGGACTGGCGATACAGAATGGGAAGGCTCGCGTTTAATATGTCGGTGTACAAGAAGTACGGCCTCTACACGGACGACATGCAGGACGACGACAATCCCATAGTCCAGGAAGCGCTGCGTCGATTGCCGAAAGAGGTGTTGGACGGGAGACATTTCAGGTATCCATTAAAACACTATGTACTCGCGTCTCGCTGACGAATTTCTCACGGTGACATTCACGTCTGCGAACACACGATTCCGTGGTTAGCATATTTGCGAGGGGTGCACGCCCCCGAACTATGTACGTATGTGTAAATCCTCGGGTGACCAGGATTACGGAATTTCCAGGCAGATTCGAGCGGTTCATTTGAATTTCCTGAAAACGTATCTGCCCGTGGAAAAGTGGGTCACGTACGAACAAGATTTGAACTACCAGTATATGCGCCCGTACATGGAGGAAATCGAGAGGGAGAGACAGGAAATTTTCGATTTCGGTTGCTCTAACTATTCGCGGAGCGACTGGCCCGCCGATGAGGTGAAGTAAAATCGACGTCCGCCTTTTGCTTCGCATGATTCTGAGATACGCATCGCGCCGGTCGAGGCAAAAGGAAAAGGGAACGAGAAGCTCTGGTCGAAAAGAACGTCGAAGGATAAGCAGCGTTGGGTACACACAATCTTCCGTAAGCTTTAACGAAATTCGCGTGGACGTAATATGAAAGCATCGATCAATGTAACGCAGATCCTCTGCTTCCTGTGAATAGCCGCGGCGCTTTAGAATACATAGCGCGAATAATAGGGGCCATGAGAACGATAATTCTGGTAATAAAATTTCCAAGTTCTATCTTCGAACTCCCTGCGTGCAACGAATTCATTGCCGACTCGAAGAATTCTTCCAAGCTCGTGTGTTTTTTTTTCCGCGAGTGCACGCGTGGTGGAAAATCGGCACCGCGACGATAAAAGCGGATGGCGTTAAGGCACGGTAGCGGCGCTGGTACTTGATGATAACTTCGTTATCTCGCTGCCTTAATTATGGGCCACGCATTCAAGTGGCCGCCATGGTAAGAATGTCGCTCGAGGGATTTGAAAGTTGCTTCTTCAAGTGCATCGCGCGTTGCGGCCGGTGGTGTCAAGGAGGCTCATGAAACTCCACCCTGACCTAGGCAGGATTCGTTCTCGACTCGGCAGTATGTATTCAAAACGCGTCCGGCTGCCGTGCGGGGACGGTTTTCGCGGATTGCACGTTCGCCTTTATGAGCAGGTAGCCCGCGTGACACGACTTCGTTACGACTGAAATATTTTCGGCACGAAGAAGCCGCCTAATTATCGGTTAATTATCGGCGCGATACCCTACGTGCGCGTATCGCGTATCGCAAATATTTTTTTGATAAGGAATTGTTAGACAAATTTTATTATGCGCCGTGATATTTAATGATATGCCAACATGCTGCAGCTGTCGAGAACGGCAACGCCACTTTACACCTGACAGCGTAACGGCGCGTATTTATTTTTTATATTTAGGTTGCACGGCGGTGTTTGAAGAGAGCACAATTATATTGCATGCATGAACGTTTACATAACATAATGAACGCAGCGTGTTCGCGATGCTGGATTTATTTTGCAAGCTCAGTAGAGTGGCCGCACACCGGTACAAGCATGATTATCCTGCAACGACGCGTTCCTGAAAGGCAACTTCGGTCTTTGACTTCGGGGTTACGATCGCCGCTGATTGTTTTAGACATGATTACGAAGATCCAACAGAGGTGGTATCATCAAACTTTCGCCAAGAAACTCCGTCTTCCAGTCGAAACGAGACTACGGAAGGGTATTCGCAGATTATGGGATCGATGAAAGGGAAGCTAGGCTTTGTCCATGATTCGAGCTATTAGGTTTAACCAGGATGGACATTAATCGGATATATTGTGAATGATCTAGCTCGAAAGCTTCCTATCGTGCCTCTAATTAAAGATCGCCCTGCTGTCGTTAGAAAATGAAATTTTTGCCCCCTCCCCCCTGGACGGTTAGTGTTGTATAAGTGTTTTACTTCGCCACCTCTCGCAGCATTCACCTGCCTGCGAAGTTGAAAAAAGAACGAACGAAGATGTCTCGCCGGAAGGAAAAATCAATTTTTCCCGGGGAAAGGACCGGCGGGAGGATCTGATTAGCCTCTTGTCTCGAGGCGGAAAAAAGAAGCCGTGCATCGCGCGTGCAGAAACAAGGGGAACTAACAGAACGCGCGAGAGGCGAGTGAAGAGGCATCTTAATTTTTCGTCGACTCGAAGCGGCTCGGACTCACCAGACAATTTTTCCGTCCAGCTAATGGCCGCATATTCCAGGCCGATATAAATTCCCTTATTACATTACCCAAGAGACGAATGAATCATTATGCAGCAGACGGTCTATTAAGACGATGAACTTCCAGGGTTCTACTCGATGGTAATTTGCATACATTCGCCGAGACGCTTCTTATTCTTGCGAACTCATCGAAACTCACTGTGCGTTAATTAGGTGGGAATTACAGAACAAATCCGCAGACTAAATTGCTCGGCAAAGTGATTATAATTCTGTGAACGACAGTAGGGGGGTTAGGTTAAATACCAAAAGAAGATTACTATTTAATCGTGCTATACAAATATTGAAGGGCTTTATCTTTATTGTATTGCCTCGTTCAATTTCGACCGACACTTCGAGGCATTTTGTGCGAGGAATTTATGCGAACCGTATCTGGAGCGCAACAGATTAAAAAAAGAAGAATCGAGACTTTAAGTATCTATATCTATATTTCTTACAGCGGAACGAACGAAAACGAGAAATCGTATTTACTTTCCGTCGAAAATGGAAGGAAAACATTGAACCAGGCCACGATACACGTTCTGCCCACGCTGCGTATTTTTCCAGCGCTATACTTTTAATATCTCCCGATTTTCCGCGATGTGCAACTTATAGAATCATCGAAGCGAATTCGCCTACTTTTCTGGGAGTATTCATTCGATTAATTGTGGGACTTGAAATGTCTATACCCTTGGGACAGCTTCCATGCTGGGGCGATCAAGTTTCTTGCTGGTATTCAATTCGGATAAATAGCTTTCTAAGAACAATGGGTTGATCTGGCACGTAGGAGAAACCTGAGTAGATCAACAGAATCAGAATCATTTTGAAACAGGGGAGTCAGTACAATTCATTTCGAATTGGCAATCGCGAATCTATTTACAATTACAGGTGCGGCAATTAGGATTAATATCTTTCATTCATAAATAATAGATACCGTTTGTAAGATTTCGATCTGCATTTTATTAAATATCTATGACACATATATTTCTGCCTCCCTATTCGAAAATCGAACGCGTAATTCTGTCGAGATTCAATTTGTCGTACAAGTCTCGCCTTAGAACGCATTTTCCCTATTGAATTAAGCTCCCCATTCCCCCGAATTTCTTCCATTATCCCTTACAAGATTAATTTCACCTGAAAGCTACAGACGATCGTAAGCCTCATGACAATTTCTGCAACGATGTACAGGAAGTTGCACTCCTCTCCCGTCAGAGTTTCCTTCCAACTCCATCATTAAAAATTTGTGAAATTTATCGAGGAAGTTGCGGAAGTTGGTTTCAGTGGCTTGGCGATGCTATCACGATACTCATGGAGTCGAGCACGTCTTGCTCTTATTAGTTCGTTAATTTAATTATCCGTAGCGAGAAAGCATTAAGCTAACACGCCACAGAACGGCCTGCGTCTTGATGTAATTGAATCGTAAGATGCCTTTGCTATGCCTACGGAAATCCCATGGCGAACGCAACAATCGATGCGCATTATGCGAAGAGCACCAATGGAATTTGATGCGCGTGGCGGATTGTTGCATTGTTCGCGTGCCAATTCGCGCGATTTTCATCAAGATCCCTTTGTTTCACCAGCCAATTTGACGGAGACAATAAATACAATCAACTGCTTGTTTACGATCCTACAATAACGAATACTTTCTTTTACCTATGGAATTTCTATCAGCGAATGGGGGCGAAAGTAAAGGAGGAGAAACATTTCGTTCATCGAAATTGAAATTTCACTCGGAACGTTTCGAAATCTCTGGGTTGGACGCGATGCCGATAACTGGAGGGTCGATGAATAAAGGGGCATCGAATATCGAAGCGTTTTGCCGTAGCGCTGTGAACGTTTTCTGTTCCAATGAATTATTTTAACAGTATGCATTAGATGATCAATGAGAGAAATGGTATAGCGTGCTATGTTGGAACAGTGGGCATTCGATGCAGATGCGCGGTGTTCACCGCAAAGTGCATTAATCGCGACCGAAAGAAAGAGGAATTTTATTAAAATTCGTGGACCGCTATGTGGTTGCATAAATTGCACCTTTGCGAATTCACGCGAATCACGGGGGCGCTTTAATTAAACGTGACTCCAATAAGAAGTTTCGCCTTTCTCTCGTAATATGTGTAGCAATAAATCCCTGCCGTCGTTGGTTCTTCTGGTGGATACTTTTCGAGGAACACCTCGGAAAAAGGGAATGGCTTTATGTAATTTCCTTTCGCGATTAATTAAACAATTCAACCAGAGCACACGGGCAAACCTCGCACATTCCTGGCTACTGTGTACGCCAGTTCGAGAAACCTTCAACTGTTCAAGCTGTGCTCGCCAGATATTAAATGATTTACGATACCATTCATACTTCTTGCGCACCAAGCGCAGAGAAAGCTTAGAAATAACGCACGATACAACAATTTCTGTCGCCGCGATTTCGTGAACCGGTACTAACGACGACACGCTTGAAGCATAGTGGAATTCTTTTCGTCGATTTTTCTTTAACTATTGTTCCGATTTGCCGGCGCTCGACTATGTCACACACAGACAGTGCATATGTTTGAAACTACAAGAAATTCAAGGCCACAGAACATGGCAAAATGCCACGGAGCAAAGACGTTGCATTTTTTCCACCTCGCCTGCAGCCTTCTCGATTGCGTTCAACCACCGAATCGACGTTAAGAAGCTCCACTTATCTTACCTAGTTCAGGAACTTTCTGGCTGCGTGGCCTGGAGATCAGTATAGTCTTTAGAAACGAGCCAAGATAGTTGAACTTTTCTGTCGAGAAACGGTGTACATACGCGCAATGTTGCAGGCAATATCTACACTGTCGACGGTGCGTTCGTAGAATTCTACGCCGATGGGAATTCTTCACCCCGCCGCGCTGTTATTAAATTCATTTGTAAGTTTACAAGAAACTGTACCGCTTCATTCCTCGCGAACCAGACGATTATTTTTAATAGCAGCGGTTAGAACCAGCCACCGTAACTATTATAACCAAAATTAAAAAAGTTAGGATATAACAGTCGATATCTTTTCAATTTTCTATTTTCAAATAGAAATGATTCGGGTTGCGAATAATCGTAATTGGGCGACATATTAAAAATTTTAGCTTCGCGTATCTGTAATGACTGAGATGTAATTATTATTATAATTACCATGTGCATTCGCCGGTTACCTTACCTTTTACCTTTGCGCAAACCTTTCTTCACATGCGTTCGTTTCTTAACCTAACAATCCCGACCGCGAGAAATAAATTACGAAATATATAAATAATTCGAAGATTTGACTAACTAAATATTCGCATTAATCATATTACGAATTTCACGATAAAAACGCACTTGCATATTGTTTCGAACGTTAATAGTTAATACTACTGATTTCGTATGACGATTAATTATTTCGCGTATCGAACTTGTTCTTTCGGACGACATTCCGATGTGTGTGCGGCAATAGTGTAAAAATATTTCGACGCTGGATATTAAGACTCACCGTTCGCAGACGTTGAACGCCAAAAATATCCATTATTGTATCCATTATTGTATCCATAGTTAGGTATCCATGGCACTTTGCACAATTAGCACGAACACAGTCGCTCGAAAAAATCAGCGGTGAATATGAAACGGCACGCACGCACATAAAGACAAAGGGCTACTGCGTACATCATGGCGGCCGGCCTGCACTTTCTGGACGACGAAAAGCCCTTTCTACTTTCGGTCGTACACTGTTTCGCATGTACCGTTCAAGCTTCCGAACACAAGAAAACCGTCGCGACGATACTGACTCGCAATCCGACGTATTTAAGAACGACCAGAATGCGGTAAGTAGCCATTAAACTCAATACCTTCGTTGTCTCGTTAGAAGAACTTCGATCAACGGCACTTTTAACACTACTACTTCTACAACGAGGTCCTTCTTCCTCAATCTTAAAAAGTACGTTTAAAATCTGATTCGCTCATTGGTCCACCTAACCACCAATGTCACCAATCAAGGCAGAGCGATCAATCGTGTCTAGTCAGTGCATCCTAATGACGCGTTCCTATGCGTTCCTATATTCTGATTTTTGGTACATTGTTGCGTGGTTGCCCTGCTCTCAAAGTGCGTCAACAAACGTCCGGTAGCAGAAGGAAAAGATGGATCGTCAATCATACCTCGACAGCGACCCTGTTTCATTGAGCTTCCTTCGGAATGTATATTCATGATTAAAAAATTGTTAAGGAGTATGACAGCATTATAAATCGAGTAGATAGAGATCGTACAATAGGACTCTGTGTCGTCGATTCTCGCAAACGGTGTTTACAAACAAAATTTCTCTCGACACTGAACCACGACGCCTACCACAGCGAAGACAGTTGTGTTAGTAATATGTATGTATCTGGCTACGCTGCTTTCAATGCATAGCACCGAAATTCTGTTTATCAATATATCGGAAATTAATAAATACACGAAACTCAAATTTTAGATGTGATGTAATCAAAACGAAACGCCGGACATCGATATTGGTTACTCGTAATATTTCCGTCTTCAGTAACGATCATACGTAACCAAAATGACTTCTGCTGCGTAATAACAATTGTTTATAATCGAAAACAATTTTGGTCACTAATAAAGGTAATAACCAACCAAATTTTAGTCATTTATAATCATATTATAATAAATTATTCATAACCAGAAATCTTAAAAATTAAAATTTTTTAGTTACACCATTTTTTCAAAAATTTCTTATGAGTCGAATGATAAGTCTTTATTAAAAATCAACTTTTCAGGATAGAGAAGTTTAACAACTTTTACGGCTTGCAAGCAACCCAAAAACCACGCGTGACGCAATTGTCTGTTGAATTTTTTGTAAAGAAACGCATCGATTTTTCGACATTTCCGCTTGCTGGTGATCAACAATCGACTCGTTTGGGTTGGCCGTGCGTCCCATTGCAAAGCAATTCTGGATGCTTCGTTTC
This sequence comes from Nomada fucata, assembly GCA_948146005.1. Lineage (NCBI taxonomy): Eukaryota > Metazoa > Arthropoda > Insecta > Hymenoptera > Apidae > Nomada > Nomada fucata. The sequence continues at coordinate 4,306,715 of OX411282.1, forward strand.
ACCTCTGCAGAAATTCGATCGATTCCCGGCTACCCGTTTCCTTAATGACACGATCAACACGACACAAGACTTTTTCATTAGGTTCTTTAATTTCTGTGTTGCGTATCGCATTTGCATTTATATAGAGCTGTACCAGCAAGGGTGGTGTTTTTAAATCGAAGATCCAGCACGGCGTGGCCGCGGCCCGTGATGTGCAACAAGGTGCTTAGAATTTGTGGCACATCTTTCATTAACAGACCAGCAAGAGAAAAAAAAACGGGAAATTTTCTTTGATTATTTTTCACCTGGCTATTTCTCGTCCGGGTGTTACTATCTCTTGTAATGTCTATTTTACCTCATAATTTATAACATTGTGTGTTACAGGGAGGAACAGATATTTCTTCCACTTCTGTCGAAAAATCGTTTTAAGCTTCGTGATGCCTGCAAATCTTGGCTATATGCAGCGAATAAACACGTTACGAAGATCCGCATGTGTGGACGAGCTTTCCTATTAAATCACACGTATTTGCATACCGGGTGGGTCTCTCCTCCTGGGAATCGAATAGCGCGGCTCGCTAATACCAGAGAGTTCGAAGGCGGTGTTATGCATGCCCGGTGTTTGTACGCGATCCACCATTAAATATTATAGTTCTCAGACGCGAGGTCTTATAGGTTCCTGTCTTGTTACGGAACGAACGATATCCGGCCGAATTTCTGTGTAGCCATAATTTATAATTTCGAATTGCACTCCGCCACTGTTTATTCAATACCATTATTTACCAGAGCGGTTGGTATCTTACAGCGGCACGGAAAAAGGAAAGACTTTCTCTTCTAATACGAAAAGTTTGCGGTCGTTCCTGTGTCGTGGCGAAAATCGATTCTGGCGGAAGAATATTTAAATAAATGTACGAGTTTGCAGACTGTTCAGTAGTAGAGAAGAAAGAAGTCTAATAAAGGAAGGATGTTGAAACAGAACAGTGCTTTGGGATATATGAGATTGCAAGTTCAAGACACTCTCGAAATTCGACGACTCTTTCGCTGTCTGTTGGCCTCTTCATTGTCTTTTCGTTTTAATTTCCAGCCTTTCCAGCGCTTTGCCATTCAGTGCTGCTCGTCGACTGGTCCAAGTACATATCTTCTATCTCACACAGGATATTAATATTCAGAATTCAAGGAGCCACGGAGGAAGGGGATCAACTTCATCGGGCAGTTTCATTCGTTCGTACAATTTTCTCCGTTTTGCGAACGAATTCTTGCTAAGCGAGATATGGGACGGTAAAACTAAATGCCCGACGGACGATAACGTAGTGAACTAATTGTGAGTATCTAGCTGGCTTATCTTGGATTTCTCCTAGAAAATATTCTATAATGCGGGGAATGCGAAGGGCGAATCTGATCTCCCGTTTGTCACGTCACAGATCGTCTTCAGATTGACTAAACCCAGATAGTGGATGCGTCGTCCATATCGCCATATATCAGCGCTAGGGTAAACGCTCCCAGCGAGAGTGAGACGAACGGTCGGAGGGTAGAACGGACGTGAAATAAGAGGAAGTCGAGCCGCGTAAAGAATGATAAACGTGTGTATTCGGATTCGCAATCTATGAACGAGCACAAAGCGGTGGATAATATGGACTCGACCTCAGGCCGATGCTCCTCTTTTAAACTCGACTAAAATTTTATTTGCCCGATGTATCAGCATTCACCTCGATTACGAACGAGGATCATTCGTTCTCTGCGTTACGCTGTTTCCACCTCTAATTCGCGTTTCCACCTTCGACGAGGCGCCCAGAATGTTAAATGGTCAATGGATTAAATTAGTCCGACGGGTTTCGGCGGAAATTCGTGCGATTAAGCCTGCAGCATCGGAACTTTTGTAACGATAATCCGACTTTCCGCGTTACAAAATATCCACTGCAGGGCATACCGCGCGATGGAATTATTTTCCCAGAATCGTAATTGAAAAAAGGGAAGCTAATAGGACGATGAATTCGATGAATAATAATCGAATGTCGATGAAATCGATGAATTCCAGTAAGACGGGGTTGAATGTCAGAGGCGACAACCTATTTCATCCCCTTCTTCGGAGAAGTCGACGGATGGTAGGGAAGCATCGTGGTCTTTTTTTCAGACAATCGACCGGACGAGAGCTGCGGACGAGGTGTAAAAGCTATCGGTGGGGAAATAACGGATAGGAGAGTGCTAAATGTGCGGTCAGAGGATGAACGGGCTTCGAAAAGAAACGTTGGTAAGTGGCCTGGTAGGAACACGATGTGCAGGCTAACCTTGATTTTAACTTTACTTCCTCTCCTCCCGTCCGGTCGTCCACTATCTCGAAGAGTTCCGTCCGAATCGGGGCAACTTCCCCCCGATGCTAAAACGAACCCCACTGCGAGTATTCCCTCGCAACGGAACGATTTTCCCTTCCCGATCCATCCATTCACCCGTTTCGTTGCCTCGACATTTTTTTCGGATCAAAGGGAACTGGACACAGAATAGAATCGTCGCAATGGTGCGGCAACAATTTTAAATCGTTTCAATGTACAGAGAACTATTATTGAATTTACAGGGTACAGCGGACAATCGTTCTAGTGCTCGAGCAGCTTAGAATCAAATACGCCTGCCCCTTTCCTATTCGGCCCGTCCGAAATTCGTTTCGACCAGGCACGAGTCGATCTTTACGAGGGAACCATTATCGAGGTTCCTTGTAACTGTCCCATACGACCAGCTAGTTCATTTTACTCTCCGGATGCGATTACCTCAATCCAGAACGACGAGGATCTTCTGCTTGGGGAACCGATCGGACCTTCCTATCGATTATTCTGTCGTTATATAATAGATGGCTTCCTAAACGCGACAGCAGTCGACTATTAAGTGGACGGATGTCTCAGGTTCGATTAATTAATTTTCTTGGGAATTTCATTATCGGGGCATTACCCCGTATTATTTGCGTTCTCTTTCTTGCCAGTGAAATTTCATCTCGTGCCACCCCGTTCTCGGATCGTCGATAATCGTGGAGAAGAAGCATCTCGCATCTCGATGAATTCCTGAGAAAAAAGAAAAAAAAAATGTGGCAGGAACGATTTTCGTAGGGTAGGTGTCGAAATTAAAAAATCAACACAATGGTCTCGGTCTGCGCGAAAAGCGAAGGAAACATTTTCGGGGTTCGATCGTGTTCCATCGGAGTTCCTCAGACAGGAACGACAATGGGGATAGGGCAATTTTGAGAAACGTCGACAATCGGAGGTGAGCTATGAAAGAGTGGCTCGCAGGAAGGAAAGTGAATGCCAGAGACCAGGGGACAGTGTTCGCCTCGTCGCTATTACCATACATATTGCGTTGCCATCGCGAATCGCTCTTCCTCTGCAGCCAGACTTTCGCACCTTCCGACGACGCACGCCGCATACGCGTCGCAATTCTAACGGTCAGAAGATTTACGAAAGGATTGAATTAAATTAAGGGGCACGGCATAACGACACAGTGGGAATCGCAGATGGTAGAAGCAGGTGGTAAAAATTGATTGCTTTAAATAGTGTTACGGCGGTACTTACGGTGGACGAATTTTATTTGATAATATCTTGATAGCTTCTTGTTCGTTGGGACAGTTATAATTTTCCTTCTCTCGTTGAAAATCGATCTGATGAATGGATATGAATATTTGATCAATATCTTTCTTATATTAATCTCTCTTTTGCCCGTATAGAATATTCTACAATTATCGTTGACTAATCATCTCGTATACGCGCGTGCACAAATTCCAGATGATTCCCACGTCTTTGTCTTTATTTCGACAATTTATCATCCAGCATCGTTTCTTGAAACTATACGACTCGCAATATCCGTTAGCGAATCGTGAAATATGGACCGTGGTGGAGGTAACGATGGTATTTGAATGCCACGTAGCCACACGTGCCTTCCCGTTCGCATCGCCATGCATCGTGCTCCTCTTTTCACTCGGAACATGCCCAAACTAAATCCGCCGTCAAACTTCCTCTCGTTTCCGAGGATGCAACTCCAAGGGATTTCTGGCCAGAGAACCGCGCACTCCATCGAACGCATTGAGCCAACCCGTGTCCATATCTATATTCGAATTTTCTTATTTCGCGACGAATCGCTACTTTTTTTTTTATCCAGGATTTCTCGTGTCCGCGCCAGAGTCCTGGACAATTGCCCGTCGAAATGAAACTTTTACGCCGTTGATATTTTTATCGGCCGGTCCGATGGAAATCGTGCGAAGCGTTCATTGACTTCTACTCCATCGGATATACGATCCACTGTTCCAACAATTTTCGAGGCCCGCAGGCCGTTAAAGCGGAAATACTCCCTTCAAGAATTACGTTTCGAAAAGGAGCCAATCCCTCCCGGCGATTTTAGCGAAGGGGTTAGTTGTTCTCGGTTGATTTCCCGGCGTCGGTTGTGCCGACGACAATTGGCTGTGCTACGTTATCAGCTTTTCTAGGTGCAGCCGGTCAGGACGTCGAATCGAAATGTCCGTCCAGGCACGTAAAATACAGCGCAATCTGTTCACTGTCGATACGTATCCCGCTGTACTTACGGGCGCCGCGTGTTCCGGCAGTGTATGTGCACGTTCGAGCCACAACGAGCAGATTCATCGGGGGTTACTCTGACGAGGAAAATAAGCTGCACACGAGGCACGAGTTCGCCAACGGGTGGGGTATTAAATGGACAGTCCGGAGAGGAGATCTTTCGAAAACGAATCGCGATCGAACGTGTTCGCGCGAGTGCTGTAGCACTAAGTGTGTCGTGCTCGAAGAGAAAATAGAAATCGAGATCGAGGGGGTAACTTGAAATTGAAATTGCTGCCCGTCCCCTTTTTTCTGTGTTGCGCGTAAAGTCGGTTCGTATCCGGTTAGAGGGGATGAATATACTTGTTGCGCGGATTTAGTCGGGCTTGTCTTAAAAATTGTAGTAGCGCAACGATGCCGCGTCGAATAATAGAAATGCGATTTACAACAGTGAAAGTTTTCCCCCGAAACGAAGGCTGCCAGAGGCGAGTGTAAAAATCTATGGAAGGTAAATTCGGAAAAATATGTGCAGTTCCAGTTTGCTCTCGGAAGTTAACCATAATGTATGGCCCTATGCTTTCGCCGCCTGGATGTGCCGGATTTTTCGTTTACGTCTTTCTTCCGACTGTTTGCAAAGTAATCGCGCTCAATGCCAGCTTTTTTGCCCCGCCTTGTTTGAATAGGCAAAGCTGCGCAATACAACATCATGATAAACTCGCGGATAAACGCGTCGAAGCTCGACGCCGTGTTCAAACTTTTCAGAATAAACGTTTCTCGTTTCACAATGGGCGCAAAAGGGCGCGGGAAAACTATGGAGATAAAATGAAAAGCATTGAAATAATCTGTGAAATGGCCCAGGCAGCGTAGCAATACAATTCCATTGCGGCCTCGCGCGAACCCCCGCAAGAAACCTAAGATACCTTCGCTCGGTGAAATTCTGTGTAACGTTTAATTATTTCTTTTTGCCTTCGATTTCTGAAAGCTATTGCTCGGCGAGGAACGCGGTGCAAAAAGTGCCACAGACGTTCCATTCTCGATGGAAAAGTCGTTCTATAATAAATCCCCGAAGACGCAACGCGAAAAGAAATCCAGTTAACGTTTTTACTCCCTTCTTTGGTGAAGGCTCTCACCCTGTACAAATAGGAACGATGTCTTGATAAAATTAACGAGTCATCCCGTGAATCGTGATCCCCTTTTCGTCGAGGGCGCATTCTACCAACTATCCATTATCCGAACTGGCCAGGAATAAATCAGCGTCTATAAAGATAACACCCCGAAGGTGGCCGGATATCTGCCCCCTTCTTGGGAAGCTTAAAGGAAATCCAACACGCACTTTTAACGAGGTTTTAAAGAGGGAAGAAAATAAGAGCACTTCGAAAAGCGAGACCCGGCTTCATCGATCATCGTGCTACCGTTTCGCGATCACAAGATACAGTATTTCGCATACTCGAATGCGACAGATAACGAATGGATGTAAAACTTCCGCGGGAACAATACCTTGTGCGTGCTACGTGCACGGCATATCATAGGGGACGAAGAAGCAACCGACCAGAAGTTTAGATAATGGCATACCTACAATCTTCCATGCATAAACGTATGCGCGACGAATAAATCAATAGTTATACGAGGGGAAATATCGATTGCCAAGGGTAATATTTACAGTGCTCCGTACTTCCGCGTAACAGCAGCCAATTTGTCGTGCCCTAACGTTGCACACGTCCAAGCTTAGTGCCGCAACTTGCAACTTTCCAAGCCTCGTATTGCGTGTGTAAATCTGCCGCAACAATATCTATGACGTCAAACTGAATAGAAAACATTTCCCCGGGCTTAAACACCTGTAAGCACGTTTACCTAAATAGTTGCCGTGTAAGTTACACGCGTTTCGAACTTGAAGCCACAGAGCCATTAACCCGAGACATTCTACGGAATATGGAGATAGGGGAGTTGAACAGTCTGATACTTGCATTTATCCAAAGTGACAATTAAACTGAGTTCTACGCCGTCCGCTTTAGAAACCTAGATTCTCGATAGACGCGGGAGTGCACTCCCGAATGCAGTATGACCGCTTCAGCAACATCGACAACACGATAACAATTTCCATTTCCGTATTAATAGCTCGTGAAATATACATCATCGCTGTCGCAAACACCGCGTTTCGATAATCAATTAATCCTAACGGACAATGAATAGATCATTACGTTTTGCAGCATCAGCGTTCGTCTACGGGCGATGCTCGATTTTATTCTCTTTTAACAACCGCCCGACGAAGGCTCGCTTTTTGGAAAAATTACCTGGCCGACGCGGCGCTGCGCTTTGTGCCTATGGTGGACAGAATGACAAGGGTATCCATATAATTGGTTACGCTCTGTTGTAAAATATGATTCCATTCGGTTTGGAAACACAAATCCCGATTCGCAAGCGGAAAGGGGAAATTTCGCTGAGGGAACTTGTTCGAGTGTCGTTGATTATGTTATTCGTACGTGGAAGACCAATCGCGCTGGTCGTATCGGCATCTGTTATCCTTTTCGCTTTTCGTCCGCGGATACGCGTACCACAACTCGCTATCGATATTGGACGATTATTCGCGTCTCGTTGACGCGGGCGCAGCGGCGATCGATATGATCGATGCGAATTGGAGTGCTGCGCCGGACTGACGGAGGAAAAAAATTTCATTCGGTCGTAATTTGCTGGCAGGTCGAGCGAATTTTGACAATGAAAATTGTCGGCCAGTGTTTCACGCTCTTTTGAACAGGTGAATCGGGAGACAGTTATTTCCAAATACCTAATTAACGTCGCGAAAATAAATGTTCAATCACGCTCCAAGCAGGAATGGTTTTGCCAGCCAGCAATTAATCCTTTTAGTTCGAAATGAGTTCACATTTATTTTTTTCAGAGATATCGCGGGTACGAAACCGAAAGAATTCATAGAATTGGAGTTTTTATACCGCTCGCAGACATTTCATTATAAATCTTTTGCGTTCCGCTGCAATCCGACGCGATAAATCACTGGCCCACTGGCACATCGGCGGTTTAATTAATTTGTAACAGGTTTCCACAAGTTGCAGACCAATAAAGCTCGGATATTAATCATCGTTCAACTGTTACAAAAGGTCCCTTCTTTCCATCGTTCCCGTTTTCCTTCGAGTTAATCACCTCGCTCCCCCCCTCTGTACACTTGTTTAACTCGCCAAGATATACATCCCCCCGGGGCAGATTTTTTTAAACGTCTTCTTTGCTCTGGATATCCCCCAAGCGAGAGTTGCTGTTTTTCGATGGAACAAGTGGAAACTTTAGACCGTGTAACGAGTCATAAATCATCGCCCGCGGCGTATTATTCTAAATTACTCGTTAAGACAGCGCATACCTTCCATCGAGCCTTCAAATATATCCCGTCGAGATTTCATACACCCGGACAGGATAGTCGACGAACATTTCGTCGATCCATTCACGAGGCACACATTGAATAGGCCACGGTGCAACCAGTTCGCGAGATCAATATATGTAATGAACTCACAAAAGAACGACGAGGCGGACAGAGTATTAAGCGTCTCCGTATAGCCCAAAGAATGCTGATCGATCTTCCAGAAGCACGCAATAAGGCGATCCTCCGCAATCAAAATGCAGCCTGGCGGCTGTAAGCCGAGCTGGGATCTGAATCGTGTCGTGCTCACGGCATTTCGGCCCGCACAATGCGAAGTGCAGCCATTGACACGTAAGGTGTTATGTACCGTGGGCATCGAGGTCGCTACACAAGGGAGATTAGGGTCGCCGAGTCGATATTAAACTCGGAGCCGGAGAATCGACTGATAAGAACCGTCTTGCCGAAGTCCCCGTCGCGAAGCTACCCCATTTACGACATTAATGCTCAAACCCGTGCCGCGCCGCAGATTCTTGTTTCACTCAACGAATTGTCCCGGAACGGTGCCACGGAATACCAGAATCAGTCGAAAGCCGTGATATAATTTATCGGGGTCATCGCGTTCGCCGCAGCTCGACGAGTTGCAAGCCAACTCCGTGAACCGAAAGAATTCTCAAGATCACGCAGGATCGAGAGGCAGGGCTCGACCCGTGGAACTTTGTTTCTCATCGATTCGCCAAGTTTCGCCAAGCAGTTCGATACGCCGACTTCCGTTGGGTCTCGCGCAGTTATCAGTTTGTTAAGCGACAAGCTCAAGCGTTCGGCGAAGTCTCGCTGTAGTCCCAAAGCCCGCAGTAGCATTGAAAGTTTACGAAGGAAGCGGAATGCCTAGAAGGAAATAGAAACGTTTCGATCGCCACGGATCCATAAACCACGTTGTTTCCGGTTTTTCACCTCACCCCGACACATTTTCGCGTTGCTCTTTTATCAATAACCGAGCGCCGGAAGTAGTTATCGATCGAAAAAATCGAAAACGAAGTTTGATGGGATCGAAATGGGAACGAGAACGATTCCACGGTTGAACGTTTCTGGAAACACGTAAGCGTAAACGAATCGCGGCGGGTCGAAACGGCAGAATCCTTGTTGGCGCATAATTTTTGCAATCCAATTGCCGTGCACCGATGTAAACTGATCGTTTTCGCGTGAAGTTAATCGCACTCGATTCGATTTTCTCGCAATTTCCGGCGCCGAGCAGATGCTGCGTCGTCGTAATTTACCTAAAATCTGTACTCGCGTAGCAAGAAGGGACGATAAGAGAGTACGAACGATAATTAGCCAGACGAGGGTGAAGGACGGGGTGGGAGCAACGCCTTTAGATCGGACTACTAAGAAAGGCTCGCGTCGCAACGGCAGGGAGAACGTTATGGGTGTTGTGCGAAAGTCGTAGTGGAAGTTGGCTGGCGGAAACCATCCGTCGAATTAATTACGGTTGGTCGACGAACGACGAGATAAAGGCAACTTGAGGCAGAACGAGATGCCAGACACATCAAAATAGCGCCTCGGGGAAATCCTCGAAATCGATCTTCGAGTTTTAATCACCGTCCCTTGTTACACGGGTTGCTTTGAATTTCGAAAGGAGCTTCCTTTCTATTGCCAACGACGCACCACCGAAATTACCTTCAGCGACACCGGCCCGCTTTGTTCCAACAGAATTTCTAATTTATTTGTACCGCGCCGAACCGTTTCTTTTATCCGCGGCTCACGAAATGTTCGTGCGTCACGGCCGCCAATTAATTGCTGCACAGACAGAAATCTATCAGCCGGTCGCGAGGCAGTTCCTTTACCGCGCCCTCACTTCATTAGCGCTACGAAAATATCGAACAAGTTTCATCGCGAACAAAGTCCGGCGTTCCAATAATTAGTCGGGGGTACCAGCGAGCTATTGTCCATCGGGGGTTCCATGGAAAATTCGCCTCGCGAACGCGACCCTTCGACAAAAGCGTGGAGCGACCGAGCAAGAAAGGCAAAACAATATCTCCTCTCTACCGAAATTTCCCTACACTTTTCCCGACTTCGTTGTTACACGAGAGACACAAGAATTTTTCCCCCCCGATTCTCTTTTTACGCCGCCGAAACGTAACTCTCCGCGATCGTGTTTCCGCTTCCTTGGGGTCGAGCGAGATCGTTATTCCCGCGGCTAACGATACAATCCCGACACTTTAATAACAGTCTTCGCGAAGTTCGCGCCCCGACAAATGTACCACGATGTCCCCGGTGTTGCTTCTCCACCGATTCCTTTTTGTCCACGCTCCTTCCCCATAGGCTGTGTCCCTTAGCCGGCGGTGTAACTAAATCCCGCACTGCAGCTGCACGCGTAAACGAAATTTACGCGAAGCCGGTGCTCGGATCGCGGTAACTTCGCCCCGTCCTTTTCCATCGATGGCCCCGCGCGGAATTACCACGGGAGATACGACAAAGCGGAACTGCCGCAAAAGCGGCGGAGTTTCGAAAGCAGTTCATCAGTCTGCAGGACCGTCTCGCAGACGGCGACAAGTTCGCGCGAATCGGTAGTATTAATGCCGATTCGCGAAGCCTGCTCGAATTTTCCAAACAGTTCGCCAAACTCGCGAAGAAGTTCGCCAGCGATCGTTTCGTCGCTCGTCCTTCTCGCGTCTGCCCCCTTTTGACATTCATGAGCTATCGGTGCTTACGTAGCTCCGTCTCCGAAATCTTTTATACGCGCTCCCTTCTCGCTGCGCGCGTATTCCGTCCGCTCGTCGCGAAACAAAGGCGAGACAGGATAGCGGGTAACGAAAATTTAATCTCAATACTTCCACGTGGAGCGTACCATGTAACCGACGAGGACCCGCAACGTTCAACGGCTGTCGAGATTCACGAATTCTAATCGTAAACATTTTACGGAGCTGCTCGGTGGAAAAACGGCGTACCGTTAAGATCAAAAGAGATCCGTGGGAAGGTCCGCGCGATCCTCCGCGAGATTTCCCGTTCCTTTCTCTGTTCGATCCTTCGTATAAATATTTTTATGGCGAGGCAGGCGGCCAATTCCCGTCGCAGTCGTCGCCGTGGTCCCTCGATCGTCCGCGAGTTTATCAGCTTTCAGCCGTGGAGCTATGACCGGTGGAAACGGGGGGATGGGTTACGAGGGAAAAGAAGGAAAAAAATCTCAGTGGCGAGAGCAAAGGGAGATAGCGCACGCAGACGGAAAGGGGAACGTAATTTTTGTACCCTAGGGTGCACTCGATTCAACGTTTGGATTTTACCAATCTCCACGAATTCTTCTTTCGCGCTGCTCGGAAGAGAGACGGATAGAGGGCGAGAGAAAAGGAGTGATGAAAGTAACCACGGTTGTACGGTTGTTGAAATGTGGGCGAAGGACGTGTGTGCGTTTTACGTGCGTGGCTATCGTACAGGATTGCATACCTTTGGTTTGCTTGTTTCCCCGAAAGATGAGAGGGGTGTCACGGATCGATCTAAATAGATGCGCTTCCTCGAAGAACGCGTTGAAAATAATTCTGGTCGAGTGAATTGAAAAATTTGTCGACGAACGCATCGATATTACCTTGCCGATTGTTCTGCGCAATAATGAATTATTTGCAGTTAATTCTTCAACGACAAGTTACTCGATTCCTCGCATATATCTCAGGTCGCTTATAATTTTCCAAGAATTTAATGGGACCAGCTCTTGCGCTCTTTTGGAACACTAATTCGTCTTGGATAATGGCAAACGTACCTTTCTTAATTCTGCCCCCTCGCTTGGCAGGACCGCCAGACACAGAACCGCGAATGGGATGGAATCTGAACGGCGTGCGGAGGGAGGACGGCTAATTAATACGATAATTACGGAGCTGGAAAATGCGAGTAGAAAATGGCACGACGTAAAGATCCTTAATAGCGACCGTGCGCTATCCAACGATATGGCGAGGGAGAGGCTGATGTATCGCCACGGTAATTACGATAAAGCTTAATTTTCTGCGAAACATCTAGCGGCACGATTTCCGGTTTGTCCGTACGGAAAGTTCCAACGGGAGCTATCCCCGAGATCCGTAAAAAGAAGTGTAGGTTCTCGTTGCTGTACTTCGGGAATATATTTGAAGCAGTAAGTGGGGGAATAAAAAGGAGTGCCCGAACGAAATAGTTTGTGGGTGCATTGCGAAGGAGGTACATATTTCTCTATGTCGGAGATAATTCCTACTGGATTATCTTGTCCGACGATGAAAATAATGCTCGGTGTTTCGGCGGTATTATATATTTTTTTTCTGCTTGGTGCATTCGCCCGTTCGGTTCGAAAAAGTTTGGAGAAAAACGGGGATAAGTCGAAGGAAGCGCGAATAAGCGGGGCGCGCATTGTTCTGGGAAATAATAGCCGGGCGTTTCATATTGTTAATGGGTAATCAGGGTACGGCCTCGACAAGAATTAGCCTTGAGTGGATCCCCTATGTAAACGGTGTAGAAGTGGGCTTAATTGTTCGAGTTCGAAGAAAACAATGGATTTCCTTTTGGCCACTATTGTTCCCGCAAGGCCAACGCTTTTTACCTATTCGAACTCTTTACACTTCGCTAGGTGGATCGCCGAGATCCAGCCGGAGTTTATTCGCCGTTCGGATAGAAAAACTGATTTTCGGGGCGGCATCGTGACAGAGCAATTGTTTTTCCGCAACTGCGTAGACATTTCCGCGCGATCGATAACAAACTCTGTTCGAAACAGCGGCAGCACTGCCAATCCAGCAATGTTTGACGCTTCGTTATTTATTTTTCCAAGTGAGTGGTCGGGAATGAGTGTGTCTGTCATTAAAACGAAAGAGTGGAACGGGGTAGCAATTTTATTAACGAGACCCGCGTTTTATTGGTTTCCCGCGTTATCGTCCGACGTTTCGAATTTCGAAACGAGAATTTGATCGGCGCCATCCATTATATTCGCGCGCTGGTTCACAACGTTCGGTTCGTTCGCCGTTTCCATTCGTTGCTCGTAACGAGCGATCCATATATTTCGCGACGTTCTTGAACCGTTAACATCTTAGGAACGCGAAGAACCATTGAACGTACGTGACGGCGTGTTGCAGTCATTCATTTTTCCTAAAGCAGGGGCGCAAACAAAATCGGTGGACAAGCAAACCAGAGGCAACGACGGCGGTCTGGTTGACCAGCCAACCCTTCGAAACGAAATCACGGAGTCACTCCGCCTTCCGTTTATGGAACCAACGTTCATTTTACCCCCCTGGTCGCCGGTTTAAACGTTTCCGTGCACGTTCAGTTATGACGTTGCAACGTATTATGTATTTGTTTTTGCAATTACTTCCACCGCGTTGGAGTTGCCTCCGTCGCACCGCCCTTACCCTCGATAATTTCGTTCGCACGCTCGACCCGCGGTTCGATTTTGGTGTCTGACGTCGACATTTCCTTCGGGACAAGTGCTGGGACCACCGGTCGGCCGCAATACGAGAAATTCATTAAACCGTCGTGAAACGCATGCCGCGAAATATTTCGTACGTTCATTATAAATTCTTGTAAATGCATTTCCATACGTGTAATTCTATTTACGTTTCATTCTAATCCTCTTGTACGTTTGCATTCGTCCAGCCGCGCTCTCGAACGCGGCAATATAGCGTAATTAAATTACAGCGACGTGTTTTAATTTCGAATTTACAAAACAAGTGCTCGCCGGGTGCGCAGAGATTAATTCCCATCCGTCGGTTGCACTCGGGCGGGTAAAGTAAGTGTTTCATGTGCAGGACAGTATAGTTCGCTTTATACAGCGAAATCCGATATAAACCGATGTCAATGGTTCGCTCCGATCGCAGCCGATTCGATTATCCGAGTTATCAGGGCGACTGACTTCGAATTAATTACCACCTTTCGATCTGGAACGGCATCGAAAGCAATAGTATATATACGTAGCCGTGACGGTTCCTCCTTTAAATACTTCGGACGAGTACCTGCCCCGTGGATAAAGGGGAAACCGAACGAAGTGAAAAAGGGAGCTCGGCGATGAGATGCATTCTCGAACACACCTCGACTTCCTTTCGCTTCTAGAAAGGTAGATCGATTGTCCGCCGCTTAAATTTCAAATCCCCTTCGAAGTGAACGAGGAGGATGCATTAAGTACGACCTGACCGTTGACGGCGTAACGAGGACGGAAGAGCCGCGTTAGCAGCGATAAAGGCGAAAATTCCTCAGCGAAAATAGTCGCGAGAACTGCAATTCTTTCGAAATTTCCCTCCTCTCGTCCCCTGTGTCCACGATACTTTCCATTACAGTGACAACTTCGCCGTGCGTCTAGACAATAAAGTTTATCACTCCGGAACTTAACAACCGAGCATCTCGCGAGATAAACAATTCTCTGGAGAGTGCCGAATAAAAACCTGTATTGCACACTTTCAACCAAGTGCCTCGTTATGCTGTAATTCGAGTCTGATATAGTCAACGCGACACGATTCGTTGGATTCATCGGCCATTCGGTGGGGATTAAAGTTTTGCGGCTTGATCCTGCCCAGTAAAACTTAATTGAATATACTTTGGCGCACTTAAGACAACAGTCAACCACCGATTGCTCACGGGACCAAGAACGCTCGACCGGTTTCGAGTGCAGACAACTTCGGGGTAGTTTATTATTGGGGGCTGGAATAGTCGGGGGTAATTTTGAAACTCGACGCGGTACAGTTATAAAACTTGCACCGCCTATAATCCCGGCCGTGTCGAATGCAAATGTAATCCAATTTTGCCGCAGCTTTTATCCAATGAATCATGCTTTAGTGTTCAGCGTTAGGATAATTCGCCAAGTCATTGCCGTTTTTAATTAATCCGATAATTATTCGAAACGACGCGCGAGACTCCGTGACGGTTGCTCTGACGGCGGCGAACATAGATTTAACGTGTTTCTATGAAACAGCGTAGAGTGATTTATCAAATTAAATGATTGAAATATCGCCGGTACCATCATCCAGTAAACCACCGCGAGCAATAAGTCGAATTATCGCGAAGTGCTTTTTCGATCATTCATTTTCCGGGCGACCGGTGTGCATTTGTAATGTCACTCTTCGGTTAAAAATTTGCCGGATCGAAGGCACTCCGGTTAAACGGGAACGGCTGCGTTCTTCGCGAAATAAAAAAAGCCGGTATTGCTTCGCAGGATTGTCCTTACGGATTTTACGATCTTCCCGACGGAAGTCAATTCGAAACATCTGGCAACGGTAGCAACGGGACAGCGGGTATTTATTCGAAAAACAGGCGAACCTGGGTGAACGTATAAATAGAAATAGCTTAAGCACGCTTCTCCAGCGAGCAACATATAAAATTAGCCGCGTGGACCGTTCCGTATCAATAGCGTGGACTGCTCTAGGGGGGTCGTCGAATTCTCAGATCGTGTACCGCAACACATAATACTTCCCGGACGGAAGTGAAGGCAGCAATTTTATTTCAGGAGCACAGGGGCGAAGGGAGTCACCGCATAGAAGAAAATATACGGCGATAGGTTTTACACGGACGAGCGGATCTTCGCGAAGTCGGTTCCTTTAGGGTGATCAGCAAGGGGGCAACTGAATGAAAGAGGCAAGCGGATTCGTAAAGGAGGAAAGGTATTAAGCTCGCCGGAACGAATTAGCCAGACGCCCCCCTTATTTTCGGTTTATCCGGGTTAATTAAATTTCCATTGATCTGTCCCCCTACCCCAGCAATAATCCACGCTGTCCAACTCGAATTTTCGCAACGCTCCTCGTGGGTCGCGTTCTCGCGATTGATTACATCCCCGAAACCCCTCTCTGTCCCATTAGAACGCGCGTAATTTCGCTGACTTTTTGATATTCATAATTCACGTCGAAGCCTGGCCCCTTCTCGAATGCGAACCGCCTACGAACCCGTGGTCCGTTTCACCGCTGGCGTACACGCTGTGACTCATTTTAATCCACAAATGGAAGCCGCGTTAAATTGAGGCAAATAGAATGGCCGAGGTTGGAGGGCTCTGCGAAAGGAATGGCACGCCAAATTGCGAAGGAAGTTTTACGCATACTTTAGCCGGCACTCCGTGATAGGTATTCTTCAAACTTTCTTATAGGTGACCGGCCATCCTTCGCGATATGAAATAGAATAAAGCGAAAATAGAAAGAAACGGGAGCTACAAATATCCCCAATGCTTCTCATGAAATTCCGATAATGTTTGGCGTCGTTTCGAGTCCTATATAAAATCCCTTCGACGTTCAAGTGCCTTATTACGATACACGCGCGCCCGTGGATTGAAAGCGAACACCGTGTCTACACGTCCGGAGCAAAACGGCCAGGGAACATCGAAAATGAAAATGAACGTTATTAGCGTCGATCAGTGGGCACGACGCGAAAGAAATGTCCGCCGTAATCTCGTCGCCGCGGGGTATTTATCATTCGAACGAAATTATGCGAATCGATGCGGTTTCGGGGATATCGCGCCGCGTATTTACATTTTATTAAAAGTGACAGCGGCCGATGGGCGGGCATAAATCGCGATTCCACCGATATTACGAGTACCGCATGCTGTGGCGGATGCAGATGCGGAGCGATGCAGATGCGAAGCTGATCCGCGGCCATCGCAGCACATACACACACGGCGGAAAGTCCCATCGTAAAGCTCCGACTTTATTCCTCCATTTTCCTTCTTGCCGTTTTTCCTCCGTTTCCCGCAATACCACCCTCGACGACTTTTCCGCCGAACGACGATGTTTACGCGAGCCGAGCCTCTCGCGGATACATCGATCTTATCACTGACAGATCAGCTATGTAGAAAGTTGAGCCTCGAATTTCTGAATCTCCGCCGACGTGTCGGCGCTATTGATTTCCGCAGATAGATATGCGTAGATCAGAAAAAGGATGACAAGGAACGGCGAATTTACGGTTCAACGTTGTTGCAGAACGTCGTAATGGCAAGAACCTTTAATGCAGCGGAAAAGATATATTAATCGGGGAAGTTATTCAAAGGCACCGCGGTCAAAGCGCAGGACAGTTTTCAGCAAGTTTCAATGTGCGATACCATGGATTAAATTATCGAATTCTATACCTTTCAGCTGAGAAAGTGACAAAAAAATCTGGTGAATCGATAGTATATAGCTTTTAATTTCCCATGTCTCTCTTCTTTTTTATTAAATATACTACTGCGTCCGCTGTTAAGTGGTTTCAGTTTACCCGCGAGAAAGCTCCCGGAAGTGCGACGAATGTTTAAAAGGCGACAATAAAACGTATTGTCCAATTTTCGCCGGGCGAAATAAGTAGGTCGATCACGTCTCCGAGGACACAGCCATTAACGTGTATTTATACCCCTACCAGACGTCGGGATATATACTGCCTTTCGAGGAATAATGGCCCACGAAACGTCTGCACGAAGGGGTGCAATTTTCCAATAGGCATTCTTACCACGACGAACTTTGGGACGCGTTCTAAAAGTCCTTTTAGTGGTCGTATATCAATCCGCGAGAGACGTGTCGCGACGTCATGAAATCGTGATCCCCTAATGGGCATAAATACTTTCTTTCTTACAATTGTCACGGCAGGCGCTCCTTCGCGGCGAATTCTTTTCCCGATCAACTTCCACTCGCGCCGTGGACCGTTTGTCTCCTTTTATTTCCCACCCTCGAATAAATTTGCCGGCGCGCAGTTACCGTGGCCATTATGTCACAAAATCTTTCCACGGTGAAGGCATTAATCTCGGAAAGCCGATGACCATAGTTTTTCTTCCCTCATCACCTCCGAGGGGAACGCGTTCATCTCGTGCTGTAATACGTTCTCGGAGGGCCGGGGTTTTTCTTCCATCGCCAAATACACGAGGCACGATGCGTGCACGATAGAATCCTCGAGAAATCGAAGATGGGCGGTTCTTCTTCCTTTCCGAGCAGCGTGCCGGAAGAGAAAGGAAAATTTATCTTACAGTGGCACGGTAAAAACAAGGATCCTCCCGCTGATACAGAAAAGGTAGCGGATATGTGTTCGATGCCTCGGCGCTCGGATCCACTAGAAGAACATTCACAACCTATAAACGTATATTTACCGCGACGTCTGCTGCTCGAACGTCCTTACCAACCTATATAAACCGGATTCCACGACCCCTTTCTTGTACACCGCGTTTCGCGGTGCATAGAAAGGATCCTTCTTCCGGAAGCTCCGGGAATGCTTATTTTTCGGGCTGGCGTCATAAACACACGATCTCTCAATGAGCGTAAAAACTTTGAACTTCGATTTGCCACAGTCGTCGTACGTCTCAATGAGGACCGATGTGGTGTCGAGCAGGAACTTGTTCCCTCGTTCTATAACCCTTTCGTATTTTCCATTTATTTTCCATAGCGGGCTGCATTTTCGACCCCGCAATATGTGCAGTACGCGGTCCTTAATGGCTCCCGGAACCTTTCACACCTTTCGCGCAGCCCACCCCTTTCGAGTTACTCACATTTTTATATCCATATAATACAAATCGATTTCATCGTTCCTTTATCATCGCGAACAAACGAGCTTTATGATTAAATAATCGTAAGGGAACGCGCGAGGAACGTTCTGGCGTACGGCCAGCGCGTAATCGCTTTCGATAAATACGTGTCGCGTCGGGAAAATGTCGAGCAGTGAAACGACGGGGCGAGAGAAATGTAAATCGGGGAAGATTTTTCGCGACCGCTTAAAAAGTGCTGGCCCCTACGCGCAAAGGAAATCCCACCATCTGGAACTGAACTCGACTTCTGTGCTACGCGCACTCGACTTTTGCCACATTCTCTTTCTTCCTGTCCTCTCGTCATTGGGACGAGTGGCTAGAGATTACAGGTTCAGCCGGGTGTTCCTGACTCTGGTAACAAGCTTATCTTCGTAATAACGGAGCTCTAATCGGATGACGTGGATTTAAGTAACGCAGACGTCACGCGTAAAGCCGACATATCCATCGTTCGACCCCAATATTTCGATTTAACTTGCCGCTCTTATTCCTCGACCACTCATCGACACGTTCCGTAGTTCGTTAATACATTAGTAGCCGAATTCGAGGCATTTGAAGTGATTCGGTATGATTCAATGCGAGATTCCGGTGCGCCTACAAATTTGATTCTGCGATGCGATCACTGCGACGCGTAAGATCGCGGGGACCGAAGAGATGGAGTAACGCGACGAATGTGCATAAAAGCGTTAGCTCGTAATTGGCAAAGATGCACGGTAAATGGAAATATAGCCGGAAATTGAGATGAGGTAAGATATTACGAATTCGAGGGCTTACGAGCGCATCGCAACGACGACGTGACGAAGTTAACTCGTGACTAGATACTCATATGGCACGTTCAAATGAAGTTCAAACAGGGATCCATCCGAATGGGAGTACGGTACAGCTGCAACCTGAATTTCTGTTCCTACTCTGCCGCTGGGATATCGATTCGGCGAATGTAGTACGGATACTCCTAAATAATTATAATACTCGTCGATTATAAAACCGCGATGCAATGAGAAATACAGGAGTTACAGAGATAACGAACTTTCGCTCTGCAATAATAACGCGCAGGCTTTTCAAGGTCTTTAACGGAAATTTTGCTCGCTAATTAGTCGTAGATCTCGTCCGTAAGTTCCACGCAAGCCACACTTGCTCCTGTACGGTACGGTTTTTTTTGTGCCGACTCGCGGCTCTCCTCTCGGTCTACGTATTCCCATGGAAATTTAATCCGAACAACGGTGCACGTAAAGCTAATTACTTCATTCTCGGTTAATTATTTAGAGCTGTTTAATTTGCATTGTAACAAATGATACTATTCCAATTAAAATAAACAAACCGAATCCCTAGCTTGTACGCTTTCAGTGCTGCGGTGAAGCGGAGAGAGCTCGAGGGTATGGTGAATTAACAAAACTTGCACCAGCGGACGAACAAAATTACGTAAATATTACTTTCCGCCGAACCTTCGTTAGAAAGTTGCTTGGAAATTTTTTCGAGCAACGAGGAATCGCTATTAAATATATTACGGAGCATATATTCCCTAAGCATTGTCGTATGGTTGTGCTCGGGCATCGACGCGACTCCACCGACACGAGAGTGTATATAAATTACAAATTATGCGGAAGAGATAAAGTTGACTGAGCACAGTGTTACATCCGACCATGCAGATGGTTCACAACGTACGTATATATGTGCACAGATTATGTACATATGTACGTCGGGAGGGTTGAAACCGCTCCAGCCGTTTTGCGCGATTTAACTCATCCGTCTTCATCATCCGTGCTTCTTTGATCCGGCCCAGTGGCACGTTCACGATCCAGGTAAACGAGGAAAAATCAAAGTTCTGTCGCCGTTTAACACCACGCTTGATAATTGCACGCCGAAAGTACACGGCCATTAACTTTACGCTCGCAGTTTGCGCATTGCCCTGCTCTGAATTCAATCCGCTACAGTGGAATCGGATGAAGCTTATATTTAATTCGATGTCGCGCGTTCTACGTCAAAACGATGCAATCTGCCGGGCCGGATATGAAAAGCATACCTAATTACCGCGACAGGTAAATCTTCAGAGGCGATCTGTGAATAATTAACAACTAATTAAGAGCCATACAGAGAACCGGCTTTGCGTCGAGGACCCAGAGCGCCCTGAACTACGTGCTAATTAATCATGCGAAACTGAAGGAGCAACGCTAATTTCGTTAATCGTCACACTTTTCAGAGGAAAAATCTGTCTAGGCGAAATAATTGCAGTAACGAATACAGCGTTTATGAATCTGGCTGGTTAGTACTTTTAGAGAAGCGAAACAATCTGGCAACTGTATGGGAAAATTCGTGAAACAACTTACCGTGTAATTAAGCGTGCAAGAATATTTCGCATAAATTCTTTCTGTAGAGTGCGATGTTTAACTACAATTATCATCCACACTGTAGACCTACCTTTGTTAAAGTTACTCCGAAATCACCAGGGAATATTTTGCCGTGCAGGATACACAGGGAAGATGAAGTTGTGGCCCCTACAGATACTTCCAATGCCATTCAAGGCACTGATATTTTGTAAGGGACGAACGGACGGTTGTGACAGAGGGTTGGATTAAACATCTGAGTTATTTTAAAAGTACTATATTTATTATCCGTCTGATGTATCATTTCAACAGGCGGTTCGTGTGTCGTTTATATATACAAATGTGTACACTCTGTACATCCTGCCCTATACGATAAACTTTAACACGTAATATGTACAGAAGCGAGAATTTTTTCGATTACTA
The DNA here is from genome assembly GCA_948146005.1 of Nomada fucata. Taxonomy (NCBI): domain Eukaryota; kingdom Metazoa; phylum Arthropoda; class Insecta; order Hymenoptera; family Apidae; genus Nomada; species Nomada fucata. The sequence continues at coordinate 4,327,772 of OX411282.1, forward strand.
ATAACCGCTAGGCTTCTGATAGCTTTACAAGGTTATTTGTCTGCAATGGTCGCAGTTTACGCGCACGTTTTCCCCGTGCTTTCTTCTTCCTCTCCCCGTGCTTCGTTATTATTCACTTGACTTTTCACGCTCGGTCATTCGATATTTAATTGACTAATTTATATGTCTGCATTATAATCGGACCGCACGCTGGCCTTCGCGTTTTGGTCTCGCTCTCTTTTTGTCCGTTTTAAATAAAAGTCCGCGGTTCGTGTTCGCACGATCGAACAATTAATAAATAATACATGACCAGAAGCAACGAATCGTATTGCCAATAACGAGCGCGTGCACAATCGCGTCTTTGGAAAACATGCCCGACGTACAGACCGTGCAAATCGTACAAACATAAAAATTCGCTGGAACGCGATCCCGCGAACTGGGAAATTATGCGACACGCAATTTGGAAACACCGCCGGAAACTGGCGAACAAACTTTTTTTGTCCGCGCAACCGTGGCCGAATTTGTAGACACATACGTTCCAAGTGCAACGACCGACCTATCTGAACAATGGTACCACTCGCATCCGGACATGTTCGAGCCGAAACGCGTCATTGATCTATAAATGCATTTCTTCGGCACTTTTGCCTCGCAACCGCGTGCACGAGAAAAAGACATGTCTCGTCCTCGACTATCAGTGGAAACACCGTGGAAAAATAGTTTGCCTAATATAGGTAATTCGTACGCTTGTGTATTCGAGGATCGAACCGCGAAATCGATGCCGCGTATAAAAAAGGGGGGGGGGTAGGCTACGTTTAAACCTGAATATCATTGTTCCTTGGGCGCGTACCGACCCGACGTATTCTAATGAAAAGTCTAATCGCTTCGACGGCTCGCGCCGTTCACCAACTTGTTCCCCGGTCGCCTCGCTATTAATTTCAATTGAACGGATGAACGGCACGGGGTCGCCTCGCAACCAGTTCGATTAAAACTAATTCTCCACGCGACCCGCCACCTGCGAACGCTCGGGTACGCCTAACGTCGTTACGAAGCGCGTCTCGATTTCGATATGTTTGCATATTGTGCGGCTCGACTCTGTTCTCGACGGGGGTAAATGTTGCGTTTACTCTGCGAGCACGAGCTTTTCATCGCGAAGTGCAGGGGTTGCGTGCATTCTGTTGCCGGGTTTCAACGACTAGTGCAATTCAGGTGACTGCGATGAAAACAGCTTCATTTACGACAAGCCATCCGCTTCACTCGAAGCCAATGACACGGCGAACGTACGAAATGTCAGGGGAGGAGAAAGCCGTCTGTGGTACGATGATTTTCGCCCCCGTTTACGCGAACAAAAGTTATATTTCATGTAGGCGCTTCGCCGGCCTGTATTCCCGTCAGAACTCGACGACACTTAATTCATACAATTTAAAGGAACGCATCGAAATGGCGATATCGAAAGCCACGTTAACGGGGCTAACATTAACGGTGGGGGGGTGTGCGATGGGGCGAAATGAATTATGTCAACAAACATTCTTCTGTTGCTGAGACAACAATAGCAGAACCGGTACCGCTTTACAAATTTCTTGGTCCATGATACAGTCGGTACTGCGCGCGAAAGAATTCCTCCCGCTATTGGAAAGTAAACACTAGAATGGTATTGTAGCACCGATCTCTAAATCCATCGCGCTCTCTGTCATGTCGATCGACCTAACGACGCAACGAAGGGTGCCGAGGGAGGATCGCGAACGGTCTAACGAGCTTTGAGTGCCCACGGTCCTTCTCGTTGGCCGTACAAACCTCCTGGTGGTCCTGTTAGGCCAGGTTCGATAGAAGGGTTCCTGGTTGTAGTGTTTCAAGGCACTCCAGATAACCGAGGATCGCCGCGGAGGTAAATGGGAATGCGACGGGCAACCGCAGTGCTGCCATGCCAAGGTCGGTGTTCTGCATCGGAAAATGGGAGCCCTGAATGCCTCCGGGGGCCTCAGGATCGGAAGATCGTTCAGTTTTAAGGCCAGCATCACTGGCAACTCTTTCGATACCGGAACACCGCCCGTCGATTCGATTCCGTCGCGTCCGGTCGACCGTTGGGTCGCAACATCGTTGCGCAATGTCCCCGCGTTTGTCCTGGCGGACACAGAAACGGATAGATCGTTCTGTCCCGTTCCACCGATCTCATCGATATCGCTGGCCGACGCTGCTGGCCTTTTCGTTCTGTTGATTTCCGTTGGTCGCGTTAACGGGGCATCGTCGTTCCACTCAGACGTTTCGATCGATATCGTGGAACTCTGAGGAACGTTCCGCGCAGACTTGTCCGGGGTCTCGAGATCGTCCTGATCCGCAGAGTCGAATTGACCGGGCCGTTCGGCGTCGGCGGTATGCGCGGATCAGGAGGACGAGTTCGCCTCTATTGTCGAACTGGTCGAGGCATCATCGTCCAAGGAGCTCTGCGTGGCTACGGTCACTTTGTTTCCGTCGTTTTGGCTAGGTGAATGATGATCGGCGACAGTTTGACGGGGATGGCGTCTCTTGTAGGGCTCCCAATCCCCAGGACCCCGGCGTCAGTGCGTCGCAATCACGTCTGGCGCGCTCTTCGTGCTCTCTATACTGAAAGGTCGCCTCTGATCCACCTCGATCACCGCTTCCGCTCTGTATCTGGGATCGGGTGTCGCTTTCTGTGAACCCTTCGGCGTGCCGGAGTGTTGGGTGCTAGACGTGTTGTTCGATCCGTGGCCCGAGCCGTAGATAGAACTGCCGTACCTCTCGCCGGAGCCAATCGTGCCTTGCCTCGGTAGTTTTGTCGACTGACGATAGGCACTGTTTTCCCTGCTTGGCTTCGGGCTTTGGAATCTCTGGTAGGATGGATAATCCGGCGGCTCCTGGTAAGGAGAGCCCTGATGCAACGGGTAGCTTGATTCATGAGTGGACCAACCGGGCGGTGCTGGAATTGGGTTGTGTTTGGGGCAAACACCCATACTGCCATCTCGACCCCTCGACGCTGGACTACAGCCTGAGCATTGGGAGCTTGGCTGCTGAGAGCTGGTGTCGGAAGATTGGTGCGTACCGTGCTGAGAATGCTGAGAGCTGTGACGCGACTGCGGTGGACTTTGGTGGTGGAGGTGACGGTGGCGATGGTGATGTAGATGATTGGTCCCGTTTTGCGAGCTTGGTCCACGAACGCCGAATGTTGTGAACGCCGCAGGCATCGCGTTGTCCGACGTTTGGGCCTCGAAGAGGCTTTCTCGCGTTTGACAAGAACTGTCGCGCATTTCTGGTTCCTCGCTGGTTTCCTGAAGCCGTTCCTGCGTAGCGTTGCTGACGTTGTTGCTTTGGTGAATGTCGTTCATATCCCTCGTATCGTAAGCCATTTCCAATACGAGATCTTTCGTATAGTCCTGAGCTATTAGGGTAGTGGGCGGTAAAAGCTCCTTGCTGGGGATCACTTCCAGACTCGGCGAGTCACTTCCACGGTCCCTGATGTCTGTTCTCGAAGACGAGATTGGACATGGTGTTGCCTTACGACCTAGCTCATCTAATCGATTTTCCCTGGACTGTCTGATGTGTTCCTGGATAAGACAAACGAATACCTTCAATTAGTCGAACAAATGTTGGAGGGCAAGGAACGCACAGTAGACGGAAATCATTGAAGTAATGATCACTCTTTGCTGATTGTGTTTCAATTGTTATGCAGATATTCACGAATCTGCATTGCCTGAATTTTCGTTACTACTTGTTTCTTCTACAAAATTCACGTTACGATACTGCTATGATACAGTGTTCAAAAGAACGTAATATTATACATTTAATACTTTTAATTGCGTTCACTACACACGTTAAAATGTATTACTTTTAATCCCAATGATGTTCGCAAATGACTCAGCTGTTTGTTAATTATCAGTGACATTATTATTAACAATAATACAATAACGATGGCGTTATTCTACGCTCGCTAAGGGAAAAGTTTCCGCGATGAAATGAACGGACAGGCAAGGGTGCGAAGCGAAATATTTGGTAACTGATATTATATCGTGTCAAACATTAATGAGTAAAGTTTCTCGAGGGCTCAGATGATTTTTCCCTAGCTATTACCTTTTTCAAGCCGATCGATCGCTCAAAATTAGTTTTCATTCGTTCATTAATGCTTATCGCTCCGTTCCCGGGCATTCCTGACTCGTTCTTCCATCCTCCACCTGTCGTGAATGGGTGAAACGAATCGTGTGCTCACTTCGCATTGTATTGTAACAATCTTTTCGCTTGTTGCGTGAACGTTAGACACGTATGAACGTACGTGACAAGTCCGAATCGTGCAGCGAATTGAAATCCTGTTTTACTCGACTCGTAATTGACTTTCTGCATTCGTGTGCCGTCGCGAATCACACGTAATACGCGAAAAAGTACCATTTTCTCGCGATTTATCAATACGGTTCACGTTGTCGAGACATTCGATACAATTTCTAATATATATATATATATATATACGCGTCTCTAAGTTGACGTCGAATGTTCCGAACAAGTTTCATCATTTTCAGTGGCTCGTAAAACCATCGACCGTGGTGAATCGAGCCTTGCAGTGGCATGATTTTCATATAGAACATAAAGGAAACATTTCAATCGCGACTGTGCTTTTAATGGCGTGTAATAAAAACGTTGATTCGGCCGAACGCCGGCGGAAAATGTTTTACTACAACGTAAATGTACTCGTAATTCTTAATTATATTCCGTGTCGTTTTTTTTTTTTTTGCCAGTTTCGCTACAGGTGCACGCTGCGGCGAACGAAAAATATTATAGCTCACTCACCCGAATGATCCGATGATCCCGGACCAGTTTCCTTACACAGTTGAAAACGAAGGCGAAGCTCATGCCAAACATGATCAACGAGAACACGACCAGGATAATAACGATGTGCTGCGAGTCGATCAATCGTGATTTCTTCTTCTGCAATTTCAAGACAGGCCAAGGGAGCACTATTAGTAATAGCATTTTACGAATACTGCTTTAACGAGACAGCTGTGTACACGAGTAGCTTGTAAGTTGCGTCAGGATATAGCGTTACGAACGTGACCGTGTAAGAAAGTGTTAACGAGATACTGTCCATCGTATCCAGCTAATTATCAGTCCGAGTATGCAGAACTTTCATCGCGAACGCAAGCTCGTGTTAACGGCGGATTACAAAGTACACATTCATCGGGAACAATTACCGTAACACGATACGAGAAGTTGCGTGCAACGTACAGAGCCGCATCTCATTCTCTTCCCGTCGTTTGTGTACCCCGTTTCTCGCGTTTGCCGGCTCCGAGGCCACGTTGTTAAATACCACGTCGAAATTTACAGCACCACCCTACCCTGGCACAGATCAAAATTTGTAAATACGATCCTCGCCTACCTGACGCGGGCGGGCGATATACTGTACGCGGCGTCGAATCCACTCGGTCAGATTGAAAGCTTTTCACCGGACGAGAATAAAACTAACCGGTACATTATCGCGGCTGCAAAACGGTATCGGTGCGCTCCGCGCGGAATAATAGAACACTGAATATTCGTCTGGTATTTTTCGAAGCCAAACGCGAACCCATCCGGCGTTATCTCGCATTCGTGGTCGAATTTCAAACGGTATTACGAATATTTCGGTTCTATCTTAGCTTCGTACACGCGGATCGTTATCGTTAGCTCGCCGAACGCGAACACGATAAGAGTAATGAAAACAATGCCCATAATGAGCACATCTCGCGGAGAAACGGCGCAATTAACGAAACGACAAAGCTATCGTGTTTTCTGTGCACCGCCGGGATACCCGCGGAAGCATTCTCCAATGACTACCGAATGAGATTTCTCTGTATTAAATCCCGACATTTCTCAGAGAGAACTTGAACCTGTAATGGATGTGTACGGCGACGTGGCGGGGAGCAAGGGGCTGACGTAGGAAAGATGGCCAACGGGAGGAACCGTGGTTCCGGGGGGTTGAAAATACCTCTTGCTGTTTCCGTAAACCCGAGGGGTTTATTGTTATGCTTATATGAGCGAGCACGAACCGGCGAACGTTTCACGTGTTCGCGGAGGTCCGTGTAAAAATACATTTCGAGAGCCTAGTTTAGGCCAGAAAGAGGTGACGCGTTTTGAATGTTTCGAATGTGTTTCGGATAAATCGAACGCATTTATTTCGGGGCGAAAGTAGAAACCCGATATTTTCGATTGGACGGGTACGCGTTCGTTTCGTTGCAACGCGTACAATGAAAATTTCATGTACGGTAATGTTTCTGAATTTCGCGCATTCCTTTCATTTCCCATGCATTCTTCCTTTCGTTAACAGTTTATTGCAACTTTTACCGCCACTGCGTTTCGTTTTAATTTCCCTTTACCTCGGCTGGCACGAACCTTTCACCGAAATTAATACTTCACGGAAAAAAGGTACACCGTTGTCCGATTGAAATTTTTTCACCCCCGGCATTTTCGATCCCAATCGTTTTAACGGCACTTTCACAGGCCGTCGAACTTCTGGGAACACGCCGCGATAAGAGAACATCAAACTATCTGTCGAACGAGTACATCGAGCGTGAAATTTGTCTACTTCGTCCCTTGCCAATACTTGCCATCGCGTTGCCCGTATAATAAATTGCTAATACCCATCCTGCGGCAAACGAATGCTCGTTAATATAGAGAATTTGGCTTTATCTCGTTCAATTCGCGATACTCATTATTTCTGCAAGCGTCGCAGCGAGCACGTCTTCGTTGGCAAAAAGAATCCTCCCTCCCGTGCTTTCGATTGCATATTTATCAGACGCCTTTTCACAAAGACACCTGTCGAGCCGTTCTCAATAACGGACGAGAATCCTCGCTCGTTTTGCACAGGTTCTTCTATTCCTTGACCTGGATCGCCAGAGAGACGAAGACTCGCGCTGATGCGCGTTGAAATTAATGACAGTCCAGCGAAGACTCGGTTCATTCGCTCGAGAAAGGAAATAATTAGTCGCGATGCAAAAATGTTGAAGAACCTCTCATTAACGTGGAAGTAACGAATATACGGCTAGGATTTTGTGTTCCGTTCCCAACACCCGATTTATTTTCACCGCGACGAAGGGTAGTAATCGTAAGTAGAACTGATAATTAAAAGACGTTCTTGCAGCGGTAATTATTACACATAGAATCCCGACGCCCCTGAATCGCAGCGGAATGAATCAATATCGCTGTAGATATCGGCCGGGACACGGTAGATATATAATGAAGTTGCGAAAGAGTAGACCGGGAGAGAATCAAATACGACTTATTTCATTCGAATCGTACTATTGAATCGCGAAGATTGATACTCGGGCGAAAGTTACACGGAACTTTGCTACCAATCGTCGGTCGATCGACATTTCTTCTGGGGTGAACGCAACGATACGAAATCTCCTCCCGAACCGAAGGCTTTCAATTGAGGTATCCGTGGTTTCGTAGCGCGCGAGTGAATATTATAGTGGCGGAGAATTTCTATCCGGAGATATGGAGGAATCTCTATCGCGACATTTTTTTTTTTCTTCCCACCGTCTGCATTCCATTAGCATTTATCTGGGGGCGCAAACCGAGGTAAATGGCGTAGGGATGCACTTTCCATTAGAGGGAAATAAAATTGGATAGGACGGCTGCTACGGCGTGTACGCCACGATTTCGTCCTGAATTCTGCTGCTGCTGTCAATTTCGTGACCGTGCCCCCCATGTGAACGGCATCGCTATCGTGCCGTACAATCTTGCCGTGCTTTATTACAGCCGTGAGACATGGTCAGGTAGATAGTAGAAGGCTCCAGGACAGGAATAAGGGTCGCAATGGACGGCAACAAAAAGATAGGGGACGAGGGCCAACCTAGTTCGTAAACATTGACAACGATTTTTCATTTTCTTCCTGGAGGGTCGCGCCTCAAGCAAATGGACGCATAAGTTTTTATTAACGCCATCTGCGTATGATAGTTGGTCAGGTACTGTACGCTTGATGCGCGAATAGAACACCGTTCACCGTAGAAGCAAAATTGTTCTCCCAGGAAACGTTTAAAAACGATGTACTTCGGGCTCACCTTCGCCCCCTGCACCTATCTAGTTCGCAATTTTGCCAGTCTTATACGCGTCCAAAGAATATTACAATCAGCTATTTTCCTCGAATTCTTGCCGTTTAACTGGCAATATAAAAAATATCTTGGCCGTTAGCGTAATTCATCGTACACCCTCTGAAAGGTGAAACAGGCTTCTCGTAAGGGAAGCACGATCGGGGACACTTTTTGCATTGCCCTGTCACGCTTTGCCTTCGTGTCAAACTCTTCGGATAGGACGACAAAGGTGCTCAAAAAGAGTGCATCCGTAACGTCGTATTCCACGTGACAACAACGTTCAATTCATGAGGAGGGTTCGTACAGAAAATCGATGAAGCTATCGATACATTTATGGGTCATTCTTGTTGGACGTCAGATTCCCTGATCCCGGAGTTGGACGTGCCCTCCGGCAACAATCAAGGCGGAATGGAATTAAAAATAGTAGGAAGGACGTTATTGAACCAGTCAAATACATTTTCCCTACCAACACCAGCGGGACGCCACGCGAAAATTGTTGGTAAAATGCTGTCCGTTTTTTTCACGACTACGAGAGGCGAGCGATTTGTTTACAACGCGACGTTTCACTCTCGTGAATTCCCCGGGAAAACAGAAACGGTATCCACATTGTCATTCTTGCGTCGCGATGACACGGACGGAAAAGCTTCGCACATCCTGCACCCTTAAGTGGCGCGAGCACAAAGGAATTCCTCGCGGGGATAAGCTTTTTACCGCGGCCCGCTGCCCAGAGACAAGGAACTCGCGATCTTACGGACGAATATTATAAATAAAGTGACCGCGAAGAGAGTTCTGCTTTTGCGGTTTTAAACGAGTGCTTTCTTTTTACATCGCCCGTCGGAGAAACTCCTAGACAGTCACTCTACTCGCGACCACTCCTTTTAATAACCTTCCTCCTCGAAGGGGAGTCGAGCTTTGCTCGCGACTATAAACGATCCTGTGTTCCCTCGATTCGGTCTTAGCTAGCCTCTCGATCGCGTTTTGCTTTGGCGTTACGAGGAAACAGACGGTCCGTGGAGTTAATTGGCCGGGAACGAAGATTGTCTAAAGGAAGCGACGGTATCGTTGCACGAAGCGTTTCTTATGGAAATATCAATCAAGAACGTTAAGCAAACTTATTGATCGACGACGGTAGACGGTGCCGCGACTGACGAAACGACGAGTCCGCGCTCCAGAAACAAGGGCGATTCGATTAAGGGTGCACGCGCGTATGTATCGAATATCGTTCGCCGGATACCATCAAGGAGGTACGCAAGTGGAAACAAGAGCGCAATCGAACGATAGCATATCGCCGGCATTATTTGCCGTTAGATTAATATCCATTCGCGCAATCGTTTGCGGGCTGGCTTGTTCTGGTGGCTTGCCAAAAGCGTGCACTATTTTGCACCTCCGGAACCGGAAACAACCCCCCTCCCACCTTGGTGGAGCAACCGCGATACGCATTCGAATATCACGAAACTGCGGACACCGGAGTCGCAGGTCAGGAAAACGTAACGACTAACTGAGGCTAGCGAAAGCAGCCTTGAATAAATTAATTAACCACCGAGGGAGATAGAGTGGCCAGAGAGACAGAGGACGAGATGGCACGAGGATATTAAGGCTATGTAGGGTCGTATACACCGGATTCTCGTGGTTTATTACAAAGAAGGGACAAACCGAGCGTGCTCAATTGGGAATTTACGGAATATTACTGGACGTGCAGAGGCATTTCTGCAGATGGGTTTATTTCAATTTACCCCTCGCGAAGGAATCCTTGGAAATATTTGTTAATTGCCAGCGGGAAATTAATCTACTGGTAATAGAATTCGTGATGTTTATCGAATGTTTAATGAAAAAAGCAGTGGCACACCTTTATAACTGGATCGAGGGTGCGATAGATGAGCACAGTGAATATAGCTAGGGTAGTGGCTCTAGACAGAAGAGTGTTACTTTCCTCGAATACATTAATTAGTCCGCTGGAACGGTTGGAGGTAGCGCAAATGGGTGGGGAACGATTAAGTCTAGGCGCCTCGACGTGCCATTCTTACGGCGTTACGTTATCCTAAATCCCTGGTTTGGCACTGTGAATCCGGAAACCCGGTTAATTCTCGTCATGGAAATGTCGTCGTTGTCCCACGAAACAACGAACGACTGTCGCTGATTTGTGTCACGCCGCTTATCAAACACCATATTTGCCGTCCTTTGATAATACGTTACTGCATACATAGCGTGTTCTGCGCTGAAGAATTTTCCTCGTCGCTGAGCACGTGCACTACAGTTCCCTTCTGAAGTAGCCCTGCTCGTCGTAGCACAATAGAAGTGCTTCCGAATGGGTCTGTTACTCGTAACAGTTGGAATGACAAACGACGAGATCTTATTAAACTTCCACTTCGCCATCCTTTCGCTACCGTTCGTTAAAGTTCCCTCAAGATCTTACAAGTTTCCTATTTTCAGTTGGTATACATAAAACAAAACGGTGCTTAACTTTTCCATGATGTTCGCTTGCAAGCTGATATCTCTTTGCTTGCATAAACGACGACGTTCCTCGAAAGGGATGCAAAAGAAAAATAGAAAAAACGGAACGGAAAGGAAAGATATGAGTCATTATCAGAAGAAAGAACGCAGGGAGGGAATGATTCGCCCCCGGACATTGGAAAACATTTAAGGACCCCAGAAGGATCATAGTTGGGTTTACTTTCGATACGACGTTCGCTCACTCACATTGCAAGTTTGATCTTCCTCGTCCCATCGGAAACGGCAATTGACCCGTCCGTTGCACTGCAACTCTGCGGCGATGCAAGTAGCGTCCTCGCAGTAGTACTCGTCGTCGTGGCAGGCTGGAACAAGTAAAGAGAATATGCATATCGTTGTTACATATCCGAGTTACATTTCAACATCTACAGTAGACTCGTGTCAACGGGAAATTTAAAAAGTTGTTCCTTTAACGTTGGAATCGACATTCGCAACGTCGAAGAAGCACGAGAGGAGACGCTGACATTTGCTGTGATAACTAGAACGAAGTAATACGTGCTTTTCGACGAAGCGGTACCAAATTTTCTAACAAAAGCTGCCTACTTCTTCGTTCGCCTACTGTTCTTTCAATGTTGCGTATATCACAAACGTTTCGAAAAATGTGCGAAGCACGAATCGTTTTACTTGCACAGTGTTATCGCACGGGCGGTGGAAGGGTAAGTGAATTTTCCTCGAATCCGCAGGCGTGTCATCGCTAAGATATTAGTTCCGCGGGGGTGCCAGGTGCAGAGAACTGAGAATTCTCCTCGTGTCGCTGTAGAACGGCGAATTCCGCATGGCGTAACCACGCCGTTGCGGCTATCCCCGTTTTATCATTCAGCCAAGTCTACTGCCATTAATATAGAATTCGAATCCTTTTGCGACCGATTATTCCTCGTAATGTGAACCGGTTAAGCCAATTATGCCTTTTCACCGCATCAGTGTAATTATCGGCCTCGAACGCAGGCCCAGAATCAAATCGGTCCATCGTTTTAATCGATCCGCTCCGTGGTTTCTTCGCTTTTGAAATACGACGCGAATAACACAGGCAATTGTATTGTATCCGGCGATCCGATGCTTTTTTTCCTCATTTGCGTCGCTGTTCCATTTGAAATGCATCGTTCTATGAAATTTCAACGATATGCCCGCGGAACTCGCGATTCGAACTCATGCAGGAAGTTTAATGTTCTGTTTCTCGGTAATGAAAGAATTATTCGGTGCACGCCGCGAGCAACGGATTGGGTATAACAAACTTTCCATCGTTTCTATCAACTTTAGGAGAGGGAAATTGTGTTTTCGATTGACCGAAATGTCAGTTTTTCAATTTTCCACGCTCGATTACAAATTGTACAGATCGGCTATACCACGGGACAGTTACGATTTTCAGAGGAAAAATTCCGAGCCCTGTTTCAGTTAGCACGCTATCTGCATTGTCGTAATGTATCTTTTGATCCACGGATAGTGACCACCGGGGAAATAATAACAATTTCTATTTCGGACGATTAGTCCAGCAATCATCTAATTGCCCGACTTCGACTCTGCCTGTAGCTTTTTTCATTGCTCGTTCGCGTCGCTACAAAATTCAGGGAACAATGCTAATTTCTAGATTTCCATTAGACCGTATCTCCCTGTTCCTGGACACGAATGCACCTCGAGCAAACGAAGCGCGGCGGTGTTAAATTTAATGAAACTTAACATCTAAATTACTCGCGTGCTGTGTGCAAAAACCTTTACGATATTCGCTCATGTACCGCCTAATGGAAATTAAACTTTCTTGTCCACGACATCCATAAAAGATTCGCCCACTATTATTGCGTGTTTTATTATCGCGCGGCAGATCGTTAAACAATACAATTATCCATCGCCCTTTCCCTTCTTACTAACCGCCGCGGACAATCGCGATTGACAATTTTCAATCATTTTCCGAAACTCGAACAACACTAATTAATTAACAACTTCGCATTAAATTACTCTATATAGGTATCCCTTGTTTGCAGTGCGTACACCATTGTTTGCATAATGCCTGTACCAAATACATTTTTGCATAATGGCAGCTCAGTTATCGATCCCCAGGCACGCTCGAAGCACGATTCATTAATTCTAGACCATTATCCAGAATGGAATTACATCCTTATCGTTTCGATCACTGCTTGGAAAGTTGATTAATCCGTGCTTTGGAACCGTGCTGCTGACTCTCGCTTTTTGTATTACCCAAATCCATTTAGGAGAGCGTGAAGTATATATGTTGCTTATTAACTGTCTATCAGCGTTGGAACAAATCGATGGATACAATTGCAATGCAAACAGCTGCGAAGGACCAAGCGATACTTGAAGCTTATTTCAAGCGGTCACCCTGCACAGGATGCAATAACATTATCGACAATATTACATGCGTATAAATGAAAGCTATCACGGACAGTGGTGAACAATTAATCGAGGATGTTTGTGAACTCACGTTTGTCTCCCTGGTCTCTGTCCCTGAGCGCTGTCATGACGGCCTCGAAGCTGCTGTTCAACGCTTTGGGCTCCGCGTAAAACCTGACAAAAGCGATATTGGCCGGGATGAGGACGGTGTCGGCGATACTGCCGCAGAAATTCTTCTCCCTCGAGGACATGTCAGTGCGTTCTTTGAATACGTCGACGAAGTTGGCGTCGCACTCATTTGGTCGTTGCAGCTTGAACGGATCCGAGAACGTCAGCTGAATCTGAAAGTTGTACGTGTTCCGTGCGATAAAGGCCAGACATCTCATTCCTTTTCTCTTTCTCTACATCTAGCTCCATCTCCCGATGATGAACAGTGGAAAGCTCAAAGGATTTGCACCAATTAGGCGGCACATTTTATGAGGCGAAGCGAACGTCACAATTACTGGCATTTTTGTGCCAGACGTGATTTCGTTTGACAGAGAGAACGAACGTCCCGGAAGAGGGGACCGGGATCAAAGGCGCTGGCGACGCGTCGTGATAAAGGGACACGTCATACAATTTTTTGGCAGATCCCGCTCAAAATACGCGACACGTTGCACGCTTCCGGTGAAGTTCGCTTCCTTCCTTTTTTTGCCCCCACTGACCAAGATTAAAGTGTTATTGATCCGATATCGACAGACGGAACTTTTTCTACTCGACAACTGAATGGACTGTGATAGGTTGCAAGTTATACTTTACCTTCCATCCTTCCTTGACTGTAATGTTCCACATGCAATCCAATGGGATGCCCTCTTTCTCTGCCAGTTTCTTCCTATCTATCATGTCGTCGCTGTTAATAATTGCCTCCATACCGTTCACGTATTTCACGCACGGTTCCGGTTCCGGTGGTACCCCCGCTGTGAATCACACCTATTACAGTATTACGCTTTCCCTAGGCCAGCTATCAACAGTTCACTTGCTTTAATTAATTATGTCGCGTGCATGCTCCATTTTCCACAGATAAAACGGCAGGCTCGTTTACCGGAGTGAATGTCAAGCGCCAATAGAGAGAAACCCCCGTAGCTCAAGGGATAAATTTATTGATCCCACGCAGGAACGAACACCAACCAAATATTGTTCCATATATTATTAATTCCCCGTTTCGAATGGACTTTATAACGCCCGTAGCCCGGGGCGCAAAATAAACGGGACAAAATAAATGAAATACGCGGAAAGTTCGCTACCCCTGTGTCTAATTAATTTCCTCCCTCGCTCGTGCTCAAATTTGAGCGGTCATTACCGTCGTAGCGGCATTCGTAGAGTCTACCTTTCATTAGGATCGATTTGCGAGACCTCGCCTGCTGCGCGTTTTGGGGCGCGTTAAGTGCAACGCAGTATTCAGTCGGCGTTCAACGCGTCGCGGAGGCGCAAATGCGAGAAAATAATCGTATGTATGAAGCGTGGCTGAATATTGCAGTAGCGTTCCTGATAATCGAGACCTATGGGTCTTTCGAATTGAAGAGGAGCGGGGAATTATTCTGTGGGGGATGTCACGATCTGGGTCTACGCGTAAAGGATAAATAATGCGAGGAATGTTCCTCCTGGTATTTCAGAACCGAACGCGATTATTTTCTGAATTTTCGCATTAATAAATTTCCGATCTAAGAGGTTTGGAAGTGTTATAAAAATAAAACGGTCTTACAGCTTGACATCCAAAGTTATGTCGAAATCATTTTTAATCCGCGTAGAGTGCTGGTGGTTTGTTACTGCCCTGCGAATCTACGATTTATCACCGGTTAAGATAAAAAAAAAACAAGAGAAGAAACTTTGCGTAGAGATCGCTGTTGGGTCAGGGATCCCCGGTGGATTGGAAGCTTCCCAAACGTTAACCGGGGCTAATGTCCGAATAGGAATTCTAATCTAAAAATCGTCGATTGCCATCCGCTTTTGTTTGTAACGAATAAACTAGGGATAAAAAGTAACAGTTGTTTTAAAAATTTGGTAGGTAAACGTAATTGATGAAAAGTTTATTTTTATCCTAATGAAAGGGACTTATCATTCAATACGCAAGAAATTTTGGAAAAAATGTTGTGACCAACAAATTTTCATTTTTAACATTTCTGGTTAAGAATAACGATTTCGAATGACTAAAATTTTGTTGGTTGTAACCATTATTAATGACCAAAATTGTTTTCGATTATAAATAATTGTTATAGAGCGGCAGAAATCTTATTGGTTACGAATGATCATTGCCGAAGATAAACATTTTTTTTGGTTATGAATTACGATTACGCATGACGGAAATTTTTCTTGGTTAAGAATGACCAATATCGATGCCCAGAGTTTCGTTTTGGTTACATTAGAACTATAATTCTTGCTTCGCGTATTTATTAGCTTCTGAGATGTTGATAAAAAGACTTTCTAGATAATTACTTACCCAAATGTCTTCGCTGTGGTAGGCGTCGTGGTTCAGTGTCGAGAGAAATTTTGTTTGTAAACACCGCTTACGAGAATGAACGACACAGAGTCCTATTGTACGATTTCTACCTACTCGATTTATAATGCTGTCATACTCCTTAACAATTTTTTAATCGTGAATATACATTCTGAAGAAAGCGCAATGAAACACGGTTGTTGTCGAAGTATGATTGACGATCCACCTTTTCCTTCTGCTACCGAACGTTTGCTGACGCAATTTGAGAGCAGGGCAACCACGCAACAATGTACCAAAAATCAGAATATAGGAACGCATAGGAACGCGTCATTAGGATGCACTGACTAGACACGATTGATCGCTCTGCCTTGATTGGTGACATTGTTGGTCAGGTGGACCAATGAGCGAATCAGATTTTGAACGTACTTTTAAGATTGAGGAAGAAGGACCTCGTTGAAGAAGTAGTAGTGCGTGACACGTGACGTTGATCGGAGTTCTTTTCACGCGGAACGAAGGTATTAATTTTAATGGCTATTTATCGAAATCCGGTCATTCTTAAATACGTCGGGTTGCGAGACAATATTGTCGCGACGGTTTTCTCGTGTTCGGATGCTTGAACGGTACGTGCGAAACAATATACGACCGAAAGTAGAACGGGCTTTTCGTTTTCGAAAAAGTTCAGGCCGGACGCCATGTTGAACGTAGTAGCACTTTGCCTTTCTGTACGCGAGTGTTATTTCATATTCACCGCTGATTTTTTCAGTCGTGTCGCGAGTGACGGTGTTCGTGCTAATTGTGCAAAATACCGTGGATACATACTTATGGATACAATAATGGATACCTTTTTGGCGTCTTTTTGGTGTTCAACCTCAGCGAACGGTGAGTCCTAATACCCAACGTCGAAATATTTTTACACTATTATCGCACACACATGGGAATGTCGTCCGAACGAACAAGTTCGATACGCGAAATAATTAACCGTCATACGAAATCAGAAGTATTAACTATTAACGTTCGAATCAATTTGCAAGTGCGTTCTTTATCGCGATATTATTTTTCATTCATTCATCATTTTCGTATTATTTTGCAATTTCTTTCTCGCGGTCGGGATTGTTAGGTTAAGAACCGAACGGTGTCGTAAAAAATTACATTCTCCGCGTTCTCGTTTAATTTTTTATTCGGTCTGCTTACCATCGCGTCTCATTACAATGTACAATCATTACCGGGAACCCTGTGATGTGCACGCGTACCGAGCTGAGCATCAATGAAATATACGAGGGCTGTCGATTGTATCCGCCGACAGGTACACAAATCACGGAGCCCGCTGCCTTTTAAGATTATTAAAGTCGTCGAAGTTTCGAAGTCCTTATAGGGTTAATTACTCTACAGAATATTAATTCAATTTACGGGAGTCAGATTATTTTTATTTTCTGCAAACGAGTTCCTTTTGTAAAAAATCACGTGACAGCCATTTTAAATAGACAGAGTGGTCTGCAACTGATGTAAAGCTTTGCAAAAATTAGACAAGATTTTCTAATAATTTAGGTTCTCAGTTTCAGTAACATTGTTTAATAACGACGCAAGCCATATTCGTAGCATCTACAAAATTTAGCTACAAATGAGTAAATTTCGGTTGAACTTCGCAAGACTAAATATTAATACCTCTTGCTAAGAAAGGGATTCTTCCAAATCGAACCGGTTGTTGTCGTACAGGTAATCGCGGTTGTACATTCAAAAGCGGTGCTCAGAATCGGTACGCTATCAGTTTCAGCCGTATTTTTGTATTTTTATTCGTATGCATGCATTGTGTTTTACTCGTATACATATATTTCAGGCAATATTTTATGTATGTATATGCATTATCTCTATTTTTTTTTTTAAAGAATTGGGTTATCCCTAACCGAAAATATTTTCCGTCATCTATAATGATTTTTCGTAACCAAAAAGATTTCTGTCGCCCAATAACGATTATTCTTAACCAAAACCATTTCGACTAAGACATTGATTGTTATATCGCCACTTTTTCAATTTGGGTTACAACAGTTATAGTGTATGGAATAAACAACCACCTTTGCAGTGCAATAAATATCGATCGTTTCGAATACGTGTACGAGCTCCGCGAACAGATGGAATATCCATCGACGTGAAATAACTTGCCAATAGTTTTTCCTTATTCTAAAAGAATAATGATCCAGATGTTCAATTTGAGTGTCGTTTTATCCAAAGTTTGTCGTGGAAATCTAGCAATTAACGAGTCTTTTAGCGATCCGAACGGCAAGGCTCAACCGAAAGAGATATATAGAGTAGGTCACTATAGCTTTTGGTCGCGGGTGTATCCCATGTATTCATAGCCATCCCTGTTCTTCCTGACTATGAATTAATTTTAGCCCCGTCCGTGTCTGCACGGTGGGTACCCAACGTTGTGGATCATCTATTCCCAAAGTGTCTCGTAATTTCTCGACCGAGAATGCAGTGGGAACTATCAAGTATTTGCAATGGGACCAACCCCCATAGCGGATTAACGAGGGTCGCGATCATTATTCTTTCCCTTAAGCCTCTCGAATTCCTTTCTGTCTTCCAAGTACACGAATTCGCGCACGAGCTTCTCGAATACAAATGTATGAAAGTTAAAATTGAAAGCAAAGTAGTATCGTAAACGCGTCTAATAAAAAATCAACGACTGCCGATTGTTCCTCGGTGTGTCGGGAGTGAGTTCGACGCTGCAAAAATTTCAAGTAGAACAGCCGGCACAGTGTATGCCTAGTAGGATCTCGTATGGCACACGCTGGCAACGCGAGGGACAACCAGAAGGTATTGCAATTTCGTGGACTTACGATAGGTCGGTCTTGGTACCATATTCCAAACGGCCTTGAATCCCTTGCCCTCGATACTTTCGTCGCTGTGGAATCGCAGCCAAAGGTATCTCGTCTTCGACGTGATCTCAGGGGGGAAATTCGTGCCACAGAAGTTACCCAGAAGATTGGAGTAGCCGTGCTGGCCGTCACGTACCTCGAAGAAATCGTAACGACAGTCGTCGCTCTTTTCGAGCTTGAATTCGTCTCGGAAATCAAGCTTCAGTAGCATACCTTTGTCAGCTGGAACGAGAAATAGGTTACCATGTTACTAGAATCTGCGAGAAAAGGGGATCTGGATTGGGTTAATCTTTCTTGTTCGTTACAACAATGATTCAGGAAAATTATACTTTCTATTTGCAATATTCTTACAGTTGTACGTATGTTTCGATGCTATATTATTTTCGATAGGATTTTGGTACGCGCAAAGGTAACATTCTGAACTCGTCCTTCGAGGGAAAAGTACGACTTCAAAGCAAAGCAATGTCGCCCGTGCATTGCTCGAATCTCTGTGCACGATTCCGCCCGCGATCGACCGGGTTACACGACAAATATTCTAATGTCGTTAACCTCGAATGTCGCCCTGGCATTCGGCCAGATTATTCGTTCTATTCGTCACGCAACTTTTTTTTTTTCCACCCCACTGTGCGTCGAAGAATACACGATTCAACTTACAGCGTGGTACTTTTGCACGGAGAAGAAACAAATTCATTTCATCGAACTAATTTTCAGTGCAAAATATTAATGGATGGATTTGTTCTGAATTATCGATGTCCCGGCCACTATTTTCTAGTCCTGCACTAAGCCAAATCTGAAATACACATAGCTCTGAAATATTTTTCCGTGGAATATGTGCTTGCGCACTCGACGGGTTATCTCGTAGATTGCAAGTTTAATGCCCGCTGATATTGCATTTTTCGCGTGACAAATCGAAGTCTACGGTTCCTTATCGCCGTCGTAGCTTCGGATGTACAATGATAACATAAACACACTATTCACAAAAATGATACCACTCGATCCTACTTTTATCGTCATATCGCGAGGGTGTAAATTCCATTGATACGCGACGCAGTCTACAACGACACCATGGCCATGCAAATGTGCCTTCACTTTGCTCTCACGCGCGAACATTACTGGGGTATTATTCGACGCGAACTTATCGTTAAAATACACTTTATTCTCTCGTCGGCGAACGGTGCTCGCCGGCGTTCAGTGTACCAACAATCCATTGTACTCCTTCAGCTTTAGCCAACGTTGCGAGGGGCTAATTTATGCTCCATCGAACAATCAGCATGTTATCCGCACGCCAGTTTCGCCTAGGTATCGCTAATTAAGCTACACGATATAATAAAGATTCCTTTAGCGTAAACCGATGCACGGACCGTAGACAAACTTTCAGTTATCGATCGTACGATCCGCGTTATATCGTAACTCTGTGTGGGATCGGGGGAAATGACAAAATAAAAGTGCGCCTTGAAACAGCGGGGGACGGAAACGAGCGGCCTGTGGCTGTCTCGTAAATATCCGGTATTTGCGAATAAAATATCTCATTCCTATTGCGGTTCGTGCGCCGGAGCAAAACTTTATATTCGCGAGGTATCTCCAATCGGTCGCGATAGCGAGGAAATTATTGACCGAAAATTATACCACGGTTTCGGGGCACGTGTATTTATCCTTGACCGTTTACGAACCGATTGAACACCAATAAAAAAAAAAAATGAAACACAATATAGATCGTCTATCTTCAGGGCAATTAAAGCTTTTCCAATGATTCTCGCGAATAATATACATATGCTGTGTACGCGACGTTCGAATATTGCTACGCACGCTGGATCGTTAATGCTTCGCCGCGGCACGCGAGAATAAATTGCTTAGACGATTCCGCGTGCAGCTACGATCTCTAGTGTCAGTGGTTTTCCTAGTATTCGCGTAGGAAGGTATGCGAGGTTGCGTGTTTGTGCAGCGCTATGAATGAAATTTTGGCCATCGCCTGCAATCGTCCCACGCGAACCGCGCTCTCATTTTCGGACCGAAGGACAGACGTACAGTTTTTCACGAAGCTCGCTGACCGCGATAATTCGTCCGGACATAATATCTGCGGGGCTGAGCCTTCTGTTCGAAAACATGCATTGTCGTCGACGGCTGCGTCATCGAACAACGGACCATCTTGATTCCTATTTGAATGGCGAGACCTTTCGAGCCCTCGTTCACTGGTGCCCGCGCTCTTCGAGGCGAAGAAAGGAAAAAGCAGAATAAAAGCAGAACGCAGAGAGATAGGGAGAGATAACAAAAAAAAAAAAAAGAAAACGGAAAAAAGAAAGGTCTGCGTCGCGGCCATTTTCTCGAAGGGGAAGGAAACTCTAAAGCGGCTGCAATCCCGCCCCAACCACTGTCCGCTTTCGCATAGAAATACTGGTATTCCAGTCGTGGAACGGTCGATCGCATTTTTTAGCCGAGCGAAAGCCTCTCGTTCTCCCAGTTTCACGCTTCATTATCTACCGATTGTGCCCGCCCTCCTCCCGGCACCAGCGATTATTGTGGAAATTAAGAACCATTCTCGACGTGTTGCGCAATCTTTCCGCCGTCGTACACCGTTTAGGAATTATTTATAAACCCGTTCCCCTCGGTTCGTTGCGCAATATCGAAGGGCAGACGCAACGCCGTGCAATCAGGAGTGACACGTTATTGGCAAGGGAAGGAACCCCGAATTTCTATCGGCGCGAGGGTTATCCGTAAGCGAGCAACAAACCCACCGCGATACCACGGAGCGATACCAGACATTTCAACGTGAAACCATAATATCTATTCTAGGTTCAAGCTTTCGTCGTTGTCGATGTCTAATGCGAACTTCCACGACGTTCCAGCTACCGCGAATGCCGCTTACGCGCGGAATGAACGGCTTCCGCCACCGAAGAACTTCGCCGTGTCGCGAAACCCAAGGTACGCGCAAGTATTCGACCGCGGCGAGCTTTCATTCGCGTTTCAGTATGCACCGTTTCCACGTGGAATCCCGCGGGACTCATCTGTTTCGGAATTGTGCCACTTTTCGACAACTATCGGTCTTCGTAGCGGTCGACGCCGGCTGGGACAGGTTTTTCGCCTTAAATAGATTTCAGCTCATCGAGCATTACACTTTCCAGTCTGCGAATGATTTTTATTGTACGATAGCCTTGTTTCAAGTTTGGTGTTTCCGCCCGCGGAAAGCTTGCGAGTCACGAGCCACGGGTAAACATATTTTCGCACATTTTCTATCGTCGCTGGGGGAAGATTACAGGGGGATGCCTGAGGTGATTTCTACGCGTACGTGGTCGGGATTCGGCTGCAGGGGTAACTGTTGGAATTTATCGGCAACTATTGCGCTACGTGTCTCGCCCGATATTGATTAGGGTAGGGATAAAAATAAGGATACATTCGTTGGGTGGCTTCGGTGGAAAAAGTATTGCACGTCGAGTGTGGTTGGATTTTGATTGTACCGATCGTATCGAGGAACTTCCGAGGTTGCAAGGTGTTCTGATTACGAAGAGGGACACGCGTCAGTTCGATGTTCAATTTTTGCCGAAGATCGGGAATCGGTGAAGTTAACTGTTTTGCATACAGTAACACGGAACGCGTTTCCGTGCAATGAAGTTCAAAAAGAATCTGTTCCGGCGTCGTCTGTATACTTGCCAGAGAATCATTGGAACGAGCATCCTGTAAAAGCCAGAAACGTGTTTACCAGAAAATGGTTTCCATAAAATGGGGAATAAAGAAACCAGGGGCGTTTTTAGGCGACATCCAGAATCCGTGGTCCCTCGCAATAACGATCAGCATTTCCCTTGGGTGGGTCATCGAATTTTCCATATAGGTTCTTTGGATCGGAGTGTGCCTTGCACGGTTGCTAGGGCTTGAACGGTCTAACCGCTCCATTTCCGAAATTCTGGCGAAACGGTGCAACGTTCTCCCCGCTCGAACAGAATGTTTATTGCTTGCACCTACACGGCACCGGGCAATATTCACAAATATTTCGCCTGGCGATAACGCGGCACGAAGAAACACGTATCGCGCGGCGTGCAGCTTTTATGTGTGCACAAGCGAGGAAGATATTTGTTAATACACCGAATTTCGTGGAGTAAAATTTAGCGAAGAAGAGAATGCGAAAAGTAAAACGTATTATTGAAACAGGATTTTCCGTATTCAAACACGACGATTGATAGAAAATACAATTAGTGCCTCGGGGTCACATAATTTCGACTTAATTCCATAAACCCTTCGGGACGTGAGCGGTCTCTTTATTCCGTGAACGTAGCTACGTAGAATGAGAAAGCCACTTCTACCAAGACAAATGGCCAGTTTATGACGCGAATATAACGTCAGGTTAATACTTTGCAGAACCTCATTGACTTTATGCTTTCGTTACACCTGCACATTCCGCGTTTCTAACTTAATTATATCCCCGTCGTGTTTCCCATTTTCGCGCACCGCTGTATATTTAAATTCAATTCCAATCGGCGCTTTCTGCTCTTGATGAGACGAAGTTCTGCCAGTGACGTAACATTAAGCTATGTCCAAATGTTAAGCTAACAATGCAACGGATGTAAACAAATTTTCGTTTAATGCTTCGTGTTTATTGCGTTGGGAGGAGGGGGGGGGGGGCGGGGGGACTTTATTGCGATTTTATTTCAATTTTCCCCGAGCGACGGAATAAGGGGGAAGAGGGGATCTTCGAGGAACCCTGTGCCGAGCTTTTTGTCGCGCTTAAATCCCCTAAAGCGTTTCGTAACCACCATTGTAATTTGTCTCTGACTCATTTCTTTGCGGCGCGTGATTTATGACACCCCATTCGGCTACACGAGCCGGCTCGTATAATGTAACCATTACGGAACGGCACGGCCATCAAATCGACAAACCGTGATACGGATTATTTTTCTCCTGCGGAGATTAATACCGAGCAACGTGGAATTATTGGACGGCCGGATAAACTCGACATAAACCACGCGTGCTCGTCCGATTTTATTTCCCCCCGCGGCCGGCGCGAAGGCGTCGTAAAAATTCGACCATGATCCAGTCCGCGTAAAAATAACGAAACATTTTTATGATTTTCATTAACGAGCAAGAAACCAATGAGTTTGATCCCCGTGTACATCGTGCTCAGGGAAAGAATAACCCGATAGGACGGCACTATGTTTTACAGCTGGCCCGACGACGCGAGTAACCATATTTTACGCGGTATTAGGCGGCTTAAGGCCGCTACGAGTCCAGGAAATAAAGCCAGCCGATTCTTTTACATTCGCATCAAGTCGTAACCCGTTCAGCGAGAACATTTAACGATCACTCCCGACAAGGATGACCGTGAACGGGCGTGATCCATCGTGAAAATCGGGCCATTTTCGGTGGTACGCTGTTAAGAGGCGACGAGGGGTAGGAGTTTGTCGAGACAGATCCTCGGGGATTTTATGTAGCAGCGTTGTTCTTTATCTGCGCTTGGGGGAACGCGTGTACTCCAGGAAGGTTGGATCGCCTGGAAGAAAAAGGGTAAGCCCCGTCGACGATATAAATCGATGAAACTTTCCTCGACTTGCTTCGCCCTCTGCTTTCTTGGACTTTGCCGAGTGGCTTTTTGCGACCACTGTCGCAACGGTGCTCTAGCAAGGAACGCCGGCGAAGAAAAAAACGGCATTACCATATCGTCGACTCGTAAAGAGCAACTGCAACGATATTGTACTCGGTTCGCTTGGCAAGTTGGGATTGGATTAAAATGGCCCGGGTCGAGCCACGAAGGCTACGCTTTCTTTCGCAGCCTGTCCACGCTATAATCGTATTCCGAACGAGGACGCGTCGTTTTGTCGGGGTCCAACGCATGGACACCGGTATAAAATGGACGCAGATGCACCGATGCGTTTCGTTGTATCCGCTTAAACGGTCGCTGGGCCGTGATTTCGGCTTTTCCCGGTGATTCATTGCAGCTAGGAGCCCGTTCGACGACGCCGCTCGTCACGAGACGCGACCGTCGAGGACAACGGAGAACCGAGCCAGCAGCGAGAAAGAATTAACCAGCGCGAACTTTGCCACGGATAACCGCGCTATCCCGGCACCCCGATGAGTTTGGCGATTTGGACGCGATCCCATAGTAATCCCTTCGATTCGGTTCGTTTAAACGGCGTCGATTCGCGATCCCTCGGCCGATTCTCTGGTTGGCGTTGTCCAGAAGAAAAAAAATGATCTCGAAAGGTTTGTAACTCTTGTCTACCGATGACAATATGTTTCCTTGCGTAGATCGTTAACTTGAACATTCCGTCAACCTCGTTTACCCCCCGATCGATCGGTCAACCGATTTCTTCCGCTGCGGATGCTTCCGGCGAGGGGGTGAAGTTTGATCGATGGGGAAGGCACACCGTGGGTGGTCCTCGGCGCTATTCTGGTTCAAGGACAAGCGCAGTGTCTCGCCGCAATTAATGGCTTCCCTTGCAGAGAGTCTCGGCCTTAGAGTATTTCGATGTTCCACGAAACACGCGGACGGCAGGGGGGCGGTCGCCCTTGATTTACGTGAGATCGCATTAAACGGTTCTTTGATGGCCCCTTACCTCCCTGAGTGGTTGATAACTTGATTTGCTCGTTCACTTTGGAACTTAGCCACGACTTCCTACCGTCTCCAAAGGTTCTGAAGAGTCTTTCCTCTTTAGCTCTCGGTCGCTATTCTTTTTTCCTTCTTTTTTTTTTTTGCACCGGCTACCGCCCTTCGAATCTCCTCGTGGATGGTGCTCGAGCACGGAAAGTATTAGCCTTTCTACGGCACGACCGAGATATACTGTGTCTTTCGCCTCGCGCCATCTAGCACGTGTCTGATCGCGTACAATGTAAAGAATGGACGGGGGGGGGGGGGGGTGCAATAGTGAAATATATGTAGCTCAAAGGGATAAACGAACATGCTGTCACGTTACACATCGCGGGAGAAAAAGCTTTTATTGCCGGTCTGTGTCTCGTAGCGTGAAACGCGGAACTTGGCAGCGGTAAGAACGGTGTTCGATGACGCGCCTTAAATTGCGACTGCCGGCAGTGTCGCGTCGATACGCTGGTGGTTACAGGTAACGAGACAGGAAAGAAGAGCGGATAGATAGGGCGAAGAAAAAGCATCCGTCTGGGAAACGTTCTTACCAGCATCCAACTCCGTCCAGTGCCGTGGCTTAGTTGAATCTTTATTTTCATACAAGGAACCGTTCAAATGCCGGCCGTGACTGCGTCGCACCTTTGCGTTTCGCGATAACAATTGAGACGCGTCGTCGTTGGGCCGTGCGATACGGTATTTCGGGACGACGATCGCACAGGTGTGGGGTCGTTGCCGATTTTCGGTTGTAATTAGAAATGAAGTTACGTCTTTTTTGTCTCGTTACAGCCCCGTTTCACGGGGGAAATCAAGCGTACCCGTTTAACGAACTGCCGCTCCGCGAGTCTCGTTTCTTCGTTACCTCGCAAAGCGGAATCTCGCCGCGGCGGGCGAAGTTCGATCGCGTTTCATCCGACGAATGCTTATTCAGTCTCCAACCGACTGTGATCTCATTAACGTGCCTGAGTGGCCACGGCGTACGGCTGCTTAAAAGTGTCCCACATTTCATAATGATACCGGTGTAGCCGCGTTATCGTGTTCGCGAGCGAGCAATTAAAAAGGTTCCATCCGTGCAATTAGGATCTTCTTCCGGTACCGGGGGCTTAGAAGGGCTACTTGTGCCCGTTTGTGTGTGCCTGCCGATCAGGAATACCAGCGGGAAAGAATTAAGATAGAGGGCGAGGGGATAGCGTTCGCGTTATATAGCAACGCCGATCCATTGACTCGCCTTCTGCTCCAGTTTCCCCAGCGTTTCGTGGAACTTGCCGGTGAACCGGTAGAATCTGTAGTTTACAGCCGAACGACCTTTCTAAGTCGTGAGAACGTTATCGCGCCCACGACGAGATGCAGTTCCGCTCGGAACTTTCGACGAACCCTTTCAACCCGCTCGGCTAAGAATTTCATTTAAAAGTTCCTCGCGAGATGTTTCCCCTCGGCGTTTCTTTTCTTAGAGAATATTTCGGGGGATCGTGTGTACCTAGACGGAGTGAAACAGCGATGAGAAATTTCCGCTAATCAAGACACGGTATACGGACAGCGAATCGGCCTCTGTAGCTCGCACCTTTCCGACACATGACAGATTCGCAATTGCATACAGCCGCATCGCGAATGCACAGAGGGTTACCGATTCTGATTGCTGGTTATCTGCGTTATATCGAAAGCAAAATCGAGTAGCACTCGTGCTCGATCGTTTATCAATTCGCCGGCAATTTCGGTCGGTCGTGAGCGCGTGCAGATATCGTGATTTCGCCTTTGCACGTTTCGAGGATCTTCGGATTGGTCCAATTAAACTTTGATCGAGCCTGCCCCACTGTCGCTCGCCGGGACATCGACCGAAACGCGATTGAAACACTGACCTCTGACCGGCTCGACGGCCCTCCAAAAGTTTCGGCGAGCCGTCGCGTTTTGAGAGGTGGGCTTCCGTCGAGCTTAACGAGTTCACCCCCGGCACGTAAGAAATCATGGGAACGATAGACGGTGACGGTTTGCTAACTAGAAACGGTGCTCGAAATAACAACGATTGCGCCCTCGAACGTCGAGACGATGGGGACAGAGTGTAGTACCGTCGCGCAACTGAGCAGCACGGTCGCCTAACGTTAAGCAATCTGCGCAATTTGGAACAATTTAAGGTACATCTGTCCGCCTCCCTTTGGCGCACGGTGAAACTTAATCCCTACCGGGCACATATTGACGTTCGGATAATTGGGTGTCGTAATTTACATGGGGCGCTTAATATGCCATAATCACTTCCCTCGATGTAATGGCGGTCGTGATGCACCGACAGAGTAGCCCGTTTAATGACGCTAGTTATAGCCTGTTGTTCGCCCCTCGCCGCGAACAGCCACGCAGATTTAGCTCTCCCCTCGATTGAAATGTCCTTCTGCGCGCCCTTAAGGATCAACTTTTCCCCCTTAAAATTCATTTAAATGACCTTCCTTCTTCTTTCCATTTTCATTGAATGCTCCCGGAATGGAATCTTTAATTGCCTAAGCACCCTGAAATTTTCATAGAATCGCTCGCGTTGCATTCGAAATGTCTGCGGAGCTCCGCTTTAAATAACTTCGACTCCGCGATTGAGACATTCAAACTTTATTGCCATCATACTCGGAGCTTCCGATGAATATTCACTGCCCGAGCTAACGTTCGAATTAAAGCTCGTTTCCTTTCACCAACCTGGATACAGCCCTCCTCGCAACGAACCGTTAACCCGACGATATCCAGCGGAGCACACAGTACCTTATCAGTCCCGGAGCAATTGTAGCCCCCTTGCGCTTATCAGCGGGCCAAGACGGGACGGCCGGGCAAAGAATATTATCAGAGAAGATATTAATCTCGTACGTATTCAGCGCACGTTGTAACGGTTTCAACCGTCTACGTTCCGCGGCGTCGTACCTGGCTAGGAACCGTCATGCAAATCCGGGACACCGGCTCGTGTTAGGCGTTCAGAGAAGGAAACAAGGCGGGCACTTCGGTTTCCGTCGATGTTCGTTGCGCGTGATTTACAAGCGGTTCAGTTGGAATTGGCACAGCGGGATTTACGATGCCGCGGCGGGATATTTATTCTAAAAGGCCTTCCCCCGAAAGACCTATTCAATTCCATTGAATACGCGTGCACATGGTAAGAATATTTCCGCAGATAAATCTTGCGTGTTTCGCGAAACGGAGAGAACAGACGGGACTACATGGTACCGGTCGACTCTATCGTTTCCAAAACTCGGCCGAGGACCAGCGATCACTGTGGATACTATTTCGGTGCATCAGAAGAAGATTCGGTGTACACGGTCTGCGGCTGGTCGACCCTGACTCAATTTCGAACGCGACCCAGCTGCCCCCGTTTGCCCGAACCGACGCGTTTTCTTCAGACGTTCGGATCGGTTTCTCTGAAGGAGCTAGTGTTCCTCGAACGACGCACCTCCCGCTCACCGTTCCATCCTCCTCGTTTAACGACGCCACCAGAAAAGAGTTACGACCGTCTTCCGTCACAGTTCGAACACTCGACGCAAATCGAGCCGTAAACGTACGTAATTGCGCCCGTTCTCCACCGTACCTTCGAGGGCTGCCACCGAAGTAATAGCAAAGCTACATCCACTGAACGGTCGATCGTCTATATTCCAAGAATGAAACTTTTCGCGGACGGCACGCCCGACTGAATTTCGTCCCGGCACTCCGAATCCGGGATTTATTGATTCGTTATCGAGCCGTTCGTATGACCACGGCCGGGTTAAAAGCGCGCCGACTCCGTCATGATTTATTATTTCGACCCGCATTCGCCGGATCGTCTCGCGCAATTACTCTTCTCGCGCAGCCCGGCACGTCTGGCACGAAGGAAGCAAAAATTTGTACTTTGTATCGGGGATAAGAGCGTCGCAGCACCCGGTTGTTTGCTCGCCTCGTAATGCTTTTCCTTTACGTGCGATCGGTCGCGACGATACACCACCGCACCGCGCCGTAGCTATTCATTTTCCCCGGCTCGTTTTCACCGTCGCCCGTTTATTATACATTCGATGCTCGGCCGCTGTTTATTCAATGAATAAACGGCGCGCAAAAAAATTGATGCATTTCTCTTGACTCGTCGACGCGCACCGGCGCATTGTATCGACAGGCGGGGTGAAATTTACTGGCGACGCGGAGTTGGATCTTCTCGGCGGATGAACGAAACCACCAGGGTGTATCAATCACTACATCGCGTCGCGGTCGTTCCTCTTTTCGAAGTTCGACCCACCGCCGGCAAGTTGCGACGAGCTTATACGTACGAAACGAGTGGAGTATCGTGTACGAACTTCGTCGTGCATAGTTAACGCGGAATTAATTTCTCGAGTTGCCGCCGCGATAACCGATAAACGCTTCGGCAATGAATTTAATTATTCTCTCGTGCGACGTAACGATTTCACGGCTGCACTCGTATTTGCGACGATACCGAGGGTTTTTCGTTGAATTTGTAACGAAAACGGAAAAAGGGCGAACGAAACGATTCCGCGGGTCACGTTTTGAATTGCTGGGAAAACAGTTTTGCTCACCTTCCAGCACCCTGATGCACTCGGTCAGGTTCGGATAGTTGTCTGGATAATTTGGACTATAAAATTCCCGTTTAGTCTCGTCACCCACGCTGAACTTCTCGCAGATGTCCTGGACGTGTCTCATCTGACGTCGCACAACCTCCTTCCCGACGAGCGTGGTCGGAGTTGTCTTGACGATCTTCCGACTTCTGCGGGGGTTCAATAGCCTGGAATCCTGTGTCGTCGCCATCTGCACATATTTCGAGTCACGTGAAAATTTCGCCGAAGAGTGAGCAAGTTCGCAAGCGCGAAGGGACAATACCGGTTAAATTATTCCCGGTATTAATTGTGAAATTCGAACGCGAACACAAAGTGGTTACGATCTACGGTCAGTGATCCCCCCCCGATGCTCAGGTGTCGCGTCGTTAATTAAATGCAGCCCCAACGATGCTTCGGGCAACTGGTATAGTGATAACGCTAAATTATAGTTATCGATTGGCTGGGAAATTATTGGCGCCGTGGAAAACGCAGCAATGTTGTTACGTTACAGCGTGGCGCATCGCGAATTGCTTCGTCTTTCCTTTACGACTAAACCTCAGTTTACTATCCTTCGAACTATAAACCCCTTCGATCTCAACTATCGGGAACAAGATGAACTCGTTCTTTTTTGAGGCGGCGGTGGGGAGGGAGTTACATTTCAAGGGGTACAATCCATAATAGGAGGGACACAGGTTACAGGGGAAAACTTGATACGACTTACGTTGTCAAAACTTCCGGGGGAAAGATTGCCCTCGTCCGAGCTAGATCGTTCCGGCGTTGATTGGATAAATGTCCGCGAGGCAGACAGATTTATCTTCTGCCTCGTGTCAGCCATATTCCTCGAGGACAGAGTGGAGTTTTGATGCAAGATTTTCACTTTTCCCTTGTCGTTCCCCTTCATTCTGCTCGCCATCTCGACATTCTCATGCATTTCGATCTTCTCCTCCTCTTCCACCTCGTCGTCCGGGCTTTGACTGGTTGGCTCTGGCAATTCCAACGTGAATCGTTCCCCGGTGCTCGAACTGTCCCCGTGCCAGGAAGCTGTCTGACGAAACTTTCCGATAGATTTGGTTTCGCCGGCGGTACGTTCCGTGCTGGTGGACCACCAGGTAAAGGATCGGCTGCTTCTCCTCGCGTCGTACGTATTCCACAATGAACCCTCCGTCTCGCGTGTGGATTCCGCGGCCGTCCCATTGACTGAAACATTAATGACCAGGGGAACGGTGTCGATGAGTACAGTTTTTCAACGGGGCGTCGAGTGCCGTAGCATTGGCGCGATATTAAAAAAAAAAAATGATCTACGTCAGGTCGATCTTCATCGATCAAAGATTCACGGAGGTTCTAATGCCTTCAGAGAGACACATATTTCGAGGCGTATTTTAGCACTTCAACAAGTAGGATCTTATCATCGACAGCTGTCGCTGACAATCTCTTTCCGTCTGGCTCGCGTTAACAAGTGTCTGTCAGTACGTCGACGGTAATCCCTTGGAAATTGCATTCACAACGTTCCCATCGACAATGGGTTTTGCGCGCAAGAGGAAACGAGAGAAACGGATGGATGAAAGATTCGAGATAATTCGTTGTAAAATAGTTTAAGCCAATCGAATCCAGAAGCTGCGCTCGCGATAAAGTTGAAGGCTGTAAATTCGTTTCGGGGCGAGGAAATGGTTCAACCGGGGGGTTTTTTTTTCCCCCCCCGTTTCGTCAGCGTTTCGTTTATTTTTTCTCCTGCCTTTTAGCCCGCCATCAACGCAGCCCGATTTCAGTTTGACATCGGTCGACGCACAAACGAAATTGGATTTCGCTTGATTCGTAACTGGATCTGTCGTGGACTTGCGTACGTAGTTTCCTAGACAGGCGCTGGCAGGGAAACAGCGCTATCGAAATGGCCCGTGTAAACTCGAATTCGTTATCGATCGAGGGAATTACGATATCGTAGAATAAATTAGCGTTTCCAGGGTTAGAAAGGGAAAAATGTGATGGGCGTCCATTTGCAGTAAAACCTTTCGAGCACCAAACCGAGACTAACAGGATTTTAGAAAAGATATCCATCCTAGTCAAAAATCTCAAAGTTTCTTAAATACCCTTTTTTATTTGCTTCTCGACTACGTGATACGAACAAACGGCTCAATGCATTTCAGTGGAATTGTCACGCAGAAACATTATTTATACATTTCATTCACCCTATCAATTCTGTGTTACTCTTATCTTCGGCTAGGAGCCTCGTGTTATTTTCCCTTCGCGACAGCCAATTGATTCACAGAATTAGCGAACGCACTTCTTTCTCGTGGGACGTATCTTCAATTGAGTCGATATTATTTTGTAAGCAAGCTATTTGTTCCGCGGAATTTAACCTGCGCGATACGAACGATTTCGCTTGGTACTACTTCGGATGCTTTACATTCCCAGGAACATGCTATAACCAGGACTTTAATACATTGAAATAGATCTGCTCGTCGAGGCATCGGATGTTTGATACGCGTGTTTCACTGAAGGATTGGAATTTCACGCAAAAGCGAAATACTCTGACGTTGAATTTATTCATTCCCCAGTACTGCCTAGAATGGAACGTGCGGTTCGTTCGGAACATTTCTTCGATTGAACCTTCTGCAGAAGAATGCGAAAGTGCACGGCTTCCCCGATATTTTCTCCGCTGTTTTACAAGTTTCTCTGCCCGTCACTACCCTGGCCGAACTATTCGAACGTCAGAAATTTCTGTGGCGTATCTTTCAAGGATCGAAGCACGTTTCCATTTAATTAAACGCAACGCAAATAATTACCGGACTCGAAGGACCCCGCGTCCCGATATTCCCCCCGAAATATTGAATTCAATTTCCAGAATGAGGAGGCAAACTTCACATTGACGAGAGCCGGCGGAGGACACCGCGATACTTGAACTGTGTCAAGAGTAAAGCGTCAAGAGTAGTCGTCGAATTATTTCGAGTCCTCCCTCTGTTTGTCTCCCTCTCAGAACGCCACTTGTCAGTCAACGCTTTGACCAGTCTATCTTGCAATTTTCGAAAACGACTTCGACACCGCAGTGTTTCCCAGAGTATCTCTGGAAGTTCTTCGGGCGTAGCGTTGCCGCGGTTGGCTTCTCGAGATAAAGTCACGCCCGAGACGTATATTTGCCACCGCGTTGGCCAAGTAAATCTGATCCCCGCACGGACAGGACACCTCGTTCCCTCTTCTCTTGTTTCCTTTTCTTATTCGGTGCTTCGATCCAGAAGCACGAAGCATCTCGCAGCACCGCGAGACGGAACGACCCCTGTATTATCCCTCATTTTCCACGCGGCAGAAGATTTTGCCGCGTTGTTTATGGCTATATTCCACTTTCTCGCAGAACGTTCATCCGTCTTCGCTAGGAATGTTCCGTGCCGCGCGTTCCTATTCCTCGTTGTTTTTTTCCACGGAACGCGACGCAATTGTTTCATTCTCGGAGGATCTCGCGTCTCGCGCCACTGCGACATCGGTGGAATCGTTTTTAATTTGCACCGCTTCAATGTTAGAGAATTTGTTTATAGGGGAAAAGCACCCTTGCGCGCGCCCGTTCCACGTTCAATCCGCGAGCAGACACGCGGTTACACACGTTGGACGATATCTCTTTCACGGATGCGTAGCTTTTAAGAAATTTTCGCAAAGCGGCTGGATAAAGCTGAACGTGAAGCTCAGCGGCGTCGAGACGAGAATCGGTACGCGGCGAAGAATTTTTGAAAGTTGTGCAATAATTCCAATGTATAAATTTCGAAGCAGTTTCAACTATTTATATTAGCCACCGCAGTGTCAGACTGCGCGCCGCTACGAGTATTACCTTCTATTTATAATTTCCCATGGGATATCGTTGTGCGGAACAGTCTGGCTCGGTCGTGCCAAGCTCCTTTTCCCTTTTGCATCATTTAATTTGACGCTAATTTATTTTCTAAACCCCCATTGCGTACTCCGCTCCCTGCATTTAATTTGATTAATTAGCGCCCGTGCCCCGCGATCGATTAATGGAAAAAATGTGAAACGATTTGTCGCCCCCTTTTAAACGGTCCGTTTGGTTTCGATTCTCGATACGATTCGCGATACGTGTCCAATTAGATTTTATGCCGTTGAATTTTTTCGACTGCAAAATCCTCGAGGTATTGACACGGGTACGGGCGTCCTATATAGAAGTACGCGAAAATGAATTCTTTGGTAGGTGTTTGTGTAATTACTGGCAACGATGGATATTATTGCTGCACATTTACATTTAGCAGCTTTTATCGTGGACAGCGTCAGTGGCTGTTGGACGAACGCAAATAATTGATATAATCGATCAACAAGGAAAGGATGCCTTTTAATTAAATCGTCATTAACAATCCGTTCGATGTGTACATTCAACTTACGCGCAAATTGATTCATGATAGAATCAAACATTCCACGGACATTTATTAATTATAATCGGTACATTGGGCATGTCATGAACCACTGATAGCTCAGTCGATCCTCGGTAAAGATCCATTTAATAATAGGACACTCCACAGTCCCCACACAATGGGTGATAATTAATCAAACGTAAGGTGAGTACTACGTTGATGTACACGCAATAACGTGCTCGTCAATATTTTAAAGGGTTTAAAGTTAATTGAAGCCATATCAAAGCAGGACGTGCTTCAGTCAAATATTTGCCGAACGGAAATTATTTTAACAATTGTGCGTATAATTGCAAGGGCCCGCGTGTACGGGAGAGGTTTGATTAAGGACCAATCCAGTAAAACGGTAAACATTTGGCCCGACGATTCGCGAAAGCATCGATGTTGGCTTTCGAACGTCACCGACGATCCATTTTGACGAATATAATTTCATATTTTTCGCGATCGTTCTCGGCGGTATCATTTTTGCCGACGGCTGTTTTGGAATTATTCAGCTGAATCTCGATGCAACTTTGCTCTTTGAACTTTTAATCCTTCCACACCGATGTATCTATTTGCCAGTCGAAGTTTCGACGTTTCCACGCTTCCATTGCTCTCCTCTTGGTAACGCGAGAGTCACGGAGAACGGCCGATGATAAATCGAAAAAGTTTCGCCGTGGAAATCCTTTGCAATATCGAGCACTGTCCTTCCGTCTCGTCCACGGAGAAAATCCTCCTACGTGACTCTAAGAAGAAATAGGATATATCGTTTTCACAGATTCGTGCCCGCCTACGCTAGCCTTCGTTGACGAATGAATCCAGCGATCACAGCTGCGAAGTTTCGCTGTTACGCGGCTCGCAGTTGCAACGGGGACGTATTAAATGGCGATTAAAACTTGTTGCGCCTCTACGCAGAAACGTTATACAAATTGGAAACTTCGCTAACTTCCCCGGGAAACTAGCATAGATTTATACCGTCAGGCACGATAGAATTACCGACTACCCTTGGAGAAACTGCCTGCGCGCCGCTGCGAACCGGGCACCGGTGAAAATTACCGTGCCGCTGAAAAAAGCTGTTGAGTGCACTTTGAATATCGTTCTATTGTTCCCGTGGAAAATATATTTCTGTGCACTGCGGAGGTGGTAATCTTGCGATGCTCACCGTGGAATTATTGCACGCACTGATTACAGTTTTTATGTTCATCGAGTTACGAGTTTGCATAGAATACACTCTCCGCTATTCTTTCCTTTTTCATGCTGCAACAATTTTAGATAAAGAAAACCCTGTCGAATTTGATTATTTCTAGTACGCGTATTTATTCGTGCACGATTTGCGTAAACGTTGAACTGATTGCGAGACGGCTGCGCGCGTGCACTTGCAACTATCGAGACCGTACCCGGCACGAACCCATAAAGAATTCTATTTCCCTGGCTTCTGTGCAACGTGCATGCATGGAAATTGTCCCTGTAGAAGGGGCGACCCTACATAGGTAGGATACGTTCGATCGAATCGTAGAGGGAATATGGTATACGAGTTCTATCCATGCGATTAGTTGCGTTGGGAAGAAGATATGGATTATTTGTTTTCGGCGTAACGAGACACCTTATGAAGATTGAATGCAGTAGGTAACGCGGAAAATTGCAATAAAATTGCACCTTTATAATATATTTTGGAAGGATAATAGCGATTGCTGCGTACATCGGTCGCAGGGGCCACGAAGCGGTAACCACGAAAAGAAACTTTTCTGTTTATCAATGAACTATGGAAATTTATCCAGGGTCAGCTGTAAAATATTGCAGGGCACAAAGCCAGCTACGAAGACGGGGACACGAGATCTACGGCTTGACCCATCGTTAAATTCGGTCCGAATTTCTGCTCCTCGTAGCTTAAAATTTTATTCAGCGATAGCCGCTGGAACGGCAAAATTAACTTTCCCCCGTGATTACCAATTATTTTAATTCTTGCACCGGGACTATTAATTATTCGTCGCGGTCATTGCTCACTGATATTTCGTCTCGTATAAATTTTAATCGGACGTTTCAATTAGGGAATATATCTACAAATGGGTGTTCTGAATTTCCACGTTAATAACAATTAACGGCTCGCATCATTAAAAATGAATTCTTCTATCCGAGGGACGCGATAAAATCTATCGATAAAACCACGCGTTGGATTTGCGGCCGTACATCGTCATCCGTTATAATCGCTTCTAGCTTCTTGCTTGTAGAGAAAAATCCATCGAAAGTTACTTTGACACTATCCATCCTGCAAAATGACAGTAAGCAAAAATCAATAAATAACGTCTAAAGGCCGGTTCTTCCCGTGGAATGCGGGAAAGTCGCGTGTGGAAACTTTTCAGATTCTGTCGGTCAGAGTTGTTCCACGGTGTTGGTGTTTTGAATTGGCATTCCAAGTTCGAAGTCAACTAAAGCTACCGCAACTTCTGTACTATTGTCCCGATATTGCAGATTAGTTCAGGGTTAGACACACGGGTTCCTAAAACTTCCCACGGTCGTAATTTGTTGACGAAAGAAACACTTGGTAGCAATTGTTGAGCTGGTTAAGTATGGTTAAGTAAGTACGATGAGAGAAAACAAGCAAGTTTGTCTCGACGATAATATGTCAGAAACGAGCAGAGCATTCCTCGTACTAAAATACCTACCACGACATTCCCTTCGCGGACCGCCTATTTTCCAATCTCAAACCGCCCGTTCCTTTCCTCAAAAGAGTTCGGAAAGAATTCGATACGCGCGTCCCTGCGCAACCCCCGCAATATATTCTATCGTGCTTCAAGCAGACACACACACAGGCTTAGTTGTGCCTTCGAGATAAAAACGTTCGACAGTTCTCTATACGAATAGTCGGTGGGTTTAATTGCTCCGGATATACTAGTTGCGCCTTTTTTTCTTTGACACTGGCATAGATAGCGGGCGATACAATTCTGGATTGTGCAAATGGTTTTCCCTTGTCCCGAATTTTATCTGCCGCACCAGTCAGAAGAATTTTTCAGGTTCCATTCCGTTTTTCATAAACGTGACAACCGGTCGATCGACGAACGTATCGAATAAATCCCCGTCGGTTTTGCGACCAAAGCCTCGATACAAAGAAACCTGACGAGAGACGACAGTTGGGCTGATTTATTGTCGACCTGTTCCCCCTTTTAATTCACAAAACCTTTAGAAAGAATCGCGGCGTATCGCATCGCGATATCCACCGTTCAGTGTACACGTTTTCTTTGGTCTTCGCGAGGTATCGAAAAGCGATCGGAAAAATATTTCGCGCCATCCCTGTGGCGTCGGGAAAGCTCGAGGGACCGAGCATTGTAAGGAGTTACGCTTGGAATTTCAAGCAGGCGTAACCAAACGTGCTCCTAATATATCGCGTTTGCCCTGTGCACACCGGGGCCGCATTGTTTAAAAAGTAATCGGGCGAATGTTTAATGAAGCACAAGCTCCGCGAGCGGAAAAGCACTGAGCACAAAGGCACACGACTAAAGCTTTTCCGTAACGGCGAACGTATTCATTTCCATTCGGTTTAATGATTTATACGCTTTTCAGAAGATTGGCTCCTTTCCTGATTCGGCAAGGCAGGGCTTGCCCGAGAAAACTGTTCCGTAATTTACGTTCCGATGTTTTCCGGCTGGCGAGCCGCGCTTTCTCTCCACAGAGATTTCCCGAAATCAAGGTCCCTTTCTGTATTTTTCAATGCAGCGGCCAGCGCAAACCTTTCTCTGCTTCCGAAAAACTTCTCGACCGCCCTGCTTAGGGCAATCTGTTCTCGATTATAATAGGATTCATGTATTTTATTACCTTTTCAATTTAATTATTATTATTATTATTATCCTCATTATCGCCGTTGCCCATTAGCTTGAAATGCAGTAATTTCTTATATTATACAAATTGTAGAATTGTTAGTTAGAAATCGGTAGCAAGGTGGGAGGACGTTTCCGCCAAGGAAGCCGGGCTCGAAGCCAATATCCATCGAGAGAGAACCCGAAGATCGTAACATTAGGCATGTTCCGGTCGAATCTCGGTGAGACTCCACCTACCATCTTTCGTGGCGCCCGCCGTCCGTCTTTTTCGCTGACTTTCCTCGGCTCGCGCCACCAAC
The DNA here is from genome assembly GCA_948146005.1 of Nomada fucata. Classification (NCBI taxonomy): domain Eukaryota; kingdom Metazoa; phylum Arthropoda; class Insecta; order Hymenoptera; family Apidae; genus Nomada; species Nomada fucata. Next base: position 4,365,592 of record OX411282.1, read on the forward strand.
AGCGAGGATTCTTAATAGAAATTCTCGTGGATTTGTCTAAACTCCCTACCCACCACGTATCCCTAAAACCATTAGCGGCGAGGCATTAATTGCGCGAAGGTCAACGAGTGCAGCACTCGGAACAATAGCTGTAATGAGCATGCTGCGCCCTTCTTAATCGCCAATTAAACTGACGACAGCCGTTCACTTATGCGAGTATTTGCCAATGAATTATGAATTGCAGTACAGAAAGAGTGTGGTTATATCGCAGACGAGATACAAGGAAAGACTAACCGTGCAAAATGTATGTTTTCCTTTCTCCCAATTCGTGGGACCCCGAGGGACCCCGTTACAAGATCCGATGGGAACGTCTTCTGGTCCTCCGGTGACCCAATTAACGTTTCCGACGAAAACATGACTGAAATGTGGACTACTTTCGAAATTAATGTTTTCATTAAACTATATAATTAAATTTGTATTACGAAGGAAAGCTTCTGTTCTCGCAGCAGCTTAAATGCCACTGCTAACTCTCAAGACTATAGTATCCAAACTTTTCTTTTCCTTCCCCTTCCTAAGGCAACAGTTCCCACAAAAAATGGGGACAGGTAAGTACACGTTGGTTAGAAGAAATTGGAATTTTTCTGAGATCCAAACAAGTTACACCGTGCGGCCATTAAACCTGGACGCGTCCCGGGGAAATAAGAGAGCGACGCGGGTAAACTACGTAAAACGAGCCCCGCAACACCAGCCGTCCATGCTTCTGCGGTAATGAATTTGTCTTCGGATGGCGAAGAGAAGCACGGTCTCCGGGGCTAGGTCCGGGAGAGATAAGTGTGCAGACTGGATGGGAGTAAGAAGCGTAGTTGGCTGCAACGAGCGACGTAGCGCAATAGCCACGACGTAAATTTAATGGACTCCAGGGTTGTTTGCGAGTATTTAGGCGATGGTGGTTACCTATGTATTTAGCGGCCACGTGAAATTATCGGTACCCTTGGAGATCGTCGCGGCAAGCTAGTATCGCCGCCCGCCAGTTCGTCCCTTATTTAACACTAGACCAGTTCTCCGGGCTGCCGCGGCGTGGCGATAAATTTCGCTTCCCAAATTGACAGTGTCGCGCTATGTTCCCCGGGAAAACAAACTTTCAAACGAAATTTCCGCGCGACAGCGCTACCTGCTATGGGGGATCGTTAACTTTCCCGGAAATACCGGCGATTAAATTCTGTAACAACAGTCGACGGGGCGCAGCCACGGGAACTCCGCGTGGAACGCTTGCAGAGGCTCCTCACGGTCCGTGCCACGCTCGACTTCGTGCCTGAAATCGTTGACAATGCCCGGTATGCGCGTGTTCTAAATATACAGCGGCCGTGTGTTCCATCCTTTTCACGCGGTTGCACCGTTCTTCCTGTCTTCGAACGCCTCGCCGGCGTTTCCTCTTCCCTTCGACACGCATTCGCGTTAATTTTGGATCTTCCTTGGCGACCAACCGGCGACGGGACGCGGGGTGGTCACCGATTTATTACCAACGAGTCGTTGCTTTTTTCTTCGCCTCTATCCCGCTGAGCGCCTTGCATAAGTTTACGAACCCGGTTTCGTCCCCGGTATCCGTGGAATTCGCTCGCGAAATTTTTCGACGTCGAACTTCTTTGCGGATCACGCCGCGCCCCTAGCATCGAATCAATAGCACGAGGGACGAAGAGATTGATAATTAATTGGAGTGTTTGGTAGAAAATTGTGGAAGTCGTTCGCTTCGTGGAGTTGTCCGTTTCAGCTTTCCATTTGCGGTCCAGAAATATTTTGCGAGGACACGTAAGGCCAAAGAAAATTTCGCGCCACTCAGGATTGAGTGGGGGGGGGGGGGGGGGGGGGATGAAAGAGAACGCAGAATAGCGCATAACGCGGGTATGTGAACAAACTCTCCGTTTCGCCGTGGAAACAGTCGGAACTTAAACTGCTCCTTTGAAAAGGGAAAAGTTCTCGTGCAGCTCGAGCTGAGTATGCCTTCAGCGGCCGACTTTCCTGTCCCGAGGCATAGCTCTGGGCGACGTTAGAAGTGTTCGCCAGTTAACACCGAGTTTATTCCACCCTTTCTTCAGCGAAACAGCTCTTCCACGCCGCGTCAGTGGGAGGGGCGATTCCGAGTGCCACTTTTACCCCCCCCCCCCCCCCCCCCCCGTCGACGTGAACTTCGTGATCAAAAGTAGTCTGCCGCGTTACGACCGTTTAATAATGCTGAATACGCCGTGCCGACAAGAGTGGCTCCCGCTTCCGACATGAACAATAAAACCGAGAAGAAAGATTCTCCAAACTCGTTTTCGTGCCGCGTACTCTTTTTAAGCGCTCTTTACCGCTATTTGTCGAAATTTTATCGGGGCGCACAAATTGCGGGGACGAAAGGTATCAGTCGCGCCGATAATTATATTAAACCGGGGGCCCTGCGTGAAAATCCAACAGCGTGGCAAGCTGTTGGAAATTTTGGACGCGTTCTTTGCAACACGAAAGGATATGTTAAGAGCAGGCACATGCGTTCCGGCTACAATGGACGCGTACATAAATGCAAGCAGCCGAGAATTATTCATCGCCGTTATGATACAGACAGAGAGCACAGAGGGGCAAAGGTTGTTATTCATTTTCATATGAATTGTAAATGCGTTTTGGTCCGTCAAAAATTCGTCACACGTTGCGCGACCGACGTTAAGAGATCAATTTCGAATATTTCGTTGAAATTCTGCTACGCGTCGCAACGTTTTAATCCCGGAACAATTTCGCAAACCGTTCCCGAAAGTCGGTACCGTGATTTTTACTGCGAATCTACCCGCTGAAATTCTGCGTGTAGTCGGGCACGAATTCCCTGCTTTATGACTGCCGTGAAACAACGCAACGAGGGGAGGGAGAAAAAGGGAGATTTGCGTTTTATGGCTCCGTCGCTGTTTCTTCTTTTTACGGTCCCAAATGCGATGCATTAAAATTCTACAACGTACACGACTACCTTCTCGTCCACTGCGTAGGCTGTTAGCGGCGTGACGCAAGATTAACCGGTGGCAATGAAATTAAAAGCCACCGCCGCGAACCGCGATCGAGCGCGCCGTTCGAAATGCATTAATTATTACCTCGCGCGTGGTTCGATTGCCAACCTCGCGACGGGGGGATGTTTCCTTCTGCTTCCACGACGGCGGAATTGCAAATCAAACGAGGGGACCAGCTTACTGGAAATAATACGCGGCTGGCCACAAAGGAAAGTTTCGATCGTGGAAAAGTTTCGCGCGGTACGAGCCTGCGGGTAACGTGGACGCGGTGTTTCGTATGCGGCGAACAAAAAAAAGAAAAAAGAAAAACCGAAAAAACCGTTTGCGAGAAACGCACGAACGAAACGTCCATCGTTCGCCCGTAAAGTTATACAGCCGGGAAATTTATGCGAGGGAAAGTCAAGTTTGGCGGACTCTCGTGATAAAACGGGACCGAACGACCTGTGGAGCGTGCTGCCACGATTTCGTTCCCATTTACTTGGAACGAATTCCACGTCGGTTGTTTCGATAAATAAGCATCGTCGATGGATACGCGATTTTATTCCACGGCAAATTTCCCGTCGTTTCGCGTGTCACGCAGCCGAGTCGTAAAATATTTCGTATTATATGATTTCACGTCTGTCCGAACGGCAACGCGGTTCCACCCTTATCTTCGTCGAAACGGAACGGGAGGAAAATCGCATCGAACGTTTCGTACGAAACAACCGACTGCTCCGAGGGGAACGAACCGCTTTTATCGATTCGAAAACAACGGCACGATTATTACGGGGTTCTTCGCGGCAGGTAGCGACTGTCAGTCTTGCGTGGAATAATGGCCGGACAATTACGTCAATTGCAGGTGTCACTGCTCGCTTATCAGAATTATGGTAATGTCGCGTGGTTATTATGGTCATGTTTTGGGGAGTAATCGGGATTATTTATAGCGAGGCGCGTTTTGCGATCGTGCCAGGTGTACTAATGCACGACTAATGCGTCGCACGCAAATACGATCATTAGGCACGTTCGAAGGGTTGCTCGGAGAGTAAGTACATACTTCGGGAATTCGATAAAGAAAAGGATGCTTTTGGTGATGCTTTTCGATCGGTGATTCGTATAGTTGAATATTAGTTGCACACCAAATGTACAGTGGAGAAATATAGAGTACGGTCAGACTACAAAATTGTATCCAAAAATAGCTAAGCTCTGACCCTAAATTCAGATCTCTGTGATTCGGCGGACAAAAAATTCGAGCCTGTGAGAGTTCTATGGTGCGGTGAACGCACCGAAGAAAGTGGAACGCGTTCGCTTTCCACGAAGGCGACCTATATACAAATCGATGCTGCGGGAGTCGTTTACCTGGAGGCGAGTCGTGTCGCACATGTAGAGGCACCATAAAAAATCAAAGACGAACGTTCTCCTTAGCGTTTTAGCGCTCGATAAAAAGCAGAGGACCGAATCGCGAAGCCATCCCCTTTATACAGGACCGACGAATAATGGAATTGGGCATTATCGGAATATACGTGCCTCCCAATAAAGTTTCCCCATAAAGCGACGAAAAAAGGCGACGGGCTAGTCGATAAGCCGGATTATCCGGCCAGAGATGGACGAGCGAGTTTGCTCACATTTACAAGACGCTTCGAATCTGTTGACCAAAGAGGCGGAAGCTTACCTGCGGAAAACTCTCGTTCGTGTATTGCCCCTCGACACAATTTCACCTCGCTTCCGAAAATTGACTTTGGCCGTCGACGGGAGAAACTCGCGATTTTCTCGTAATATCGTTATCCTTGCGAAAGTCTGCAGGAATCGGAATAATTGATTTCGCCGCGCGTTCCTGTTTGCGGTTCGGATAAATCACCGTCGAACACCTGAAGCCTCGGTTCGCGAAATTTCCGTCTCGAAAAGTAAATTAAATCGTGCTCACGATCGTCCGTCCTGATTTAAAAACGAGCTCGTGCTACCCGGGCGGAATAGTTAGTTTCCCCGTTGGCCGCAGTAACCTTGGTAGTTGCAGCGAATTACAAATTCCAATTGGAACACAATAGTGTGCATCCAGATTACGCGAGAAATTAATTTCCTTGCAATATACTGTCCTTCCGCCTGTTCGAGTGCGATACCTTCCTCGACAAAGGGGATCTTATTGTCCAGTAAATCAGACACAGAGTTTCCAACCACGCTACCGAACGCAAATGATAAATCATTCGTTTGAGCCCGACAAAGCTCCTGGATGCACTTTAGCTAGCGAGTGTAACATCCCGGTAACATCAATTTTGAGTCAGTCCCCTTGAAGCTTGCATCAGAACCGCCCCGTTCAATCAACGGCGTGGTGAATGATGCGTGCGCTTAAGAGGTTCGGCCCGTATCTCGTTATGAAATCATGATTTTCTGCGGCGAAGCCGCTTCTCCGATCGCCTCGTCGTCTTTTCGCACGACGCGCCCCGGGAAACTGGCTGTCCCCAGACGTTTCCGTTATTGGTTTTCGAAGTTCGCGCGTGCACGAACGTCATTGCGTCGCGCTGACGAATATGTTCGAGAACGGGGGAGAAGCGGGTGTTCGAAATTTTTCGCGGCGGAATTAGATTTACCCGGCGCAGTTTTTAAGCGATACTCGAATTGGCCGTGTCGGGGATACGGTTAAAAAATGTATAGGCGTTCGGCGAGTCGGCGGATCGATTCCCGTTGAATCGAGCAAACGTTTAAAATAATTCTGGCGCGCGGCCGGTATAGCGATCGCTGGGCGATTGGGAAAAAAGGATATGTATATACCGGATGGACGCAGTCGATCCAGCAAATTCGAGAATCTAAACCGGGGGCGATTAAATTGCAATTGGGGTTGCGCAAACGGTTACAACAATCCTGTTATCGTGTTCCAAGTGTCGTCGTTCGATTAAAATTTCTAATCCCGACATTCCCCCTTCATGGATCCCGATAACGGAAATGTAAATTGGTACGACACGATCGCCTCTATGCTGGTAAGCTGAGCGGTCTCGAACGGTAGCTGCGCAAAGTTACGCGTAGTTAGTATAAATTCTAACGGCGAACGGCTAGAGTGGTGTGTTTATACGGACGGAAATTCGGGAGAGCTGCCGAACCAGCAAGAAAACGGGACTTCTCCGGAGCAGAAAAGTTACCAGCCACGCAGTTTCATACTGTTAATTAACAGCCGGGCGTAACGAAGCGACACACGCAATTTCGTGGTACAATTTCGTGAGACGTAGGAGAACAGCGCGCACAGTTGGGTGTGTCATCCATTAGTTACCTGTGGCAAAAACAAATGGGGGTATTACTGTCGTGCGACGAGTAAATAATAATGGAAGTCGTGCAAACTAACCCTTCGCCGAAAAAAAGGGAACGAAACAAATTATTCGCGCGCCTGCACATCCGATCGATCTTTTTCAAGTTAGAGACGTATCGCTCGAGTAGATACAGACCGTCATAGGTCAGACGAGAAGAGTACCGCGTTAAACCAGAAACCGAGCCCCGTGATAAGTCGAAGGGACGAAACGAAAGACGAGATACAGTTGTAGAAATGGAAAATTCTCGCGATCATTGATCCACGCGTGCCGTGGACGGATCGCACCATTTCGCATTATCCATCAATTGATTACGAACCGTGCCGCGGTCGGCCAGGTTATATCGCAGGTGGAATAGAAAGAGGATTATCGTGGGCGCTATGCTCCTTGAAATACGGAGCACAAAGGGGAAGGATTTCGAATGGCTGCAGGAAATCGAGAGGTCGATGGTAGCAGAAGACCGCCGGTCGACCTACCTAACGCGCAGTATATCGTGCTTCCCGCTGTTCTAGATCGCGCGAGATTTCCTTTATTCCTAACTCCCTTTTTTCCTTCCACACATGAAATATTGCGACGCCAGCAGCGACAACTCTATTTTTATGACCGAGTCGCCCGGCACGAGCTTCCGGTCGAGAGACCTAAAACCATTCCATCGTGGCCACGCTCGTCTCTCTCTGACCCCCTTCGCGCTCGATTGAAGCTTCCACACTTTGTCCCGAACGCTCTTATCGTTGCTCTTTTTGCAGGACGCCACGGAAATTCGTCGTCGAATCTGATTATCGCGTCGACGCGACGGCATCCAGCCGGTTTCGATTGGCCCGAAAGTCGCGGGTGACGGGAAACGGGAACCGTGCAGGTGTTTCTCCCCGTTAACGGCCGTGATCGTACGTCATATCGGCCGACAGCGTCGCTTAATATTTTCATGAGCGAAATCGTGGCTCGTAATTCATTCAGTGGGTTCCGGTTTCAATGACTGTTGGTTAAACCGGATCATATGCCAGCCACGAAATCTCGGGTTTACGATTTCCTGTTCTCGAGAACCGAGCCAACGTGATTCCTCTTCTCCCTCTTGCCCTCTTCATCTCTGCCCCGTGGGGCGCGTGTAAATTTTCAGCCATGCGGTTTACCCGCTGCCGGCTGAAACTTCCGCGGGTCGAGAGAACTCGACGCGACAAAGCGCACGCGAGTGCTGCACCATTCTCATCAGAAAATCGCACGTGTGAATTGTCCTATTTATCGGCCTCGCCTCCGAACTATTCCAGCGTTCGCTTCTCAAGTCCCGCCCTTTAAACTACAAACTTGCCGGCGATGGGAGCGGAACAATTGGAACGAATTACGCGACTACGTAACAAGTACACGTAACAGCGACTTTAGCCATTTTAGCGTCGCAATTTAAGCGTATGATATTTTCGTGCCTCTGCAAATCGTGGAGATTCTGCATTTAAACGAACGAGATATAACACAAGTTACCGTCACGCCTCGTGTCACGGACTCGTGTAAATCGCTATCATCCATCACGAGCCGCCACTTCAATTGTCAACCGGATGAAAAAGAACGAAAGAAAATAGAGCGATGAACGCGTTACACGCTCCTGTCAACGTAGAGTTAATTAATCCCGCGGTCTCGCTCGATAAGCGTTCAAGCCCGGTACTTTTTTTCGCCCGCAAAATTTGCCAGCAGCGGCGTTCTCCCGATAAATTCCAATTTGATATGGAATTACCACTGTACGCCGGTGTACTCCACTAACCGATAATTAGTTTACCTGTGTATCGGGCCAACCCGGCGGAAACCAGCTTCGAAGAAACGAATCCATCTCAATTCCCTCCAATCTTCTCTCCATTACAATCCCTCCAGGAAACTCCCCCTGTATTAAAATTGAACAGCCCTATCGCGGAGATGGACTTATAAGATGTACTTTCCCTTGAATACTTCATAAACCAAATCTCTCGCTCCACTTTTATCTCGACTTCGCGGAGATACCGCGGCGTTCTCCACCCCAGGAGATAAGTTGACGAATTTTTCACCGCTGGTTTCACCGTTGGAGGATCCAACGCGTTTTTACGATTCGCCCGCAAGAGCAATGGTGGATCGTCCCGATCGCTTCTTATTCGCGTTTTTCACTGACATCCCGACGATTAATCCTCGCTGGACGAGAGCGGTGCGCCGTTAAATCGCTGGAAATTGCTACGAATTGCCTCTCGCGCCCGGCCTTGCCGTTAACGTTACCGTCGCGACGCCTCCGTCCGCCCTCCGTCGAGTTCCCGTCCTCTTATCAAGCTTAAAAGCAACATTCATCTTGGTTATTATTCCGCTGCCTCGCGGCCCTCGGTGGTATAAATTTCCCACGGTCGGTACAATGGCGAGAAACGGCACGGGTGGTAGAACAGAAAGGGGGGCAAGGTCTTTTATCGAGCCGCATTAGATTCGAATAGCCGGCGGTTTTCCGCGCTAATGCCCGCCGATTTACGCTCGCTCGCTCTCCTTTCACCGGTCTGTTGTTGCCCGTACCCGCCCGGTCTTGCTCCGCAATTCATTCGCGCAATCTTGCGGAGGTTAATTCGATTGTCGGGACTATGGCGCGCGGATTAAGGGAACGCGATATTTGCGAAATTTACGGGGAACAATTGCGCTACACGTCCGGTGCAACGCCGCGGCGTCTTTCTTCCGTCACGATTCCGACTGTAATTCGTACGGGCACGAGTGACGGGGCAGAATGAAAGGGGAGACACGCGAAACGGCCGCGAACGTTGCAGCCCTACGTTGGACGTATGCAGATCGAATTAATACAGGGATCGCTGTAGCCCGCGGTAACGCGGTTCTTTATTATTTCATCTCGTTCGAGTCCGCGGAATCGGATCTCGCTGGTATTAACGCGGACCTGCAGGTGCGAGAGCGTTAGGCCGTGAATTCGAATAACAATAGAAAGTGGCCGGCAAGCTGTTGCCTGCGATATATCGTCGGCGAATGTCGCGATAACTGCACAGAGAATCGGTACGCGCGCTCGCAGCTCTCGCGAAGTTAATTGTCGGCACGCCGAGCTCGCGCAACGCGTGGAAATTGCGACGAGAGAACCGCGCGGTTGCTGCACCGCCGCGGCACCGGCGAAATTTTTCTCGCATTTGCGCGAACGACTAATTCCCGCCCCGGGGGGGGGGGCGGGGGGCGAGAGCAGAGATCCGGAAAGAATATCATGCGCGGAAAATTGATCGCGGTTCGGGATGAACTTTTTGATGAATCCCTCTAACCAAGTTAGCTGCTTGCCGTTCCATTACTCGCGGCTTTTTGATTCCACGAGCGACGGGAATGGAGTTTGCCGCGTGGAGAGCGCGTCTCGCATGCCGAAGATTCTGCTCCATTTGTTTTCACGAACAATCGCTTATATATCCGCCGTTGATTGACATCGGCAGTATCCACTTGTCCGTACGAAACGGGGCCGCCGAACATTATTTATTGACGTTGATCTTCGTCGAAACTGCCGGCCGTAAGCTGCGCTCCGTAATTGTCCCCTAAATTATTAATATCCGCGTAAAAACGATTTCAATCCGAGGAAGCTTACCTTTCCTCGAGGCTTTCGACGGATTATCCTCCGCGAACGTTGAAGCTAATCGACCGGCTATTCACCAAGTGACCGTTAAAAACGAAGTCTGACGTCTTCAATTAGGAACCTCATCTCGCCGCACTGTATCCCTCAAATTGAGATGCAATCTGTGCATCAAGGAGCGTTCATTGCCTCCCAGGGAATTGCTTGTCGCATTGATGCGGTGGCCAGTTAACGTTGGACAGCGGCTCGCGTTAATCGGATGCAAGTCCCGACTAATACGCGTCCGTTTCGGTGACGTTATCGCGATGATCGTCTGCCCGATCATTATCGTTGCGATTCTGCTCAGATGAGCTTGCCCGCGGACGTTTCTATTTCGCGAATCAGCGTAACGAACGGAATCGGATAGATCGCCGACGAGATATGTCGCAATTGTCCATCGCGCGTGCGAACATTTACACGCAGGATGTTAGCTGGGAAAAGGAGCTGGTCCGTATCTCCTGGCTCTCTCTGTCGTGACGTTACCATTGACTTACTTGTACAAGGAAGCGGGTCGAGCAGGTCCCTGTGTAGAAAAAGACCTCGGCATTTGGCAATCCCCAATTAGGATTCGAAACAGGGGTCAATGAATATTGAATGTTCGTCGGGTTGATTGAAGCGGATAGCTCTGGGCGTACATGGCGGCACGATAATCGTAGCAAATATTGGTGCTGTCTAGAGAATTACCGTATGACGGAAGGTGATGGAAGGCGATAGAAGGTAGCAGCGTTACTAGAATTACAGCGCGTCCAGTGTGTTTTGTGCGCCGCGGAGGGAAAAGATGTCCTCTGTTGTCGGAGTCGCAGAAGCATGCGAGCTCCAATTTCATCGGAGCCTAGAAATCCCATGGTCAAGTATCGTTCGCGTTGCTTTGCCCTGCGGTAAACGCTGTTGAACGTGCGGTACACCGAACCAAGGGGTTTCTGTCGCCGATACATCCTGTCCCGTTCGATCCGAAACGTGCGCGTCAATTCTACACGTATGCTTTCCTTAACGTTGGTGTACACAATTCGCAGTCAATGTAGCGCTACCGGCGCGCATCGTAATAATTTCCAAAGTGCACATTCCACCCGCGTAATTAGTCGGGTTCTGTATCTGTTTACAAGACCTCGCGTGCTATGCATCGTTGCGCGCTCAGGAATGGCAAATACGAGATTGTTCCGTAATCTGGCTTGCGTCGCAGAGAGAGAGAGAGTGCGCGAGTTTCGCGAACATTTGCGCTGCTTTATTTACGGCGTCTCGTTTTATAGAAACAATGACGGTTGAACGCGCGATGGACGAAACCGAGGCACGTCGGTGCGAGGGAGCAATAAAATCGTAGGACAGAGACGGTTGTTCTCTCATTTCCTGACGTCGCGTTCGTTAAAAGGTTCACGATGGATCGTGAATGGATGGAAATTAAAAGTCGATTGGTCGGGTCCAATGGTACACGGACAACGAAGGACGAAAATTCGATTCCCCGTTTTCTATCCGAGGATCGGGCGTCGTCGTGGCGCGGCCTCCATTACTCGGATATTAAATTCAATAACTGCTGACGCAAAATTGGAGACGGCGCTCCTGTAACCGGGCGAACCGATGATTATTTCGCCAAGCTCATTGATATTCCACGCTTGATTTTCAGTACCGCTGCGACGCGTTGAAATAAAAATCTCGCGCAACGAGGAGAGGTCGAAATTGGCAGCGGTTTCGCGCCAGCCTCTTCGAAATTTCGACTGTCCCAATGTCACGCGGTCCACCGCACGCCTATGCATTAAACCTGGAAATTGAATAAGAATATCGAGCGTGAAAAGTTGGCCACTTTTTCCGCGCCACGGGGCTATCGGAGGAAGTAAGAGATTCGCGTCGCTCCCGCAAGGTTATTAAATAAATCACGCACACGCCACCTTCTTTACGAGCCACCGTGCTCTGGTTACACTCTCCGCGTGGCTCTCGCCGGCCCCAGGACCATTTAAAATTAAAAGGTGCCCCGGGTAAAATGAATCCGACCGCCATGCCGACTCGGCAAAGTTGTTCAACGCTGCAAGACTCGAGCGAAATTAGCACTTACTTTGGAACTCGGATTTCGATGGTTAGCTCACTTTAACGCGCCAACTTTCAATTCGCAACTTTCTTCACGCCATTGCTTCGAACTTGACGCACAGTCTTTCCCTTCGTCGTTTAAAACGGTCGCTCGACATCGACGCCGGATTAACCTGTCAGTGTCTCTGGCGGCGTCTCGCCCCGGGCGATCCGTTTCTCGACGGAATAAAAATGCATCCATCCAACGATTAATTATCCACGAGGCTCCCCTGCACGTGCACTAAATCCAACCCCTACCTCCGATACGTCACAATGGGACGACGGTAGGTAACACGTGCGTGTTCCCATCCATCAATCATGTGACATTCTCGCCGATCCATTATCGTCACATTCGCCTCCGATTATCGAGCTCGATACGAGTTACGACAATTCAGGGAAATCCACTTCCATTGCATATACCTTCCCCGGCCGGATGTCATCGACTTCCACGAAGTTTCGCCGTGAAGAAGCTCCTCTTTTTTTCCATCGCAGGTGGTCCAAGACGCTGCGCCGCCGCTCGGTAGGGAAAACGTTCGTCGCATTGACTTCTTACTCGTCGTCTGCCTCCGTGGAATAGACAGTCGCTCTAACGAGGCATGCATTATGTACCAAGTTAGCTCGTTTCAGAAGAACGTCGGGTAGCGGCGTTAACCGAGAGGGTGAAAAGCGGATCCTCTGAACGGAGCTGAAATACGGCCGATCTCGTGAAAATATTGCGCCAAGTCCTGAATCCGAGATGAAGGTGACGAAAGCTGGACCATTTCCCCCCCCCCCCCCCCGAGGATAGCTTCCAGGCGATCTGAATTACTCCGTGTCGTACCCCAGCTCCGTACCTCGCGATTGTCCAAGCTGACGGATATGGGGTAGCTCGCGACCATTTAAACGTCGCCTCGCGTTATGTCGCGCTGGAATATTTTCGTCCTCTAGCGTTTAAAATTCCACGCTGAACCCTCCACGTGGATTACATCTGTCGAACGTTTGTTCGCCGCGTATGTAGCACGTTTCGCGATGCAAATCGTATTACCGTCTCTGCTCGTCGTGGGAAATGCTCGAGGCTCGAGGAGAGGTGTCAACGGCGACGCGACCGTCCGTATTAAAATACAATTTGTTGCGTACGTGAGGCAATGAACGTTCCGATGAAACGCACGGTTCGTTCGATTTCCGTTCGGCGCGTCCCGATAGAATTTTTCTGGAAATTGGTCCGACAGACAGACGGCAACCCGACAGCTGCACCCGGCTTCGAAACACTCGCGTATCGAGTGCGCAACTCCGTCGAGACGAAACGCGTCGTTCGTCTTGCGAGAATACGGGAAGTTTCATTTAGAGTTGCTAGGGAATAGCGCGACCTCGCGGCTCTAATTAACGAGCGAGCTCGACACACGTGGTCGTCGACGTTGCTGGCAATTTTGACAGTTACCTGGCAACGAACGACCGTCGTACCACGGCGATACAGCGTCAATCTTTCCCGCTGCTGCAGTATCGTTTGCGAACGGAAACAAGTTCACCGAACCGCGAGTTTATTGCCCACGGTGGAAATTAGAAACAGCAACGAGATCTTTGCGTATACTGTTCCCATTGAATTATGCGTTTACAGAACTGTTGAGCACGCGAAATTTCATCACCCGTAATGGGTGCTGTGCAGACAAACAAGACGCCACCAAGTTATTTGTTGGTCTTGGCGTCGCATCGACCTCTGTTTTTTCAAGCACGCGTTGCCCGTCCAATTTGTACTAGACTCTGTCGACGATAGCTCACCCGAAGCCCGAAGATATTAGTCCGAAGTAGCTGTCCTTTTTTTGGCTATGTACGGGGCGAGCTTGCATCTCGCTGCGAGGTAGACGCGTGAGACAGTGTCCCACCTTGCTCGATACCTTCGTCGTGAATTTTTTCCCCTCGCTCGAATACAGATGACCTTCGTTAATTCAAGAGGCGTAATCGAGAAGTTAATTACGTGGAGCGTCGCGCGATATTTCACAGCCTGCACACGGTACTTGCGAGCGCACGGGCGGAGCTGCGGCGAAATTCTCGGCACGTTGACTTTATTTCCACCCTACCTGACGAACTGCCGGACGCGTCGCGACGCCTGAGAGGCTCGTAAACTCGCGAGCGGATTGTAATTCGAATTGCGCATCGATTTCTATCGCGCCCGCTCAATTACACCTGACGCGAGAGTTCACTGTCAGCTGTGGCGAGCGAGAAAGTCGCGCGAGTAAATCTAACGGTTCGTGGACGTTGGGAACGGGGCACGAACTGCTTCCGCGTAACTTCTGCCTTATCAGTGTCATCTTGGAGGCACGTATTGTTTCCGAAAACTTGGTCGGGTTCCATGCCACTTTAATCGCGCGTTCTGTGCCGCCGTGCTCCCCGATCTGTTACAGAACACTCGGATAGACGCGGTTTCTGACAGTGTTGTCGATGATGGAATTGTGCAAAATGAAACATTCGCAGGATCATTGGTGTATTGTCGTTTCCTCTTCGTTCGTTGAACAGCTTCGATTCGTTAATAATGGCCACGGTGTGTTTCGGTGATTAGCTAGTCCGACCAGCCTCGTTTCTTCTTCACGATTCTAGCCAGCGGGACGAACAACGGAAAATGGAAGAAAAAGAGGTTCGTCGTCGAGCTCCATAGAATTTCACCGCTGCGAACAAGCATAACGCGAGGAAGGGTTCGCTGGATTTAATGAAACGTAGAACCCGCAGGGAAAGAGCGGAAAGAGATCCCGATAATTCGATGGTCATTCGTGGGAACAGGCGACGCCACTAATGGGGTGCGATTTTTTGCCCGTCGCGAGACGAAAATTGCTCGGCCGACGTGCACGAATTCGGATGATCGAGGCACACGTTGCGCTGCATCGATTTTTTCATTCGACGGCGACGCTCCTCGAGGTGGCTCCGCTTTACGAAGAAACATTAAAATCGAGGAATTCCCGGTGGGGAAATTATTCCGGGGACGTTCCATCGGCGTGACTTCCTGAAATATTTCTGGAAAACTGAGTAGTTAAGAAGTAGTACTCGCGGCAGTTTCCATTCGCCTGCACCCCTGCACTCTGCACTCCCTCCGATATTATTATTCTATCGACTGTTCAAATCGATGGTCACGAACGTCATTGTTTCGTTGTTGAGCGTTACCTTTGTAGGAATAACCGTCCTGCAATCCACCCAGTAACACATTACCGCAAGCGTGGACGTTACATCTCAGCGATGGATACGTTACACGCATGGGGAAGTAGGTCGCGCGGCTGGAAGACCCTAGACGTTACATCGTAGCGCCGGTAGGTGTAAAATTTTGCGCCCCGCAAGGTCCGCCGTAGGGTTCAGCCGAGCATCCTCTAAATACTTCGCAAAATAACGGGTCGACCTCGAAGCGTGACGAAATTCCAGGCAGAAAATATTCTGAATTGCCCGGCGTTAAAAAGTTCTCCGCCGCGGCTGCAGACGGGAGCATTGCTATTTCATTTTCGTTAGCGCCCATTAAAATTCCTCCACCTAGCCGTAAGGTGGACAGCGCGAATTTCGGAGCACCTAATTTTCACGTGCAATGTCGCAGCGTCCAAAAATACGCGAGCCTCGCGTAAACATTTGGCCGTGTCGCGTGAAATTATTATACGCGTCTCAGCGGGTTTCGGGCGCGGTCATTCGACGCTCTCTTATCGGCCGTTACATCCTTCGCGTACACCCTCGCAATGCAAGCGACGTGGCTCGACCCAAAGCCTCGCGACAGCGCGAGATACACGAAAATAGGGTGAACGCCGCGCGTTTAGACCGGACGACGTTTGCGGACTGGCGTTCATGGCTTCGCGTGCCGGCTAATCCGGCCGAGTGGCGTGAACATTTCGCGAATTTTCGCCGGCTTCCGTATCGGAATGGTGCGGCGTATGACGCGTGGTACCGTCGCTTCGGAGGCTGACACGTCCGTGCTTACCGCAGATTAGAACGCCGTTCACTTTTGAAAGGTTGCATTCGCGATAGAACTGGTAAGATGCCTTTTGTTTCAACGTCTATACCGGGTTTCATCCCGTCACGCAGACGCCTGAACTTATCTGAGCAACCTAGTTGCACAGGCTGGGACGAACGGAACGGATTTAACGTCGAGAGCGGAAAGTATGTTTGCAGACAGACTCTAACACGATCCGTCAACAAACGGAAAAATCGTTCTCCTTCGTCCGAATTTAGCGTGCCATTTTCTTTGACGCCCGAAACATCGCGGAAGCTTGATTATCCCGTCGATCGTGCTCGGCTGGAGGTTCGAGCAGCCTCTCTGTCGCAGCCTCGTTATTTTCTTTCGGCCGAGACTGGAACGAAAGTTCGCGTGAAAAATCTGTTGCTGACTACTTCGGTCAAAGGGTGGCCGGCTGGCTGGTCGGGTCCCGCCGCTAAACTTCTCTATTATCAGGCCATGGATAATGGAACACGGTGCGGTCGTCCCGGCGTTCGTGTGTAAGCAAATTAAAGCCGTTGCGCTGGACCTGCACCGAACCACTCGAAACTCTTACAATAGCCTCGCACTCAACGCTGCGGTTATCTTGCGGCTTCTTTCGAGAAGCAGCGCGAGTTTCCACGTGCAAATAAAGACCCCGGGCCAGTTGTTTCGCCGCGGTGCTTCCGGGCACCGTTCCAGCAAGACGCTTCATTGAATTTGTTTGCCTTCTTTTCTACCACCGTTCGCCGGTAATCCGCGGACAGCTTTGGAAAATATCACGCGGCGGCCGGCGTTCTTCGGTCCAGTTGAAAATTTCCTACGGCACTCGCTGATCTTGAATCGATTATCTTCGCGGGGCGCGTTCTATCGAGCGGAAGTTCATAACTGTCCGCGAACTTTTCTCAAAATTCGATCTACCATGAATTATAAATGGATCCGGCGGACGGGCGCACCGTTCCGACGTACAAATTCGATGTAACGTCCAGCCTGTGTTGCGAGTCGCAACGAGTCGTCGCGAACGTTTCCTCGATAAAGGTATCCAGAGATTTAGCTGATTTCCGACCTGCTGTGTATCCGCCGGACAATGATATTCCGTGCGACCAATATTGTGACAGTCGGCGTTTCAATCGTGACTCGATGGATCAACACGAGCGTCATACGCTCGCACCGTTTCCCATCTGGCCTGAACGCGTCGCCAGTTGTGCCGGACGCGAGCACAGCTCGCTGACAGTAAACGTTCGATAAAAACGGCCTCTAGGGAGCGAAACGCGTTCCTACAAAAGCGAGAACCTATTGTCTGCCTTGTATTAGCCCGTACGACTGAAGCAGCGATATTTTTTTTTTTACCCCTCCTACGCATCCAGCGTGCCGCTGTCATCGATTTCCATTGATTCCCCGAGCATTCACTTTCGATTACGCGGCAGTCTTTACCTACATTTCGGTTCCGTAGATTGGTTTTCGCTCGGAGAATTCGGAGAGCCGGCAGGTAGTAAAGCGAGGATCAGATTTGGGAATCAAGCATCGTGTATCGTATCCGTCGCAAAGTAATATTATACAAAATGACAGCCGAATTAGAGAACACATGGGGAGAAACGCTGTCGCGAAAGATGAAACAAAGTGACGGTGGCTCGGGTGAAATAAGCGGACGGAAGAGGAACAACGACGCGTCGCGGCCAGCGTCAAGCAGTTTTCGGTAGCCGCAGTCTCCGGTGCGGCATCTCGAAACTTCGCCGAGTGCTCGACGGAACTTGCTCGTTGGAACTCGAAAGCCGCGTGCCGGCCGCGGTTCGCTATAATTGTTCTCACTCGTCCCGATCTCCAAGTTCATCCGCTTTAAAGAAAGACGAACTTCTCGAAGGGAACAAAAGAGAAGCGGGGTGACAACGACGACGCCGGCCGACCCTCGCGAATTGTAGCCATCGCGTCTCCCCCCACCCGGATGCAGCTTCGATGGCAGCTTCTCTTATCTAAAGATTTTTCTATCGAGCCGCGTTTTTCGGCTAATAAGATTTCACGGGCCGCGACCCACGTACTCTAAACGAGTCCAATCCTTTATCCCGCTCACGTACGCCAGGAGATCCTCGAGGAGATTTCGAGGGGCGCGCGCCACAGTGTCGCTTCTTGCGAGAAGCTACGTTCTGTCGAATGGAAACTGACGATCGATCGATGCTTGATTCCTGATTATCCTTTTTAGTCTCGACACGATATTATATATATATTTTTTTTTTTCGAGCAATGACAGTTCGCACACTCCGTGCTTTGTTCATTTTTCTTTTCGTTACCTCCCCGAGGCGAACGCGAGGCATTGTATTATTAACCATCGACCGATGCAGGCATTTCGTTTGACACGTTCACGTACGCATGAAACCGTCAGCCGTCAGCTGCAAGCAACGAAGTCCGAGGAGTAAATGAATCGAACGAACCGTAACCAAAGGATGCGGTAACGGCAGCGCCACAATTTCATTCCGCATCGTCCGACACGCGGATGGAAACATCGCGCGGCACCGTTTGCAATGCGTTTCAACGTCGATCGCGTGTCCCGATTCGACAGCATAACCACGTTATATCGGAGGGAACGTGGAAATCGACCTCTGACACGCCGTCCTTCGTTCCGACGAAGTTCGCACAGGTTGTAGGGCCTTTGCAAACCGAGGCGCGGCACGTGTTCGAGACGTGGCACGGCGTGAGTGATGTATCGGAATCTCGAGGGCAGAATTCCTTGCAATTTTGCCGCGACGAGGAGAATCGTGCGTTCACGGTGAACACAGTCCCGGTTGTAACGCCAGCGTACATTTTACACGGCTAGAGGGACGCTACCGACTTCCGAGCCGTCAGGATTTCTCGCCTGGAATGAAAGAATAGCCACGCGTGTCTGGGACGATATTATCGCTGTAAATTGTAAAGGTATCAGATGGATCTTCGACCCGGTGCTGACTCCGATCCATTACGCTATGCAAGACAAACTACGCGTGCCTCAGATTCATCTGATTTTCTCTGACGAAGGAAACACGGGCGTTCCGCCCTTAACATCGCAGTATTCTACGGTTCAGGCTTTTATTTTCGAAACGGTCGGAACGATCTCCGAGGGAAGATCGCGACGAAATCTAATTCTACCGTACCTATTTTTCGCGCTGCCCCGTTGTATCTTAAATCTCCGTCCCTTTTCTTGGTAAGTCACGTTCATGAATCACGCGGAAGTGTAAGAAACACGGTTGAACGGGGAAGGCATGGCGCCAAACGAACGACCGGGAAACGTTTCACGGAACGCTGCATGCGGACTATGAAAATTTAATTATGCGCCGTGTAATAACGATTCGTCGTCCGCGAGCCAGTAAACGTTGGCTAGGCCGTTTTTGTTCGGCCCTTTTATCGGCGGATCATAAATTTCTGCGAAACAGAGAGAGCGTTCGACTGAAAGCGTAGAAGAAGTGTCCGTTCCGATCAATGCGCCAGGCAGCGAATTTGCCTGACATGCAATAATGGACCGTTATGCTAATGGCTATTGTTCGCCGCAGCTAACCCGGAGATGCTTATTAACGAAAATATCGATAAAAGTTCAATGACCATTTGACCAGTGTCGGGGTGCATCGATGTTCCCCTGTTTCCAGGGAGACCGACGATTAAAAATAGAATGGCAAACTTGTCGTTCATATTTTACGCTCGAATGTGTACTAAATATGTACAAGGTAATTTTTAATGTTTAATCACGAGGATAACCAGAGCTCGGTCTCACCTGGCGCGAGTAGAACTGCATAACCGTGAGGTAGATTTAAAACACCATTCGCGCCGTATTTCCACACCTGCATGCATATATGAACTTTTGTGAATGATTCCGAATTTTTGCTCTTTTGCGGCGAGCAAGAACGGTATAGTGGCGACATAATTTCTTGGACTTTTGCATGGAACCAAACGAAAGTTCGGGCTCGAAGTACCCAGGCCCACAGAGAATCCCATGAAATTTATTGGCCTTGATATTGTGATTTACTGAAACATTCATTGCCTAATAAAGTACAATAAAGTACAATCTCAACGGGGACTGATGTTATAAACCATAGGGGCATCAAAATCGTACACCTCCAAATGACGTTCCATCTGTGCGCATTTATTTTAACCAGAAATTGTGGTAGTTATTCTTTGCATGCACAATTACACGTACAATATATTTTGCAACGGCGGATATTAACAATTTTCCACCTACGAAATATAACGATGGTATATTCTTCCATTTTCGCATTTAAAATGGACAATGTAGCTTATTAAAATTTTAACTTTATGATGTCAATCCAGAGCCCTCAGTTTCTCGTACCTCTCGCTATAACAATATATTGATCCACGTCATCGTCCTGCTCCTGCGTCTCCTCGTTTCGTTCTTTCAATATTTCCTCTCGCCTCGTCGAGTTTCCTCCGTCAGTCTTTTTTTTCTTTTACTTCTCCTCTGTTCCTCTATTGCTCGGTGCCTCGTTCTACAAATTTCAACCGTGTACATACACGGCGAATTACCCGAACCGGGGAAACCTCGGGTTGACAAACGAGCTGAAACGTTTCGCGATGCTAATGGAACAAGTTCTTGTTAAACTCGGTTTTCGCATTTCGTTCGTTGCACCTGAACTGTCCATCGTGAAAGATGAATTTGGCTTCTGACACGACGGATCAACCAGTTGGAAAATGGTGTAGGCCGAAGCTCTGTCGATTCCCCTTAATCGGTAATATTTACCAACGTTCACCGCGATACACTCGTGGCCATGAATTAATCGTCGCTTCTGCGACGCAAACAATTTAAATATTGCACCCCGATTTACGAGACGAGGAAATCAATGCGACGCCCGCAACAATAATGAGCTGCTGAAAATTCGGATTTCCCTCGAACGAAGAGACCCACCGAATTACATCGATTCGACTTGCGCAAACTAAAGGGCTCCCTACTCCAACACGGATTGCATAACTATTAATTTCGCTGCAGCTTACGCGGTGCATGACTCGGCTGGCTGGTTTACAGCATTGCTATCAGCGACTGGAGAATGTGCCGATACTCATTACCTACCGTTAATGAAACGGCGAGCTTCGAGCTATCGAAGCCACCGCGATGGTAGTTACCTATTATTAAGATTGTTGGTTGCCCCCCTCGTGAAATAGCAAACGGCTCGATATTTTTCTTCCCCCGTGCTCGCGTTATGCTTCTTGAAGTTCCCGCAGTATTTTGTGTCTTATTAACTTCCACACTATGCTCCAGTTCCCAATTTAATTACCACGCTCCCCATTTTCAACCGGAAAGTTAGGTCGACGCGAATCTTTGCCCACGGTCGTATTACTCGTAGTACGCGTACCAAACACATGTATCTCGAGATTAATCAACGAGGTCTACCCTTAACGATCGGATAAGGAAACCATATGCAGAATGAGAAAAATTCAGCGGCAGTGTGTTTCAACAAATTCACCAATTCACTGTACTCAGCAATTCACCTCAGCAACGGATAAACAAATTCAAATTCGAAGCTCGTTGCTAAAAACTGATTACGCCCGCTCCCTGCCTCTGATTCCGCAACGCGAGTTCACGTACCGGAAAACGGGCGACGCTTTAGTTTCATTTAATTTCCACGAGAACACGATCGTCGTGGAACGAGAACGCGTACACACGGGGCTAAGCCGTTGTTTCGCTTTGAATAGAAGTTTAGTCGATGGCTCGAAAATCTCTCCCTTCGGGGAACTTCGCATTAACTTTACGCATTAAACTAAATGCCACGGTATAGCGTCGGTTTGTTCACTCGTGCCAAGGCCGAGATACGCCCGGTTTGCTGAAAGGGCGAAGAGGGATTGCGCGAACTTAACAAATCGCGCGACGCGCCACGTAATTTACACGGTGAACGATCGATCGATCTGCGTTAGCTTGTAGCTTTAGAAATCTCCGCCGTTCTTGCCTCGTTTCATTTACTCCCGCGGAAGAAAAATATACGAGACGGTTGTTTATTTTCAAACACCGTTTCGACAAACCATTTAGATCGGACTCACAAAACTTTCCCCCCGGCTGATTTCAGTTCCATTTTATATCTCTTATTGACGCTCCATTAAAACACGTTTCGTTTCCTAGAAACTTTAGCGACTACGGTCGTGTCTCTGCATAAAAATTGCCTGCTTCATTATCGTCGACGTTTCACATCGCTCCAGATCTTTAACTGGATAAGCGATCACCAATCCGATTCTGTTCCCAGTATGAAATCGAAATATGAAATTATCGCTGGACGCCGGGCCAGGTGGCTCGCAAGCAGTAAAGTCTCAACGGCGATTCTGAATGCCGGCCTCGTTATTTCTTCTAAGTCCTCCCTGCTTTAAAACCGAATATTGAGACAAAGATTGAAAGAGATACGCCGCCCTTGGAGGAGACAGTCCGTCGCGCCAGCTATTTCCATGCAAATCCCGTCGATCTGACTTTTTACCCCTTTTCCTCGCAGTCGTTTCCCTCTTGGAGAAAAAAAGCGAAAAACAAAAAATTGATTCAACGCAAGCCACGCGGGGATGTTTCGTCGTGACGGCGCGGGAAGACGGACGAGCGTGGAATCGGCTGCCAGAAATCCGCCGGAATTGGGTCATTTCGAAGAAGGCTCGCGCGGACTCGAGCGGCTTATTAACAAAACTCGCGTCGCGTAACCTTCGTCTCTTTCCCTGCGACTCGTGCACCGCTGCGCCGGTGAATGTAGGTTGATGTATTAATATCATTAAGTCGCGTACGAGCAGTTTCGCCGTGTGCATCGGCCAAATCGCAGGCCCTTCGCACGCTAGACTCGGAGACACGGGACCACCGATGTATTTTAAGACGGTTCAATTTTGCCGAGAGCACGCCGCGGTCCGTCGAACGGAGGGTTCGTGGGAAAGGAGAGACTGCCGGAGTGTCTGGCAATTATGCTTTTTGAAAGGAACGGACGGTGAAACGCGATCGTATCCAGATCTACTTCGATACGAGATTCGTTGCGATCTTCGTGTCGCGGGGACCGTATTATAGCCGTGCATTGTAACATTGTAAGCAGATTGCCTAGTAACTACAATTGAGTGGTTAATCGAAGCGCAATTAAGGGACAGACTTAATTCCCTCTGACAATTATCCCGGGACTTCTCGAGGCACGGTCCAAGCGGGAGATTAGGGATGCTCGTTTCGCCTTCGGCCAATGCGCCATGGAGTTTCTCGTGAACTCCAGTTTATGGCGCTGCCACAGTGCACCATTGTAGCTGGAATAATCGTTAAAATGACGGGATTAAGATCCCCCTTTTCTACACGTAATTATCAACCGGAGGTACAGAAAATGTCGCCAAACCGCTATTCCGTTTAGAGGAGAATCAACGAGAAATGCTTTTTACCTCTTGCCAGCTTTAACGTATCGAAGCGTTGCGAATCGGTGTAGACGGCGCACGGTCGGGCATCGTCGTTTTCATTCAGAAAGCCTCGTCGGGCGTTCATTTTTATCGCGCTCCCGGGTGGCGGACGAAGATTAACAATTTCTGCCGCGACGTATCGGCAGCCTGGGAAACTGTTTTACGGCTTTCGAACGGGAATTATGGGGCTCACAGTAGATACAGGCATGGACTCGCTCGTTGCCAGAAACAATTCGGCCAGTAGCGTTCGATCAAAAGAATCGTCTTTCATTGACGTACAGTATTGTACCGTCCCGCAGGAATGCAATAATGCAGTATTCCCGATAATCAATGAAATTCTTGCGCAGCCATCGACTCGGAGAGGAAATAAAATGCAACTATCGCCGTCGAATCGCGTAACGCGGACGCTGGAATGTTGCACGAGCCTTCAAGCATTCTCACGGCCATAAAATAATTGACACGATGAATAAATGAATTTTCGACCAACCCTCGGGAAACTTCGTTCGTGACGCGAAGAGAATCAAGAATCGGTCGATCCAGCAACGAATTCGTTCGTGGCGAGACAATCGTCCATGTGTACAGCGAACAAATCAATATTTCGTTGCCTTTGGGCAGACAAAATTTCAAAGGAAACCGAAAACGTTCGCGTGTGTACGGACGTGGGGGGGTCGCTTGAATAATTTTTGTTGGTTTTTCCGCGACAGAATCCGCGCGTATATCTTTCTGTTATCGCGATAGCGCGACTGGTTAAGCGAAGAGAAACGCGGAAACAGTTTATTCGGACAGGCTAAAGTATTTCATCGGATACGGCGAGCAATCGAATAATAAAACAAAGCAACTCGTTTCGATTGATCGGGGCAGTACGAACCGCGCGAACTTTTAAATCGTTGTGAAAGTTCGGCGAAAGGTTTCGCGACGATATTTCCCGGACAGGAAGTAGAAGCCTTGGTGGCCATGCACGATGGCACGGCTCGTTGAGGGCTCGTTCGTGCGGAGCAACAATAAAGCACGAACAGAAGTTTCCGTCGAGCGTTTTCGACTCCGTCCCTCTAACCGGAAGCTTCCGGCGGAAAGTGGACTGCTGCATCACCGGAAACGTCACCGCCGCCCGATATTTTCCACCGATTTCTCCAATATCCCCCCCCGTATCTTAATAAAATTTATCGACCTCCGGTCGAACTATTTCGGTGCATCCCTTCCTCGGAATATTTGATCAATTAGTTTAGACTACGCAGCGCGTGCAATTCAGTCTCGATTTATCTATGCGCAGTTGCATGTTTGGTAATTCACTGTGATCCTTTGAAAACTTTACACGACTTTTTCTGGCTTCGAAGCCGTTTAACGCTATCCCGAGGATATTTACGAGTTGCCCATTTTTCAGAGTGTCTGGCCGGGCGAAAATCCACTTTCGAAGCTCTCATAGAGCTGTCTCGAGGGTCGCTAGGGCGGCATACCGGGCTTCGTATTTCTTTGAAATTATCCGGCAACCAGTGCGTTTAAATTCCCGTCGAGGCCCATCTATAAGCTTTAAAATAGTCTCCGGTCTCCGCGAATCTTGCCATAGACTGTCTCTCCCTTTTCCCCCGTCGTTCTTTCGCGTAGTTCTGCCCCGTAATCGGTCGTCGTACATAAACTTCGCGAATGCATGATATCATCGTACGATTTGTATCGCGAAACGTCTGGGAAGGTTGTTCGTTATCACCGGATCTCGCTGCGCCTCGCTACTTACCGCAGCAAAATATAATCCACTTGCAAATTATAATCCCCCTCGGTTCTTATTAACGCTCTTGCGACTTCAGAGTGAAAAAGTTCTCTGCAACTTTTCGTTCTTTCAACGGGACAACGATAATGAAGAAAATAGACGACGAACAGAGCAGAGGATACGATTTCCCCGCAGGAGCACGCCTGCCTCCCGGTTTGCACGTCAAATCGCGATTCCTCCTTCAAGAAGGAAACGACTAACGCCCCCTGTCGTTTCGCGCTCGGTCAACAATTAGCTGGGCTGTTCGGAAGACAGTCCCGTCTTGAGTCTTCGCGGCAGCAGGGTGTACCCCGAATCCTTTCGAGCATTGTGAACGCGCAATTGCGAGATGCAACGGGAGAAGCTGCCCGGACCCGATGAGAATACTACGGTGCTGTGCTTATTGCCCAGGCTGGCCAGGGAAAAGCGAATGGAAACGACGCGACGCGTTCCTATGGGCGGGCGCGAAATCCAATTTCACTGATGAACGCCCCCAAGTGCAATTAATCGAGGTCTGTCTTCATTGATAACGGCGCGACTGCAGATTTAATTAACCGAATTTCCACGGGTCCGACACGAACCGCGCTTCGGGTCCCCGGCGTCTCTTCGAAGTTTCACGCTATCGAAATGCTTCACCGATGTGTACTTTTTTTTACTGTTCGCACGTTGCCAATAATGTATCACTGTCTTCGCAGCTTATTGTCGAATTTACCGATCGATTCGTTCGTGCAGTGGGCGCCGCTCGAGTTGCTGGCACTCGTACACCAAAGGTCCTCGAGCTCTCGAGATCCTCTTACGGCCCAATTTCTGTCACAAATCTATCAGTCTCTCGCCTCTGTGTGCACGTGCCTTGAAGTGCGTTCAACACCGATGGCGCAATAGGTTTGTTTACCTGGTTATGGAGATTGCTACTACGTTTCCTGCTCCCGGTTCTCGACACCGGGCTCGACTGACTCGTGAATCAGAAGATCGGAGAGGCCTCCAGATTTGGAAAGGATTTCTCGGGAAAGTAAAGGACGTCGACGGCTGCCCATTAATCGTCAGGATTTTATCTGCTGCCGACGCTGCAGAATCATTGTACCCGGATTCCTGTAAGGAAATATGTGGGCTCGATAATATGCCCGCGGGAAAATTGCTCCTTTCCCTGCCTCCGAATATCAGATATGCATTCTTTCGTTGTACCACTTTGCACTCGGTGCGCCACTGAAAAATCATTTCGCATTGTTCCTGTATTATTCACGACGGCTGCAAATCTTCGCCGTGTTTTCCCCCGTTCACTGGTTCGTTTACTGTTTGACGATGGACGGGAACAAAACATTTCTAACCAATGCGCGCCGTTATCGATTCGAGGTGTCAAACTCTACGCGATATTCGATCCGGCATCCTAATTTCTACGCAACCTGGAAACTCGCGATCCAGTATCTTCTCGGCAACACGGTGGATCGCGGTAACGCCACTAGATATTTATTGCCAATTAGAGCTGCAAATTGCCCGTGCAATATATTGACTTTAATAAACCCTGACGCCCGCCGAGCAACTTCCACGCCAGGGTTTTAGCCCTGATAACCGAGTTTATCGAGCTTTTCCTCCGCCCGATATTAAATTTGCGGACTCGCTGATCGCTCTGGCTTATCGTGTAATTCCACTGGACGTGATCGCAGAAATCCAGCGATCTTCATTTGCGATGCCTCATCCCCGACAGTAAATCCACGAAATTCTACGCTGTCCGCGCAATTTCGGACGAGCGCGTGTATTCCTTCTGAACGTACTTCGCGTTATCATTGTTTCAAGCCGGAGACACCTCAGACATTCGCCTTTTCATCCGCGGCGGCGAACGCTTCGTCAGAATTGCGATATTACCACGGGCGGATAAACCCCCGCACGCGCGTCCTTTGTACGAGAAGATTCGCCGCTTTATTGAAATGCTTAACGTCGCTGGCAGCGTTCAGCCGCGACGACGACGTCAGGTGTCACGGGAAAAATGCCACAGCGTCGCGACGTTTAAAGCGGTGGACGATTGCGAGCGCGAATCGACGCTCCGAGCTTTCGTTACTCCGAATGGAAACCGGAATCTTCGGAGGAACAGAAATTTCGAACATCACCACGATCGCACAGGGTACATTTGGGAGATGTAGAATTGGCTCAACTTGGATGGTCATCCTTGTAATATTCCGAAGATCGTTTCAATACACTCGGTCAAGCCCCCTTTTCGCGAGCCGTGCAACCGGCAGCACGCTCTCACTTTCGAATCGCCCTTTCATCAGCCCCGTCGATAGGGAACAGAGAGAAAAAGGGGCCATCGTTCTTCTCTATCAAAGTCCATTCGTCGAACCTTCGATTTGGCTATCAGCTTTTCTCCGTAGAGACTCTTTCTCTAAACCACTTGATCCCATTTTGTAGCGAGTTTACTAGCTGGTCCAGTAGTGAATAACGGAGCGTTCTGAAAGGGGAAAGAGAAGATACCCTCGCTCAGTAAAATCTCCATCGTAGAGTTTCTCAGTCGTTGGAGCTATCGCATCGGAGGAACGGTGCAACGAAGCCAGCTTCTTCTTTTTTTTCTCCGCGGACGGAACGCGTTGCGCTTGTAGTCGTCGATGTTGTTGGAATCTGAACATTTTCCTGGCTTCCTACGAACCCTAGAAACAAAGGGAAACACAGCCCGTCCTTGGGACGGAAACGTCGGCCCGTAACGAAGCTGCAAGCCGATAATGTGCTTAGTCGAAAAGAGGATTTTAAAGGTGTTTGCAGAACACTCGGAGGTGATGCTCCTAGACAGACGACGGAGAAATGGTAAAATTCCGAGCGAGCCCCGCGCGGACGACGAAGATCGAAACGAGTCCGTCGGGTTTGAATTATTGCAGGATCTACCGCAAGCCAATTTGATTCACCGTTTGCACCTAACAGCGACGACGAGCCAATTCTTTCATCAATGCTCTAAGAATTCCGGTAAAGAACAACAGCCGGATGCTTCCGCGAAGCATAATGGAAGCGCCCGGCGTAATTTCTCCCCCCGCTACTCGTCACGACGTTGAAACATTCAATTTCGATTGCGAGCAATTCGTCAGGACGCGTGAAAGGCTTCGGTATTGAAATTGTGCGGCTTCTGCGATCGCGTCCGCCGTGACTTACGGTTTCCCTTGGAAATTTACGGGCCACCGCGACCATCACGCCGCTGGAACTCGATAATCAATCAAATGTAATCGCACCGATTCGTTATGAAAGACGCGCAGCCGTTCTCGTTTCGCTGCCGGCCATAACCGTTCTCTATATCCGGCAGATATATACATTGATCGAAACTGTTTAAGGGAAACGTGCAATTCGCGAATGGATGAAATCTGATTACCACGCTCGCCGGCGACTGCATTTGCGTTCCTTTGTGAATCATCGACGCAATTCGAGATGCACCGACTGGGCCGAAGGCGCAACGGCCGCACCACGTTCGTCGATGCCGATCGATTGATATCACCCGCGGTACTTGAAAATGCACGGAGTTGCAGCGTTTACGCGAAAGAGCGCCGCATGGGAGGAGCGGAGGGACGCGTTCGTCGAATTAAAGCGAACGAATCGACGCGGAAAGGAATGACAGAGTTTTATCGTGACACGAGATAAGTCTGGTCAACCGGATGGTTGTTTTTGGTAGTTCCCCCTGGCACTGAAATGTCCATCGAGCACCGACGAGACAGACTTCGGTGAAACTGCTGTCGCAGCGCAATGGAACTTCTCCTGGACGTCGTTCGTCTCGAAGGAGGCCAAACGGGACGCCACCCTTCCGTACGGGCAAAGCTGTTCGCCGTTTCCCAAACGCTGACACGCGTCGCATACGAATTTCTCCTTAAAGCGACGTGAAATTATTCCATAATGCTGTTGCAAGGACGAGCAAAGGGAGGAGGCGATCGTCGAGACTGTGTTGTCTCCCTCGGGTGATAAAAAGCCATTCGGGGCGACTGCCTCGCGAGAAGCGATTCAGCTGCGCTCTTTGAACCTCCCCCTGGAAGAGAAGCAGTTTCGGTTCACGGATCGATCCGTGCTCGTTTTGGGCAACTCTGGCGACGTTGTTCTAAATGCTCCGAATTGTGCTTCCTTCTGGACGCAATGATCGTAGGTAAAAATTACGGTTAAAGTTGAAGTTCTCGGTTCGAGGGACATATGAAAGAAAAAAACATTCTGCGGCAGTGGCTTTTCAGAATTCTGTTGAATAATATTGCAATCTTGTCTCCATGTAAATCTCGACGCTCGCTGGAAGGCAATTTGTTGGCTCGTGCTTATGTTAAAGAAGTTCACGCGGTGACGGCCGACGGGAACTTCTTCGGCGAAACTTTGTCCCTTTCAGTTCTATCTAAATAATCCTGCTTAATTAAAGTTAACTTCGCGCCTTAGCGGCTCGCCTATCAGCGGATTAGTCGATCGTACCGTTCCCCTGAAACTTCAGTCGGAATCGAAATCGCAGCTACCCAACCTGTCCGTATAATAATCAAGTTTACCGCGGGTACGTGTGCTCTGAGCGCGACTTTCGCCACCTGTAACGTATTTCTCTGCGTTTGCTTTAAAAACACGGGGAATCCTTTTGTTCCCCGCGGGGAACAGGAATCCGCGTCACCGAAACCCAGCGCCAGTTTACACTTTGCTTCACCGAGAACAATGCGGCCTGTTCCAGTCGCAGTCTGGCTGAAAGCGCAATTGAACCCCCCGACGCTGAACAATGTAATTGATCGCCCGAAACGTCTAGATTATGCGGGCTGCTTGACGAGCAACCCCATTGACGGAGAAATTGATTGGCAGAAATTTTTGTTAACGCGGTCGTCGCTGTCGATCGATGGACGATCAGAATTGACAGGGATCGGATGCGACTCCATTGACCGTGCCCCAATCGGCATAGCGAACAATTAACCCGATCCGGCTAACTTCCACCGAGATATTCTCTGATTACCAAGTCCGACGATCGCACGATTGGCCGGATAAAATTTCGTGCCCGCAGCGAGGGAACGGAAACTAGACTGGAATTAGCATTTTCAGGAATGTTCGAAGATTAAAGGAAATCGGGTCGCGGCTTTGTACTTCCCGCGGTGACAATTAGGCAAGACGGTTAACGCAATTGTCGTTCGCTGCTAACTACTGTCATCTAATTAGAAGTCGAGTCCGAGGAGAAGAACTCCGGCCACGATCTCAACTTTCACCGCTGGACACGGAAAGTATGTAGTCACCCTCCCTTACCTTTCACCTCTCGAAACCCTCTGTGCGTAACAGGTAGCCACGGGACGTTCTCCGACGACCAGCTCAGAGACTCGTGGGAGCCCAAAAAAAAAAAAAAAAAAAGCGATGGGAACAATCGGGCATAACGATCCGGGGGGGTGGAGGGGGGGTTGAAGCTGTATTTTCGACGACCACGCGACGGAAGACGGTGCGACCGACTCGGCCATCTAAATATAGAGTATAGATAGCAGACGTGTTCCACTCACCGAGTACGAGCAGCAGTAGAACTTGTTGCGGGAGCCGAGCCACCATTGTGGGCTCCTCCTCTGGCGCATTTATGAATTGAAATCGGCCGATCCTGCCGTGCACCGATTCTACTGTCACGATCACAGTCGCCCCTTGCAACAACATTCATTTAACGTTCCTCCCAGCTTGCCCGTGTTGCTCCGCACTGTCGCGTCGTCGCGTCTCCCGTATCTCGTCGATGCACACGCGGCACACAATCCGCGCACACACGCACGCACTGCCACGGTGAGCGATTTTTCGTTCTTCGCTTCGACACACCGGAGACGTCGTCAACCACGACGTGCAACCCCCGTTCAGTTTCCGTTACACTCGATCACTCGCGACGCGCAGCCCTTTCAGCTTCGCCACTGTTCATCCGCCGCGTGATCGAACGTGTCAATGGCCGCAATATCAGTGGCAGATTCGGCATGCAAATTGGCGGCCAGCAGCGCTTAATCACGAGGATTTTGCGGTGTTAGGCCTCCGCGAATCCCCGAGCGACTATTCTGCGGAATCGACGCGGTCGCATGATACAGGATCCAACGGCCTCCCTCGTTATCTGGGCGTAGTAAATATTTTCCAATGCGTGCACGATACGAGGGGGGTGGACGCGATCGAACGAAAAATGGGGGAGAATGATATAACGGCGGGGTGAAAGTTCGCAGGCCGCGGTGGTCTAGCCTCGATAAAAGCGCATAAACAAAACGGCAAGGGTGAGGCTGATAAACAGGTTGGGGATGTTTTATGGGGCAGTCAAGGAAGACCGAAGTATATCGCAGTGCGACGCGTGATAAATAGGGGAGGTATCAGAGCCTTCGGCAAAAATTGAAAACCGATATGCCCGGTCTTGAATAAACTGCGAGCAGCTTATCTCGTTTCGGTTGATTATCGAACGCTCGCCTCACCTCGCTGTAATTAGTCTCAACGATTTTTCAACTGGACACCAGGGACAGCCGTTGAGGATAAACGCAGCCGTAAATGTTTTGCCTGTCCCATGACAATTCTCGCCATTGACGAGCAGCTTATTCCGCAGCGTGCACGCGCATTTCTGTTCGCAATGATTGTTTTTTACGTGAGAAATCGTTTGGCGCACTTGTTCCGCCGGAATTTTCGACGAAATCACGGTTCCCCCCGATCCCTGCACTTCGTTCCGCGTACCCAGTTTGCTCTTGGTGCTCACCGTTCTCCCTGGCGACGAAATGAAAACGTTCGTTTAAGCGGCACCGGCGCGCAGAGAAAGAGTTCGTGCCACGGTGAAAATCAGTATCGCGCTTTTCCTGCGTCCCTGTAATCCTTTTGTTCCCCGTTTTCCCATGACACGACAGCCCTGAATATGCATGACAACGCGACCATGCGACGTTCGGCGATTAACGTGGCGAGAAAAGTTCACTTCTGGGAGGACGCGGGGTCTCTTCAGGTAATTGCAATGGAAAATGAAGTGGTCAAGGTGGAACCGACAATCGAACAGTTTTATCGTTCACGCAGCGTGTGCCTGCTATCCTTCCTCGCGAGACGTTACAAGACAGGGAGGCCGGAAATTCGTGTGATGGAAAATAATAAATTATTGGTGCCGTCATCGCGGCGAAAAACCGATCTCCCGAAAGCGCGAAGAATCCCCTCTAAATTATCTTATCAATGCCGTGCTGCGAACTATGGCGATCTCTCGAGGCCGCTTGGCCGGTTGCCGAGATTTTTCGTGGATATTTTTGTCGCGGCCGTGCATCGGTCTCTGCTCCGATCCAACCATCGAGTAATATCTAACGGGGAGGCCCAACACCGCATCACAAATTGCCCGTCAAATACGAACTCTGCCTCGCAACCATTCTTACTTTTCAACTGATACGATTGCCCAGCAATTCTCCTCCGCCAAACAGAATCGCCCTTCCAGTACTTTCGATGAAAGTAATAAAAATAATAACGACAGCAATAATAATAACAGCAAGAGAAACTAGAGCGAGAATAATAAATTCAAGCGATCGAGTTCCACTTCAGAGGAGCACCATTTGTTTCTCCATTGCGATCAACTTCACATGCACACGTGGTATTAAATCGCGCGGCCCGCCTGGTGCCAAAGCGAGACAAATACCAGGACAACGAGGCGTCGTACGCGGAGTCTCACCGCCGACTGACTAGCTTCTACTCCTCTTGGTTCACCCCTCCTGCCCCGTCGGCGCGAGCACGCGGACTAGCCGCGCCGGTACGTGCGACGACGTGCGATGGATCGCGATTTACGCGCGAGTCCTCGCGAACCGACACGCAAGACGAGCTCAGCCCGACTGCTCGCGACGAGCGACGCGGAGAACCCGCCTGGCTCGTTACTTTCCTCCGGGCCACCCCTATTCCCAACCCCTGAATATAGATGGCTCGCCCATTTATGGGTGTGCGCGCGTTTGGTCCCTTCTGGCGCGGAATTTCGTGGAAATTTGCGGTTACCAGCGTGTGCCATAATTGCATTGCCCGATAATTGTCGCGTAATTGTTGCCGTCGCTGGACCTGCTTCTTATTCTCCTACGAGGCGTGCACTGCGCCGGATGGCGACGTAATCTCATTTGCCTTTTCTCTGCGACCAGCAGCGTGCTTCGCACGCTGTTCCACCGGCTCGGAACATTTTTGGAACGTTCGAAGAGTGGCTGGAATGCCTGGAATAGAAATTCAGAACTCGCGTCGTGGGGGTTTGAACGAGGGATTTTAGTAACAACGCGTAAAGTAAATGGGCGTCTGATCGGGCACGACCTCGATCTACTCGGTATTCTAAGCGGTACTCGGACATTTGCTGTACGTACGCATAGTTAGCCACAAGCAAATATTGTTGACCGCGTAAGAACAAGACATGCTACGCGAAGGATGGGAATCGTAAACGTTTCGCTGCCGGCAATAAAATACAACGCATATAGCTGTGCGGTGTACAAGCACCGAGCCCTCGCCAATGTCAAACTAGAATCCCTGTCGGCCGAACAAACAGTGTTAGCAAAGTGTAATCGAGATCTCGCAAATATATTCGACGTGTACCGGAAGCTACGTCGACGAGGGAAACTTTAACGAGAGGCGGCTATTTGCTGATGGCGCCGACTCCTCCTTCGGGACGTTCCTGGTTCAGTGTACCGAAAAAGACTCTCGCTGGTGTCCTTCTTACCCAGCCACGCGATTCATCCGTTGCATTCGAGAGCGTACAATCGAACGATCAAAGGCAGGGGCCAATGGGGGCTAGTGTTTCATAAATTAATCAAACCTGATCCAGTACGTTAAATTAGCGGTCCTGCCCGTATATCGGTAGCTCGTTTCGTAGTCGATGCGTTTCCCATGCTAGGTGGCAACGAAAGGCGGTGCCTGTATTATCTCGAAGAAGCTTGACGGAAAATGTCGTGGGGCGCTCTGATGATGGCGCGGCTACACGATCGCTATGCCAGCATCGATCGACTATTTATGAGATTGTGAAAAACGAAACTTAGCGTGCAGCGCTGTGCAATATTTCCGACTTCAGTACGTGATATGTAGTTTCAGGATTCCTGGGCAGACGGAGCTCTGCGCTTTTCGACTCCAATACTCTGAATATATTTTTTTACTATTTGCTCCACTTAGTTTCAAGCTCCTCTTGTTCGCTTAAGTCTCAGCCCTGTTTATTTGTAGCTTTAGCTGATTCACGTTTGGCAGGAATAATTTCTTTCTGAAAACATGTCTGACGCTTTCCAATCCGCCGTTCTTCCTCTCTCCAGTCTTAATGAGTAACAAGAAAGATCCCATCGGAGTTTAAACTTTCCGCAATCTGTCCTGCCCATCGCTTCTTCACTTTTCAGCAACCCCAGGTACGAACGAAGCTTTCGATTTTCTTGAAACGTGAACGTTCATTCCGCGACGAGGGCTACCCGAGCCGGCGACAAGAGGTGAGCCGCTAATTCGTTTAGCGCGACGAAATTAAAAGTGGTAAAGGGGACGCACGTTCGGCGAGGCCAGGACAGAGGAAGGTCGGCGGTTTTCCGGCGAAAGGGCACGGTGCATCCGGTTGATCGAGCACCCGTCACCGGCAGACGTCTAACCGACGTTTTCCAATTCGCGCGGCCATTCACCGGCCTCCGTTCGACAAAAGCGCGGCTCTTTTGCAAATTGCAAATTGCGAGGCCGAGCGGGCGCTTGTTCCACGCGCTGGAAAAACGCATCGTCCACGCCCGGCCAAACGCCGGGATACGTTTCCTTGAGTTTCCTCCGGAATCCCATTACTGGCGCACTTTGATCTTCCACGAATAGCAGAACTCCCGACGCTTTGCGACCAGCGGACCGTTTCAGGCGAACTTTCACTCCCTTGCGAATGAACGTCCACCGACGCCCCGGTTGTGTCTGAGCACATTTTCTCCTGTTTCCGCAGGAAGCCACGGCGAAGCAGGCGAATGTTTTCGCGTCGACGAAAATTTGGACATCGTTGGAACTGGAGTAGGCGAATCGTTAGATTCGTTTTTAATGAACGGACGAGTAGAGATTATCTTTGTCTATTTAGTCAGTTAGATTCGATTCACGCCTGACAAAGGGAAAACCCTGGACGAGCGTAAATTTCGTTTCGACGCTGGATTATCCTAGCTTCGTTATGGGATTGCGCGCAGTAGATCTTGCCGAGCGTGGTCAGACGTCGTAGACCGCGGGTGTACCAGCTATCTCTCCCGGTGTCGTTGTGATCCTCTCGAGATAAAGATAAAGGAGAGCTGTCGACCGCAAGGGCGTAGCTGTGAATTCGTGTTTTTTTTTTTGTTTTTACATCCGAATATAGTCAGCGGCAAATGTTCCAGGAATATCAAAAAGCGATCGCACGGTCGCCTTTCATAGGTCACTGAAATCTATCGATGCCGATCAAATAACAAAATTCCGCGATTACCAGTGCAAAGTATCGGGCAACTTCGTATCGATATTCATGAGGGAACAATACGCAGCGTTTCTCGATATTGCTTCCCGCCATGTGTTTGCCTTACAAATAACTTCCTTCGCGGACTTGCTTGTTTCTTCGTCAAATATTTGAACCGCTTGTGCCAAGCGTCGCCGATATTAACGTCTGTAAATTTATGGCGGGGCCGGTGCAGCAAGCGTTTTACCACGGCCCAAGGGAATCGAGTAGATCGGAGGAAAAAAATCCGTGTAATTTCTGGAGGAGACGAACGGAAAGGCACTTTTCGTCGTGCTTTTCTTCTATTCGGCGGGTCTGTAGTAGCGAAAGCTACGTTGGACGCTGAAACTGCGGAAAACTCCTCGGAGACGCATTACCAGGAGATTCTTGTCTCTATGGTTGGATGCCGAAGCTAAGGTTCGATGTCCTTTGTCGTTCTCGCTGCCTCTCTCTCTCTCTCTCGCTGCTTCTGGTCGGGTTTCATCGTTGTTGGACCGCGTTTCCTTGTCGATTTTGCGGTCAGCCAATTAGACGCATTCAAAGAGGTTGTGGTAAGGAAAATTTAATTGTCTTGTCGGGATTGTTTAGTCGATAGACCCTCCGCAACTTTGATGCGGATGGCACTTTTCAACCGCGGTCGCCTTTATTTCCATCTCCTTGTGCCGTACCTTCTTCTTTTCTTTTCTGGTAAGCTGGCGTGGAAAAGGGAAGACGGGCATTTGATCGTGGGTCAGAGAGGATCCAATTTTTATATCGCAACTGTTGGTCGCGTTATTTTGATCGAGCCTCTAAGTAGGTACTTGCTCCTTAACGTACTGGCACAGCGAGGAAATAAAATTGCCGGCTGCTACGGCGGCGCTGAACACCGTAATTGGCTTTCCTTTAGCGACGCATTGTTACGCGGAAGTTTGTTTGTCCACGGGGACAAAGGATGCTGATCGAAAGCCAAACCTTCGTTTCGTTATGGCCGCCTTAAGACGACAATTTTAGTTTTTCCTGTTGCGGCCGATGACAAACCGTCGTTTTAACGCCCGCGATCGTTCCAGGAAAATAAGTTCTGCCTCTACTTTGATCGATTTTTCTGTGTCATCCGAATTCGACGAAACTAAATTTCAAAACTGTCTCCAGTTGCTGGTTTGAACGAGGTTCTTTGTTGGACCATTGATGGCGTTACGTGCAGGATCTTGTATGAACTGTTACATTTTTGTGCCTCAATAATTCTGACAAGAGGGGGGGGGGGGGGTGTAGGAGAAAGTGGCGACGGACAAATAAATATTGGCGATATAGAAATGAAGCTAGCATTATGTTTCTTGTATTTTTATTAAATATCGCGTGGCTGGACCGCAGCGCCGTACGGACAGCTTCACGCCGCTGACTCCTTATTAGATACAAAAGATTGCGTTACTCGAAAACGTGGACGACAAAGTAATCATACGAAATAGTAGTATTATAATTTATACAAGATCTAACGGCTGATCCCGGCGCAACGCGAGGGGTCGTGTTTTCTAAATTTTTTTGCGTCCGATCTTCGGTTGACCACACCTCGCGTCGCCCTCTTCTCAATTCTTAGCGATAAAACTATCCCAACTAATGCGTGTCCTCGCAGGGTCCTGTCGCGTCATCCGCGCACACACACGATCTGCCACCTTGGCCATCGGGCAGACACAATTGATCCTTGTTACACCTTCCGTTCTCGAATTGACAGACGTTGGTCACTATCGCGGACATACGAACAATAATAATCCTGTTTAATCAAATCATTGATAGCACCCGAAATTATCGTGCGCAATAACGAGACCCGATCGGGTTGTATTAATTTTTAAAGGGACGACCAATTTCACGAGGAACGGCAGGAACGATGACATAAAACTTGATTTACCTCTCGGGCACGACTCAGGAACGACGACTATTCCGTATAATTTACCGCTTCCTCCCGGTGGAACCGATATGGCCGACTTCCTGTCCCCGCTGCTCTTCATGGCAACTTCGATTTTGTGACTATGGCAGTAAATAATGGATAATTTAAATAACTTCGAACCCCCACGCGGCACACTCAATTGCCCCGTCACTCGTTTAAACTTGATTAACTCCTGAGTTATTTTACTGACGGTTCGAGCGGTCCCGAAGCACGGTAAATGCGGTACGAATTGCTTCCCATTTGGATATTGTTATGAGCCCATTGAAGTGCCGTTTTATCGACGACTTACGTTTTCCAGTCGGTCCAGTAATAATGGTGTTGCGAAATCGCTAGGCCGAACGGGTAGGTGAGCTCGTTGGCGACCACGTTAATCTCCCTGCTATCGATCTCCATGCAGCCTGCGAACGATTATCCAAAAACGGACGGGGGGAAGGGGTTGGATAGATTATCGAATTAGGGACGATCATCGTAGCGTCTCTATCGGCGGAGAAGATTTCATGAGAAGATCTGTATTTACTTATCGTGAACGTTCCGGCGTCTGCCCAGCACAGCTCATCGGTCGCCCAATCGATACTTAATGAATTCGGTAATTTCACGTAATCCCCTTGTAGGAAAATCCCACGACCGGTGCCGTCCTCGTTGGCCCATTCCAATTTCGGCGATAGACGATTCCAATCGGACCAAAATATTTTTCTGTAACGTACAAATTTACCCGTCCCGTTAATTACCATCCTTTCCTATTCGTTTGATAAGCAAATTATTCGACCCGAGCTTGTCGATCGCCGCGAAACGAATTGGCTCATCGAGTTCCTTTCAGTGCTTAACAGATAGTCGGTCGAACTCCTTGAGAAACGATACTAACCCACGATACGGGTGCACGGCTATTCCACGAGGATTGGCCAGTCCGTCGGAAACGAGAACCTTTCGTTTCTTCGTCTCGAGATTGGCTACCTCGACGGTCGTCTTGCCGGAGTCGGTCCAGAAAATATTTCTCGAAACCCAATCGACCGCCAGCCCCTCCGGGCTGCTAACTTTCGGCAAGAACGTCTCGGCCATCGATCCGTTGTAACTTAACTCGATTATTCGATTACCTGAAAGAATAAATCTCGTATGGACAGGGCTGCCTCGCTCGGTGATATTTTTCCCGGAAGAAAATTGCGATTATCCGCGATATCGAACTTTGTTCACAATTTATTTCGTAGCATAAATAATGATTGTACCAGTGATATCGCTGGAGTAAGCCTTCCCGTTCATACAGTCGATGTCCATCGCGATCGCCATCTGCGTGTACGCGATGTAGATCGGGCTTCCTGGATTTCCTTGGGTTGGCGCGAATGGTATCCTCAGCGTGGCCATACCTTGGTTCACCAGCAAGAAATTCGCCTCGTGTTTTGGCGTTGGCTTGCAGTTGGATCCATCGCCTGTGTATCCTTCGTTGCATATACAAGTAAATTGATTGTCACCGGCCGCCACGCATGTCGCGTCTGGCGAGCAAAGGTTTGGATCGTGTCTGCAGGACGACTGTGGTAGGCAGGTAAAACCGTCGCCATAAAATCCCTGAAAGTTATAGTTTTTCGTACAGTAAGTGGTAAATTGCTATTTCCCTTGGGCTACAAATGCATTGCCGAAGCGAGGGATAAGGTTTAGAATTAAAAATGGCCATGTCTGACAAACGGTTGACCAGCACTACTGCCGCGACTCCTTACGTGCCTGAAGACCGGTAGCTGGCTAACTAACAGGACTTGCATTTATTCAAACGTTCCAATTAAAAGCAATCTTAATCGATAAACTCATTTAACCTTCAACGTAAACCCGTACAGGTTCTCCGGCTGACCATAAACCGATTTACACTACTGATCACATTTTAAACGACTCTACGATCGACTGCGACTCGAATTGTATCATTCTTCTTCCGAATCAGTCCTGGCAAATCAAATTACCAGCAACACCGCCAATATTCAATCGCGCTGCCTTCACCCACGTGCCCGTAATTCCACCCGAATCTGCGGATTCAATAAACATACCTTCTGACAGATGCAGGCGAAATTCGCGGAGGTCTGATTGTAGCCGCAGACCGCGTTCCTGCCACAATTATGCAACACGTTGCAGCCGATGTGGTCCTCCACGCATTGACGGACCCCGTCGCCGTTGTACCCCTCGATGCAGACGCACTTGTAACCATTTTCGCCGGCGGACACGCACTGCGCGTTCACGTGACACTGCGACGGATTCGTCGAGCAGTCGGACACTACGCAATGACCGTCCACCATGCTGAATCCTGAATCGCAAGTGCACTCGTATCGGGAGCCAGCCGGGTTGTACAGACAGCGTTCATTCTTCAGACAGTCCGAGTTGCCGCTGCATTCGTCTGTATCGCAAACGATCGTTAAAACCGGCCGTATATATTTAACTGGTGCAGAATGCGCCGATATTCGTATAGATTTTTCGGTGTGCACATGCGGTTAGAACAAACGGTGAGACGGCATTCCGCGTTTTCAACGTGCACGAATCGTGTGAAGAAAGTTTTTGAGATAGTGCGCGAGAAAGGATTGACGTAAAAGAGAAAGAGAAAGAAAAATAGGAAATGCGATATGACCGATGAGACTGCACGTAGTTCCGTCTCCCTCGTATCCCGGATTACAGACACACTTGGCCAGTGATTCTTCTTGCTGGCAGGCCGCGTTCGGGTCGCAGATGTCGACTTCCAAACAGGACACCTCTGTGCCAGAACAACACTTTTCATTCAGTTGCGGAATGACGACGTTGTTTCTTTTTATTTCTATGCTTTTTGTTTCACTTGGTCGCGTGATTAATGGTGCATAGAAGAAGGAGGAAAGCACAAGGCGCAGATCGACGTACCTGTTTTTGTGCACTCCATACCGTCACCCTCGTAGCCGGGGTTGCAGCGACACTCGTAGTCCGCCGTGCTCGCCGCGTAGATACATTGGGCGTAGGGATGACACCTGTTCATCACGTTGCACGATGCTGGACACAAGCAAGTGCAATTATGATAATGCTCGGCTTACTTACACGTAATTGCGCCGGTTTCGCGTGTTCGATGTTTCGCGACCCGTTCTTGCGAATCAGTGACGTCCGTATTGCTTTCGAACACATGCAGCCTTGCGGAGACGTGTGATTGTAATTGTCAAATCGGGAAGAATCGCGTTGGATATACTTCTGTATCATGCCCGCGAGCAGGACGGTCTGTCGGTATTATTAATAAAATCGGCGTCACGGTAATGGAAAG
Source organism: Nomada fucata (assembly GCA_948146005.1). NCBI lineage: Eukaryota > Metazoa > Arthropoda > Insecta > Hymenoptera > Apidae > Nomada > Nomada fucata. The sequence continues at coordinate 4,406,027 of OX411282.1, forward strand.
GTGCAAATAAATTAAACTTTTCGTAAAGCGTGAAGCTCGTGCAAAAAAAAAGGCCCGCGCAAGCAGAGCAGTCTGTCGTACAGTTAAATCCTGATGGACCCATGGTTTCGTGGTTGAATCCGGGCTGGGGCACGCAAATCTCCTCCGTGTCGTTGTAATTGTATCCCCATGGACATATGCAGTAGTTCTCGTAGCATTCCGGAACTGGGCGTGCCGATACTAGAACGCACGATGCAAACCGTTCGTCGCTACCGGTTAGTGATCGTCGCAAATTACACGAAATTATTAAAATCGTTCCGTATTTCATGCCATATTCGACGTGCAATTAGCCTTTAAGCATCGTTTCAATCTCATGCGCATGAGTAATACGCAGAAATATACACTCATCCACAATCAGCAACCGTCAATTATGACCGGACAATTGACGATCTTTGAACCGCAGTAAAAAAAAATTGTCAGGGAAAATGAGCTATGTGTCATCAAAGTAGAGACCTTGCCCTTTAAAATAAGCATAAGCAGACCGTTGTACGATTTCTTTTCACGCAGTTGCAGCGGCTCGAAGATTGACAATTTTTCAGTCAAAATTCACTGTACCTCTAATTTTGTGAAGGATCGTATCATATTTTTCGTTCACTCGCAAAAGGATTATAAATGTCGCTTTTAAAAACATATACCAAGCTCGTAACTTTCACGATGCTTTGAAGTCGGTATGTATCGATACGTTCCCACGTGCGTGTTAATTTTCTCAACGGAATCGAAGAATCTGGTAAATAATCGAACGGTTTCGACCGAAATTCTGGTACTTGTACAACCAGTCTTTAATACCAATACTTACAATCCCGATCGTAGGCTAGGGACTTTTCCTCGTCTTCCTGTCGCTGACATTCGTTATTCACGTACGACCAGCCCCGCGGACACCAGCACATTTTCTCCACGCACTGCGGCTTCGGTGGGTCGTTCGTGGTGGTTACATCTCCGTCCGGATGGCATGCGTACCCATCGCCTGAAATCAATCGCGATCGTTGGCTTGGAAACTGATCCCTTGCAAATCGCGCACAAACACCGAAAAGGGGAAACTCGCGTTAGGAAATCGCGCATTATGGTATGAATGTGCTCGGTACCACGATTTTGCTCATTTTAAATTTTCGGCGAAGATTCTCGACTATTACATGGAGAAATTTTCTGTTCGTATTTCATTGGTGTATCTTTAATTATGTATTCTCTTATTTCATAAACGCGATCCACAAATTTTTCTCTTGCGTTTCGAGGATAATTGATTGCGAATTACTTACCTACGTAACCAGGTAGACAGATACAAACGTGTCGTTGCCCTTCCGCATCGAAATTGCACAGTCCATTGGGCGAACAATTATCCTCCACCTCGCAGGAACCTATAAAAATACCTGGATAACCCTCGCTCAAGATTTTTCAATGTCATTCGTTCAATCAATCCAATAATATTTTTACCGCGTTGCACAGGGTAACAGCCCTGCTCGGTGTCCATGAAACCTGGCATGCAGACGCAATTAGGCGCACCTTCGATCATCACGCATTGCTCGTAATTGCCGCATCTGGTATCCTCGCACGAGGAAAGCCCTATATTTGCGACAGAAGATCCACCAGGTTATTGGCTATACGTAAAGCAGAGAATCTCGGCGAAGGCATGACAAAGATATTGATTTTCTAGCCAGACAGCGACTGTGGAAGTTATCGGAGCACGGTAACTACTGTTTCTTTGGTAAGCGGGCAAACTTACTCTCGCAATTCCGACCATCGCCAGAAAATCCCGGCCTGCATTGGCAGATGTGGCTACCTTCCTGGTTTATACACTGCGCGTCAGTAGAACACATGTGATTTCCGGCAGTACACTCGTTGACGTCCACGCAAATTGCACTCCCGTCTTCCTCGTACAAGTATTGATAACTGTTACGAAAGGCATACATTTCAGAAAATACAAAATGCCCATTGCACCGAAAAATCATTGCTATAATTTATTTATGTTTCTACAAGAAGCTGAACGCTCCCCACCGCCTAAATCGATACTAATCTACCCACGAAGTAGAGCCAATTAACTTACCCTGGATTGCAGACGCATTTAAATCCGTCGCCGTCAACGACACAGGAGCTATGATCGCTACACGTCTCCCTTCCCTGAATACATGGATCCTCTTCTTCGAGGGGCGCGACCTTCGTGTTCACCGCGAATCGTATGATTCCCTCTGTAGCCTCGAACGTGGTAACACCCCTGAAGAACTTCAATCGGATCGTATCGTCCTCGGGATCCTCCGTTAAATACGGACACTCGTTGTACATGATCGTCTGGTCCAGCGTGAAACTCAGATCTTGTTCTCCGGTCGCTTCGTTCAACTTGCAAGTTCTGTCGCTCTGCGCGCGTATGACACCAGCTTGCGTTCTGGTATAAAGTTCATCGTAGTCACCGTAGTCGACCCTGGTGTCCCTCGTCAACTTCGGCAACGTACCTTTGATCTCCGCCTCCATCTTCAGCTGGCCGAAGACGTCCAGCCCGAGATAATTGCTTCGTATCGTCACTTTGTCCCCGGTCGACGGGAACGTTAGCTCGGCCGTGTGGTTGAACAGGCCACCTAAGTTAATTGTTTGCCTTGGTTAACTGTCGCCGAAAATAGTTCCATATCGTATCTCGACTCTTTTCGAGCGAACGAAGACGAGGGCGGTTAAGGGGGAAAGGCAGGGCAGAGGTAGTGAAAAGAAACGGTACCTGTCAGCTCGTAGCCATTTTTCGTCCCGCTGACTGGCTTCGCGAACAGCCAGCCAATCACTCCGCCCAGGTTGCCCAGAAGCTGAAAACCTGCACCGATTTCCTCGGGCACCCTCGATAGGGCAGTGTACGTCCTCCCGTCTTTAGTTTGAACGTAGCATTGGAGGTCTCTCGCGGGGAACTCCACGCCGTTGATGGTCCCGGAAATGCGACCATTTACGCGCAATGGAACATCTGAGAATTTTTATAACCCTTTAAATTTTGTCCCCCGCTGACTGCGATGACTCGTAAACGGTTCTTTGCCGGTTGAAGGCTAAAATTACATTCACTTCGAACTGAAGTGGCATTCAAGGAGCCTGTAAAGGTTTAAGGGCCTTCTTGGAGATCTATGAATAGATCACAGAGTGCTTGGAGGGTCTGATTCGCGACACTTGTTACGTTCCAAAGGGAGAAGTCACTTAAAAGTGGCGAGGCCCGTTGAGAGCGGATTTTTATGTGGCGTAGTCACATCAAAGGGACATAACCCGCGGATAATTGGAGGGCCCCTAAGTTTACGCCCCCCCCCCCGGGGGGGGGTCATGAAGCGACGGAGCCTCACCGTTTGGTTGACAGGATTTTCCATTCCCGAAGTATCCTTGCTTGCAGTGGCAACAGAAGCCCATCTGATAGTCGACGCACGTCGCCTTGCTATGGCAAGCAGTTGCGCCCGTCCTGCAATTGGCTAGCTGGTTCACGGCAGTGCTCTCTGCCCGACAAAGGAATGCGAAAACGTGACACAGTCTGAGAAATTCTTAGCCTGGCTAAAGGGGTTAAATTTCTACGGGCAGTTTACCTTCGACGTTGTCAGGGACCTTAGGTGTCTCGTCGTCGGCGATTGGACCGACTTGGAGCAACCACTGTCCAGGACTTTCTACGTTCGACCACCTTGGGGATAAAAATATTACCATATCAATGCAGGACGAGATTAATATCGAACGTTAATTAACGTTAATTAACCGCACTGTGACTCACTTGTCAACGTTCTGAATCTGATCCGTGCCGGAACCACTTATCGTGTATACTCTTCCTTCGCCCATTAATCCTGCCTGCGCCTTCGCGTCTGGCAGACCGTTCGGATGCGATTCACCTTGAATCCATTGTATACCGTTTTCTGGGTACAACAGTTCCGCGTAGGAATGCGTGCCGTTCGAGGAGATGGCCACTTGATACGTGTTCACCTGGAGAATGTAGATAATGAAAGGACAATTCTTGTCTGATTTATTTGTCCCGTTTCTAAATGTTGCATTCACTTGGACAAGTTGAACGACCCTTGCCTACCTTGTCGCTTTTTCCATTGTAATATCCAACGTCCACCCATGTGGCGAGGAGAACGTGAGTGGGCACGAAATCGTCGGCGTCCGTGAAAGCGCTGCGAATCATTCCTCCGGCTCTGGCCAGCACTTCCGGTGCGTCCGTCTCACCGTAGTACACCCTTCCTGATCCTCTGGTGTCGACGTGGGTGTAGAGGGGCGCGATACCCGGATTGTCGAGTGGAAACGCGATATTGAAAAACCTTTGCATTGCCCTGGTGAAAGAGAGAACGCCATTTCCGTTTACCTGAAATGGGATACCATAATCCCTTTAGTCATCAACTTCTATTTTCAGCAAGAATGGAACAAAATGTTCAACGGTTCTCATTAGTAGTCGAAACCAGCGTTACACGAACGAGGATCTTACGAATTAAACGAGCGTTCTTTCATCACACGTTCGATATGTACGAGAGATAAAATTGATGTGGGAGTTTTTATTTAAATTCTACCTTAAATCTGCCGCGAGTCTGTGGATGGAAATCCTATTAAATTTTACGAGCGTCTACAAGGCGACGCGGCCCGAAGGTGGAAATTTGCATATCTAGATTCTCCTTTACTTCAAGAGAAGCTTGAAATAAATAGCAAGAACTATTTAAGATGTTCCCGATTATCTCTGGACGCAGTTTGTTCCGCGAATTTCCGTTAAACCGAAGTGTTAACGTTATCGTTGCGAACGAATCTACACGAACGACTGTCGCGGAAAAGAGTCGGATAGAATTGTTTCGGCGTATCCGCGAGCTCGAGCGTACAGGTAAATCGTCGACGCGTGACGCGAAATCCGTCGTTGATGCATGAACCGTCTAGTACGCGGACGAGAAAACATTAACCCTGTATACGCGTCACTTAACGAAGCGGGGGCAACAGAAAGGGCCGCAGCTCGAGGCTGTGCAGCTCGCGTCTGCGATCGCAGACGTTGTTTCGTCAATTAGCTAAACTGAAAGGCGCGCGCGTTGCTCCACATTCGTGACGGGAGCAGCTGTTCCGCCGCCGCCACGAGGTATGGCTCCTCGCGGCTTAACGAGGACGAAATTAAAACTCCACCGAAACACTATTTTTGCTTTGCCGCGAATGTTTCTCGTCGAGGCGACAGTCCACAACGCGGCCTACTTCTTGCGCGTTAAGCGGCGAAGGCATGGTTGATTTGTGTTTCCACGGAACACTTCAATGAACGTTCGCGCAATCGGAACGTCAAAGCAAACGTGGACAAAATATACAGCGAGGAGGAATGATGAAAGGTGACGGGCTTAAATTAAACAAGATCTTACCTCGGGACCACGGAAACTCGAAAGCTGGAAAATTTATTTAAAACACTCGTACGAATGCAACAACGGCCGCCGCGATTCTTAGGTAACCGCTATGGAAAATATTGAAATTGAAAGCGACAAACCGAATTCTGACCTGGTTTAGTTCGCTCTCACGTTCCGATTTCACGACGCCGCTTTAAACTTCTGACTGATTGTATTGTTTTCACGCGATGCTAATGCACGGGCGCCGAGTCGAATTTAACACCCGGGTCGCGCGTATCGTTCAACTGGCGACCCGGTCACGGGAATTGACACGAATTAACCTGATAGTTCCCTTTGTGACGCTGCTGACTTGCCATTAAATTTGTCTTGTCGCTCGTTAGGTGTTCACCGTTCCGTGTGTGCCACTATAACGCGACGAAAGGAAACGGTGTAATCGTCTCTTTGTTAAAAGGCCTCGGTTTAAAATTACGATGCTTTCCATATCTACGGCGTAAACGATTCGCACAGAATTCTGTCCCAATAAACGAAGCCACGCAATTCTCAAATCCCACCCGACATTTGCGTTTCCATTTCCTCGTAGTTTCGGACGCCGATCAAAAACGTGAACGTCGAAACGATTCTAATCAAGCTTCCGCAACTTTAATTGCGCATTGGAAATTGAATCAATCGGTCGTACCCTCCCACGCACACGGGACGCCCAATTTCACACTAGTCTACGCGAGAATCTAACTTGACAAAAGGGGAAGGAAAAAAGTCCATGACCGTGTAATTATTCCGAACCGACGGCCAAGCTTTTGCTCTGCTTTTACTCCCAGCCTTGATCGACAGCAATCGACGCAAATTAGCCATTTCCGATTAGACGATTTTCCGCGCGATAATTACGAGGCCGCCTGGAAACTGGCATCATCGATAATCGATACGAACCGTGGTCAGTTCCGCGGGCGGTCATCGATCGCATCGATACTTTCTTCGACTCTTTCCGTCCTTGTCGCTCGGCCCGAATGTTCGAACGTTTTGACAGTGGCGAACGTTTCGAGAGAAGAGCCGGCCTCGCGCTATCTCCGTCGGGGCTATCGCTGGGGTCGTAGGTCACAGCTGAGCCGATGACACACACGCATACACGTAATTCCCTGTAATCGTGAGCGCTGAAGAAAACGGTGAAAATAGATAGCGACTACGGCTACAAGAAATACGCGGGGACCGTCTTGCTCGCCGATTCGCTTCCTGATGTCGCCGATTATGCCGTCTCTTCTCGCGGTAAATAAAAACCGTGGGGGGTGATTCCGATTCGATGGAATAATTCGTGCAAATGAATGCGATCAACGGATCGCCCAAGTCATTTATTTTAGGATTCAAATTTATACGACACGATGAATTGTTGCTATTTGAGCTTCAATTGGCTCGACAAACAATAACCGCGAGTGCCTCGTAGGATTGCGCTCAATTCTAACTTCGTGGTCTCTTCGAGTTCAAAATTCGATCATTTGACGGAACGTTTTGCTCACTGAATTTCGCCAGGACCCGCACGCGAGCCACCGCCGCTGGCACGATATCGCGTATCGAGGAAGATTATCCCGATCCTCGGTCGTCCGAGATATTTTCGAAACACGAGGTGGACAAGGCGGGCCGCACGCGCTAACGCAATCGTGTAATCGGCCGCAATCATTTTGATGACTGCGAATCGTCGACGATAAGCGTCGAAATAGAGATGATTGTCGTGTAGGCAGCTCCTCTAAGTAGACCGTCGCGGGTGTATCGCGACTAGTACATATCTGTGTCAATCAATTCGCTGACGAACTGGTCCCGAGTTTGCATGCCAAACATCCGTCGCTGGTTTCAATTCCTCCGCATCCAGAAGGAAATTACACGGTCTGTCGCATTTCCATCGCGTGTCGGCTAACCAGCATATTTATATACATTTCTCGCAAGTCGTCTGGTCGTAAACGCGCGTAGGATGACAGACGTTTCTCGCGTGAAATCTGTTGCTGGTTCTGGGTATCGCCTGTTGGTCGTCGATCGACCGCACCCCGTTTTATTAATTCTCATCAGGTCGATACGATTTTCTGTTCAAATCACCGAAATTCAATGATCAATTACGATCGCGAGGCGCCTCGCAATACGATGAACCTCGCACGATTTTCTCGTTATCGGCGATAATTCAGTTGACCGTGAATTTCCGTAACCAATGTACCCGGTCTGCGCGACGCGAAATGAGGTTGCCCGGAGTATTTAGAAGAATCGCGGGAGGAATTTCGAAATTGCTCCGTCTCCCCCTCCCCCGAAATCGTCCGTTAAGTAATGTGGGAAAGGGTCAAGGATAATTGGCCGCGTTTACACCGTAAATCGTCTGCCGCATTAGCGTCCATCTGGATGCAAATCCAGCGGCCGGCATCCGATACCATTCGTTTAACGAGATCGTATCGTTCGCGGACGACCACACGGAACTAGCAGGTATCTGGGCTGAATTTCAGCACTGCAATTTCCGCGAACTACGCTCCGCACGTGCGTGCTATTTATTTATTTATTTATTTATTTTTCATTATTATTATTGCGCCGTCGCTCTTACCTAATCACCGGGGTTCGTTCATTATTGTTTGACAATTTTCACGGCGCTACCGCACGCCCGTCTGCCCGATTTACGGATAGCCGTGCACATCCTTGCGCAACAGCGGTCTAATTAAATATTTATCTGATGCCCGACGAAGCTTAATTAACCGTGCGAAAAACGAGCTTAGCTTCCGAGTAAATCGCATTTAGGGGAGCTATCCAGGCCGCATCTTGATAAATGAAGACACTGGAACACACGGATGCTCCTCGGTATATCTATGCGATCGCGCTTCTGTTTTCGACCCGTTAAGTAACCAAGTCCCCGGAGCGATTATCCGCCGTTGATCGACCTCCCTTCCGATTTGCGCTACATTCGGCTCGTTCGGTTGCGTTGATTCGACGGGCGCGTGGCCCTGGCGTCAAAACGCAGGCGCCACGTCGATAATGGGTTCGCGATTCGACACAACGATCACGTTATTGAGCGTGTCGATGAATGGAGCAGTGTAGTACGAGGCACAATCGCAACCGTGCACGTGGTGTACGTAGTAAAGCGTGCGATGCGTTACAGTTTGCAGCAAACCGTGAAATCGACCAGTTCCAGGATGTCCCCGTCCGTGTGACGTTCTTTGTATCAATGGAGGGACGTTGTATTGGGAACGCTAGTTGTCAATGATTCTACCGTCGCGTCGTCGCGAGTCACGGGGCTACAATTATCGCGCATCCTCGACCGTGCGTTTTCCTACGCGAAAACATGACGCTGCCCGCCGCGTATGAGATCATGCACCTTGGCTAGCCTCGCCGGGATCAATTAGAACGAAGATTCATCCGGATACGCGCGTGAGAAGCAATCAACGCTCATTCACGCTTCGTAACGCGGCTTGTGAATCGGTTCGTGGAAAAGTGAGATCACGCAGGACTAACCGCAGGATCCGTCTAATCTGTTTGCCTTCCATGACTCAATACTTTTCCCCCGGCTAATCTCTCGTTGTCCGTTGTACCGAAAATTCGGACGGCAGATAAATCGACGAAATCTTATCTCTTTTCGCCTCGACGCGTCACGACGATTTCGTTTCCCCGCGGCGCGGCTATTACCAGCTCTACGGAATCGTTCCGCGAATCCAATCTACTTGTCGCCCGCGAGCCTCGAATTATCATGTCTGAGCGTGACAAGTGACGGAGCATTAGAAGAAGCTCGTGCGACGACCCAAGTGCAATTAAGCGATTGCGGGCCGGCTGCCGTCGTTTGACCGTCATCGTGAACGATGAATTCGTGTCACGCCAGAAGATGACGACAGATTAGAACGGGAGCCGAATTAAGAGGATGACCGAATCTTCCCGGACTTTCTACGTACCGCGTGGATTAATATTAATTAACGAAACGAATCACGCCCCCCGTCAACCACTTCGCGTGTTTCAAACTTCTCCCCCGACTCGGGTCGAAATGAAGACGGTCCACCGCAGACCCCCAGGCTGATCCCACAGTTTGTTGTGCTTACGCGGGGGAGAAGAAACGCGTGCAGCAGCAACAACACGGGCCTAATTTAAAACATTAAACAAACGATTTTCGCGTCGCGCTCCCCCTGGCCCTCGACAAAACACAAACAGCGGCCACGCGCTACGTGTTTACACAGTTTCGCGCGCGCGCTGCAAAGGCTATTCGATATTTCAACTACTCCAGCACGGTACTCCATCGTTCTGCCGTGTATTTTTGTGCGCGCCGAAATTAAACGGGACCGGATGCTAGTGGCCACCGCGGTCCGATGGAAAACCGCGAACGCCATCGTCGATAAAAATAGCAATTTTTCTGCGAACTCCGCGGCGTTTTATCGTGCTCCAAAATAGATACCACATACAGCTCGCCCTCCCTTCCCTTTCAATGATCAGGAAGATATGCCGAAACTCGATTGATTTAATCGGCGCTCGGGAACGAATTCGCCGCTCCCTTCGAATTATCATTAGCCGACGAAGGGAGAGGAAACGAAATCGAGTCAATAGATTTCATTCTACTCACGAATATGGTGTTGTAGATTTTATCGTAGAAGGCTATGGGTGTCTTCAGGACCGCCTCCGCGGAAATAAGCAACCCGTTGACGTCCGGCTGCAGGATCGAGGAGCCGGGTGTCGCGTACGGGTACAAATCGTTTTTCGACAGGGCCACTGCGAAGGGCACCAGTGTGGCCAGCATTAGAGCCGGCCACGAGACGCTTAGAAGACGCGCGCGACGAGTCATTTTCCCTCTGACTGCCTTCACGCTACTGTAGTCCGACGCGGCTACGACGACGACGACGGGTTCTGTCTCGCCGCCCCCTAATCGCCTTTGCCCGCTCGTCCTCTCGACCGCTCTTCTTTCGAACGCATGAAACTCCGTCTCCTCTACTCTCTCCCGGTGCGATCCCGCCGATAATTTCGTTCCACGATCCCCACCAGCTTCGTCCGCTTCGAATCGCTCCACTCCGCTCCGCGAGGACCGTCGCGCTTTTCACCGGCGCGGCACGCCGAGCTACGTTTATTCGCTTTTTTATTATTATTATAGATCATACGTGTGCAGCGAAAGCTGGATATTTGAAGGAGAGATTGGGATGAAAATCTCGCATATAACCGTGCGAGGTGTCTAATTTATGTTCACACGCGGCTGCAGACCAGCGCGTTCGCAATGTCGCTTTTGTTTATCGAGCGATTGGTTTGTTTAGTTGGACGCCGGAAAGTGTAGGTGAAGGTTTTTTATTCAGCCCCTTTAATCACGTCGTTTATTCTTGCTAATGGCAATTATTAATCGTAATTTGCGATAATAGCAACGAACGAGCGAATGAATAGTAACAATCGTAGAAGGTGTAAGAGCTTATGCTTAATAGCATTTCCACGAAGGCCCGCGTCTGGTGTATTCCAGTACATTTCCTATTTACAGCAGCCGATTGTCGCAGCTCCCTTAATTTTGCTCGTCTGTTTTTCACACAATTATGCATCGACGCTTTCTACAATCATCGCGGAATTCACAATTATTGTGCAACGCATCCGCGACGGAACACTGTACCAAAGGTTACGCCGCGTCTATTTTTATTCCGTAAGGAGTTATCTGTTATCTGTTGCGCGTACCGCAAACGAGCCGGCATTCAAACAATTCATTCAGTTGCACCTTCGGTCCGTTCTTCATCTCCAAGGACTGCGCGTCGCGCGAGCCGCGTACGTTTTTAAGGATTTAATTGCGGCAATAGTCATCGTTTATCGCGGACCTCGCAATTGTGCCACAAGGCCGCTCCAATCCGTGCCCACATCGAACGATCATCGAGATTTAGCGATCATTGTTCAATCTGAATCCCCCAATCCGACGTCTGCTTCAATGACGGTATGTTTCTTGCATCTCCCTGCCTGATCCCACTCTTCCGCGAAACACCGTTCACGGGGGGGATTTGAAACGATGAAGCGTAATTAGCCATTAGATCATTCTGTTTAAGAACGTCGTGACAGAATTAGGCATTATGGCGGGCAGCGATGTGGAACTTCTATTGCGCAATTGTCATAATGCGGCAGAAGTAACTGTTGCTCTTGTTATGATCCCAGCTATTAAAACGTATTTATAACGCGAAACAGTCGTAAATTAACGTTACCCAATGTTATTGCGTCCGAATTCTACATTAAAGTATCTGCTCCGTTTCGAGCTATAGAATGCGCGTGCCTACTCCTGAAACGGGGATACCAGGAGTATGAAACTTCCAGGAGAAGAATCCATTGTTCCCCTTCCGCGTCATTAGCCCGCTTCCGTGGCCCAGTTGTTCCGCCGCTAATTAAGCCCTTACCTGTGCCGTGTTCCATTCAATCCCGTCGATTCGTTGCCCATTGTTTTCGCTGCGTTCCCGTGCGTCTCGTGGGCGAATCGTTTCATAAAGCGACTCTGAGTAGCGAACGAACGGAGGTGGACCTACATTCCCCGTCTGGTGCCGGGGCCTAAAACGAGATCCAATAAATTGTACCGAAGAATTCTGCCGAGGCATCTTCGCTCTCCCTTGGCCCCGGGGTTCCTTTTTGTCGCAGCTTCGGACCGACTGGAATTCGACGGGCAGGGGGGAAAACTGAAAAGTCGTTCTGTACGAGGATATACGTGACAGTGATTCGAAGCGATTTGCCAAGAACCGCGTACACGTTGTAAATTGATCTTTATTACAAGAAATTACATGACTAATTTGTACATATAAAATATAAATATGATACAAGTACTATGGTACAGTAGACGCGTGTGTGCGATACGTTTTCTTGTGTTCACTGGTTGTAGGTATGCGTGCGGCTGTGTGCCTGTGTGTTTCTCTGTGTATTCTGCGTTTGCTCGCTGGCTCGAGCGGGATGATACGGTAGGTCGGTTAATTGTTAACTGCTATGACGCTATTACACGTTAAATCGTTTACTAGTTTGCATTCGCGGCAGACGGATTGACGCGTGTCCCTAGCTCGAACGTAAAACGGCTTGGATAGGGCGTGCGGGCGGCGAAAAGGAAAAGGAAATCGTGGAATCGCGGTACCTGGTAAACGGGCCACTACGTTCTGGAGCAACATCCTCCTCGACGCAGGAGGAAGACCGTAACTCCTGGAAGGCATCGTCGGGAAGAGGAGATCGTCGCGCGCGTCGAACGCTGCTGAACCGCGTCTTTAGTCGGTCGCAGGACGAGTCCGGGTTAAACTAAATCGGAAGGAAAGATGAAACCATGCCAATGACGATCAGTCATACGCGTATGCTCGGCAGTGACAGGTGAAGAAGTACTCTACGGAACACGGACGAATAGCGTACGGGTTCCTTTAACAACGGAGAACGACGCAGGAATCTTGGCACGCGATCGTTTAGTCCGGCAGCTTCGAGAACGATTCTCTAGAGCTAACGGGGTATCAGCGGGCCTACACGTTGCTCGGCGAACCCGCCTCGAAGCCGTGCAGCCTTGTTCCACTTTTTTAATCAGTTCGAATCATTAGAATATAGTCTCACTTGCGCACTATGGTCTATAAACACCGTCAAGTATAAACAGGTAAGGCGTATTCAGATACGCGATTGCTTTCATCCCTGGCATCGATCCATAAAAAAAGTTTGAGAAAGATCGAGTTAACGAAACAGACGAATAAAAGAACGGAGCAACCATGTACTGAAAGATACATTTCGACGGTGTCTATAGATCTACGTGAATATGTATGCGGAGCTCTTAAACGGTTTATAAACATGATTAAACTCTTGGATCGGCAGTGCGGCGCACGCAGAACAGGACTGCGTTTAAGGAACGGAGATCGCGAGGCGAACCTGCACACCTGTCGTCGTCCATAAACGAGCTGGCAGGTGTGGAATTAGTTGAACAAAGTGGCGAACGATTTTCATCGATAACTCGCCACCGTTCGTATCAGACGACAGGAATCTCTATTTCTGCTGCGCATTACCGACATCCCCGATTTATTTTCATCCCGTCTATTTCCATACGCCGCTTCTTCTTTTCTCTTCCTTGCACACGCGTGTTCAACGCCCACGTCTTGCCTATGCGTGACACTCGCGTTGAAAGGCGTTTTCTCTGTCGGTCTAACTGCGCGTCTTTTTCCGCACGTTTGCCTCGCGATTTCCACTTAGCCAAAGAGAAACAACTATCGCGTACCGAACAACTTGTTGCGATTATGAATACGTTTACATTCTCTCTCTCTCTCTCTCTCTCTTTCTCGTTCACTCTCCCATTCGAACCATCTCTCGCAGCATCTTCCTCTGTCGTTACTGTCACGCTCGTTATCGCATCCCTATTGTTCTCCCTTTCTCTCGCGCTCGCGTTCTTATCGATTCTCACCTCCGCTTCTAAGTGAATTACAGAGCCCTACGAAGTGCGATAACTGTTTGATAACGATTAAAATTACGATAATATTCTTGAATTAACGTGCGTGCATTAAATACAATGGCTACGACGCGTCACGTCGCCACTTTTTCCTCGCTCGCCACTCATCGCGAAAATCTATTCCTCGCACTAAACGATTCCCTTGTCTCTTTCGCGATGTCGCAGTCACGCACTGATCGCCACTTCTTTGCAGTGCGTGCGAACTCATCCCATTGTCTTCTGCTATCTGCGACCTTTTTCTAATTCGACAGAATCCGGGGAGTACCCGTGCGCAATTTGAATTTCGGTCCCGGATCGAATCTCGATCGAGGTGGTACCAATCGGTAACCGTTATTCCTCCTCAATATTAACGCCGGTAGTCAAATAGACATTCAAATAGAGCAGTCTTTAACGTCGAAGAGCCGTGAATCTCTAAGGATTCGCCCCGAATCGAACCAAGGGGCAGCGATTCGGTGAATTTGCCTAAGAGGTGGATTCTAAACGCTCGAACAGTATAAAAAATGCAGCACCAACTCGTACGTTAAATTATTTTAATTCAACAAGTATGCGTCATGCGTTCTACACGCTATCTCGGCCAACAATTGTTTTAACTAGAACGTTCCGGAAAGTGGAAGCGTCGGTACGACAATTTTCCTCGAACAGAACGGGTTGGAAGCTTTTCCCTTACGGTCGTTTATTACACGGGCGTAACAATGGCAACGACGATCACGATTACAACTAAATTTATCATTTAATAACTATTGGACGGGGTCGAGCGACATCGTGACAACGATTCCCTTTCCTTTCTTATTTCGATCCGCTATCCGTTGATCCTCCAATCGGCGACCTCGCTCGTCTCGTTTCTAATACGACGATCCATTGACGATCAGCACACGGTTGTGCGTGCTGATCCAAGTCTAGGTTAAGTGATACGAATCACCGACTGCGATTCCTCTTGCCTCGGTTGCCTTGGATAAGAGTCGAAGCAGGTGATCACGAGGACGTGGCTCTTGCAAGCGTCCACTCTCTTCTGCAGGATGCACGTTTCAGCTTCGAGCGCCTCTAGGAACGACGGGTCACGCCAGTCCATGCTGTCCTCTACGTGAACTGAAATAATAAATCGCAAGGAATGGTTAATTATCGGTGGCTGTATAATTGCGGGTATAAGACGTGGAAAAGCTTTTTGCTATAAAAGGTAGCACATTAAAGAAACAGAAGAATCCCCCGCTACACCACGCCAAATTATTTAAACTAACTCGGATCCCCGTGTGGAATGCGTATTTGCGTACAGAAATATCGAGGTCTCCGCAGGCGCAGAGGAGTGTTCGAATAAAATTCACCGATCGAATTTCTCGTGCTGCTAAGAATAACGATGATTCGGAGCAGAACGAAAGAACAAAACATACTTACGATCGTAGCTCCATCGATTGTCGGGCACCATCAGTCGCCTCTTGGCGTCGCGTAGCTCCAGTTTAAGAAGGCGCTGCCGTAGTCGCAGGCTGTGTATCCTGGACATCGTGCCACGTGGATCCGAGCGCAACCGCGCGCGCTTGTCCAGGATGTCCACGTCCTCGCTTGTGTAGGCGAGTATCCCCGGCAGAGCGGCCGCCGGCCGTGGCAGATGGGCCCGGCACTGGCCCTGTGACCGGAGCCCGCACTCTGCCACCCGCTGTTCCACCGCTGAAACACCCGCACAACGTCGAGGTTAAAACCCCCAGCGCGCCACCTGAGGAGAACCACCGAACGGAGGGAGCATTTTAGAGGGTTGTCATAATATCGTTTCACCGGGTGTCGGCTACTGCGTTTAAGCGTTCCACGTATTGCGTTATTGTTACGTGGTGCAAGCATCAATGGATCTGCTCGCGGTGTTTATCGATTTGTTAAAAACCTTTTATCTGAATTGATAATACCAACGCGATCAGTTTCCCAATGTTTGTTAAAAGTGTATGAGAAAAAAGACACGTTCCAGGACTAATGGGATGTAGAAAAAATTGCTTGGAGTTCTACTGAACAAATGATTTATAAAGGGTGCTACCAGGGTGGCGTACGATACGTAGGGAATCAACTGTCATTGACGCAATATTTGAGGGTTGAAATGTAGTAACAGAGCCAATGGCGTGCATCTATTGAAAAGAAAATGGTGAGAATGTTATAAGGACATGCAGTATCGATCAATCTACTCCAAGTTTGCATCTCGATGATATTTACTTTTTCCTTGCAAGTGTGTCTCGATAAGGTCAGCGATAATGTCGACAGGAAATATGTAGGGGAAATAACAACTACCTTGGTGCTCCTGAAGGGCTCCAGTGTGTCTGGACGAATCACTCCCGATACTGCTGGTCTCGCTGTCTCTGACGATGCTGTCGTAGCCAGAACTTTCAGCTCGATGCCTGGACAACGTGGCCGGTGACAGTTTCGCTGCCCTTGGCGTGGAATCGGCACCAGAATCGTAACCCTCTTTGTTCAGACCCAACGAGGAACCGAGGCTTGTCACTTTTCGCTGCATTCGACCCGAGGACGGAGCTGGCGATGGAATGGACAACTGCAATGGCGTTGTGGCTGTAGGGGAGAAAAAAAAATTGCATAAACTCGGTCATCTTCAATCGCAATTCGGAACAACGATTTCACGGATCCCGATAACGGTACCTAAGATAAATCCATGTGTGCTAAATCTATGTAACTGAGAGTACAAAGATCCGTACCTTGAATTTTGAGATCCTCTTCGATATCGGACTTTCCCGTAACGGTCCTCTCGGACCTCTCGGCGGACGTAAACAATTTCTTCGCCTCGACGTATTCCTCTTCGGGGTCCGAACCAGAGGCACCGTTCCCCGGTAACCTCTCCACCTCCTCCTTCAAGTTCGGATTCGACGCACCGTCAGGATGCCTCAGACTAGAGATATTGCATTCGCCCAGCTTGCCGCAGTATCTTCTGGGGCTGGCTATATGGGCGACGCTGTTCGGGTACCAATAAGAAGCGGTGGCCGGCCTGGACATACTCTGGCGACAATTGTCGCAGATCTTCTCCTGGTCAGACTTGCCAGCGATGTAGGCTGGCTCGCTGTAGATGCTGCCGTGATTGCTCGCGTTGTCGTTGAACATCACGTCCGAAAGTGACAGAGATTGACAGCGCGACGGCGGACGGAAGACGGGGGCGGCTGGAATTTGTCCTGCGTTAATGCGATACTTGTAGACCGACGCCGGTTTGTTGGCAGTGCGATTTGTTTCGAGCGGACCCGTTTGATGGTTTTGGACGTGACCGCGACCCTCTCGTTGCCGTTTTCATAGGCTCTCGTTAAGCCGCGGCCGATTGACGGCGATCGACGGCTTTCAGTTACGTGATTCGAGAAAGGGGAAAGGGTCGAGCTAAAAACGCAACGAAAGGGCCGATAACGAACAGCGAAACAGCGGTCGAAAAAAAATCGAATAGCGGGTCTGTCGTTCGAAGCTGAATGGAAACTTACATGGCGCTTCTCTGGCGTTAGAAGAATTCTCCCTTTGGTACGTAACCGAATTCGAGACGTTGGCAAGCGCCAATTTGCTCTGATAGAGCTCGTGGAGTCTGGCCAATTGATCGAACTTGTGCCTGGTCTCCTGCTCGAGGAAGTCCTCGTGGTCGAAGTATGGCCTCGGTAGAACACCAGCACCGACCGGTGGTGGGTACTGCGGTCTGTACCGTTCCGTGTCCGACATCACCGATATCGAGTCTGGAAATTAATATACCTATTTCTTTATCCCCGGCTCGTCGATAAGGATGAAGGAAGTGGGCAGATAAGGAAGAAGGAGAGGAAGGAAGGTCCGCCTTTTTCGAGCCCAGCTCCACGACGGAAAGTATTGACGAGTAATTATATCGAGCCGCTTCCAATCTCTATCTCCCTCTCTCCGTCGTTGCTACAATCCCCGAACTGCTTTCTCTTTCTCCCGCAATATGATTGTTTTCCATCCGGCGTGCTATTACCAAGCTCGGAGGATCTAAGAATCGGCTCTCCCCGGGAACAATCTTCAAAGCCTTCCATTCGAGTACTCTCGAAACAACGAGGAGAGAAGAAGAGAACAGCTTGACTGCGGAAAACGTCGCGAAAAATATTTCCTCGTGTAATATCTTACAGTCTAGGAACAACCTTGATAGACACTTTAATACTCCACGGGGGATTGAAAAACGTGCACGATTATTTACCAGTGAACGTCGAGACGACAGTAAGATTTTCTTGACTGAGGATCCGCAGTGGATGTTCCTCTTGGTCGCTCTCCGGCAACGGATTCTCCCCCATGCACAATGCGATGTCTTCCTCGGTTACTTGGAGGCACGAATCCTGCATTGGTACGGGCTCCAAATCTTCTACCTCTACGATCTCCAGAATTTCATCTTCGGAAGACAGCGAATGTCTGGAAGGCAGCACGATGTCCTTGTGCGACAGATTCAAACTCTCCATCGAGACTTCCCTGCTGACTCCGTTGCTTAGAGGCTCGATGAGGGGTAACGGCGGCGGCACCACGATCTCCTCGTCGTCGTCTTCGTCTTCTTGAAGATCCAACTTTCCCTTGTCCACGCTGTCGTCCATGACAGGACTAGCCGTGAGATCCAGACCGGAATCTGTATTCGATTTAACGTTCAGGAGGTTCAGCTTGGCGCCCAGCTTCTCGGTGATATCCTCGATCTCGTTCGCCTTCAGGCTCTCGCTTTCCGTCGTGGACAACGACGTATCGTCGTCGTCGATAGCGCCGCAGGTCTTGAACGTGGTCAACTCTTTGAACTGCGACGACTGGCCGGAGGTTTTGGACGATTCGATCCTGGCCGTGGTGTGCCTGCTCTTTTGTATCTGCGACGACTGGTTCTCGACCCACTTCCTGATCATACTCTTCTTATGGCTATCCATGAATCCGTACCCGGAGGAATGTTGTTGAGTGTGCAGCTGCGATATAGGCGGGCCAGTCAGCTGCATTGGACCGTCGATCCAAGTCTCTCTCTTGTGATGAGGATCCTTCAACATATGTCTAGCCTCCGCGACCTTCGACTTCGAGATCCTAGGCCCGTCTATCCATTGCTCGTCCGATCCTCCACTGGGCGCCGCAACCGGTATCTTGCTCCCAGGCGAATCGTTCACTTTCAACGAGGGCACCTTCGTCGCCGAAATTTTTCTAGCCGGACTAGCCTTCGGGGTGGCCGTGTGTGCCGGCGAAGTTTGCTTCGACGCCGTCTGTATCAAAGCTTTCACCGCCTTCGTCGCTTTGTGAACCGGACTGCGCTCCTCCGGAATTTTGCACGGCCTCTCGGCTACGGATCCTCGCAGCACTCTACCCATGACGCAACGATTGTCGCCAGAGTTCAAGCTAGGTATATAGACCGGAGGATGTTCCCCATCGGTCGCGTCGTCCGTGCTGGGCCCAACGTAGATCACCGTGTCCGCGGACAGGTCACTGGAGCTCGGATCGCACTCGCTGTTCTGCCTGGCCGCTTCCTCGCCGGAACTTCCGCCGCTGCCCGTCCCCTGGCCACCTCCGCCGACGAACTTGATCTTCCTCCGTCTCATTCGGTGAATGCGGGAAGCCAATTGCACGGTGGTTAGCGTCTCCGTGTAGTGCTGGGCGTTCGGCGACACGTGGGCGATCATCGCGGCGTGACACGTCAACGAGCCGAGACACTCCTTCAGTAATTGGGTTAGTTTGTGCTCCTTGTACGGCAGATGCTTCTGCCCGTTGAAGATTGCCAGCAGGATATTGCCTAGGCCGGATAGGGGGATCCCGCCAGAGGACTTGCCGCGGTCCGAATTGCCCAGGTCCATTAGGTGTAGTCTGCTTCTGCCGCCGGCAACTGAGAAATTAAGAATATTAGCTCGGCGGTACTCGTCGATTATAATTACGCGGTGGTATAAGATTCGGTGTATCGTCGACACCTAATCAACCGTAGTCAACGCCGCGGATCTATCCGTACAATTTTCGTCGCTTCGATTCCACGGATCTCCCCTTCGAAAACAATAGAACCAATCTCCTAGAATTATCCGGGAGCTCCAGTTCGCAAGCGGAAGCCACCCGAGGGTGCTTCCCGCAAACGGAGTCCGCCGACGAGCGTTGTTTACGAACGGCGACCAGCGAAGAAGAGGAAATCCGTGGACGGAAAGCCATCGGGCTCACCTCCACCCTTGCCGGCAACGCTGTACTGATAAACGTGAAGGGTGTACAGCATGTGCGCGTCACCGTCCTCCCGTTGTCGTCCGGCGACCGCCGCGTCCAAATAGAAGGCGGCACGTTCTGCAGTCGGTGCACGAAGCTCGCTGTGCTGCTGTAGCTGCAGGCTGCCGAATAGTGGGTCGTCCCTCAAGTACACAGCCGGCGACTGCTCGGAATCTGAGAACAAAGAGCGGACGCAAATCACGTTACACGCGTCCCCTGTTACACCGTGGTCGAGCGATAAACAGTGTCGTTTCGCTGGACTTTCTTCTCACGAGGAAATATGCCGCGATAAATAGGCTCGGCTATCGCGCGGGGACGGGGAGCGACATTATTCTGTGTTACAATTCAGAAGGAGCGCCAGATGCACCGGCGCGGCGAACGAAGTTACGGTGACGCGGAGGGCAGCGGCGAGAGGCATGTAAGGAAGAAATGGGGAGTAACGCGGCACTTTTATTTGACAGGAAAATAATATTACGCGTGGATGGGGCACCGCGACGATACAGGTGCACAGGTAGGCGGGGGCGTAAATCGGCCTCGCCTGGTCGCGGATATTCCGCGGGACGTCTCGAGCTGAGTTACGATGTCGATAAAATGTCGAAAGATAGGAGCAGCGGCGATATCGCGGCCCGTTATCACGGACTATCGCTGACTGGCGTGTACGCGGCTATGGCCGCGGCCTCCTCCGCGAATAATCAACGTAATGCGGAACGTAACTGTAAATAGTGATCAGCGTAAAAGCACCGTGTTACCGCCTCGTCGAGTCGCGGATACATTATGCGCCCTCGTACACCCCGCTCTACCGTCGGGGATTTCTTCGTCTGTCGAGACGAGAGATCCGACTGGATCTCGTACCGGTTAATAAATCTGCCACGACGCCGGTCCATTCGTAGATCACCAACGAAACTCGCGTAACGAATTTCGCCGCGTGAAGATTGTGTAGCTCGTGCCTTTTCTCGGTCGATCGGAAAGCAGTTCTCGAGAGTTTGTAATAATACACGCGCCATCTGATCGGCTCGTAAAGCAACGTGTTTTATGTACAGCCTAGCCGGTGACATATTACCCGCGCCCTGAGAAGAGCTTTCGATGCGAAACGACACGGGCGAAAAGGAATATCGAGGGACAAGAATCGTTATTACGTGTCTATCAACCCCGAAATCCGAGGACCATAAAATAGATAGCGTTCCCTTGCGAGCGGATCTTATGGTAAACCGAGCGAACGTCGCGAGCCCTTATAAATTATTAGCCTCGGTGATATACGTATTGTTAATCGAAGGACTCCTTCTCCATCGGCCGATAAAAGCGACGAGACGCGTCGATAACGTTCTTAGCAAATTGCCAATTACCTATTCAATTCCCCCGCGAACACAATCCTAAGGCCGCCGTAAATGACGCGAAGGAGGCAAGTTTCTTTATTCGTTCTACGAAGTACAATCGCGACATCCATTATTTATCTTCTTTTAATGGCACACTTTAACCGTTCCGGAAGCTCAATGTACCCGAGAAATCTGTAAACTGAATCCCCCGTAGATTCTCGCTTCGCGGAAGCAACCCTGATTCTCACTCGAAGTGGAGTAACGTAAAATTAAATACTCCCCGGTAACCCCATTCCAATTTCGACCGATTTCAAATACTTTTTCCTACCAATGGAGCGCGAACTAAACGGAGGAAAAAAACATTGTACGCGTACACACAGAAACGATAGTATTAATGCGGTAGAGGTGTGGCAATATCCATAAAAGGGACCAGAGAAAGTAATATTGTCGGCATCTGCGCCGCGTTACGGTGGTTTGCAACAGCACGTCGTCGCGTGGAACACTGTGGAAATAAAACGTCGATCTACCGGGAGAAGAAGGATTCGTCGGAATATTCGTACAATGGATACGACTGCGGAAGAAATCCGTTTGCTACTTCCTGCGCACCGTTATGCCAATCGCCAAAAACCTTTGCTCCAAATTATCTTAAGTCACCAAAGGCAGGATAAACAATACGATTTAGAGTCAGATTGTGACGCTCATACTCTTTTATCGTCAAAGATAGGATACTCGGTACGATCTCGACGAGTCAGAGGAATTTGCACAGCCGTGAACAAAGAAACGATAGAGATAGCACGTACGCAAGCATAGTTGCCGCGGCATATTTCTCTACATTAAAATATGCTACTCGAACACAGCTACTTGGGCCGAACACCGAGGAAGAGATTTCTGAGGAGGAGCTTTTTCTTCCCCTTGCACGGTATAACAGTGTTTCTGCTATTTTGCCCAGAAATGGATTGCGATGGATAAATCGTTTTCCGACGCGTTTCGAATAACTCCGCCACTCGGCCAGTAGTCTCCCCTAAGGGGTGCCTTAGGTGGAAGAGCAGTAAAAAAAATCTGTTTCCGCCTTTTCGAATGACCAGAATCGTAGGGAGTGTTTTCCCAAATGTCTCGTTCTATGCTTGAAACGGCTATTATTCGTTTGGGGAAACAGGTTTGAAAGTTCAGCACGGGGTGGGGTTCCTGGCTTTTTCGACATTTTTCGTATCTCGAGAAATTAAACAAATTACTGCAACGATCCTAGAGTCGTAATTTGAGTTAAAAGTCTGCCAGGATCCGCAGAAGTCCAGCAGGCAATTGTCTTTTAAGGAGGAATAGGTCGGACGATTAATCGTTTCCAGCGGAATATAATAACCGGACGGCCAAATGATAATACACCAGAATTTTAATAAGCATGCATGTATAGAAAACGCAAGCCAGTGGATAAATGAAAAATTCAAGCCGGAGTCTCAATCTTCCAGCAACCCCGCATTGTTTTTTCTTCTCAAGAAGCTCGAGAACTCGAGCACAGCTTTTCCTTATAATTTACCGATTTAGCGACCATTGGCAATTTCATCTGCGTGCAACGACGTTCCCTCGCGTTCTCGCGTTTCGTATTCTATATTACGGAACTCGAGATACTTGCTGACAAGGGGAAAAGCGAAGTCGGAGAGGGGGGGAAAGAAAATTAATGAATGCTCGGATTTGGCTGGTATTAAATTAAAAACCGCGGTCGCACCGGGAAAAATATGCTTCGCGTGGTCGTACGCTCGCCGAAATAAGTGTGCACCCCCTGCCCCCGCCCGCCCGAAGACCGCCGACACGTCTTTCTCTTTCTCTTCGTTGTCTCTCGAGGGTGCGTTGCAGGCGGGAGGCGAGAAGGGTTGGTTCAGGTAGTAAGGTCGTAGGTCGACGAGAGCACGGACAGGGCCGCGGGGGAAAGCTCGTAATAAGCGGCTGCGAATATTCGTCCGTCGTGAAACTCGGCCCCGTCTTGACTATAACTCGAGAATCCGTGGGGAGTCGCGCGCAGCCACGTTTCGCGTATTTTTCCCGACCCAGAAAGAAACGGATGAAAGGGAGAAAGGACAGGGAGAGAAGGGGGGTGGGGCGATGGTCGGAGAAAGTTTTCTATAAATCATTTCTCGCCGTAATAAGCAAGGGAATGCTCATTTAGTCGTTAACTTTATTTATACGCCGGGAATAAATTGCCCGGCACTTTTAATTCGAACGGCCTTTAATTTAATACTCGCGAACTTATTGCTTGTCCTTATTGCTTGCCCCTTCTGAATGGCCAGCTTTATGCGAGTCTTATTGCCGTGGACGCCTGCGGTCACAGTGTATCCGGAAGAAAGGAAAAAGAGGCACCGGAGCACTTTCATTATCGCGGGGAATCGAATTTCGTAATGAAACACGCACGGTAAGGTGGCTCGTTGGCATCGAGATTTTCCCGTACACGCGCCGCAAACAGCGGCATAGCAAATGAAATCCCGCAGGAGGGGAAACTGGATAATAGAGACACCGTCCGGCAAGGCTAGACGCGTTGCCGCTGTTCCGCTCATCCACGGGATGGTCATTAAAATTAACTTCACGCGTTATTCTTTCATTCTGGCTTCCATTGTCCGCCGGCCGTGGAAGCTTCGTTTGTTAATCTATAATATTTCCCTTCGCCGGTATCATTTTTCCGCCTACGTAACGCTTTCAAATCGTTGCCCCTGAAATGTAAAAATGTACAACGCCGCGGAGGCATGAATTTTTCAGACAATTTTCACTCTCGTCGCGCGAGCCTTCCGCCCCAGGCACCCCGTCCGAATTGAAAAGCACAGGAGCCCATATCGACGCCAAAGTCGTTCGATCTGGAAACACGGCAGCGTTCTAGTTTTACGGCGGTACGAAAAATGATTGCCGGCGTAAACCGACAATTTACTTTCCGACCGAATGCCGGCGAGGCCTCGCCTCATTAAACTTTCAAGTGACGAAGTGAGGAAAGCTGTCGTTAACGAAATGACCTTCAATTCCTACTCCCACAAGACGGAGACCGAGGCACGGACCATTGCATGGTACCATTTGCTCGAAAGCCAGCCACTAACGCGAGACGACGATGGTTTTCTTTAATTGCCAACCGCATCGTAGATCTTGTGCCCTATCCCCTCGTAAAAGTTACCGTCTTCGGTAAACGGTTCGGCCCTGGGTATTATGAGCAATGCAAGGAAAAGAATAATTATGCTGGACACATTGTGTTTTACGACGTCTGTTAAGCGGCCAAGAAAAAAATGAGTGCAAGTAATCGTGGAATATTGCTACACGATGCCGGACGAAGTAGAAGCAGATATTTTCAACGGCAGATGAAACATCGGTCGTGTCCCAATCCTCTTATTGATCCAATATACTTTCCGGCGTGTATCGGAAACCCGAGCACGTGGTATCGGGGTTATTTAATCCGCCGTTTCAATGGGCGTGCGCACAAATGGTTATTAACAAATAATTCGCGCGACGGGGCGGTCAACGCGCTCTCTGTATTTGCCGAACGAAACAAAGATTCGCGTAACGTTTCCCCTTTTTCGCGTCTACCGGGACGAAGGATGTATCGTAACATTGGCCACATTCGAATGGACATTTCCTTCCGACTCCCAAAGGAAACGGAAGGGAATAGACAAAAATTCCCGATGTTCTCGCTTCGATTCTCGATCGATCTCCGCCGCATTCCAAGCATACCGTGGCACAAAAACGAGAAGGAGAGCACTCCGCCGTCCGCGTTTTATGCACGTTACGTTAAAAGCCGCGTGCTCGGTGACGCTGCAGCTACGACGACGTTTCCTCCATTATTCTCCGCCCTCGTCCTTATCCTCCTTCTTATCCGCTTTACGCGTGAACCGACGGAGAAGTATAAAACAATAACGCTCGCGCGAGTCACGATGAGAATTATTGCGAGCCAGCTCCGGCGCTCGTCTCGACGGGCGAGAAACGCGACGCGAAAAGTATCCTGGAAAATATTTATCTTGGCTACGCGATTGAAGTTTACGCGATCGCTTAGAAACTCGACGATCCTCGATCCTCCCCGGATCTCTTCCTTCTTACAATATTCGTCGAACGTTTTTTTTTTATAAATTAATCGTTACAAATTATCCAAGCGACGCGGTTCTTATTAATTCTGCGATGCTCGTAGGAGACAATGCCGATTGAAATTTGTTTGCGCATCGAGATGCCAAGTAGAAATCCATTGGAAACGGCACGGACGCAAAGGGGTAACTAAAGTGGCACGCGGGTGGAAAGAAGCAGAAGTAAATTACCACATAGACGGCATTTCGTTTCGGGTCCCCAGCATCAGGATCCAGGAGACGTCGAAAACTTTAAATAATTACCGGGCCGGGATTATCGAGTTCCCCGGTAGAAAAGCCAAGTTCGGGGGTGTGTCGACCGGGGGAAACGGCATTGGGCGCTTTCACTGTGCCAAGCCGCGAGGTAAGAACAGAAGGCACGCAGCGGGGAAAGTCGAAAGGAGAAGAGGAGCGCGAGCGGTAACCGAATGTTTCTACAGGCAAGAAAGACCTCCAGATACGGGTTAATTATTTAATAAGCTGGAAAATTAATTGCACCGCTTCTAAATTAGTTAGCGTTTCACGAAGGCGGAAAGAGTCTCTCGTTAAGAACGGGAGCTGTGCACGTGCCACGTCTCGAGGCTGAAATCAGCGTGAAACTTGTGCTCGGGAAAACGGTCTAGGCGCTTCTCGAATGTACAGCGAGGAAAAGTGGTGGGGAAACTCTGTCCCTTGAAATTCACCCTGTCTTTCGTCGTGTTCGTTTCGAAACAGGGTTGGGGTCGGATGCTTTTCGCGACGATACCTTTCGCGCGACCCTTTCCGCCGGAGAGCATAAATTAAAGGCGTGCCGTCGGGGCCGCGACGAATAGATGAGAACGGAGAAAAAAGAAATTGGTACCAGTTTATGAGTTGCCCTGTGCGCGGCGGTAACGTTCGAGGAAGCAGTACTGTTCCATTCGACGCCGCAGTTTAATATCCCACGTTCCAGCGTGGCACGCGACTTCAGCGTTAATGTCAGCTGCGAAATTTACAACAATTCTAAACCCTTTGAGATTATAACCCTTTCGCATTTATCCTCTTCCACGGCACGAACGTGATAACTAACTTTGGTTACATTGTGCCCCGTGAGTTGTTTCGTAATGCGGCGTACGGCCTCGCGCGCCGCAGCTTTTTAATTTTTAAATTCGACCCAAACGGGCCAACGGTCTCGCGCCCGACTTAATAATAATTCGAAGCAACGACGGAGAATATTCCAAAACTGTTCGACCTTTCCGGAACGAATATCACGTACTTGGCGCGACCGTCAAACTTTCGCGTGAATACGAATTTCCGTTTGTAGATTTCCAAGGTGCGTCGTTCTCGTCGAATGACGTCGGAACGGACACGAGTGAGCGTCCAAGGTTAATTTTCGGATGTCGTCCGGGAAAGCTCGTCCCTCATGCTCCTTAACTCGGAGAGTTCCCATAAGTACACCATAGCAGAGGAAGGTTCCATTATTCGGTTCCTTATTGGCCCTACACATGTACGAGTAGTTCCTCCCAATTTTTCCACGGGTGGCGAAACAACGTGCGAGAGTAGGCAGACAGATCACAGAGGGGGGACAAATAATGCTAGAGAAAGGAAGGAGAACGTGGGGGACGAGCGAAGGGAAGAAAAGAAATAATCTTGCCCCTCAATTTTACGGACCACCGAGTGGACGTGGTGGCCCGTGAAGACGAAACCAAATGGCGGCCTGGACGATTCCGCCGCTTCTTGCATATTACTCGCGGAATCCTCCACGAGTCACAGAGACGAAAGCAGGCCCGCAAGAAACGGAATGGAACGATTTCATTCTTCCAGACTTTCGACCAATGCGTCCCCGGTATTATTACGAGCCATTCTTGCCGATCCAAAGACGCTGAAGCTGGCCGTCTGGTTTCGAAGCTTTCCAGAACTCGAGTATCAAGCAAATGGAATACGCGATTTTCCAATGTAATTCCCCCCCGCCCCGTAAGGTCCACGTCGACATTTTATTTTATTACCAGGGTCGCGTATTTAAAACCGTACGCCGCTTCCGCTCGCTTTCCTTTTTATTGGGACAGTTTACCTCGCCGACGTTTCCCGGATGGTAAATTTACTTTCCGTTCTACAACTTCTCTGAGAACGTTTTCGAGGACCTTTCGATAATGTCCGGAGTGCGTAACGCTTCCTTGAACATTCTACGCGCGTGTTTGGGAAAAATTTCCAGAGAACCGGCGCAGATCGACGCGATTTCCTTCGAAACGTTCCGCGCTCGACGCCAATTAATCCGTGACGATTGTACCTGCCAGTATTGCTTCGGACGTCGCAATGATCTCGCGCTGTAAATTATCGGCGAACTTTCAACCACCTTCCCGAAAAACGCGCGTGCAGGCCCAAGACGTTTCGTTTACACAGATTAAAAGGAATCGTTCGAGAGGGAGGGACTCTTAAAAGCGAAGATCAAGCTCGAGTCAAGTGTTTTTTACGACTAAAGTTTCTTCGACTTCGAGCACAATGCTATCGCGATCGAGCAACGTTCAAACGAGAAAACTTCGACGGGCTCCGCGAAGATTGCGCCGCAAATGTTGCGCGTAATTTGTAACCAGAACTTTCCTGTGGTTACGAGGTTACTCGGAGGCCGAACCTTGGACGGGTTGAATGATGGATGAAACTATCCGTATTTCGATCGATAGATAAGCCGAACTTCGCTGAAAGGCGGGGGAAGAAAAATGTAGATGGGCCGTTTGCCTTTCCACTTTCACAATATTCCCACGTCCGATTTACATTTAACCTCCCTAGTAGCAGTTCCGCGCACGCTGGGTCATATTTACTCACCGTTAGCATGAGCGGCGAGAAGATCCCTCAGCTGTTGTTGGCCGGCGGTTAGTTCAACGCAACTGACCCTAACGCTAAATCTGGCGCCTGTTCTTTGTCTCTGCTCCGAAATTCCACGAAATAGCCAGGCGATCGCGCATGGAATCGCGCCTAGGGTGTGCCCTGCTTCCGGCGTGCCAAGCATCGTATGGGACTTGCCTGGAAAACACAAAAAAATCGATCCAATTCAACATCGGTCTTTTCATTCGCTGTGCACCCACGACTCACAAATACGGAACAACAGACACAGAAATTGCAGCCATAAGAGTCGAGCAAGAAAACAGAAAAAAAATCGATTCAGCGTATATCCAATTTACATGAAATGTATGTGCACCGAAATTTGTACGCCGTTCGTTATTCGCGGTTCATCGATTAACCCCGTTCTTTGGCGGGCCAGAGATCGCAGCGTGGACAGGGTGGCGCTGATCGCATCGACACCGCGGAACAAACAGCAAAGCCGGCGATTGATTTCCCTCCTCGCGACCACGTGCCGCGCCGAATCGATTCGCACGGTTACCCTTTGAAAATCCGCCGCCGGTGTACACGGCAAATCTGCAGATCACCGTTCGGCGCAACAATCGGCGACGACTGATTTGTGGTCCCGGTCGGCGACAATTAATTTGTTTACTATTTTCCCGGTCCACCGTGGGAAACGCTGGAGCCGGTAAACGCTCGATCATAGCTACGACGCGTAACGAGGGCCGTCAACGACGGTCTAATTTATACGGGGACAGATTGGAATCGATTAATTCGGTTACCATTACAAGTTCGCGGCTTTTCCGTCAATGTCGGACGAAGCGTGCTCAATCGGGAACGGCAACTGTTAAACGAATGCTCAATGCTCCGGTTCAGCGAATTTCGTTGAAATAAGGTGCATTGAAATTGATATTTTAGCGTCCGACCGTGGCGGCGTGAAACTCCCTTTCTTTCCCCCCCCCCCCACTCGCGGCCAGACTATATTCTGTTTTTTGTTCACAAGGGCGAAACTTTGTAATTCAGCGTGAAAACGGCGACAGATCCGTGGGGCCAGGGGCCATTGCCGATAGGGAAACGAGAGAGACTTATTAAAATCATAAAACAATACCGTCGCGGGGGCGAGAGTTTCGGTCGGAGAAGAAAGGGACCCGGAGAAAGTGACGGACGAACGAAAGGAGAGACGACGAGAATTGAAAGCGAAAGGCGTAAGAATTCGAGGGTTGGCTTCGGTGGCTGGCGGCAACGGCGAAATAATGGGAAAGCACGGGCAGCCGTCGCTGAATCTTAAACGTTATTTAATTGTTTTAACGTAAGACGGTGAATTATGTTGTTATTTAATTAGAAACCGGCAAGAAGGGCGACGTTCGCGGCCATTCTCCGTCGAGTCAACTTTCCCGGTCGGATTCGGCGACGTTACACAGATATTAGCCTGCATTGATTTGCCGTTGTATAAAGGGTACTAGGGGACGATTTTCTTCGAAATTTTATTTCCCGCAGTTTCCTCCCGGGGGAAAGGCTATAGCCGGACAAGGGGGTCAAATGTGTCCCTAAACCAAATTCGACTTGCGATGCACCATCCGATAGCTTATCCCGAAAAACCAATCCGTGCCGAGTTTCAACCCTGTAGCCCGACTGGGAGGGTAGTCACAGCGAAAAAACAAAATTATAGCTTTTGCTCAGTATCTTCCATTATAGCGCGTACAAAATTATGAAAAAATCTGAGACATTGCAATAACGAGGGCACGTATTGCATAAGTTTTGCAGATTTTTAAATCCGAACTCGAGCTGCAAATAATAAACAACGTCAAAGAATGCTGAAAAATGCCGATTTTGGTACATATTACATATTTAGGTACATATTACTGAGACCACTATTCTCAAGTTTCTTCAGATCTTAAAATTAGGTGCGCCGCAGTTAAACAATTAAAAAACGCATTTTTCGTCGCTTTTTGCGTGGCAAAGTAACTTAACGTCTCACGGACACGTATGGGTATCGCTCGTTTCAGAAACGAGTCGCCGATTCGAGCGTGGAACGGTGGAAATATTCAACGAGAACTTCCAGTGGCGGATGGCAGTGGCCGGGGGGATGGGGGGGGGGAGGAGGAGGAGGTGAGAAACGTTCTCTCGGAGAACCGCGACGGGTAAAACTCCAGTGCGACACTTGTGTACGAGTGCTTTAAAGCCGATGCATCTGCCGATTGGTATTCCCCTCGAGTTCACCCCCGTGACGCGGGGTAGAGAATCGTGTCTCGTCCCGTCGATTACGCCAACGCAATGCGAATCGAAGCCACCGCTCTGTCTAACGTTTCTCCGCGTATCCCCCCGTTCCACCCGACGCATGTTCCAGATCGAACGTCAGAGAGACTGGGCGTTTCGAGAACGAGCCTGCATCGTTGGAATGTAAAATGGAAAAAGGAAGAAGGAAATATATCGATTCGAGGAAGGATGCGCTATTGGCCGACTAAGCGCTTCGATTTTTCTTTTTTGCCACGGTTTTCCACTTCAAAGGGAGATTTCCATCTTCAGGTAATTCGAGTCGAGATACAGTCGTCGAAAGAACACGAAGCGAATGATCGTTTCGGGTATAATTATCGCGAGAACTTGCGTGTCAAAGGGACGGTCGCGTTACAACTTCGAGCGAGTTCTTCTCGTGCCGTCGTTTTGTTGGTTAATCTACTTTCTCAGCGGTTTGCCGCGATAAAAAGGTTCGACAGCGTGTACCTTAAGGGTTGCGGCTGATGCGGAGTAATTAGCAACGCGTTACAAAGTACAAAGCCCGTATTGTCTGGCTGTCGAGCGGGGGGATTCGCCAGCTTCTGCCGACGTCCGGACCTTAGAGCTTTCTGTACGACAAATTCAGTTGCTTTTAGAGAGCGTATCAGTCTTATAATAACCCCCGTACTTTTTTCTCGGTCGCCCACTCGCATCGACCTAGCGATTTCTCCTCGCCCCGGCGAAGATTCGGTCGACGAATTTTCCGCCGAACAAACGAAGGGAGCCCGTGATTCTAAGACCGTTCAGGCTCGTTTCCTCGGCGCGTATCCTTTCTTCTTATTCCCATTTCCTCCTTCGCCGCGGCTCACGAACTTCATCGTTCCTCCCTTTTGTCCCGCGTTTCGCCGGGCCTCTTTCTATGTCAAAGCGGAGCGGAACTCCGTGGCAAAGAGTTAGGGGAGTCCGGCTACAAAGAAAGGGGGAAGAACAGAAGGGAATAGGAGTGACACACAGAGGGAAAGAGAAAGGGCGAAGAGTGCGTTGTCGTAGCGATGATCAAAAGCAGTTTGCTCGCGGACTTGCCTCAAGTATCTCTGGCGGAGGCGCGAGGGGATGAAAGTTCGTTCGGCTTCCTTCCACGTCTTTCTTCTCTCGCGTTTCGTTAACATCGTCCGCCTATCGCGGGCTCTCCCGTCTTCCGTAGCTACCCTTGCTCCTCTCTCTTTCCTCTCGCGAACGCATCGCGCTTATATTGATTTTCTCTCGCGGTAAATTTCACCCGTTTCCTCGAGCACCTCGCTCTATGATAGATCGAAATAGGGACGGGATTTATTTATTCGTCGCGGCGTCGATTCTGCGCAGTCCGCGTCGCGACTTGGCAATTTCGATACTTCTAATTGGAAATCGACCCAGGATTAATCGGTATCTTCGGGGTGGTCGTGCATAAATTCGTCGGCTTGGAAGTGATTTCTGTTGAAGGTGCAGCGAGGCGGGTCGAAGACGAACCCCGGGGTGCGCAAAAATTCTCAAGGTGGAAGAGGCGAGTGAAATACGGGGTGCGAGGGGGAGAAAACGGGAGACCTCGTGTCCCAGTAGCATACATTATCCCGTTTCCTTTCGACTCCACCTTTCTCGTCCCTCGTTCTCGACCCTTTTCTCGCCTCGTCCGTCTTCCCGGCTACCTTCTATCCGCCGTTTCGCCCAACTCGACGAAACCCTCCTCCCCCGCCGGTTCTTTCGCATAATCACGCATTTGCATGCAAACTCGATATCACTACTTAAAATGTAAAGCAACTCGCGCGCGTCTCGTCTCCAGTGTTCCTCGCGCGGCTTCTTGGAGAACGCTGAGAAGCGGTGAAAATGGACGCACAGGGGTGCAGCGGAAAGGGCGCGTCTGAATAAAGAATACACGACATTTTCGCGGCTGATTATGCCTGCGGGGTTGTTTCCACTGTTCTCCAACGTTTGAATAATGATTAACCCTTGAATAATACTTAAATGAAAGGTACATCTTTTTCGCAACATACTTTGTCGCTTTTTCGGACGATATTAGGTAGCAAACAGTTGTGCAATTGTCAGTGTAATCATCAAAATAACCGTGGTCACGAGCATGTCGAATTCGTGTGCAGTCCTCAATGAAGCCGGCGCTTCTTAACGATCGAACAAGTCGGCAGCGGAAAGGAGCGCAGTAGGGCGATAAGACCGACGAGAATTCCTGGAGCTGTTCATACTTTATGTAATTATTTCCACGTTCGGACGGGATGAATCCAGCCCAGGGGACAAACAATGGCGTTTTGTCTACGGGGACGTCGAACTTCGTCGAACAAAGGGCCCACAGGAAGAAGACGGGGACGATGTCACCCTACGCGGAAGTAGAAAGCATGTTTAACCCGGTTTTTATCCAGGACGTTAATTCCCCTAGATCGCGTCGCTCAATTGAATTCGTCTCGGGGTGCGAATAAACATTTATTTACGCAAGATCACGTGGCAAGTCTGCGCTACGCATTCTTAATAAAATTACGTCTTCGTTGCTGAATATAAAATAATACGGAGCATTGACACTATAGACATGTAATATATCTATATATAGACATGTAATAATTCTGCGAAAACGTAAAATTGTAAACTCACCTAATCCAGCGTGTCCAAAGCAGAACAGGCAACCATCTGTTCCATTAATGACTGCGTGGATCACATCCGTCAGAGCGCTCGAACAGATCTCCGTCTGCAAAAGTTGAGGAACAATTTAGCATGAGTGTCGCGCTAAAAAAAAAGAATTTAATTAATCCCGTTCACGCGTTGTTCACGCGCAACGGATATAGTCTATATTCGTTTGACGATGATTGATGTCAATTTGGTTATTCCAATCTGGCCTGAACTTATTTAACGACGAGAGGCGAGGTGCTTTCGAGTACGACAGACGCGATTTTAATTGCTCCTCATCGTCGCGGACGGCACGACTCGTCCGTCAAGGGCGGGGGGGGGGGGGGGCGAAAATAGGCAGGACTTTCGAGGATAACGACGAAGCTTAACTTAAAGTGCTTAAGAAAGCATTTGCGGGTAGCTTTAATAAACGCTGCGTCTTCCGAGCGAAAGCGGTATACGAGAGTAAAGGAGGAAGCGAGGACGACAGGAGAGGCGGTATTGTTTGCTTTTAATATATTCATAGACTGGCAAAGTCCATTCCGGGGCCAAGAAAGAGCGCAGCTACGGCTAGATCTTTGCCCCTTGCTTCTTCATCTTCCTTCAGGCTACGTGGACTTTTTTTTCGAACCCGTTCACCGCAATGGCGGTCACCGATGACCGACGCTGAGCCTCTCGGTGAATACGTTAAGACGAGCGTGTAATAGAAAATGTGATGTATCCTATGACAGGAAAGCGGAGAATAAGTCAATGGTCTCGTACGATAACACAGAGTAAGAAATATCGTTATCGCGACACAGAAACTGACAACCGCGGTCGAGATTATCGTCAGATTGCTACGATTTTCTGCAACCACTACGATTTTGATATCTATCGAAAAGTAAGGGAAAGTGGAGAAAAGGGGGCTGCGAATCGTCGAGGGGTCGTTCGTTCCGCAAATTTCCTGCGGAAGCAACGGGGAATTTCCTTCGAGCCTGCACTCGATTCGCTCTGACCGCTCGATATATAGATCGACCGTTCCTCTCTTTTACACTCGCAGAGGTTAGCAAACGTTTCGCGGCCGGAAGGGGTGGATACAGGGATCGGGAGAGAAACGGAGCGAAGGGGAGCAGATTGCAGGGAATATCGAGAGGAAGATGAGGACGTGTCGATACCTCGGCCAAACAAGATTGAAATCTTCGTGGACGAGAATCGGATGAATCTCGAGGCCCGAGATGGAAAAGGGGAGATGAAAGCTGGTTGGCGAGAGGAGAGGCTGAGCGAAGGGTAAGGGAGAAAGAAACAGAACGGTGCAGATAGTTTTCCAGAAACGCGGGGGGAGGAGAGAGAGAGAGAGAGAGAGAGAGGGGAGGGGGGATAACGCGAGAGAAGAATCGTATGAAAAGCGGAGCGAACGATTTGGATAGAGGAAACCCTTCAGGCTGCGTTTCTTCTTTTCTCTCTTTTTTTTTTTTTTTACCTTCGCTCGAAAGGAAACGGAAATAAGGAGTCCAGTCCCTCTTCCAATATGGTAATTTCAATCTGTCGTTGCTCGTTTCAAAGCGAGCCGTAGGAGGACGAGTTTCCTCGCGGCGACTCGCGAGGGGTAGAAAAACATCGGTGGGAACGATTTCGATCGATCCGGGGCGGACGCGATCGACGACTTATCCGCTTTAATCGCGGCACAATTCGCGCGCATCCACGAAGCGACGAGGAACGCGCCACGAAATCCCCCGACAGTGAGATTAACGAGCAGAGAAAAAGGGACGCCCAAAGAGGCGTAGAAGAGGTCCATGGGACAACAAGGACATTCATAATTATAACGGGATCATCCTAAGGGGGTTGTAACGCAAAGCAAACATATTTCGCGGCTACCTGCACCCTCGAGAGACCCGCCACCCTTCTTCCCCTGTACGCCTGCCTGCCTACGGAACCGACGGCATCACGGTTAATGAAATACGTGACCGAAGCCTCCGTCATAATCTCAAACACTTGATTCCGCGATCCCGCTCGGAATTGAGAGGAACGAGGGTTCGTCGTTTGCCGCGCGGAAAACATCCCCTCGGAGAGCTCGTTGCTCGTCCGCTTCATAATGCGCAGAATTCAAATTCCATTTATTGCTTTGGGATACCATTCGATTTCGTTTCCGACGGTGACGCGTCGGAGGAAACTTTACGCCGGCCGAATTTCTAGTGTATATTCTTCTGTTGTGGAATTTTTCTCGATACGGGTACGAACTACACTCTGGAGCTCTTCGTTGCGCAATTCTTTTACACAGGATCTGGTCCTCGGGGAGCACAAGACAGACTCTGTTCAGCGGAAGAGAACGATCGAAATAGCGATTAAGGAAACGCACGAGAAAATGAATTCACCGCAAAGGCATTATCGGCCCACTGTACGCGCAACGAGAATTTATAATTCGGTGTAGAAAACGAGAAAAACGATTGAAAAAAATCGCCCACGAAGCCCTGGTCGTCTCTATTAGGGGTCGGGCGGGCATTAATTTTGGCGAGTGTAAATTAAAAGGGGATGGGATGCGTCGCGGTGTGACTTACAAGCGGCGTCGTGTCATCGTGGCTTGCGCTGTGCCGATTCCACTTGCAGGACGCGTACCAGTAACGCAATATTGGCGTCGCTGCATGGAATACCAATGCCACGGAGGGTCGTGCAGAGAAGAGGAAGGGGTTTGTCGATGCTCGTGGTCCAAGACAAGCTTCTTCCTCGCCGGCGGTGAACTTTCTCCCTTCGCTGCCATTCCTTTCTCTATTCCGCTCGACCACCCTCCTCGACGAAATGTAAAACTCGTGTAAGAAAGTTCGAAGGGAAGCTACGGGGGGAATGAGCGCCGTTCGCGATGGGCCGTTACCGCGGAGGAACTCGGGACCCTTTTAATGGCTGGAAATAATCGAATGACCCCCTTTTGCGGATCTCTTAATTCGCAAGTTTCCAGATGTCGCGGACGGTGCGATGGTGTGTCGGGCGGAATGAAACAGGTGTCGCGGCCGCCACCATTTGCTTAAACCTCGGGCGTTTCCACCTGGCACTTGTCGACCTCGCGCTTTTCTTTCGAGGGGCAAATAAATTGAAAAACGGGGAACGAGCAAATACGCGTGCAGATGCATCATTATTCGCCCGTTTCCAAAGTTCGCCGAGTCAGTGAAATCATTGGAGCGGGCATTAATGAAGTTGGCACGCCCCCGCGGAAAATTGCGTTCAATTCATATTATCCGACGCCCGATGCGACCAGCAGTCGCTCGCCTCGAACAGTGTCCGTCGACGCGATTGTTCCTCGTTAATCGTGTAAACGATACGAAAGCAAAATTTATTCATCACGTGGTCCTCCGTCTGGCGTCGCGATCGTTACGGCTGCACAGTATCCACGGCGGAAGGCGTGAAACTGTGACTTTATCGCGAACAAAATACGTGAACGTTGAAGCGTGGCCCGCAAGTAACATCAGCTGCTCGCGGTGCGCGTATAACGACGCGGTTACGAGCACGCCGGGCAACGTTCAGTAAAAATTCAAGATATCGTTCGAGGCAAGTACATAGGTGGTTTCGCGTTTGCGTGTCGACGCAGCTGGCGCGGCGGGCATCGCGGCGCCGTTCATTGGGAACCATATCAAAAACAAACAGGCCTGAGGGTGTGCTTTTCGCCCACCATCCCCCCGCGTTTCGCCATTTTCGCCATTTTCGCCGTGTCTACGAGCGATGATGCGTGCTCGGCTCGCGTATGCACGCGCGGAAAGGTTCCAGCTCGTTCACGAGCCGATAATTCCGAAAATTGCGTCGCCATATGCGTGACATCCGGTTTTTGTTCAACGCACCGTGATTCGTTCGGGGACTTACTCGCTTAGAAATGAATGGCGATCCGGTCAGGTCGACTGGCGTGGACTGGACACTCTCGCGGAATATTGCCGTCGAATTTCACGTGCGCGATCCGAAACGTAGCCGGAAGAGATCGAGAGGGCGGAAATCGGGATATCGCGCGTACCGAACTGATTTCCCGTGCGCGAAATGCCAGCCCAGATGAAGATGAAACGAAATATTCCGCGCGGCGCGATAACGCCGTCAATCGACCCTCTTTTTCACTCGCCTCTTCGAAGTATCGCGGCAAGATCGCTCGCGAGCTCGCCAAAGCGGAAACACCAACGGGAGGGTTCGCGAAGCTGCGAGGACCTCGCTGGTGTACCGCGCTGGAGTCAGTGAAATATGTCGCGATTTACACGGGAGATTGGCGTCATTGGCGCCTGGGGAGCAAGCGAGATAGCATCCTCTCGTGTCATTTCATTCGAAAAGCGAGCGGAGGCCAGTTTTGACGCGGGTGTGCGCGGATCAAAAAAGCATCGGTGGAATCGAACGCTCGATTTGAACGGTGCAAAATGGAAATCGTTAGTAACCCTATCCGCGTTTCGCCCGGAGTCCCCTTCCGGGCTCGCTGGTCGGCGTTTCTTTCTCGCGAATTTCCGAACGCCTGAAACGGCAGCCATTAAAAATAATTAAATCAGTTTCGTACCGGCCGCTTGGAAAATCGTTCGTTCCGGATAGACGAGATTAATTTTTGTTCGTCCGTTTGTTTGTTTGTTTGTTTCGCAGCATCCTAACGATTGCGCGTGCACGCCGGGAAGCACGAATCACCGGAGTGCGCGTTGTTCACTGGGAATCACGATCTCACGGAGACTGACGTCTCGCTTTCAGGACGTCTGACGCGCGTCAGACACCTGCCAAACTTCATCAGCGTTTCCCGAAGACCGACTCGCGGCCCGAATTAATCTTACTGTAATATGGAAATGCGTTGTTCGGACGTTCTACGCGAGGATCCGGTCAGACGGATCCGGACACGAGGCAGAACAAGGAATATAGATGCGGCCGATTGGGGTGGATCCGTTCCACGGGCCCGTATGATTGGTTTACAGATTACCATGGCTCCTCTGCTATTAGAACGTCGCTATCAACCCCTATTCGACGACTGCTTATTCGTTGAACAGGTCTATGGACGATTGGGGGGTGGCGGGATAGGCGGGGGTGGGGGCTGGCTGGTTACGTTTTTCCCGACGTCGACGAAGCGTGCGTCACGCGGTCCGTATACGTTTCGAAAACGAGACAGCAGCTAATAAAAAGAAATTATCGATCCTAGTCGCGGCGGATCTAGGAATGCGACGCGGCGAACGAACTCCAATGAATGGGAAACCCCACGCGCGTGCCTCGTATTGCAAATACGTTCCCGTCAAGGCGGGGAGCAATTTTTCCGTCGGGGAAGAAACGCCCGCTCTCAAGCCCCGTATCCTGCCCACGCGAGTCTATCCGCAAACACACCCCGCCGCTTTAATACCGTCCCGAGCACCGGGTGTACGGGCGAGAATAATTTTTCGGTAATCTCCATAATCGAATCGGGCAGCAAATTAGACAGGATGGGGCGGAAAAGGTATCGGCGGATTCCTTTCCTCTTAATAAGAATTCGTCGGCCTCGACGCCTCGACGACTTAATAAGAATCCAGCGTCGATACGCTTCGAACGGCTAATCCTGTCTGCAAAGGGTGGCGTGCCACCGATCCATTTTCGCCGGGGCACCGGGGTAGAGCCGCAGAGGAGAACAAGGAGCCACGACACCGTGAATTTCCAGGCGTTTCAACGCGGCCCATTCGATCAGCATTCGCCGGGAAATGAGCAATAGATCGGAGCCACGCAGCCGAGAGCGGGGAACTCGCTAGCACCGGTACGCGTACAGACAGAGAAAGTAAATTATAGAGAACGCAGAGAGAATCGGCAGACGCCCGGTGGAAAGAGAAAGAGATGGAGAGAGAGAGAGAGAGCTAGAGAGAAAGTGCACGCAAGCGCGTACCAGTTCGTACACACGCGCGTAATCCACAGCGTGACTATTAGTCGTAAGTCAATAATAAAGCCCTTGTCCTGGGCTGACCATAATGGCTCCGGTGAATTATTCTGTCGAGGATGCATTGTCCTGCCGGATCGGCCGCGGGGATAGAATTGTCATCGGTCAGTGGCGATATATGCGGCGTGCACACGTGTAAGATGTCGAACGGGAACGCTTCTAGCCGGGCGTATTCTACCTATGGCGAGCCGTAATTGAGATGGATGTTCAATTAATTTGACCGGGTTTCATTTGCACACCGAACGTATCCGCGCGGGCACTGCGCGGCGCGCTTCGCGTCCTTTTCCTCGAGGAGATCCAGAACCCCGGCGGTCGACAGATTTTCAGGACAAGTATGCCGATCGCGTTAATTGCGTCGGATGCGACTGGCGGCTTCCTTTTTAATCGAACCTGGATCCGCCGGCCGGACAATCGTCTATTCGCAACGGAAATTCTCGCGTCTGGCGAGAAAGTTTCGAATATTATGCCCGGCGAATTGGCAACTTTTCCGAAGCCACGCCGTGCGAATGTGTTCGCGCGACAACGCGAACCAACCGCACGCGAGAGGCGTCGAACAAATTGGACCTTCAAAGACATTTCCCTTCGCACCGCGTTCCTTTCTCCGACGCCCTTTTCCACCGCACCGGTCCCGCGGAAATAAACTTAGAGCGGGCACGAAGCTGCCTCGACTGTGGCGAAACCTGTACGTGTCTATTCTTACGTAATGGCCGGAACTCGCAGGGATGAATGGCCCTGACAGCCAGCGATATTACGAATTTATCGAAGGATTCGGCCGCCACGCCGCCGTAACAACAGTTCGTGGCAAATTTTCTTTCTCCTGATACCTGCGAAGCCGTACCGTACAGTCTCGAGACGCATCCCTTGTCGAATTTTCCTTCGTTCCTTTTCTCCCCGGACGGAGGGAAACGCTGGTGCCCCGGAAAACTTTCTACCTTGCGTCCCGCGAAGCTACATTTATTTTCGACGTCGCTGTTGCTTGTCCGAACGAAATTCCCTCCGCTAACTTTTCTTACACAACCGTCGCGAATTCCGTCGCTCGTGAATGACAGACATCGCGCGGAGAGAACGGGCCGACGACTCGTTAAACGACCAATGATTCCCATCGGTGACGTTTAATTCACGACTGACCCATAATCAAGCCGGCGCGGTCTGTTTGCGCGTCATATCGGTGCGCTTCTCCGCGCACCGCCCGGACGGGTATCCGCGGTTCGCGTGTTTGCGGGCACAGGTAGC
Organism: Nomada fucata; assembly: GCA_948146005.1. Classification (NCBI taxonomy): domain Eukaryota; kingdom Metazoa; phylum Arthropoda; class Insecta; order Hymenoptera; family Apidae; genus Nomada; species Nomada fucata. The sequence goes on from OX411282.1 coordinate 4,446,046, forward strand.
AAAGGTAGCCGCGGATCGAAGATCACCAGTCGACGACAATTGCGGCGCGGTCGAATCACATTTCCCGTGTCGCGCAGTTTCGACGCGACTCGGCATTTTAATCAAATAAAGTATGGAGCCAGCGAAGCCACCTCGCGGTCGTTCGCGTGCGCGGACGCATCGCAGCGTACAATAACTAGCTTTAACGGGCAGACAGAAAAAAAAAAAACAACAACAAAAAATATGGAAAGGACAGCACCGGGTGGTTAAAGACGAACCACTTCCTGTCCGGGATCGGCCCGCGGCTCTGCTGAAATATTCACGCGGTTCTGCGTTTGACGGCCGGTCGTCGAAAAGGACGAACCGTCCCCCAGGACGTGGGTCCACATTCTCTCCGCGAATATTCCCTCTTCCATATCGACTCGAAAGTTCGTACTGTTCGTAGGAACGCGTTCATCGAGACAAGGTAGGAAGGCAAAAAAAAAAAACAGGAGAAAAAAAATACACGAGAGGTTTTTTAGGGATAGAAAGGAGAGCGAAGAGCCATTGTGACTTTTGATGACAATCGTCGCGACCGACGGACGTACATTTGATCGAATCAATCGATTGCTTTCCATGGTTCTTCTAAACACAGCCGGTTAGAGGGGTATGGGCCGCGTCAAAGGGCCAGAGAAACCCGCTGCCGGCGGGGAACGAAGGGCTACTCCCTGGAGAGGACCGGCAGTCAGCGTTGGATAGAGAGGCTGACGCTAGCAGAGATGGAACGATCGCAGGATGGCGAGGGGTAGAGCCGGGAAAACCGAGTAGCTCCGGGCTCATTTGAATCCGACGCTCGATAATGTCCCCGGAGAGCACCGAAATATCTCGGTGCGCGTATATATACCCGCGTGTACCGAGCGTACAGCTCGCGATATTGTAACGCGCTCTCGGGCACGACCGATGGCATTCGTTCGTCGAGGCCGCGTAAAAATTCGCGGCCGACGAAGAAAATGAACGGCGAGACGCGATTCCTGCAGGTGGGGAGGAGCGTCGCGGGGCTCGGGATCGGAGCCGGTTTTACGGTTAAAGGAAATATCGAAGACGGCGGGGTCAGGAAATTATTATGATTACGAAGATTCGATTCCATTTCGTCGAGTAGCGGAACGAGAAGTAGCGGGCAAGAAGCAACGTTCGCGTTCGACCCGAGGGGGTTCGCGGGACTCGGAGAGGAGGTTGAATTTTCCTGGCGGGAGGTGGAGTTTAGAGGTCGGGAAATTAGTTTAGTTATGCGCCCGGCAGGGACGTCCCTTGCGTCCCTAGGATGAACGCAAGTAGACGACGGAGCACGTAGACGTTTCAGCCGTACCGACTTCCCCTACGCCCGTGCGCACTGTCGTCTTTAACTTCCACCAGAATTCCTCTCTTTCGCTATTTATCTACGTAGCTTCGCCACGGGGGTTCCGATGATAGGTGAAATGATTCCGCCGTTCGCGCGGAGGGGGACGAATATTCCCGGGGTTTGTAAGAAACCCGTGGAATAGTCCGCGGAGTCGTTTGGAATGGGAAAATAGAAAATTCAACGAGGATTGTTCAACTTGCCTGAGAGTCCTCCTCCGTGAATATCGCGTCGAAGGCGAACATTTTCGGCGCCGCGACGGTCGGCCTTCTGTCGTCGGCAGAGGACGATTGTCCAGCCGTCGGATCGACCAGGGTCACCTGTTTCTTCCTCTTATCGGCGTTGAAGAAGCTCCCACCTTCGCCGGATGACACTTTCAGCATAACCTTCACCTGAAAGCAAAACATTAAGCGGCCGTATTAAATCGAGGCAGGAGACGAACTTTCGAGTTGCAGTGCCTATTAGGAAGTTGCAGGGTCGTTGATCTGTCGCAGACGAGAATAGATCGTTGCACTCGAGGCGAACGTCTAGCGGATCCACTGGAATAGGTTAATGTTACGTAACGAATGAAATCTTCTCTCGGTCGAACAATAGCCTCATCAGAATTATCTGATGGACAGCTTCGGCCGGAAAATAGACGGCGGGTCTAGAATTACGACGACCCACATTAACAGATCTGGTTCAATGAACCGGCTTGCTGCTCCTCTCGCGTTTAACGCCGCCGGCCTGATAGAAACTAATACACACACCGGGTTGATGAACTTTGATAACGTGTACCGCGACGACGAATTCTGCCACCTCCCGTTCACGTCTGCGCCGATATTTTCGATCGATCGGACGCGATCCAAGTCGACGCTGATTTCGGACTTTCGAGCGACCAATTACGAAACCGTCTCGAGAGGACAATAATTATCTACGAAGTGATCTATTCGAAGACGGTTCCACCCGATTCTGGCAAACCTGCGGGAAAATGTGCAGTATTGATGAAGCATAGTTCCATAACCATAAAAAAAAAAAGGAAAAAAGTAGCGAGCAGATGCATGGATGCATCATTAATGTCGCATTCGCGGCATCGAAGATCGAAGTTCCGTCGATGATAGTAGCGGCCGGGCAGCGTGTTGCGGCGCCCGTTCGGTCGGCCGTCCAGGAAATTGCATTTCGAGATTTCGTTCGGATTGCGGTGCACGTTCTATCTTTTGCATACGGAACGGCCTTGCCACGGGGCAGGGGACCGGTAAAAAGAGAGTCCATTTGCTCTCCCTCTCTCTCTCTACCTCTCTGCTGCTCCGTTCGTCTTCCACCCTCGCTGGATGCCGCCACCTTTTTCTACAAACGATCCTGTACGCAGTAGTTTACCCCGAAGGAACCGACTGCTAGCGATCGAGCGACCGGAAATAAAATAGTTCCTTTCCAGTCTTATTGGGAAAACTCTGCATATCGATTGCCTTCGCGTAGCATTCTTCTCGCTCCTCTTTTTTCGCCCCGCCTCCTTCCAAACCCCGTTTTGCATGTATTCGCGCGAATCACTTTGTCTTCCTGTCTCCTCCACTCCTTCTTCCTGGCGCGAGCGCTCATATATCTCGTAACGAGGCTGATTTCGGAACTGGATATCTGTTCCGCACGAACAACTCCAAGAATCATGCCCTGGAAGTCCCGACTCGGGTATTTCTCTCTGCTGTCCCTCTTTCTGTCTGCCGTGCACGAGAATGGTCGCCGTGAATACCGGATTCCTCTTCCCGGTTCCCATCCACGCGACCGTCGATAAAACGCAGAAAAAGTTACGCGCCCCGACTACCACCGGCGATCGGCGGGGACACTTCAAAGGTATCGATGTTTCTCGCCGTCGATTCTCCAAACGACGTACGCGTGCACGATTCGCGCGAATTAATTAGTTTCGTCGACCACCGCCGAGTACGTCCGCGGGCAACACTCGACTGCAACCCAGACGGCGATATTTTGGCGAAAAATAAACGAACGCTCGTTAAATCATCGGAGCGGGGGGGGGGGGCAACAACGTTTCTGAACGGAAAGCATCCTCGTTCCCCGTTGGATTACCAAACGCACGACGGCGTTACATTCGTATAAATAGTCACCTTACGCCGGCGTCCACATACATCTTCACAATTTACTCCATTGTAATCTTCAATCTTACCCTAATGATCCCTGCTGGGCTCCGCCTAGGCATGCTGCCAACTTGTCCGCTTCTATTCACCGATTCTCTAAATTTCACGCCTCCCTACCTCTATCGCTATAACTCTTCCCTCTATCCCACGTGCTCTGTCTTCAAGGCCGGTGCAACAACCTTTATCCCTTTGTTCGGTGCTTCTGCTCGGGCGCCAAGGACTTTCCGCAAAAATCGTTCCAAGGCTGAAACGTGGCGCCGCATACCCCGCTTCGTTCTCCTCCCCTTTCGTCCAGGTGCGCGTGCGGTAAAAACGGGGCCGTCGTCGTCGTCGTCCCCATGGTCCATGCACGATTGACGGTACCGTTTCGAAGCCGGAGGCGTTGATCCGATTGAATAAACGAGAAGCACGCTGGCGGCGCAGGAAACCACGTCGAACCGGAAGACCGCCGTTAATTTCTGAATGTTCAGACGGGAATGAGACCCGCCATGCTTCATACACCGCCCTGTGTCGTTCACCGGACGGAAGTTGAAGTGTAGATATGTTTTATGGCGACGCTACTGCATTGTCCGCCAATTTACGATCCCGCCTAGGACGCAGAACCGCGTATCCAACGACGACGGCTTTGATATAAACTCGCGTTCGCTCGCGAACGGGCGAGTGACTCTTCAAAGAAGAAATCACTCGTGGATTATCATTAGAGTTCCTCCAAATCCGCCGGCGTTCTTCCTCGGTACGGAATGATCAGACAGTTTCAATTACAGGAGTGACTCGTGCCACTCGAATAGGCAGGTACTACTCTATGTTCCAGCACACGCATGACGAAACAATGGCGGGCCCTCGAAGATTCTCGAGACCGCCCTGTGTGACAGCTCGCGTGAAAGACACTCAAAAGAATCTCCCATTCGGGGATGATACTAATGGAGGGAGGCAAATAAACCATCCGCGCTCCCGCCGATCGGTTCGACGCAAATAACCGGAATTAATCGAACTGCGCTTTGGCTTTCAATCGCGACAAGAGCAGAATTCATCCAACGGCCCCGTTATAAGAGCGAGGCGAAACACACCCCGCGGGGATTCGAACATGGAAGACGAATGTCATCAAAGCGATTGCGGGGCCTCTCCGGCGTCCTCTCTGCGAGCAGATTGCTCGAGGATCGCGCAGGATAATCTAAATAATCATCGTCTGCGGGGAAAACCGCGATTTCTTGTGCGGCGGCCAGCCCCTTCGTTAAAACGGTAGTAACGTCATCGACGTACAGCCGGAGGCGACCCGCGGATCGATCGATTTCGACCATTAATGCCCCTCTGTCTCCTGTAACAACTTTATCCGATACGCCTGATAAGGAACTTCCTCGACACGCTTCGCTCCCGCGACCGAAAGAAGAAGTTAATCGTCCGTTTTACAACGCGCAACCGCCCATTACCGGCCGCTCGAGGGAATTTTATGTGCCCCCTGATTTCTAGATCTAATGGCGGAGTACCGGGGAGATAAGCCGAGGTTGTCGGTTCCGTTCGCCTCGCGTTCGTTCGCGTTGATTCGCGGTTCGCGCGGGCGTGCAAGTCCGTTTCAAATGTTTCATTAAATTGCTGAAAAATTGCCCCGCGTCTTTCCCCTGAATTCGAGTTAACTTGGTATCACGCGAAGGAAGTGTGCAGCCGTTTACTTCGCGCGAACTTTCCACCTCGTCCGCCATCTGTTTATTCATTTACACTTGCCATCCTAACGGGGGTGGGGTGGGGGGGGGGATACTTAACGAGTCCGGCGACGCTCTAGATACACATTTCATCAGGGACGAAGGGGTGGCGCGTCTTCTAGCCAAGTAAACACGCGTAAATTCGTCAGACTGCGCGAAATAGTCGCTTAGACCAAGTTTAGGGTCGAAGTGCACAGCTATAGTTTAATAATAATAATCGTACCAAACGCGAGGGTAGCCGTGCAGACCCAGAAGCAAGTTCCGGGTGTACCAACTGCGGAATTGGAAGCCTCTCATCCAACGTCTATCGACTTGCGATCGACGTCGATCGTCCGGCCCGCATCCGTTTGAGGTCGATCGTTGAACCCGCCGTTACGCGATCCCCCTGGCATAGATAAGACGTGGGCTACGCGATGCTCGATCAGACGAAGTCTCTCGATTCGTCGATTCTGAATTTACACGGCTGCGCTGCTCTCCGAAAGCCGACTGTTATCGACTCCGTCGGCCAGACGCGTATAAACACTTGGCCCGGGGGCGAGCATCGGGGGGGTGAAAGTCGACGAGCGCGGTGGAATTTCTAGCGCGGAGAGCCCCGGGCTATCCGAACGAAATTTGTGTCGTGAAATGGGTCAGGGGCGATGGTCGCCCTTCGTCAGAAGCGCCGCCGCCGACAAATGTAATTTTCCTGAGACGAGGTGAACGCAATCCGCGGCAGCATCGATCCTTCCTTCTCCGCAAGCGTACGTACGCGGTTTTTGCCGAAGCGATGCAATTCGATGGTAAACGCCACCTCCATTTCCATTCCGTCAGCTTTATTGCCACGGGCGGCCCCGCGCAACGCAGAACACCGCGCGATAAATCGACTTTCGTATCTGGCAATAAGCAAAACCATCCCCCTTCTCGTGGAATCGACCCTTCGTTTACACCTAGGCGCCGGCGATCCCTTCGTTCCCTCCCCGCGTTCTCGCCGACGGCTAGAAATTCCACGAGCCCGTTCCCCAATTAAAAATCTTCCGCCGCGCTACGCACGCGACGCGGCGAAACATCCGCGACAGCGTTTCCGCCGCGCGGCCCCGTTTTCCTTATCTCGCGACGGCCTGGAATTTCAGGATTTACCGGGGGCTGGGGCCACGACGTCGCGGCGATGTACCCGGTAACGCAATAGTTCCGCGGCCGTCTCGCCGGCGCAACCAACGGAATGGGGGGGCGAGAGGGTGGCCGGCAGGTCGGTTAGGGTTGTCAGTCAAGCGGCGATAGGCGGCACGGCAGAAGCGTGCCACACGCTACTCTACGCTCGGCTTATATACAACGGTGTGATGTAGTAATGGCTGCGTAATGGCGGTGGTACATGTTATGTACTTAATATCGCGGGGCGGCGTCTGGCGACGCGAAAAGGAACAATTCGAAATGCTCGGTTCGGTTAGTTGCCCGGTTGTTCTCCGCCGCCGTAACCCGGCCGCTTCGTCTACGCGGGGAACTCTTTGAAACCGAGCCGAGGAAACTTTCGAACGGATTTGTCTTTGATTTAATTGCCGTGGCATCGAGGGAGGTAATTTCGAGGACGCCACCGCGGCGAAAGGTCGACGCTACGGGATTTAACCGGGAATTCATTCGAAGGGGGGGGGGGGGGGGGGGGTAAAATTTCGAGGCTGTTATCGCAGTTGAGAAAGTGTTCCGGTGTTAATGAATCCGCTACTTACGGGCGGACTGCGCGCCCAGAAACGTTATTCGACAATAATCCTGAGTTCCGGCGCAAGATAAATGTCCGCTACAGTCGTTCTGACGATAAGCCGTCGGATTATGCCAGGCCAAACACGAACAGAACAGCTTGACGGGGAGGGGGAGGGAGGGGCGAATTATGAGTGTCATCAATTCCCGTCCTACCCCTCTGTTCGTGCTGCTCCAGACGAATCGGAAAAACTTGAAACCCCGCTTGATTTATACGGATTAAATCCGATGGAAAGTTCGGGGATCCGTAATATCTAAACAAATCCTGGGAACGGATAGAGAAGGTCGGCGCGTTGATAATTTTTCACGGCAACGTCGGCGCTGAACATTGATAAAAAGAAGGTCGTTCATTCGATAATGGCGCGCGTACGAGAAACTTCGATAATATATCGCGCGACCTTTTTGCGGTGTCGGGAAATCAGCTGCGTCGTCATTTTCGCACGCTCCCATCGTGCTCGGTCGCAATTTCGAGACGCTTCTCAAACGGCTTGTTTGAAGAGTCGTGTATTTCTGTTCGCGGCTTTCTATCTGGCGGAATCGGGAAAGTAAATGAATCCCCCTGTAAAGCCACCCGGGGGCGGGGGAGTGTATACGGAAAACAAACGTCGTCGAGAAGATAGACGACGAAGCAGGAACAATCGTGGCCGATATTGCTCGGAAGGCTAGCAGATATTGCTCTTCGATCGTGCGTGGTTCCTTTATTATTTTCGTTTCCGCAGGAAAAATGGCCCTTGCGTCGGACAGGAAGTGGAGGGGTTCGTAAGAACGGCGACGCAAGAACGAGAAAGAAATTGCTTTTCAAAGGTAAACTAATTTCGGGCCACTTCGTTCCATCGAGAAGTCACCGCCCCCCCCCCCCTTCCAAGTCGAACCTTCACCCTCTGCACACAGGCCTTCGTCGATTATTTTCTCCACCGTCGTTCCCGTGCTAACTCTTACTCTCCCCCTTAACTTCGCTGACCCAATTTCTCATTACGACAGCAGGACCAACGGCCGCGGCTGGGATCATCGTCTGGCCCGACGAGCGCACCAGCAGAGAGAGGGGCCAGGCCTCTTCCAATCCCGAATGCAAATGAAAGTGAAGCCAAGGATCCTTTGAAGGACCCTTTCATCCTTTGAGCATAATGGCGCGCACCGGGGGTCCATTAAGACTCTGCTCGCTCGTTCCACGGCGAAATTTTTAGTCGCTGCCTCGCGAAATAATCAAGCAGGGACTCTTCTGCCGGCCTGACCCCGACTCGCCTCTATGTTCCCCGTCGTCGCGATCGTCGTCGACGGCCAGCCAGACGGTGAAACGCATCGCCCGATAAACGTTACCGCGAGCACTGCGGGTTTTATATTGCAACGACGTCGCGTCGGTGCGGGCACATTGTCGTGGAAATCAGGGGTCGTTGATTTCCTGGAATTTTTCATCGCCGGCGTCTTTGCGCTCCTTTCGCGGGGAGGATTCGACGAAGGATTCGCCGTTTCATTGGCAACTCCTTAGGTCGATACAATGAAAATCGCGCGAGGATACATGGTTATTACGGCGGGACCTTTCCATTTGGTATCCAAGTTTAAGCGAAGAGAAACTGGCCCGCTGCCGTAATCCCCGGTAATTTCGACGTCGCGTAGACTAGTCTGAGAGACGTCCCGACGATTGGCTACACCTTCAAACGATCGTGAACCAGGCGTACGTCGTACAGCGGGGAATGTATATTGCTCGCGTCTGCCCGAAGCCACGGGGCAATAAATCTCGGCGGCGAAGACGCGACGATTGGCGTCTACCGAGCTGGGATAAAGTCCCGAATCGCACACGAGGATTAAAGATCGAGTATACGTTGCAACCCTTCGAACGACACAGATCGATCAATTCTAGATTCTAAAAGAACCACGTCGATTTCAAGTGGAACGATTAATGCGGACTGAAGCGCAGTTCCTGTTCGCCTATAAGACGGAAACGAAAGCATCCGGAATTAGGCGAGACGTAGCTTCGATTCACCCCCTCGGATAGTTTCCCCTTTCGTTGGAAACTATCGGCAAACTTGAACGTTAATATCGCGCAGTTTTCTTCGTTACGACTGCTCGTCACGAAGCCCGTTCCTCGATATGAAAACCGAAAATTATGAACCGAGGGAAAGTTCGAGCTTTATCGCAGATTTTAGCACATTCGATCGTCGGATTGGACCGACCGCGGGAGAGAGAGAGAGAAGAAAGAACGGAAGGGGTTCAGGAAAGAGGTCCGTATTACAGAAATACGTGCAATTACCCGCGACGACAACAATTACGCGTTGCTTTTTATGGTTACCCGTCACGCCACACAGATATTATTATCAGCCGCTGTTTCCTTCCCCCCCGTCACCTTCTTCTCTCTTACTTTTTTTTTCTTCTTACCTCTCCTCGCGGGAGCGACGCGAGCAAACGAGTCTCGCGAAAAATCACTCAACGCGGTGCGAGCGTCTTAAATCTTTCATCGCTAACGATCGAGTCGCGGCGTCGGTGCGCTGATCGCGAAGATCGTCCATGTCGCCGGTTCTGGTCTTTGATTATTCACTTCTGCACGCTGAAACGTCGCGAAAAAATATGACCGCGCGCACCGGTTAGGACGATAATTACACGGTCGTGTAAACGGCCGCCCGTCACGCGAATTTCACCCCGCTCGATAGGACCTTCTACTTAGCCCCGTGATCGTGAACTTCGTGTCAGCTTGTCGCGATTACGAACGAATATAATAAATCGGTATACGCGAGATTCTTGTAATGCCATTCTGTCTCGTGCAAAAAAAAAAAAGAAAAAGAAAAACAGGGCAAACGGCGAACGCGCGCAGCTTAATTGAACGTTGCAGTGAGCTCGGCTCCCCGGCGGCCGATTGATTTCGACGGGAAGCCAAAGGATTATCGCAGTCGCGGTATTTCATTCCGCGAGGCGAAGCAAAAAAGGAGGTGTATATCTTTCTTGCCGGGAAATGAAAATCGACAGGGCCCTCGAACGACACTGTGCCACAGGCCGGGGGGAGGCAGATAAAGAGTGCACGGTATATATTGCGAGAGAAAAAAAGGTGTCCACCGGCGAGAGATCGTCCCTTGGACGGATAGTCTCGCGCAGGATTCGATGCAGCGAGAAAAAAAAGAAAATTACTTTAGCCCCCTTTCCCGCGATGCGCTTAGCATATTCATGCGCCAGCTATCTAGAGTTTTCCGGTGTCTGACCACCACCGCCACTATCGCGGTGCACCCCTTTACATATTCATAAACGAATGCCGTGATGCACGGCGCGCACGCGTACGTTCCACCGAGAAGAAAAAGCGGCTCCGTGGGTCGATGCAATCTCTCCGCGAGCGATCGAAACCCCGATTCGATCCATCGCATCCGATCCGCGTTACCAATTCTACGTGCTATCGTTAATTGTTCGCGATTCGTTGCGATGAATTTTATCGTCCGAACGGTTATATACGGGCGTTGATTTTCCTTGACACCCGAACTTAAGAAGGAAGGAAGGAAAATGATATACGTGTTTCATGGAACTATGGAAATATGTAGATTTTTTAATGGATATTTCTAGCGCTAAGTCAGTCGCAACGACGTGTCGTTTAACAATTGAAATCCTAAATTAATCGTGAAGCGAAGTGTGTTGGTTCGACCTCGATCAAGGAAGGGACTTTCAAGTGGAACGCTCCCGTATGTGGTCAGCCGCAAACGTGTCAGTTCAATTATGTCTCCGATTACGTGAGCCCGATTCACTGCTGCAAAGACATTCTTCTCTCCCTCTTTCTCTATCTCCCTCTCCGATACCACGCTGCGCGCGTGCTATGTGTAAGCGGTAGTTTAATGTTTCCAGACGTATCTGATAACTCGTGTACAGCCTCGAACGAGCAGTGAGCTAGGGAAGGAAGAAGCCAAGGGGGACGCGCAAGGTATAAAGCGAGTCTCTGCAGAAATAAATAGAAAGAAAGAAAAAAAAAACAGACAAAATAGAATCGTTGGGAGTGAAATCGGTGCGCGTCCGTAGTCGGACGAACGAGCCCAGTGTCCTCTGCAACGGGTACGTAATACGCGCGGGGACGATACGCGAACTTGTCAAATATATCATTCCACTCGATGTATCCAAACGATATTGCTCCGACTTTATTCAATTTCCCGTGCTCTATCGTTCTATCCGCATAAACAAGCATTCGACGTCCAAAGGAGAAAGCAAACGGACCCGTTCGGTCTTCCTTGCGCATTGAATTATCGAAGCGTCTCCCAGGGACGGTGTTATATACGCGACAGCTGTACCCTTCGCACGCGAGTGCACCTGGAGTCCTCAACAGGTACGACCCGCGTCGCGACGTCTTCGAATGCGTCCTCGCGCGTAAACAATCACTCGATCGAGCGAAACGGAAACGTGACGAGCCGCCGCCAGATCGGGAAAATATTAAGTTCCGGGGAAAGTTGAAAGTGGTCGGTCGCGGGGTGCGCGGAGTCGCTCGAAATTGGACAGTTTATACGGTTGGCACAGAGGAATAGTTCGACTCGGGAAACGTATCAAACTAGCAAACCAAATGGAATACTTTGTTATTCAGTGGTTCCGTTATTTCCCACTTTTCCCGTTCTTGCGAACTTCCGCGGCGGTTTAATCCCGGGAATAGGAGGCGGGGAGGTGGGGATGGATCGTTAAAGTGGCTTTACCGCGGCGCACTGTGCAAATTCATAATTCATAAGCACGCGCGCCACTTTCGCATTGAAGTCACTTCGAGAATACGCACTGTGACGATATCCGATAATGGCGCGGTTTAGCTTGTTTCCCCGGGCGCAACCACCGCTTCTCGACTCTCGCCGTCGCGCAGGACACCGTCTTCGTTCCGCTTCGAGGATATTCGAGGGGACGGTACGGATCGAAATGCGCTTAACGATACGGCGACGAGCGTCCGTCGCGGTTATTAAAACATAATTACTTCGCCTTATTGAATTCGATTTAGATGCAAAGGGGGGTTGAATTTCTGTCTCTCGGTACATATTTCGCGATTGCCCGTTACTCGGTGAACGACGAGAGCGAACTCGTTCGGAAACTGGACTCGATTAAGCAAAAAAAAGAAAAAAAAAAAAAAAAGAAAAAAATAGATTCGAAAGCACCCCCTGAAATCGTTAACCCTGAACGGTGGTTCTCTCATAAAGGGATCAACTGAATTTCGAAACAGCACGAGAACGGGCACTCCATGCACGCTGGTGCATAATTCCCCCGGAAAGAGACGCTCAACGTAAAAGAAGAGGAACGATTTCTATAAATCCGAAACGATCGAGTGCAGACTCGCTTGGCTGTCCAGTTCCATGTACGCTGGAAATATCGCTTCATAATTTTATAAAAAATACCCCCGCTGCCACGGGATCCAACGTCGAGATCGAGGATCGGCAGCATCGCCGGTGGCCATTTAGATTTCGAATTGATCCGGCCGGATTATGTCAGGAGTGACCGAGCTCGCTGAAAAATTGACTCGTTTGTTCGGCGGGGAGAAAAAAATATTTCCGATTCGGCGCGGCAGCATCGTTTCCCGGCATCCGTTTGTGAAAAATATTTCACTCTCATTCCGCGTCCCGTTCCCCGTTTTCCCCCTCCCCATATTTTTCAACCGGCCCCGGTAATGATTTAATTACGTTCGCGTTTAATTCGCTTCAATTGCGTTGCACACGACTTTCGAACCGCGGTTAGTCAAGTTAACCCTTTCCTCGTCAGCGCAACCGAGAACGATTCGAACGAGTTAACTCGTTCGCGTTGCTTCTTCGTACGATTTTTAACAAGCCAGCCAGCGGATGCGAGGGAGAAAAAAATCTCCGGGATAATTCAGCCACCGAAATATCTCTTATCACTGTGTAACTCGGTTACGCGTACAATCGCTGTGCTCGTAAAAACCGTCGGGCATGGAAACGAACGCGTTTTCCACCACCGCCGACTACCGTGTTTCCTCCCCTACCCTTTCCTTCCCTCGTTCCTTGGCTCCTTTTTTCTCAACGTCTGCGAGCGAACCGAGCAGCCCGTTTCCCCGTGAATGCCTATTCCGCCGCGGTGCGGCGAGCGATGTTGTTAATTAATAGGGCCCCGAGGTCTCACGATAATTGGTCAGGAAACGACGAGGAAGGGAGACCGAGCGACGATATAAAGAATTAAGGTCGAGTAGGTGTAAATCGTGAATGGCGGCGCATCCGAGGGAACGACAGCTCGCGAGTCTCATTTGCCCGTCGCTGCCATTCGTAATTTTTCCTCGCGTTCCGTTAATTCCGCAGATATCGTTCGTTTCCAATTGACACCCGGAATTCTACGGCGATGATAAACGTTTCGCGCCGGGCTCACGGTGACGAACGTGTGTTCGAATGCGAAACGGCGGCGGGTTCGATCGCGCGGACGTCGACTCTCCGTCGACAGGGAGGAGGCGCTTATCGACGTTACCTGAACAACGTCGGCTCGTTAAATTTACGCCCGTGTCCCTATAAATTTATACTCGGTACGGACCAGTCGTTAGTTTGCCGGCTCGTAAAGCAGCGCGCGGTGCCGGCACGGTGGCGTGCGTTGCCGTTTCACCAGGGACTTCTTAAAACAAGTTTCGCAGGCTGAAGCGTCGACGAAGCCCTTCGCCAACCCTTTCGCCCCGGTGGAAAACGTCGGGTCGAGTTTTCAAGGACGTTGAACACGCCGGTGTTCAGAGGCGTTCGCCGCGAAAGGGGCAGCCAGGATGAATGTTTTCGGAAGGAACAGATCTCCCGAGATATAGCCGGCCAACGAAACACGGCCACGCACGGCTCGCGACGATTAATATTAATCCGCCAGCAGCGGGGACGAAACGGCAACATTAATATCAATGCCCGATGTAACGGATCTGCCGGCGGGAGTTGAAAATTTCAAGGGACCAAGCCTCTTGGCGAACGTGAAAATGGTAATTTCGGTCCCGTGTACTCGCAAATAACTCTGATATGCTTAAGCCATCGACGAACGGAGAGAGTGAGAGAGAGAGAGAGAGAAGGGGCAAGAGATAGCAGTGGAACTCTTTCATACACCGACGCACGTAATATGTATGATACCACATAGTCAGAAATGCTGATAGATTTTTCTGCTCGAGTTGTATCCGTCAAGATCTCGTTTCTTCAGCCGAGCGTCTCGATACTCGGTTCCGTCCGGAATTCTCGGGCAAAGAGCGAAGAGGAACGTTCGAGTATCGCGGTGGTTGGGGTGCATTTCATAAATTGATCTTGCGCCGGGGTTTTTGTAGAAATTCGTGCGTTCCGCGAGAGCGGAACGAGGAAATGGAGATTGGCGATTTATATCGCACAGACAGAGGATCGTGAGGTTTCAGCTCTATTCTAAAATTCTTCTGCCAAACGGGCGTACGTGTGTACACACGTGCGCGTGCACGACGCTTCCGTTGCGATTCTATCCGGGTCGACGTTCCAGTTGCTTTTTCCCTCTGACGTTCCTCCGGGCATAAATATTTCCTACGCGGGGGCCCCTTTTGTCGAATAAGCTTCCCATTAATTTCACAGCGTTATTAATTTCTCGGAGTAATTCCAAGTCGGAGACGGTAGTACATACAGGTTGTCTGTTTTATTTTCATTAGCCGGGGCTGTTTGCTCGCGCGACAACCTCGGGACAGGTCGTTAAATTCGCCCGACGCTCGGCCAGACCGCGTTACACGCCTCGAGAAAGACGTTCATCCTGGCAACCTCTTGGCTCCCGGAGAATTAAGTGAAAAACGGCGTCTCGATAAACCGAAAGAAAGGGGGGGCGAGGCACTTCGTAGATTTTCGGGCGGACGCGTTATCGCGGAGCCCCCCTACCCGGCTGGAAAGTCGAGAATCTGTTGCGAAGGTAATCTGAAAAATTACGATTTTATTCATGAGCCGTATCGGCGTCGATCTAAAGGAAAAGAGAAGAGGAAGGGTGGCAGAAGCGGCGTGCTTCGCGACGATTCAATCACACGCCCTTTCTTCGAATGAAACTCTACGGGAACGAACGGGACCCTTTTCCGCATTCACGATTTATTTTCGCCCCCGAAACGGTAGACCGATGATTTCGGCTGATCCAGCGTTTTACGCGAATCACGATTCAATTTTTAGATATTCTTGTCGATAAAAGGGAGGTGCGGGAATGCGATAGAATTGCAAATGAATTTATTTCAGTTTCTCGAAGGTTACCGAAACTCCGCGGACGTTATCCCCGACGTGGATCGCAGGAAAATTCTGTTTAAAATTTTATAAAGGAACCGTAAGCAATTTCTCATCGAACGTACGACGAAACAGAAGGCGAGAAAAAACGAGACTCGAGGATCGTCGTGTACGCTACAGCGATCCAATAGAAACTGCGAGAAGCATCCCTTGTTCTCCACTTTCTATCGAGGCCGACAGTCGCTTGTAGTTCCAGGGCGGTGGAAAAAGAGACGCCTCGACCTTTGACGTGAATCTTTAAAGAGGGTGCAGTTAGCAACCGGCGAAGTACAAATGGCTAGCGCCTTCGCGCATCGATTATTCACACGGGGTCACGTTAAATATGTACGCTTTCATGGGGTTCGAGCGAGTCCGGGGGGGTGGCTTCTTTGCCGGAGCACGAGTTTCACAGTCCACTGTCTCTCGGGCTACGCGTCTTTCCTGCGCCCCCGCGCAAGCGTGCCAACGAGGGGTAACTTGTACGGGGAATCGGCGAATTAAAGAAGACGACCTTGTCTCCACTGACCCAGATTGGGGTCGGGTGCATACGAGGGTTTGCTCAGATTTTTTTAACCCGCTCGTCATCTCCCTTCGTCGTTCGAGGCTCGAAATAATTTATCAATAATTTAACCGGTCCTGATATTTTTTTCAGCCTGCGAAATGTTACTGGAAATATTGGGGAGCAACTCGATTGCTTTACTTTTGAGGCCAGCCCCTCGCCGGTGCGCTCGTACTTTCTTGCAATTTTTAGCGACGCTTACGAACGCTCTGTTTAGTGCACAACACGCCCGCTTTTCCCGCACGAAATCCACCTTTAAATCGCGCCCGTGACTTTATCCGACGCATGTCGGACGCCACTCTCTCCTCGTCGCCAGCCAAGGGCGCACCGCCACCCTTCGAGCCGTCGCCCACAAATCTTCCCGATTTCAACTACCAGACTCGGAGAACCCGTGCCCGCGACGCGTGATGGAAACACGCGACCTGATTGCCGCGGATGCCTGCGATGTACTTTACCGGGTCCCTCTTAAACGTGCGACGGGATTACGTGAAATATAGCGCAGCCCTCTTCCGTTGCATAACTCAGATCCCCTTCGTCGAGATACAGACGAGTCGGATTAGCGATAACGAATATCAACGCGGCCGCGAGAAGTTACGAAAATTTCTGGAAGGAAATCTGCCCCGTCCACGGATGGGGCGGATTGGTTCGTTTCCGTGATAATACGCGGAGTTTTGTTCTCGAGTGATCCTTTAGAAGAAGTAACTTCCGCTTCGCGAGAAGCCCGGCTATTTATATCACTGACTGCGCGGTTCGTTCCGTAAAATGATACGCCGTATCAAACTTTCATTACCGCGGTATCCACTTTTCTACCAGCGTGCATAATAATCCGCGTGAGCAACGCCTCGCGTAAATTTCCACAAAATCACCGGCGCAACTAACTTCGCCGTAATGCTTCCTTTAAGACCGCCGGCAAACTTCCGGCAACCAACTACGAGCAAACTAACGCCGTGCAAAATACAGCAACGTCCCTCGGCCTCGGAAGCGTCGCGCCAGCCGCGAGACGTCGAATCGCGGGGATCGCAAACGAACGGCGTGTTTAGCCCGCGTTTATTGCCGGGTGCGGATCCGTGACAGAGGGCGAGGGAGGCGCGTAAACGCAGAAATCTTAAACGTTTATATCAGCCCCCGAGGGGGGGTGGGGGCGTGACGGGGCGTACGAGAGGGGGTGGTCGCGTCGCGGAGATAGAGAACTCGAGATTTGCAGCCTCTCCGGCTGGGAATTATACGGGAGGGTAGATCCCTTTGGGCAGATAGCCGCGACAAATTTCAAGAAAAATATGTCCTCCCCGCGCCGCACCGCCGCCGCTGTCAAGTCCACCCTATGCTGTCTGTGCGCTACCCCTCGGCGTCTCGCGTATCCGCCCGATGGCTACGAGCCGTTTACCGGGCCGAAAGCTGATGAGAAAAATATCTAAACGTAGATCAAGTTCGAGCCGAGCCGCCTCGTTAAACTGCCAAAAGTGGTCCGGATGTTGGGTATTACCGGGCCATTGGGAAACCGTCTGGTTCGAGGGTGTGCGTTCGATCATCCCCCGCGTGAATCAGTGTGAAGCGATCGAACTGGAAGAGGGAACGAGCACGTCGAAAGGTTTCACAGCGAAGACATTTCGAGTCGAACAATTTTGGGCAGAATAATTTGGTGCGACTGTCGTCTCGCGATTGGGTGAACTCGCGTGCCTACGTCGAATCGGTCATCGAAGAGAATCGGTGGCTGCAGGCAAGGCGGATTGGTCGTTAGACATCGACGCGGCGTTTCCGCGTTGCAACGCGTTGCGGCGCGAGAGAGGTAATAAGTGTCTCGCGCGATCATAACTCTTAATAAACGGAGCAAGCGGCGTTCCTAATGATATTTCGCCAGTTGGCAACTCGCGAGAGTGCACTTTCGTGTTCGCCGACGAAAAGGCCCCGGTCCCGTACACGCGGCCAACCCAGGATGCAATCCGCCCGTTTCGGACGGTCGTATTTTCAGCGCTTCTTTCCTCGAACAGCCGATAAATTATACGCGCGTCCATCGAAAATCAATCGGTCGGTGCCTGTTGATTTCCGATTAGCTATGTCGTCGAATGTGCATCGCGTCGCTTCTTTACCTCCTGACCGTTCTAACGCTCGCCACACTTTCGTTGCGCAAAAGAACTGGCATTAAAGTCCCAGAATATCGCTGGCCAATATTTCACGAAATAATTGGAATGTCCGTTTCGAGACGTCGAGTTTTGTCGCTCTTTTCGCGGCCGTTTAAAACAATCTCGCCCCGTTCGCATGGGTCAGCGTTGGCGCCACGCACGGCCCGCTTATTCGGCATTTGTTTTTCCAAATTATGCCCGTGAATAATTCATGCCGGCCGCCGCGTATGAATTTATATTAAAACTCTCGTGGGCAGCCTAATTTCAATGTCGCTTATTATGCAGCATTGTTGCAGCTCCGTTGACCCGCCAGACCCGAAATCACCGCGGAAGGAATATTTATGGCTCATTCGTTACCTGTACCGGGCGATGAACCCATTTAATGCGTACGAAATTTACTCCCTTCGTCCTCTCAGTCTGTATCTCAGCTGGCGAAGATATTTTCTCGCCGACTCGTAAGGGCTTCTGCGGCGTTCGCCCAGTCCCGTGAACGCCTTCCACGCGTTCATATTAGGCCACGCAGAATACCGTTCATCATCCGTCGACACTTATTGACTCTTAGACGTCCCGATTGAACAGTACGAGGAACGTCCGTCCCATTTATTACTAGGCTAAACTGCTGTTCAAGCAGGAGGGCAGAACGTTAGCTGTAACTGTGCAGAGGAGAACGATCGAAGACTCGTCGACCCTTCGCGTGGACCGCCGCGAAAGGGGATGAAAAATTGCTGGAAATTTCGACAACCGGCCCTTCGCACTTTTTCGGCCCTCCACTTAATAAAGGGAGCTCGCACTCTCCGCGTGTGCCGCCGTGACTTTCCGGGAAAAAAAAAACGTTTTAAGCTGGGAGCCACCCCTAGCAGGCGCAGACAAATTGCGTTATAGGATCGACGCGGTGTCGACGCACGTGTAGCTACACGCACGGCGACGTTGATTTGTTAGCGCGTTTCAATTATCGACCGACGACACCGTTTCTCGCGTTAATAGATTCTCCCCAGATGGATTGCATAATTATTTCGGCGCTAAGTCCGACGAGGACGACGAGCGATATCGCGAATGCGATTCCTCGCGAATATGCGAACTCGCCCATGGAAAAGGAACGTGGTTTCAAATTTATCATCCGGCTCGTTTCGAAAGGCAATCATCGCTGATTTTCCCCCACGGTCCAAACGTTTCAAGGGATCCGCGCAATAAAGATTCCAGCGTCAGCCGTTTCCCTTTCATCGGAATTAATCCACGTCTGGCTGGCATCAAGCACACCGTCGAGGGTCCGGTGTCGCGCGCAATCCGTTGTTCGCGTTCTTTAGCAAATACTGCCGGTTCGCGACAAAGCGGCCTAATTTGCGTTAGGATCCGTCTGTTTACAGGCTTACGCTGCCGCGGTAGCTCGCGTTAAAGGCGCTTTAAGGGTGACTAGCAGCTCGAAGATCGAGCCTGCCGGCTGTACGCGCGTCTTTGAAGCGCGTCTCGCGTTGTCGCGAACAGCAGCCGACCCCCGGGATTAAGCTCGATTCCTATATTAGGTACGTACACGCGCGCGTAAAACAACCAACGTTGGGCAGAGTCGACGAAGCGGACGCCGCGGGATACGCTCGAGGCTGTAGACGCGGATTAAGGCTGCCGGGCTCGCGGAAAGTGTCGTAAATTGTCCCCCGGCGGGCTGAAACGAGGATACCTTCAGCTTCAGCCCGCGCGGCGGAACGATAATTTCGGCTCGCGGCGCGGAGACGAACGCGAGCGGCAGCGAAAAGAAGCAGCGACGCCGCGGCACGGTGGTTCTCCGTTGTTGAAAATAAATCGTCCTTCCTTGGCCTCGATCCTCTTCACCCGGCTCGCGCGAGTTCAAAATTCGTTCACCGGCGTACATTTCTTGCCCGTATTGTCGAACACAGAATACTTCGAAACGTTAAGCAGGGTCAGTTAGGGGCAAATGATTAGCCGCGATTCGAGCGAGCCGCGGCGGAAGTTTATCGCGCGGGATCGCGCGAGAGACGTTCTCATAAATTACAACAGCGCCGGTGCGCGCCCTGAATAATTTGCGCCATCTAATTACCAACGATTACCGGGAGCCTTCGATAAGATCTCCTGGCCGGCGCGACGGTGAGACGAACAGTTTCGCTGAACGCGTTAACCCGCCGGCGAAAGTGGTTCTTGGAAAATCGATGCGAGACCCTCTCCTCTGGAGCGCTCCACTTTTTTTCGTCGCAGTCTCGGGGATAAATAAAGAATCGGTGCATACGCGACACATATCAATCGCATTCTGGAAACCCCGCCTGTATTTATTCGTCGAACTTACCGCGAGCGTGCACCGAGGGCAACTTCTCACGTTCCTACGTAGACAGAGGAAAAGTCTACGCGAACTCCGCAGAGGCTTGCCAGAAAACCACGGACTGCAGGCTAGCCGCGGAGAGACCGAAAGAAATACGGGAATCAACGGGGAACCCCCATAGGTAAGACTCGAAGGCGCAGTAAACTCTTGGAAACGTGTCTCAGTCACGTACACACTGGACCGGTCCAGACGGATCGAGCTGCATCAACGATGCATGAGCGTCTTCGACGCGAGGTGTCGTCGACGCGGTCCTCCGCCAGTTTCGTCGTGTCCGCCAGAGGGGAGGTGAAGAAGAAAAAAAACATTGAACGAAAAGCGGAGACGGAGCAGGAGGTGAGAGTCGAATTTCCGTGATGTCTGCTTCAACAATACACCGCCTGGGTTAAACGGCTGTTCATTCAATAGCCCCACCGGTCGAGACTCGATAAACCGACTTGTCGTGCCCCCCGGTTGCTCGTAAACCGTCCTCGCCTCGGCCAACCCTCTGCTCCCGGTTATTCTTGCGCCCTTTCCTGCGTCTGACCTCCGCGACGATCCTCTCGCTGGCCTCGGGCCAGCCGGACGTTCCTCGTGCTTCTTTTGCGACCGGCGTCATGGAAATCGAAACTGTCGATCCATATTTGTGCACCGAGGAGCCGGCTGTTTTTATTTTCCCCGGCAGAACCGATATCGCTGGGAAAGGAGAGAAAGGTTTCGCGTTATTTTACGAGACTCATCATTCTGCGCACTTTGTTCGCCGAGGAATTCCAGCTGTCGATACGGAGGCTGCATCGCGAGCACGTTACTCCGCTTCCTTAGCGCGATAATACATTTGTATCGTTTTCAAAGCTACTTCTATGTCAAGACCGCCGCCGGTGTACAGGCCCCGATGTTACGCGTTGGCGCAACTAATTTCACGAAACCAGTCGCGCCGCGACAATTAAGAAACTTGAAAGGAACAATAGATTTTTATGCGGCGAGAAAGTTCCGTCTGAGGAACGCGCAGTTACTAATTCCAAAGTCCGGCCAGATTCTCGGGCGATTATTTTATTGTCCTCGTGTAATGCAAGTTTCTTGCTCCTCGTACAATGCTTCCTCGTTAACTTGCCGAGCGCGACCGCGGTGTCGCTGAATGTGTCGTTAACGATGGGTTTCAATTACGAGACGAATGGAAGATATTTTTTAAAACGATTAACGTCCGTTTGGAAGATGGTCGTCGCGGGCAGGGGTCGATTAGAGACGAGCGTAACGTTTAGAAAACTCGAGAGCTCCTCGGGAAGAACTTCGAACTCCGCAAGTTCCTTTCTGAATAGCTGCGCGGGCGTCTTCGATTCCCGGACTTCCGTTGTCCAGCGGAAGTCTGTCAGTCGCAGACCTGCTCGGGTTTCTCGTGGAAATCTTTTATTACCGCGAAGTCTGGACCCGTTTTTCCAGTACCTCGCCAGTTCCGGAAAGTTTAATTCGCAGAAAGGGTACCCGTCGATTCGATTGCCCTTTATCAGTTTCTAATTGCCTGTCACGTTGCCAACAAAAAAAAAATATTCGCGCCAATCGAGGCAAGCTTCTTCGTTCCGACGCGTACCCGCAGGTCCAAGAGAAACCCCGTCTCGTTGCGTCGCGTTTCAACGAAATGATACGTGGATCGGAACGCGAGAGCCGCGAAAAAGCTTTCAGGCGCAGCTTTCCTCGAGTTCTCGATGGTCGAATTGATAGTTTCCACTCGCAGCGGTTCACGTGCGGCCGTGTAGACCGTCAAAGTAAATGAGCGGCCCCCTCGATTCCTCCTTTTCTTCGATCGTCCCCGAGTCGCCTCTACCTCGAAAGCACTCACATTGATTTGTTCGCAACTCCTGGTTTATAGCTTCTCCTTACCCCGGCGCATCGACCACTCCCGTATCGGTCCCGATAAAAACCGCCCCACCTCCGTCCACCGACCGTTAATTCAAATCGTTCAATCGGTCTGAAAAGGCTCGTTCGCATGTGCCAGCGCCAATCTTCGAATAACGGCGTTACACGAGGGAAACGAACGCTCGGAATTACTGCAACATCCCGAGGAAAAGATGGAAGGAAACGTCGCGTCGTCGTTCTCTGCTAGCGGGTTCTACGACTCCCGGGGACTATTTAAGGACGTCCTCGGTGGGGGGGAAATTGATTTTTCCGACACGAGATCGAACGACGGAGTGCTCGATTGTCTTAAGGACGTGGAAGAGGGAACTGTCTGCGCTCCCGTCGACGGAGAATGTTAAAGGGGGAGGCAGCTATCTTTCGGAGGGAGTGGCGTTGGGGAGATGAGACTACGACCAGCGCATATAGCGTCTGTTGTTTGACAGTGTAGCGAGCAAGGTTTTTTAGAGGATAATTCGTATAAATTGCGAAAATTCGCTAAACGTTACGGGCGCTGTGAAGTTGCATTGATCGGATAAGCAGAAGCGTCTCGACAAAGCGATCTGTAGCGGCGTTAATTAGTTATCCGAGACGGTCCAAAGCAGTGAATGATTTAGTGGAACGGTCGCGCCTCACAAAGAGGTTTCCCGTGTTCAAATCCCGGTTATGCATATTGCAGGAACGTGCCTGTCATTCAAAATCCTTCCGTCGAACCCGCCTGCTACCCGTCCTCCCTTTTTACCGTGGCATCAATGCGACGATAAAGGATTTCTGCGGTGACTTCTGGCCCGCGTCACCGCGACGAATCGCCAGAAACGTTAACGAGGAAGAATTAAGCGAACCGTACCGATTACGGATTTCGTCGCGGCGTTAGTGATAATATTTTCTTCTCGCTAACCGTCGACGGACGCTGGAAATAAAGTTCAATGCCGGCAAAAAAAAATTCTAATTGTTTGCGGGTGTCAAGAAAAAAACGATTTTATTTCAAATCGTCGTGCCTCGATGCCTGCAATCGAAACTCGCGCGGCGATTCTTCGATGTGGGACGACTGTTTCCATCGTCGTTTCACTTTCGCCCGAAGTGCGATTCACCCGACATGGCGGCCACCACCCTTCCAGCAGCGGCGAGGCATCGCCACCCAAGCAGTACTAACAGCATTATGCAAATGAGATGGTTCCGCCAGCACGAAAACGTCGGAACCCCATTCAATGTACTTCTCCGTTCGTCGCGAAAACCGAGGTCTCGCTTCAGGCCCGAGTGTATCCTGATAAAGTCTCACGGAAAAGGAGAGCAAAGGCGTAAACCACCCCTCGCGATCCCACGGGAACTCTTTGCGACGTTTCGATTTTTCAAATGGCACTCGAACACGGTGAAGAGGGGGAGAAAAACAGGGAGGAGAAAGGAGAAGGTTCGATGGACGTCCGTGGAGAATTTTACCTGAGAAAGTAATCGGGTGCCGTGGCGTTCCCATGAGCTTTCTTTTGTTGATTCGAATGTCACTCGTTCGGGCGAAACTGATTCTGTCCGCGTGGCTCGAGCATTCCGTGCACCGCCTCGGCACCGTAAATACTCTGCCGGCGAGTTAAAAATTTGTACGCGTCTAATCACCTTTTCCAGCGCAATGTTCCAACCTCGAATATATCCTTTTCCTTCTGAGAAGATCGCGCAGAATCGATCTTCAGGGATTGCCGGGCAGCCAGTCGGCGAGCTAAGAAAAGACTCGCCTTATTACCAACTCGCGGTACCCTGTAAATAATTAACCCTATTCCGTCGCATCAACCGGCGAGCAAACACAGGGGAAAAGACGATAGAAAGCGTCCTTCTTTTAATCGGCTAGGAAGTTGCCCCGTGTCTGCTGTCTCCGGCTCATTAGCAAGAGGAATACCGTCGATCCCCCGTGCTTCTTTCATCCGGCCGGCAAACTTTTGTCGCGTGTTCGTCGTCGTGCCGCATTAATTGCGTCCGTCGTCCAATCAAAGGAAACTTTTCGGCGGCTGCCGAAGACGGGGGTGGAGGGGTGAAACAGGTCGAAATACCCGTGCCAGGAATAAGTGATGATCGATTCTTTGGTAATCGCGTTAAACGCGTGCACGGCGACCGACGAACAGCAATCAGCTGCGAATAACGTAATTACAGGCTCGCATTACCGCACGCAGCCGCGTGGGATCGGTGCCGCGTTGCGGCTTGCCCCGTTCACGCCCCCCCCAAATGTAATACCTTTTTTTCCCATCAGCCCTTTCCAGACCGGGCACGCAGCCCTTTATCATCGACGCGTCGAAGGATACGCCGGACGAGCTTTGATCTCGCTGCTAATTGTCGTTCTTCGAGCGAACTCGATTAACTGTCGCTTAACGGGGCTAGAAAAGAAAAGAAAAAAAAAAAAAAATGCGCACGCGTCCGCGTGATTTTTGCTGCCGCGTAAGAATTAACCGGCGGGGAACGACCCGCTACTTTGATTTCTTTCGCCGCGTCTAAGTTTATTCCGCGCGTCGTTTTTTTTTTCTCCGCGCGCTGGGACCCCGTTTCGCAAAGGGTTGCGTCGCGCTATCGAATACAAAGCGGCGGGAATGAAAACGAAGGGAACATTGCCGGTGGTTGAATAAAAAAGGGAAGAAAAGAGAAACGGGAAACGTGGAACGGGCGAGGCAGCCCTTTTTCGCTGTGACAGGCTGTTTATGTTTCGGGCTATTTAGAGTTCGTTTACGCGCGGCCAGGAATGCGGCGGCCGGTTGATTAACACTTCAAACGGGAAAACCACATAATGCCACGTAATGACAGCACGCGCTGGGAAAGAGGTAAGCGGCTGCGTGTTCGATAAATCGAGGCCTCGTTAGGGCGGCTTTATGCGTGCCACCCGGGGGAGGGGAAACCTGGTCCCCTCCACCTTCTTGCCCGACGATGCAAATACGATGGAACGTGACTTCAAATGATGCGCCCGTACGCTGCGGCGATTAGCTGCTAATTCGCGGTTCCGAAATTAAAAGAGGGCAGGCATAAACCGAGGGGGGAAATCAAATCTGCTCCGAGCGACGGTCGCGTGATTCGCGGGCGTATTCTGCGCCAAAGAACGCTCTAATTAACCTGTCCAATCTTCCCTTTAAGTATCGAGCCAGCTCAAGCGTCCCGGAATATCTTTTCCCAATGGCAGAACTGATACGTCCACTTCGAATCGGCCGTCCAGCAAAATTTACCTGGAAGGGCGGTGCGACTGTTCTTCTCGTCGACGCAGTTCACGCGCCGCCGTGCAAATGAAAATAGTTGCAGCGCTGAACTATTCACGGCAACTATAAACGGACGGCGTTAAAATTGCACAACGTGCTGCTCGTTCATTCGGTTGAATAGAAACGAATAGAATTATCCAGGTAACCGCAGGACAGCTGCAATGTTATCCCGAGAGGTGGTCGACCTCTTGCCTGAATCTTTCAGAGACCCCGCGCCGCCGGATCATTCTAATTCGGGTGACAGCTTCGTCACACGACGGCCAATTAATCTGCTCGTTTAATGATATTATGGGGGGGGGGGCAATGGCATCACTCTCGAAATAACGCGAACCGCGACGACGAAGTCAGCCCGGCAACGTCCCGACGAAATCGATGGGTCCTCGAACGGACAAGAGAGTGCAAGCGTAGGTGTCGTCGACCGGGTTACGTATTAACGGATAATAGGACAATAATGCCGTCGTGGTGAATGAACGCTGCGTCGCGCTTCTATTCAACGTGAGGCACGTAGATAAACTCGATACAGGACGACGAACGATACCATGCAACTCTGACTCCCGCAAATAATTATCATCGTTACACGAGTATCTTCCCTCTGTTCGTGCGTGCATTATTTTCGCAGACGGGAGCCCGCTGAATAATGACTGGCGATTCGTTTGAGGACGGACGCGACGAGTCGAACAATCATTCCGTGCTCGTTCGGGAGAAATTCAGCGAATCCGTTGCGCGATTTTCGCGAGAGGGGATTGAAGGAGCGGTTTCGTATTTTCGGTGTTTTTAAACCGTCATCCTGAAACCGTACGCGCGCTCTAGCGAGACCGCGAGAGTCGCCGCGGCTTCAAATTATCATCTCGTGTGTCTTTTCCATTAACCCTCGCCTATCAAATTCACCACCCGCGTCTCCCGTTAATCTGATTTAATTCGAGCTCTTTCTGAGAGAAGCCCACGCATTACCGGGGATATTTTAAACGAGTTTCCATCGTTGCCGTGTAATTCCTGTAATAAAAACCGAGAAGTGAAATAATGTCGGACGATTCTATTAAAAAAGTTAATTTGTCCCGAGATATACGGGGCGCCTCGTCCTTCAACTAAAGCCAGACGTGCCGGAGAAACGACCGGGAGAAAAATTGTCGTCGGATCGAGAATAAATAATAAAAAAAAAAGGAAAATTCAGTGGGGAGAAAAACACGCCGCGCCGTTCAACGCTCTCGAACATCAAATCGAGCCACTATGAAAACAGGGGCTAAGTGTTTCGATATTTATCGGCTGCCACTTCGTCCGGACCGTTTCGTGAACGGCTCTGGACGGCGAGCAGCTTGGGAAAAGAAGAGACGGGCGCACAGCTAGTGGGCTATATTTTCTGGAGAGGGGCCAACGACAACGGCCACGGGAACGACTTCGAGGAAGAGCACACGGGAAACCGTGCGATTCAATTTATCCCTCCCTGAACGGTGCGGCACCCCTTCCCTTAATCGTCCAAAATATTGGTCCTGCCGGCCAGCCCGAAAGCAGCTTTTCTTCGCGAACGGCCAGGTAGTCGGCTAGTCCACGATCGTCTTCCAGGACGATCGGCTGGACCGTCGCCAAAAAAAAGATAGAATTTACTGGCCGGACCTACCGCCGGAAAATTACGCGACGTCCTCGCTCGTGCCGTCTCCGCGAACCCCAAGCTGTCTCGAAATTATCGCGTCGTCTCAGACATCGACGAGGTCTGAGAGCCTCGTTCGCGAAGACTGAGGAGACCGGAGGAACACATTCACCTCGCGGAGCTCCCGAAGGAAATTCGTAACGAGGGCCCGCGCCTTTAACTTATTCAGATGCCAGCTTCCGTTCTTTCGTCCCTCGGGTTCGTCGACCCGTTGTTTTCACTTTTATCCGAAGAAGTCAGCCGCGGCGCCGTTCCCAATTCCATCTCGTTTCATCGCGGCTGATTTTGACAATCATTCCAGCTGCGTTACCAATGACTGCCGCGACGCGTAAAATCAGAGCTTTCCGTTCGTCGTCGGAACAGATGGTTCCGCGATCAACGTTTCTTCCGCCGCGCATGAAAATCGCTTTGCAACGAGTCGGGCACAGCTATCTCCGGGATCAGTCTATTATTACTAAGACTGGTGGAGGCAGGGGGTGGCTCGCGGAAGAGGAGCAGCAAGTTCAGCGGGTGTAAAGAGATACCAGCCATGACGCCCGGGGGAACATTAGTCCTGGGAACTCGGGGTCGCGGCGTAGCTGGCGACCAGTCGGTATCGAGGGCCGCGAGTATCACCCGGGGCTAGCGAACGTTGTCCGGTCCACCCTCCCGACAGACTATCGGCGGACAGTTGGTGGCTGCAGTCGTTTCGTTGGAAAGAGAACGAGTGGCTGGTCGGCAGGATAGAAGAAGAGGAAGAAAACTGGGAGGAGAAATTCGGTGGTGCGACTAACGAAGCAGTCTCTGCGGATTGTACGTGGAATCGCGGTGGAATGCGGCGGTCCGCGTAGCCGGCCGATTAAAAGGAACGTGATCGGGCTTAACAGAGTCGAAGGTGAACGATTCGAGCGTGGAAATGATAATCGACGGAACGTTCGATTGCCTGCGCTTGTTGTCGCGGTCGAATCGATGCGAAATAAATGTAAGACGAGGAAGCCGACGGAGGGAACGCGCTCGCTGCTTCGCAGTGGTAACACGCGAACATCGTCAGGCTGCTCCTCTGTCTTATCTGTCTTCCTCGCCGCTTCCTCCGCCGCTTCTGTTCGCCGCTCTTTTTCCCTTTTCCTGTCTACTTCGCTCCGCAGTGGAGCACCTTTTAGACGCGTGCCGGTCGTCGCGTTAATGCACCATTAGGGAACGGCACGCTGCGAAGAGAGACGAACAAGAGGGAACCGCGACGTGTATACCTCTAAGTGTCACTCTTCTTCGCGACGAAAAAAGAAGTCCGATTTCAATTCAGGCAAGACTCTCGATGTCCCTGCCGCAGGTGCAACTAATGGAACGATTCCTATCGCGGGCGCAGAGTTAGCTCGCGTCCCGTCGTATTTCCTGTTCGATGCGGGGCGACAATAACGGAGTTCAGGGGCCGATCCGCGGCGAGCAACCGCGGTTTCCTCATTGGCAAGAGATCGCGATACGGAACTCGTGCGGAGGGATGATCGAGGTTGGGGCCGGGTTTCGGTCGCCGGTAAGATAACGACGAGAGTCTCGGTATGGACGTTTATCAATGATATACGGTACACACGCGCGGCTAGATATCGTCTCCAATGGGTTGCAGCGAGGAAAAGGGGTGTCCGCTGGCGTTATGCCACCGAGCACGCGACCCACGCGTAAATACGAATCTCGTGTCCCCCGCCAGCGACCCCTTTCAGAACGCGAAGCAGAACCAGCGTGACGAGTACAAGTAATTTGACGACGACACACAGGCGAACAGAAAGGCCATAGAATCATTCTATGATCCTTTATAATTGTTTCGGGTAGCTTGACCTACCAATGCCGAGGCCGGTTCAAATGAAACATTCGTCGCGCGTACATTAGGACGCATCAAATTCCACCCCAAATGGCAATAGAAAAAACAAGCCGGAGAATATAATACACCGAGCAAGCGCTGGAAACTCGTATCCAGGTTGCGCGAAGAAGTTCGTCGAGGTTGCACCCGACGGAAATGAGAATGCAGTCGTGGGCGATGGGGGAGGGCAGGAGGGGCGTCTTTATGCCCAGCCACCAGCAACTGTACAAGGATCGCGCGTTGCGCCTCCGTAGACATAGGTATTCGCGTTAACGCGAATATGCTCCCCGACGCGACATTACCCCGCGGCGTCCTGACGACGTGGATAATTGAACGGCGTAAAGTCGACCGGGAGCGGGTCGTAGTCGTTAACCTGGCACTTCCGCGCTGCACGGGTAACGTATCGCCGGGCCGGCCGCTTCCATCGACGCGTTGTAAATTTTTTAACAACTCGCGCCGAACGAACGCGTAAAACCGGCACGGGTAATTGAACACGCACGGGCCAACCGGCAAGACGTCTCGCGGCTCGGTTATCGTCTCGGTCGAGGAGGCTTTACAGACGAGCGGAATATCCGGCAGCTACGTGGAAACGGACGGGATTATTTGGCACGCGCCTCGATTAATCGAACGGAGGACAAAAATTCTCGGCTACCATTTGGAAGTTCGCGTGATTTTCGGCGAGCGGTTCGGGCAGACGTACAACAGGTCCACGAAATTGGCGAGACAGAGGCGCACGGTTGCTCCGGAACGGTACGAGGGAGAACGCGGTCGCATCCGGCGGTGTTTCGGCTGCTCCGCGCACATTCGGAGGCAATACACGCCTGGACGTGCGCGTGCACGCGCTCGTTTCGGCCGAATTATGCGAGCGACCATCGCGAAAACCGCGGAACGACGTGATCCCGACGAAATTTGCACGCCTCGCGTGGAAATCGCCGAGCGGACCGCGGCGAATTACGCTCTGCAATTTCACGCGGCGCGCCTTATTCCGCGACGCTTTAATTTCGCAACATCCTAAGCGCGAGCACGAGAGCGCGTTGCATTCACGAATTACTTTAATCTCTGACGCGAATTCGCGCGGACGAGAATTGAGAGCTTGCTTCCATTCTCGTATTAATTCCACTGCCGGTAGAGCAAATGAGCCGCGCTAAATCCGATCCTCCTCACCGAAACATTTGTCACGCGTAAATCACCGCGCAAGCTAAAAGGGCCTGGAAGCGGCCGATACGCTTCTCCTTTGGCCGCGTTACTTTGTAGCCGCGTCCTCGCGGCGGCCACGGAGGCAATTGAACGCCGGGGATCTGTCAAAATGGAACAAGGCCAGCGGTCTCCCCCTTACGGGCGGGTCCCCAAATAACTGCGGCAGGTCGGTTCGTTTGAGAGGGACAATCGACCTCTGTACCCGCGAATAAATTACCACCGCGGCGGCGCGTTCGGGCACGCTGAAATTCGCGGCGGAAAGCGCGCGGATTCCGCGCTCTGCGAGCGGGAATAGCGCCTCGCGACGTCGTCGACGTCGTCTGGCGCGATTCCGCGGCCCCTTTGAGCCAGCTTTCGACGGCCGTTCGTTTTCCTCGCTTTTCCTGCCTTTCGCAGCGCGTTACTTTTCGATTGAAACACCGCGACGACAGCGACGATAGCGCGAAACACCGTCGAGATAAATATCTTCCCCGAATCTAGGAGCGCGCGGCTCCGCCGTCACTTGCCCGGCAAATTCGTTCCCGAAGGAACGAGCGATTCCGCCCTGTCGGTGGAAACTGTGTCTCCGAGGCACGCCACACTTCGAACGCGCACGCTCCTCCCGTCTATCTTTTCCGTGCGCGTCGATTTTTCATCCGCCAGATACGAGAACATCCCTTTCGCGCGCCGCTCGTTTCCGGATTTCAGCAGATGCGCGTACGGATAATGCGACCGACGAATATCGAGTATCGAGCGCGTCTAGTATTTAGCGGCGAGTGTCGAGTTTCCATGAGCCACCGATGCATCCCCCAGACGCGACTATCCGTGGGGGGGGGGTTGTCGGGGCGAACGCACGCCGCAATTTCGTGTTCGAAGCGTGAGCCACAAATTGCGAACGAGACACCGTATCCTGGGGATCAAACTTTCGCTCGGTGCGCAGTCTTCTTTTTTATCGCTTATTTTTATCTGGCATATCGTCGGCCCCGAACGGAAGGATCGTTTGCCTGCATTTTCTTTTCGTACCTCGATACGCTCGGCGGAATGATTTAACCATCGCATCGCGCGAATTTTATCGCTTCATGCCGGCGCAAGACGTCGCGGACAGTTCTTCTCTTTTACATTTAAGAAAAACTTGAGGATCGAGAGAAGTCTTGCTAGGTCGCTGTTAACGGATCGTTGACAAAATCCGAGTCGTTCGCTGGCAATCGATCGACAGACTCGACGCCGAATATTTGTCGCGCTCGTTTCAGTCGCGGAGCCTTCTTTTCGGGCTGCGACTAGTTCTTCGGCTATTCGGCGGGCGAGAGGGTGGCTCGCGAAACTAACCGGAATTACGAGTCGGCGGAGCAATTAAAATTAACGAAGTAATGCAACCGAGTCCCAGGCCCGTTTTTCGTTTCGTTTTTCGCCGTCCTCGAGATGTCGACCGCCCGTTACACAGTTATATATTATTTAAACAAACTTTGACCCTCGACCAGGGGTGCTTCTCCGTTGAAGCGGGCCACGTCGAAATTTCGAATTGCAATTTTCGCCTCGTGCCCTAGCCACCGCTTCGCTTCCCCGACCAGAAATAATTTTCATTCCTGTCTCTAGTTAACGGATACTTCGGTTTTCGTTTCGCTTCCCGCTTGTCCCCGCGATTTCTACGAGTGCGTCAAGATAGAGAACAGAAAAAATATATATACACATATAAAAAAGGAAAAGGATAGTTCTGTTCCTCCGTCTTCTTGATCCGCAGATGATCATACGTGCCGTAGCTCACCTGGGCTAAGAATAATTCCACGGAGATCACTCTTTTCGTACAAAATACAAGGGTTCCACTGTTGTTCGACGATGAAAGCACACAGCGAGCTCCGCGGTCCGTCGAATAAACACCGCGAGGTCAACTCTATCCGCGATACAGTTTTCGGGAGCTGATCGATCTCGAACAGACCCAGACGCCGCACGTCCGAATTAGAAAGGAAGGCGGAACGTGGCCGATAAATTTCATAATCCACGTTTAAACGACCGACGGAACGGAGTCGTGAGACGCAACGGATGTACTAACGATGCGCTTTAATCCAGCATCCTTCGGTCGAGCGATGCACCAACTGGAACGTCCTCTCTCTCTCTCTCTCTCTCTCTCTCTCTCTCTCACCCGAGCTCGTTCTCTCTCCCCCTTTCCACCCTTCGGCGAAGGTACCACCGGGAGAGGGCTTTTATTCCCAGCGGCTGCAGCCCTCTCTCCGTTTTTCGTGTCCTCTCACCCGCTCTAAAGGAGGCGGCGGAAGACAATGGAATGCTTACGTCAAAACCCGCGCGCACCGCGTCGGTATTTCATGTCTCAATTATTTCCCACAAAAGCAGCCGGGGAAGAGCGTCGGAGGCTGCGTCCCCTCCTCCTCTTCACGGTGTTTCCTGGCCAGCCGTCACGACGCAACGGTTAACCGGCGTGTTATCCGCCACGAAACGGAAATGTTCGCCACGACGAAAGGACTGGCTACTTAAACGAAGTTTTTCGAGCGCACGAGCGCGGAGAGTTCCGCTGTGCTTTCTAAAGATCCGGTCGAGGTGCCGGAATGTTTGCGGAAATGAATGTTTCTGATAAGGGAACCGCCCGATACGCGAACGCAGAATTCCAGAGATAAGCGACCAGGCGGATGATCCTTCTGAGGGGAAGTCTGTGTTTCGTTTATCGAACTGATGCACAGCGGGAGAAGAATAGCCACGTGCATGGACGCGCAATGGTAGCGAGAAGGGACGTCAAAAACCGTGGCGGCTCGAACGGGATCACATAAATTTGCCAGACGATCGAATCGGAATTTCAGAGCGGATCTAATGGATCCTCCTTCGCGATTTGAATTCTCACAGCCGGCTCCGTGAATTATTTCCGCGGTACGGATGTCTTCTCGTGAATAATGAAGAGTGGCTCGAGCGGTGGCTCGAGTGAATCGTACGAAATCGGAACGGACCGAAGGAGGTATCGATCTCGGATTTCAGCTACCGCCGCGATACAAATCTCGGTAATTCCCTATTTGCGCTCCGACGTAGAGCGGTGCGGAGAAAAAAAGCGGTGGAGAAGAAAAATGAGAAGCTTTAAACCTTTATTAAAGGTCTCTTCGCAACAAGAAGAAAGGGGGATCAACGAGCAGAGATGTCGGTTCCTCGAGCGATTTCACGAGATACGCGTTACTTCTCCGGATTAGCAGACAGCATCGGGGATGGACGTCGAATGGTAGCAGACGCGCATTAGCGGCGGTGGTGCGGTCGTGAAACAACAAAGCCGGTTTCGGCTTCCTTTGGGTGGAAATGGTACAATGGGGGAGCGTGGATGGGGCGGCAAACTCGTCTGAGCTTTTCAAATTAAAAGTGTAGTTTAGCAGCGCCACCGTCTGCGTCGTCCAAATGCTTTCGCAATGCCCGCGGGGGTGGGTGGGTGGGTTGGGGCAGGGGGGGCGGTGGCTCAAACGTCGAGCTGCTCCGCACTGGAAGCTAAAATTCCTGCGAGCGGATACGAACTGTGCACAATTAAATTCATTCGCCAAAATATCCGAACGAAGCGAAGACTCTGTCAGCATCGAGACGAGCAACAAATAGTTCGGGTCGACGTTCGAACAACGTGCTCCCGGAACGGGGCATAAGAATCGTGGCCCGCGAGAGACTTCTCGCCCCGAGTCCAAAGAAATTTCCGGAACTCCGTGAACCTCCGTCGAGTCGTCGCTCGGGCGTCGGTTATTTATTCGACGTTTAATAAGCAATCTAAATTCCGTCCGTCCTTGCGGGCCACAACGGAACGTACCCTTCCTGCGATCCGTTCAACCCCTGTTCCCATCGACGAACCCATCCTCGCCGCTTACCGAGTCAAATCTCTCGAAATCGATCCTCCACCCGAGTTGTTTCTCCACCTGGATGGCGCGCCACGAACTCGTCGGCCGCGGGATTCGATAATTCGCGGCGCGGCGCGGCGCGACGTTGACGTCGTCGATGAGTTAAATTTGGTAGATGCCGCGGGATCGTCGGGCACGCTGAATTATAGATAAAGTTCGACGACCGGGTCGGGGGAAAAGCAGTTGAAACGGCTGGCTTGCCACGATCGACGATTATAATTTTGTCCTTCGCTATCTTTGCCGCATCCTGCCGATTATATTCGACCAATTACGATATTAAATTGGTTACAGATATTTAGATCCAGATAGGTACCCACAACCGCTTTCCCAATTAGATCGAATTTATAGACGCCAGCGTGGTGCAGTAAGGTGAGGAGGTACGCCCCCCTCGGTAATGGGAATTATCTTAATCTTTACGCATCCCCAGATTGCATTATTGCTCGTAAACGTGAAGGGCTTGCTATCTAGCCGGCCAGTTTGATAATAGTTAGTAGAACGGGCCTTCGTTCCCGAGGAAGTGAACTTTCTTCCCAGAAGGGAATAAAAGAATTGAGAAAGAGGAAGATAGCCAGCGGGAGGGGAAATGAACTCCGCCGGTGTACGAGTTATAAGCGTCGTTAGTATGCACTGCTCCATTATTACCATTTGTTCTAATACACAGCGGCTCGGACACCTCTCTGGGGCATCGTTCTCGATTATTACTCCGAAAGGGTTGCCACCGGCCGGGAATAGCACCTGAGGGTGCACTACCTTTGCCCTCCTGCGCCACCCTATTGTTGTTTACCCCGTGTCATGGGCGAAATCTTCCTGCGCTCCTTTACTAACCATTCCCCTTTCGTTCAATTCTCCGGCACGTTCCACGATTAACCGCCTCGACGAGGGCAGACGATAATCGAAATTCTTTCGAACCTTTCTGAACGTTCGTTGCGACGCGTATATTACAATTATCGAAATAGCTGTCGTAAATTTGAAAGGACGTGACCGTAAAAATCGGACGAAAAATCGTTGTCAACTCGCGCGCAGATACGTCGGGCGAATCGCTGCCGGTGATATAACTCTTCCAGACGAGGGTGAACAGTGACCCCGTGGCCAAGTGCACGGATTTCCACAGTAAGGTGCTTATCCCTCGCGGGAAACCCTGTTCTCGAGGAGTTGGGGGCGTATTCGACGAACATGCTCATTAACAGCGGTTTCTTTTATTCGAAGGGGAGTCGCCAGTGAATTACGGCACAGTGGTGTATAATTAAAAATCTGCGGCGACGCGCCGCTACACCTTACCAGACAATGCGGCCGTACGCGTTCTATTCTTTACTTTGTCAATTCAATTCCACTCGCGTTTCACGAAATTATTCGACTGTCCTTAACGTTCTGCGAGTGGCGACACCTGTGTCGGATCGCAAAATAATTGAGACCCGAAAATAAGCTCGCGGCTTCTTTCCCAGGGTGGGAAAAGAACTGTCTCGGCGAGCGAGACGCGCGATAAACAATTCAAACTCGAATCGTCGATTCGCGACGAAGGCTGAAGGGTTTTTCGCGAGGCTGAAGTGTTGGCAGAAGCCGTGCCGCGCGTGGCTTTGATGCGAGAACTGTTTCAGATGCGAGAGCCACTTTCCAGAGGAGCTCGGCCTCGCCGACAGGTGATCCTCTTCTCTTCCAGTGTGCTCGCGTCGTTCTTCTAACTCGGGTTACTGGGAAACGCGGTGGTTCTAGAAAATCTCAGAGAAAACTACGTTCTGCTAGTCTGCAGATTGAACTGCTGCGATTCTCCCTTCGCTACAGATTTCTTAAACGAACGAGGTCCAGCCGATTGAAAGCATCGACGAGAAGTTGTCGCGATTCAAGGATCCCGAAACCCGTCGAGAATTACGGCGAACTTCTTTCGCGCACGATTAACACGGTTTCTATGCAAAACTATTCTCTCAACGACTCCGCCGAGAATACCCATAGAACAGCTCCTGCGACTATGTTTTTCAATAATTCATGGGAACAGAACGGGGAAACTCACGTGCAAAGCGAATTTCGATATCTCGATGCCGATGTATCCGGTTTCTTGGAAACGCTGCCCGGAGTGTCGGTGTGTTCTTTCGGTAATGCATTTTATAGCAGGCCAAGAGTATTCCTGCTCGTCGGTACATTTCATCTATGCATGAATATCAGAGAGAGCAGCACGGTAACCCTTCTCCATCTCGTTTCACCCCTAATTTGCCGGTTCTTTCTGGCGGTGCTCGCGGTGCCGCTCGGATTCAAAGCACAATTAAGCCACGGCCATTAAAAATTTACCGCCCGCAGTCTCGTAATACGTCGCCGGGCTGGCCATCAGGCTGCAACACTTTGTACGGATGTCCGGCGCAGAGGAATAGAGGAGAGAACTCGGTCCACGCGGGCGTGTGCGATCGGCCGCAGCGAAGCGGACCGCGTATGTACGCGCGTGCTGGCTCCAAAATTACACGCTGCCTTTGATGGGATTTCTCCCGTTATACATCGCGCTGTTAAGCGCTCTGTACGCGTTTTCGTCGCCTCGTTTCATCCGGATTTTTTTCCCCCTACCCGAAAATCCACGGGCGTACGGTCCGGATCAAGCGTCATCGGATAGAACCGAAATGGGACTCGCCCCACGAAAAAGAAGGGGTACGCGATGACTCGAATTTATGATGACCAATTGGAATAGAGCTGACCGTCGGCAGCTCTTTTGTTACGGACGGTTATTTCCTACTGTTTCAGAATTGATTTCAGGAGGACGATATTACAATTCGATGCATGAAACAGGTTGCTCTTTATTCAACCAAACAACGTCGATTATTGCGGAACGGAGGAGGACGAGAGAGGTGTGGCGCCATATTTCCAGCAGTCGAGCCACGACAAATTGCGACCTTAACCGTCGGCCAATATTGCACGGGAAACGTTTGTACGTAAATGAAACGTAAAATTCATTATCGATGGTCGCGTAATTTGTATCTCGTGTAGATACTCTTTTTTTTCTGCCCCGCCACAAATCTAGCCGGTCGCGGAACAAATTATCGTGCGAAACAAGTAACCACGGTAACCGCTTCGCCGTTTCCTCTTTTTTTCCCTCCCCGCTCTCCACCGGTTCCTCTTCCTTCTTCCCCTTTCCCCGCTTTCCTTCTTTTCGTTCTATTAAATTGCCGCGTCGCGGAGTTTGCCTTTGACAAGGGTTTAATTTAACTGCGTCTCCTTCCATGATCACGTCAAATTATTTTACTCATTTTCATTAAGGATAAGATACTCCTTCTCTGTCTTGAATGAAGGAGGGAGGGGGGAAAAAAAGACGGCAAGTAGAGCTCGGCAGGAGGAACGCTACAGGAACTACGTCCTAACGAGACGTTTGATGGACGCGCTTATTCTCGAGAGGAAACGGCTCACGGGCGACGAGCATCAGAACGCGGACGAGAGGCAGTCTGATGGAATCGAACAGTGGGTCAGAAACTTCCCCTTCGTCCATTTTTTTTCCCGCGACTCGCCAATTAGATCGGTCCAATCTTATTAACATCTTAATACCTCCGGCGAGACCGTTCGCCCCAAACCATGCTTTCTCTCTTTTATACCGATTAAACGTCCTCCATTAATCAGCCCGCGGCGAAAGACAGGGGTGGAACTTTTAAAGCACACCGTTCTTTGTATCCCTCGCGCGGGCTACTGTATTTTAATTTCGTCAATCTGAATGTATGGAGTATCGGGGTCGAGATAATTCGCGAATTCGCAAACTATCCCCGGCGGTTGAAACAAGAGTCGTTCGTAAGTCGATTGAAATTATACTCGGCGGTGTTCGTCGCGCGATGGCGAGCCTCGTCATCCTAAAGTAATTATACACTTAACTTTTTCGCCCATCGGGCTCGGAGGTTATCTCGAGGCGTGCACCCTCGACGGACGTCACTCATCCCCGTTGCTCGGAGAGGAGAGCACGAAAGCGAAAGGGTGCAGGGAGGAGGCACCAAGAACGAAACACTCGAAACGCCTCTTAAAAGTTTTAGGACTCGCGAGAGAGCTAGAACACGACTCGTCCAGCAGCGAGATGCGATCTTCGTTATTTATAAAAGCGAAGTCGCGTTACTGAGAGATCGCGCTCCCCTTTCACAGGTGATGGAGCAGGGGTGAAACGGTATTAATATTCAATTCGCTGTTGCGAAACACTTTGCGAACTTCCAATTAATTTTTTTTTTTACATGGCTGTATTGTTATCGCGGGACGGTCTTCGAAGGGTTTAATTGACGATTTCTTTATTCGCGCGAGATGCGAGATGGATAGTAAGGAATAATAATGATAATTCGGCCGCAGTCAGCTGGAGAACAGCTGCTGCTCGTAGACGAAATTTACGCGTTCCATAGATTCTGTATTCATTGTTGGCAAGGATTAATAATACATTGAACGCATCCGTCCCTCTGTATTCCCGCACTACCGAAAGGATTTCGAGGCACCCCTTGCCTGCATGGGGGGAATGGCAAGTAGTAGCTCTCAGTTTTGCGTTTGGAAATTTCTTAACTAAACCCTGTATAACCTCGCTCAGCATGGTTCTACTGCGAGCCATAAATTGGTGGTTATAATTGGTAAATTAAATAGAGGGTTAAGGTTTTAAAAGGCCACGCCAATTGAGTGATTCGAGTATCAAGAACGAAGCTTCAAGGGGATACGGTGAAGTGTATCGTCTGACACCCCCGGCGTTTCGGCATTATTTTTCCTTTCGTCTCGCGTTACTCGTGTCGGGGCCCGAGAGCGTGGGTGCATGAGAGATTAGAATAGGGTGCGCGCGTTTCGATAGTTTTACCCCCGGATGTCGTGCAGGGTTAATCCCTTCGAGAGGCAAAAACAACCATAAATGTATTGAAACATGTGGCACGCGTTGGCTAATTGGAAGCAAATATTTGTAGGGCAGGTTTATTCTCTCCGCCTCGATTCACCCCCTGGCCACTGTTACGGCACTTCCCAACAGGTTTCATACTTTTTTTCCTCCACGATAAAAAGCAGACACTCCCGTCGCAGTGTGACTTATGGAAATTGAGAAACATCGAATTTTCTGGATGCACGATTCCCATGGAAGCCGTGGATCCAGGACAATGGAGGGCGACGAACGAGAAGAACGTGCGAGACCGGTCTTCGACAATTCTGCCTCTCTTTCTTACAATCCTGGCAAGTATTTTTAGCGCATTAGCAAGTCAAATAACCGAAGTTCCTCGCCAGAAACAGAGGATCGTGTAACGGAGGCGCGAGGACTCCGCGAATCCTTCTCTTCTCCATTCTCGATTACTCCCTTTTTCTCAGCCGGCTCGGTAGATAAGGATACCTCTACGCAACTTGCGGCGGGCGGAAAAAAAAAAGAAAGAGGGATCGCGCAAAGAGAATTCCAGACGAGAGGAGAGGATGGATTTACGTTTCTCCTCGTACGTGCATTTATACGCCCACGCGTGTGTACGTAGACTTATACGTGGTATATACGATCCTCGAGGTGCCAACGCCAACCCTCGACTGGGTGGCACCTCGAGAATTTAAAAGGGGATGCCTGGCTTAGGGCTGAATTTCTTCTATCTCCGCTTATTTACCCGGCCGCCCAACTTTCTCCGACCGTCGATGCCATTAAAAATAAAAGTCTGCGGGATCTCGAGAGCGCTTCGCCAATTTTTCGAGCGGCCTCTCCTCGTTTCCACGCTCCAGCGTTTTCTTTATTTCTCTTCGTCTACGTGTTACATTTCGACGGAGATCCCGTGGCCGATGTCGCCGCGATTTTTGTTAAATAATAAGGGGGAATTCTTCGCTCGAGGTTTTCCCATTCGAACGGAGCATTCTCAAGGTACCGTCGCCGGCTTGCCGATTCACGTGGACTCGAGATTACTTCTCGGCACTCTAGCTTCAAGCGGAACACGTGAATTTAATCTCAGGTTCGCGACGAGCAAAAACGGAAAGACAAAACTGAGCCCAGAAGACGCAACGTCGTCGGGAAAGCTATTGTTTCTTCCAAGAGCGTTCCAGCGTTTCTGAGCGAGTAGAGTTTGTACAACTCTCTAAGCAGACTATTCCAGGGAGAAACGACAGGGGCCAGTGTTTCGGACAGACGTCCGGACGTTAGCATTTGTCGAAGCCGTAGCCGAGACGCTTCTCAGCCACTCGTCCGTATTATTATTATAAGCCGCTCTCGATACACGCCCGACTGGTGTCAGCCGCGTGTAAATTGTTACCAAAACAGATGAAACGATCTTGCTCCCGAAGCGTGCGGTGCCTCCTGTTCTATTCGAGTTTGTCCTCGATCGAGTCGGCCTTAACATTGCTGCAGTCCGAAAAGAAATTGCGCTTCGTATCCATGGGAGGAGAAATCCTGGAAATTTGCCGGATCGCGGGGCAACGAAGGCAATTCTACCGGTTCGATTTCTAAAATCCTTGTGCGTATTTCGCACACGGGCGATATCTGGCCCAAGAATGGATCAAGGGGGTGCAGGCTCCGAAAAAGCGGGGAAAAGCCACGGATTTGACGCGGCAGAAATGTCGAGGGATAAAAGAGCGGCGGTGGGCAGGGTAAAAAACAAAACCACCCCGAGAAGACCAGAATGGAAGGGGAAGTCACGCCGAGTACACGTATTGTTTTCCAGCAGACCGTTTCCGGTCTGAGAAGGGTCGAGTTTGCGTCAAACTAGCGTTTTTGCCGCTGCTGGCCGGCTCCCCGGCTGCGTGACGGCGTTTCGACACTGTTTTGCCCACCCCCGCGGTTCATAAAGCGTTTCTTGCGTTAGCTAACAACCGACACGCGTCCAAAAGAATCCGCACGACCCTTGTTTCCAGCTCCTAAACGTCCTCAGTCACGTTATCCGTAAGAAACAAACCGGCGAAGCTGCTGGTGGAAAGGGGTCGCACGGTTTTACCGTCCGAAGGGAAATTACGGCAAAGGGAATACTAAACGCGAGCGGATTCCTCGAATGTCGCGAATCGTTTTTATTGGGGTACACGAATAAACGGACTTTTTAAATCGAATTCCCTTTGTCCCTTCGAGAGACCGAGAGACGAGAGAGGAAGAAGGTAGAATTTCTGATGGTGCCTATGCTCTAAAGATATTCCATATCTTTTAAGTTGATAGAGCATCCCCGTGATATCTGCGCGGTGGATGTTGCCAGGGTAGCAACCGATGCTGATCCACTTCGAGGCAGCGGATGCGTCTTAAAATGCATCCCATAAGTGCTCCGCAGACGGGCCGCGTACACTCGCAGAGCTGTGCATAAGAAGCGACGATGAACGCGCAGGCATAATGTCAAGAATTAATCTTTCCCGATGAACCCTCCAAGCACGTCAAACTTCCCCAGGGAAGATCTGCCCGCGTTCACCGGCGAGCACTTCGAATAATCCTTGACTCTCGCAACCTGCGCAATTATTTACGAAGAATTTCGCTTAATCTTCATAGGAATGGAGAAGAGGGTTTACGTACAATTACTTAGCAGATATTGTTTAATTCTCTGGCAGCTGCTACCGCGACAGGCAGCATCGAACTTTCTCGGACGGAGAAAAGTTTTTCCTTTCTTACCCGAACAAAACGTGCACACGAGGGGACGCAGGGAAAAAGTTCACGTCGAACGCGATCCAGACGGGCGAACCTGAAAATCAAAGTTTGACAGGTTCCGTTTGCTCTCCACGCGGACTTCGCAGACTTCCGTCCACGGGCACTCACCCATCGCTCGTAACGACGCGACAATGGCTCGGCCACTTCGCGAGTCCCGTCAATTTCCCCGTTTACGTCCGCCTCGTCGACCCGTGGCAACGATTTCGAGAAAACTAGGAACGATCTCGCCACGTTGAAACACGAGCATCCAGAGATCTCCCGGTTCTGGACAGGGCGAATATTATCAGCGAAATGAAGCAAGGATTAATTCCGCGGATGGCCCCGTAGTGACAGGGTAGACCATGGGCGTGAAACAATATTGGTATTTCAGATATTTTATTAAAGTTCCAAACGGGCCGGTATCAGGGCACACAGAGGGAGAGGCGAAGGTTTGGAAAGGGGGTGGCGGGGTTCACAGTCCTGCGAGTACGAACTCACTATCGATTATTGACCGGAGAAACGGAGGCGGCGGTAATATAACCAGACTCCTGCGTCCTTTCATTCCGATCTCGCCCACCTGGGAAATTCTAGATCCCGATGGATGAGCTCGCGATATTTAATTGCAACAACGCCGACAGACCGCGCGGGTGAAGGGGGATGATGGTTCAGTCGCGGGAAACAAGGATCGCTCGGCAAATATGAAATGTTCACGCCACTTCTGAAAGGAGGAAAATTGATTCGAAGTTAACCGC
This sequence comes from Nomada fucata, assembly GCA_948146005.1. Lineage (NCBI taxonomy): Eukaryota > Metazoa > Arthropoda > Insecta > Hymenoptera > Apidae > Nomada > Nomada fucata. The sequence goes on from OX411282.1 coordinate 4,487,982, forward strand.
GAGCCACGGCATCGTGGTCCGCCTCGTTCCTTCTGCGCCAGGAAGGATATCTAAGCAGATTATCGATAAACGAATCTACGAAACGAATTTCGTCGACGTTCAAAGCGGACCAATACCGGCGGGGTCGTGTCTGTTGGAAATGGGTTTACTCAATAACTCTCCTCAGCTTGTGATTTTATAATATATTTTATTGACCACGCAATAAGAGTGACTTCTATACTGCATCAATGGTTTGAAGGAACTAACTGCATCCAAATTAACGGACTGACCTGAAGCATAGACGACTAATCTCGAGTGCGTGTGGGGCCCTATCGGTTCTCATATAAACAACAGTTCAAACCTTATAAACAGGATGAAAGGAACTGTATAAGGCATCCTCTCTCACACGAGAATGAAACGTTAATTTTTGTATTGAAAAATCTAACACGCTCCCTCAAAAATTAATCGGTATATTATAAACTTATAGTTCATTCATGCTTCGTTAAGAATATCACTCTCAATGCGTCTTCTGGGATTACATGTGGTCCAACATTTGTTGCTAAGAGTTAAGGAAACCAGGCAAAACTTAACCAGACCACTTCATGCTTGTATAAGCATATAATACGGACTAATACAAATCATTTCAGATACATTTTCATTCTGAAATCCGTGAACTTTGGCGTTGGCAATGGTTTTGTCAGAGTATCTGCCAATTGCTGACCTGTAGGCATATAGATTAGTTTTACAACATTTTTCGCTACTTGTTCTCTGCAAAAATGATATTTAATGTCAATATGCTTTGTTCTTTTGTGGCTGGTAGGATTATTGGCAATGCTAATGCAACCATTATTATCCTCAAAAATTTCTATTGGTTCTGAAATCTTAAAATTTATACTAATTGCCAATGATCTCAACCACAAAGCTTCCCTCACAGCTTCGAAAAGAGCCATGTATTCTGCCTCAGTTGACGAGGCCGCAACAGATAATTGCCTCTTCGTATTCCAACTAATAGTACATTTACCAAATAATTGAAATATATACCCTGTTGTACTTTTCCTATCAATTTCATTACTACCCCAATCTGAGTCAACATACCCGATCAAAGAATTTTTATTATCACTTTTTACATACGTTAACTTTAAATTTATGGAGCCTTTCAAATACCGCAGAACCCTTTTTAGACAAATCCAAAGTTCTTTATTATTTTTATTCGTGAATCTACTTAAAATATTCACTGCTAAACTTAAGTCTGGCCTTGTACAGACCATTAAGTACATTAAGCATCCAATGAGATTTCGACATGGAGCATTATACATCTCATCTGAATTCAGATTTGAATAAGATTTCAATTTATCCATTACATTAATATGTGCAGTAATTATGACCAGATCGTCAACATACAATATAATGTAAATATTTTTATTAATGTCTCCTTTATCTAAAATATAAAGACACGGATCTACTGCTGAACTTTTGAAACCCAATACTTTGAGAGTTCGATCAAAAACTTCATTCCAGCACCTTGCTGCTTGTTTCAAACCATACAGAGATTTGTTCAATTTACAAACTAGATTCTTTTCATTCTTAATACCATCAGGAACCCTCATGTAAATTTCCTCTTTTAATTCGCCGTTTAAGAAAGCCGTTTTCACATCCATATGATGTATTAATAACTCAAATTGATTTGCAAAGGCTATTAAGAATCTAAAACTTGCAATTCTTGCCACAGGGGCAAATGTTTCATTGTAATCTAGTAAATATTCTTGACTAAACCCTTTTGCTACTAAACGAGCTTTGTACTTTATTGGATTTCCAAATTCATCATTCTTAATTGCAAATACCCATCTACAGTCTACTACGTTTTTGTTCTCAGGCCTTGGTACCAGAATCCAAGTTTTATTTACTAAAAGAGAATTAATCTCTTCTTTCATTGCTTCTTCCCATTTTACTCTATCATCGTTTTCTTTAACTTCTGCATAACCTTTTGGAATTTTGCAGGTAATAGATTGTGCACATAAAATATAATCATTTGGAATTTCACTCTCATCATAAGAAATAGGTGGACGATCTATGAGCCTCTCACTCCTTCTAATTTGTTTTAAATCTCTATTTAATTGTTTTTCATGAGATGAAGAACCATCACAATGCCTCTTTTCTGCATTTGTCACCTTATCACTTGACTCTACTGGTTTGGATATATCTTCAACACCAGTTTGAACATGAGATCTTTTTAAATTAATCTCGTTTAACTTTGATGTCGGTCTTGATTTTATAAAATCGATTTCATCTACAATGACATCTCTAACAATAACGAATTTTTCATTCGCTACATCCCACACTTTGTATCCATTTGGTTCGTAACCAACCAAGATTCCCTTCCATGACTTCTCGTCAAATTTTGTTTTAGAAATTTTATCGTGAACATATACAGTCGAACCAAAAACTTTCAAATACTTTATTTTAGGTTTTTTATCATGCCACAATTCATATGGCGTTTTATTTCCCTTCAGAGCCTTCGTTGGTGTTATGTTTATTAAATACGTGGCAGTCAAAACCGCCTCACCCCAAAAGGTTTTATCTAAACAAGCACCAGCAACTAAACTTCGAGCTCTTTCTGTGACTGTTCTCACCATTCTTTCTGATACACCATTTTGCTGTGGGGTTCTCGGAACTGTCAAGTGATAGCTTATACCTTTTTGTATACAATAGTTCTTCATCTCACTCGATATATACTCTCCACCATTATCGCAATAGAGATTAACTACTTTTGAATTGAAACGCGCTTCAGCTTTTGAAATGTAATCACGAAAAACTGAAAAAACATCTGACTTGAATGTTATCAAATATGTAACGCAATAATGCGTAAATTCATCAATCAACAGTACAAAATAATTCTTGTTATTAAGTGTAGGAGGAGTGATCGGGCCAGAAACATCCGAATGTATTACGAACAATGGTCTTTTTATATTACTCTTGTCTTTTGCTTTGTTAAATGGCAATCGCTTTTGCTTACCACTTATGCAAGCTTCACATAGTCTATCATTCGGGATTATTTTCTCAATTTGACTTACATCGTCAACCATTCTATTTCTTTGCAATTCCAAAAATTTATGTTTACCCATGTGGCCTAAACGCTGATGCCACAATTCATAACCAATATTTATAATATTACATTCTTGAGCGATAGAGTTTACTACATACGATTTAATACAAAATTTAATTTGAAATGTATTCCCAATGGGCTTACCAGTTGCTACCGTTTTACCATTCTTACTGATTGATATATCGTGTTCATCCAAAACCGTCCTCAGTTTCGCCTTTCGCAGTTTTGAAATAGACAGCAAATTTCTCGGAACCTCTGCACTGTATAATACATCCTGCAGTACTCCTTCAACACCTAGGTTGCTTATCACGTCCAGTGAACCAATTTTCGTTGCCAAGATGAAACATCCATTTTTGGCAACTCCAACTTTTATTGGTGGATTTAACTCAAGAAAATTCTTCGCTAAATCTCGCCTGTTGATCAAGTGATCTGATGCTCCAGAATCCATCAGAAATGTTATTGAATTTTCCTCGCACCTTTCGAATTCATAATCGCCAGTCATAAAAGCAAAACCGGAACACTCCATTGACGATAACTGTTGAGCCATTTGAGCAGTCTGACTTGTGTTCCTTTTCTCTGTCCCTTTCTGATTTTTCTGCTTCAGCTCTCTCAAATAAAAACGGCATTCACGTTTTATGTGTCCTGGCTTGTTGCAGTGGTGACATTTGATTCCAAAAACTCTTCTGTTATTTCTGAATCTATTGTACTGCCCAAATTTTTGACCGAAACCCTTGTTCTTCGATGTGTCGAAATTTGGCCTTTTTGTTACATGCATTGTACTTTCAGCATGAAGTACTTTTGCACTCGTATCTGCACTTTCTGCTTTTATTTTCACCTCGTGATCGAGAAGTCTCGTTTTCACAAATGCCAGAGTCAATGTATCTTCCGACAATGTCTCTATTGCGGTAATCACACCATCGTAACAAGGTGGAAGAGTTAATAATAAGTGTGCCACTTTATCCGTCTCTTCCAGCTTTGCACCAGCCGCTGATAATTCACTAATCAGATCATTGAAAAGAGTAAAATGTTTAACCAGCGGTAAGTCTCCTTCCAATTTCAAACTGAGCAGTTTCTTCCTAACAGCCAATTGAGTTGCAACACTTTTCCTTTCATAAATTTTGTCCAGATTCTCAATAATTTCTTTGGCGGTTACATTTCCACTTGCAAAGCCAAGAAATGAATCTGACAAGAATTCAATAATCACACCCCTAGCAGTGTTTTCGGCCTTATCCCAGTCGTCAGGTTTCTCGTCGGGAATCCTTTGGTCAATAACTTTAATCACACCTAGTTCAGTTAACAATGAACGAATTCTGAACTTCCATACACTGTACTTATCACCATCAAGAGGAGTAATGTTTCTTTTCATTTTTAATTGATCCATAACAGGCATCAATACACGTGTCCTTGCACAATTAACAACCTGGATCAAATGCACTCTATCTCACTAAACTTGAACTTAACTAAACTTAAATTGTCTTGGCAATTTAATAACTAATAAAAACTTAACACAATTAAACAAAAAAGTTTTTGCACAGTTTTACACGTTAGACCTGGGCCCATAACCTGTTGGAAATGGGTTTACTCAATAACTCTCCTCAGCTTGTGATTTTATAATATATTTTATTGACCACGCAATAAGAGTGACTTCTATACTGCATCAATGGTTTGAAGGAACTAACTGCATCCAAATTAACGGACTGACCTGAAGCATAGACGACTAATCTCGAGTGCGTGTGGGGCCCTATCGGTTCTCATATAAACAACAGTTCAAACCTTATAAACAGGATGAAAGGAACTGTATAAGGCATCCTCTCTCACACGAGAATGAAACGTTAATTTTTGTATTGAAAAATCTAACAGTGTCCGCGGAGAAAATCAAAGCGACGGTCAAAGGGCAGGAAAAGTGAACGGGCCGACGGCGCAGGAGAGGAAGGAGAAGTGGACTGGAAATTCTTGCGGATGAAATTAATACCAACGAGCCGGAGAAACGATACGGAAGAGGAGGAAGCCCGTCGCCTTTCCGATCTTTCTATTTTCTCGTACGGCGGGCAGATATGCCGGGTAGGATCAAATGCAATTTCTCTTAAAGCTGTTACTTCCTTTCGCTGTCCACTCGGAACAAGAACGTCGATCTTGAGGGAGTCCATTAGAAGCGGACGCTCGTGAACCGGAAGTCCCACGGGAGTCGGGAACGGAAGAGGCGCGGTAACAGGAGAAGAAGCAACGCTGGTGAAAAGGGAGCAACCGCCTCTAGGGAGGGGGGGGAGTGGAAAGGTGGCGTCAAACGGTTGCTCTCGCGATTCTCGCTTATTTTTCCTAATCGGAGAAGTCTGCGGGCGGCCCGCAAAGTTTCGCCGGACGAAAAAACGGTCTCGTTCCTGGAAGATACGCGCGAGACTCGAAACGAATTAAACCGATAACGAATCTTTCTCTCGGCCGGGATCGAAGCGGAAATCATATTCAACGTTTGCGTGCGCGGTCAAATTACACCCGTTCCGCCGTGTTCCATCGGCGGCTTTAAAACTCGAGCCAAAGCACGCCGCACTGTGTCGCTCTTCCCGTGCTCGTTTCGCGTAATCGTCGCGCTGGTGGGGAAAGGCGAAAGACTGGAAAAAAGAGGGGGGCCTAGAGTCCTCGTGTACTTTGTTTTCTATTTTTTTTGTTTTTTTTTCATTCTCCTCCAAGGATAACGAACCACCTACAGTCCCGGCTAACGATGGGCACTTAAAGTTTAATCTACCTAATTAATAGTGCCCGTCTATTACCGCGAGGGTCCCCTCATATTTTCTACCCCCTCGCGAGCTATATCCACCGGCTACAAGCCCCGGGAGCAAAAAGCGTCCCGTCTAATGCAGGGAAATGGCTGTTTCCTAAGTTTCCGTCGTTCCTTTTTTTCCTCCGCGTTCCCAAATTGAACCGTGCACGCGGTAGCCTTACCGGGAATCACTTAATACCTTACGATTAGCATCCACCTTGTCTGCTACGGGAAGACAATTAGATAGAATACGGTTGAACGTCGACGCGCAACGACGATATCCAGTGGTAGCAGCTTCGTTCCCGTGTCTCGGGAAAGTTTTTGCTAGGTTTCCAACGAATCGATGCAAAGAGTTTTTCCCTCCGCTAAATTCCCCTTTAACGAGGAGTGAAATTACACACGCCGGCGAAGCTCCTTTGGGCAGTCGCGTACGTGCGGGTAACACGAGCGATCGTTGAGAGGTCGAGTCGAGAGTCTTTAGCACTTCTGCGCGTAAATCTGCTCCTCCATTTTCTGTTAAGAAATCCATTTTTCCTGGTCGAGCGGCCGATAGTCGCCGGAGATCGCTATCTGTCGTTATCTCGCACCCCGCCCCCACCCCGTTCACCTGCTCCTTCTCCCTCTTATCCAGTCCATCCCTCTTCTCACCCACGATGGTGTACCGTTCGCTCTCCCTACGCTCGTCCCGTCGATATATCTCGAATTGGCGGGCGCGACCATTAATTTCATTTTATCGCCGCATGGGATTCGAAGCGAGCGGCGCGGTAATGCGTTTTAAATGTAAAACAGGCTAAGGCCTTCGGCGCTAACGGGACGAATCGCCGATAAAATTTGATTCGAACCCGTTCTCCGCGGCTCGTCCGTCCGACCTTGATCTTTGTACCTCACCCCGTTGCATACTCCTCGTTCCTGTTCACGCCGGTCTGTTCGTCGCGTACCCGATACCGTAAATCGAGCAACACCCTCTCGCGATCCGAAAGCTCCGCAGAGTCGCTCGTTAAAATCCTGTTCGTGTTTCGTTGCACGCTTCTGGCGGATAGCGGAGCTAATAAAGGCCACGCACCACTCGATATTTCAACCTTCCACCGTAGCGTTTTATCGCCCTCCCCTCGGGGGGCAGTTTTCGTCCCTCAGGCGGTGTTCTAATAAAATTGATACTCAGCTACGCTGCCGGCAACTACGTTGCTCATCCTCCGGTCGACGCGACGCGCAGCTGCACCGGGAGACATAAATTATTATGCGCCCGAGATTCGAAGCCGACGATCGGCTCGCTCGCTTGCAAGAAGGATTCGAGAAGCCGGCGCGGAATGGGGCGGCCCAAAGGGGGTGGGGGGCGGCAGGCGAACTAGATGGGTATCGTCTGCCGTTAAGCGGCTCAACCAGCCCGTACAACTTGCCTCCACCTTGTACGTTCCGCCAGCCACCCTTCATCGCCGTCCTCGAGGACAAGGGCGGTCTTGGTGACTTTATGAATATTCTCTTTGTGGAAGTCGCTCGATGCACTCGTTCACTTAGAATACGCCGGCAACTCGGCTCGGTAAACATCCGCCCCACCCAGCTCCGCCCACCTCTCCACGGCCGTCTAATGAAGAAGGAATTACTTGCGAGGAAATCATTAAAGCGGAACAAATAGTCCCAGATATATTGCACCGCCGCCGAGGAGAATCACCGTACGCGAGGATTCAATGGAAACCAAACGAAAAGAACCGAAGCGAATCGGCGGAACCGGGCGCAATCGCGAGCGAAATTTTCAATGCACCCGATCAACGGCGGCCACTGACGGAGGAGGCCCCGAGGGTTTCGAGCACCTTGCCAATCTGGCGAGCCTCGGGCAGCCACGGTGTTTCGTCGGGCGCAGCGAAGTCGGTGCGCCCTCGGCCAACTGGTAATCGGCTCCGCTGCCAACTGGCTATCCGAAATGCGCAAACACCGGCAACAGTGGTCGGTGCACCGTGAGGTCAGCCGACGCTGGATTAATTATGCAGCGGCCCTGGGCCAGCGTGGAACGCTGTTCTCTCCCATCCAGCCCCCCCAATTAACTCCGAAAACAGTCGCGACGCCCGAAATCCGTGCGTCGACCGATATTTCCATGGAACGGACGGAAAAAGGGAGACACCGTGTGCCATTGCTCTTAAATACCCGGACTATCATAACGGACAGGCTTCGATTAGTCCAGGAGCGTAAATCCAAGCCTATCCGGGACGGTGGATCTAATCTAAAATGTTAATTTAATTACGTTCCCCCAGTGCACGAGCTACTTAATTCGAACAGGGGACGTTCATTTGCGAGGTTAATAGGGTGTCGATCCAACGTCGCGCCCCGAGAACCCGTGCGGATGCGATATCCCAACGCGGGGCGCAAATATCATAATCGTGTCACGCCCGATGCGAGTCGCACAGCAAGGGGAGGCGATCCGGCGGCTGCCGGTCAGAGAGAAACGAAGGAATCCGGGAGGACGACGGCGCGAATTGGACTGGTTTCTTCGTGCGTGGACGAAATCGTGGGTGGGGCGGGCGAAAGTTGCGAGTGCACGAGACTGCCGGGCATTAATCCCGTTTAGGCAGGGTTTATTGCACGCGCGAAGTAAATTGGTAGGGCCCGGGCTAAATACCAGGAATACAGTTTCCATCGGCTATGGCCACGGTTTATCCGAGTCCCCGGCGTTTCCCTCCCACGCGACACTGTCTACGCCATTGGAGGCTCGGAGTGAACAGCCGAAGGGTGGGCGGCGAGAGCAAAAGGGCTCGAATTGGGAAACGCTCCACCGGATGGATGCGCGTGTACGGTACACTACCCTCCACAAGTATTTCTCCGTCTTTGTTTCGCGAATTGTCGCGCGAGAGCCGCGTCTCGTGGGTCTGCTGTTCGAGTATTGTGACGGCGAAAATCGATTCGCGACGGCTCTGCAATCCGGCGACCCGATACCACGCTAATAATGCGATACAACGCAGCACAATAACAGTAATATCTTTCAATAGCGATTTCCTGGCTCGCGCGCCTCTAATACACCGGCGAGTAATGTACCCGTGATCGTTGTCGCAGTGAAACGCAAACGTAACGCGTGTCCGCGCGACCCTGCTAGACCCGCGCAGAAGGGTCAGAAGGTACACAGTTATCGCATTAACTCATCATTGTCATTTTTATCACGCGCTCACTTGAATCAACAACGCCGACGGTCCCCGTGTCGCTCCTGTACGCCCCGTCCCGTGTCGCTCATCCGCGTAGCCGTCTTTCCCTCGACGACCCCTCGAAACCTGTCCGCTTGTTTTCGCGCAACTCTTGAACCCAGCCCCCGTTCGCCATCGGGGGATGGGCTCGCGGTGCTACCGAACCCCGTGTCCCCTAGGTCCCCTACTCCCTGTTGGATTAGCCGCTAACGACTCGTGTTACTCGTTCGCAATGCAATTTTCCTTCCCCTCCCATGGAATTTGTTTCCGCGTCCCTCTAGCGCCTCCTGCTGCCTAATTTTTTTTACCCGCGGACGGCAAGAGGGACGCCTGATTAAGAGGGGACGGGGCGGGGACGATCTATGCGCCGATCGAGGTGTAACTCGAGCAGATAAATCATAGCATTATAGAAAAATCAAGGAAAGAAGCGAATTAAAAACAGCTTTGTTGCAGCCGGTAAGAACCTTAATAATGTTCGAGCGCGCCAGCCGGCGCGGACGCGCAGCGTAAAATTCAAAGGGAATTCGAGAGGAGGTGATGGACGCATGGCGGTCGGGCTACCTCCTGGCGGCTCTGAGAATATTGTTTATTCAGGATCAAAGGCGGGATCGTCTCCGCGGCGAGACATACTCGCGCCGCTTCTCTCCCCTGCGCACCAGGTAAATATCGATAATCCATAAGCATGCACGCGTATCGAGTTTCACGGTATTCCCGGCAGCTTCGTCTCGCAGGATTCCTAAGAAGTTCGCGCGCGGAATTTCGTCGCGAGCCTCCCCCGGAATTCCGGCAAACCCGTCGCGTCCTGGAGGCTGTTCCCTTCCGCCGGCGTGGACCTATCTACCCTGAACGGGGGGGCGTCCGTCGCGGGCCTCAATTTTTTTTTCAATCGCCTGAACGATCGATCCGCCCGAGCTTGGCCCGCGACCACCGAATAGTCCGACCGAGGACCGGTCGCGCCAAGTAGACGAGACGATTAAACACGATCGTTGGCCAGATCAAAGCAATCACGCTCTCGATAGGCCGGCGTCAGATGGCAAGAGCCAAGCGGCCGGCGAACGAGCGGGATTAATTAAGGTCGTTTGTCCGGCGATTTGCGCCGAAATCAAATCGCGCCGGACAAGCGAGCGCGGCCCACGCTGGCACGGCCAAGGAACATAACGAATGGGTATCGCGGCCGCCACCAGGAACTGGTAATGCTGGGGAGGGGAACGTTGCACGAACCCGTCGCTCACCATTACTAAGCATTGTGTCTGCGGTTCCAAGCGATTTGTACCCTTGCCGACCACGCGTCAGGGACATTTATTAAAGCGGCACCGGTTCGACAGAGCGCCAACGGAGAAAGGGGGGGGGGGTGAGGGGTTATTTCGCGCAGCCTCCGACCCTCGGGGGATTTCGCGATCGTCCAGCGCTGAGCCACGAGGATCCGGCGACGCGCAGGAACGTTCGGTATCGAGACCTCGAAATTCCAACGCTGCGATTAGTTCGGATTGTCTGCGATTCGGGGAAGGAACCCGGCTTCTGGATTTGTTTCGTCGAACGGAAGAATTGAACCGAAGATCGGTCGGGACGAAAAATTGAAAGGCTGTACGAGCGCGGTTAGAAGGCTTACATTTCGGAACGACGATTGCCTCCGGTAGGGGGTTGTGGCTTCTCGTCCACGATACACGTAAAGTCCCGACGCACCGGACGCGTCCGCCGGAATTAAACAACGTTTCCTCGGTGCCCGTTCCACGGAACCCGGTAGTCGGATCCCGTCCCATCGAGTTTCGTTTACACCGAAATACTCATTGGGCGTGCAAACAGAAAGTCGGCGCGCCCGTTTCCACTTTTCCCTTGTCCGCCGTACGATCCTTTCCCTTCACGGTCTCGAATCTTTTCACCGTAAAAAAAAATTTATATATATATATATACAGCAAAGAAGATGAAACAAGAGCCGTAAAAAAATCGCGGATGCCGGTGCACGAAGTGGATAAAGAATATAACCGGCAAATATCAATTTCCATAACAATGCTTGTTAAATTCTTCATCAAAGTCCCTTCGTCGCGAGGAGCGGAGCAGAAATTTATATTAAAGGAAGCTGGGCGTCTCACGCTCGCGGCCGTTAAATACGCGAGGCCAAGTTATTCCTCGGCTAACAAGATGGTAGCTACAGGGGTGTTTAGTGGAACCACGGCTCGTTAAACCGCTTAGAATAGGTAATTACGATAGAAACTTTGCGAACGAGCTGGCGAGAGGATCTAATAGAAGCCCGTGCACGAAATACACGGCCGCGTCCGCCGGGCAAAGAGCATTGTCGGTAGCATCTGCCCTATCGTTGAAACGAAACCGTGCACACGCGAATCGCGGCGGCCGCTTTAAATCCCCCGGACACGCGTTTGAGCCCAGGCCATGCCAATTCAATCGTGTACGAGCGAACGCGACCGAGTTGCCCGGAAGCCTCCGTGCACGCTGCGCGAGTTTCGTTGCAATTTTATCCGCCGCCGATGCGAGAGTTCACCTTGTTTCCTCTGGAATTTCTCATTTGCCCGATGGAAATCCGGGCCGGCCGATAAATTTTTGTCATGCGAGAACTTTGCGTACAAACTCGCCAGCGCGCGAGAGGAGAAGAGAAAAAATCGACGATACAAAAATGCGCTCGCCGGGGTATGCGTCAAACGAATTTCGTCGAACTAGAAACGGCGGCGTGATCATAGGGAGCAGCGCGCGCGTGACAACGCGGCATCGCGGCGGCCGCTAACTTCTCGCTCCTACCCCGGGGTCAGCTCGGGCAATAAACTCCGCGGGAAAATAAAAATGTTTCCGCGCTTTGACCGTGATCGCAAGTGCCCCTGTCAAACAAGCACAGTTGGTCATTAGTCCGCGGTGACTTTTCGACACGCGGCAGGTGGCGCGCTGCAGCGGCGGCGCTTCCGTAAAAATATACACCTCGCCAGGAAAATAATTCGGCGCCTCGTCAGACCCGTTCCTTTACGGATCACCCTGTCAAAACTAACGTCCGCGAGCGAGCGGCGTAAAACACGCGGTCCGCGTCGGACACCGGTGTCTCTCGTCATTCTCTCGCCCCGTTCACCCTCCTCCTCGCCCTGCTCCTAATAAATTCACCGGCTCGTAAAAGCGTCTTCCGGCGTCCCTCGGCTTCCGACACCGCGAAATTTCGAATAAATTGCCGCGTTAAAAGTGCTAATGCGGGTGACCTCTTCCGCGCCCTCGGGCGAAATTACGAGCCCCGGCCACGTGTAAATTCGACGAAGACGGCCGCGCTGCACTCTGAATAAAACAGGACGCCGCCCGAAACTCCTAACTGCTATCAGAGTTTTACGATAGGTAGCTGAATATCCAGTTTACAGACGATTACGGAAATTCCTGCGGGAAGTATCGTAAAACTTCGCGTATCGACGCGAGCGGGGGCGGTTTCGCCGCTCGCGGAACACACCCCGGCATTCCCCGTGCGTAATTACGAAAAAGGAAACTGTGGAAAAGTTGAGGGTCGAGCGGATAGCTGGACCGGTCGGGAGAGTAATAGCAGCGATATAACGCGAAACTCTGTTCGAAATATATCTTTTACGATCGCGACAATACATCGGGCACGGGAAATGACTGTCAACGAAATCCGTGGCACGCTGCAAATGTAACGAAACCGTCAGGCACGCCTTCGTTTTCACGATTTTTAATCGGCAGGTTAATTCTGCAAAGGAACGCGTCGCAGAATGTTCGCCATGTTTCTCCTAACGCGATGACTAATAATTGGTTTGTGTAACGCAGCTCCCAGCGGCGAAGAGCGCGCAATTTCACAGTCAGACAGAGTTGAATTAAACAGGAACTCATTTTGAAATACTTCGCTCAGCGGGTTTCTGGTTGAAGGCGATCCCGATGAAACGTTCCGCTTTCAAAAGGTGAATCGAGGCCTTCCGCGTGCCTTCGCACACGGCCGAGCCCGCATCCGTTTCATAATTTCAATTAGAGTCGAGGCACGTTGAAATTAAGCGTGTCACGATTCGCAGCAACGTGTATCCAGTTGAGTTTCGCGATACTGATAAATTCTTTAAAGGGCGAGCGCGACGCGCATAGCCGCGTGATACGTTTGACGCGATTCCCTTAGCGGTTAAGTAGAAAAGTCGACGCATAGTCGGACGCTGAGAGTTTCTCAACGCGACTGGATTTGAACGCAACCGGGCGATGGAAAATTATTTGGCATCTTTTGTTATTCGATCCGCGTCAGCTTGGCGATGCACTGGCGACAAGAAAACTGTAACTGGGAAGATCCACCGTATCACCAGGGAACTGGAGAAAGAAGGAACCAACGGACGGTTAGTCGCGATCGATAATACCGCGGGCAAGCAGCGAAATAAATTCTGCGGCCCATTTTCTCCTGGCCGCTGTCACTCGTCCGTCCGGCGATTTAATTGCACCCCCATTGAAATCCGATCAAAGCTCGTTCGCTAATTAAACGCTTCTCCGAACGTTGCATCGTCATCGTGCCAAGATATATTTGCTTCGCGGCGACGATGGCCTGTGCCCGCTGTTCCGACCTCATGGTCCCCCTCCGTTAAAAAAAAAGGGTGAAAAACGACAGTTCCACCAACCACCACCGCGCATTTACCCTCGACACGCTCTTTCGTGTCTTTCGTTCGCTTCTCGCCGCGTTCCCCGCGTATACGTTGCGAGCTTTTTAAAATAGCTCGTCGACAAACAATACGGGACACCTGCTGCGCGATCGAAATGCCACAGAGTTTCAGGGGATAAGGACGTTCCGATCAGGCTTACGTTGCGTCCTCGTTAAACATACTTCCAAAGGATTGGCGATGCGCTCCGGACAGAGTTGTTATTACACGAGGCACGTTTTCACGGTTCTACTAAATTTTCCCCTATCGGGGATTGTTAGGGAGGTAAGCTGACCAAAGGCCGGCTGACCACGTCGATTGCAGCCCGGTTTCCTTCGACCGAACCTGCTTTGTGCCGGCGGGCCACTCTATCACGAAACGCAAAGTCCTTAATTATTATGCAGCAAAGCGAATCAGGAATCCGGATAATGCTAGCAGTCGAACTGCCGTACATACTGGTCTCGTACGTAAGGGTCTCCGTAGAACGGTTTCGAAGGGGTCATAGGAGTCCCTAAAACCGCAGTGACCTCCAATTATCCTGTGGGTACCACGTGGGCCACGTGGTGCCCACGCTCCCCATGGACCGTCCGCAAACACCCCTATGTCGGTCTTCTCGCTACCAGTAACGCCCCTCGGATTAATTCATTATTAAAATAACCCCGCTCGATGGGAGCCTGTTGTCGTCCTCTATTAGAGCGGAATCGGGCGAAATCGAATTAGAAGCCGGCCAAAAAGTCATCTCGCGCCGAATAATAACGCGAGACTACCGAAAGATTCTCCAATTTGAAGTTTCAAGGGTTGGCGTTCGTCAGGACCAAAGGATCGTCCCCTCGAGTCCAATGACACGCACAATTGGTCAGACTTCGCTTTACTCAGACACCGTCTACGGGGCACGGGTTAAAATCAAAAGTCCTCATTAGGTATTCTGAGGTCAAAGAGGGTGCCTCCCTCGGCAACCCTCTCGTCTTGTACCCAAGGATAGGCCAAAGGCCGCCCAACACCGGACATTTCAATAAACCCTGACAAACGCGTGGGTTTAAACCGCTGACCGCGACGAGTCCTGGTCAGCAGCTTCCTCGATCAAATTGCGCATGTCCTCGCACCTATCTCCGGGGCACACCGAAATAACGTGATCGATCGATCCTCTCCTACCGATAGGCGACGTACTTTCTTCTATAATGTTACGATTAAAAAGCGTACGAGAACTCGTTAAGGAAATATTCCAGAAAAAAATCTGTCGATCGGTCGAGAAGACGGGAGCAAACTTTCGGTCGAGCGATCTATTAATAAATGAATAATGTTGAGCGGGGTAAGCAGTGATCCAGACGCATCGAACAGACCATAAAACTTTTCTCTCCCTTGGGTGAGAGGACCGTACTCCCTTGTGCGCTTCGATTCTCTCGAATTAGCGAAATGATTTCCGGCGAAACTTTTCCGCGCCTCGCGTCCACGGTCACTTTCTCCCTCATAAATCTATCTCCCCTATCGTGGGCGCGATTGGCCCCTGTTCGAGGCTGGCACCGTTCCGAAGCTAAAATTCGATCGTGCCTCCGATTCGTCGTCGAAATAATTCGACGGGGAAACGGATTACCGCGACTGATTGGAACACACTCGACCCAGAAGCTCGTCGCTCGTCGTTAACAAACTTCGTTAACAAAGAACGAGGAAACAGGAAGCGTTTTTCTAGAAGGACGAACGAAATTTCACGCGAAACTCTGTGACACGCAGCAAAAAAAAAAAAAACGAGGGAAGTTTCGTCGTGGAATATCTTCGTCCAATAAGAAACGTTCTAACAATAGAAGAAGCATATTTCACTGGCTTATTAAAAGTTGCATGAAAGGTGGCCGTCCGGTTTTCCCTTTCTCGCCCCCCTGCCATTTTCGGCATTCGTCAACCGTGCCAAAAATATTCGCCACGTTTTTCATCCGCGTCAAACGAATCGTGTCGATCACGTGGCTCATCCCATTCGTCCGGCTTTAAAACTTCATTTCCCGGCGTTCATTTCCGACCCCCGGTGCTTCTTCCCAGCGAATCTAGCGTACGCAAGGGGTGTCCCCGTGTGCGTGTGCTCCCGTGTACGCTCTCTCATCCATTTGTCTCAGGGACGATCGAGTTCGAAAGAGTTCCTGCCTGTTTCCTCGATGGGAACCATGAGCATTGGTCCGATCACGGTTCATTTCGTCCCGGTGTTGCCACGCCGGCCAACCCTCTGTACGATTTTCTCTCGTTCCGTCTCTCGTACCTCCAAGTCCGTTCACCTATCTTTCCGTTGGCCAGCCAACCCTGAAGATAAAGAAAAAATTGCCGATGCACGGTTGCACGGGTCCGGGAAAATCACGGTCCACTCTTTTCCTTTCGCCGATGGTTTATTGACTCTGCGTTTGCCGGAGTTGCAAGCTGAATCTTCCCAGACGCGGAGGGGGACACATTTGAGATACTCGGTTTTTCGTCGCAGATCGAGACCACGCGGGTCGCATATTGGAACGCGTTTCGTCCAGCAATGGGAACGTTTGCTTACCGAGTTCCCTAGCCTCCGGTGAGGTCTCTTCATCGTTGCAATTGAATAATAAAAATATTTCCGCTGGACGAACGAGGGCAGCGAACCGCGATTCATTCGATTTCATCGACGAATGCTATCATCCCCCATTAGTAGAAACTTTCGTGGCAGCGAATTCATCATAGAATACCATTGGAAATCTAGATTCCTAAATTGTAAAAAGATCGTCGCCGCTTAAAAATGCTAAGCCGTCGTTCCCGATTCGCATCGGCGCCCGGGTCCCCGTCGACCGGGGCGCGATTTGCCCGGCAAATGATGCCGTCCAGCCGTAACAGAAGTTTGTACTTAAATGATGAAACCAGAGTACAGCTTTGTCGCATCGGCTGGAAGCCAAATTGGAAGCCGACAGCGTGGCTCAAAAGTACCGAGGGTACAGACAGACCGACGGACAGGCTACTGAAATCTCTTGCATCCGGCAGAACGCACACAGGTGAGAGAGAAACGTAGCCCGTCCACAGCAGAGACGGCTCGCGACTAAACGAGCAGAAGGCCAAAGCAAAGCTGGCCACGTTTGGCCAGCATTCGACGCGCCACCAGCCGGTTTAATTACTCTCTTCATAGAGACGCTAAATATTCGACTGTCTGTGAGGTGGCCAACTGCACTGGACGAGCGCTCGCCACGCTCCCAGCCTCTCATAGAAACGATAATTACGCGGGCAAAGCTCTGCCTCCATCGGCGCGTCACGTCGCTCGTCTAATCCCGACATCAATCGGCTATCGCTCGATTTCGCTCGATTCGTCGTCGTCTTGGCCGATTCACTCTGCCGGGAGTGGAAGAGCACGAGCCAAAGGTAAACAAGCCCGGGCGACATCGTTGGGGATAGTTGCGGGTGTCCGGTTAACGATTCGCGTAGTCTCATTCGCGAGTGAAACGGGAATGAGGGAGGCGCGGGTCGCGGTAAGCGAATCTATTCTTAAAATTGGATTTCTGCCGGAATTGAATAACGAAGTTGTTTCAAACTTCACGCCTACGGCTGCTAATTGATTCGCGGCCACGTCGCGTTCCACGGCAATTCTCTGGGCAAACTTCCCCCCCGGGTAACCGTGCTCTAGCTTTCGTAGGAATTTCGTTTTCCAACTGAAACCGAGTTGATACACGCTTACGCGTATCAAAACCGGAGCCAGGGGAGAGGAGTCGAGAGGAACAAAGTCAGCGCTGTCTCTGTAGCTACCTGTAAAACAATGCACTCTCTAGTCTTTTAAAGGAGACCGACTCTAATCTACCCTTTTTGCTCTCTCTCTCTCTCTCTCTCTCTCTCTCTCTCTCTCTCTCTCTCTGCCGTCACCCTCTGGCATCCCCAACCATCCGGCGAGCTCACCCCGTATTAATTAGCTGTACCAGCAGGTAAACAATACACCCTTATTTCTGATGAATTAATTTTCAACAATTTCAACCGGGCTTCGCCGGCTTAGGCGGGCAGGTCGTGGTTCATTGCACGACGCTTTTATTCCGCGGCGAGGGGTTCGCGCGTCTCGTAACAAACATCCCCTTCCGCGTAACGCTAGCTCGCGTAGATTTCTGAAAATTTCTGAGACGGAAGCGGCAAACGCCGAGAAAACAAATCTCCGTGTAACACGTTTTCGCCAGCCCAGTGTCTCCACGGGGCACGGAACGTATTTCCTCGAAACGCGGCTAAGCCGGCGTTCCGTTCTACGCGACCTGGATACTTGGCGAACGCTTCAACCGTGGTGTTTCTCTGCTCGCCGTTCCTCATCGATCCCGCAGCTTGTTCCGTTTCAAGCTGAGGGTGAATCGTTCACGGGGCGAATATTCAAGCGAGCAGGTAGGTAATCGCGGTAAGAAGGACGCGTCGCGATGGAAGAAAATCCGTGCGGGAACGGAGCGGGGAAGGGGAGGAGCGGGCCGCGGCTTATAGCGGCGCGAGACGCTCATCTGCATTTCAAATCACGCGCTAAGATTTCCACGCGCCGCCCCGTGCTCGCCCTGGCGTTTCGGCCCCCGATAGGTAAGGGCCGGGGCGGCTCGCGTGTGTAAGCGCCACGATGGAATCCAATACAGCGAATTCGGAATCGCCGCGAGATCGTTTCGGCTGATCGAATGCACGTGGATCTGGCGAGCGTGCCGGAAGCGAGGGAAACTTCCGCTCCGAACGAGCTACACGTGTATCTGTCACTGATTAAACTATTACCGTAACCTGTGGAGGCGCTATTTTCTCGCTGACGAATGGGCGCATTCGTTCGCTTACCTTGCCGACACCGGTGAGCTCCTTCACGCCTATCCTCCGTAGAAGAGCCGGCGGTGCGGGCGGCGGTGATTTGAGCAGAAGCGCCGCGTATCCATTCGGGAAGATCTGTTGCTCGTCCGAGCCGATGTTCTCGTCGCCGGAACGACGCCGGCGATGTGGGCTCGACGAGAGATTCAACTTTTGCGCTGCCCTGAAATTGCAAACGGAAATTCGCGTTAACAGATAACTTCCACTGAACAAAAAAAAAAAAAAAAAAAAAAAAAAAAAGTGAGAACGAACGTTCACTCGAGCATTCCGCGAAAACCGCTACCCCTCGTGTAATAAACTTTTCATAGCCCGGAATCCAACGGAATAGCGGATACACGAAGCGCGCGCCGTGAAACCTCGGAACAGCTTAAATCTCTGGAGAGAAGCGGCAGCAGACGGTCGTTCGTTCGTACGTTCGTTCGTTCGTCTCGAACGTTTCCTGCGATGCTTATCTCACAGATACGGAGGAAAGGGTCGCAGGATTCCGGAAGGTATGTGTCTCGAGGGTGACTGGGTGACATACTCCGCGGGGCAGGCCGGTAATCAGCGAAGGTAATGTGCCGGAACCCTGTGCGCGGCAAGGGTACCGTGTTTAAAGGGGTGCGCCACCAGAAACAGAACGAGATAGATGGAGAGGGCGCGCGCGAGAGAGAGAGAGAGAGTGTGAGAGAGGGCGGAGAGGTGTAACAGTGGGACCGTAGGGCTCACTTTCGGCGGGGACAGGGGGACGTTCCCTAACTTCTCTAGCCCTCGGGTCTCGTTAACTCACGCTCTGTGAAATTGGAAATACCAACGAGAGAGCCAACTCTCTCGCTCTGTCTCGCCCTCTCGCTCTATCGCCGTTGCGGTGGCCGCGTGCAGGCATTTGCAACCACCCTGTAGAGCGTCATAAAAAATAGAAGGACCGCGAACACGGAGGGGACACGGTCCGGTTATCAACGTTCGTTTGTTTCGCACCGGCCACAAACTTCCGGCCGCATTACGCGTCCGTATAATCCGTGCCGTATGCTGGCCTACTCTATGGACCGAGGCTAATGGCGTAGATAGCGCGAAGGTAGCGCGGTCTAGCGGTAATCGCGACGTGGAACATGATTTTTTAAGCAGAGCTTCTGTCGCACCGTGTAGACGTGGCGACGTAAAAAAAATTGCTAGGCGAACCGGGCCTAGCCGGGCCTAGTCGGGCTTGCTCGCTAGAATTCTACGAAAGTCATTCCCTTTCGAACAGCGCTGCGGATATAGTTTCGTGTTTTAGCGGGGGTCAATCGCCAAGTCACGGTCGAATAAACAAGAACACGGTTTTTCGACGTTTATGTGTATTCAAGTATCAGCCTCTGTCCCCTTTGGTGCCGATTTCGAGCCACGATTTTACGAACCGGAACTCGAACGAACGAATCGCCGCGGCACACGGATTCACGAGCGGTCACCGAATCCGGCGAGCGCCGTTTTTACCGGCGCCCTTTACTCGTCGCCGACGATTTTTCGGCCACGCTCGACGGTGCGTGCAACTGTCCGTACGTCGGAATCGCGTCGTCGATTATTCGGGTGTCAACGACCCACTATGTTTGACGGAGCATCTACGGCGAGAGGAGCGGAAAAGAATAGCGGGTCGATTAAAGTAAATTGGCAGCCGTGCTTGGATGACCGTCGAACGTACACGAGGAACTTATTCGACTCGGTCAAATATTTAAACGGGGAAAGTAAGTTCCAGCCGGAGGGAAACTTCGGATACTTTGCGACGGCCAGACGCCAGAATCAACAGTATAATCAAGGAAATGTAGTTGCAGGGGAAGCAGATACGCGTCACTTTTTCTTTCCCATTTCACCGGGCCAGCGTAATTGAATCTTAATATTTAGTCCACCGGAGGGAAGGGCCGTCGTTTCAGCTCTTCAAGAACTTGACGACCCTTATTTTTGCACAGCAATTGACACTCCTAGACTCTCTTGCGAATAGCGAAAATAAATACATTTAGCAGCGCAGAGGCACTCGTAGAACGCGAATGGAATATTTCTGCTTCGCAGCAACAACCCCTTTAAGAGTTACAAGAGAGTGCCGCGTGAAATATACTAAATATGATCAGGCACTCCTCGGCTCCTTTTGAACCACCGTTCGATCAGGGAACCGCGTCACACTCGAACGAATAGGAACGAAGGTTTTCCTTTTCCGTGGGAAAAAATTGCTCGCTTCTTTCATCGGAGTATCTGAAAACGTGGCGGAGGAACTCGGTGGCGCAGGTGTGCGTCGCGCAAACGCAATCTACGCATCAATCACGAGGAACAGATGCGCACTAGGGCTCGAGCATTCTCAATCTTCGACGAGAGCCTATTTTCCGCGCGCCCGCAATCGACGATCACCTGCGACGTTGCGAGTAAGCCCGCAGTATCTTGTTGTACATAAACAAAAATCGCACCGCCCTTAAATTGACGCGACCAAGTTGCGGCCGCGCGTTAACACGATCCGCTCGCCTTCAAGGTCCGCTAATTTAATTTCATATCGCAGCTGACGCGGAACAATTTCTTGTACGCGTCGAAACAGACGAACCCTTCGTCGAGTGTTTGCGTTAACGCGTGGCACGGTCGTGTTCGCGACTCTATATCGATTCTCACGCGTTTGACAAAGTGAATGAGTTAAAAGGCATTAAAACGGCGAACGCTATAAAAATGCTCGCGCTTAATCGGATTGCAGCGGCATCGATCACGCGTCCCTGGCCGTGTCCAACGTTGACGAAGTCAGTCAGCGCCTCGCGACTCGTCGCCATGGTCATAAATATCCCCCAAGCGCTCGCGCTCCGCGTTTTTTTTTCTCTTCATTTTCCTTTTTTTTTTTTTTGCCCCTCTTTTATCCCTTTTATATCGTAACGAAAGTATCGAGGAGCACGGCGAGGGGCAAGCTCGTAATTCGCACGGAAATTACACGCTTAATTCGCGATGCTATTTACGAGCAAGCGGACACTCGCGCCCTCGGCCCACCCTCTTCCATCCTCCTACGCCACCCTCCTTGGCAACTCGCCACGTATCTCGGCTTAATCAAGGAAATTATGGCGCGAAGCGCTTTAAACGTCGGGGGCCGTTAGCAAGGTCGCATATCTGCCGCCCCGTCGCGACCGATACGCGGCCGGTAAGAAATTAAAAGCTTCTGAAAAGACGCGAGCACGCGACCTATGCTCCCGAGAATTTCTTCTCTCCGGTGACGCCAACCTTGGACCGGCGCGGGCACAAGGTCGAACGGAATTGATTAAAGTAATCGGAGAGTCCCGAGATTGCGAGAATTGACAGAAAAACGGATTAATATCGGCGCGGTATTAATCGTTAATGAAGCATCGCGAAAATTGTCCTCGAAAGTATAGACAAGTATCTCCTAGCGCATAGTCCTTAGACGTAATACTATTCCACCTATCGATTTCCTTCCGGAAAACAATTATTCCTCCCCTGTGAAAAAAAATCTCAAAAGCATCGACCTTGATACGAGCTGCAGACAGCAACCCTTTTAGGAAGGCGGGGGTTTGAAAATCATGGCACGCCGTCGTTCGTCATTTACCACCGCTCAGTATTTATCGATAAACTTCACGCTGAGTACGGAGATTCGCGACGGCGACGGCGGCGTCGGCCGACCAAAAAGAAAAATGAAGCAAAAAGCTCGCGACCAAGCAAAGGCGGAAATTACAGGCTACAGATGGACCGAACCCCTTGACGGTCCTTCAACGCCGAGACACGTTTCTCTGTGATCCTGCGCAACGCGATGCGTTTCATCCTGCAGACGCATTACGCTCGAACTGATAAGAACGAAACAGAAAGGAGCACCGGCTGAGGGAACGCGAAATCGTCAGGGAGGCGAGAGGGTGGGAGGGTGGGAGTGCAGAGAAATATCACCCTTCGATACACGCCTACGTGTACACGCGGACTCGCCAAATTGATGTACATAGAAGGGGGATGAGAGCTGCTCCTCGTACATCAACGCCGCGGACGGGGTTGGTTGCAGCGAACGGCGCAGGGGGTGGATCGGCAGGGACGACGCTGTTTCGTGGCAAGTGCGATGAAAAAAAGCCGCGTATTTATCGGCCATGGAGAACGAGCGGACTGGAGCCGACCAGCGAGATGAAACAGCGCCGAGAAGAAAGAGAAAAGGGTGGAACAGTCTCGCGAAAAAGTAATCCTGCGGGGTTTGTGAAATATTGTTACGCGTACAGCGTGTGCGCAGTCGATCGCATCATTTCGCGGCGTTAATAGCACAGTAGAGCTGGTTTCTTCCTGTCGAGGATCTTCGACCCGGCTGGGTACGGTGTTCGTAAATATTCAGGGAGGCGTCGACAACGATCGGGAAAGGAAATCGGGGAAAGTCGCGGTGATCCAACCGCGTGCGAGCAACCGTGGAAATGTGATTTGCGTTACGGAAAAGTTTGATTGCCGTTGCCATCGAGGGGCTGGCAACCGTCCGCGGAAACTATTCCAGGGGACCGATCGTCCCGTGGTCACGGTTAATGCAAATATTCGACGCCTTATCGCGAAGCTCGTGAATTCGAATCGCCCGGCCGCCTTCTACGTCGAGGATCTTAAATTTCTGCCCCCGTAAGCTCTCGCCGTCGAGATTCTACCGCGGTAATTGCAACGTACGAAAAAATCTACTTGCAACTTTCCAGTTTGAGAAAACATTGTAGCGCTTGCCAGCGAAGAAAATGCACCGGGTTACCTGGAGTTAATTATACGTGTTATAAAATCTGGCAGAGCAACGCGGTTCGCGAGAACACATCGAGGGTAACCAGCTGGGAAAGCAGACTTTAAGATTTGTGTCGGGAACTTTGGGCCTCCAAGTTCGATTGTTCTACCGAGGAGCGGCTAATTGTGTGTATTACAGTTGGAGAATCTGCAATTCGACGGGATTGTCGGGACGGAAAGCGCGCATCCCTGCTGCAGAGGAGCGTGCACATACTCTCGTGTCGCTGGTGAAACGGCGAGCAGGCGTTCGCAAGTTCGCGAAAACTTGTTGGAAGAGTTATTTGCGCGCGCAATTCCACAGCCGACAGAAATATGAGCGCACCTGGGGAGATTCGCCCGGCCTTTTACCACGACGACGTAAAATCTTCCGGTCCGGGAACGTTCAGCGTGCCGTTCGCAAGCTCATTTCGCTCCAACTTTCTGAATTCATCGGGCGACAGCTTTACGCGACTCGTTCATAACGTCGAACACGGGTTCCAGCGAGCAATTCCACGGTTTAGTCTCTCGGATAATTTGGCAATACCTTGGCCATTCGGCCCCACGAAATATTGTTACAGAGTTGTTAATAACGTTGTTGATTACAAAATGTCCCGAGGTATGCGTTAGAGGATTTACGAAAGTATTGACGAGTTTGATTGTTATCAGGTGGATCTCTCGGATTGCTCGTGTCACCGTTTCCAGGGACCAGGCATTTATTGGGCGCAGAGGATTTTATTGGTGCAATATCGAGTAACTTTCATTTGTCAACAGTGACGATGCTCGTTGGCTGTCGATTCTCTTCAAAGCGGGAGCCAGTCACATGTCGCCGGGACGAATAAATTTTCGATAAACCGACGTCGACGGTCGACGATCGCTCCGATTTCGCTGTCCCGACGACGCGACGGCGCGTATCGAATTTCCGTCGCCGAAATAACGCTGAAATATGCTACGCGCATGACAGGGACACGTCTGAGCACAGAATGCCTCAAAATAAATCATACAGTTGCCAGAAGTTTCGCTGGATATCGAGATGTTAACTCGCTGATTATCGTTCCTGTGACCCGCAAGGAACTACGGGCAAACAGGAAAGATCGCCTGTGACACGAGAAATGTCCCCGAATAGAGCGATACAGAATTCATGAAACCGGTAAAATATTAACCTCCTGAACCCAGACGAAATTCGCGACTCGTTCAACGCTCTCGGGTGCCGGCTTATCGATCGGAAAATATTTGACGGACGACACTTACGACTTGGAAGAAAAGCATCGCCTTCCGGGTTCGAAATAACAGATAGCAACCGACAAAGCCTCTTCTGATTAGATTTCGCGAGTATTCCCATAGGGAGCGTAAGTTCGCGAACGGAACGATGTTCGTCTACGCGAGGAACACGTTAACAAGCGAAAAAGAGTAAAGGGGGTAGGGCGTAGCGGGCTCGTAGATCACGAGGAGCGTCGAAGCTTCGAAATATCGAGGGGTCGTAGACTGGTTAGCATAATGTCAGCCGGGAGCGACGGCAAGAAAACGTAAACGGGGAAGGGGGGCAGGTAAGACGGTGAGGAATTTCTTAAAAATGTCAGGCAGGACTTTGGCGGTGTCGCGGGGGAAAAGTCACGCGTTCTATACGGGACCCCATAAAATTTCACCTTATCGACAGTCTGAGAGGAGATGCAAAGCGGCAAAATATTCCCGTAGGCACGACGCTGGGTTATGGAAAATTTCGCGTGCAAGGGACGGGGGCTATCGATACCTCGAAACACGCTGCAAATTGCCGCCGGTAATGCCGCAGACTTTTAGGGATTTACGTTCGACGAGTCATAACATTCGTCGGCTTCGCTATTACGGGAACACGCTGGAAACCGTGCGGAGTCTCAAATAATACCGGCGCTTAATATTTTCGTTCGATCCCTTCCGTTTCACGCTGCTGCCGCGGTGCGTTGCGTTCGCCGCACGAAATTTAAACCGATGCGTCGACCTGTTACGATTCTATTCCCCTTCGTCCGGCGCGTAACGAACCAATTCTACCGGCTTCGTCGAGACGAAAGTATTAACAAGTTTTCTCGTTTGCTGCCAGAGAATCGACTATGCGGCTTAAATACATCCGGTTCGGCCGTTTTCATTGTCTCTTCGCGTTCCATTAGCTCGATCTTCCGCCTAGAAAGAGCACGCTAAAAACGTCACGGTGCAAACCGCCGCATCTTTTCTTCCTCGAAGCGAAAACGGCAGGCATCTTGCTGTCGTAATCGTACCACCGAAGGCGCAGCGATGCTTCAGTTTACCTGACACCCCTCTCCCCTTGTATACAAAACCTTCCAGAAATTTCACACCGGTATATTTATAGCTCCATCGCGTTTATTGGGGCATCTCCGCCGCGCGAAATTTCACTTCAGTGATTCTCCGTCGCGGCCGCGAAATATAACATGACCCTTAATGCTACACGGGACCCCGTGTAATATCTCTAATGCTAGCCCGGGCGAACTGGAACCCTGGAGTCCTCCGATAATACACTTTTCCACTCCATCCTCGGGCTCCTCTCTTCCGTCTTCTCCTCCCGCCCTCTGCACACAGGCTTTCGTGCAATTACCTGCCGAGACGTCGTGCATCTCCCCGGAGATCCTGACTAAGGAGTCGGTCAGACAGACTTTGCCCGGATCCACGGGCCGGATCGTTGGCCGCGCCGACAATGTAACAGGGCTCCGCAAGTGGCAGTAGTATAGACGTTGTTGCGGTCAGCCGCGGCGGCCTTCTGAGTAGTTGAGACCAAATGCAGCCCGACAGGTGCTCGCTCTTCGAACGGACAGCCGAGCTGAACCTCGTCCGGTTCTGACTGATATCCGTCGAGGACCAACCAGTTTCCAATGCAACGCAATTGGTTTCGAGACCGGGTCAACGAATGCTGTTCTCCTATCTACGCCCGACGGTTTACGCGCACAGCAGTAATGGCGATTCCGCGTGCGGCCAGCAGCCATTATGCAAGGAACGTTCGTCATGCGTACACGATTTTAATTTGCAAACTATTCGCGTAGACCGTTGCCGTATAGGACGACGAACGATCGTACCTGCACGCACCGTCAGCCTAACCCCTTCTTTCCAACGGAGAATTCCTCGTGGACACGCAACGTCTGCATGCCTGCACCGAGAACTATGCGACTTCAAAAGCTCCGTCTTCCCTTTCCACGCGATCGAGTATCGGCCGTCAAGCTGCTCCCGTTCGCCGCTTAACATACGCGAGATGGGCACCCACCCGCCTCGTTCACGTTGCTCCAATCGCAAGGTTCGTTTTCATGCGACGAACGAGCTTATCTTGATTACAAGACACTCGTCGTACATCTTCGTTTAATATCCCCGTTGTCGCGCGGATGACCGGTGCAATTCTGTTCCCCTTGCTGCCGCGATAGTGCCGCGCTATAAATTCTTGTCGCCCCCGACGATCAGACGTCACCTTTTACTGCAGCATTATTTTTACAACCGTCGTAGCTATCGTGATTAAACTTCGTTCTACCGTAGCACACCGGTCTTCGCCGGCGGGCTATGCCCGTGTAGCTCGAAACCAATCAAATCTGGGAATCCCAGAAGTTCGACGCTCGGACCGAGAGATCGTGTACCAGTCTCTCAGAAGCGGAGTTGGACGCGGAAGATGGAAGAACGCCGTAGTGGCAGCACGCAAATAGAGGGACGCGCGTCTGTGTACACGGTGGGCAGCGGCGAAATTGTGGCGGAGAGAGGAGGCGAGCGCGAACACGAGCACAGGCAGCCTTCGAGCTGTCCATACGCAGCTAGGAGCGTCTGAACGGAAAGCAATCCTAGCGGCAGCGAGCCTCGACTTCTTGCGGAGGATCCCCTCTGGCTCTCCTCTGCCATCCCGCAGCCGCCACCTTCTCGTCTTATCCCTTTCGTCTTTCATCCGACATTCGGTCGGTGCAAGAAGTTTCGTGTTCCAGCCAAGTATTCGCCAAGTTTCGAGAAGGCTTACGTACCGGCTCGCCTTCCATCCCCGTCGGCCATCCGGAACTCGTCTTCCCGTGCCTCCTCGCACGCATACCCCCGAACAACGAAGATTCTGCAACGCTTGTTGATCCGCGTAATATCGCATCGAGACGAGCCGCGGCCGGTGTGGCACGCGCGCCGAGAGGATCGCGTGTGGCCTTCTTTCGCGTTCGCATCGGCAATTAGACACAACGGTTTTCGCGACTGATTCCTTTCCTCGGGGCAGGAGGAACTGCAACTTCGTTTGCGGGACGCTTTGATCCGTCGACTCTTGCTCGCTGCGCGATTCAATCGGGCCCTTTGACGGCGTGGACGGCTTGCTTCGCGGCGGCGCCTTCTTCTGTGCACGATTAAAGTCGACGCAGCGATGTCCCGCGACGGTTACGGTGTCTGTGGGTACGCAGGGTTCGTTGTTTCAAGTGGGATTTGCTTTATCGGGGGAACGCGAAAGCGAGAGTGTACAGCTTACCATTCTTGGTTTACTTTTGATCGCGGTATCTCCGAGCACCGCCGATAATGGAGAGCCACGGCATCAAAGGGGACACCGCACCCTTGAGAGCGTTCCCTTTTTTTGCAAACGGCCGACGCTGCAACAATCCTCGGCTCATCTGCGTAATACGCGCGATTAATTGTCGCCCGGGCTTTCTGCCGCGAGCAGCAGTTTACGGGCAAAGTCGATGGACGATAATGGAAAATAATTGGGAGTAATCCTGAATGCCGATGGCGGCTCGTTGACGTGCCTGTGCAAAAGAGGATTCTTTGCCCTGCCAATCATTGGCGAAACTCGGTTGGAGAAAAAAAAACTGCTCTCAAATGGTTTGGCAACGGGAGAAGATCGGCAAAGAAAGCTCTGCTACCCAACGTCCTCGAAAATCATTTTTTAAAAATACCGCTATCTCGCTCGCGGAGAAACGCGCATCTTTATAGTTTTATTGGAATTTTGTTGCAACTTCGAAGATGAAAGGAGCGCACGGTAAATCTCGAACAATTAAAATATCTTTGGGGACGTCGGGACAGCGTGAGTTATGGGCCACGAGCGTCGAAACCCTTCCTCCGACTAGGAATTAAAATTGTCGACCGACGTCCTCGCTGCCTCTCATCCTCGCTCGTAATTCATTTTACAAAGAGACCGGGATCCGCCAACATCTATCCTTCTGCGGGTCCAGTCGATCTTAACGATTTTGCAGTGCGATTTCTTCGCCGCTGTTTCGAGTCGAAATTATCGCGGCTTCGACAAAGAGGCGAATGCGGCACCAACGCGATCTCACCGTTCCGGGAGCTCGAAGAGTCGCCTTGCCGAAAACAGCTGATCATTTCTGAACACGCCATCGGGATGCGTCGTCTCGTCACCTATGTAGTTACGTCAGCGACCTGTCTGCCGACGCGACCAAACCCCAGGGACCGACTGGGATCCACGTGGTTCGTGCTCGTTTACACGCGTCTGCGTGCGGCTTAGCTACACACGTTCCCCGATGAAAAACAGCCCGGGTGTCGGCGGTCGTATGATGGATGCGTCGGCTTTGACATAACGTAATACGAATAGACGAGGCAGTCACGCTCTTTCTCGTCTCTGTCTTTTTATTCGCCCCCTGAAACTCGCTTCCCCTCCATCCGGGAATAATATGCCGGGCACGTAGCTCGCCTCGTTTCCCCCGTAATTTTCATCTAGATTTTACGGCGCATCCCGCGCGAGACCGGTCTTCCCGATAATTCGTTGCTGTTCCAAATACGTAATCGTTAATGCCGAGCGCCTACGATGGAGCAGTACGTTCATCCCCGTAGATTTAGCGCGGCCCTCTAATTTCATTTTCGCCGGGAACTTTTCCCGGAATTCGAGAGCAGTTTAGATGGAACGCACCTGCGGTCGGGCCAATGATACGCGCGAAGAGAAGCAGCCCAGTCGAAATCGACCGCGTGGCAAGGCGTTCTAGCAGCGGTGCGGCAGGGTGGGATCCACCTCCGGCGGAAAATAGGCGAGAAGCAATCGCGTGGTGACTATAAAGGAAGAAGGGCACGATCGGCGATCAATAAATCAGGGTGCGTACAGGGAGCAGAATCCCTCGGAGGACCGCCGTGAGGAAGGGACGACAGAATGTCGCGGCGTCCCGGTGGGTACCCGACAAATAAAATACGACCCAATTTCGCGGTGCAAACCGCGAAACAATGGTATTGATCTTATTTCCATATCGTTCGGGCCACGAAGCCGGCGGTGTCGTGCCGCCAGACGGGACGGGTATCGGTGGATCGGACGAGCGAGGGTGAACGATGAAGAAGCTCGAAAGGAGGAGGCGCGACGCGACGAGGGACGGCCAAAGGGCCTGGGCGAAACAGGGACGCGAGATCAGAACCCTAGCCCTGAAGGTATATATCGAGCGACGAATGTCGGACGTTCAGGGTGCGCGTCACGTAGAGGAGTGAATCGAGGTGAGACGGGAGAGTCGAAACGGAGACGTCGCGTCGTCCACGAGGAGGTCTGGGAACGGGACGACGAACGGTCCAACAGGAGTTTATCCTGGGGGACACGCACTCGCATAATTAAGAAACTTCCGTAGCTCTTATTCCTCTTCTGTTCTTTATTCGGCCGGCGACCCTGGCCCGATTAAGTCGTCCCTGTCTCGGATGAAAATGAATTCTACACGAAGATTCATGGCCACGGTGTGCTGAAGAAAACGGAGTGATCGTTGTAGATTAAGGGGATCAGGGGTGTTCTGCGCGGGCGATTATCATGAAAATCTAGCCTGCGCTGACTGCGCGATACCACGACGCGATAAATCAAAGAAACGAGGGTGGAAGACCGATTTGTGTCCAAGAATCGACATTCGTAATACGCTTTGCCGAACACTGGTACCCAGTGTCCCGTCGCATTTCTGCACACGCTGGTCTCGTATCAACTCCGCGAAACGAAAGTCTCGGAAAAGGGCGAAACGAGCACAAATAGTTTATATGCGTCGTAGAAGGCTCATAATACTATTACCAACGACGTTTCGTCCGTTTTCTGCACTTTGCCGTCGTCCACCAGATATACACGGGCAGCGAAGAAATGTGCCACAGACACCTCTTTCAGCTGATATCGGCTTTCCAAGCAGAACACCTTAAAGGCCATTGGCCGTTTCAGAGGACTTATCCTCTTTTCTCGTTCTGTGCCAGCGAGATGCATTTCGAGACGACTTTCATCTAGCCCGTGTGTATAAGCCAGAGATGTAATTTCTGCTGAAAGGGAGTTTTTTTTTTTTTCTCTTCCAGGCAGTCTCTTTATCTGTACACCTACGAAGCCTCTGGTCCTCTCCGTCGACGAACGCACACCACGGTCGCCGCGGTCCCGCAAACATTATTCATCCGCGTGCGTCTTCATAGGACAAGACGTAAAACCATCGAGCAAGAATCGACAAAGGATTTGCGACCTCTAATCCCGGCCGACTTTCTCCAAACTCCCCGCGAAAGATAACGTTGATTTAAGGCAGCACGCTACTTCAAGGGGCCGGGGGGAATTGACAAATTGCCGGAGACTCGAAAACCGACGCGGATAGAAAGGCGGGCGACGTCCGATCGAACGCGAAAGGTAATATGTCGCGACTGAAAGGGAAGCCCGTCGATTCTTTGACACGAGCCCGGTAGTCGGGGGATGAATCGAACCGGAGGACAATAGGGCCGATAAATAAGTCCGTAATCGCCGGTGGTCCGTGCCCAGGTTTGACCCGAGTGGGCTCGATCCACCGTCAAAGGTGGCTGCGCGAGGGGAGACAAGCCTCTGTGCTCGGTCAAGAAAGCTATTCCACTCTGCGGCCATTCACGATGCCTTAAGCTCGAGCATCGACACACCTCGAAAGGGCTCCACCTTTCTATCTAGACTGTTTAGCCTCGGCCTCGCCTCGAACCCCTTTCTCCGTCGGTTGCCCGTTATCCTATCCTTGGCCCGTGTACGCGGATATCCGTGTACTCGCGAGAATGCCTCCAGACAAAAGAAGCGGCTGTAATTAACGGCTGTTTCGTGCTACTATTTTTTACGCCCCCCCATCGCATCGTGCATCTGCGTACGCTTCTCGTTATTAAAGATGACGCGCGGATCCGAGTCACGCGATGAAACGCGCCGCTGCCCTCGCCGGGAAGGGAGTTTCGTTTTTCGCGATTGCAACGAGCATGGTCAGTTCGAGGGGCAACAGTTCCTCGCGGATTACAGGGGGAATCGGTAATCTCGAAGATGATACACACCTCCAGCAGCGCGTGAATACGACGCTGACGACAAGCGTCTCGGTCTGGCGACAATTTTGCGTATTCCATTTCGTCCGGCAAATAAAAGTCTGATTTCGTGACGATTCCAAGAGGCGCCGCCGCGGCGGATTCCGGCCGCGTCTCTAGCTCTCGTTCAAAAGGGTATCATGTCGCGCGGAGGCACGCAGCGAAAGGGGATAATCGTGCATAACCTCCATTTAAGCCGGCTGAACTGCGACGAAATGTTCCCGCGGTGGGGAAAAAAAAGCCACCCTCTTCGCCACCCCCTCGCCCGCTTCCGTCCCCGACAAACTTTTTCAATCTGCCGTCATTATGCGCGAGTTTAGCCCGTCGCTTCGCCCTCACCGCCCCCCCCCTCCCCCCTCGGACTAACTAACCTGACGTGGGCGTGCGTACCTAGGGCCGCGATGCTCAAACTAATTTTCAAAGAGACGAGTAATGGAGTCGCGCGCCACCAAGAGTCCGGTAGCCGTTCTCCAAAGGAAACTTCCGCCGACGCGGAGGCGAAAAGTAATTAATTAAAGCGTATGAGCTCGTGCCGACACCCTGTAGTTCGTATTCGTTTTCCTGTCAGTAATTTACAGTCACGATCGACGAGAGGGGTGCGGAGACGGGAATAAAGAAAGAGGACGTGGGTGGTTGGTCGTTACAGCCGTACGACGACGGGCCGCGAGAGATAAGGGACGAGCGCCGCCTAAAAATTCCAGAATAATTACGCGTCAACGAGGAACGACAGGAGCGTCGAAGGTGCGACGAGAACGCTGAGCGGGGCTGAGAGATCGAGAGCCCGACGTCTGTTTCGCGAAGGAACCCACGAAATTAGATGGGACGAGAGCCACCGCTCTCATGAATCGAGTGGAGCAACGAGAAACGCTCGTCGATGAAGCCGCTCGTGCACGTTCAAACGAGCTTAATTAGCCCGGCTGCCCCTCGAAGATATGCACGGGACGTGGAGCGAGATGGAGGGCACGGTTGAATAAAAAAAGAAAGAAAAAAGGAACGGAGGAAACGGGAAAGAAGGCTGAAAACAAATTACACCGGCTGGAATCTCGCTTCTTCGCACGTGCGCTAGGTAGCGAGCGCAATTTTCGCGGCAGGCCCTTTCTCCGGCAGGCTTTTCCTCGTCCTTTCAGACTGTCGCTGACGAGACACTTTCCTTTCTGCCGCGAAGAATCGTTCGTTAGTCACCGACCACCGGTAAAAGACTCGACGAAATACGTATTATGTGACGTTAGCTGGCGGATCCGCGCGCGGAGTAATGTCGGCCTGTTGGAGAAACGAGCGAAAAGGGAAAAAGAAATTCGTCCGGGCTGTGGTCAGGCCGCGAATTTGCAGCGAAAAAGAAGAACGGGTCGAAATGAGATTCAGCGTTTTCTATCCCCCCCGCTTCATGGTTTGTGGACGGTAGGGAGAGACCTGATTCGACAGAGGAAACTCGAGGCAACGAGAAACCTTTATCCACTGGATGTTCTCGCAAGGAGAAGCCGGAGCATCAAAGGACGGGACAGCCGGGAATATGGGATTAATATTAGATTTATTATTTTCCTTCGACGCCGCGCTTCTTCTTCTTCTGAACGGGCGAGGAGGAAAAAATGTATCGGGTGCTCGGCTGTGCAAACTTCTTCGAACGGAGGAAGAAGATCCCGGGAACGGAGAGGTACGGAGAACAAACACGAGGCGTATCCGCAAGAAAAGCTTAAGCCGAGGCAGACAGAGATAAACAAATAAAGGCGGAGGGTAGGAAGCACAGCCGGTCTACGCAACGTACAAGCGTAAGCCAACTCGTACGAGTCTAGGCCAATGAAATTCGTTGCTCCTTCTTCTCGTTACCGTGCTATCCCTTTACCTCGTCGCGTCACGTACTCTCCTCTCGCGGTCCACTCCCCCGCTCGGCGAAGTTTTCCCGGGCAAGGAAAGGGTCGAAGATCCTCCACCGAGGAACACACGTTTCGGGGATGTTCGTGACCAATTGATTCGAACGCGAGGGAGATCGGCGAGGACCTGTTACGAAATGACCATGTACAGTTTCGAGGGCTTCTGGGGTTGCGTTGCAACAGTCCGAGCGGCGCCACGAAGTTTGGACGAGGTGGCGAGGGGGATGAAAGTTTGATAGGAGCGGAAACGGATGTAAAACGACAGGCTTCGGTCAGAAGAATACGGTAATTAAATCTAAGCGCCTGTCGAATAAACCAGGTGGCTACCCACGGTACGAAAGCTTAATCGAAGATATACCTTGTCGATCGAAGTGGCGGAAAACCGAGTTCAGAATCTGCACGTGCCCCGTCGAAGGTGCGAATCGCGTACAAAACACCTGCCAATATATATTGCGCGTTAAAAATAAGGGGGAGGTGGCGCGCGTGTTTTCATTGCCGGCGGCTTCCCGTGGACGGGAAGAAGAGGGTTTTCGCCAGGGGCGGGCACAGAGTAGAAAAGCGCGGAAAAGCTGCGGGAGCCCACGACGAAAATGACAAAGCCCGTGGGGCATACATCCGACATTTTTCTCCGCTCTGTCGCGTATAGGTAGAGAGTCTCCATAGCAGCAGCAGCAGCAGCAGTCTCCGTTGAAAGCGAGTTTCGTAATAACCGGTCGAGCATTGCGGGATAGAAAAAAAAGGAAAAAAAAAAAAGAAAATAATCGGGTGGTGCGGTGTTCGTACAATATCCGGAATATTGGAGTCTCCTTTCGAGGGGGCGTTCGTGAATCGTAATAAGTGGAAAGGAGGATCGTGAGAAGGGCCAGAGGTCAGGCTTCTGTCGACGGAAAAAATTACGAGGTTCCTTTCTCGCATCTCGTATGTACGCGCGCCCTTTTCCTTATCTCCTTTTCCATCCCGTATTTCTGTTATGGAAACGGAACTTATCCAACGGCGTTTCACGATCCAGCGAACTCCCGAGGCTACGCTCGCGTCTTCGCGCTTAGATTAAATTCCAACAGCATGGCGGCACGGATAGTTCCGACCGATCTCGAGCTACGTCTCTCGCGAGGCGTTAGTTTCTCTCACGGAATTGTTTAGCGTAATGCATGCAGCGACAGACGCCGTTCCCCGCGATTTTCATTCACGCCATCGCTGCTGGCGATTCGGGATGGGCCCGAAACTAGGCCAGCGCCGGCGGTTTTCTCAAGCAATTCGCGCGAGGACGGAAAGAACACCAGGCTCCTACAGAAGAATGCTCCGCTTCCTATTTTCCCCGCATCCGCAACTCGCCAAGGTAAACTTGGAAAACCCCTTTCAAATACGCAGCACCGTTCGCCAAGTATTAGTGCCGGCAATAAAAAGCAGATTACCCCTCGCAGCGTCGGTCAATTCGCCCAACTTCATCCCCGATTCCCGGCGAATGTCCTCGCTCTATTAACTGTCCACATTTCCCACGAGCTCCGCCGTGGCACGCGTACGTCACCACCCCCTGCGTCGCGCTAGCTCACGATTATCGATAAGCGCGACACACTGTCCGCGTGCACCATCGCGACGATATCGCGAGTAATTACTCCGAGCGCGTACCGCTGCGCTGCGTGGCCGTGATCCACGCGCGTCATTCCCGTTAACGAGGCGCGGCAATCGCGCGTATTTTTAATTAGTTATTATGTCGGTCGACGCGATTAGCGCAGACGCGCATTTCAAGCTTTGCTCGCAAATTCCAACCCCTGCGCCCTGCGACCCCGTCCCGGCCGACCAGCTTCGCGGCACGTGTGCAGCTGTAGGTGCGATCGTTTCGCGTCGCGACCGACGCGACGACCTAAGTACGCGCGTACGCGATTATTGCGGCACGCGTATAATTTTCACGCGTTTCGCCGGGGACGAGCGGCGCGCACTCGCGCGCACGCGACGCACGATCCGCGAGAATCGCCCGACTCCCCGGTAAGGGAACAATAGATTCCAGGCCCGAAGATACGTCGAGGGTACGCAGCAGACAGGGCTGGAAGTTGAATTCGATATATATTTTGAAGCGTCTAGCTTAACACCGTCTATCGGATCTAGTCGGTCGAACGCGGGACGGGGCTAAAAGTGTCCCGAGATTAGCGAGAACCCACCTGACGCGCAGCGATCATTTCTATCGGACGCGACTACGGGAATCGAGAAAAAAATACCTGGGAGATTCCTTGCCCTCCTGTTGTCCAGTCGCCATCTCGTTCCACCGGGCTCGCGAGGTACGTTCCCGTGGTGGGCTGGTCGCGTGGCACGATTACACACTGTATACTCTCCTTCGCACAACACTTTCTCACAATTCCTCAACGGCGAGTTCAACGAACATCGCGCGCAACGCAAGGATCGAACCATCCATTAATAACGCAACGGGGTAAACGTCGCGAAAAGGGGGATCATCGTTAAATGATTCGCAGATGGGAGACGTCGACGTCGGGGTGTCACGGGTCCAGCCTTCCAATCGTCATCCTCGAGTAGGAGCACCGGTCGAGCGGTAAAGCGGTGGCAAATGTTCTACTTGATTAATCGAAACGACCGAGCAGCGACGCGAGTAACGCTTTAATAAACTCGTAACAGTGTAAAACGTCCGGGTTGCACCGGGGAGAACACAGACGCGGTTTCGCCGTGGAAGCGCGACACGTGCGAGAAGGCCGTATAACGTGCAGGCGCCGCTCCGCACGAACCGGCAATTTATCGCGATTTATTCCGGCGCGATAACCGCGAACGCACGTCCCGAGTATTGAATACAGTTCTGCACGAAGGCCGGGCCGCGACTCGGCGAACGGAAGTCAGCGGAAAGTTCCTCCGGAGATCGTGTGTGTGTGTGTGCTATCCGCGAAACGCGACAATTAATAATGCATCGACTGTCCGCGTTTTACTCAATGCTTCCCCTCGGTCGCTTTGTAATTCATCGACCGGCCGATCTGATCGTTTTGCGCCCCGTTTGCACCTCACTGGAAAACACTGTGCGGCGGTATAGCTCTCCTGTCCGTCTTCTTTCCGATTTTCAGCGACGGTTCGTTGGACGAATACCGGTGTTGATAAGAGGGAAAGGACGAAGACGCGGCGAGCCGTGGAAAGGACGTGCGCCAACGCGAGCTACATGAGAATCCGCGGCTTCGGAAGGACAAACGTGCGAGTGTGACGGCGCACGCCGCGCTACTGACGACGCCTGGCGTCGCGCCACCGCGCCGTAAGCCGGCCGAGACTGGCCGACGAGTACTCGCGCACGCGCCGCCGCTCGGTTCCTCGACACTTTTCCTACGGATGATTGGAAGCGTTCCCTCTAAAAACGATCCACCCTTCGGAGCAACTTGTCACAATATTTATGGTGCCTCCTGTCCACCCTTTCGTTCGGTTACCGACTGGAACGAGGTTCGATGCGTAGTCGATGCTGTTCGACGACGTTCCATCGAAGCCACCCCCTCGGCGCAAGAAGCGTAAAACGTTTGCAGGACAGTTCGAATTAAGTCGACAGTATGTACAATAAGAAAGAACAAAGGGGTGGCGAAATGCGGTCGGTCAAGTTTCGCGAGCTAAGTATTTCTGGGATACCGTGTCGCGTGCGTCGGAGCGCGGTATGAAATCGCGAGCAAATTAATTTCCCCTTAATCTCCCTTACTAATTAGTCCGGCGGAGGAGTCGCGAAGCGTAAAAAAAAGAAAAGGGAGAACGGTTATTTGCATTTATAACGACTCGCGGCGGACAGGATCTAGGGAGGATCCGCGCGAGAAGGGAAGCCGAGAACGGAGAGACAGCTGGTCGCGCCTCGAGCCTTCCGAGTGGAGACATCCGGTTTCCGGCGAGGCCGAAACTCGTCAAAATACACAAATCTCTCGCACGTCCCTCCACGGCTCGGCTAACGCTTGCTCTCCCGCGGGACGACTCTTCGCTAACTGTGCCCGGGGGTTTGCTCTCTTTCCGTTGCCCGGATAAATGTCTGCAATGAAAACGTTCCTTTTCTATCAACATAAACTTCTTCTGGAAAATAGCACGGCTAATTAGAGTCGGACACTTCTGTCCTCGTCTCCGTTTAAGACCTCTCGGTTTCAGTTCTGGTCTCTGGGGCGTTTTGGGGGCATCGAAGGGAACGAAGTTTCTGAACCGGTTCGGAAGTTTCCCCTGCTTCGTTCTTAATTATTCTTTTTCCTTTGCGACGTACGTCGCGATCGTCCCTTTCATAAGTTTTAATCCCCTCGATGCAACGATCGTTTACCACCGAACGGAACTATTTTTCTCGACGCTATCTAACAATTAGATGATAAAATGGAGCATGCAGCTGTGAGTCAGCCGCGAAAGCGACACCTGCTTGGCGATGTCGCTCCAGAGGCCAGGCAAACGCATCGGTTATCGTATATCCCCCGTCATTACTGAGAGAAAGCCTATTATTGTTCGTACACGCCGAGACAAGCGTTCTCCGTGCAGCGCGGAGCCGTGTCCGAACTTTTCTTCTCGCGTTAATGACCCCCAGGTACCCCGTCGCGAACGATAAAGCAGCGGGTGAGATCGCGAGGAATCGATCGCACGGCAACCCTGTGGCTCGGCTTTGACCCATTTCCAGCCCACTTTGCCGCACGAAAACTTTCAGATTTACCACGATTCCGGCATGCAACAGTGGCGGCAACTTCACCGGAGATCAAGCGCGATCCCAACGCAATTCGTTCACTCGCCAAACGAATACAGCTTCCTCCAGATAATTATAACCCCGGAATGAATCCAAATGGGAAGGGAAAAAAATCCGCCCAGGAAAGTGGCGAAGCAATTTACGAAACCTTGGACGCGGATCGCGCGAATGCAGGGTTCTATAGAAATTCGCATCGCTGGAGCCTTATTCGACGCTCGTATGGAAACTGGGTCTCCGTTCCAGCGTCGAGCGTGGACGCATCGACGGATAGGCGATCGCGACGGTCCAGCGGAACGCCTCGCGGATGCGCCAGCTGTTCCGGAATAACGTGCACACGGGAACGTCAGCGCAGAATGGGTACAGCCATCGTTCGTCGCCGTACACACTGCCCCACTTCGTGCCGACGTCGCGGAAAAATTAACTATTCGTCCGCGCGGCGGGCAACGCGCGCAAAGCGATCGGCGGACGTATCGAAGAGGGCAATCCTGGACCAACTCGTTGCCGAATTGCTTCCTTCCGCGGGATTGCATTGCGGCAGGGAAACGGCGAGCAGAGTGCAAACGGGACGCTCGCGATATATCGAAAGAGCTATCGGTGGTGATTAAAATGTGGCCGTCCGAAATTGCCAGCGAGATCTTCGTATTCGTTGCCGGCCAGCGAGCCGGGCTTTTAATCGACTGCGGTGTTGTTCCTGGAATCGTTCGCCGCGGTTACCGTCCGTGTTTTTCGGCCATGGCAAACGTACGACGCTCTCTGTACACGTGTTGCGCGTTTTTTTTTTTTTCGTTTTTTTTTTCATTTTTGTTTGTCGCGCTTTTCGACGGTGGACAGGAGGGAAGAACGTTTGATCATTTTTGCCGGACGTTCGACGAGGAATTCCTGCTGCGGAGGACAGATCGGTGATCAAGCTGTTGCGGTGTTTCATTTCGACGCGGCTATTCCGTGAACAAGTGGAGTACTTCTTTTTTTTTTTTAGATGGAACCTTTGCGGAAAACATTTCGCGAACGGTGAATATAAATGACGGTGGAATGCGGCGGAAGAAATGTAGGGCGTACATTCCGCGCAGCTGACCGTGCACTCGCGGTAACTCAGCAGCGATCGCCTACCGGTCAATTAAACTCCACTGTATTCGACAGGCCGGAAATAACGTTGGTTCGTAGGCCCGTCTTACGATTCCTCGGGCTCGCAAAAGAATATCGGCGGCGATATCTCGACGCGTTCGACCCGCCTTCGTCCCGTCGTCCCTTTATTAATTACGTTCGCCCCAGTCATTAATTGGCCGCGCCGCGCCGAGGAATCAAAGGACAAATTCGCGACCAATTAAATCGAAAAGAAATGGTACGAGAACAATCGCGCCGCGAGCGATCCCCCGATGCCGGCGCGATTTTAACAGCCCTTCGACCAACCCTTCCCGCCCCCGCTGTTCTCATTAACGATAAATTTTTTTCACGCCGTTGACAGACGATCGGGTCCCTCGAATTGCTAAATCCCGCGGGGGGAACGCCCGTGACGTCGGCCGCGAGCGAACACGAAAGGTTCGCCGAGCATAATCGCCCATCGAGGGGAGGGTTTAACGCGATTTGACAATCCCCGATCCCGCTGGCGTAAAAACGGATACAGTGTCGCACATTAGCGAATCGCTGCGCGACTCTCCAAGACTATACGCAGGGTGCATAATTCAACCGGCAGCCCTCGACGGTCGGGAATACTTTCCGGCATTCGATTCGTTCGACGGCCGCGACATTGCTTCGACGCAGGTTGCACCTCGTTGCGATACCGTCCTACGGATTCTCCCTAGGAAACAAGCAAACACGAGCAAGTATTTACGTTCACCCTGCAACTGCACCGCCCCCGTTCTACGAGGAGCACAATGTCGCGTTTGTTTTTCGGCGGTGCAAACAGAGAAAAACGAATACTTGAACGTCCGTCTGGCGCCATTAACCCTCGGCTAAGCACGGCTCGGTCCCGAAAACACTTGGCGGACATAAAAATCTTCGCGCAAGGGCCGGTGGTTGCCACCGTTATTTTAAAACCGTCCGCCGCTCATTTCGACCGCGCCACTTCGAAACCCTATATGCTCGCTCTAAATATATACACGCGCCTCTGATCCTCCGTGTTATATCGTAAACCTGGCCGCCCAATTACGAGTTTCCTTCTACAAACAATTACTCCCACGGAGAACACCCCATGTCCCAACGCGCGTACCCCCGACTGTATCGGTTCAATCGTCGTCGATCGTTAAGCACCGTCAAGTTCCAGGCGCGGAGCAGAGCAGAGCAAAGGAGGCATCGCGCCTCAGAACGGAAGCCGCAATAAAGCAACGTATCCAGAGGTTACCGCCGATTGAGATCTGCTAAGCGGTTGATAGCGCGACCTCCGGGGCCGACGCGAGCGCGTCGGATGCGCACGATGCACTTTAACTCGTGTTATCTACGGCTGACTATAGCCCCGGTCAGAACGAGCCAGATAAGGGGGGCAGCAGAGAGCGTAACTTTGTTTTTACGAGCTAAACCGCCCCCGTCGCCCGTCCGGAGAGACGAGGCGATTATTTTTGGCGCGGGCCGTACACCGCTTTGCGAAAACATCCTGCGTTCGCGGAAACGCGGACTTTAGTGGCCGCTTTAAACAACCGATGGAAAACACGCCGGAGGAGATTGTTGCATTTCCGACGGGATTCGTACCGTCTCCGGGATTAGTTTCGCGCGAACGAGGAACGCAATTATTTGGTGAATATCCGAGAAATAGACGGAGGAGCTCGGGCCTCAGACGCTGACCGATCGATCCGAAGAAAAAAAAGAAAAAGAACGAGAGAAAAACGAGCCGCGATCCCGTCTAATCCCGCGGGGATAAGGCTCTCCCCATTGCATTAACATAGTCCCCTGGATGATCCCGCCTCGTTTGCAGGATACTCTGAAGAACGAGCTGATAAGGACCGACCCGATCTCCCTGCCGGGGTGCTGCGAACCGAAGCTCGATGCCAAAGAGGAGGTAATTGTATTTGCATAGATTCCAGATCGGCTGTGCTTCGCGGCATTAACGCGCCGTTTCGCTGCGCCCAGTGATTAACAATAGGTGAGTTACGATGTGGTCAAGATTCGCGAGAATCGACGATGACGGACTGTCCGTAGTCGGCGCCCGGAGGATGAACAATTTCAGTGGCATTCGGGGAATCGTCTGGACCGATCTCCCTACTTCTCGAACCACGAGATACTCGGTTTTATGAATAACACAAGGGTGTACCGTGCGTAATTTAACAACGATTCAGCGTTTCTACTGAATAAGCAAGCACGAGGCGGAGGAGTGGTTCCTTTTTTTTTCTTCGGAATCAGCATCGTGCCTCCGCCAACTTCGAAGGGATTTACCGTGTCACGGAGCAGGGAAGGCGCCTCCCTTCTTCCAGCCTTTTTCCATCTCGCTTCTGTAACATCGGCGAATGTGTCGAGCGGGAACTCGAGGAGGCACTTTCGCGAGCCGGGGATTCGGCAAGTTTATAAAATACCGAGAGGGGAGCTCACAGGTTGCGTACCAGGGAAAGATTTCACGACCCTTAATCTGTTCTGGATCTCCAAGTTCCGTGCGCTGTCATTTCCTACCGGCACCCTATTGTCTTTAGGCTTATCGTACTCTCAAGATCGTCGACGACAAAGACCTCCGCTACCCCTTTTATGGGGGCCTCTATAAAAATTCCAGGACTCGATTCCGCCGGTCGGGGCGGAGCATCCTCGATAAAAGTGCCATCGAACGAGCTCCTCGATTTGCCGCTTGCGACGCGAGTGGCTCGTTGTAGTTGGAACAGTTTTAAATCAACGATAGACCGATATCCCGAATCGCGGCGTCGAAAATTCGACTCGACGGTGCTGCGTGATCGCGAAACGCGAGGCACTCGACGGATCCCGCACCCCCGCCCCCAAA
The DNA here is from genome assembly GCA_948146005.1 of Nomada fucata. NCBI lineage: Eukaryota > Metazoa > Arthropoda > Insecta > Hymenoptera > Apidae > Nomada > Nomada fucata. The sequence continues at coordinate 4,529,740 of OX411282.1, forward strand.
TGGTTCGAGAAAAAAAATGGACATTCAAGTGAACCACGCGCGGAAGTAATTTCCATGACGAAGAGCAGTTTCCAGCGCAAAGTGGAGCGAAACAAGGGTCACTGAAGAGACGAGGGAGTGGCTTCGTTAGCACAGCCTCTCCTCCTCTGTCCGTCTCCCGAAGGGTGCTTGTGGAAAGCCTTTCTCGATGACGATCGAATTTCGAAAGTCCGGCGAAAACTTGAGGAATCGATTCCCCAAGCCGACACCGAACCTTTCCCTTGTCTTCCCTTTTACGGGAATCCCGAAGAGGCGGGTATTTTCTCCCTTCCGCGTCCTTCGTTAGTAACGTTCCGCAAAATCCCTTCTCGGTGAAGTCGGCTCAAGGAAAACGTTCCCCCGACGAAACTCTCGGAAGGCTGGCCGTTCGATAGCCCCCCTGATGAAGAGCCCTTCAGCCGTCCGCGTGAGAAACGAGCGTTTTCAATGAACGATCGTAGGGACAACAATGTACGGTGAATCTTGTGTCTTACTTTAAGCACGCCGATATTGATTGATCCAAAGTAAGAGAACATTAGGAACGGTAAACGCAGCGTCGTCGCCGACGCGAACTACTTATGCAAAACTTTCTCGAGTCGAGGTAGCTCCCGACTTATCCACGGGACGCGGATTTCTTTTCCAAACTGTTCCCGCCTCCGTGCTTCCTGGCTTCGACGGCTGTCGATTCGACGGAGTCCTCGAATTAGCAAAAATTAATTAAGAAGAGAGCGGTACGAGTCAATCCTCGGTATGTTCGTTCCGGAGCCACTCTCGGTTATTTCGGCGCGAAGTAGTCGCGGAGATTTATCGACGTGCCATCCCCTTGCTGCCCTTTCGCCCCTCTTGCCCACCTTGATTTACAGCCGATAATTAAACCACCGTAAACTGGGGCGCGGATAGTAGACGGTATAAACGGTTTAACGCGCCGCTCCCGCGAGTCTCCAAAAACTTTGTTTTCGCGCAACCTCGTATTGCTTCGCGAACGAAAACTTCAACCATAAGTCAGCGGAAGCAAAACTGTTCGTCCACGCGATTTATTAGAGCCGGAGTCAATTTCGCAGGAGCTCAAGATCCTTGGCGATACAGGTACGGTGCGTACCGGTGCTCTCGTCTGTCGTAAAAGCGGGGAAAAAATAATTTATCGGGATACTCTGCAGACCGTTTACAACCCTCGCAAACGAAAGATCGCACGTGAATCGTGCGCGAAACGCAGAGTGGGCGGTAGGAGGGTAAAATGAACTTGACTCTGAAATATATACCGCCCGGCCGGCGGGCATCACACCGGCAAATACGCTAAAAGGATCATCAATTTTTCAATGGAATCCCGCACGACGAGGCTGACCGTGCGCAGCCCCGGCGAATTAAGGAGCACTTTTTCTACGAAATATATTGGAAATAAAACTACTGGAAATCGCGCGACGCGCGACGCCCATTCCACCCCACCGGCGACAGAGTCACCCTTCAAGAAATACGTCCCGGAGACAATCCGTAGGAAATAGCTGGAATTCCGTCGTCGCCACCCTCCGAAGGGCTTTGGACGCTTTCGCGTTAACCGAGACCCATTACATTACCCACTTAGCCCCTCGCTGTTACCGATTCTTCTTTTCGTTTTATTTTCTTCCCACTCTTCGTCCTGGTAGACCGATCCGTGCCAGTTACCGAAATACCGTTCCCCCCCCCCAGTGTATCGTACGGAATCTACCATTGATTAGAATTTCGGAAGCTGCGAACAATCGTCGCGATCGATCGGAATTATTCGCCAATCGGATTGCTGGACGGGGAAATTGTTCGGGCACGCCAGAAAACCATCAATCCTCGGAATAAATGCCGTCGTCCCACTTACCTGGAACAAAGAAAGGACAGAAACAATTAGATAAATAATATCACGGGTACGATCGCGACGAAGAGTCAGCGGCGATAAATTATATCGGGGGGCACGCGTAGCACGAACTTCCGTCGTTGATTCCCGCGGCGTAATTTATTCCACGCGATTTCGTTCTAATCGCGCCTAATTGTTGCACGAGCGTTAATTACGGTGTAAATGATAAAACCTGGCTTTCACGTTCGACCTGGCGAATTCGTGCGGTCGCGGTGGTCGCGAGAACATGACGAAAGTTAATTGTTGCTTCGCGGCCGTGGTCACGAATCACGCGCGTGTAATAGGCGAATAGCTGCAATAAGAATTAATAAACCTATCAACGTTCCTCTCGTTCCCGGTTCAAGAGTCATACACGCTTGACACGCGTTCCATGAATTAAGACGGCACGAGGAAGCACAATTTTCAGGTTGCACCACGATGGCGTTTACGTCGTGATAATTGAGTTTAAATTGCCGAGAGCTCGGGATCCCCGTGTTACCTACGAAGGCATCTAATCCCCCGAGCCATTGAGAGGGTTAACAGAGGCCAAAAAAACGTCGAGCCGCCCATCCGTCGAGTTGGTAATTAGCTAATGGAAATTCCTGATGGCCAAACGGGGTGGTGTAGATATTGGGCGGAGACCAGCAGAGATAAGAGGACGCAGATACGATAGAGGGTAGGGTAATGGCGGGAAATTCAAATGTATCGCTCGAATTATCCAGCCGGCAAGGGTACGCAGGTTGAGAGGACCAGCACAGACGCACCCTCCGCTCGTAACTCACCCTTGTTTTTGTCCGATACAACTAGACTTCTACCGCGAATTTCGTCTCACCAAGCACTTTCCCTCGTCTCCTTACTTTTTCCCCGTTAAAACCTTTTCATCCCTTAAGTGGTGTCGCTCTTTCCAATCGAAACGGAAATAAAAAGGAGCACGGACCGAACGAACGAACGAACGAGCGGCGGTTTTAAAGGGGCCGAGGACGACCGGGCGCCAAGGGATCGTGGAACACGATACGTGGCCCGTGAGCTTTCGCGTTTCTAATCGTCGATAAGCAAACCGGACCCCCTCGGCAGGTAAAACATCACGCGACTCGCTCGCCCAACCGCGCTATCGCATATCTATGAGTTTGTTTATTAATTATCGTGCGCAGACTAGACTTATGACTCGAGGAAAGACGAGCGAAATCCGATGGTAATCGTTGGATCGAAATCACGGCCGATGCACGAACGCGCAATACGCACGACAGCATCGTTTGTAAAACTCCCATTACCGACTCGCTCCTTTATCGCGACGACGCGATAAGAATAAATCATTCAACCGATTCGAACGCGCCGTTCCGTGCCGCGAAATTTCAACCGCCGCGGCGGAGTTCGACGAAGCGAATAGAAAACCTTTCGTCGCTCTACAGTTGTTTGCGGCAGACGAAGGAAGAAAAAAAACCGACGCAGAGAATAGACAGAAGCACGAGGAATCAGGCTCGTCGAAGAGCAACTTGTTGACGAGAGGCGATTTCAATCGCGCACAGGCTACCTTCCATTAATCTTCGACGCCCTTGCCAAATCACCGGCACGCTAATTCCCATAATTCAGTTAGACGCGCCCCATCTCCGCACAGGGGTGGCGATCCACTTCTACGCAAACTTATTTACGGGCCATGTTGGAAAATTAAGACGGATACCGGTTGTCCCCGTTCCCGTCTGAAGTTCAATAGCAACCGAGCAGATATTTACCCTCTTTTACCAACGTCGCCGACCCCTTCATCTTCGTCCCTAAATCGTCTTTTCGCGTTCCTCGTTGTAGTCGAAGAATACGGACACGTTTTATAATTCGCCTACGATTTTCCCGACCCCGGCGTTGTAACGTATCGCGGAATTACGACGGCCCGTAAAATCTCGCAAAGTCGTTACATTTCTCGTTCATATTTCAACGGTGGAGAACGCCGTTGCGAACAGGGGTGCGTCACGAACGGGGCTACGATAAATACGCGCCAGCGGTCCAACAGCCGGTGATAAATATTAGTTTAGGAATAATTGAACGATATGTTTCAACGGTGGATTGCATTGTGACAGTGACACGGACCGCCGGCCGAATCGTTGGCGTTGGTCAGACGAAACGCGTGGACGCGAGGCGGCATGAAAACGTACCGCAAATGGGCACTCTCGCGACCCAGTGGATATACTGGGTGAGCAGTTTGTGCTTAGCCTCAAATATTTCGAGCACAATGGGGCGAAGTGCGATCAGAATTGATATCAATCGCAGAATGGTTAATGGGCGGATATTAAACGAGTTTTAATTGCAAACATCGTCTCGAAACGTAAATTCGAATTAAAACGTTTCTCATTTGTATTTGAAAAGTATCCCCAGAAGTTGCGTTTAAGCCTGACAATTATCCTTTATTTTAATGCTTGTGGTTTTATGCGGTTCGCGCACCCGGTACATTAATACACCAATGCAATCAGCAAAAGCGAGCATCCATTCACTTAATTAAGCGCTTATTATTAATTAACCGTTACGAGCGCGGGCTGGAAAAGGGATAAAACGTCAAGGTGCCGCAGGCATTAATTATATTCGAATATTTCCCATGGCCAGACCCGTCCAAGCCAATTTTTCAACCGCGCACCATTCGCCCTGCACCACTCCGCCTCTATGCGATAATTATCAATTATTACATAAAGGTCCACGTGCCGTCGAGAGCTACGAATTCTGAATAGTTCCGCCATTACCCGCCCGACTATCATATTCGACGTATTTTAAATAATTCCCGCGAGACGAAAGCTTAATCCAATCGGTCGACGACGAGCTACGGTGTGCCACGATAAAGCGTCATGAGATATCCTCTCGCTCGACGCTGTCCGTTTAGTTAAGTCCACGTAATCCTGCGTCCTTCCGTATCTTCTCACTGCTTCGCTTATCTCCCTCTTTTCTCGTCACCGCCGTTTTCCGAATAAATCGTCGCCAGCAGGACTTTTGGGGGCGTTTAATACATGACCCAATTAAGAAGATAGGTACCTCGGCACGCCGTCGACATATCAATCCGAAGTACCCTCGTGGGCGTTAAAAAAAGAAAAAAATGACGATTATCACCCACGTGCGTTCGGTTCGGTCAATGCGATCGCGTAAGCGCGAGATCGTCCAGGAACTGTTTTAATCTGAAACGGATCGCGGGATAGAGTTTGGAAAATGGAAGTGCGCGCTCGCCACTAGAAAAACCCGGGACCCGTTCCGCGGAACCAACGTCTTCGCGGAAACCTTGCAAGGATTTTCACGGCACGATGACGAGGGAGGTCTAAAAGCTGTACGACTGCGGATATATTTCACCTTGGCTTTAAGGGCGGAGTTCTCCCTCGCCGATCTCGCGATCCCGATACACAGTCGTCTGAAGCGGCGGAACCGGTACAACGGATTGAGATTCCCGAAGTGAACTATCGTGTTCGGCGCCCCGGTTCCACGCGTCACCGCGACGCTGAATTTCTCGGGAAGCCGCGAGAAAGACGCGAAATCACTCACGTGCCCACGTGCTCGCCGTTCTTTTAACCCCTTGCTTCCGCTTACCCACTTTTCCACCCCCTGAGTCGCGGCACTTCACGGTTCAAATTTCCTTAGAAATCGGAAACATTCCCACGAAGAACAAGTTAGATCACTTTGAATAATCATTGAGGCAACAGTTAGCAGAACTGCCCGTGAACTGAATTATGACTCCTGGATTACAATTATTCTTCCCATTATTCCGCCGGTTTGCCATCGCTTATTTATTTCGACTGGCTGCCCCGAAACGCCGTCGGTCGGCGAAAAATCGACAGACGTAATGGATGCGCGTGTGCAATTACACAAATGCGCGGCGGATATCGGGTGCATCGCGAATATTACAAAACGGCGCGGCGATTCGCGTTGTCGAGAGCGAGAGGGCAGGCTAGTGGCGGGGTGAAAGAGGGCAAATATCTAAAAGTACGAGACCCGAATCGACGTATAAATCCATGAACAGCGCGGCGCGATCGTGCACGCTTTAGATACCTCTGCAGATTAACTCGCGAGCCCTCCTGCCCCGCGTTGCTTCGAACGCGTACATTCGTGGTGCCGCCAAGTGTCCCGCAGTAATCTTCTATGGAAGAATCGATTACGGATGGCGAACTATTGCAATTCGAAACGGGCCGAGCCCTTCGAACTCTTGGTCGGGAGAGGCAGAAATAGAATTTGAAGGCCCATTAACGCCGGACATCTGGGGAAATTAGGAGTTTCGCGGCTCGTCTCTGCGGGCTGGTCGAGTAAACGAATAGAATTCAATGGCTACACACCGGCAAACGGTTTCGTTCAAGCCCCCTCATTGCTCCCTAGAGGCGTCACGAGGGACGCTCGTCCAAATTAGTCTATATCTGGCGAACAAGAGGCTCGAGGGTGAGAGTGTTCCCAAACGGAGCTAGTTTGTTTTCGAATAGGCGACGCCTCGTCGATAGAGGAAGACGTATGGCCCTCGATCGGTATCGCTCAACGGGAGGAACGTCTTCTCGTCGAGCACGGCACGCGCAGGACTTTTGTGCCCAACAGAATTATTCCAGATCGAGCGATACCAGCGATTTATTAATATTTTTTCCTACCGAGGAAACGGGTTCGCTCGCTACTCGAATACGCGTCGCGAGCGAAGCGAACGTAACGGGACACGGTTGATCACTTAAGAGGAGATAAAGTAAACGAACCTCGTCCCGCAACGATGATCGCGTATCGTTCGTACCGTGCATGCGAAAGGAGCTTAATATTGTATCAATTATCGACTGACCATGAGGAACCAAGGGAGCCGGTATTCGAGTATCCCGCTCGCTGCGTCCTTAATCGATTTAATAACGTAATACAATGTATCGATAAACCGTAAGACAGGGCCTATTAAAGCGACCAGATATCGTACATAAATGGGAAGGAGCATAGGAGCCGGCATTGCTCCTATGACGAGGGAATCCTCTATCGACCACGCCACCCAATCTCCGTCCCGCATTAGTTTCATCGTTAACGACGTGCCTCGACGTATCTTCGTGGCCTATGTACGCGGTTTAATCGTTACGTAAGTGCATCGTGAAATGCTGGTCGCTATCTCTTTGACTGCGGAGATAATAGGTCCAATTAAGCTGCTTTCCCACGATTCGAATCGTACCGGCCTGTACACGCTACCAACGAAATCAATATCAATAACGGCCCTCTTGCGCCCCCGGCCCTCCACCCCCCGGCCCCCATCCGCCTCCTCTGGGTGCACTAAACCGCGGATATTAAATAATTTGAAGGCTTTCGCTACTGGTGATCGGTCTGTAAAATTTTCACGTATAATCCCCGGCCGAAACGGATTACGCGGACAATCGAAATTGTAACCAGCTATTCTATACGACGGAACGGAACGAAGCATCCGGATCGCGCGGAACGTTAATCCCCCGCCGCCGCCGCCGCCGCCGCCGCCGGGACTTTATTTTCTACGGCTCGGAAAGAAATGGATGACCCTTCGCTGTGGGAATCACGATGCCGGCGGGACGGGACAGGGCAGTGGAAGACGAGACACGGCGCAGCGTCGAGCAGCCCAGTCGTCTAAATATAAGCGACTGACGAACGATCTCGCTGAATTCGAGGCCTTTTCCTTCCATTTATTTTCGCGCGTGTCCGACGTCGGGCCTACCCGTTTAACGCCGCTACCAGTTGTATCGCTAAGCGTCGTTTGACCCGCTCCACGCGCCGTTTCCCCGCGGGTTTCTCCTTTTTCCGCGCTGGATAAGCCCTCTCGTCGACCACGCGACACTTTTAGATCCTCGCTCGCGCCGATGGAATCGCGTCCGATCGCGACCCGTCCCCGCTCCTCGCGAACGCCAAAAATTCCCATCGAAGCGTCGTTAAATCCGCCGCTCGCGGCGTTTAAAACGTGGACGCGAAGGGCTTCCGGAATTCGGGAAACGCTGGGGGAACGGTCGGCGGGAGCAATTGTCCCGACATTAGGAAACTCGTCGGTCGCGGACAAATTAACGCCGTTCAATTAGTTAACGAGGCGACGGGACGCGACGCGACGCGTCGCGGATACTCGCCGGTGTGCGCCGCTTCCGTTTCTCGCGGGTCTGCGGCCACGGGCTTCTCTATTTGCCAAGCTAATGACTAGTTTCCCGGGTGTTCGGTAATCAAGCGAACAAAGGAAGCCGCCCCCCTCCCGGTCACGTCGAGTGTCCGTCGGAGGGGCCGCCGGTTTCGAGTCGTCCGCAACTTCGACGTCTACGACGCGGCTGTGCAAACCCCATGGCGACGCTCTTGCCGGTAAATCGACCGGCCATATCCAAGGCCTCGCTGGACCGTTCGAGCGGGGTTTCCAATAGTCGGAACGATTGCGAACGAGGACCGCTACACCGGGCGTACATAATTAATTTCACCGGCTGTAAAGCCCGATGCGAAAACCCGTACCGGGGATGGGACAGGGGAATTTTTTTCGCCCCCCGCGAGGGTGTGGAACGATGTGAAAGCGGAAGGGTTGCAGGGAGCGTAATCTTTTAATGTCCGAATTCGTAATTATCGAACAATTTTGAAACCGTTTTACGGTATCGGCGCGGTGTATTGTATTATGAATTCAGCGGTAAATGATACCGACGGAAGTCGTAATAGAAGGCGCAATTGCATATACCGAGGCATTGGGTAAGAAAATAGGGAGATAAAAGAGTCGCCGGCTATCTGGTATATTTGTGTTTAAATAGCCAATGATTTCCGAGGTCCCTGTTATTTTATGCTGCGAACACGTCGCAACAATACCGAGCCACGTATAGCGAATGTAACGAAACGACGGGCCGTCGATGGATATCGGCGGACGACGGATACGAATCTGTCCCGGGGTTACATCCGACGACGGGTCGTAAACAGCGAAACGCGATTGTCGGTCGCGGGGCAGCTCAGGGTCCGTTTTACCGACCATTCGGTTTTGTTTCTAATTTAGATAAAGACCGTCCGCGAGAACGTACCGATCGCGAGCAATCCCGCTGTCAATGATACGGGAACGATTGTCCATCTCTGTTCGACCGGTGTTATCTGTTTTGTCTATTAGAAACGAAAACGCGAGAAGATAAATTTGTTCGGGCAATTTGCGTGCGTCGCGATAACGAATACGGGTTTACTGCGCGCTCTGTTCCTATATAAAGCGGAATAGCTGTTCGGACGAGAAGTTTTCAAGGAACCGCGAGAACGACGCGTTAATCGAAGATGAACCGACTATTTCTGCTCCTACTACTAGTGTACGTCGTTGCTGCAACGCGGTGCATCATCAAAGACGACAAGGTACGAAGATACGAGCTCGCTCTGCCGAACAAACGCGTGCCCCAATCGTTTCTTGTAAATCGCGATCATGTATTAATCGTCCTTGGTACTTCGCCCGCAGGACGAACCCGAGGTTCACGTGATCCGCTTAGGAGATCGCAGTGGAGAGTCAGTGAGTAAAAGAAGCTTTCGCTTAGATCGTTTTGTACTAAATCACTCGTCGTGATCGACGAATTTCTCCCGGGTCTTGCGGCCAGAGATATAGAAAATAGTCGGGAACAGTTGAGCAACGATGTAGAACTGTTCGTGATACGTTTGCTCGATTGAATTGTCCCTTGACGAGGTTTTCGTTTGATCGACAGGACGAGTCGGACGTAATCGCGCTGCAGATCCCGGACAGCCGAAGCAAACGGGGAACCCGTGAAACATGCAAGAAGGACAGCAATTGCACCAAGGGCATGGTCTGCGTTCCTTACCTGGGGTGCAGTAAGTATAGAGCGAGCTGCTTGATTAATCGACAGCGAGACATTTTTTCGTTCGCCATTCGTTTCCAGTCAAGGGACATCGAAAAGATCGTGCCTCGGCGAATCCCCCGAACATCGCATGATCTACTGGTCTTCAATTAACGCAGCAACGGAGGAGTAATTTTGTTACTGTCCCCGCGTAGTAGGAACGTGTACCCTATGCAGTCAACGTTTCAATAAATCAACTGGCATTTATTTGCCCCGCCTTGTATCTAACCCCAGCGGATTCTTTTTCAAACGATAATGGAACTCACGTACGTTTAGCAACATTGGCACGGAAACGAAAAGGCTGAGCAAGGTAAGAGAAGAGTCACGGTGAAATGAATGGCACGGTACGATCGGGTCTCATTAACGCGAGAAACAAGAAAACTAGCGTGGAGCGTAAGAAAAGGGAATTCAGTCATCGTAAATTTATTGGGAACAACTGGCTGCTTGGCAGAGATCCCCGACTCTGTCTTAACCGCAATCTCGCGGAACCGGCCGAGGAAGGGGCTCTTGGATTTACAGTTAAAATCAATTAGCCCCTAATTGGCTTCGAAAGGTTTATCGTGAGTATCGTTTATTGGAAAGACGGCCAGCCTAGGGGGGGGGGGGGGCAAGTTCGGAGTGAGATTGATCGTCCTCGACTCGAGGCATTGCCCGGGCTTTTAAATACAAATCCGGAGGAAATAATTTCGCAGCGGCGACAATCTATGGTCGAGTAATTCGAAAGTTTCGATGGTTTAAGATACGCCGGCAAAGATCAGCCGGCAGCCGGCGAAAAGTTCTCCGAGCGGCGATAAAACTGTTTGCCACTCGTCAACGTAAAAGCGAGTTGAGGAGCTCACACGGTCTCCCGGCATTATCCTATCGAACACCGATAAAAGCGCCTCAATTCCGACTTCAGGTTACGATCGAAACTTCTGGAAAGGAGCTCGATCCGCGACACGGCACGTGAGAGCAAAACCCGACCGCCACGCTTATCGTTTCGAGAATATTCCGCCTGTAAACGAGACGGGGCGAGAAAAGGCCTCGTAAAACCCGGGAAAAGTTGGCAGCGGCGAAGATTTACGATTCCAGCAGGAAAAACGCGACAATCGTAATATCCTTTCCTTGTGCACACTCGGATGGCGATTTTTCATACGCGTACCCACCTCTTCGCCGCCCACGTTGGTGTAGCTGTTTAATTCTTCTTTAATACCGGAGAAACGAAGCTACACCTGCTGGCGGAAAATAAGAGCCGGCGACTTTTTCCGCGCAGATAAGATAGGACGCCCTGGAACTCTACAAACGATCGTGGAACTCGAAACACGTGCCGTCGGGGGGTTTACGAAATCCGTAATAAACTTCATCGCGCTCTCGTCACATAGAGATTCACTGAGAAATTGCCAACCGTGATCGAGGTCCCCGGCGAATCGGGTAGAAAAAGAAATATATGGAAAATACGAAGGATCGTGATCTCCTCCTCTTCGTGCGCATCAGCGAAAGCAAAGTGTCGCGGTGCAGCTGAAAGAAACTCGACGACTAAGAAACTTTGCGGTACGTGCTGGTCGTGGTCTGAAGAACGATCGTTATAAGCTTTCGTTATGCTCGTCTCCGATCGCGTGGGTGGCTGCGGAAGGGAGGAAAAATCGTTGCGGAAAGATGGCGAGGGCGAGAGAGAGAAAGGGAGAGAGTAGAATCGAAGAAAGAACGAGAGGCACAAGCAAAAGGGAATGAAAAACTCGGCGGGAAGAAACGCGATATTTCAGCGGCGGGGGTCCGCGATTAATTGCCAAAATAACTGCAGACACGAGGAATCGTTTAGGCACGACTCTCGGAACATTGTTTACCGTGGATACAGCCGGCTGGAATGTATGTCCCCGTGGACACGCGGGACATAATATACGGGGACAGTTACCGCCCTCGGCGACGTATATTACCCCCCACCTAAGTGGCGCTCTTTCGTTCGTCCTGGCGTACAACCGCGGTGAAATATTCCGCGTGGCTCGCGCCAGACACCCGCATGATTCAGGAGATGCCGATCGATCGTTTCGAGGTCCATCGACGCACCTACGGCACACCGTTCGCCTAGGACGCGGCCTCGTGCAGCTGACACGTGCGCCCCGCTTCGATGCACCGCTCTCGCCCTCGAGTCGCGCGATATTATGGAAGACGAATACCCCGTGGCTCCAGAGCGGGACACTACGTTCGACGCTGAATTAGATCTTCGACTTGTTCCGCCGTCCGTCCCGTATAATATTCGGCGCCGCGTTATTACTAGAATGAAGTTTGGATCCGTGCCAATTTAACGCTAGGTGCGGCGCATATTTTGCGAAGCAGGGCGCCGTCGTTCGTATAAACGTAATCCGTGCAAAGTTCTCGATAACGAGAGGGAAGGTGTGCAAGGGGCGCCGCGGCCGAAGCAACAGTTGGAGGCAATTCTATTCACGTTCCCTATAATTATTCGACGGCAAGCGTCCGATCTCTTCCGCGGCTCGACTCGTATCCGTCGTTCGTTTGCTGGAACGTTTCTGATCAAGCGAATTGTCGAACGAGTATCGCGTCGAATACGACCGGCCACTTTCGCAGATACATCGTAAACAAAGCAGCTCCTTGCTAGAGAAGTACGGCGTCCATCGGTCCCTCGAAAAGCACAAGAACCGTAACAAGAGGAGCCATCAACATTTCCACGAACAGCGAACGAGCGACCGGAGGACAGGGCTGATTAAAGCCCGTACTCGCGGTCGACTTGGCCCGCGACAAACAGCCCTGTCGAGGCGACCAGCAATCGAGTCGTTCAGCCATGCCCGGAACCTTTAACCCCGTGCACGACAAGGCCTCCGGGGAATCCGTCGCGGTGCAAGACCAGCAAAACCAAGGTGTCGCTCGAGCGGCACGCCGCGAGCTTTATTTCCGTCCGCGATCCGCTTCGAGGCGCGGCGAATTTACTGCGGCGCGGCGTGTTCCGCGGGTGATAAATAAAATGCACGGGGAGGAAGACGACGCGTCGGAAGGGATGAGGGCGAGCGGAAGAAAGGAACGGCCGTGACGGCGCGTCTCGTTTCGAGGCACGCGTGAACCTTTCACGACCGTGACTCGTACTAGACGGCATTTAAATTGACCGGAGAAAAATGTCGCCAACAAGGACGATCTTGGCCGTGACGCGGAGCTTTTAGCGCCGCTATTCTCGCTATCGATCCCCGAGTCCGTCTCCCATGCTGGAACTCGCGCCGCGAATTAATAAACCTTCTCCTCCCGGCCCCGTTGACGTTTATTCAAACGTTTCCTCGGTGTCGCGATTTCGCGCGATTATGTAGGTTCGCGCGGGGAACTCGCGTGGGCGAGAGTGCCGAATGATGTTTGCCGACATCCTCGCCGGGACTGTCAGGGGAGGCCTCTCGGTCTGACAAATTCGCAGCGCGACGCGGTCAGTGCGAAAGGCGAACAGTTTGTGAGCTGGTGAGCGACCGATCGGCCCGGCCGAGAATTATCATCACACTCTGGGATCTTGGAAAGGAATCGTGGACGGGAGCTCGAGCGAGCGCACTACCTCAATTAAATCGCGTGCACCCCGCGTATTACGAATTTCAGGCAAACAAAGAAAGAACGGAATTAGAGGAAGGGCTGTGCCCCCGAAATTTTCGTCCGTCGTCCGACGGTATCGTTAAATATTAAAGTTAACAGGTACCGGTCGGCAAAGATCATAATTACCGCGTAAGTTCCACGGCTCGTGAATGTTGCATCGCGGCACGGACAAAAGAGGCTGGCCACGGATTTAATACGCACGGGTGAAAGAGCAATCAGCTTTGAGACACGTGCGCCGCGTAATATCAATTTCTTTTGACGCGAAGGAAACCTCTGACCCGCGCGCGCACAGGTCACGGGGAACAGGAAACAGTTAATTTCGTTGGGCGAACGGCGAATAGAAAAATTCATAGAAACCGGCGAGCCCTGCGAGTGCCGGTGACGCGCGTACGCCAGAGGAAAGAAAAACCCCGAGAAAAACGAGGGCGAGAGAAAGAGAGAAAGGGAGACGGGCCCGTTAGCGGCCATGAAAGTCATAAAGAGACAGCAAATCTTTTCATTATCGCCCCGCGTAAGTGATACGTATATCATACTAAAGCGACCATTTCTCCAGCGTTATATCCGGAGGAGGCTGATCCAGCCGTCAGCATGGAACCATCGTCGTCGGACGGTTTTCGTGCCACGTTTCCGCGTAAGTGCGTACGAGGATTAACCGTGGGTCGTTTCATTTCTATTGCCCGCAACCTCCAACAGTTTTTCATACAGGCACCGAGTTATTTCCCTTCTTCCGAGCAATATCAAACGCTGTTTCTATCGGGAGGTTGATTCCGCTTACGACCGACGAATCTGACGCGAGCTCACCGAGAAATACATATATTCTGTTCTCGAACACGTAAGCGCCATATAATTGCAACTCACGGCGGAGTTTATCGTCCACGGGGGCTGTTAACATAATGGGAAGCTTTACGGCGGTGAATTAATTCTTCTTTCGTGCAGGGAGACCGAACTTCATCGACCTTTCGTGTGCAGATAGCATCGTGCCTCCTCGCTGGGACGCCCGTTGCTGCTCAATTAAACGTATTAGATCCTCCGTCGTGCATTGTGCTTTTCATACCGTTCCTCGGACCGCGGCGCACGGCCTCTTGCCATTAGACGCAGGACACATTCGAATATAAATCGTTCATAAAATATGAAATTAAACGCGAACTGCCCCGATGAAACTCGTAACTGGCGTAGATTCGAAATCGCGTAGCGGCGAGTTAACGTTTCGGCGCAACCGGATCGGGAGGGGGTCGTAATGGACAGCCCGATTTCTGCGACAGCGCGACGTATTCGGCGGTGGCCGTTCGAAGCCAGTAAAATAATAATGACCGAGGTAACGCTGCCCGAGTCTAAGTCACCCCTCGGCCTATAGTTCTCTTTTACGGCTGAAAATTACGGCCGCGCGACCCTCCTACACGTTTATGGCCCTCGACGACGCACCGTCGCAGCTCCTGGTCAATCCGAAGTCCACGTATTTCGACAGATTTTTCAGTCGCCTCCCCGAGCATCGTTCCCCGTTTCTTCCAGAAAATAGACCACCATTTACGACCAATGATGATCGTCAACGTCAAAAGTGATTACGATAATTCCGGAAGATTTACGTTCGAGTCCGCGGGGTCCGCGAGAATGTGCTCCCGGCGCCTACGGTGAATCACAATCGTAAAAGCACGAGAATTCATCCGATTAAAGCGGTTGTTCGCGAGGCATGTTGTCGCCTTCCGCGAAATTGAAGTTTCATCCGCCGGCAAGCGCGGCGGGCGATATGGAAAAATAGATGTAGACGGTCGAGCACGTAATATCCCCGTAGTCTCCGGCGAGGAGGACGAGCGCCCTCGAGCACGCTGTTCGCGCGTCGAGAGGCATCCCCGCTGGATTGTCGGTGAAAAATTGACGGGAGCGACAAGCCGGATCCCGATCGCGCCACCTTTTAATATGGGATAATTGGAAAAGTTTCCGCGTGGCCCCATGCGGCGGCGCATTGATCCGCCGGAAAAAAAAGCGACAGCTTACGGAAACTAAGTCCCCCGGAACGCGTGTCTGATCCCGACGAGTTCTCCACTTGATTTTTCTCCATTCCCTCGCTTCTCCCGATCTCCCCCGCCCTGGTCTCGTAACCGTCGGGTACGTAGCACACGTGTACGTGCACGCACGTTCTCCCCGCCGCCTGTGCTGGCTCCGAACTCGTAAGATTTCCCGTGTGCCTTCGCCACGCGTTTCCACGCGCACTCACCGTACAACCGTCAGCCGAGACCGGCCAGGCTTTAATCTACGCGATGCTACGTGAGGTGTTTGCGGTTCTGCCAACCCCTCGTTTTCTCTTCTAAGGTCGGCCTCCGTCTTTCTCCGACGTTCATGCAAACGAGACCCTTGGCTCGTCTCTTCTTCAGCCCCACCCCCCCTGTCTCCCTTTAATCTTCGTACCCGCGAAGATCCCACCACTCGTCGAAAATCTAGCACTGCCTCCGCGGAGGATTTATATTTCTTTCCTGCTGCTCGCTTCACTCTTTCGTCGAATCGGATTTCCCGGGAATAAAAATATCGATTACTCGCCCGATGATGAACAAACGTTGCGCAGATTAATTCTTGTAATTTTTGTAATTTTGTTTCTTGTAATTACCCGGTTACACGGGAGGAAGAGCCGAGGAGATTTTAATATTTGTTCCCGGGGAGAAAAAGGTGAAAAGCGCAGTCAGCCCGGACAGACCCAGGCCGCTCCCGGGGGCGGTTTACGTTTTGTTCGCCGTGGCCCCGAAAGAAAAGCTTGGCCGGTCGAAAGTTTACATGGGCCGGCAGGACGGTGGGAGTGGCGGTTAAAAAACTCGCCGTTTCGGATACGACGGAAGAAGCTACGAAATTCGTGGGCATCCGTTCGTAAGGGGAGCAATGCCGAGACGCAGACGTTCGAGGGAGCTGCGTACACCCAACAGGATCAAAGGTGATCCCGCCTGGCAAGGACTTGCCAGCGCTAAGCGCATCGCCGCTGCTATCTAGCTGTTTCAGAAGTTGCCCTGTACCCTGGTGGGACGCAATTTCGTGAGGATAATTTAAAAATCGCGGGATTAACGGTAAGCCTGCCTCGTATATTGGCTTATCCTGGCCGGCGGCGGTGTCAGCTCGGTCTGTATTAAAGCCAAGCCGCGATAATAATGGCCAATAACGATCGTTTTATACTCGACGATTCGCTCGATCGCGATAGAGCTTAAAAACCCGAGTCGCCATTTTCCGCGGCGGCTAATTATTGCGTCGCCCGATATAAATTGGAATTTTTGTCTCGGTCGATGGTACGGGCACGGCTGAAATCTGGCTGCTGGTCTTCTGCATTCCTCCCTTTTTCTCCCCCCCTCCCTGTATTTCGACGGGCATCGTTGTCGTCGAAAATCGGGCACGTACGAAACCACACGACTGGAGGAGAATTCCATACGCGGCCACCACGAGAATAATCGAGGCCTGACGACTAGCAAGATCAACCGGCGTCCGTCGAGCCCCGATTGCACCTGGATCTACAACTCTTGTATCGTCTGGTTCGCGTTCCGCGAAAGCGTATAGCATAAATCGAGCCGTGGATCACGATTTTCGACCGAACCGTCGACCATTGGACGCCGCGCACTATCACTGGATCTTCGATTTTCGCTACCCTTCCGTCCTCGAGCTGTTGGCGTTCGTGGGAAACGTTTAACGTTCCCGGCGGCTTACACGCCTAAAGGGAAGGTGACGCGAGCAAGAAATCTCGACGACTTTTATCGGCCAGATAGTATATCGAATGAATTTCGTTCCGCCGCTCCGGGCAGACAAACGGGCACGTTTTCGAAACGATTTCCTCGGGGCCGTTTAGAGGTATACACCCCTGAAACGGAACAAGCATCGTAGCTTAATTCGAGAGATCGCAGAGAACCGTTCCGACCCCACGAGACGAACCGACGGGGGATAGTAATCGGGCGTCGTTAGGGGGTCCGCACAATGCGTGCCAGGATGCGATTCCACGATACCACCCCCATTGTCTATCGGAATCCACCCTTGTCTCGATCCTGCGAGCCTCATCCGTGACGACTGACTGCGGTTTAACCTCGGCGGTTTAGCACGCTCAAACGAGCCCGTTGTCGGTCCCTCTTCTCTTTCCCATCTCTCTTCGACCACTCTTCTATCGACGACACGCATGCCTCGTGATCTCTGCTTGGCGCAATTTACAGACACCCCCGCACGAGCCGGTGAAATGATCATTCGGTGGTCGCGAGGAAGTTCCTTCGGGATTGAGATAACGAATTGTGAATTGTGCGTGGTAGTTTCACTTTGTCGCCCCCCGTTGTTCGGTCCTCGGGACCTCGATCCGCCGGCGTTCGAGTGACCCGAGGTGTACCGTAGACAGACCGCAAGGTTTCGCTCGAGGTGTGAAAGAATTGCGAAGAAGATCGTAGCGTCAATTCTGACGCGGTCGTTGGAAAGGACAGGCTGGGATCTTTGTATCCGTAACGAATTTCGGCATGCAAAAAGTATCTCCGCGTACTTACGGATATTGAAATTCGCGGACGTTTGGCAGACCCGGGGTAAAAAGTAAGTATATACGGGCGGGAGGAATTCCTGCACGGCAGGATGCAAACAGACGGGACAAAAAGTAGAGCACGTAGGAGCCATAAATATCCCGTGGAACGACAGAATCGTCCGTAATACCCTGTCCGCTACAAGCTTCGAGCGAATTTGGCTATTAATTTTCAGCGCCGGCGTAAGTGCTCTCAAGCCCTGAGAAATCGTCAAGCGGAGGACATGCTGAAGAACAGCTGCATCGATATTTAAAACTGACCAAACTATATTTCGTCCCCTTTTCCTATTTCGATCCCAGCTATCCACCTACATTGTTCACTGTCAACAAGGGGTTTGCCGAACTTCGTCCATAAAATCGAACGACCGGTTGCCCGTGGTAACCCCAAAAATTCTTCCGCAACTACCGTTCCCTTCGGACCATATCGTTCGAGAAACGAAATCTCGCGATAAATTCTCCCCGCGTTCGAGGCTTTGTATCCCGGCCGTTTTACATATTGTTTCGATACACCGATGACGCCAGTGTCTCGTACGAAGGAAGCTTGCAATCCTCGAAGGATAATGCGGCTTCCCGACGAACTGGAACGCTCCTCGAAGGGTCGATCTGAACGCGACACGAATATAAATGCGGCTATTAGAGACGTTTCCGTTGTGTGCCGCGGCACGCGAATAGGAAATGATCCGCGGCAAACAGAGAATCTCGGTGACATCTTGAAACGATCTGGCGAGCGATATTTACGTGCTTCAACGGCGGAGAGAAACACCTGCACCTGTACTTTCCGCTTCTGTCGAAATTCTTAAAACTACGCGTCTATATTTTAGCAGCGATTTGGACGTTAGAATATGTACCGAATGTTCGAACGAGTTGGTCGAAACGGATGAAAGGAGTAACGACGAGTAAAGAAAAAAACGAAGGATCGTCGGAAACTATCGTATAAATTCATGTCACTGCAATACATTACGCGTACATTGATATTTAACGTGCTCGTAATGTACACGTAACGTTCACATTATAGCGTCTCGCAAAAGAAACATATGTATCCATTTAATGTGCACGAGTCACCCCGCTCAACGTTCGAGGCATCCCCCTTTCCTAGCGAGAGTCACTCGATCTACATCCCCTTCGAAATCGGTCAACTTCGAACGGCCCCCCACCGAATCTCCGGTAAAAGCAATCGCGAGAAAAGGGGAGAGAGTCGAAACGACCGGGATACCGTGGAATTGGGAATTTCGCCAACTTACGAGCCACTGATTGCAAAGCACCTTAAAAAAGGGAGCAACTTTTCCACTCGCGGCGGCCATTCGTTGCGTTCATCGCGAACGATTCTCTCTCGCCACATTATTTTCAAACTTCTCGAGGATCGCTGCTCGTTTCCAAGCGGGGCTTAGCCTACTTTCGAGTTGGACCGGCATTCGAGGGGAGTGATTTCGCAACTTGAAGACTCCCCGCGTAGGAGGACATCGGGAACATTTCCACGACGGATCTCGACGGGCCGCGATAGCTGTTTCTCAAATAACAAACGTCGTTACCGGGATAACAGGTGAGCAATCTCGTACCAGATTCTGGAACTATCGCGATTCCTCGTCAAACAACTTAACTCTCGAGATTGAAACCGCGTTCAATTTTATCATCGAGGTACGTTTGGTGAAAAGTAACAGAGAGAGGAAACGGGCGACGCGATATCATACATCCCTCGGTATCGTCGATCATATTCGAGTGGCTACAATTCGCGTGAGTCTCGTTACCGCCACTGCATTAATTCATGATCGTCCGTGTCCCAAGTTTGTCGTCTGAGCGTTCAAAAGGCCTGCTCCTTGGCCGAGCAAGTAGCCTAATCAGTACGAGACTCGAAGAGGACCCACGAACCGAGGCGAATCACCATCGCCTCGGCCATGTCCGCAGTGGCGAAATTCAATCCTGAGCGGAAGACCGCCGAGAAATAATTAGCACGGCAGCCTAGGTCCCTTTAAGGTTCCTGATCCAGGGGGATCGCCGACGTAATCCCCCAAATATGAATATAATTTGCTGGCAAAGAGAGGGAGATACAGGTCGGACAGGATACGAGCTCGGAGGAAGCCGTCAGAGCGGAAGCTGACTCGTGGATCAACCGCCGTCGTAATTGTGTTTCCTTCGCTGACAACCTGTCGCCGATAATGAATATCAAAACGTCACACGGATCTACGTTCTTTTTTTTTCTTCCCGTTTCGCTTCTTTTTTTTCCTGTTTAAGTTTACTACCGTTCGCGTTTCGAAATTCTCATAGATCTCACTGAGCGGACGCCCCGCGACAGAGAAGCGTAATATATTTTCCGCGAGGGCGGTGAGGTGCAGGTGAGGGGGTCATTTTCACGCGTCAAACGTCGACACGTCAATGCGTCCGGCCGCGACGCGAAATTTCGCTTTTCCAACCCCTTTTCATAGCCCGGCGACTATTTTATTATACCGACGCGAGGGTAGTATTTTCTCGTCTTAATTGCGGAAAATGTTGCCGTTCGTATGTGGCATTGATCGTTAATTATTCGCCTGCGGCGCAACACTGCTTCCTCGACAGGATGGAAACGTAGCTATTGTCTGTTTTGTTCTTTTTTTTTGTTTGTATATTGTCTGGATTTTTGCTTGTTAAACAGTCGCGCCCGTGGAACGGCCTCGCGTCGCAACGTCAAATAATTTGTATAGCCTGCGCGATTCACGCCTTCCTACGTATTTATTACATTTCTAACCGCGACCGCCTGGACTAATTGAGATGCAAACCAGCACAATACAAATATTTTCAGGGATCCACGCAATTACATAATTGTTGGTTAAGCACGATCGACCCTCCACTCGGTGGTGTCGAATTTTCTCAGCCCCTAGCAGGGGTGTCTGGCGGCGAGGCACGAAATTTCGCAAGCGGAACTAGACGCAGTGATTGTGCGTGAGCCTATACGAGACGAAGGACGCTTCCTGGAATTTGGCTCCTTGCTCGCTAATGGGCCCGAATAGTTGAGATATTTTTGGCGACCGCTCGCTGTGCTCATGGACGTCTGAATAGGTGCTAGGCCACGGGGGAATCTTGGATCGCTCAACCCCTTGACCGCATTCTCCAGGGGTGCATCGGGAATGCTATCCTCGGTGAAACCAGAAGTCGAAGAACCGATATAAAGCCGCCCCTGTACTGTGCATTGTGCCACGATACGCCCCACTCCTATTCTTCCATATGCATAAGCTTGCTTCGTCCGTGTCTCGCATAATCGGTCGTAATACCCGACAGGCGCGGATCCGATTGTCTCTGTTCGCGTAAATTCGAACGGATATCGGTTACGTGGTTCAGAGCTATCGAAATTGAAAAGGGATGCGCGCAATGGATGTTCGATACGTCGTACGAGACGTCGCGCGACCAGGGGTGGTTTAAACGAACAAATTTCCATCGCGTGCATTCATCTGGAACGATTAATCTCGCCCCAATAATATTTGTCTCCGGTGGCGGGGTGCGGCCGTGCTCTTTATCATCCCTCGGTGATTTCGTTTCCACGTTTTTCTACTCGTTCCATATCCTCTGCTAGTGGCGCGAGGGGTAAGATCGCCGAATCGTAGCCACGAAAACCGAAATTGCCTGTTCAACGAGAAGTCAGCAGCAGGCCGCCGCTCAAAAACCCATTATCCGAGCATTATCATCTTTAATTTGTTTTCGCACCGGATTATCTTAGGGGATTAGTCCGTCTCCTTTTCCCGTCGCTCTTCTTTTTGCCGCTCGCTGATCTCTCAATCTTCCATTCGTGCCCTCTCCGTCCGAGGGACGAGATTCATCGACAGGAGCTGGCAATTACGAAGACCCCGGGATCGGAAGGAGGAACAAGAGTATCTTCGTGCGCAATCGATGCTCGACTCGTCTCTCAATGGCTCATCGAACGAATTCTCTGACGCGAAATCTGACGGATCGATCGGTGAAATTATCATGCTTCGTACGAACGAAATTCGCTCGCACGTTATATACATCCTGCAATTATTATTCTACAATGCACCTCCCAGAATACGAATGCGGATATAAATATTAAAATCAAACACACGAAAGCCGCGTAAATGCAAATCCGACACGCGTTTTAATGACCGAATGGAACACAATAATTGCGCGATACTTGAATAAAAAAAGAACAGAATAAAAAGGCAAGCTCTTAATGAAATACGCGCCTCATTAGCGCACGGAGGAACAAGAATTTTTAATTGAAATTCATATTTCTCCCGGTAAAATGAACGGTAACGCCACCTTCGTCGTTGGTGTGGAAAGCGGTACAGGGACCTAACGCGGATGATAAACGTAGGAAACTGCAGCCTGGCAATCGATGTGCATACCGGGTCACAGACCAATATAATACGATTCCTGCGATAAACGTGTCTGCGAACGATTAGTGTTCGCATTCGGTCTCGAGCGAAGTGCACTAGTCGAGATTTTACTGTAACTTCATAAAAACATAAATATGTATTCGACATACGCGATGTGCGAGGTTCGACGGTGTCAAAAGATTCTAGAAAACGATCTGAACGTTCGCTAAGGTAGGAAATGAAATTTGAATAAAGCTAAGGCAAGACAAACATTCGTATGATGGAAATAGTTTGCTTATTCTATAGTGTAACGAACATTGTAAAGCTTTTATTACTCAGATGCGTCTATTATTACTAATAAATATATTTGTATCCCACTATTCGACTAATATCCATTCTGTCATACTTGTAACAGAAAATATGCAGCTCGACACGATATTCAAAAACACCCGCCTTAAAAACTAACGGAAAGACAGCAGCACCCACCCCTCCCCCCACCCGCCCTCCCCGTCATAGTCATCAGCCAATTAGCGCAATCTATTTCAAAACTCTGCCTCTTTCGCCCAACGGATCTCGTAGTGAATAGACGTGCTCAGAGTGTTCGTCGAATTAAGGTACGTCACATAGCCTAATATATTCTCGAAAACGGGAATTGGTATACGCATCGCCTTTATTTCCCTGTCTTCTAAGTTTTCTGTAGTTTCTTTGTTAATATTAATGAATATTTCGCGAAGATATTACGCTGAAAATATTGTGCAGTCACACCGCGTGGCGTGCATTTTCAAATCGACTCGAGGATGCATATACGCAGTATCTTTTACGTATGCGTATACGTATCTCAGCTCAGAATTCCATTATCTGGGAGCATATTCTGCAGTTTCTAGCAATATCGCTATAATATTGGCGATTATTGATCCATTTATCGCAAATTTCAGATGGATTCTGTTCTATGACGTATCTTTCGCTTGCTTTGAATCAGAGATGGCGCGAACGGAACACTTTCGAACGATAATGCGCACGAGCAGAGTGAAGCGGCGCCATATTGTCAAATCAACTTGTCGCTGACAGGTAAGCTTTCTTGTAATTTCTGATCGAAATAAGTAGAATTCCAGCAATACGTCTCTGTTGAATTATAATTCCGTATCACGTATAATACTTGCATGATGTAGAGTCGCGTTGTAAACAAGTAGTAACATAATACGAGCGATTATTTCCGCGTATTTCTTTGTTGTTTATACCGGTGGCCGGGCGCTTGTTTTTCTGGGAAATATCGACAATTTATCGCGAAACAAAAAAAGACACGCACAAGTAACGTATGCGTTGAAATATTTCTAGGAAACGCAAGCGATCGCAAACAGAAATTATGTTTGGCTTTAGTCGGCTATCGAACATAGCCTAACGTGAACGGACAATAGCGAGGATACTCATTCTACCACGTGACACCGTGCTGACAAAACACATGGAAGGCATCTCAGTAAGGTGCGTTTATAATAGCTACACCACAATTATTTTCACTCTATTACCGGTGCTGTTTATAAAATAGGATTGTAATTACCACTTCACGTAATATTGTGAATATTTACTAAATCTTATGTTAACATCATGTGCCTATACATTTGCAAATCGAATATTTACGTTTTCTACAGAATTCGAGTTGAATTAATCCTTTAGCATATCACAATTATCATTACTTTTGTGCACTTGCTTAATTTCCTTGTTATTTTTTGTTATAGGAATATGGAGAGTTGATTATATGGAATAGGGTACGCTAGTAGCTACAATGATCCCCAATAATTCAATCCTGCCAAGGCCTGTGTATGTGAGCATTTTAATTATATTTGGATATTGGTTTTATATAATGACTCAATGACTGCTGAAACTAAGATGAAACAACCACAATTAATATTCTTATAAAAACAATTAGATTATCTATACCAATTACAATTAAGTAATTGCAATTGGTATAGGATTTTTTATTTTGCACTTTTTGCGAAATGCATATGTTTTTATATTTTATATTTAAAAACATATGCAATAACTGATTGCATTTCTTATTGTATTGTTAATCTTGCATATTCTCATTTCATATTTTCATATTTTTAATGCACACTTGCATTTTTCGTGGATACTTTCATATTTTTAATGTATATGAACATATTTATAATGCATATTTACGTATTTTTCGTGCACACTTGCATGTTTCTCATGCACATTTGATTATTTTTTATGTATATGTACATATTTTTCATGCATATTTGCACATTCTTAATGCATATTTACATGTTTTTCATGCGTATTTACGTATTTTTCATGCACATTTACATATTTTTAAGGCATATTTATATATTTGTAATACGTATTTACATATTTTTCATGAAAATTTTGTGACCGCGCGCAATGCAGTCGGTAGAGTCAGTGTTTGCTTCGAAGTTTTCTAGCTTTTCCAGAGCAAGTGGCTCTGTTTAAATTTTCGATCACATTTTAGCTACACGCGTTTGAGAATCAGTGTTGCGTACCAATTATTAATAGTATTATCAGAGCACCGGTGCTCCTTTTCAATTATTTCAATCGCGAAAGTAGCATCTTAATTTTTTCGCCGATATTATCTGCGGTCGCATACATAGTCTTTTATTTCTATTTTTTTTCTCATATTCGACATCGGAAGTAGAGTCAGTGCATCACTGAAGGGGATGTTGTATGCGACACTGGCAAAGTGAGAAATGTAAGTATCTCTGAAACAATTCTCAGTTTCCTGTGAAGCACTAAATTCTGTAGATTTAACAATACATTTTAATCTTCTTTGCTTTTTTGTTTAGTTACAGATTACATACTTCCTGACGCTTGGACTGAATTGAGCTGCCTCGGTGAGGTTCCTGATCGACGTCTACGAGTACTAGGTCTATTTTTGCAATCAACGAGTTGGTGAGTCGCATGCGTTTTGATTCCTCCGGTCCCCAATCATGCCGTAGGACGATTGGTCCGAAACGGCACGGGTGACTGGTTGTATTTTTTAGTAGTTTTGCGAGTATAGTGACCGTCATTATTTTCTTGTCTATTATTTCTTATACCAGGATAGATCTGCCTTCTTGTACTCCGCGTTTTTTAATATAAAAAAATTAAGAACCATAGAAATATGTCTTACTCAAATAAATATTTGGTCAAATAAGCACTGTTCGCGTAGGTTCCTCTATTTTCATAAAAATATATTACGACATTAATAAATACGTTGAACAAGTATATATATACTGAGGACCTCGTATACTAAATTTGTAATTACACTTATAATCAATTGAAATTTATATCACTGTTAAGCAGTGCAGAAGTCGGATGCCCTCCGACTTCGTTACTGCAAGTGCTTCATGATTATAGGAATTATAGTATATTAAAATCAGCATTGAATATGCGTATGCTAATGATACCATTTAATATTAATTTTCATTTGCTATAATAGAGTCCTTTTCGTATGAAAATTACACGTTATGTACAAGAAAGCACTTTGTATACGGGTAGATTTTTAAATCGGAGTAGCTACCTTGAATAATTTACTTCGATTAAGGAATCACCTGAGGCTCATTTAATACCTTGTCAATTTTTCAAGTAAATATTCTGTTGGATATATTTTTTGATTGCATTACTTATTCAAGTAACTTCAATTTCAATTAGAGTCATTTTTCTTAATAAATAAATTATTTCTCAGTAAGTTTTGAGTTCTTATTGATATTTCATAAATTGCAAAGTCGAGTCATTTTTGAAGAAATTGAAAATCAAATATACTATTCGCTATTGCAATTTTACGTATACTAATTATCTTTTTAGATCAGGATTTTCAGGTTTAACCCCTTCCGTGTTCATTGCCAGGAACTCACTCACGTGCCCAGGTGCTACTTGGGTGAGCGAAAGGCAATGGGCACGACGATCGTATAGTTTTTAAAATAACAATGTTTGGCGGCTGACATTTGCTAGTGTACCGTGCACGACGTATTTTCCACATTGTGTGTGTGTGGTTAGGCTGTGGAATTGCGTCGGCTCGGGAATTTCATAAGAAATTATAATTCCAATTCCAATACCGATACTATGATTGCACGACTGACAATACGTTTTACAATCGCGAATATACATTTTATATCATAACGAGTTATGAAAATATGACAGAGAATAGAGTACTATACGAACCAACTATACTTAGTTGAAAGAAAATGTGCAATATATTTTAGTAATCAATATTTTATTCGCAAGTAATGCATAAGTATATACGTTTACGCATATTTACGCAATGGTCGCTAGCCTTTGTCAGCCGATTTCAGGAATTGGTACGTACCCTTAGAGTGTGAATGATTGTATGCCAAGCTCGGGTGTCGGAGGCGTCCCGGGACGTCTCTCTAGTGTAGGCCCTTGCACCCGGGTGTTTGAGTGAGAATCGTGGAATGATGTGTGTTTGTGTGAATGCTTTGCCATTTTTTAAATATAGGTGTAGGTAGGATAGGAAGTATACCTTCTGGTGTGTCTGATAGATATAAGTAGGTAGGGCCGGGCAGGTTGACACAGTCTCTGATCGGGTAGGCAATATTTCGCGTGTTCAACCTGTTTCAGGAAATTCGATTTGAAAAGTCGACGGTGAAGCTGTGGCGCGAACGATAATGCGTTCGCCTCTGGCTTCGCCTCTGGCTTCGCCCATCGATTTTTCGAATTTTTCGCGGTCGCGGTCGCGATTTGGCTTCGAAACGTACGTGACTTATGCTCGAGGCTGCGCGTGTAGGCGAAGATCGATTACAATTTTAATCGCAATCTTTACGATTTTCCGTAATCGCAATTTTTACGATTGTATTTGGTCGTGATTCGTCCACGTGTGTTCCATTTAGCTACGCGAGTTAGACTTTTATTTATTTTTTTTTGTGTGCGAATAGAGTCTCGAGCCTAGACTAAGTTTCAGCGGGCATTGGGCCCGAAGAAAAGAAGGGGCTAAAAGCCGAAGAGGCCCGACAAACTGTCTCTCAAGAGGGCAACTACCAATGGCTCTGCATCCTTTGGATGGAGAGCCATTCTTTGTTACTATTTTGTCACTATGCCCGCTTTTGTATACTATAGTTGTAGTTTATTGTTTCCAGCACTCGTCGTCGTATTGGGCAAATCGCGATTTTTATTAGCGTCGCGTACGACTGAAAGCGGTTTGCATTAGAGTTGCGAATAAAATCAAATCGCGATTGCAACTAGAGATGCGATTAAGTATATCGTAGTTTGAATTAGAGTGGCTTTTATAGAATACTACCTCAACTAAATTGCAATATGTAAGTAATCAGAGGCTTAAAAGGGATGCTGTATGGATCAAATAAATCGAAGGAAATCATATGACTCAAAGGAAATGGTAGAAACTAATCAGGCTATCATACCTCACAAATATCACTAAATTCTTATAAACATTGATGTGTTTCAGGTTGCAAGATCACGATTTTAGAGAAAGGATTCATTATAAAATATACCTTTCCCCTTTCTTTGTATCCCTTTAGGTTTCCAGTCAGACGGACAATTCTTCAATTAAAGTAGACTTCCAATTAGACAAGCAAAGTTTAAGTTAAGATAAATTTTTAGTCAGGTTGGTGTTTTTGTGTGTTTCAGGTGCATGATCAGAACTTCCTTGGAGGAACTTCAAGATTCCTCATGATACATCATATTTCTAAATTAAATCATTTTTTAAATAGGCTTGTAATTTCCAAATAAAATTAGCTTTTTAGTCAGGTAGGATGTTTTAAGTTAAGATTTAATTTACCTCAAGTATATGTGGATTTATTTGAACTGCGTGCATGGTAATTTATACTATAATCTTTATTCTTTAGTTGAAGTCAAGCCTAATAGAATTTTTATTTTCAGCTTTCGCTGAATTCATTTATCTTAATACTTCCTTCCATTGATATTTTGCACAACGCTTGCATATCAAGCGTGCTGCAAGTATACATCAGAAGGAAGTAGCTTTCAATTTGTAAATAATAATATTTGTAAATGGCTGGTGGATGGGGCGCGGCCCGGGCCGCGCGGGTCTCCGTTCGCAGCAACCTCCTCGTGGTGGGACCTGGGCAATCGATGTTATTCGTCACACATTTACCAATTCTATCACTTATTCTTCTGCGATACAATTGTCAAGTTCATGACAAAAGCGTCGAGCGCATAGGCTGCGATTTGAGGAATAGACAAATCGGCTAATTCATCTGTGACCCGGGAATTCGGGCCAAAGAAAGACATTGACTGATTGGTCTATGGCTATGTATATCTCGTCGATGCCTTTGACACAGACAGCGACGAGATATACAGAATTCATACATCTCGTTTGTGGTAATTTCTTCCCTGATTCCCCCCATAGTATTCACATATATTCACATATATGCATGACTGCTGTCCGTAACACTGCTTAATAAATAGTAGTGCTCCAACTTATCCCTGTTCGTGTCCACAGGACGCTCGAATCATCGAAAGTCCATAAGGTGATTCGTCTATTCATATATCTTGTCTGTGACCGGGTGTACCGCAAAACCCCGCCCAAGTATCGTATCAATATCAATAGGCAAACGTTCATAAGCGTGCTCAGGCAGAAAAAAAAGAAAAGAAAGATCAGTGCAACGTTTCATTGACGGTGTCGAACGCAAAGGTATACTAATTCGTGGTTCGATGGCTTTCAGCCAGGCGAATCGCGACGAAAAACTGGTTCCTCGTCGGTGAAAAAAAGTCTCGGGTTAAATACACCGGTTCATGGCGCTTTTCGGCCGGCGGAAAAATGCATTTCAATTATCGGCTCGTGCAGCCGCGCACGGTGGCAATTTCGGCTTAACTATGCCGCTACGCAGGTAAATTCGGCTCGGTCACTCACCCGAAAGGCCAGCCGCGATAGCGTAATTAAATTCCAAACGACTCCACGCGGTCCGCCAAAACCCTTCCAGCGGCCACGCGCAAAAAAGATTGGAACTGACTTCGTACGTCAGCGTTGCACGCGGGCCAAATAAACGCGTCGTTGCTTTGCCCGTCTTTTCGATGACACCAAATCTGGACCGGGCTCATTGAATTCGAATTCGCAAGATTAACTTCAATCGCAATTATTCGCATATCTGTCTGTCATGCAGTGCGGGGTGTTCAACGCGTACGCAGTCGATACGTTCGATTTCCCGTTGCCGTTTTCACTGGCAAAGATGTCCAGTTCGTCCTCAATTTGTTGAACACTTCACGGTTGGACGCGGTGACTATAAAGCAAGCTGAATCGTTAATCAACGCGATTTTCAATTAACTCGAGAGCTACGTAGAAGACGAACACGCGCCTGAATTTTTCCATCGCGTTTTCGAACAATTTCCGCGAATATTCGGTCGACACGCGAAGGGCCAACGGAGACGGTGGGGGCAAGCGATTAAATTGAAATATTTGGTGGAAAATTCTCGCTACGGAATTCGATGGGGGGGAGATTAGTGGGCGTAATTTATCGTCGTTTAATTATCAACAAAAAATCGCCCCGACCTCGCTGGTTACGGGGGTGAAACGCTACGGCGAAAGTGGCGAGCTACGAGCACGCAGCGCTCGCAAGGGTGGTGTATCGAGAGGTGGTCGCCGGATTTCATTTTAATCTCCGACGCTTTTAACGCACGGGGCGATTTTTCAAAGTCTCGATCTTCCTTCCCTTACCGCTGCCATGTCGCGCCCTCGTAACTTTGCTACGGCGATGTATCGGTGTCGTGTTAACGGGCAATCTAACAATGCCGAGTAGCCACGCGTTTCTAAACAGAGCGACGAGCGTTCGTAGAAATTTATTCATGGGGACGGTGACACGCTGCGGTTGAATCCGCGTAAATCAAATTTCCGCTGTCGAAAAGGCAATGGAAAAATCATCCTTTCCGACCTTGATCCACAGTTCAACCCCTCGCCACCGTCTACGTGATCGCCACTTTGTCTCGCCAGAGCGAATGACACGTATGGAAATCACCGTACGCGTAACGACAACGGTGCGACAGGAAGTTAGGTCTACGTTATAAATAATAGCAGGCCCTAATGGCTGTACGTAAAAGTACGAACCAACGACCCGACCGGACCATTTTACAAACGATACAATTTCCTAGAATCAGCCGGGGACAGCCGAAAACGAGCGGCCTCGCCGTAAAACAGTTTACAGCGGTCGATTCGTTCCGGATCGAACGAATCGATTCCAGAAGGAACTGGCCACCACAAAACTGAGACAAAGAACTAATTTTCTGACCGCCGCGCGGTACCACGCGCCACACCGCAAGATATATCGAGCGTGCCCGTTCCGTATGACCTAGTGGCGGCACCCTAGACTTCGGAAAGGGATCCTGGAAGCAGTTGCTCGGCGAAGTTGCAAGAGGAAGGGCGAAGGGTTCGAGCGAACGCGCGAGTCCAGCACGCACGTGTAACGCACGCACGTAATCGCCGCACGCACCATGGTGATCCATAACAATGTCAGCCGGAGGTGCTGGCCAAATCTCCATCTGAGATAAAAGCCGTAGACCGATCGTCGTGGACGCGTGAAGTGCTCGCTCCGTGAACACGATTCAATCCTGTGCATAAGCAATTCTCTTCGTCGTTCCGCTGGCATGGAACCGAAACTGTGCTCACCTTTCTTCGCTGAATACGCGTTCCCGATTGATCCGTTCGCTCGTTCGTTCTTCGAGATAGATTGTAATATCGAAATGGCAGCGCGCTAGTATTCCCGAGCGACAGAAATTAAGGGGAAAATACAGGGGGGCAAACTGGAACAGCGAGAGCGATTGATTCGTCAATTCTGCTATCCGGGTCATTTGCAGCTTTCTTTCTACCCATGCTAATATCGAAATGGCCGCGAGCAACGCGATGACGTATCAGGATAGGTTCATAAACGACAGCCCCGATGACTGGGAACGCTGATGGGACGAGTCGCGTGACAGGGAACACCGTGACATTCGGTAATTAACACTTCATCAGCGGCAAGTTGTTAGGGAAGTTGGGGAATCCTGTGCACGCGCTGCTGCTCCTCAATTTTCGCAGAAACGGTCCGATCGTCGACAACGCGTGCCCTCCATTTATGCTGCCTCCGATTCGCGAAAAAGTACGCCCGAACGACGCTGAAATTATGGCGACACACTGCGAGAACGCGTATAAAAGCGAAACGCAGCGGAGCTCGATCGAATGCATTCGGTAATGACGAACGACCTGATTTGCGCAGTGTCGAGATGAAAAACGTGGAACTCGGGACAAACATGAAACGAGAACAATGCAAACGGGCCTCGCAAAACTGCATCGACGTACGGATAAATTCGGCTGCGCTCAATGGAACGACCTTGAAGCACAATTAACGTCTTCGAGGTCGGCCTGAATGTTGAGAAGTAGCGAAATCTCAGCGGAGACGACAGCGTTTCCGCGCGAAATACGCGAGATACGAAACGCGGCCAGTTTGCACAGGAATGATCGCGAATTCCGCATGCCTGGAGACGGCAAAATGTAAATTGGGCGCTGCGTGCAGCGGCTCCGCCATCCCTGACAATAATTAGAGAGCTCGTAACTAGACACGGAATTATGCATTCTCAATTTCATGCGCGAATCTTCCTGCGTCGTTCGTAACGCGCCGAAGGAATATCCGGTTGACTCGACGGGTATTTGAATATCGGGGTTTTAAACGGTAGAAACGGGATTAGCGTTCGTTCATTGATTCAATGGCAGACGCGAGAGCAGGTTGAAAACGAATAATGTTTCAGTTCTACGTCGGAGTAATTTCGAACGAGAATTCGGTCTAAAATATCCTGGTACAGGTGGTAATCCGTCGAGCTTTCGAATTTCAGTATCGATCCGACCAGTCAACGGGCAGAGGGGTTCTACGGTCACGAAACTCTTAAAAAGAAGCTTTTCCATTCGAAGCATTCTACCGAGTAAAAGCCTCTTTGTAGGAAGAGACAATGTCCACAGCCGTAGCCGTTCTCTCGGCCGTGTCGATCGACTTCCGTGCACGAACGTTCCTTCTTTTTCGCGAGCAACCCTTCCCATTAGCGTTGGCCGGTGATAAGCAACAACGTCCCGGATAACGCGAGCAACAAGAAACGATATCGCGGGTGAACGGGTCGGGTCAGTTTCGTTATTTCACGCAACGCTGGAAGGCGTTTCCAACGATTGCGATTCGTTCGACTGTAAGGTCACCACCGTTACCGCCTAAGAGAAGACGCGGGCAAGTCACGCTTGCCCTGGAAAACTGAGTAATCGACCGAACGTAGCCGTCATTCACCGAGACGAATCGTGGCCGCGGCTATTTTTTCTTTCTTTTGTCGCCACGCTAGGCTGCGCTGTCGTGACGTAGGGTAATATAATTACAATATTACACAATACCGTGAAAGTGTCGTGCACGCCGCGAAGGCACCGACCGGCAACGAACAACCACCGTGTAACCCCGTGCTCACCTTTAATCCCGCACCCTGTCCCTTCTTTTTTGCCGTAATTGATTGCCCGTTCGGCAGCGGCACCGCATTGACTAACTTTATTTACCCATTTCACCCTTTCGATGTAAACGAGTACTACTCCACTTTCCGTGCAGCGGGAGGTCTTGACCACGCGACTCGTTGATGAGGCTAATCGATTTAATTGCCCGGCACTGGCGAGGCTAACTTTCGCAGCAGTGGTTGAACTGATTCGGCCAAATCGAGACGCGGAAAGTTGAATACCGCGCCGAGGGCGGAATTAATGTATTATTTGGTCGAGACTCGGTTGGCCGACGATGGCACCCATTAGATTTATTCACTTACTTCGTCCCCCCCGAGTGTATACAGTCGGCAGACTACCGTGACACCGTTCCTTGACACGCGGATACACCGTCGACCCGTGGAGAACGCGGCCGCTCATTATTTTCCGCTCGCATTTACGCTAGCTGCCGTCGCGTTTCCTTGCCACCCTCTTCCTTGACTCTTCGTAAATAATTTTCACGGCGCGATACTCTCGGCACCGCGATGCCGCGCATGGATGGTCATTCTGTTTTCTCCGTCGAAATAGTTCCACGGTTACTCCCTTCGAGCGGAGCGTTTCAAATTCGATAAATAACAATGCATAATGTCGATATTGTTTTATTCATAAGAGGGCTCCTCGATTTTAAAGATAGCCGTCCCTAAATTTCCAGCAGGGAAAAAAGCACACGGTCGCGCCACGCAACGCCTCTAAATATTCGTAACCTCTATCGCGCCCAATTCTGACCCTCGAAATCTCCGGCAAACAGTTGGAGGATTTTGCCGAGGGCGGGTGGTTCGAAAACGCCAGAGACGCGGCCGGAATCGGGCGGAAAGTTTGCTCGAGGGGCAAACGGCTGATATAACACTTATATCTTATTCCAGAACGGTAGAAAATGGATTTATCCTTGCCCTCCGACCGCGCTGAATATGTGCCTAGGTCCATTCGTATCCTCTGGTATTATTTATTCTCGTTCATTGACGTCGATACAAGCCTGCACACGTTGTATTCCAATGGGTGGCTTTCCTTCTGTTCAGCTTCCCATTAAATTACTTCCAGTCCATTCCATACTCCTGCCACTCCGTCGAATAAATAATTCTTCAATTCTTCGAAGGAAACACGTATATGGAAAGCACGACGCGAGTTCTCCGTTCCAACCTCGCGGTGCCGCGCAACTTTTCCCGCTGCGGGTTCAGCGTGGATGCGGGCACTCCAGTAGTGACAGAGACAGCCGCATTTGCGTGACTATCGAAATAACGACGATAGTAACAGTAGTAGCAGTACATAATGGCGATGGTAATAGTGGTAACGGCAAACGGCACGTACGCTGGCCCCTCGTGCTGCCGGTGCCACGTGAGATTTTGTAATTGGCGGATCGTCGACAGTAATAGCACTCGAGGGCCTATACACCATTCTCGATCCCGTCCGAGAAACGTTTGCTCTGCAATTTCCGTAGACACGTAGCCACTTCGATTTCCAATCCACGAAAAAAATGATCGATTATCGCGCCGGTGATATTTAGGACACGTCCGCGCGCGTAATGCCATCTCGATTTCCCTCCCGACGATGATTTCTCAGTCACGGGGGCAGTCGAAATACTTATCTGTAATCCTGTTATCCAGGATTAGACGAGTAGATGAAAAAGATTTCATCGGAAGGAAGCTCGCTGAATCGTGTTAGATTATAACGATACCGTGATCTTCTTACGGGCGATGCCTTTTTCTCCGACGATCATTAATCATCCCCTTTCCCGTCCGTGCATCAAATAAGAACTGTACAGCACAATCAGGAAACGTATTCTCCGTCGATTCCTCGATCACCGCAGCTTAACTTCCAGACGCCTCTTCCCCCCTTGGAACCTCGTAAACCCATATGCATCGATCTAATCTCGTGCGATCGGCCTTTAAAATCCTACCCGAAGATACGGAGGCGCATCTATTTAGACGTTATCCGGCTATAACTGCGCCAAGGGTTGCCTCGAGCTACCATTCCACGAAGACTTTCTAAAGGAGAGCTGCGCGCCCACGATCGGGACTACCGCACCGAATCTACGATATTTCGCCGATAATTTCACTCCGCGTCGTAAAGCTCTGCAGGAAATTTCGAAAAAATTCTACTCCGAGGGAAACAAAGCCGAACGGGCACTTCGATAGAAGCCGGGCGAATCTGTGCGGCCAAATTCGAGCTCGATGTCGACGCAAGTTTGAAAGTAGCATTCTGTATTCAGCCAGAGGTCTGTCGTTCGAAACTGCCCGCCTGTATTGCCGGTCGTATCGGGGACCGACATCTCGAAAGAGAGCCACCGTCACACGTACGAAATATTTCCCTGCTTAATGGCCCATACTCGCGTACAATTCTTAACGTTACAGCCATGCGCCTCCCTTAAATTTCCTT
Organism: Nomada fucata; assembly: GCA_948146005.1. Classification (NCBI taxonomy): domain Eukaryota; kingdom Metazoa; phylum Arthropoda; class Insecta; order Hymenoptera; family Apidae; genus Nomada; species Nomada fucata. The sequence continues at coordinate 4,564,598 of OX411282.1, forward strand.
GGAAACGTGGCATACTCCTCTCGTAAAGCGTATCGGTCGTAGCCCTCTCTACCTATGGAATTCCGTTGCCTCCCTGAATTTATCGTGCAACGTTTTATCACTTTTTACCGTGCAAGTACTACCACGCCTGACTCGCAGAACGCTCGACGTCGCTTAACCGTTTCTCCGACGCACTCGCGATTGTTTAAGTGGAGGAACAGAGAATCGCGAGGAAAATGCGGTACCGTTTTCTAGATGGTCGGGAAGGGGAAAAAAATATTTCTGATGTCTGACGATGACTGGACGGAGGGTCGACGAGCAAGACCGGAATGACAAATTGTGCCCTCGTGACCCCCGTTTACCGTAGTCATAGAAGTCGGATTAGACCACGTAATAGACGAGCGATCCATCAGGACACCCGACCGTTCCCAAATACGATCTTAATACATCTGGCCATCGGCCAATCGCTTTTCTCCGTCTCCGGACGATCTTGCGGGCACCGTGAAGCGAAGGCGAGTCCACTCGACTAGGGTACTAATGCGGAACCAGCGTAGAATATTGACAGACAAATTCGTGAAAAAGACACCGCCTGTCCTTCGTGGTTCTTCGAAGCATCAATTTTGTTTTAAAGCTCTTTCGGTACTTCGCGCTGCTTCGACCATGATCGATACTCGTGATACAGCTGAACGGATATTTTGTGTAAGACTCGAAACAGGCAGCACGGAACTATTCTGACCAGACGAGTTCATCATCCGCCTTCTTTTCCTTCTTCTTCGCCGGGTTCTTTATGTAACAAGGTGCAGGGGGGGGTTGATCGAGTGGCCAGGATGATGAATCGACTATGGAATTACGTAAAAAGTCGCGCTGCACGGATTCCAGTAGATCGGCCCCATTATGCACCGGCCCGATTGACAAATCCCACCGTAACAAGCTGCGGGACGTCACAGAAGATTCATCGTTTCATGGAAATTTCAATTATTTCGAATTAATTTCCCTCGGCCGCGGTACTCGCTTCCGCGTAATTGGCATGCCGCTTAGATTTTTCTCGGCCGTTTCGAACACAAACAATTAATAAACCCCTCTGCGCAGCGATGAACGATGCGAGGCCCTCTGATCAAAAATCTCACGCAGGCAGACCAACCGCGGGAGATATACGCGAGGACGGATGAACGTCAATGGGCCTAATCAGGCTTCAGCAAGAGTCTTACCCCCGTACCGAAAACAAAGTGGATTTCCCTAGCACAAATAGCGAAGTTCAAACGCGGATAATTCAAAGGTTCGTGCGTCAGGGATCATAATTAAACGACAGAGGGCGGACCGGCGCTAATTAAAAATATAAATCTCCAGCCGGCTAGGTACCCGCAGACCTGGTGTTATTAAATTCGAGGGTATTAATTACCTTCGCAACGCGAGGACTTAGGAAATGACGTTTGAATCGCAAAGAGTTCCACGGGTAAAGAACAAAGCACGGTAAAGCAATATTCGAGTCTTCCGCGGTGTCTGAAACAAAGCCGGCGTTAATTAACAATTAAAGTTATTACGTCCGTTTGGTTCCGGACGAACGAATTTTCTACCGACGCGTGGAATTATGCGTGCGCTCCGCGAGTAACCCTCGTGAATTTGCATGCGCGTACTCGCGCACCCCGACGGGTAACCGGTAACCGTGAAATTTTAATATCCTCCGCATAAATGTTAATATCGGGGCCGTCCGACGCACGCGTTCGAATCTTCGAATTTCTCTGAACATTGAGAACCCCTCGCGAGAACTTAGCGGTGTTCGCGAGACGCATAACAAATTCGAGGGCGGTCAGCATCGCCACGCGAAACACGCGTCGACGTTCGCGCAAGAAAAGCTTGCCTAGCACGTTTCGAGTAGCCGGCACGCGCATACATTTGCATTTTACGGCTCGTCTAATTGAGCTGTTCGTTATTTTGTCATGGCGATTCCCCGTCTCGTGTACGCGACGCTTTACCGTCGCCGCCGCGCACCATTCCCCCCGTAGACATATCGTAGCCGTGCTACAGTGCACCGTAGCCGTTGCGAAGTAAAATGATCTCACGGGGGAATATAATTCCTCGGCTATCGACGATCTGGCAAAGGGTGCGCGCAGTATATGACGAAATTCGGCAGCTCAGTGGTTATTATCTCGGAATCGTGACACTCTGCGACGGCATGCGAGAAGGTGAAATAGCGCAGGACTCTATTGCAGCATGAATGTTCTCGCCGCGCTGATTTATCAACGCGAGCAACCTTTTTCCTGGGCGTAGTCGAGGATCTATAATTGAATCTGGAGAACGACCCAATGAAAGGTCTACCTCGACGAAAATATTCTCATGTTTCCGGCACGATTCGGTACGCGAACGTACCGCGCGCACGGTAATCGGTGTAACGAGAAACATTTTTCATAGTTACCGTGCACAGAAGAGCCCCGTCGTACTTGTCCCGAAAACGACAAAGCTTTAGCGAACGCTGATTTCCAGCCTTGGCTCGCCCCCCACCCCCACCCCGTTCGCCCACACCCTTCTTGTTAAATTCGTCGTAGCGTGCAAAGCATATTGCATCTCGTGTTATTAGTTCTATTGTCGGGCGTATTTTCATAAAGCGCCTTTTGCCCGGCGCATGTTCATAAACAAAGCCAGGGCTCCATCCCCTTTTTTGCTAGACAGAACATACTGCTAATTAAGTATCAGTCGCACGGCACCGTTGTATCCCGGCGCCCGTTCCTGGAACTATGTACATTTTCAATCTTTCCGCCGGTCGGCCGGGACCGTCTTTGTCGCCGGTGGACTAAAGGGGGAAAAAAGCAAGATGGAAAGTCGGCATAAGAAAATCGCGAGACGTCCCCGCGAAAAATTCCTGCGGCACGTGATGCGAGCGACTAAATGGCTGTCCGTCATTGAAATTCTGAACGTTCGCCCGGCATGATCGCTTTGCTTTGCTACGTAACCGCGAATATGCGTGTACAATAATTCTCCCACACGATCGCGGGACAAATAAAGGAAAAAATAATTGGTCCGCGCGGCGCGATTCATCGGCGATCGAACAGTCGATCGACGCGAAAAGTTGAAAATTCATTTACGCGGCTGGTCGCCGGGATAGATTAACACACCGCGAAGACAACGGGCGAGAATAATTGATAATTACAGCGCACGCCGATGCGAACCCCGTGTTCAATTTACATCTATGCAAATTTCCCGGCACAATCTACCGTGTCATTGTCTTTCGATCACGGTGACGTTCGCTTCTTTCCACGCGTCCCCGTGTAATTTGTTTCGATACGAAACAATCGGTGCCCTAAACCTTCGAGATCCTTATTCAAAAAATAATTTACCACCGCTTGTACCCTTCGGCCTGAATAGACCCGACAGAATTGCACTCGCGTCGGGGCCACTTTTCCCATAAGCATTCTGGTCCGGGAATCTGAACGATCGAAAAGAATTTCAATCTCTCTCACTCTTTCTCTTACCGTGGCCCCCGGGGCTTGCATCGCTGGACCGGCGTCCTGTGATATATGGAGCACCCACAAACCCCATGTAACAGGGGTTACGAACTTCCAAATTGATTCGAATCGTTCCACGACCATAATTCTGGATAAATAATGACTCCTGTGCGGCCCCGGCGTCGTGACGGAGTCGTGAGCCGACTCGCACGTATGATTCACAGCACTTCCAGCGCGGTGCAATTAAAGATACGTTAGTCTATCAGCTGTTCCTAACAAACAAACGAAGACAATCTGTTTGTATAAGAATTCTGTCGACGACAGATGTCCTGCCAGAAGACCTTAATATTTAGTAGCGTTTGTATCTCGTTAACATTAAATATATACGCGTTTCAATAATTTGATGGCGTCCTCGAGCAAAATGCTGAACATAAAGCGGGCCCATAAGAATAATAACGACTGCGGCCCGCTACCTACTGCCGTAATAAAAGCAGCAAGATGAGAAAAGCGCATTTGTAAAGGAGCATTCGGGTGGTACGTGGATCAGCGTAACAGAGGAGATTAAACGACAGACAGTAACGAGTTCGTTGCTCCGAGAGAGGATTCTAAACGCGCCGCACTCAAGAGCCTGGACGGCGAATCGCGGAGCCGTTATTTTTCCATAAATAATAAACGAAGTAGGGGCCACTTAGCGCGATGGTAATTTAGGCCAAGTTCGCCGCGGACTGGCTACTCTTTTTTCGCAATTACAGCAGCGTGCGTTTTCAATATCCGCATCGCGCCGCTTTAACCAGCTAATCATAGGTATCCGCGTGCTCGTTGCTGTCCGTTAATTGGCGTCACGGGGAGGGCGGGGGGGAGAGGAGAGAATGATGAACGGGAGCATCGTGTAAATCGAGTAAAATGTTAGCTGGCGAAAGGGGAAGAAGAAAGCGTGGACCAGTGGAACGCGTCGCCGTTCGGTGAGCAGCGTCCACCAGGATCAAATTGAAAAGTAATACGCATTGGCAACGGAGTGTGACATAATTGGCCGATTGCATTGGCTCACGTAGCCGCAACTACGTCCGGCAAGATAATTACAAACTTCGCTCCTCTCCCTGATTTCTCTCGATCCCTCTCTCTCTCTCTCTTTCTCTCTCTCATCGATCCTCGCACGATTCCCTTCGCAGCTCGACGCCGGTGCGTTCGACGAGGGCTATCGGCATTTAATAATCGCCCAGTGAAACTCGTTAAGATTCCGTCGTTTAATCGACGTAATGCGCGCATTTCTCTTCTAATTGGCGAAATCGAGGTCTCAATCGGGGCGAGACGCCGAAACCAGCCCGATTCGCCGGGTGCTACACGGGGCCGTGGCCGAAAATTAAGCGACGATTGGACGCGGGGACAAATTGCGCGGACGCGCGGGTATAAATTTTCATACGCGTTGGATAAGATACCTGCCTCGTTACGAAAGTGAACGCCGCGCCGTGTCTTTCGGTTCTTCCTTTGCCAGAAATTCAACAGGACGACACCTTAAATCTTCCCCACTTCGCGAGACCGCGTATACGAGAGGAACGGTTGTTTAAACCGAAGATTAATATCTGGGAACCTTTTAGCGTGATTTCGGTGATCCTTTATGGCCACGGGGCTCGTGTAGGTATTACGGTGACATACGGACGACGCTTAACTTAATAGCCGATGCATTAACACGCGCTAGCGTTATAAAAGAACGACGGACACGTCTACCTGCGCGTCGCCCACGCGACGACACTTGGCGCCTAGCGTGCATACAGGTATATGTATACCGATGCGTACACACGACTTGGAAAGGAAATGGGGGGGGGGGAGGGGGGAAATAAAAATCCCTTTCAACGAAGATAATCGAAGGTATCGCGGGCCGGACGTATTCCCCGTGAATTATTATACTAAACGAGGTGCCACGGCCGGGTGCCAAGGCACCGAGTATTATCCCATTAGAATAAATGCAAAGTAGAGCTCTACCATCTCCCGTCTCGATATACCACTCCTCTCGCTGCTCTTCGTTCGTTTGTCTCTCTTTCTGCCGTGCCCGTCTCGCGAAACGGAGCGCTACCTTTCTCTTTCCCTCTGTCTGTTTGGTACAGGTTCGCGTCTGGCCCGGCGCAAGGGTGGAAAATGGGAGGCAGTCGGAGCGGCAGGGCGCATTTACATGATATGAATATAATGGAGAGGGCCGGGTCGCTGGTAGACCCGGGCTATGAGAGCGCTACCTGTTGAACGGAGAGTTCAAACCCACGGTGACCTAAAAGATATATTCGGCCGGCCTGGACCGGCGCCACAGGCCTCGAGGTCATCCGTGGACTTCTCATTCAAGCCCTCCCTAGGTCGCGTGCTTTCTTAAATCGAACGCAAATTCCAACTATAATAAAAGAATCGTTGCTCCGAACGAACCTGCAACGAAAGTAACGGCAGCGCTGTTGATACGCCCTGGCTGTATATTTTTACCAAACGACTGCTGGACTTTAACAGCGGCAATAACGTGTAAAAAATTCACACCCTATAATACTCGAAACGCTATCGAACAGTCGGAGGGATAAGTTTCGCGAGAAGGAACGATCCTCTCAGTGAGCAACAGTGGGCCGGGAGATCGGCCCGAGAAAACTGGAGAGGAAATGTCACCTGTCCAATTAAGAAACCACGCTCCTATCAACGTTACGATCTGCTCGCACACGCGGGACCAACCCGAGGGGCTCCATTCTACGAAACGGAGACAAACGTCGTCACCCGCATAAATATGTATAGAGCGGAACGCGTGTCATTCAGCCGAGAAGACTCCGGATGTTTCCCTTCTTTTCCCCGATTCTCTTTCACGGAACCCCGGCTCATCGAACAATCGCCGATGCCTGTTAGATTATGCGCTCGTCGAATACGCCGCGGTTAAATCGTAGACAAACGTCGATGCATTTCAATGACGGTTCCGTGAAGCGCGATCCTGCACAATTTACTTACGCCAGCGGTCCCTATTCCGCTTGATTCATCGCTTAAATACAAAACGGTATTTTCCAGCGATATTTAATTAGTCGCGTCGTGTTCGTAATTCGCTGTAAGCAGGGAACGAGGCGAACTTCACAATTATTTCTCTATTATAGCACGCGAATGTTTACTACCCTAATAAAACCGCGACGTCCACTTGCGCAGGCTTTTATACGTTTTTCTCGGAGCTTTTGAACATGTCGAGCGACAGGTTCGCGACGGAGATTATTCTTCGGGGCTCGTTGTAGCAATTTCCAGGGAGGCGGCAAAGCAATCGTCTCGTAAAAATCGTTCCGTGGCAACCGGAGCAGCTTTCCAAAGGGACAGAGCGCCGCTGAAATAAAGGACAGGGGAATAAAGAGGAGCCCCCGGCGGCAGGAGGAAGAGTCGAATAGCGAACGGCGAAACGGCGAGGAGAATCGTGAAGGCAATATAAAGGGCCAATAAAATCACGACGGTTAACAATACCGGTGGACTTGGCCCACTACCTTCGCCTCGCATTCCCACCCGTTCTCACTTTTCTTTCCTTCGCCCTGCGTCGCGAAGACGAGGGAACGCGACCGACAACCCTTGCTTAATTGCGTTCGTCGCGTGCGCTACGCCAAACCTCGACCACCGCCCATCCCCAGGAACTATGAAAATTCCAAGCTTCGCGGAGAAATGGACGCGCGACGATAAAAACGCGAAACGGGGCGAAGAAAAATTTGCCCCGCGTAACGCACGCGTTCGCATCGCCCAATATATTCTCCCTTCTTTGCGCGTGATCCGCGGTGGCAAGGTTTGCCGAATATTCATGAAGTTCGAAAGTAACGGGACGATACACGTTTCCCAACGACTTTCGGCGGAGGCCGGGGAACCAGATACTTTACGAAACTGTTGGTACACGCACAGACCGATCAAGAACAGCAAAGTATCAAACGAGAAAGACGGCGGGTTCTCGTCGAGAACGAGACAAGTTTCGAGCTCGAGGCCCTCCGCCCCCCCCCCCAAATAAATTCGCAAAGTCGTTTCAGAGGCGATTGTCTCCGAGCAGAATGCTTCGCGTTCATCCTTTAACCATCCTGAAACCAGTAGTCGTACAAAGGAGGAGCGGATAACGTCGGCCGGCTCGTCGGGGTGCGATTAATTTCAATTCTCATCGCACGGCCACTTCCTACCAGACGGCAAACACCGATTCCAAAGAAGCCCGCACGAGCAAAACGGAGAATGAACGGCGATGGAAGGCGGTGGAACAACGCGAGGCGCCACGTTCCCGCGAGACGAGTCCGTCGGAATCGTTCGCAGCCGGGTCACGATCGCGCTCCACACGCCATTAACGATATATATGTACGTACTGCGTCCGCCTGGTCGTTTGGAGCTCGATCGGGGATCATGGCAGTGTTTATCGTCATCGGCTGCTACACCTTGGAGCACGGATTCCGGGAAACTTTTTCAACGACAGTCTCGATTGCCCGCAATTATTTCTGCCCCGGGGAATTCGTCGGGAATTATCGCGGCTTCGCCTTTCATTAGCGTACGATATATACACGGCAAACATTCCGGAGCGCGATTTTTTCTTTGACGGTGGGGCAAAAAGAAAAACTAGTCCGCGAGGTAGTAGATCCGCACGCCTTCCACATCGTCGCGTATACCGCTCGTGGCGGCGATTGCGAAAGCCTCGATTTCGCGATGGATCGTTATTAACAGCGCCGTTCGTAATTACTTCCAACTAATAACTCGTGCCCGCGGACAAGAGCGATATCGTGCACCGTGTCGACGAGATCGCTAATACACCCCAGCGCCGAGAGAATGCCATTGGACTTCGCAACATCTAGCCAGCCGGAGCTGAAGTTTATTACACCACCCGGGGTCGCGGCCAGGGTTAAAGGGAAAACGCGGATACCGCCGGCCCCCTCAGGGAGGAGCTTTATCCCGGCGTGCAAACCGCACGCGATTTATGCTCGACTGAACGGTCTCACGCGAGCTCGAGCCTCGCGCTTTTCATACCGCGACCGCCTGTCTAAAACGCGTGCCGGGGATCAAAGCTGCAGACGTCTTAAGAAAACCGAGGCTACCCCCTCGCGGCAGCCACCTTTCAGATTGTTCCCCGTGAATCCGCGATTGTTCGCTAGAACGCGACCCCCCCCCCCCTCATTCGCCCCGGCTGCCCTCGCGAGTAACGCGCGTGAGAACGAGAAAAAGTTGCACGCCAACTAGGTGGGGCACTCGGTGTGCTTTTGAAAACGATGCGTTTACTCCGCGCGAGTATTAAGAGCGACGTTCAACAAAGAAACCGCGAATCGTCGTTTGTTCGTTTGGACGGGGCACGGCCCAGTGAATAAAACGGTCGTTAATGTCGGGAGCTAAAACAATGAGCGCAATCCCCGCAAAGTTAAGTCCGGGGTGGTGCGGGCTGGGGGCATGCGAAACGTGGCCGCGCGGGAGCGAAAAGAGCGGATCGTGTTCGGTCGAAAATCTCGTCGTCGCGGCGGTGCGTCTTGCTCGCGACGAACGACACGGGCCTGTCCGGCCGAAGGAGGCGTCGCGTAAACTAAACGCTGGGACCAGACGGCGGACAATTACAGATAGCCCGGCGGGAACAATGACCAGAGAAGAATGAAAGGGCAGAGTCGTAAATCTAAGCGGAAACAGGTGGACGCGCGTGATCGCGAGTAGTAGTAGCTGGATTGAGTAACTGACCTTGCGAAGAAAGCTGCGGCTGCGCTGGCCTGCGCCGGCGTCCCCGGCACTCCGCTCACGTTGTACGAGTACTTGGTCTCCTGGTACACTTGATATGCGTTTTGCGGCTTCGAGTGCGACGATCGGTGATAATAGTGATCGGTGTACACGCTCTTTTCCGCTGGACGTTCACCGACGACCTTGGACAGGCCGTAACTCTGCATCGCGGACGAGGCGGACGTCTTCGAGTGACACTTGTCGTGGCCGTTCTTCTCCGGCCCGTGGAGATGCGACTTCTCGTGGGCTGGGACCACCGGCTTGTCGATCGTCCCGTACGACTTGAAGTCGTAACCCTTCAATTCGCCGTAGTACTTAATGTTCTCGACCTTGAATCCGTGACCAACATCGTGGTTCTTCGACTTGGCGGCCTCGTGTTTCCCGTAGCCGAGTTCCTGGGCCGATTTCATTCTATCCCCGCACTTTACGATCCCCTCGATCCCGTGATGAACGGTCTTGGTCGAGGGCTTCTCGATCTTCAGCATCGATCTCTCGCACAGACGACCCTGCACAGCCTCGCTCGCTTTCAGCAGAGAATCCACGGCACCCTTGTACCTTTCGCACGTTGACGGATCGCACGGTACACCGGAACCACCGTGGCATACATTGCCGGAAACAGAACAACCACCACTACCGTTGCCGGACGACCGATTTTGATGATGATGGGACGACTTGGAGGGCTCGACGTGACACCTCGACGACGATATCACTTCCGACTCCTCGTTACCATCTTGAAACGTCTCCTCTTTGCTCGCGTTGTTGTTGCTACCGCTGTTGGCCGTGACACGCGTGTCGCACGACTTGTGCGGAAGCCTCGAACGCGACGAAGGGCCGCGTGTTGCTTCTCGCGTGGTTGGCGTGATACTGGCCAGATTAGAGGGCGTCTCGGCGCCATGAGTGCCGCCGGTTCCCCTGCTGGAGTTACCACCACCGCCGCTTCCACCACCGCCAGCACCGCTACCTATGCCTATACTCCCTCCTCCTACTCCTCCGCCGGCACCTCCATGCCGTTTGCCCCTCTCCTCCTGTCGAATTGATAACGTTACCTGTAACCGCTAATCGTCTGAAACTCGCGCACCTTCCTCCGCAACCGAGGCAACCGAACGACACCGAAAGTGTAGGTAAAATCGGGGCAGGTTTGCAGGGTGAATTTAACTGGGACGTCCGTCGAATTTTACTCACCTGAACACGCTTGCAGTCGTCCTGCCGTTTGGCCACCTCCGAGTACTTCGGGGGAGGCTCGGACTTCGGTGGCATCTCCTGATACCGCGGCGGTCTGTCGAACTGCCTGTACTTCGGCGGATCGATGTAAGGGTTGTTCTGATGACCGTAATAATTCGGCAGCTGACACTCGGTGAGATCCGACTGTGACCTATTCAACTGATAATTCGACGGCCCGTTCGTCTTCTGCTCCTGGTGCCCTTGCTTGGCGTGCTTCGCAGGTATCGCTTTTTCCTGCGCCGCGTGCGACTTGTCCCGTTTGTCCTTGCAACCCTCGATCTTGCCGTCCTTCGCCTTCTCTTGCGACCCCGGCCCATCGATCTCGTAAAAGGACAGCTCCTTCTTAACCTGACCCTTGTCCACCGAGGACCGGTGAGGTTTCGCGTGGTGCTGAACGTTCTCCAGCTTCACCGGCGGATCGATCTCGTAGAAGGTCAACTCGCGGGCGTCCTGCGACTTGGACCGGGTCTCGTGAGTCGAAAGATGCTGCCTCTCGGGCTGGGAATGACTCCGCGAATACCTCTGATCGATTTTACCGACCCCGTCCTGGTGCCTCGACGATAATCTCGCGAATCGCTCGTTCGGCGCGAGCCTGATCGCGTTGCGTCCGTGCTCCGTGTATTCGTCGCCGTACTTGAACACCTGCCGTGGCTTAAACTTCTCCTCGAACTGCGAATAGTTGTACGTATTGAAGCCCACCTGGTTGAAATTTCTGCTGAGGTTCGACGAGTCGTAGTCGGTCGACGTGACGGCCTCCATGTTTATCTGAAAGGGAGGAGAACAGGGCGATCGTAAATATATTTCCTTCTGTCCGGGAAGTTTGAACGGAAGGTTCGATGAAAGGCGAGCGGAAGGGTTGAAAGGAGGAGCGAGATCCGCGAGGGCTGCGCTTCTCGAAGCGGAGAGGAGAAAACGAGTCAAGGGCACTCGGCGTAGCGTAGGGACAAGAGGAGGAACTCGAGAAGCCAGACTGGGGACCATAAATCGGGGAACGTCTTACTCCTAAATGCCCGGGGTATTTACCGCGAAACAAAAAGCCACGAAGCGATAAATAAAATCTGACACCGAGGGGTGTGCCTTCGCGGTTCTCTCTGCCTCTGTTTCGCGGCCGACCGCGCTGCACCTCTTCTTCTTCTTTCGTTCGGTCCGCAGGAAAACGATTCGAAGGAACCCCGGGTCCGAGGCGTCTAGAGAAGGGTTGCAAGAATCCGCTCTCGGTTCGGCCCCCGAATTCTGCGTCGAAAATCGCTCGCGAGGAACCGGTTCGCACCTTCGGGCCCGAAGGCCAATCGATTTCGCCTGCATACGTGCGCGTCGCGAGAACTGCTTTCACGATGCACCGGAGATCGCGCGTGTTCTTCTGCCGCGTTTTTTTTTCCTACCTGCGGTGTTCGAACCCCTATCCAGGATACGCTGCTAGGCAGCAGATCCGAGATCGCGATTAGACGATTCGACGAACTTGCCAGATTATGCGGTACAAGTCAGCCAATTTTTGTAATTGTCGTTCGTGATTGTAATATCGCGAATTAAAACGTTCGAGTGCAGCGATTTTGTAGAAGCTGAAACGAGAGCGAGGTAGCGATAGAGAGAGAGAGAGAGGGAGAGGAGCGCTCGAAGGCATTAAGGGAAATATGCCTGACAGTCGGTTATTTAAGCAGCTTCAATGGCGAGCCTTTTGACCTGAAATCAAATTCCGCTGATACAGCACCGACAAGAGAGAAAGAACTTTCGATGAGCCAACGTTATCGGGTCACCGGGTATATCGGACTTCATAACTTCTTCTAGAACATCGAGAGTGGCCCCTCGGGGGCCGCGGTTATATATTACCAGCTGTAATGAAGACTCCAGCGGCAGTCAAGCTACCGAGGCACAGTCTTGTTTATCACCTCACCTCAAATATACAATTAACATGTTGAACGAAGGTGCCCGAGGTATTCGAATAGCAGTCTCCCTTCACCCAACGCGGGCAAAGAAAGGGTTGCGAACCAGTGCCGCGTCTCGTTGCCTCGTACACGCCTCGTTAAAACGTGTCTGGATCCTTAACCTACAATCCCTTCTCTTATACCTTAAGTATCTCACGCGAGACGTCCGAAATTACCGTCCGGGACCGGCAAAGAGAGCACGGGAACCGATTGGCACGAACCCCACCGGTGTTGCGAAAATTCGATCATGGCTGTTGGCGGTCATCGGCGAAAAGGATCGAGCGGTTTTCGATGAAACTGGCCCGAATACCGGGGGGCAATTTACTTTTCGCTGCCGAACACGGCTGCCATTATTGAACATAATTAAAGAGAAAGGTTGTCCACGCCTGGAGGAGTCCGGCGATACTCTTTCAATTATATTCGCGCGACGCGGAGTAACTCGGCTCGCGAATTAATCTCCGATCGCGATCGAACGTCCGTTAGGCGTGGAATCATTAGTGAAAACGCGTCGTCGCGGCCGCGGAGCGTTTCAGGAAGTAAATTGCAAACGAGAATGACACGGTCGATCATCGCACGCGGAATTCGGAGCTACGGCCAACTCGCCTTTCGTACAGCGTGTCTCGCCGTGCTACGATACGCGCAATATTGATGATAGTCCGTCGCGTCAGAATTCTCGTTTATCTTCATACTTCAATTTCCCGTGTACACGCGCCTCGATCGTTCCTACTCGCCCGCGAGTGCGCCAGATATAAAACAAGGCTGCCGTGCTTTCTAAAGTACACGCGGCCGAGAGTGATAGTCCTCCGCACGTAATCCAAACGCTAGGAAACGACGGATATTGCATCGGATCGGCGAGAAAGCCCTCCAGCTTTCTCGGCCGTCTCTAGACGGGATACATTGACCGGGCGTGTCTTCCCGGCAATATTTTCCTTGCATTTTTCCTGGTTATTTACCATCGTGCTTCAATCTCGCGATAATTAATGGACCCCGCGAGGCTCGCCAGTTCGTAGCGCGTTTAATAAACGAAGCTCGTAAGCTCCTTTGGGCGCGGGTCAGAGTTCGGTATTATTAACGACGGAACCGATAGCTGCCGCGTTAAACATTGTTGCGCGGAATCGATCGATCATGGGTCGACTTTAAAATAACTCAGGGGCAGGCAGGGCCTTCGAATTCCGTTCCGAGTATCCGTGCATCCGAGGGAATAGTGGAATTCGGACGGTCGAAAAACGAAGCGACTTTCTCGCAGAGCAGAAATATTAATAGATTTGTTTTTTTTTTGTTAAGCCCCATGCCGGAAAAACGATAACGACGTTGTTTGCGTTGGCAATGATAAGTTTCGTTGCGAGGGAACGCAATGGATACCGGGCCCGTGCCCGGTCTGCGAATTGCCGGGCCCCGTAATTACGGTCGCCGCTAAAATTATCTTGGCAGTTGGTTTCACGCGATACACACGGGGTGTCTCGAGTGGAAACAACCACCTTCGCGTACCCTGACCGCCGCGATTAATATTATTAGCGGCGCTAGGCGAAATCGGTGAGCGACCCCGACATTTCACTCCGTCCTGTTTTTTTTCATCGCGGTGTTGACGTTGCACGTGCTGCGAGTTTATCGCTCGTCGTCGGAAACGATTCGCGGCGAAAGAATGCAGTGATTACAGTGTGCATACGCCACGGCTGATAATCGTCCGCGACAAAAGTGAAATCGGGCTCCACGTCGCAATGGGAAATCAATCGTTGGCACAATTAATCGAGAGGCACTTTCCGAGAAGCGTTCGCCCGAAAAAGAGAGGGCAGATAAGTGATTCCTCAACGAGGGCTGCAACAATTTTGATGATGCCGGCGAAACTTCCACGGGGCTAGCGCGCCATTTAATCGATAGTGTGTTCTCGAAAATAGCGGTCTAAGGGCGACAGGCTGGCCTGCGTCGTTGCTTTCACCCTTGCAGCTGAAACACCGCGAACTGCAGCGGGAAAGGAACAGCAAGCAGCAGCGGAGGGGGTGGCTCCAAGGTACGAGCAGCATTTCTCTTGGCAATTTGCGAATTATTAATTTAGCCATTCCCCTTTAACGCTACGGAGCTCGCGGCTAATATTTTCCCCGATGCCACGAGGAACCACGAACCGGGGCAAGGGGGGTGGATATCGGAACCTCGCGCAGGAGGAACACAAAGGTACCAAAGAGGAGGACAGAGAGGGAAATAGCGAGCTTGAAGGAGAAGTGGGATGGAGTTGGCACGATGTAGATGGTCGTCTGGTCTTGCCACGGAACCCTAGGCTACCGTGCAAACACGTCGGAAACAAAGTTCCGCGTCCAAACAGAAATAAAGGCTGGCAACAAACTCGCGTCTGCTGGTCGGACTCGCGGACCGCGGCGCGCGACAAATATGTATTACGAGGAAGGGAACAAACGCCGTGCTATTCCGACAGGAAATCGTTCGAGTCCTCGATAAATTCGGGAGATTCTATTGCGAAGGTGCGTATTATAATTACACCGACGTTCGAACGTTTCGCATCACTGTTCACCGACGAAGAATGTGCGCACGTATTTCAATCGTGTTAAAGCTACTGCCGAATTCTGATACGGAATATAGCGCACATATTTTTGATACTTCCATTAAACTCCACGCCACCGTCCGACGAAACAGTTACATTCCCCATTGTCGGAGAACCTAATTTATCGTACGTTTATTGTCCGCGTACCTAATCGATTTCGCGAGCGGGCAACCGCCAACGGAAGAGCGGCGTATCGTAGCTAACCGCCAGCGAAAAACAACGCAACGATTCAGCTCGCACGAAATCATAACTGGATTTCCCGTATCCCCGGGGGTGAACGGGGCCGCGGTATATCCGATTTTCACAGCGAGCTGACCTATCTCAATGCCATATCCACCCGTCCACAACAATCAAATTAGGGACGGTCGGCTGGCCGAACGAATGAGAATATCTTCGCTCGTTTTGTTTCAGGATAAATTGGCCGGCTACTGCGAAAGGACCAATTACAATTTGAAGTCGATGCAATGACAGATCGTTGCCGCAGTTCACCCGTTCACCGGGAACGTGCGGAGTCTCGTCATTTATTCGTTTCCCCGGAAATTCATCCCTCCGCAGGAAGATTCGCCTCGGTCCTTCTGGAACGGACGACTCTGCGGATACACACTGAGGAAGAGGTGCCATTTCTTCGGGCGAGACAGGAACAGGATAAGGGACGCGTCTTTTAATATCGACGGTGTTGAGGGCTTTTGATGGGGTCGCGTCCAACCGCCAGATTCCACTGATTGACTGACTGACACGCGGTTGGTAAAGGGTCCGTCGCGGCCAAAGGGCCAGAGACAAAGGGAAAACTCAAGGACAACGGCGGAGGATAGAAAAGCGAGCGGAGAGCAATCTCTTACGGTCGAGTTTGTCCGCGCGCTGGGAGCATCCCCCGATCACTCCGAATAATCATCGCGGGACGCAGCCGCTATCTCGCGTCACCGCGTCTACGAAAATGAGAGACAGAAGCCAGGACCCGGCGGCAGGCTGCGAAATGGCACGAAAAACACGAATCAACCACCGCTGGATTTCACGCGAATCACGGGAGTACGCTGGACGTTCGGAGAGCCGAGATAGGGCGGTCCCCGTGTCGGCTGGGAAGCCTTGATTCTCCTTGGAGCAGGTGAGAATAGTGAGGGATGCGTCGATCGACGACGCGCGTGGAAGAACCGCTGAGAATGATTAGAAGGGGAATCACGCGATTATTAGATTAAGCGATGATCGTGCATATTGCACGCTTTCCCTCCTTTCGTTCGACGAAGATGTCGTTTCAATAATTCAAGAAGAACCCGGCGTCCAATGGAATATTTCGTCAGCGACTGATTCCTTTAATGCACTCGCGCGCGGACCGAAGGATATATTCGGTGTATGTACCTGGCGCGGAAACAGATTTAAATTATTCCTGCATTTCGCCAACTCGTCTCGGGCCCGCTGCTTATTCTCGTCTTCCGCGGACGGTCTCGAGGAACGAGGGCCAGGACGTATCTGCGATGCGCAAGATGGGTGGACTAATTGAATACCTAACAAGAAGCGGAATTGAAAAGCCGCGTTGTCAATGGAGCGCCAGTCTACGGACGCCAGAAAGAGATTCAGCGTTCGTTCGTTTTGGATAATCAGTGAACGGGAAGGAAATCGTAGGAGCATCTGCCCAGACGACCTGCTCGTGCAAATATTAAAAACGTACAAACTCAATGATCCGTTGCGGACAAACATTTCGAGTCCAATTAAAATTCGGCGCGGCCCGCAGAAACGTTCGTCGTTGTTAGCAACGTGCGTGCGGGAAACGGAGTGTCGAATTTGACAAATTCTGGCCCGAAAAGTGTCGGAAATGACGTCAGAAACCTTTTAAAGCCCTCTGTTATCCTTGGCGCGCTCTCGACGGTCACTCTTATCTCCGAACCGCTGTTTGCTTTGTGGATCTTAACAGGGTAACGTTCGCCGCCAGAAACGGCCCAAGAGAAATTCTACATTGGCGAGCAACCGGCCAGCGCGAAGGGACGAGTAGTGAAATAACAAGACCGAAATGCACGAGGGTGAAACGCAAGGCGCGAGGGCGAAGGGACAGGGTGTGCGGGTACCAGGGTGAAATGAGAGGAACGAGTCGGGAAGATAGAGAATGGAGAGAGACACGGGGATAAGACGACAATCCGGTGCGCAAATGCCAGTGGGATTTAGATCGGACGTCTCTAATGGCAGCAGGATTTCAATGGCAAATGGCACCTGCCAGATCCTTGCCACTTGTTTGGCCAAAGGATTTGTAAAATCTGTCCGAGATATCCATGTGGATACTTACGACGCTTGTAGCAGATAGCGGCGAGTAGAACGGGAAATAAAATCTCCCCGTTCGATTTAACTGGGTGAGGTCGGACTTTTGATGAATAAATGAGGGCAGCCAGTCGAACGTTCGGAGGGGGCTTGGCAATGGAAACAACGGGGGTGAACAAAATGAATTGTCCGGAATGTGAATGCAAAACAGATTTGCAGAAGAAGACGGATATTTCGCGGACTTTCGGACGGATTGCGGACGCGAGCGGAGATTTAATTAAGGGCTGCTCGAAAATATTTCGGCGACTAAATTCTCAGTCTTTTCGTGGTCGTTTTAAAGCCACTGTCGAGGTCGGCGGCCCGCGGTTCGTAAAAATTTTAACCACCGGCAAGTACCCCCGGCGCTGTTACCGAAGACAATCTATCCCCACTATTCTCACTTTATGCATCGTTCCCTCAAATCTCCGCCTCAATTTGTTTCGCCGTAGAACAAAGGACGAGGGATGCTGCCGACGAACCTCTGTACCATGAAATGTAACGCACACCGTGGAGAGGCTGATCCCCGGGCAGCATAGTCACGAACAAATATTATTCGAGAGCAGTTTTCCCCCTACACCGTTTTTTGCACCGGCGTTTCAAAGGAGGGCGATAACGATATCTAATAACGCGATGATAGCATCGAAGAATCTCACGATCTTTCACATGCCTCGGATCCTCGATCCATGGAGAGAAACCGCAGAAAAAAGATTCCATCTGCCTTGCCCAACTGAGAAGACGGTACACGCGCGTTACTCTTTGCTGAAAAACCGAATCGTCTGCCCTCTCTCTTCCGACGGGAGCAAACAATCTAACAAGCAAAAAGTCCCCTTTGCGTTCCGCGTACTGAGAGAAAGAGAGAGAGAGAGAGAGAGGGAGAGAGGGGGAGAAAGTGTGTTCCTCAATGCTTGTTAAGAGAAGCAGCAGCCCCGTCTCTCCGAGTGTCTTGCCGTCTTGCCTCTCCTGTCGGGAAATAGAAGAAGAAAAAGGAGAAGACGGACGAAGGGATGGGGTGGGGGAGGAGCAGGTGAAAGGGAGGAGAGCGAACGAAAAGCGCGACGGGGGTTGTGTCCTTCGTTAGGAGATGTTAGCGAGGCACCTGGTGCACGATTACGTTCGCGCCACGCGCACATGGGGTTCCACTGATGGCACCTCTATGGGGTAGCTGAAAGGCTGCTGGATGCCCGACGACATCATGACGGATGGGAACGTCAGCCTTTACAGTTTCGTCGGCCACCGAACAATATCGTTGCGAATGTTTCATACTTGAAACACTGTCCACCTCTCGCTTCTACCGTGGCGAACGTTCCATCGTCATCGATCATTCGCTCGTTTGCAATCGATGCTGTGCATGATTGCGCGTCGCGGACAGCAAAACTGGCGCAGAAGTCGGACGGCAGGGCATACAAGTGCGGAAATGTAGAAAATCGTTGGAGAGAAAGAAAAGCTCGCTCGTCGTTTGCAGTCTTCGTGGAAGGCTCGATTTCGTGCGGCCATAGAATGAGAGACACAGAGAGGGAGAGAGAACGAGAAAGAGAAAGGAAGGACCACTTGGCTGCGACAAAAGGGCTCCGCTGAATCACGCCGCCCTTAAGAGGTCTTCTTGATTTATATCTAGGGAACGTCGCTTCTAGAGGACGACGAAGAAATTACTTCGGCATTCGTAGGCTCGTTTTCCTGCCGCACGAATCAACTACCGTCCAGCTTTCGATCGTCGTAAAAAGGCAAGTTTCCAAGGATTTGTCTCACTTTTTGCTTCGGCCGCGATAAGAGCAGATACGTCTGCGTTAAGCGCAGGCAATGAAACGTTCGGATGCACGCCGTACCCGTGCGATAACAATGAGGCTGCACTTCGTCAACGACCAACGTGGGGGAGATCGACGGATAGAAAAGCGAGAGTAACTTGTCGCGTCGACGGACGCTGGAGGAGGATTTGATGGATTTTAACCCCAGCTGATATTCGATTACCGATCAGCCTCCCCCAACCGATAATCCATCTTGCATCCCCTCCCAGCGTCGGATTTACCATTCCACCGGTGACTAGTGCGTTTTCTGGAATTTATCAGGCGGAATTGGTTCACAAATGGGATTCACGCGGAATGTCGACGAACGGGGGGGGGGGTGGATTCAAGATGTCGAAGCGATGACCCGGTGACGAAGCGTTCTCGCCGTGGGCTGAAAGAATTACAAACGAATGCTGAACCGATTACGCTGCGCACGGTTTGAAAGGAATTAAACGTTTTCGATAGTGAAACTCACCCGTGCCGGGCACGCGGGGACAAACGCTGACATCTCGAAGAAGTCGATCTTCGAGATATTCCCGCACTTGCCGTGCACTCGACAAAGCGTCGACTAGGGATGTGCAGAGCGTCGCGATGCCCGCGATGGGGAGAAAAGAGCGCAGGGCTCCTTTAATCTTTGCGGAACAAAACGTCGCGACGCGTTGCGTGCCGTCGCCACGAGACCGACGGCTAACGTGCGCCTATACGGGCGCGTGATTGCTCCGTGTGTTCGAGTGGAAGTCTAAAGGCGTATCAAAGGGACGAGTGGCGCAAAGAAAATTGCATTGTAATTAAAACCGCGGTGTCTTTGTGGCTCGAAAAGTGCACGGGAAACGTGAGTGCACTCAATGGGCAGGGCTTCTTACCTCGGGCGCACGTGGCAAGGGAACGACGTCTGATAGTATCGCGGGCAATGATCGTTCGCAATTGTATCGTCGCGCGTGCAAAAGACTGCAAAACGCTATACGTTTCTGTATCGGTATAAGGAATAATGAACCGGGCAATGGCCATCGCGAGGCCCAGGGCAAATGGAGAGACCGCCGGCGTGCCCGGCTTTATTTAAAACGAAGGGAACTATTGGGACGAGGAACGAATCTTCTTTACGACCCATAAATCAGTGGTGGCCGCATTGGAACTTTAATTGCGTTCGGACGAGCGGTCCTGTTCCAATTTTCTTACGACTCAGCGTATATAGAGCCACCTCGGGCGGAGAGCTCGCTCGAAGGAGAATACGGTAGCCGCCCCCGAAAATTCCAGAGATAATGAACCTTTTTTGCAGATGCTCGACCAAAATGATTTCGAGCTAATGAAACGAAAGATACACACGGTCAATGTTGATTCCAGCCGATCGACCACAGCTCCGAGGGATTTTAATCCACGTTCCCGTGTTCCTTTGAGGACGAACGAGGGGTCGTTCTCGAGTGTCGGCCCGTGGAGGTGGGTCCGCCGTCGGCTTGGACGCGGTAACGCAATTTCATCCACGCGCAGAAGGGAACTGACCCTCGCAAGTCTACGAAAGGTCATCCCTGTGCACCCCGGTTTCCCTCTACCCCTCGAATAATAAACGGATCGTTAGCATTGATTAAAGCGCGCTGCGGATGAGATGGTCTGCTCACTGTTTCCGTTTCACGTTTCCGCGCCCCCTTCTGCGGTCTGATTCAGCGCGAGCGAAGTCCGTCCGATTCCTCTGGAACGTGTAGGTGTCGGAATGGTTTATGTCTCGCACACCCCTGCCAAATGAAATTGTTTCCTATTGCTTGCGACCGATCGAGGTCGGAGATCGCGAATGCCCGGACCACTCGTAAATCTTAATCAAGTGCCGACCTGACGCGGTGTCTGCTTATTCTATAGATTGAAATGGTTGGAAAATGTTTGATCGAACGTAGAATCGCCAGCCTGTCTAGCTTGGTAACTAGAGCAGTCCTGAACGGGATATCTCTTTTGGTCGGAACATTAATCCTCTGGCATGCGTTTCAATATTGTTTTAGAAAAATCGGTTGTCGCCGCTATGGCGGCACGATCTTTGCTTTGTCCGCACATCTGTTATCTTTTTGCTCCGACTAGCTGGTAGCCCACGAGAGAAATGCGTCGATCGCAGGGGGTTGAATTGGGACATCTAGTTCGCTCCAGCTGTACGCATACCTTTGCAGCACGTGAGATTAAGCAACGTTGGCGTGACCTCTGATAAACTTAAAAGCCACGAATGGAATGGAGAGCCATGGAAAATGTTCCTCTGGTGAAAATTAACTTGCACGGCTTACCGTCGCGGAGGAGACTAAATTCTTAACCAAGACAAGAGCTCGCGCCGCGATTCGGCGACGGTTGAAATATCGCCGCGCCCCTAGAATTTCTAACATCGGCATCTTCGCGCTTCCGACCGGCCGAACAGAAAATAACGAGGTCGACGGTTACTTTCCTTAACAACCCCGAGGCTGCTTGGTGATTGTCCCGCGACGAGATGCGTCGTCCATCTTTCCTTCATTCTGTTCCTCGTTTTCGTAAGAACTCGTCGTAGCGATCTAGCCGCCGCCTCTAAAGACGAGGCTTTTCATTTACCTGGCATACATCACAACGCTTTCTTTTCGCGGCCGCTCGAGAGGCTGACAGAGTGCTCGCCAACCAAAAGAACAGGCCTCCATCGCATATTATGTTGGCCTAACGCGCGTGACCTGTGCATAATGGAGGCCGAATGTTCTCTCTTTACTCGGGCTGCACGTACGGACAACTCTTGTAACGAGATGCCTCGCGGTTCTTCGTTGGTCTCGTCCTCGCCGTAATGGAAAGAAGCAGATTTTTAATTGCGAAAGAGGTGCGACGTTCTTGTTCTTGCAGCTCGTTACCCGTCGCTGCAGGAAAACAGCGACGGATAACCTGGAAGCTCGAAAATGGAAAATTTTGCCTCGAGTTTTAGAATATCTTGATATTGTGTAAAACCTACGCGCTATCGAAGCACAGTATCCCGACGCACCAACGGCAAGTGTCTACGTGCCCTCTTTTATTTGCGTTCGTAACAATTAATTACCAGGGTGTTCCCCTGGCCACGCGATCCATGGATCCGTCAGGAGTTCTGTCCCAATGCCAATGTCCCTCGTTAATGCGTGTAATTAACGAACTGCGAACGCTAATTACACCTGCGACTCTGTCATCCATCGTATTAACACGTACGACTAAGTACATCGATGTGTCGGCTTGGAATTTTTGAATGCGCTAATTACACCTCCAATCTGATTAAGTAAATGCGTTCCTGTGGTTTCAGCTCTTTTTCCGGCCTCCATTTTTTCTTTTTCTTTTTTATTCGGAACCAGTAGTGGTCCGACTAGCTCACTCGCGTGTCCTCCGTGATATCACGTAAAAATGTCGTTAATATGATCGACCCGGGTAGTCCCCTTGGTTTAGGATTCGAAACCATTTGGGACAAATTGCACCGTGACACGCATGCTACCTATCATCCTCGTTAGTTAGTTCCTCGTGTCACCAAATCGACGATTGTTCTGACTTCAGACGAGCGAATTCGGGGAATTACTACAGAGTGGAACAATGGAGCCTGCTCAGCTGGCCCTCGTTCGAAAAACGTGATGGAGATATTAACAATAGCCAAAGAGGATGTTTCGATACACTTCCTCTTTCGAGATATAAAAGATTTAACGTTTCCCATGGACGCAAGCCCCAGCGTGGTCTAATGGGCCGCGAAACAAATACCAGAAAGATCCCGCATAGGTCCATCCTTCCCGTTACAGCATCCCCCATGAAACCACCCCGTCGAAAACGGTGATTTAATTTCGGAGACCCATCTTCCGGATTGAGGGCGCAGTAACTTTTCAATCAGCCGTCAAGTCCGCGGTCACAGAGGGTGTAGAGCTGCGGGCCACAAGTACCCTTGACGAAACGTTTCAAAATTTCTCTACATATGCTGGGGTCGCTAATATTATCAGCCAAAACATCTCCATTGCACATGACAATATAACGAAATATATGTAAGACTGAAATCGTTTAGTTCGAAACACTGAAATGGACAGACATTTTCCATCGAGATCAATTGCTTGAAAAAAACAAGCGAAATACGCAAACCTAATGCACACGTACAATGTATACGAGCATTTCGTTCGACTGTGAAAAATAAGAAAACTCCTTGGCCACCCGTTCATAAGTTTCGAACCGCCCCCGATTCATCGATAAAATTCATCCCTCGAGTGCGGAATAATCGTCGATAAATACGTTCAACGTCGAGGCGCACTCTAAAAATAATTATTTTAATTGCGGCCTCGCGACCAGACGTTCCGAAGATTTTCGAAATGCCCGTCCTCGCTGCACCAACGATACGGACAGACGACAGGGGAGACAGTTGACGTGCTTGAAGCACGTGGCGACGCGGTGCTGGCGAAGGGTAACCGGGAAAACGACGAAATTCAAAGCGGGCTTAATCCGCGCGACCGAGCCTGTGGAAATATTTTCTTAACGAGAATATTCAATTTTCCCGATCGACTCGTCGGCATTCTGAAAATTATTGCCGCATCCTCGTGCGCCGTTTCGACGCGGCTGGATATCGGTCTCACCTTCGATTTCCAGTAACGTCGCATCCCCGTTCGGATAAGTCGAGGGACGGGGCTAGATCGATCGAATGCTGCACAGAAACCGCGAGGAAAAGGAAACAAAATACAGCGTTACGCAGACGTCGAGCACCGTCTGTTTTCACCTCTGTTCCTTTACGCGAACAGGGACGAAACGTGGGCGTCCGCGGGGGCACGCAGAGAAAAAGAGGGCTACGTAGTCCGGTAAAATCGCAGCGAATGAGAACGGCGAGGAATTCGTACGGAATTCCTGAACATGAATATCCGACGAGCAGCCGTCGATCCGGCCACATTATATCGTGTGTCCGAGAGAAGACCTCGCGCTCTCGTTCGTTCCAAGAGTGACGGGAAAGTTTTGTCGATACCGGCTCGCGTTCCCCAGGACCTACAACAAATTCCGATACGTGGGCCCGGGCTTAATATCCAGCCGCGCCGCGGCCATTCGCCATTAACACTTTTACAATCACGCATTATATTATATGACGCGGGTGCTCGTTAATGCTCGTTAATGCTCGTTAACGTTTTAACGACTCGTCGCGCAGCGAGAAGTATTTCATCATCGCGGACACGAAACGCTAATCCGTTGCATTCGAAATATGTATCGCGGACGAGCCGCGTGTTCGTCATTAAATTACTTATTAATGCGAATCGTTTAATTTCGACAGCCGGCTTAATAAAACCGCGCCGACACGCGCACGGTTCTCCCCCGTTTCCGACGAATTTCTGCCACGCGAATTTTCCCCGAATTACCAGCCACGATTATTTCTTCTTCCCCGGTTGCCGCGACGCGTCGGCGGAAAATTCTGCGGTTGATCCACGATAACGTCAACCACGACGACGACGTCGACGACAACGACTACAGCGACGACGACGATTATTTCACTTTCCCGGCAAATGGCACATAAACATAGCCGCGGGGGTATGGAGCGAGGCTATAGGGACCCCCGGTTAACCAACCGAATAGAAGTATGATTTATAAGAAGAGGGAGGAAACGAGTGTTCTTGCGGCACGCTGGCGGAACGTCAGAATAGGAGGTCGAAATCTGAGGGAAACTGGCATAGTTCATTGAACATTAACTCCATAACAATAATAATAGTAATCGTAAAGGGGATTCGATTGCCACGGTTACCGTATCATAACAATTTCTACGCGCAACATCGATCTCTCGCACAATTCTGGGCAATAAATCGTTCAGAAAATTCGTTCGACCCGAGACTGTACGGTCGCGTATCGGTTTTCTTCCTCGTTCCGTCTGCGCCGAGCAAAGATGACGGACTTTCGAAGATACCCGCAGGACACACTCGCTGATCAAATATTCCTCGCATTGCCCCCGCGAGACTGCAAACGTAAACTATGCACGAAGCTGCAAGACCAATAAATTGAACAATAAACTTTTGGTCGGTGGAGACGGCCTCGAAACCCTTAGACGACTCGCTTCGCAATCTTTTCCTTTTTCCCCGTGCTTCCCTTCTCGCCGTCTGATGAGAAATAAAGTGGCCGTAAATTCCGTCTTTCACCCTCGAATGCGCAACTCGCGCTCGCTCCTGTTTCAGAAGCGTACGAGTATTTAGGCTGTTGCCCACTACTTACCGGGTATATCCGAGACTCGCGTATCTTTCCGCCCCACTAATTTCGGGGTCGAAGAGAAATGACCGTGAAACGGCGAACGATACCGCGCAGAGATCGTTAAGTGCATTAGGAAGTTGTTACCTGGACCAGGAAAATGCTGCGTCGCAGCTGAACCGCGAGTACAAAGGTTAGAGGGTGAACCGAGGGGGTAACTTGCCGTTTCCAATGGTAATTTCATTGTCGCCCGATCCTGTTCGGAGGTGAATCATAAAGTGAACTTGCCGTGCAGAATTCTGGACACCTTAACAATCGCGAGTCGGATGTATCGTTTGGCAAATAAACGCAGACGTCCCACGCGAGTGTCGCCAAGTTAATTTGCACTGCACCGATCGAAGAGACAAATCGCACGCATGCACGATCCGTCATCTAGCCACGACGAATTCTGCGCTTCTAACCAGGTTTAGATTGCAACCGAGATACGAACGATTTAACTTTTCGGCTCTACGCCAGGCAGCTACGTCGATTTGATTTGTTCGACGATGCGTGAAACCCGCGGCTCCATGCAACTTCCACGATTTTCCAAGCTCGTGTCGCCGGCGAGATCTCGCAAATTTTTCCAGATTCCCGCGAATGCTAAAATAAAATGGATGAGTGGAAACGGGGTGGCGAACGGGTGGGCGAGGCGAAGTATATTTCGTGCAAGTGCACGGTTCCGCGGACCCGCGGAACAGAGGAGTAATTATTTTCGGTCTGAGCCGGACGGATGGGGGGGGGGGGGGGGGGGGTAAAAATCTCGCCCGCTTTCATCGCGAGCGCGTTTTGTCAATAAAGCCACGGGAAATCCGTCGGCCTTTAATTTTTTACACAATATCGATATTCCTATGCCGCGGCGCGCAAAACCTAGTCCATTGTCTCTGGTTTGGTATTTCAACGATTTAAATGCCCGATACGTCGTCTGGCTTGCCCGCGCACGTCCGAACGTTCCTGGATTAATTTACACCTGGTATTCAATGGGGGGTTCGACGTGTCGGAAATTTGATCAAATTTTATACGCCGCTCTCTGACGACCCTCGAAATATTTGAATTATTTTTTATCACAAGACCGCACCGCCCGATTCGTATCTGCAGATCCGTCCCATTTACTATTTCATTAATATCTCCGTGTTCCGGTAAATCTTTTCGGTCGGCTCCGCCCCACCTCCCCGCGTTTCGTATCATCCGGTTGCAATCGCAATGTCACTAATCGCCTCGGACTCGACGCAACGGCAAACGAAACCGTGGCCCGTCGCGACGAATATCGCAGAGGGTGGAAAAAACAAAAACCGGGCGAGGTTTCTTCTTCTATCCGGCATATAATGATTCGTCCCTTTCGTCGGGACCGCGCGGCGACATCCGTCGAATCCGATTAATCAAATCGAAGGATCCTTTCGTGGGGCGCGTTACGAAGCAATTAAAGGGCAGGATTAATTGCGACCGCACGCTGGGAAAAATAAGTCCATAAATTAACGACGCTCGACAGTCTGGTCCCACGCACCCTCTCCCCTACCCTCTTCCACCTCCTGTCCCTGATTCACCACCTCGACATACCCGCCATCCGCTCCATCCCTCCGTCGAGCGACGGCAATCTTTTCTCTTGCCACGGATAACTTATTGCCCGAACTACGCACTATGCATTTCCGAAGAGATTAACCTGTTACCCCGACTTTTTTTTCCCCCCCGCCCTCCTCGTTCCCCCTTAACATTCGACTCTCCTGCATTGTCTGAAAACTTCCGCGAGAGTTTTCAGCGTTCCAAGACGGCCGGGATCAACCAGGAGGATGAAGTGGTCCGAGGGAAGATAACGAATTCATTCTTATCCAGTTTCTGCGCGCAATTACGGTCTCGCAACAACAATGAAGTCGGAACGGCCAAAAATTTCGACAAGTTACTTCCCCCATTCCACGATTAAACCATCGAACCCCTCGGGCCGGTCGATGGATGAAACGTTTTTATTATCGGTCTCGCATAGCCGCCAGACTGCCGGCCACCGTTGCGCTCCCGTAAGAAAATAGATACGCATCCGCTAAGCGTTGGGCATCCGCTATGCAGATCACCGACGCGAAAGTTCATGCTTCACGATCCGTTGCAGCTTCGTTCGTAACGTCGATCCAGCTGAACCGTCTTCTTATCTTTTATTGCTGCGCCCAAGCATTATCCGGGCGCGCGAACGACACCGATGATTTTTCAAGCGTGCGCGATCTCGTTTCTCCTGTTTCTCGTTCCTTTCCATCGTTTTCAATGTCCGACAATTTCCAGAACGAAGGGAGAATCTTTGCACGGTTCATTGGATATTCAGGACATTCGAAATCGAAGTCTTCCTTCGGCGAGGAGCCGCGTGGGTCCCGCCGATCGATACCCGGCCGAACATATTTTCATCTTAAAAGCTAATTGCCCGGACGGTAATGGATAAAAATCGAAACCCTTTGCATCCCGTCGCCACTGTTCGACGCTGGAATCACGCGAGAAACCACCCTCGGCGGCGGCGGCGAAGCGAGGAGACGCGTTTCTATAGCTTGCTCCTCCGAAGGGAACCCCGAGAAGGGTCGAAAATTCGAACGATGGAAAACGCTGACTGCGAAATAACCAACGTCAGTGAGGGACGTCGACGCGTTTTTTATTTGACACAAAGTAGCACTTTGCCAAATGACCCGAGTCTTTTTAAGGCGCTACCGGCGCCACACCTTCGACATCGACGTCGCGAATTCGTGCCGCGGTTATTCCTCTGGCCGAGATTGAAACCACCTCCTAATGTTTCCACGTGTCTAGACACGCGTCAAGTGTGAGGAATGGTTGACATTAATTTCTGGGGGTGAATAACAGCACGGGGAAAAGTCTAAAATCGATCGGGTCTGGGAAAGGCGAAGCAATCACCATAATTGAGAACAAAGTCCGAGAAAGGGTCGGTTTCTCCGCGACCCGGTTTAACACCGCAGTCAATTCCCGTCGTCCCGGGGAGTGCAACGTTTCCTGCACGAAAGGTGCGCGGTTACGCGGCGATGTATCTAGTTTATAAATATTAAACCGGGGGTGGTATCGCGACGGCCCCCGAGAAGGTATCATAACCTTAAGACGTCAGACTGTGCATTGAAGGGGGATAAGGGGGATTTGCGGAAGGTATCACTCGCTCCACGATATTACCCCTTATACTCGGGGACTTACGCTCTCGAGAACGTATACACTGCGACCATCTACACGTACGCGCCGTGGTACCCATAAAATTATGACGCTGCTACATTTATGACGTTCCCGAGCCTCTCCGTGTGTTCCCTGCGACGAATGAATCTTGCAAATGACATTTTTCTTTAAGGGAAACCTTCACTGGGCCGTGCAATATTCATCGCGAGACGGCGCAATATCAACAGACACGTTTTCTCACAATATTTACTTCGTTAAGACATGCGTGCTCCGTGAAACGATATAGCTAATGCACAATTATAAAAAATAGACGCGAAACGCGGTACGACGCGTTTAACTTTATTCGCAAAACCGTGTTCCCCGTCTGATTACTCGTTCGATTCTCCTCGTGTAGGCAACGAGGTTCTCCTGCCAGCGTACCGCAGAAACGTCAGGTTTAACAGCAACAAGCAAGCTTCGCGATACGATGGCATATTAACTGAAATCCCTGTGGCATTCGAGACACTCGACGAGACTTCGGAAGTTTCATTTGCACACCCCTCCCCTCACCCCGCGTTCTTCGAAGTCGTGGTGCGCGCCGTGGGTTAAGTTGCTACCCTAAAACCGTGTACACGACTTCTCGTTATTAATTACTCGAGAACTCGCTCCTTCAACCCATCAGAACAACACGGATCTCGCAGTCTCGGGCATGGATTTACGGAGCGGTGATCCTGTTAAATGGATCCGGGGACCGGTCAATCATTTTTCAGTCAGCCCCGGGATCATTTTTCATCCGAGCGGCACGGAGGTTCTGCGGCGGCGAACAAATCCTGGACTTCGCGGGTTCCTCAACGGGACCGCCCTGCGAGGAGACCCGACCATCCAGCAATTTTTCTCGTCAAAGCTGGCATTGTCGCGAACCTTTGAAAGGGACGCTTGGAAAACACTGTGGAAAAACGGGCGCGCCGCTGTTCCCTTCCGCTTTAAAGGCGGTTATCTCGCGGAAAGCGCGGCGGAGAAACAATGCTCGCCGCGGAGACGGTGCAGAACTTCTTCCTAGACGAAGGAGAGGCGAAAGGAGAAAGGTAAGAGAGAAGAAACATCGGCGGGTAAAAGGTATAAGAATCCTCCGGCCAATTTACCATAAACTTGGGGGTTTATGGAGGGAAACTAGCCGGATATTACCGGAATAAACGCGAGAAATGCGAACCGCGGTTGCGAGGGCGCTACTGGATAAGAATATTAGGCGGGCAGGGAGAAAAGAAAAAACAGGAAAGACCAGAAGAGGAAGAGGAACCTTCGGCGGATGAATAAGAAGCACGAGAAGGGGCGTAGAGGGTGAAACGGGTTGAGCAACGGAATTAAAACGCAGCCCCGTGTACTTTCTTGCGGAGCAGTAAAGCGTTAAGCCCGCGCACGCCGTCGCTGCATCCAGGCCAGCTGCCCCTTGTCGAGAATTCATGAATGCTTCATTTTATTTGGGATGCGACCAGTGACGAGTAGGGATAATCGAAACGAATTTCACCTCGCGATATATATATATATATATATTTCTCGCCCTTTATCTCTCGGGCGCAGACACAATTTGTCCGAGTCTCGTTTGAAAGAACCCCGGAACCCCTTCAATTTTTTCGAGCTTTAACTCCCGGTCCTGAATCGTTAACGGTTATGACGAAAGTTTCTGCTTACTCGCCGGAGAATTCAGCGTCGGCTCCTTTTTCCTTCGTTTCCGGTGAGCTTTGTTAATGCCCCGCAGGCCGAACTCGTGCATGTAACGAAACGAACGATTAAGAAATTCCACGTGACGAATGACCGGTCGCAAAAATTCTTACGGGAAAAAGAGCCCGGAGAACCGTGGGCCAACTAGGCGACGCCCGACGATAAATCAGAATTTTTCGCCGGCCCAGGGCGGGGGGGGGGCGATAAGGGGGCGGGTCGCAAGTGAATAGCACTAGACGATACAGACGAACCTGGAAGACGTATACGAGGCGCGTCTACGTAGCAGGAAGATATCGGAGGGGTTGAAAAATTAAACAAAAACAAAGGGCGCGCGGCAATCACAATGAGGGAAATAAGCAGGCATTGATAACGCCGCGAATCAAGAGTCCGAGCCGGCCGACAATGGAATATCAGAATGGCTATTATACCCGACGTAGACTCAATTATTTTAAGCCACTTTTGTGCCGCGCTAATGAAGCGAACAAAGCGGAATATTAAACCAGCCACCTATCCTTCTTCCCTTATCTGGCCGCAGCCCTTCCGCCCCGTTCTGCTTTCGTAACCTTCGACTTCGCGTCGCGACGATCGATACACGAGATTTCATACAAATTTCGTCCTGTACCTGCGATAGGTTCGACGGAGTATCGTACCCGAGACAAGATCGGGACGATCCATTGGCAAGCGATCTAAGCAACCTGGCAAACGTGCGAGATGGAATACCGGCGGAATTTAATATTCATCGATTTTCTCGCACGTCGCGAGGCGAGTTCGAGCAGGGAAAATAGAAAGAATGCACCGAGGCGCGATAGCGCTTAAGAAGTCATCGCACCCCGATGTAATTCCTCAGCGCGGTGACACGGCGGATTCTTTCAACTCGAAGGAAACCAGTCCCTGTCGCGCCATCGTGACCCAGAGTACATCGATTCTGTTTTCCAGGGAATTGTAGCCCGGTTGAAATATCGAAAGGTGTCCCATCGAAACGTTCGCCGAACGTCTCGGTGCGCTGTACACCGAGGGGCGAATGAAAAGTGCCGGAGGTAACGCGAGTCGAGAGTCGATTGCCGCGCGACAGTATTTACCGCTTCGGCGGTTGCTTGTCGGTTTCAAGACGCCTTGAAAACTCTCAGGAAAACCCTGTTAATTAGACGTCCAAAGTAAAGCGCGAGACGTAAGGTAACGACGGGCCGGAAAGTGAAATAGCGGAGACGTTCTCAATGTCGGTACCCCCATAGACGTGACTTTAATTCCGGGTAGCAGAGCGACGTCTACGAAGTAAAGTCCTCGTCTGTCGCTTCTTCGTTGAAGCTCCTCCCGTTTTGAATAGCACACATAATAGCATTCATCCTCCCCCCCCCCCGGTCTTCTTTCTTAAATTGTCCATGGTAAAATCGCGAACAATAGGCGCGTACTACGTTACGGGGCTCCTCCGCTGGTCTTACGTGCTCTAGGCCCCTCGCCATCCTCGCGGGGAAGGAAAATATGTAACGGGAACGGGTCGCCGCAGAGTCACGATTCGACGTGAAATAATTAGCTCGCAACGATTGCGCTGAAAAATTGTCGGAAAGGGTAGCGGGCTTCCGCGATTAGAAAGGATTCACCCGTTAATCGATCCATCCGGACATAATTCACCCGTCCGACACGACTTAATTGTCCGATTTTGTTCCCCCTTATTGCTCGCCGTCGTCGCGCGGTTTCGAGCCACCCCGATTTATGGAGGTCCCGATAAAGCCAACGGCCGCGCATTAACATTACCTAATACTCGTACTATCTCCTGTCGGCCGGAAAACGGCCACGAAAAAATATAAAAGGAGGGCACTCCAGGCATTTTTTACGCTCGAACGGTTGAGTAACGATGAAGGGTAGGGGTCGTCGGCGGGCGTTCGGGGGCAGCGGGGGAAAAAAGAAGGCGAAGGAAAAAGTAGCTTTGGAAGGAGGTACAAATCGGCCGTGAAATCCAAGATTTAACCCCATCCACGGAGCGGAGGCGGCGAAATGAAGCCCCCTTCTATCTGGCTGATATGATAAACACCGAAAATGACAGCACCGTTCACCCCCGCGTCGTTCTCCGTTTTCCACCCCTCCCCACGCCGTGTTTCTGCCCGTCTTCCCCGGGCTCTTCGAGTTAATCACGTCAGGCAGGCAGACCCTCTGATTAAAACGGGCCTCCATCCCTTCTTATTATTATTGTTATTAGAGGAACTGAGTGCAGGGCACTCGGGGAATCGCGCCAAGATAGACGGGACGGCTCCTCTGTGTATATACGTGTGTATATACGTGTCTATACACGTGCGTGCACTAGTATATATATATATATATGCCCCTGAACCTTCTCCTAATCGTCCGAAATTTCGAGATTATTAAATAGCTGATGAGACTGCGAATGAATCTTGTTTCGTCCTCTCGTTAATTAACTTTCCTCGCCGTGTTATCAATCGGTCGGAAATGTGTATGTATAGTACGCAGCTCCTTTCCCTTGTTCGGTATGCAGCCATTGCAGCTTGAAACCTTTCCCGATCACAATATATGCACGTATACGCGTACATGTGATTCCCTCGGTCACACAACTAAAGCGTAGCCCTTGACGAATTAAAACAAACGCTGCCTGAATCTGAATAATAAATTACGATATTTATCTATCGAACCCGCCACCCCAGTCCGCCGTTCTTTCCAATACGACGCGCATCGATCAACGCACAAATCCCCAGGAACGTAAAACCGGTCGTAACGCAGCACCCTCATAGTAAATTACAAATAGCATCCTCCGGTTCTGATGGAAGTGGACTACTGTCGGGTACACCTCGGAACGACTCCTCCGGAGCGGAGAGTCCGCGTGCACGATCGAATTGCCGGTCGAACGATGATCCGGTCTCGCAGGGTAATCAATCCTCCCAGTGGCCGATCATGCTAATAAAGCCGGCAGCTATAAGTAACATGGAACGATCGTAAATCGTGGCGGAACTGGTGGAACACACGGGCTCGCGAGTGCCGCGACAGTAGCGTAACCACGAGACGTGCTCGCTAGAAACGTGGACTGCTATATACGTTTCAACCCGTTTGACAAATGCACGATACAATGTGGCAAACGGATACGCGCGCGCTGTAATGTTCATCATCATTTCGTGCGTGCACTGTCACCTGTCGAGATAGCACGTGTTACGAACGTTCGAATGAACTCGTTCCTTTGACATCGAGCTCCGCGTATCCTTTCGTTATTTTAATATCGTTATTTATTAGATAAAATACGTACAACGACGCGAGAGTCGGCGACTAACTGTGCCACGTACAGAGAGCTGCCGTCCCTATCAGTTCGTCGTCCATTACCGACTTCAAGTGGAACCAAGGGTTCACTGGCTCATAATTGAGCTACAATCTCGACAAGCTCGGGTGGATGCTCTCGATTACGCCATTGTGCTGTGCACGCAGGTGTGCAGACTGGCAGGTCGAATTATCGACTCGTCCAGGCTAGGCGCAGGGAAACGAGTGGAAGATGTTACGTAAGGTCGTGGCAAGCAGGAGGCCGTAGGACCAAACACCTTGGGTGGCGAGGGGATACCCTCGGAGCAGGGAAAGAAGAGAGGAAAAAAATATAACGAGTTCGCGCTGGGCCCTAGCGTTAGGAAACCACTCGTCGTACCTGGCACAGCAATGATTGCTGCCTCGCGTGGACTAATAATCGGCCTCGGACATAACGAAGGGTTATGTGGATCACGAGTTTGTTATTGGCTCGCTTAATGACTCGTCCACTCGATCTACCTGTCTGCAACCGAGTCTGCAACGGGGATGCCTATCCGCCATGAACGCCAATATAACACGGCTGGTCGAATCTGCCGCGCGCCCTGTGATCCGCAAAATATCGGTGCAAGGTGGAATTTCAATAAACGTCCGTGAACCAGTTCGATGGAGCCGTAAATTTTTCATAAAACTCACCGAAATGCATAGGTCGCGAATTCCTGTGAACGCTTCCCGGGGAATCACTTTGATAGGAATGAAGCTATTGAAACGAAGCTAGTAATACAGAAACGGTGGACGTACTTACACGCGTTACAAGGTACACGCGATCGAATGTCTCGCGAGTGCACATCTTAATCCTCGATACCTGTTCGGGACCAGTAGGTGGACTTTAATGAGAAATATCGTCGCCACGGACAAGTTTTATTCGAGCCGTATCCCGAACGCCTACCACTCGTTGCTTACAACCGCCTGTCCACGCGACGGTTAAACGCTTCGACGGGAATAAACGACACCGTAGGGATAGAGAAACGACGACGGGAGTTAATTATTTGAATCGAGCAACGATATCTCGCGGCAGGCGTTCGCGAGCAGGAGCCCCTCCAATAGAAGAAGCTCTTCAAAAAAAATCGCAATAAATTTTACAGAAGCTTCGCAGAGATGAATTAAGGAGAAGAGGATCGAAGTGGGAAAGCAAATAGAAATAGCGAAAAATCGTTCGATATCGGACGCGAGTTGGTAAAACCGCTGGAGTTTAAAAATTTAATTTCCCGGCTCGTTCGACGGTTTTCCCGCAGCAAATTAATGTAAAAACTTCTGGACGTTACAGGTAGCCGTGCACGAGCTGACTCGTTGTCCGATAGAAATTACAGCTGGGCCAGAATACACGCGTCACGTTGGAGTAACGATGGGAACGTGGGAACGTTAGGCAGAGACGGCACCCTACGTGCCGTATAATCAGTGCATTTACATATATTCACTCACCATCGATATCAGACGAGGATTGATCCACGCCTGCTGCATGTTATCATCCAGGTACCGCTTCGCTATCCGGGCGATGTTTTCGTGCGGCTCTTTCTTCGGCACAGGCACGGCGGCCTGGGCGTCGACGTTCGCATTGTTTCTGGAACAAATGCGTGAACACGAGCGTGAACATCGTGGAACATTTCTGGGAACGCGAGGGCCGTATAAATAGTTGGTGGGCGTGATTGCGCGCGATGACAGTGATCGGAACGCTTCTCTTTCGTGAATGGAGCGCGCGGCGGAACGTTGAGAGATACTAGCTTAAGCGTTGAATGGGTTTGTGTGTAAATCGTGCTCGCAATCAAACCGATTATTAAACCAGACCTAATAAAATGAACCGCCCCCCCCGCGTTAGCCCGGTGTATTAACGTATTTCAAAGTAAATATTTCACGAAGCTGTAGCTCCGTCTCTAGACGTCGTGGCCTCGCCTCACCGACTCCGAATCACGTTTCGAAACACAATCTTCCAACCCCTCGTCTCGTCACGCTCACCCCTCCGCCGAGACTTTGGGAAGTTTAACCAATTCCGTAGATGAGTATTCAGTTTTCGAACTACAGGAGATCCCGGTGTATCTCGCATCCGCCATCCGTGGCGCGGGCGTAAAATCTTTTTCGAACGGTCCATTACTCCGTTCGCACCCCGTCGATCATTCATCAATTCGGAAACGAAATTGACAGTCCCGTTTACGAATTCATGATAATGGATTGACGCGGCGAGACTCGCCAACGGGATAAACGGGGCGCGTATTAAAGGCGGGAACCGATCGATTCGTCGGAATCTCGGCGGTGACAAACCGGGGCCAGTGGCATCATACGGTCCTCCTGCCTTGGCGTACGCCATTATTTACTTCGATGAGTTATTAACGCGAACGACGTTTGACGGAGAACAGCAATCCGCGAGCGGGACCGCGCTGTGTGCCAGGAGGGCACGAAATTAACGGTCTCCTGTGCTCCAACAATGCATCAAACCGAATCTATTGTGCGACGGCCACACCATCACCACCGTTACCGACCATCGCCGCTGCCAGATTGCACGTCGCGCCTATTGCATGCCGAAACAGTTCGCAATTAGGAGACCGACAACAATACGGATCGCGCCACCGCCAGATCATTACACTCCACGCGATTATCGTTCACGATACATTGATCGTTTCCATCCGGGACGCCGATAAATTCTGTCATCGTAAAATAATCTTATATCAACACTGCTGAACGGTATTATTGTGTCGCAAACGACCGGCTGTTGCATTTTTCTTCGAAAGCGTTTCGTTTTCTACCCTTAGTTTGGGCAAGGGTGCATTAATCAAGCGTACCAGACATGTTTATCGATACCCCTCTCGACAGGCGTGTAGCTACTCGCAATTAGTTTCACGATTATTGTCGCCCCTTATTTGCTATCGCGTTCCGCTGTATCTTTCAACTCCATCCGCGGCTTTTCTTCATTCCGCTTGGAATTTCACGCGCAAGGAACTTGCCACCCGGCCGTCCGGTATCGCGTTGTATCAAAATTTCCATCTGCTGTCCGTCCCGACGAATATTACGACGCACGATAGATCCGCGTTGAGCGCGCACAATGGCCAGCCATGAATAATCGGGCACGCGTATACAAATGTTGCGAAACGACCATTCTCATTCAATAGTGAAATTTCCCGACGCGCGCGCTTTACCGACGGCTTTACACAGCCAGGATATCGCGTAAGTGAATTATGAGAGTTTATCGTGACTCTCTGCGGTCCCGTGTCCGTCGCTGCCGGGACACAGCTGCTGTTCCAGACCCCGCGCTAAATTACGCCCGAGATCCCTGGAAACCGACGAAATTATCGGCCCTTCCACGGATCCATCGCCGGGGTTGCTCTCTAAGACGCCCTGTTCGTCGATGATTGCCCCGGAGTTAATCGCCAGTTACCGGTACCGTTTGCCGCCACCATCAATTTTCGCCTAGCCCCGGCCAAGCGTAGACCTGCCCAACAATCCGCCCTTGTTTTCCCGTTTCGCGTTCGGGACGCGAACAAAATAATACAGCGACGTGCCCCCGTCTCGACGTGTCTGGCCAAGCGAACGGTTTCAAAGCGCACGCTGATTACACGCGTATTATACTTCTTCTTTGCCGCTCGTCAGTTCTGCAGTTCGTGCCCGGCGGCACTCGCGCTAATTATATTCCTGCAAATGCGCGTTCGTCGCGCATCGCGTCGTATCTATCCGAGATGGGTGCGCGAAGATCCAGTTCACCGCGGAGCCATTCGTCCATGTTCCACCCTTTCAACGGGCGCACGCGAGATCCTTGTGGGAGTTAATAATACGACAAGAAAGAGAAACCATCTGCGAGTGGACGAGGAGAAAGGACGGCACCAAAATCGAAGAAAGGACACGCCGCTCTTCCGCAGATAATCTTCCTGGCTGTGCGAGCCTCGCCGAGGTTTATACCTCCCGTTTTCAACGGGAAATCTCGGCCACGTACGAGTCCCGCTTGTCCAGCCGCTATCGCAGCTGTGCCTTCGTATAGACTGACAGCGGAATTTCTCACGAAAATTCACGCGTCTCTGGGTGGAAAAAAAAAATTCTCTCCTTCGCGGAGAAGCCAACTCGAATAAGAAATCGTCGTGCTCCGAGCACATGATTGGTGGAAACCGGTGACCGCGTCGTTACTTCGATGGGGGGAGGGAGTAATGATTAAAAAAGAGGCTCGGGCAAATTTCGGGCTCGGGCCACAATTCATCCTGTCGGGGCGTAAAGGGTGGAATTAGGAGCCACGAGGTATCTTGGGAAAAATTTTACGACCTTCTGGACGATAAACCCGATAGTTTAACGGGTACTCGGGTTCGCTGCCTGCCCGCGACGAGTAGTTAAGGCAACAGGCAGCCGATGTCGCAGCAGGTGAACGCGCGATCCCGCGCGATGCCCGAAAAATCTTTAAATACTGATCGATGTCCCAGCGGGAATTAAAGAGCAATGACCATTCCGTTCGAGCAGGGCTGTTTACGGTTCCATCGTTAATTTATACCCTCAATTCGAAATTTTACGAGGCCCTCAGGAACGTTCGACGAGCGACGAGAATCTTCTCGACGACGTTACGGATCACCTTTTCAACCGATAAAAACAAAGATTATCGATAGCAAGTGCTCGATACAAAATGCAAATCTTGTATGAAATGGAACTATAAAATCTTGGGTTCCTTTAGACAAGCTTTAGGGATCTATCCACTTACAATTGGTCGATCGTTTCGAGCGAGTCGGCGGACACCTGAAACTGCACTTACGTTTGTAACGTACAATTGCGTAGTCGGCTAATGGCTTCATAGACGAACGTTAAAGCTTGAAAGGCCTATTTCCCTTCAGCAGAGTCCGCAGCCACGCAGCAATCCCCGTATCGTGCTACCGTGCAAATCTTGCATGACTCGTCATTACTC
Source organism: Nomada fucata (assembly GCA_948146005.1). Taxonomy (NCBI): domain Eukaryota; kingdom Metazoa; phylum Arthropoda; class Insecta; order Hymenoptera; family Apidae; genus Nomada; species Nomada fucata. The sequence continues at coordinate 4,602,646 of OX411282.1, forward strand.
TGGCCCCAATCGCGCGTACATACTTTGCATGAAAATTATACACGGCTCGAGTTGTTTCGTTGCCCAGTTGCGTTTGTCTGCACCTAGATATTCGATATCATTCAATATCACTATTACGTGCCCGTGGCTTAACTGACACCTGATAGGTGCTAAGTGCATCAGGTTCACCTGGAAAGTCAATTCGCATCTACTCGCCTATTTGCGAGGCCTTCGGTATAATTTCATTCCGACCATTTGAGAACCGTATGGCACAGTTTGACCTATTTTTGTCACCGGTATAGAGTTCCTTTTTACACGTTAGACTCTTTGTGCCCGAGCATTTGTGCAGCTCACGGTTCCCTCTGCGAACGACCGACCGATGAATGCGCTTCGAACTGCAACGAAACACTGAAGCGCGCATTGTCTCGCGCACATACCTTTTCATTTACATTGGCCAAATGCCGGAGAAAATCCGAGCAAAGGCATCGAGAAGTCACGCTCCATTTCCAGGGGACAAAAAAAAAAAAAAAGCGGAACGCGGATAATTCTACGATACCCCTTTCGATATAAATACCTGCGTGCTCGCGCCGGTACGCGCTTGCTATCGACATTATTTCCCCGCCAATGCGTTCCGCTATAAACTACGAACAGCCACTACCGTATTCGCGGTAATTCCGAGTGGCGGAGGCAAACGCCTCGAGACGAGAAGCCGACATGCGCGATATGTAAATTGGCACGAGGCATTCGGCGCAACGACGCCGTTGCCGGTCGTGCATCATGAAATCGGCTTGTCGTTTTCCATCGAATCCGCTCGAGGGACGAGCACTTAATCGGGCCTGTTGGCGCATTCGCGTAAACGATCCGCAAGATTACGCGAGGGGCCGCGCGAGGTACGCGCCGCGTAATGCCTGGTAATGCTCGGTTTCCAAGCGAGAATGCCCGCCGCGGAGGCGTAAATCGTGAGACGTGCGCCACGGAAGTCGTATCGCTCACGAACGGAGTAATGGAGCGATCGTCGGGATCTCGCGACTCCTCGAACCTCGTTCGCACGTACCCGATGCTTGGGCCGTTGCCGGCTAACGAGACGACTTTGTTCTACCGGCACCCTTTTCTTGGAGCAGTTTCGAAAAATTCCCTCGACGCGGGAGCACCGATGTAACAAACTCAATTTGCCGCGGCGACGCGGGTGTCGATGGAACTGCCGTTTGAGGAATTGGAATTCAGGGGAGGACTCGGAGGAGTTTGCCGAGTTCTCCTGGAAAAGGGATCACGCGAGGCGTGGATGGGCGGAGGCGGCGTTTGAACCCGGTGGTTCCGATACCGTGTATTTCTAAAGGGAGAGGACTGTTTACTTGAGCTGGCGCGACGCGAGCTACAAATTCTTCTAGGGACAACGCTTGTAAAATACTACGGGCATTATACGTACACGTATAGCGTGGCCATAGTCACGGTACATCTCCGTATCGTAAAAGAAGAGAGGACGCGGACTTGTGGACTAACAATCGAATATTTAAACGATATCGTTTCCGGCGAGCGGTTCGGTCATGCGCTCCTCTCGGCCGTCGGACAATCCTTGGCATTCAGTGCAGGTAAAATCGGGAACGAAATCGTTAAACGATAGCATCCGAGTGATCTCGTGGTGCGTGGTCGCCGGTACCTTTGAGAGATAAGACGGGTCGTAAATCCGTTAAGAACCGCGATATCGATCTGCCATTGAACGAAACGTGCTCGAGTATAACGATACAATCGGGTCCAGTCGTCAAACATACAGGGTGTTCGATTTAACTGGAAATGGTTGAGTATCTCGCGAGAGATTAAAGTTATCAAAAAAAAAATGTTCTTACGGTATATGTTCGGTATGAAGAACGTTTCGACGGGCGTACTGGTGGGACAGATATCGGAGTAAAATTATGTTTTTTAAATAGGACTCTGTACCTTTTTATTCATACTACTTATTCGCACCGGAAGCCAATGCTGAGACGAACTCAATGACCCACGACATGATATCCTTTCGTGCAACGGAATGCGAAACAGTCAGATATACTTGCTCTAACCCTACGAACAGAGTCTAGAAATAATTCCAATGAATTCTGATATTCCACCGGTTTCAGTTAAACACTCTGTATATCCTCTTCCCTATCTCGCCTTCCCGCTGTCCGGTATCAGTGGCGTATTCATCGCACGAATCAGCGACTTGACGTAAGTCACGATAGAAGCAACTCGAAATCGTTACGGGATTATCATCGACATTGGTATTCCTCGAAGTATAACAGAGTTTCCTATCCCCCTATTCGATAAACAACGGGATATCGGATTCTTAATATCGTCAGAGTATCGCCGCGGCATTTGTCGCGTTCACGTACCCTCGCGATGCATCGCGGTCTCGAATCGTACCTTCGTGTCAAGGCTGTGCCACATCGTTCCACCGTGCACGCCAGATCGACGGGAATTCCGAGCGGTGTCTACGCGGCAAGGAGGTAAAGACCCCATGAAAACTGAACGAAGGGCGCGGCGAAGGTAAGCGCGGCGTATGATAAATAGACTATCAGATCGTATCGGCACGCCAGCAGCCTTTGGGCTACTGCAACGACGTCCCCCCCTAACTTGGCTTTCTCCATCGCTTCCTTTCCTTTCTCCTCCTTTTTCCACCGTCTGCCACACGTCGCGCAACCCCCGTATCGGAGAAATATCTGTAATATCCGAGTATCGTGCTCTCGCGCCTGTAAGTAGGTGCTCGAGCCAGCGTGGTTGGTAGCACCGTTGCCCATCGATGATAACGATAATCGTTCAGGATACTCCATTCTCTTTTTTATCTCGTCCCACCATTCCCGTCCGCCTTGCGCTTCTTCCCGCTGGCAGGCAAGTCGCGAACCTTGGCCAGCCTCGGTGAAATTCTTCGCGAAACGACCTAAACAATTTTTGCACCGGTTTTGTGCTCGGGAACAACTTCGAACAACTCCCTCGCCTTTCTTTTCGGTTCGCTTCGCTGTCTTTTTGCCCGACCAGGGATGATCTCCTGGACGAAGGGTTTTACCGGCGGCGGCCGGCAAAGCTCGACAACGGGACCGACGTTTATCCTCGATCAAAGGAACCTCGATGCTTGCCTCTGTCCGCGGAGGCCGGGTCCATTAGGTCGAAAAGCAAATAGCGCGGGAAAACGAGACACGCTCCAAAACGTAATCCGTTCGTCCTCCTCTGAGCGTGGCTGAAAACAGGGGCAAGAAGCACACGCGGCGACGCGATAATAAAGTGAATACCCGCGTCGCTTTGGCGTTTTATCAACCGAGGCGCCCTCCTTTCTATCCCGAATGCGTCCCTCTAACCGGTTCAACGCAGAAAAAGAGATCGATCTCGGCGCACAAAAGAAACCTCTGAATTTATTTCGCTCCGATTGATTCCCCTTTCGAGCGTGGAACGGGGGAAAAAGGTGCGAGACCGAACGGGAGACGAGACGAAGAAACCTTTTATCCCGCGTATCGTTAGGACTTACGTGGCCATTCGAGTTCGCGAAACGAGATTTAGCTGGTTCCAACGGTGATTTGTGACCCATTGTTCTCTCCGCGACTCCGCCAGCCGAAGCAACGACTGGCCCGTGGGAGGGCCAACCGAGGAACCATAGTAAAAACTCCGCTATCGAACTAATGGCCATTGATTTATCCGCTCCTCGCTGCGAATCGCGTTCACCGGGGGCCCAGACCGCAACAGTTTTTGCAAGCTTCGACCGCGTTTACCATCGACACTGCATAAGTCCGCCACGAAGACAAGCCCGTACACTTGTTAGCGAAGCTTTATTCGCGTTTGTCGGGAACAGCTGTTAAATCACTCGAGCTTCTACTTCGGAGCAAGTTGTTTCCGCGGGTGGAATTTAGCTACGTACGGGCGTCCCGGAGCCGGTGCAACATCGATTAATTCTGTCGCGTTTGGCGCAATTAAAGTCTGCCCGATCGAATCGTCGAGATCTCGGGGCGCGATTTCCCCCCCCCCCCCCGGAGCGTCCCTGGATCCTCTGGAACCTGGCTTACGGATGGCAGAGGACATGCTAAAACGATTAACTCGATTCTTGCGAAGTCGGGCGGAACACAATGGAGCAGTTAAAGCGACTGCTCTCCGTTCCGCATTATTTATTCCATTAGCGGAGAGCACCGGCCAGGGATCCCTTTCTTTTATCTGCATATTGCCTCCGAGTCTATGGCTACTTCCCCTTGCAATTGCCGCGATGCGTTTGTCGAAACGTTAGATCGTCGCGGCGAGATTATTTTCCCTGGTCCGGTCGGTGGATTACTCGCTCCTACTTCGCGTTGTCCTCGACGTGAACGGTTCCAAGGATCTCTCTCTCTCTCTCCCTCCCTCTTTCTTTTCCCCACCTGAGCTCCGGGGAAGCATCCTTTGACATTTTATCTGAACGAGCTCCGAAGGCCTGGTGAAACCGGCGTTAATTAAGGCGCGGCCGTTAATTGGTGAACAATATAGACATCCTATCGAGGCACGGATCGTATTGTCCGCGGACTTGTCGGCTGTCGTGCAACCGCTTCCCGTGGAGAAAGATAATCAATCCGCGCGGCTGTTTCACTTGTCCGGGGCGTATCTCCTATCGACGTGAAAATTAAATTAATCCCTCGAATCGCGGCAAATCATAGCCTTTCTCCTCGCGTTTCGAGCGTAACAGCCCGGGTAAAAGTGGCTGCAACAGCGATACGAAGCATTAAATGCAGCTTGAAGTAGCGCGCAATCTCGCCATCTAAATTATTCGATTATCCCCGATTCATTTATCAAAGTTGCGGCACGGGCTGCAGCTATCCGCCATCGTACGTATATCTTTCCCGTATCCGTTCCTTTCTATATACGTACTCCTGTGTATGTATCCATGCGCCTACAGTGCCCGGAACGCGCGTCACTGTTTCCAAGTCTCCACATACTTAACGTTAAGTATGTGCTCAGACAATATTATATACATCGGCACTTATTTTGCTCAATCTCCTCGAGACAGCGAGCCGTACATTCCAGAAGATACCTATCAGTATTTCCATCCGTGCGCATCTTGTAAAAGTGGCTTCTTCTCCCCCAAGTCGGAGCGCGGGATTTCGCGCCCCTAGCAGCGAACCAGAAGAGGCGCCACCCTAGGCGCGATATTATGATAATACAGTTATATTCATATGCAGCGGGCTTTTCTTGGGCGAGGGGAGGGCAACGGACGTATCCTCAGCCTTACATGCCATAATGTAATTCGATCGACACTTTAGCCTCGAGATGATGGAACGACGAATCGAAATTGACGGCGAACGGCTGAGTGACAGCGGCTATAAGAGCCAGACAGGGACAGAGGGTAGAAATTCTGAATGCGCGGAGGGTGATAGACTTCGACGTTCCAGCTACGAGGATTCCTCGATTAATTAACCCGAGCAATTTGGTTAATCGTGGCGGACGAGATACCGCCTGCCTTTGATGCCACGCTGTCGCGGGCCAAAGTGGATCGGCGAAGGGCAGCCGGGAAAAGAGGCCGACGTTCGAACTTCGAAGGAAAGCTAAAATCGTCGCGCCCGAACTGTATTTCCGAACGCGGCAACGGGGAGGCCGGGACAGTCTTTAATACGACGCTAACGACAGCCTTCGATACTTAGTTGCGGGGAAACTTCGACGCGTGACGCGACTTCTGATGCGTCATGCGACCAATATTCTGATCGTTGAAGCCCCCGAAGCCACGCAATAAAGATCAGCGAAAATCTGAATGACACAGTTACGGTGGATCCACATCAACGAAGCAGCCCGACCTGGCTCCCTTTTATCTCGAAGAAGAAACGATTCCTCCTCCTTTGTGCCTTCCTCGTCGACTCCCGCCTTTGCCTTCGTAATGCTTCATAAGCAGGAGGAGGAACGATATGATCCCTGTTCTTCTTCGCGTGGAAAGTTCGGGCTGGTATCGGGCGCCGACCCCTTGTCCAACTGGATCAGGGAATCTCGCTGCTGGAAAATGGTTTTCCTCTTAGAGGGCGGTCGAGCCAGTGGCCGAGAAGATGTTAACGCTCCCAGACAACTACTTTTCTCGTCGTTTTCCCACCCGTTGCCCAGAACCGTTTTAGAGAAAAGGGACTTCGATCGAAGTTCGCAACGGGTCTGGTCCCAGGACGGATCTCTCGCTATTGCTCCCCTTTTATTCGTCTCGCAAGGTAGATAAAAACGCGGTTATTCTAGATGAAAAAGCAACGCGGCGCACGTACGTTTTCGAAAATGGGTATACCCCGGGATACGGAGTTCGTAGCGTTTGGAAAGGGTTAAAAAGTTAGCGGGACAAATGAAAGCCGATACACGATGGAACGATAAACAGGCGCGTAATAGGGAAACGGTTGTGCACGAATGTTTATCCGCCACCCCTACGGATCCGGCCACTCGTGTGCTCCTACATTTTGCCCTACTCATACTCCGCGGATCCTTTAAGTGCGTTGTCTTGTCGTCCAATAGCGACAATAGCGTCTTAGGCAAGACATTTCATTACGTCCTTCGGACGAATACACCCTCTCTGCCGTAACTACCGGCATCCGTAAAGCCGGATGACGATCGTAACAAGCCCGTGGAAACTTTTATGCAACCATTTCATAGCGTTCGTTCGCGTTGAGTTTCGCGTACGGAGAACGTCTCGTCGTCGCTGCTAATATAAAATAGTCGACACAGTGTCCGCTTGATAATCGATTGCTGTAATTTTCGGAACGCATTGTCGTATAAATGCGAGCGTCGAAACAGACCGTCCAGACACTCGAGGATCGTGATCGCGCGAATCGGGGAACACAGAACAAAGCTCGCGTTCATCCATATTCATCGGCTGCTTAAGCAACGGAGTCGTCCACGAAAGGAGACAGGGACCGTCCCCCTTTTTCTCTTTTGTCACGAGCGAATTAATTCCGTGACACGGTTTCTATCGATCACGGTTTACGTCGTCCCGCGGACGCCTCAATCAATCGATCCAAAGTGTCCCCCTTTCGTAAAAGCCACGCTTCTTACGTCCAAGATTCACTCCGGCCCGAGACCGGGTACTAAGCGAGACGCGTACGCTCGTTCGAGCAATCGGATTACGCGTCTCTTCGGCAATAATTAATAGCGGCGAGGCGAACGTCTGCCAGCAGGAATACGAGGAGCAAGAATATGAATATGCTTTATGGGGGAGTTTATGAAAATGTTCGCCGCGGGAGGCGAGGACACCGGAGGCAAAAGCACCGGCACAAAGATCCCGAGGGCGAGCGCTGTCGTATCCTCCTCTGTTCCTTTCTCGCAGGTGACGCAGCCACGGCGCCGCGCCCTCGGGAGCCCGTGTGTGTCGTTGCCAGATATTACCGCATAATTTTAGGATATTTCACTGGCGCGCATGATCCCGCACGGTCGACGGGCGCGAATAGCTTTACGCACGATCGTTACACGACCACGGACGAAGAAAGGAAATGGCGCAACTTTCGCCCGTGCACTCTGAGGTCCGTCGTGAACCTAAATTCGCGCGAGACTATTTGCTCGAAGTGTGTGCGCACCTTTGTGGACAGGCTTATTAGACGAAATAGTAATCGCGAGGAAAGTAACGGGAACGGAAGCAGGTTAAAATTTCCCGAACCTCGAACGTAAATGGAGATGAAATGCTTCCACGAATGTAAGCCGCCGCGTTATTAATACGGTTGCACAGCATCCTGGCCAAAGAAATCTCGCGCCGGACATGCGAGACCGGAGTTTCGTCTGCCGAATCCTGGCACGCAAGAGAGATTGATCCGATTTCGAATATCGAGGGGGACAAATCGAAATAGAATCGGCGCTGGAACACTGTCCCTGCTCCGTGGGATGCTGCTTCCTGGACAATGCCGTGGAATGTGTTCCTCGCGTGACACCTCGCGGCGTAAATGGCGCACAGCGAGATACGGGTGTAAAAACGTGCGTTATTGTGCGATGACAAATCGAGCACGAACGGGCCAGGAACCGCTTATCCATCAACATCAACTCCGAAACCCGTGTCCCGCGGCCAGACATTCCTCGCGGATCGATCGGTGCTCGCGTAACGTCCATACCAATGAAACCGGTCACCTCCGGAGACCCCGTGACATCCGGTCAAATCGCATACGTAAGTGACGATCACGACTGTCATATACAAGATTTACGGCGCTCGCCTGCCCGTAAAGAGACCGCTAACAACCTACACAATTTTTCGTCCACCCACGGGACGAGAATTTTCCCTCGCGCCAGACTCGTCAAGACGAAACGAGCGTAACTCCGCGACCTGCATACGCATCTCGAAGGGAAATCTCGTGGATATCAACGGGGAAACGGGATCATCGATCATCTGTCCGATACGTATTTCACGGAATCGTTTCACAGAAAGGATTCGAGCTTCGAAGGAACGCGCTTCATCGACCGGGAAAATCGTGCACGAGGAAAAATTAACGCGGCCAACAGTTCGTACATGACGTTCTCGTTCGATCATTCGTGTGGAAAGAAGCACTCTTTCTCTCTCTCTCTCTCTCTCTCTCTCTCCCTCTACCTCTCAGCTACTCGTTCTCTCCTTTCCGTTACAGCTTCTGTTGCACGATGTACACCAAGTACCTGGACGAGGACAGGCAGTGGAGCACGAGATCCTCATCCCACGACGCTTGTGTGTCGTACACGATGCCTCTAGGAGCTGACACAATACACGTGCCTCTCGGCTACATTCTACGCTCCCCCATCTTTCTCCCCCTGTCCTGTTTCCAGTGCGTTCTCCGTTTCTTCGAGGATCACGCGGTATCAACCGACTCCCGGGGAACTCTTTATCGGCCAGAACGAAGTGCGCGAATAACGAATCGGTTTTACGAATCGGCGATCCCGCGCCACGATTACGCCACGCGCTACGTTTCTCGAGGATTTACTGCTTATTTACTCGCCGGTAATCCCCCAGGCGATAAATATCCGACGAAGGATCGCGATTTTATTGTGCCCCGATCGAGGGACGGCGATCGTTCGTTCCCACATCGCCGCGCGGAAAATAAAAACGGCAGAGCGTACACGAAACAATGTAACTGGCGATCGAAGACATTTCGAAACGGCGTTTTTGACGCCGATAAAATAATGAACAAACGCGCGTTTGTCATCCCGCCGACAGGTCGGTATCTGCTGCTCGAAACGTACCCGCGAGCTCAGATAAGAATAATTTACCGCGGGGTAATGCCACGAAAAACGGGCGCATTATCTATTCCTGTGAACTACGCAGCCTCTCTCACCTGTGCCCGATTATTTCTTGCTACGCGGAAATGCTTAAGGACAATATCGTGAATATACGGCTATTGTATATCTGGACGCGGTATCACGCGCGACACCGTACACCCGTCAGATCGATATATTACCGCGGTCCGGGCTCCGAGCGGAAATTTAAAGTTCGCCGTACGTCTGTGCAGGCCTATAAAAAAAGAACGGAACCACGAGACCACGCGATGCTCCAAAGATTCTTGTTCCTAGCGATTTAACGCGCCGCCTTATCTGTCGACCGATCGTTCGGAGACATTCGTTGCGCGTTAGTTAAAATATATAAAGAAGCGTCGCGACCGATAATGAACCGGACGCTCCCGCATCGAAACGAACGGTGGCGGCTAGATAAGCCAGTGAATTGGGCTATTTGTTGCTACAACGCGGCTGCGAGTCGCTCGTTAGGATACCAAGTTCTTTCCCCGCGTGTCGTTGATCCAGTTTTCGCGCGAGCTGCAGCCTGCCAGAGGAAAGCTGGAAGGTAGCAATGCGTGCAGGAAAAGCTGTCCGCTCGAATATATTCTCGCGAATCTTACGCGCGCGCGCGGTCTTAATTTACTTTCGCCAGGTGTATACCTGATGCGCGAGATAAATCGAGGTACTTCAGCCCGCGAGATTTTCACAATTCGCACTCGGCAAAATGGAAAGAGGAAGTTGACGTTTTTCTCGCGCACCTACATCTCGGGTCTCACGATCGAGACAATACCAAATGATCCTGGGGTCACGGCGTTCACCGTGCCCAGGATAATCCCGTGATCCACGTCCGCCACCCACCTGTACACCCACCGGGGCAAGTAAACGCGGGTGAACACAGTGTCGATTATTCATAGGGGATCGTTGCGACCGTGGCGCGGCTAACTTGCCGATTTACAGGACACGAGTGTCCGTGTGCCTCTGTACGTGACCCGTACAATGTTCAGGGACTGTTCGTTCGCGGCGGAACAAGCCGGGGATACCAAGGGCCACGGTTACCACGGGCACCCACGCGTACAGATTTTTCGTCGTTCCTCACCGCAGTCGCAGGGACAAGGCAGATAGGGATGGTAATTTACCGTCATTATAGATAACTAAGACGAGCGACGTGCGTCAATGGCGTGTAACCCATTCTCGGCTGAATTTCACAGCCTCGTTCACCAGCCATCGGAGTAAACACTCGATTTTAGTGATCGCCGGAAATCGAAGGGGACAGTTTCTCGCCGGTATGAGATACGTTTTATCGGCGTCTCATAAATTGCCGCGGGTACGTGCATAGCCCGTCAGGCAAGTGTACGTAACGATCGCGATGATAAAAAAGCAAAAGAAACGAAGGGAAAGACGCGTTTCCTCCGGCGCTGATGCACGGAATGAAAGGGGGGCAATGGCGACAATTGCCACGGTGTCGAAGTGGGACGAAGTCATTATCAGGACACGGGGAAGATGGAGGAACGGGTGCGTTTTAAAGGTCGTAAGAGATTTGAGCGTCGGCGTCCCGAGGGGTGATTACGTCGGGGCGGCGCGGCGGCGCTTGGCGCCCTTAACGCGTAATTAACGTCGTTAAAACATGGATATTAAATAAATTATAAATAATTATGTTCGACGCCGTTAACGACCATCCTAGCCCACAGCGATGACGCGGCTCGGCTACATTTACGTTATCGATTTGCAACGTCGAACAGAGAGAGGAACTCGAGCTTCGACTTCCGTCTGGACTGGATCCTTGGCTATAGTCCCGTGGAATATTTATTCCGATATATTCTCCCTCTCGGGCGGCGGCGAATCGCGAATAAAATCTGCCGGGTTCAATCGAGGGTTAACGAGCGTCGCGCGGTTTTCGATCGTCGTGAAATCGGATGAACGGCGTCCCCGGTATTTTTTTTACGAGGTCGACGGGAAATCTGTAATTCGACGCGTGCATCGACGCGTGCTTGCCGTAAAGTTACCTCCGACGTGCTTTCGTGAAATTAACGTCGATAAAAAAAAAAAGAGCTACGAGCCATTTTGTAACGTTCACCGCTGCCATAAAAGGAAGGAAAAAAATGTTCGCGCGCATCCCTCACCAGCGCAGGCCACTTACTGTTCGAGGCTCGTCGCGTCTCTCTGCGGTGCATGTTCGTGTTCGCGGATCTATCCAAAGAAGTTGCGATAATTATGGCAACGGTGCGACGCGCGGCGTCGAAAAATCGCGTTTCTTTGGTGGCGATCAAAAGCTCGCCTTGCGGAGCGCGATCATAATCGCAGAAACTCTCAGGGGCCGATAATGGCTCAATAACGGGAACCACGGCGAGAGAGAACGTACCGGTTTCTAATCTCGGAAAAAGATTAGGCAGCCGGGAGAAACAAGTCGTGATCTGTCGGATGGCAACTGCCAATCGGAATACGTATCTCGATCGACCATTATAATTCAAATGGCTCCATTAAATGTATTCACGCGCTATTAGAGCCGGCATGGATTTTCTCGCCTCTCTCGCGGCCCGTTTTCTTCCCGATTGGCCCCGCCGCGAGGATGTCGGCGACGAAGTGCACCATATCGATCCTCGCCTTAACGCCGTTTCCATTAGGTTAACGACCCTACGCCTGATAAACTATTCACCACGCGGATAATTGCGACGCGATTCCGTCGACTATCGTCTGCGAGCGTTTCGAGAGTAACTACCGAACAGAGATTGAGAGTCATAAATTCGAGTTCCTGCGCGGCGAGGCGAGTGCCGCGCGCTTCTCCATCAACGCCCCGTCCCGTAATTTCTCATCGATGCTCGACGCAAGCTGTAGCAAATAGTCGGGAGCACAATTCGAACGGCGTTAATAAAAAGGCAACTGCTGTATTACAGACGGCAGCCATTAGGGAGGAGCAATCTGTCGACGACCTGAATAGCTCAATTGCTCGGACCAGTTGTCTGACAAATAGGGGGTTTTTTGATTTAGAACCTGTTTCAGCCAACTGCTGTTGCAGATTATTCTTTACGTCCTTACAGTATCGTCTGCGATACGCCGTAAGAAATGGTCAATGATTGGACGATTAACAGAGACAGAAAAAGAAAGTTAGACGAGCAAGAGTGGCGTGCTCCAAACGCACGAGCAGCTACGCCGAAGGTCCAACGTAGAATGGACCGGTTCCAGCTTCGAATAGCGGAGGGTTGAAACGACGCTGACCCCGTTCAGCAGGGTGGCGCCAACCAACGGGAACGCCTGGAAGTTGCAGGCGTCCCGACGCCCATGGTTCACCCGGCTGCCACCAGATTGAGATACAACTTCGCTTCCAATCGCGACACTCGGTATATATCGCGCGCCGATAAAACAGGATCATTGATCCGGCCATAAATCTGTGATCTATTCAATTATGCTAATTACGCTAAAATGAGTTGCTCGGTGTACCGCCGGGGATCTCAGTATTCCTGCAGCTTGTCGCGAATAAATCATTCGAGTTTTTCAACGCGACCGATCTTGTTGGCCGATAGCGTCGCAAAAAACGAAGGAAAGCACTCCACTGCCATGGGAAGCGTGCTCCAATGGGGAGATCTAAATAGATTTGCTACGGCGCGGGTACTGGGTCTGGAACAGGATGGAACGGAGGGAATAACGAAAGTATCATTGGTGTTATTTCGTCTGGGTGAAGAAGAGCGTCGGGCCGCCATGGATGATACGAAGGCAGAAGACGGTGACGGGCGGGTGCGATACTCTGCCCGGAATACGCGGCGCGAGAGCGTGAAACGGAAAGAGAGAAACGTTCCCTTTAACCAGCAGGTACTTTAACCAACTTAACCATCGCTGACTCGTTATAGCGTAACGGTTCGACAGTCGACAAAGGTGCGAGATCGCGCCAATCGAAGCGACGTCCTCGATTATCACGCGTTCACAGCTTTCTAAAGCCTCGAAAAGCGCGACAGAGGGTGCAATGGGAGAACGGGGTGGAGGAGGGGAAAAAAACGGGCAGAAGGGGTGAAATCGGCGACCCCGTCGATTCGAAACGATTGAAGGCACGTAACGAGGGCGCACGGGATCATGGGGCATCTGTCAAACAGTGTCTTTCAAAAAAATGTCGCGCTCAAAGGCTTCCAGCGTGCGCGCACCGTCGGTCGTTCTGAACTCTTTAGCTTTTTGTTTTTTTTTTCTTTATCATCGATCCCCTTTGTCCCTTCATTTACTTTTAAACACTCCGAAATCGCGCCGGCTTGCGATTAAATTTCCGTGATTCGTTCAGTGTCTGATACTCGTTTTCGAATCGATACGCTAAGCGGAACATAAGAGCCGAGATTCGAAAATGTTATGCGCGTCGAATCAATCGTGCGGGGAAAAATAACGATACCGGCGGTCGAGCCACGTATTATCGCAGTCGAACCGTGCGCGCGACAATCGAACGACTCGAGCCGACAGACTTGCGCGGAAAAATATGAAAAGGGACACGCGTGGAGGCGATGTGCAGAGTGGTATTACCTGCAACGCTATTTTTTGCGACAGGTACGCAACCGGTGAGCAAGCTAACGGCAAAGAGAACGAGAAAGAGAAAGGAGGTAGCGAGAGGGGGGTGGATGGGGATGCGTACAGAACTCGCAGGCGAACATTATATACGTGGCTTGGCACCCCTTTTGCCCGTTCGCGAACACAATAAGCGGCTTTGTTGAAAATTTCTGCGGGCTTTTGACCCCAGTTTTCCGGGTACACCCACCCTACGGCTCGCCATTTTCGCCCGTGCATTTCGTTCCCCAATACCCCGCCGATCGGCTCATACGCCACTGAGTTCCCATAGGAAGATCCCCGTTGCCCTATACGACGCCGATCCCGTGAAATCCGGCTCATTAAATCGCTCGACGTGTTTCGAGATGGCGCGTTCGCACGCGCTTCCACCGCTTCTATCAAAGGCCGTGATTCAGTCTGCACTCCTTCCACCGTGGCACCGATGATACCGCTGCACGTGTCGAGAAATCATAACCTCGCCCCTCGACTTACGATAATGAATATATTAAATGTAAACAGATTAGGGGTGCGACTTCGCGGGGAAATTCTTTCGCGCCCTCGCCCTAGCCGCGAGCCTCCTCCAGTGATAGATCGTCCGTTCGAGGTAAGGAACAGCAGCGAATAGCGTGAACGTCGGGGGCACCGGGATAAATTATTCGAAAAGAGTCACTGGAACTAGATACAATTATTTATAAAGCAGGCCAGTCCCGGTGTACGCTTTATCGCTGGTAATGAGCCCGCGAGCCCTCAAGGAAACGAGTAAATCGTTGATGCAATTATGGTATCGGCCTCTGTGAAAAACAAATCTCGTTAAAAGTAAGCGGGGAAAGTGGAGTCTATTAGGCGGCGTCCAAGAGAATGCCGGAACAGATAAAACGGAAAAGCCACGATAGGGGGCGGGGAACGAACTTATATACCGGCGAACAAAGATCGAACGCAAATAAAGACACTCTTTTGCAGATTAACCTTACGTAACGAGCAAAGCGAACTGGCTGCTGCGCCCCGAGAAAGATCGATACCGCTGGATACACTGTTTTGATTCGAGTTCTGTCCATCCTGCCTTTGCCGCTCGCAGGCCCACGTTTCACTTTATCTCTTTTCGCCTCTCCGGCTTACGTCCGGGTAGCGCAGCGTACGCGTCCGAATGAACGCACTCGAAAAAATGAATGCGAGCTCGCTCGATCCTCGAACAGAACGAATGAACGAGCGAAAGCGCTTTGATCCTTTGACGGAAGAGGCTAACGTTCCCGTGGTTGCCGAACGAAAGAGCGACGTTAGGCTCCGTCCCGTATGTCACAGTAAATAGTAATAAAGGTTGCTCTCGTGTCGCTTCATTAGGGAACTGACCGGAGAACCTTTCCCAACCGAATGATTCCCCGACCGAAACGATTAGCCTGTTTTTGGTCCGCGAATCGAACGCCGTACCGAAACCATTCGCGCCAGTTCGACAGTTTCCACCGATACGAATCGAACTTGGGTTCGTTTGTTTCAACGTCTCGCTGTTCTGTAATCGAACCCGGAATCGGTCGACGTACCGAGGCTTCCGTGCTTCCTCGCGACGGCTACTTACTCAAGTTTCGTGCCGGACGTTTCGATCATCGGCGAGAAATTTTGAATCGCATAAGTCGAGGTAATTACGTTAGCCCCGTAACGAACCGGATCGGCATAATTAAATACCCCCCCATGGTCGCACGACCTGCACCTTCGCCCCACGATCCCGCTGCAAGCAAAGGCGCCTCATACAGACGATGCACCGTCGCGATTTCATGATTTCGCATCGGCAATTCTTCTCCCAGCCAGGCTCACGCGTGCACACGCCAAGCCTTCCGTTGCTCATTCGAACTATGCTAAATACCGCCTAATGAATACATACGGGCAGCTCTCTTTGATACAAAGCTACTCTCTGCTTTACATAAAGCGGCTGCGAACTATTTGCCCTGTGGTCGACAGAATTTCAGCCGGCGCTGAAGGATCTAATGAACCTTCGCCTATTCCACGGCAACGCAACCGTTCGGCTAGGGGGATCGGCTCCGGTTCGCCGCTAATTAATTAAAATCCCCGCGGAAAAAATTCGCATGGTCGCGGACATTTTCGATAAGTGGCCCGCGCTCCTTCCAACTTCCCGACGTCACGACGCGAAACTGGGCGCCTTCCACGGGCACGCGAAACCCAATCAGAATTAAGAAGGAAACAAAGCGAGAAAAATCGATGGCACCTCGGAGGTGGGCCAGCGGTGGCTAATTTCCACGGCTGCGGGACGCGTGAAATTCGAGACTGCGGGAAATTCGGGGACCGACGGTCGTGAAAGGTAATTAGCCCGAACCAATGAAATTAAAACAATAATAATCAGCGTTCGCTAATTTTTTATTCAATGCCGACTACTGCGACGTCCGGGCGGACTGGTTGTCGGTTCGCTTGCACGATAAATGGCACACAAAACGAGTCTAGCACGCGTGTCATCGGGCGGGTTGTCGCTGCTTCTTTTTCTCCTCGGCATCTGCTCGTCGTTTTTCCCACTGCCGAACGACAAAGAGATTCGCGAGTACGCAGGATACGGGGGCACTCTGCAGACTCGGATGTCTAATTAATAGAATGCAGAACTGTCTGCGTATTAAAGTCGCGCGAGGTATACACCGAAATCACATGGATTCGCCTTTAAGCCGCTTAGGGCCACTTGTGCAACGACAAAAACCACTTTTCGAGATAAGTTGTGGATCTCTAATCTCCTCTCTTGGTCTTCCCCGTTCGTGTTTGGTCTCCCGTGCCCACCACCCCTCGCCCCTTTGTCTCGTTAAACCATTAGCCCCGGATTAAAACCCCTTCGCGGATCATTTGTCGAATGTATTATCGTGCAGCGTTCCTCGCGTGGTCGAAGCCCCTGGCAGCTTGGCGGAAATGTACAATAAAATAAACCAACGCAAGCTCGCCAACAATAATTGCTGCCCCTTTGTCTCGCGCATTGAAAGAACAAATTATTTAGGTAAACGACGTGAACGCCGTGTTTCGACAGGCGAGTGACACTTGTCGTGCCCTAATGACGTAAACGTGCACATTACCGGAAACACAAAGACACTATTGATGCATACGTTGCGAGGAATCGAGGAGAGTGAACCCGCGGAAACGCGGAGCGCTGTGGTTTCATTTCCGACCGTGGAAAAAAAAAAAGAAAAACTCCACCCGTTAAGTAATTAATTTCGCGATGCTGCGAGCCTCGTTAAAAATTTGAACAACCGGCCGGCCATCGATCGCGAGCGCCGCGATAGGAGAGAAGAGAGTGAATTTACTGAATTTAATCCTCTACTCCTAGCACTGCGTTCCTCTCGCGTAATTCCAGTCTGCCGGAAAGGTTCGAGGACCGTGCCGATATAAACTCTGCGCGTCCGAAATACAACGGGCACCGTCGACGAAGGGACACCCCGTGAACTGTAAAAGAACAGCAAAGGAGGTGGGAGGGCAATTTTCACGGTACCGTCCTCGCGATAGGGCACGATGTTTAAACGGCAGAGTAGAAACGAAATGAAACGGAACGAAGAGTTCTCGGGGAGGTAGTTCGAACGCGGGGGCACCGAAAACGCGTCTCGTCGCTGGGACATGGGACGTCCGGGAAATGAATTCATGGATACGGTGGCCCCGTGAAGTCTTCTACGTGGCTCGAATGCGTCACGAAACAGAAGTCGCGGGGCAAGTGGTGCACAGCGTGCGCAATACATTTTACGACTCTATCGCAGTCGCGACGTCGGCCGCGCTCGCGGAATAACGAGTCTGACTGGACGCAGCCACTTCCCCATACTACTGGCTATCTTCTTGCGAACCTGAACGGGAAATGGCGTTCCTTTAATAATCCGCATTAGTTAACAGACATCTACAAGGGTACAATTAAAGCGACGCTCGCGGCTGTTCCGCGCGGCGTATCGCTAATCTCCTCGTGATAGGAATAACGATTTAATGAAGAACGAACGATAGGCGTTTATGTACTCCAGAGTTAGTACGATGGATCCCGGAGAATCGCGTGTGCCGGCTGAATCCGACGTGTGGTCGGAGTAGATTGGTCGAAGAGATCAGAAAGTGGCCGGTGGTCTCGTGTTTCGTGAACTTTAATCAGACGGGTCAAACCCCCTGCATTTCGCCTGTGCTCCGTACTTAATGGAGCCTGCCCCGTGTGCCGGGCCACGATGTGGCTAGGAACCGGCGCGAAATCCCCCCAGTCCGCAAGATAAAGTTGCACGCTCTATCGGGGGGGACGAACAGCCACGTCATGTTGTCAGTACGATGGAAAGCATCGTCAGCGTTCGCTATCGGTCATTTCTTCGCTCCTATACTTTTCGCCGTGCAGTTCACTCCGCAAGGAAAGTTTCGAAATCCCGCCACCCGATCCGCGAAACTTTAAAAAGCGCTTTCTAACGCTTCCAGAATCGAACGGCTAATGTAATTGAACTAGACGCGACATTACCAGCTATCCGCCGAATCGAATGCCACTGTATATATAGCCGAGCACATCTTGAAATTGGTAGGGAGTACAGGAAGTGGCCGGTAGCTAGGTAAACTTTGATCAGTCGAGACCAAACTCTACACGCGCCTAATCCCACTTACTTAATGGTGTCGTCTCTTCCCTTAGATTCGACGCGACCCAGCTACTCGAACGACGCGTATGCACATATACGTATACCGTGTATCGAAACGTTGCACCAACAGGAACTGAATTCAATTTTTCGACCTCCCTTCGAATCCTCCGTAAACGCGCATTTGGACGCGTAGATTCTACGTCCCATTGTCGAACTATTGACTTACTAACTATACAATTTCAGTGAAGCTTTTCACAGATTATGAATCTCGATGATGAAATCAGTATGGTAAGAGTCGTTATATCGGCTGGGACAAATTTTATTTACTGCTACCTGGGAGATAACTGCACACCACGGAAGATATCAGAACCATTTTCGACTAAACAACATTTTATCAAATATAATTGTTAAAATGATAATAATAAGAGAATCTTTAATTGCAATTACATTCATATAACTCAAGAACTACCTAACATCTTTCTATTCATAATGAATAATGTGTAAATTACAGTGTGTAAAAATAAATATATAAAATATATAAAATAAATAAAATAATGTGTAAAAAACAGTGCTATGAATTCGGTTCGTGTTTTTAACGGTTTCGGGCCACTGTGCGACGCGTCCGTCGGACAGCGGCGTTCTAATAATCGCGAAAATTCCGATACGTCAACGGGAAAGTTATTTACAAGCGGACCGTCACTATTATCGACGCTCTCATCTTCATTTTCGCCGGGGGTCGGCACGGTCCGGCATTTCCTACGGCGATACATATTTTTCCATCGAACGAACGGGAGAGACACGACGCGGGCTATCGACAACATAATTTACTTACTTTTGTTGATTATTGTTGGCGGTGGGCATAGGGGTCGGCACCCTCGGCGGCGGAACTGGTATCGCTTTTCTTCTTCCTCCACCTGTTTGATGTATGGTCGGAGTAACGCGTCCGGTCGGTGCTATCCGGCCAGCCGTTCGAGGCCTCTCTGTCCGCACTTCCATCTCGCTTCTGCAAATAATCCAAAATGTCGCGCTGTCAGACCTCCGGGGATAAAACTTCGCGGATTCTTCTCTTCCACGTTTCCATCTGTTTTTCCTGCCGACTGATTTTCACCCGTGCGTTTGTCGTTCCCTACTTCGCTCTCTTTCTATTTCCCTGGCTCCCCGCGTCCGCGTTACATGTGCCTGCGTACTCCGTGCACGGTCTGTCGGCGAAAGAGAGGACGAACGATCCAGAAATTGCGACGGGGAAACGAGTCACGTAAAAGGCAGTCGACAAAAAAAACGAAATTATTACGAGACGCATTAGTAACCGGGACACAAAAGTGGCATTTTCTCTTGTGCTCGCAGGGCCGGGCAGACATCACAGGGATTTGCCGGTGAACTTCGAAAGAGCGATTCCGAAAGTCGCGTGCACACCGCCCGGAGTGTACGTACACAGAAACGGTAGTGAAAGGAGACGGAAAAATCGCGGAGAACGGGCGCGAGACAAAAATAAAATCCCCCGGCTTCCCGGCCGCTTTTTGTTCGAGACGTGCTCTCGCGAAATGCCATTCGATCTTAAAACGTTTTAATTATTTTTCCGAATAAATTGCGCCGATAATTGCGCAGCGAAACAAACGCATTATCCACTTCGCGGGCGTCTGTCGCGTTTTTCATCGGTAAACGCCGTCGCGCAAACACGGTATTGCCACTTTTCGCGATCGCCTGTTTTACATAAACGTAATGCTAATTCCACGCTATTCCCCTGACTTTTGCGCGCTCGCGACATCCGCGCGCGGTCCGTGCAACAATGCGCCCTGTCCGATTGTTTTTGCCGCTGAGCCAGGTAAAAACCGTCGTTCGCGTTGAACGGCGCACGACTGTCTGGCGAGCGTATGCTCCTAATTAAGCGCATACCCCCGCTAATTTGCCTCGATAAAAACGATAGAATCTTGTCTGGTGGCGGCACTCAAGCGTATCCCCGAGACGTAGCGCGGCAGACGTGCACGTAGCGTTTGCGTAACGGAATTTCAATTAATGATCCGCGCACGTCAGACTATCGCGTACCATTTCAATGAACCCTTTCAGAGCGAGCTGCCACCAACGTAACGCTCGCGGTCCCTCCTTCGTTCCTCTCCCACGCCCGTTCCTACCGTTTCCTGCGATCTTTCCTTTCGATGCATCGTCTCCACCCTTTCGTCCGCTCTTTCCTCTCATTTATCGCGCGATCGACTGCCGCGACAATATTTACGTCCGGCACGCACTCCCGGCGAGGTTCAATAGCAAATTCAAGTCGATACAGGGGGAAGAAAAAACACCCTTAATTTCTCTTCATTACTCGAAACTTCCGGGGGATGGATATTCTAGCGTCGTAGGTTGAAACGAGAAAACCAATTGAGGGAAGGGACGTTTGCAGGTACACTCGCGGAGCTTCTCGAGCGTGACTCGAAATCGGGAAGCTTCAAAGATCCTCGAGAGGAGAAGACGAGATTGGAAAGGGTTAAAGTTTTTGCGCTCCGCGCTTTCGGAGCCCTTCGGCGCAAAAAGTCGTGCATGCGTTCGGGGGAAACATAATGTACCGCGGAGGGATGGAACGGGGTTGAAGATGAGTCGAAAAAGGCAACTCCTTCAGGGAGCAAGCGGCGTGACGGATACTTGTGCCCCTCTCGCGAGATCCATTCTTCGAAATTCGTTGATTCCTGGAAGCGGGTCGCTCTACCGGAAGGAGTTCATACTTCGCGGAACTTTCGCCGTGCTTTTTCAAACGCGACGAATCAGGCTAAGAAAGCGGAGGGGAAGAAGCGTAACAACTAAAGCAGCTGGTTCGTCGTTGCTTGATGAAACATTCTTGCTCGAATTGATGTCGCGGAATTAATGAGGGCAGCGCGAAAGGAAACGTGCATCCTCTTTCTCCCGTGCAGGATATTCAATTTACAGTCGATTTAATACCTTGGACGCGTGCGACGGCTTCAATAGACTCTAAAGTTTCATCGATTGCTTTCCGCCCGTCACCCGGCGACACCGTACCCGAGGGCGGGCGTAAAACATTTCGATCG
The DNA here is from genome assembly GCA_948146005.1 of Nomada fucata. Lineage (NCBI taxonomy): Eukaryota > Metazoa > Arthropoda > Insecta > Hymenoptera > Apidae > Nomada > Nomada fucata. The sequence goes on from OX411282.1 coordinate 4,623,893, forward strand.
GCAGCGGCGTAAGTCACGCGGCGCGAGAAGATGCAAACAGGTATGTCCGCTCAGGTCGAGACCTTCCTTCCGTGCTGGCCGCCGCGATTCGAACAATCGGGATATCGAGCCTCGGCGCAGTCGATTCAACTGTCGCGTCAATCGAATCGACGAAGGATACCTTACCGCCGACGCACCTCGGCGAACTGTGCCACTCGCGGCCAATGCGCTCGTTAAGCCAAAGTGCAATTCAGTTGTAGAACGAGTGGGATTCGCAGTTAGAAAACTAAAATATCCTCGGAACTTAACCGTATATCAACGGCAAGAAAATCAGTGGAAGAACGACAAATAACTCGCGCGGACCGCGCAGTGAATCAGCCCCCGCTGGAATCCGGCTGGAACTCGTACGTTTTTAATTACCGATCCTCGAAGCCTCGTTTCACCCGTCCGTGTTGCATCGCGATCGAACGCGTCCGCGGAGAAACAACGCGAGCGACGAGCACGTCGCGATTGCAACAACGGAACGGAACGTTTCGGTGTAAACAGAAACAGGATACCCCGCGAAAGAAGCCTCCCAGCGATTCGCGGGTCGCACCCTCCGCGGAACAAGGGGGTGGATACAATCGAAGCAAGAAAATAACACGGTTCGCGCAATCTCTCGAGCGTAGTGCAACATTGTTGTCACGGACGCTTTGCTTTCTCGCGAAGAATAGATGGAGGAGCAGGATGCTGTTGGGTACGATCATTATTTCTCGACGTATAACGTAGCGAGACGGGGACGCCGGGAAGACAATGCACGTAGGCAAGTTGGTTAAAATATGCAGCCCCCGGCGTGCGTGGATTCGCGCGTTTTGTGTGTCTGCGTGTATCAACGGACGCGCGGGCACAAGTTCTAGAAGGGGCGATAGGGGAAGGGGGGATGACTTGTGGAGAAGTCGTGTGTATTCGCGAATGAACGCGAGCGCGTGCACGGCAACGTGTACACAGGTGAAAAGGGAGGGAAAAAAAAATCCTGCTCGACATGGCGAGACGAGTGCTCGATGAGGGAGTGGAGGTCAGAGGAAAAGGAAAGGGGGGAGGGAGGTGGAAGCGTGGAAGGGTGGCGAAAACAAACTCCTGCCACGGCAGAGTTGCGCACAATGGAGGCATCTGCTTAGCAAATTGCGAAAAATAATCACGTTTGCCCAGGATTCCCGTATGTACGCGGAACAGAGGCATCTCGAAAGCTGTCGTATCCCGTGTAACACAATAACACCTACTCGGGGGCCGACAAACGTATTCAGAGAGGAAGTGGGAGGGTGGCAGAGGGAGAGAGAGAAGGGGAGTGTCGGAACACCTCTGGAAAATACACTTGCGCAGACAGGAGCAGGGACAGAAAAAGAAAACTCAAACGGCACACTCCTGTTGGTACATAGTACATATATATGCCTGAAAAACAATGTATCATATGGCGAAGATACGAAAGTTCGTGCCCGTGCATCCAGCAGGCGTCGCGACGTCCTCTCCCCCACCCACGGAGTCTCCAGGATCTCTTTCTCACCTGGCCCCCTCGCTCAGGTAACGATGAATGCGCCCCCGTCCACGATACCGCGTTTTCTTCGCTACTTCGCGACACGATCGCTCCTGAATTCATTTCCGCGGCAGTAATTATTTTTACGGTATATTAAGCCCGCGAGAAAGTTGCGCGTTATTGAAATTATGGAAATCGTGTAGCCTGTATTCATCGTTTCACGGTCCCGCACTCGCTCAGCCCCCGTGCAGCCAGCGAAAATTGTTGCAAAACGAATTCACCATCGGGCGTGCAACAACGTGTATCCGCAATTTCGTAATATATTTTCCATTAAGGCGCGCACAGCTTCGAGTATACGGGTGAATGCTTTTGCATCTCCGTTCATGCCGTGAAACGTAATGCAGATACATCGAACTGCAATTTCTGTACGTAATTCTGTTCTGCGTTTCATTTCCAACCGCATCGGCGCGCGATACACCATTGTTTCTCTAAACTGCATCGCGAATCGCGCATCGCGACAATGCGACAATCTTTATTTAAATTTGTCTGCATTCCCCGAAGAATAGCCGCCGCCCAGCAACGAATCGATGAATTGAGCCCATTCAATGGGACAGTAACGAAGCAATCTGTGTCACGTATCAAGCTGTTCGCGCCGTTTGTTACGGCCCCGAACATGAATGGCACCCGGGCCAGAAAGATATCTGCCGAGAAAAAAGAGAAAAAAATGATTTCCTTGTCCGCGAACCCGTTACGGGCACGGTCGAAAATTTATCGACGATATTTCGGCGCCGCTGCATCGTCGACGACCTGCCAATGCCTATTAATCACAGAAACGACGGCGCAGGTTCCAGCAACGACTCGGTCGAAACGTATGCGGGAGTTTCTCATTTCGTGTACACGGGCAACACATGCGACCAGCCCCGCGCGTTCTCATGGTAATCCCGTATCGAAAATATCACGTGCTCGACTCTCGTGCGAACAACCCTACCCCCTGTGTTCTTCGCACGATCGCATTCTTACGCATGGTGAATCGCAATCGCGGCGGCCGGTGACAGAAATGCCACCCTGAATGGGTCGCACTCGAACAGACGAATAACAAAGCGGGCACAATATGCTGGTTAACTGCGGGTGTAAAATGTGTCGACGGAGCTCGTGGAACGTATTTCAACGCGACGCATTTGAGGAACCGGTTGAAAGAAATTTTGACAAATAGCGTGTAGTATCGAAATAGCGTGCCCATTGAAACGCCGTGTAACGCGCAACGCGTATAAACGCGTACACGCGACAAGTGTCAATCGATACGTTATTTCCCGGGCCCGTGGAACCCGATAGCAATCATTGAAATTAACAACCGCCGGCCAATAATTTGATCGATACTTTGGAAACAGGGGCAAACACCTTGCGGCAATGTTTGCCCGCGAATGTGATTTAGCCGATGCCTGTTTAGATGCATAAACTATCTATGTATCATTTTCACCGGGCAGAGTAGAACACGGAACGACTTTATAAATCCGGAGCAAATTAGTTTATCTTTCAGCCGGTGTTTAGTAGACTCCGAAAAGTAACCAGGCCACCCAGACGGGAAAGGTTACGCTAAAAATATATAGCTCGTTCCTCGTCGCGACACCCTTGCGCTTCACCCTCCTTTCCTTTTCCAGCCGTTTTTAAAATCACACAGAGGTTCCACGGTCGAATAAAATTTCCACGAGCTGCCGTAGCGAATTTTCACCTCGCGACATCAACGTTTCGACGGATTTTCGACGGATATTTTTCCCAACTCATAACAGTGCCCCGTTTCGATTAATTTTCAATAGACGTGCCGGCATCGCTCCTGTCGAAACAATGACTTCCGAAATCGATTGTTGGTGAATTTTTTACACCACTAGCCGATGCGCGCAGCAGCCAGACGAGGAACCGAGAGATAATCCCTGTTTACCCTGTTATACGTCCGTTCGCGTCGGTGAAAAGTCCACGCACTAACGATGGTAAAAAAAAGAAGAAAAAGAAGCAATTTACTGGTAACGGGGAGAAATTTACCGGCGTCCGTTAGCCGTGCATTTTTTTCTGCGGGATTTTTCCGCAAACTACTCGACTGCAGGCGGCGCGAGTTAAACTGATACCGCTTCGAAACGCTGGCACGGAGAACGCAAATCCGCCCGTGAAGCAGGAGCCGAGCTAGATTTCTACGTCGTCGAATAAACATTTTAATAAACGTCCAACTGGCCCCCCGGGTTACCTACGAAATAAAAAACAATCCCCTCCATGAATTGCGCCAACCGTAACGCGAGCGCGTACGCGCAGGTGGAATTTCCATCTCTTCACTTGTGTCGGTACAAAGACCGCCACGATTAATTCTGTACCTACACGGAACGGGACATTTCATCCTTCTCCCAAGAGGAAAGAAAAACAGAGATGAGCAAATTTGTTTAGACCCCGTGCCGTGAGTAACATGTTTCGTCGCAGATGTTCATTCACCGGTGCGCCATCCGTTGTAAACCCACCGCAGAATCCTCATCTATCGATCAAAATTTAATTCTTTTTTTTTTCACTAACATTTGTTCAAATAATACGGCCATGTTAGCTGTGATCCGTTGGCAAAGATGTCGCCAAGTATCCAATACGCGATCGTGATTGATGTTGTTTGTCGTCGACAAAGGGGCGAGCAACCGCTTGAGTCACTTAATCCTCCGTATCGGAGATCCTATCTCTCGAAAAGCGAGAGACAAAAGAACAGGATCGATCATTCGGGCGTGCTGCTCGTAGCGCAGAAGTACGATAAGTGGGACATATGGCAGGCAAATACGAGTGAGGCAAAAACAAATAGGTGTCTAATATTGTCCCCCCCCCCACTCCCTTTAATGACGCGGTCGCAGTACACGCGACAATGGCGGGGTTAATGAAAGACGTAGGTGCTAGTTATGGATGCCATAACTCAGCTGATGGGGCGTCGTAACATCGCCAAAATCAGCCGGTGCTCTCAGTCACTGCACAGCCATCCCTTTGTGCTTGCGTACGCGTGTATGACTTCTGACTCACTGCCTGTGGGGGTCCACGGGGGGTGCGAAAAATAGAAAACGGGGGTGGCCGAGCACAAAAGCGAGGAGGCATCCCCGGTACGAGCCGAGGCGGAACTGCTAATCGCATATACATACTACGTTGCCCTCGGGCACTGGTTCAAATAATGAAAAATGGCGCACCGGGACAACCCGATATTTCAATATCATTTGTGCTTCTTTCCGAAGCGATTGTTCACCGCGTTTTGTTCAAGCTTTTCTTCGGCGACGCGAGTACGCTTTTCAATAAGAGAAAAACTGCTATCCCCCGTCCTCGACCCCTCCCGCAATTCCCCTCCCCCCCCCTATTCGTTCTCCTTTCAACGACGTGTCTTGGGATCGCGCAATTAATCTGCATTCACGGAAAACGGGCAACCCTTGGTATTTAGGAGTCGCATAGAGTACGCGCTATATAATTTATCAAGGGTCGAAGGAGCGACGAGGCGCGGCGAGCATCTTAATTTAATTAATTAACGAGATGCCGGAAGTAGGCAGGTTCCTTCTTCGACTTCTTTGTTACATTCGCCGTCGCCTCGCCCCCCCGGGGTATTCCTCGTTGCAATTCTTGCTAATGAAGGCCCACGCGTTCTAAAGCTCAAATAATAAACAGTGCCACTTAGCTCAAAGCGCGCAAAAGACACCGGTCCGTTTTTCCTTTCTCGCTTCATCCTCCCCCGACAGCATTCGCTCGCGTCGTCTTGCGAGGAAAATCGACCCCGCTCTCTCACGTTCGCCTCAAGCTCGCCCGTTACCAACCGGCTAGACTGCTGAATCTAGCCTGAAAGGTGTATACATACACGCGACACGCTTCCGCCGTTTTTCCGTTCCGCCTACCTTTTATAGTATTTTCACCGGCACCTCTCGCTCTCGAAACGTGCCACACAAGCTGTACGGTTTCGACTGGGTTTTTTTTTTCCTTTCGCGGCCGTTGCCCCCCGCAGTTTCACCGGCCGCCTAAGAATTAGCGATGCTCGCTTAACTATCAGCCATGGCCATCGTGCTCGTGCTTCCTCCAACTTGGCGAGCACGTTTTCTGTTTAAAAGCTCGACTTAATTAAAAAAAAAACCCCCCGCTTACAGGCGTGCGAGCATCTTTTCAAGCTTATGTATTCCCGTCTCTCGGTGGAACGCGTTGCGCGCTACGCTTGTCGCTTTGACACGTACGAAAATCGAGGAATCCGCTTGGAATGGAATCAAAAGCTTGACAGCATGGGGACGAATAATGAATCAGTCAGGGCACAGGCCACCAATGTAAAGCCGTTTCCCGCCTGCCAAGAGGCTGAAGAACAGGTGGATGAAAAGAACAGGCGAGAGAAGAATAAGAGAAACGGGACTGTGTATCCTCTCAACAGGTTTCAGCCAGATCGCGCACTTCTTTGTATCAAGAATGTCTAATCGCGCTTCTACCAGCTCTCGACCCATTAACCGTGTTGCGCACCTCGTAACATCGTTTCGATCAAATTGTTACCCCTCGTCTTTGTCAGCGTCGCGTCGCCGCGTAATTGCTGTATTAAGTGAGCCTCTCTCTTTCGTATTGCCGCTCTCTGCGCTTAATACCCTCCGGAATGCGCATCAATTTAGCCATTCGAATATTTAATAGTCGTCGACTTTATGGAACCAAAGCTATCCACGGCCATTGTGCCACCATATACCTGTTCTAATCCACCGCGTTTAATATCTCTTTTATTGCGTGAAACTTGACGCGCCGATTTGCTAGAATCTCTCCGAGTACAATCTCCTTTAAGATGTCTGACGGACTTTTCCGTATCCCATTGAGCATCGACCGTTGCACAGGGTTCCTTTTTACACGGCTGGACGCCGCGTTGCATTTAATCAAGGCGTCGCCATTATCGAATTGCGTCGCGACCCCGTCGTCGCTCAAGACTCGGGCCGATTGAGCTCGCACGGCCTTCCATCCACGCGAGGCTCGCAAGCAAATCGTGTAAATTTAAACGGACCGCGTGCCTCATCTTTCGGACGTCAAAGAAACTGCGTTTTCATAGCGGCGTAGTGTTTACGAAGATATAAATTGAAGACAATTTAATCGCGGCGGTCTCGTGTCAGCCGTGCGATTCGTTGCCACGCTACGGAGGATACATAATATATTTCTTCCGTTTGAGACGAGGGACGGCTTGTGGCGTACCGACCGACGCAGACTATTTTCGGAGGACAATTTATAGACGGCGATAACCCGTGGGTTACGATTAAGGTGATCGATCCGTCGACGTGTAAATTTGAATTGATATATAAATTCGTCTAAGGACCGTCGATCCCACGGTCCCACTTCCATAAATCTCTCTCTCTCCGAACTCAACGAGAATACAGCTCGGAAAGACGCAGGGACAATAAATATCATTGTTAGCTGCAACTTGCGACGATAAAGCGGGACACGATCTGACAATCAACGATGTTACGTATCCCGGCTAATATTGTTCCAGAATTAGACACGCTACAGGAGATCCCGATGCAGTACAACAGAAATCTGTCCGGCCATCTGGCAGGTATTATTAGCTGGATGCCAACAGCATCCTGAGGCTAATCAAGAGAATCTACTATTTGATTAACCAATAACGGAGGCGGCGGCGATATAGGCTCGGCTGCAAAATCGATTCCAGACACTTTCTCCCCCGTCGCAAAGCGGTAATTCCCGGCTCTGCCGGTGTGCTCCGCGTCCAGCCGTCTGGATATTCCCGATTGTGAGGTTCGAAAGATCGGTGATTCGATTTCAAACGACAAACTGGAAGCTCGTGTATATATGCGGCTGCGGTGGGACTGCGATGGGGATTACCGTGGGAAGGCGAACGCGCGAGGAGGACGGTGATCGGTGAACCCGCGAGTGTGCGACGATTATTTTCCCTCGTTAGATATTAACTCCGAAATAATCCGGGATAAGTGGGAAATACCTTTTCTATTCCTCCCGCGCTGACTGAAAAGTAATAAAACTGGATTACGCGGCGAATCCAAGCGGAGCCCTTCGTGTATAAGTTGAATACCGTCCCTTCCAGGAGCGGGGAAAATGGATTTTATGGTATCGAGCGGAGAGGGGTAGCAACGGATGACTAGCTGACTGACTGACTGACAGATATCGAACCGTCCGTCGAACCATTCGAGATCGTATACACTTCTGCGAATCCAACCGGAGTAATAATAAACAGTTTATCTGTCTGTCGAGTCTAAGCGGATTATCGATGCTCCCCTATCCTGTAACGCGAGACGAACGATAGGCAAGATGCGACCCTTATCTACTATCATCGCCCCTCTTCTCATCCATCTCGTGCTTTTCTCCTTCTTCCGTTTATAATCTCATCCACTCCATAGCCTCTCTCTCTCTCTCTCTCTCTCTCTCTCTCTCTTTCGCCCTCCCTATCATCTCCTTTTCTCTCTGCACGTATCAGCTGCCGACGAATATACGTATGCGTCACGTAGCGACGACACGCACGATTACTGAATATTCATAAGCGACACCTTGTGGCCCTCGTGCTTCTCCCTCGTCTAATCAATGCACCGCGTCCATCCTTTCAATTTATCGTACCAATTGAAAGGATCCGCAAGGACGAGCAAGCAACCCTTTCAACGGTCACTGTCGCCACTTTGATTCTTCTCGATAACAGAGTTCGGAATTGGGCGCCGTGGAAACGAAGGACCGGTGCGGTGCGTTCGCAATTACCATCGAGAGGAGAAGAAAAAATAGGGTTGCGAGCGGATCGGCGGATAGTAATGGGGAGCGTGAGCGTCACATCGGGTGGAAATTCACGATTAAAATCCCAGTGGTGGCATTACCGGCTGAAAACAGGAAAGGGGATAGAGTTCGAGGGTGCTGTTGGACTCATGTGCTCGAGCGTTGGTGGCGTTTAAACCTCGATCTGCATTTAAATTGGCCTCGATGCCGATTCACGCGGCCTCTATACGTAAACCGTGTTTCCCTATGCTGCGGGTTCGGCCGTTTTGTTGTCGTTTCCAACCCCTTCCGGTTAGACTTCGTTCCAAAGCCTCCTCCTATTACCTTCGATACCCTGGCCATTTCCTTGGACTTAGTTAATTATTCATTTATTCGCCGCTCGGTTTTAACCAAGGGGACGGGAGCGCGAAAGTATAACGATTAGTCAAGCATGCGTCGAACTAATTATATTTTAACGAGAGCAGGCGTTAGACGCCGATGCAAGCGGACAAGAGGAAGAACCGACGCCGCGTAATTTCGAGTGGAACATTAACCGTGCGAGTCTTCCGTAAATTGTCGAGAAAAAAAAGTGAACAATGAAACGAGTAATCGGCGGTTCGATTAACGAACGGGCAACGCTGTACAACTAATTCGCCTACCGAGAAAATGGAAATAAAGCTGTACGCGTGCGTACCGTGAATCAGCCTCTAGCGGGGACTCGAGGATCGCGAAACCGGACTTGTCAGCGAGCTATTGTCGCGGAATATTTCCGCGACTGTTTCGCGTCGATGGCTCTCTTTAATTAAAAAAAGAAGAAGAAAGTACCGGCCTATTGTGATACTCGAGTGCGTCGTTCGAGCATTAGAACAGGTAGCTCTACCGACCACTCAGCGATAAAGTTAATAAATAGAAATTGTCGTCCACGAGACGACTTCTATCCTGACCCATATCCGCTTCTTCCTCGAGACTCTTCAGCGTAAATGAAATTCATCGTGCAACCCGGAGCTTGTTGACGTTCAAATAGAACGTTAAAAAGGTCCAACTTCGGGCACGGAGACACGATTGTTGAAAGTAAACCAGATTAGTCTCTTTCCAAGTCGAATGTCGGAATAAATTGCTCGTCATTTTCTCTACCTTTCTTCACGGGTTCCTCGTTAACCCGATTGCAGTGAGCGAGTTGCTCGACCGAAATGCAATGCGCAAAGCCCCGAACGGCAACGGACGACAAGATGAGAAAGGTGGCAAGAAAGATATCGCCCACTTTCGACGACCCTGTCGTAGATTGATCGTATCGAGAAGCAAGAAGCGTTATTATTACTCTCGACGGTGGCGAGAAGCATCTGGCCAAGCATCGCGCGACGAGCAGGCTGAAAAGCATGAAGAGGAAGCTGAACAAGGTGACAAGAACTTAGGCGGAACGACGGCGACCCCGGCGACGAGGAAGGGGTCTGATGATTACAGAGATCAAAGCAAGCAATCACTAGACAACGAGAGGAGACTGCTGAAACGAGGGTAGAACTGTGCGCTGCGGTTGGAATTTGTGACAGTGCCTCCCGTGTGCTCTAATACTCCTGGCTCTCGTCTCACTGTGCTTACACGTGCGTATCTCGTCCGCCGGTCACTAAACATTATCTTGAAACAGCAGTACCGGCGACTCGTCATCAGAGAGCCATCCTTGTCCGTCGGTGTCATCGTCGCTCGTATGCTTACACAGGTACTCCCTTCGACGCGATTCAAGTACACTCTCGAGACGCTACGTAACTGTACCGAGAGTTCTTCTGCACCACTTTTTTTTTTCTTCTTCCATCCTTTGCAGTAGTGCGTTCCCGTCTGTCTACCGTGCTCCATATTCTTTGCTCGTGCCCGGCTCAACGTTCGGCCGAAAATCGCGGCACGGCACGGCGGAACGAAAAACCGGGACTTGCGGTCTGTGCTTTCTATGCGTCGCGCGTAGATAAATTTCCAACATCCACAAGGGGGAAGCAGGGGAAGGAGGAGTCGTAGTTGAATAGACGAAGGTACACGAAGTTTCACGTTCCGTCGCTCTGACCGTGTCTTTCCAGATAGAATCTTGCTCGCGATGGTTTCTGTTTAGCAAGGAGACCGAGGAACGCGAGAAAATCGCAGAGGGTCGACGAGGAAGCAAGTCGGGAGGGCAATGCATTACGTTTAACTTTCGTGACGCTTTAATTGGCCGAAAGTACGAGCACAGACGTTTCCTTGCCGGGCCAAGCTAGCGGGGAGACGTCGCGACGATTCCTCGTCATAGCCGCGCGACATCAAATATCCCGCGACGCTGTAACAACCCCCGTCTGATCAAAGCCGAAGAAGTAAGCTTCTTCACGGGTTTTCTTCGGGAAAATATTCACAAAGCAGAAACGAACGTAACGAAGTACACGGGCGACGCGGAAAACTTACGGGGAGGTAAAGGGGTACGAGTGGGGCCGTGAGTAGGAAGAAAATGAGAGGGGAAAGAAAATATGGACTGCCGTTGGTGGATCGCTGGCACGCGAAGAACTTAAAACATAGCCCGATAGAAACGGCAAAAGGTAAATTCCATGAGCGCTGCTCCAAGGAAGACCTTTAATCGCGTTCGCTCGCGCTCTCTCTCCTCGTCCCCCTTTCGGTATCTAACTTTTTAATATTAAATTCCAAGGTTTTATCACACTCGCGCTGATTTCCCTAGACGTGATTCTCCCTTAGAGGAGAACGCGGTTTCGTGTGCGTCGTTGCAAAAAGAATCGGTACGTATGGGGATTTAAAAAGCGGCGGGGCACACTGCGAACGATCCTCCACTTTGCCGGTTGGATAAATCTCACGGATATATACGCAACGTGCATAAATGTGCCCACGGTTTCCGGCACGAAAGTAAGATCCTCATCTACTTTCGAATCACCCTGTCTTCCATTACGCCTCCGCCGTGTTTTCTCCCGGGTAGGGAATCAAACTTATCACGAGCCACGTCCATATTTATAGCAGAATATTTCTCTCCGACGCGGCTGGAAGAATCGCGATAAATAACAGGCGAACAAAGCGAACACCGAAATAGTAAGACGGCCGAGCTACGTCGAGACGCTTGACTACGCGAGCCTGTTATTCAAAAGTAAAATCCTCGCGTTGTCAAGTGCAAGGCGCCGTCTACAGAAATTACGGTGTTTGATGGAGGCATGCATGTATGTATAACATTCCCTCGTGCACGATCCCGACGCACGTTTTATCTACGTGTCGGTGCACTCGTACGTGTATCACCTGTACCTGTTGGCGCGTCGGAGTACCCACAGACATAGCTAACGTACCTACGCATAGGTTTATAAACGCACGAAACACGACGTTGCATTAACTCATGCCTCGTTAAATCGTGCCGGTAACGCTCGGCAGAAACGATGGGAGTGAGATGGGAATGCTAAGGAAACACGTGGCATAGTGGCAAGGGGGCGAGAAATTGATCCAGCCGGTGCGTGTATTTTAAGGGGGATAAAGTCGAGACGATCGACTCGTTCCCGCGAATCACGCGAATATAACGTCGTCGTTACGATAAACGCACGCGTGCCAACGACGGCGCACCTTTGCGCATACGAAAATTACATTTGCCGGCTCGTGTCGGGAAAAGGGGGCGCCGGTGCTGGACCCCGAGGGGAGGAAAAGCGAAAAATCAGAAACGATGGACCGCCCGGTGTCATCGTTATGATTAAACCTCGTCGTTCGAATAGCCGGGCTCCGGCTACAAAGTAGCCTTTATTGCTACACTAAAATGCTACGATATTCTCGCGTGCTTCGTAGCCTTATGGTACAATAAATTCCTCCGTATCGGTTGTGGCATACGAAACGTCGCGGCATCGTTATCGTCGAGGGACGTTCAACCGTTCGAAATTTATGACGGGGCGAGCCTAGCCTGTACGTCCTGGAGATTCTGCCAGGCGAATTCGAAATTCCATTTAGCCTCGGCGAATTATCGCGGACGAAACCGAGCCGCTGCAATAAAACAAGGGATACAGAGCAGCTTCTACTTGCCTGTGTCGGTGACAATGGGGATACACGGTATATAGATCCCGACGCCTTCGATCATCTCGATTAGGATCACCGCCAAAGCGCAGTCACCCCCTGGGACATCCTTGGTCGTTCCGCCAACCAAACGAATATGAAATATTGATGACTGGCGTTGCACCCTGGTGCCGCCACCCCGTTCATTTGCCAGCGATGACGACTTCGACGTATCGTCGCATAAATATGCACCGCTACCGTTACGATCGTATTCCCGTCGCGCGACAATCGTTGGCTCGCGCAAACGATAACGTCCCGGGGATGCGCCGCATGCACGCCCCATATGTCTGACCGTCGAACGTGATCGAATTTCAAATTCATCGAAATGTTTTGGATACGCGGCTGGAATGATTCGCGACCGATGAATAAAAAAGGGGAGAATCGAATCGGTCGAGGTGACTAGCTGGGAATCGATTGGCGTGATTACGCGGGTCCGTGCGATCCTCCGTCGAAAACTAACGACGGGCCATTATTTCGGTTCCGTTTCGACGCTGCTCGTTTCAAACTGCGGTTTTCCGAAATGTCGAGTGTCCGCTGGACTGGCCGGAATACAGTTGGTCGCGCGACACGTATGGAGGAACGAGCGAACGTGGATTCGAGCGGCGCAATGGAAATTCGATGTCGTTCATAAACGTCAGAGGAATAAAATCTTGAACGGAGACCGACTTTCCACGAGCCGCGGGGAAAACGCGCACGCTGCCGCCTTTGTCCCGATTATTTCGATCCGATTCGCAAAGTGCTACGGCCACTCTGCGGGTCGGCACTGATTTTCTCTCGATCGTCGAGCGACTCGTTAAGGCGTCTGTGAACGAGGGAGGAATGAAAACTAACGACGCCGGTCGTGAACCACCGCAACGACCACGACGACAGCGACGAGGAACGTCCAAGATGAGAAGAAGACTAATTGAGTGAGACGGAAACGGATGAAAAACTTCCCGGCGGAGGTGTCGCGGGTGCATCGTTAAGCTGCATTTAAGTCTCCTGCCCGACCGTGCACCGCTATCGCGGCTAATTGTTATTCGCGAAACATCCGCGATGATGTCTGCTCGCCACGCGAATAACAATACGGCGGTGGTATTTTATTTTCTATGTTCAGCTCACGCGTCTGCGCTAATGCGTGGGTGAAATCGGTGTGCCCGTGTGAACGAGGGGATATCACGTATTCGATCATGGAATAACGTCCCCGTCGATTTCTCGTATTTGCGCATCGGTCCCCGCCTAATTACTCCACGCTTTGACCCCGTCGAAATTCTAGTTTTGTCGGGAACATCCGGGCGGATACGGTACTGGCTCGGTTTCGTTGATTTATCCAAAGATAATACGCGCGAGGTATTCGCCCAATAAAACTTCCAATGGGCGGTCCATTGTGCCGGGGCTCCGGCCAAAAGTTTTCGGATTAGGCGTAAGACGTAGCTGCGCGGAGAATAGGAAACCTGCCAGAGTATGGAAGTTCGCCGCGGTGAAAAGGCAAAATGCACCCGTGGAATACATAGTCACGTCTGGCCGGGTTCCTTCCCTGTGTACACGAACAACTACTTGCTACGGAGGAATTACAATTGTACGACCGCGTCCATTACTCGGATGTACCTTCGTCTCTAATCTCCACCAGGTCCTTTGCCATTTCTTCTTTCTTTCCTCTGTCTGTACTATCCCGACGCCTTCGCCACTGGCATCTCGTAATAAAAGAAAAATCGTAGCTGCCCGACCGTCTCTCGTTTCTCGAACTCTTTCTCGATACGATGGTCGTTTAAACGAACCCCGACCAAGCCAGTTGTCGCGAAGCAGACGTTATACTTTCTGATCGATTGCCAGGATGGTACGATCTTTCTCTCGTGGCTCGTTTAACGGCCACTGGTGCAACTCCCGCGGACAATTTCAGAAACGCCGGTTCGCCGGTCCCTTGTCACGAGTGGTGCTTCAGATTCTCGAGCCGCTTAGGACGTCGGTGTATCGGACCCCGATTACATCACGCATGTGTCCACCCACGTGCACCACACGACTGGAACTAGCGGGCATAATCAGCGAGCACAAAGCCATTAGAGAATCGAGTTGTATGTATCGAGGCGGGCGAGAAAGAGGGAGAGGAGAGGATAGGAAGACTCGATTCTAGGTGCACACGAAAGGGAGAGCAAGGACTTCGATGTGGCGCCATATGGCTGCTGGTTTCCTTTATCCGCGAACCTATAGGGTACGCACAAGTACCTGCGTATCCACGTATGCCCCTCTATGGGACTTTCCATGGGGCACCGATCCGTGCACGCACATGGACATCGGTGAATCCACTCTGCAACAAACGCGCAGCGCCGTGAATGCTTGGATTACCTATTGTTGGTCGTGCGCACGATCCTCGCGTATCTACGCACGTGCCTAATTAGATAGGAAGTGATTCTCGCTCGTCGCGTCGCAGCTCGGCCAAGCTTTACACTTCACGCTCCATTATTTTCCTTGTTGTCGCGTTGCGCGAATTTTCCGGCGGAGAATCGCCCGCCGGAGAACGAGCACGCGCGCATGCACGAACTACGTTTAAACTTCACTGTCGCGCGATCCATTCAACGCCAAGACATCCGAGCTCCTTGGAATCACTTTAAAGGGTTCAAAGGGAGTAGCAAATCTTTTTCTAATTTTCACCGACAAACGCCGAGGCTGATTGGGTTGAATGCTTAAAGCTTTCGCGACCTCGGGGCCCGCCGTCAACAGCTGGCCTATGCAAACACCTCGACAGGGGATAGTTTTGGTCCCTTTATGTTCGTTCAGAGGGGTGTCGGTCTCCCTCGTGTGCACCCGTGACACGTTGCGTTAGAAGATCCATAACATAAGGACGACGGAGGCCCGGACGTAACCAGCCATCGATTTGCGATTAAAAAATATATATTGCCAATCGGGATGCAAGGGTTCACGAGTTTCTATTCTCGAGACATCCCGCGAGCCGCGTCTGCGTGTGATTAATTTTAGTACGGGCAATTTCACGGCCTCGCGGCCGACTCGATGCTGATTCAATTGCGAAATAAAATATGTCCGCGGGCCCCGGTCGTATATCCGCTTGCGATTTATATCGACGTGTCTTTTCCCCTGACGTTTCGGGACATGTATCGCGGTAGCTATAAATTCGGAGCGGCAACAATTTTTCGCCCGTCGATCGTCCTCGCGAAAGACATTTGCGAGGAGCCGCAACGACGAGCTCGCAGTGGCCGGTCACGGGACGAAATAAACCCGGGACGCTCACTATTGTCTCCCGATTAAATCGCGGAAAGCGAAGAGCAGACGCAGAAATTTTTTAATTTCGTCTTAGAATTCGTCCGGCCTCGCTGGAAATAAGAAAGGCCAAGCGATTCACCAGGGATGATCCTCTTTATTATTCAACACCCATTACCACCACTCTCGGTCTTTCCTGTTTTCTCTCTTCGTATTCCCTCGCTCGTCCTCTTCACCTTCTTCCATTCCCGGCGAGAGAGCTCCGAAAATGGAAAGACGGGACGTCCCAAATGGCGGAAGGGGGACAAGAAGGGTCGCGAGGGAGGAAACCTAACGAAAACAATAAAGGCCGATTTTTTCCGGGCCGACGAACCGCCCCTTGTTCGTCCCGGTGCGGATTCCTCTCCCTGGTTAAACTTTTGACCTCCGTATTTTGCTCGGATCTTTGTTCCGTCTCGGGCAAGACGTGCTCGACGAGAATACTTTTAAAATTCTAATTAAATGAACTAAGGAGGGCAGTGATTAAACTTTAACAGGCCATGACTGTCATATAAGAATTTGTCATTCGAAGAAACGGTCCTCCACAAAATTAACGGATCGCTAATTCTTCACTGACAAGTTGAGCTTGAGCTCGGCTCAAAAGGTGATGCCTCTATTTTAACAGCAGAGGGTTTATTTGGTCTAAAGATTATTTTACGTGAAGTGGGATGTGGTAAATCGAAGGTACCTTTTTTGTTGGAAAGTTTTACTAATTCAAATGTTTGAATACACCTTGAGAAATTTATTCCGTGACTGAAATCGCCATGAATTTAAAGACTGGGGTCTCCCCTTTGTAGTGACCACACAAACGTTGATGTACAATTTTTTTTTTTGCCATTTTATCGCCCTTTGAATGAACTTTTATGTTGGCATTAAAGTAACCTAAGGTACAGCACCGGCCGGTTGCAAGGTTTCATTCAAAGCGCAATAAAATGGTGGAAAAAAAATCGTAGATCAATTTCTGTGTGGTCGTTGCAATGAGGAGAATTCAGTCTTTAAATCCATGATAAATTAAGCTGTGAAAAAAATTTCCGAGGCTTTGTACGGACGTTTGAATTTGCACAAATTTCGAAGAAAAGTTCCTTCGCGTCGAATCGTGTAGTGACTGAAGAGTCAGGAATGCTTTTCCTTTTCCCTTCGTTCTTTTCATCCTTTTTACATCTATCTTTTCTCTGCGTGCTCCCATGGGTATCGGAGAAAAGAAGTGGCTGAAGAAGAACTGCGGTTGAAAATCAGGAATAAGGAGAGCACCGCGAGCGGCAATTCCTTTATTCGAAGCTACTAGTGCAAGAATGCAATCACCCTGTCTAGTGGTGCCCTAGGGTCAAGATCAGTGGTTCTCCATTCTTCCCAAACGATCAACCATCGACGTACCTCGGTGGCTGTTAAATATTAATTGGGGCCGCAGAGGAAAACGGGGCAGGGTGAAAAAAAACCACACACACATACACACAGAAAAGGGAACAAACCAAAACCGATTAAGCAACGAACAGAAGGGAGAGACTTCAAACGTTCGTGGAATGAAATTCATGAAAATGCAACAAAGTGCTTAAAGGAACCGAAAAAACGACAACAGACTGTTCCGATACTTCAATTTCAAAGCAGTGCACAGTCGATTCAAGGGTATAAAGGTAATAATTGTCCGACTAATTGCACTGTTTCGTTCGACCTGGCCGCAGACGAGGCAACAGCTTGCGGTCGTTGCCAATAAAACAAAGTGAACGAAATGAGAAAAAAAAATGGTGGGAAGGGAAGAAAGTGAAAAAATAAAACGAAAATAGCCATTAAGGTTCCGCCCCCCGATTTCCTTCGTCGTCTGCTCGGCAGAAATCTTGAATACTATTAGCGGGCATTTATGCCCGGCCCGTGAACGGTTCAAAGCGACTTGGCCCGGTTAAATTATTTTCAGAAACGGCTACCTCAAAGTTCCTTAAGAACCGATCTCCAAGTTCGTTTATCGCACGGCCAACTTGGGAGACGAGTGGCTTCTCTTCCAAACCACGTTTCCGCTGCTTCGTTTAATTAGATGCCCTTTTCTTAGAACAACCGTGAAAACAATACTTCGACCGACACGACTCGCGGCCGTGACTCGATTACCCGTCGGAATTAAAGGCTCGTTTGGGGAACGCGAAATGACAAAGAACGCGCGGCACGAGCGCGCCTCGTATAATAATCGGTGAAGTTTCCTTGGTTATCGTCGTTTCAAGGGATCGTTCATAAAGACGTCCTCGAAGGGTGGTCTCCCGGAATACATCCGACTAATCGGCTAATAAATAGCCGTCGAATTAGCTGTAATTGGCTTCGGCTGTAAACAGAGCCGAAGCGCACGGGTGTAGCCCATTAGCATCCCGCAGGATCCATTAACTCCTCTCCTCCTTGCTTTGCACGCGACGTCGCATCGGCTTAAATCTTTTACGTCCCTCTCTCTCTCCCTCTCTTCCTCCTTCTCATCCCTCCACGACCTGTCTCTTCTTCTCGCATGCACGCTTCCACCCTGATCGCGGAACAAAGTGTGCAGACGAACTCGTCGAAACGCACGAATTACCATCAGACGAACGCGGCTGCGAATTAATGCCGAAACGGTGGCAGAGGGGAAAGGAGAGAACGGTAGAAGAAGAGTTATCGATTAAGCCCGCTGGAATCGCAAGGAAACCGTTTGAATCGAGGACAGATTTGATCGTTTAGAGGCGATTCAGTTCGTTATGAAGCGAAACGCGAGCAAAATGATGGCAAGTCGAGCAGGGGCACAAAGGAAGAGCGATCTGACAAAAATGCTAAACGTCGATCGGGGTTGTTCGGCGGAAGGACGACGATATCCAACGCAGCCAAGTGCAAGGGTGGTGAACGAGGGGAAGAAAGTACCGGGAGAACGGGCGTCACTTGTTGCTAGGAATCTAGGATACACGAGCCGCGTCGATAGATCGAGTATCAGGTAGGTAACAGAGATCCAGCGAGTTTCACTCGAATCGATTTGCCCTCCACTCGTGGACCCCTCGGTGCGCGAAATAAACTATCCGGCCAGAAATTGATCCCATCCTGCCGCAATCCGTGCACGGTTTCGATTCCGAGCACCCGACCGTCTATTTGATTTCAATTAATTCTTTTTCTTCGCTCGATATCTCGTTTTGTTTCTCGCTGCCGTGAACGAGCGTATTGATTCCCCGATTGCGATAACTAGCGATGGGTTCAAGCGACCGAATCGTTTCCGCTACTTACCAACGATTCAATTGTAGGCGAAAATAAATTGAACGATCATATTCGAGCCCGTGCACGTCTGCTCCGCTAATTGACTTATCCGACCCGTCGTCGATCGTCTCGAGATTTACTTCTCAGCCGTCCTGAAGCCGGAAACTCGAGGACGAACCTTGGAAATTCCGTTCGGACGCGAGAGAAGAAAAAAATAATAATAGCCGGTGAAATGCGTATAAAAAATCAACGATACAATCTAATAGCGAACGCGTGACTCCCGACCCCGTCAGCGAACTCGTTTCCAGACTCCCGATATATTTTCGTTCACCATCCCCAGACGCATCTGTGGTCGCTGGAATAGCTGGCTGGTGCACACAGGCACGCGTGAACGCGTCCAAGTACCGTGCACGCCGTGTCACAGGGTGCACCCGTTTGTCCGCGGTCCATTAAAAACGTGTTGGTTTTATTTGGCCGACCCACCGGCCAGCTGACACGAGGGGAAAGCTCGAAAGAGGAGCGAGTAGGCGTCGCGGCGCTCGTTACGATAGCGCTTCGACGCCGATCGCTCAACGGGTGCACTCCAATGATCGTGCAGTCGAAAAACGTACTCCCATGAGACAACGTTCGATCGTTCTGCACGCTGCTGCTGAATTTCTGTTTTTGCTCCGATCGAGTGTACGCACTTAGGCGGCACATGGCACTACTACCTTCGTGAAAAGACAGATGCATCGAGACAGCGATACGAATGGACAAGGTTTGCGAAAGTAGTTTACAATTTGTAGTTTATAGTTAGACCATGAGCCTTAGCCACAGGTGTGTATATGCACAGAGTTGCGGGTACCGTTCTCTACCTATTCTACCTATTCTACCCGGGCAGACAGGTTTATGTGGACAACGAAACACTTTGGTGACCAGGTCACGGGCGAACCGTATAACCGGGAGTCAATATTTAGCTGGCCATTAAACGGATGAGCCATCGAAGGCACTGTACCCGGCAAGGGAGCCAGAAAAAGCAAATCCGCCCCAGCGTAGTTTAAACATCGTGTGCATCGGTATGTATGCTCGATTTCTCTTTTAGAAGGCCGTAGAAACGTTTCAAGAACTTTCGAATACGCGACGCACATGAATAAGTTATGCACCGCCGATGGCCGTCTATTTAATCTGGAGGAAAAATCGTGAAAGCCGCAGCCGGATAATGTACATACGCACATTTTTCTACGGACGTGTCGCCCTCCTTTGCCCGCCTCTAGCCGACTGCCAACATAAAAATACCCCTTCCCAATACCGAACCACCGATGATCCGTTACCGAACGCTAAACATTTTTCTCCTCAAAGAAACAGAAGTTTGACTGTTCGAGGAACCATCACCGGGCACGCCGTGTACGCCTCCGTTGACTTATCCAAATAATTTACCCCGTTGCGAGCAACTCGGTTGTACGGAAACGCGCGTGATTCCGCGCGTGCCACGCCATGTGCCGCGGTCAAAGCACCTATAAATAAAACCATCGTCCCTTTCGAAATCGTAGGTGGCGAGGTCTGATCCTCCTCCTGCTGTACCCGCGTTTGTTTGGATTTATTCGGGATTTCCTGCACGTGAAACCGGCGTCGCGCGAGAGAAGCGTCCGCCCTAAAGGATTTATTTCCATTCTAGTGTCGGTCGAGCTGTTTTTATGCACTGCCGCCGAATGATTCCGCTGTGGCCCAGGTTGTATCACCTCCGAATACGGGAAACGGGAGAAAATTTAAAACGTCAACCGTCGCGTACGCGTGGTATCAATTTATCCGATACGCCTGTTACAACGCTATCGTACCTCGGCATAACGGGCAACGGCAAATAAAGTGGATCGTATTTCAAAAGGCACCGAATTTAAGCGTGGTCGTTTCGCGTTTTCCGTCTCGCGACACGTTTATGAAGCGCAAGTGGAAAATAATGAAATCCCCGGGGCGTTAGGATCTTAGCGTCCCGTGAATAATTCACAAGAATGCTTTTAACCGGGCAGACCAAAAGGAAGGACAGGGGGGGATTAGATGCTATGAAACACGTAATGGCGACCGGTTACCCTTGTCAATAATCGCGCGGAATGCTTTTAGTTTTAAACCCCACTCCGGTCTAACATAAGACTTTGGCGTCCGGGTGCGGTTCGCTGCGTGTCATCGTTAATGGCCATCGCGAAAGGATTCGAGTCCTGTTCCACCGTCGTCCACGTCGATGGACAGTTCCTCGCCCTTCCTGCTTCCTGTCTTCAAGTAGATCGAATTTCAACCGGTTCGACCGGCCCGTTCGTTTCGCGTGCCCGTCGTTCGTAGTTTGCGAGGTAGGTGCCGAAACGTCACCCCGTCGATCAATTTAAACGAACCCAATCGCTTCAAATCGATCCCCGCGAAATCACTTAAATAAAGCGCTATTCATTCTCCTCGAGCGACGCCGTAACCCAATTTACGGGATGCCCCAGCCGGATTCTGCCATCGGTCGGGGTCGTGGGTACGCAATTTACGGGCAAAAGACCCAAGACCCCAGACGGAATAGCTATCTCAACCCTCCGCCGTTTCTTACCCCAGTTCTTCCTGAAATGCTTGCACGGTCTAAGACGTGTCTAGACGACCTACGTCAACGTCGACACTCCCCCACCTCCCCCCAAAAAAGATCGACGGCCCTCCGAAACAATAATTCTCGATGAGAAAGGATAAGAGAACAGCGAGCCAAGATGCACCCAGCTAGTCGCCGTCGTCCGAATCGTTCTCCCGAAAGAAACGCGGAGCGTTTCTCGTCGAAAGGGAACTACCCTTTCTTCGGTGCTCGTTTCCTTCTCAGAGAAATCGGCGAACCGTCCTCTCGTTACGAACGGAAAAGACTCGTTATACCTCCGGACCGCTAGACGTCGGGAAACGGTTCGGCATTTTAGAGCGGCGCCGCACAAACGATTCCACGATCCACAATTCCGATGCGTGCGGATTTGATTTGAACGGCGAAAATCTCTCCGAGACCGTTCGAGATAGAAGAAATGGCACGTCTCTGGTACAAGAGAAAGTGAACTTTGCGGGCATTATTCAACGAGCAAAGGCCTCACGGGAGCGCCACAAAAGGTGTCCCCGTTCCTTTCCCCCCTGCCCCCCCGCGAGATTTTCGTTAATATCGGTTTATAGCAGTTCTCGTTTCGTCGTAAAGACCGCCGCTTTCCGACCTCGATCGTTCCTTCCCCGCGATCTTTTCAATAATTTCCTGTAACTTCGCCAGAGAGCGAACACGCCGGCGAAAGATTCGAGCTCGCCGCGTTTATCTCGAGACACCCTGGCGCACATCCCGCGGAACTTTAAGCCGATCCTCCGCGACGAATCCATTTAACCTTCCCTGTGTACGCGGGGGCTCGCGAACCACGGAATCGGGACTCGATGGAAATTGGAAATTCTATCTGACGACGTTATTAAGGAGCAAATATCGGACGGGGAGCACAGTTACGTCTGGGAAAAGATTGTCGTCTTTTTCTCTTGGATGCGCACACAGAGGCGTGTAGACCCTTTACTTTACTTTCTGACACTCCAAACAGTCGGGACGGCATCCCCGTCCTCCTGGTACGGCAAGGAGGAGTTTATCTAGCGTCACGGCCAAATCGGATTTCACGAGGTGGGAAGCGCGGAATGTTAAATTAGAAGGGAGCCCGGTGCATCGCCTGCACACCGAGAAAATGTACGAAGGTGAAAGGAAAACGAAGGGATGGGTTCTCAGATTCACCGCATTCCTTGAATTTACAGAAAGACCGTCGGAGCGAACTTTTCGCTCGAATTTCGTGCGCTCGTGCAGCCTTGACAGTATTCAATTTGTCGACGGCATTTGTCGGTATTAAGTAGTGTCACCGTAGACGCGAAGGAACCCAACGGGTCCGGCCGGGAATTTTTTCCCGGTTTCGAGAAACTGTCTCAAAATACACCGGGCTCTCGCAACAGCGACGAATTTCCCGGGCGCCGTTAATTAGCATTGATCGGCGGAACAAGGGGGCACGTCGACCGAACGAACAAAAGCGTTTATTATAATTTAGGTCAATTGTCCAGCTAGCTGGAAAAAGTAAAGGTGAAACTGAGAAGAGAATCGAGAGGAGTCGGGTGGAAGAGTGCCACCGGAAAAATTATTTTAACGATCTTAAAAAAAAAACAAAACAAAAATGGTACGTCGAAGTAAGGAAAAGGGGGAGGGGGGAGTTTTCCCCTGTATCCGGTGGCGAATGGTTACTGCGTCGTGGGGCCCGTTGACTACGATGCTGTACGCGTACATACACGCGAGCAGGAGAAATACGCAATCTTAGCCGCTACTCACCGCGTAACCACTACCACCTCGGAAAGCGCCGGAAAAACTTTAATGGATCTGTTTTTAAGGACCTCCCCCAACCTACGGTGCACGAGTTGCCGACCTCTTCACCGTGCAAAAACCCCCTCGAGTCAATGCTCCAGTCGAGGCAAGAGTATAACGGAGCAAGAGGGACAGAAACGGAGAGCGAAGTAGAACGCGAGCAACGAGTAGCAAATAAAACGCGAGACAGATAATCGTACCATTTAACAGCGGTGCTCATACAACCTCGTCGCATCACCTGGCACGCCTGAATAGTGAACGTAATTAAAAATACGTTATGCCCACTTCTTTGCCCCCTGATGGAGAAACATGGTGCAACGTACCGCGTCAACTTAACCGGCGCCGTCGCCGTTAATTTCTATCGCGCGAGACGCGTCGACGACGCGCAAGACCGCGTTAACTCTACGATAACACAGGTGTGTATACCTGCCGCAAACGTTCCCCAAGATAGAGTTCAACGAGGGCTGTCGACTTGACGGATCACGGCGTGAAAAGTTCGGCGTGGTCGTTGGAATCGCGAAGATTCGTTCGCATAGTTTCGAAGGAGTACCGCCTTCTCGCGCGTAACCACTCGACGCATGTACAGCCGGGTCTGGCAGGTATTAATCATTTTGTCCTAAAGGCGGCTGCCTGCAATGTCCCAATGAACGCCGGTTCAACAGATTTTTCATCTTCCCCAACGGCAACGGGGTGGCCAGACGCCCGCACCGGCACGAGAGCCATACCTCGCATACTTTTTGTTCAATGAGCGCGCACGGTCGTGCTCGTTCTCGCGTATTTTCTCTCCCGTCTTCGGCCCTTTGTTTTCTTCCCGTGGCTCGTCCTCCTGAAACCGAAGCGACGCACGTTCATACCACGGCGTCCCTTGTTTCCTCGCTCGCCTCCTTCTTCCTCGTCGTCTTCTACCTTGCGAGCCGCTTTGGTCGACCGCGAAATGGTTAACTCGTAAAGGCTCGCCCACGGGCCGAGTACCGGTCGCGTCTCAGCCAGCCGAGAGCAATATCGTGTAATAAAGTATGCGAAATACAAGGCGTCGATCGAGGCCCGGGCGCTCTTCGAAAAGTAATGGCCAGCTTTGTCTTGCGCGCGAATTATTCTTATTGGCCGATTAACGGCCGTCCATCGATCGGCGTAAATTTTCAACGACGTGTAACGCCAACAACCACCCCCTATCTGTATCTCGTATTCTCTCCCCTTCTGCCGAATCTCCCCCGCAGCAGTCCCGATACCGTCACCCCAGGTGGAAACCTATGAATACCGTCCGGGGATATATATCGTTGCAATGCGAGTCATTTATTGCTCGTATCTTATCAGAAACGGTCTCCTCTTCTTCGGCCGGTTCCACGGTGATTTCGTTGAGACTGATGGCGAATGCAAACGACACGCGCGCGGTATTAATCCTTTCGATCGTGGCGTCTGCGTTCTAATGGACGACCCTCCCGTTGCCAGCGTGGAACAGCGTGATTCGCGAAGCATAGAATCGTCTAATTTATACGAAAAACACCGTGGCCGCGTAGCGCGCAAGGTATTGGACACGCGGGAAGAGAAATCCATTGAAGATTCAGCCCGCTATTAAGCCACGGGTTTGGCGTAGTTGTTGGAAATTCAAGCGACGAAGAATTATCGATCTGGAATTCACTGTGCGCCACCGATCTCCCCCGAGAACGGTACTGCAATATTTTCTCGAAACTTGTTTGACATTCGAGCCGGGGACATTAGTTAATGGATGCTCGCCCGATCTGTTGAAAGTATAACTTCTCCGCTGTGCAGAAGGAATTCGGTATTTCGGCCCACATACAATACAGATTTACCGCCGTTAGTTTAACCATAATCCATGGTACTTTTCGTGTTCGTGAAATTTCCGACCGAAAAAGTTTCGATGCGCCTCGTTAATTTAAGAGCTATTCCGGATTTCCAGAAAAACTTCGCAGACAAGGTAAATATTTGATCGGCGCGGCCGTGCACGCTAACGAATGTCAGTGAAGCGCGATTGAAACGTTTTCATTGCCTATCCACGCAATTAGGATAAAACGTTGCTAAGATGTACAGTAGGCTGTAATTGATGTAAAAGTATGGGACACATGTTCACGTCCATTTGACACGGTCCGAGTTCCTTCGGAGCAAAGGGAAACCCACGCATACTGCGTCAGCCCGTCCGTTAAGAGAAACGGAAGGGAGGAAATAAGAAAATAGATATACAATATATTTCCCTTCCATCTATACACGGAGGAACCGTTCAATGCGGAAAAATTAACTATCGAAATGTAATGGAAACTGTGCGAATACGCGCATGCATTGAACGAGGAAAATGTTTGAATGCCTAAACGAGCTGGGCGCACGCTACAGCGTTAACCACGCGTTAGCTTTTATCGAATAAACCAATTTGATTGGATCGCGCAATTTAATCAACTAAAAGTAATCGAATGCAGAGCATATCTACGTGATGACCAATGCGTTGTATTACGTCCAGGCCAATTAAGCGTAATTTAATTATCGCGAGTACGCTGTAGTAATTAATATAAGATGCACATTTCACTATGACGTGGAATAATGTTCCCCCTATCGGCGAATAATCAGTATGCTTGTGCCGGGCGTGAAACGATACATTATTGATAACCGGGTAGCACTGCTTTGGAAAACTTCGACGAAATGAGAGGCACGTTTGGCCTATAGACGTTACCAGTGATGTATACCCGACGTCTTGCGAATGGTAACATCATGGGACGAAGACAGGATGTTTAGTTTGAGAGGCTGGTCTTTATTGCCTGGCGGGTCGGATACTCTCAGAATGTCTTTGAATCGGCTCCGTGATTCTGATGTTGAAAGATGTATCAATTTGCTACCATGATGCTCGCCCGACCAATTATCTCGAATTATTATTACGAAACGGGGTCAAATTTTCGTGGCCCGTAATACACGGTACGGTGGATTGTTAAAATGAAGGCAACATGGACGAAGTAACGCGGGTATTTCAATCAATGTTACTCCTCTCCCCTTCATCCCCCTTCATGGGATCGCTTCCCTTTGCTACGCGTTTATCACCCTACGAGTCACGCGGTGCGTCTAATATGAATGCCAGCGTCGCGTTATTTATTAAATAAATCAGCACCGCGTACGCGACGCGTACACGCACGCCCGGATAGTTGGATCGTTGGTAGTTGAACGTTATCGGGAGACGATGCTCGAATCATAAATACGGTGGTGTACGTGGCTTCAATAAACCCTCTCTTAGCGAGCATCAGCCCCCCCCCCAGCTACTACCTTCTCCGTTTTCAATAAGGCAAGTCCTTTCGACTAGGTTGGTTTTCCCAGGCAAAACGGATATGAATCGCTGTATATTGGCTGCCGGAGTATCCAGAGTGGCTTTCGACGTCGTGTCGAGAGGACCTCCATAGATTCCCTCAATGAATATTCCTTCGATCTGTACTAATATAAACCCGCGACTACGTGTCGCGGGTTCCGCGAAAGTAATCCAAGATTATGAAGCGAGAATTGGTAACACGAAAACGTCGCGCAAAGCGTCGTACAACCGAAAAATGATCCTGCGTGTTCCAAAGCGAAGGACGCTTAATAATCCTGACGATCGGTAGTACGAGTTGAACTATCGACGTCGACCGGGAAAAAAAACAGGTAGGACTGACGGCCTGTTGACTTGTAGCTCGACAACGGGAAATAGCCGAGACATAGCAGTTGCGTACCGTTTCTAGAGGGTCGTGATCAATATTTAAGGGCTGTAAGATCGGTACGGAGACGAGGGCATAATAAAAGCCAAGAATCAGGAAGTGCGTAAACAGAGGCAGACTGCGTGCCCTCGGAGCAATGCGTACATTGTGGTCCCTTCGTGTCGAGGAAAATGCCCGAGAGAAGATGGAAAGGAACGCGCGGTAAAAGAGCAGAATAACCTCGACGAAGTGGAAAGGAAAATACCGATGAACTGCAGGGGTAGCGGCGGATAATAAAAGGGCAGAGGGAGAATTAGAATCTGAATCGAATCTCGCTGAATCCGATGCAGCTCCGCTGACGCGACATAAATTACAGAGGAAGAGTTACGAAAATCCTGGAGCAAAGAGTTTCGCGTATGCATACATAGTATGCTGTGGTATATATTCGCGGAGACAGTTAGCAACGAAAGATAGAACGCGGGAGGAAGAAATTCGATGATCATCTGCGTACATGTAGATAGCTCGACGGTACTACACGATGATAATAACGATGACGAGAACGACTACCCATGATAAAAACGGTGCACGCCCGTGAGCATGCATTCGATTCAATTTCTGAATGGAGCGACTGTCTTATTCAGACGTCGCGCTATAGACCACAGAAAAGTGCAAAACGAATTCCCGAATCTCGTCGTCTCCCTTTCGCCACTTCGTTATTTCTGTCCCCTCTCCGAGGCTTGCAATTTATCCGGCATTCTCGCCGGGCGAATTCATTCTGACATCAAGAAGCGAAGCCTGTAAATGTTGTAAACGTCGCGCACACCGATCGCATTTAATTAGGCATTGTCTACACGGATAATCCAGGAGCCGGGTAGCGCAAGTTTTGTCTCAATATCGCTGCAAGGATGTCGTAGATGTAGTCATAAATGTCAGGTTCTGCGGTAACGAATGTCAGACTATTCATCAGTCGTTCGTGCCCGAGATAATTACTGTTTCCTTTACCCCATCAGCGGGGAAGGCTTGAAAGGGTTCTTTCAATTAATGTCCCGCTTAATTTTGGATTATCATTGTTCCTTCAATTTCGATAGATCATTTTGTCAAACGTTTTGTTCCCAGACGACGAACCACGGATTTTACAGTTCCACTAAATCCATCCGAGGGAATTTTAGAAGACATTCAATATTGATCCAAGCAATGGTTTACCCAGCACGGGATGATCGTTACCGGTACGCAAACGAGTATCGCCTTGCCAGCACGGACGCATTAGGGTGAAGCTTAAATTGGCATCGTTTCTATTCCATTATTAACGGAAACATTGGACGACAGCGGGCAAATATACGATTCGGTTTTCAATCGGGAGAGAGGGTGGCATAGAAGCATCATTACTGCAACAGGCGTTCATCGGTTTAGCGTGTAATTACTTCTCTCTCTCCCTCTCTCTCTCTCGATCGAGTAACCGAACCCCCATTTTCGCTCTATCGTGGAGCATTAGAATAAAATGTGCCGACACACTCTTTACCCCCAGGTGATCGCTTCCTTCTTCTTGCGCGACAATTCCCTCCAACGTAACTAATCTCCTTTTTCACGGGAATTAAGTGGAGAGCGGTGCAATCTCAAAAATTACTTTTCGCAGATAATTCGCAACACGGAACCCTGCTTGCGCTCAATTCGCAAAAGGATCGCGTTCCTTTGATGTCGACAACACGACTATCCATATCTGCTGCCGAACGACTCGGCACGTAATTCAGGAGCGATCGTTTGACCGCATTACACCGAGATTTAACGAGCGAAACGGATCGCCGATGCTGATTCAAAGTCGCATAGAATTCGCGCTGGCGGAAAGTCGGAACCTCGAGTTGCTGCGCGTGTCGCTATCAATCTTTCGGCTCCGCAAAATGATTCCCGGCACGATTTTAGATCGGTGAGCGAGCGAAATGCGAGAACGGTCCCCCAGGAACCGAGCCACGTGGCTGTGTAATGCGTGCGAGTGAATTTCGGACAGGGAACGTTGGCCACCCCTCAACAGGCCCCGGGAACTCCGGCCACGTCTCCGGGGGTGTAGCCGATGATCCTTGAAGTGGACGAACTACCCTGACCTCGACAGTGCTCGTCCGATTGATTCGTGGAAACAATCGAGGCGTCTGGTGACCACGTGCGAAAGTTTACGCACGATTACAGCCAGATATCCGTCAATTCCTTTTCTCCTGGCACGGAATCGGCCCCGTCCGTCAAATTGAAAATTCGTCCGAAACCCCGATAGAATATTTCAGGCTGCCGGAAAGTATTGATTTTTCGGCGATGTCACGGGTGTAACGGGGAAACGCGTGTAAAGTCATGCCTCGCATCAGCATCGTCGATATTTACGTGCACCGGCCACATTGATTTTGGATTGCGCAGGTGAGCACGTAACTGCGTAAATAATGAGACGCGCCCACGCAAAACGATGTTTTATTCATCATGGCCCGGTCGAGCTACAGGCAGGATGCAAAATTTTTTAATTCCCCGTAAAATCCCTCGATCGTTCGGAAGCAATAGGCGTGTTACGAGCTTAACGGATGCTCGATATTTCGTACCGGTCACCGGGGAACGATATTTATCGTTTCTTAAGAAATTCCGACGATGGAATCGAAGCGCATCTGCTCGTCACTACTCGTTGAATGAAATCACCTCGTCGTCCTTAGCGCAACGAACTAACGCAGGTGTAATTGCGTTCGTAATATCTATGCGACCGTTTGCAGGCCGCCGCGATCCGCAATAATTCATTGCTCGTCCTCGATGCAGGGACGATCGTCGATTCTTCTCGTGCTTCGAGTGTCGCCTCCTCGACCCCGGTGTCGCGTAATATCGAGACCAGCCCTTTGCTCGAAATTGTTCCGCGATAGACGATATTTCGCGGCGATTGATATTGTATTTGTACAAACGGCCGCCGCGTGCCTCTTGTTAAAGGGAAGCATTTCGAATATCGCTCGCGATCCGCTATTAAATTCGTCTCGTCAGCGGGAGGCGGCAATAAATAATAAGAGGCCCGCTCGAATTCCAGTTTCATCGTCTCCTCGTTCCGCCGTCTCTTATCAGCTCCGATACGATAGGAGCAACGATACGCTTCGGCGTGCTAAGGAACTGTATTATATCACGTACATACGTGCATTTAAACTGCAGCCCTCATCGAGGCCATCCACCTAGCCTTCTAAGGCGCCCCCGAGGGAGGTCTTTCTTTTCGCGTACACACGTGACGAGGATTTACAGCGGCGTGACGAACACGAGTACGACAGAACCAAGTACATACACTGGCTTACGTAACAAATCGCTAGCTCCATCGAAGCGGCTAGCCCCTCGCTCGCAAAGCACGGCGAGCGTACACGCGTTCAAAACATTTTCAGCCACGTGACCAATTTTACAACCGAATAGCGACTCGTGCCTTCCCTCTGTCCGTAGGAGGTCCGACAAAGGTGAAGCGTGTTTTGTTAGCCGGCTGGCATTCGGAGCAATTAGCGAGCCCGAAGGAACAACGACGAGAGCACGGTTCACGAGTCAAATTTCATTTGGAAAGATCGCGTCTTTCGGGGGCGTAGACCGACCGTGCAACGCGGTTGCCGCACCAAATCGGAATTATGTTATTCCTCCGGTAAATCGAACGAGATCAAAGGAAGTTGTATGCCGCGGCAATCGGGTAGCGATCTGGAGTGGTGGGGGGGAGGGGCGGGTGTTGAACCCTGGCCACGTTCACGAACCAGATTTAATGTTATTGAAATTTTTCTGCTTCCTCTCTGCCCGTCTGTACACCTCCGAACAATGCGATACGTCGACTCTCGGCTGACGTTCAGACGAACGAGACACGCGAGACAGGATATAGAGGGCGAAAGTCGAGCACGTCCTCGGGGGTAGACTGCGCTACTTCTCGATGTACGATGCACCAAGTGGTAATGATTCCCTCGCGGCTCGTAACGGTTCGCTCGGGCCGGACTGCATTTCCTGCTTGTTCCACGAAACGATCCAGACGCATAACTTCCGTTCGCTCGTCGGACGGCAAGGTCAGAGGTGAACGCTGCGGCATAACGCCGACGTCGACGTCGCGTCGGTCCGGGCTAACTTTCGACATTATTCGTGTTACAACCCCAACCCCTTACGCGCGTCCATTATTATTGCCCTTCTCCGTTCCCTTCCTACCAGGTCTACGTTCTCGTTTTCGCGCAAACTCTCAATAAATTGTTTCGCAGTGCCATCTGATTCGATGGCCAGAAAAACGCGTTACAGGGATTATGCTCCTCTTTCTCTCGAGCGTAAAGCCAGAGCGAAGACAAATGCGAGTTCTATCCCACGCCGTACCGCGAGGTACGTTTCGTAGACGAGATATGTAAATCGTCCGGATCGACCACCGCGAGGCCGGCGTTTTTTTTCTCCCTTAGCCACGATACACGGGGGAAAGGCGAGGATTGCAACCCTTTCAAGAAAAAGAATCGCCACGGCGTCTCATTGGCGGGTGGCGAGCGGAGAGTGGCTCTTACGGCGCCTACGGAACTGGGAGGTCGTACTACTCCATTCGTCTGAGCGAAAGCTCGAACGAGAAGGATCGTTGCCATTGGTTTTCCTACGAGCAGCCTACGGTGTATAGCGTCGGATTAACGGATTCCTACTGGAATGGTTTCAGCGTGCACGCGTAGCATACACGACCGTCGAGGCAGGACGCGGCGACGTGTGCCTCTGAATCGAGCGGAGAGGCATAAAGACATGCACGGCGAGAACGTGCGATACGGATTTAGGTCCCCGGGGCGCGTGCAAACCGGGGGGGAAATACAGAAGAAACTGTAGGAGGGAAGACGACAGGTATGGCTGGTCGTCAAAGAGCGCCTAAGACGCGTTGCACCTTGAACGAACGATGAACAGCTCGTTGACCAACACTCGGTCCATCGTCGAGAGGTCCATAATGCTCGTAACACCCTCTTCAGAAACGCCAAGCGCCTTATTCACGCGGGGCTCCATGAAAGCTCATAATATTCAGAAGCAACAAGGGCGCTTGCGCGCGCGCGACCACGAGACGTCCAGACTCACTCTCTTCCGCGGCCATAATTACGAGACGTTAATTACGCGATGAATGCACCCGCGGCATAGGAGAGCCGCGTCACTTGAGAGCGGTGAGCTTTCAAGGGTAATGCAGCAGCCACTCAGGTACACCAGATGGTGTCGATTCGTTGGAGTTCGCTCTTTTATCCTTGCCCGAGTGTTATTCTGCTTCGCGTTGGAGTGCAACAATAAGAATCGCATCTGCCTAATCGCCCGTTACCCGCGCGAGCCGCCAATCTCACTTTGGAAATTATCTTCCCGTCTCGCGAGACGACGGCTTTCGAGAGAATTCGCGGCGGTTATTCTTTTTTACTCGCGCGCTTCTCACTTTCCAGTTAAGGGGGGATACCGCTTAGGCAGCCGGGTAGAAACGAACTTAACGACGGCAATACCAATTTGCGAAGCGCGAGCATCTTCGGATATTAGGATTGCAAGGCGACTCGGTCTTAGAGGCCGCGGGACTACGATACGTCTGTGCAGCAATGATGCCGGAACGCAGCTATTCGCCGTGCAACACGCCTTCCTAATTAGCAACGAACCTACTTGGAGCTGATTTTCAAACCGCGAATGGATGATTCGCAAAGTACCCCGAGGTCGACGGCCTAGCAGCTCGCGCGGATTCGAACGAAGAAATTCCTCTCGAGGACGCTCGATCGTGCACCACCACCCAATATTCAAACCATCGCTAGGCAGCCGGCTGTAGAATTTACGCCGTTCCTTTTTCTCCGGCTTTCTCGCCCGTCCGATCTATGGCAGCCTGTTTCGCCCC
This sequence comes from Nomada fucata, assembly GCA_948146005.1. Taxonomy (NCBI): domain Eukaryota; kingdom Metazoa; phylum Arthropoda; class Insecta; order Hymenoptera; family Apidae; genus Nomada; species Nomada fucata. Next base: position 4,656,388 of record OX411282.1, read on the forward strand.
TGGATACTACTTTTCATTAACCGAGATGCTAAATCGCGGCCAACGGAAAATCCTCCCGCGGATCGTTAAAGGAGCGGGCGAAGAATATATTTCGCGAATCGACGTGAAACGAGCAAGTCGTGGTTAAAAATTGAAATTTATCTCGAGCACGGTTATCGATAGCGAATGGATGAATTTAATGACACGGCCCGAGTACACCCGGCCGAATTATTATCGCAGTTGGCACTGGATGGAATTTATGCAGGCCAAGTTATTTTGGAATCGAAACAATGGTTATCCGTTGACCAACGTCACGACGACGTGCTCAATTGGGTGCCTCTGTGGTCCATTGCGTGCGGCAAAATTTTTGTTAATATTTCATCTAGATTTATGCCGCGATAAACGATCAGGGAAAATGAGTCGGATATCGCTTAACGTTTCTCGTGAAATGTCATTGTTCTGGCCATCGAGAAGATTCGATTATTTTTTATGGCTGGCAAAACGAACGCAACTGGCGCCCTGCTACGAAGACCTTCTGTAAATTTATATCCAATGAATGATTTATCGAGCAGCTCGGCTATTAAATCGCCGTTTATATTAAGCCAGTCTGCATAATCCATAAAGGGTCATTACCGTTGGAGATAAACCGACAGGAGGGGCACAGAGATCTCGGCGTAGGACAAGCCATCGTTTGCAATTAAATGAAACCACATTACGAGGAGGAAAATGAATAATTATCAGTTCTGGAAATATGAGGGGCACAGAACTGTCTACCCTTATCGTCGCGCCAGCTTAAACGCAGAATTCAACGGTGACCCCACGTTTTGCCCTAGTTATTTCATTGACCACATTTTTCAAAGTATACTATAGACTCGGCCGACTCCGTTTCGATTCTATTACCATTGTCGAAATCGTATGGCGATGCCCCTTGTGAATTCATTTGTGCCGTCCAAAAGGTACTCTCCAACTTCGGTAATTATCATTGAAACGAAACGTCGAACGAAGCTGACAAAGACTGAGATCTGTCACCGAGCGGTTGAATAATTTCCAAAGACTCGTTTTACCTTTGAAAGGGCTCACGGTGCGCCGATTTGGCCGCATCTCGAATACGGGTCCACTATGTAACAATCGCTGCGCCTTCATTGAAGAGGTTCGAACGGAATTTTAGCCCCGCACAGTCTCGAACGTATTAGCTTCTAACGTCGATTCTACTCGCCCCCCTTCGCACACGGCTCGTCCGGCACCAAATAAATAAGTAAGAGGGTGTAGGCGAGATTTTATCAAAATCTTTTCTTCGCGAGGTACAAAGTTATGCCCCCTGGCCCGGGGGTAGGCCGGCTCACGATGAATACGAAACTCCGGGACAAAAGTCCGTTCGGAAAGAAACTTCCATTTATACCAGATGCCATTCGAAAGAGACAAACTGCCAGGAGTAAGAACATGAAAACGCATACGCGCACCTACCCACGACGCCAAGTTTTACGAGCGTCCGTGAACCCCAACGGGAAGCTTTGTGGATAGGTCACGAACATCGGCGAGCGGCACACGGATCGCGAACCGGAGACAGGTCGACAGCTGTAGCGACAATCCTAATGGCGAATCGAAACGAACACGGGGGGGGGTGAGAAAAGCGACGCGAAAAATAAAAGTGGGAGACCATCGCCATTGTCGCACCCTCATCGGTGTCGCTTCTACGTGAATGCGAACTGTATTTACGAGGAAATTAGGAGAGTTTGGACCGCCCGGAACGTTCTAACGGACGAACGAAATAGGATCGAAATGCCTAGCGCCAAACAGCCCGTGCCAACGCCATCGCTTAGCCAACCGTCCACGGTCCCCGTGAGCCAAAGTCAATAGCTAATATTGCCCGTTTAGATCGAGCCGGACGAGAGCAGAGAATTGATCCTCGTTCAAAATGAAACCCTCTCCGTCACCGGCCACCTCGTCATCTAATTCACCGCCCCTCTCGCGTCGCCCCTGCGCCGTTCCGTCTGTCTACCTGGCCGACGCGGATGTTATTCGAGCGTCGACAGTCCGTCCTCGTTCCATCGGTTCCTCCTGGATTGCTCCCCCTCTCGCCGATCGTAATTAGTTATAAACATCGGTTCCATTGACGCGACCGGGCCAATATTGTTTTATACGTAATGGAGTCCGGCCACGAAGGCGAAAGACAAGCGCGCCGTCCCTTCGTTTGGTTAAACGGTCACGCGCCGACCGGCTCATTCATTCATTCATTCATTCGACCAATCGGCAAACAGTGTATCGTACGTTCCTGTCGCGTCGCGATATCAACGAAACTCCGTTTGATATTCCGGATTTCGCGCGATTCACGTGTTCACGTATCCGCGACAAGAATTCAACGATTCTGCAGCGGCCACGTCTCGCAATTCCCCTGCAACGTTCCCCGTCTATTATAGGTGCGCGCATAGGAAGAACGGGCGAACGAGGATTTCTGTTTTCCTTGGCCTCTCGTCTCTCGTCTCTCGAGCACTTATCTCTCGATGGGCCGAACGTACGCTAAAGGAAACGATGCAACCAGAGGACAAGCTATTCGTCTCTGTTTCGCTTCGCGCATACGCCTCTTCCTATTCGAACAAGTACACGCGAGTGTTCACTGTACCCGAGGCCTTTCTCATTTCGACCAACGCGGAGGCCGCGAAAAACGGGGAACATAGGCGGCGTAGAAGGCAGCGCTCGCTGGAATTAGAGTGAAGACCTCCCTCGTAACGGGGCGCGACAGTTCACCGTACCGTATCACGATAGTTCTTTCTCGTTTCTTTTTTTTTTTCAAGCGGATTTCCCTCGGTGTTTTTTGTTCCTTTGCGGTTCCCACCGGAAACGGGTACAGTTCGCTCTATTAGTCTCTATCGTCGAATAATTACATCCTTGGATATTAACCACCGCCCCGTCGGTATTGTTCCCGATATATCTCGACGTAAAAATCGCGTTCCAGATATGGAACAGCACGGCGGGAATGGCGAGGGGACGGAGTACGCGCCATCGCGACAATAGCGGAAATAGCTACTGATTCGAAATCCCTTGTGCACTCGACATTAATTCTCGCTACTTACACAGTCCCTACTGAGAAGAAAAAACAACGACCGATCGTCAGGCGGCGGAGCCAGAGAGGCGGAAGAGCGACAGAGAGACGAGGAGGTCGTAGAAAAGGAAGAGCAAGTACGAGCAAGATAACGCGTGGATGTATGCATACATATGTATATACATATGCATGTGGCAGGATAAAGCAACGAATGCATGCTCGCGATACTTTTATCGAGTGACTGGCCATTCAAAGACTCCAACGATATACTTTGCATTAGCGTCAAACGATTAAGTGGATTGCAATTTGCGCTCCACTTGGAACGAAACTTAAAGCTTTCAGCGTCTCAACTTTTTACGCAACTTTGGCGCAGAATTGAGCCGTTTTGCGTCGCGCGATAAGCTAGCGACGAGCAAAGTCCGGGTCGCAATTGGAGCAGTATCCTTGAGCTCCTTTCCCCGAGAAGATTTTTCCAGAAACGTTGTCAATTATAAATAAAATCTGAACCAGAGACTCACCGATCGCTGTCAAACGATGCCGCTACTCGTCACGAAGAAGCGCCGCACTCCGAAGCCTCATCGTCGTCAGCCCTCGGGCTCCGTTTCGCGTTCGATACACCTGTTCGATTGCACTTCCCCGTCACACTTCATACACTAACCGTGAAATTCCTGCCGGTCCCCCTTTCGTGTCATTGCCGCGCAACAGTGGCCAGCGATCGCCGACAGGACCGTTCGGCAATATTTTCTGCCGATTTCTCCCTTCTATCGGGCCCAGGCCCTTTTACCGCAGCTCCCACGATATAACCGGTTCCACTGGCGTATTCTCGAATTCGCGATCGCGAATTCCACGAAATTCCTCGCACTCGACCTTCCACGCGGTTACAGTTTTCCCCACCGACGCGACGATGCTCCGACGAGGACGTCCCGTGACACTCGCGTATTATTCACTCGTCGCGGGTTACCCGCGCCCGAAATAACGTACGTATGCAACTCTCTCGGAACTCGGTGCAACGTGCAACGAAAGCCACATGGCAAAATGAAAGTACGCGACGCGGATGCCGCACGAAACGACGCGGCGGTACCACGCGGTCCACCTCGTTCCTAATAACCAAATTCACCGGCGTCAACGAGCACACTGAACGTCCTTCGAAAGAATGCGCGGCAGCGGCGGCGCTGTCTCGCACCTATTTACCTTTCGTGCCGAACGAAAATCGACCCCGAACGGTGAAACGCTCGCCTTCGCGGATCTCTACGCATTCCCGAATACTAAACGACCGCTGCAGTCACCTCGTGATATCTGTTACAATCGCGACGCCGGATCATCGAGGTGTCTACACGGTACCAGCCGGTTTCGCTGCCCGCTGCCAATTTAACGTCGCTGCGGTCGCCCTCGCGAGCCACCCCCGCTGTCATTCTCGCAGCGCTAAATTTCTTAAACGATAATACGCGACTGATCGGCATTGGATGGTAAGCCGCGACACCGATGTATCGTGTGATCACTACGGTCGCGAGGCACGTTGCACAGTGCCGCGTTAATCGAGATTTCGCGGGCTCCTCTCGCCGTGTTGGAAGAGCGCGAATGCACACGGGATGCGCGCGTCCCGGCGGCTGCGCGTGCACTGCCCGCGCGGTTCCCGTACCGATATCCCCCTTCTTCACCTCTTCGACTTCTTCTGCAGAAACGAACGTACACGGGACCCCACATCCCTTTCTCGTTCTCTCTTTTCCTCTTTCCCCATAACTCGCGTCTCCCTTTCCCAACCGGGCTCGTCCTTTTTCTCTTTGACTCTGCGTCTCTTCCTCTCGCCCCACCCCCCCTTGGCTCTCGCTCTCTCTCCCTCGTGTACTCGAAATCCCCCCTGCACCACTGCCGAGAGTCGATCCCTACTCCGATCGGCCTAAACAGCATACCGCGAATCGGTGGATACCTGGACATTGTCCTTGGATACCATGATATTCCTATAAACAGAAGGCGAGATTTCGTCCCGTTGCCCCATTTATTATTAGCTTGATTGCCGCCGGCGCGCCGGTGCTTTTGCACGGCTGCTCAGAGTTTTCCGCCGCGGATCGCCGTCACCGTGGCGATGTCTTGGCTGTAACGTTTTTTTCCGTTTATTAAGGGGCCACAGGTAAGAACTTAAAGTGGAGGCTCTATGCGCTACGGCAAGAGTATATTGAATTTTAACCGGGGACGTTTGCATGGTACGCGAAACGACTCGTTCGATTTAATGAGCTCCGCCTTTGTATGTTACTGTACGTGCCTACTGTGTTTTATAACAAACGTGGGTATTCGACTTCGGTGATGCGCGCGATTTTGATGCAAAGCGAATCGAAGTATGTGCTCCGAAAAAATCTGGCCAGCCTTCTGCACAATGGGCGAAGGAAATTTGGAGCGACAGAATTTTTAATTAACCAAAATGGAGCAGATACGAAACCCTTACGAATTTTCCGCTTCATCGGCATACCACTGGCATTAATATTAATTATCTGATTTCAGAACCCTGACAGACTACCCTCGGAGTCCCTTCCTCGGCGTAGCCGGCTCTTCGTCTCTTATGTGCCCCAACCCAGACAACTCGACACGCGTCCTCGCACGTACACCGTTCCGGCATAAAAGCGAATGCGTGTGCGATACGAGGCTTGAGCGTCCCCGAGCATGTAACGCGTCTCCAAACGTGCGTCTTATCGTTCCTCTCTGCAGATTTTCAATTAATTTTCATGGCGATCGAAATGGTCGCGATTCCCTGCCCATTTCGTTGAACGTTCGCATCGAGACGCTCGATCTTCAATTTTGCTCCCTGCATACGACACGATGGCAAAGATAGCGTAGGTGGAAACGCGTGATTCAATATATCTCCATCACGGAAAACGCGGTGTGAACGAGACTTTACGGAGTCAACGATTCGCGATATGCGTATATATTATACGATACACGGCCAGGTAGTACGAGAGTAGCTCGGATGTACCTAAGTATATATCGGATATCGAACATGCCCTTGGGGATACTACATGAACGTGCACCAGAAGAAGAGAAAGAGTAGAAATGGAGAGAACAGACAGACCAAGGGACAGAGAAGAATACGATTGAGATTGAATTATGGCTCGCGGCTTAAACACCGGATTCAAATCGATCCCATATATCACATTACCTGGCACCTTTATACTGCTTTCTACGACCGCGAAAAAGGTCCATTGTTTCTCTCTCTCTCTCTCTCTCTCTCTCTCTCTCTCTCTCTCTCACTCTCTCTGCTTTACTCACTGCGTGTCACACTGTACGAGAAGCATGCAATCAGCTGTACCAGCTCTTTTTCGAACTCGTTATTCGCCCACCCGATCGATATTCGACCGATCCACACCTCAGACTCGTCAGTATCGAACCACTCTGCCTCGTCGATCTTGAAACCATCGGGCAACAAAGGCTCCTTCGTCATTCGTCGGTCATACGATTAAAAAACTGGCCCACCGAAACGAGAAGTCATGGGTCGAGGTGTAGCAGGAAGAATCGAAAATTTTATCCATGACTAACGAACGGACGGCTTCGCTTCGCGTTGCTGCGGTTCTTCTCCGTTATTCGCCAGATGAGAAGCGAGAGGCATAAACAACGAGAAAGTTGGCATTACATTACCGCCGCCAGCTTTTACTCGTGCTTACAATAATTTTCTTATGTTTACGGCCGCCAGACTATCGTGTCCCTTTTTTCCAGCGACGACGTGGAAAAAGCTGGTCGAGGTGGTGCCGTGGTCGGACCCAGGGCGGGATACGAGACTGTAAAACACCGACGCCGACACTTGCAAGCCCCTCTTATTATGTAGCACCAACGGTCACGCGCAAGTATAGCTGACGTGTAAATCAAGTGAACTTCGTTAACGCAGGAGAGCGTGAATCAATTAAAATCGAAAGCCAGAGCAGGAAGCAAGCGAGTTGCCAACTTCCTGCGGGCGAAGGGTCCTCTCTGGGCGTTGCTTTTCACCGTGACACATTTGGTCGCCTGTCTGGCAAGCCGCGTACCGATTCTTTGATCTTTCGTTGGTCTTGATTCGATTCTTCTCTCCTCGCGGTACGCTTGCGGTTTGCGCACGCGATACATTTACGCGCTCGTGCGTCCAGTCACGGCGCGTTTAAACGAGTTTCGTTATGGGAATTGTCCTGTTGTCAGCCCGGCGTTCTCGCGTTGGCAGGGCCTGCGCGAAACACGTCGTATCTCTGAACGCACAATTGTTTCGTTAGCAGGTCTCCGTTTCTTAATTCTTGTAGAATCGGCAGCGATGACAGGGTGAGAAGAAAAGAGAGGAAGGAAAAGATGAACGAACGATTCAATCTTCGACTAGATCTTCTCTTTTGTGCTTATGCACCACTTGACTACCATTTCTTGTTAATTTCATACGAGTACCAGTACACGCGTATAACCGAGTTCTGCGCGACGGTCCCTCGATTGCGGGACAATAATTACGGACAGCGGCTCCATCCACCCCAGGCAAACGGCCGTTTATTTAAGGTGCGACGCGAAAAACGAGATCCACCGGCGAAAGTTTTTGTCTGTCGTTGCATAATAACGCGGGCGAAGGAAATATAGAAGACCTAGTCAACTGAAGCTGGCCATTGGAATTGTGAACGTGCTCGTCGGATTATTGAGGGCACAAACGATACGTCGGTGCCGTGATTCATTGAAATTGTGGAAAGACACCTGTGCTGTCTACCGGGGCGACGCGACGCCTGGCAAAACAGTCGCGCCGTAAAATGCGAACACCTCGACGACGAACAAAAGCACGACTACGCTATTGAGGTTGTTCCAATCGCGCCCGCGAGAAGAATCGGAGCTTTCTTGTCGAATCGCGAAGACGCGGCGCGATGCATCAAATACTCGGCGAGGAATGGCATCGAATAATGAACGCGTGAAACGTTCGCCCTCTCCGGGCAAGTCGAATTTTAGGTGGACTCGGAAAATGTGTCACCTTTGAATATAAAAGCCCTGAACGAACGTTTCCGTTTTGAACAGCGAACGGCAAGCAGAGGCTATCGAGCAAACGAAATAAAATTCGTTTCGCTAATTTCCTTGACACTTGACGGGGTTGTACGTTTACGAGGTCACGCAAGCTCGATCAATCTAGTATAGGCAGACTTAAGTCGGAGTATTACGTAACGTTAGCAGCACAAAGCTGCCAGATGAGGGTGGCAAGGGGTGCGCGTGGCACAGGTCGCTTTTGTTTGATTCGAGTGCATGCGTTTCGCTGGTAGCAGTGGTAGCAGCAGAAGGAGCAGAGCGAGAGGGAGAGAAAGAGAAATTCAGGGTGGCTGGGATCTATACGTGTGCGTGCTTCACCAAGCCACATCGGCCACGCACCCCCTAACGCACCCCAGGCGAAAAGCACAGAGTTCAAGTGTACGTACCTATACGTATACGGTCGCGTTTAATAAGAATACGCGCCAGAGCAGACAGTCGGTGCGACGGTGCGGCGCTAACATTTTATTTATCAGCGCTGATGGCTTTTCCGTTCTTACGAGGGTCGTCGTTTTTTGTTTTCTTTTTTTTTTTGAAGAAAGCTGAAAGAAACATCCCCCGCTTTTCGCACAATCGAGAGCACTCGTTACAACTACTACTCGCGTCTGCGATATTTCGCGTTCACCGTAATCACAGACGTGGCGCCCTTGCGTGCCAAAAATTTCTAATCCTGAATTCCTGCCGCTCGCTCGTACGCGGTCATTTTCTTTCCCTGTTTATTTGCTGTTTGGTGCACCGTTCGACGATGATAAATAGATCCCCGGCATCGAACATCCGACGAATTCAGAAACAGCGACCACCGCCTTGCGATAACGGCCGGTGACAAACATTTTTCCTAAAACGCAGCAAAAGGTTAACGTTGAAGTTTCTCTGTACGCAAGAAAGGTGAACGTGCCGCGCGACGCTATCGCGATCTTCCAGCAATCATGTCAGAACGGCACACGGGGCTACAGTCATCCGTTGATATTTCCTACTCTCGTGATATGCCCACCGCGGTGCTCAGAACAGTGAAAAATATTGTCAAGGCGGCGTTGAAATATTACACCGTGTCAGGCCGCAAGAATTGCTGCGCCGTCGACGATAATCTACCGCTGGCCGCGTGCTCGCAACCGACAATTCGTATTGCTCGTACAAGAGAAATACGAGCGGGATGACAATGAAGACCGCGACAGGTGTAATACCTCTCCGAACCAAAAGGAGTGATTGTCGCTTAAATTTAAAAGTGCTCGGTGTACGCGACACGAATCGTCGCGATCTGCCGATGTTTCATCTTGCAATGCAGCACTTTCGTTACCGCTGTAAAAGGAGGACGTGCTTGACTGCTGTCGTCGTCTACTATTCATGCCAAACGCAAGCGCCGACCGTACTTGCTCCTAATTAGGAAACAACTCAATTGTTGGCCGGCCCCAACTTAAATAAGAATTAAATCGACCGTCCGCTATTTTAATACGCTCGCGACGAGAACGTTTCCGAACTTTCTTGTCCGTGGCAATCAATGTTCCACAGCTGATCCTTCTGTGAAACGGCCGTGCCAGTTGTGCGAATCGCGTGAAAGTCCTCGGACAAGGGGAAAAGTTACACGGGAATGAAAGTTATGGCGTGCTTGAGAGAAGGAGAACAGAAAACGAGCAGGCGCTTAATTAACTCGCTCGCGGTGTCTAGCGAATAGCTAAACGTTACCGCGATCGGGCCACGATGTTCGAATCGAACTGAAATTTCTGGCACTCGTCCAGCCTCGGTGTCCAAGACATTAGACGTACTCTCATGAGCCACGAATTTGTCTTGCCGCGTCGCGCAAACAAATTGCAAACCGTACCGCTTTATCCGTAAAACAAATGGCCCGACTGCGTTTCAGGCAATAAAGCACTTCATTATTGACGAGTGTCGATATAAGAAGTAAGCTGTTGTATTCTCATTGAGAAGCTCGCGAATCGTCGAGCCTTTTGACCGAGATATGGAAATAGCAGGTAAAGATAGAGTAAAGCGAACTTATTCCCGTTTCGTATTCCGTCGGGTTTCCTTCTGATTCCTTATCAGATTGGATATACATTTTATACAAGGCTCCGATCGTTCTACTCGCCCGTCCGCCACTCTTATTTTAATAATTAACTATTAACGGGCTCTGGTGCACTCTTTCCTACTTTTCCGTAACATCGATCAGACTCTTTCACCCTTATATTCCCTCCGCGCCGGGGCTTCCCTTTGAAGTGAATGAGCTGCGATTGTAAAACTTTATCGTGAAAGAGGAAACAGAAATTATTGCAAGCCCGATTCGCCCCGGCACGTGATTTCCTTTAGACATTATTATTTTCCTCGTGGTACGTATCTCAACGACCTCGCGTTTCAACTCGGGACTCCCAGTCTCTTCGAATCTATTTGATCGTTTAATGAGACACCGATTCCCGTTCGGTCGAACGTTTGTCGTTTTTATACAAAGGCACGCGTGTTTCTGCTTCTTCAATCGTGGTTATCGCGCGATGATCACGACACGCGTTAATACGCGCGTAGCCCCAACGTGGCTGCCTTTGATACGCGGCTGGAATTCACGGCATTTGATCTGAATTAGTCCGCTTTTGCAACACATTTCCGTCCGATTTCTGTTGCCACCATTCATCGGGCTTTCAAACTCGTTTCCCTCTCACAGATAAGGTCGTCGCGATAAACTTCGATCAGCTGTGGCAATCAGGCGATCGTTTTTCGTTTATCGCTTTCACGCTTGCCGTTTTATCCCGTACGCTCCACTCGTCCGTTCAACGCCGCGCCCCTCTTAAACAACGACGATAACAATCAAAGGGGGGGGGGGGGGAGTGAAACATGAAAGTTGTCATTAAAAATTAGCAGAAGTAAGTAACAACCCCCTTTAACTTGAGAAACGCGTCTTGTCCGTGGACGTATACAGATCTTCATCCGGGTACTTTATCTCAAAGGCGACATCGTTCACTGGTCACGGGAAATGGCTCTCGCAATCTTTTCCCTGAATGCCGGTTCCGAGTCCGCTCGACATTCACGAGATATTAAATGAAAACATTGGACCGTCTTCCAGTCAACGGAACTACCTAATATTTGCCAAGAACGATATCGCAAAGGAACCATCAGCAGACACGGCTTTCTTTCTTGCTTGCCTACTTGCTAGTAGCTGGCCAGAGTGGGTACCTGTTTCCACGAGGGCCTAACTTATACCCCCGGTTAAACGTGAAGAGACCGAGACGAGAGCGGAAGATCTGGGGAGGAGGTACGCGAAATCGCATAAGACCGAGATACGCCTTAAAATAATCTTGCCATTTCGCTGGTACGCGCTGCATAATGCCACGGTGTGCCTGTACACTCGGCTCGGGCCGAATAAACCGAGAGATGAGTAGATTTTATCGCTATCAATTTACAATACGGCCCTCCACGACCGTAGCCGCGACAGGTTTTACGGCCCCGTTCTGGTCAACTAACACAAAACGGATCTTATCGACCGCGCCCCGATTGTTTGCTCAAATAGAGAGGCAATTTTATGGTTTATACACCGCCGTCGAACCGAAATGAATGTTTCCATTTCCCGCGAATTAACGAAACATCCCTGCCCTTCGGTTCGTTTTTTTTTTCCCTCCTTTTACCACCCATTTATCGCTTTTGTTTTCGTACCTCAATGGATCGATTGGAAATTTTATGCGCAACAGACGGGCATGATTTTGTCTACCCCAACGATCGCGCGTCGGAACAATAGATAACACGGAAACGCTTATTCGATCGAAATTTCGTAACAATTTGTCGTCCCCTTTCACCATTGTGACCATTTGAAAAGTGGCTCGAATGGAAAGTGGCCCGAACGATGATCCGGCAGTTCGTATCGTCACACACCGGGATGGAGTATCGAGACTCATCATCGGCAATCACCGCGAACGAAACACGACGGTCCTGCACCGCTGGAGATAGACAACAGGCGTTTACTCCGATTCACGAAGACAATATGTACATAACATTCCATTGTTGTCGCATTTTGTATCACTAACAGGGATATAATTATCCGGCAATCGGTTCCGTTATAGTTGACACATTTACGACATCCTGCTCTGACTCGAAACCTCCGGAATCGATGTTAAAACCGTACGCCAGGTTCCTTGAAATTTAATGATATTGGTGAATCGTTCCACCGGTTTCTCTTAGAACAAAATGTTCCTGTGATATTTCGTTAATTATTTTTGCACTTTGTAAAAGTACGAGGCAGGCGCGAGGTTTCCGGTTCACGCACGGGACTTTCCAGCGAGTCGAGTGGCTCACACTTGGCACAGGGAAGATTGTCAGTGTTAACGATGCCATTTTGATGGTGGTGTATGTACGTGTACGCGGGGTCCACGATAGTAGAGCACCGTTAGTGCATACATATGCCGGCACGTACTGTTACGTGTAATTAAATCGGCGCAAGGGTCTATCCCCCTTACCCGTTTATTAATTAACGCGTTACGTAGGAAATTATCGCTATGAAACCGTCTGGGGAAACGCCGACGATATCGCAGCGTTTTATTTCCCGGTTATTTTCATTCATCGACCGTGGAAGTAATTAATTACAATCAATAATGAGTATCCAGTGTTTCGGATTAGTTTATTGCGGAGGGCGCCGACAGCTTCTGCGCCGAAAGCATAAGGTTCGTTCGAAGGGGTGAATTCGACCTGAGACGAGAGTCCATAGGCGACGAGCTCCGCGTTAATCGCAGAACTCCCTCTTTTTCGTCGGCCTATTATGACACGCGTAAACCGACGGCGGTATAGATTTGGCCGTACAAATCGTTAACGACGAGCTGGATGACACGCCACTGTTGCACGTATCTAGTAATTTCTCGACCGCGTTCGGCACCATAGGCGTCAGTCTACCACCGAGTGCTTTCGCTCCGCGAAGGATCGCCTTCTGGATCGCCTTGTCGGTCTCTATCCGTTCGTACTTCATGTACTCAATCTCCTTTCGCAATTGGTACACCTACGAATAACGTACTTTATTGCTATGCGGAGGTGGGCGCAATAGCACCGACCGACTGATTATATTGGTGCACGATGGGTACGTCTAACAGAGGGTCGATCCGTCGATCGGAATGTTTCACGCGGCTGAGTGGACGAGCAGGTGAATCGTATCGCGATTCACCGGCCACGAATTTGCCTCTATTAAATCGTAGCAAGTCATTGAACTGGTCGATTCGCGCGAAATCATAACTTACTTCGCATTCCAGTTTCTGGATTCGATTGCTCTCGCATTTCGGGCACCCAGTCACCTTTCGCTCCTTCCCCGGACATACCGGACTCTGCACACACTTCGGCGCAGCTTCCTGTTGCTTCGCCGGGCATACCGCCGGTTGAACCCGGTTCCGATTGCAGCACGCCACTTCTTCGACCTGTTTCGAGCATCTCTTGCGATCTGCAGCCGGACAGGGAACCTCCCGTTTCTTCTTCGGCTTCATCTTGGGACATGGCACATCTCGTACAAATTTTCTAATCACCTTGTTCTGCGGGCATGGTACCGACGGCTGATGCGTTGGCATCGCCCCGCAACGCTTCGTATATTGAGAATGTCTTTCAATAAATGTGATACATGAGCATGAAGTTTGGTGGCCGCGGGTTCGTCGCGTGAAGGTGTCCCCTGTTGAGAGTTCGATATGACAGACTCGGATATGTTAATGCCGGACAGAGCATCCCTTTTTGGTAATTTTGTTCGTGAAACTGCGAGTCCACGGAGAACAAGTGCGACAGGAGTCCGTCTACTTCTTCCCGTTCGATTTCTTGGAGGCCTGCGCCAATTTCACACGCAATTTCTTCTTACCGCTCCCTTTGCTCGGGGTGTTCCTCGAATGTGTCGCGACCTGTATATCGTCCCCGCTTTTCTGAATAACGCGTTTTTGCGCGACGGAATGTAACTCGCGATGAAGACCAGGAAATTCCGTGGTGAAACGGGGCGCACCGCCAAGTGCGGCTAATCGATTTTCGTATCCAACACTATCGCGTTTCAATTTGCTGTTTTCGTTCTCCAATCGTGCGATCTCTTTCTCCAATTGTGCCATGCGCTTGTCCTTCTCGGTTGGTCTCTTGGCCTTCCTGTAAACCTTCTTGCTCCCCGTGGACATCGCTCGAGGGGATAAAACTGCCCGAATGGTTGATTAAAATTGTACCCGGCACTGGTGCCCGGAATTGATTACATCTTACGTCGCGGAAAGGGATGTCGCCACCTAGCAACAGGGAAACATATGAAAAACCTTCAATTAGTTCCGCCGCAAATCGTATGCAACGACGCTTTGTCGTGTCGCAAACACGATACATTTTAACCTCTGCGAAACCAATCATCCGGGTGCGAAATATATACACGGTGGCGCGCTAAATAATAAACAGGCTGGATCCTTCCGCGATATTACGAGCACACATTTTTCATCGTACGTATTTGTTTTTAATCCGCGATCCTCGTCGGAGGACCAAATCATCCCCCCCCCCCCCACATTATTCCGAATCGAGCAACTAAATGAATCTTCTTCGCCGCCACGAGGGCCTCGCAATATTTTAACACGACCCCGTAATAATATCGTTTACAAGCGGGATCCCGCGGGAAAAGCGGTACTCTCCTCCGGTTCTTTATTCCATTAATGCGGTGAGTCCTTAGTTCCGAGCGGAAACTCCGCCAGCCAGACAGACGGTCGTCCGCCTCGAATTCTCCTCGCACTCCAGCGTCGTTACCAGCTTTTTAGCCCGATACCGTAACGGCCTGTTGCCGTTACCAATATTGAGGAGGCTTTAATGCGAGGCTCGTTGCATTAACAGGGATCAGAATATCGTCGCAGATTCGATCCGCAAACTACCCGACAGCCTTTAAATATTTATAGAAGGCCGGGCGGGGACGCGAAATCGCAGGCAGCGTTCAGTTCGTCGCCGACCGTGAACGTGCGCCACGATTGTACGCGTCTAAGTCGGGGTAAGCTAAATAAATTGTCCGTGGAGTTCGTTTATCGAATTCCTGGACGTGGGTCCCCCGTTCAATTTCAACCCTTTGCAACAACACGAACGCCGCAGAGGGGTTCGTCTTACCATACTCGACCGCCGCCCGGCTTGTGTCCCATGGACGCACACGAAGACAAGTTCCGTTCCGCTGTGTACGCACATGTTAGCCAGCCGAATTTATTTAACCCAATTAAGGAACCCCGTTGAGAATCTTCGAGTGACTGCTCAGCCAATTGAAAGTTACACGTGTTTTTGTCAGCTCTCATTTAACACCCAAGCTCGCGGGTGAAACGAGCTGAAACGGAATACGGGACAAGCGCGGCAGATTGAGCGACGAAGGAGGAAAACTAGGGGGTGCTCCGTAAACGTGTAAGTGTCCGCTCGGGAAGGAAGCCCTCTAGTCTGTTACGCGGAATCGAGAAATCGGATAGCATTTCAGGATCGTCACGGGAAGATCGATCAACTTTTCTCTCGTATTTAATTAGCGAGCGATTCGGTAAAGGGGTGGCGTTGTGCCCCCCCGGAGATAGCAGTAATGCAGAAAACGAGATCCGGGGAGGCTTTGCGATCGCATGAAATAAAGATGAGAGATCGCGAAGCGAATTGAAAGGGGTGAACTGTCGGAACGTTTTAGAAGTATTAAGCAGACCGCGAGATTTATTGTTTTCTCGAAAAATTGTAGCTTCGTATTGTATATCTCTCGCAAATAGCCACGGCGAATTCGTTCCTATTTCGCGAACCACTCCACGCATATGAATGTAGATTTTTATCGCTGACCACACGACGATCCTGCATAGGGAGAAATCCAATTACTACCTGTGCCGCACTTGGCATGATACGAATGGAGTCGATCCGCTCGGAGCTGCATCTATTTCGCATCAGGTGGAAGCCAATTGTGCAGAGTATGGCAATCGCAAGCCAGCTCACCGGTACCGCTCGGCTAAATTATTATAATGTCGAACGAACAAAGCATAGCTCACTGGAAATTCTATGCTAATGAATTACGAAATTGAATCTGACTATGGCCGCGTTTGCCACGCCAGTACACTTTTCCACCCCTCGTTCAATTACTGGCCCCGTGGATACGTACTCCTAGCGGCCGTGGAATTTTTCATCGACGATCGTAAACGAGACTCCTTGGCCTGGAACGGAGATGTTTAACAAAAAAAGAAGAAGAAAAAAAAAGGAAAATAATATTACTAGAGTGTGTTCGTTGTTGATACTAACTCCATCCTCGTCTCTACACCTCGTCAATTACGGAGCACGTAATGAATGAGCGCCTTCATAATTCGCGAAAAAAACTTATCTCCGCGCCCCTTTAACGCATCAACGGTTGCCGTCAACAGGCGCCCGTACGCTTGGCTTAGCTCGGGACGTAGTAATGATTCTACGGAACAGAAGTAAATGTAGAAGACCCGCCACCTTCGTGTCTCTGCTATTTCTCGTCGCGACAGACCGTATAATGCGCGTACGGTCGTGTCGCGACAGAATACAGCACACGTATAGAATGTTTCACCGAAACCTCGTCTCG
The DNA here is from genome assembly GCA_948146005.1 of Nomada fucata. Classification (NCBI taxonomy): domain Eukaryota; kingdom Metazoa; phylum Arthropoda; class Insecta; order Hymenoptera; family Apidae; genus Nomada; species Nomada fucata. Next base: position 4,672,893 of record OX411282.1, read on the forward strand.
ACGATCCTTGACGGAAATTCAGAAGTTGCGTTCGCTTCCTTTTCTTTCTTCCCAGCCATCGTTTCCTTCCCGTTTCTCCTTTCTTTATTTCGTTTTTCATTTCTCTTCTCTTTTTTTACTTCGTAAATGCATAATAGTGTATACTTACGCGGCAAGCGATAAGGGTCCTACGTGCGAAAATACAGAACGCGAACGCGTCCCCGAGCCACCCCCCATTCAGGGACGCGGACGATCCTGATTAAAAACTTTCCTTGTGGAGGAGCTGGGCGAAACCAAGCCCTGACTTTAATGGATTCAATGTCGAAGGACGCTATTTGTTCAACCGCTAGTACTTGCGCGTATTTCTACGGGTTTTCGATGACGAGCGGATGAGCTGAGCGAGACGATAAAAGAACAAGACATTCCAGGGATGCGCAAAGGTCCCTCCCCCGGGGGTGGAACCCAATACGAACTAGACTACAAAATCCATGGGCGTGTGCACGATAGATACGTGCGTCCGTAATATCGCAAACGCATTTATACTATATGCGTGCATATGCAAGAGCGTTCGCACGCGTCTCTGTACTCTACGAACCTTTCCATTGCATCCTGCACTAATCACGGTAAAAGCTGTAGCTCGCGTCCTTTATATCCGTTATCCGGCTGTGTCTTGCCTTACTTAATGGAAATATGAGAGGCGTTACATTCGTCTGGTGACACGTCTATACAGATTTCTTTTTATTTCTAGTAATACCGCGGGGACATTGTTCCACAAACACGGACGCCGTTGTGTCAACGCGCCGCGACGTCTGTCGGGTCGACGTGTCGCGCGGTATCTACGCTGTCTACCCAAAATTGCAATGGTGAAAAGGGCACGGGCAATAATAACCGACACCGTCGAACAAGCGCAATATACATAGCTCCTAGATACCTAGAGTACAGATTGGTTTCGTATTCGACGGAGGAGGGGCTGGCGTTTTCTCGACGATTCAAGCTGAATAGAAACGGCGTCAAGTGTTCCCACGAAAAGATCGCTATTGCGGTTCCGTAATTGCCGAGCACGCGGATAACATCCTAGTCAATTGTATGGGACACAACGCGACGTATCGTTACGGTTTAACACGGTGGGCAGAGCGAGCGCACGGTGTTTTCAGGATTCGAAAGCCACTAGTCGTGTCCACCTGCGAGCAGTGGAGGGCAAATTGTGATTTATGCGACCAACGTGTTGCCGACTGACGAAAGAGAATTGTGGACGTAATGAATTACGGTGAGTCATGGCTTAATGCAAATATATGGTCTGTTGCCGTGTAATCAGCCAGTCGCTTGACATCTCGTGTGTGCCCACGACGGAGGAGAACGCGTTTCACCTTGTCCCGCGATCGTGATTTTTCTCCATACAAGAAACCATCCAACCGGGGCGTACACGATCGCTAGTTAACATTTTTCCGTAATGTTCCGCTGCCAATCACCGGCCACCGTCGGACTCTTTTATCTACCCCTGAACCCCTCATTCAAACATTGGCATATTTTCTGCGGAATTTCAAGGGTGACCGGGTGTCTAGACGCTCTTCACCACCACAGAGGCTGTTACCGTGTCGATGATAATCATTTAATAATTGATCCTACTTCTACGGTTAATAATTCCTTAATTGCATCGCGCGGCATTGACATTCTTAAATACGCGATCAAATGTCGTTTTAAAGCGAACCATCCACAAATTCCAGCCGGACGCGGGGCAAACTGCAACAGATGTAATTACAACGTTACCATGTATCTTCCAGCCGATCTAATTCGTGATTTCCGCTCGCCGCGAATTCGCCACCGTAACAGAGAATTCGATAACAAAACGCGGACTAGTTTTCAAAGGGCGGCGCGCAGCCTACGCGATAGCAAGGGTCTCTAGGGCTGTATGCTCGTTGAAACCAACCCTTGATAGGTGCACTTTTGGGGTAGCCGGCAAGCCCCCTACGCTAGTGACTGTGCTTCAAGGCTCGAGTGCCCACCGAGACGCGTAAGAGCGAAGGGCTGCGTATACTGGCTGTGTCACGAGACGAGCTACATCCAAGATGAAATTTTAAATATTCCACGTTGCGCGTTTAATCCTCTTATTAAGAAAAATCCGTGCATGCCAGCTGCGTGACGCTCGAGGATCTCCTAGTGGATGCAGAGAACGCGACACCGCTCGGGGGAATATATTTCGGTGCACTTTCATGAAACGATCAACGCTGGAATAGAAGGAACGCGGGCAAGAGTTGGCAAATTAGTCCAGGGAGTAGAAAAGTAAACGCGCGTTTAAAGTGCATCTTGTTGCGGTAGCCGCGATAACAAGAGCATCCACAGGACCGTTTTGAAATTGTTGCCCCGTACGCGACGTTACCACCTTCCTTTACGACAAAAATATCCAGACCGCGAACCTATTCTTTACGACTGGAATACAACGTTTCCTTGTCGCGTGGATTTTACGGCCTGTCAGAGTGTATCGGCCGATGACATATCGCCTCCTGCAGGGCACCGGTTCTCAGCTGAGATTGCCTGTTCTTTACGCCGGAAGCACACATGTTCCAAAGACGGCTACGCGTCGCATCTACAAAGGACCGGAAAAAAAGACAGAGACCCAGCCGCCACGCTAGATTCCCATCTGTGTCCATGCATCCCCCGAGAATCCCGACGTGACGACGAATTATGAAAGTTACTTAATCCGTTGCACTCGAAGGAGCAAAACCCTCGATACATACGTATTTTAGAGAGGGAACCGCGTTGCTAAGAACGCGCCACCTTTTAACAGAAGAGCGTCTGCCGTTGCTCGGCGTTCAGATCGTCTCGAGGGCGCTACGAGGATCGACGCGATCCTCAGAACCGAAGATAATTATTGTATCTTGCAGTTCAATCTTAGGTACATAGTTCGACTTTGATTATTGATATCGTCATTGAAAGAGCGTTACGATAACCACGCGAGACATTCGTTGAGTCGTCGACGACGTCGCAGGTAGATCACGCGACAGACGATCAAGCGAAACGCGAGTCATTAGCACGATATAAAAAGAACGGCCGGTCCCTTGCGTTTCGTCGGGCGGATACGCGTGAGGAATACATAATATCGTTTCTGCCGCGATGTACAAGCACGCGAGTGAAAAAAAAAAGAAAAGAAAAAGGAAGAAGAATAAATGGGTTTAAATGGCGGGTAATTAAAAAGCGGAAAGTAAAATCAGTCGGGGTTACAGCTCATTAGTTTTCAGTCGCGGAGAACGGCGACAGGGGCCGCGAAAATGCGATGCTTGTTGAATGCCGGATATAGCAGACGCGTTATGTCATTCGGTGCACACCACCGTAGGAGAGACTACCTGCACGTATCCTGCGGCTGCGTTAATTGGCTCCGCGATGAATATTACAAAATACCGGCGGCTGAAAGGAGAGGCCTTGCTTTAATTACGATACACATTGTACATAATGCGTGTCGGTCGAGTTCCCCGCGTGAAAGACCGATACTACCGGCAACACCTCGCTTTCATCAAATCGCTTAATATGAAAATCCCTCAAGGAAGCTTTCTTGTAGCTGGATCCATTCGGCGGAGAACGAAATGACGCCGAGCGCTTTCAAAGATCGCGCGAAAATGGTAAAATTGTATGCAAAGGTAGGGCCGATTATGTGACAATTTAGTTTGGAAAATTGTAGGCCTTCAACCATGCCGATGCGAGCTCCGATGGATCGTTGAGCAGGCGGGAATATAAAATTGCGATGACCGCTGTCTTCGGATGTCGTCCTGATAAAGTACGGTTTTTTCTTTATTTAGAGAGAGAAATAATAGTTGAAAAGTCCTCCTAAGTTGTCCTCATTCCATTTTAGATAGAAGTAGGGCAAGTATTTCAAAGTAAGGATAGAATATTGTACGACGAGTTTGAACGACACGTGTACAAGAAAGGGGCTGTGAATGATTTGAGGGTAAACGCGGATATACTATTCAGTTTACTGGATAAGAATTGTAGGTATAATTGTAGATATCCCTTTCGTCGTCCACAAAATGAATAAATTTGTGGAAACGGTAACTGGGCATTCATTTTAGATAAAGGATACTTAGTGTTGGATGACTTCTGTTCTGCTAGCAAGTCTATCGGTTTGAGAGTACCGTTGTCCGTATGGCGAATTGTATTCAAGGAATTGGATCGTTATAGAAAAGGATATATCGACCTTGATGAATTTTTGCGTATATTTCCGGCAGCATAATAATTTACAGCGAGGCAGTCTGACTCACAATCAGTACAAATTGACTTAAGTATAAAGCAAATAATAAGTAAATTAAACGAAGTTTAATGTCTTATCACAATTTCATTAAACCGTTTACTAAATTATCGAGTTATTTGTATTTCTATAGATACAAGGACAATTTTCGTAAATTCGTACGAAAATAATCATCTATATGATACAATACAATACAATTCTCTTACCGATAATGTAAAAAAAGACATCTTACGCTTTATACAATTAAAATAACTAATACTATGATATATTATAACAGTATGCCGCTTGTACAAAGTTCACTGTGTAAAAGAAAATAAATATTTCTATCGGAAAATACATACTCGAACAGCTCAGGACTCCTTGTCGGAAAATTCTTGGCTCACCAGCTGATAGAAATGGGAGTCAACGTTTTGAATTAATAAATTTGGCTCGTCAAATTCTAAAACTTCTCCGCCCCCCATCACAAGTACTCTGAAATAAAAAAAAAATTACAGCGAGTTCAATCATCGCGTATGAGACACAAACCTAACATACCTATCACAGTGCATAATCGTTCTTATTCTATGCGCTATTGTGAGCACAGTAGCACTCTGAAAAGAAGACTTTACTGTCGCCTGAATAAATTTATCTGTTTCTTGATCGACGTTCGCCGTGGCTTCGTCTATACAGACAATCTAAAGAAGAAGATTGGTGGTTCAAAACTATCACAGTTGACTATTGGCGGCTTTCAATAGAAAAGTAGTATCACCTTGGCATTGTGTAGAATAGCTCTTACTAAACAAAACAGTTGCCTTTGACCTGCGCTGAGGTTACTACCACTTTCGTCCAAAGTGGCGCCCAGTCCTCCCAGACGATACACTAACGAATGAATCCTGCATTTCTCTAATGCTCTGTATATGTGTAAATCTGGGTATTGATTTAGCGGGTCCAGATTCTCCCTAATTGTACCCGAAAATAAAAATGGGTTTTGCGGTATAATGGCCAATCGAGATCTGAAACAATTTATCTCCTTATTTCTAATTACCTACGAGCATATATGTTCTTTTAAACTAAATAACTAACATAAAGCAACAGAAACAGCAAACGGTACCTTAATGCGTTCAATTGTAAAGTTTGTACATTCACACTATCAATTAATATACTGCCAAAAGTTACTTCCGTTAATCTGAATAACGAGGCGAATAGTGAACTCTTTCCAGCACCTGTGCGACCAACGATCCCAATTTTTTCCGCTGGTCTAGTAATGAACGACACATTGTTTAAAGATGGTACCCAATGCTCCCTGGAACGTTCAAAGTTCATAAGTGTCCATTGTATTTAACCCAAATATCATTCTCGAATTACGTTTGCCAATTACCTGTACTTTAAGATAATATCTCTAAACTCAACTACACCCTGACTAGGCCAAGCATACGGTGGATTGTCTCCATTTATAGACTCCGCCGGTACACTCTCTAAATACTGCTTTACACGTTCAACCGCGATCATTTCCCTCTCTGTTTCGGTAAATGCATTTACTACGCCAGAGAGTAATCCAGTCACAGATAACGTGTAAGTAACAACAAGCCCGATTAAACCAGGATCCGCTATGTTGTACTGGTGTTGCAGAACTGCTATATTGCTAACTCCTGCTAAAAGTGCCACTCCAATCAGTTGCAACCTTAATGCAAGCCACTGGCTCACAGCAAATGATGCGAATTGCGTTTTCTGACTGACTTCGAGTAAAAGCTCGTTTTCCTGTTTGAAGCGAGGTACAGTACGAAAAGCTCTAATGGTAGATAATCCATTAAGCGTTTCGCTAAAGTGCGCATACAACGGGGAGAGAGCAGTACTCGATAACCGTTTTAATTCTCTCGACGTCAGTCTGAAAAATATAAAAACGATGTAACTCATTTGCTTGAAACATGTCGGCCAATGTTCAACCAACACACCTGTAATGGTTCTGTATCCAATGATAAACTGGTATCAACGGTGCTAATACCAAAAGTATCCATGGTAAACCGTAAGCCGTGACTACAACTGTCGCAGCCAAGCCAAAAAGTTGGGCGAATAATATATTGGCAATAAAAGGAAGACTATCATCAATTGTGTACATGTCAGACGAGAATCTGTTTAAAATTCTACCAAATGGTTGAACATCAAAAAATATAGTCTTTGCCTAAAAGTGTATACTGTGCTGCTTAATAGTATAAGGCGTTAAATATTTTTGTATGCAATTTACGTACCCGTACTATAACTTTCAGAAGTTGTTTGTGTATAGAAATAGCGGCTTGTATTCCACCGTATGCAAACATAAATGCTCTCATTAATGTAAATATTGTATTAAAGGCGGCTAACAAAGCGTATACTGTTAAATAATAACTCGAACTCGAATTATGGTCCTCAAAGAAATATTGCAGCCTTACAGGGCTGGAGGTATCTGTAGTATTAGTTGTGGTAACGTTAGTATGAGTAACCCAATAAGAGAGCCATAAATCTGAAACGTTCTTAGAACTTTGCATTAAAAACATTGCGAGGACTATTGAAATTGTTAGATATCGACCTACGGCCTTTACATAACAACTGTACACTCCAAGGCGTACATTTCCCTTTTCCTTGAATTCCTCGTCAGGCAAGGGATATGTGTCACTTCTGTTCGTTTGATACGAATCTTTTGGCAAATCATTCTCAGACACCATATCTAAATCTGAATCTGCAGATCCGGAAGATAATAAGTAATCTTCTATATCAGGTAAAACGTCACTTGGTTTACCCTGATTGATAATTCTACCTCTTGACATTTCTACCACAAACTCTGCATGTATTAAATATTGAGTTTGATGTGTGCATAACAATCTCGTTTTGTCTTTTAATAAACCCAATATAACATGCTCAAATACATAACTAGCAACTTTTGGATCTAAAGTCGCTAAAACATCATCCAGTAGATAAATATTTTTATCGGCATATACTGCACGTGCTAAAGAAATTCTTGTTTTCTGACCACCGCTTAAAGTATTTCCTGCTTCGCCAACGTGCGTTAAATCTTTCTTAGGTAGGGAATTGAAGTCAGCAGTGAGAGCACACGCCTTTAAGACAATCCTGTTAAGAATGATTTTGCGTAAAAATACATTAATATTTCTTTCCATACCAGCACTTACTTATATTTATTGTAATCATAGGATTTTCCAAAAAGTATGTTGTCGCGAATTGTACCGCATTGTAGCCAAGGGTTTTGCTTCACGTATGCAAAACCATTTTCAATGTCATTTACTGCTACAATTCCATCAACTTTAACAATTTCACCTAAAATGCCATCTAAAAGTAGCGATTTTCCACTACCTACTTTTCCCATAATGCCGATTAACTGTCCCTAATAAAAAAAATGTATGATTTATATAAATTCATATAGTTAGTGTAAACTACAAATTTTACCTTTGGAACCGTAATATTAATGCCATTTAAATTAAAAATGCCATTGTCTTCAAAAGTAACAGTCTTTTTAGACTCTGAACTACCAGATGGGCTTAATACAGTTTTGGAAGGATTCACTCCATTTTGTCCAACCCTTTTATCCGTTTTGATACTGAGCATTAAATTTTGAAGCATTAAATCTACTCCAGATGGAGGATCCGAATAATAGGATAACATGTCTGCATCTGGTAACTGTAATAAGTTGTAATTCAATTAATGCTTTTTAAACGATCTTTTACTAATAAACTGCAGCTGCAACTTACATCCAACATTTTCTGAATTCTTTTCAGTGAAACCCAGGCTTCTGTGAGACCATTTAAAACCCATGGAAATGCATTCAATGGACCTATTAACATATTCAATAGTGCCATACTAGTAAATACTGTTTTTGCATCGAGTTTGTTTCCAAGAAGTACATAAGTAGCAAATGTTAGTATTGAAATCAATACAGGTGTAGTAGCCCAGAAGTAAACGCACAAGGCATCTAAATATTTTCTACCGCGTAGATATTTAATCTCGTTTTCTCGTAATTCTAAATAAAAAGAAAGTATAATCAGTTGTGTAAAAAAAAAGGTAAAACTAAAAATTAATTAGTTTATACGAAAGTTTACTAACTTAATATATGTCGTGAAAAATGATCTTCCCACACATTCAACTTAATTGTAATTATTCCACGTAACGTTTCGCCCATAAGCCTGACCCTCTGATCCTTGCATTCCATTAATTTTGTACTAAGGAGTCCAATTTTATTTGCTATTATTTTATTGATAGGTATTAGCACTATTGCAAAGCTAACACCAGCTAGGAATGAGACCCCTATTTGATTGTAAAGAAGGTACAATGTGACTACTAACTGGAAGAATATAAACATAAAAAGAGTGTTGATAACAATCGGAAACACTTCAAAATTTACGATTTCATTTGATGAAAATATGTTAAGCAATTACCTGCAATGGTATGCTCCACAATGCATGAAAACTTGAGCAACTGTTGACAAGTCTATCAGTATCTGTACTCATGAAATTAACAATTTCACCGAAATTAAATTGCTGCTTTAATTCGGCATTCGAGGAATGGAGCATTTTTCTGTACAATAAAGTTATTACCACAGAACGAATTTTTAAGCCGACCACAGACATCCAGAACGTGAAGTGAGTATTGCAGAAGGCCCCTAAAATAAGAAAATTTACACGATCTGTAGTAATTTTTATAATTCATTCTATGTTTACAAATTAAGTAATACCATAAATGATTACCTATTAAAGCACTTATAAATATTAATGATGCATAGAGATATCCATATAACAGAGGCTCATTTTTGTCTTCAATGAAACCAATTAATCTGTTCAACAATAATGGACCCATAAACGAAGTCGAGTCACTAATAAATTTTAATATTCCAACTGCATAAAATTCCCAACCGAAACATTTATGCAACAAGTTAAACAACATCATTTTTTTTGTAACAACTTCAACACGTGTTTCTAACATTGATTCGTCTTCCGTTTTACTACGTACACCTCTGGGCTAAGAATATATTACCATGAGATTAGATGCTATTATTTCGATACCCAAATTAATATAAAAAATAAAAATTCGCATTTACCACATCTTGCAAATGTTTATCAATCTTCTGACTAATTGTATTAGTGTTGATATATTCTGGTAAATCAAATAGATCATCCGAATGATTTAGTAACCCACGAACACCCTTTTCCATTAGTGGGTTCACCCAATGAAATATAAGTTTGGAAGTTGATGTTGCATCCTCCATAGCAGTCCCAAGATAAGTTGGGTCCTGTTCTTCAGGAAACCTCACATAAGATGAATTCGGTGTACTCAACAGTGCAGTCCGTTCTCCTATCTACGAACATATTTTCCACAAATCTATGATATCTTTGTTTACCTAATAATCCATGGTTTTAGATATCATAGCCAATTTGGTAACAGATGTTTGGATCTTATACTGATAAGCGAGTGAAGAACAGTAGTCACTGATAATGCCATAAACCACTATATTGAAAGCAAACAATATATAATAACTTACTTCATTAAACTGGGATGATCTCATATCTCGCAAACTATTGTGACCGGGTATCAGTGTTATAGCATAGAGTATCAGAAGAGCGACTACACTGATACTAAATCCCAATGACAAATTAGGTAAGATATCAATGTCAGAATTATGTTTAATGTGGCTCCTCAGCAGCAAAGTGGAAATAACAATTAATAAAAATATTAGTGCCCGAACCAATACAGGGCCTCTAGGATTAAAATATCTTCCTCTTCTTAAACTCAATATGAAACAGAGATGCACAACCCATGCTAATCCTTCAGTTCCTGCCACAAGGTAATCAATAGGTTTAGCAGATAATACAGTATCTTTGACTGCATTTATTACTGGCACATAGTCCTCAGTATTTGCACTAATCAAAGATTCAGTTTCACTTTCAGTGGTGGTTTTTGGATAGAAGATTGACTTTGCAATGTCAACAGTACGATTCCATTCATCTTTTATCTGATGTATTACATTCGAAGTATCCAAAAAAGTCTCTGATTTTGCTGTTGATGTTGTAACAAATTCATGCGATGAATCGCTACTAGATGATACATTTTTAGGTGGAAGAGGGCTAGTATTAGCTACAATAATATATGCTCTGATTATAGGAAGGATTACAAGGCACACTGTAATTATAATTCTTGCACTTATAGCATAATTATGGCCAACATAATGAGCACAATGTGCATTCCTTTTTCCGCAATGGTATGCAGATATTATTGCAATACAAACTAAAACTGGAATCTGTAAAATATAAGAAACCATGTAATAAATGCACTGTGTAATATATATGTATATATATAGGGAAAAAGTTCTTGTACATAAATAATAAACCTTTCTTATATCACCTGGAGGCAAAGTTGTTGGAAGCATATATCAAGATCGTGTGTATCTGGATTTAAAGGATCAATTCCTCCTTGAGATCCGCATAGTTCTGTCCAATTCCATTGCCATGTGTCTTCTACGCCGTTAGTTAACAAGTTATCCATATTTTAAACCTATGATAGATCACAGGCTAAAAAATATATTAAAAACAATTTTCTCATTGAGAAGTAACTGAAGCTTAGTTTATAATGGGATGACAGATGTAAAACATTTATACATATATGAAAACTCGAAAATACAGTGCCCTCAATTAACATATGAATTCTGAATGATTATTATTGTGTCAAATTTAAATCAATTACCGACTAAATTATCAATGATCAAATGTAAAATACTAGCAACGTTACTGCGTATAACTACATTCGACTGTACTAACCCGTGGAATATGCATTCCAGTTTATAGAACAACACTATATATGAATATCTATCTTAATATTTGTTGCACATTTCGTGATGTATTGTGTTTCGAAATACCACAAAAAAAACTTGATGGTTAGGTTTCTGATGACAGCTAGTCCATACATACTGTGGGTATTGATGACGCATTGGAGGCACAAATTGTGTATTAAAATTATACGAAAAGTACACACTAATTAAAGGTGAAAAACTAATTCTAGTAAAATTACTACTACCAATTGTTCACGATATAAAACTGTAACATATATGACAACAGTAATAAATAATTTAATACTAATTTAACTATGCCACAATCGTGACGTTCTCCACTTTGGTTAGATATGAGCAAGGAGGAAAATACTCGAGATTATTCACAAGAAATGATTGTAGATGAAAAAGATAAGGATAATGATTTACAAGAAAATTTGCTAAGTAAGAAAGATTTGGATAAGAATTTGGAGGAGGAGCTGTTAAATTATTTAACCAAGAGTAAGGCAATTTTTAAAAGTCAACAAAAAGACGATCCAGATTTAAGCTTTGAAGAAAAATTAGCAATTGCACGTAGTGTTCTGAAAAAGAGCTATTGTTTATTTTTATCTAAGTTTGGCCATTATATGAAGAAAGAACATTTAAAATACTTTGAAAAGATTAAGGATGAAGATTATGAGGTTGCTTATCATTTCAATAGACTGCAAAGGTATTTTAACAATTCAACAAGGCAGACTGACGTGAGGAATAGAAGGTATCAAGCTCTGAAAGCTTTAATAGAAGAAGGAGAATACTTTAGTGAAACTGAAATGATGAAACGTAATCCACTGTTATACGAGCATTTAGTTGGACAATATATGAGCGAAAAACAAAAGCAAAGTAGGGATAATATAGATACTAAAAATATTACATTTGTAAATTTATTAATGGAAAAGATTGATAGAGATAGTTTGAAAAGAAAACAGAAATTACAAGAAGAAGAGGAACAAAATGCATTAGAGGAAAATGATTCGGATGAGGAGGAAGAGGAGGAAGAGGAGGATGTATGCTCTTCAAGAGATTCTGAGGAACACGGTACTCTATGGGGTACAACATTTGGATCGCAAAGTGAAACAGAATACAATAATAGGGCAGACAAAAATCTGCATAGTGTTTCAAATGCAGAGATACAAATACTTAAACAAGAATTTGTAACAAATATGTATCAGAACTTTTTGGATGGAAAGGATGCAGATTTCGATTACAGGTGTTTATAAGCATTTTTTGTTATCCTAGTAATGGCACTTATTAATTTATCATTGATACATTGTAAATCTACTTCTTCAATTTTGTTAGCACCATTGACGACAATGAAGCATATGATAACATAGATATAAAAACACAGGATGAAGAAGATAAATATTTTGATTCAGAATCACCTGAAACTATTGTTCCAACTGAGGACACAAATGAAACAGAGACTGAGGATGAGCTGGACATTTATATGAATTCGCTTAAGGTTAATTGATATTACACAGTTTATGATCAGTTCATAGTAAAAGTTCTGATTCATAAAAAGATTATTTATTCAATAGGAGCAGGTTTCTACAAATAGGCTCTCCTTGGATAATCTTGTATGCGATGATTACTCTGAGATGTAGTTTTGTATGTGTACAGTAATATAGAGACAATATTTATAAATAAAAATGAATAAACTCAGGAAATGTGTAATGCTTATTTATTTTTTATATCGAAATATACAAAGAGCAGAATCATTGCGTATTACTTTTAAGCAACTTGGGTATTCCAATTTTTAATTTAATCCAATTTAATATAGAACACATATTTTTAAATATTTATGGTACAATAATAAGCAAGAGTGCAAATAATACATTTTAAAAGATTAATCCAATTCACTGTACTGTGTATACTTGTGCATGCGTGTTGTACATATTCACATATGTGCAGTCTGTCATTTTCGTAGGTGGAGTACTTCGTCTGCCGGAAATAAGTGTTTAATTTTTCAAAAATAGAAAATGGTGAGTGTATATTTAAATGCAAGAAGCATGTGAAAACCCTGCTTGTAAAAGTAGTTGATTGAACCCCAATCAAACTTGAACGAAAGTGCATCCAACTATCCTCGAGATTTATCCTAATGACATGAAGGTTAACTGTCTTACAAATGTTAATATTTATGCTTAACACTTTTGGTAAATATATAAAGTCTGACTGGCATTTCTTTTGTCTTCCATTGGAAGAAATATTTGAATAATTCGATTCGTATATTTATTGATTTTGTACTGAAAAATGTAACCTCATAGTTTGTAATTAAAATGTCATCAAGAAGTTTGTCCCTGCTTTTTTTTATCATAGAAGCATAACATAGTGCATGCTCGCATTGAATGGCTTACCTAGCATGGTACTACCTGGTATGCCTGGTAGGTATCTTTATTTTTCTCGCAGCCAATGACACCTGTTATAACTGGAGTGGAAGAACAAGAAAAACTTCTTGAAGATGCGATTGGCGTTGTTAAAGTCCAGGCGTTTCAAATGAAACATTGCCTGGATAAATCCAAATTGATGGATGCATTAAAACATGCGTCTACAATGTTGGGAGAACTTAGAACTTCTCTATTAAGCCCCAAGAGCTATTATGAATTATGTATCCTTACCAATGTGTATATTGTAAGAAACAATTGAGAAAAATGGTTTTAGTAAACTATTGGATTTATTTTCTTTAACATTTAATCTCAGATATGGCTATCACCGATGAATTAAGGCACTTAGAGCTTTATTTATTGGATGAATTTCAGAAAGGAAGAAAAGTTACAGATTTATATGAATTAGTACAATATGTTGGTAATATTGTACCTAGATTATATCTCCTTATAACAGTTGGATTAGTATATATTAAAACAACTCCAGGCTTAAAGAGAGACCTATTACGAGATTTAGTAGAAATGTGCAGGGGTGTTCAACATCCTTTAAGAGGTCTTTTCTTAAGAAATTATTTATTACAATGTACCCGTAACATCTTACCAGATGTTGCAGAGGAAGATGATGAGGATGGAAGTGTATGTAATGAAATATAAAAAAGTATTTATGTGATAGATTTCTATAATTTTCGTTTTTTAGGTCCGTGATAGTATAGACTTTGTACTAATGAATTTCGCAGAAATGAATAAGTTGTGGGTACGCATGCAACATCAAGGTCATACTAGAGATAGGGAAAGAAGGGAAAGAGAGAGGGAAGAACTTAGGATCCTAGTTGGTACCAATCTTGTACGGCTCAGTCAATTGGAATCAGTTACTTTAGAAAAATATAAAAAGGTGACTCTTAAATACATTTTGTCCATTATAGTTTTGTAACATGGTTAATGACACAATGATTTTTAGCTTGTCTTACCCGGGATACTAGAGCAAGTAGTCAGTTGCAGGGATGCAATTGCTCAGGAATATCTCATGGAGTGTATAATTCAAGTAAATGAAATCATTAAAAATGTTTAAGCGTTGTGATATGTAATAATTTACCATTAATAATAAATTTTCTATGTTTGTTTAGGTCTTTCCTGATGAGTTCCATTTGCAAACGTTAAATGCATTTTTAAAATCTTGCGCTGAGCTACAAACTGGCGTGAATGTAAAGAATATAATTATTTCATTAATAGATCGTCTTGCAGCTTTTAGTCAAAGATCAGATGGTGTAGGGGGGCCAGGAAGTCCTAATCAAGTACCAGGAATTCCGCAGGATGTGAAACTTTTTGATGTTTTCAGTGATCAAATAGCAATTATTATACAGGTTCGTATAACTATGAAAGACAACCATCCGTTTTATTAACTTAATCGTACTTAACTTAATGATGACCAGATGCTACACAAATTTGACATTATGTGATTATCTAAAGTAATTTACTAGTATTCGAACTATCCTTACTCGTCTAGTTTAAGTCTGAAAGCTCTTCTTCATAATAGCCACTAAATTTTTAATTAGTTGGAAATTATTCAAATCAAATGTTATTTCCAGACCAGACAAGATATGCCTTCAGAGGATATAGTCTCTCTACAAGTAGCACTCATTAATTTGGCGCACAAGTGCTATCCCGACAGAGTAAACTATGTGGATAAAGTCTTGTTAACAACTGTTCAAATATTCCAAAAGCAGAATGTAGACAAGTATGTTTAATATAGTGCAGAAGAATTCGAACGCTGCGGAATATATAATAAATACCATAACTTTGCAGGCTTGAGTATAATAGTGCTGTATCAAGAGAGTTAGTTAGACTAATGAAAATTCCAATAGACAACTATAAAAATATTTTAACTGTTTTGAAATTAGAACATTTCGCACCATTGTTAGATTATTTTGATTACGAGGGACGAAAGCTATTAGCTATTTATATAATAACAAATATTTTGGAAAATGAAACTCTGATACCAACTCAAGAGCAAGTAGATGCAGTGCTTTCTATGGTGGCTCCATTGGTGCAAGATCAATTAGATCAACCGAATATAGAAGAAGATCCGGAAGATTTTGCAGAAGAACAGGGTCTTCTTGGCAGACTGATACATCATTTTAAGTCTGAAACAGCTGATCAACAATACATGATATTAAGTGCTGCTAGAAAACATTTCAGTGCTGGTGGAAATAAGAGAATAAAATATACTCTACCACCGATTGTTTTTCAGGCTTATCAACTAGCTTTTACCTACAAAGGATTGAGGGATCAAGTTAGTATATTATTAAACTGCCATTATATTTTCTAACTATTGATTTATTGTTTTGTTTTTGTAGGATGAAATGTGGCAAAAAAAGTGTCAAAAAATCTTTCAATTCTGTCATGCAACTATCACAGCTTTAATGAAAGCCGAATTAGCCGAATTGCCATTAAGGCTATTTCTGCAGGGTGCAATAGCAATCGGAGAAATACAGTTTGATAATTTTGAAATGGTTGCGTATGAATTTATGAGTCAAGCATTCTCAATATATGAAGATGAAATAAGTGATTCTAAGGCTCAACTAGCGGCTATTACATTGATTATAGCAACGTTTGAGCAAATGTGCTGCTTTAGCGAAGAAAACGCGGAACCAGTTCGCAACCAGTGTGCTTTATACGCCAGTAAATTATTACGAAAACCAGATCAATGTAGAGGTGTTGCTACATGCTCCCATATATTTTGGTCTGGAAAATCATTGGCAACTGAAGGTAAAGAGGTGAGTATTATTTTTGTTCTAAAGTAATATATAAAAGATATTACAGAACAATGTATGTATAAGGAAATAACTCAATTGCGCTGTTACCATAGATGAAAGATGGAAACAAAGTATTAGATTGCTTGAAAAAGGGTATTAGAATAGCGAGTCAGTGTATGGACACTTCGGTGCAAGTCCAACTTTATGTGGAATTGTTAAATCACTATATGTATTTCTACGAGAAGGGCAATACAGCGGTAAGAATTATCCTGGCGTTTTTGCTTGCTTGTAATGCTTGTATGTATAATTTAATAATATTTTTTTAGGTCACTGTAAATATTTTAAATCAAGTAATTGCAAAGATCAGAGAAGAGCTGCCTAACTTAGAAGTTAGCGAAGAAACGGAACAGATTCAGAAACATTTAGCTAATACATTGGAACATTTAAAAAACAGAATGGAATCACCAGAACCTGATGATCTTTCATATCAAGGATTGTTTCTTTAACGTAGCTACTATAAGGGGTAATTTTGTACATAAAAATATTCACCGATTATTTTACCAAATGATAATAAATTCTAAAGCTAAACGCTTATTAGATGTAAAGAATAACACATCCAAATCCCAACCATTTTCTCTTGCAAACATTTAATTGTTAATACTGTATCAAGTATCATTTGTTATTCATAGCAAATAATCTGTACATTTGTTTTAATAGAAAACCATTATGCAAACATTGTTGTTTAGTGTTACCTAAACTGTAGCGCTAGTATACGTTATATTGTTCGAACATGCTACCCAGTCTCATTTTCCGTTAAACAGATATGTATACACATTTAGTTGTACGATAAAATGTGTGGCGAGTGGTGCGCCATCTGAAGGTTGTTCAAGTAAAAAATGTTCTGAATAACTTTTTGTGGGTCTGAAAAAGTGTTTGGCCGTTTGTTACTGTTTCAAAAGCACGTGTTTAGACGATATTACGCATCATTTCTTTGTTGTATATACAATAATGGGAAAGGGACGAAAACACAAGCCGAAAAAGAATTTCGCAGAAAAGAGACGTGAAAAACAGAAGGTACAATTTTAGTCATTGACGAAAGAAGTAGCCGGCTACTGGCAACGGTTATGTTTCCTATTGTAGATTATATGCTGATTTTTAATAAACATGCATACTTTCAAAGTTATTAAATATTCACACGCCAATACGAATTTTTCAAGTAAAACAATATACCAAATTTTCACAATTTATATAGAAAAAGGATGAATGGGATACTCCGCACCATACTTATGCAGACATTATTAGAGAAAATAAAGACTTCGAGAATTACTATAAAACACAGAAAATTGTTCCCGAAGAGCAATGGGATTCCTTTATGGATACCATGAAAAAGAATCTCCCTGTGGCATTTAGAATTACAGGATCAAAATCAGAAGCCAACGCTATGCTTGAAACTATCAAAGGAGACTTTTTTAAGGATATTTTGAATGTACCTGTAGACACTGAGACACAAAATAATGATGAAACAAAGGATATATTGCACTGCTTACCATTTTATCCTGATGGATTGGCTTGGCAATTACAATTAACCAGGAAAGATATTAGAAGGTCTGAAGCTTACTTTAGACTCCACAACTTTTTGATTGTGGAAACAGATATTGGAAGTATAAGTAGACAAGAGGCAGTCAGCATGGTACCACCTCTTGTATTAGATGTAAAGCCTTGCCATAAGGTATATTTCAATTGTTTATTAAGAAATAAAGGTTACCATAATATATTTAACATTAAACAAATAATATTTTTGATATAGGTTTTGGATATGTGTGCTGCACCAGGTTCAAAGACTGCTCAACTCATAGAAATGATACATTCCGAAGAAGGGGGACCACTTCCAGAGGGTTTTGTAGTAGCCAATGATCTTGAAAATAGTCGTTGTTACATGCTTGTGCACCAAGCAAAAAGATTAAATAGCCCAGTTATTTTAATTACAAACCATGATGCTTCAACATTGCCTTGCTTCACTACTACTAAGCCAGATGGAACAAAAGAGGATTTGAAGTTAGTAGTGCACTCACATACAAAAGCATCTCTGTTGATAACATTTTTTTGAACATAATCATTTCTTTTCACAGATTTGATAGAATACTTGCAGATGTACCATGCAGTGGTGATGGGACAATGAGAAAAAACCCTGATATTTGGTGTAAGTGGAGTCCAGCGAATGGTAACAACCTTCATGGGTAAATATTTCTCGATACTAAATTCTATAATTTCATTGATAAAAATAACTAAACGTCTATGGATTTGAAGAGTACAATACAGAATAGCAAGAAGGGGATTGGAGTTGTTAGCAGTTGGTGGACGAATGGTATATTCTACCTGTTCGTTAAATCCAGTGGAAAATGAAGCTGTACTTCATAGGCTCCTTCTTGAAACTGAAGATTCTGTACAGTTGGTTGATGGCAGGAATTTAGTGCCAGGACTGCTATGTGATCCAGGTAGTACATATTACTTATTATGTAGAACAGTATTGCCTGTACATCAGATACTTGACATACCTAACATATATCTTAGGTGTATCGCACTGGTTGCCGGCATCGAAGAACTTACAGTATTATGAATCATGGGAAGATGTACCCGAGCAATGGCAAACGCAGGTTCGTCCGAAAATGTTCCCACCAAAACCGGAGGATGCCGCCAAGTTTCATTTCGAACGATGGTAAATAAAATACATCATTTTATTCATTAATTTGAGTTTGCGACTAAATAGTAGCGATTTTGTAACGAAACAGTATGAGAATATTGCCACATCATCAAGATACTGGAGGTTTCTTCGTGGCGATTTTGGAGAAGGTGAAACAACTACCATGGGAACGCGTTACATGTACGCAAGAAGAACCTGCGGAAAGCACTGATTGCAAAGAAGACCGTCTAGACATAAGTTTAGAAGAGGAGGTAGCGAAACGTTGTCATAACTTCGAAGAACGGAACAGAGTACAAGCACTGAGAAGAAGGCGCAGAAGACTTGCTGGATTTAGAGAAGATCCATTTGTGTATTTCAAAGATGAGAAAGATGATGCCTGGGTTTCTATTAAGTACGTATAGTATTTTGCTCAATTTTTCATGCGTTTGCTTCATTTTTAATTTTGTTCAAAAAATTTTAGAAAGTTTTATAACGTATCTGACGAGTTGGACCCTCGCTGTTTATTAGTACGATGCTACAAGACGCAAAAGAAAAATATTTATTACACGTCACCTGAAATACGCAACGTTGTGTTGTCTAACGAAGATCAAATAAAAATGATAAATACTGGGGTAAAGTCATTCGTACGCTGTGACAATAAAAAAATGGATTGCCCATTTAGAATCGCCTATGAAGGAATACGGAGTATGGTTGGTTACATTGGTGAAGACAGGAAGATTACTGTAACTAAAGATGATCTTATAACGTTGTTGCAAAATACTGATCCGACTAGACCGCCTGAAATTGTAAAACTTAATCCTGTAACGCAAGACCTTTTACAAAATTTTGGTAATAGAATTTGTGTACTTAGTAGTATATAGTATTTAGCATTTGTGCTAAATTTTGTCATTCAAAATAATGTATATGTTGTTTCAGCAATTGGAAGTTGCATACTTGTATACAATGAGGAAAAGGGAGAAAATCCATTAAAGCTGCAAGTGGTAGGATGGCGAGGTTCAATGTCTGTGAGGGCATATGTTCCTGTAAATGGTGCTATTCATTATTTACGCTTGCTGGGAGCAGACTGTACGAAATTTGGTATGTGTTTACGATATACCGAGCATGTTTTGCAATATCGTTGTAGTTAAGATAATATTAAAAATTATTATTTTAGAAAAAAATAAGTTCAAAGAGAATCGTATGTCTACTGCCCCCGAGGAGTTGGATAATGGAGCTGCACCTAACAGTGTTAGTAAAGAAGGCGATAACGCAAATGATGATGTCAAAACAGAGGATGTCAAGACAGACGATGTCAAGATAGAAGATATCAAGGCAGACGATGTCAAGATAGAAGATATCAAGGCAGAAGATGTCGAGACAGGAGATATCAAGATAGAAGAGATCAAGACAGAATGTATCAAGACAGAAATGTCTAATGAGTTACAAGAGAGCACGTAATTGTGTAATACAAATTTATATTATTTTAATCTCCTTCCATATATCAGCTTCAATACGTTATGAGAACGAGTAAAAAATTTTTATTTCAAGTTTGGTAACGGCGCTTCACTCGAGGAATCCGGAGAAGCGATAAAACATACATTATATATATATTATTTTATGCACCATGATAAAATGTATCGCGCGGAAACGAAATAAAATATTTCAGAGGACAACAAAAAAATATCGTTAATATTCCAGGAACCGCGCATTTTTACTATTCATTTTCTATGAAATAATTTATGAAATTACACGTAATTTTCATTTAATTTGAGCGAGAATTACCCTTTTCCATTTTATTATTTTCGGCCACTAAGTTCAAGATATTTAGCTGATTATAGTACAAATATTATTATAAATATGGCCGGATGCAGAGGAATCATTAATTCTGAAATGGCTATTACCATGACGTTTAACAGTACGGAACTCCTTCTTTCTACTGTATATTACACTTGGAAAAGATGAGTATCTACTGTACGTCCACTTGTTACACAATTTATATTGCGCACCGCGTTCAATGTCTTTTCTTTATCAAATTTAGTGGATAACAAGTTTCTTAGAGTCTAAAAATGAGAGGATTTAAACTTACGATTAAAACGGTTTTTAACACAGATTTCTACTATTAAAGGACGGGTTCTCCTATTAAAAACATTGAAATATAAGTATAAATATGAAAAATGCTGAGTAGCTCGTAACATATAGATAAACTATAAAATAAAGAGCAAAAGAAAAAACCTCTTCTAAAATTTGTTCGACTTCGAAAATTTCGGAGTTCGTGGTAAATGCTAGTAGTCCCTGCTGGTTGGGGCAGTCGTTTTTCCCCCGAGATTCTGGGAATTGGATGGGGACTTTGAACCTACAATCGAAATCGTTTTTACGATGTACTCTGCCGATTTATTTTATATAAATAATATTGAAACTTACAATTTTTTCCTGGCCTATTTCGAGGATTACTTGGACAGGGATGTTCACCCATCAAATGTTCCCTCCATTTATTTTGATTTACAAGGGAAGAGCACAATGGGCACCGTTCGTAGCCTTCGATGGGTTCTGTAACATACGTGACAATTCACAAAATTTGATTGTTTATCGATTTAATGTATTTCATTTACAGTGAAATTTCTGTTTCCCATACTTGTACACTTGTTGTCCTTCCTATGTTCCTCGAATGAGCTCTCGTGGATCGCTTGCTTGCACGTATCACATTTCATGTAATTGCCTCTCATATCGCACTCATCTAAAAGTCAGAGCAACGATTTTTTCCAACATGCGATGCATTTAAAATAGAACTCGAGAAATAACAACTCACTTAGCAAATGTAAGTTTAAGTACGAAATTTCCACCACTTGCTTACACGCCTCGCACTTCGTTAGCATGGGACAACTTCTCCAATAGTGAATGTTCAAACCCTCCTCGGAATACCCCTGTCCTTTCGATAGACAAAATATGCACATCCTATAAAATAGAAGGCTCATTAAATACATAAAGAAGCATTCAGTTTAGAGATAGTATGCCACTTACTTGTCACCCTTATGCTCTGTACTATTCTCGGACGGAGATGTTATACTCGTTGAGCTTCCGGTGCTAACAACAGGACTTGTTCTCGATGGAGATTTTGTTAAATTCGCTACATTATTTTCCGTCGACTTCGTCCGCGTCGGTGTCGTGGTTTTATGCCCTACCTCCGCTTCCTTTTTCCTCTGCAATCCGCACACATACCAATTGGCACACGCGTAACTCTTATTCGTAATTTCTTCGATCGAAAGTCAATATTACCTGAAGATCGATGAGATCGAACTCGTGAAACAGTTGACGATACAATAAGTTCCTTCTGGTAATATCGTCGTCAGGAGGTAATTGTTTGCGGACCAATCTAGGATTCACTTTATACACCAATACCAAAATCCTTTCTGAAACTTTTCTCACTGCTTCAGCCGGATGGTGCAGACCTGACGAGCCCAATTCTGATAACGTCCGGCAAGTGAGCCCACTACAACAGGTACAATGCCTTATCAGAGTAATTGCGTTTTAGCGGGCCAGTCTCCACATCGTGGGTAGACCTCTGCGAGTGACATCGACATATAAGATCGTATCGATCATCACGGGCAGAGGTCTGCTGTTCTCCGTTCGATAATTTTGATAGAAAGAAAGTAATAAGTGCTATTAATATTTCTTTATTCTGAATCACCTTTGTTTGTCAGTAGATATTCCGTGGTTCAGTATCAATTGCTCTACCATTTCTAATCTACTGAGGGCCAACCTTTGATGAGTACTACTGCTAACCGGCCTGGTTAAATGCACTGGTATAATATGCAACTCTCGGACGCATTTGCAATCTGCCATACTGAGTATCGTGTGCACTGCCATGTTATGAATCCTTGGAGTAGTGTCTCCTGACTTAGTTAACAATTCTGGAAGCAGCCTTTCCACACTCCTTGCGATTTCGGTCGAAGACACCCTACGGATTAATGATAATTTGTCTTACACGGACTCGAAAATATCAGACTATATCAAATGGGACAAGATATCAGTACCTATCCGTTGCAAATTCTGCGAAAAATATTCTAATCAATTGTGCCGCAAGACTATACACGCTGAAGACTTTGTCTCTGAGTGCTCTATGCAGCAATAGTATAGCAGCCCTTGCTGTTTTATTGGCGGAATGCTTCGAAACCTCCGGATCGAAAGTCTTTAAGTCCTCCTTCAGTTGCATCAAACCCTCTTCTTTGTCCGTAAATTGTTTCGAATAAAACTTCTCCACCTGCACGGTAAATGTTTCAAGTTACATTTGCCCTATGAATTGGGTAAAAGAATTGTCTGAATCATTACCATTTCCATTCCGAAGACAGCGATAGGTAAGGCTGCCTGTTTCTTCTCCCTGTCGTTCAGTTTCGAAATCACTTTCGTCTCCGCGTTGTCTATGTGACATTCTCTCGTGAATTCGTTCGTGTGCGAGCTAAAATATAATTTAATAGAATCCCCGTACCATTGTGCGTGAATCTTTTTTGAATATCTTACTGTCTCAAGGCCGGAATCGTCCTCTCTTCATAAGCTTCATAGCTAGAGCGAAGCGCCGGTCCTGCCGATTTGGTTTTCCTTCTAAGGGATCCCTTGTTGCAATTATTCTGCCTTTCCACGATACCATTCGTCGGGCTGTCGGTAACCTCTATTAAATCAAGAGAAATCAGGCACAGTTCTATTGGCAGAATTCGTTTGGCTTAATGGAAATGAACACACCAGGGCTGTTTGGTTTTTGATGCAAAGGTGAAACAGGTGGTTGATGCGGAGGGCCAGTCGGCGATATAGCTCCTTCGCGATTAGGTGGTATCACTAATCTCGGCGGAGAGGTGATATCCTCGGGAGCGGTAGCGGAGTTCGAAGTACACGTATCTATCGATATGGGTTCCTTACCCTCCACAGATGACATGTTATTCTTCTCCAAAGGCTATTTACCCAAAGACACAATTAATACACAGCAGACTTTCATTAAGGCGTTACCGCTAGCATTACGTGTATTTACCCCGTGAAGTTCTAATAAATCTTGCACCTCCAAGCTTTGATAAACCTGCTGCCTGTATTGTTGCGCTTGAGCTTTTTTCGCTTTGGCCTTATCGTAATCCTCTAACGCTATAGCGTACTTCTTCTCCAATTCGTATTTACCAAGCCGTTCGCCGGCTTTCCTAAGGTTCTCCATCGCCACCTTGAGTTTCGAGGCGTACTCGAATCTCTCCTCTAAAAATTCATTCGCAATCTAGACTTTCGTACAGTTGTAATTTTGCTATGCAATGGTCACAGGTACCTTCCACCGCTAGTAATTTTTTTGCCTCCATCTGCCTTATAATTTTAGCCACCTCCCGGTCGACGTACATCTCGAATGCCAAATCGTCGTACGGAGATGTGTAATGTGGATTGTGCGGTGCATCTCCTTGACCAATCAGTTCACGTCCATACGGTTCACCGAGGATATTGATAGCGATAAGACCGACCTAAAATTCCACATTCATTTACAATAGACGGTTCCTGTCGCCCGAGAGCTTTCGTAAAGAGATTCCTCCTGTACCTGTTGATAAACATTGTGCGCGTTACTGTGCGGTTTGTGAAGTCTCAGCTTTAGTGAGACCGCTTCTGTTTCCGGAAGAGCAACACTTTTCAGCTCCCTGCTTTTGTACATGGTCGAGGCATTGTCGGACAAGGTGATGTAACCCAAATAGTTGAACTCTGACGCTACAGAGGCATTCTCCTCCCTGGATGTCCATATTTCTAGTTTTTCAGCTGGAAGAGATTTTCAAGGAAGTTAGCAGGGCATCGTTTCGTTAACGTTTTGCCCCGGGAAGAAGGGACGAATCCGTAGACAATGAAAATTTAAAACGATGCACGGCGTTCAGTTCTAAGTTGAATAAGAAACGAGGGTGCAGCAAGGAGGGCAAAACGACGTAGCCTCGAGAGTTCGAGGTTGCTGCGCTAATTCGATTTTCATTGTAACCGGAATTGCCTCCTGGAGGAACTCGAGACCTTCTATTATGTCGTCGCATTGAGTTTTCATAAATTTGTCGAGGAGTAAATGTTAATAGTACGATGGGAATTTGGCGATCGCGCAGAAATTCTTGGTAGTAACGACCACTTACGAATTAAATATTGATGAGCTAAGACTTGTATCCTCGTAAGCTTCGTCGGACCGTGAAGGCGAAGAATGAGTTCTTGGGGATATGTGCATCTTCTTGAACATTGCCAACCCCTCACAGTCGGCCCGTGGACGTTCAACTCCAACGAAGAGTGTCTATCTTCT
Organism: Nomada fucata; assembly: GCA_948146005.1. Lineage (NCBI taxonomy): Eukaryota > Metazoa > Arthropoda > Insecta > Hymenoptera > Apidae > Nomada > Nomada fucata. The sequence continues at coordinate 4,698,023 of OX411282.1, forward strand.
TCGCCTGTGATTATTTCAGAATTTTGAATAAAGGGTATACGTTTTTTTCGTCGAAGTAAATTCTATCGCGATAGCGAATGAACAATGTTTCAATGGAAAAAGTTCAAGATATATTCCGATCTATCTGGCAGTTCTAAATGTTCTGCAACTTTTGCACCGAAAATTATTTCCACGGTTATCCGCAGTCACGCTACTATCATTTTCTTCTGGTTACGATTACACGGTTCCGTATCTGAGCAAAAATGGAGATTCCTATATAATCGATAATGTTTTAACTCGGCAATTACATTTTCAACGATGGACATTTAACACGAGGTATTGTCACGCGATATCGCAGTTCGTCACACGCTTTGCAATCACAACAATAGGAAGATGCTTGTTACTGTTCCACTTCGACGCAATTCATCAATCGGGAACATTCGCATTAGTATTTAACTAGCGTGAAAAAGTGCGAAACGGGCGACGATTAGTAGCTTCATTGACCGTTCGAGAGCAATATATAATCGGCAACGAAACGCGGTGTAACACGTGTCGAGCCATACGCGTTAATTTATTTTCTACAAAACTGCAACTTCCGATAGCAGCAATTTTTTCACGTGCGACGTAAGAATCGATTTTCGCTTGGACGCACAATTTCACGATTTTCGGCTCAATCAGAAAACTGTCTTTTTCCAAAGTCGGCAAGTTTGTTAACGCGTTGTCAATTCTTGAACTCGTAGAAATTCACGCACAGCTCGAGGTTATCGTTGTTCGATGGATTTCACAATCACAATGAAATATTCACTTACTGGTTGCGTACACGACGTTGAATCCAATTTTTCGTGGCATGTCGAGGTGTTATTTTCTAGCGGCGAAGACTACGTACCGGAAGCATGTATATACATTTATCTATATTTGAACGAAGATTGTAGAAAAAAAAGTGCACGACAGAAGAAGGGGAAATGAGGAAAATGTCAAAATCTAAAAGGCACAGCCATCTGAAAGCTCGATAAGGGGGATCCTGCAAGTTTCACCCCGGCACGTAGGCAACGCCACTTGCACGTCTGGCCGCGGCGAAGCTTGCGACAGAACTAACTGCACCCGTTCTGCAAACGGAAACTCCGATCTCGAGACCTCGAGCATTTTCGCAAGCCAGAAGATCTACTCTCCTATTGCCAGGTTTTTTTTTATACCGCGAAACAAAAACGTCAATGATCGATCGGCGGCGTACGATTCGGTATTTTCTTTTTCTCGAATAAAGAGGGTGGTTTCGTAAACGGTGCTTTCTGTAGTTGTTTTACGTAGCGGAAAGATTGTTTCTATTGATTTGCAAATAGTTCATAAAAACCACGCGCAAGTCAATTTTTCAAATTTCATTTGCTTTATTATAAATTGTTTGATGGGTAATATTAATAATATTATAGGAATTTGTTCTACATTCTGCGTAATCCCCGTACGTGGCACATTGTGGCACCGTCTTGCTATTCCGTTCAAGTCGGAATATAGACTGTATGTAATTTCGTAATGGATCAATAAACGGAGGCTGCGTGACGTCAGAGGGTGCGGCGAGGGTGGAATCGCTCGCTACAATCGTTATATGTTTCTTGTATCTCATTCACGACCACGTGTGCGTGCACGTGCTCCTTCATATTTTAAATAAGCTGGGAGTGTTTATTAATTCATAAAATTACACACGCTCTTTTTGACGCGTTGCGCAATATACAGTGTGTCCAGTTCAAGTGAGCATAGTTAAATATAAATATAAAACATGTGAAAGAACGATTCAGACAAAAGTTGTAGAATATCAGGGGGCACATACAATGCTAGTCTTTACATAACTTTTAAATGGCCCTGAAACGCTATGTGAACATCAAGTTGAAGTTTTTAAATGGTATTTTTTATTACATATTCTTATAGGTGCCATCGAAACGTGTTCAAATCACTACATACACGTGTCTTTTATATCAGCCAGTCCCGAGATATGATACAATAAAGTTACCGTGCCGCCGGTAAATCGGACACAGATTGAAGGATGGCATTTGTAGTTTGAAAGTTATTAATAATTAAATAATCGGCGAAAATGCTTTCTGGGTCATTGCAAGTATCTCGTCTTCCAGAAATGCTGCACTAATGATCGAGTGCTTAAAATAAAGGTAAAGGATGCTCCAACACGGCCAAGAATGATTTATAAGTGTTCGTTGCGCAGTTTAATTTTTATAGACAATTTAAATATTTGTTTGAAATTTACACGGTAACTATACACCGAGGTTATTCTAAGCTAGATGGAAATAGTTCTTTGTTCTAGCATAATCCGAAATAATTGAATTTGTTTATAGAAATAATAAACAAATGCCAAGCAAATTAGCGCAATTATTGTAATTTATTTTTATAAAGCGTCTACGTACGAACTATGTAAATTTTTAGTATAAGTTTTATCTCTAAGATGTGTTGTAAGTATTACATTATTATTTGTGATTATTGTACTTTTTATATTGCATAAATGTTATTTTAAGATTCATACCTTGTATAATTGTACGAATTATTGTAAATAGATATAAAAGAACAGTTCATACTTATATTAGTTTGTAAATTTGAATTACAACACTATTGTAACTTACATCTTCATTAATTACTTTAAATAAATTTTCAATGAAACGAACTACACGGCTCTTTTTATTTTTACACGTTAACAATCCTTCAAACAACCTAAGTCCAATTCCTTATACAAGAAGTACCGTAGACTAACTTTAAATGAAAGGTTTAAAACTTGTCAAAATGGACCTACACGATATTACAATTGGCACTCTAAGTGTTCACTTCTTGCAAAATTGGTTGGCAGATGTCCAGAAAATTAAGCGTTCAGAAATTCCTGGAATACGATGTCATTTTCAAGAATTACGGAGCTCGAATACCTCCTCGCACATCTTATTCTCTTGATACAAATCCACGAATTTCAGCCGAAATTTTTGCGAGGAACCCTTAATTTTAGCAATATTCCGTCTTCAACACTTTGCATTTTAAGTTCAGTCACGGTTCAACTTGTTTAAGGATTAGGAACTGGACACGGTAGTACCAAAGGAATCGTTAATAACAAAAGGAACGAATTTCTTTCACGAATATTTATTCAAAACCAGTTCACAAAGTACAAAACACATAACTATTTAAACTAAGTCCTTAGAAGCTTTTAAGACATCGTTGATTAAAATCTGAAAGGAAGATCGCGAGAAAATTGAATTTGCTTGAGGAAATTATAAACAAATTCGTTTACTGCTACATGCTGGCGAGATACATCAATGATCACTAGACATAAATTAAAGGTAACAGCATCACCTACCATCCCCAATAGGCGGCAACAGTATTCCATGTGCAGTTCATTTGTTATAAACAATTAAACAATTGAAATTGTTATTACGGCCCACTGCATACAGATACAGCAACGGGGTATTTTTTATCGTGTAGGCTATTCGATTCCCTTTCTTTTGAGATGTAGTTGATTAAAATCGGCGTGGCAGAAGCCGAGATAATAATTCTTAAAAATTTTATCGGTAAGGATATGTCGATAACGGCACAAGTGGCGCCATCTCGCGTTTGCGGCCTTTTTCGAAATTTTCCGCACCGCCAAAACCGAATTCCTGGATTACTTCGTTTATTTAAACAAATATATTTTTCTCGGCTTCTACTGCGTATTTTGTAACCGGATCTGTCTTAAATGAAAGGTACGCGCCGTAGCTATCTTCGGCAACAGTTGCAACAATATGGCAATTGTGGTTTAAAGGTTATTAACAATTGAATAATCGGAAAAAATTCAACCTGGGCCACTGGTATTATCTCGGCTTCTGAATGCGCTAGATTACTGATCGCATGATTAAAATGAAGCTTGAGGGTGCTACTACACAACAATAAACGATTTACAAATGCTGCATGCATCGTTTCTTTTTTATAAACAATTTAATAATTCATTGAAGTATTACATAGAAACTATACATGACGCCCATTTCAAAAGTGAATCGGAGTGTTCCTTGAACCGAGAACTTCAGCTTGAGACTCCGTTGATTAAAATCGGCCCAGCAGGAGCCGAAATAATTGAATTTGTTTAAAAAAATTATAAACAAATGCCATTATTTCGGCTGGCAGGCGAGATACATCAATGACCCCCAGACATAAATTAAAGATAACAGTCTCACCTACCATCTCCAATAAGCGGGACCAGTTTTCCATGTGCAGTTCATTTGTTATAAACAATTAGACGATTGAAATTGTTATTACGGCCAACTGCATGCAGATACAGCAACGGGTTATTTTTTATCGTGTAGCCTATTCGATTCCCTTTCTTTTGAGATGTAGTTGATTAAAATCGGCGTGGCAGAAGCCGAGATAATAATTCTTAAGAATTTTATCGATAAGGATATGTCGATAACGGCACAAGTGGCGCCATCTCGCGTTTGCGGCCTTTTTCGAAATTTTCCGCACCGCCAAAACCGAATTCCTGGCTTACTTCGTTTATTTAAACAAATATATTTTTCTCGGCTTCTACTGCGTATTTTGTAACCGGATCTATCTTAAATGAAAGGTACGCGCCGTAGCTATCTTCGGCAACAGTTGCAACAATATGGCAATTGTGGTTTAAAGGTTATTAACAATTGAATAATCGGAAAAAATTCAACCTGGGCCACTGGTATTATCTCGGCTTCTGGATGCGCTAGATTAATGATCGCATGATTAAAATGAAGCTTGAGGGTGCTACTACACAACAATAAACGATTTACAAATGCTGCATGCATCGTTTCTTTTTTATAAACAATTTAATAATTCATTGAAGTATTACATAGAAACTATACATGACGCCCATTTCAAAAGTGAATCGGAGTGTTCCTTGAACCGAGAACTTCAGCTTGAGACTCCGTTGATTAAAATCGGCCCAGCAGGAGCCGAAATAATTGAATTTGTTTAAAAAAATTATAAACAAATGCCATTATTTCGGCTGGCAGGCGAGATACATCAATGACCCCCAGACATAAATTAAAGATAACAGTCTCACCTACCATCTCCAATAAGCGGGACCAGTTTTCCATGTGCATTTCATTTGTTATAAACAATTAGACGATTGAAATTGTTATTACGGCCAACTGCATGCAGATACAGCAACGGGTTATTTTTTATCGTGTAGCCTATTCGATTCCCATTCTTTTGAGATGTAGTTGATTAAAATCGGCGTGGCAGAAGCCGAGATAATAATTCTTAAAAATTTTATCGGTAAGGATATGTCGATAACGGCACAAGTGGCGCCATCTCGCGTGTGCGGCCTTTTTCGAAATTTTCCGCACCGCCAAAACCGAATTCCTGGATTACTTCGTTTATTTAAACAAATATATTTTTCTCGGCTTCTACTGCGTATTTTGTAACCGGATCTGTCTTAAATGAAAGGTACGCGCCGTAGCTATCTTCGGCAACAGTTGCAACAATATGGCAATTGTGGTTTAAAGGTTATTAACAATTGAATAATCGGAGAAAATTCAACCTGGGCCACTGGTATTATCTCGGCTTCTGGATGCGCTAGATTAATGATCGCATGATTAAAATGAAGCTTGAGGGTGCTACTACACAACAATAAACGATTTACAAATGCTGCATGCATCGTTTCTTTTTTATAAACAATTTAATAATTCATTGAAGTATTACATAGAAACTATACATGACGCCCATTTCAAAAGTGAATCGGAGTGTTCCTGGAACCGAGAACTTCAGCTTGAGACTCCGTTGATTAAAATCGGCCCAGCAGGAGCCGAAATAATTGAATTTGTTTAAAAAAATTATAAACAAATGCCATTATTTCGGCTGGCAGGCGAGATACATCAATGACCCCCAGACATAAATTAAAGATAATAGTCTCACCTACCATCTCCAATAAGGGGGAACAGTTTTCCATGTGCAGTTCATTTGTTATAAACAATTAGACGATTGAAATTGTTATTACGGCCAACTGCATGCAGATACAGCAACGGGTTATTTTTTATCGTGTAGCTGATTCGATTCCCGTTCTTTTGAGACTATGTTGATTAAAATCGGCCCAGGAGGAGCCGAGAAAATAATTTTTTAAGATTCTTTCGGAAACGATATATATGAATTGCGTGTGTAGCGTTTAGCGCACTTTTTTAAAATAATTATCGATTTGCAACTTTGTTGTGTATTCGCGGGGCGTTGTTTGCATCTTTGTTGCGTTTTCTTAGTTCTCAATTTGAAACTTTCATACAGCACTTGCATTTCTCAGCTATATTCCCCTACAGTTGCAACAATATGGCATTAGTGGTTTCATAGTTATGAACAATTGAAAAAGCGGCAAAAATGCAATCCGGGTCACTGCAGTTATCTCGGCTTTTGGAGCAGCTAGACTGATGATCGAGAGCTTAAAATAAAGGTAAGGGGTGCTGCTACAGCACAATAAACAATTTACAAATGCTCAATTAGCTGTTTATGTGTTATAAACAATTAAACTATTTGTTTGTAAATTACACGATAACTATACCCCGGAGCTATGCTAAATTAGGAGATTGTTTCTTGAATCAAGACCTTTAATTTGAGGCATCGTTGACTACAATAGGGAGGGTTAAGCCCTCCGTGGGAGGAGCTAATCCCCTCGCGGGAGGGGCTAAATTAAAAGCGGGATGGCCTAATCCCCAGGTGGGAGGGGGCAAACCGCTGGTGGGCGGGGCTAAGTCAGCAGTAGGCGGGTCCTAGTTGCTAGTGGGCGGGGCTAAGTCAGCAGTAGGCGGGTCCTAGCTGCTGGTGGGCGGGGCTAAATGAAGAGTGGGCGGGGCCTAGCTGCTGATGGGCGGGGCTAAGTCAGCAGTAGGCGGGTCCTAGGTGCTGGTGGGCGGGGCTAAATGAAGAGTGGGCGGGGCCTAGCTGCTGGTGGGCGGGGCTAAGTAAAAAGTAGGCGGGGCCTAGTTGCTGGTGGGCGGGGCTAAATGAAAAATAGGCGGGCCTAGTTGCTGGTGGGCGGGGCTATATGAAAAGTGGGCGGGGCCTAGCTGCTGGTGGGCGGGGCTAAATAACAAGTGGGCGGGGCTAAGTCAAAAGTAGGCGGGGCCCAGCTGCTGGCGGGCGGGGCTAAATCAAGTGGCGCCATCTCGCGTTTGCGGCCTATTTCACAGCTTTCCACGGCGCCAAAACCGAATCTCAGGATTACATCGTTAATTTAAACAATCACAAATTTCTCGGCTCGCAGTCTGTCTTTTGGGACCGCACTTGTCTCAAATTACACTTTGGAGTTATAGCTACCTGGGCCATGAATTTTAAGAATATGTCATATGTAGTTTAAAAGTTATGAACAATTAAAGAATTGGCAAAAATACCCTTCGGGGCACTGCAATTATCTCGGCTCCTACTGGGCCGATTTTAATCAACGACATCTCAAAAGAAAGGGAATCGAATAAGCTACACGATAAAAAATACCCCGTTGCTGTATCTGCATGCAGTTGGCCGTAATAACAATTTCAATCGTCTAATTGTTTATAACAAATGAACTGCACATGGAAAACTGGTCCCGCTTATTGGAGATGGTAGGTGAGACTGTTATCTTTAATTTATGTCTGGGGGTCATTGATGTATCTCGCCTGCCAGCCGAAATAATGGCATTTGTTTATAATTTTTTTAAACAAATTCAATTATTTCGGCTCCTGCTGGGCCGATTTTAATCAACGGAGTCTCAAGCTGAAGTTCTCGGTTCAAGGAACACTCCGATTCACTTTTGAAATGGGCGTCATGTATAGTTTCTATGTAATACTTCAATGAATTATTAAATTGTTTATAAAAAAGAAACGATGCATGCAGCATTTGTAAATCGTTTATTGTTGTGTAGTAGCACCCTCAAGCTTCATTTTAATCATGCGATCATTAATCTAGCGCATCCAGAAGCCGAGATAATACCAGTGGCCCAGGTTGAATTTTTTCCGATTATTCAATTGTTAATAACCTTTAAACCACAATTGCCATATTGTTGCAACTGTTGCCGAAGATAGCTACGGCGCGTACCTTTCATTTAAGACAGATCCGGTTACAAAATACGCAGTAGAAGCCGAGAAAAATATATTTGTTTAAATAAACGAAGTAATCCAGGAATTCGGTTTTGGCGGTGCGGAAAATTTCGAAAAAGGCCGCAAACGCGAGATGGCGCCACTTGTGCTGTCATCGACAAAATTTAAAAAAATTGTCTCTGCTTCTGTCCGGCGGATTTTAATCGATGTTTCATATTGGAACAATTTAAATACTCGTTTGAGTATTATACACACGTAGATCCGAAGTAATTAAGATTTATCGGCTGAAGTATGTAAACTATTAATTAGAAAAATGTGCAGTTATCTATAACGTTTTATTAGAACATATTTTGAATCGTACAATGGTTCTTATAATAAATGGAATGTATTTAAATTAGTAGTTTCAAATTATGTCGTCGCAAAGAGGTACAGAAGTCCATTTGCAAATTGGAGAATTTCTGACCCTCCCAGCTTCGATTCTCCATAAACACGATCAACAAACGATATTGGAACTTCTCCTACAGTGTATTTAAATTGCCTAGCCCTAACGATCATCTCCATTTGAAAGACATATCCCTTTGACACACAGGACTGAATCAACTTCTCCAGTACCTCCTTTTTGTACAGCCTGCAACTCCAGAAATGTTATATTAATATTTATATGAAACTACTAAAATTAAGTTGAGTAATTTACCATGGATGTACCTGAAGCTTCCTGTAAGATCACTAGCAGCTGGTCTCAATAAGATTTGTGTCAAGAAATTTGCTCCCCGGCTAATTAATTTCCTCTTGAAATCCCAGCCATATACACCTCCTCCTTGAGCATACCTGGTGCCACTGACAATGTCTAAATCAAGGTACCTCTGTTGCTCTATCATTTTAGGTATGAATTTGGGCTAAAACATAAAAGCTTTATGTAAAATTTAATAGAATCTCTGAAATGAAAGCATCAAAAAGGGAGATATACGTGATGAGACAAATCTGCATCCATAATAACAATGAAGTTTCCTGTTGCATGTTTCATCCCATGCATGTAAGCCGTTCCAAGCCCAAGCTTCTGTTTCCTTGGCCTCAAGACTATCCTATTCTCTCCGTACACATTCTGCAGCTGTTGAGCCATATCCAATGTTCCATCTGGAGAGCCATCATCTATAACGATTATCTCATAATCGAATTCGCTACAATGTTTCATGTTTTCGGTTAACTAATAAATTCTTATCTCATACTCAATTGAATAATTTTCTAATTGTACAATAAGGTTGTGCACCTCGCTCATAGTTTAGGTTATGTTGTCATCCTTTACCTTTCTCCCATATACTTGCAGATCAGCCAAACAATTATAGGCAAATTTTCGACTTCATTGTAAGTTGGAAGCAGAATTGAGTATTTGTCATTCTTTGCCAACTCTTTTATGTCTTTTTTCGTCTGTTCCCTCTCAACCATTATTGACAGAATTTTTCCCTATACAGATGTGGTACAAACGAAGTCTTCCTTAGCAACCATCGCACCACCAATAAATTACAATGAAGGCAATTCCACTGTTCTTTATATTTTCGCACCTTGACAAACCTTAAAAGAGACTAATTTCAATACCTAAACAATTTAATACCGTATTTAAAGGAAATAAATCGTTTTTATTTTTATATCACTTTGTGGTATACGTAAGGCAGGGGCACGCGTAGTTTTAAGCACTTCTTTATAGATGGCGGCGCTGCTGCACGCTACCAGAAAGCGGCGCTTTCAAATTTCATTCACAGTGCGTCTATAATCTTATCGATTTTTTGAAATAGCACAAACTTTCAAAAGTACAGTATCATAAATATAAACAGGCAGCAACGATAAAAGTACAACGTTTAATAAAGATTGATATACAATCGTCGACAAATGAATAGGATACTTTTGCGTTACGAATTAAATTTTTGTATGCGAAGCTTTATTCGATAAGTACAATTGGAAAACACTTTCTCGACCTCGTCCTTCAATATAATGCAGAGACGCAACCTTTTCTCCACGCTTCGAAGTACGCGTCAGTAGCGCGTCCCGAACATTTGGCACAGCTAATCAAGCACATCAGCGATTTATGGCGTCAAAAGGAGCATTAAGGAAGCGAAATTCGGTGGCGTGACGATGCACGAGCACCGAACGATTGCAATTAGCGGAGATGGTGCGAAAGTACGTAGCCCACCGCCGTTTCCGTCGTGTCCGATAAAGGTCGACCAACCAGCGTTCCCCACCACAATGAGAGGCAAAAGCGAACCACGACGGCGACCCCCCACCGTCGACCTCGAGATCCCGTGGAGCAGCCGCTGTCCCGAAGCAAACGACGCTCCTCGCCGACTCGCCGCACTCTTCGGTCGTCGACGGACCTAGAGTGATCGTTCTGTTCTCCGGACCGGTGTGGTCAGCGTGTGTTTCTGCGATTTAATCGACGTGACGTCGGTACGTAAACCTGTGAGACCTAGTGCGACGATCGCACGTGTGAGTCACGTTTCAAAGGAATTCGCCTACTCGAATTCGCGCGATCGCGTTTCGTAAAAGCGATCTTCGGAGGATTTTCAGCAATCCTTAGGGGATTTGCAAAATCTCTCGTGGGTGTGTACGCGCGCGCGTGTGTGTGTGTGCGTGCATGTGCTCTCGTGAATGCAGAGTGTGATTATCGTGGGTGATCGTTCACGATCGAATGCCCCGTGCATAGAGTTATTATCTCGCTCCAAATGATCGCAACAGCCCGCCGACGTGATTCGCAATTTGGCTAGGACGTTAGGTCGAGGAATTTGTTGATACCGGCACGCCGTTTGCCCCGCTGCGAAACGAAAGAAAACGAAGAGATTCTGAATGCCTGCGAGGAAGAGACAGCACGCGATTCCTGCGTCCGATGTGTCGTGTTTGCTAACGTCAATACGGTCGACGTTACTCCGAAACGATTCGGCAAACACTGCGGAGGATTCATCGCCCCCGAACGAGCTCACGCGTTAGTCTAGAGGCACCTTCCGCGTTAAATGAACGAGGGCCTTGTTCCTTCTCGACGTAGGGTTGTTATCGGGCAGAGAGAGGATACATAGATCGAACCGGCGTGGCACGCACCGGTGGCGATCTTTCCACGAACCTGCGGTTCGCGTTCGACGGTTCGGTTCTATCGGCCGCAGCATTACTGGCATCGGTATGAATTGAACGAACGTCGACGCGACAAACCGGCCGGTCGACATACGTCCTACGTTCTGTACCTGAACAGGCTGCGCTTCGTGACAACGGGCGAGAGTAGTATTTCTGGTCCAGGTAGCGGCGGGCCATGCGGCATTTCGTGAGGTCGGGGGCGGGTTTTCCGGATTTAGCGAAGGCCGACGGAGGAGCGGAGAATCAGGCAGGCTGGCGAGCAAGCGGACTGGCTCGGCCAAATACCACCAAGCATGGCGTACGCTGCACGAGGGGTAGATTGGTCCGCTCCGCACCCTGCGATCAATAAACCCACCGAGAGGGAGCAGCTCCGTGACGAGCCGCACTACTCCGTGCTTCGCCGTTTCTCTTTCTCTCTCTCTCTCTCTCTGTCTCTCTCTCAACCCCTTTGCCGTATAACGATATCTCTGTCTCCCTTCTATCTAGACCCGCGTCATACAGACTCTCCCGTTCGTTGTCTTCTTCCTACCTAACCCAAGCTATCAACGATTCAGCACGTGCACACTGTATCGCCGGAGCTTTTGAAAAACGAGGAGCAACGTGTTCCAAGGATTATAACGCGCTGATGGATGCTAGATGCCTCGCGCACTTTCGGTTTTCGCACATTGATTTCCTGCTTTTCTTCTACGTTTTCTTCCACCCGTATTCGTCTGCACTGCTTTTCAGCCGCGCGTTAAAGGGTTGACGCGCACGGCTACGACTTTGGCCGGGGTAGAGTAGAAGCCTTTCTGCGAGCCCTTCGTTATTTCATGCTGCTAATAATGCTGGCTCGCTGTGCACCGCGACAAGGTATCGGTCGTATGGGAATGTAAAAGCATAGGGAACTATCAAGTACGACCGATGACGTGTTCCGCTTCCGCTTTAATAGCTTGCGCCGGTCGCTGCACTGCATGGCGTTTTTCGTGACAAGTCGAGGAATAATGCTCGACGGAAACCCCGTGTTCCAGTGATGTCGGCAAACAGGGTTTGGTGAATCGAGGCACGGTGAACGAACTGCTCGGCCTTGAACCGTGCAAAGGTCGCTTGATTGAAATATATATTTATCGGTGGCACGCGTAGGAGGAACTCGCGTGCACTCTCTTCGGGACGGCAGTCACTCAGGAAATCGTCTTAGTCGGTCGATGAAACATTTGTTGCGGCTGCGGCGATCATTCGCGTGAAATCTCGATCTCTCTGGCGAATCGTCCGGTTTAAGTTCGCGTGTTTTTCTGTGATATCAGGTGAGAATCAGTGCGATCAAGGAAGACAGGATCAGAATGTGGCGTGATCCTCCAGGAGGGGGGTGGAATATGCCCGCCTATCTCGCTACGATGCTTCTCTTGGCTCTTCTGGCATTGACCAACGGTGAGTCAACCGACAATTACAGAAAATAATATGGTACGCACTCGCGAGCGGTGCGCGACGACAGTGGATCGAGAATTAATCTTGATTTCATAACGGTGACTCGACGCAGAAGGAAGCGATTGCGTGCGCCGTTAAGGGCACGATCGACAAGATGAAAGCGTGTACCATCGTGTAGCGTGTATTTTGTTCATCTAATCGTCCATGCATCGAGCACGTAACACACGCTGTAAAACGTGAGGTCAGCAGCTGACGCTGTGGTACATCTTTCGGTTACCAATCTTCCGAAACGACACATTTCTTCGAGATTTGTCCGATCTCTGCCGGGTTTAATTTGAAATAGGTACATTGGGGAAAATCGTGTTGCTGCTATCAACGTAACACGACCGTGAAATAACAATAAACTATCGGTGGACGTTAAAAGTATTCGATATATTCCTCGACGATTAATTGCTGAAAAAAGAAACACTTCTCCCAGGCGATTCCATCAGCAGGTGCCAATACAGAAGCGAATCTGCACGGTATCTCGCCCAGCGTTCGCGTTTAGCACGGTCTAGAAAATAATTTCGTTCCCCGGCGAGAGGGATTAATGGAAAATCAGGCTAGCTGTTGCCGATGCAATCTCGCGTTGCTTCATTTCAAGCCCGTCGGTCCGTGAAAAGTTTACGAGGCGTAGGTAGGTAGAAACGGAGCACGGACTGCAGCTGCCGAAGAAAAGGCCAAGGAAGAAGGGGGGGAAGGAGGAAGCCGATGGAAAGGAACAGCTGCTGTTCCATGAAAGAACGCGCGCCGGTACCTGAAAGCGAATCGTATTATGCCCGCGAGCACCAGAACCGCCAGGTGAATCTTCGTATTTCGTGACCGCGCCGGGCACGACGGGGCACGCCGACGATGATTTCGCGACAGGTATGGGTAGGCGCTTTTCGATGAACAACGAGGGCGAACAGATGCGGCACGCACGGCAAACGTGAATACGCTGAGACGTCGTTCGAGAGAAAGGACCGCTCAATATTGCGACGCGAGAGGGACGACTGGAAAGTATAAAAATAACCGGAAAGCTAAATCGAGCAAACCGACGGGACCCGTACTTGACCCAAAAGTCGAATGCAGGAATTCCCTTGGATCTCGGAGCGCGGCGATACTTTCGGCGCGGTCCTCTCCGCTTTAAACCGCCCGCTTTATCCTTCACTTTTTTACACGAATCCACGATGAACCGCGAAGGACCCGGGGGGCAGAGAGTTTCTGGCGTTCACGTGGCCGTCCCGCGGCCTTTTTTTCCTCAAAAGTTTTCCCACTCGACGATTATCATGGTAGTCACGATCTTTCGAGTTCCAACGCACACGCGTGAAGCGTAGGCGAGTGAGTCAGACGCGCAACGTTTCACCCGTGTGAACGATCAGCACACGGCCATATTATAGCCGCGTACGCGCGGGCATCTTTGCTGGAAATATATTCGATGCAGCGTGTCCGGACGTTTCAAAGCTTGCCTATATATAGATTACAGGGCGGTTATCGACCGGGAAGAATCCTGTCTTTGATCGCGGGCGCGTAACGCCGGGACTCCGTACGAAAAATGCTTTTGCACCGCGGCACATCGGGTCACCGATCAATCATCCCTCGGCTCGTCTTCCCGCAAAACATCCGCCTATCCGCCGCGGATGTTAATGATCGCGCTGTTCATTCAGCGTCCGACACGTTTTAACAGAGGCGCTTCCTAGATCTCTTCCGCGTTTAACTCCATTCCGCGCGACGATCAGATTCGAGGAACCGTAATTAAATTGCCGTTGTACTTGGACAAAGGGCGAGGAACGCGCCGAGAATAGATACGCTGCCTCGGAAAGGCGAGCTGTACGCCGCGGGGAGGGAATTATTTCAGCGGGCCCGGCATTCCGATACGGCGAAACTTTGGAACACCTGTTTCGCGTACCTGTGCGCCTTCTGTCGCTCGGCCGGCCCGGCGTACGCTTCGCTAACCGGTTCTTCGTGACTCGGATTTAACAGCGCGGTGCATTTATCCGTTCCGTCGCGTCGTAACCGTGCTTATAAATTGGTAGGCGGTTACGCGCCGCGAAAGTGGCACAGGTAGCTCTCGCACAATCGTAAACACCTCTGAACGTGCGCACGCCGAGATCGAAAGGGGCCCCCCGGTAGAGACGATAGGAAAGGCTTCCGTCGACGCGGACGGAATTTATCGACCGGCCTCCGATGTAAGATGAAATCGGGACCGCGGTCCTCTGTGACGGAAAAGGAATCACGCATTGTCGTCTCCCTTATGGCCATGTGACGTTGATAGCATATTATTCAATAGCAGACCGGTAACCTGTTGTTTGCTGCAATTGGCGACGCGCCAATTGAACGTGGGTGTCGCGTATCCTGGCGGAGACGGATGATAAGCGAAGCTGAAAGACACGCAACAGAAGTCCCTTTTGCCGGCGATCGTTTCGATCTAATTGATGTTTTTAACGTTGCCGTATTTATACCGTCGCGTCCCGTCTGGCAAAACGAGACGGATTTTGACGGAACGATAAGACTCGTCGGCGAGTTCTTCGAGTAAACACGAGGTGTTTCTTTCTCTGTTCCCGTAGTGGCCTGCGCCGAGGATGAATCTATGGGACCTGTGTTCGTCAAGGAGCCACCAAACCGAATTGACTTTTCCAACGGAACCGGAGCTGTCGTTGAATGCCAGGCTAGAGGAAACCCCCAACCGGATATCATCTGGGTTCGTGCTGACGGAAGCGCCGTTGGGGATGTTCCTGGACTTAGACAGGTACTTTGCGTTATTTTATTCAATTGCGGTAAAGAGAAGCTACCTTGATCTTATTTACGCCATCGAGATCGACCGATACCCACGCGCCGCGTCAAGCATTTCTTCGATATATGGAACTTGATTAATGTTACGTCAGTCGTTTAATCGACAAGGTTGAACCAATTGTCCCGTCGTTAAATAGTTCTTTTAAGAATGAATAATGTATTTCCCTCGTTTCCGATAGGTTTTGCCGAATGGAAACCTGGTCTTCCCTCCGTTCCGCGCCGAGGATTATCGTCAAGAGGTTCATGCACAGGTATACAGCTGTCTGGCGCAATCTCCAGCGGGTTCGGTTCACAGCCGAGATGTAAACGTGAGAGCCGGTAAGTGGCTATCCTTCTTCGTTCCAGAATTACTCGGGAACCTTCGTCGTCGCCTGGCCATATGTCATTTTCTTAAACGAGATTTGTATACCGGAGTAAACCAGGCGAGATCAAATTTTGATGCGGCGTTGCGCAAATAAAATATCGAGACGATCTCTTGCTGTCGCGGAAATATTTATACGAAGCAGTATTAATTGTCAACGAATATTCAACGATTCGTTGTTTTCTACCGGACAATTCTTCAAACGGATCTTGCTTGTTTAAATATTATTCGGGGCGCGAATTATTGGCCAGGCACGAAGGATCTAACCGATTTTCTTTCCAGCCGTTTCGAACAGCGAACGAGTAAAGTGCCTGCGCATAATTTTGGGTCAGTAACTCGTGACTCGCGTTTATCTGTCGCGACACGTTACGGTGAGCACAAGTTATCAGCGGCAATTATCGCCGCTTCCTCTAACAATCGGGGAAAATTAGATCAGGGTTTCCATAACGGGCATTCGCAGCCGCCGCCGTTGTTCACTAGAACACACGCAGCTCTCCGATCTCGAA
Source organism: Nomada fucata (assembly GCA_948146005.1). Taxonomy (NCBI): domain Eukaryota; kingdom Metazoa; phylum Arthropoda; class Insecta; order Hymenoptera; family Apidae; genus Nomada; species Nomada fucata. The sequence continues at coordinate 4,714,228 of OX411282.1, forward strand.
CGCCGTCGCGGAAATCTATAATCGCCGTTCGACCGTCTCAACAGGTCAGAGTTTCCGCTCGAAAATATTGAAAATATCGCGGAAATTTTTTAATCGTTCACTCGAACGCTGTAATTGGCGCAAAACGTGCGTCGTTGACCCGTTTGCACGGTTCAGTAGCAAGGGCTCGAGCGCGAACTACCTGCGTACGAACGAATGGAGATCGGAGGGCGGCGTATGCTCGCCGGTACCGAGTATGAATTTTCAAACGACGAAATCGCAGTGGTGGCCCAGTACTACGACACGGATGTTAACAAGGAGTACGCGATCCGTGGAAACAGTGCCATTTTGAAGTGCGTCGTTCCATCCTTCGTCGCCGATTTCGTGAAGATTCTGTCCTGGAATACCGATCAGGGGGAGGAGTTCGTACCTGGCGACGATTACGGTATTCCCCGTGGAGTTTCGTTTGAACTTAACGTCCGATTAGAAACGTTCGTCGTCGCCGTCGTCCTCGCGGGCAGATCGTTAATCAATCGCGTTCGCGGACAACGGTGAAGCCTGCAAACGCGTCCAACGTGCACAGAAAGAAACGTTCCACGATGGAACGTCGGGCGATCGCGTGCATGGCATTTATTGATGCAACTCGGCCAAGCGTCGGGGCAATTGTCACGCCAACTAGCGAGTCGCGAATCCATATAAAATAGAGCAATGGACCGAAAGCGTGGGTCATTCGCTCTTTGCGTTCGTATAATCAATGTACGTGCACGCGAGAACATCGTCGCCTGTCTCGTTAACGTTGTTCCCGGCTCGTTGTTTCACCGGGGAGCGCGGTGGCCGAAATAATTGGAGCACATCGTCGACATCGACGTCGACGTCAGACGTTCCCCTCTTTCACGCTCTCCCTCCTGTCCCAGCTTTCATGATCTCTTTCGTTCTCTCCCTCTCTCTCTCTTTCCCCGATGTCTATGCTCGGCCCCATCGCGTACCCGCACATGCGTAGAAACGAACGCATACACCGAGCCGGAGTCAAAGTGCACACCGATCGTTTGCCGGCGCGTCGACGTGTTCCTCCTGGATGCAAGCTTTTCTAAGCGTTCGCGGCTGCGGCGTAAGATCTGACCCAGCGAATCGATCTGCTCAACGAGAGACCACGGCGAGACGAATACCTGCGACCTACGTCATCGGAAAAGTTGTCGTCAACGTCGTGCGTCCAAGTACAGGCACCGCTACCTTCGTTCGGAAGACGTTCGTCCCATCGTCTCGTTCGTTCACGCACGATTATATTCCTCGTGCCGCTCGGTTTGCCAGGAAAATCCACCAACGGCGGGCACACGAAGCCCATCGAGGAACAATGAGATCGATAACGCCACGGCTATTTCAGATTTCGCATAGCCCGTTGCATGTAACCGTGACTGTAATCGCCACGAACGCCTGTAACGAATGGGCTATCGTTCCGAACGCGGTTCATTATCGCCGTTTCCGTCTATTGTAGTGGTGCACCAGTATTATCAGTCCGAAGTAAACAACGAGTACGTGATTCGCGGCAACGCGGCTATTCTCAAGTGCAGTATACCCAGCTTCGTTGCGGAGTTCGTTCAAGTAGTCGGCTGGCAGGACGACCAAGGGAACTCTTTTAATCCGGACGAGAAGAACGGTAGGGTCGGGGGGGCTGGTTTAGTTAGCCCGGTTCAGAAGCCGGCAGCGAGTCACCTGAATTAGTCAACGTCGTATCGCACGCGGGACATATTGTCGCGAAGCACAGAGGGGGGCCGGCCGGATCGTTCGGTCGCGGGCTGCAACGAATGCCTTTCCTAAACGAAATCGACGAACCGGCCCGTTAATGGCGCTATGCTAATCGCACCACGACCCATCTCACGCCTCTGTTTCCCTCAGTCGTGACTCAGTACTACGAAGCGGAGGTCGTGTCCGAATACGTGATACGCGGAAACGCAGCCATCTTGAAATGCACCATACCAAGCTTCGTCGCGGAATTCGTGTCGGTCGACTCCTGGGTGGGAAGCGACGGTTCGACCTTCAAGCCGACCAAGGACTACGGTACAGCGACGTTCGTCGCGTCAACCCTTTCTTTTCACCCGTCTCCGCGATCCGTCCCTATCTTTTTTTACGCCCCGTCCGTTTCCTCCCCACTCCCCCCCCCCCACTAGTTTGTCCCGCATCGCTCGCCGTTTCACGCAGTTTCAACCTCGTCCCTGAAGTTTTTTCCTTTCCTCAGACACTCTGCTTCAACACCCGCCCCCTCCCCGCCCCCGCCCCCGCCCCGCGCCAAAGTTGGTAAAAGTTCAAAGTGGCACGTGGTAACGATTCGTTTCCGGCGCGGTCCGGTCCGACGGCGGTTGAACGGCGGCGGCAACGCGACGAGGGTTAACGAACCATCCGCTTCGGCTCTCACGCCGGGATCATACGGTGCTCCCAAGGAAACAAATGAACTCGATTACCGAAGCGCCATGCCGCTGCGGAATCTCGAGAATATCTGCTGCCCGACCGAGCCGAACGCGGACCGCTCGATCCAATATAATCGTGTCTACGCGATTCGTCGCGTAATCGGGATTACCCGAGTGAATCCCTGGCGGTGCTTCCGCGTTAATACCGTCGGGCTTCGCGAGGAGATAGGCCGCCGGGCGATCGGGCTGCCCGTCAGTAGTCTGTTTTTCGTGCAGTCGTCACGCAGCCGTATCAGCCGGAGATTCTCGCGGAATACGTGATCAGGGGGAACAGCGCGATCTTGAAGTGCAGCATCCCGAGTTACATCGCGGAGTTCGTTACGGTCGAGGCGTGGATCAGAGAGGACGGAGAGGTCTATATACCGGAGGATCCAGCTGTGGGCCAGGGTACTTACGGGGTTTCGCCTCGATCGGTCTCAGACACGCCTCACGGTGCACGGTTCTTCCGCGTCTGCGAGAACTTGGTTCCCTCGCGAGCTCGGTTCTGTCGCGACTGCGTCGGTGCCGATTCGATTGCGAAGGCAACGAACGCCCGAACCGCTACTTCCAGCCGTTTCGCGGAGAGGCAGATCGAGCGACGGATACCCTGAGGCGTGCCGTTGAGTTCGGTATATCCTCGCGATCGATTTATCCCAAGCGTGTGTGCCTCTCTTGCCATTCACACAGAAACCATTCAGACACACACACACACATACACACAGTCTGTTCACCTCTGCAATTGTTGATCACGTATCCTGGTGTGCCCGCGCGGGCAGTCGTTTCGCAGTTCTACGTCACAGAGGCCGAGAACGAGTACGTGATACGAGCGAACAGCGCGATCATGAAATGCAAAATACCGAGTTTCGTGTCCGAGTTCGTTCAGGTGGATCAATGGATAGCCGACGATGGAACAGTTTACACGGCCGGACATGATTACGGTAGGCGGAGACGGTGCGATCTGTCGTTGATCTGTGCACCTACGTCGGGCTAACGTGTTTCCGTTTCCACCCTCGCCTTCAATTTCAACGTTTCATTTCCTTTCCCCCCTCCGAACGGAGTAGTCCCTAGGAGACCGGCGCGAGGCGTACGCGACGCGATCATCCCTCTCGTTCTCGCGTACGGACGCACCCGCGTACAGATGTTTAGGGGCCGGGGCTATATTTGCTCGTGTCCCGTTTGTCGCGTTCACGTTTCCTGGGAAAATGCGCGTTGCAGTGGTCCAGCAATTCTACGAGACGAGGGTCATCGACGAGTTCGTCTTGCGAGGCAACGCGGCCACCTTGAAGTGCCTCGTGCCCAGCTTTGTGGCGGATTTCGTAGACGTGATCGAGTGGCTGGCCGTCGAGGATGGACTCACGTACACCACGAACAGCCAAGAAGAAAAGGGTACTTCCGTCGTCCCGATCTAAGGAACGGATATATATATATATATATATGTGGCGGGGAGCGCGATGAGCACGGTTTACGGCCGATGTACAGAAACGATCGACCACTTTTTTGTTTCGCTGCCGCAAACTTCGTTCGCGAATCGCGGTACATATTTGTTTCGGGGCTTCGGGGCTAAGTCGATTTATCGCGTACGTTTCATTTCGTTCGACGAGTCCTGTCGGCGTTTTAATGGAATTAATGGATGGAATTAGCAACGTGCTCATCCTCCTCTCTCCGCGTCAACAGACGGCTCGGCCTGTACCGCTTTGACGGCGCGCAGGCCACGGCGTTTCTGTTGTCCGCTCTCAGAGTGCGCAGGATGCCCCCTCCGAAGGGTGCACAGGGAAAGGGAGAAAGGGAGAGAGTGCGAGGTGTTTGCCTGTGATAGAGTGGAACGTGTAATTTGCTCTCGCCTATGAAAAGTTTGCCCTTTCCGCGCGGCCGGCCGATGCAAACAGAGCACGGTGGCAGAGCGTGCGGCTGGCAGTGGCCTCGTTCCTCGCTCCGATACGCGTATCCAGTCGAGACCGATTAATCGACGGTATCGATACCTTTCGAGCGATTTAAACGCGACCGCGAACAGGACGGTCCACTTTCGTTCGACCGACGACCGTGTTGTACTTAGGTGTTGCGTCGCCGTAGCAATGGAATATACTTCACGGTCAATTACGCGATCAATTAACGAGCGACGAGAGCTGGCGAGGTGTCGTATCGATGGTGTCGACGTCTCGCGTCTCGGTTCGCAGAAAGACTGGTCCGCGTCCGGTTCGACGCGGAGGATTCGCGACGAGAGCATTAAACGGGAACCGAGCCGCGAAGAACCATTTGCTATCGGGGATATCGCCGTATGGTATGGAAATATTTGCCGTTAAATATTTGTCGGTCGATTCGAGCGTCCAGCGGGGAACAAGAACGGAATTAGCGGTGGGAAAAGCGGGACGCCCGGATGACCCCGTTCGTGATTTCGGATTAGATTAAGCCGGGCTAATCAAACCGACGAGGAAATTGATGTCCGCCGGCCAGCCTAATTTCCATCGGTGCAAAGAGAGCGACGCCGTTGCGCGAGGACGGTCTCGTTGTTGAACTATCCCGTTTGCAGAGCCAGTCCGGTGGTTCATTGAAATTTTAATCGGCTCGGTCAAAGCTTCGCCGCGTCGGACCGTGCCGTCCCGATAGACATTGGCTGTCCTCTATTTTTCACCGCCATCCGCTCGATTTTTATTCCAGTGGTCGCCCAGTACTTTGAAGTTCAGGTTTACGATCAGTTCGCGATTCGCGGGAACGCGGCGATTTTCAAGTGTCAGGTGCCCTCGTTCGTCGCCGATCACGTGGACGTTGTGGGATGGATCGATTCGAACGGCGGCAGTTATATGGCCGATGGACAATCATACGGTATCAGTCAGCATGGAGCACAGATTCAGATTGCGCAGCGCGGAACGTTCTTCGCTTTGGTCCTTGATAGATATCCACCGATTGACGCCTCTGCCTCTGCGTGGGCGTTCGTTGCTCGATTCGTGCGTTGTGCGGTTCGCGCGGCGAGATCGATCGATCGACGTCCCGTTAATGATCCCCAGTGATACCGATTGCGATTCTCCGTACGATAGGCCGAACGAAATGGGGAGAGAGTTTCTCGCGCGGAGGCCCGTTGAAATCTTTTCACCGTTCCTGAAATTTATGGATCAATTGTATTCTACCAGACCGGCGATTCTTGTTCCACGGGCGATTAAAGGGGCCGCACGATCGCACGAATCTCCGAACGCTCATCGCGATGATCGATCCCATCGCGGATACGAGGCTGTATGTAGATATGCCGCTTATGGTAAAACCGGAAACCGGTGTCTGGTTGCAGTTGTCGGGCAGCGGTATGCAGTGAACGTGATGGACGAACACGTTCTTCGGGGGAACGCCGCAATAATCAAGTGTCACATACCGAGCTTCGTCGCCGAATTCGTCGAGGTTGACTCTTGGATCGAAGACGAGACCACTGAAATATATCCTAGCACCGACTACGGTACACAAATACACACACGTCCCACCTGGGTTGAAGGGAAAACTCGAGAGAGGGAACGGAATCGTTCCCGTTCTCTTCGCGTACACGCTGCGTGACCGCGTGTCGCGTCGAACCATCTTCTTTTCTCGCGGTCGAGACCTCGGCAACCCTTCTTCGTGCTCCGTTCGATCGCAGGCTGCGCGAAAGCGGAAAGACGGACGCGAACCGGAACCGGCGTGCGTTTCAAGGATTTTCTCGGGCGTCGAACGGGTCGTAGTGGTCTCATAATTAGAGATATCCTCTGCGATCTTGTGTTCCGTTCGAGCGAGGATCGCTCTCCTGAACTCGCGAGACACGCAACAGGTACGATCGCCGCTGTGCTTCGCGATCCAGAGACGAACGGCAAATCGACCGCCACGATTGCGGGTTGCGATGGATCGCAAGGAATGGGAAAACGAGTCGAGGCGCCACGTGCAATTATAGTAATTGACGAGTAAACAAGAGTAGTCGTTTCCTATAAAAACGTGTTCGTTTCGTTTCGTCGGCCTCCGCTCTAATTTTTATCGCGCCCCCGTAGATCGATCGACGACAGAACTATGTCTTACGTACGATGAAATCGTTCGAACGGCCGGATGCCCCTCGTTTCGAGAAAGTAAATGCCGAACTATTATTGAACTGTTCGTACGACGTTGACTGCCGCTGCTCGCGCTGTCCCAGACCTCCTTCCACTCCAAAATTCTATCTCACGGTTCCACTAACTCACGCTATAACCCTCTTTCCCTGTGTGACTACTTTAGAGTATATGCTTGCGGTTGTTGTTGCTTGTTGTTGTTACTTATTGCATGCATCGAGCTCGTTCGTTTATAATTATTTCGCGAAAAATTTGGCGATCTTGTATCGCGTCTCTTGCACTGTTTCCGCGTAATGCACCGAACAATGCGAACTCGACACTCCGTTTGGTCGTTGTTTGACGAACGAGCCCGAATCGCCGAGCAACTCGTCGAACGGTGAAAGCGCGAGATAAATGAGGAGTCCGTCGCTATTCAACGTTCAACGAACTTGGCCAAGGTAGTAAAAGGTAATGGAGTGCATGCGGGGCAATGTATTAATCAAGACGGCATTGTACTCATCGACACAGTCGGCGACGTGTGCGTCGACGGTGGACGAGTATCGTGTGGTCGTCGGGATAATTGAATATTTCTGATTGCCGGATCCATATCGGCACGAACTTTATACTACGAAGCGTAAAGTGTCGTGCAGCTCGATTAAACTGTTCCAATACTGCCGATACTTGCCGGGACGTTCTTTCCAATAAGTCAATTATCCCTGGTTAGAAAGTTGCGCGAGGCGAATCAACGGCGGGGATTAATCTGTATACTTTTGCTTCGTGACTCGGTCACTGGAACAGATGGAAAATACCTGGTATTGCCCTCTGGTGAATTGCACATTCGCGACGTTGGACCCGAGGACGGATACAAGACTTATCAATGCCGGACCAAGCATAGACTGACCGGTGAAACAAGACTGTCAGCGACCAAGGGACGACTCGTCATTACGGGTAAGTGGCACACACAAGAATGGATCACTTTTATTTTGATCGGAAACACGATTCTGATTTGTTAGATTATTTCTTCTTTTTTTTCGTTTTGTTTCGTTCAGCTTGTTTCAAGAGTGTCGAACATCAAATCCAATTGTGTAAACTGTAAACGTTCGTTCGCTTTAAAGAGAAAAAGAATCAGAATCGTTTTTCTAGTTTCGAACCCGGACAAATTAATCGTAACTCGGGTGCTCGAGAGCGGAACAATTTACGTTCTCACCGCGATCAAATTAAACGATGCTCCGAGCGTTGTCGACTTGCTTTTTAATAACGCGTCGTTCGCTCGTGGAATTTACTTTCGTGCAAAGCAATCGCGTGCATGAAACGAGGATTCTTTTGCGATGTAAATCGTTGCCACATACGCGATATCGGATTCGTGTTCCAGGTCGATCTCTAATTACTCCTTTGTCGCGCGGGCTGTAAACTCCCGGGAAAGTTATGTCTGGGTTCGAAACCGCTACCCGGGGCAATTGATTTTCTCCTTTGAATCGGGGTAAATAATTCGAGCGCCTTGCTAAACGGCGCAATTAAGTAATTAAGTAACGTTTCGTACCGAGACGCCGCAATGAAAGTCAGTTGCCCGCGGCAGAAGTAGCCACGTCTGTGTGCGTGTAATCTTTGAGACCAGCCAGCTTGATCGTCTTCGTGTCTGTAAATAATGGAACGGATTGGAAAATTCAACGGTTCGTCTTTTACCGAATTAGAAAATATCGCGTTTCGATGCGCGTAACGGTGAATATGAATTGCAACGTTCGCGAATGATTGAGAGGATCAAGCTAGTTGGAAAACCTGAATGCTGGGACAGGGTACCCCTGCGGGCACGCGCCACCGCCCGCCCATTATTTGACTCTTGGCATGATCGGTTCCAATGAAACTTAAGAAAAGAAAGAACAAAAAAATGGAAAAGAACAAAGAAAACAAAACGAAAGGAAAAAGCAAACAGACAAATTGATCGAAACCATGTAAATTCTTCCGACGCTTTGCGGCGCCCACACGCGATCTCCGGGCTCTGTCCTTCGCTCTCGCGTGGTAAGTCAACTCTAATATATCACACGAAGTTTCAAGATCTAACCACTCGCACGTGGAATAGATGTGATGCTCAATGCAGCTGTCAGCTTTCAACGTTTCGTTCGCCATCGTCGAACGACGCACGTATTAAGTGTCGCGTATTCTGTATCTTGGGAGCAAACCCGAGAGACGCACAGCTTCGTTGGGTGCAGAACTATTCTATCGTCGAAGCGTACGGTCAACGACGGCAGGTGAATCGTCCACGCGAAACGAATGCGTTTCCGTCGAGTTTGAACCCGCGTCGAGCTGTGCAATTAGCCTAACGACGGCCGAGAGATGCAGTAACGAGAATCGCAATGACGATCGAGGGTCGGTGCAGGGGGGCCCACGGCAAGCGGACTACACAATCATAGAGTTTTCGTTGTGGAACAGAACCCGTGGGGAGCGTCCGACCAAAGTTTCCTTCAATGGACAACATTAATGGACTTTCGATGGAAACGAAAGGCAATTTACCGCTTCTCTGCCCTGCCCAAGGATTCCCGGTACCGCTTTATAGGTACGATACATCTCTCTGATCGCTGGTGCGCGATACACGCATTAGCATGATCGAAAGAACACGAAAATCGGGCTGCGTAGGCAGCGCAAGAGAATCGAAACGGATGAGGGAAAAGTAGGCTGTTCAGGATATTGGTTTAGGGAACTTCTTCATCGATTAACGTGTTCAGTGTAAAGGGGTGTTCGTCGGGGCGGCCCTGGTTGCCCCAGGGGTTCCCCGTTCCTAGCGCAGATAGATAAAATCGTGTAACACCTTACTGGGTTATCGTTTAGAACCGGTCGGAAGTGTCCGTCCAAAGATTCCCTCGACGGATGACATTCGCGGCTTCAGGACAACGATGAACGGAAATCAGGCTCTGATATGCCCTGCACAGGGGTTCCCCGTTCCCTTGCACAGGTAGACAATCGATTTAAAAGAAGGAGAAACCAATTTCCGCGTCGTCATAGTGTCCGAAAAGCAACGGTGCTGTTTCGTTGTATAATTAGAACCAGTAGGCAGCGTCAGGCCCAAATTCCCGACCATCGACGACTCCAGGAGTTTCCGTACGACCAAGGACGGCTCTGTAACCCTTCTTTGCTCCGCTCAGGGGTACCCTGCCTTGGTGTTCAAGTAAGTTCCGACTTCTGACGATCCTTATTGCGTCCCGTTTCTTTTTTCGACCCGTATTGGACACTTCGTCGCAGAACCCGTAGGAAGTGTCCGACCGAAGTTCCCGTCAGTGAGCAACATTAACGGTTTGACTGTTGCTGCCAATGGAACGCTGCCCCTTTTGTGTCCCGCGCAGGGATATCCGGTGCCAAATTATAGGTACGCCCCTGAAGTGAAATATTTTGAGGAATAATAGATTACTCGTCGGGTGTCCCATCAGGGAAAGCTCTGCAATTTGCCTAATGACTGTAGCCGAGGTAGGGAGAACGGTTCTTAAACAATTTAATACACTGTCATCTTAAAGCTCGTCACGAACGGGACATTTTCCACGGCTCCCTTATTATTTTCTCGAGCTCATTGGTGTCCGTACAGGGGTCCCCCGTCCCTCTTCTAATCAGACGCGAAGCGCTCGCTGTTCGAACTTAATGTGATAACGTTCAGAGCCGGTGGGCAGCGTGCGACCGAAATTCCCGACGATCGACGATACCAGGGGATTCCGTACGATGAAAGACGGTTCGGTGACGCTGATGTGCGCAGCCCAAGGGTTCCCTGTCCCTGTGTTCAAGTAAGTCGCCGAGGATTCGCGAAGCTTCCGTAATATCTTCGTACGTTTGGCTGTTTCTTTCCGCCGTCGGCCACGATTCGCAGAGCCCGTGGCGAGCGCCCGGCCGAAACTCTCCAGTACAATCAACTTGATCGGACTCACGACGAACACAAACGGAAACTTGCCGCTTTTCTGCCCTGCCCAAGGATTTCCTGTTCCGTCCTATAGGTAGGGAGACTGTTGATAAGCTTTCGACTGGAGAATGGAAGGACGCCAGGGTTCTTTATTAAATAGTTTGTTAATTATGCTCGGGAGCAACGATGAATTAGACAGTGCAACAACTTCTCGCTCAGAAATCTTTCTTCCTGCAACTTCGATCGCTGCGAATGAAATTCTTGCGATTCTCCGGTGTTCTGCCCCGCGGGGTCCCTGTCCTCGTTAATTCGCGAGCACGCGAACCATCGAAACGTTACCGCGATCTTATCTGATTCAACCCTTTGGAATTTCTCGTAGAACCCGTAGGGAGCGTGCGACCCAAGTTTCCGACGATGGACAATTCTCGCGGTTTCGTCTCAACCGTAGAGCAGACTTTGACGCTGATGTGTCCTGCGCAAGGATTCCCCGTTCCCTCGCATAGGTGGGATAAGGCCAAAGGATAGTCCGTTCTTATATGTAAAACGAAAATCGGGGAACGCGTAAGAAGTTCAGGTGTGATCATTGAACGCCCCGTCCCGGCATTCGGCATTCAGTATCGTCTCGATGATCACGTCTGCATCTTTTCCAATAGAACCCGTAGCAAGCACGAAACCGAAATTCCCGATGACGGAGAACTCGCGAACGTACACGGTCCACTGCGATCAACCGCTCACTCTGATGTGTCCAGCTCAGGCGTTCCCCGTTCCAGCGTTCAGGTACAGAAAGTTCGGTATTCTCGAAACGAACGTCGAACCGTCGAAGGCAGATCGATAGTTGACGCGACAGTTCACCGCATTCTTGTACGGTCGCATTTGACGTCGGGCCTTTCTTGCTATCCAGAGCCCGTCGCAAGCACTCGACCGAAATTCTCATCGTTGGCGGATTTGCAAGCTTTCAAAATGGCACTCGGCGGTGCAATGACGTTGCTGTGCCCTGCCCAAGGGTTTCCTGTCCCGTCGTACAGGTACAGAGAAGTCGGATTTTTTTCGAAAGTCGACGACAGACGTGCACGGTCGAGGGCAGATCGATAGCGGACGATAGGATGTCCTTAGCATTCTGGCACGGTTGCATTTGTTCGTTTCGTGTTTCTCGCTATTTAGAGCCCGTGGCGAGCACCCGACCGAAATTTCCGTCCCTGGCGGATTCGCAGACGTTCAAAGTCACACTCGGTGGCGCGATGACATTGATGTGTCCTGCCCAAGGGTTCCCGGTTCCGTCCTACAGGTAAACGCGACCTTTGCCCCCTTACATTGGCTCCAATCTGGCGAGTCATATTATTTTCTTTCTGTCAGAGCCAGCATCCAGCACGCGGCCGCAATTATCAGGCCCAAGTGATCTTCAGCGTTTCAGTGCGTCGTCGCAAAAAAGCGTCACCCTTTTGTGTCCCGCCCAAGGGTTTCCGGTTCCTTTCTATAGGTATGCCATGTAATCGCACGTGCGATCCGCGAACAATGCGAGCTTCGAGTAACCTTGATGGGCTTCAGATTCGTTTCGATAGATATAGGTCTATTCTATTGAGAGGCTCGTGAGCTTTTTTTGGGGCCGTGGCAAAGAACAGACTGCGACCCCCTCTATGGTAAAAGGGGGAAGTCCCTATTCCAGCATATTCAAAGACAATCTTCCTAGCTTCCTCTTTACGCACGACCACCATGCCGCCGCCTCGCGTTCTGTTTTTAGAACCCGCCTCAAGCAGCAAGCCACAGTTCCCATCTGTGAACGACGTCGGATTACGCGTAACGAAAGACACGGGCTTCACGTTGCTTTGTCCCGCACAGGCGTTTCCAGTCGCCACGTTTAGGTAGGTCGATATATCCATCGAGAAGGCTGCTTTTACGCGGCCCAGAAAAAGATAGTCGTGTCGCGACGCTTCGCCCCTGTGTGCAGCTCCACCCTGTCCCAGTATATTAGGCACGCCGGAGGAATGGAATCCGTGGATTATACCCGAGCTCGGTCTCCACGGAACGCGTAATGCAAACTAACAGAAGATACGCGCGATACGAGGAAAATCTGTCCCGCTTTCATCGCTTTTATTTGTAGAACCGGTTGGTTTCGCCAAACCGAAATTCTCGACGATAGACAAGAGCCGAACTTTCGAAGTCCCAGAAGCTCACGGCGTTACGCTGCAGTGTCCCGCGCAGGCCTATCCTGTCCCAGTCTTCAAGTAAGTCCGCGATAAGGACGGTTTCATTATTGCACACGAGATCGTTTCGATTAAACGCCGGCCCGTTTCTCGTGTGATTTAGAACCGCTGTCGAGCTCGAAACCTAAATTAACCGCCCTGGACGTGAAATCAACAAATCCCAGTGCGATGCTGGGTACCATTACCACCTTATTGTGTCCCGTTCAAGGATTCCCCGTGCCAGGATTCAGGTAAACCGTGTCGCGGATCCTTCGTTCATTTTTCCGCTAAGCTTGGACGTACTGTTTTCCTTTTTCTCGTCGACAGAACGATTCTTCCGTCGCGCGAATAGTCCAATCGATATTGCGTTTAGTATCGTTCCAGTCAATTTGCTGGATTGCGCGGTGCAATTAGAGGAATCGTGGCCCCGTTCCAGCCGTTCAGTGCGAACGATGATTTCCTTCTTGTCGTAGAGCCGGTGGCCAGCACGAAACCAAAGTTCCCGATGACGGAAAACTCACGTACCTATACTACCTACACGGTGCTACGCGAGCAGCCTCTGAAATTGTCCTGCCCGGCCCAAGCGTTTCCTGTTCCCGTCTTCAGGTACACGTAAAAGCACCTCTTTGACCCGACGAAACGCGTCCCTCCAACCTCATCCACCGCCAGGGGAAATACAATAGCTCATGGAAGAATGTGGCGTAGGTTTCTATTTGCTTTCCATTCGAATCATAGGGACACCCAGTTCCAGCGTCGGGGAATCGAAACATCTGTTCGCTGAAACAGTTATCCGCTATGTTCGTTAGAGCCTGTATCCAGTGCGAAACCAAAGTTCACGAACGCGGACATAAAGGTTGTAAAGCCGACGCCGACGTCCACCGAGGTGTCGATGACTTGTCCCGCTCAAGGGTTCCCTGTGCCCATCACACGGTCAGTAAAAACGATCCGGCGTAATGGATTCTCCTATTTTCTTCTCAGAGCCTACCTCTAGCGTAAAGCCAAAACTGCCCTACATTCGTAAAGTCGAGTTCATGGAGGGGAGGTCCAACTATGCAGTGAGTTTGACGTGTCCGGTGCAAGGTTACCCTGTTCCATTTTCGAGGTGAGACGATATTTAATCGCGGACACACGGCCGCGCGAACGAGCGGTCGATACAATTTCCCATCGCCCCGGCTGTCGGTTTCGAATGACTCACGTTCGGCTTTCGCGGCTGCCTGTCTGTTAATTCTAATTTCTCTCTGTCGCCGAACGAAACCTCGTCGTCGCTTCGCGGAATCGATTCGCGACAGAAGCGTGTGAAATATCCGGACATTGCGGTGTTTTTCTCAGAACCTGTTGGATTCAAGGCGCCGATTTTCTCCACCGACAATAGCCTTAGTAAATATGCGAGGCGGAAGGGCACGAGCGTGGTGCTCGCGTGCAGCGCTCAGGGATTCCCCGTGCCAACCACCAGGTAATCTCGCGTGTCGCTCGGAAATATTGCACGATTCATTCGAAAGGGTTTACGGCTCTTAACGGCGATTAACGTTTGCCCACCCGATTGTTGCCGAGTCAATTTGTTGAACAGAGCGTCAAAGTCGTGATTTCTTTACGCTGCTCGTTGGAGAATGTTCCTTTCGTCTTTTCTTTCATAGAACCGGTCGGATTTAAGTCACCGAACTTCTCCAACGATCTGACGCTTAGCGCGTACGCGAGGCGACAGGGCACGAGCGTGGTGCTCGCGTGTAACGCTCAGGGATTCCCCGTGCCAAGCACCAGGTAATCAGTTACGAACATTTCCTAGACTGTTTGGAGGAGATCCTTTCTCGTGGAAGAACGTGGTGTAACGAAATTTCGAGAGGGCAAAATGTCTTTCGTAGAACCGGTCGGGCTGAAGTCGCCGATCTTCTCCAACGACGATAGTCTCAGTAAATACGCGAGACGCAGGGGTACGAGCGTAGTGCTCGCGTGCAGCGCTCAGGGATTCCCCGTGCCAACCACCAGGTAATCTATCGTGTGTCACCTGACAAGATTGCCCCCGTCGAACGAGTGCGAAACGATCGATTTCAGAGCCGGTCGCAGCGAGGTCGCCCCGCTTAACGTCGGACGATCTGAGTCGGACTATCGGACGATCCGAGGGACAGCCGATTTCCATTTTTTGCGCCGCGCAGGGAAGCCCTGCGCCCACTACTAGGTAAAGTCTTCAGCGTGGGCCCAGTGTATCGATTGAATACGAGAGCCGTGAAAACTGTGGTCCGGTTGACTGGTTGAATTAATTATCGGTTACCGTTGCTTCCGTCGCCGTTCCGTATCGAAAACCGTGTGTACCGGAATAATCGAGCGTAAATGTTGTTTAGAGCCTGTCGGAAGCAAGGTACCAGCCTTTGCCGCGGACGCGAAACTCTCTCTGTTGGTACGACGAGTAAACATGGACGTTAGTCTTCCGTGCAATGCCCAGGGACATCCTGCTCCGGTTCATAGGTACGATACACGATAACTTGAGTCGAATGCACGGACACTTGTCACATTGCTCCGAAGATGATGTAAAAGGCGGATTATCGAGAACGTCGCGGACCAAAAAGGGGAACCCTGTCCGTGAGATTCAGAGACATTCCTTAGACCGTGACTCGGTTGTTTCTCTTGCTTAGAACCAATGGGGAGCAAAGCGCCAGCTTTTCCCGGAGACGTTAAGTCGTTCTTCTTCCTTCGTAAAGAGGGGTCGCAGGTGAGCATGCCGTGCAATGCTCAGGGGCATCCTGTTCCGGTAACCAGGTACTAAATTACCCATCGAAAGGCATTTGACGTCGCGCTTGATAGGCTAACATCGCGATCTTTCGGCGTTCTGCGAGGACGTTGCAGAAACGGGGTAACACTTAACTTTCATAAATAGTAATATTCTGAGGAGGATCGCGAATGCACTCGTTCGCGGGACGACGATTTCGTAAGTCTATTAAGCGTAGACGGTCAGGTGCAAAGCTCGTTTCCTTGTGTGTATCGCGTTTCGGTAACTGGATACAGTTAGTCCCGTAAAATAGTTAGTCCGCC
Organism: Nomada fucata; assembly: GCA_948146005.1. NCBI lineage: Eukaryota > Metazoa > Arthropoda > Insecta > Hymenoptera > Apidae > Nomada > Nomada fucata. The sequence continues at coordinate 4,729,757 of OX411282.1, forward strand.
GGTTCGAGGGCGGTCTTCACCTTGCTTTCGCTAATCCTGTGACAGAGCCGGTGGCCACGAAGAAGCCAAAGTTTGCGACCGACACCAAGCTGTCCTGGTACGATCGTCTCAGTGGGCAAGATCTCACCCTGTTCTGTCCCGCTCAGGGGTTCCCTGTTCCATCCTATAGGTACACCGTCAAATTTAATCGCTGAGTGTTCGCGAAAGGGCTTCGAGCTCACAGCATGGCTCTGTGTCTTTGTATAATTCGTTAGAACCGGTCGGCAGCAAAGCGCCAGCGTTCACCGGCACTTTAAAAGGCGGCTGGATGGAGAACAAAGCTGACAGCAGTGTCGTGCTTTCCTGTCCGGCGCAAGGGTACCCTGTGCCTTCGTTTAGGTAACTCATTCTTTTCAATATATGCCTAATCGTATCCTTCGTCGGAGGATCGCCCCATCGCGGCACACTCGGCGACGTTTTAATTGAACCCGCTGCTCGTTTAAAACCCGAGGTACGTTCCCTTAGATTTGACGGACTCGAGGCGGCATTGTTCAGCAATCGCTGAATACTGAAGAGCACTTGTCGGCCCAAATTGTTTCCATTATTGTTGCCTTGGCCTTCTTTTCGTTGTCCTCGTCCCGCGTTTGTCCACCACGGGGCGCCCTTTTTACGATATTCAAAGTGGAGCAATTAATTCTGCCCCGTTCATCGCGTGTGCATTGTTAGAACCGGTCGGGAGCAAAGCACCGGCGTTCATGGGGGACGTGAAGGGCGTTTGGCTGGAAAAAGAAGCCGGATCCAGTGGAGTACTGCCGTGTCCCGCGCAGGGATATCCCGTGCCCTCCTTTAGGTAAAGCCTCTGCAGCCCGTTGGTTAGAAGATGTCATTCGAGACGGCACAAGGGTCAGGGGATGCGTCGCTCTTGCATGACGTATAAAATATTTCGAGACCCGACACTCGCGCGAAGCTCCCACTTTTACGGTATTAAGGGCGCGCGTTCTTTTTCCTCGTCGCGTAGGAGCGAAGGAAATCCTTTTCACCGATTGAGGAAACACGGCTGAGAACGTTAAGAGGGTGGGCAATCGGGATCATGTTTCTCCCACGTGTCATCTTCTGAGCAACGGACAGGGACAGTAATTAAGGAAAAGCGGTCGACGTTGTTTGCCGATCGATAGCGGCGAACGCAACGAATGAAAGTCCGCGAGAAGAAAGCGCTCTGGGTTTCGACGTTATTAGATTTGCGGCCCGTTTCCACCGCGAGTGTGTCTCGTCGCATTTGCTTCTTTCGTTCCATTGAATCGGGGGTCCCCTGTTGTTCCATCGGGGCAATTACGCAACCATGCGACGAATAATACGCCGGTTGACAGGCATTATGCCGCTGACAGCTTCCTTGTTTTGCATCTAATTAGAGCCAGTCGGGAGCAAAGCGCCGTCGTTGATGGGGATCGTTAAAGGAATAATATTGCAAGTCGGCGCTACGTCCAGTGTCGTGATATTCTGTCCAGCGCAGGGCTATCCCGTGCCTTCATTTAGGTAAACCTACATTTCTATACAAGAGACGAAACACAGACGTGTACATGTTGGTACGCTAATCAATCCGACTGAACGCCGTGACTAAACCAAACAAACATCACTGTTCTCCGTTCAATGCATCAAACACAATTGTACTCTAGCTTGGTCAATGACCGTTTCACCTTACTAACACCTCTGATTAACCGCAATTGTCGAACGCACGAGTTTTTCTGACCGCATGTCCACGTGCTACTCGCAGAGCCGATCGGCACGAGGGCCCCGGCGTTCACGAGCGAGTTGAGGGGTGGTTGGCTGAAGAAGAGAGCGAAGTCCAGCGCCGTTCTGTCGTGTCCGGCTCAGGGGTATCCTGTGCCCGCCTTTAGGTAAACATTCGTCGGTCGAAGCTGCGCGATTCTTATGAAATTGCTGTGTGTGAATAGAACCGGTCGGGAGTAAAGCGCCAGCGTTGACAGGTGACCTGAAGGGTGGATGGAAAGAGAGGGCCTACGAGTCGACGGTTATTCTGTTCTGCCCGGCGCAGGGTAATCCTGTGCCCAGTTTTAGGTAACGCAACCCTCGCAGAATGAATGACTAATGTTTAGAGAGCGGGCGTTGCTTTTGTGTCGTTAGAGCCCATCGGTAGCAAAGCTCCCGCGTTGATCGGTGAAATGAAACGCGCTTGGAAAGAGACGAGCACGCGCTCCAGTCTAGTGATGACTTGCCCTGCCCAGGGATATCCTGTACCCAATTTTAGGTAATATATTTGCCAGCTTGTACATAGGCGGGTCGTTTCTTTAATCGATAGAACCGGTTGGTAGCAAAGCGCCGTCGATTCTCGGGGAAAAAGGAAGTCTCATGGAGAGACACGCCGGTACGCACATCGTGATTCCCTGCCAAGGGCAGGCTTACCCTGTTCCAACGTTCAGGTAAATGGCGAACAAACCGCGGCCACCTGGCGACAAACTTTCGGATACATTTAAGACGGTCCGAGTCTCCCTAGGTATTTTAGTGAAACTTTGTTCCACGCGTTCCATTCTTCATCGGCGAAGAACCGGTGCAAAGCAAAGCTCCGTCGATAACCGGTGACGCGAAACGATGGCAGAAGACCAAAAAGATGTCGGAATTCGCCGTGCAGTGCCAAGCGCAGGGTCATCCGGTACCAGCGTTCAGGTACTCGAGTCATACAGTAGCTAGTTCTTCTTATCGATCGTCCCAGCAGCGTAGTAAAAATTTATTCACTCGGCGGAGCACCGCTCTCGGGTGGATTCGCTCCTCTCTCGTATTATCCTAACACGAGCTCCAACGAGCTCGGGAAGCGTTCACGAATGTTACGTTGGCAGAGCCGATGGGAGCGAAGGGGGCGAAATTTTCGACCGACGATCGCGTGAACTCGTTCGTGCGCGCCGCGGGAGCCCCGTCGACGTTGCTTTGTCCCGCACAAGGGTTCCCAGTTCCGTCGTTCAGGTAAATGACAGTAGAACGCCTCGCCTCAGTTAGACCTCTTTGTCTCGCGTTTATTTGATCTAGAGCCTGTGGGAGCCAAGGCGCCAGCTTTTCAAAGCGACGCGAAAAGTGTCACCTATGTCAGAGCCGCGAAATCCTCGCTCGCGATCACGTGCGCCGCTCAGGCGTCGCCACCGCCGACTCACAGGTAATTCTTTTTTTTTTCCTTTCACCGCGACGATTCCCTTCGCCTTTATGGAGGGGTGGGGGGTAGGGGTGATGGTGGTGGCACGTGCCGTCGCGGACCAGGTACCCGCGGAGGCGAGAATGTAACATAAATGCGTTTTATAAATATCAGAGCCGGCAGGTCGAGTGTCCCCAAAGTTCCCGAAGTCCGCAAAGTCCGATTCGTTCGAGGTGGCGAGTAGCGCAGAGATCAGTTTGCTGTGCGACGCCCAGGCATTCCCTGCTCCCACGTTTAGGTCAGTGAACTAGTCTCCGTTGGACCACTCGCCGGTTCCAATAATTTGACACTTCTTTAGGGCCAGTGAACGGTGCCAAGCCTAGAGTCGCGTCCACTGCCAAGTACGACGTTCTCGGCAGTTACGTGGGCACCCCGGTAACGATGCTCTGCCCGGCGCAGGGTCACCCCCTTCCAGCTTTTAGGTACTTGCGAGCAATTCGTTAAGACGTGTACATTCGATTTGTCGTTTTCCGATTCAGAGCCAGTTAGCGGCGCTGCACCCAAAGTGCCACCCACGGCTAAAATCACGGTCCTCTCTTTGCCGGCGCAAACAGCCATGGCAATGTTGTGTCAGGCCCAGGCTCATCCGTTACCGATCTTCAGGTACACGCGAACAGGCGACGGACGATCTTGTTTTCTTGCCGCTTCTAAGGTGGACGTTAGGGCCGACGGACTATAGGGCGCGAGAGTAACGTGAAGATATGAACCTCTTCCTCGTTTTGCTTTTTAGAACCGGTCGGGAGTAGTCCTCCCCGTTTGCCGCCTAGATCGAAATTCGACGGACTGTCAAAAGGCCAGGGCCAAGCGTTGACGTTACTGTGCGACGCTCAGGCCAGTCCTTCGCCTTTGTACAGGTGAGCAACGTCGAGCAATCGTCGCGTTTTCTTCCCCGGTCGGCCCCTGTTGATCGGTCCGTATCTTCACGTTCATCGCCATTCCCGAGACGAGATCGCGAGCATCGACGACGCGTACGACAACGACGACAAGACACATCCCACCCCCAATTATTGCAGAGCCACGGGGTAGTGTGCGCCCGAACGTACGGGACAAGGACGTGAACGGATTGAAGAGGGACATCCTAGTTGGTCTAATGGTTGGTCTGCCGTGTCCTGTTCAAGGCTATCCATCCCCCTCGTTCAGGTACGACCACGTGCGAACGTAAACAAAGGGCCTGACACTCATTTCGGGCGGTGGCGAACTCGCTCGGCTACTCGGTCATTTTCTCTGCCATTTCCCCCCTACTCCCCCCGTTGTTTCACCTCGTCGGAGATTAGAATCGTGGGCACACGCCGGTTTAGTCGCGTTCTTGCCGCTTACAGAGCCGACAGGTAACGTGAAGCCGCGTATCAACGGCGAGCGTTACGAAGGCGGCAAGCTAGTCGACGTTCCCAGGACGACGGTGGTGGCTTTGGACTGCACGACTCAGGGATTTCCTGTCCCAGTGGCAAGGTATACCCGTATCGTTCTCGCGAACAGATTGACCGCGTTTCAGAGGGCACTACCAAGATCGCGCCGCGAACCTCGGGGAAAAAGTTCGAAAGGGAGGTGGTTTTGGCCGCCAGCGGTCGGGATATCGCGTTGACTCACTCGCTTCAAGGATTCCCCGTCCCCTTGACAAGGTAGACACCCCGAAAATTTTCCCTGGCGTGTCCCCCCAGCTTCCGAAATTGTCGTCGTCGTCGTCGATGAGTCATGTGAATCAGTTGATGTCTGTACGTTTCGCGAGACTCCGAGCCCGATCAGCGAGTACGTTGTCAGGTAAGTGGCATGCGATGATTAAGTGTGGTCTACTCAAGATACTACCCGGAGGAAAGATGGACGAGGTACGTATGTGTCTGTTTAATTTCTCGCGAGAACAGGGTCTCGCGTGCTCGGAAATCGATTGTACAGTTAACTCGAAGATTCAACCAGGTGATCGATACGCACCAGGAGCCTTATTCTCGCATGAGAATCATTTTTAACGATTAAGAGCGACGAATCTAATTACGAATAAGTATAGAATACGAATCGGAAGGGGATTTTAGTTATTCTGGGCAATGAATGATATCCTTCCAGAACCGTCCGGTCGTACTGCCCCAAAAGGGACTGGAGACGGCCTTAATAAGTACCGCGGGGTAGAGGGCGAGTCTCTGGCGCTGGCGTGTGCGGCACAAGGCTTTCCCGCCCCGATCTCTAGGTACACACAATTCCGTATAGCTTCTCTTTTTTTTTTTCTTTCTTTTATTTGGTCGTTTGGTCTTGCTCCGCAGAGCACGGGTCCTATTTTCGAAGCGTTCCATCCTTACCCTCTACCCCGTGTCGGGTGGCGGTACCGTAAAAAAAAAAAAATCCGAGGAAAATCGGACACGTTTGACAGAGACAAATAAGAGGGACAAATTGAAACGGAAAAAAAAAACGAAAGCAGAAGCAAATAGAAAATGCCGTAAAGCATGGAAGATAGGAGCGTCAAGGATAAAGGTAGCCTCGAGTGAAAAAAAACCAGAAAAAGTAGCAAAGAAAAGAAAGAAAGCATGAAAGAAAGGCAAGGGAAAAAGTGAGTGGGCAAAGTATAGCGATGATCCGAGATCCCAACGCCCGCTGCCCTCGCGATTAACGTTCATAGAAACGGCGGAAGAGCGTAGATTTTGTGCAAAATTTAGGGGCTTTGTTGTCGCGTATACGGATTTCTCCGTAATCGGTGTTCACTCGTCTCGTTCTGTTCTGAACGGCTTGATTTTTGTTCTCGGTTTAAATTTGATCGCGACCGTGGCATTTAGGGGGAATAGGAGAATCGACGGAAAGCAAATGGACAAGTATTCATAGAAAAGGAAGAAAAGAGAAACGAAAATTGTGTATCCCATATCCGGGGCCAATCGGACGTGTTGGTTTTCAGTGCCAACTGGAGCCCCGTGGCGCAACCCCGAGATAGGTGACGGAAGCGCGACTCCGAAAAGGATGCGGGCCCTCTTCTCCTTCGGTAACCTCGGTGCTGATCCGGGTGGTCCGAGAGGGTGTCACCCGATCAATGGGGCGAACAATGTTGCCCTGCACCTGCACACCTCCAATAAGTCCCACGATATCTGGCTGGTAAGTCCTCGCCGCCTTCGTGCCTCCGTTCATCCGTTCGTGTTTTTCACTGCCCCCGCTCTCTTTTTCTCACACTCGCCAGAATTACTCGTGTGATTCGTGTACACTATGCCGCGCATCGTCCAGTTGCACAATTGTCACACGTTGTGTCGGCCAATTATCACCGCCTTCCCCTCCACCCTAATTCTAATTCATTTCCCAGATTCAATCCGGACCTAGCAACGCGAACGTTTGCGAGACCATCCCTCGTGATTCGCTGTACGTCACGCTGCGCACTCGAGAAGCGTGCAAGCTTATTTTTATTTGAAACGAAGGGAACGTATTGTACCACTTGCTACTCCCTCAATTTTTTTCAGCAGTTTCTTTCTTAATTTTATCCTGCCGTTTCTTTCTTCCTACTGTTACGTTATCTCGCCCCCGTTCATCCAGTGATCGTCCTCGGCACTTTTAATCGTACGACGGCAAGCTCAGTCATTCAGCGCGCGGCAAAGATCGAGAGTATTAGACGGACACTGGTGTGCCGCTGTTACGACGATCGCCTTCTCACTTTCTCCCTTAGGTATTCTGCATATATCGGCTCAGAGGTTGTCGCGTGTGTATGCGAACGGGTTATGAAAAGCGGTCGCTTCTCCTGCGCACTTTTTGTTCTTTTTCGGCCGTAACGAAGCTGTCGCTGCCAGCCTTCATCCCTCCGTTTGCCGACCCGCTCTGCTTTACGAACGCTATTACGCTCCAGTTGCGTTGAAGCTCCATTTTTTTTTTTATTAAGTTTGCGCATTCTTGTCGTAGCAAGACGCGCGCTAATGAGCCGGCAGTTAGAGACAGAAGCCCGTGCCCAGAGACGCCCAAAGCCCTGCCTATACGTACATACATAGAGGATACAAACGCTGTGCGAAGTGAAGTGTACAGACAAATCGTTTCTTGTTATCCGATCGTTATTATTGCAGGCGTGTCCCGCGGTTGACACGCGATCGTGTACCGTTGGAACCACAGATCGAACGTTTCAACCCTGAACGAATAAAGAGGCCTCTATCCACTTCACTTCGCAGGGTCTCGTCCATTTTGTATGAAAATCGATCCGGCACGAGACGCCTCCGTTTGGCAGCCGACTCACGAAACGATCCCTTCCTACCTGTCGTTTCAGATGGTACAAGTTCATCGAGGGCTCGTCTCGTCGTCAACCTGTCCAGCTGAACGACCGCGTCCGCCAGGTTAGCGGAACACTGATCATCCGTGAGGCGCGCGTCGAGGATTCTGGCAAGTATCTCTGCATCGTGAACAACTCTGTCGGCGGTGAGAGCGTGGAGACTGTTTTGACTGTGACCGCACCGTTGGACGCCGAGATCGAGCCCAGCACTCAGACCATAGACTTTGGAAGACCGGCTACGTTCACCTGCAACGTCCGTGGAAACCCAATCAAGACTATCTCCTGGTTGAAGGACGGCAAACCCCTTAGTCTCGAGGAACCTGTGCTCAGAATCGACAGCGTGAAGAAGGAGGACAAGGGAATGTACCAGTGTTTCGTGAGGAACGACCAGGAAAGCGCGCAGGCTACCGCTGAACTGAAACTTGGTGGAAGATGTACGTTTTAACTTTTAAACACGCGAGGCTCGTGTCGCGTTTAGAGGCATCACAAATTTGCAAATTTTCGTCCGTCCACAGTCGAACCCCCGCAAATTCGCCAGGCATTCGGCGAGGATACTCTGCAACCTGGACCGAGCGTATTCCTGAAGTGTGTTGCCAGCGGAAATCCTACACCTGAGATCACCTGGGAACTCGATGGGAAACGGTTATCCAATACCGAGAGGCTTCAAGTAGGACAATACGTTACGGTGAACGGCGACGTGGTTTCTCATCTGAATATCTCCAGCATTCATACAAACGATGGAGGTCTTTACAAATGCATCGCCGCCTCAAAGGCAAGGGGATATCTTTCGTTTTTTTTCCACAGAAATAACGGAGAAGGAAGGGCAACAATTGGAACAGAACGATTTCGTGATTACAGGTTGGTTCCGCGGAACATTCGGATCGTCTGAAGGTGTACGGTCTGCCCTTCATCCGCCACATGGACAAAAAGGCTATCGTCGCTGGTGAAACTCTTCACGTGACTTGTCCAGTCGCCGGACATCCGATCGAAAGCATCGTGTGGGAGCGAGACACCAGAACCCTGCCGATCAACAGGAAACAGAAGGTCTTCCTCAACGGCACGTTTATCATTGAAAATGTCGAGAGAATGAGCGACCAGGCTACCTACACCTGTGTGGCACGCAACGCACAAGGCTACAGCGCGAGAGGAACGTTGGAAGTTCAAGTAATGGGTAAGTTCGAAGCTTTATTACTTCTTATTTACTTCTTATTTAAGATCAGCCTCGCGGATACGTTTAGCGTTCAATCTATATTTATACATCGAGCAGAATCGAGAATATACAATAAGCAATCTCGCGATCTTGTTCCGATGAAAAATGTTCGGATCGATAAATTTCAAACAGCTTTGAAACGATACGGTACGCGCGGTTAATCGCGAAATCGAACTTTTCTTACAGAGATACGCGTCGAAATATTACGCGCGATCGAGATTCGCGTGAAACATTCTTTCCAGGTTATCCAGGTGTCAGACGACAACGTAGAACGTTACACGACAACGTTCGAGCTGTTTTACAGCACTAATGAGAACTCTTTCAGCGAACCCCGGCACTTTTCGACGATGTCGACGAGGCTGTATTACGTCCAGTCGAGTGTCCCGGCCGGAAATGGAGTGTCGCGAGAGCAATTAAAAGTAGAAGTCGCGGTAACCGTGATCCGAAAATTTTCGCGATCGAACACAGACGCGGACACGCGCACGGACATAGACCCCATTGCAGATATCACGAACACCCAGGTTACGCGCCGTAGAACGAAAACGAGCCCGAGCGCTTTCGTTAAAATGTTGGAAGTTGGTATGGCGGTGGCCTACGATCGACCGTAAGAAATCTGGTGTATTCCCGTCAGAATTGTTCTATCTTCGCGCGGCCCAACCACTCGCAGCAACCGTTGCTCCGCGCAGCAGCTTGCCACCGAGCGTTCGTTGAACGACCAATGGGCTGGCCGGGTCGACGCAACAATTTTGTCGAGCTTCCTATATTCTTTGGGAAAATTCGTTTCTCAAACAATTCGTTACGTCGTCCTATAAATGTTCACGCGGGAGGACACGCGACGCGCGACACGTACACTCTCACGTGCATGCCGCGCGCGACCTGACATTACACATCCATACATCGATCCTCCACCCTCAGTGCCGCCCACGATACAGCAGTTCTCGTTCACGAAGCTGCCCATGAACGCCGGAGAGTTCGCGAACCTGCAGTGTATCGTACCGACTGGTGACCTGCCTTTGAACATACGCTGGAGCTATCCCGGAGAAGAGATGGGCGGTTCCTCCGGTGTACTTGCGAAGAAGGTCGCGGATCGCGTTAGCATGCTCATGATCTCAGTCATCACCGCGAGACACGCGGGGGAATACATTTGCTCCGCTGAAAACGCGGCTGGAACCGCATCCGGCTCTACCACACTCACCGTCAATGGTTCGGGACTATGATCCGTTCCTCAAGAGATACACTTTCTCGTTTTCACGTTCCTATTTTTCTTTTTTTTCGTTTTTTTTTTTCGTTCGTTTCATGCACATCCCCGGCAAAGAGCACCGTAGAGAAATACCTATTTGCGTCCTGGCCCAACCTCCTGCGTCGAGTAACCTCGACGTTCCCGTGACCGAAACGTTCGCTATCCAGAAATTCTCGAACGATAACGTCCCTCTACAGTACGGTCGATATTCACTCGCCGCGATCGCCGCAACGAGCTAGCGATCGGACGGTTACTCTCATTTGTTCCAATGACTTCAGTCGGGCCGCAGCTTCTACCGATCGCTTTCAATGCCGAGGTCGCCAACTCGGGGGACTCCGTGTCCGTGCCCTGTTCGATTTTAAAGGGCGACATGCCGATGGACATATCGTGGGCGTTTAACGGCGTGCCGATCGACACGTCGAAAGACGCTAGTATCACTGTCACGAGAATCAGCAAACACCTGAGCACCCTTAGCATCGACGGTGTTTCAGCGAGACACGCCGGAGAGTACGCCTGCTCCGCATCGAATCTCGCCAGTTCCGTCAGTCGATCGGCAACCTTAACGGTGAACGGTACGATTTCCCCCACAACCTTCGTCACGTTTTCCCCTTTTTCGTTTAAGCATCCACCGTTTTCGCTTCTCGCCGTCCCGCTCCTCGCGGTTTCCTTGCCCCGTACCTGATCCCGTCGCGCCTATTCCCCGTTGCGTGTCATCGTGATCTTCACCGCCATACCAACCCCATTGTCGTTGGAACGTTCAGTATCGACAGTAGAAGCGTTCGCACGTGGAATCGACGCTCGTTCCTCCTCGCCTCGACCCTCACAGTTGTTGCTTCCAGTCGCCCCGCAAATACTGCCATTCACTTTCGGCGACGAACCCGCCAGTTGGGGCGAGCTAGTGTCCGTGACTTGCTCCGTGGCCAAAGGCGATCAACCTCTCGAGATATCCTGGGCTTTTAACGGGACTCCTATCGACAGCCAGCACGGATCCGACGTCGTTGTCGCTAGCACGAACAGGAAAAACAGCGTTCTAACTATCGAGTCGGTCGCGGCAAGACACGCTGGGGAATACACTTGCGCCGCGTCAAATCGTGCTGGCGCCACGACGCATTCTGCCCAGCTAACTGTAAACGGTACAACCGTACGATTCCTTCGCACGTAAACCGAACTTGTATCTCGTTACCGACACGTCCGATCTTCCCCATCGTTCCCGAAAATAACGAACGTTTCCTTTCCGCGTCGCCAATTATCCATCCATTCACCATCACGACCGTTTGCTTCCTGTCGAGTCGCAATCCTCCCGAATACAATCGACGCTCGGTTCTGCGAGCACGCGGCTTCGAGCGGAGCTTCTCGCCTCTCGAGAGGCGAGCGTTTCGGGAATAGCTCCCTCATTCGCACGGATTCGTTTCAATCTTTCACGTCGCAATCTTTCCACGCGTGCTGCCGTGTCGTTCACGCAGTCGCGCCGCAGATCCTCCAGTTCTCGTTCGGCGACGATCCGCTGAACTCTGGCGAGATGCTGTCGCTCTCTTGCACGATCGTCAAAGGCGACTTCCCGGTGAATTTGGCGTGGACGTTCAACGACGCCCCCATAGACTCGAGCAAACCGGACATTAATATCATAACTAATAAGAGGGTCAGCTTCTTGAGCATCGACAGCGTCGCGGCGAGGCATGCTGGAAGATACAAGTGCACCGCGTCTAATGCCGCCGGATCCGACAGTCACACCGCCGTGCTCTCGGTCAACGGTATCCCCCTCGACTATACGAATTTATTTTACTCTGCGATCGTAAAAGGCTATTAAAGAGCGCGCCGACCATTCGCTTCGAGAGTAGGAAGTTACGATCGTTCAATCGGGTCGCGGAAAAGTGTTCCGCGCTGATATATCGCAGACGAAAGTCTTTTTTTCTCCGTTCGCTCGCAGCAGGAAGCAGAATCAAGGATGGTAAATCGGTCGGCGCGTTTTTCAGTCGCTTCGTAAACCTTCAATATTCTCTCTCGTAACTTCCTGTTTTCCGTAATAATACTTGATAGTGCAATGGTGTTTATTGAGAAGGCAACTGCCGTCGTCTCGACGACGATCGAACGCGCGCTTACGTACGTCGATCATAACGCGCGAAGAGGAACGTGCGATCATCGTCGGGGACGACGGCAGCCGAAGGGACACGGGCCATCCAGCGATCGCAGCGCGACGATGGTCCGTGTCGCCCTCGCGTTTTTCCGTATTTGCTTATTTTTTACAGTACTTTGTACCGTACAATCCAGATCGCCCAATCCTTCTGTATCCCTGCTGATCGTTCTGTTCTACGCGTTCCATCGACTTCCAACAAATTACCGACAGCTTCAGCGCGACGTCGATGAGTCCCGAACTCGTGTCCCCCTCCGGTAGCTCCTGCGGGTGATTCAAAGGTATTTTCGAACTTGCAGTCGCGCCGCAATTAGCGCCGTTTACTTTCGGCGACGAGACGGCCAACGCGGGAGAAATGGCCACCGTTCAGTGCGCCGTGATCAAAGGCGATCTACCGGTGAGGTTCGTGTGGTCACTGAACGGTCGACCTATCGATATAGGACGCGTGTCCGACGACCGCGGTTACGACATTCCTGACATCGTCGTGACCAGAAGTACTAAACGGATCAGCACTCTGACCATAGACTCGGTAGCCGCAAGACACGCGGGCAAGTACTCGTGCACCGCGACGAACGCAGTCGGATCCGCCACGCACACGTCGGTACTCTCAGTGAACGGTATGCCTTGATTAATTTGGAACGATTGGGTGGTTGGTCAGCCGTGCGTATCAGCGGGGGTATGCGCCAATTCTATGGTGCCACTGAGAGTGGAGATAAGCGCGGAGAACGATTATGTGACATTTCTTACGATCCCCTTTAGTGTCGTGGTGCCGTCGTTATAGGTATAGGTCGAATGGAAGTGGCGTATCCTTGTTTACCAGTAGTCGAATAGATTTTTCGTCGGACGCTACGTTTACGTGCACGGATAAATTAGAACAATCCAACTAGCGTTGTTATCACGTCGACAGTACCGCCGCGCATCGCCCCGTTCGAAATGTCCGACGAGACTGTAAACTGGGGCGATTCCGCCACGGCCGTGTGCACCGTGGTCAACGGGGACTCTCCGCTCGATATCAGCTGGGCGTTGAACGATATGCGTATCGACCAGACGCATCGTGTATCCGTGACAACCACGAAAAGGAACAGCCTGCTGTCCATAGATTCCGCCAGTCCGGGCCACGCAGGAACGTATACCTGCGTTGCCTCGAACGCAGCCGGCGCTACCAGCTATTCGGCGCAGTTGACAGTCAACGGTACCTACAGTAGACACCCGAAGCAGACATAGACACCTTAAGTTTCATCCCCCCCCCCCCCCCGTTTGATCCTTCCGTTCATCGCGATCCCACGCACCCCGTCCACTATCTCGCACCGAGTTCGCCGTAGAATCGATGGGGTCGGGTGATTTGTTTCCTCCACGGCGAACGGAAACTTGCAAAGCACATGCTCGGTTACAGTCGCACCGCAGATCGCCCCGTTCGTGATCACCGAGGAGCCAGCGAACTGGGGCGACTCGATATCCGTTGTTTGCGCCATCCTCAAAGGAGACTTACCCATCGAGATCGCATGGGCGTTGAACGGCGAGCCGATCGGCCGCGATCGTTCGGACATAAACATTCTGGCGACAACGCGAAAGAATAGCATCCTCAGCATCGAGTCCGTGGCCGCGAGACACGCGGGAGAGTACACGTGTTCGGCGTCCAACAAGGCTGGAGCGACCAGTCATTCGGCTACCCTGGCCGTCAACGGTATTACCTCTGACAAGTTCGCGGAGACGTTTTCCGATATTTCCCGTTTCTTCGTTATCGCTTCCTTATCACTCGTCACTGTTCCCCTCTTGCATCCAGTCGGTGTCGGTGGTCGAGGCTTGGACATTCCGTCGAACGAACAGTCTCGATCGCCGTGAGAAACTTACGTCGGACAGTTTGGCTGGGTTTGACGGTCGACCATAGAGATTCAGCAACGCCCAATAGACAATTATGGATTGTTTGTTCCTCCTAGTTGCCCCTGAGATAGCTCCGTTCGTGATCAGTGAAAAGCCAGCAAACTGGGGAGACACGGTCACAGCAACCTGCACCATGTTGAAGGGCGATTCGCCGATTCAAATCGAGTGGGCACTCAACGGCGAACCGATCTCCCACGGTTACCCCGATATATCGATCGCGACCAGCCGTCGCGTCAGTTTGCTGACGATAGACGCCGTGACGGCGAGTCACGCCGGGGAATATACATGCATGGCCAGCAACGCCGCCGGTGGAACAAGTTTTACCGCGACTTTGGCCGTGAATGGTACCGATACGTGTTCCTTACGCCCCTCAGTTTGCTTTATTTTCTCGATGCATGCGGAACACTCGGCCAGATAGCCTTCCGTCACGTCCCTCTTACGTTCCCCGTACCAACGACACGTCCTTCCCGTTTCCCCTCTTCTTCTTCGTTTCTTTCGCTTTGAGAGAGAAAGTGGACACCGCGATCGTCGATTAGCTACGGAGGTCGTCGTCAACGGCCGTCTCGTTTTACCATTCATTGCGCATAGAGTGTTAAGCGTCTCTGCCGTTGTCCTGACCGCAGTTGCGCCGGAAATCGTGCCCTTCGACATCGGAGAGGGACCAGCGAATTGGGGGGACACCGTCACTGCAACGTGCACGGTGCTGAAAGGGGATCACCCGGTCCAAATCGAGTGGGCCTTAAACGGCGAGCCGATTCCACGTAACCATTACGACATATCGATAGTAAATACCAGCAAGCGCGTCAGCGTGCTAACGATCGACGCCGTGACAGCGAGACACGCCGGGGAGTACACGTGTTCTGTCAGCAATGCAGCCGGTGGGACAAGTTATTCCGCTACTCTTGCCGTGAACGGTACAACGCCATCCCCGTATTCTCTCGTTACAAACTAGTCTTCGATGTTCTATTTTCATTCCATGCATGCACGCAACAGCCCATCATCCTTGCCGTTTCCCTCGGTCCTGCGCGTCGAAGTGACGAGGAGGCTCGTCGCGTCGCGCGTCGCAAGCTCGGCAACTCGCGACCCCTCGTCGGCGTTTTCGTTCGACGGTTCTCTCATCGACGGGGCATAGTTATGGGGGTTTCGCGATTAATCACCGTGCCGTGGCACGGGAATGCTAAACGAAATTTCGTTCTCCTTGTAGTTGCGCCGCGTATAGGGCCGTTCTCGATCAGCGACGGACCAGCTAACTCGGGCGACATGGTCTCGGCGACCTGTTCAATCGTGAAAGGCGATTTTCCGGTAGAGATCGTTTGGAAGTTTAACAGTAGGACGATAGGTTTCAACGATCCGGACATTACTATCACGAAGATCAATAAACACATGAGCGCGCTGAGCATCGAGTCCGTGGCGGCGAGACACGCGGGCGACTATACTTGCGTCGCGACGAACATTGCTGGAAACGTCAGCCACTCGACGACGCTGACAGTGAACGGTATATATCTACCTAAGGAAAGTACGCTTGCACGTCAATCGACTTTTGCACACGAGTATCGCCTATGAGAGAGCAGCAATTCCTGCGTTGCATTTCTTGTGTCTGCCAACGTTCCCGCAGCTTGTTAACCATTTGTACTTTGTCTATTCCCTGAAACGCCCGACATATCCCGTTCGAGTAAAAACGAGAAACCTAGAGCCCGACGAAACGACGAAACGATAGAGTCCCGTCGCGGGGCCGATTTCGCGATCGGTTAATAACCGCGCGTCGGCTGTTCCCCAGTTGCGCCGCAGATGTTTCCGTTCTCGTTCGGCGACGAGCCGGTCAACTCGGGCGAGGCCATCTCGGCGACCTGCTCGATTCTGAAGGGAGACTTCCCGATGGACATATCCTGGGCATTCAACGGAGTGCCGATCGATTACGAGAGTACCGATCAGTACACGATCACGAAGAGCAAGCGGTTGAGCGTGTTGGCGATCGACGCCGTGGCCGCCAGACACGCGGGAGCGTACACTTGCACCGCGTCGAACAAAGCTGGAGCCTCGAGCCACATGGCGACGTTAGCCGTGAACGGTAATTCGCACGCATATGTGTAGAGACGGGCACGTCCGCCGAGGCTATCTTCCGTTTAGACGTCGAGAAAGCTGGGTCCTCTATTCTTCATACCTGCCCCGTCATCCACCCTGCATCCACGCTATTCACTGACCCGTCCCGTATATCGTCGAGTGTGCACGGGGTACGCGGGGTACGTTCGGGAAGAAAATCGCGATCCGGGGCGGCGTGTCGAATAGCTACGAGATTGGACGATCGATCGATTCGCCGTCGGAACGGTATCCGTTTCTGTGGCTCTTAATTAGGTTAACGAGGGACGATTGTGGGATTCTCGGCCGGTCGCGTACTCATCGATCTTGGGTGAACGTTTTCAGTCGCGCCGCAGATCGCACCGTTCTCGATCGGCGACGAGCCCGCGAATTGGGGAGAGGCAGTTTCGGCAGTCTGCACGATCGTCAAGGGTGACCTGCCTATCGAAATGGCATGGGCATTGAACGGGGAGCCCATTACCAGGAAGAATCATGTCGATATCTCGATATCCAGCACAGGGAAAAGGGTTAGCCTGCTGACTATCGAGGCGGTGAGCGCCAGACACGCCGGAGAATACACTTGCACAGCCTCGAACGCAGCTGGAGCGACGAGCTATTCGGCCACCTTGGCCGTCAACGGTACAGACATGCACGAGTCGGCTCCGCGAGCTGTGTCATGCGATAGATACCAAGAAATCTGCTATCATACCCTTTCACCAGCACGCGTCCGTGAATATTTCGAGGCTATCTTCATTCACCTGACTAGACACGAATATCCCTTTCTCGTTTCGCTCTCTCTCCCTTACTTTTCCTGTAGTCGCCCTGTCGCTCAACTCCCGGTTCCTTCACTTTTATTGCAACACGGACTTAAAGGCTGACCGACGATGGAAAATCTTGAATAGAAATGGTTTGACGTAGCTGTCGGACATGTTTTTTCTAGTCGCTCCGCAGATCGCCCCATTCTCTATCGGCGAGGGACCGGCCAATTGGGGCGAACAAGTGTCCGCGATGTGTAGCGTCTTGAAAGGGGACTCACCGATCGAGATACGGTGGAGTCTGAACGGGGAATCGATCACGCGTGCCACCCACCCGGACATAACAGTCACGAAAAACGGGAAAAAAACGTCAGTTCTAATCATCGACTCTGTCACCGCGCACCACGCGGGCCACTATACATGCGTGGCGAGCAACTTGGTGGGATCCGTCAGCCATTCCGCAGAATTAACCGTGAACGGTACTACGAAGTTACACCATTAAAGCATTTCGCACGATCTCCCATTGAAACCTTCCCAAAGTCGATCCTCCACCCCCGCGACTACGTACGCGCGACACCGCGGCGTCTTCGTTGGCTCGTTTGATTTTATTTTCGAGCTCGATCAGGTTCCACGATCGTATCGGTTATCCTCGAATCCGCAGGATCGTCGCGCTTTCAAATTCTTCCACCGACACTTTCTATGTGGTTGTTCGTCTCATAGTCTCTCCGCAGATCGCCCCGATCTCATTCGGCGACGAGCCTGTGAATGCTGGAGACTTGGTCTCGGTGCAGTGCGTTGTGACCAAAGGCGACTCCCCTTTGGAGATCACTTGGACCTTCGATAACCAGCCGATCAGATCCGACCGGATGGACGTAATCGTGTCCAGCTCCGGGAAACGCGTCAAGCAGCTTACCATTGAGTCGGTAGCCGCGAGGCATGCCGGGGAGTACACCTGTGTTGCCTCGAATGCAGCTGGATCGACCTCACACTCGGCCAAATTGGACGTCAACGGTACACGCTTGTCGACGAAACTTGGATACCGTGATATCCCTCACGTCTGCTTCCCGCACAGTGACTAACCTATTCCCCTTACGTACTTTGCATTCCTCCATCAAACCCCCTCGCTCTGTACTTATTTTCTCTCTCGCCTATTTCGCTTCTTTTTCTACGTTCGTCTGAGTTCACCGCACCTCTGCACCCCCTTCAGTTTCTTTTCTCCTATCGTTCGACGTCGACACGCCGTGCTAGCTAGGCGGCGCAATGGACTCTCCGTTTGCAGGCTGACCGCGACGCGAAAGCCATCGAGAAGATCCTTGTTTCTTTCAGTTCTTTTTTTGTCTTTTTCCAGTCATTCCGAAATTAGTGCCGTTCACGTTCGGCGAGAAACCGTTAAATTCGGGTCAAGTAGTAACGGTGCCGTGTGCTGTGGTCGAGGGCGATCAACCCTTGACGTTCCGTTGGACCTTAAACGGTCGTGGTATCTCGCCGCACTCTGGAATCTCGATCGTGGCTCTCGGCGAACTAGGCGCCATACTCACCATAGGATCCGTCCAGGCGACGCACGCTGGAACGTACACGTGTATCGCGGAAAACCTTGCCGGAAGGCACGAGCTCTCGGCCGATCTGATCGTCAGCGGTGCTTAAAAAAATCTCTACACGCAAATATGGGCCTCCTGATTCGAACGAAGCACACTACACGTTGTCTTGTCCCGTCTTACAGCCAGCTCTCCAGTAGCAGTACTTATCCTTGCTTGAGCAACTTTAAAAGACTCCTCTCTTTCTTTTCTTCTTTGGTTTCGCCGTCCCCTGTGGTTCTTTTTTTTCTCTTCTTTTCGACGCCCAGTTTATTTCCGTTTCTCTTGAACGCAGCCCCTACAGAACTGTACCAACGATACCGCGGCAAGTGTCGCGACGAGCAAATCGGGTTGCGGGCCTCGGACGGGGTCGAACGATTCTAATCCTCGTGGTCGAGGTTCGACGCGGCCGATCTCACCCTGCGAAAATGAAACGTCTATTTTCTCCTGTTCCACTGTAATCTGTGCCTGACTCTAGAGTCTATCTGTCTCTATCTCTCGGCAGTCGCTCCGCATCTGCAGCCGTTCTCGTTCAGCGAGGCCAACTCCGGCGATCTGATAATCGTCCATTGCGCGGTCGTAAAGGGCGACACGCCGATTTCGCTCAAGTGGTTGTTCGGGGGACGCCATTTAGAAGTAGGCGACGGAGTGGGTATCACCGCGTTGGGGGATAGAGTGTCCGCACTGACGATCCCCGCTGTCAGGGGAGAGCACGCCGGAGAGTATGCTTGCGTCGCCGATAATCCAGCCGGTCGTGCTAGGCACAGCGCCCATCTCAAAGTGAATGGTACAGAATACAAGATCACGCACGAAATGTTGATGGTGTCCGGCAGATAAAGAGAGCACAAACGCGTGGCATCGAAAGGATTGGAAACCGGCATGATGTTGTATTCAGTCTTGATATTGACGCGTAGCCATTGGACGCGCCGCTGTTATGCGTTTTACGTGTTACGTTGCGTTTCGTTACGTATTATTCGGCCCGGTGAAAGAGAACGATGTTTTGTTTATTAATTGAGCGACTGTGTATCGTGCTCTATGCGTGAGTCGTAGCTCGAGTAGTAGTCGTAATTTGAAACAGAACGAACAGAACGTCTCTACCACTGTCTGCTGTTGATTGTTGTAATAGCGTACATATATTGAATATTGTTTTTTGGAAAGTCTGCATTTGCTCGACTGTCCATCCTTCTTTCTTACATATAATTATCTTCCCGCATCGTTTGTTTCGGAGCATCATCGTTTAGGTAGGTCGCTCGGCCGAGTGTAGCTTTTGGACCACAGTCCCACTCTCGTTATCCTTGGGCTACCATGATCAAAGGTAATTTGTCCGTAGTTCAGGACAAGCTGAAGTTTCCCCCCGTTCACACCCAGGCCCAGTTCTTTTTCTTTTCTCTCTTCTTTTCTCCGTACACACCTGCGTACATTGTCGTTCACACGCTGCCACTTTCTGTTTCTTCCTTGCTTCCTTTGTTTCTCTCTGCCTCTGTCTATCTTTACCAAGTCCCCCCCCCCCCCTTTCGTCCGTTGCGAGTTTCTCTATCGAAATCCAACGAGTCTCGTGGAGAACGAAACGAGAGGGTACGCTGGAGCGGGCAGCTAGTATTTCGATACCGATCGTTCTCAATGACAGTAGCAGAGGGGCGCGTGAAGTAGGTTTTCGTGGCAGGAAAGAAAGAGGACTACCGAGAGATCGGGCGAAAGATAAGAGTCGTGAGAGCGTTGCCTCTCGCGAATCGTAGGATACGCAACGAACCGATGAAAGTCGCCGATGAATGTGACCACGAGACTGGCCAGTGTAAACCACGAAGGGATCGGAGAAGCGCGTACCGTGGATCTAGCTAGGGACTATCATTCCAGTCTTGCCACGGATCAAACCGTTCGATTTCGGGGATCAGCCGATCTATGCGGGGCAGGCCGCCCAATTGGCGTGCATGGTGTTGGTGGGTGACACCCCTATCAATATAACCTGGACGCACGAGGACCATCCTCTGTCGCAATTCATGGGATACAGCGTCGGGAAACTTGGCCCACGGACGAGTATCATGCTGATCGAGCCGGTAACACCGGAGCACGCTGGACGTTACACGTGTATCGCCAGCAATCCGTCCGGCAAGGCGATTCACGAGGCGACATTGCGAGTTCATGGTTAGGGCAAGAGTAATGGGAACATTGAATGATACATACTAATGGTTGAACGATGATCGAATAAGTCGGAATGAAAAGCAACCGCGCCGGACGCCCGTGAGAGTATTTGATTGCAGGCTTGATTGATGCATCTTCATCGTTGCCGAAGTTGTCGTGTTTCCTTGGCGAAGCTTTCTGGATTTCAATTCTCAGCGGAAACGTTTGACACCACAGCGTGTTGCTTTCGTCACCGGGGACGACACTCTTGCGCGCCGTTCCCACTCTCTTTCTCTCTTTTCAACTATTCTTCTAATCTATCTTCTGTTTCTGTCCAATGATCATTCTGTATATACCTGTCTGTCTATTTATTATTTCCATTTCTTCTGTGCTTTTCTATCAAAACCTATTCTGGCCCCGCCTATATTTATCAGCCGAGTAGCAAACGCAAAGTCACGCCCAGAGTCCTACCTGTCCCCCCCAGCAAATTGGTTGAGCTTGACCCGCATCGTACTTGTGGCTAAGTATTTCGCCTCGTTTGATTAGCCTGTCTCGTTGTCATGCTCATCGTCGCTAATTTCTTCGACGACACTTTTCGTTGGCTTTCCAGTTGTTTTTATCGCCGCGACAACAGATCCAGGCACACGATCAGGAATACACAACACATTCTCGTTCTCATCGCGCGACTCTCATCTCGTTACAGACTCCACGTGTTATTCGAACACTCTCACTGAAATACCGAACAATGATCGGTGGATCGTCGCGATTGATTTCCAAGCGATTCCCTGGGTATTACGATCGAGCTGTGTCTCTCATGGTTATATTCGAGTGTCGATTTATTATACCTCACCGTACCCCCGTCGCGCAATAACGTGTCCCTGTTCCAAGATGACCGACCGACCATCCAATCACCCTTAAAAATCACCCTATCAACCTGTACCACGTGAACCTGTGAAAAAACACCTGCTCCACCTTATCACCATACCACCTTCGCCCTTGCCTCTCACCACACGTCTCGCCTTGTTCATTTTTTTACATTACATTCGTAGACTCGTAGTCGATATATATTTTAACACGCACGCCACTTTTCCTTAGACTAACCATAGATTATTTCTGAAGCGGTGCAGCATGATGAGCCGTGCTCGAGTATCATAGTAGTCCTAGTATCTCTTGCATGCGCGGTGCGAGCTCCTTCTGAGCCGCAGCCGCAGTCTTTTCTATCTGCCTGTTGACCTTCTTTCTGTTTGTGCAGTAGTTACCCGCATAATCATCTCGAATACCCGCATGATAAATTTTCGCAATGTTGTCGCAGTTGCGGGAGCGAGTCGCGTTTTGTTCAGCACGCGATGAAACTGATTGTCGTGATCTTTAGTCGATATATACATTTTTCCTTTTAATAAAACGATATTTCAAAAAAAGGAGAAAAATTAAATAATTGGAAATTAGCATCAGTTCTACGATTCTGATGAATCTGTGAAGACTAAAGATCGCGATGCGACTGACTCCCGAATTAACTGCCGATTTGTTGGTGCGCCGGGAGAATATTTTGAATAACTCTGATATTCTGTAACAGTACCTCCACGCTGGATTCTGGAACCCACCGATAAGGCATTCGCTCAGGGATCTGACGCACGCGTCGAATGCAAAGCCGACGGTTTCCCCAAGCCCCAGGTCACATGGAAGAAGGCTGCTGGTAAGTATTTCCAGCTCGACAAGTACAGCAATATCTCCCTAACAACTTCATCTAATGCATCCTTCTTTTCTCTACCAAAGGGGATACGCCGGGCGATTACACTGACTTGAAATTGAGCAACCCGGACATTAGCGTCGAGGACGGCACACTTTCTGTCAATAATATTCAGAAGACAAACGAAGGATACTATCTCTGCGAGGCCGTAAACGGAATTGGCGCTGGACTTTCCGCAGTTATTTTCATCTCAGTTCAGGGTAAGTCACTCACTCCCGACAATTTTTATCGTTATCACCGGACTTTCAACGACCGTTCCTGTATTATATTCGTCGCAGCTCCGCCCCACTTCGAAATCAAGCTGAAGAATCAGACCGCTCGACGTGGCGAACCGGCCGTTCTCCAATGCGAGGCTCAGGGCGAGAAACCGATCGGCATCCTGTGGAACATGAACAACAAGAGGCTGGACCCGAAGAGCGATTCCCGCTACACCATTCGAGAGGAAATTCTGGACAAGGGTGTATTGTCCGACCTGAGCATCAAGAGAACCGAGAGAAGCGACTCCGCCCTGTTCACTTGCGTTGCAACTAATGCATTCGGCAGCGATGACACTAGCATCAATATGATCGTACAAGGTTCGCGTCGTCCTCGAAACGAAATGAATACCCCGCTCTCGATGCGATAATAATTGATCGATAATTGTTGCAGAGGTTCCCGAAGTTCCATACGGCCTTAAAGTATTAGACAAATCTGGAAGATCGGTTCAATTGTCCTGGGCAGCGCCGTACGACGGAAACAGCCCCATGAAGCGTTACGTAATCGAATACAAAATCAGCAAAGGCTCCTGGGAAACTGACATCGACAGAGTACTGGTACCCGGCTCTCAGCAGAACGTAGCTGGAGTTTTCAATCTGCGACCCGCCACCACTTATCATCTGAGAATCGTAGCCGAGAACGAAATTGGTGCCTCCGATCCGTCCGACACCGTGACAATTATCACGGCCGAAGAAGCTCCCAGCGGCCCACCGACCTCAGTCCGTGTCGACGCTCTTGACCAACATACTCTGAAGGTAACGAATTGCATCTATCACTGGAACTTTAAGGCAGAAAAACGTCTGGCGCGTCGAACGAAATGGTATTCATGCATCGATTTCGTTAGGTAACATGGAAACCACCCCCACGCGAAGACTGGAACGGCGAGATCCTTGGATACTACGTTGGCTACAGACTGTCCTCTTCTGAGAAACCCTATATGTTCGAAACCGTCGACTTCTCTAAGGAAGATGGAAAGGAGCATCACCTGCAGATCATGAACCTTAAGACCTACACCCAATACAGCGTCGTCGTGCAAGCCTTTAACAAAGTTGGATCGGGACCAATGAGCGAGGAACGAAGACAACACACTGCCGAAGGAGTACCCGAACAACCGCCCCACGACACTACCTGCACCACCTTGACTTCTCAGACCATCAGAGTTTCCTGGATGTCACCCCCTCTTAGCGCAGCCAATGGAGTCATTACTGGATACAAGGTACGGAAATGGTCTCACTCAGTGCGAATGAATTTGTAAATTGCGAAGGAATTTATCATATCTTTTTTTCGCAGGTTATTTACGGACCCTCCGACACCTGGTACGATGAGAACTCCAAGGATACCAAGATCACCTCTTCTAGCGAGACCATTCTGCACGGATTGAAGAAATACACTAACTACAGCATGCAAGTTCTGGCTTTCACCTCCGGTGGTGATGGAGTTAAGTCCGCACCTATTCACTGCCAAACCGAACAGGACGGTAAGCCAAGCACCCGTAGAGACTCAGTACGAGTGAAGCATCGCAGCAGACTCTTTTTACGAAGCCATAATTTAATTGTTTACAGCCCCCGAAGCTCCGATTGCGATCAAAGCTCTCGTCATGTCTGCTGAATCTATCCTCGTATCGTGGCGTCCGCCAAGCCAGCCAAACGGAGTGATCACCCAGTATATCGTTTACACCAAGGCAGACAACACAGAGGAGCCCACTAGCCAGAAAGTACCGCCGAACCAATTGACTCACGAGGCATCCGGATTGGATAAACAACGTAGATACGACTTTTGGGTAACTGCTAGCACTAACATCGGCGAGGGAGAGGCTTCAAAGATCGTGGCACTGGCACCCAGCGTTCGTGGTATTCTACCCGTTCCTCGAGTTCATTATTTATCTTCTTCTCGTCTTCTTTCCTCGCGATAATATCTCGGGTGGTTCGTTTCAGTACCGGCAAAGATCGCATCGTTCGACGACAAGTTCACGGCCACCTACAAAGAAGACGTGAAACTACCCTGTCTAGCTGTCGGTGTACCCGCCCCGGAAGTAATATGGAAAGTACGAGGCGCCGTTCTCCAACCCAGCGACAGATTGCGACAGCTGCCCGAGGGATCTCTGTTCATCAAGGAAGTCGATCGCACGGACGCTGGCGAGTATTCTTGCTACGTTGAGAACTCGTTCGGCCACGACACAGTCACTCATCAACTGATCGTTCATGGTGAGCCACAGACACAGTTTGACAGCGATAGATTTCAGTTTACTATCATTTTTTTCAAGCGGAAGGAACAACTGATTGTCGTGCAATGCTATCTTGCAGCTCCCCCTCACTCGCCGCAAGTCACACTGACCGCTACCACGACCAACTCTCTGACAATGAAACTGAGACCCCACCCTACGGATAATGCACCGATCCACGGATACACTATTCACTACAAGCCGGAATTCGGCGACTGGGAAACCGCGCAGATCAGCTCCACGGCACAGAAATATACTCTTGAGAATCTGTGGTGCGGCTCCAGATATCAGATCTACGTTACCGCGTACAATGGGTAATTATCTGTGCATTCGAGAACGTACGAGTAATGACTGCGAGATAGATGAATTTATATACTATTATCGCGTTAGAATTGGAACTGGCGACCCCTCTGACATGCTCAACACACGTACCAAGGGCTCGAAACCAATTATCCCCGAAGCTGCCAGATTCATTGAAGTTTCCACGAACAGTATTACCCTTCACCTGAGTGCCTGGTCCGACGGTGGCTGTCCTATGCTCTATTTCGTCGTCGAACACAAGAAGAAGTACGAGAGACATTGTATAATACGATCGATGAAAATTCCATTTGGTTCATGATAATTATATATAAACGTGTTGTTCCAATGTGATCCAGGCACCAACAGGAATGGAATCAAGTATCGAATAACGTGAAACCCGGTGGAAATTTTGTCGTGTTGGATTTGGACCCTGCTAGCTGGTATCACTTGCGTGTTACTGCACACAACAATGCTGGTTTCGCCGTAGCCGAGTACGAATTCGCAACGCTGACCGTAACCGGAGGTATGCATAGAGAAACTGATAGCGACAGCGGCACACTCGTAGTCGGTGCTAATGGTGGCTGGATTCTATGGTCGCCATATTTTTTGTTCCAGGCACCATTGCACCGGCCCGCGAACTACCTGACGTGAACGGTGGTGGCAACGACGAAGATCCGATGAAAATTTTCATGGCTAACTTAAATCTGGTCGTGCCCGTGGTAGCAGCTATTCTCGTTATAATCGTTGCCGTCATCGTGATCTGCGTCCTAAGAGGAAAGGGCCACGGTAGTGATAAAGGTAACTGAGAGCTCTTTTCTTTTATTGTTTCGACGAACAGGTACGATCGCACCACCGGTACGCAACGGCGGTAACGATAAAACGGACGTCAGGCGTTATTTCCCCTGGTTGCCTAGCTGGCTCGACGTGAACGTGGTAGTGCCGGTCGGAGCTACGGTCGTTGTGATTATTGTAGGCATAGTGGTGATTTGTGTCGCGCTATCTAGGAGAACTCGAGGCCCGGAACAAACACGGCTGCGAGGTATCTCATCAGCCGACGAGAAATATTACGAAGGACAATGTATACCAATTTTTTTTTATTATTTTAACTTGCTAAGTAGTGAAAATGCATGGAAGTTTGTCAGAAGAATAATTTCCCTCGACGGTAGGGACAGATTAATTCGTTGGACAATTGCAACGGACTAGAACTTGTATGGAAATTATTTATCTGACGATCGATCCACGCGTTCGCCGCCCTACTTTCGGACAATCCTTTGATCGCTAGTTATCCCATTGTAGGTGTCGGTGGACCAACAGTGAAATCAAGTACCGAATTGTTTAAGCGTCGTTGCTCCTTCGATTTATCCATGCATTGTTGACTTATCTTTTTAGACGACGTAGTGTATCAGCAAACCGGAGTCGGCGGTGCCACCCTCGACAAACGCAGACCCGATCTTCGCGACGAACTTGGTTACATCGCACCGCCAAACCGTAAATTGCCCCCCGTTCCCGGTTCCAACTATAACACCTGCGATCGCATCAAGCGAGGTACAGTGATAAGTAAGCCACAACTGCCAACAATATGATTTCTAGCTAAACTCCAATTATTGTCTAGATGTTGTCGCATCGGCACGATAGTTTTATCGTTTTTATTTTACGTGACACGCAATCGGATCGCACATCTGACACAACTTTAGACCACACTGTTGCCAGACATGTCAATGAAACGATAACACACGTATACACCAGACACATCATCCATACACGCGTCAATTATAGCCCTTGCCAGTTGTTTCATTGTTTGCCTCGCTTCGAAATGTTTTTTCTATACGTAACCGAGATGTATGCCCCACGGGAACGGTTATCTCCCACCCTTAATTTGCGCTTATCAACACTCGCTGCGCGTACCATTCATCGATACGCCCTGACCGATCGCCCTGTTCACCCTGATGACTCCGTGAATCGTCAAAGAAATCAATCGCCCCGATATGGCAGCAAGCCAAATCCCAACATTGGTAAGCGTCAGTCAGTCGTACGACCTTTGTAGTATATGTTCGATAGGTGGAACAGGCACGATAAGGAGCCACTCGACGTGGGATCCCAGACGACATATGTACGAGGAATTGAATCATTGTCCGCCGAACCGAAGATGTCCACCACCGCCGCGTATGGGCAGTGCCGAAGGTCTCCCCCACAGAGGTTGGTAAAAGTAGTTAAAGACCCGAACGAAGCGCTCTTTCTCCTTCGTGTCGCCAACGACGACACTGCGTCTACCGCGAGACCGCAATTACTAACCCGTATTCGGTGAAGATGCTGACTGGTTGCAGTCGGTTTTCGTAAGTCCTATCCGTACCACGGTACGCACACACCGTGCTGACGCAGCCGTCACCCTTTCGATGTTTGCACGCCCTCGCATGCCTGCGCTCTGGTACCCTTTTCTTTCGCAAACAGACGAACACGATGCACTCGTACAACACACCGTTACTTCGATTCGTTCCACTTCTTCGTACGAAACAGGTCCAATTTTGTCACTTGCTTGATTCTCGGCTTGGAAAACGTTTTCGTGCACAATATTTGCTTTAAATGGGAGGATCGAGCGGATATCAATGGACCTGTATTCGTCTGACTAACATGCATGACACTTTCAATAAACAAGAACGAGGGAAGAGGAATAAAACAGGAATGCAAATACGTAGGTACCCGATGATTCTAGCGAAAGTCACGACTGCACGAGACCAACACCTGCAAACCATTGTCCTCGATACAACGACATGATCTCGTACAATGAGTAGATTACTTCGACTAGGCCTATAATGGCAGTGTCTACCCTGGATAATCGCTTATTACAGGCATGGAGGACGAGATCTGCCCGTACGCTACCTTCCACCTTCTTGGATTCCGCGAGGAAATGGACCCCACCAAGGCTATGCAATTCCAGACTTTCCCTCACCCTGGCAATGGACACTCTGGCACTATGGGGCCACACGTTGGACATCCTACCACTGCCTCTGCCCATAGCCGCTCCGGATCCCAATCTATGGTACCAGAACGATACTTCCCCAATGGTTTAGTTTAATCTGTCACCAAAAACCGACAAATGTCATTTAGTCTCTTTTCCAGCCACGACAAAACGGACGCTACTCTCGAGTCCCGTCCCAAGGAGGCGGCAGCGGAACTCACAATGTTTTCTCCCCCGAATACGACGACCCGGCAAACTGTGCACCGGAGGAAGATCAGTACGGTTCCCAATACGGGCAATACGGCGCTCCCTACGATCATTACGGATCCCGCGGCTCCGTTGGACGTCGCAGCGTAGGATCCGCCCGCAACCTTCCCGTTTCTGGATCACCTGAACCACCACCGCCGCCGCCAAGGAACCACGACCAGAACAATTCCAGCTTCAACGACAGCAAGGAGAGCAACGAAATCAGCGAGGCAGAATGCGATCGTGACCAACTCGTTAACCGCAACTACGGCGGTCAGTACAAAGAACCGTGATCGAGTAGAGGATCGGAAAGTTGAATTACGACGTCAATCAATATTCGATTACTCGTTAACTAAGGGCAATGTTGTCGCATTGCTTTCGTTCGAGTCGATCTTACGTGATTTCGTTTCGTACATTCGCCCTTCGTCTTCTATCGCCGCTCGTACTTACGCAGTAGATAATATAGGCATGCCGAACGAGTCACGAACGACGAGAATGAACCGGGACACTCGTTGCGGAGTCTGTGTATCTAATCGTTTTAGCTTTCACAATTTGCATGCTACGTGTCGTCGTAGTAGTTTACCGTTGTGTCAATCGTGCCGTGTGTTTTTCTATTTCAGTGAATGCTCGCGGCAAGGACGGCATGACCACCGAGGAGATGCGTAAACTCATAGAGAGGTCAGTAGAGATCGAGTGAGTTTGGTTAACGGTGTGCGAATTAAATGCATCGCCGTTCATGCCGCTGTGTCTCGAGCGATTTCTTGCCTCGGGAACTGTCATTGACTTTCTCGAACGTAAATTGGCCAACTTCCTCGTTTAGTCGCTTAAACTTTCGCTGAACAAAAGAACGGCACCAGGCTCTTGTCTCTCGGAATACTATGCTAGATCGTACTCTTGACCTTCCCGTCAATTTTTCTTTACACCATTGGCACTTTCGTATCTGAATCTAGACCAATTGATATTCCGGTTGTCCCAAAATGCTAATGGCGATCGAGTGCACGGTGGTTTCGCTATGAACCCTGTATAATCCTTTGACCACCTGTTTAACGAAACACTGACTTTTTCTTGTTTCATGACTCTTTACGCAGGAAGCCGTAAGTTCGCTAGACAATAATCAGTAATAATAATTGAACCGCAGGATGCATTCTTGTAACGACATTGTCGCGTTAGAGATGGTCCTCCGAAAGCTTTAGAAGTTGCGTTAACTTTGATCTTAGCTAGTATTTATGGCCACGAGAATATAGGTCAGTCAATGCTTCGACAGCGTCGCTTCCATACCAACGACAATCAGATCTCTACCTGGGTCGAGTAACGCTTACTAAAAAATGAACCATGTGTTTGCATGCGATTTTCGTGATAACAACAGCGTGTGATAATTCCTAGGCAACACTAATTTTCCACTAGATGAAGCCGATGGTATACGACTGCGAACGATACCATATTTATTTCCGCTACAGCTGTCGCTCCTGTCGTTGCTACAGATCCTGCTGCCCATTGCCGTCGGTGCTACTACCAGCTTTAACCACCGCTATAATATATTTCTGTTGTCGTTGTAACTAATACAGCAACCCATTGTGATTAATGTTGACTCGCGATTGAGGCTAGTGCATGGCACCGCTGAAACCACGTGCAGATTGTTTTCACTCACTATCCTCCAGCCGCATAAAATTTAACGGGACGAACGTGAAAGCAACTGTACGTGGACACCGCATTAGATAGTTGCTGCTGCTCAGGATGGAGACGTTCCTATACGGGGGTTGGTATTAAAAATATAAACTCCATGTTACAGAAACGAAGCCCCCGGCCGGCAAACCGCCGGCGGCCACGGCGGTCACGGGGGACTCCTCACACCCTACGATACTGTGGCAGTGTAACCTGTAAATCATCTTCCGTGGTCTTCCGTCTCTCTCGCCGCCCCGTCATCGAACACTCGAGAGAAGCGGAACGAATGCGAACGCTAACTCTTCCCCCGGTGCTGTCGTCGGTTCAATTTGCAACGATTTACCACAAAAATTACCATCGTCGCGAGTAGATAGATTCGGTCCATCGTATTATCAGGTGTGCACTCGTTGACCCCTTCAATTCAACAGAATCGACCGCGTTACAAGCGTCGACGGTATTTGCCTTCTGAAGGGACCGTTTACTTCGTCCTCGACCATATCGTTTTCTCCCCGTTTCTGGGCCTTTACACTATTTCGATCTCGCGTTTTCCTTTCGTACAGCTCACTAGTTCTTGCTCAATGTCTGACAAGGCCATGTTACGAAACTGCCAAATTCATCGACTGCCGAACCAGACGACGTAATCATTTTTATTCGTTAGGCAACATAGCGTGTCATCGCGTGTAACTGTCTACCAGCTTCGGTCTATCGTGGACGAGTGTATCACTGAAAAGCGAACACACCCGGCATGTTCGTGGACGTTAAGAACGCGACCGGAATCCGGACCGCGACGCGTGCTCTCGGCGACGGTGAATATCATGGGGGTTTTTTGGCGTGATGTCCTAGGTTACAATTGTCGCTTCCAAGCGCCACGAGTCACGGGATGTACACACGAGATACACTAGTTACTCGCTTTTTAAGTCATGGTTGTGCCACACTGCCGCTCCCCGCAGGCATATGATATTATACGTACATATATATGATACTATACATATATACGATTTATAATTTCGAAACGAAGGTTGTGTACCCCCATTTTGGTGATCGACGATCTTGAGTCTCGACGTCGCGGAGAACAAATTTAGGAGCACTGGTCTTTGCGACAGTGTCGCAGAGAGTGCGTCGTCGTTGTCGTTGTCGTCGTCGTAGCAGTAGTCAGGCAACAGGTCGCATCGATGCTGCGGTAGCGTCTGAACGATATTTCTTCCACCGTGCGTGTCGAACGGGCAAAAATTCGCGAGAGATCTTCATCGCCGATCGACCTATCCGCAGGAGGAACGCGACGCGCCCCAAATCTTCAAGCACGATATGATACGGAACGTTAACCGACCACGTCATTACACACCACACCACACGCCACTACATTAAAGAGGAGAAGAAAACGCGCAAGCACACACCACGCTCGCTGTCGATTTTTAATCGTCCTATATAATATTTAGTCCGCTGTACACACACATATATTCGCAAGCTAATCTCGATCAATTATGAACGTACGTAAATTTAACGATACATGCGACGATGATATTAATACGTGTAAGCAATTCGAGCAAGTACCGATTTAAACGTAAGTAGGCATAAGTCGGACGGATGGTCGCGAGGTGCGCCGTTTCTCTTTCGTTGAATGGTGTTGCGTCGAGTGTAGATAGAATACAAAAATCATAGCCGCGGGTAAATAGAGCGCGATTGGAAATCGGTTAATGGAACATAGTTCGTACGAATGTATGTATAATCCTGTAGCTCGATGCGACGCCAGGACCCGGTTACGGCGCTTGTCTCATAGTTCGTTTTTCTCACAATACTATTTAGATATATAAAAATATAAAAATATATAAATATATATATATGCATATATATATAGATGTATATGTATATATACATATATATTGACGTTCATATACATACGTTGTAAGTAGGTATGTCTAGGTGTCGCATTTATTTGCCGAGGCGATGCTCGAGTGGTACACCAGTTGAACTTGGTCACGGGCGAAGAATGCCTCGTCGTTGACGATGGGGTAGTGCCGGGGTACTTTGGCCGTGAACGCGTGATTCTTTTTCTCTAACTTACGTTTTGTATCACTGGCTGCGACTCCGCTCGCCGACGTACTTTTACTCATCGATGTGATTTTAAAGGCTGCGCAAAAGTCTCGTGTCTCGTGTATGTGTTACGATCGCGCTCTACCACATTAATGTAGCCATATCCAAGTCACCTTTTACGAAATGTATATCACGTTTTACTCACGTAACGCTCACGGAGCTTTTCGCTTTGAAGCTTTGGAAACTTAACGCGACGAAAAAAAGGAACCGAAAGATATTTAACTCATTCGATATTATCCGTACAATCGACTTCACATGCGCCCAAGCGTACTGTGGGGCTGTCGAGATTAAGTAAGGAAAGAAAAAGAGAAAAAAGAAAAAAAAACGTGATGTCCACGAATTGTCGCATAGCTTTCTTCAATTATCGATTGAGAATATAATGGTCGTTTATCGTTATGGTTTGTGTGATCGATCTGGTATCGTTTCTCTTTATAAGGTTTAATGTTATTTTTAAAGATGCTGTGAAACGGTCGGTGCCGCCGTCCGCGTTAGACGTGTATATTATGCTTTGTTCATTGAAAATATTGGGTATTCGTTTCCGTGCAACAACGGGGCGGTTCTTCGAGCTTCTCCCTCGGCGGGGCGCGTATCGTTTTCATTTTAGGTTGCAGACTCGGGACATTTCGTAATTAGTACCCTGTGTTGCGCTCAGTGCTCGCCTTTAAATTGGCTGTAAGTTTGCATTCTCATACAACGATACTCGTATTTCTCCGCGTTCGTAGGGACTCGAGGATCCGCTCGCAGTACACCGTTTCCTCAGTACTACTACTTTATGTTTTTGTACCAAAGTCGTAGCATCTAACTTTACGTTAAATAAATAAAACCAAAAAAAGAGAACAACTGTTTGTCTATAATTCCAGAACCCTACAAATTTATTGATAATCCCATCGACGTGCCAGGGCAACGAGTCCATGCTTTCGTTAAATAGTGCGTGAAACTGGTTGAAAGCTAGCATTTATATTGTTCGTTCAATAGATAAATGTATATTTCATTAGAGAACAAAAGCAAAATGCCGTACGTTTACTCGTACAAACGCTTTATGGATTTATTTGTAAGGAGTCGCGGTCAAATTCCGCCCGCACAATATGGTGACATTTGAAGACTGTTTGTCCAGTGATAACTTGTCGTAGTTGGTAACATCATTTGTTCGCACGATGGCGTCTGGCGGTGGTACGTACCGTTTATTTTGCTTTTTATCATTTAATAGGTAACGTTGAACGATTCGTTTTGGAAGAGAATTTATGGTAATAGCAACGTCGACTAATTTGTTGTTCTCGCAACAGCAGAGAATACAACTGAAGAAAGGACTGAGCCAGCGACGCCGGCACAACCCCTCACCAATGTTGTGAGCGAAACAGCGCACGTAAGATAGATAACCTACAAATCTAGGCGTAACCTATTCTGCCACTATTCTCTCGATATCGTCCCTCGTCCCGATATTTCCTAAGACGCCCGTATCAATTCACGTGCTCCCCTCGCCCCACATTATTTCTGTTCATCCTAATTTGTAATTTATCGAATGCTCAAAAAACAATTTGACATTTCCCGCCAAACTAATGACAGCTGTTTTGTAAATATTTGAGGTTGTCTTTACACAAACAGCGATAAAATATTTCACGTTTTAAACCAGTTTAATATTTTGCCTCTACTAGTAATCCATCATAGATACTTGCAACGTGATGTGACCGTTGCCTTTTTACAAATCACAAGATACGTACATAACAATAAAGGGTTTCTAGATTAACGAAGAAAATGTTAACACTTACCTTATGCTACTGCGCTGCTTTCTATTGTTACAGAGGATACTAGCAATGAATAAGGATTCCGATCTGTCCGGTGCACCACCAAAGAAGTCACGCGTCGAAGTGCAATCTCTTCCCACGAGGCAGTACTTGGATCAGACTGTAGTTCCAATTCTCTTACAAGCGTTATCCAGTTTAGCAAAGGAGAGACCCGCCGATCCCATTAACTTTCTGGCCGGGTATCTGCTGAGGAATAAAAGCCAATACGACAATGGTGAATCTCCGCCGACTAGTCAATGAACTGCCTATGCATTTATAACTATGTGATGAAAATTGACGAATCGTTTACAAACATTTATTGAAATTTCTTAGGAACATATTCAAGCCGGGCAAGGTGTATCTGTGTAATTTCAAATTAAATAAATATGTATTAGCTTTTTATCATACGATCAACTTTTTGTTAAGTTAATAAACTTCCCGTATTTGAATACTTGCCCACGTACTTGTTTCTTTACTATTCTATAGAGGTTAATGACGATTCACATTCATCATTACGATTAAAGTATGCAACGGTATGAATAGTTCGTACCTGAAAGAAGCGCTCAATTAAATTGCGAAGCCTCCGGCAAAATTATTACAGGAAACTCTGCTGACTGCGTGTGCTTCGCATCGATCGATAAAAGCGAGAACGGTCGATATCGTTGGTCCAATAAATCGAGATGAGTCCTCCGGTGTTCGCGTCGATTTTAATTGGACCGGCGATTTAATTGGATGCAATTAAATGTAATCGCCCCATGAATCGGCATCAAATTTATCTCAAAGTACTATAACGTCGGTAACTTGCACGCGACACGCGGCTTTCGATCATTCATTTTAAATTCGTTCCGGACCGGAAGTACTGCGTTGATTTTTTCACTCCTAAATTTGCGCAGCTAGCTCGCGCGTGTACGCGTATACGTTATAGCCGGATGTCGTTCAGTTGTCAGTTCGTCGAGCGTAGTGTCGCAACGTTCACGGTTTAACTGTGCGGGTGAATCGTAACAATCGAGAAGAAAGAAAATTCGTGCACATTCCAGATAACGCTGCGGCGCGGTACAAAACGACGACAACGAGGAGATATCGAGGTAATTTCGTGGCGAACAATTCGCACGGCGGCATCATTGTACCCAGTCCAATTAACAAGGCGACCGTCTATTCTTGTCCCACGTATATCACCTTGTATCCCCGATACGGCTGCCGCCGTGCTTTTGCCATACTCTTTGTATTACCTTTATTTTCTATCTTTTGTTGTACTCTCCAAATAGAAGCTTTAATGTCAACATATTTTCGTGTTAAACGGGTTCGAGTGAATTTACCGTGGAAATTCTTGGAGATTGAACCACATGGCGATATAGGGTTATTTTAGCATACACATTCATGCGTAATTGAGACACTTCGCGTACCATACTGTACGGAAACCGGAGTATAGCACGACAGCGTTGAAGTTACATTATTATTTCCTTCGCATCGAAACCGGCGGCACGTTTCGCGGGCTAGAATGTAATTTACTATTAACGCACACTTACCGCGCACGCATAAAGAACGTACGGCGAATAAACTGAGGACATAGTTAATGGGCGAACCGTGTCACGGCTTTCGTCGTGCGCGCACAATCTGCAGATTCACGCTCGCACGGCCACACGGTGGCTCGGTTCAATTGGCACGCATATTGGAATTCTATTAGCGAGATTACCGACAGTAATTGCTCGGTTTGGCGCAATATCGTAGGCTCGTCTGTACCCATTCAGCATCGGTAGCAAGCGTCAAACGCGGATTAAGCGTGCGTCTTGTGTCGCGACTGCGGCAAGGCGGGTGCATTATAGTCCTCTGCTGTGTGCCTGGTAGTAGTCGTGGCGGCTTCCTGAATGTCGGTTCGGCTGGAATGTATCATGGATTGCGAATTTGAATATGCACGGTTACATTAGCCGGGGTGACTCGCGTCAAAGGATCGGGTCGTTCGGGTTGAAATTACTGGAGTCGTTTGGTTGAGTTGGCGCGGCGCGTTCTCCTGTGAAAATTTAATCGAAAGTTCCTTCGACGGGCGAGGAAATGAAAGTTGAGCATAGGTGCTGAAAGGGAGGGAAAAAGGAGGTGCACGAGGTGTGCCGTGTTTCGTCGAGGAACGAAGGAAACTCGCAAGTCCGCGGACTTCGAAGGGTGGAAAACGATTTGCCGGCAGCAAAAGTGCGGGACTTTGCCCAAGTTGCGGCAAGATTTTTTTAAATTTCTGTCTTCGAACTGAATTCGGATTATATAAAAATTTTTCTCCATTATTGGAAACTCCGCCGCAGCTTTCTGTCCTGCTCCCCCCCCCCCCCACCTCCCACCTCCCCCTCCCACCCAGGGCGATCTCACTGTGTCGGAGTAAGGGAAATAATGCTTACCGAGCAGATTCACGCGGACTAAAGCCCTCTTTCTCTCGTATTTTTTGCCACGCTAGAATTCTATCTGATAACCGGAAAGTTCTTTGGCATTCTTTTTTTCTCTCACTGTTTTCCACCAGCCCCTTCACCGTGTTTCAGTTTTTACTTTCTTTCTCGTTTTACTTTATCCGTGAAAGATGATATACCGATATTTTTCCTCGGCCGCGCACCGACGCAGCTCGAAACAATAAATACCGGTTGCATTTAGCTCCAGTTACGATTATTAAGCGCATTAAGCGTCGGATTTCAAAGTGACGAGCCGTTGTAACGTTAAATTTCGAATCGAATATGTGGGCGTTCGCGGCTGGTAATTGAAAGCTCAACTAGACGCTAGTGTTCCTCCGCGAGAATTCTTTCCGGAAGTCCAGCGGGCACGGCGCGACGATCGTGGATTCAGTGAAAAGTTGGTAGAAACCCGTGGAAGTCCGACGGGCGGGGCCCAAGGATCGTAGCTTCGGCTGAAAGTCGGTGAGAACCTGCAGAAGTCCAGTGTGCACAACCCCGAAGGCTTTAATCAGCCTGACGGAATACATGCAGTCCGTAAAGAACCGTATACAAAAATTGCGACTGTCTTCCCCGGGTGTGTGTTCCTTCTGCGTCTGCTCCTTTCTCTGAATTATCTTGCGGTTCCTCGCTCGCGGGGCCACAGATTTTCATTTCAGATCTGGCTCCGGCACAGTGCAGACGAGAAAATAGAAGTCTCTTCCCGTTGATTTCAATCTGTTTGACGGTCCTCTCCTCGCTCCTTCTCGCTTCCCGGAGCGTCGCGGTGCTCGATTCCGGCGCACCGCGTCGGTACCCGAAGACGAGACAAGATCCGCGACGCAGGGAACCGTTATCGCGCCACGGCATCTTGCCGGCTATTTCATGCCCTCGTTTCTTTTCTTTCGTCCGAATGCGCGCTGTTTCCCCCGAACTTATTGGACCCGTGGAGACGTTTCCCCGAAGGACATTGATGCGCAATTACGCGAAAGTCCGTCGACACGGTTGCGTAAACTCGCGAACGTTCAGCTCGTGAATCGTTTCCCGTGAATGGCGCATTTTCTTTTATCGCTATGTAGATTGGCAGGGACGGGAACGGTGGCTATCTCATTGTTCGACAGACTTGTTTATTATGACACAAGGGGAAGCTTCGCCTTAATTGGAGTGGCCCCCAGTTAAAGTTACTACTTACCTATACAGGTTCTGTTGGCGTCGAGCAATTAGAAACGATGCAACAGATTCATTTCGATAATGGTGTTTATCTTCGGACAGCAGGCAAGGCGCGTGTAAACAAAGCAAGTTAAGAGCATGCATCAAGCTGGGCACAATATTCTAATTGGGTGTACGTGCATTTGCTGGGATCGCGCGGATTCGATATCGAGAATGAAAGTCGTTTTCACGTTACCGGATCGCCCCCTCGGAATTGTATTATCTCGGGAGAAAAACTTGTATACCAAGATAAGGCTTATCGTCGCCCTGTGTTCCAAAGTTTCATCGACGTTCGCAACGTATCTTCGCCAAAGTGGCGCAGCGTATCGCGAATGGAAAAATGGTTTAAGGTTCTTTCGGTCCTTTTTGTCCTGAACGCCCTGTCAAGATTGGGAACACCTTCCTTTTCTTACCGCGATTGCCCTGCCCAGAGCTAGGCGGCGATACTAATGTCGATATTAGTGGGCGAAGCTTCGATATTATCGGAGAGTATTTTGCATAAAGCTGGGCATTCCTCTGGATGAGCTTTAATGCGCGGATACACTCTCTCGAGTTTCAGTTCTCGATCGCAACTGAACGCGGGATCGGCTTTGCTTCTCCCTTCACCCTTCAGATCTTCTCTGCACCAACGCTGACCAGCAGGTAGGCGTCTCTCGAAAAGCGCTTAATCCTCCGGCTGGTCGAAAGCCCCTCGGCTGGTATTACGGCAAACGTTGATTTGTGGTTGCGGCAGCGACATTATTTATAATTTGTGTATATTAATAGCTGACTCACACGTGCGCACCCGTAGAGATACATATAACATACCGAACACTCTCCGTTCCCATCGATCTTGCCTATCAACCAATAAATTCCCAACGCCGTTCCCGGCTGCTAGTTTAAGTTTCCCTTTAGTCAGAATTCCATTTCGCCGGCTATACATTCTTTGCGCGAACATTTCCTATCCTCATTCCGGCTTATCGTCCAACAATCGTGGGCGATTCTAATCTCCCTCGGTTTCGCAGAGCTACGAGATTCTGGCCCCCCGAAATGTGCAGAATGGCCAGTAATTATTAATATTCTCCTCCCTTCGCGTCGTCCGTCGTTCGTTCTCGTAGAGCGCGGTACAATGAGCGCAGCTTCAATTTTTAAGACCGCTCATACGGCGAACAGTTCGTACGCGAGATACAGCCGCGAGTCCGTTTCGTTTTCGGCTGCACCCCTGACCCCACGGTACTATTCCCTTTCTGCCATCGCCGTCTTTCGTGGTCAGAGGAGAAAAGGGTTGGCCGGTGAAAGGCGAATGAAGACGAACGCGCACGGGCGTATCTCGGAGGACACCGAGAGACTGGTCGACGGAATACATTATTTCCACGGGCTGTTATTCCATCGCGAAATCCATGGTCGGTGTGTAGGGCGTCGTGATAACGGAATCAGATAGCCGCCGTGCCATCTCTTACCGCGGAATAATACCTTACGGGGATATAACTCACCGTTGCCAGACCGATATTTTTGCGGGAGGGCACGCACGAGCTCGACTCTGCCCGACTTTTCCCTACCTTCGTGCTGGCCGTATCGTTTCCACGCCGCTGTCCGTGATGGGTTATTCGCGAAATTGTCGACCGGGGCATAGTAAACCGCTCGCAGGATCGCCAATCAGTCGATAGAACGTCGCAAATGTAACAGCTGTTCCCTGCCGGGGCGTGGGCGATATCGGACATACGGTTCTATCGGTTGTTCTTCAGTTTTCGTATTTGTTTTTCTTTTTTGCGCCCGTCGCGTCGCGGCCTAAATCGAAACATTTATCGTGCTTCGTAAAGCAGTCTATTCAATTACGCCCGTCGGATACGGCGTCAAAGGTGAGGGCTTGATCTACATAAAAAGAGAATCGCACCGACCCGTTGGCTTTTCACGAATCCAATCTAACTTTGCGCGATAACGACTGCGAAAAGTCACGGACGAGAACGAGACCGTTATTCGTTTTTATCTGTATTAGTTCATTTTCGCGTTGGGAAAACCAACGGATGTGCAATTATCGGCAATCACGACACCAATTAAACCAGTTTTCGATACCGTTTGTACCGCCGCTCCGGCTGTATCTGCTCCGGTGGATCGGGATCTGGCGCGGAGGGAAACAAACGTGCTTTTTCCCCTATAATTGTCCGCGACTCGACAGCGCGCCTGTCTCGGTAATTGTTTAGCAACTAATCACCGGGAACGAACGGATGTCCGTTTAAATGGAATTTCCACGGGGCACGAGAAACAGCGGGAACGGATGGAAATTCTGCGACGAGGCACGTCCACGCAAGCTGCGAGCCGTGAGATGAATTGCGAGGAGGAGGGGGTCGAAGATGTTTACGGGAATCGACTGCGGTCCGCAGCGAATCAATTCGCGAATTGGAATTTCTCACCTAATAAATCACCGTTGTATATCTACGTGCAACGGGACTCGAGCACCAAACGAACCGGTTGCACTCTATGCCAGCGAACCGTTCGAGGATGGTACAGGGCCGGCTTCACCGTTCGACGACACAGTTCTCGCCAGGGAAACGAGCACTGTTCCGTGTGCGACCGGTAGAACCGATTACGGCGGAACGATCGAACAGATAACGAAACACGCACGCCGCAACGAAACGGCGGCGATCTGTAGGCGGCCAAGGATCGATGCCGCGGATCGATCGACCCTCGCTGTTATCTGAGCGGCGCGGGGCTTTACGAACTCGATGGTTATCGACGTTATTCCATCGCTTGTTCGCGGCTTAGATTCTCATTGATAAACAAGAGGCGATCGAATGGCCAGAGTTAAGCTATTATAGGAATAAGGTCAATCTGTCCTCTTTTTTTTTTTATACTGGTTCGTTCCTCCTCGTCATTCCCTTCCGGTACATCCTGTAAAACGTTAGGAATATCTTGCCTCGTTTATTTCGACGAAACTACAACGCGTACGGGTGCCGCGTTCGAGTTCGAGCTTTAATATCGCTGAGAGCAGCGCGCGTTGACAAAACGGGTAGAGAGTTTTTATTAAAACTCGCACCCTCTCCCTCTTGAGCTCTCTGTCCCCCTCCGGCGCATTGATTTTCAATGTAATTTCGCAAATTTATGGGCCATTAGCATAGGTCCGGATGCTCCCGATACGATCTTGTTTAATCATTTTTTACTTCTCCGTCACTTCTTCCGTCCCATCCGCGGCCACCTTTTTTTTACCACCGGGCACGGCGGAACGGATTTCGTTACATCGGATGTTGCTCCAGCGAAATAACCAACCGGTTATCTCCTTTGTGTTTCAGAACATTTTTCAAAGCCTATCCGGCCGCAGCATCGCATTTCGGATACGTCGTGAGAGTGCTATAAACCACGGAAAGGAACGATCGCCCCTGTTCCTCCCTTCTTTGTCGCCGCCAACCCCCCCCCGGCGCGTCCACCGCCACCGCTGTACGCGATACCAACGAACCTTGTTGTCGACATTTGGATTCGCCATTAAACATGGCCTCGGCTTATCTTAATGGACATCTAGTTGGTTCTTCGGATATCGGGGCGCGAGAGGCGGAAGTCTTTTGGGGCACGGAGCCCTCTGTCGACTTTCATCCCGGATAATCGACGGCCGACGTACACTCTCCTGGAAGAAACTTTCCGGATGAATCCGACCGGGATGGCGCACCGTGCTTCTCGCATGCCGCTTTATCGTCTGCGGTGAGTCTTTGTCAGAAACTATTTATCGCATCGCTCATTCGAACGGGATTCATGAACGGCGCCCGCGCACTGAAAGTATCGAACTAGATACGAGGATGATTCGACGCGAGATTAAATTGGGTTGCATTAGTCCGTTAAACGTCGTATTGGCCCCGGGTAAAGGAACAATAGACGTCCCGTCGCAAACGGCCGTGTATTTTTCATCGGGCAAGATTGCCCGTTGCGCCGGTGCACGCCTGTAGAAAGTAGAGCAACACGTTCTCC
Organism: Nomada fucata; assembly: GCA_948146005.1. Lineage (NCBI taxonomy): Eukaryota > Metazoa > Arthropoda > Insecta > Hymenoptera > Apidae > Nomada > Nomada fucata. The sequence goes on from OX411282.1 coordinate 4,770,939, forward strand.
TTTCGGCGTTCCCTTTAATTTACTGCGGCCCTCGGGTGGATCTCGCAAACTGCATTAATAACAAGTTTCCTTGCTCCTTTGACGCTCGGCGAAGAAGAGCGTCCGCTGTAAAAACTCGCGCCATCGACTCCGTCGCGAGGCAGCCGACAGCATATTTCACGACGCCGACGAAATTAAAAAATCCGCGGGTTGATAACGACGCGGCGGAAAGAAAAAGAACCCCACGGGAAGAAGTTCCGTCTGAGCCTGGTTCCGGCTAATTTGCCGGCTATTTCGCGAGCAGCGGGCGAGGCGGGGCGGGTGTCAATGAGAACACAGGGGGCAGGCGATTTCGTCGTTGTCGCTGGCTACATACCTCTTATCCGCTATGCAGAGTGGCCGTATTAAAATGTAAATACGCGGTCGCTAGTTATTATGCGGAGCGTGGTCGATGCGATCTCCGCCAACGGCGATGCGACCCTCGTCGTGTGTGCCCCTTTCTATCCCCCTCGTCGTCGTCGTAAACACCCGATAATGGGGAAACGGTGTACCTCGCTATCCGCCCCTGTACACCCACGCAAGTGTTGAAAAGAGCGAAAGAGAGGACAGCGCCTCCGGCCGATCGACTGTCGTTAGTTTGACCGGTGGCGATCAAAAATCGCCCGGATACATACCAACCCCCTCGCCCCCACCCGATTGACACGGGCGCAAAGTTCTCCACTCTTTCGTTGATCAAAGCGAGGAGTCGATCAAATTCCCCAGTACTCGGATTATATCCTTCCGCGCGGTCGTGCAACTTTTAGATTTCGCATAAAACCGCCGACCCTTTTTTTCTCGCGGTATTAACCGGGCGATTTCGATTAAGATATCTCGTTACGGCGCCGTAAAAGGGGCTTTCTCGTTTACTTTCAAATCGGTCACGGGCAGAAATCGTTGAGTCCCGACCCGGCGTCGTTGCTCCAGCAACGACTGTCACGAGATAAACCCAGCAAATTGGACGTACGTTATTCGGAGGTGCGCCTCGTACCAACGTAAGCACGATTCCGTGCGGACCAAGTGATACACGCGCGAACACTTTTTTTTCTTTCTTTTTTACCTGTACGTGCCCGTGCAGTGAAAAATATTTGTTGGTTCTGTTACCTGGCCGAATGCGCCGCGAACCGTGCCGGATCCTTCGGCGTGAGCCACGTTTCCCTCTCATCTCTCCTCTTGTCATCGCGTTCGCGACGTTATCATCGCCGCCTGTTTTGCGGCTTTCGCATTATTTGTGCATTTCCACGGTTATATTCCTGCAGGTCTCCGTTCCACCGTATAATAAAATCCCTCTCAGCAGACTGTCTTCTCCTACTCTGTGGCCCGAGCATCCCTCGGTACACAGTATGTTGCTGCTTCGTGCTTGCACGGGGCAACGCGTGGTGCATTCTTGGTGTACTAAAGGGGTTGGCGGCGGCGGAGGCGGCGGCGGCGGGTGGAAGTGAGACGGGCCAGATGGTTCAGGGGTTGAGGCGGAGGAAAACATAGAGGGCTGAGTAACTGCAAACAACAAATACCACCATGTACCGGCGTGCATTCCACGAACGGTGTGCATAAACACGAAGCCGACGGCTGTGAAATCCGTGTAGAGGAGACCGGTTAATGCAGCCGAAGTACACGATACCGGTCTATATTTGTCGATCGTTCTCAAAGACGATACATAGGAGCCGCCTCGTAAGCCGGAGCTAATCGGAGCTACAGTCTTGCCGGGATGCGTCTTCATCGTTCCAAGGCAACTTTGTGCACCATCGGTTGTAAACTAATGAACCTGGGTCACCTTGATCTATCGGGAAGCACGAGCACTGGTAGCGGTTGAGAAGGATTGAGCAGATAGGGAGGGGCGGAAAGTACAGGGAGATAGAAGGGTCGAGGGTCGTTCGGGATAGAAGGGTTGCGTGGCGGACAACGGCTGATAGAGAAAGAGGGTCGGCTTACCTATGGCGACAACAGGTTACAAAGTTCACTGGTTAACGCCGGACGCGGGTCAAGTTTCCTCTCGTTACGCGAGGGTCAAAGGGCAAGCCCGTGGCGGGGAGTAATGTGATTTTTGCGGGTCGCAGTATTGCGCTGATACGCCCCTGGTTCCTTTTAGAATATTGAGAGAAGGGAGGGAAATTGGACCCCTAACTATTATCTGCGGTACGAGATGCGTTGTAGATCGTTGAATAAAGAAGCGACATAGCGGAAGAAATCGTTGGCTTTTATACGGTGAAACGGCGTCGTAAAGAATCGTCATGGAAAAGCAGGATCGAAGGTACTCCACGGTAACATGAATACTTATGAAAAATCAACGAACCATCGGTAATGTACGCTCCTCTAGAAAATTAAAGGTTCATTAAATTTCGACAGAAAAATTGTCGATCCTCGAACGGCTGTAACTTCGAGAAAAAGAATCGTGCTTCTACCCGGTCTCATTTTAAAGGGTCCGAATGTAAATTTTTGCCAATTTTTTTTTATATGGAAGCTTCGAAAGTGCGTAAAGAACTAAAGAAAGAAGAAAAAAAGCCAGCATAAAATACTTCAATAATTAAATACAAATTTCTGCCGCCGCCGTGTACACTCGATGAATTGTCCATCGTTTTACGAGTGATAAACGAGTTTTGGTTGACGCGCGATAAGAGCACGTGTATCGACATGGACGTTGTTGTACATCGGTTACCTTGTAACCAGGTGTGCCGACGTAACGACGCGAAAAAAAAAAACGCGGAGGAGAAACTACTCGCCTCAAAGTGGTGACCTAAATGGCACGTTCCATTAGAACAAAAAAAAAAAAAAAAAAGAAGCGAAGGCTGTGCATGCGGCTCGATATAAGCTGCTCGTTACAGCAGTCCACTTTGTAAATGGCTGTCAGACCGATCGAATCGACGTGTACGATTAATTATGTTATTTTATTTTATTCATCCCGTCGGTCGATCAAAGGTGAAATACGACGGACCGAATCGGTTGCACGCGATGAAAAATGGAAGGGTTCGTTGCCAGAGCGGGTCAGCCTATTTACGAAACCAAAATCGCGGGCGAATGGTATTAATTCTGCCCTTTAAAATTGTAACAAGGTGTTTCCCTATGCTGTCAGCGACCGTCTGTATCCCAGTTGTGTTTTATTCTGACCGATTTGCATGCGCCAGTCGAGTGATCGATAAATTTCTCTCCGATTGCTTCAAAGAGAAATCCGCGTCCTGACATAGAGAAAGACGGGAGTATTCTTGGAGGGGTGGGGTGGGGGCGGGCAGGTAGATTCGATCGGATTTCTTTGGCGCGTACACTCAATGAGGGCGGTAAATGGAGGCTGGGCATAGATATCCTGGCACCGCTAAATATTCGAATCCCCGTTCGCGATACAAGAGATTATTAAAATATTTAAACGAGCCCGTCGACCGGTCGTTACCGGGTCCGGGAGTCCTCTCCTCGTGAGGTTCTCAATTAAATGCTAACGAGCGAAGAGCTCTTTCCACCTGAATACTGCTTCGTTGGAAGCTGCAGCAGCCACCTAGCTTCCCTCCTCCACCCCTCCGCATGCCCTGTTCACCTTTCTTCCCTCTCTGCCCGACGACATTGTTTTAACGAGACTTGGAAGTGCAATTTGTTCGTTCTGCCCCTCGGCCCGTCGCGAGAGGGGTTACCTGCACTTTCTTCTCTTTGCAATATCCCTTTCTGCGCCTTTCCCGCGGAACCAGCCGTCTTGCCTCGTGCGTTACGCGTTGCGTGCAAATCGCTGATGGCGGTTTCGAAATTATTTCCGTGCTTCCTAAACTGCCTTGTTACCCGATGGTTCGTTTAGAGAACCAGAAATGATACACGCCCTGGGTCCATCGCGTCTTCGCCCCTAACGAAGAGTTCGGTGCAGTCGGGCGACTTCTTATTTCATCCACCTGGTCCAGAAACTCGTGCCGCCTCGTAGATCGCGAGAAATGGGGGACTCCGTCGAGCGAGACGAGTCCGAAGGAGGGGCCATCGGGATAACACGGCCGGTTCTGACCAACGTTGCTTGCAAAAATGATCGTGCACCTCGACGTCTTCGATCCACGGTCCCAATAACTTTCAACCACCCCTCGGTTACTTTTAAATCTACTCCCGCAAACTTTCCTCCGTACTTTCTCTCCTCCTGGGCTCGCGAGAATACGGCCTGCTGCTCCCTGGGGACGGGAAACGGGGCGGCACCGAGAAACGCCGGCGAAGGCGAAGGCGGCGGGTGCCCTCGAGTTAAATTTTAATTTGCAACTAGTTAAAATGTTAGCGGCACCCGCAAGTGCAAGAACCGACCCGCGGGTGCCGGCACCACGAATATAATGTAAAGGGCGAACTTTCGTCGGTTAGTTCAAGACATAGGGAGGGTGTCGCGGGATCCTGCCCCGGCCAGGGTGGGGGGGGGGGTTAGAATGACGATGGGGCGAGGGAAGATCATGCGAACATCCGGGAAATTCGAGAAGTGCGAACTCGTTAGCCCGTAAATCGTCGTTACGGGCCGCGCCTGGAACACTCGGTTGGGATTACGTTAGTCGCGATTAAAGCGCGCATCCAGCTGTCGTCTACTTTGCTGGCGTACGTAGTAAGGGTTCAATTACAAGGCAGAGACGAGCGAACCCGTTGTCCTTATCGTTACTTTTCCCGGCGGGCAATTACGCGGCGATGTCTTTTGCTTATCGTTGTCGTTCCGCAGGAGAACGTAAATAATTAATTAGACGGTTTTTGCAGCGCGGCGACTGCAACGCGCGAGATAGTAGCTTCTTTGACGCGGAATTCGTTGAAAGTATTTTCTACGACGCGACGTCAGCCTTTTGATGAGCCGGCTTGACGGCGCCGATGCTCCTTCGAGAATCCTTCCTTTGAGCTAAGTCGGCGCTGAATATCGCGATCGTAGTATAACACGAGCAGACTTTAAACCCTTCCGCGGTACACGTTCACCGAGTGCGTAGATCCCAGTGTTAACTGTGGCCAACGCGGCTTAACTTCAACGATCGGGCAACAGTGCCGGGAAACTTTCTGCATCGCGGGGGCCAGCCTGGCTACAAGATACCTTCCGAGCAGTTAGGTTTTTCAAAGAATGTTTCGAGCTTTCCACGGCTTTCCCCCCTTCCATTCCTGTGGACCGTTCGGAAGATTAACTCGGCACGAGCGGCGTCGGCGACGGCGTTCCCGCGGATAGGCGTTAGGATTTATCAATTGGACCGCACCGTGAATCGGCTCAAAGACGTTTATACGACAAATCGTTCAATTTCGAACGGTACAGCTGAATATCGGTTGAATCTTGCGACAGAGACCGTTTCTGTCTTCGTGCCAAGGGAGGGAATAGGCTGTCTCGGATGATACCTGAAAATACAGGCAGACGGGGAGACGGCGGTAGAGGAAGATGGATGGGGGTGGAAAAGATTGCGCGAAGAAGGGAAACGTGGCGGGCATACAAGGGAAGTAAGATCTGTACGAATCCCCTGGAATAGAATAAAGGACCGTCGTATCGACGAAACTACATAACCGTAACGATATTACGTCGCAAAAGGAGTTATTTGCCGCTGTAAATAAGAAGGCGAGGAATAAAAAGGGGTAGGGGATAGAGGCCGCGGAAAAGAGTGGCTGGATAGGGAAAAACGAAGGAGAGGGGAAATAAAAAGAACGTAACCCGTGAGAAGATGAAATTTCCTTTTCCGGGTCGATCGTTAAGCCGCGTACAGTCGTTCCGACGACGGAAATATCGGTTTTTGTGGACCAGAGAACCCATTGTCTTTGCGGATTTCTCCATAGAAAAAAGAAACGAAAGGGTGGAAAAGGGTAGGGAAGGAGCCGGCGGGTAAAGCAGACAAAACCGATGGTAGTCGGTACGCCATTGTTATCTGCATTTTTTCCTCCTTTCGTATATATTAGTCGCAATCTGGTCGTGAGATCGACGCCCGGGTATAAATCAGGGACAATTCGGTCGATTGTAATTAAGCGCAGTTCAGTTCCTCTGCACGGTAGCGACGTTAAAATGCGAGGGAAATCTGTTCAAGACCATCTTTATCTCTCTGATACATGATTGTAGTTTAAACACGGTGCTACAGTTACCGTGCCAAACGAGTTTGTTACTGACTCGATAATTGCATCTTCCGCGTCTGCCTGTTCGTGCACGGACGTAAGTCGCAGGGATAAACCGCGGGCAAAGAGAAAGGGGGTCGTATAGACGGTGGGAGGGAATGGAAGACAGAGAGCGAGAGAGAGAGAGAGAGAGAGAGAGAGAGAGAGGTAGCTAGCGAAGTCTAGCTTCTCAGAAACGATCGGGAATCTTGTGATTCCAATTAACCGATAACGAGCAAAAGTAATATCCCTCGTGCGTCTCTCTCCTTCCCTGCATCGAAATCGCGCTGTTCCCCTTCCTCTATTATCCCTCGTTCATTCTCCGTTTCTCAGCGTAGATCGATCCAAGCTCACCACCTACACCGCTTTGCCGCGGAATAAACGAACCAAAAAAAAAGAAGGGAAAGCCGAGTTTGGCCTGCTCGTACACGCGTCCCGACGTTACAGCCGTCGCGGCAGCTCCCGCACATTAATTAAAATCGATTAATACATTATAAATTGCAATTAATCATTGTCCCGTTCGTCCATCCGCGGTCGTTTCTCGACGATGTCCCAGACAATTCGCGAACAGTGACCGGCGTTAATTAATGAAAAGCCGCGTACTGCGGAACACAGGATGACCGTACCACGATGACGACGTTTCCCCGTGAATAATAGCTCGACGACGTGGACCAGCAACGGAAAGTATCATTTGCAGAGTGCGCCGGTGCCGCGAGTTTCTCCTCGGAGTATAATTTTCGTACTGTCGGAACGTTTACTCCGGCGGGAGTGCGGCTTGCAGCTTGCATGTGCAGTGAATCCACGTAGACATGGAACAGGCGTGCGACGATACACGAGCCACGCTGCTCGCGTATCGCGTCGTATCGCGATACGCCAGTAAGAAGCGTATCTGCACGGCGAAAGGGAATCGCAGAGTATTACGATCGCGTCTGACCAACGACGGGCTAATACTACTGCCGCCCGGCGCTTCGCTTCGGTCGCCTAGCGTCAGTAGTATCATGTGCCTGCGCGAATCTCCTTGTCAGGCGGCTGCAGCTATTGCACGTACATTGCAGTGCGCCTGGCGGATTATCGTTAACGTGAAATAATTTCGCGGCGGAGACAATGCACTTTTCTGGAGCGGAATGGAAAAGAGCGAAGAGCCTACGATCCGACCGAGAACCCCCGACCAAGAACCGTGATACTCATTATACGACTGCGGCTGCGACATAGAATCGGCTTTCGTTCAATCTGAATTGCTACAGCGCGCCGATGCGACGGCAATAACAAGAACTGCATAATAATGGACGATTCCCGGGCCCCTTAATCGTGCGGAATTAGGAGTTTTTCAATCGCGCAACCTCCTAGCGTCCGGTAATTGGATACTTGTCTGGATAATACCGTCGATCTATAATTATCGTTCTCCGGGCGCCCTCTCTTCTCGCGACTGATCCTATTAAGAGGACCGGGAACGTATGCATAAAGAAGTAGCCGGGAGAAACGTGCCCGCCAGAGGTTTATTCCTGCCACGGTGGAGAAAAGAACGTGGCTGGGGGGGACTTGCTTTCATCGTGGAAGACAAATTCGCGCGTTAACAGGACGTGAAACGAAACGCGCGATAGCCCCGACAGAAATCACGACGGCCTGGGTAATTTATATGAATCGCGTCGCGTGTTTGTGGATATTACGGCATTCGTTATCCGTCAGCCACATTGCTGCACCGCGAGGATTCGCTCGATTTCGGCCGCCACGGCGGGCCAGAAGGAACGGTGGCTCGACGAATGTAATAGAGGGAAACCGTATTGCTTTACAAGTCCCGCAAGGGTAGTTGTCCTGAATACGTTGTGCCCGCGTCGCGGTTGCCGCGATGATATAGCCAGAAGTGTATGTTTCGTTTCGTTTTTTTTGTTTTTTTTGTTTTTTTTTCGATCAAAAACGTGGACAAAATTGTACGAGCGCCGGTTCCGCTAACATCGCATTCACGTTGGTTACGCGTTTGATACCGTTCGGCATTATAAATTCGAGCCACTGCGCCGTGCACGGCTTGGCCGGCTCGGCGGAGCGACGAAAGGCACGATTTATGGGACTTTGTTTACGAGCCATTAAAGAAGAATTATATCTGGCGAAAATCGCGCGAATTGTCTTATCGTGCGAAACAGCGCGGAGCTGCGATGATTTAGTCGTATGGCGACGGCTCTTCTCCCATAAATCACCGTAACGCGTACCCCGCGAAACAGTTCAATCGTTTCTCCCATTGCCGTATGACGCTTGATCCGCCCCCGCCCCCGTCCCGCCTCCCTCAGGACGATTTCCTCGCTCTCTGTCTGGCCGAGCGATTAATTAAGAAGAAAAGGAGGATCTTTAATCCGGGTATGCGGGCGTTCACGGCAATATCGGATCGACGATCGAGAGCACAAAGGCGGTCAATTCGTCGAAAGCTCGGCCCACAGACGTGGAGGAGGCTTGTCAGCCACTTCCTGACTAATTGCCGGCGGGTTCGCCGTTTCACGGAAGTCCCGTGGAAATATTGCTTCCGCAGGTCGAAGTACCGAAGACCGACCTCAGGAAGACTCGGGCCTATTTCAGAGCAGAGAATTGAGGTCGTAGATCCTCCTCGAGTTCACCGTATTCTCTCCCTCACTCTCTCTCTCTCTCTCTCTCTCTCTCTCTTGCTCTCCCAGCCACTTCACTGTTTCTCTTCGTTCCAACGCTTCGTCTTCTCTGCTGCGGCAAGACTTCTACTCTCTGCTCCAGTTCGAGTGGTCCGAAATTATGGCGCCGATATACTAAATTTCCTTGTTTAATTAGAAATTAACGTTGCTCACTTGGTCGGCGAAACATTAGACCGTGTTAACAGCCCGAAAGGGGAAGGGGGCGGCTGGTCCAACAAAGGGAACGTTACAGATCACGGAAAATTTTTTAATCCGGGCGACGCGTTAATAGAAGCCTTCAGGAAACTCTTTGCGACCGAGGTTTGAAGTCCCTCCTTCGTTACACGGATTTTCTACCGGATTTTCCGCGATGCTCGACGTCCGCCCAGACTTTCGTCCACGGCGTCGGAGAAAGAAAGTAGCCGAGGCGCGAGCGTGTTACCCGCGCGGCGTGCCTCGGGACGTCGCGTAATCGTAATTAACGAGGTAAAAATGGGGGCAGAGTGTAGGAATGGGTTCGCGGCCGACCCGGCAAGTGAAAACTCATATTTACCGGTTAGCGAGCTCAGACATCCGCAGTAATGCTGCGGCATTACGCGATGCGCCGCGAATACAGAGTTTCGCCCGGTGAAATAAGCCGGGCCAGGTTGTGCCTCGTGGAAACAAACGAGAAGGGATACCGATAGGAGGTAACGGTTGCACAGGCCGCTGCTGGGACGTGTACGACGGCCTCTCCCCCACGCTAATGAACGATGCGAACCGTGGAAAATGACGTGCCGACTTTAATACCGAAAGTATTGCTTCCGGGGATTTGACGGTCGCGGAACACAGCCAAGAGTTACCGGCCTGCATTTCAAGCTTGTTTGGGAAATTCGTGTCGTTTTATTCGTCGAGCGGGCTATGGACGCTGATTGGCATCGTTTGGAGTGGCTTGCTACTTTTCGCTCCGGACGTTTCGTTTGTTCCGCCCGCACGAATATTTACCTTGCTTGACGGATGAAGCATCTCGACGTAGGAAGTGTGCTAACGATTCGAAAGAACGATAAACTCGATGGCGCGGAGCGACGGAGGCACGGAGATGATTAATTACTTGTCAGTCTGCCGTGCAATTTATTTTTCAGCCGTTACCGCCGCGCGTACACCAACATTATCGCGATGCGCACTGTCCTTTCTTAATGGCGGCACTTAATTTCACTCGTAATTGCTTTTTCTTTTTAACGCGGCGCGATCTTTTTGCACCGTATCATTCGCACGCCAGAGTGTCTCCCTCCCGATCGGGCTTGGCCTTTAACACCGCCGGTGCCAATTTCCTTCCTGCAAACTATATACGTTTCCTTGGTCTATTGTTTCGACCCGTTCACTTTTCACCGGCACCGATCAATCGGCAGAAAAATGGGTCAACATCGGGGGCAAATGAAAACGTTCTTGTTCGGTCAGATGAATTCTTTGCCCGCAACAATTCGAGCCGAATGTCACGTTCCAAAAATTTCACAAAGTTCACCGCGAAATTGAATATCTTCGCCATCATTGACGATTCGTTTTGTTTCCACGAAAATCGGCCGCGGCATTTTTGCATCGCCGATTATCACACCTCCGCAACGCGAATACGGGACGCTCGTTAACGATGTTCGATAAAGTTTTCGACGGCACCGAATCTCGATATAGGGGGGGCCGATAAAAAACAAAAAAAAAAAAGAAAGAGGCAACGCGGGGGACAACATCCACGTCGGCCGCGACGACGCAAGATCGGGTTCGGTTCGATAGATGTCGGTTAATGGGAAAATGTAAAAGGTCAGAATGCGCTTTTAACGGCAGGCCCCCGGTGCTGCTTCGTAACAGAAAAGTAATACAATATGTTGAACACGACGGAAGGGTGGCGCACGCGGACAATTAAAAGCTCGCAGCGGCGGGCGAGAATAATTGCTCTTCGTTTCAATACGAAAGCCGGAATTCTGGCGGCTCTGACAATAAAGCTGACCCGTGGCCGAGCCGCGCGACAAGAGGAGGATGCGATTGTACCGAGTGACAACCCAGTATGTCGAACGACCAAATGGATTTTACGTGTACACGAAAAATACAACTCGGGCAACGCTATTGTGTTCGATACGAGCCAGAGTCACGCACCCACGGGTGTCACATGGACGCGTTACACCTACATGCACCGCGCCATAATCTGCGTGCCACCGAGGATACACTCTCGTCCCCGCGAAAACCTACGAAAATCAGGGGGACCAAATTAATTTACTTTCTGCCCGGTGTACAGCTGCTATGGTTCTTTTTCTCCCTTTCGGTCCGCTCTCCCCTGAAATTGCACGTAACTCGATTTCCTCGCCGTTTTTCGCTCAGAATGTTTCGAGAGCATCTTTGTAATTTCGCGACTAAGCTCTTTTATAGATATTTCCGGCCTCCTCCCTCTCTCTCTCTCTCGATAGAGAGAGAGAGAGAGAGAGAGAGAGAGAGTTCCTCCTTACCCTGCACAGAACGTGGGATTTTAATCGCGAAATTGTAATTAGCACGGTCGCGAAACAGCACTGCAGACGGCAACGGGAAATCCACGATTAGGAGAAAATAAAGGAAGAAAAAAAAACCGTTGCAATAGATTTTTCAATTTGCCGTCCGAATCGCGTTTCGCGACGATTTAATCAGACCGGCGGTACAGGGGGTGGGGGGCAAAAAAAAAAAATGGTAAAATCCCCGCGGACTGTATCGAGTCATGTCCCAGGCAAGCAATGGAAATGTTTATCGCTTTCTCGCGAGGGATAACTCGATTTATCGCCGAATGCACAAGCCCGCTGAAAATCGTTATCCCGTCTCGGTTTATTATCATTCCGACAGAGGTCCGCGTGGAAGTGTTACGCGTTGCGTTAACAGCCGCTGTTTCCTGTACCTTCGCGCGACCCCTTCGCACCGGCTAACGTGGTGATTTCGCGCGACGTCTCACCTCGGCGGATTGTCGAACTCGGCATACATATTAATTACCGTTAATGAACGCGACGAGAACCGGGACGATCGACGAGAACAGGCTTCCATCGTCGGTGTTTGCAGTTCCGCCGGCGCGCTCCTATGCTCGTTCATCGTTCAAACGAGACAGTTATGTTATGGCGTATCGGCGGCGAGGAGTAACGACGGTGGGCATTAAATAAATCGACGTTACATCATCATGGCATCGGTCGGAATCAAATAAATATTTGCCACGACGCTGTTCGTGCTCGATAGCCGTGAAATTTAATTCGCGTCGGGCAAATGTAAATTCGCCGCGCGGCAGTGGGCCACGCGCGCGGAAACGCCGCCCAACAATTTCCCGTTTTTCATACGGTACATATTTGACGGACAACCGGCGATTTTGCAAACTCTTTTTTTCTACCTCGTTCGATGGCAATCGCGGCGGAAGTAAAGGCCGAGATAGTCGTATAACATCACACGCGCTCGTCTGCCGGCCGCACGTCGAAACGAAAGCGTCAGTTTTAATTACGCGCCAGCCCGGTGTATCGCACCATCGGGAATATCGGGTATATCGACTATATATGTGTACATACATGCATGCACATATATGTATCCATATATATATATATATATGTGCATATACCTATATACTGGGTACCAGGTACGTTGTATCGCGAGATATTGGCTATCGCCTCCGTTAGCCTTTTGCCGTGCCACCCCGTCAAAATCTGGAAATATTAGCCAGCCATGATTATCACGCCAGTTTCCTCCCTGTCGCTCGCCCCATTGTTAACGGGTCTATGCAGGTACACACGATCCGTGATTATTCTTCGTTCGCCTTTGATCGTCTGCTTCGTCTAAAGTGTCCGTCTCGTAATTCAATTAAGAATCTCGCGGAACGGAGCTATCCGCGGGATCGTGGCTCGGGCATCCCGCAGTGAGGCAGACAGATTTTTCTGACGCAGTAATTTACCAGGAATCGTAGAATGTTTATGGAATAAATGTACGGCTGGGCGTTCGGCTACCGCAATTTCGCACGGGCATTCTTGCCTGTCCGTGTTTCAATTATCGGGCATGCAATTTCTTGCGTTATCGGCGTCTGATCTAGACGTACCTAGCCCCCGGCAAGTTTCCCGTATTTTCGCTTCGCCCTCTTCGCTGTTTCCCTGCCGCGCGGAAACTGACGTACCTTTCGCGAAATTTTACGGCGATCGAGCATCGAGTTATGCGCCCCCCGTGGCTTCTCGTGCACGGTCAACGCGTGCCGAAAAACTGTGCAAAGACGAACGCTCGGGTCATAAAGTTGCCCGCCCGTTTCGAGACTCCTACGTGTACCTCTAGCGAAATGCAAATTTCCATCGCGCGCGCCCTTAGGCGATCTTTCGCTCGAACGAGCAGCGATATTTTTCGTACCGGGGGGAAACGTTCGCGTCGGCGTCTCTGTTCGCGACGTTAACACGGAAAATTCTGTTCCCGTTGTACGAATCCGAGCATCGCCGTTCAGAAGGCCGGCGCGTCGAACGATCGCGGCGTCGTTCAGTACCGAAGTTGTTAGTTCGCCATAGATTCGGACGAATGGGAGGAGCGCAGTTAATTTCGTGCAAGGTTGAACCGTAAGTTCGGGAAATGGTGGAAACGGGACGGGCCGTGGAACGGCAATGCGTCTTTCGTCCAGCCGGGCCTTCCTACCGCTTCCCTTCGCCGAGAATACGTCCGGTAATTGCGTTTGTGTGTAGCCAGGAAGTTTTATTTGGCTGGCATTTATTCGGCAACGAAGAGACAGCAGCCCACTTAGGAGGAGAGACAAATGTATTTACGTCGTGAATCTGCCAGGATGCCCGCATCCACCTTTCGAGCTTATCCCGTTTATCCAGGCATTTTCGTAAAATTACGGGGGATGCCCTCTGCGACTTGTATTTCCGGAAAAAATATATGGGCAATAAGCAACGTCTGGCGTGCCGTGTCGCGATAATAATAGCTGCTCTGCGCAAGCATATTGGCCGCGTAGGAACAAGAATCACCGTCAAAGGATATAGCTCATTATAGAGTATCTCGGGTAGCTGATAGATCGAACTTACGACTTTACATCGCGAGTTGTCACCGCGATCATTACGTAGATCACAGCGGCTACGGCATCAGTGTGGTCGGCAAGACGCGTAAACGAACGGCTACGTGCAAACGCCGCTTCGATAATAGATTTCCCATTTCGAGTTCAGAGTTCCACGGTGAATCTGTAACTCCGACGATCAAACTGCTTGCAAAGTTTGTCGCTCGAATCGAATGGGAGTTTGGGTAACTCGTACCCAGGCTGCCTCTTCCCTCTTGTACGCGTCTACGTGTATGTACATTTCCCTATGTATACGGGAGTCTCTCCTCTCTCCTCTCGCTGTTTAGTGTCTCCTCCGCGTCTACATATGTACGTACACGCATGTACATCCATGGTTCGCCGAGACACCAGCCAGCTTGACTGCTCTGCGTGCACTCTTCTTGCATTGTCGATGCCACGGGAAGGTATCCGGGACTTTTCCTCCTTCCGATTTCAGTTTCCACTCGTTCCTGGTCTTAGCCGTCAGACTGTGCCCCATTAAAGTGTTTTTCCGCGACAGGCCCGTACGTGTCGCGATGCGCCGGCATGCATAGCGTGCATAAGCATCGCCGACGTTGTTGCCGAAAGTGCGCTTTCTCTTCGAGGAGCCGTCCCGGAACGGGGAATTGCGATAATATTGAGGAAATGAGGCGAGGGAATCGCTGTTTCACTTCGACTGCCTCGCTCGTCGTCGCGACCCTTGTATGCATATTTTCAACGCACGACAGTTCCTCGTTTGCGAGAGTTAGTCGAATATTCTTCTCGCAACGAGATCAAGAAACGTGTTTCAGGCATGTTTGCGTTACGCAAATAAGATTTCCTGTATTTGTCAAAGTATCGGATGGATGTTTCGACATGATTGTTATCCTCGGAGTTTGATTTGGCATTTTCCTTTTTTCCCATTCAATTTCCTTCGCCAGATAGTATCGGTGAATTGTTTCCGTTACTTTCGTTCCTATCGCGGGCATAGTTGTCGACAGATTGAAAACCCACGGAACTACGATCCCGTCGGTAAAAATTTCGCTCCCGCTCTTATAAGTTCTCTTTAATTCATATCGATATCTCGTACCATCCGTTTCGATTCGTAGCTCGAGTTCGCTGCCGTAGACGCGCGTATGTAGATACAGCATGTAATACCGCGGCTTCTGATCCACCGTTAGCCAGATACAGCGATCGAGCGTAAAAGTATTTTCGAGTGTGTTGCTTCGACAGCGGACGCAGCGGAGGAGCGTGTTTCCTGCGCAACGAATATTTTAACACCTGCGAGCGGATTTCATTCCCGCATCATCCCCGTGCCTTATATACACCGGCTTTCCCAACGGATTCAACACTGAAGAGCACTTATCGCTCTCTCGCACTCACCTTCAGTCACAACTAAATCGTCCTGCTCAAGTTCGACTTCGGGGCGCGACCTGCCCTCCTCGTCACCCTTTCTACGCTCTGAACAGTTTCAACCCGTTCCCCATGGCCTGCTTTGTTGGCCCTCCGTTTCTCTTGCTCTGCCGCCCGAGAAATGTCTAACCGACCGTGGCACGGTTAGGAAGAGGCGATGAATCCCGGCGAGAATAGAAGCAGGGTCGATGATAACCGGGCAAAGTCCATTATGACGCGTTTAAGGATTTACACGAGGGATTATCGATGCTCCGGAAAAAAAAAAGAAGGAAGCACTCGAATCCCGCTTTCTGCCGTTTCCACTTATTTTTTCCTCGGCTCCGCTTCACTGGCCAACACCCCCACCTAGGTGCTGTTCTTTGCGAGACTTAACTCATTCTCGTCTACCTCTTCAACCACCGCCGCAGCGATCTCTTATTCTCCAATTTCGCCGTGCTCGTAAAGGATTCACAAGAGATTGAAAAAGATTTGTTCGTCCTGCAGCCAAGGAAGTAGAAGCGAAGCGGCGTGGCAGGTAATGAAGGAGGGTTGCAAAAGGGAGAGAGCGAGAGAGAGATAGAGAGTAATGTTGAAGGCGTGCTGCGACTCGCGTGGATTGCAGGGGTTGGGCACTTTACTTTGTCGATAAAATAACTTTAAAAATTAAGGGTACGGGCGGTTCGGTTAATTTCAACGTCAGATAGCATGTCGGGGAAGAGAATGGTCGTTCAAGGCCCTATTACGATAGGAACGCTAACCCCGCCGGCGAGCAAGCCAGCTAATCTACATTATAAAACACTTGTTGGTGTAGGCGCGGATGCTGCAGCTGTGCCTAAAACGTAAATGCAACGCAATATTGCACAGCCTGGCTCGCAACTTTTTACGGTCCTTCGGGTAAAAATCGTAACGCAAGGAAAAACGAGGACAGTGTCTCCTTTGTGAAGCCGTATCTACTTACTTTCCTTACTTTCCTTCGCCCTTTGCTGATTTCACTGTGGTTCGGCGTTTTCACGGACTGAGCAGCGCGAACGTTCTCCCCTCGGAAAAGTACGGAAAAATGAGTACAGGCCGGGGAAAATTTGGTATCGTCGGAATTTTTCGACGGTCCGCTGGCCGCCCAGCGTATTCCGACGAAACGAAATTAATTCAGAAACCGTTCGACGTATGATAATTTCGACGGCCTCAGTTTTTGTCGGCCCTCGCGTACACCTCCATATTTCGAACGGGGCTGAGTAACCGGAATATTGAAAAATCGATATTTGCTGGACCATCGGTGCGTTGTCACCCCCATAAATCACGCGGATTCGTATGGTCAGTGCACGCATGAGCGACGTGCTCGCAAAATATCTGATTTCCATGAGACTTCGTCTTCTCTCTCGTAAAAGCTGTCGGATCGATTGAATTTCGTGACGCGTCGCATAGCCGATCGAAGGTGTCAACGGGGCGATTCGTCGACGGTCTCGATATCTTTTCGTCGGGCCCATAAACGACGATGATGCAAAGGGATCGGGTCGATTCAAGACAGTTTCCACGTCTAGGGCTACTTTCCAGCAGATTTCAATTTAGATTCGACACCGTGAGTGTCGATTAAGATGTGCCTCGATTACGCGCTGACATGACCAGTGTCATCGATGTTTCGCCGGAAGAGGGACGCCCTTTCCTCGATTGGAGAGCAACGAAGTTCCCAGCGTACACAAATGTGGCGGCGTGCAGGAAATTAAGGGCGACGTAGGTTGAGAGGGTATATCGACGTACGATAAGGTGCAGGAATTTTTTCTTCCTTCGCGTCGAAGCGAATCGTCGAATTCCCCCAGGCCCGCCTCGCCCAGCGTTTCGCGTTCTCGCGGAATTATGCCGCCCAACGAAAATGAGAAACATCGAAGAACGCGCCGCGACATCGGACGCATGTATTCGTCGCCCCGGAGGAAAATATACGAAATTATTATCCAGGCAGGTCGGAGGTCGGAGGTGATTCGAGAGAAAGCATTTCACACAGCCCATCCTATCGCGCGTACGTCTCATCAGACTGTTTACGGCACGGGATATGCAATATATCTTCCGGTTTAATCTCTCGGCTTTCTTGCGTATCCTTTCCCCCCCCCCCCGTCTGACTTTCAGGGGATTAATTTTTTTTTTCCCCTGTCGGAACGCCTCACGCAGACAATTCTGACACGCGAGAGCGACGAGAACGGGACACGAGAGTTGACAGAAAGACACGGCGGAAATGCTGATCCTTTATACCGGCGTGATTTCCACGTTATTACGAGGACGTTCAAGCGGTACATATAAATTGAGGAGAATTACGTAATGAAATGGCCATCGTTGGAAATAATAAAACGTGGGCAGATAAAATATCGTTGGGCGAGGGGTCCGCGACGTCGAGCAATCTGGGGCCGCGGCACGAGAGGAATCACGGGAAAAAATTCGGGCATCGATGAATAGGATGGTGGGTGTGCTCGTGGTACGCTCGTTTGCCATGAAAAAGGGAGGTACGAGGATGGTACGGGAGGGTGGAAGAATGGACGATAGGACGACGGCAATGTACAGTGAGGTCGGACAGGTGGGGTGTGGGGTATAGCCACGATATATCGTGGCTGAGCCTTTATTAAAACTGCTTTCGGTATTATTGCTTTCCGGGAACGTCGAGTCTCGAAAATGGCATTTCCGCGAGATAGGCCGTGGTCGTGCCCGCCGCCGAAAATATATATCATGCCCCTCGCGAGACCCGTCGTCTCTGAGGGCACCGTCACAAGCTGGCCCACTATGGCCTGCAATAAATATGCTCTTCACTTTGTACAAGTCGCTCGCATGCTCTTATATTGCACTCGCCTGGTTATTGCCTGCCGACCAAAAGTGACACGGCCACTTTGCTCCCTGTCTGCCACGGATCATCCGCGAAATCTTCTTCCGACTGGCCCACTCTATAGACGCGTCTATTATCCCCGCGCGTATAAATATTTGAACGGCCGTTCCGTTTTACCGTGCGGTGAAAAATAGACGAATTTCGGGTGTTTCGGAGTGAACGCGTTACGAATAGGGGGACTAACATTCGTCTGGTAATCTTTTGTCTGGAAAATCGGAGAAGTCGGTTCCTTCGTCAATTCGACCCACATTTTCGAGATTGCCACGCGTCGACGATTTCTCCGTTCATTTCTGGCTCTCAGTCAGCCATAGAGAAACCACCACAGATTCTGTCGACGTCGAACTTCTGCTATGGACGAAATCTTTCATATCCGATTATACGTACGCGTATCTGTCGAGACAAAGTGCTCGAGCTTTCTCCCTCTCCCCCTAGCCCCCATCCATGCTACTTGTCTTGCCAAGAGTAAGCTGTACCGGGACGGTGCTTGGAAAACCCTTCGACCGTATGGAAAGCAACGGAACGACGATAGTAATAAAGGCGTCATGACAGTAATGGATGATATTGACAACCCCTCCGCTCTTTCTTCTACCCCTTCCGCTTTCTCCTTCAAGTAGTCGTCTAACTCACGGAATCTTCGTCTCGCTGTCGCGCTTCCCTCTTCGCCCATCTCTTCGCCCGGCTTGTTTGTTCCCTATCTATCCATCTCTAGACGGCTGGAAAGCAGGTAACAGCGACCAAGCGGCGAATAGTTCCCCCGGATCGTCTTGAACAATGCAAATTGATGCGGAATCGATACTAAGCCGGTAGGAGTTTCTAATAAGATTCTGCCGCTTGCCTCGACGCGGTATTGCACGGTGGCAGCCCTTCTGTTTTGCGCAAAATAAGAGGGCCAAGGCTTCTTTCCCCGTTCGACGCGTCCCTCCCGTTATTTATTCGCCCGTGAAATACACGCATTAGAAAAACAGCGGATCGCGAACGTTCGGGTTCACTTACGCGGGGGTGGCCGGGTGTTACGATAGGTGACGTTATCTACGTGTAACAGGCACGGTATTTTCTACCTTGGGATTCGCCCGTAAAAACAGCGCGGCACACTTTCCCGGATAATAAGCATTTGTTCTTGCGTCACGGTTAGACTTCATTTTCCCGGCACACCGGGGTGAAGGGGCACAGTGAAATGCACGTATGTAAACGACAGCGACCTCGTTGGTCGCGAACTTTTTCCCCGGACGTATCGTAACGTTACGGCGTCGCGTAGAATTCAGGGTATTCAGGGTAAATAGGTTAGAACGACGGTGATGGACGTTTTAAAAAGTCCGGGGCGAAAGGAAAAGGATACCTCGCCCGATGGGGAAGCGTGGCTACAAATTGACAGACGTCACGCGGAGTTCCTGAAAATGCAACGCGAACGGGATGCATCGCGATGCCCTACGACAGTTTGCCTGCAATTCCGTTTTCACGATTCAACAGCCAGAGCAGCCCCTGTATCCTATACACCGCCGTCGCGTCTCGCTTCCACTCGCGTTCGCTGACTCGCAAGAAGCCTCGCTGCCTCCCCCCGTCCCCGTGTCGCGCATCATTTGCAACGCGGAAAACTGAACATCAGCGTGTTCGATTTCACTTGGGAACCGGGCACGAAATAATTTATAAGCGCGTTTCACGGTTGATCACGTCCGGAGTCTGGAACGTTCGCAATCTGTCGGTTAGCTACGTATCGCCCACCTACACGCGGCTGCAGAGCGATCTGGCCGGGCTCCACGTAGCGGACGCTCATTATTCGTAAATTATTTGCTGGCCGCGGCGTTAGCCCGGACAGGGAATTGGAATCGGTGTCGCCGTGATCGTACAGGGTGCAACCTCGTCGGATCGCAATAACGTGGGTATACTGTGTCGCATTGATTACGCCGCCACGTACGCGCCGCGAGCATCTCGTCTTTCGTACGAAAATATTACGACCGGTACACCGACGAAAAGATACGGGAAATTGTTGCAATCGCAAACGAGGGACGGGGAAACGTCGCGGTGAATCGGATGCGGTTAAATTAAGAGGGCTGTGTTTTATCTCCTCGCTGGTAGCGAGACGCGGCGTCGACGTTCCGTCTGATCCGAGACGCGATATTTCGTCGACCTATCGACGACCAAATTGTCGAGCCAATGGAACGTCCGGTCGCTAAACTGTCCCCGGTACCCTATCAGTTGGCAACGCTTGTCTATCTTCGAAACACTCGCGGACACAGCCGCGGGACCGCGACAGCGGTTCCTTCGTATTCTTCGACACAGATTCTCGTTCCCTTCCTTAGCAAAAGTTCGTCGGAACTGTGCTGCGACGGGAAGAAGTTCGCCGCGGCGTGTGCTCCCGAGGAAGCAAGTCTGCGTTCGCAAGCGTGTTCGCTCTGGCGACCTTTTTATCGCGCGCGCAATAATACTGTCGCCGCATCGAGCCGTGTCGTTAAAACGCTGCCGTGTGGCAGCCACGATCTGATTCGAGGCCGGGCAGAGAGGCGCATGCATTAAAAATAACAACGCGACCCGGTGCCGGAGGACTTGACCAGGATTAATCGGATTAAACGAACCCCCTTTTAACCCCGCGGCCCTCCCCCATTGTATTTCCACGCCCTGGCCGGCAATCAATTCGCGACTTTCGCCGGTGGGCTGTCGCCTCTGATGCAGAAATAATAAAGATAACGAACCGATAGGAAAATAATAAAGATAATGAAGGCTGAACGCTGACGACACGGGGCGGGGAAACGGCGACGTGTACCTGGTCACAGGGAGTAGATCGCGACGCGTACACCGTTCGACTGCGGCACAATTAATGATCTGTTCCGTATGTATCGGTTCGGTAGCTCCGGCCCGACGATACAGCGAAGCTTGGCTAATTACCTGCGCACTCTCCACGGGGAAAGAGATTGCTTGGCCGACAGCGGCCATGCGATGCGACGCGTTCTGCCGGCCGTCCGATGTTCACGTGCGCGTCCGTATCGGTATCGGTGCTCTGAACGCACGAGTGTCGCGCGTTTTGCCCGTGGCTACGTGCGACGCACTGGCGTGCACGTGTACACGGTAATAATCGACCGGCGTTATATTTCAGTCGGTTGAATTGGATTCAACGAGTTGCACGCATCCCATCAAATTTGCAAGCGACGCCCTCGTGCCGCTCTCTTTGCTTTCCACTCTTCTCCGCGTTTTTTCCCCTCTCCCCGCCTCTCTCTCTCTCTCGTTCCTGCACGTTGACATAATTACGCCACTTCCGCGGAGTCGCGGCAACTTGCCCGTGGCGGTTCGTTCGTGCGCGCACACGCGGCGTCAAACGCGAGCGCGGAATCGCGCGTTGGACAAACGTTTGGCCAGGCTTATTCTGCGGTCGTCCTTGTCCTGCGCGGATCACGATGAATGGGTTAATTAAGCGTTTCTCGTTCGTTGGTCGGCGGCAGTCGCGACGCCAAGAGTTCGTTAAATTTCATTTCTCCCCGCTTGTCCCGGTCGTTGTGGTGTTGGTAACGCTAACAGGGCTGTGAGCGACGCGTCTAATTGTATCGCTTTCTACGGCAGGAAATCGAATCAGCGTTGATGACACGAAAAGTGTTTCCATCCTCTCGGCTTCCGTTCGTTCCCCTCGCGTTTCGCCGCGCTAATTGGAGGATATTTTAATGCGCCGACCGCCGAGCAACGGGTCTCTGTGCCTCGCGCCGCAACGGAATTTTCCCCGATGCCACGGATTAGGCTACATTATGACGGTGAACGAGTACTCGAAACGCGAAAAATTTGCCGCACGTGGGAACAAGAAAAGAGAGGGGGCCGTGGACGCGTTAAAACGATGCCCACGGTCAGAAAAGTCGCGTCGCAGCGGTAGAACCAAAAGCGGCTCCGAATTTCATACATCGAGCTGCTGAAAGAGTCCGCCGGACGTTATAACGAGCGGTTTCTTTGGCCAAGAGCTTGCAAATAATGCATCAGAACGCCGCAGACAGAGGAATTCCGAAAGTTTCCCAGCGACGAATTCCGTCGCAACATCAAAAGCAAATGACTGCTGTTCTCGTTGCTGTCGCTCAGTTTATCGCCCCGGTACCCCAGCATAACCAAACGGATTCCAGTGAAATTAATTAACGTTGCCGCTTTTTAATGCACCCGCGCTTTCACCCGTCACAGATCTTTCGCGAAAATATTCCACAAATATAGCCCGCTTTCCGCCGGAAATGTATGAATCCGGTGACTACGGCGCAGCAGTCAGCTCGGGCCCTCGCAGCAGCGTTGGCCGAGCGGCTTCCGCTCGGTTGCGGGAGGAATTGTTCGGTTTAAGTAGCATCTAGTTATCGCGCTCAAAGGGAATATTGGAGAGGACGAATTTCTGGGCGCTTAGAGGGCCATTTAAAGGAAAGCCAGAAGCGCAGCTGGGCGTGTTCAAAGAGAAATTTGACCGACGCCATTGCGGGCATAATGCTTCCCTCCTCTATCCGCTTCGGTTTCCCTATAGAGGTTGAAATTAAGACGCTCAGAGCAACCATAATCGCCACGTCTCGGGATCCCGTTGTCGGGTCACGTACAGAAATCCTGGGTAGCTAATTAGCCTTCTGCCGCTGTAGGATTCGCCCTGGTCAATCAGCGGCTGAGATTCGGTCTTGATTCGATCCTCGGAGCCTCGTTAGCACCGCCGTATATTCCCGCCTGTACCCCTTACAACCTCTACCTACCCCCCCACCCCCCACCCCACCCCAACCCCTTTCTCTAACTCACTCTGACCTCGCTTTCTACTTTGTACGAAGGGATATATACCCGCGAGAAAGTGTACGTGCGTGTACCCAGTTGGACCCTTGCGGTTCTGTTCTATGTCATTTAATTGCGCTACGTGAGGGCGCCGACGATCCGGCTGCTCTCAAAAGTGCCCGGAATTCTTTTTACCTCGAGAGATCCTCGAATGTGTCGTAATTGCGAGCCTCCGGAATGGACGGGAGGCACGGCCGGAGGGACGGCGAGAAAAGCGAGGGGCGCGGGGACGACGTCGTCATCAGTGGCCGCGTTTAAAAATGCATCTCGGCCCTTTCTGAATATTAAGACAATTGCGTCCGCGCGGGGCGGCGCGATTCGCGTTCGCGAATAATTTTCACGCCGCCGCGTCGGTGCTCGTCGAGTCTCGCGATTCCGTCAGTCGCGGACCGATCTCGAGGCGTACCTTGAACTACGACACCGTACAGAGGAAGCTGTCCCCGATCTGGGCCGTCCGGGCCGGTATCTAATCAGCGATTCGCCCCCCTGACAGGTCTTTCATCGGGGCAAGAGTGGCGTGCCCGGATCGTTTTCACCGTCCGCGAGGATCTCGTCCACGTTCCCGTCGCGTCGCTCGGCGTCGCTCCGCGCTTAACGCTTAACGCGTAATCCATTAGCCGAATTAATATCTGAGGGAAATTGCGTTTGTCGCGGCAGGCATTCGGGTAGCGCGTGGCGCACGCCGAGAGAAACGGGGCCCGTTGTCACCGCGCTATTACTAATTCAGAAGGCGGTCGCAGCGGCGCAACGTTATACGGCAGACGACGCATTCTGCATAGCGTATTCAGCGGCACAATGGGCCGTGGATGCGAGTTTTGAAATATGAATATGAATACGGGCACGAGTGTACGCCTCGTCGAATCGCGCCAACGAAGACAGGGACTGCCGATCGATGGCTTCCCTTTCGCTTCTGCACGTCGACTGTGTTACCAACTGTGCCCTCCTATCTCTATCTTTCGCCGGTCGCCCCGCTATTTCGCCTGTCGCGAGCTACGACCGCCGCGAGACACGGCCCGACCTGATTTATGCGTTTTCCTTTGAAAGCGATAGGTTCGCGCCGCGACGGGAAACTTGCGAGTTTCACGCCCCCGTTCGATGGGGCGAGACCGAGCTTCCGGTATATTTTCGACACCGGTTGTACAGAGCACGGGCGGAGTATTAATTAGTTGGGAATTAATCGTTCCCTTCTTCCCCCCCCCCCCACGGTGCGATCACAGTCGCAATCTCGTCCCCCTCGAAGCGATATCTGCCCGTTTCATTGTTTCTTTCCGCTCGTTGGTGATCGGAAGTGTGAACCGAACGGAGCGTCGATCTGGCCAAGAGGCTCGAGGCGTATATCGGCACGATAAAAGGGCCGGCTATTTCCGATAATACGGATCGTCCTACTTTCGCGCACGGCCATTAAATCTAATAAAAAAATCCTCTCCGGGTCGGGAGAAAGGTAAATTTCACGAGAGTTCCATTATGTTTGACCCGGTATTTTTCGAAAAAGCTCTACGTAATATGCCCCCTCCACCACCTCCCGATTAATTCCGACGCGCGCGGTTAAACGCGCCGGCAGGAGAGATTCGAAGCGATTGCCAACTCGCCGAAACTTTGATAGCTGGAAAATCGTTTGACGAGGAAAAATTCACTGGCTCCGCGTGGTTGCTCTTTCTATACCCCTCTTTCTTCTATCCTCTCGTTCACTCGATTCTTTCACTTTCCCTCTCTCTCTCTCTCCCTTCTTCTCTCTCTCTCCCTCTCTCCGAAATCGACCATGGAACGGATCTGGCTCTCGGTTAATTTGACGCGCGCGTTATGCCCGCCTTGAAATTGGTGGCGATTCGCGGAGCCACGGCATATTTGGCCCCCAGTACATCATACCGTGTCCCACTCCACACCATCGCCGCCTTTCTTGGACGACTTCTGGAGAGGCTGGTCCTCGGCAAGATGCTGCCGCCGGCAATAACTGGTAACGTATTACCACTTCTGCTCGGTTGAGCGCATTTAGATCGCCTATTTGGCAAGGCAGCCGAATAACTTTGCGTTTTACTCTGCTAGCGGCACGAATCAAGCGCGAATACCCGCGCCAACAGCGGAGAGTTACGATGAATCGGGGCGGTAACGAAACGACGATTGCCACCGGTTTTTCCTCCCCCCGTAGGAAGAGTGTACGATGGTGGTACAAACGTTAGCTTGACCAAGCACGGACGATAAAACTTGACCCGTTCGCGCGTGAATTATTCCCCAGCCTCGAAGCCGCGACCCGTGGCCACCGACCGCAATTACGAATTACAGGAGAGCGCGGCTGCTTCGATCGCCGCAACGATACGCCTATGGGCCCGACTGCTTCGCGCGAATAGATTAGTTTCGATCGGGACGGGGGGATGAATAACGCGAGTCGAGACGCCCCTCGGGTTTCCCTTCGCGAGCAAACGGAACGTCTATCTCGACTATCCCGCGGTCCACGAGATATGTCAGGTATCCGTCTATTTTTTCTGCAGCCTATTCCAAAGGTTTGCACCCGAAAGCATTGAGTAAACTCTATCGACCCGCGAGCTACGAGCGATCGGCTCGAGATGAATTTGAATATACGTTCCGGCTTCAACGACTCCCTTTTACCGATTGCTTCGTCAATACTACCCCCGAACGGCAAACACATATCCCTCGTAATTTCAGCATTCGGCACATTTGCTCGGGATCAAAGTTACGAATCACAGCCAATCCACCGAACGGCCAGGTCACGAGCAAAATTATTCGACGCGTCGTCACCGCCACCCTCTTCCTGCACCCCTCGAATATGGTCGCAGCGGGCACAAGGGAACGCCTGGGTTTCATTCGATCGCATTATATTCCGATTTTCTGCGTAGCGTGGGCGTCGGTAACAGGATCGGCGTCCCGTGCGGCGAGGGAAGGGAAAAAAAATCTCATTTCAATATTTCACGGCTTACGCCCTATCGCTTCTCGCCGGCCGGGCCGGGCGTCGTTAATACACGAAACAGCCAGCGCCGCGACGCCCCGCGATGCTCCTGGGGTTTCTAGGCGGCCGCGAAATGACGTATGGACGCCTCTACTATCCGCTGCTTCGGATACCGTGGAGGCCTGAGAGCAAACCGCACCGCCAGCGGCCGGTAGGCCTGCCGGATTGCCAAACTGGCCATGCCTCACCGCATGCCAAAAGTCCGTGTACCCGTTATCATTCGGCCCAATTACCTCGACGTTTCGCCCATAATGAAGCTATTACGAAGACGCGGCCCCGCCTCGGCAACTCGGTTAATATTGTTAACGGGGCAAGAATAATACCGGGCGAGCGTACCCCGTCGTACGCGTGTCCCCGCATTGACATGCTTCCTTCGATTAGAATTTACTCCAAAGCCGTGGTAAATGAACGTTCCGTGGGATAATTCGGGCGGCGTGTGTTATTGCTGGGGTATTCGCCTCGGGAGTCGCTCGACAAAGTTCCGCGTGGCTGCGAATAACAACCGAGCAGATCTCTGCGAGCTCTAAGCGTGCTTTGCATGCGAGCTTAGCCGCGATATCTACTCGTGTTAGCTGGAACGTATCCGTGTCGCAACTTTTTGGTACACACCCCGTGCCGAACGAAATACCTACGCGAGCTTCACCTTGCCGGGCCGTTGCCGTACGTTCGCGCTATCGTGATCGTCTGCCCTTAGACCGAAGCTCAACAGCTTTATTACCGAAATAATCGTCGAGACGTACGAGGTATTAACGGCCGGGAACGTTAACCGTGGAACGGCGCTCGTGTGTTGCCTGTCGGGGTCCGTGGTCGCGTGAACTCGAGTTACTTCGGTCGAAGGTATGCGACGTATTCGAGGCAGGCGAACGCGCCCGTGCGCGCGCGCGCGTATCAACCCCGCGAAGCTTCGCCGTACGCGGTATGGATGTGTTGCGGGGGATGACGGAACGGAGGAAGAAATCTGCGTACCTTGTACGAAGGGGATCGCGATTTTTCACGCACCGGCTGGTCGAGATGTCGTCGCGCCTGGTCTCCGCTCGTATTCCGTCGAACGTAGCAAATGACTCGTGCACGCTGGAAGCTCCTGGATGCCAGAAGGCAGAGAGACAACGGAAAAATAGAGGGGCTAGGGGGAGGCAGTGGGAGGCGGAAGGAGGTCGGAGGGTGGTACATGTCACGTACACGCTACGTGTGCCGGATACCGTAGTCGTAAACGGCCAAAGAATCGCTCTCGCCCCGGAGCACGATACAGCGGCTCGCGATTCGATTTTCCCATGAGGATGTACCGGCACGGACTGAACGTTACTTAAATAGCGCTCAGACCGGGCGGAGCCGGTGTATCGTTCGTACCACGGTGGAACGTATATTTCGGCGTATGGCCGAATTTAATCCGGCCCGCGATATTCTCGTTTATTTCGCCCGCAAAAATTATTTGGCGAACGGCCGCCCGCTTATTCCGGTCGGCGAATTAAACGAGGCTGTCCGCGCGTCCACGTTCAAGTGGTATCGGACTACCGCCGGTCAGACGCGGAACGTCGATCGCGGCCGCGTCGAAACACTTCGCTCGTCAAGCGAAACGCGGCTGCAATGGTTGCACGATGTTCTGCGTTTCACGGGGCCCGAGAGGTGAGCGTTGCACGCGTCGAATGGAGGACGCGTGCGTACCGGGAATGATCTATCGCGACAGGCCGAATATTGCACTTGGTATTATCCAGGCACGACAGGCTCATTTGTGCCGAGTGGCTCCGTATTGCGCCACTCGATCTTGGGATCGGTATGCATGGACACTAATGGGCCGAAGGATCTCATGGTCCCTGACACATACTCATTGGCAGGGATAGGTAGAGACAGATAGCGGCGGGTCGGAGAAAGATGAGTGGTCAGGGAGGGGAAAGAGGCGACGGTAAAGGGGTAAATAGACGCAGTTGCTGCAACCCCGATTGTCAGTTATACGGACAGAGGGACGGACAAACGCGACGGGAGGGGGAGCATTTACATAATTGTTAATTGCGCTTGAAATGTTTGTCCCGTGGGTTCGATTCGGATTTCGCAGTTAGTTAATTTTTTCCTGCGATTTATCGCGCGACGCTCGCAATTCCGGGTCAAATGACATTTACGCCAGAATTCGAATAATTCTCGTCACTTTATTTCAGAAATTCCCAATAAAATCGGGGAACGGGTGACAGTGCCGCGGCACGCGGCCCGCGTGCCTCGTTGCGAGGTTTAATTCGATGAAAAAAGCAATGGACAGTCTTGAAATATTTTTGTCATCTCCTGCCATCAAATTGTGTCCAACAAATTCATGGGAACTGTAGCACGAGGCGACACGCGTAGATTGGTTGACGATCGATCCGTGGCTCGCATTCTGTTACAGGCAGAGAGCGAGAGAGGGAGAGTTAAGCTCCGCGCTATATTTGCCTGCGAGTAGTCCTGGTACATTTTCGATAATGAAAACTTTCGGTTTTCCCCGTGAAAATCAGTTCCTTCCGAGGTACGAATCTACGCGCACATGTTCAGCAATAAATGCGAATCGCGAACTCGTACCGCATGCACGGGTACTTATAACTTTACGAAAAATGTACCGACACGACTACGCCGTTCGTTAGCCGTTGGAAAGTAATTTGTTTCCTAAGAGAGCTACGTAGCGGGCTCGACGTTCGACGTTTCTACGTGACGCGCACACAGGTGCACATCTAGGCGGAGGCATACTTAGCGAGTGTGTCGCAACAAAAGGTGCAACCGGTTAACGAGCAAGCCGGTGGCAAGGTAAGGTGAGTCGGTGTAATCGAATAGTGGATTGAAATGACATCCGCCACTTACGAGTAACTCGACGAGACACCGTGTACCTGCAGGCTGAGTGGCCCGCTGTACTATCCAGAGCGTATAGAACACGATAGACGTTACACGTTGACCGTTATCGGTGCACGTCGCACCTAAGAAATGGCTCTGACGAGCAACCGTATCGAATTTTCCTCGGCACAGGGAATCGTCGCTCTCGCGTCTCCACCAGAAACAAGATATCGCCGGATCAGCATTCACCTAACGCGGCGAGTTACGTTATGACGAATGGAGGACGTTGGTCGATAGAATTTCAGCGGAAACCGTGGATCTTATCCGTATTACTCTTTCCGCGAATATCTAGGAAACGAGCAACGACGATTGCGCGAGGTAACAGGAATTTCGGTGGCGAAATCATTGTTGCACGGTGGTTTGGTAGATGGTTGCGTAGCTCGAGATCGGCCAAGCAACTTCAATTTTCCTGGCAGTCGTGTTCCCGCTCATTACCGCGGAACCTATTTCGAAACTAAAAGCAGCGTCAAGCGGGTTACATCTAGATTATCCGCGTTTAATTGTCCCGTCGCGATAGAAACGGAGAAACAACGGGGGACCGTTGGAGAACGCGGCAAAAGGGTTGGACGTGTGCAACGTATTGCACGAAGTTTGCGTAATCAGAGAAAGTGATTCTGTGCGCGAGCGTTCCCCGGCCAAACTTTTACAGGATAAACAAGAAAGTGCGGAATCCTATTACGATAGAAATTGACTCTGCTATTCCTATTTCTCTCTTTCGTCCTTTGCCTCCTGTTCCATCTGTTCCGTCCTTTTTCTCTCTCCCGTGCTTTCTGTCGCTTCTACGCGTCTCCCCTAACGCTATTATTATAAGTCATCTTAAAGAAGGGAACACCGTTTGCCAGTTCGAGAATTACGAGCTTCCCCGTTGACTTTTGCATAAGCGGCGTCAACCGAAGCCCGTTTATATATATATATATATATATATATTCCTTAGCGCGAGACGATTTTGCTCGGGTTTCATCCGAGCCAGATTCTATGACCGTTCCGCGAGGACACTGGCTGCAACTACGTTAAAGCAGAAGATATGACTTTTTACGACTGCAACAGGGGCAGGAAGGTGGAGGCACAACGACAGATGGTGCTCAACAAGTCCGGCCAAAGCTTGCGAACGATGCCGTCGTCTCTCCTTCTCCCCCATTGTTCGTTGTATCCGCGCCATGCTCACCTGTCTCCGTTTATCCCACCTTGCAAACTATCGCGCATCGCGTATGCTCCCCTTTGTCACTCGTTTTCCATTCGAGTTACGTATTAACGCCGCGTTCCGCCGAGTGGAATTTATTACACTTATCGCGCAGCTTTTCCCCCATTGAATGAACCGTCTAATTAGAATACCACGTACGAGCCGACCTTAGCATTTACCGGCGCCTTTCTCTTCTTTCCTTTTTCTCTTCTTTCTACGGCACGGGGCACGTCTAGTTCGAGACGGAGGGGTAATTTTTTAACGCACCGCATTATTCATTAAGCTCCCTTTAAAAAGTGGCGGCTCGACGTCTACTAATTTGCACACGGTCGTCTTATAAATTTAATTAAGCGAAGGCCTTTATTCGTCGCGTGCTGCGGCTGGGAAATCGTCTTTGAGCGTCGACGGCTTTTTCATTCCAGCCCTCCTCCGCCGGGGTCGAACTTTTGTCCGGCATTAGTCGTCTCTTTGGCGTCTACACCAAGGAGAATGGTTCGCGTGTACCGGCAAGAAGAAAGCCACGAAGTCGGTTCGCCCATTGGGAGATGGTTTTCCTTTGGCGGGGCACATTTGCATCCAACTTTGTTACACTCGGTCGAACGACAAAGACATACACGAAGACAAGCAGTCGCAGATGGCCGAAACTTTGCTGGTCGGACAATGCCGTAGGAAGAAGGGGGTCGTTGCTTCGGGGGAATGGTTTAATCGGTCACCTTCTCTACTCCACTGCCGTTTCTCGAGTGTCTCCCATTCCCCCCCCCCCCGTCCGCCCTCCCCTACGTATCACCCTTTGCTCTGGTTATTCGTCGACTGACGAACAATACCCCCGCTCTCAAACTCGATGGAAACTGAGCCGTTTCCCTTCTCTCCTTCTACCTTTCCCTTTCTCTTGCCCGTTCGACTCACACCCCCAACTTTCTGCCTTTTCTCATTCCCCCCGTTTTACTCTTTCGCTTCTATCTGTATGCACGCAAACACACACGCGCACGAATTGGTTCGCGGGTGGTCGGTGTGTGCCAGCGCAAAACCCACAGTTTCTCCTTTGGAGCACCACTTTCACGGCGGAGTTTTCGACGGACCAGCTGTAGCAAAGCCACGAACGGAGAACGAGTGGAAAGAGGGCTCGCGTTGCCTTATAGAATTTTCGACTGGCGATTACCGGAATCGTTTTAGAGCATTTTACACTACCCGTTAGTGAAAGACTGTCCTCCCCGCGGGGACGGTGACGCAATTGCGCCTCCCTTGTAACCGAAAAACTTTCCAAACAAATGCGATTCGCTGGTAGCGCTGGCTTCTCGCAACGTCCCTTTCCGTCCCCTTTCCTTTCTCACTTTCCGCGTTTTCGTCCCACCAGGCCCCCCTCGCCCCTTTTTATTTTTCAACGAACGACTCCGAAATGAGATTGCACGCGAATGCAGCCGTCCGTGAACGCGAATACACACTAATCGTCGGGCGCAATATTGGCCGGCACTGTTCGCCGGATATTCGTGGTCGCGGCTCGCAGGAAATAAATTTTCCCTCGTTCAATTAATTAAATTTCGGCAGAAAATTAATTAACTCTTTAGGTGTAATGGGACTGGTAGTACCGGCCACAGGGCGCGCGGCCTTTGATAATTGGGTTAATTTGCAGACGTAAACAGATTAGTTACGCTGCAACAACGATCCGTCGATATTAAAGAAAAGAATATACGATAGCACCTGTTCCCGATCGGCGAATTAATTTCCCTCCCCCCACCGATGGTTCTCCGTGTTCCTCGCGGAGAACGAGATTTCTTGTGCGTGGAAGCACGGATTATCACGCTCTTTGATAGGGCAATATTCGAAAGCGAATTTCCCCACCGTCGATGAACGTCGATTTTCTCTCTGTCTCGCGAGAGGGAGAGGAATTTGGTAGAATTTCACGACCGACGGAAGGATTCGTGAAGAGGAAAAACGAAACGTTCTCCTGCGCTAGAGGAGACTTTTATTTCAAACAAATTGCCAGACACTTGGGTTCCTTGTGCAGCTTGCAAATGAATTTCCTTCGAATTTCACGGGATTAAAAGGTCTCCCGGTGCTTTGCGGTCCCATCGATTTCTGGTCTCTCGGTGTTGCTCGATAGTCACTTCGAGAAAGGCCAGAAGGAGGCGGTCAACGGCGATTCTGTAGTGAAAATATATAATCCACCGTTCGGTTCCAACGTTATAGCGGGGTCCCGGAAATCGATAATCACCGCGGGGTATTTTTATTCAAGGATATTCGAGAGAGGAGAAAAAAAAGAGAAGAAATCGAGTCGCGAACGAAAATAGGTCTCCGTAAATAATCTCTTTGATTCGCACTTTATTGTTCGTGTCCCATTTCTTGCCATTGTTCCTGCGGCTTCGTGTGCGATTCGGATACACGAGATACCGAAGAGTCGCGAACCACCGCCAGCGGTGCGCGTGTCGTCTTTTCAATAATTCTCGCGAATTAATTACAAGCGACCTGAAAACTATTCATTATGCGGGAGCATCGTTAGTGGCCCTTGTAATCCGTCTGTAAACGATTGCCGCTGTCAATGACCAGATTTCGCCGTCCCATATTACACTGGATCAGATTTGCTCGAAGCATCGTTCAACAAATCATTACTAACTATCATTTAATTGACTGCCGATGTTATCCGGGCTAATCCTATCTGCTATTAATCGAACCCAATTCCATTCCGTATCCACGCGAACCGAAATTTCGTCGGGGTGCTTCCTTGCGTAAGCAGAGGGGAAAAATGTCAATGGTCGTGTAGAGCAACAGGGTCTCGTACCTGTTGTTGCCTGTCAAAGATCGCTGACACGGGGCTGCGGAGCGAGCACGCGACAGGGTGCAGGTTGGTACTAGGCGCGACTACGATTGCTCGTTGTGTCACGTCCATGACGGTGACATCGCGGGACGGCGCGACGGATGGGCTCGATCGAATTCACGTGTCCGTCCGTCTGGCAAGAAAGGCGCGTACGCAAATTGGAAACGCGAGGTGAAAATGGCCGGCCGCACTCGTTTCGCCGGGGAGTTTGCCCTGGTAACGCGATTTCCAGCGAACCGCAGTCACTCGTCTGTTCGATTTTTCGCGGCCGTTGTCAGAGAACCGGGGTCGTCGAGTCACGATCGACGTTCCCCTACTCGCGGGCGCGAAGAATAGCTGGAAGGCGTTTGTTCGAACGACAGGGCCAACGACCTCCCGGAACGAGGCACGATGAGTGTGCGGAAAATTGCGATGAAATATCGGCTACGCGTGGAAAGAGGGAGCCGGGCCTTTGTGTGTCCGAACGTAACGGGGGCGATGAAGAAAGCGTGAAAACGAGTATCCACGAATCGGGATTTTAAGTGTTCCCTTGGTTCAATTGTATTCGCCTCGGCGCTACCCGTACGAATTTCGTCGCGCGGCTAACGCAACCATTTTAACCGATAACGATGTCATCGATAACTCTTTGCACGATACCGACTTATCGTCTCCTCTCCGAAAGCTCTTCGCAGTGAAACTGTGGAAGACAGGGGGGGGGGGGTGTGGTAGTAAACGTCGAAGAGCGTTCAGTCACGGACGTCCCCGTGCGTTTTCCGAAAATTTCAAAAGGTCGGCTGCACCGTGCAGGTGCCGACGGATTCGGCGGCACGTATTTTCGAAACACCTGTCGGTCCCGCGGGGAGAACGGCAAATCGAGTTTCGTTGTCAATTCCGACGCGTTCGGCCGATACGTGGCCTCTTCGGCCCGTCCTCCGCTCGTCGGTCGACTGGCAAGGGGCGCTCTTGCGGCGCACGGGAAAGCGCCTGCTGCCGTGTCAGCGACAAGGCCTCGTAGATTCCGCCGCGCCGTGTTGAACCTACTCTTGATACCAGTTGTTAACAACATTCAGCGTGTAGTTACAACGACGGTCGAGCGTACGCGTACACGCGACGGTCGTACGTAACGGCAAACGAACGAACGAACGAACGAACGAACGAACGAGCGGTCCTGCTCGTTCCGACAACAACGTGCTCGAATAATGGCGTTGAATTTTCCGCGCGCCCGCAGCCCGCGGCACGGATATCGGAAAAATCTCGGCGACGCGGTAACGCGGCAGTTTCGATAGCGAACGGGAACGAGCCACGGGGACGCTCCGTTCGCCCGTTTCGACGTCGAAAAGTGCGCGCGTCGATCGATAATCACCGCCGTTGATACCGGTTGCCGAACAATTTTTTTTTTTTTTTCGCCCATGCCCGATCAATTCGCCGATTAAAACTCTGCCCGCAGACACCTACATAATAGTGTCAACGAGGGAACGACCGGTATTTCCAAGGGGGGGGAAGCGCGAAACGATCGCCGCGCGAGAGAATCCGATCGTTTCGCGACAAGATGAGTATTCCGCCGGGCGTCCGGGCCGAAATAATATTTACGAGAGCGCGCGCCGACTTTTATAGAATTTTATTCAGAAATCGCGGTGTTTCTATTGTTCCTCGGAATTTGCCGGCCAAATTGTGTTTCGACGCGCGCGTATCCCCGTCGCGTGTTTCTCTGTGTTCGTTTCGTTTCTCGTCCCCGAATATCCAGCTGCAATTCGCCGTTCGTGTAACTAAAACGACTGTTTCGCGTAATGTTCCTGTTTTTTTTTGGTTGTCCCCGCGGCCGGCCAATTCGTCGTTTACATTGAATCGTTTCTAATCGAGGCATGCAGTTCAAACACGCGGCTCGTTACCTACGGTTGCAGGTTCGCGTATTAATTTGCCGTCCGTCGAAAGTTATTATCGTTCCGTTTCTATTTCGCGAATGCGTCGCGTCGAAGGGCTCTGCGGCCCGACGCCGTCCAATTCGATGCCGCAATTTTCTCCTCGAGATCGTTCCGCTTCGGAATTGCGTGTTGCAAATTCGTTATGCAAAATGCGGCGGAACGAAGTAACAGGTTGGATTACTGTACTCGCGCGATATCGACTTGCGAGGGAACCGTCAAAACCGCCGAGTTTATCCTTTTACTTCTCTTTCGACTATTGTTCCGCTATTCGCCGGCCCTCTTCCCCCCTGGATTATTCCCAGATTACGCGCGGACACACGTAGATCCACCCCGCCCCGGATAGCACGAAGATTGATTTCCTCCCGACGAAGTCAAGCGACGTTCAATTTCCAGCGCGGCTGCAGAAATAATTAAGGAACTACATTACCGATTACGAACGAGCCGACCGATCTTCCGTAGTACGTACGAACGTTCGCCCACCCTATGCCTTTTGATTTATACCGATATTACCGTCTATGTGGCAATAAAGTTCCCCGGAATAAATTGTTGCAGGGGGGGACATCCTTCTAACTGTCAGCGTTTCGGAGAACCGTCCGCCACCCTTGTTCCTTTAAGTGGAAACGTATGTTATTTCTTTTTATGACTAGGTCGTAGTGGACAACGCGCTGGATTCGTTCAGGGGCTGCCCCGCGACGATTAGACTATCGGTCTTGTCGGTGGCACGTCGGGAACACCGGGTTCTAACGTTCACGGTAGTTCACGCGGGCGGTTTCAGGTCGCCCCAGCTGATACGAGTGGCGTGCGCCGTTTTAATAACGAAGGACACAAAAGTGATTCTTCCCGCGTTAAGTTTTTTAATCTGAATCCGAAAAGCTGCCCCCTCCGAAGAGCTTTTCGTACCTCCAACAGTTTTCGAGCGGACGTTAGAGGCGAGAAACTTTCGAGGGTAGTTTCGGACCCAAACTCGCGGCCCTCCGGAGCACCGCGGCGAACAAAAGCCCACGCGTCCCTTGAACTTTCCCCCACCCAGCCGCCACTTAACGCTTTCCCGTCCCCCGAACGCAATGCTCGAAATTGCCGGCAGCGTCGTTAAAACGATCCCGTTCGATCCATTCGGCGTATTCTCCGCCACGAGACAATACCGTCGGCGTGCGGCTAACGAGGGCGATAGTTGGAAACATTTCAAGTCGAATACACGTAGGTACGGGTGGACGGGGGTCCTCGTCCCCGTGGATACGGGTCATAATAGAAAGTCCGTGTCATGTAACAATCGTCCACCGGAGTTGCTTACCGTTGTTCCGAGCTGCTCGGTGTTACGAGGGCACGGCGGAGGGCGCATGCTTTGCGATTAGTTCGCACGATAATTCGCGACGAGGCGCGTATAACCGAGCTTGTCCGGGAGGATCGCGTGGTCGCCGGTCATCGTATCTCCACCTTCCCCCTCGACCCTGCCGACACGCCGATGTCCAGCGGCCACCATCGGTCGCTGGCAACAGCACGGCGCGCGCGGAGGGTCCGCATTAGCCCATTATCTTAATCTGCTAGCGCGTGGGACAAATAACAGGGTAGCCAGGCCGCGTTCGTCCCGCCGCGACCCTCCGTCGCCAACGACACCCCCGCCCGTCGGGCGGCCGCGAGCAGGCTGGCGTGCCTCGTCGCGATGTACACGCTCGCCTAGTTATATTACGGCTACCGGAAAGTAATATTTTTTTTCGTACCTCGGGAACATTTCTTCCTTTTTCCAGCCGGAGCCGCGGCCGAGGTTATCTAATTGATTAAGCGATCGTTGTCGCGATTAAGCACGCGCCCCTTGTTCCATCGTCTTGGATAGACCTGCCGTGCTCCTTTGCTCCTTTTTCTTTCTTCCGAAACAGATGGAACGTTATTGCGGGTGCACGCGCTACGTACGCTTGTTCGACGCCGCGTACAGAGATCTTCCGATCTACGTGCGCCTTCGAGAGTCACGATTGTTACCTATTAGACCCCCGCGGCAGAGCGAGAAGGAATCGCGCGAGGCCAGTCGATGGTCATTGTAAGAGTAAAGGTTGGAACGGGGTGTTGTATACGAGCGGCGGGATACGAGTCGCCCCATGGGCTCGACCCTTCCTCTTCGTATATAATCGGCCGGTGCCCATTTCGTGCGCGGAATTGTTTACCCGTGCTTCGTTATGGGCCCTCCGACGACTTTCGATCGCCTCTCGTTACCCGCCGCGTCCATGTGTCGTGCTTTATGTGACAAGGGGCTAAGTGCCCGGCGGGCTGATTAGAGGTTCTCTCGTGATTGCGTTCCTTTTTTTTTTCCTTCCTCGGGTCGTTCCACCACCGGCACCTGTTTAATATTAATCGCGGATCGATTCGACGCCCGGCGTTCACCCTTAATTTGTTTACGGTTATATATTGGACGCTTGGAAATCGGATGCACGATAATGAGTCGGGGGTGTAAAATGAGCGCGACGATGATGTTTTTGTACACCGATCCCTTTACATACGCCGGAACAAAAGGCCCGCGGAAAACTTGGCCGCGGCGCGGCTTGACTGGCGGCAGGTTAAAGGATACGGACAATTCGCGTCGAAATTGAACAACACATTATCCGGCTCAAAGGACGATATTTGGCCCATTCATTTGGTTAATTGGAAACTCCGCGAGAATGTCTTTAGCCGGTGGGCTCGACGCAGCCGTACACACAGCGGCTAAGTACACTATCACCGGGCGTAACTGGCACGGTTAAAACAATACTCGTGATGAATGCGCGCTTCACGCAGCCCCTTGCGCGCAATTAATTATTCGCTACTATAGTGATTAATCGTGGTAATTTGAGGGCGCACGGCACTGAAACGGCAACACCGACGGACACAGAGTATTACAAGCCGCAACAACCCTATTTAATATCGCGATACCAGTCGGATTTCGCAACGGCGGCTCGCCAGTTCGCGAAAGAAATCTCTGCGAAATCCCCTTAACACCTGTTGTCCCGTGCCTTCCTCCCGTTCGGATGACCGGTCGGTTCCTTCTCCGCGGCTGCAATCAATCGTTCGCAGGAATCTGGCGGAATCCACGTTCTCACGGTGCTCTTCGATTTTACAGGTCTCCCTATACGCGCGAGACGTTCATCAAGGTCTGGAGCGCGAGATCGAGGGGTGCACGCGCGTGTCGACGTTGCGTGTCATTTTGGAAAAGGGCAGCCATCGGTCAGCAGCGTCGCTGGGGTTGCGGTTAAACCAGTCCGTTGGTCGCGGTCGTGGTCGTGGTCGACGTTGTGTTCGCGGCCGGTCGTAGGACGGGGGTGGGGGGGGGGGGTTGGCTGACGGCGTTCCAAGAAGAGAGGAACGGAGCAGCGAGGAGGATCAGGAAGCATATCGGTGGATGAGGAGGAGAGGGTAGATGGAGGAGGAAGAGCAGAGGAGCGGGCAAGCGCAAGCGCCCGTCCGATCGATGTCCGTCTCTCGCTCGTATAAAGCGCTCGTCCTCGGGGGGCGCGCGACAGTTGGCGTTCCGCATTCGGAACATGCGCCGCGTCGCGAGTATTCCGTGTGCCCAGTTTCTCCTAGTCAGCGTTCTTCGTCGCGTCGTTCTCGTTAGGTCGGCCGCGGAGAAACGTCGAGTCAATCCCGTGGCGGAAAGTCATCGCCGCTGGTGACTGATCGATTCGCGTCGCTCGACCACCTCTTTCCCATTTACCGAAGAGGGGCAGGGGGCGAGCTGTCATTTAACGACGACAACAATCTCGGAAGCGGAAACGCCACGGCGGCGTAGGACGCTCGGCTCGTCGACCACCTTGGCAGAATTGGCGTAGACTCGTCTCTCCGAAAGTGTCCGCGATTCGTGCAAAACCGGAGCAGTGCACCGATCGCAGAGTGGTACACCATTGGTTAAGTGTCGTCGACGGTGGTTCCGCGAAGGGTACACCGGATGGACGAACGAGATCCGAGCGCGGGACGATAAAAAGGAGTCGGCGAATCCGCGACTGTTCGGCGTGTTCGCGCTTGCCGGAGGTTCGGTGCACCGGTGCACGGATGTCCTGGCTCCGCGCGTGTATTCGACAGACGATCTGACCGTCCGGTCGCGGACGCCTCTGCTTGACCGCCGTTCCCGAGGTGACGGCTATTAGATTCGCCAGTTCTTGCCGCATCGCCCATCACGGCTCGACGAGGCTGCGGCTTGATTACTGGCTCGTTTCTCGCGACGTGTCAGCGACATTCGTCCCGGGCGAGATACATCCGGGCAGGCGTCAGAGCGGCGGTCGCTGGACCGTCCGGCGGACGTCTCGACCGTCGTACGGCGAACCGCTGGAGCCAGGAGGTGGAGGAGGAGGGGCTGTGGAGGTGGTGGAGGAGGAAGGCCCGCGGACGTGCAACAAGTTAAGAGGCCGCCGCCGCCACCGTCGACATCGCTGCCGCCGCCACCGTTCTCGCCACGATGTGACATGGATATCCTAGCCGTAGCCTGCGCCCTTGTCGCCACGGCCCTCTACTGCAACACCCTGCAAGCGGGTTTCGTCTACGATGATCGGTGAGTCGCAACACCTGCGTGGATCTAGTACGCCGCCTTCGGCTCGTTGCATGCGAACGTTTCGATCGAACTTTCGACGACACCGCCGGGCTGCGTCGCGTCGTCAGGTTCGAACGTTTCAGATACAGGACGAATAACTTTTCCGATCAACGCCTCGTTGACCATTAGAAATATAGTGGCGTGATCCCGACGACTTGGTCGCGTGCATCGGTTTCTGGATAGACCGTTCCTTTCTTATCTTGTTATCGGGTACACCGTGCGGCGAGTACGCGTGTAATAGAACAGAACGTCCCCCAAAAGTTCCGAACCTCGAGTGACCATAAAGTACGCGTAAAACGTAGTTCAGAACTGACGAAGTGAGGGGACAATTTGGATACGCGAATCAGGAGTATTTAAAAATTCGTCATCGGTGGTAGAGTACCGCGAGGTTGTTTAATGGCGGCTATAATGGTGATATTTATCGACACGCTGGCAATGGACAGTAAATGTAGAGTGTAACGGCAAACAAGCGCGAACACAATGAATAAAGGACAAGTCGCAGCTGGATAACCTGATTTACGAGCCACCGCGATTTGCGTTCCGATTTCATTTAATCCGATTCCACTCCGGTTTAGTTAATCAGATATTACTAATTGCACCGGCGGCGGCAACAGGACGCAAATCATACGCCATTGGATTAGCGTTCGTCATTCTTAAGCGATCCACGAGTGACGATCGTACCGTTCGCCCAGCGAATTCACCAGCCTGCGAAATCACCAATTTTAAATCGCGGTAGGCAATCCTGGCTTATGTATCCGTTTCGCGATCTCACCGCGAAACACTTGCGAATCGTTTCAACGCTTTCACGCGTCTTCGAGGGACCGCGCGTACGATCGAGCAATCGTTGCATCCAAGTGTATCGCTCGCGAGTCGCCGCCAGTAGATAGGGTTCGGACACGCAGGACGCAGCAACGGCGCCGCGCACGCCACTGTATAATCCAAAGTTACTCTCGCGATAAGCGTCCTTAATCCGAAGCACTCGAATTCTATGATACCGAATCCCTTAATTGAGTATCCCGTAATCTCCGGAACATCGTAGTTGCGGGTCGATCAGCTGCGAGTTCGGCGTGCTCACCGAACCAGTTCCCGATTACGTACTTCTGCCGTCACCGATGGGAATCTGTTGCATCGTTATCGCGCGGGCGCGCCTTCGTGAACGTTGCACAGGGTGCAACGGTCCACGGCCGATAACTTCCCTACCATCCATTGACAGCGCCCCCGATAACGCGTCGATTTATTCGCCTGCATTTTCGACGATAAGCTCTCGGCCGTAAGAACCGCGCGACTACTCTTCGCTGTATCGCCGAATCGGCTCGCCGCGCGAACGATGAACTCGTTATCTCGTGCAAGGGGTGCTTTCTGAATTCCGGACCAGCTGCGGCACGTTTTTAGGTCCGATCGCTTCGTTAAGCGGCAGAAAAACGCTTCGACCCTACGGCGCACCTGCAAACGTCGATGTGATTTACTCCTGGCTCAGGCACTACCGAACTCCAGTTCCGTTCGATTTGTTCTCGGTATCAATTGGCCGTGACGCAATACATTTGCGATTATTCGCGAAATCCTGCCCGAGTGTCCGCTTAGAAATTCTATTCTCGCAAGGAGTACCATATTTTCCGCGCGTTAACGCACGATGTATTCGGAGGGTGTGCGAAACTCCTGAAATTACGTCGTCTCGCCCCACGAAGTCCGCCGTGTCAAAAACCTGAATTATTCGTCCAACTTAAGCGACTCCTTGTATTTCTGACGGTCCGATCCATTTTGATCCGCGCTATAAATAGTTGAGTTCGGTGTAACGGAATAACGCGGCCATGCAGGGTAATCGTATGAATCAGTTTATTCCGGGGCCGCGTTAGAAATCAAGCGTGCAGCCTGTTCTAATGGAATTGCATGTACCGGTTGGTCCGACCATCAAACGTTTAATCGTCGAATAAATTTCGACGCATTCCGGCCTACGTACGACGCGGGCACGGGGGTGTGGTGCGCGTATCGCGCCCCTATTTTTCTCTCTCCTATCCCTCGCCCCCCCCCCACCTCTCACCCTCTTTCTCTGTACCTTTGGCCAGAGAGGGAGGGAGAAAGGGGCGAGAGGGAAGGTAGCGCGAGGGCTGTCGGTGCACGCCGCGACGCTCCCAATGGAACCTTAAAATCCCGGGTAATAACGAAAAACGGGCGCGAGCATTAAGCCGAGATAATTTTTCATCCATATCCGGCCCATTAGCGGCCACCTCGTTCGATGCGACCGCCAAGGCTAAAGCGGCCAATGCGCCGCCGGTGGCGACCGTAATCAAGTCGAGTCCAGTTATTAACGAGAGTCCAGCGAGAGTTTCCACGGTGGCGTCCTTTTTGCCTCGCCCTCTTCCACTTCGTTTTCACCCCGTTCTTCGCTCTGTGCCTCCGCGTTTACCCGCCTCGACCCTCGGCCGCGTTTTCTTTTTCATTGTTCGCTTCGTTTCCAGTGTCTCCCTCCCCCGTCCCCAGACAGAGAATTAGAATCGCGATAATTGCAGAAACTTCCGTAACGCCGACTTGGCTTCGCGCGGCCAACAAATTTCCCCGTGGCCGACGAGCGTTCGGTGACGCTCGAAGCGGCCGTCTGCCGGAGTTCACGTTCGGTAGAGGGATCGCTTTCTCAGCCAAATCCATCGCCGTTTCTGTCGGGCTGTCGGAGCCCGGCCGCGGTATATCTGGCTGGCGGCGTAGGAAAAAAATGAAGAAAAGTTTGTATGATAAATAGGAGATACGA
Source organism: Nomada fucata (assembly GCA_948146005.1). Lineage (NCBI taxonomy): Eukaryota > Metazoa > Arthropoda > Insecta > Hymenoptera > Apidae > Nomada > Nomada fucata. The sequence goes on from OX411282.1 coordinate 4,812,644, forward strand.
GATCCGAAGATCCCATCTGGTTTAGCCGGCCGCATAGGTTTCACCCCTCGGAGTTTACCCCGTCTCGAGAGTTTATTCTGACCGCGTTGCGCCACGCTAAAACTCACGGTATAATAAAAGCGCCGTATTTTACTGCGTCGCGCCGACCGCAATGCCTTGGCAAAGAATACGGCGGGCTGTATTTATTTGCCTGGCAATTTTTTTTATCTTCCATCCACCGCGAAGGAACGGGTAAAAGGGGAACGATGGTAACCGCGGGTGGGGGGGGCCAGGAGGAACACCGTGACCGTTGGACAAAAAGCACGAACAAAGAAAAAGTTTCGGCCGCATTCTATCCGCTGGCCTCGGTGTGCCTGAATCTCGTAAGCAGACGCATTTCCGGGACACGTAGGCTTGCGCTTGCACTTAGACCCTGCTCGCGCTCAGCCGCCACGAGGTTGGAATAAGAAAGGTAGCGGGTCCGGGCTCGCTTCTCGTTGCCTTAGCAGCGCCGCGAATAATGCCGTACTGGCGTTCGACGACGGCGCGCTATTCGGTCGCATGAAATGTAAACCGCTGCATTACTATTTCAGTTCCGCCGGGGCTTTCCGGAAAACCCGGTACGCGCCTTTCCAGGATCGCGTATAAATAATTGACGGCGCACGTATCTTCCGACGGTGGGTATCCTAACGTACAGCGGCCGCGTACGATGCGTACAGAGAATTCCTCTCGCCGAATTGGCCGGCGCAATCTCGCGCGTATAAATAATCGAAATCGATTACCGGCACGGTTGTTCCCCAAGTGTTTTTGTTCCCGGCCGATTCGGGAAAAAGCCTGCTTACGGAATCGCGAGGCGCGGATACGTGTTACGCGTGTTGCCCGAACACGCCAGCGCGTGGGGCGTCGAGAAAATAACAACCGGCGCGAGTGTATATTTATGTTCTCGCTAAATAATGGAATTAAGCCCTTTTAAAACCTTTTTTCGCGCAGTCTGTTGTTTCGCGGTAAATTTGCTTTACTCTCGACCGTTCCCCGAGTGCGTTCAGCGCCGGTTCTCTGCCGTTCGATGCGTCACGAAATCCGTAGAAACGTCCCTCCGCGCGGGTGTATCGAAAAATTGGTCGTTTCATCAATTGTTAACGTCGGAGCTTATGGTTCGCGCGACAAATCGGTTCGCGGTGCGTTCGTCGAATTGAAGGCGGTGCGCTACTTTGGGCGAATCGATAATTCCTTTTCGAAACGAAAATGATTACTTTGCCGGGCAATATTCAACCGTCCCTGGCCGAAAAGTACGAGAGAAATCACGCCACCGGCCACGGTGGCGCGTGTAACGCGAACGTGAACGGTTCGTAGGCCGAACCGCGTATTTCCACTCAACTTAACCGGCGATGCGGGCTCAGCTCTGAATCGAATCGGTCGACACCATCTGAAACCGGGGAGCGAATGAGAGGGGAAAAAAAAAAGTGCTCGCCTCTGGCAGCGCGTAATAGATCTTGGATCGCATGCAAATCCGCTCGTTGTTCTGCTCGCCTTGTCAGCTGCGACTGACAATGCAGGATGAGCTTGACTCTCTCTCGCAGGATGAGCTTCGCGGTGGAGAGGGGCGCGTGGAGCTGAGTGACGGTACAGGCGGATTCGAAAAGCCGGCCGGCTGAACCTCGTGATATTTTAATATCGCTTTTTGGACGAGCGGCGTACACTCCGTTCTGATTAATTTCTAACAATCCCGATGCAGTATTTTTCTGCGCGTCACTGTACCACGTGCCCGGTAGAAAAGTCGGTAATACTCCAGGAGATACGGCACGGCGGACGACCGGTACAAATCGATTGCTCTCCAGCCGGCTCCGCTTTTTCTCCAGATGACAAATTTCAGCCATTCGCTGGCTACGTCGCGCCTCCGCTCGACCGGGGCTCGCCTATTAATAGAAATCAATCGGCCTTTATTGCTCGTCCACCCTCGTTCCCGCAATATACGGTACAGCTGCGTTTCGCATCGCGATATCTTTCATTCGTCGGCTCGTCGTCGAAATCGAAATCCTTCCCCGTGAAAACTTGACACCCCGGCAGGCTAACGTCGGCGTCTACTCATTCTTCCATCCCCCCCGATCCCCGACGTTGAGCCGTAATCAGAAACTGCCATCAGTGGTGACACAGTCATCCGCAGGGTGGCCGCGGGGAATAGCGCACGGTGCACCGCCGAAGAATGAACGCAAGGGGTCGAAACAAAGAGCCGTCCTCGGGCGTTATCAAGCGTTGGGGTGGCTGCCGGTTGGAGCGCGTCATTTGGCCGCTGGCTGAAATTCTTGCAATTCCGCCGCACGGAATATCGGTTTATTTATTCGTGTATGCCGACGCGGTGCTTATGTATGCGCGACTGAACGACGCTGTGCACGAATAAAGCGACGTTGCGCGTCCCGTGGTGTGACAGGGTGCAGCTCGGTTGGTGCACACCCGGCCGTCGGGCATTTATCCTGCGGGACCGAACGGCGGGATCGATGCGCTTTATCGTGCCAGAAAAGAGAGTACAACACGGACGGAGGGCAACGAGGGGGCGAGATTATTTATCGTCGGGCTCTTGCCCTTGATAGGGCCTCACGGTTCCCATGAAATACAGCGTGCCGTTGATGGAAGCGCGCCCCGAAGATCGAAAAGCAATAGAAATCGACGTATTTATGCACTTGTCTGCCGGAGGGGGTTCCTTGATCCTACGGATCGACCCGGGATATTGAAAAGGGCAACTGTTAGGGGGGGTACCAGTTGCCGGACGCCGAATTTCGGCCTGGAAAAGGAACGTGGGGTGAGCTTACGCGAAACGGGGTAATTCGATACGCAAACGTCGAAGAATGAAAGTGTAGCGCGAAGTTTGGGTGGCGGCGTCTGTACAGGGTGGGCTTCAATGTCTGTCAAAGATACGGTGGGATTAGATGGCAAGATACGGGCCGAGATCCCTTTGAGCCGAATTCGTGCGTCGGTAGATCGGGAAGGAACCGAGCGAATCGACGTATCGACGAGTGTTTGTTCACCGTTTGCCCGCCGCAGTTCTTTGAGGTCGCGGAAAATACGCGGATACGCCGTGGCCGCTCTTTGCTTCGCCGTCTTCGCCTTCTGGCTGGCGGAAGTCGATGAATGAGCCGCCCATTTACGTGCACGCTCGGATAACGAACCGCGCAAAAACCTTCGGGCATCTTCTTGTTTCATCTTTCGACCTCGCGCCACGCGCCATTCACCGGTCAGCCAATATTTGCCGAAAGGTTTACGCTCGACGAAATTCTTTCCGCTTCGTACTATGATCCGACCGCCAATTAAACGTGAACATCGAAGTGGACCCAGGGCCATAATTTCTCGTTCTTTTCGCGTAGCTGACTTCCGACCTGAATATGCGACGCGTGCAACATTTTAATGGGGCGACCGTACACCCCATGACGGGGACATGCAAGCGCCATTTGTTTCCTTCTCTCCCTCCCTCTCTCTCTCTCTCTCTCTCTCTCTCCCTTGCTCTCTTTCTCTCTGTGCGCGAAATCAGCGAGACTGGTAAACTGATGCGGGAACAGGGCTGCAATTACACCGCTCGCGTCGCAGAACTAATTAGCCACGGTTAATTTGTGCACCATTACCTGACGTAAGACTGCGCCACGCGATACGATGCAATGTAAGCACCAGAGAACGCATTAACTTACGATTACGTTCAAAGTCGATTTCATTTGCTACCAGATTAGATACAGGTCGCGGTGATTTTCTATTCGGGTTTCAAACGTTCATGACGGTGGCCTATTTAAATGCGAAACCGGGATTTCGCCGATGAAACGCGTCGGATTTTCTTCACCGGCGAGCGCGAATCGAATATTTGCTCGCGTGAAACGATGATATAAAGAGCCGATAGGCTGACACCAGGTGGTATCGCTTTCCTTCCTTTTTTTTTTTCCCCTCTTATTTTCCAACAACCCGCCCCGATGAATTGGGCGGCCGCGCGAATTGCAAACGTATCGACGATAGGCATGCATCGGCATTTTTATGCTAGCTTCCTGGGCCAGGCCGTCGCGTTACCACGAAAACTGTATCAGCCCGGAGCAATTTGAACGGGCTGCCGTGCAAGTGGGTAATGAATTCGCTCGCGCGATTTATTAATCTACAAATCCGATCCGTTCGGTCAGACATTTTTTATGCCAACCGTATCCAGCGATTTCGAGAAATTCATATTTAGCGTCGTCGCGAAAGGCTGGAAGAAAGGGAACAATCGTTCGAATTGAATAGATATCCACCTCGACGTAAATGAATTATTCGTATCCGGTGTATCCCTTCGTTCCACATTCTTACGGTGTATTTCGTCGACAACATTTATCCGCTTCTTTCGCATTGAACTGCGCGTAACGATTCACGACATTCCAACCCGCCACCTTTAAGCTCTACCTCCTGCGTGTCCATTGTCAATTTTCTTCGAAGGTTCCCGAGGTTCTTGCCGCCGTCGTTCCCGTTACAAAGAAACGGTCTGAGCGTTCGCATTTCGTCGAGCACATTTTTTCAGAGCGCGACGAGGGTCGCACGGTGGCTTCCGTCTGCGCGCGTCGCGAAATTATTTTCAAGGCGTCGGCAATAGAATCGCGGAAGGGATTTTCGTGTTGCAAGGTAGGCGCGCCTCGCCGAGATACACGGCGAATTCTTTCTTATCGTCGCGCGGCAGCTCGCTGCCTGCCCCGAGCGACAATGTTTCGTTGCTCAGCTGGCAACAAAACGTTGCCCCTGTCTCGTTCTCTTCATTTCACCTTTATTCCCCGTCTCAGACCTCCTCCTCGTTGCTGCTCCGACTGGCGCTTTCTCGCTTCCCCGGGACGAAGTCTCGCGAACCGTTTCGTCGAGTCTCCTCGAAAACTGGCGCACCGCGCTGTACCACGACAACGACGGCGCTGATAAGCGGAACAGAGACGACGGTTGGAGAAGGATAGTCCGATGGGCGGAAGGAAGTCGAGCGAAATAGCAAATCCTCAAACAAACGGCGGAGTCTTTGCGAATCGAGCGAGCTTAGCAGTGGATTATCTTCGCTTGTGTATAGCGCGACACCAGGCTTGTCCGGATGTTCGATACTAAAGAGCCCGAAATCGTGTTCCGTCAGTTTGTATCGCTACACCCCCACCCGCTGCCCCGTTCTCAGCCGACGGTGTTGAAACACCAGGCGCGACCACGTAAACTCCCGATTCTGCAACGCCTACGCGAATTCGCGGCTGGCGGACACGCGTGGAACCTCGAGCGAACTGGCTTAACCGCCTTAAGAAGTTTCGTTTCCCGTGATTGGGAACATTAGTCTGGATCTTCCGAGTCCGGGTCGGTTTATACTCTTCCCCCGTTATAGCTCATCTTCCGCTTCCGGCAGCTGGACGGAGAAAAATTGATAGGCCGGGAATCGAACGCGGTTGGTTAGCCGAAATTACTTAGCGGGTAAGCTGCTTGATCTGTTGATAGATTGCCCTGCGCGGAGATTTAACGCGAGCATAAATGCGACCAGCAATTACGGCTAAGAGAACGGTCAGGTGCTTCGCTTATCCGCGAAGATATTCGCCGGGGGAAAAGTTTCCTGTCGCGTTCTAGAAGCTGTAACTGCGCGGTACATGAAATACGGTCGGCGCGTTAAGCGGATCGGCGAAGACGTTCCCGAGGATCACGCGATTCTTGAATAATTTGCAATAATTAGGTGATCGCCTTGTCTCGAACATTTTATAGGCTTCGCGAAAGTTTCGCTCGCGGTTAAAGCCTGCGAGAGATTCCACGGACTTTTTAAGTCCGCCCTGCAATATCAGCCAAGTTCTATCGCGAGGTGCACCTCGAGCTGCGCGCCGCCCGCTGGACCGCACGCCTTCGATTCCTCGGCAAAATTCCGGCGAATTGACCGGCCCGAAATTGCAACCCGTGAAACCTTAACGAGCACGCGATTCGGATTGTTCGGGTGGCGGCTGATAGACGCCGAAAGCGAAAGGAACCGACCGAAGTCCATAAATAACAAATCTGTTCGGTCGGATAATAATTGATTTCTAGCCGTCACTAGCGTCGAGGCTCAACCAGCAACACCTAACGCGAAGCGGCTAAAGAATGAACTGTCGTTGGCATACGTCGCCCGTCCCCCGATTCCTAAATATTTCCTAATCGAAAAGGATTTCTCTGTAGCCGAACGCCGGGTCGCCCCGAATAGAAAAGTAATATCCACCGAACGTCTATTCGCCTTCGGGTTTAAGCCCCGGTTCACGTTGCTCGTGCGCCTGGTAATTTCGTCGCGTTACGACTCACTCTTTCCGCAAACGACAGACTGCTAGTGCGGTGTGAAACGCCGAGCGCGAAAGTGGAGCGCGGATAATGGAGGTCCTTTCCTGTCGGCCTGGCTGCGCTGGCCTGTGTGCGTTACGACCGAGACACTGGGTAGATGCGAAATCGATGCTGTGCCACCGGGACGGTTTCTTACAAGAAAGAAAAAAAAAAGAGGAGAAGAAGCACCGTCGCGATATCGCGTTATAAACCGTGGAGAAGTCTCCGTCGAAAAGTCGTCCAAACGAGACTACAGTCGCCGAAGGGACATTATAGACGATATAGCAGGTGTTTGTAGACAATTCGACAGCTCTCGAGCAGTGTACATCGACGAGCAAAACCTGAGTCGTTCTCCTCTCGCCGTTTTTCTTGCCTTTTTCTCGGGGATAACCGACAGGATGGCTGTTAGAGGAAACGGGAGGATACGGCTAGCTTCTTATCGGGGCTGAGCATCGTACCCAGAAGAATGTTGCTTCGGTGTTTTATCGGGAGAACGGTCAATCGTTGATGCCTGCGGGGAAACCTCGTTTTCCGTGGGCCACTCTGATCGTTCGCGTAAATCTAGATCGCTCCGCGTGGCAACGACACTCGTAGATGCGGGAAAATGTCGCGGAGGGACTCGATAAATAGCCACGAGCTTCTTAAACACACCGCGCCCTTCGCAAATCTGCCGTGCTCTAAGTTGATCGAAACTATTTTCAAGACGTCGGCAAATAGAATCGGGAGATAGCTTCCTATCTCGGCGATTTTTGTCGCGACCAGAATTAGTCAAGGGGATCGCGCGAAGTGAAAAGTTTCGTCGTACGACGCCGCCGCCGTCGCGCGAGCGCAACGGATATTCGAACCGTCTCTTCGATTTTCCACGAATCGATGGATTCTCGCGTTTCCCGGATTCCCTTCGCGGTGGTCCTCGAACGTAAACCCTAACGATCGCTGGAAACGGACGGGCATAAAAATAAAGGAAATAAATGGCGACGTATTACGATCGTGCCGACGCAACGGTGTAACAGCGACGACGAAATTCCACGCGTTTTTCACAGCAGATTGGGTCGCGTTAAAAGCGTTGGAACGGTAAAATTTCGCGGCGCCAATATTTAACTCGGTCATATTTACCGCCAGCCATTCTCCCTACTCGCCGCCAACCGGACCACCCTCGCGGTGTAACAATTTACCGAGAAACGGTCGGCGATTCCCCGTGGGAGGTTGGGGGACATATTAAATCGAAAACGCGCCCAGGTCCGCGAGAAAGCAACGCGCACACGACATCCCGTAGGTAGGGAAATGTCGTGGAACTTGACTGCCGGCAAATGACACAGAATTAACACAGAGGATTGTTTGTAATAAAGATTAATAGCCGGCTTTGTAACGACTACGTTTGATACCACCCGCTCGCAGCCCTCATCCCTTATTTCCCTGCAACCTGCTCGCATTCTTTGTCCCTCTTCCACGCTGCTTCTGCCTCACTCTTTCGCCGTGCGCGACGACGAATGTTGTTTGTGTAATCAACGGAACGAACAGAGCCCCTCTGCCGCTACTGGGAGGGACCTAGTGCTCCTGTAGCGTGTAATTTGTAATTCTGCACGCTGCATTATTTTCCGCTCTACCGCTTCTCACTTTCCACCCTCTCGCACTGCCATCCAGGTCTCTCTCTCTCTCTCTCCCTCTCTCTCTGTTCTTCCTATCCGCTCTTCTATCCCATAGCTAACCCGCCGCCCGTCACGAGCTGACCAGCCTCTCGCTCTCTTGCCGATGCACGCTCTAAATTATAGCTCGTTTCGCGTTCCGCATGACAATCCGTCGGCCTCCCAGGAAATTGTGGAAATCAAATCAGCTAAGCGTGCGCCGATACGTTCACTTTGGAAACGGTCCCCGCTTATTATCGTTCGCAGAAACGCGATTTACCCATTAGAACGGCGCCGCGCGTGTCGTTTTTCGTACAGTTACGTTCGACGGATCGTTTTCACCGATATCGGACGTACTTGCACGCGACCAAATCGAGGAATCGTCTTAATTGCTTTCGCTCGCCGCTTTTGTTCGGCGTATCTCGATTCTTACGCAGTTTCACGCGTTCCATTTCCGTGCGCGGTGGGGTACGTTCGCGTTTATCTGATCGGTCGCTACGTAGACGGTGGGCGATTTTCGAGGATTAAGCCAGGGCTGGGGTAGTATCTCCCGGCGATCTAGATTCGGTCAATTGGTAGGGCGTTCGCCCGACAACTAAAATGTCCGGCCTCGAATCTCGCCCCGACTGTCCGATCAATTCTTTATGTGCGCGCGGTTTCGAACGCTCCCTCGGAATGCCGGACATTCTCGACCGACCCCCCCGTTTTTATTTATTCACGCTCGTACGTCGTTCAGTACGACGCGATGCATCACGCGGAATGGAAGTTCGAACACGGGGGGCGAGAGAGAGAGAGAGGTCTTCCTGGCTTCGTAGCCGGCGTGTTCCAGCTAACGCGAGTAATTCGAATTCTCTGCGGGCTTCCGCTCTCGACCGTACGTACATTCAAATTGCCACGTCTCGCAAAAACTTGCCGGTCCGCGGGCACCCCGTCGCCGTGGCGTTGATATTAATAATGTAATCGGCTGTCGGGCGAAGGGGGCGACGGGGAATTGGGAACGGTGTCACGTCGTCGAGAAAGGGCGGGCCGGGTGGAGGGTGTAGAAGTCGTCTTCGTTGCGTCGGCCACGGAGGCGAGGATAATTAAACCACGACGCTCCCTTCTAAGGCGACGTCGTCGCTACCACCGAGTCGGTTACCTGTCCCTTATCGTGCCAGGAATGAGAATCTTAAATGGGAGGCGAAGGCGGGTTGGGGGTGCGGGGCGGGGGGGGGGTGCTGTCGGTGAGGGGGATGGTTACGAGAGGAGGAGGACGATTTTCAGTCGGAGGCAAAGAGCGCAATAGCGACGCTGATAATGACAAGGTCTATATTTTGCGCGGCGCTGGCTTGTCGACGACGAAGAACAGCACGAAACGTAAATAATCGATCGACTCTTGTCAGGTTATAATTTAATTACCAATTTAATTACAGGCTGCCTTGTATAATAAGCGACGGATAGGACGAACAGGATAGGTGGTAGGGCGTGCCTGCTCGTTTACAAAGGCTTTTATAAACGAGAATTACGTGCCCGCTTCCACCCCTCCGGTCATCGTGTTGTTCCGGTGAACTTGGGCGAGGGCTACGGCTCCAATTAATCGCGTTTGTACTCTCGTTCTCTCGATGTTATTGATGGCTCGTCGTCCGCCGATTGTCCCGCGAAATTGCACCGACGAAACGTGCGGAACGGAGACGCACGTTTCGCCCGTTCGTTAAGGGGACGGCCGTACGTTTCCACTCGTAGGCGTCAACTCACGATACTCTAATGAACCGAGGAGGGCCAGCCGGTCGAAGGCTGGCCCGGTGTCGGGATTTAAAACGGGCTTAACCGACCCCTACTAGCCGGCCCCGATTATCAAGTAGATGGACGTTAAGCATCGGGCTATATAAAATTACGCGTTGCGCCGAGCCGCAACGCGCGTGCGAGCCTTCCGCAACGGCAATTTCGAGAAAACGATGCCATTATCGTTAATGTTTTACCGCGATCACCGTTGTTCACCGCAAAGTGCTCGTTTCTGTAATAATTATTATCATCCCGTTCGCGACATTACGACCGCTGCTACGGGAGCGGCCCTGCTGCCCTTGCGCCCATCCTTTCACCCCTCCGAAAACCATAGAAAGGGACGCCGCAACGCGTTCCAATGTATTTACGAGCCGCCGATAGAAATTAATAATCGCGATATTCTGGCGGACCGGCTGAACGGAACGAACTCGATCGCAACCGGGCGGAACTTACTTTCGCGATCGCGCGACGCCTCGAAACAGGGATATGTCAATGTTTAATTAGAGAAATTACGACACGCCGTGACATAATACCTCGAATTGAAACAGTCCGACAGATCGACGGCCCTACGATAGTTGCATCGATATTTATCCGGATTAGCGTTACTGTTCCCGCGATTATTATTAATAAGTTTGCGGCGCGTAATAGGGCTAAACGGATAAATACGATGCGTCGCGGCGCGGGGTAAAATTATAGAATAGCTTAGCAAACATGCCGACAGCGCCGTCATTATCATTTTAGCGCAATTACCATTCGGTAATTACTGGCCGTATTCATCACAGTGTACCGGGATGTTTATACCGTCACACGTACCGTGTTAGTTATCCCCGTCACGTGTGTGCTCACGCTCGAAACCCCGATACCGGTTTCCATTACCGTTCAACCCTAAAAAGCACGTGTATCGGCTCGTTTCAGCCGCCAACGCTCCGCTAAAAGAGGGCCCTCGAGCTCGAGCTTTTCTCATTTCTCGTCTAGCGCGACTGCTCGCGTTCAAATGTTCCAATCGTGCTCAATCATTTTCCGCGACGTTGAAATATTTTGCACAGCCGACATCCCCGCCCCGTCTAATCTGGATAGGTCCGTATCGTTCAGTTCATATGGAAACAAAGTTCGCCAATGAATCGATCTGTTCAACGCTTCTCCGGCTGGAACGACGACGAAAAATGAAATTTATCTTGCGCCCTAGCCGCACCATAGATATTTCCAAGTTCGTCCCCGAGTGTGCACGCTTCTTTGTGCATCGCGCTCGAGGTGGCGGGCTTATCAGGACGAACGCATCCCCGTTTCTCGGTGCACGCCAGTCAAGAGGAGACGCGCGAGTTATTCCACGTAGCGATTCACGGCGCCGAGATTCGATATCAGCCAGTGACAAAAGACCGGTATTCAGCGAGCTTTTTCCCTGGCGCTGCCAAAGCGTTCCTGCTCGCCATTTGCTCGGCGAATACGCGCAAAGTGGAAGCAGGGCGTGCTGGAAAGGGAGGATGTTTAATAATAATTCATAATGCGCGGACAGACACCAGAGCCGGCGCGTGCAGCATTCGTCTTTATTACGTTCGAAATATTCCCCCCCCCCCCCCCCCCGATATGCCAGCCCCGGGGGACGCAACGCGGAATGTGTTTCGAGCAGAAATATTCTGCACGGGATAAATAGCAGCCAACCGAATCGGAAATGGAGAAACATTTTACCGCGTACTCGTTATTCGTCCAGATGTTCTTTCCTTTCTTCGACTATGGTAACGCGAAACCGTACGGAAAACTCGACGACGCGAGGTTAACCTTAACAACAATAACGACGACAATGATAACACCAGCGGGGCGGTTTTTATTCTAGAGCGAAAAAACGGAGAAATCGAAGGACGCCTGACGGCTTAATAAGTGCTCCAATTTGTGGAGCCGCGAAAATCGAATCGATCGACGGTCGCACGCGTCGTGAAGAAACTGTGAACGCGGAGCGGAGATGCGGCAGAGTTTCAATTACAGGTATATCGCGTTAACCCGGTTGATTCGTTCGCGGACAGATATGAATTCGATGCGACGATTAATTCGCCACCGTCAAGAATAGCACCGAAACTTCCGACCAGCCTCCCCGACACACGTATACCAGAAATTACGTCGTGAAAGTGAAGCACTCGGCCCGTAGCTCCGCCCGTTAGGGGCTTTCGCGTATTCGTTCTGAAGACCGGGAACGAGGAGAAGGAACGCTGGCAGACGAGTCGCGACGCGAGAAGGATGAGAGCAGAACGATTTATAGCGCCTTAAGACTGCCGCTACTTTACGACGACCTTAATGTTTGCACCGTAAATTGGCCGGCTTAGGACAGCGAGACAGCCCGAAAACAGTAAAGTGGAGATCCCTCCGTCGTGACTAGCATTCGTACATCGCGGGAATAATTTCCTCCTCGGGTGGAAGAAAAAAATTTTGCGACGTCAGATGAGGATAAAAGTCGCCCTTTATTCCGTGACCGCCGAACGGCACCCTTAGCGCGGCGTGACTGAAGATGATTCTAATGAAACTCTGCCCGGCTTAATGAAATTAAGGGACGTACAATTTGTCCTCTTCTGAGTTTTGTCGAGGTTGAAAGAAGGGGGAGGGGGTAGAGCGCGATAAAACAGAAAGCAGAGACGCGAGAAACTGGTCAAATAAATGGGATTTTTTTCTCTCCAGCAAATTACTATAAAACTCGGTTTTTGATGAGCGCCATTAACGTCCGGGGCAACGGGGGAACAAGGGGAAATTGTATTTCATGAACGCTTTAATTCGGAACGGACGGAGAACGATTATGCCGCGGTCTCTTTGAGACAGCGGGATAAATTGAAAAACGTTTTCAGCACGAAAGTTACTTAAACACGTTGCAACCTTTGAAAGTATAATTACAGTCTCGCGGACCGGAAACACGATTCACGAATATTGCGGGGCTGGTCAAAATAGCAGCGAACGGAACAGTAATACGAAACAATTTGCAGAATCGTTCTCCGAGCGGAATGAAAAGATAATGTTTCGTTGGTGCGCGTTCGGTCACAGAGGCATGCACGTAGCATCGGATAAATAACGCGCTGATTCGAGCACAGAAGATGCAAACGGGCAAGAACGGTCCTCGTCACTGAACGGGAAACATCTTGTCCGAGTGCTCGTAATTGTGACGACGAGTGGTGCTCGATGAGAGTCGATGTCGAGTCTTCTGTCGCCAACGCGTCGCAGCCCTTTCTCTAAATCTCAACGGGGAAGCCCGTTGCTCCGGCGAAGTGTCGACTTATTATTTTCATTCCTTAACTCTGGGCAAATGTTTGCGTAGCAGCGCGCGAGTCTTAAAGCGGGGTCTAAGATATGAAGGGCTGGAAGGGAGATGAAGAGGGCGAGATGACTGCAGGATGGGTTAAATTATCCAGGGTGGATGAGAGAGTTGATTCGGTCGTAACGGGTGTTAACGGTTAAACCGTTAAAGTGAAACAAATTGCTAGAGGCTCCCTTCGATGCGAAACTAACTCTGATCGATATCGAAACGAATTCCGAGCCGTCATATCGCAAACGCTGCGTCGAGCTAACATTATTAGTTAAACCTTGTAAGGAAATTCGCGAATGATTGACGAGCATCCCGCGAAAAAGAGGCGAGATTGCTCGTCGTCCCCCTTCCAAAAAATGTTCGACCAGAATATCGACGTCGGACGAGAGAAGAAGGTCGTTAAGTTGGGGGGGCCAAGACTGTGGCGCAAAATTGTCGGGCAAAAATTTGCAAGCCGTTAGCGGCTAACGCGCGAGATAACACTGAGAGGGGTCCACGCGAGGTCTGCAATTTAACGCGAATCGAGGACGCCCGTACTCCCTGCTCTCGCCTCTCGCGCGGAATCCAAAAGTCAAGGGATCGTATTTGCAATGTAAATTTCGGCTTTCCGCAAACAAAGGTATCGCCGGAAACCGCGGCTAGACTCGCCGGTTCGGCCGATTCGGTATCAGGCAAATGTATAAATATTCGCGGTCTGGACGAATTTCTGTAGCACGCGAGACAGCAAATTCGCAGGGGCGGCAGACAGCTCGCTTTTCGTAACGAATTATTCTATATCCGATTCGCGCCGGGCACTTCTGGGTCGATCGCGAGTCGATGAATCATGTTGCCAGGCCGCACAGTTGAAGCAGTGTCACCTACGTGTATCCCCGGTTAATTGGGTGCTCCGTTTCGAACGGAGGACATTATTTTTATCCAGCTCGATCAAATGCGCCCCTGTCGATCAACGTTGCATTTATTTCATTAACATTTCAGCCGTTTAACGCTCCTGATCGATGTTGCCCTCCGCGCCCCAAAAATATCTCCGCGGACCTCGAGATAACGTTTGTCGAGGGCTTCCGTATTAGCGGGACAAAATCGGCGACAGTAATAACGGCCCGGCGTAATGGCGGAAAGAAGGGTCGTGCAAGTGCCACGGAAAAATAGAAAATCTATGACGATATCGGTTTAATGCCCAGACCAAATGGCGTCCTGCTCGGCCGTTACTTTGCCCCACGGCTTCACCTTCGTTTTCCATCGCCGAGAGAAAAGAGCAAAGGGATGGTATCTCGAGGGGTAGCGGCCAGTGACTTTATAACAAGACGGCGCGCTGCTGCTGGCACCTTTCTTACACCGACCTGCCCGGTCGGATAGTTACGTATTAGCGGGAGGCGTTATGAAACGATCTAATAAACGAGCTTGCATCGGGGGCGAAATGGGGGAGAAAGAGGGAGAAAGAGGGAGCAGAGTGGAGAATCTAATCGAATATATCAGCGCTGTGCACCGTAACGAGAGACCGTTTCGTTCCGAGTGAATGCGTTCATTTCACGCTTCTTCTTCCCAGCTTCCACTCTCCCGTGGCTCGAGGAGGGCAGCGCCTTCATGGAATCCCATAGAAGCTCGTTTCGCGTTGGCTCGCGAGCTAAGAGAGCACGTAACGGGTTTCAGAGAGATCCTTCGCGGAGAAGAACGTGCTAAGTATATTACAATAGTACGCTGTTTCGCGAATACGCAATTTCTATTCCGCCACTCCGTCCAAGGGGGCGGGGGGGGGGAGGAGGAGGAGGGGGTAACCCAGCTCCCGGGGTACTGCTAGTATCGAGTATGTACGAAATGCCTGCAATAAACATTCCGCAGATAGCTGAGAATATCCGGCCGCGGATTGAAAACGAGATTCCTCGGAATCGCGGAAACGAGAAGCGTCGTTCCGTCGTCGGCGGATTAACCCGTTTATGTCAGAAAATAGATACGATGGGCGGGGGGAGGGATGTAACGCGAGCACGATGGTTTCCCGATTATCGCTTCCAGTCGTCGTAGCGGAAGCCTCATTACGCGGTGGCCGATCGGCTTTTATGATTTTCCCGTCCGCGCCGATCCAAATAAAGGAACGACCGTGGGCGCGTTTCGACGGATAAAAGTGTTGGAAAACGCTTGAGGAGTACTTTAACGAGCGCAGGCGGAAGACGGCTGTTGCAAAGAACAAATGACGTTTATGTAGCGCTGGAAAATCGACGGAGAGGCAGCGGGCGGCGCGATTGAGGGTAACGCGACGCGAGAGCACACATTCTCGCGGCCCTCTCGCGTCCTTTGTGGATCTCTTATGAGGAGCGGAATAGAGGGACGTTAACGCGAAACGTGTTGCAAAAATGTTCTCTTCCCCGGCGTCCTTTACCGTTGCTCGTCTCCTTTGCGCGAATCGCGTTGAAAGTTCCGCCCGGCGGAACTTTTAACTCAATACTTTAATGAAACACGTTCGCGAGGTACAATAAGCGAAATATATTTGCCCTGGGATCATTCGCTTCTTTTTCGCTTCTCTCGTTTTTTATTCCCTGCGCAAACGTCCCCGGCTGCCCCTAGGCATGGTCTCAATAACCACGCGCAGTGGTCAAACAAGGTGGCCCGCAATTAAAAAGGAAATCCGGCCGAAACGGCGTTACCGAAAATTCGTTTGCACGCGATACGATTTCTCTACGGATAGATCGGGTGGTTGGTTCAAAGGGAGCAGAATGTTTGCCTAGACGCGGGGATATCTGGATCGAGGCAAAACGTAGAACATTTACTCGGGATCCGCGTTATACCTCTGTGGAAGCGATCGAACGGGAATCGTCGATAAATCGACCATCCATTCGGGACTGCGAATGTTTACATTTGCACAAAAAACAAAAAAAAAAAAAAAAATGAAAAGGAGAAGGAATTGGAACGCACGGAGGGAAGAAGAAATTCGTGCCATCGAGCTGGGTGGTGGCTCCAGAAGGTAGGGGCAGGCTTTGGCAAATCGAACGAAATCTGAAGGAATTTGCACGCAGCTTTGCGTGCTCCAAATGCACCGTATGCATAGGTAGACGTATAGCCGACGAATATGCGTGGCGTCACGCGCACGTGGGCACGTAACGCGAGTCGGAAAATGTGTATAAAAGGGGCGCGTGCACACACGTCGGCGACGTGCCGGTATCGACGCGGCTCAAAGGATGGTACCTACAGTGTTTACAGAGAGCAAAGAACCGAGATAGATAGATGGATAGAGGGGAAACGGCGCGGAGTATCGAGGCGAGCGCAAACGTTCGCCGTCGACGCATGCCACTTGTGGGTCCCTCCTGCAAACCATTCCCTCGAACCTACGTACTACTTCGCTACTACCTATTCTATATTCCGTTCGACGAGCGTTACCGTTAGTCCTTCTCGCGCGAGCACTAGCACCTCGGCACCTGTAACACCCCCCCCCCCCCTCCAAGCATTTCCGAACCCCGTCTCATCTTCCTTTTACCTTCGCCCCTTCTATACCTGGCCGACCCCGCTTCCTTCTCTAGAGATGTCGTTTCGCTGCTCGACCTATCGCCGTGCTCCCTTGCATATTCCCACCACGCGGCGCTCCGACGGCTGAGAGCGAGATCCCGGGTATGCAACAGATAAACTATGCCCGGGCGCGTTACGACTTTATTAGAAGATATTTGGCGCCGCGACAATATTAGACGGTGCCCAGTGTGCAACCGAAGAGATTTGTGCCACTTTAGCAGCGGTGCGGGGCGACAGGAATAAAAATTGACGGCTGTGTACGTAGATGGCGGACCAGTTTCGCGAAGGGAAACGATCGTTAAGACACCATCAAAAAGTTCGATCGCGGTGCTCGTTCGGATTTTGTTACTTTCACAAGGCGACGCTGCAGACATCTCGAATGATCATTCTTCTCGAAATCTCTTCCCGATACAGTTTTACGGGAGTTCGCAACAGCCGGGAGAAGCTTCGCAACGAAACCCCGGCAAGTTTTTAATTTCATTTGTTGCTACGTAAATGAAGTATACGATCCCGCCGTTCTAAAGTCCGCTTTTATTATACCTCGCTGCGCGGCGGCCATCATAAACTGAAATTCCTGGACAGCTGTACACCTCGTACACCAGGCCACTACTGGCGGCACCCAATTCCTTCGTCGCGGTGCTCTCAGCTTGAACTTCCCCCCCGTTGGCGAAGTATGCAATCTGTGCGCAGAGTTTTTGGTATTCGCAGAACGTTCCGCACGACGAGCAAACTGTTGTCTGACTAATATCGACATATTCCACTTGCCGAGCTAGCTATACATTTTGGAGGCGCCTACGGACGAACGACAGTGATTTTCGCGCATTCGTTTCGGCGAACCGACCAGCTTCGTGCTCTGCTGTGCAATTTAAAAATTCCACGCACACACACACACACACACACACACAGAAAGAGAATTATTGCAAACGTTACGCCAGTTAGTCTACTAGCGGCTCTTCGAGGTTAAACCACCAGTAGCGGTGGTCAAGCTTTACATTCACTCGGTGTTTGCTCTCTTCTCGTTTTTCACCATGCTCTCTTTACCCTCGGCCTACGTAACGCGATGAAAAATGTGCACGTTTATTCAACTTTTTAGCAGTGGTTGACGCGCGGACATTCAAAGAAGAAATTCAAAGTTTCCTGCGGTATGATGCAGTCGTCGAAAAGGACTTGCAATGAAACTTTCACCCCGCTTCTCCAACGTTGTTTTCCATCCGAATTTTTCCATTTTTTCGTTCGGTCTACGTTTCTGACGAATTCGGCGAGGTGCGCCGATTAAACGATTCTATTTCGGCTAGAATTCTCACCCGCCTCTATCCTGAATCCGGTTCTGAAGGCGGATCCAAGCTTCTCTGCTAGGGTGCGCGTTATACTGTATAAATTATGCAATTAGGCATCATTGCTGGCGGCATCGCTTTCTCGAAGTGAGCCTAATTCGAACACCTAACGCTTCAAGGCAACGAGTTACGTATTCATAGCTTCAAAGCGTTCCCTGCGTCGTTCTGATGTTCCGGGGGCATCGCCAGCGATTTTCCTCGATTATACACCATTCAATTCGCGTGCTTTTACTGTTGCTTATGGAATCGATACAGTCCCGGGTCTGGACGATTAACCGCGGCTGAATGGAGCACCGTCGCGTAATTTATTTCGAAAATCCATTAGGGGTACTCCAGTTTCATTGGACGAACTATGCAATTACTTGGCGACGAGCTTTTCTTCACGCCGGGCCGCTTCGGAATCTTTTTCCATCCTCCGGTCGCTAATAGCGTACCCGTTAATTATGTTTCCTAATACACCAGGCGTAAGTCGAGCTGCCCCGGTACAGATTAGAAGTGCGTGCATTTTTCGCCAGGAAAACCGAGCGGAATTTATGTCGGAATCGAAAGGGAGGTCGCTGGACGCCCTCGGCGATTACGTGGCTTTATTTCGAAAATCCATTACGGTACGGCGCACCTCGTCCACGATAAATTATGCAATTACCTTGCATCGCTCCGGGCTATAGCTGCGACGAGCCTAAGGCTCTTAGGGGTTAAGACGTGCGAAACTTGTTCCTCCTGTTCCCGTTGACTCGCGGGGGGCAAACGGTAATTGAACGGATTTGCAAATACCGTTCGAGGGTGTTCCGCCTTGTCCCACCGACGATACAGCATTTCCACTGCTTTGTTATTGTTCACCGTGATCCTACGATTAATCAGGCCAAACCGATCCCCGAGAAATCTCTCAAGATTCCCAACGGCTGCCCGCAGCCGGAGGTAATTTCGATTAGCGTTGCCCGCGATTACAGCATCGAAAAGATAGAAACATCGTGTCTCGATAGGGAACCCGTCGAGCAAGCGAACGCACGGATTTCAGCCTCGCAAAGTCCCAGGGGAGGACGAACCTTAACTGACCTCGAACGGAGGGACGAACACGAGAGACCCAACGACGCAGCGTGTCCTCGTGTTACCTACGTATCCGGCGCCCCGATGTTAACGCCGCTGAAACCGCTGCATGATTCCGGAATTCGTCGAGCTCTAATCCTCACGGGAACAAAGTTCCCTCTTAGCCGGGACCGAAGCGTAATTAATGTTCGTACTACGTGACCGGCCAATCGGTGACTCTCACGAGTCATAGACGGTACGTCGATGCCGGAATAGTCTACCGTAGGACACGTGAATCGATCCTCGTCCGGCACGAATCTGGCGAAATTTGCATCGGCGATCGTTCGCCCTCCCGTGAATTACCGCGATAGAATAATTATCGGGAAACTCGGCCGGGGGGGATGCTGCGGCCACGTTTAACCGTCGAAGGAACTATTCCATTCCGACCGAGAAGAATCGACGCTGATGGAATTGCGGAGTCAGACCTGGGAATTACTATCCGCTGGACAATTTGTCAACGAAAATACCAGAGCCCCGGCGAAGGGTTACGCGTGCAAGCAAAGGTGTGGCCACGCGATTTCTAGAAATGTTTGATGCGAACGGCGTCAGGTATCCTTCATCGCGAGATCTATCGGGCGAGCACGATAAGCGCGTACGCGGCTCGTTTCGAATGTAGGCGGTATCTGTATTCGGTGTCTGTACGATGCACGGGTATGGAAAAAGAACCGGCAAAGCAGCCCGGTGGATGGCAGGGAAACGTATGCCAGGTGTATAGAGGGAATTCTATAAGTCAGTGCCAAAGAGAACGAGAGACGATGTCGGTGGGTATAATGGTGGAATTTTTCATAAGGTATCTGCGAGAAGCTCGGGGCGCCGGGAACGGGTTGAAAAAGCTTGTATTAAGAAAACGCGGAAAGGTTGTACAAAACGAGGCCAAAGATATCTTGCCGACCTACGTATAAATAAATCACGCTCATTCGAGAAGGCGGCCACCTTCTCTCCTCGCCGTGATATCGGAGCGGTGAAAAGATCGAAGGTTCAACGTTCATCCGGGCGTACAGTGCGAAACATCTGCGAAATCACGGCCCGCTCCAAAGGGGGATAAAGCTTGACAGAAACTCCGATCCGGAAAGGTGTATCGTTTTTCACCAAGTCACGGCGTACTGACTGGAGAAGAATGATAGTCCCGCGCGGATTTTGGGATGAAAGGTTCATTCGGTGAATGCGAACACAGAAAATCTCGACGCTCGCTCGTCGGACCGTGCGTCGAATGGCGGGTGCACAGCGATCGGCGCGCGTTGCACGGCGAAAAAATACTTTACACGATTCCACTCGCCTGCCTCTGTTTTTCTCACGATTTTGAAGACCGTCGTTGCCAGCGGCACGCGGCAGGATCGAGCGACACGTACACCGGCGCGCGTCTGCGAGCGTGCGGGTACGATTTGAATAACGGCGGATACACGCGTGGCGAAGGAAAGTGGAAAAGAAAAGTGGGACCGGTGGGTGGGAAATGAGTGGCAGCGGTACACAAGCCCGTTTTCCAGCTCTGTGCGACCTGGTTCGCCATCCAGCCTCCAGCTAAATCCAACTTCATTGCGGCCATCCCGAGCCCTCCGTCTTCGTTCCCTCCTCTTCGGGAATATCACTGAACGCCTTTAGAAATCTGGAACGCCACCCCCGTCCCTTTCTCCGGCCTGGCCCTTGTTCCTCCGGCGCGAGCTTCCCCGTCATTCTCCTTGCCCGCCCTCTTGAATTAAAATAACCGGGCTCCCCGTTTGTTTCGCTCTTTCGGCGCCGCGTACCGTGCTTCGCGCGAGACCGTCGACAAAAGTGATGGACGAAACAACGCGACGCGTTAACCGGGTTCGAGGGACCGGCTGCCCCTGCCTCTTCTCTGCCCTTTCCTTTGCTGGATTGTTGTACGTAGTTGCGCGGCTTTCCGTTCGCTCGACGGGTACATTCGTCGTCGCGCGGCGGTTTCGTTTCCACGGCGGAAGGAAATTAAAAGGGGAGACGGTGCGATGGGTTAGCGGCGAAGCGGCGAGGGAAAGGGGGCAGCCGTTTAAAGCGTCGTCGCATAAAAATCCGACTGTCCCAGATTCTTCTCCCTTTCTCGTCCCGGATCCATTGACGGGAGCGAGCCCGGGTTACGTCGACAACGGCAACAACGACCAGGTAAATACAAGATTTCGCGTCTTTTTTTCGCGTCGCTCGTTACCGCGTGCCCCTTTCGCGCGAATTTCTTCTTTTAAAAATATCTCCTTCGGTTTTCCCCCACTCCAGCCGTTTCTCGAAAGCCTGGCCCGATTTCTCTACCCCGTGGCAGACGGGGTCGCGCGCAGCTCCTCGAAGAATCGTTAAACACCCTTTCGGTGCTTCGCAACCCCGGCGATTCTCCCCCATTTCGTTTGACGCGAGCCTTCGAAGGACGCGAGACGGAAGTGGCACGCTGAAGATCTCTCCGCTCTCAAAACGCTAATCCAATGTTTGCTCCGAGCGAGATTAAGGGTGACTCGCTCACTTTCACTTCTCTTGCTTCATCGTATTACCGGCTATCCAAGGGTCCGAGGTGGCTGTCTCGGAGATTGCTAATCGTGTTTAAGAATAAACTTTGCCGTGGCTCGTAGCCGTCGACGCGGCATCCGAGCCGGGAATACATTAGCATGATTACTTTCTCGCACAATGCAGCCAGCTGTGACGTGTACATAGACCCGTCTCTGCCGGTTCCGCTCCGTTGCAATATATTGCCGGTCTTCCTGGGATCGTTTGTTCGCCGGTGAAATTATTCAGCGGACGCTGACGCACGAGATCTTACCAGCCGAATTACCGCGCGGCCACCGCGCCGCCACTCGTTTCGCCGTTCCAATAATTCCGCTCGCCCGCGATAATTCCGCGCCGCTTTTCCTTCCGCGAAAAGTCCGCGAGCCGCGTGCTCTCGGTGGCAGACGGAACCCGGGGGTCGATGGAAGTCAGGTTCGAGCGTCGACTCCGGGGAGAAGGGAAATTACCAAACGTCTAAACGGTTCGGAGCATCTGGGTCAGAACCGGAGAAGATTCCGCCTCGAATCTCGTTCCATTTCTCCGATCCAATCGGTCGTTCCTTCTGCTCGTGAAAGCAGTTCATTACATCATCGAGTCCTTGTATCTCGAGTAACGCCGCCCCGTAGACCATCTTCGACCGAGTAAACGCGACGCAAACGAGACGATTCCGGTCGGGTAACTAAACATCGCTCCTGATAACGGAGCCTGTATACATTCTCGAAGTCTGCCGAGACAATCGGTGGTGCCTTTATTTTCCCTGGGGGGGCGATGCGTCGTTATTGGTAACAAAGCTTTCGAAAAGCAAAGAGGACGCACGGCGAACTGGGGACTCGTCTATTGGGGGGGTGGTGGAGAAAAAAGCGTGGGCCGAGTTTGGACGCTATTTTGGTAAGCCTGCTCGACGGAGCAGGCTTCCCTAACCCGTAGTTCTCGTCGCTTTCGTAGCTTTCGCCGTTGTTGTCCTCGAGCAGAGCAGACGAAAGAATCGACCAACGCCTGTAGCTCCTTTAACGGAAAAATTTCAAAGACTCGAGAAGCCCTGAATGGTTCTTTGAAGTTGCCATCCAGTTCCACCAGTCCCGTCCTTTGCCCCTCGTTTCTAGGATGCCGGCCCGGCACCATTCGTTTCCTCCCTCGCTGCCCGCCACTGTCTTTCTATCTCCTTCCCCGTCAGCTTTGGCCATCTGTGCCGGACTCTGTGTACGTGTACGGCAAAAGTTTCGAAGCTACTAGGCTTTTATTCCGAGACTCCTCGGACCATCGGGAAGTTGGTGGATAAAGCTCGCTAATAAACCCCCGAGTCAAAGCGGCGAAAGTCCTTAGCCATGAAAAGGAGCGGGCGAAAGCCGGGCGGCGGCGATAGATAAATAGAAGGGGAGACGAGTTCGGGGAAAGATTCAACGGGAATGGGAGAAACGAAAACGTCTGCGAGCGGGGGGGGGGGGGGGGGGAATAATCAGGCGAAGTAATAAATGGATCTCTGAATTCGACGCGAGATAGCGGAACCCCGGCGGAGCTGATCCTCTTCGGCGTTTCTTTGTTTGTTTTTGTAACGACGGAAGTCGGGAAATAGATAGGTTATTAATCGAAACGATATAAACGAAAGGGCAGACGCGTAGTCGATGGAAATAAGACGGACGAGTGTCCGTCGAGGATGAAACTGAGAGGGACGACTAGGGTCGAGGGAGGGGTAGTCGGGCGTGAAGCGTGCCGGCGTAACGGCTGAGAACAAATTGCAATGTCGTCGAAGACGCGTGCGAGGAGACGGCGCAGTCGGCTCGGCGTGGACGAGAGCGAAGGAGCCCATTGGGGATGATGCCGCTTGGAATTTGGAACGAGACGGAACGTGGATCACCGGCTGGCTGGCTCTTTGTCCGTGACCCGCGCCGCCACGCTACCAGTCGACGATATTTTCGCTTTTTTATATTCTTCTCGCTTTCGGGGTCGAGAAGAAAAATGTTACCCCACGCCCGTGGCCGGTTGATCGTCCTCGAAGTCGTCGAACTCGTTATTAGAGAAAGCACGCGTTCAACGTCGAATCGACTGGCGTTATATTTGCCAGAACGATCTCCCCCGGAGCAGATGAACCGCGGGGCACACAGTCGGCCGATGTTAACTGTGCGCAAAACGCTAATTACACGTCCAATTCGCGGCTGAATAATGCCTGCCCAGGGATAAGAGCCGCCCGACGGTGGACGAATTATCAACGACGACGCATCAAACTTTCCCGGCGATCGCTGAAACGTTTAAATGCGCGAAATGAGCTGCAGGCTACGGGACCGCGGTCCTCGCTCTTGGTTCGTGGCTCGGCAATCGAGCCCGGTACCAGTTAATTCCAAACTAGGCAGAGAGTTGCGTGAACGTTAATTTCAGCCGGGGGCTGCGGGAATAATGCACCGCGCATACCTACAGGGTATGCAGGTACACCTTTGTGGTCCGAAGCAGGAGGAGCTGACGGAACCGCCGGCACACAGTCCCTCTATCGTTGATACGGTACCGAAACTCGGCTCGAACTTGATTGTCTGTATAATACCGTGTGTCCACCTTGTTGGCTTTTCGTTACCCCGGCTGGTCGGTCTGTTCGCCGTGCGCGACTCGTTCCGGCCTTCTCGCATACCGAATTGCGAAACGGCTAAAAGAGCTTCTCCCCCCCAGACTTCAAAGTTCCAACGACACCGGGTACAACCCGTCGCCGATGCGCTCCGCCACGTCGCGACGCGACGCGAAGTCACGCGGGCGGTCGTCCCGTTTCGTCACATAATTACGTCGGTCGTTAAGGCGGCATTGCGTAAACGAGCGTGCACCGTCCGAAGTGGCGTCCCCTAAATGGCCGCGCGCGCCACTCGAGCACGCCCCACGAAATTTCGACAAACTCGCTGAATTTCGAGTGCTCGACCGTGCGCACGAACCTAATTTACGCGGCTGTCCCCGCGATCCCGTAGTTAAAAAGCAATTCCGACGTCACCGCCGGCAATCTGGCAAACACCGGCGGCAACTTTCGCAAAAACGGATCGCCCCCCCGAGCGCGAGTCGACTCGATTCCCCCGGTGCCACGGGCGCGCGGCTATTCGTTCTCCACGTTTCGCGAAACGGGGCGGAGAGGAAGGGAAATTGGTCGAGGCGAGAGGAAACGCCGCGACGTGGATCTCCCGTGGACGACGCTTTCCCTCGGCTGTCTAATAGCGAGCCGGTTACGAAGCTGTTTTGCAATTGTGATTCTTCCTCGGCCGAATTCTTAACCCGTGTTCCTCCCCCACCAGTGATACCTCACGGCCCGTACATCTTCCGTATTTCTTCGTCGCCCCGTCCTCTACACCCGAGGAATTCAACGCTATTTCGCTTCGCTGCCTCGCGTCCACGGTCCCCCTTTTCGTACACTGGCCGTGGCACGCGGGCAGGATAGATGGATGGACATCGAGGTTGCACCGAATCTCGCGGGAGCCTCCGGTGCGGCGCAGCGGCGAGCATGAAATTTGCAAAAGTATACACCGGAAGATGGAGCGTTTCGGCTAATTTGCCCGGCGCCACTGAGAAATTGCAGCTGCCGCGTGGCTCGACACAGAGATTAGAGGAGCGTTACGTTGAAAGATGTAGAACTATCTAAGCGAATCCGTGGCGAACGCGTTCTCTTTTTCGGCAAGGATCGGAGAAATAATTCACAAGTTCGAAGCACTTTCAATAAACGTCAATAATAGGGACGGGCACATAATGCAGCTGACTCTTCTGAATCGATTAGGGGATCTAATTCTTTACGTTATCTATCTTAATTATTCAACCGCTGTCTTTCAATTTCGTTAAGCGAAACACGACGGCGAAACCGTCCGGAGCGTGGGTATCGCGGAAGGAAAGTTACCCGAACTCCCACAGGACACCTTCTCTTCTCGGATGAAATATCAAATTTACAGGAGTCTGCGGCGCAGCGAAACGGTATGAACGATATTGAGAAGTTGGTGTCGGTGGGCGTTCGGCTGGCGATACGAGCCGCGAAACGGGTCAAAAGTTTATGGCCGGATAAATAATTTATATTAAATGGAATCGAAACGTACGCGGGTCGATGGATACCGTTCGCTATCGCTGAAAGATTTATCCGTCCTCGTGATGTTGCTTCTTCGCCGGCCGCTCTGTCGGAAGAGATTTTTCGCTTTATTATATTTTTTCACCGCTTCTTTACTCCACTCTCGTCCGTTCTCCTCCTCCCCCTCCCCCCCCCCCATTGTGCTCGATCGCGGCTGTTCGAAATTCGTTTGCCCCGTAGTCACTCGAACCGATGCGACGGACGGATAGTTTCTCGTCTCTTTCGCTTTTCTCCCGGGGAGATTGCAAAATTTTCGAACCGCTACCGTGCTGCGGTGTCGCGCATTCGAAAAGACCCAGCCGTCGTTCGCGACTTAAGCCCCATTGTCGTTACCGGTAGACGTACCTTCTCTATCAACGTCGAAGTTTATTCAACGCGGGGGGATCAAGTCATCTCCATAGAAATCGTCGGACATTATTCCACACGAATCTGGCGTCCTCGTTCGACATTCCGGGAAACAATCGTTTACAGGTGAAAGAGGCGGCGTCTCGGATCGATCGACGATGCCACCCGCATTTATTTCGACATTCAGCCGGTGTAAAGAACAAATAGACAGATGGATATTGAATTTGCTTAGGATTCCGTGGCGTGGCTGGCGCGGCAGCTGGAACGTCAAATTTATATATAGAGGAGCCCCGCGGAAAGTAAAATATTCCACGACGCGTACCCGATGTTATTGGTATCGCCGGCGGAAGGGAAAGCCAAGCGGAAATGCAACGTCAGGAAATCGATACGGGAACGAGTAAACTTTAAATTAGAGCGCGTTACTCGCGTTTCGCTCCAAGAAAACCGCGAGGAGTTTAAAACATTCCCGTGAAACCGCGCGATCTCGTCTCAATAATCGTTGAATTTCCGCCCCGTGCACACCCGCCCCAGTTTCCGGCCCCTAACGAAAAGTCGAATACGTTGTCGGCGTTTTTTTCTTTTTTTTTTTCTTCTTCTTCATACCTCTCCTTTTTCACGCGTCAGAGGGCATCGTATCGTTACTGGGGTGCAAGGATCGTAACCGAGCGCTGTAGTGGCCCCTCGTCGTTGCTACAAAAGAAAAGGAAGAAACGGGAAGAGGGTGGAAAAATGCTTGGATACGCGGGCGTGAAACGAAGGAAACGCGCCTCGACTTCCGAGAGGGAAACGATCGGAACATCGTGCTACGCCACGGTTGAAAGCCCGAATTCCTGCGACGCGTGTCGGATACAGATCAAACGAAGTTGGTATTCGCGATAAGAAATCATGGAGATACTAAATTTGCCGGATACGCTCCTCTTTGTTTCTCTCGCGTTTCGTTGGGAGTGGCGCGGTGAATCATTACGGGAACACGCGCGTCGCGACGTCGAAACGAAAACCTGGATGCGGATACCTGTTTGCCCGGCTTTACAATAATCATCGAACCGGGCGACCGAACGAAATCTCGTCGACACCGACGTTACTGGTAACAATGAACAGGAAGGTCGGTTTTAATAACACTTCCATTGTCCCGTCGGCCAATTTCCTATTATCCGCCGCGCGAAAGCAAAGGCCTTTTCCATTATCCGTGTGTTCATTAAACATTTCCAGCACGTCCTTCAATTTTCACCGGCGCTTCCGGGCCGGCACGTTAAACCCATCCCCGCTGATTAATCTTCGCCGCGGGGGAGGTAAATAATTTTCCGCGCAACTTTCGCGAAATTTCCCTGCGTTCCGCCGGCTTGATAAATCGTTAACTCGCCGGACTACGTTCGAAAAGCGGGGCTACGGATCCGTGAATGTCGCCGGCGATGTACGTTTCCTTTCGCGGAGCGGCTGATAAAAAAAGGGCAAACAGAAAAATGTTATCGCCTCGACCGGAAACATTTCCGGAAGAAGTTCGCCGTGAGAACAGTCCGCACTAAACTGAAGTACCCGGGACAAACCGAGTTTCGAGCGAGCGCGCAAAGTCCGTGTTCGTTGCAAGTCTGGCCGACGAATATGGTTAGCAGGTAGACGAAGCGGAGACCGAGTAGGTGCGGCGATGAATGCGCAACTTTCCAAAGTGAGTTTCCAAGATCTCCGATCCCCGGCGGCGGCGGCGGCGTCGAGGGTGCGAAAACGTGTGGGGGCGGCGGGGGCGAAGTGTCGCCTCGAGTGGTCCGGCAGGGGTAGGGAGAGAATCTGGAGGAAGATAGCGGGCGAAAGTCGCGCTATCGCGATTGTACGTGTTGGGTACCGCGAGGCTCGTGGCGACAAGGGGACACCCCTACGAGGTGCTAATGTCTGGCAGCTTAAATCAACCCCCCCGCTGGTGGCCCTGTTGCCAACAGCAGCGGCACCGGTGGCGTCGTTATTCGCGTCGCCATCGCCGGCACCAGCCTGGGAGAGCCTCGAGGCGTGGGAAAAAGTTTCGCGAACGTGGCTGGCCGCTTTTGGACGCCCTGTTTGCTCACTTCGCGAAGAATTTCCATTTTTTCCTTCGGCTTCGTGCTACTTCGAGCCGGGCTGGCAAACCCCGCGGTATAATTTGGGGGTGGTCGCGTACGAAACGCGAAAGAGAGATTTGGACGACAATACCGTCTTCGGGTTTGAACGACGAGGCACTCGTTTCATCTTTTTCGCATATTTCGAGTTTGTCGCTCGGTGTTTAAGCATTGCTGGTTCGCGTAATTCGTCCGCTTTTCGCGTTATCTCGCTGACGAATGGAATGCACGACGAAAAGCGAAGCGCTATCGGTTCGACGAATTTTCCGTCCCTCCCGTCGACAGGGATGCGTCGAAAAGGTGTTTGCCGTGCTACGAACACGTCCCTGCGCGTTCCTCGCGAGCTCACGGCTCGTTGGACGTGCTCCGCGCGAATTGACGCCGGGTCTAATTGAATCGAAGCGACAGCTACGAATAACTCGGAGCGTATCCATTCGTTTCGCTAAATCGTGCGTCGAATTCGACTCTCGACCGTGCTGTCGACCGCGAAGGTTGCCCGTGACAAATAACGGCGACGAACTCGCCGGTGAAATATACGCTCGAAGCATAGAAAGGAGAAGAGATACGTAGCTCCTCCTGGGCACACAATACACACCGTACGCGTGTATCGAAAGGGGAAGCTCGACGGCGGTATTTTCTCTTTTCGCGGGCTGCCTGCACGCCGATGGACTATTTATCTTCGCTTTATGAAGCTCCGCGGGAAAAATGGCACAGCTTTGTAACCGGCGGAAGGATGTTCGCGAATAGGAGCAATTTCGTCGCAGCCGGTTTAACAACAGTCACGTTCCTCTTCTCGAGCTACGGGGACCAGATAGAACAGAGCCTCTCCGTCACGAAGGAGATAGTAAGCCCGCTTAAATTCGACCATTTTGTGTACACAAAAGATGGGAGGAACTTGCAACAGAAATCACGGTTAACCTCGTGCTCTTCGCCGACTTCGCTTGCGATCAATGCGATTGGCGATTCATATTTCGCGAGGCGAGACGCAGATCGCGAGACGACGCAATTACGGAGTGTCCGATCCTCGAAGGCGAGAAAGAAACGAAGTGTCGGGAACGATGAAAGCTCGTCGATGGGAACGTCGACAATCGCGGCACTGGTTTTTCTCGGGCTGAATGATCGAAAGCGACGATGGGCGTTCCAGGCAATCGAAGCGAGCGAATAACTGTGCCGAGAAGCTGCCGTTCGATGCGCGTCGTTTCCATAAACGTGTTATTCGAAATAGGGCGAGCAAACAAGCTGCGCCACGATTCCGTTGGATCGGCACGGGACACGAATATCGCAAGTGTCGTTAACGAGAGCACGCTCGTCTTGGACACGTAGAAATAAGAGAAACGAAGATATAAGAAAGCACAATGGGGTAATCGCACAATGGGGCTCAATTGGTCGACTGCCATAGGACCGCTCCGGTGCAAGCAGGAGGGCCTGCATAATAAGGACAATGAACGACTCTGGTGGCAAGGGATGAAAGGAAGCGGGTCGAAAAGGGACAGGAGACGGGGCAGAAATTAACGATGAGTCGGTCGCTTTGGCCGCGTGCAGCCTCGCGATGCTGGTCACGGATCGCTCGTCCGGCTCTCGGCTACCGATTAAAACGAAATCGGATCGCGAACGCAGAATGGCAATTATCGAAGCACCGTCGGACGCATGGATATTGCGTTTCTCCTTTTTTTCGATTGCCAGCGCGGGCCGGAGCTTTCTAATGAGAACACTCCGTTAATACGCCGACGAGCGAACGAGCTTTCGACGGGCCACGTTTTATAAATTCCCCGGTCGATCCGGGGATGTAATAACCGATTCGCGAACGTTAGCCGAGAACAAGGCGGTGGACGTCTCCTGAAAATATCCAATCGTCGTCCCTACGTTTTATTGTTCATCGATCGACAAAAGCTCGACGGACACTAAGAGCTCCTTGCGCTGCAGCAGCACGGCGGTACAGTTCTGATTTACATTCAAGAGTGTTAGAACGGGTCGGAGATTTTTTTCGGCCAGAACTTGTTCCTCTTCGAAATTAACCAAACCCGACTGCCAGCGCCTTTGAAAAATTTCCTCCTCCGGTCGCCAAAGAGTGCAAAGTTTCTTACTTCGGCTCGATTGTACGGGATTTTGAATATGGATAAGAAACGTGAATGGTTTAGCAAGCGTAGCGTAATTCCGGTCCGAGGTGGGTGTGCATCGCAGCCCGCATACGTTCGCCGTTTCCGAAACTTCCGGCCGCAGTTTCGTTAGCTTCATTGGCTTCTATTAATTAGAGCCAGGCACGCGAGGCAATCTTCTTCGTCCTCGTTGCAAAGATCGCATCAGACACTCTCCTATTGTATGTACAGTTTTTCCGTCGTCCCAATCCTTCTTCCACCGTTCGATACCCCGACGAAACTTTTCCCCGGCTGTGATATATTGCATTACGAATGGGGTGCCGCGGGAACTATATTCCCGAGTAGCTGTTACCCCGTTAGCTTCTTTGCTGCCGACCCGCCCACGCGATTTATCTTTCGCGAGAGAAACCGTGGTCCTCCCTCTGCCTGGAGGGGCAGCGTCGCGACGCCATGCCAGCGTTTCAGCGATCGGTCCTCGTCGTTGAATCCCTCATCCGGAAGCGGAGCAACGCGCCCGAGCCGGGGGTACACCTATACGGCCGCTCCAGGGGCATATTTTCGTCCGAGGAATCGAAGAATCGAAGAATCGAACGCTCGAGGACCCGAAGAAGAATCGCTGGAATCGCGAGTGGCCGTTCGAGGCTGCTCGCACGTATCGACGTCTCTGATCCAATTTGAGTCACATCCACGGATTACTCCGTGCTCCGCGTTGCTTTATCGCGTCCCACCATGCATCAAGTTGTTCGTTGAACGAGGACATTAGCGAGATCGTACGTTCCGGGAGATTATCTCGAGCTCGCGGAGAGAGAATCGAGATACTCGAGGCTGAACGGTTGCCCCGTTGCTCCACGAGATCTAATATCCTACTTACTCTAGTACCGCGTATCCTCGTACGGTCTTTCGCGTCTTCCGCCACATTCGTCTTTGTTTAGCGACTAGCTTCGTCGTTCCTCTATTACGGATACTATCCACATCGTCCACACCGCGGAGAGCGTTCATTTGCAAACATTATGCGTATAGAACGTGGATCAATTCGATCGACGGAGCTGAAACGATAAAAAATCGATCGAACGACATCCAGTACGTTGCGACGTGCATGTCGTGCGATGGAACCGCAGGCCTGACGTCACGCTCTGTGGAAGAGCTATCGGGTGTCCGAAGCCATTACCACTTCGACCATTAGTAATGCGATAACCCGAGGAAAGGAGAACGTCGAAGCGGAACAGGTCCCCCGAAGGCTTCGTATCGTTGCATAGAGATCCTTGGCTGCGGGCATCGTGTGCAGGACGTAGTATATCCATCAGGAGACCGGAGACGATAGGATGACGTTACTCGAGGCGCCGCGGCCGCAAAACTTTTCCGCCGACTTGACGCAATCGGGGGAAACTCGAGCAGCCGTGTCCCGCTCTATCCTTAGCCACCGTTTTCTTCGCGGCTTCTTATTACCGGTGTAATAATTAGATCGATACGAGTTAATAAGCCCTGGTCTCGGTTTCACAGGGTGATCCCGGTCATTGTATTACTGGTATCTATCCACTCGCCGGCGGCGGCGGAGGGGGCAGGTGCGCGGGCTACTTTTCCATCGGGGCAATTTCATCTCGATGACACCCTTAATTAATTGCCCGTGCGGTCGACGGTAGGCCGAGGAACATGACACTGATCGCAGTTACAGCGGCTTGAATTAATGAATTAGCGAATGTACACGCGACAACCTGAATATTCACGAAATTCTCCACCGGTCGGGGAACAGAGGTCGATCTGTCGGTACGCTATTTTTGTCAGCTTCTCGCGCACGGTACGATTCGCGCGTCGAAAATTCACGCGAACGTTTCCCGCGATGTCGTATATTATTCGCGCGGCTTAATTAGACGGTATCGCCGAGCGTTTCGGACTTAATTTGCCCTCGCAGTCGTGAAATTACACAGCCGTTTCTTCGCCCGTGAACAGTTCGAATTTTACGGGCCGTCGTGGCGAAAAATATCGCGGCGATTTTTCCTACCCTGCGAATTCTTCTGCCCCGCGTATCGCGCACGCGTGTTCCTTTTCTCCTTCTCGAGATCCGTTCGCGGCACGTATTTTCCGGTCACTGAAAATGCCTCGCTACGCGTGCACAGACCGGTCGTTCGCGCCGACGGCGGTTCGGTGCGAGTTCGGCGGCGCCCGTGACCCCGACGATGGAAATGTTCGCGAGAACGGCTGTGCATCGAGCCGCAAGTCGCGGAGCAACGATTACGGCACGGCCGGCATTATTTCTTAGACTGGGAACCCGGTGCAAGTGCAACGCCGCGCGAGTCGAACGGGTCTCTGGCCGGCGATAAAAATACTTGGCCCGTGTCCAGCCGCGTTTATTGCTCGAATTTTCTTCCTGCTGCCACGGGGCTGTCCGGCCGCTGGCGCGGCGCGTCCGTTCCGCGATGGCCGGAGCGGTCGTTTCGAATTGGCGGTCGGCCCTCGTCGGACGGCTCCCTTCGTTTTGTCTCCAAGGATACGCTACCTGACGCGATCTTCCTGTTATCTTTGAATTCCGCCCGCCACGCGTTCGCGCGAACGCGAGGAGATTCTTTCACAAGCGCGTCCGTCGTGATTTTTACCGCCGGACGAAAGATTCGACCGCCGCGGGGTGCCGTACATTCTATTTTTCCATTGCGAGTCCGTTTCCTTTGTGCGCGGCACGGACGTCGATACCTCGAACGGCACGCGAAACTGGAACCTTTCCTGTGTTTTTATTCGAAAAGCACCGGGGCCAAACGGAGCGCGATACAGCGGGCTATGTATGCGCGAGTGGGCGCGGTTCCTCCCCTGACGAATTTCCCTGAAGCTTCGCAGGGGAAAGTTTTTCACGGGCATCGGGACTCCCTCGCAGATCCGCCCGATCGAACGAGCAGGCCAAAATCGGGTACATCTCCCTACGACCGAGCGCTAGCGGGACAATTAATTTCGAGCTCAGTTTTCATCGATTCCGCCCAAACGAAGCCCGGTCCGTAGCAACGCTTCTCTTCGCCGCAGCAATTTAGGAACGCCACGGGCAGAACATCGGCGGAGATTTATTCCGCAAAGGTCCCGACGGATTAACAAATAAATCCTAAGCGATCCGGCAAACCCGTATAGGATTTATTAAACGCCACGTAAATACGAAAGTAATTCGCACGGACGTCCACTGGCCCTCCAACGATTAGTCCACGACGCGTTCCGGTTGCGGCCCTCCTCGGGCATTGGCTTCGTGCAGGTCATCGAAAAAGCTCGCGTGGCCGATGGTATCGCCAGAAACAGCTGTGGTCTAGGTGCACCGTGCGCAGGACCTCCTCGTCGTCCTCTCTGTCTATCCTCCTGGATATATCCCTCGCGCCGCCACTTTCCACCCCGTTTTTCCTCGTCTCTTTCTCTCCCTCTCTTCCTATGTCCTCCTCTCCACGCCGACGGCCTTTCTCTCGGCCTGGTTCGCCGCCTGGGAAAAGGAAACGAATTTCAGAGGGCCGCGGTGTAATTCGTTCGGCTGCTTATATTTGCGGAATTTATTGTCACTCCGTCCGTGCACGGCGGCCAGCTCACGGAGGGGCTTGTTTGCGACGTCGAGTGCTCCCCGGGATAGTTGAAGAGGTCCATTGTGCTCCCGGTTCCAGTGTTCACCGGAGCCACTATTCGCTTCCCGGCGCCGTCGAGGCACAGACTCGCGCGCTCGCTCGCTCGCTCGCTCGCGAACACATACGCGCGCTGTACACCATAGATTTCGCCGGTGTATAGAGTGCATTCTATCGGGAGATCCACTTGACCAGACCCGTCTTGCGGTCACCGCTTCTATCGCCGATACCGGCGACCAACGTTCCGCACCGCTTTCACGTGCATCCCCCGTTCCCGTCGGTCGCGTCCGGCCAGCACGGGACAAGAAATTCGGGTCAGCGATGCGAACTCGCACACCTTCCTCCCCGATGTCGCCCGGTAGCTCGATATTCGGTTGGATTAAGGTGGCCGCGGATAGAAAGCCGCCCTCGACTTACCGGATTTCGCGAGCGTTGCCACGGCGAATCGCGTTATCCAGCGCGCTGTATCCCATTGCCCAGCAATTGATTATTTATCGTTCTTCGTAGCACGTCGAGGCTGGCCCGTCGTATCGAACGCTCGAGGGGCTCGTCCAAGCGCACGGGCTCGCAGCGACGAGAATTAGCTCGGTTCTACGGCGAGATTGGCACGGTTATTTAGCGGCTTTAATTTTTATGGAGAGCGTAGCCGCGGCGAATGGATTCGGTCTTTGTAACGCGGGCGAATCGGCAGCGACGAGCTCGGGGTAGCGTAAAATTCGATCAGCGGCCACCGCCGCGCCGTTCCGGAATTCTTATCCCGGCCGAGATTTATGTTCCGTCCGACGAGAACGGAAAACACTTTCCAGGACGTCGCCGCGACTTTTCCCCGGTCCCGAAACGATCGTGCAGCCGGGGGGATATGGCCGGCCGGCCCCCTTGCATCCCACCCCCGAGAGCCGACGGTGCCCCGAGATCGTCGAAGGGACGACGTCGGGGGAATCTAAATTGAATTCTTCCGTTTCATTTGACGATAAACCGGCGCGAACGGCGCATCGTGTTAAACGAACGCCAACCACGACGCCGGGGGGTGGTCGAGTCAAACCCCGGGACAGCCCACTTCGTGATTCACCCTGTAACTTGACGTGCACCGTACAGACCCAGTTGCATACGCCAACCGCAACACGCTTCGGTTATGCAAAATCCTATCCTTCCTTCGTTTCGATGTGGGTCGTCGTTTCCTCCGCAGCGGGGATGATATCCTCCTCCTTGGAAATTGCTGTTTCGTTATTCATGCGTCATCGGAGGGTGCTCGAGTATCGCGCGACAACGGATTGCCAGAAACGCCACCGGAAAGGCTATCGTGGAATCTTAAATATCGACGGGCAATTGATCGCCCGACAATTAACACCCATCTGTCAATAACGTTGGCCTCCTAGCACGCGCCGTGGGGAAAGACGAGCAACCTGTAGAGACGGACATCCCGAGCGCGATAAGCCGAGACACAGATATTGATAATCCATTAAAACTTACGCGAGGCGAAGGTTAGGGCGCAACGATTCCATCGGCGAACGGCCGGGCAAATGGCAATTACACTTGTCCCAGCGAAGAGGGATTATCGTGGATATTAACATGACCGTTACATACATCATGCGAGTGTCACGCGCGCATTGTACCAGTCAGTCTTGGATAATTATTACGAGAGGTCGATCAACATCAGCCCCGGTCCGGGCATCGATCAGTGTTATCAAGGTAACTCTATTGCCAACAGAACAGTTGCCGGATGATTATCGATACTACTATTGGACCTGCCGATCGGCCCGGGCATTACCCCAGACGATGCTGCGTGTCGCTAATTATCGTTTCGCGGACAATTACCGCGGCAATCGATTACGTTCCGCACACTTTGCCCAAAATTGACCGGCCGACCCCTTAGATCAACGAAACACGAAATGACCACGCGCGATATCGTTCCCTATGATCTCGTGGCTATCCGCGGCAAACGGTGACGCGCGGATACGTCGAAGCGAACGAACTATCGAAGGGCATCGATATCCAAATATCCGACATTGAAAATCTCGCCCTCGCTTGGCAGGCACGTATCGTCCTGTACGTAGCGTGATTACGTTGGACGAAGTTGGAAACACGTGGGGCCCTTTCAGCGGAATGTTTAAGGGGCTGGAAGAAGGGGCGCGAGAACGGTGTTACGCGGCGGATCTCGGACGGAATCTAAAATCGAGGGTTGCCCTCCAGTTATTATTCCGAGGATTCCGCCGGTTATCCATCCAGCTTCCAGTATCAAACGTACTTTCGACGTTATCCAACGGTTCTACGAACGAAAGGGAAACCATCCAACCTTAGCGTTGTCGTGCGCGAAGTCAAAGGTGATCATCGAGGAGAATAAAACCGCACGACCGCTGCGATATTTATTCGACGAGCCCGCGCGGGACGACATTTGCAATTCTATCGATGTTTCCTTTTTTCATTCGCGTTCCACGATAACAACGGGAGCCTAAATCACCCTCGTTATCGGAATAAATTGAGCCCCGCCGCTGCCGATACCGTCCGGAGACCGATAATCGCCGCGCGTGCCCCAATTCTGCCGCGAACAGATATTTTCTTATTAATTACAACGATTAACGTCCGAGCTGGCGGGCGCAGCTGCGCCGAAAGGAAATTGTGCGCGGGTCCGTATCGCGTGGAACGCTCTCTCGATCGCGTCGATCGCGGATCGTGCCGCGATAACGATCGCCAAGTCAGCGTTAACCTCCCTCGTCGCGACGCGAACCACGCGCCCCGATGTTCGTTCCCCCCGTCGAGAGTCGCGACGGAAATAATTCGCCACCGAGTGGAGACGGGCCACGATTATACGGCGGCGTTTCGTTCGTCGCCTGTAGATTTTCATAATCCTCCACGGGTCGGTGAGGGGAGCGGCGAGGCTAGGGTTCGGGACGTGACGGGTACGAAATGAGATCCTGAATCGTCCCCGGGAACCTCGCGTAGCAGATAGGGAAGAGGGATGGCTGGGGAGGCGAAGAAGTTCTCCGGGGCTAATCGCCCGGTTTGATCATCGCGTGGTTGCGGGGTATCGGTCGCAAGTATGAAAGGGTTGTCTCGAAAGGAGAATACGTTCGAGTTATTGCGTGGTAATTTTACCCCGCGCGATTCAATCGTTCTACGGTGCAGAAGTGAGGGTAACGGTGCAGTAACCGGCGCGTGAAATGCGTAAAGCTATTAATTAACGTACGATTAGGGTGGAGAATTATTAGTCGAGGGAGATATTGATGTTATAGTTTTACGGTTTGACTTGTGAATAGGCTGGAAGCTGTTCATAAGTTTCCATGACGGTATGGGAGGGCGGCGCGTCGAAAGCAGCGAGAAATCGCTGGCCGTTCGATGACTTAAAAGTTCCACTGGAACTTCCGCCGTTGCCGTGATCCCGAGCGTTACTATAGCTGAATAATTGCAGCCGTAATTAGCGAGAAATTTATGTACAAAGACGTGGTTGATTGGCCGCCGTTGAAAGGCCGGTCTTAAATTTCTCATTTGAATTTGTTATAATATTCGATGAAAGTAAAATATTTGCACCGGATGTCGTCCCTCGAGCGGCCCCGTAGAATTCATTAAGCTGCCGCTCGTCCGCGACTACGTTTTCCGAGGGATCGCCAACAATGGCGGAACACTTTGAGCCGGCCGGTTTTCCCAATAAATCCTTGCCCCTCTGAATATTCGGTCCGTCGGCAGTAAAAGTGGAATATCATTTCTCGATCTGTTTGCATATTAGCCCGATTAATGGCCGTGTAAACGATTCAGGACAGATCGGAGAAACATTGTTCGCCTCGATCGAAGTGAGATCGAAAGATTCTTTGAATAACCGCGGGGGAGGGTAATGGATTCACGGCATCGCGTGGTTATTGCGGATTTTAGAAACGGACTGCAATACCGGAGAATAAAGGAGACACGAACGAAACAATTAGCAACGGGGGGACGGAGAACAATTGCGATTCACGAACCGGGGGACGCCGCGACTCCGAAATTCCGATGATTTTCGCCGTATTACTAAAATATGCCAGCCTGCCGAATTACTTTTCGAGGACGTCGACGGGCAGAGGGCGGCGATTGAATGGAAGCTGGGGGGGTTGGCGAGAGAAAGGGACGATGAGAAGCGGAACGGTAAGTCAGGAGCGCAAATAGTAACCGAAGAATCTGGAATGTTGGTTCCCGTTTGACTCGAGAAGCTAAAAGCGGAAACTGACGGCAAGGCGAAAAGAAAGAGGCCCGCTCTATTATTCGCATCCAGTGGAGGTTCTATATAAAGACAATGCGAAATTATTAATCGACCGACTCGAATCGCGACGTGGTCAAGGGCGGTTTAAAGTATCGCAAGCTTTCGCGACGAGTTAAATCCGCCAACCGGTGCGCCACGGCGAAATGCAGAATTTTTCAAACAGTTTCAATTTCCTCCCGGCGGTATTTATCGAGAAACGAAAACGGGGAGCGTCGGTTCTTTAATTAAGGCGCGGCGGTCCGGTCCTGGAAACCTTACCGCCGCGATAAAAATATTCACCGCGAGAGAATTAATCCGAACTCTTGGCGAGGCGTTCGAGTCGTCGCGGGCGAACGACGAGCGGAATTAAATTCTGCGTGCGACCGCGGGGAACTTTCTTTCCTCCGTGGATGGGCTCGCCCGGAATTTCCCTCGTTACACCCGCGTAATCTTCGCCCCGGTGAAGTATTAAACGATAAACAGATATACCACGGTTCCGATTGCCTCTCGGTCTGCCTCCGTCTATTTCCCCATCCGGTTATTCATCCATCCGTCCGTAGGCCCGCATTCACTCTACAGCTCCTCATCTTTGATTCGATTGCGATCCGAAGCGTTCGCGATATGAATAACCGAGAATCCTAGGTATGGTAGTCTCTTACGACGTCATCGAGGACGCAGCAGCCGACTAGGACCGGATGGATCCCTTGGTGTGCGCGTTATCGACTCGCCCGGAATCCGACGTACGCTGCCGGCAATTAAGTGGAATCGACGGGCGAACGGTTAGACTGAATCCGATCGTGCCTCGTGTTCCCGTCCCTTCGATAGCGTCGCGGCCTAACCGAATCCAGCGGACGAATAAAGCAACCGAGCGCAATCGAGCTTTTTTTATTTTTAATGTCGCCAGGCGCGCGTTTCATTTCTTTCGTCGCAATGTTCGAGAACGCCTCGACTTCGAACCGAA
The DNA here is from genome assembly GCA_948146005.1 of Nomada fucata. Lineage (NCBI taxonomy): Eukaryota > Metazoa > Arthropoda > Insecta > Hymenoptera > Apidae > Nomada > Nomada fucata. Next base: position 4,851,307 of record OX411282.1, read on the forward strand.
GCACGGTCATTCTGCGGGATGGGGTTCACATCGATTTGTCCGGGACGTTCTTCGAACGACGACGAGCAGGTGAAACGTACGGGTCGAGGCGTCGATTCGCCCGGAAACAACGTGCACGGTCAGGGTGGCGAGAACCGGTGTCAATTAGTAGTTGCCGTAGTTGCAAATAACTCGCAGCGGCGTGCGGCTACATAATACAACGGGTACGGGGTGCTCGGCACTCGTTCGAGAGGCGGGGAATATAAGAGAAGGTGCCTACTTCTCGACCGGTAACTGACTGGGGCACGCGAAACATATTTCACTCTCTAATGGCCGACTTAGCATAATGCATGCCTCCGACAGAGCCTCTAGACTCCGTCGAACCCCTTGCACTTCGCCGTCCTCGAGTCTGCCACCTCTCGTTTGCTCGTCAAAATAAGCATCTGTTACTGAGTTATCGTCGGCGTTCCTTTTATCGACATCCCGGAATTTCGACCCTGAAAGGGCACCCTCGCGACCCACAAATCGACAGGCCTCCTACCCGTCCTACCCCCGCCTCTTGTTCCTTAGAATTTCCACGCTCGATAATTTAACCGGGGAACGTTTTATCGCGCACTGGGTCACGGCGGTATTCGAAGGTTTGCATTTGACGTAGCTGCGGTATCAAAGGGTGAAACGGCGCAGGGGGTGCGGACTTTAGAAAGCTCTTCAGTCTTGGATCTTGCTTCCCGCGCGCTACGCGTGCCATAAAATGCACTCGAAACACTTAAAAGGGTCGCCTTTGAATGGGTCGGCGCGGGCAAAGCGAACGCGGAAAACGGGGCGAGGAACAGGTGCGACGCGCCGTCCGTGCGAACGCGAAACCCCGGTTATTAATCGTCTGCCATTAGCGAAATTATTATTACGGCCCCGTAGCGATCGCGCCCTGCGCATATCCGGGACAGCGAATAGAATTAACGGGAAGGTGGTCGCGACTCGCGGTTAATCGCGCGAATCGGGCGAATCAAAAGTGACGGGAAGATTTCGTGGGTTCGGGGCAGGTCCGTCCGGATATCTGTTAAGGTCGATCCGATCGATCAGAGGCGCCGGGGATGTAGGTCGGCTCGGGGGCAGGGGGAATCATGGATCGTCGGGCCGGAATCCACGGAATTGCAGTACCATCGGGACCGATTAATTTGTCGAGCGGCCAAGAGAGTAGTCTCGTACGGCGTTGCCGTCGGGATTTAAACGGGAGTCCGGCCGCAAAAGGGAAATACCGGAGGGGTCATTCCATGACCGAACACCGTCCGTTGCACCAGCCGTTCCGCGAGTATCTATCACAGATTGAATGGACTCCGCGTCGCCTCTCGATGTCCTCGCGAGGGCCCGATACACGGTATCTCTCTCGTCGAACGTTGAGTGCCGGGGCAAATTAATTAGTGGCGACCTTTGTCTGCCGCGACCCCTCGGCCATCTCGTTCTCCGCCTTTGCGACCACGCCGAGAACGTTTATCGTCGGGGACGAATTTTCCCGTTCGTGCTTGCGGCCCTCTTTGTAATTTCGGTGTCCAACGGGGTGGCGAGTAAATTGCCCGGCAGAAAGTTAGCGGTGCTGCTTTCTGTGACGCGGTCGCGAGCGACCCGATACTAAAGTAAATTGTCATCGCGAAAGCTTCTCGCCGCGATGGCGTTTATTTATCGCGTTGGCAGCTGGACGATTCCGCGACGAAAGGGGCCACTCTGCGCGCACCGACCTTATCCTTGACTTCCTTCGCGTAAAGCTCGACCGGCCAACGCAATCACACGATCGGCTGAGCTTCGCCAATATCGAGTTAACGGTGAACGTTTCTCGACTGTGTCGGTAGCCCCGGGTCTCGGCGAGACCGTCTCTCTTCGCGTTGCAATCTTCCTGCGCGTTCTCGTTCGCGTCTTTCCATCGGCGAGCTTCCGCGAGGCTCCATCGTTCAATCGCTTTTCTTTGTCGTTGAATTCTCGATTTTTTAGTTTCATCTCCTGTCCCGACCGCTGCCCCGTCGAAAGTAACGCTCTCGGAAAACGCTTCTCGCGGATAGATTCGTGGCAGCGCGGTTGTACCGATCCCGTTTGAAAATAATCCAAGTTTCTTCGGACTGGATCCGCAATGGCCCCCGCGTCCACGATGCCGCGCCGGGCTGGCAGCAATTAGGGCAAGCGATAGAAGTCGAAACTGGCGTTTCTCGAGATGCCCGAAGGCGTCGTTGCGTTCCACGAAACCGGAACCGCTGAACTCGATACTGCGGATTCATTTAGCGGGGAAAGATTTCGAAAGATTCCCCGATACTCCTCGAGGATTGCCCGGGAACCGAGTTTGCAAAACTTCCCCGGACAAAGTGGAACGGAGAACCCCTCCCCCGGTTAACTATCGTACAATTACCATTGATATTCAGTTTATTCCGTGGGACAACAACAAAAAAAAAAATATTGACAAGCGACACGCCAATTGTTTCGTCTATTTTCTCCTAAAACTTTGATGCTCAAACGCGGGGGTCCTTTGTCTCGAATTTCCTAGAAAACTCGAATCGATCGACGGTTCACGATCCTGCCGCACACGATACGCGTCGAACAATGTCGCTTTGGCCCGAGAGAAAAGAAAAGACGTCCCTTTTCGCGATGGAAAAAGGAGCGGTATTAGACGGCTGCTTTCCCTTTGTCCAGGCGACTTCATTGTACGGCCAGCGAAAATATTCGCCGATGAAAATCCAGACCGTCCGTTGTCCGTGCCATACCGTGCTCTACAAAGGGAACGATTAAGCTATGAATTATTTATGACGCGGGACTCGTTGGTATTTTTATATCCGGCTTCCTCCTGCAACGGAGCCGTTTGACAAGATATTACGAAGGAAGCCGATGCCACCTTGACCGCGTACATGGTACAAGGGAAACGAAATTTCGATGGACTCGGCAAGTAGATATATATGCACATATATATAATATATATACAGAATATTTATAACATAATGCAGAAATATTTCTGAAAATTCAAGCTTCGCCTAGAATCGTCGGTTTCGACCTTTAGTTTCAGCCGCGGGTTTCGTGCGGGCACGGTAATAAAACTAGCCGCAAGAACGTCGCCAGGTCGTCGGAAGCCATGTGGCCGAGCTGTTATTTGCGTAGAAATGCCATCGATCCGGCCTCGTGCCTTCGTGATTTTCGAGACGCAACTTTCCCCTGAAGGAAGACCGATACACCCCATTCCCGAACTCGTGTTTCTTGATGAGACCCGCAAGATATCGACACCCGGCAATCTCGAAACCGTTCCGTTTTGCCGCTAAAGAAAGTCCAACGCCTCAGCTTAACGCCGGCAACGGATAAACAGGGGGCCGTGGAGTTGTTTTTCACCGCAAGTTTTCTCGTTAGCATTCCGGCTGCCGTCCGCGCTCAGACTTCAATTTGCTCTTTATGCATAAGACATTATGTGGCTGGTGGTGGTGGTGGCGGCGGTGGTGGTGCATCTCGGGAGCGGCATCCCCTCGTCGAGAGCACGCCGGCGAACGTGCCTCGGGTTACCACGTATACCAAACGCAGCGACTTCTGTCGCCATTCCATCCTTTCGCGCGGAGAAAATCCACCCGGCGAACGGGGGTGCGAAATGGATCTCGCTTTTCTCGAGGAAATGGTTTCCCGGCCGTGGTCGACGTCGTCGTCGTCGTCGTCGTCGTCGTCGTCGTCGCGGTTTCAGGATGCCGCTTTGTGCAACACGGTGAAACGTGTCGAATAAAGAGTACGCCTCCTGTTAAAGAGTTTAGACGGCGCGCCCCACCGCCTTGTGTCTTCGCGGCTTCTTTCGACGGCTTCCGGTCGATACGAGACTAAGCTTCCTACTCGCAGATGGAGGTGTACATATCTTGCCGGTGTTCCACGTGGAAAAGGAATGCCGTGCTGCGTCTTCTGTTATAGCCGGTATTACCGTTGCTCGCCGGAGTGTAGGCACTTGGCTTGGCAACGACACGTGTAACGATAACGACAGGGATGGTCGAATGTATCGGGCGGGCTGCCACGGGTATCGAATTCTCGAAGGGGCGCGGTAATGCGTGGAAAGATTTACGGTTCCCGTGTAATTGGTATAATTGTTGCCGTACGAACAGAAGTATCCAACGGGAAAAGAACCCCGCGGTCTGAGCGGAGCACGAATGGCAGGCATCGAGATAACGATCACGGGAATATCGAGTGGCCCGCGCGTACATTATCCATGAGAAAGGGGAGCTCGCCTTGGTAATTATAGAAACGAGAAGTCGACGATACCGATCTCGAAACTTGCCATAAAAGTGGAAACAGAAATGAATGTGTAATTTCGGTCGGTTCATTAGTTAGTCGGGGCTCAGTTGCGTTGATTGATCGCGTCAATCGCGGCGCAGACGGCTATAAATGTTTGGAAGCTTTCGGCACGTCGATACGGGAATAGAAATTCGTTCGCTTGTTATCGAGACGAAACTTGTGGCGTTCGATCAGCTGGGAAAATAGAGGCAGCTCGGCCCGCAGTCCGGTCTCGCGTCGGCGACAAAATATCTCGCGATTCGCCATCGATGTTTGCCGCGGTCCTGCACAATTCTATTTGTTCCGATTCGCTTAATTTGCCGCACAAAGGTCGCGCGTCGACGCACCGCGAATTTGTAAAAATCAACAAAAACTGCCCGCGAAGCACGCGTTCCGCGAAACGCATCGCGCACCTTCGAATTCAAGTTCAGTGGAATATATTTAATCGTTCGCCGAACGAAGGAGCGGCTTTTACAACCTTGACCAACATTTGCGCGGGGGTCGTAAGCGCAAGTTGAACCGAGCCGAATCGACTTCCATTGAGGAGGGATACAACGGTACAACGGTGCAACGTTACGAGCGACGGTATTTTAATTGCACGGTGCGCCCATCGTTCGTTCGCGATTCACCACTGTTCTTATTGGTATGCAGACACTCGGCGCACCGCCATTCCGCGAGCATTCAGAGCCAGGAAACGAATCTCTGGCTTGGATATCTGCGTCTGAATAGAGCCGCATGCACGAACAAAACGGTCGCGAACGGGGAGTCGGCTGGTGACTCGTCGAGCGAGGCACAAGCGAAAGCCGCGGTGGAGAATTGTGGCATGTCCGTGTGAATCGTCGACGATAGATTCCGCGTCGCATCGGCTGCGACATTTTTGCGTTTCCACGACTTTTCTCCCGTCCCCGTTCGAACAAAGTCCGCTGCCTCGACGCTCGCGGATACCACCGAGGGAGGAGAACGAGAACAAGGAAACAATAACGGCGACGTGGATAACAATCGTAGAATGCGGCCGCGATCGAAACCAGAAGAAAGGGAACTTCGAGAAAATCGCGCTTGCCTCCGATACGTACGATCCTCGAAGCAACGTCGGCCGCGGCAGCGAGCTGCGATACGCGGTTTAAAAGTTGCGAACAATCGGAATACCTTGGCAAGAACGGTCCGCGACAATTTCTCCCGATTACCTCCATCGATCTCTGAACGGAACGTTGCATTACGCAGCGTAATGCCCCCGCGCAGCTACCGGGGTGCAGCCGCCGTTCAATTAGAACAAAAAGTCCGAGGACCGTGCGCGTGGAAGAAAGAGTTAATCTCGTTCGACCTGATGGACTGGCAAATGGACGGGCGGAAAAATCGAACCATCCGTCTGTCGGGCGCTAAGCTTTCCGCTGGAATTATCCGGGCTTTGCTCAAAGTAACACGTCCGGATCGACGTGCACACTTCCCCTCGCGTATTTACGTATGCGCGTCCCGGTATAATTCGGGCTGCGTGATGACCGAGCACACGGTATCTAGATCCGACATCGGCGCAGGTGTTAATTGTTGCGTGCTCGCGCGAAGCAGAAAATGGACACTGCGAGTCGATCGTTGCACGCCAGTCATCGATCCTGGGTGACACGCGCGAAACGTGCTCGCACGGCGCACTGTTGCATTGGAAGAAGAGCGGAGAAGCATTTTGTTTTCCTTCGGGTAGCGGACTCGTTATTCGCAGCGTCACTGTCGCGCACCTGTTCCGATGCATAGAAGCGCAATAAAGGGACACCTTGTGTCAGAAATAGCTGCGGGGCGAATAAGCACAGCTGCCGCGCGAAACAACGAAATCGCCTCTTCGCATACAGGAACAACGACGTCGATGCCGATTTGTCGGCCGATCCTTCGCGCAATAAATACCCAGGTAACGATCGCCGTAACGGCGAGGAGCGTTTCCTGGAGCATCAGCGTTCGCAGTCGGTCGGGCGCCGATAGCGATCGCGGCGGTGCTGCTAGGAAAATAGTAACCCCGATAACGATCCGGAGAATAGAGGAGGTAGACACCGAGGATCGAGGCATTTTGCAAACCTGATAGCAACCGGGAGAATTCGGTATTTTTATTCTCGCCTCGGTTTTTGGGCCGGCTCTCTTGCTCTTCCTTTGTCGCGAGTGGAAAACAAAATCTTCTCGCGGAATTAAACGGTGCAACAGAGCGGTACCTTCCGTGGAACCCGCGGAAACCTATCGCACGAGAAACGCTGCCGGATTAACCGTGAAACGGAAAGAGTTCCAGTCCTTTCGCGAGCGGCGAACAAACGGGCCTCGAAAGCGCAGAAACGCTCCGCGTCTGCCGCACCGCGCGAACCCCTTAAACAATAGACATCCATGGAAATGTCACGAAATTGAATCTATTGTGTCGGGGGCACAATGGGGGCGCCCCGGTCCCGTTTCAACCCGGCGAATCTTGGGGTCGTCCCGCGGATTATTGATTTCTTAATTCGTCCCGGGGTTAAATCACGCCGCGGCACAAACTCAATCGCATGTCTCGGCCAGATCGATCGTGGCGCGGCGAAAAATTGGTTCGCCGACGCGATGACGACGTCGTCAACAAGCTGAAAAGAGGAGCGTGAAACCGACGAGGGTGAGCCTGCCGGGGACATTCGATCTCTTCCCTTATTTTGCCCTTCCGCCTGTTTCGGCGTCACTTTTACATCGCCTCCTGTATACCTCTCCGCGCCTCCCCACCCTATCCGACGCGTCTTTCCCCAGGATTAATAACACCGAGCCGCGCCTCGCACGAAACTCTTTTTAATCTGGACGTTTCTGCATGCGACCGCCGGAGGCTCGACCGGTGAAAGACGCTTTTTCGAAATCATCGTGCGTTCCTGACGATCCCGGCTGCTCGTGTTCCAGCTATACGTATACGCGAGGGTTTCTTTGCGCCGCTTTCACTGGATACCGTCTCGTTCGACAACTCCATTGAACGCGATTCGTCTGCTCTTAATTACCGCGCCGTGTGCGTTCGAATGCAATTTTCGTCCCTCCGTTTCTCCTCTTTTTAAACGTATCGAAGAGGAGGCGGGATCGCGATTTCGTTCGACTGGCCCCGCGTCTCGTGGCGACGTTAGCGGCGATAAAGGCGCGTTTAACCGTGTTTTCCATCCAAATCCCATCGGTCCACGGGGGAAAAATCTGCCCGCGATTGTTTGATCCGTTCGTATTCCGTCAGCGGTTGTCCGGTCCATTTCATTGATTCCACCTTTGCCGAACGATCTCGTTCCCTTTGCCCGGTCAAACGAATACCGTGTCCTACGGTTCTGGCCGAATCTATCGAGCGTGCCGTCACGGTTAGAATGCAGCAGCATCCTTCCTGCCCAGGAATACTGAGAGAAGCTGGATAGTGACGTTTCATTAAGACGACAAAGGCTCCCGCCTGTTCTCTGTGTATAGTATGTCCATCTCGGTTCAACCCCCGCGGTGTCCTGCTCCGTGCCCTAACAGGCAGAGTGACCACAGAGGCTGGTTAACGCATTAATCTCAAAGGGTTTCGAGCGACTAATTATCGTTTAATTGGTGAAAGGATGTTACGCGACGGTTCCGCGTCGTCCTGTGCTTTTGTAACGAGGGGCCCGACGACCCGATGAAACACCCGGGCGAAAATGGGGAAAATTCGCGTTGAAACGTCGCCGCTTTTCGACGGCGTATAAATACCGCGACTGCGTGAACAATAACGGAATTGCTTGTCACCGGGAGCCGAAAACGTTACGTATAGAAGGAACGGGGCGGTCGCGACTTATACAACGGAAAAGCCTGACCTGGAATCGTCTGCTTGACGGATTTCGTGATTAAATTTAAAAGTCTAATGGAGCCTGACTGCGCGGAAGCTTGTAACTATTGTTATGCTCTATTCGAGTTCAGCTGGAAAAGTTCTTTTCGCTAACAATCGTGCCTCGAGTGTCCTCGCACTTTCCGTCTTCCACGCCGTCCGTCGAATAAATGCTCGCTCGGGGAACCAATCACAGTCTCGTAAATTGATTCGAAGATCAAAGGGGAAATCGAGCACGTTTCTCGGGTAACACAAAAGGAGATGATAACCAAGCTGGTCAATTCGATGCTCGCTCACCATTATTCAGCGTCTGCACGAGCTGGCGCTCGATTTAGTTCCGGCAGGCTTGGATTATTATCAAAGACGATTTCCCCGACGGTCCGACTTCGATCGACGATCGCGTCGCTTATACTTTCGTTGCACGACGGTTCAAGCTCAATGCCGCGTACGTGCACGCACATGTCGTTCGACGAACGGTTGAACTCGCCGAACGCGTCCCTCCGTATAAATATCGGGACACCCTGAGTGCGTCTGCCACGCGACACTGTACCAATCGCGTTATTTACAATTGGTGTTCAAAGTGCGCTCGGTGTTCAGGGTGACAGGTTCGACCATTCAGAATTTCATTGAGTCGTGAATACTGGCGTAAGAGTGATCGAGTGGAATCGATGCAACTCTGAGATCCAAAATTTGTCGTGGATATCCGGCAAAATCGTCGCCGCGTTATTTATAGACGGCGATCCCCTAAATCTTTCCCCGGTGGCGCATCCTCTTGCGATACACCCGAAGCTAGTCTGGCCTTTCCGGACGAAGCGTCGAAAGTATCTTTGGGATCGTGGTCAGTGCGTGTGCTCGACTACGTCGGAAGAAAATTCGTGACGATCGATCCCTGGCTCGACGATGACAGAACGACGGAGGGGCATGACGCGCGGGACTTGACCCCGTTCCGTCCTATGAAACACCCTCTGTCATATGCCGGAAATGAATCGTCAATGATCCTAATAATGGTGCGCGTTCGGGTCGAGACCCCGCCGTCGCGCGTCCAGCAGCGAGCGCCATTAAATCGAGAACCAGTTTTCACGATCCAGGTCAACGTTATTTTACGGAATAATGGCTGGGGCACGGCGAGGCCCTACGCCCGTTCGCAGCTTGGTTTGTCGAAAACTTCGACGGAAATCAACGACCCGCGATGACGCGACGGTTCAATCGGAAATCGAGAGATAGTCGGTCGCGGTCGTTGGGATTGTTGTTTGGCTTTGTATCGATAGAGTGGATGAATTTTTCGAATTGGCGTCGATCGTACGAATGGCCGAGGGTTCCTCGTTTCTGCGATTGAATCTCGGAATTAAGGGTTTCGTTCACGTTGTCTCCGGGCGCAGGCCAGGAGATTGCTTCACCGCGTCCATTTCTATTCTCACGGCCGAGCGGGGACGCATCGATCTTTAAATGCGCGTTTCACTTTCCGAACGTCGTTCGTTGATATTTCTCGTGCAGAAAGCACGTCGGCGCGGTCGCTTCGTTCACCGTTAAACTATCAACGCGTTCGCCAATCCGGTTTCCGGCAACGAACACGAGCACGTCCAATAGTGAAATTAAAAAAGATCGCGTCTGCCGTTGACAGAGGAATTTTCATCCCGGTCCATATAAAGGGGACCTTTCCTCCACGGGCAAAGGACAAAGAGTGTTAATGGCAGCCCCGAGCTTTTCGAGAGACAGAAGATAGAGCGTTTCCAAAATCCCCGGAGGCGGAGCCCTCGCCGATAAACAATTTTCCGTGGTCACGGCGGCCTCTGTTTCGTTCATCCTCGTACTCACCCCATTTTCTTTCGCCTGAACCCTCGTCAAAAGCTTAGAAACGTCCGTCAGCCTTTTAGCCTGTCGACCAAGTGACTGGACGAAGAAAAAAATATACACTTGACCACCTAGGGTCGGAAGGAGAGACGCGTCAGCTTTTCGGTCCATCACGGGTAAGTCCATCGAACCTGGACTTTCCGTTAATTGCAAGCTTCTTCTCCCACGCGGCCGCGATACTTTCTCTCGTCGCAGGCAAACCGGTAGGTTAATAAAAACGGCACGGAAACTTTCGGAAACTTTCGACTGGCAAAAATTTCGAGGTGCATTCCCTTCGGGAGCTTTACGACGGGTACTGTTGAGTAAATAAGAATCCCCTGCTGCCCGCTCGTCCGTCCACTTTGATCTCTCCGCCTCGATAAAAAAAAAAAAATTTTAATTTCTCCGAAAGGATAGGGCTCGCGAATATCTCGCCGGTTCCCCGAGACCGAGGTGGAAAATAAAGTAGCGCGCCGAAAGCCGCGCGAAACAGGAAAAGTTAACCACTTCCGTTTTATTTTAAGCTCAGCCCGTTCGCAGGCCGCGGCTAATCCCCGCCGCCATAATTTTATCTCCCTCACCCCGGTCGCTTCGAGGAGGAACGGCTTCCGCGTGACGTCGAGACGAGAATTTGCCGAGACACTGGCATCGACGAATCGCTCGTGGGTCCAGTTTAACCCTCCACTGGCCCGTGAACGTAGAAGCCACGGGGCTCGAGTTCCGACACCGGGCTTCAATATCGTAAAGAACGCAACGTGTCGCCCGGGTCGGGATTTTTCGCGAAGCCGGCCGAGATTTAGGCCTCGTTCACAGCCCGTCAAAGTTCGAGGCTTTTCCCTCGCATGAATCTTATCTACGTGCCGCAGGCGTGCCACCCTTTCTCCTCTGGCCCGGAGGCTCCTTATTTCCCCAGGAGCCACGATCGACCCCGTTTTAGCCTGGCATCTCGCGTCTATCGGCTTCCACGTTTCATTTCGTCAAGTCGATCCGTGCGCTTTCGCCGACTCCGTGCCTTCGCTCGCCAACCCCCGTCCGGAACAGCCGAGATATACCTGTAAAGCGGGATCGCGTTTCCTTCATTCTGCTCCGTTCGTTTCTTCGTTCGTTCCGCGAGAATCTTCATTTCCTTCGAGTCCCTCCGACTCCCTCTATTTCCCCCGAACGATCATCTCCATGGGAACGTCTCACTTCCAGCATGGATCCTTCGATCCCTCGCCCCCGTCCCCGTTCGGTTCGCCGGCTCCTCGTTTCGGCGATTCACGGAATTCACGGAACCATTCGATTCCGGGGATCGTCGTGGACGAAATGGAAAACACTCTCCGTGTACCGCGATTCGACAGAGAAAGTCGGTAAGCAAAAAGGCGGAGCGGCACGAACCTGTACGTGTTTCACCTTTGTTTTTACCCCACCCCGCGAAATCTTCGTCTCGCCGTTCGGTTTCATTGTCGAGCGATCCACACGGTGGACTACGAGAGCCATCCCCTGCCCCGGATCTTTCTCTTTCTCCTAGACTACCGCCCTTGCCTAACTCCCCCTTTCTTCCAGTCGTTTCTTCGTTTCAGCCCCTTCGCCTGGCACCTACCGCCGAGTCGGCCCTCCACGCTCTCTGATCCTCCGTTTGCACTGCTCGAGCTTTTCACTCGACAATAGAAGGTAGAATCGAGACGCGGCATCGAGGCTCAATCAACAATGCCTTACCTCGAGCTTCCGGATATATACGTTATATTCCGACGACGAGCAGTTCTCTATAGCCGGTAGGCGCCTCTATAGAAAAGGCGGTGGCATCATCCTCGATTCTTACCGGCAACCACGATTACGTATCTCTCTCTCTCTCTCTTCCACCACGTCAAGACTGAAATCGAGTGAGCGTCGAGTCGACGAAGCCACGGAACGATCACGGAAGGAAAAAGAGTCGTAGGACGAACAGCCACTGGAAGCTTTGAGCAATCATATGCGACGCTGCCGCAGGATCTCGTTCGCAATTTAAGGCCACGCCGCAAGAGAAATAGGATTCGTCCGATTTGTTCGTGGCTCGTTTTCCAGGGCGCACCGCCGGCCTTTCATTTCAGTCGTCGCAATGAGTTTACAGGAGGCTGCGTCTCCGTGGCTGCGCGTGACCACAGAATGCTCCGCTATCCGGCCTTTCATTTGTCACACAGCTCTAACTATTCCGAGGGATCTTCTGTCATTTCTCTATTCCCCTTTGATACGTTTGCCACGTTTGTTCAATTCCCGTACTTGTATTTATACAATTGCGGGAATGTGCGTGCGATTTCCCTCTGTTATCTTAAGCCTCGCCGGGATCCCGGGAACTTGGCACGCGGTTAATCGACAGGAAGTTTCTCGATCTCGATCTTGGGAATCGTCCATTGTACCGTGGAATTGGGGTTTAGTCGTGGGGCGTCTGAAACGGGCTGAATAATGCCGTTCGACGTTCCGTGGACGTCTCGTATCGACACAGGCTTGGGTCTTTTGAATGCTCTGATCCCCGGTGTGTTGGGAACTGTCGGTTATTCTTGCGAGGGACTCCCACGACGGATAATTCAGCCCCGGCGATAGTTGGTCGAGTTTGCCCCGGCGGTTGGGAACATCGAAAAGTAATTTCTGCCCGATCAATGTCTGCCATTGTGCCAGGAAGCCTTCGGTGTTACACCGTAACGGAAGGAAGGATTTATTAGCCGTTGGATACACCTTGATTAGGAACATCGGGGGTGTGGATAGCCTGTCCACGATAATACCTAGGCGAAAGTTGGCGCAGCGAATTCCTAGACGACAGCGAATTCCTGCGGAGCGTGTATTGCATTCGATACTTAGAACGTTGGTATGAGATGCGCGAGTGACGGGGCTCAGTGGGATTCTCCAGACACTTTGGACAGCCGTGGCTTCCGCGTGAAACCTGGCTGCTCCTGCACAGATTGCTCCGGTTACTAGAAACCCTTCGAAGCTACGATAAATCACCACTATTAACGCAATCCTGTAACAGGAGCACTACGCCCCGTGACGTTAATCGAAGCCTCCATGGCTTTGCCGTAAACGCGAGCTTATACCGAATATTCATCTTCGCGTGACGTACAAAGATTCACGAAGTTAGGGCGGATCCGTCCGATATCTGGGTCGCCAGGTGAGCCTGTGCATCCATTGACTTCGACGCACGTTCATATCGAACGTCGCGTTGAACGTGCATGCCCCGCCCGTCGACGAGACGATCGTACCTCGAAATAATCGTGCCCGTTCGTGGACCCAGATCGTACGGCGAAGCCCCGTCGATTCTTCGGCGATCTTACGCGCGTCACCGTCAATGAAATTGCGATTCCTCCGCTTGGCAGAATTTTCCATTGTCTGATCCTGCCGTACCCCTGTTTCGTCCTCTGGCACCGGTAATCCCCGACTTAGCCCAGGGAAACGTCCCGAATCGATTTCGTATGCAGCGATTCCCGACACGCCGGCGGATCCCCTATCCAGGCGGGTTCTCGTCTCCGTGGATCGCGCGAGCATTTTTCAACGTCACGCTCCAAAAGCAGTCAGCCCATCCTCGACGAATATAGGCGTCGCTGTTGCGGAAGACCCGCGGAATCGACTGCGGCTGCAACGGCTGCATCCTTCTCGTAGATTGAATACAAAACGGCGGCGATGGTACGCAGAGGTGATTTGACAGGGCGCCACACCGATCAACGACGAGGGAAAAGAATGTATCCGGGAACGACGTGGATCGGCATAAAGAGCATCCGGTGTTTCGTATGCACGGCCGGGAGTGAACCTTCTCGCGTCGTTTAACCTTTCTCCCTTTTCCGAACTACTCCACCTTTTGAAACGCTACTAAAAGAGAGAGAAAGAGAATGAGAGAGAAAGATGGAGACTGAGTTTGGCTGAAAGACGGGAGAAAGAACGGGGATGTTTTTCACGAAGCGGCTTCGAGTGTTCCAAGACTCGACCGACGAACCGTACCGCTGCAGCGTCGGCCAGGAATATCGTTCACGACATTTAGTCCGAGGATTGTACGATTCGTTCCTCGCGTTACGGCAACATGTTCTTCTATCGTTTGACGGAATCCGCGTGAAAGAGAACCGATATTTCCGGGGAGGGCAGCGGGAATTTTTAAGCACGGCGAGCGATCGGAAATTAACAATCATACGACGTGCGATTCGTTCAGCGCCGGGCACCGGTAATGACGTTTAGCAAACACGGTTACGGTTGTTTCAGGTGCACGGGGGGCTCGAGGGTGCGTTTTAAACGGCGCATCCTCGATAAATCAGCGCCGATGGCTGATCGGATATTTTATTAAAAGCACACGTTTGAGCAGCGCCGGAAACCGGCAACCGTTTCAACAGTTAGTGCGGATTAATTTGAAAGATCGCTTTACGATACGTACACCTGCCGGTACCGTTGTACTTCTTCATTTCTACCTGCGTAAATCGGACCAAAATAATGCTGCACGCTTCATCTATTACGCACTGCGTTCGCAGGTAATTTCTCGCTTTGCGATACACTCCGCACGGATTAAATACCGTAACAGAGCGTATCAACGAAAAGCTTCTGTCCATCGGGCACGGCGAAATTTAATCGATCCCGCGCCGTCGAAATATCGTGATCGCGGATCACCTGTGCCTCCGAAGTCCGAAGGTACACCTCCAATCGATCTTAATCCACCGCGGTGCAATTCGCCGCGGAGAAGGTCTTCTACATAGTATCGCGCACTGTGCAGCCATCTCGACGAAGTTATTCGCAAAACAGAAAAGCCACTCTGGAGCGCAATCTTAACTGCAAACAGTCTCAGCCATTTAAATCAGAAATTCTAGACACGGATCGATACTCCCTCATTCCGAGACCTCTCTCGCTTCTACGCGAGAAACAGAATTCTCTAATTCTGCAGCATCTGTCTAGAAGAAGAAGAGGGTAGCCGGGAGACAGGTAGAGGAATAAAGGGGGCGAGGTGGAGGGGCAAGGAGAACGATAAGAGAGGTCGGCTACCAAGGGGACAGGCTGAAAGATACGAACGACGCGCATCGTCGTCGTCGAGAGAAGCCGGACGGGGTAGTTATTCAAACTATTCGAGTAGCAAGGAATTTCCTGCTGCACCCCACCCGACCGAGGGGTGAACCTCGCACGGTGGTGCGAAAGAGAAAGGACCGGTATATACACGCGTCTATATCGGTCGTTCGTGCCATAGTTTCCCGTTGTAACCGCGATCGAACTCGCCCCCCCCATCCCTTTCCATCCCCTTTGCACCCCCTTTGCGGCGTTCCTCGCGCCAGCCAACCCTGTCCCCTCGAGGAGTATTGTGGCCCGTGCAATTTGTCTTCGCGTCGATGAATGGAATTACGCGTGGCCCGAATAGCCAGTGGCACGATTAAACACCGGAACATCAACGGATTGACAACCTGTGCAAACGGTGACCGCTGCTTTATTCATAGGAAAGACAATGGGCGTTAAGAGTACGGGGAGGCTATATAGGACGTGGGTGAAATCTCTCTCCCTGTTACCCGGGGGAGGGGTGTCGTTGCATTGGCCGTTCGAACGGGGCATCGGTCCCTAATGAAAAATTAAGGGAGCCGTTTCCATCGACCTGATCGTCCATCGCCTTTCACGAGCACTCGAAATAGCGGGCGTTTCTAGGATCGTTACACCGGCGCCGCTAACGTGCACGAAATTCATCGAATATTCGGTCCGGCTGTAAAACGATAAGATTCTCCTTTGCTTCGCTTTTCGTCGCGCTCCATTCCCAGAGTGCCTAGGAAGTTGGAAAGGCTCGTTGTACATTTGCTCGTAGTATTACGATATTCCCAATTATTTGCCACGTACCTGGCCTCGCTGTCGAAGATTCGCGCAAACTTCCGTCCCCCCTCCCCCTACGGTTCCTAGCCAGATTGACGATAATGATCCACCGGCAAGAACACCCTTTACCCAGCATTGCAACCTCTCCGATAGTTCCCGTCGCAAACGAGACCGCGCGTCGTGAAATTATTTCCCATCGCGCAAGAAGTGTTGCTCCCGACGATAAACGCTCGGCAAGAAATGGATGCCGGTTGTTCGCGGCGACAGGTAAATCCGAGGTCCACACAGGCGGCTCGTAGTCGCATTATACAGGCAAAGTACGTAGTCGTCGTCGATATTGGCGACACGAACGGCAGTCGTAAAAGATTCTCTGGTGCAAGCGGAGGAGCGAAATCCTCTCCCGTGATCGGAATAACGAGTCCCGTCTGAGCACGACCGATCGAGTGTGCGTAAATGGGACCCGCGAGGCCGAAGAAAAGTTTTCAGCGCCACGGGAGAGAGGGGGAGAGAGAGGGAGAGAGAGAGAGAGAGAGAGAGAGAGAGATGTGGACCAAAAGGGGGCACGCTTCAAGTGGCGATCTAGAAGCGCCGAGTCTGATTTCCAGGCGATGCTATGAATTTTATTATGAACCCCCCCGCCTCCACCGATTTCTCCTTTTCACCGAGAAGGCACCAGGGATACTTTAGATTACCTTTTCTAGCGACTAATCAAATTCGAGGACAATGAGCCTTTGGGGAGGGCGACGCTGAAGCCAGCCCGGAACAATTCTTTACTGTTCACGCCGCTTTAAAGTCCGCTCTTCGTCCCCGCGATAGTCGCGTTAATCTGTTTCGCGTCCGGCGAAAGCGTTAATCGTTCCCCAACGATCGATCGAAGCTCGATCGCTGTTCTCGACCAACGCCAACTGTGATTCGATACTTGGGCCTGTTCTTCGAACGAGCAACGGACAACGTGCTAGCTTAAATCTGCATTGAAATTTCAATCAAGCGCAACATAATTTGTTGCGCTGATTTTCCCAGGCGACGCGTCGCCCATCGCCTCCCGTCACTCCCCCTGCTGCTTCTTTACCAGTTCAACATTCGTCCCGGTTGATTGGATCAGCGGGTGAATTTTCACCAGTTTGTTTCAATCTGCCGTCAGATTTCCACGCAGATCAGCGCGTCCGTCTCTCCCCACTCGACGGTGCTTCGAAGTCGATCATTCGTCGATTAGCCGCGTTCGACCGAATCGAAGGAGATTTCGCATGAAGCTCCGTCCTTCGGTGTATTGTCCGAAGATCGCGGAACTCTGCGATTCGCGTCCCGTTTATTTATTCCGCGATGATTCGTCTGCAGTTTAACATAAGTCGAAAACATTCTCCGTCTCGAAGAATCCCGTCTGAATTATTCGTTCCCGTTGCACAACGGATCGTCAGTCGGAGGGGGGTGGTAGCAGCGCCCGTCATCTGGGTTAAACGTCCATCGTTCAAGGCGGGTTCTTATTTTCCAGAAGGCCACGCTTTCCCCCAAGAGGGTGGGCGCAGGATGTAATAACGTAAAGAGCACCGACGAAGGGCAGGGTCTTCAGGTGCTCGACGGCTCTCCCGCGACTCTCTCCCTCTTTGTGCATTGATTTTCCCCGACGGGCTGCCAGATCCTTATTGCGGCTCGAGCTGTTAAATCGAAAGCGCGAAATTCACAATAATGCTTCTGGAACGCGAACAATACGAGACTGTTCATTCTATTAGCGAACTTAGAGTACCATTGTTTAATAACCCGCTATGTCCAGCTCTAGATGAATCGGAAGCCCCGTTATCGAGAATAGAGCTGCATAAGCGGGAGACTGAATAGGGGCGTGGACACAGAGAGGGGTAGGGGGTTGAAGGGTCCGAGAAACGAACAGGCTACATCGTCCACGGTTAATGGGCGCAAATGGATGCTCATTCGCAAGGAATACGCCAGAAGAGAAACGACGGAAAGAGGAAACGAGCGGACAGATAGAGACACGGGGACGAGTCGGGGGAAACGGGCTACCTTTATTATGGACCCCAGAGAGAAAAAGAGAGAGAGAGAGAGAGAGATGGAGCTACCGGAGAAATAGAAGTGGCCGGACCTCTCGTGGTTGCCGTCTTGGACGATGGCAGGCTGCCAGGGGGGTGGCCGGATAAAAGGAAAAATACCGTGCAGATACGCGAAATCCCATGGGACAGGAATGTGCGGGACCTACGAAGCGGCACTGGCTACGGGCCATTCGCGATGCAAAATAAACCATTACGAAACGATACTCGACGAGGGCTCGCGAGGGTCTCACCCGCGCGCGTGCTACGCTCCAGGCGAATCGAAACCTCGCCGGTTCGAGCAAGGGTCACGGAGGTCTGCGACGTCGAGACGCTCCGCATCACGTATTTCGCGCCTCCGAATGACCCAAGCGGTTTGCTCGTGCCCGGAGCTCCTCGTCGACGGTATCCGCCGCTCGCGAACAATCGAATTGTTTCGATGCTCGAGACCACCGAAGAACTTGCGGAAAACGTTGAAGTTCGTCGAGTTTCGACTCGCCGGAACAGACAGTCAAGTGCGATCGCCGCTCGTGTTCCGGCGAACACTCCGCCGAAAGTTACGACGACGCAGTGCGAACTTGAAAACCGAAACAACGCGGACCTCTCTGCCTCGCTCGACGTTCACTCGATGACCGGGTAATTCCCCTCTGACCCCTCGGGTATACCATACGCGGGCTTGATCTGTTGGATTTCGTGATTCGAGCTCCCCTTATTTAGAATCAGACGCAGCAGATTTCCGAACGGAAGGAAGTTCTAACCGCTGGCCAATCCCCGTGAAATCAGTTATCATTCTCAAAGTATTTCCGCTCGAGTTAAGAGCGGAAGATTCAGAATTGGAGCGGCACGACGGTGGAAGATAGCATAGGGGAGGGTGGCGGGATGGGGTTGGGAGGGTAGGAAGTGGGGTTGGTATGCAGAACGTCGAAGGAGAACCGGATGACTTGGTTGCGAGCCGTGCAGCTTATTCGGGAATGGAATAGGTCTAGATCGAAGCCGGGATTGAGGAGGGTGATCGATGAATGCTAGCTGGCTTGGCTTTTCGGGATCGACCGTTAGGAGATTGACCCCTGTCAGGGGTTTCTATTACTACCCTCTTGGATTCTGAGGTATAAAAGGCATATATAGTTGGGTACATAGGCGCGGCTGTCGAGCATCGTTCCTCCTCTTCCGTTATTTTCCTCTCTCGCTGGTCTGCCTTCTTTTTTGCGCCGTTTCCACTCTTTACACGCCGTCCCTCAAAGAAGAACGAACGTACGGCTGGCTCGATTCTCCCTCGTCGATTTTCACACCACCCCACCCTTGTCGGAAGGCCAGGTTCGGGCTACGCGCTATAGGGCACGAGATTTTCTTCGTTCGACCAAAACAACAAAAAAAACGATGATGCACGAAAGCAAGAGGTAACCCAGTCCGACGGGGAGAAGTTTAATGCGGTTTCTTGTGCCGGTCTGACCACGTTAATCGAGTCTTTGATTGCTTCCGCAACCTGAGGAGAGAGAGGTATATGAGCTTGGACATTGATTTTCGATGAAATTCAGACGATCGTGATAGGGTCGCGCAGGTATTGGGCAGGTAGATACGATTGGTTAGGTTGGGCATATAGAGCGTTGCGAGTGCGTTCTTTAGTAGATCGGCGTCTCGCATGATTCGGGGGTATACGATGGAAAATATCGTTCGAGAATGATCGAAGTTTTTGTCATACGTTTTACAGGTCCCTGGTTATTGGTCGAAGGGTCGTAAAAATAAAGCATACCTGATAAGACAATATTCTTGGAGCTATAGCACGGTAACCTGGCGAGAGATCGCGAGTGTATTGTTGTTGACGAACGATAGTTTCAATAATAGACCATCGGTTCCCCTCAATACGGCGGAGGAAATTCGTCTTCCGCGTTCTTTATAATTACTTTAAAGTTCGATATATACCGATTCGATTAAGCAAGTGCTACATGAAATACCGTTTCGAAGTGCATCAACCCGCCCCGATTGAATTATCCACTGCTCTTCTTTCCGCGCCGTAAATAGATTAAGCGTACAACTACATAATTTACAAGTGAAGCCACTTCCTCCGCGGCGACGTTAATTTCATTCAACAGTTTTTTCATCCCGATGCCGAATGCGATGAATAGCTCAATCGACGTGATCGAGGATCCCGAAAATCGTCGACTGTGCCCCCGGCCCCGAGCTCTCCCCAAACCCCCTTCCGCCCTCTAATACTCGCGTGGTCGAAAGTTGGAGTCGGCTAATAAATTCCGAATCCGGGAATCGGAACTTTATTTCCACGGCGAATAAAACAGCAGCGACGCCGGATGATTTACTCACGCCTGAGCCCGGACACAGTTTTACCGTGCTCCCCGAATATCCTCGATGCGGATAACGTTCTAAAGAGGCCGGGTATATTTCCCTTTATCAACTGCCGCGACCCCGTCCCCGTCGAGATCGGACAACTTCCGTTATTTCCTGGTACGCAACGAAAGTCTGCGGATCTTATCGTTGTCGATAATGCATATCGAATGCTTCCCGTGGAGAGGAAAGTTGGCGAATCTTTCATGCACAATGATCCGTGGCGTTTCCGACAATGGACTTGGCTCTTGAACTCCTAATTGACTGCACCACGGCGAAGAGCGGTCGTAAAACGCGTCGTCGCTCGTATATTATTGTGTAGACGCGCGTGGAAGGGTGGCCGGAGGGTCCTGCACCTTATTGTTTCAGCATTCCGTGGCCCGATGGTCGTTTTACGACGCCAGTCAGCCTCGAACTTCCCGGCCCCGTGATTACCGTGTCTGACCCGTTTCGCGGTTATACTACTGCAAGGGCGCGCGCGCGCGCGCGCTTAAGACGTTGCCGGCGCTCGTAAAATATTCAATAAGCGAGATTACCGCGTGTAACGATTTTACGGTGGACCGGAAGCCACTCGAGCCGCGATCCTTCGATCACGCAAATTGTATCGTTATTGTTTCCGCCTCGGCTGACGTTATTTACAGCGGCTTCGGACGAAATCGGTAGTAACGAGCGAGGCAGAATGAAGAGCGCTCGCGCCTGCCAAAACGATCCATCGACGGAGACGTCCGGGCGTTGAATTAATTTATTCGTCGAAGTTGGACCCCCGGAAGAATCGAGAGCGAAGTATTTCACCTACGCGGGCGATCGACCCGGAACATCTGATTCCCTTTCCGTCCGGGATCCAAAGGTCGAAGATCGAATTTATCGCGAGCATCGGGAGCGTATGAGAAAGTACTTGCATTCTATCCGTCTTATTCCGGATGCAGACACCCCCAACGCCATCTGCAGAAGGGAATTCACCGTGCTAGACAATTTTCCGCCAGAGCCCAAGGATACAGCGTACCCCCTATTTTTTCTTCCCCCCCCCCCCCCCCGAACCATTTTTTACAGGCAAAGGACACCCGCGGTAGAATTTAAGAGCCCGATCTCGAAAGACAGCCGCGCGTCTTTACGACTTAACTTACGACGACGACCACTTTTTTTTTCCTTTCCGTCACACCTAGCGGGCGTAACTTAAGCCTCACTTTCGAAATTGCACGACAGGGGCGGGCAGGGGGCGGCGGAGTATGGGGCGGGACGGTGAATGAGCACGCGGTGTGCCGCTCGAACGAACCGGGTCTGCGACCGAGGCTTGCTAAGACGTTCCCAGGAATGGAATGAGTTTTCCGGACGATTTAGTCAGGTATTTATTTGCTTCTCCCTCACCGACATCTTCGCGGTTCCCGCACCGGGGTACTATCCTCTGGGAAATGCCCGACATAATGTAGCATCGTCGACTCTCGCACTCTTTCCGGTTCACGGTGTCCCTTTTATTGTTCTTCTCGGCCGTCGGTGGCCCCGTTTTCACGCGTTCCCCCTAAACCTAACCCACTACCCGCGACGCGCCGCCGTTGGTTCGTTCCCTCGAAATGGGACCCGTTCCCGGTCGCCGCGAGCAGAAGCCGAGCAGAAGCTGAAAGGATGAGGGACGGAGGACGATGGGGCGGCGGCGGCGACGCGAGGGGACGCCGCGCAAATTGCCGGGCGTCGCATCATCCCCGGGGATCTCGCGGCAGCTTTTTGCAGAAGAAACGCGTCCCGTTCGGGCGTCCCGTGAATTTCTATTTATCCAACTGCACGGGGAAGTCACGTTCGCTCGACCAACGGGAGATAGCGATCGATCGTAACGTGACAATTTACGAGCCGGGACTTATACGATCCTCGAGACCAATGGCTCCGTCGGAGTTTCGTCGAGTCGCCCAGACGTATACCGGAAAATTTCCAACGTGGACGACAGGAAAGGCTGTGAACAATTATAACGGGGGTATATCCGGTGCAACGTTGTCGGCGGTGCATCGAAGAAGGGACGAGAAAATTTCGATTCGCGATAGGTGTAGCGCGAAGAACGAGCCGACGGGGATACCCTTGATCGTCGTGCCTAAAGCTAACAATTACGTAGCAGCTTCTTCTCTCGCGGCGAGTTCCAACGCTGACTCGCCGTAGAGAGCAGCTGGAATCGATAGGAGACCCGTCCCTGCCTCTGTCCCCCCCCGTTCAGCACCCACGCTATCAAATCGACCTCTCTTTTCCGCGCTGTCGCGCGGCATACGCAGGTCGACCACCGGCACGGAGATTAATCATCGGTCGATTTTAATATCATCGCGGCGGTTATATCGGGAAACGGGTTGGACGTTGGAAGGGAAGAAAATTTATTAATTCATCTCTATTCCGGCGGAGCTGACCGATAATTTTAACTTGACCAATCGCTAAGCGCTTCCCGATCTCGCCGAGAAGCCACGGAAAATTGAATCGGCGTCCCTGCCCTTACATAAGTCGACGAGGCAGGCTTAAACGGGGTTGGACCGGTATTAACCTCGACTCGAGGGGCTGGAGAAGAGCGTACGTACCCTTTCCAGCCGGCGAACCCTCCGCGTACAGTCACGTCCCGTGCTGCTCCGTTAGACCAGGGACCGAGTTTCATTAACGTCACGTGTACTGTCAGAAATAGTCCCCGAGGAATACCGCGAACGTGTACACACAGACGCGGGCCTGTGGGTTAGAGAGAGGGAGAGGGAGTAAGTGTGCCCCCGTTTCGCGACAGTTCTGACAGATGCTTAAAATCACCGATGCATCCGACTAATACCGTGGATTACGGGACGATAGAGCCTCCTCCAGTTGATCCCGAGAAGGAATCCCATTTTTCTCCCACCCTTAATCGTCTCGTCGATCGTCGCGGACGATAAATCGGCTAGGCGTTGAAAAGAAAATAGCGGCGAGGCTTCGCAACGTTCCATCGAAATGTAATTTTCTGACTGCGTTCGTATTCGGCGGGCAGAGAATTTTCGTTCGTTCGTATTTCCAACCGGGCAGATATTAATACCTCGCGCCCCGATCGATCGACGTTAACGAGACCAATAATATAACGAAGAGGGATGATGCCGCGCGATCTGATCTAACTTGCCCCGGGAACGGGAAGGGTTGTTGCGCGTGGCGTACGTGTGTTCCTTTTGGAATTTTTCCACGAGCGGCCCTTTCTTTTCCTGTCGCGAACCGGAGATTGAATTAAACAGGGACGGCGAAAGGTTCACGTGCTGGCTGCTCGCCGGCAAAAACGCGTCGAACGTTTCGGTCGATGAGAGTCGAGGGTACGCGAGTAACGTCGCGCGGAACTGTTTCGAATTCTAATGAATTTTGCGAGATCGTAAATCGCGCGTCGTCGCCGCGAGGATTAACCGTCGCGCAGACGGCTCGGTCGATCGAGTTGTGTAAACCGACGTATCGAAACTTTCGCAATCGCAAGTGAAGAGCGACAGAACAGGCACAGGAATGCCCGATACGCGTCGCGGATTGTGCTCCTACTGCGATATTAATGATTTTTTAATTGCGCGTTCTCCCTCGAAATTGAATCCACTTTACCGAGTTATCGGTAGCTGCAGCGCGCCGCCGAACATATACATTCGTCCCCGCGTGATTATAATTAAGCGAGCAACGAGCAACGAGGGTACGCTGTAAACTATAAAGTAAACGGACAACCGTGCGAGAGAATTGCCACTGCAGTCGTCGATTTTGTGAATTCGCCATCGCCTGCCATTGAAGCGAACTGCATTCGCTTAGAATGCAACTTATGAGAAACAACTTATTCGTCTGCAGATGCGTACCGAAGTAAAGAGATTTACTCGAACCCGTGGAATTTATGTAGATGTAAAGCTTGAGAAATTCAATCGTCGATTTAATTCAACGATTACGGTAACACGCGGGGAGAGGTAAATTTCGACGGGAGAAGAATCTAGTCGACGTTGCTGCCATTGTCGATCGCGGCATTCTCGTAGGCAACTGGATCACGTAGAAAATGTGACACAATTCTCATTGGGTGGCACGGCTTATTGGAGGACCGCGGAATTCGAAATTATTGGCCCGGTGTACGTCGAACCCAGCTTCCAATTCGCCGTCGACGAAGATGGCTCAGGTGCGTTGCCTGCGGTATCGCAGTCTCGAGACGAGCCGATGCATCGCGATGCTTACGAATATCGACCCGGTTGGGGTCGATTAAAATACCGCGACATCGCCGGTACGTCGGACAATCCCCGTGAAAACGAGACGACACGATGCGTCAGTCATTTCCATTTCGTGCGGCACGTTAATTGACGAACGGCAATTTATCCAATATACATTGGAAATTTCGCGAAATCGGTCCCGATTCGCTTATCGCGTTCCAAAGCTTTCATAGAATTCGATTGGCCAATATTTTTTGGTATATTTCGGCAAGCTTGGTTGAATAACATACGTGCAATTCTGTAATTGTGAATCGAGGCAATTCTAACGTACATTTGTTTTGCTTCTGTTACAGAAGAGCTATCCTGACGAATCCAGACCTCCTGTCGAGCACGCCGTGGTCTCGACTGCTGGAGAACGATTTCTGGGGCACACCCTTGAACGATCGGGGCTCCCACGGCAGCTACAGGCCCCTCTGCGTTGTGACTTTCCGACTGAATCATTTATTAGGCGGGCTGGAGCCGTGGGGCTACCACTTGGTGAATATCGCCCTGCACGCAGCCTGCACTGTACTAGTGGTCAGGGTTGCGAGAAAGGTAAATATAAATTTTAATTAAACGGATAGGCTCGTCGGAATTTATCGGCCATTCAAACAAGAAACTAATACTGGGAGGGGGGAGGGCAGGCCTGATTCATCTGCTTTTCGATAACGCCGTCCGCGCCGCTCGCCCTCCGGTCAGATTTTACGTCAGAGCGGCAGAAAACGAGATAATAGTGACACCTGTAGCGCGTACGTCACGCGTGCCCGATAATAATAGGCGTTATGGCCGGTTGAAAATAAAATTCTACCATTCCATTTAATTCCGAAATGTTACGTTAATAATCCGGTTCTCCTTTGGCGGCGACGCGTGACAGCTGCCACGTTTATCGCAAATGGAAATGAAATTGCCAATAGAATTTTCCTTGTTTCACTTCGGGAGCCTCGGTTTTGGGTTTCATGCTTTCAGTCGTTTAAATCTCGCCGAATATCCGCCGCGGATGCCATGCCCGTTCAACGACTCCGTCTATTCCTGCGATACATTTTCTGCCCGCGCTGCATTCGTCAAACATTGACAGCTTGAAAACGCCGATCGCCCGCTGTCCGTCTCGATTCGATGCTATTCGCAAAGATTAAACGTTAACTAATATTAATCGAGCGGGGGGGGGGGGGGGTGGACGCTCGAAACCACCGGTGGAGCTCTCAAGAAGTCTCCACCAGTGGGTCCCAATGATTAGTATCATCCCTCTCGGCTCCTGCCCCTCTCCATGCTCGCGTTGCTGTCCCATTTAACAGATTAACAGAAATTGCCGGAGAGCAGTTAGACCGTTCCTATTCCCATTCTCCGCGGAGAAGGGCCGGTTCATTGTGCCCGATTGTAAAGACTGCGCTAAAACGCTCACCGTCCCGTCCCGCGAACAATGACCGAGAAACACACGATCCACCCCCATTGTCCGGTCATTCAACGAGAATTTCTCACGTTGCAGGTTCTGCCGGGAAGAAACAACCTCGGCCACGCGATCACGGGCTTCCTGTTCGCGGCGCATCCGATTCACAGCGAGGCCGTGGCCGGCGTGGTCGGCCGCGCCGATCTTCTCGCCTGTCTCTTGACTTTATCGGCGTTCCTGGCGTACAGCGCCCACTGCGAACGCACAAGATCCCCGTTTCCGTTGCTGCTGGCCCTGGCCTCGTCGACGTTGGCCACGCTCGCCAAGGAAACGGGTGTATCCTCCCTGGCCCTGTGCCTCCTCTGGGAACTCTGTCGCGGCGAGTCGAGTCGAAAGGTAAGGGACGGCGACAAATTTCTTCTGGGACCTTCCGCCGAGCGACGTCGATAAACAGCGCAGCGTCCCCCGTATTTCATCCCCGCGTTGTTTAAACCCTCGCGGATGGTCCGCGTGCACGGAGTACGCGCGCGGAAGACACGGGAAGTTATTTATCGGTGATTTATTAGGTTGCACGGGACGGGGCCGGGGCGCATCGATCGGGGCACGGTAATGCGCCGTGGCAGGTCGCGTTGATGAGGCGCGTATAGCGGTAGGCTGTTGTAATTGACGTATCAGGTGTTCATGATGCGCAGACACGCGTGCTTCGACTGGCCGCCGCGGTTTCCAATGAAACGCCATCGCTTTTCCACCGTGAAAACGGCACGGTCGACGGGAGCGGCGCTCGAAAAATAATTCAGAATGCCCTTCCGTATCGCGATTCCCGTCACGAGTGTCTCGTTAACCGGCCCTCGAGTTAAACACTTCCGCGGCGGCTCGACAAATGTCGAGGACTATCGAACACCTGCCGCGAGCCGGTCCACCCTCGCGCGAGACGCACTTCCGGCTTCGCACAGCCGTCTGTCGTCGTCGGTCGCGCACAATCTCCATTTTCCAGCTCAATTCCACTCCGCTTGCGATCCCCCCGGACGACCGCTTCGCACTGTTGCCCCCGGCATTCACGGCTCGTCCGGGAACTAACCGATTCCAAGACAAATGCAAATTTTTCCGCGCCGCCCACGCCGCTCGAACCCGCCGTAGCTTCAACGGGGACGCGCAACATCCCCGGGTCGACGAGGCAAAGTTTCCCGCATCTCACGTGCTCCGAACACATTACCGTAAATTAACGTTTCGAGAGCTGCATTACGCCGGATTGCACCGGTGCGCGCTTCCGCCTGCCATTACGAATATTAACAACTGAAAATGGACTACTGGTCTACCGGCGGAACGACGTAATCAAATTACCGCTGACGTGCCAAAGTAGGCGAGGTGGAGAAAGGGGTTGGGTCCGGAGGGTGGGCCGAGACCGAACCGACGCAGATTATTCCGCCCTGCTGGCGCGAACTGATAGCGTCGCGCAATTACACAACGCGATATAATTATCCGTGAACTCGTACAACGGGGCGAGGGAGGGGGGAGGGGGGAGGCAGGGGCAATTAGGAGCAACCAGCGTGACGTGGAACTCGTCGCAACTCTGTGCTACGCGTTTTCGCACGCCGCCGGGCGCACGCGAACGTTTCGCCGATGGGACGATTTACAATTTCGTAACAGAGAGGCGCCCAAGATGCTTGGCGAAACCGAGACGCACGTGTGTATTGTTTTCGTGTTGCACACAAGGGACCGCGTTGTTAGAAGAGCCGTGCATAACGATACAGCGTGTGCAAACACGAGCCAGACCGGCGACCTGTTTGAGACAGCGGCCTGATGCACAGGGTGAACCAACTCTCTCTCTCTCTCTCTCTCTCTCTCTCTCTGTCTGACTCAGTCGGTTCAAACCACCCCCAGACCCAGAGGTAGACCCTCTGTACCTCCAGGCGTTCGCCTTTCCTGTGCATATCGCATCCGGATGCGCTGGATGCATCAGACGCCTGGTGTGATGCACGTCGTGGACCAGCCAGCGAACGTTGGACGGGTGCCAAGGGTCTTTCGCATATCTCGACACCCCTACGAGTGTAGCGTCGTGTAGGTATTCGATCTTGCCAACCCTTCCTCTGTGTCTCGCGCAGTTGCCTCTGTTTTGTCCTTGTCGGTCCCGGTTGTCTCCGTGTCGTTCTTCTTACTATGCCGTTCCGTCGGCTTCAGATCGGTCCATCCACGTTAACCACCCTTCGAACGAGTGCCTCGGAATCGTGTGCTCGCTAGACTCTCGTTGCTCGCGCACGCGGCGCTCCAGTGGAAAGCGGAAACGTCGACGGGGGCGGTACTCGTCGACAGCTTCTTTCTGGTCTTGCTCGGCGGCGAGATGAAACTTTCGAAACGACGGATGAAAACGTTTCGTTCGTCGGGTGAAACGGTCGTTTAATCGTAACTAATCCGTGTCGACGAGCGGTACAGCGCCGACAGGAAGTTTTACCAATGGCGTTAATCGTTCTTCGCCTTGTCAAAGTGGTCCTTTGTTCGCCGAACTTCCTGCCAGAACGGCCGGTTCACCGCGACGCCGAAGATCTCGGTGGCTCCGTGTAACCGGGTTACATCTCCTCCGTCGAGCAATTCGCTTCCCGAGTCGCGCGTCTCGCATAATTGCCGAAAGTTTCGCCTTTCGCGAGCTATCGTTCCTTGATTGGCCAGACTTCGGCCCCGTCTCTAACGCGGCCTGACTTTCCGCGTGTCGTCGGCTTTCCGAAAGTCTGCTCCCTTCGAGACGCGTGTTCGTCCCGAGGAGTATACGCGCGGACTAAAATCGCTGAACCCGTCGTTTCCCAGAGCCACGTAATTTCCACCGCTATCGGATCGGTGCGCGACGAAAAATCGAGTCGGCCACGTTCCGCGTTGAAAGCGTTCCCCGCAGCTTCGCGGTGATTAAAATATCCAAACGGAAGCCGAGCGATTTCGTCGCGTCCCGTCGCATTTTTCACGGCGAACATTAAAAGCATCGTCGACGGCGAAACGGAGAGAGAGAGAGAGAGAGAGAGAGAGGGAGAGAGAAAGGGAGAAAGAGAGACGGAGCGAGATATTCCCGGACGAATCTATCGCGAGTTATAGCGTCGCGGCCAGCGAAGCCGGGCCACAATTCTGGAGCTCGCAATTATCGCCGTGACTTCTTCCGCGGCCCCGCAATTCAACATTAAAATGTGGCCTTCGCATTACACCGCTGCCACGGTGGGCCGCGCCTCGCTTTAAAAGCTTTCCGCGTTACTTTTCATTTGCGGCGAATTGCCGGCCCTCGGGGGCGGCCAGTCGATTAAGCGTGCCTCGCGCTTCCCCCGGCGATCGTCCGACGATTCACCGCGCTTACGTTCCCCGTCGAACCAGTTCGTTTCAGATTGTTTCATCTTCGCGCTGTTTGCGCACCGAAGCATCGGCCGAATTGTTATTCGAGAGGACGATCTCCGTATCGTGTTTCCGTTGCGCTCGGCAAACGAGATCGGAACAAATTCGCCGCCCCCTTGCGCCGGGGTTCCGTCCGCGAATGCACGTCCTACGCGACGCTGCTGCACATTCCGAATCCCCCCGTGGCGCTCTTCAATCCTGTTTACTCGCGCGGAGAAACGCTCCTTCTCTTTCTGTCGTTCACCTGGCAGACGGAGGAACAGCGAAACGCGAATCGCCGTCCACCGGCGCTGCTCCGGTATTCTTTTCGTCGACGGTTCTTTCCTTTTCGCAGGAGACCCGCTGCCTCTCGCCGTCCCCTGTCCCCTCGACCGTTTTCTTTCCGCTGTCCCGGCGAGTGCTCGCATTAAATCAATGTTTTCGACTTCGGCCGGCAGGCACGCGGAATTCACGTTGCACGGATAAATTAGTTTGGCGAGTCGGGCCGCGCGCAGCGTAGTTCGATTTAAATTACGCGGGGCGAGGAGCGACGTGTCCGCTCTTTGATCGAAAACGCGTCGCGATTATTATTAGGATTCACGGTTTAATTGTGAGTGAATATTTGTATCGGGGAATTGCGAGCCGGGCGACTTAATTAATCCCCGTTTCCGCTGGATTCGATTAAAAACGGTGTACATACATTATGGCGGCGGACAGCCATTAGCCTGTGACGAATCGGTCGATTGGAACGCGGCGCATTCGTTTATA
This sequence comes from Nomada fucata, assembly GCA_948146005.1. NCBI lineage: Eukaryota > Metazoa > Arthropoda > Insecta > Hymenoptera > Apidae > Nomada > Nomada fucata. Next base: position 4,880,998 of record OX411282.1, read on the forward strand.
TCGACTACCGACGCGACCAGGGCAATCTTATTGCGGGTTGCCGGACGTACACGGGGGGTTCAGGATCGATCGGTATCAGAATCGTGCACGCGTGCGAGATATAAGCGGCGATCGATCGAACGGTGGCGACGGTCCTCAATTATCGATCCGAGAGCATTGTGGAAGCGACGCGCTTTAATGTATGCCCTTGACTTTTTTTCAGGCGAACTGCGGATTGACGCGCAGTCGCAGCATCGGCATCGTTTCCGGCAGTCTGGCGCTCCTGGTTCTCGGTAGGCTAAGGGTCACTGGAACGAGACCAGAATTCGCCAGCGCGGACAATCCGACCGCCAGGCACCCCTCCCGTCTGACACGCGGCCTCACGTTCCTCTACCTGCCCGCGGCGAGCGCGAGGATGCTGCTCTGCCCGAGCACGCTCAGCTTCGACTGGTCCATGGACGCCGTGCCGCGAATCCAGAGCCTCTTGGACTCCAGGAACCTCGAGTCCGCGTGCCTCTACACGGCGTTACTTAGCGTCTCGTTGTGGACGATCAGGACCCTTCGAAGACCGATCAGAGAGTCTAGTCTGAACATTGTACAATATCCCCGCTCCATACCGTCGAGGTGTCCGGTTTGTGCTGGCAGGCGAACCGGCGGTTGCCACACGGACGGCTGTCGGGCTGCTAATAATAATAATAATGGTCCAATGGGCGATTGCCACTGCGCGAAGAGGCCTAACGGTGGACTGAATCCGAGCAACGGGCACGTCAACAGACACGTGGCTGCATGCGGCGTCGCCGCGTCCCTCGGTTTCCTCGTGCTTCCCTTCCTGCCGGCTAGCAATCTCTTCTTCTACGTGGGCTTCGTCATAGCCGAAAGGATCCTCTATTTGCCGAGCGTGGGCGCGTGCCTGATCGTTGGAGCCGCGATCTCCGGATGCTGTCGTACGGCGAGAAGAAACGGTTCGAGAGGACGGGGCAGGGCCGTGCTGCTGGCCACTACGGTGCTCGTGTGTTTCATGTCGGCGAGGACCCTGCTGAGGAACGCCGACTGGTACGACGAGGAGAGCCTGTACAGATCCGCGCTGCACGTGAACCCGCCGAAAGGTGAGCTCATATTTATTGCCCTTCCCCCGGGTCTCTCGGTCCGCCCGTAAACGGCAGTCGAGATAACGCAATAAGATTAATGAACGGACGCGAGCCAGCTGCGCTAATTTTTTATTCGCGCACGACCGCCGTATTTTTTCGCATATTTCATGCTCGAAGTTCAATGCGTCCGGTAGCAGAAATTGCTATTCGCTATTTCGCCGACCCATTAACGTTTTAATTGCTTACATTCCGCCCCTCGAGCGGCGGGGGCGGTGAAGCAATAAAGATAGGTTGCACGTCCGGCGAGTGCGGACGAATTAAAAAGATAAAGATAATAAAGAGTCGCGTGCTAATGATAAACGGTGCCGGACGATGATCGAAAGCAGATACGCCCGCGGGGACGGAATATACGACGCGGCGTAAAAATGAAATTCCGCCCGGCGCGATGGACGGATATCGCCGGCAGTTTTCTCGTTATACGGCAGCCCGTTCCACCGGTGCCTGGCCCCCGCTATCCAGCCTCTCATCTCGAACTTGCCAGTCGACGAACGATCCGCCTACCGTGTACATAAAATTGCTGAATACCCGGCATGCAATAGAGGGACACGGGTCGTCCCGTTCTCCTCCTCCGCCACCTGTCTACTTTTTATCGCCCTCCCTTATCCGTCTTCGTCCCCGTTTTTATCTATCACCGCTAGACACGACTTTGTGCCTCCGCTAACATGCCCGTGCCCATCCTACGCAATCTCTCCATTGTACCCTCACCCACGTGCTACGTAATTTTTGTCCCCGTCCCCCCTGCTGCGTCATCCGACATCCAATTTGTATCCCACGGAAAATTATGAATGCCCCAGCCGATTTTGCGCTCGATCGATTCGCCTTTCTCTATCGAAACCTTGCCGCATCGTCCAAGATATTTATATTGCTCTTCCTTGGTTTACTCCCTGGCTGTCTCCCTTCTTGGCTATTAGGATTCGGTGAATCGGTGATACGGGTCTCCAGGGACACCCGGAGTGCATCTCCTCTCCCTCAAACTTTTATCGGTCCCCTTATCCGTCTCTGTCCGTTTTTGCGCACCGCCGCTCGTTTTTACCAGCCTTATCCGACCGATCCGAGGCTCGTATCACAACCCCCGTCTCCTAATTACCCGTAGGACGGCCGATTCAGTCGCCAGATTCCGCTTCATTCGCCGGTTACTCAACCGCGGTGCCCGAAAACCATTTTCGCGGTCACTCGTTTCACCGAAGTTCCGACTACTTCGGTTAGAACCTGTCCCGCTCTCTCGTGCGCAAGCCTTGTTTGCCTTTTAATCTTCGCATCAAAAGGGCGCCGGCCACGAAGGGTGGTCACGCGAAGTAAAGGCCGGAACGCGGCAACCCTCCTGCACAATATCCTTACGGACGGTTTTAATTGTGCCACCAGAAATTGCGTATTAACCTGTGCAAGCCCCCGAGACAGAGCTTGTCCTTTTCGTGGAATAATAGCGTGTTCTCGGCTCGTCCCCCGATACGTGCAATCTTTTTAATTAGAAAGAGTGGCGCTGGAATTCCTGTGCTCCTTTAAAACGAGCCGTCGCCTGCCCGCTGTTATTAATTCAATAAATGCGAGCGCACCGGGGCCGTGCAACATCCGTATCAATCTGTTCGCCAGAGCTATTTTCAGTCTTCGATATTGAAGTCTTCCCGACTTTGTCCCGTCTCGCGAGCAAATGGATGTTTGTTGCGCCGAAGTTTGGCAATATAGAGTTAGAACAAGATCGCCCGACAAATAGAATATCGAACTCGAAGCGAGGTCCAGTAAACTGTGCGGCCGATTCTCCCCCGTCCTGCAATTCTTACCTCTCCTTTATCCTCGTCCGTCCTCTATCTCATACAGAGGTTGCCCCAGACCACGGGACGTGACGTCGTCTACTCTCGCTTTAGTTCGCGCAATAACCATCATATCGAGGGTGGATTCGGCTACGATTTTCCACGGCGAACCGGGACTTCCCTCTCGTCCGCAGAGGATGATTAGACACGCTCCCGGCGGAACGAGCAAAAACCACGAGCAGTAGGACACGGGATTCGATTTTCTACGAGCCGGCTCGCGATCAGGTTACGAGCGGAAAATCTGCCGCGATTCTTGATAGAGGGTAGCACGAAACCGCGTACACCTCGATGCAATCGCTCGACGATGAAATATGCGCGGGGGCTGTTTATCGCGTTTATTTATCGCGGGCTGATTTTTAAAAGAGCCCTGCCCGTTGCAAGCGGATTATCGTCGAGCCACCGTCGTTAACGGGGATCGTATCTTCCTTTCATTGAATAAAAGCAGAATAAAAAAGGGGGTGAGGGAAAAAAAGAAGACGAAAGAAGAACAAGCCTAGTCACACTTTTTAGAAGGAACCCGAAGAACAGGTACAGAGCGATAATTCGCGATAAAAGATAATCATTTTTCCGCGCAACCGTGTTTCCATCGTCGATCGTTTCCTTCGCGTTCGCATTCCACACGGCACCGTCTCGCTCCTTTCCATTATTTCGACCGTCGCGGTTCCGAAGAAACGCCACGCTTTTGTTCGCCCCCGTGACGCTCGATCTATCATTCGGTTCATTTACATCGCACACAGTCGCGGCAATGTTCTCTCTAATTCGCTGATTCGCTCGCTCCATTTTTCCGTTCCCCGCCTGTGCAATTGGCGAGAAGCGGCTAACTAGATCGAACAAGCTTGACGAGCCGGGACACTCGATCGCGGGAAAAACTGGAACGCTCGCCTCGTAGAAATTTTCTCCGCGTTCCGCGAGCGCACGAATTTTCCGAGTCGAGAACGATATCGTTAATGCCGGATGCTCGAGCGGCTCGGCTGCCGCGTTCTAAATACGAGGCTTGATTCACGACTTGAGAATAAAACGGTGCACGCGCGACGAAGTCCGTGACCGAACGATTTTCAGGCGACGCAGCTAGACGCGCGCCATTCGTCCCTTTTAGGTATTTTTCGTGCAACGCGGCCGGCGCTATTATTCGCAGTTTCGTAATAACAAAAATCCCTCGGGGCGTCCGGGTTTCCCCGGGAGAGGCGGCGAGTGGAAGAAAACGGTGTGTTCGTTAATTAAAATTATCCCCCGGTTACATTTGCACGGGGATGGCGCTCGTAATCAGATTACGTTCATCCCAAAAACACACGGCGCTGCGCTATTTAAAGTACTAATGAAAAACAATTTGAAGCGTTGGGGTAATCGCCGGGAATTTCGCTGCTGCGCTCCCTTGAAGTACGCGCTACAATAAAATCTTCTTCGCGGCTGGATCGCGCTACTTCGTACTTACGTGTCCCCCATGCAGCGCTGTGATCCCCGCCGTCGCTGAAATTTCTTTCGCGTGGAATACCGATGCTCGCCAACTTCTCCCCTTTTCCACGGCCCTCTTAAAACCGACAGCCGATCGTTCTCCGTGCTCCGTTAATCTAGAAACTTTGCGGACGTTCGGCGTTCAAAGTAAACGATCCCCCCGAATCTCCGGTTCATTTTTACAACCTTATCAGCAATTAGACCATACTAAAGTCGCAAGACATATGCAGCTATCTACCGGGGGATGGGGGTGGGGGAGGTTTGCAAGGGATCCAGTTGGTGCAAGTAGTCGAAGGAAGATCGCTCTCCCGCGATGCAATTTTACGAGCGCGGATTCATTTATTACTCTCCGCTCGAGTGGCCATCGGTTTCGAACGAGCAACGAAGAGGCCTGGGATATGTTTTATCGCCGATATTGTTGGTCGAAGATAAAGGGAGGGGCGAGCTCGCGATAGCCGTGCTCGCTCTGCCGCGATATTCGCGCTATCCGGTCCGCGTTGGATAAGCAGTCGCATGTGTGCGGAGCTTTATTGCCCGTAAATACAAAGAACTGGGAAAGAAGCCGTAGAAAAAGGGGCGAAGGGTCGGCGAGGGGTTCCCGGTGTACGCCCGCAACGCGTCTTATTGCATTTCGAGGGAGATCCGTGCTCGGCGTTTAAAAATCTACCCTGAAGGGATATACGGTAGCCCAGGCGAGCATATGTCGCCACCGTACCGTCGACAAATTTTCCATTTTATCGGAGAGGGAAAATGGCGTCACGCATAGGCAGAGAATTTTAATGAACCGGTTCTATAGGAAATCTACTAGATTCCAGATAACGTTCACCGCGATTTACCATCCCGTTTGATTCCCAATTGTTCGCATTTCATTTTACAACGAACGCCCCATTGTGATTGTTGCAGCTTATGGTAATTTGGGCAGCGTGCTGAGCGCCCAGGGACGCGTCGCAGAGGCAGAGGAGGCGTTCGTCCAGGCGCTTCGCTATCGACCGAACATGGCGGACGTGCACTACAATCTGTAAGTACAGCCACGTTCAGTCCCAATAATCCACTTTCTTGTTAGCCTTCGCCCTCTTTTTTCAACCGCTAATGGCGTCCGGTGTAGATAGACCGCCCTCGGGGCTCGTTTTACCTCGGTAAATAGCTGATCGGATGAGCGAGGACCGAATTTAACTAAAAAGCCTTTCGTTACTCTTCGCGAATTTCCTTTTATCAACGATCTTGATACCTCTGGCGAGTTATTTAATAATAAGGGCATCGCAAAGTCGGCTTTCGAAGGGCTCGGCGCCTTCGAGTCGCGCGATTGTGCACGGGCGCCTGCTCGTCTCTGCGCCATTTCAACTCGAAACGAATCTCGGCTGCGCGATTCCACCGCGATAAATGTTCTGTTCGCCGCGAAGTTCCAATATCCGAAATTCTGACGCAATTTCGTGTTTGCTGCGGCAAGAGGGCCAATACAATCGTTCGTCCGGCGAATCTCCGTTTCCATCGTAGGTTCTCGCGACGGACGAACGCAACGGGCGGCGACTGTGGGAATCGAATCGCCGGTCGAATCCGTGTAATTCGCAAGCAAATCGTCGGTGGCCCACGGTTCTCGCAAGAAACGAAGTCCGTCCAGACTAAAGTAGCCGTCGGCGGTGCTCGAAAATAGAAACGAGAGGGATCGTTGGATTCGTCCCGGAAAAAAGAAGGGAGAAAAGAATCGTTGGTTCGTTCCGGGAGAATCGACGCGATCGAAAGAATTTCCTCGCCGGTTCTCCCGTCTCGCGCCGTTTAAAACGAACGCGAACCAGAATTTTCCGTACACCTGAACGAAAAATACCTGGTCGCGACGGGATCCATTACTCCGCGCAGAATGGCGAAGCCATCGATCCTTTAATCTGAACAGCGCTTCACGGCTTGGAAGATACTTTACAACATTTCGAATTGTCCCCGGGAGCCACCGAAAGCTGGCCAGGACTTTCGATTCGCCCTCGTCTTCCGGCGATCCGGCCGAGTTGCTTCGAGAAGGACATGGAAGCCTGTCAAACTGGCTAGTCGATAAGCCGTCGCTAGGCATCCTCTGCAAGCTCACGATAAGCCGCTCTAGGTACCGTACGGCCGTTGCAACGTTGTTATCCATTATCTTTGCCCATAAGAGCAGATTCGTCTGAGCGCATCCCCGGGAGGGAAGAAAGCGTCGCGATATGGGTCCCTTTTGGGAGAGAAAATTCGACCCCATCTATTCTCGCGTTTATAGGGAGTGTTTGCGACAGATATGGCTTTTTCACGTGATCCAGATATAGTCCGGCTTAATATAGCCCACGCTGGGACAGCCATCGTTGGTGACTGAACAACGTTTCGTGTAATAGGAGCGTTGATTCATATATTTATATTACGACGCAATTGTTATTGCTGGGGCTTTCTTTGGACACGTTTTATCCTTGCTTCCTTTATATTGGTACATCCCCGGGATTTTCGTGAGAGATTCAGATTCCTCACCCCGAGACCGTTCGAACGTCCGATCGGGCACACAATTATCGTGACTCGAAGCGATCGTACTGTTACCCGCGGCCCTGGTTGTAACGTGTCGGCTGCTATTCCACTTTTCGTTGTCGCGAGATCTTTACCGCGGACACACGCGAAAGAAAACGTACCGGCGGACCTGATAATGCAAACCAGGGACGTTGTCCCTACGGCGGATCGATCGGTCGGACACGAACGACAAGCGACTCGATGTTCGTGGCGACAGGACAACGGGATTTTACGCCTACCGATGTCTTCCGTGGTCTGTTGCCAAGCCCGGCGCGAGACTGATGGCCGAACTAGATAGGATCGTTGGATGTTGATTTATTAGAACCCTCCGTTCCGTTAGATCCCCCTGAGTCATCCGTCAGCGGAGGCCACGGTGAATGGAAAATTGATTAGTCGGCGGGACATCTAATCGCGTCTAAGGGTGGAGAAAGTTGCCTTCGTTCTCGCTGATTGCGCAACGCTTCGATAACGATGACGCGGGATAATTCTTTGGATAATTAACAGGACCCGCGGCAGGTACACGAGGGTTCGAACAAAAACTCGATGGCATTCCTATGGACGGAAACGTCCGCGAGGAAAAGGACGGACACGCCCGGGAGAAAGGAAGGATTTCGAGTGGAGGGGTAAAGAAAAAAATTGTACAAAGCAAAGAGTATTCGTCGCGTTAATTAAGCGTCGAACTGGAATTATTGGCCGTTTCACAGGCGGTTCGGCACGCCGGATCCGCCAATGGCGGTAATTACTCGACGGTAAATAGAATCAGTTGGTTCGGCGACAAAATTGACACCGAGTTCAAAGGAGGGACGCGCGTCGCTTAATTGTCGTCGCGACGCCGGAGGTGCGACGCCGTGGTTGCACGGCCGATGTTAAAGCAAGCACCTGTGCCGTTGCGGCGCATCGACGCGCGAAACTCTGACGTCGTGCTACATCAGGGAGAGAGAGAGAGGTGGAGTGACAAGGAGAACGGGGTGCATGCGTTGGTAACACATGCACGCGCGCGCGCGCGCGCGCGCGCGTGCATAGTGTTCACAGAGGGTATGCATAAGGGGGAGAGGGCAATGGTGAAGTGCAGCTGGGAGTGCAATTGAGGGTTTTCATAACGACGCCGCTAACGCGATATTGCGCGACCAATCGTCGCGTGCCGGCGCTCTGCTGAAAACGCTAACGAAATCAAAGTACGAGCCAAAGGAATTAATTTGCTTATTGTCCCGGCGAAATTGACGTAAAACGAGCCCCGTGAGCCGGAGGTGTTGTGCTAATTGGCCCGGTGACAAACGTTTTGTCGCGCCGACGAATCCATTCCTCGCCCTTTGAACGTTCGCGCGGCGGCATCACCTCGCGATCGAGATGAACTTCGTTAGACGCCTGTAAATATTTACGGCGTCCCGTCAACGACGTCTTTGTGCCGCTGCAGCCGCCCCTCGTTGCAGGAGGCATCGTTTCTTGAAATTCGGTGTGCGCGAGCAAAAAGGATTCGGAAGATAATTATTCGCAGAGCAAACGAACGAGTGTGACACGATTGTACCAGTGAGACATCACGCGAAACCCCTTCGGTGAAATAAGGAACGAGCAATCTGCGGGCAATCGTAAAACACGTCCACCCTCTGTTCGAGTTTTCGTCGAGCCAACGTACGACGAGGCGAGCGTCGAGAAATATCGGGGGAATTGTCTTTCTTTGGGACAGGGCGAAGAGATGGGAGCATTAATGGAGATTCCTGGCGAGATCAGTATTGGGAATGCCGTTTATTGGACGGAGAGAGTCGGGGCTGGAAATCGAGCCGTAACATTTAAGGGACGTTGACGTGCGGGCACTAACGAACGCCCGACGAATGTAACGCGAGTAACGACGACGATCGCGAGGACGAGGGGGTGGTAAACTTGGCGGAGCAACCGCGACTCGACGATTCTCGAAGAAGGAATAACCGTGAGACAATTATGGATTATTGTCCGCGAAAGGTGTCGTTTCTTTGCTCGTCGCGTCGACTAAAAGGATTTGCGCATCTCGTCGGTGCATCGAAACGTTCCACCGACGCGGAACCAGGGCGATAAACTCGAGAACGACTCCCGGGCAAGATCTTGCCTCGCGTTACCCCTTTCCTCGGTAACACCGAATCCCCTGAAATTCGTTCGCACGACATTCTGTATCCTCGCGCTGCGCGCGCGCTATAAATTAAATCACCCCCGGTAAATGGACAGCTGAGAGACGGAAAAGACCAATCGCGCTTTTGCGCGGTGCATGCAGGTACCAGTACATTTCTCTCGATACCGTTTGACACTTTGTCGAGCCGGCCGCTGTATTCGAAATGCGCTCGATCGCAAACCGACAGCCAGATACTAATTCGGGATCGAATTCGATACGATCGAATAGCGAATTAGTTTTCGCAGTGACGCGAAACCATCCTTCCTCCCTCGATTCGCGCGGAACCAATCGTCGCAGTTGCGGAACGACAAGCGAATCTCGTCCGACATCCGACCGATTAGCACCGCCAAAGAACAAACAGCGGCTCCGTCGGTTCGCCCGTAGCTAGAGCGATCCTCGCGAAACGTTCTCCGCGTAGAAAACCTGAAATCCCGTGATCGGTCGCGCCGCCACCCCCGTCGTCCTGTGCAGCAACGAAACACGAGGGGAACGCCAGCGAATAATAATCCCCTCGCGGCGGTGATATTTAATTCGCATTAAGGGACGCGACTAGACCAGAATCAGCCGCTGGAATCGGCGTTCACCTCGACGCGCCGTGTACACCAGAATTCCGCTCTCCCGGCGAGCGCAATGGGGTTCCCGAGAATCATAGGAGTCGCGCCGGGGCTGGAACTCGCAAGGCGAGAGGCGAGGCTGCGAATTGAATGGGAAATTGATGGGCCCCGGCCTGTCGAGCGTGTACGCGCCGTATATCCGCCATAGACCCCCAGCTAGATTCCGTTGTTGCGCCGCCCGTGTATACGGCCTGTACCTCGAAGCGTCCCGGTGCTTCTCCGCCCCTCGACGACCGACGCGTCGCGTCGCGCAACGTCGCGACGCTGCACACAACGCGTTCCTCGTCGCATACAGAACACCGCGGCGTAGAGTGCCGGTGTGCGCGGCACACAGCTGCAGCCGGTCGGTCCGTTTGGACCGGTGTTTACCCATGCTGACCGCTTGAATATGTATCGTCCCGCCGCCGCCGCTTTGATTGTACGCCTTCGCATTTGCATGCGGAAGTGTCCCGTCCGCTCTCAAGACGCAACAGTCGGCCGCGACCCGCGCGGCTGCCCCTTGGACGCGTTCCATCCACGATGCGCTTTTAATTCTGGGCGACCAGCGGGGATCGCGAGTTCACTCGATCGCTGTATCAGATTTCCTCGGGACGAAAGTGTCGTCGCTGTAGAAGAACGCGCTCCGCGATGGCGGACCTTTTCTGCCCCTCCGCGAGAAACTTTATCTCTCGCACGCGATGAACATACCGGGGCGACGCTCGAACTTAAACCACTCCGGTCGGTGGTTAGTATATAAGAGTATTATCTCAGGTTTACGTCTGCGTTATCAGATACCACGATCCCGGGGAAGCCGAGTAATCCAAGCGCAGCGCGGCGCGACGTTTTACGCGCGAGAGACACCCTCGAGAGCACTACCTGTTTCCAGGACGATCCTCGTGCTTCGCCGGTTTCTCTCGCCATTCCCGATTCGAGGACTTTCACTTCGAAACCCTTTGCGATCAGGGTGTTTGTCGGTTGGATAGGTCAGTTAGGAACATTTGACACGGACCTACGAGCTCGCCGAGCGTGCAGTCGAGCGGATCGCTCGCGCGCTTCCCAGTCTCTCGCTGTCGTAAGGATCCGCTTTAGTATTCTTCTCGGGTGCGCGAACGATCGCGTTTAATTCCAATTTCCATTAGTCGAGCACGACTCGCGCGACGCCACGTTTTCTCTCGAATGCGCGTCACAAAGGCACGCGCATAATTCCGGCCGCGCGTTGTCTGCCCGTCGCAAATACCACTGTGCTCTGTGTACAGCGCGAAGCTCGTGTATCCGTCAGCCCGGCCTGCGTTCACGGGTGTCTAGAGATCGCAGATTAATTTCGCATCAGAATCGCGCGAAGTCATCGTCACAGTCGCAATTATACCACGCCGGTTTTCCCTTTGACTCCGCGCAGCAATGCGTAATTGGGCGAGTTTGCAGCAGAATTAGAATTTAAACAGGAACGTCTGGATCGACGAACTCTGCAACATTCCGGATGGTTGCCCCTCGCTCGGGTTGGTTCGCTGCCACGGAACGTTACGTACACGCCACGGTTACGCAACATCTGCTCCATTCAATCGCTTCTTTAATTCCATAATACGCGTACGTAGCCCGTTGTATCCGTACGAAACTTTATTCTCCACTTGTTGCGCCCAACATCGTTCCGTTCCCGGCCATATTGCGCAACGAAGTTACCAGACTTCGTTACGAGTGTGCGTGCACCCTAAAATGGAAAGCAGCGTTGCATTGTTAACGGCCTCTGACTCGAAACGCCACGAATCCGCATCGCGACCCCGTCGAATCGGTTCCGACGCCGAGTAAACGCCGCGAGAAAGACACCCCCTGCACTGCCGTTGCGAAACGGGTGCAATTTCGAGTTTCGATCTCCGCCCGGGCAAAGTCATTCTACCCGCCGATAATTTGGATTTTCGACTCTATTTCATTAGGCGCCCGATGCATCGCGTACGATAGACGTTCACCGCGAATTTTCGATACGGTCACGCTGAAGCATTACTTGAACTGTAACACTCCGCGGGCTGCGTTTGACGGTTACGGTTATCTTTCAATTTGTGCGAACGGGCACGATTAAAGCGAGGCGAGCACGATTAACCTCAATGGGAATAATTGGAAGCGGGTCGAGTGAAATATTTCTGTATCGACGGATGGTCGGGCGGTGTCAATTTCAAAGAGATTTCCCGGCCGGTTCGGCGTGACGCAAGCGCCACCGAAATTCGCCTGCGCGTATGCCAATAATGTCGGTCGAGCGATTCGTTTCGCAGCGCTTCCGAAAGAGCACCGAGAGCTCGTTTAAATCGGCCGCGAGTCGTAAACTTCCACCCTTCGCGGATTTCTCCCCGCCGCGAGGGTTGAAAAAAGATCTTACCGAGGAAGAACCCTCGAGCCCAAGAATCTCTTCCCCTTCGGTGATCCCCACGGGGGAAAATAATTTCTGTAACCGAGGCATCGATTCGTTCCGTTCGGACGTGCGTCCCTCCTCGATTCCATCGGATAGTAGTAAATATTTTATCATCGCGAATCCGGCTGTCCCGGACAGAAAACTGTCCCGCGACTATCCCCGTTGCGCAACGTTGTAGACGCGGAGCCCTATTTCCACGTGGCATTAACGATTGTTCGTCCCCGTCGGTATTGTGCCGTCGTGTATTCAATTCGCAGCCATCGTTTATCGCGGAGCAGAATCGCTGAGAAAACCTTGAGGTAATTCAGAAGTTTCAGCAGAAGACGAGAGGCAGATCCGAATAGCCCAAGCTGGACAATCACGATCCCCGCGGTGAAAGGCGAGAACTTTCGAGTCCTGACATAGTTTGACGCGTTTCCCGCTGCTTCGGCCGACGGAGGCGTATAGAATCTTTAGAATGGAACACGTCAGGGCGTCCCGCGGTGCCCGAGGGAGTTTCACCCGTGGCGGAAATGCCGTAGTCAACGGAGCAACTTCGGACGGTGTTTCGTTGCAGTATAGTTGGTAGTCGAGCGAAACTGCTAGCTGACGGCCGGGTTAAACGCCGTTCCGTGCAATACGCGACAGTGAATCAATTGTATCTCCCCGTATTCGGGAAGAGTAAATAGCTCTGCGCGGATTGTGCCGGGGTTTGAGACGGATTTGGAACGTTTTCGCGTTAAAAGAAACAAACCGAGAGACCCGTTCGATCTATCGAGCAGTTGAAATTAAACGAAAGGTTACGGGCATACTGTATTCCCGTGACCTTAAACCGGACAGGTGGCGAAAGGATTAATCCGACGGAGGATGCAAAGATGAGCCCGAAGGGATAAATTGGAGTTCAGTTTCCACGATCGAATCGGAAGAAGCGGGACGATCGCGGACAAAAGAAAAGCGTTCAAATATTACCTCACGGTCGTTCCAGAATCGTCATTCGCTCTAAAGCAAATCCGGAGTCAGATATATTAAAGTAAACTCGGCGAAGTCGGACGAACTTTCCCCTGTCCTCCTCGTGACTGTAGCCGACGCGTGCGCATGAAATAGTTTGATACGTTAATCCGTTAAGTTGGAGAATTTATCGAGTTGAAACTTGGTTTAATCTGGGACCGATGTAGACGCGAGCAGCCCCGAGTTCTGCTTCTCCCCCCTGTAGCTCCGGCGCTGTGTTGTAATGTACACCCCAGATCAGACGGGTTACGGAGGAGCAAAGTGAAGGAGGAGAAATGGAAACGGATGTGGAGAGACAGGGAGAGAGAGGCGGAGGGTTGATTTTCGTATGTCGGCGGTACGGAGAACGAAAGGCAAAATATAGCGAGGCTGCTTACCGGCCTTAAAGAGGAACGAGACGGGGAAGCGTGGGGTTTTGAACCACGTAAATGCGACAAGACACGGGTCGGTCCTGAGACACGACGCACAAACATCTTGCCGCGCCCGTTGCTCGTCAAGGTAAACCAACTCCGTGAATTAATTAGTCCGCAAACGGCGAAACGCGGCCGGCTACTCGCGGAGGCATGAAAGGGTTCAGTTCCATTACTTGGTCGGAGGTACACGCAGAGCCGTGCGCCCTGCGGGCTAGTCGAAGGGCGGCTGTTTACGTGTTTGTGAGTTTCGGCAAACGGGATAAATAATCAGCAAATGGGGCAACCGTCCCGTCCAGTCTCACAATGGTCCTTAACCGCGGAACTCATGAATCCTCGATGACTTCGTTCGACGAATTTCCATGGGGATATTCGACGGCAGGGGGGGATATTTATCGTACGGTGACGCGTATGAATCCTTTCAATTGTGCACGATAGACATCGCGCACGAGGATACTTTAAATACAGAAGGGAGAATGCGAATGGCAATAGCGGCCGATGAAAGTCGAAGGGATAAACGTTTTGGAAATTGAACGACGCGACTCGAGGGGCGAGGGGCGAACGTACACCGTAGTAACATTTATTGGAAGTCGGAGTTACGTGGACCCCAAGGATCGAATACGGGCGAATAATACAGCCGGAAACGTATTTCCTCTTCTAAGTCGCGAATAAATGCGACAGCGTTCGATTCCGTGGTTCGAAAGGGAGAAAAAAAAAGAAGAGAGAAAGGCAGATACATAAATATAAATCTAGAAAATGAGAGGGGTCGGACGGCCGAGCGGAGGACCGAAAGATAAAGGAAGTTCGGGGTGTGTGTTCGCCCCAGATCTCGGTCGCGCATGAAACTTTTCGAGAGCTTCTCCCGACGGCACCCCGGGAAATCGAGCCACGCGTACGATGTTCGACTCTCGCGTCGGCCGAACCCTCTCATAATATTTCTCCAGATCCTGGAAAATTTCCGCGGATGGAAATTTCCTACAGCTTCGTTCACTCGCGTCCCCGTGCAAACGACGCATCCAGCCTGCGCTAGTCGGATTCACGAACGGTGGTTCCCACCGAGATCGTTCGTACCGCCACCATTTGTCAACGGGAAATCCCTCGTTCGCGGTTCACAATTACGCGAAATAAATCAATCCGGGTGGCCGCGTCGCCGAAAAATAATTGCCGTTTTATCGTGCGCGAGTATCGACGTGCCGGACCCCGATACAGTTTCCTTTCCCTGTGACCGCTTGAAAAGCCACCGGCCGCCCGAAAACGGTATCGGGTCGGCCGACGCCGACGGAAAAATTGATTACTTCTGTTCGACGGCGAATCTGACCAGCCGATAGAAGGCTTAATACCTTTCTCGATACTCGTCAACCGGTCGACCGAGCGGCGGTGACGATAATACCGCCGCCAGACATCAGTAACAATTTACCCAATGAACACATCCTGTTATCTCGTCCGGGCTCTTTCTCCTACCCAGCCGACCGAGTAATAGCTGTATCAAGTAACGCTTTCGCTCTTCCTACGCGCGCGCGTATTCGCGCGCGTACGCCGCGGTGTCGAGCGAGCAATCTCCGCTCCTCGAAGGAACTCGATTCGCGATTTACGCTAGAAATCAATGGAGAAACTAATACTGCCGGTATTAGTTTCGGTGACGCGGAAGTCAGACGCGGTTTCACCTTTATTCTGAATCCGTGCATCGGGAAGCCTGGCACGGTTAATTTCTAATTACGCGTAATCCGATCGTCGCTGGCTCGTCCGACTAACGCCGAACGCCGCGTCCATTTTCACCGTCTCCCTTAAATTAACTCGCGTCCCCTGGATTTCGAGCGTTCCAGCGGAACGTCTTCGTTGGAGGACGCAAAGCGAGCGAAAGCAAAGAACCTTCGGATCGATAACGCTTGGTTCGAGCGGTCGCGAAGCACGTCGAGCCCTTCATAAATTTTTAGCAGGCGATCGCCGGGCGGAACACGGCGCGAGCGGTGGCTCGATCCCGAGTTCGTCCACGGGAGATCTTTGAAATTCGAAGTCAATCCCGACTGTATCCCGCAGTTACGGAGTCGCGATAGCGCGGTCAATATCGCGGATGCGTGCTGCCTCGTTTCCCCCAGCGGGCAGAGAAAGGTAAAGGGCGAGAGGGCAAGGGCGGAATACCGAAATCTGTGCACGATCCTGCGGCTATGGGGCGCAGACTGTCGTTTGTATGCCGGCCGAACGTTTGTGCATCGTACGTAGTCGCTTGTCAGGCGGCAATGTCTGATAATACAAAGCCCCATGCTGCATGCGGCTTTCCGTTCTACAACGCAATCAGCGCGAACAATCAGCTGGCGAAATAGCCGCCGCTGGACACACAATCGGCATCTTCGACTGATTCACCGGGTTAAAATACGATTATAATTCCCCTCCGACCCCTGCGTCGTTTCGCCTGGCGACGTTTTGCCCGATGCACCCGATATCGAAGTCGACGTCGTGGTTTCACGCGACGATACGCAACGCATAGAACGTCGTTCGTAGAAGAAGCACACTTGAAACCTTCTATCTCGAGGTACGAAGGTGGAGATCCACTTCGTCGCAGCCGAACACGCCAACCATTACTCCGTCCACGACCCTCGAGCTGTCCTTTGATTCTCCGCATTAATTTCGTCCCGCCTCGCGGATGAATTCTCTCGATTCTGTTTAATGTCTCCTGTACTCTCCCGCTCTCGTGCCTTCTTCGATTGTGGTACCATCGTTTTATTCAATCCGCGTCGAGGCGACCGACATTTATTCGAACGAGAGTCGCCATAGCCTCTGTCGTCTCCTTGCCGTAGAAAATCGGAAACGTTGCTCGATTGTCCGCGAATTCCTCGAATCTCGTCAATTCTGTTCCACGTACGCAAAGCTGAAAAATCCACCACCGTATTGCGAAACCAAGCATCGACTATTCCTCCAATCCAAATACCACAGCCGCGGCCATTCTCCCTATATTCGACACTGGCCGTACGCATCTGTTCGTCGCTCCATCTTCCTGTCCACCATCCGCCTCGTCCCTCTCCGTGTCCCTGATTTGATTACCATTCGCACACTTCAACCATCGCCCATCGGCCCTGTCGCTTATCGCCCTCCCTAAACCAAACCTCGACCGCTATACACACGCGTCTCTTTATCCTTTCGCTAATCCCTTCCGCTGTCTCTGTCTTTCAACCCCCGCTGCGGTCACTATACACACAGCTCTCCCCTTATCCCTCCGCCATCGGGTTCGTGTCTATCAGTACCCACGTCGACCATCACCGTGCACGCGGCTCTCTTTCCACCCTTTCAACGATCTCTCTATCATCCCCTTGTACGCCAGTCAGTCACCCTATCAATTCATTGCTCCGCGCTTCTTCGTCCCTCCCCGCGGTCTGTTCTTTTTCTATCCGCCTCGCGATTCACCGATCCTGCCGTATCCGCGACCAGCTCGACGAACCGAAACGATTCTAAGGCCGACCCGCGCGCCTCGACCCGCGGCACGGTGTTACGATTCATCTACCGTCCCCATTCGTTGCGTCGACGAGCCGCGTCGTCCACCCCTTTCGCAGCACTGTCCGGCTGTATCAGATACCGCTGGGATAATACGCTTAGAGGAACAGCCGCTTCCATATCGTCCCAGGCCGTCGCGAATATTCACGCGCGCCAGCCCCGACTCGCGGACATCCTGAACAACGGCGGCCGTTCGATGCGAATGGACACGAACGCCAACGTGGCACCCCGATTCAATACCGGCGTCATCGCGTTGATACGCTCAAAGGCTCGTTCCAGCCGGAAGGTCGCTGGCTATCGGGAGGCGCCATCGGACCCATTGACGGGTTTAGAATCGGTTACGGCTAATCATAGCCTGTCCACCGACCGCTGTCGTTTACCGGTCAATATGATTTTCATCGATTGGCGCATACAGCTAATTAGTATTTCGTGATCAGGCTCCAACGGTATCGCGGCCAAGTCGTTCGATCGGAAGCCGGCCTGAACGGTGCCGCGGGCCGCCTCGCTGAAGCGAAATCGTCGCGCGATCGCGACGCAGCGGGTCAGAAAAATTGTGACTCTTTCGTCGACGGTGTCGCACCCGTGACCCTTCGCTTTGCCTACGCTGGCCAATCACCGTCGGATCGTAATTGTGCGGGACACTTTCGAACGCGGAATAGATTTAACGTCGCGGCGACATAGAACCGTTTCGCGATTCAACGAGTTACATTGTCAACGACACTTGCATCGGATCGTTTCAAGTCGAACAAAGACGCGTCCTGTATGTATTATATGCGTACCGGTTTATTCGTCGGAACGGTCGAGGACGAGGTACTCAGTATCCAGGCCGTGGTCGCGTTTTCGTCGAATCGGGCAGGCGCGGATATTTGTTTTAATAGGAACGGGTACGGCCGAATACGGGGCAGGCCACATAAATTTCGCGAACGCCGTCCGTTGTACAGCGATATTCGAGACAGAAATTGAATTAATGCACGCGTCCAGACCCGCGTTGAACGCGTGCTACGCGTGGAAACGCACTCGTCGCGAGTTCAATTCGCGATTGTCGCTTGCAGCGCGAATCGATACGCCTCGCGGATTCCGCGATTGCAGTGCGCGGGGCGAGTCTATCTTTGACCGATCGTCGCGTCTCGAACGAAGGCTCCTTTAACGGGCGAGCGTGGCTCGATCGCGCGTCGCGAACGGGTGACCGTGGCGAAATTGATGCGTGAGAACTGCAATTGCATCGCGCTGGGTAGCCTCTGTTGTTGGTTAACGTCCACGAGCCCCCGTTCGCCCCGTCTGGTCGCGCAGGTCCAACGCCACCACCCCTAAATTTCCTATCCGAATTTTCCGTTTCATTAACCACAGCCTCCTGTGCGGGCATTAACGGATCTGCGCCTCGTATTTATGGTTTCGTAATTAAGAGCTAATTAAAAATGCCCGGGACCCAGCGAGCGGTAAATAGTTGTGGGGACGAAAGCGGGAACGCGACGCGACGGTTACCCCTCCAAGATAAATCGAACGCCTATCTCTCGATCGTATAATGTAACCTGGATTTAAGCGGCGGCCGCTAATTACACACGCTATACCGGAACCATTTAAATTGGTTCGCCGCGACAGATCTAATCGTTTCGACCGTCCGTTTCGCCTGGCCGCGCCGCCCCGAAACAACCCTCCGCCGTGGCAATTCTTTTGCCCCAGTCGGGCTCGGTGCGCTGTAAAATCTGATACTCTTATCGTTTCGGTTCTCTTGCTGTTCGGTGGATCGGCAAGTTCGCAGACGGGACCCGATCGAATTACTTGCGCGACAATATTCGGAAATTATTTCAGAAACGTTTATTCGCCGATCTAATAGATTCCCGTGCCGCACGACGAACGTATAGCCGGCTAGTCATCGGTCTACAATCGAGGAAACCGGCCCATTGTTCCGAACTCATTCATCGATAGCTGTCCGCTGGCCCATTCGCGTAGTCAACCGAAATCCATTCCCTTTGCCTTCACCATAGTTCCGTGTCCATTGATCCTCCGCGCATCCTCAACTCCGCCATCCCGGTCCTAGGTTAGCGAATCATGCTGTCCCAGGATTTCGAGCGAATTCGACGAACGAAAATATAAACGATAGGATAATTGTCGAAAAATTCTCCTCCCATCGCGCAATGCGATTTCAATGCCCCGCTCACTCCCTGTCTCGTTGAACCGCAGTGGCGTAGTCCGTTCAGTCGCGGGGCGGAACCCTCGATTCGTGGCACGCGATCGGATAACAGTGCAACTTAGTTCGTTCCTCCGTCAATAGTCAGGCAGAAATCGAATTTCTGCCCGCGTCCGGCGCGTTCACGCGCGCGACAGTCCGATAATCGAGGCTGCGAGCGATCGAGTCGAACGGATCGGCGTTTTCCCTGTTTTTCAGCTGTCGCGGCCCGACGCCGGAATTTCGCGACGCGTCCCCGCGATTCCGCGCGACATTGACGATCAGGATTTCAACGCCGACCGACGACCGCGAAACACCCGGCGCTAGGGTGTTTCGTTTCGTTCTTCGCGCGAGGAGTACCTTCGTCTGCGCGAGGAAAAAGCCCCGCAAATTGTTCCGGGAGAATGAACGGCGCGGTTTAACAAGTTCGCGATCCCCGGTCGGGGAAGGGACGCAGGCAGGAGACGGCCGAAAACTTCTGTCTTATTAGAAAACTTATCGCTACTTCGATCGGGGAGACCCGAAGTAGCGGGATTCCGATGTGGAAAAGGGCGAACAAAGGCGGAGAAACGACTAATTTGCGGCCCCCGAGCGTGGGAGCCATTACGTCGAAGCTTCGCGGGGAAACTTACGGAATCTTGGATGGGGCTCGAGCGCTGCCTTAATAAGCGCCTTAACATCCTGTCTATAAATTTTAAGCGATGTAAAATTAACGCGTGCCCACGGTGGCGAGTTTGCGTCGCACCCCCTTCCCTGCTCCTCTGCTCATCTTTCTTTTCCTTTCCTCGCCGACCGCGAACAGTTAGCGGGCTTCGTCGAACTGGCTGGTATAATAGTTATCGAACGTTCCCGTCTCTCTCGCCTCCCGTCTCCTTATTCATCGCTCAGGTCAGTTCGACCCTCGCGACGCTTCACCCCTCGCCGCGCTTCGTACGCCGACCACCCCGGCCACCCCGACCGACCGCCGAAGTCGTTATTAACTGGTATTCCGTCGGGAATCGGATGGTAATTCGAGTACGAGCACGCGAACGAAATTGGGTCTTACTTCGCGTCTCTGTGCACGCGTGTGCACGTCGTTCACGTGTGCCTGGAGCGGCGTCGCGAGAGCGCTGTGTAAACGATGCGAGGAACGTGACCAGAATCTGGACGAATCGGGACATGTTTGTCCGGCGACGAACTGGGGCGAAAAGTAATTAATAACGATTCTCCGCAGCCCTCCCCGCCCCCTGTTTCCTTCTTATATCTGGCCTCACTCCCTTGCTCGAAACAATTGATTATTTATTGCCCTGCCATCGTCAGAATCTGTAAGACGCGCCCCATCCGTTCGAATTAACCCTGATTCCCCCCCCTGTATAACGTATCTTTGTAAATCATCAATCCACCGTGCACACGAGTTACGTATCCGGGCGGACCATTGCAATACTTAGCCGCGGTGCGCACGATTCCTATGGGACCGTCGTCGAAAATCGCGTGGAGCGTAAGGGCACGAGTCGCGGCGAGGCGTGGAGCATAATTTCGGTTCCGCAGGCCAACGGCAATTCCGCTCCGACCGACCGGGCCGGGCGAAATTGAATCCGACCCAAACAGCGATTGCGGACGCATCCGGCCGACGCTCTCGAGCAGCTTCCAGCCGCGTCTCGACGACGCTCCAACGCGGCACGCTTCCTGTGTACGCGAGACGTAATCGCGCAAACCGATTTCGACCGGTCGTTCGAAGCGGAGCGGAGGGAAGCGAGGCGGGAAATCGAGGAGGATAGGTCTCGCGCGGCCGTACAATGGCGCGACGGAAACGAAAGGAGGGCGACGGAAAAAGAACGGACGGATGAGAAACGGGTGGCGTCGTGTGCCCGAAACGCGCACGATTTACTTTGCAAACGACGGGGAACTCGGTGAACTCGGAGGCGCCCCCGATACGACGCACCCGTCTGAAAACTTGGCCAATAAGCGGCGAAAACAAGAAAGAGGCGAGCCCAAGGGGCTGCATAAACGTAAGCAGGTACGTTAACGGCTTCAAAACAGTCGAATATATTTCCCGGATCGACGCCACTCGTCCCGCGGGCACGATCGTTCTTCTTCGCCTTCTTCTCCCGTGTCGGGCCGAGAGATTGCGCCGGACGCGGTTCCTCGTGTTCGTCGAACGTCGCTGAACGGGGATGGTCGTTCGTCGTAAACAGCCACGCGAATCCGTGTCCCGGCCGCGACGACGACGGTAAACTTTTCGCTCGGGCGACACGCGAAATTTTTGTCGCTCGAGAGTCGACGACGCAGACCGGAGATGCACGCGTTGATGCGCGACTTTAATCAAGCAATTGAGTGAATCGGGGGCAGCGACGTTACGAGGCGATTGTTAAAGGGTCGGCTGAGCGCGGTGGCAAAAACAAAAGTGCACGATGACCAAGCACGGCCACGCGAATAATATATAAGGCTCGCGTGACTCGGATCTTTATGACGCAACGGAACGTATCGCGATCCGCGAGCCACCGGGTTTCCCACAATCCGCTGCAATGCGATATCCGCGAGGATAAGGGGGCGAAAGGGGGTGAGAAAACGCGAGTCCGCGGCAAGGAAACCACCGCGTGGGACAGATTAATTTTAAACCGACTGTGTTCATCGACTGGTGCGATGAGGGACTCGCGATGAACGCCAGTCGCGATCAGCGCGAGCTCGTGGCGATGAGAATTTACTGCGATAGCACGCTCGATATACCTTCCATGTCTTTCCACATATTTCAACCGCGTCCTTTAAAAACGCGCCCCTTCAACTAAATACAAGCGGTAGAACGAGCCACGGTAGACTTCGACGAACGTCGCGCGAGCGTGGCAGAATTGCTGTACGCAGTTCTCGTCAGAGTCCACTTAAACCCGCTTGAAGAGTCGCATCTTTCCCGAATTTTCCTCTGACACGTTTGATCGACGAACTCAAGAAAGTTCACGCGCATTAATTGTTCGCCCCGGAAACGCTCACGTTTCCGTACCGACTAATAGGATTACGCCCCTACTAATACGAGTTTGCGAAAGGAACTTCGAAACTCCACGCGTTACAGATTAAGCAGATCGAAGGGTCGATCGTTTTACGAATTTACCTGGCCCCGACGGAAAGATAACGAAAGGTCACTCCCATGTTTCTCTTCTTTCCTTCTTTTTGTTTCTGGCTCCGCGGGTAATCGAGAGAGGAGGCGCAACGCGGAACGCAGGCCGGTGCCTTCCGCCGATAAATTTTCCACGCGCAGGATTCGCCAGTTCCTCGTCCACGGGGTAGCGGCGGATCGCCGTGCAAAATAAATTTCGCAGTCTTCGATGGGCAGGGCGCCGCCCTCCCCCGTTCGAAACGTAAAAACGACCGACTGGACGTAGCACGCGCCATACATATATGTATGTAGGCCGATCGCCAATCCTGGAGGGTAATAAAAACGCTGTACCGGCGGCAGTTATTGGCCGTTTTGAATACCGGCAAATTGGGATTCCCCGTGGCAAAGGCGAGCCGCGCGGAAAAAGAAGCCGACTTTCGCTCGATAAGGAACGATGGCCCTCGAAAGAATACGAGCCCCGATACGTTCTCGTGGTTGGACGGTTTTTCAGCGAGAATTCCGGGCTCTCCAGGGGAAAGCAGCTGCTCCCGCCGCGGCGAGAGCTTGGCAAGCTTCCCGCGCTCGAGAGGCAGTGGAAACTCGAGGTGACCGGGTCCAAGGCCACAACGGAGAGGATCGTAAAATTCCGGTGCTCGGCTCGTTCTCCGTGCGCGGCCGGGCGATTTGTTCGAAGCCCCGTTCCTCGTCCCGGGAGCTAGGCAGGAATGAAAAAGCGGAGCCGGGATCGATCATAGTCCGTGGAAACAAATTAATCAGGCCATTCGTTACAGCTGTCATTTGCACGTTCCGCGGCGTACGTGCCGAAACGGGAGCCCCGCGATACCCAGCCGAGAGGCTCGAGGGGCATTTAAACACCGTAAACACGCGCACGCGAAAATCCGTTCGCTATTCGTGCCGAAGAACCGTCTTCGAGAATAGTATCGCGGGACAAGCGATAGCCCCGGAACCGTCGTTCCGTCTTTGGGAGAGTCACGCGGGTGCACGGATCGCCGGCGATGTTCCCGCGGACGTCGGAAAATGCAACGCGACTCGGGCAACGAGAAACTCAATGGAGCGTGGCAGAAGAATGGGGCCGGTCGTTGCGAGAATCAGCGAACGTGTGCATCGCCGCGAGACCACAACGATAAACGATAAACGTCATATCGGTGGGTGCACATTGCGCGAACCGAATCTTCCCCGTGCACACCGTTCTATTGGCCATTATTCGAGGTGCGCGCGGCTGCCCACGCGTTCACCTCCTGCATACCTACGAGCGCTCACGACCCCCCCGTTCCCCTGCTGTAGATGTGTGTGTGTGCACGCCGTGCGGTGAAGTGCGTTCATGCAGGCACACGTGCAGAGATGCGCACACAATCGCACGCGGTATTATCGCGATGCGCTCAGAAGGCAACGGTGTGCGAGCGCTAATGCGTCGCCGTCGCTTCGATCCGAGCGAGGAGAGCCGCAACAGAGCGCTGTCGCTTCTCCGTCGAGGCTGGTTTGCCTCGGTTCCACCTGCAGCTGCAGCCGCAGCTGTCGGTCGACTCGACGCATCGATCGGTTCCGACGAGCGTGAATCGCGTTTCCAGCGAGTACCGCAACCACAATTGCAATCCTTCCCTGTTCCTCCTTTGTCCTTCCTCCGTCCTCCCCGCTCTCTCTCTCTCTATTCTCTATTCTCTGCTCCCTCTCTACTCTCTCTCTCTCTCTCTCTCTCTCCTCTTCTCAATTATTTTTTGCAGCCAGCTTTCGCAGAGATCTTACACGGTTTCCCTCTGCAATCGCGCTCGATCCTATTTTGCCCTCCGCGCGGCCGATTTTCCTACCCGCTTCACCCCGCACATTCTCGCGCAGATTCCACGGCTTTCTCTATCCCGCGTGTTCCGCGCACTCGAAACTTTTTGCGGCCACGCGCCGACCAGAAAACCGAAAGATCCCCGAGCGCGCCGCTCGAACTCGAATTAGCGGGCCGCGCTCCGCCCGCGATTCCCGCATCGAACCGGAAGCCAGTACACCGAGGAACTTCCCGTTTCACGGCGGGGTATACAGAAGGACGTAACGGCGGGACAGAATTCCCTCTCAGATCTCAGCCAATTGTTTCCAGACAGGCCGGAACACAAACCTCTGCTGAATTACCCATGCACGTCAGCGCAACCCTCGATACGAGCTCCGCAATTTCCACTTGAACACATCTGGAGCCGCGTGCCCTTCTTGCCCCCCTCGAAACGAGCGGTCGTTAAAACACGGGGATGCCCGTAAATCGCGGGTCGTTACATTTCGGGTAGCGGCGTTACGGCGATGGAAAGATCCAATTATCGAACGCGGTCGGACCTCCCCTTCACGGGACGTCAATCTCTCGTCGTAACACGGCCGGCGTAACGAGGGCGCAAGGACGAAAGAAACAACGTCCATGGAGTTACGTCGAGTCCGGCGGCGGCGGCGGTGCTGCCGGTCGAACGGTCGTCGACCGTCGATACGACCGCAACGACGTGGAGGAGAACGTCGGGGACAATGGCCCCGTGCCCGATGAAGCAACGGTGACAGGGATGTCGGGGCTGACGCCGACAGTGCCGGCAACGACAATGGCGATGACGGTCATCACCGCGGCGCCATCTTCTGTGAATGGGCCGGCCGCCGATCGGCCAAATTGATTTTGCTGCTCGATAGACGGAGGATGACCGGTTTACACGGGGCCCGAGGCGGTTCGTCGGGTTTCTTGCAACGGTGGATCGCGCGTCGTTAACCTTAGCCGGTGCACGGTTATTGGGGGGCGAACCCGGAATATATATCATCGGGGCGCATCATTGACGGGAATGCCGGAGGCGGCGGGATTTCTGAAGTTAAATGGAATCGACGGCGGGGCACGACTGATTGACTTAGCGGTTCGATTTCGGCGAGGCGCTTCGAGGACATTTCGCGTGGCCTCGAACGACACGGATTTCAACGTAGTTCGTGGAAAAATTCACGAACTCGCGTGCACGCAGAAGGGCACAAATTCAGGTGAGACAGTTCGGGAACGCTTTCGACGCTCGTTGTCGCGCAGCGGAGAACTGACGCGCGACGGCAACCGCGCCGAGTTGAAACTCGCTTAATCTTGAGCGAATGTCTCCAACTGCCGGCCTAGCATAGTAAAATCTCCGCAGAATTGAAATTCTCGCGCCCGGGCAGTCGCTTCGTCGATCGGTATACCCAGCCGCCCGAGGAAAGTATCCGAGAACAAGGAATGGATATCGGGCGCGGAGTAATTTCAATACCACGACGGCTTATTACCGGACACCTATTACCTGGCACCGCCATTATCGGGCACTCTGTGCGATATCCGGCAGCGATAATAATAGATACATCAGATATTCGTGGCGAACAATGCAACGCGGATGCGCGAGTTACTGGCTGGCATTCGGCCCCGAGAACCCGGCAGTAGTATAGCCCCGCCGCTGGTCAGACTCGTTAGCGCGATAAACCCCCGAGGGTACGAGCGCCTTTATTGAGATTTTTTATTCCCTGTCGCGTAATCCGTGTCATTATCGAGCAACGGCGCCACCGAAATCCATAAGCCCCGGCCAGTTTATCGTCCACGGGAACGCAACATTTGGCGATCAACGATTAACGAGCCTTCGCCGACGATTATCTATGCGTATCGATACCCGCGGCCCGTTGTGCTGGACAATTCTCTTCGCTATCGCTGCTGTGGGTCGTGGGTGTTTGCGTTCCTGTGCGGGGCATCGGGTCCGCGAGGCAATCGCATTAGAGCCCGACATTGTTCCGAAAGAAACACCTACGGCGGTAACAAATTGCCACGCGCAGGCAGACGCGGAGTTACGATCCGGCAAAGTTACGCACAACGTTCGACTTCTCCCGGATTGGAAACAACCAAGCCACGTTCGACGTACTTCGATAACCGTGTACACTCCCGTAGATTCTGTTCCGGTCGACACCTGACACTCGCTGACGAAATTCGCCCCCGTTTCCATCCCCCGCGTGCCGTGTTAAGCCGGTCCGCGAAAATATTTTCATTCGGTCTCGACGTCACCCGGGCACGGGTCGCCGACACCGCCGGTAACGTTATTTAAATACGTCGCGCAAGTGTTTTCAGTTACAGGGACGCGACGGTATTTTATCAGGCGCGATTTTAGCTCGACTCTCGAGGCGTTTATCGGCCCGACGTTACGCCGAGCGCCGCGAGTTTTATGGTCGTCCGTATTTTATTGGCACAACGCGTAAACGGGGCAAATATTCTACCGCGACAAAGCCCGCACCGTACCATCGACTTCTTTCCCTCGTCTTCCCCCCCCCAGCCCAACCCCCACCCCCGTCACCAGCCCTATTTTCGTTTCGTTTTTCGGTATCGTTTGCCTTTTGTTGGGCACGCCGCGTCTACCGGCTCTCGTATACCGCCATGAGCAGGTTACGTACACACCAGCCGCGGGGATAAAATTTTCGACGAGCCATGCGAGCTACAATGGACCGAATATCCGAGGCTCGCTTTGTCATCGAAGCTCGCAATCGCGCAAAGCCGCTTGGCCGCGCTCGTTCCGAAATGTCGTTACATACCTATCCGCGGCCCCTTGTTGCGCGGACGACGCTGCAAATAATAGAGGCGAAGGATCGAACAATGCGCGTACAATGTATTTATTTTAACAATCGACCGGTACCCCGGCGCTGCCGTTCATCCGCGTGCCCTTCGCGCCCCGCCTCATCGTCGCGTAAACCACTCGAAATAAGCGCGATCCGAATCGCAGCGGAATCGCGGCCGAATCGCCGACACGGTGCGACCGACGCTCCGGAACAGATTTGTCGATATAACGAGAACAGGAGTGGAGCTGTGCGCGGGGTCTGCGATCGCCCGGAATACGCGCTGCGAGCACCGGCTGACGCGGCGAGCGGACCGTTTCCGACGTAGATCGGCGGCGTTCAGAGACGTCGGCAACAAGATCGTTAAATCTTCCGCGACGTTCCTGAAAGCGTGGCTTCTCTTAAAACGGACCCCCTCGCGGGAAGAAGCTCGGAGAAAGCATTTTAATAGCGTGTACCCCTTAATCAGGACAAGACTGGAATAATAAATCGCGCGGAATACCGCGGACAATTGCAAATTGGTACAAACGAGAGGGATTGTTATGAGGAGCAGTGAGTCAGGGTGACCGGGGGAGGGGCGGGGGCGGATGGAGCGGTAATAGGTGGTGGAAGAGAGAAAGGGTCTATTATATATTGCGCGAATATTCATCTTGAAAGTTAACGAACGCGAAGTAGCGTCTCGTTAACGAACAGGAAAACTCCTCCGGCCCAGGGCCGTTCGCTCGGTCGGGAAGGAAATATTATCCCCTTTTTCCCCGTTCGCCGGCTGCCCTTCGTTCCCACCCCCCCCCAGGCCCCCCGTTCGACCGATATTCCTCCATCTCTCTTTCTCAGCTGTCGCTCGAACGTTCACAAAGCGTGTCATTAGTATAACTTTTTCGCACCGGCCGGGACGAGTCGAGACGACGCGAACCGGATTTTTATCTTCGGTTAAAATAATGAAGTTCCAGCGGGAGGCGGCCGCGTGAAAGTTCCGCGGCCGCGAGCCTCGCCACTTCGCCTCTGACAGACCGAAGATGAAACGACGAGGAAAAGATTGTTAACGCGACGAGCGCGTTGAAGCTTCGGTGTCGGCGGGTCGCGTCGCGAGATTCATTCGCTTCGCCGGCACAATGCAACTGGAGGACCGAGCTTAACGAAGTATTCCGCGCGTCGACGTGAAAACCGTCGACGATCGACGATTACGAAGCCATGGATTATCGATCCTTGCTTGGAAACACGTTACACAGTTTGCTTTTCTAACGCGCCGCTCGCGTCGTCGTCGGTTTTCTAGCTTCTAAAGTCGTGCTAACATGGTCGATTGGCGGCGCGATCGATCGACCGGGGGAAACGCCGCGAATCGATCGTTTCTGCTCGTCTTTAACGAGAGGCAAGAGAAACAATAGGACGCGTGATCGATACAAACTAACTGGCCGCTGTATCTTCTCTGTACGTCGTATTCTCTTTATGTTCGCTCTCCGAGCACCCTCGACTTCCGCGAATTCCACTACGACGCCAACCCCGGGGAAAAATATTAGCGATAAAAGCGTGTCGTCTCGTGGTAGCCGAGCTCGGTAAATCACCCGTTCCTGCCGTTACACTGACGAGAGTGTTATTTTCATCGTACCCCGTGCGACAACGTTCGGGGAAAGATTAATCGCCGGGGCGTTAGAATGAATTTTTTCTTAAAACGTGTATCGCGACGGGTCGCGGGCTCTTGCGCGTAACGCTGTAAAGTCTACTTATTGGCGTTCCCTTCTATTTCCATCCCGATACCCGCAGGCTTGTTGCGCCATTCAGCCTTCCTACGATGAGTGTTCGGTTGAAGGTGGTAATTTTTGTCTTTCTACAAACGGAGAATACAACGAGGATACTGAACGATCGTGTTTAATTGTCTGTTTCAGGGGAATACTGCAGCAAGGTAGAAGGAATTATGAGGAGGCGATTTTGAGTTATCAGCGGGCGATCCATTTTCGGCCTTCGTTAGCTCGTAAGTATTTTCTTTGGTTCACAAGCGGCGTTCGCGAGAAAAGTGCGATCGAAATCTGTCGATTCCTGGGCCAGGATAATCGCGGCCGAAAATCGACGTTAATTCCCCGGTTCGCGAATTAGCGAAACGCGATTTGACGCAGCCGGCGCGCGCCATTAACGAACCGCGATCGCAACTTATCCCAGTTCATTAGGTCAGCGAAGCGGCGGTTCTCGCGTGAAAAGCGGAGCGACCCTTCGTCTTCCGAACCTGTTCGAACCGCCGGGAGACCCCATCGAGCCTGGTGCGCTCTGCGAAAAATTGCTCGCCACGCGTACGTTTACATTCCTCTAGTGTTCTCCGCGTCGAACGCTTGCTATTCGAAGTGTGTGCTTGGACGCTTTAAGTTCTACCTCATCTAACTCTTGTTTCAAAGCAATCAAGTTGCCAGACAGTTCATGCATAAGCTTCTCGAATCTTAGCGAAACACGTCTACCTCATTATTACGCACGGGGCTTCGAAAGTACGCTAACAAGGTTCCCCCGGAAAATATACAGTCATTAGAATGCAGAAGCCCCTTTGTACAGGGGGTAAAACTGTCACCAGTTTTACCCCATGTAACACCTTCCTGAAACGTGGCGAGGTTCATAAGATACTAAAGCGAGGACACTATCGAAATAGCTCGTGTTTGTTCCCCTTTGCGCGCGTAATCGCGCGTGCCCGGGAATGCCAGTGAAAATTTTGCCGTGGGGAAAGGGGGGGGGGGACACCCTTCCGGGCAGCCCAAAAGAGATTCAGGATGGACCTGATGGTGTTTGCTGTATACTTTCCCAGATATTTACCCCGCAGCTCGTCGATATACCGTACCCGGTTGAATCGCGGTCCAGAGTCGTCCGCTTTCGTCCACGGATCCTCAGCTACGTAAATATTATTCCTCTTTATTTCGCTGCGGTGTGCGGTGGCCGTTCTACGACCGCGCTGGCACAGTATTAACCCTCCGTAACCCCTTTCTTGGTACTCCTGCATTCCTCAAATCTGCCCCGAGCTTTCCCGAGATTGTGTGGCTCCGGAAATTCGAACGTATTGTTGCGGGAATTCTCGGTCGATTCGATTACTGCATAGCGTTGTCCGCATTTTTTCCCCCCATGACCAACGACAACGTTCGCGTGAACCGCATCGATTTTTGTTTCGTCCCGCTTCGTGTAAAACCTTGGTACACGCGGCAGATGTAACCACAGCAGAGGACGCGAGATCGGTTAGCCTTCTTTAACGAGCCGGCTTTTGCCCGGAAGAGCCAATGGGCCACAGCGGAATGGAGCGGCTGTCGTTTGTCACGTGGAACCTACGATCCACGTACGACGATTTACTTCAGGCGTCCTGGGAACGGTTCATTACTGCGAAAATACGCCGATGGATCGTCGCCGTCCGTTTTATTTTTCACTTTCATAAG
This sequence comes from Nomada fucata, assembly GCA_948146005.1. Lineage (NCBI taxonomy): Eukaryota > Metazoa > Arthropoda > Insecta > Hymenoptera > Apidae > Nomada > Nomada fucata. The sequence continues at coordinate 4,911,117 of OX411282.1, forward strand.
GTCGTTTTCGTTGCCATTGAAAGTTCGATTAAGATAATCATAACGCTAATATTAATCGCACTAGTAGCGGTGGTGGCAGTAATTAGTAAAATTAGTAAAGAGACCGTGAAACCAAAAATGGAAGCAGACAATCTCCCCAGCGAAACTCTGTCACGGTAGCAAATTTCATTCATCAGAGCTGGAATAGAAATATCCGCCGTTTCGCAAAGGTTGCGCAAAGAACGAGGAAGGAATGAAAGTTTCACGAGGATCGATTTTAAGCGTTTAGTCGGAGCTATTTCGAAACCGTTTCAACTTAGTCCCCCACCCGAGCAATGGGCTTCCGAAAGACAGTATAGGGTGGCGGTTCGGATCAGTTAATCAACCGGGTGCCCCGTCGAAAACGCTTCAGCTTTCGATGCAACGGACCTAACCCAAAACTTCGAAATTCAATCAGCCTCGCCGCGTACCGATAATGAATATATCCGCGAATGAACTCCCCCAACGTTATTCGAAGATCTACGATCCTCCTCGCCGAAAATGGAAAATACAAAGAGATTCGGTATCACACCCGACTGTGAGCCGTCAAAAACGAAATGGACAGCGAACAATCCCGCACCTTCATTTTTAACCGAAGGAAGTACGGGCCGCCAGTTCATATTCAGCCGTGCATTATTTTTACGCGACGGAAAAGCCGCTTTATCAATGCTGTTTACACGGTGAATTTTCGCGGAACAATTATAACGCAATTCCGTCGAGCAAAATATGTCGGGCCAAGCGGAAACCCGGCCACGAGAGGCGAAAGCATTTCGCTGTCCGCGTGTCGCTCTCCCGGAACGCATTTGCATCCATAAACGGACTAGTTGGCGAGCATATAAAGCGACTCGCCAAGAATACCAAGCCGCGTCCACTCTCCGAATTTGATCTGCGACCGTCGACTGATTAACAGTACCTCTGGTCCCCGCGTTTGCTCCATTCTGTTTCCCTTATCTTGTACCGTTCCTGCATTATCGCCCGGATTCGTGGACATCACAGAAGCATCGGTTATCTCGCGTATCTCGCACAGCTCTCGCACTGCGCTCGCAACTATCTTCCAAAACCGACGTTGCATTGATTAAAACGTTGAAAATGGTATAACCCTACTTTGATCATAATATCAAGCCAAAAAGTCGTTGCCGCAAGCTCTGCACATTCGTAACCGTAGGCTGGCTCGAAAAAGGGCTACAGGTGATTTGATGAACGAACGCTCGAGTTGCTGGCGGCTTAATAGCACCGCATTAATCCGCTTAAGGGATGGAACAGCTCGCGAGATTCGCATCTGGCCTGAGTGCGGTTCACAAGGTTTATCAATGACCTGCTCGGTACTCGTGCAACTTCCGGTTCCGATTTCCATCACCCCGGGGACTACGGTGCGGCGTATTTATAAGAATAGATCTTGAAGCCGTAATTAATTGTTCGAATTGCCGCCGGCGTTATCGCTCGTTTTAAAACCCCTTAGCCTAGAATATTTGCCTGGCGGATAAAGGGAACGGAAATTAATTGCTTCTCGAACATTCGCGTGCAAATATTCGCCACCCAAATTTGCCGGAATAAGTATCATTCGGTGGACCCTTTCGACGATAACTGCCGAAGGAGGGCGGAAGCGATGAAACACGGGACGCTACGTCACGGAGAATCAGAATTTTCTACAAGAACGGGGGTAACTTGTCCCGTCGCGTCGTAATCGAATTTGCGACCGGAGTGCGGCTTTCGTCGTGGCGTCGAAACTTACGTATTCAGGATAATAGTCGAGGGCGTTATCCGCCTTCAGCCGCTGGGTTCGTTAAACTTTTTTCCCCTCGGCCCGTACGATCGGTCGTTCAACGTGCATTCCGAGGCTGATAGTTCCGCGGGTCCGCGGGATAAAGTTCAGCGGGTGGCAACGCGGCGGTGAAACAGGGAATAGGAAAGAAAGGACAGAGGACAAATTGTGGGCCGAGTAGTTGAGCAGAGGCGAGATAAATTACGGCGGATCGGCGAGCCTCTCTTGCAAAACGGATCGAACGATGTCGCTTTATAAAAGTGCGCGTCCGCGGAGTGTGCATTAAAAGTTTCGCGAAATTGGTTGACGTAATTTAACCCGTCTTTCGTTCGCCGCTTCGGCTGGAGTAATTTTATCGACGCCATGAATGTTGTTTCGCGAAATACCCCGGCTGTCCGTTTCATGCTGTGCCTGCGGAAGGACAGCGGTGAACTTCTTGCGCCGTTGCGCTGCTTTCGTCGAAACGCCGGTACACGTTATACGGTCCGCGTGTATCTCGTATTTCCGTTTCCTCTTTAACGCGTGCAATCTTGCCCCCGCCAATGTTTCAGATAGTTGAGGCATTCGAGATATTTGACCGGCACGATTACGGATGCAAGCATGCCGAATTTATTAAATTTCGACGTAGTCGAAAATAGCGCGTCCGTAGCAAATTCTACGGCAACGGTCTGAAATTTCGAAAGCTTCGACGAAATACGTTTAACGTTTAATGCTTTCGAATCTTTATAAATAAAATTCATAAATAACTGCAGTAATGTGGAGGCATTATTTTTGTATGGATCAATACTAACGAAACGACATCTTTCACGTTAAATGGAAGAGACTTCACTATCTCCGGCAGGAAATATTCACAATTAAAATGAACTACCTATGGAAACACAGTATATTAAAAATTCCAACATTCCCGTCCACGGAGTTCCGGGCAAGGCTGTTCCCAGCAGTAAAAAAAAAAAATTCCTATAAACTCTTCCCCATCAGAATTCCACTAAGCGTACCGTCGATATCGAAACTCTATCCAGGCTCTACCGGCGTGCATCTTTTCAAACGTATCGACCAGGCTGGAATACGTAAACTCGACTGAATTAAAACGCGACAAATGTCTCGCGTTGCAAATATTGCGTTGCATGATTTATCGCTGATAGCTTTGGCTGAATGCTTCGCGCGAACAGACGCCTTTGTGCTGTACATTTAGCGCGATAATAACGCATTAAAAGCTTCGCCCACGTGGGTGGAGAAGTTTTTACCGATCCACGAATTTTGTGTAGCCGTGTTGGACTTCGATTCGACTGCGTCGAAAAGTCAAAGGGTATCGATTCGCTCTGCGCGCAATTAACAAAGATCGGGTAAACATTGATTCGATCAGTACGGGCGGTGGCAAACGCAAGAGACAGCGGTGAATGTAAACGAGTATTCAGAGGGAGAGCTGCCGTGCCAGTGTTCCGTGTACGTTTCCTTTATCCTCGTTTTATCAGAGCTAAAATATTCTCGATCGCGCGGATCTACGATTCGAGAAAGAAAGAATAGAACGCGGATAGGATAAATCAGGCGACGCGACGTGTCGAAACACGGCTCACGTTTCTATCCGGACCGTGGATCGCGATGAAAAGAAAAAAACTGGTAAAGGAGGAAAGCAAAGATGGAAATATAGTCCCGGTAGAATATTCGTTCGACAAGAAATCAGTGACGTATCGACCTTCGCGTCGTTTTAACGTGAATAAAAATAGATCCACGTGGACGATGAAACAAGTGGCCCCTCTCGGTTGCTTAGAAATCAGATTGTATTTCTCAAGCATCCTCGAGAATCCTCGAGAAATTAAAGTACCCGCGACTTTCGGGCCGTGCCTACTGGAATTTTACGGATTCTGACGAACTTTTAGCCGGTCCTGAGAGCCTCGGCTCAGACCTATTGGACTTCTACTGTATTTATTATAAATGAAATTTATAATAATTTTCTTAAACTCAAGTTTCTCGAGACGTACCGTAATTTATCGAGAACTGCGAAATAAGCAATTATAAAGTTTCTCGAGAAATTCCCGAGAAAGAATTGTCGCGTAGGAGCACCAGTCGAGGGCCCTTTGTATGCAATTTTCGCGCTCCCTGCGCGGAAAAATTCGAAGCAAAAAAAAAAGAAAATAAAAAAAAAAGGCACAAGTCTTTGTACCCGGTCGAGCTTTCCAAGCCGGGCGCCACAATTAAACGCGACGACCGCGTTGAAATCGTTACGTGTACGTGGAGCCAGTGTAACCGTGAAGCGTGTGCCACGTAACCTGGCTAATGTGGCTCGAGCACCTTCATCGATAATCACCGCCAGCCCGTCGGGAGGGACAAACCCTTCAAGTAGCCGCTAAGTGTTCGGCGGGAGGGGATAAAAAGCTGCAACACAGCGCTAATAACGTGCATTATTAATAAAACTGGCAACGATCTCGAGATCGATCTTACGGCACACCGCTTTTGTCATGCAACGCTGTGTGTCTGGCTGACAACGTGCTCCACGGGCAAGAAAATATTGTGCTCTCACGCCTCAAAGATGGGCAAACTCGAGAGCGTACTCGATCCGTTGTACTCAGTCGCTTAGCGTTCGCAGACATATCTTCCTTTTATTTTTTTTTTCAAACTATCGACCGAGGGCTAAAAATGAGGCCGCCTTTTTTTCTCTCGGCTCGAGAAACTTCGTTGGACGTTCGATGCGACGGGATTCATTTTATGGACGGAAAAGTTCGTCGGAGGCTCGCGAACCGGGGGGTGACAGTAGACAGGGGAGAGGGGAAAAAATGGTAACACCTGAAGACCCTTTGAACTGCAACATCTCGCAGCAGGAAACGCCCCAGGCCGAAGACTTACCGTGACAGAAACTTTCCAGACTACCCGTTTGCCCGCGTACGTAAAACGCCCCCCGCGATACACAAGTGACTCAATTAAAGCAACCAACTTCCAGCAGAGAAGCTGAAGAACCGGCGAACAAACAGACGTGTCGGCGAGCACTCGTAAAGTGTACAACCGCCGACGTGTCTGTACACAGCCACCGGCCTTCGCGGGTAAAACGGATTTCTGCGGTGCTCAGCCTCCTTGGCGGGCTTGACGAACAACGGTGATTAAATTGACGACCTTAGATTCAGAACGATGACGGCGCGAGGCGAAGTAGAATGGTGCGCGCCGTGGTCAGACGTTAGGTCCGCGATCTTAATGAAATTCTTCCACGGTTTCGAACGATAAAAACTTCAATTGTCTAATGAAACGCCTGTTATATGTTAATTGCTTCTAAGCCGTTTAATCGCCCCCCTCCCCCCCAGCAAATGCCATTTCAATTAGTGCAAATGAAATTCGCCGAGAGAATGATTGAATTATGTCGCGCAAATGGAATTTCTAGAGCAGTACCACGTGTACAGGTAGATTTACCGAGCGTTACGTCGCAGAGTGGCAACCGCGCCTGTTAACTTTTACGAACAGCCAAGCGCGAAGTGTATTCTTCGGACAGCTGCGAACGGGACAACGATTAATAATACCCCGCGAAAGTACAAGACGGCATTCGAGAGGAAAGACTCAGGAAAGTAAACGGTGGTAGCTAGTAATGGAGGCAATTGGACTCTCTTGGCCATCGAGCATCGAAACGTACGCGGCGATCCATTAGGAATAACGAGAACGGCTCGGGCATGCGAGGCCGCGCAGTTCGTGGCTGCTTTAACCATTTATTCGGAATTTCTGGGTACCGTTGTTCAAAATTCCAGGCCGCTTCCGTTACGGCGCGTATTAGCCTGCACATGGCTGCGCTAGTCGCGTGGACACACGAGAAACTCGTACCTGTCGCGCGTGCTCTTAATTGGATTAATCGCAAACAGAAAGCTATCTGACCATTACGAACGAGTGCATCGACGCGCGGGGCCCACCAGGCCGGTGGTCTGCAATTTAATTTACAGTTTCCGCAAAAAATGTAAACGCGCGAGCTCGGTATGCATTGTATCTGGCGCGCCTCGAAGCAGCCGATAGTCCAGCCTCGTTGCGCCGGTGTGCCGTGATTTTAAGCGGAACATTCGAGGAAACGCGAGACGAGGGACACGTGTGGACGCATCGTGACGCGACGTAACGTCGTCCAATATTAGTCCGACCGATCGACCATCCAGCGAGCTCGATAAGAACCCGTTCGTGCAACTTTGACTAGTGGCGTAAGCCAATATGTCGGCAGCCGCGCGGAAGGTAGCGCGGCCCGTGTGCGATCAGACTCCAACAAGTAGTATGGGTAGGCGTGCGACGCGACCGAGCAAAGTAGCGTAGGCAAACGCAAAGTTGTACCATCGATACTGGTAGGACGCGTCGAACGACGAGACGTTCGAGCGAAACTCGAGCCTCCTCTTGCCTGTGTCGGTCTCTATCGATATGCCAGACGCGAATAACGCTGTTAACCGGACTAGCGGCGCGAACCGGCAACGCGAAACGGTGAAACGAGAGCTGCGAAAGAATTTATCATTCGTTTAACAGGCCCGTGCGCCGCAGCACCATCGTTCCCCTCCATATCGCCGAAAAAATACGACCGGGCTTTACGCGCCGATCGCCGCGCGACGATCGCACGAAATCTGAGCGTGATTAATTACACGCTCGTGGCAACTTTTCCGCGGTCACGCGCATTTTTCCCGGAATAGCGAGCGGCGTCGTTTCCAAAGTGTTTACTGCGAACATCGATCATTGGAAATTAGATGGATCACCGTGCAATATCTTAATAGCTCGACCGATCACGAACCGAAGGACTTTCTGCACACGTCAGAACAAATCCGGTTGTTCCTCGTACTTATCGTACGTGAATTCCATTAATCAGCTAAATTAACAAGGCCACCGAAGGATCAGCCAGAGTGGCGAGGGAAATATCGAGTGATTAATTACGCCCGCGTTGCACCTCGCATTTATCACGAACCCGTCCGCGAGGTCTACCGTGCCCCTTTGAATCTCGCCAAACAAAATGCCGAAACTTTCGGCCCAATGATCGAAACTGTTCCCCGGCTGCCAGGAGGTGAAGAGAATTTCCACTTGGAACACGACGGTCCTTCGTAACCCTCGGACAAGCATAGGGATTCGCAGTTAGATCGTCGGAAATTAGCAGGATTGCCGTACGAACACTTAACACGATTGATTCGCTTGAACACGGCTATTCGGCCGAAGGACTTCCGCTCTACCTTACCACAATCCCCCACTTTTCTCTCTCCGCAACACCACCCCCGATCCTTCCTTCGCCCGTTGGATATCCTCGAAGGGGCCGTAGCAGGAATATCCGGGAAACTGGAACTCCGGATTCGCGAAATTGCTCGCGCAATTACGCTCCGCGATCCTAAACATTCGGGGCGACTCTTATCGTCCGAGCGATAGTCGGTGCGCGATAAATTACTTGAAAACGAATTTCCGCCGCCCTTAGACCGTTATTATCGGCGAGCACCAACGAATGGTTTTTCTCGATACCGAAGTACAACGCTCGAAGCAACACCGCAAGCCGCGCAGAGAGACAAGAAAGTACAACGTTCGCTCGTTTACCGGCCACGAGAGGGTTCTCCTTTAAAAGGTTTTTTCGCCGCTAGTCAGGGGAACAGCGGCGAATTTCGAGGGTAGCCACTCCTCGAAGTCCCCGAACGGCGTTGCTTGGTTCGCCACTTTTTAGCCGGTGCGCCTAACTGGCCGTCGCGTTCCAACCCGCTCCACCGCGATATCCTGTCGACCAGCGTGACGCGGTCGGGGGCGAAAAAAGGACGCGGAAAACGGAAGGAGTAGAACGGCAGAGGGGGGACGGGGCCAGGGGTAAACGCATTTAGGTACACACGCGAAGTTGGACGTGCACAAACATGCGCTTAGACCACGCATACACGCGAGCCCGGCCGTATAAACAGACTAGACACACGAAAACCGTAGGACACGCGTATCGACGGGCTCACACATTTTCACCTGCCCCGGTCGATACAGCTCGTGTGTCCCTCGTCTGCTTCCGTGTACTCGAGCCGGCGTCACGCTGGAGTCGCTTTGCGAATCGCGCGGTCCGCTCTCGTCCGTGAATCCGAGAATTATTTTAACGAATTAATTTACCGCTATTAACGTTTCCCACCGGCCGTATTATTACTCCCGTGTACCTCTCGGCGGGGCCAGAATCGTAACGGAGAGAGGAAGCGACGTTTCATCTAATTGCGTGCGAGCCGCGATAAAATTCTGCTCCGCGAACGACCAGGCGCGGAATTACCGCGAATTATACACAATAACCGTGCAAATGGTATTTTATTGGAACGATTCTAAACGAAACACCCTTACCCCGGGCCGCTTCTCGCGTCGCGAATCCCCGCGAGATACCTTCCGACCACGGCGACGACGCGGGACCGTCGTCGTAACTCTCCCGGGATTTCAATTAAATTTCCCTAAATTTGATTTAATATCGCGTGCCCGAATTGCTCGCCTCCGCTTTCTTCGCGGTCGTCGCCCGTCGGCCCATTAAACGCCGCGTTACGCGAACGCGTTATTTATTTATTTGCACGGCGCACGGTAACGTTAACACGTGGCCGTCGTTTCACGCGAGAGACCCGGCCGCGTTAATGCCCGCGACCACCGTTGCCACCAAACGTGGCTGCCGTACGACCCTGTTTCCGTAACAATTTTTCGCGTCACGCACGCCGTCGGTCTTTCGTATCTCGGGACCTGGCGACAATTGACAAACATTCGGCGCAACAAGCGCTTCGTTACGAGCGTCGAAAATGATACGAAGGCGGACGAACGAGGCGCAGCACCATCGACCGGTCCAACGAAAATAGAACAGCCCGACACTTATCGCCCGCCGTTTCTGTAACGAGCGCGCGACGAAGAGGGTGCGTTGCCCGCGGCAGCTGTCCGCAAATTATTGGCGACCGATCGGTCCACTAATTACTCGACCGAGCCGTGTTTTAAATGCCGCACCGTTGCGAACGATTTCCGTCGTTAACCGGGGCAAAAAGGGCACCGCGACGGGACCGCGGCTACTCCTCTGCCATTCGTCGCGCTAATCGTACCCCGATCCAGCGACGGGGGGTGGGGGAAATAATTCGAAATCGCCGTCTGCCTGGTGTTAAGCCCGATAACAAATTTCGCGGACCCCCGGAATCCGCCTGTAATTGGCGAGCCCGCGAGATTCAACCGAAGAGCGCTGCTACCAAGATAAACAAATTAGGATCCACGGATCCAGAATACCTTCGGAGGGCATATCGATCGAGGAACGTAACGAGGCGAAAGTAGGGGGTGGATCGGCCACGGTGTACGCGAAGGAGAGAACGGTCGGGTTAACCAGGAAATTGCGAGGCACACACAAAACTCCACTGCACGATGGAATCTTAATTCCACGAGCGCCCAGAGTTGAATTCGTTTCGGCCTGCCCCTTCCGTCCCTCCTCGTTCCTCTCGCCCACGTTTCCCCGTCTCTCCCTCCGCGTTGCCGGCCGTCTTACCTCACCCCCCTGCTTTCCTTTTCAACCCACCGGCCCTCCACCCCCGTTCTAACCCCTTCTACTCTCCGTTTCTCCGAGTCTCGCGCGTCTTATTCTCTCTCTTTCGTAATTAGGAAGCAAACAGGGCGGCGGTCTTGCCAAGTTGGCGGAGTCGGAGATGAAACAGCAGTTTCCGTCCGCCTATTCTTCTTCCACCCCATCTCTCTCTCCCTCTCTCTCTCCCTCTCTCTGACATCAACCCCGCACTGACGTTTTTCTGTCGCTCGACCACCTGACTCGCCCCTACTCGCCTTCGTGTGTTCGCGGTCCGGCCCCGAAAGGGCAACAACGATATATCTCGGTGCCAAATGCAGTCCAGTCTTCAAGGTGTTTCGCGCCTTCTTCGCCGTTTCCACGTTTTTCCGGCACCCTCTTCCTCGGGAATCAACTCGGCGAGAAAGTCGTATCGACCTCGAGCGCGGCCGAGCTTTTTGCCACCCGCCGAAGGACCGTCCCCGTCGCGCGGATGTTTTTCCGTCGACGGACTCGCGAAAAGTCGCGGAAACCGGCGTTTTTCGCCGGGTTGAAATATTACTCGTCTTTCTTCTCCCCCCCCCTGTTGGCTGCATATATTAGACGATACACTACCGACTTGTTATTTCCGATATTTTTGTCTGGCTGGTTCGCGCGCCGCGAGGTTTTTCCCTCCCCCACCCACGAAATTTCTGTTAATCATGCGATCCTTCAGAATTGCCCGCGATTGCTTCGGACCCGGCTGCAAAGAGATATCGTTCGGGGTCATCCAATCGGTGTAATTGCCGCGGTACGGTAATACAATCGAGAGCTCGCGGGCCAGGGGCCGCTCGTTTTTCTCCAACGAGCGAAAGCCATCGCAGTAAATATCCGAGCGAGTTGCATCGTAACGAATTTTACAGGAGGCGATCGACGGAAGCTCGTCGGCGCGGAATCACGGCGCGTTCAACTCGTTTGCCTGGTTAATAATCCGTCAGAATTGATCGGCGCGCGTTTCGCAACGTAAATCCTGTTACGTTTACACGAACGAAGCGTGTGCGTAATATTATTACACGGGCTAAGAATGTGTTTGCGCGGGATTAAAATGGAGAAGGGAGAAAAAGGGGGGTGAAATATATTGCGTCAAAAGCGCCGCTCTTTTTTCTTCCTTCTTTTTGTGCAGAAAAAAAAAAAAAAAAACGTCGGGGGCACGGACGGCCGTCGACGACCGGTCGATCGATTCCGCTCCCGCAGAAACTGCACAGCCGAGATTGCAAATGACATCTGCAATTGCAGCGGGACGCGCGAATCCGAAATATCCGCGAATCGCTCCGCGAGATTCGCCGCTTTCGAATTAATTATTTGCTCGTAACGCGCGACAACGAACACCTCGTTCTACCGTGTCCGAATTTCTCTGTCGCCGGACGCTGCACGAAAGCCGCGTCGCGTCGAAAAATCGGGACGCGCGTGCCCGCGAATGTCCAACGCCGTTTTCGAAGCGTAACGCATTGCCCGGCTCGTAATCCGGGCCTCCTTGCGGCTCCAAGAAGCTCCGAGCGTCTGTTCGATAATAATATAAAGCTAAACCCGCCCGTCGGAGCGGGTAACCGCGAAAGTTTTCGAATAACCTGTCCCTATCTGACCAATTCGCCGGGCGACGTTGCAATTAACAAAAAGTTTCCGTTAAGAGGAGAGAAACTGGAGCATCGAAATGGCAATTTCCCGGCGGCTAAGAGCGAGCAACCTTTGCTTCACATTATTTTGAATAAGGAACGGTGGGCGGGAGGCGGGCAATCCATTTTCCTCGCCGCAGTCCCCCGGGATACTCTATGGAATTAGAGGATCCGGAGGTTCCCTGGCGGCGCGATACAGTTGCGCCACGTTTATACATGTAGCAGCCTGGTAGACAGAAGGGCGGGTGCACCTTCTGTCGAGCCACCGCGAATGTAATATCTTAAAACGCCGTCCCGCCTAACTGACGAGGAAACCCGATATCGTGACGAATTACACGTAGAATAGCGACTGGCGTTCCACGAACAGACCGCGTCGCCCCGACGTTCTCGGTCCGCCGTTTACTCGCCGTGGAAACGGAGATGTTTGAAGTCCCGTGGCTCTCGAAACCGTGTCGCGCAAGGGTTACGGTCGACCAGCCGAAACGTGCACGCCTCGTGGCTCGCTGGTGAACTGAAATAGTTTGAAATAAGGGACGTATCTTATCGTTAGGATAGCGAATCTGTGCGTGGCACTCTTCGAGCGACTCGAACGTACATTTGTATAACCCTCCTTTCCGGTTAGAATTATGCTCCACCTGCGTCGTGTTATTCCGCAGTGTCGTATTAGCACGACGGGAAAATGAATCTCGGTACGTACCTCGGCGCGTTGTCTTTGAAGAAGCGTTGGCTCGCGATCGCGTATCGATTGCCCGTCGAGGCGTTAGAAAAGTCGCTCCGCCGTTTCGCAGAGAATCGCCCCGCCGGCTCGTAATCAATTATCGATGATTTATCGACAAACGGAGGCCGCGCTCGTAACAGCGTTTACGATACCAGGCGGCATGTCGAAAGTAGCGAAGCTATCGATGGAAATATTCAACAAACGGGATCAATTACTCGGGATCCGGACCTCGCGTGGTTCCACGGTAATTAAGTTACCGCGACTCCGTCGTCCTGATCTCCGGCACGGAAAAATGATCCCCGATATCGGAGGATTTCGTTAAAGCAAATCGGATTTGCCCGTGACGCGATGGCGGTGCCCGGAAAATTTGCCAATCACATGCCTCGTTAATGAAAGTCTCCCGGCGCCTGTTTATCCTGCGGAACTCGAGGCACGAGGGTAAACGTCTTACGTCGGGCCTGTAATATCGCATAGGATGATATCCGGATTAGCAGCTGCCTCCACGGCCGTAGTATATTACGCTTAGCCGGTTGAGCGGCAAACGACTGGCCCAGGAAAAGTTAAACGAAACGAAATTAGAGGATTGAGTCGCCCGATCCCACGGGAGAGGCCAGGAATTGAAAATGCTTCGGTGGAAATCCCGAAGAAGCAGATTGCCTCGAATTAAGAGGTTCCACGTTCCCTTCATCGATCCGCCGAGATTCATCGCGCCGCCCGACCCCCGCCTTCCTCTTCCATATTCTCGTCGATTTTTAGCCGTTCGCGCGGCACGAGGAGTCGCGCTTCGCGAGATTGACGATAAAAGTGGAAATAAAGTTTTTAATACGTTTCCCTTTGACCGGACTATGTATTCGGCGACTCGGCCCAGCGGGGATTCCTGCTCCAGGAATGCCACGCGAAAACTTGAAATTTTTTAATTAAAATCGCGGACGACCACGCGACTTTTTCCCAATTCTTGAGACTCACCCCATTCGCCCCGCGCCGATTCACGCAGCTGCCATGCCGTTGAAAGGCGGCTCGTCTAACGGCGACACCGCCGCGCGACTAAACTCGCGGGGGAGAGAAGCGTTCGTATAAGGCTCGGAAGCCTCGGGAAAAAACATCCCAGAAGTTTCCTCAGAAAATAGATTCATTCCGCGGCTCTTTCCCCGGGGTCCGCGGGAATTCTTTACGCGAGGCGAATCTGTTTTAATTAAAATAGTAACGGCGACAGAAAGAGGGAACAGAAATTAGCCGTAAAAGCCAGGTTAATCTTTGTCGCTCGGGGGCTCGCCGTTGCGTCGGGCGTCCAGAAAGCCGACGTTTCACACGATATTTAGTAATTAGCCAAAGAAATTCGTGGTACACGCGACAAAAGGCGGAAATTCACGCGGGCTTAACCCGATTCGCCGTCGAGCCGTAAGACCGGCCTGCCGAAACCCGGCAATGCCCTTTTAATTAGAAACGGACGGGGCAAGAAGCGAAGCGGTGGACGCGGCGTGAATGCCCGAATTTACGCTAAAGACTAACGTCGGCCCGGCTCTCTGTCCGAAATTCTAAAGGTACCCTCGTCGCGGAAATCTGGCCGACCTCTCGCGCTCCCAGGTGAACGGGGTAAAAAGTGGATCTTGTTATGATTGCGCCGCGCTGCGGTTCGTTAAGTTAAACGCTCCGCGCGAACCCGACGTTCACGATCATTCGCGAGTCGTTCGCCGCGACGTTGGCCGTCCTGTTTGCTCGAGCGTTCTCGGCACAACGGAACGGTCGCCTGGAAATTATTGGAATTCGAAATCGCGAGTCCGATCTAGGGACGGCACTCGATAAAAGTTCCCCGCGGCAGTCCCTCGAATCGTCTGGAGAGGAAAAGGGGCCGGAGAGAGGGGCCGGTCGTAACGGCGACGCAAGAGAAATGAACTGTCTGGCGGGAATAGAAAAACGCGGCCGGTTCGATTTATATAAATTCATGGCCGAACTCTCTGGAGAGGGCGTAATCCAACGGTGCTCATGATCCTTATCGTTTGTCTTTGCAGAGGCTTACGTGAATCTGGGCGCGGCGCTGGCCTCGGTCGGACGCGGAACTGAAGCGGCTGCGGTTTTGCGGGCCGGTGCATCCTTGGACGGGTCCGGTCTCAAGGACAGAAGGGCACACGAAGCAGCCAGGGTGCAGGCCCTTCTCCAATTAGGCGCCCTCTACGCTGATCAGGGCAGGCTACAAAGGGCCCTCTCCGCGTACAGGGAGGCGCTCCACGCGTTGCCGGATCACTATCCACCTCAGGTCAGTCCATTTTCCTGCCCGTTACTCCATTTAGAGGAAACCGCCGCCCGAGGCAAGCTGAACTCTTTGGATCCCCTCGAAGGGACGGCGGGTACCTTTGAGATATGGTCTGGCCGCCGTCGATTAATTGTACCCGATCTGCACCGATTGCCTGCGGACATGATTCGACGATCGTCGTCAAATGTATTCGATGCAAATCGTTCGCCGTGACAAATATTTCACGCGATAGGAGGCGGACGCGTCTCGCAATTGTCCCCGACACAGCGGTCGAACACGAATTTCGCGATATTATCGTTCGTTTATCGTCGCTGTTTTGATTGCGACATTATCGCGGACTTCTTCGTTAAATCGAATTAGTAGCCGCGCGCGATCGGGCCGGATTGTATGTTTGCCTGTATGAATTGCAATTTTCGTAACTGCCCGCCGGCGGAAAACACGCGAGGATACCCGAGAGGGCTAATTAAATTCGCCGAAACATCGATCATAGAGTAAAGTGGCGGGGAAGCTAACTACGTTTTTCGTGAACAAAAGCAATTAACGTTTCATCGAGGCGTAAAAGAGCAGCCTCAAGTTTCGGCGTGGTTGTTGCGTCCGTCGCTCGAAGCGTATGCAAGTCGACCGCAAATATGATTTTCAGTCGCATCGTAAACCAAAATTAAAAATTTTAAGCTCGCCATAATCCTGAACCTCTGTTCCCCTTACCCAGCGTTCTACCCTTACCCCCTCGTCCCCCCCCTCCCCTTCTCGTAGGTCGCCTTGTCTTTTTTACAGCACCCGGGAAAAAACGCCGGCGCTTTTAACTCTTTCAATTTTCATTTAATCTCCGAGCGAATTTCCGTGCCAAAGCATCGCCAAAAGCCTCGCGCCTTCGGATACTTTCTGCGACGCTTGTGCTGGTGGAGAGTGGTAAACGCGTGTATCGAGAACGCTCCGGCCAGGTGCGAAAATGAAGTGCGTTACGCGTAGATTTTCACGGCTGAGAGGCAAAGTTTTCGTAACACGGTTACTGCTGTGCACAAGGCGTTACGTGCATTGTGCGGCGCAAGTATTGGAATCGGCAAGACAATTGCGGGAACAGAAATCCTTTCCGATTTCATGTCGCCGCGAATTAAAGAATTATTCCGTGTCTCGATGCCGCTTGGGTCGGGGCACGAGCAACCCTTTCAGCACGCGATCAATCCAGAAAGTGGCTGCTCCGTCACAGCTGCTAATTGCTTTCCAAGGTTAATTCGACCACCGGCAATTTCTGGCCATCGATCGTTGTCATAGCGCCATTACGTCGGCGCGGTCCTGTCAAGATTTACGCTCACCCTTACGTCGTAAATAATTTTCTACGCCCGCTGGATTGTTCTGTTCTCTCCACTGTCTCTCCCTCTCTCTCTCTCTCTCTCTCACGCATGTACACAATCTTTGCGTGTGTCTCTCCGTGCGATAAGGTTATCGAGCGCAACCTTCGATTCGGTTTTCCAAAAGAAATATTCAACTTTCACGGGCAGCAAGGCGACAAGAACGACTCAAGAAGCCAGCCCTTCGCTCCCGACTTTGACGGGGAAGAGAGAAGTTTGCATTTTTACGAGATACTCCAACCCCCCCGTTCAACCCCCTCCTCGTCCTCCATTCCGTCCCAGCGAGCCAGCAAGCCAGCCAAACCACGATGGCTCCGTGCTTTCTACGTGCTCGCAGCGTTTTGTTCAGCGCATCGTCGTGGAATTCCTGCGCGACAATTTATACGAAAAGTATTTTTCGCCTCTCTCTCTCTTCCTCTCTCGCTACACCCGTCCTAGACGCTGCATCGCGTCGTCGTGCACACGGTCTCCCCGTGTCTCCGTGTCTACGCTGGTAGCGTGAACACGCGAGAAATGTCGCCGCAGATGCGCCAAGAAAACCGGCTACGAACTGGAGCTTCGCTTCCGGTGGCCGTTGGAAAAGCGCCGCGTGCAGCTCTCGATGTGTTTCGGCCTCGTTAAAGCGACGTGCCGGCGACGATTCGCCGCGGAAAGAATACCCATCGTAAATATCGTTCGCGATCGCACCTACGACACCACGATATTTTCGTGGAGCACGGAGCACGGCTGCCGTTCGATTTTCACCGACGAAACGTGCGAAATCTGTCTTCGAAATTGCGCACGATTTCGTGCCGAGATTATGAAAGTTTAGCGGATCCCCGGCAACCCAGTTTCGGCAAGCTTTTCGAATCTTCCTGACTGCGGGCACTTGCACGCCTGTGCGTCCACGTCGAGTCGAATATCTATGGAACGACTCGGGCGAATGTCGAAACAATCTTACGGGAGAAAGTGACGCGCTCGCGTTTCGCCGGAAACCCTTTCTACTGGAAAACGTCGGGAATGGAGCGCTGTAAAATTTAATAAGCGCCATTTATATGGCAACTGGAATCTGGCGGTGTCATTGGTAATAATACTCGGTATCGATCAAACGATAGCGGGACAAACTCGTTGCGAATTGAAAAACGACATCGGATCTATGGCAAAACGCGATCGTGAAAAAAATTCCGGAGGTTGGATAAAAAAAAAGCCGAGGGGTAAAAGAGGTGATCGGAGGTGGTTTCGATTAATCGTCGAGCATTTCCGTGGGGGCGATCGGCGTGTTCCATTCGCGCCGTGCCGGCTGCGTGTAATTTTCACGGGGCCCGATGCCGATCCAATCATCGCGACGCGCCGCCGCATCGGAACGTGAAATAATTTGCGCCCGCGTCCACTGTAAAATACACCTGCGAAGCGGAGCACCACGGCGAGACTATCACGCCGGAATTTCACTGACCGCAATAGGCTGTAAAAGTTGCTGCAATGATTTGAAAAATCGCGAGCAACCAACCTGTCCTCGACAGTAGGCCCTGGAGGATTGCGCTTTTCTAGCACCTGTAATAAATCGAAAGCTGTGGAATTTATTATTCAAATAGTCTGTTTGTTTTTCTATAATTTACTGCCATGCACTCATGTCAAGTTGTTCTGTAGCGAAATGATACATTAATATATTAATAGCTTTCTTCGTAAAAGAAAGAAAATCTTAACACTTTTAATATCGGCGAAAGTAAGTTTCGATTCTTTTTAACCGAGTTATTAATATTAAAGGTGTCCAAATAGCGCTGAGAAGCGGGCTAACGAAATGGACTATATAAAAGCGTGGAAGAAGGTCTCTGCTACGAGCAAATGCGGCAAATTTCTAGTTAAACTGTATTAATAATTTATTGCCGCGCGGTCATATAGAATTTCAAGGACCAGCCATTGGATTCCTTTTTATTATTCACCGTGCATTGCTTTTATCATGCGCACGGTACATTACCTGCTAAACCCTATCTATCCTATGACGTTCCACGTTCGCGCTTCCCCTAAAATCGTGTCTACGATCATCGAATCCGTGGAGATCACGCTGGCACGTTTCCACGAAAACTTCTCTCCGCGCTCGCTTGATTCGTCTAATTGATTAAAACTCTTCTCGCCGACTACAGAATAGAATCCGAAATATTTGATAGCCGGGCAAATTGAAATTCCTTCGGCTCGAGCTTTTTGCGTCGAGCTTTCTCCCGCGGGGAACGAATCTGCGACCTGGTTCTGAGAGATCTCGTCGATGAACGTTGAATTCCGATTTCTGATCGATTTCGCGAATTTTCGACGAGAAGTTCGCGTATCGATGGCTCAACCAACGAGGGACTGAAAATCGAGAAACGTTTTCGGACGTGGCGAAAACACATAGTGAACGGTCTGGTCTCGGGTGACGTGTGTCTGTTGTCCGCAAAAATCATAGGTCGATGGCACGTGTGCATCTCCTATGGAAATCGGGGAAATTTCAGCGATCCTTGGAGGAGGGAACTGGACCTCGCGATAACGTCATCGGCCAAGGAATTCACGATGGTCGAGGCGACGAGATATCCCCCTCGAATCGTAACTTTAAATTGGCCAGCGAAGGGATATCAGTGGCTCATACGAACAGCCTCGCCGTCGACCATTTTTTTTTTTTTTTCGTTTCTTTCTCCGCTCTTCTTATAGTTCCACTTGCTATCCCCGAACCAGTTTAGGGAACTACTTTTCCCTGCCGTGACCAGTCACGGTACGCGATCCCATCGAAAACAAACGATATAATGCCGATAATACTTTGACAACGCGGAATGAAACGAGACGCGAATTAAATCCGGCCTTTCCTATCTCCGTGCAATCGGGGAATAAAATTTATCGAAACACCGACGAGTAATCCGTGAACAAATCGCACGATCGTTGTTTGCCGGCGCATTTATCCAGAATTGCGCAAGACAGCGGTAAACAAAAAACAAAAGCAGCGCCGTGGAATTTTCGTCCTGCCTCTACGCCGTCGGTTACACATTTAAAAGCTTCCAGTATCAAGCGCACGGTTACCGTTGCCGCGAGGAGAATTCACGTTTCACAGAGATCGCTGACAAACATGATAATTCGCCGTAGCGAAAGACGCACGGCAATAGGCGCGTACACGCGAGCCCAGCCATGTGCCAAGGGTAAACGTTAATCCTTTTTAGCGATCGCTGAATTACGATTCAGCCTCTCTTCCTCGTACACGCCCGTCCCGTAGTCGAGCACCGTCGCGTTGGCTGGTTGAACGCCGGCTGTTTCATAACTCATTACCGCGATTTAATTTATCGCCGCATTCGTTCGTACTTAGCCAGCAATTAGTCGTCCCTTGTAATTTACCGCTATTTAGTTACCAGGGGGGGGGGGATTTATTATCTTGTATCCAACGTCCGCGGCGAAGTTGAAATTATTCCGCGGACCGTGTTAGCGGAGGCTCGCGGGGAGAAAGAGCGTTTAACGAACGTCAAAGATTGCCCGTGCAATTCCGTCGAACGATGTACACCGGCGGTGATTTAATCCGTCAGACCCAGGGATTCTAACGGACCGGTAAGCGAATGGCTGGATTCGCTTCGACGGAAGAATCGACGCGACGGAAAGGTAGCGGAGAACGACGGAACAGACGGACAAGGGGGAAACAAGCCGGGGGATGGATAGACGAGAGACATCGTTAGAGAATCGGCGGGGTATGTTTCAGGGTCGACGAAAGCTCGGCGAACAAACGTCGTCGACAATCGGGGGTATCATGATAATGAGACAATGGACGGGGCAGGTTCTCGTACAGACGCGAACTATCGAGCGCGGTTTCTGGAACGACAGAAAAGAGCCGGGCCCTCGGCGAACGCCTGCACCGGCTCCGCTATCTATTATGCGCTCGTGCACTCGTAATTATGCGCCTCGCTTCTCGGGGATCGCAAAGAATTCGCGACCGTGCAGACAGCGGGCGCGGCGCGCACCGTTCCGCTCGCAGCTTCGCGAGACTTTCTTTCATTCCGCGTACCCCCTCGTTCTCGTGCTCTCGCGTCGGATAATAAATGTCCCGAAACGTCCTCGTAACTCCGAGCCGTCGACGACGTCGTAGCGACGCGACGTTCAGAGAGACGCGGTAGTCCCTGCCTCTCGTGCAAATGGAATTATCTCTTGACGAGTTTACACCGCCGCCTTGCGATGAAACGCCGTTCAATTAGCGAGCCGGAACTTGCAAAAGGGGCGGCTCGTAATTGTATCCCGGGCAGGAAAGAAACGGGGGGACGGTGGGTGGCTAGGCGATTTCTGAATTCTGACGTTCTTGATTAACAACTTCGCCGTTTCTTGGGAAAGCGAGGAAGTTCCCGGGTATCCGGATTAGCCGAACAGATGTCGGGACGATTTCGGTTGTCGATTGATTCCCGGATATATTTGCCGGAAACGCCAGGGAAGTTCTTCGATTTCGTTTTCGCTCTACGCTTTGCTGGAGGTCGCGGGGCGATCCGAGAAGCTTGACGATTTCGCGTTAATCCGGGATTCGGAATAGAGTCGCAGAATTCCGAGTGTTATTATCGATTCGAGTACCGAAGTTGTTCCATGGCGGAACGCGAAACACGGTATTTCGCGTACGGGAAAATAATTGGTCTGTCGATTCCGCAACACGCGAGACGAATCGATCCGAAAATTCCGTTTCCATCCTTTCGAGCGTGAAAGATCAATTGCGAGGAACGAACCGCTTCGACCAAGTTTTCGCCCGAATCGACGGCTAGCCGAGAAACAAAAAATTAATAACCAAAAAGTTTTCCCCCTTTCCATTCGCCACCGCTACGTGTGCACGGAACGATGCGTGACACGCGTCGATTTCGTTAATCAAGCGACCCTCCGTTCGCTCTCCCCTTTCCCTCGTGATCGTTCAATAAAAACGGGGGCGAGAATCATTATCGCTGTTCGTCTTCTGTTTGCGTCTTTTCCCCCTTGACGTTTCTCCCTGAGGTATCCGACGTTATTCCAGCGAAGGGACATTGATCAAGTCCTACGAAGAAGGATCAACAAATAATTCAGAGATTGCACTTTATTGTTAACGACTGGAGGGGTGCGATCAAATTTTCTACGCTGATTCACTGTCGCGGATTTGCCGCGCGGATCAGCTTACAAACTCGTGGGGAAAGTCGAAACAGGGCGGAAGAAATGAAAGCTTCTACCTTTTTTCTTTTTAAGCACAGTTTCCTGTCCAACATAAAGGATAAAGGTTTCAGCTTTAATGCTACACCTGCTCCCGAAATTATTTTACCAACAATAACTTTCGCAACTCTTTGAAGGGCCCGCCGCCTACAGGAATTAATTAACGATTAATAAATACAATCCACAATGAACACGCCGGGAAATCGCAATATCGGGCGGGCATTGAGGACGGATTCCAGCTTCCCCATCGGGCTACCCCATCGGCTGCTCCTTTTGTCCGAAAAAGAAGGGCCGGTCGTTTTATATGTCGTTTTAATAACAGAGGGCCGCTTTGTGCCGCGTTGTTTGAGTGGCTAATTAGGTGCTTGCGACCCTCCGGCCGGCACACAATGCCGCTCGAGGTAATTTCGCGATCCCTTCCACTTTCCATACACCCTCTGGCCACCCTTCTTCCACGATCTTTCCCCGCTCTGCACGCTGCACGCGTGTATACCCTCCAATCTCCATTTCGTTCGTTCTTCTATACTCCATTTCACCGGCCACGGACCTAACTTATCCCACCCCCACTTCAATGGATTCCATCCCCCACCCCCCGTTCCGTCCCGTTTCGCAATTTCGCAAGGAACGCGACCTTCCCCGTGCATCCCCATTACCTCCTAAATTTGTCGGGAGCTCGTCAAATCCCCCTGAAATTCCTTTTTCTTCATACTGTATTCCCCAGCTAAATCCTTGACAACCGTGGGACCAGGAGATTCACTTTTTCCGCCATTTCGCCGCCTTCTGCTGTCTGATTGGCAACGAAACCAAGAATAGGACACGAGGCGACGGGAGTTGGAAGGGAAGATCGTGGAGCCCAGAGGCAACGATACGGGATGATTTTTCTTTCTTTCTTTTTTTTTTTTTTTTTTTTTGCTCCCCCTATATCGATGAGACGTCTTTGAGAGGTCGACCGGCCTCGAAATGATAAAATCGAATGTCACGTTCGTCCTGCCCGCGTCTCAAACACTTGGGGATGAATACCCTCGGGAGGGAAACCACGACGGGGAATATTCGCAGCCGTGCTATAATATAGCCGATAATGTTCCATTCCAACTGCCTCCTTCTTTTTCTCGCCGTTCGATAGAGTTCTCCGCTCCCCGGGGACACCGTCGTTGGGTTTTCGTGAACGATTTTATAAACCGAAACCAGATCCGCCGGTATTCAATGGAAGCGCGAATGGAAAGGAAGAGGCTGGAAGACGGTGGGGCAATTTCGCGGAGATGCCAGGACGATTAAATCGGAACGCATTAGCGAACGATAATGCGGAGAAGCGGGTTCAATTTTTTTCCCTCCCCCCCCCCCCCCCGTTTCAACCGCCGTCTTCCTCGGCAAGTGTAGGAAATTCCGACGAACCGTAATTTCGGAGGGACCCTTTGATTCGACGCGACAATGTACAATAACTCCGACGATGAAAATACGGGAGCGTTCGAGAAAATTCGACCGCAATTTCCTCGTAAACGATCCCGTCGAATTTAATGGCCGGAGTGTCACAAACGGATGGTCCTCGTGATCAAACGTTCACGGACTTCCAATGTGTGCGGAACCGCGTCTCGTACGTTCATCGCCGTATTCCCAACGCGAGTGTATCTACTCGAATTTTCGTACGCCTCGACGGACTCCGCGCGCCCGGTGATTAAAACGCGACCACGGGAAGAGACGATGATTCCGCGGCGAAACGTGGAATCGAGCGTTTTGTTCGGCGAAAATACTGGAACGAGTGTAACCCGTGGTACACATACACGGAAAAAGTTCAAACACGCAAACAAACGTGTGTTCGCTGGGCAAATTATAAAAACACCGGCGAAACAGGGGCATCGTTCGCCTCCTTTGTTTTTCGCCGCGTAAATGAGCATGCCGCGCGTGTTCATTCATGAATTTCTTTCACAGACGTTGCATCACCGAAGCTCGCGCGGCTGTAGGGAACGAAGGGGCAGGCTCTTTAACACTTGGCCAAGTGTCCGGACGCGTGTAATCGTTCTCGAGACATCTTTCTAAAACGTCACGGCGATTTGGAAAAACCGCCGGCGAAGCCCGGATATCCAACGGATCCTAAGGGTCTGTTAAAACCCTACCGGAGAAGCTTTTAAATTACACAGCTCGACCCATTTCGAGCCGGCTCGAACCGCGATCCAGCTCAGCCCGTTCGCTAACCAGGCTTCGCCGGTTTTTGTGTGCAATTTTAATTTTAACGCGAGCCATTCGCCGGCGGCTTGGTACAGCGGCGCACTTTAATCTTCCAGAAGAACGTCCATTGTACGTCCCTCCGCCGCTTTTTCTCCCTCTGTCCTCCTTCGTTACCCGACACCCGCGCCGACCAGAACTTTTGGACGCGCGAGATCCCGGGGAGACCGCGAGGCAACGGCTGGAAAGCGGCGAGGAAGAAAGGAGGACGATTCGTTTCGGGGCCAGGCCGCGCCGCGTTCCTCCACTCGCGCGAATTAAACACTTTTGCTTTTCACGCGACCGCGTACAGCAGCACCCTTTGTCCACCGCGGTGCCGGTGATTCGTCCGTGTTGCCTGAAACTCGGTCGTCGGCCCTTCGAGCAACGCGAAAGGGGGAAGAAGACTTTCGCGCACCGAGCGCCGCGCAATTCAAAGGCTACGTCGAAGCTTTCTTAATACCGCCGTCTCATCTTCTTCCCCTGGTTAACTCGCCGCTGCGCCCCTCAGCTCGTTCGCGAATCGCTCGCGAGAGTATTAGAAACGAACGCCGGCACGAAACCGAGACATGTTTTTAAGTAATGAAATCCTCCCGGTGAAAGCAACGTGGCCGTTCCACCCGCGCCGGTTCGCTTATTACGCCGCGGCAGCTCTTCCATCCGCGAGCTTGTTCTTGCTCGCCGGCGAGATACTTCGGAATTCAATGGAACAGGTATATGGGAAATGGAACGACCTTCGTTCGAATGGACAGCTCGAATCCTTATCGAGGCCGAAGGGATCCCCTCTCAGGGGTTTACGTTTAATAAAAGTTTGATCGGCCGAACTTGCGGGGGAAACATTATTGCCGGAAGTGAACGACCGGTGCGGGTACGCGCGTGCAGGCGACCGAAAGAAGTTCGTACGTGTACTTCTTGCCCTTTTTTGCGGAGAAGCCGAAAAATTTTACGTCCCCCGGAATTGAGAAGAACGGCTGGAAACTCATTCTCGTTGACCAGTGACAGGCGTCGGGCCGCGCGACCGTTGCGAAGTCACGTCAGTCATATTTTCCTCGTTCAACGGGATTCGAGCGCGTCTGATTAAGACCGTCCGTATCTACTGCAACGTTAACTCGATCGACAGCCGGTCCCAACAGCTGCAAAAAGTTACTCGACTGCCGCGGCACCCGTTTCCAATACGACCTCGGACGGCGAAAAATTCTCGAAGTTTGCGTCAGATGGTGTCGAAGGTTGAGGGCGTGGGAGGTCGGTTCGGTCCCTGGGTGGAACAAAAAAAAAGGGAAACAAAAAACGAAAGAAGCGGACACGAAGGTTTTTCGCGACCAGCGCGGCACCATCTTGTGGATTAGTTTGGCCGTCGCTGGAACAACGTAAAAATAATCGCACACGGCTTTTCCGTAGGATATTTTCCTGTCCCATAAAACCATAATTTCGCTCCCTTCGTCTCTCGTTTTTCCCGCGTTACTCCGCTCGTTTCCACCGCCATCCCCCCTCCCCTTCGCCCTCCTTGTCTTTCTCGTTTTCCGTCTGCAAACTGAAAACAATTCCGGGCGGTTCAATTTCCTTCCCGTGCAATTGAAGGAACGGGAGGGAGATAAAAATCATCCCGACAGCCGGAGGAAATTTAATTTCACGGGAACGATGTTCAAAGTATCGCGATACTTAAGAGTCTGACCCGGCCAGCTGTACCGTTGGCACTCGGGATCGAGAAACAAAATCGTTACTCGCGAACCGGCGTCCGCACGGAAACTCGCGATCGGTAACGGAGTCTACGTCGCCTCGTTCCCCGAGGTCGATCTATCGAGGTCGTGATAGAAAAAAAAAAAGAAAGGGGTACACCATTGCCGAAGCCATCGTTCCAAATCGACTGCGAAGTCTCTTCTACGAAATTCGACAATCTCGTTGCGTCGACGAGAGACACGGAAGGCACGGCAGGAAATTGGTATTCAATTAACCGAACGATCGTTTCGACGAAGATCGAGTCAATCGAACGGGCGCGGATCGCTCCGCGCGAACGTATTATTTTCAACAAGAAGCCGGCAACATTCCAGGTGGCGGGGACTACGATAACTCGTGGAAAAACATTCGTTATCGATTTCTCGTCAACCGGTGGACGAAGGTGAAATGAACGAAGAAATCGTCCTGTCGAAGAACAGGCCGTAAGCTCCTGGAGACCGATGAAGGTTCGGATCGTAGCAAAAATAGACGGGCAAGGGATGGATGTGGAAGACGTCGGGGTAGGGGGTAGAAAGGAGCAAAGGTTGCTCGGGTCCTGGTGAAATTTAGTTCCCGAAACGAGGGTCTAATCGCTGCCGCGATATCTCTCAGGACTTTACGACGTCGTCCATGTACACGTGCGCACACGTACAGTAACACGCGCACGTGTGTACATGTACATGCACGTCGCAGAACCTGGTGTTCGAACGTGCACAAAGGGACGGGCAACACGCGGGACCGTATACGTGCACGCCAGACGAAGAAATACAAGCGCGAACAAACATCTCGAGAAAAGTATAGGTAGGGGAGTAAAACATCACCGGCAAGATTACAGCGGAGTTTCGCCAGTTTCCGATGTTTTATCGCGATGACCCCCCAGGTCGCGTTTCCCCAGCAGAGTCCAGAAGGCTGGCTGGCTACTGGCGTGGAAAATCGGCGGACGAAACTTTGGAATAATACGCTAAGGAAGCATACCCTCCCCTCCTCGGAGCAGCGTCCGACGAAGAAAACGATTATCGGGGAACCGTGATTCTCGTCCGGGGACGCGTTCCACTCGTGGAATTTCATAGCCGTCCCGGTGGCTCGATAAGTCCCGCGAAAGAAGGAGGAGAAAGGGGATGCAAGTTTTCAGCGTCGAGAGGGCGGCGTGATCGATTCGGCCGAAACGAAACGGCGAGTCTTTTGATCAAAACGGAACAGTCAATCTCTGGAGCGTAGGAAAGAAAGGAAATGAAACGCGTCGATGACGATCGATTAACGTGTCTGAAGGCGACGATTTGGTCGTCGTTCGCGACCACCCCCTCCCTTCGGTGACCTGAATTCACTTCCGTCTTATTCGCGAGAGAATGCCACCGGCTCTCCTCCGTCGAATCTCCTCCTACTCGCGGGGGAGGATGATTTACGAGCGCCGCTGATAATTACTTTCGTTGCGTTAATTTTCGACTCTGATTAAAACGTCGCGCTGAATCGGATAACGGCGGATAAACGGGTTGGAAAAAATCGCCTGCTCGCCGCAGATAGCCGACGCTTACCTACGTATCATCCGGTTGATCTAGATTCCCGCTAAATTTTTAAGTGGATTCTGTCGTCCTCGTGGACTTGCAGAATTATCCCGCGACTGTTTCAGGCAGGAATCAGGATAAGGCGCGTCGAACTTTTTCTTTCAAATGTTGCGCCCCGTTTGTTGCAAGCAATGAATCGGGAAAAGCATAGAATTCGTCGTAGAAAAGAGCACGGAAAGCGATTAACTTGAAATATTCATTTGAAAGACATTATCATAATCGTGGAACGCGAAGCGATGCTATTAACAGAATATATCGATGACGAGTTCGACGATCATTTCTTCGACAACTTGACATAATTTAAAGGGCAACTCGGTTAAGTGCAGCGGTCAGAAGAAAGTTTCGCAAAGACGCAAAGACCTTTTAGCCGCGGCAGAACTTTTAACTACTGGCCGAGCTCATTGTTTTCTTTTTTTCTTTTCTGTTTTTTGTTCTCCCTTTCACCGTTAGCTTTATGACGCGAAACTAGATGCAATAAACATTCTATTTCACTGGCCTCGTTATCTTTGCCTTCCCTTTTTTCTTCACAACTCGGGGGCCGTAAATACTTCAACTTTAATAAAAATTCGAGCTGACTCGAAATAAAACTTCGACAAACGCGGCGGAATTAGTTATCGAGTTTGCCGCCCAGAAACTTGCCCTCCTCCTTCGCCGTTCCAGGTGCACAGACTTTTTACCCAAGTGCCATAGCCCCCGGATATCAACTTGTTTTAGCAGCTAGCGCGATCTACTCTCTCGCCGCTTTTCTGATAATTCGCCGAAAGAGCGTGGATCCGGATCGCGATCGTTTAATTCGACAATCTCAGTCGAGGGCGCGTAGTAATTTTAATAAAATCCTCCACGCGAGACCGCAACGGAGGGTGGCAAAGTACGGGCAGAGGAGAAACGGCGAATTTCCGTGCGCCCCGAGGGAGGAACTCGGTTCGATACTGTGTACTATAATTCTACACGGGTAACGCTGCTCGAATTGAAGCCTGAATGGGCCTCCGCCCGCACGTCAATCGGATCGCGGACAGAAATTAATCCATTCCCTGCGTACTCCTAATCAACCGTCTGATTATTCGTTTGGCATAGCGAATCGGCCCTCTCTCGGTTTATAAAGGATCGTCTTCGGGGGAAATTCGAATCATTCGGAACGATCACAGCTCCAGACATTCGTTCCCATGATTCTATCGCTCCTCGTTCCTCCGGTTCTTTCCTAGCCGAGTTCGTTCTCATTGTTCGCGACTCGAGGCCGACGTTTCGCACGTTTCGTCCCGCGAAACTTAAGCGAGGGTAATCGATTCAACGCGACCGAGCACACCGTTGGTAAATTTTGAATCGCTCCACGAGTTCGGCCAGGTCGGACAGCTTTCGGTGCCAGCCGCATTGTTTGCGTCGAACCACGACGTATTTATCTAATGTAAATTTAATACAAGCCATTGCGATGGCAAATTCGAAATAATTTTCGAAAGTTTCGTTCAGCTCCCCCTCCCCCTCCGCATACAGTTTGATCAATTTTCCCTTTCCGCGAATATTGTTTATTCTATTCGAGCGTGTGCAACCGCGTGCCCGCGTCCGACTAACGCGAATTTAATGCAACTCCACTGCGGAATTAATTCGAAAATTACCATACGCGACCGCCGCACCGCGGCCCGCCGGGCTGCGTTTTCGTTGGCTTTTCACCGGGCAATGCCGCGCAAGACCCGGAAAAACGGATAGGCTGGTATTGGTTTTCAATCCGGATAACGAATACACTTTGCAGCGTGCCAATATTAATTGCGCGAGTCTCGAAAATGTATTCAATTACTTGTCCGGCCGTTTCCCCCCGATGGAAAAAACGAAAGATCGGGGAACGCGAAACAGGCGGAAAGGTTCGCGGGGGACAGATCCGCGGTGGGAAATTAACGATGATGAAAGGGGGACCGCGATTCGCCGCGCTGGCAGAATATTACCAGGATATGAAACGTATCTGCGCGGAAATCAAACTTTACAGCCTACGCTAACAAAACAAGGATTTAAAGCCCGACGGGACCCGGTTGTCCATATAATGGAGCCGAAAAGAGCATCCTTTGTTATGAACTCCCGACGGAAATTGAGGCGATTAGCGGCGGAAAATACGGTTCGCGATTAAATCGATCGGCGGCCGACGATGGGAGAAAAACGGGGGATCATTAGCGCGCTGGAAAGGAATCGTCTTTCTGTGACAACGCCAGACGGTACATTTCTTTGACGACGCGACGGGAAAATATTGCGTCCCATCGGCCCGATTAATCGTTGACCTTATTCGACGAATCTTGCCCCGGATCTTCATCCGCGTCTCACGAATTATCAATCGCACAACCTTTCAATAACCCTTTCTCCCCTTTGCGCCCGGTACATCTTTACTCAAACATTTGCATCACCGAGAAGGGTTTCGTTAACCGGATGCGACAGCGTCCCGACGCACTCCCGGCGGAAAACAGGTCGTAATAATTGTGCAATTAACCGGACCGCGGTTTCCGTCGAGTTCTGCCAAATGGTCGTGGCGTTGAACCAGAACTCGCGACGAGTTCGCGGGATTAAAACTCGTGGCAAGAACGAGGAGTCGCGTCTGTAGTCGCGGGGACGTTGTTCGGGCATTAAGCGACACGCGCGGCGATTAAATCTGCACCCTCCGACGGCGGAAAAGCAGAATGGGGATGAGAGAGAAAAAAAATATTATATCATCTGTCGCGAGACCGGATGCATGCACGCGTCGCTGTCTGCATACGTGTCGGGAATATATCTTAACGCCGCGGTGTCCCCGGCCTGAATATTTATGCGAGCTATCGTTTGCGTTGTAAATCGGCGACAACCAGGCCGACGTTATACTTTCGGCAGACGCGTGGCCACGAATCGAAAAACCATTACCCCGTTCGGAGAAAATAATGACTGAATAGACGCTCGGATTAATTCTCGCTGCGTTACGATATATCGTGGGACGTTTCTATTAGCTTAGCCGACGATCACGGGGTGTAGCGTAAATCAAAGAGAATGGGGAGCAGATTTGAGCTGCACGAAATGCGAACCCGTAATTTAATCCAATTATCCTGAACGATTAGTCCTTCTGCGTATCGCGCACGCCGTGCCTCTCCTTTCGAACACAGTCAGTCACCTAATTGGACCGCTCGACTTACCTCTCCAATTGTTTGCCCCCAGCCCACCCACCCCCCCACCCCTCTCCCCCTGTGTCTCGATATACACGGACCGTCGACGACAATGACGACAATGACGACGTGACGTCGTTCTCGCCTCGCAGCCCGCTCGCACCCTGTGTATTTCGGCTACAATTGCCAGGATTCCGTGGAGCGCCACTCACGGAACCTTTGAACGTAATTATCGGCGAATTAAACGAGCCACCGGGTTCGCGGTCCAAGTCCTGCTGGCGAGCGTCGCCCATCAATAAGGCCAATAATTCATCCGAATATTCTCGCTAAACTGGCCAACGGAGCGGCTCGATATTATCCCCGTGCCGCTATCTCGGTTGAAAGTGTCGATGTCTCCGCAAACGGTAATATTTCAATCGCGGCGTTGCGAAACGTAAAAATACGGCTCCGCCCGTGGCCTTCTTTCAAAACGGATCCCCGGGAGTCTCGAAGCGACTTCGCTTGCGCTTATTAAATTGAATACGATCCGGCGAAGTCCGCGCGATGAATTATTCATTCCACTGTAACGCTAATCCCGAACGAACGAGACGACGAACCGGATACAGCGACGAATTTGGAAGTCTCGCGGAAAATATTTTGCTAATTTGTCCGGTTAAACAGACTTGACGCTGAATCGGGTACCCTGCTTGATTAACTATTCATCCGCCGGTCGGTAGCGTCGCGACGCCCTCCTTTCGCCCCGATATCCCCAAGTTACGTAATAAAAAATACAGGCTCGGAGAGTTTGAAGCACGGTAAACTACAACTTGACGGCCCTCTGAATTTCTTGTTAGACCAGTCCCTGAATCGGTAGATTTTATATGTAAGCGCATTACCCTCCTCATTTTTCACGAAGAAACGGCCCACTCGGCGAACAATAGTCGTCGAACGATCCCACGGCACCGAGATGCTCGCCTCTCTTTGTGCCCCGTGCCTCCGGCCATAACGCGAGGCCTTATTTTCAACGGAACCATGTCACTGAATACCGAATACGCGTATTTCTCGTCGCCAGCGGGATTTCTGCGTACAAATAAGGCCGCCTCCTAGACAACTGAGCCGAGCGTATATAACGATCCCAACGGGGAAACATCGATCTTTTATCTAGCGAACATTCCGCGATACCTTTTGTACGTACCGGTTGGGAAAACATTTTCCATTAAAATGGGGGAAAAAGAATCACAAGTGGTTGCAAAAGATAATCAGTCCGCTCGGTTCTCCGAGTCGTTCCAAGGAGGCCACTTTGCAGGAACAATGGGACCGATGACGTCGCGCGTGTAAAAGACATGCATCTTGCGGGCATCGGGCGCAGGTAACCCGTGGCTGAAAGCGGTGCCGCGTAATACTCTCGAAAAGTAGTCCAAGTGAATAATGACTCCGCACAATGGAGTTTCGCGGCCTTCCCTCTTCCGCCCCTTTTCCCGTGTGCCGCGGGGGCTTAAACTTTCCACGGGGGCTTGCAATCTTTCGGCCCGTATTTACGTTTCTCGGGCGCATTAGCGCCGCGTACGTGTTTTCGCGGTTCCAGCCGCGTCCCCTCAAAAATTTGTCAAACGGACAACTCCAACGCGGAGTTCGCGAGCCACGGGTTCCCGGCGAATTGTTTAACGAATCGCGGCCTCGTTACCGTTACACTGATACATCGTTCTAGGAGCTGGATACAAATTTGACGAGCGATTTCTCTGTGACATCGAAAGGACGCGCGTGAAACGAAATAAAAATTAGCAACGATGGAAAACTTGTACCAACCGCGCGCAATGTACGCGAAGCAATACGAGCGTTTCTCTTTGTAAAAGAAAAAACGTGTTCTTTCGCGACACGACCACTTTCTCCCCAACGCGGGATTGCTTTCACCTTTCGAGCAATACCGGGAAAAGGTTGGCCTCGTATGCATCAGCAACGGGAGCACCCCTCTAAGAGGTCGCCGCGTTGTCTTCCCTCGTTTAAACGTTGCTAAAGAAACGCCACCGAGTGTCCCTCCTTCGCCGTTGCCCGAGGAAGAGGAAACGCAAAAAATTCCGTCGATCGTGGCTGACGGTCGACACGACGTTCAAACCCGGATCGATTCGGCCGGATTCAATTTGATCGCAGCCCCCCCCCCCCCCCCGTCCCGACGCGATCCGACGACGACGAATAAAAGAACCAGCTCATAGACGATCGTGACCGATAAATCATCGAGGAACGTGAAACGCGCGGAGCGTCGTTGATCGAATTCTTATGAATCGCACGATTCTTACCGAGCTGATACAGATTACTCGGGCACGATCGGATAGCAAGTATTTCCACGGGAATGGCGCGAGATCCATCGAATCACGGGGGCAATCGGGTCTGACGAGTCAGTTGGATATTCGACCTCGTTCCCTCCACGACGATCTCTGCCATTTGTCTTCTCCGCCCGCGAAAGACTTTTCTCCGGCTATTCCGCATTTCCTCCTACCCACCTTCGTTCCCAATCCCCCCCCCCCCCCCCCCCCGACACCGTTCTCACTCCTTTATTTTCTTTCTCTCTGTCTGGTCCCTTGCTTCTTCCGGGCTGCACACCCGGCACGAACAAAATCATAAAAGTTTTAGCCTACAACTCTGGGACGCGAGGGCAAGCTCGTGCGCTCGGAAAGAAGCTTTTCGGTGTTAGTCGTTCCGTAACGCTCCCAGTCGTTTCTGTTCTCATCTTGTTCTCGTCTATACGTTCCCCTTGCGTACTACCACCCCGTAGATTTACCCTCGGTTCGTACGTGTCTGGCCGCGTGTACACACGTGCGCACACAAAAGGGTGGCGGTGGTGTGCACACTGTCCGTGAGAAGCTCGAGTTTCGTTGGCCATTAGCAGCAGCCGTCGGTCCTGAAAATCAGAAAACTTCCCCGAAACTGATTCCCCTTCTTTCGAGCCAATTACTTCCTGCTCGCGGAATTTATCGTGCGCCTTCCGATATTAATCGCGTGTTCGATACCGTTCGTTAAGCGTCACTGTTTGGGAATCGTTTTTCCTTTTTTTTTTTTTTTTTTGGTTTGCTGTCTTTCGTTTAATATACGCGGAACCCGGCATTGAAAAGTCCAGAACAGGGGTATTAACTTGTCGGTTAAAACGGGAAGGACAGGTGAGACAGGTACAATGCTCGTTACTACAATATAACGTCCGGAGAAACGAACCTCGTTGCGGTACGCGAACAGCGTGTTTTAACATTTCGCGAAAATGGAGAGGGTGGTGAAAAAGGCACTTCTACGGCGGTATCATTTTTCTGTAGCGCGCCTGGGTATTACACGCGCGATAGTGGAGAGGAGAATCGGTGGAGAATTATTCCACGGAAGGGATAATTGCGATCTAATTGTTTGCTAATCGCCTCTAGCATCGCTGTACAGGCGTTCGTCGTTGCATTGCACGTACGCTGGGCTACAGAATATTACGCATTCGCGTAAGACCCGCTGAAGCGTACTGCGCGATCAACGATACGATTGCAAGGTAATTCGAAAGAAGGGGCAGCGCCGGGTCTAACCTTCAGTCTTATTTTTCAGAGCGTTTACAATCTACTTGGGGAAACGCTATCGAGGTTGCAACAGTACGCGGAGGCGGAAAGGTGGTTCCAGGCGAGTTTGGCCAGTCAGCCTGACCACGTGCCGGCCCACATCACTTACGGAAAACTTTTGGCCCGAAACGTAAGTAGTTAC
This sequence comes from Nomada fucata, assembly GCA_948146005.1. Classification (NCBI taxonomy): domain Eukaryota; kingdom Metazoa; phylum Arthropoda; class Insecta; order Hymenoptera; family Apidae; genus Nomada; species Nomada fucata. The sequence goes on from OX411282.1 coordinate 4,943,730, forward strand.
CAGTTTTAGATCGGTTTTCTTTCATCAAAGCACGAATCCAGTTTCCAAGTGCGCCGCGGCCCGACCAATATCGTTCAACGGAATTTCATGCGCGAGCCGCGCGGACGCGAAACTGCCGCGGCCGTGGCCATCGGGATACCTTCCCCCGGCAAAAAAATAGAATCGCCAAACTTCTGCATCGTCCTCGCGTCGAGGAACTCGATCCCATCTTCCGAGCGACGTTTACACGCTGTTTGCAAAGCGGCACGTTTCTTCCGTCCGCTCCCGTGACCGGCCGTCCGCCAATAATTTCGAGCAACTGCTCTATCCTCCGGCCCGTGAAAAATGTCCGACCGCGCAAATAGAAGGGAGATCGTGACGAAAGTTCTCGCCCCGAATATGAAACGATGTAACGGTGTTTGCCGATAACCGGGATTGCAGGCTCTCGCGATCTCTCTCTCTCCCTCTCTCTCGCTGAGTCTGGCCACGTAGCGACCCACATCACTTAGCGAACCTTCGACTCGGCACGTAAGTAGTTAGGACTATTTTGGTGCGGCACGGCGCGGTGCTCTGGATCGAACACGATAGGCCGGGGAATCGGCTGACCCACATCACTTAAAGGGAAGCGCCGACGGGAAACAGCGCGCAGTTAAGCTGATTCTGCCCGATCCACCGGCCGCCCCGTGTTCCGACCCGGCCAATCGTTGACCGGAAACCGGTATTTCTCTTGAAAACATATCTAACACGACCGACGATTACGCTCACTGGGCCGAGAGAGAAACTCGGGACGTGCCCCGTTCTCCAAAAGGAACCGCGCCGGTTCTTTCCTCTCGCAAATTCGCCGTGAACTCGCCGATCAATTAACAACGTGTTGTCCACTCGTGACGAAACTATCGATCGTTCGTCTCGGAGGTTATTGGTCTCCGTTCGACGTTCGACTTTTTGACCACGGCGGCGTTAGGAGCACCGTTCGATCGGCGCGTCGCTGCAAGGAAAGACGCGACGATTATCAATAATCGCGCGATATACCCGATTGTTTGGCGTGATAACATTAGCGCATTGCCAATTTTCCATCGGCCATTACGCGCTCTCGTATTGTTGAGGAATAAGTTTAAATTGATTGCACGTAAATGGAACGGGTTCACGGTTGATAAAATTTTGATTTAATTTGTTGATTTAGTTGCTGCCGCGTCGCCCGCCGTTCCAATTATAACGTGCAGCGTATGTAAATAGCGGGCTGACAGAGAGAATACGAAATAGAGACGATACACACGTGAAAAGGTTCGTCGCGGTAGATATTGTATATCGTAAACAGGAACTGAGCGGCATTTTTCTCCCTTAACTAATATCGTTCGCGAATCGTGGCCCGAACGGAACCAGTCAGAAACAACAAGCGAAATTCATCGAACGACCGACTAAAAATACACGCAGGAAACGTTCCGCGAAACCGCGCGTTCCCTTCGATTCGTTTTTCTTTTTTTTTTTTTTTTAGAAGACGCATCGATCCCTCTTCTTTTTTCGCTTTCTCTTACTTCTCGATGCAACGTTCGTTTCCCCGTTGGTCGAAACTTTGCACGTAAATTGGTATGCGCGCCACGCACCGCCCGGGCGGGTCAATGAAAAGTCAATACCGATAAACGATGCCGGGCGTAATTGGACGTTTGACCGATAAATGTTGGCGCCGTATCGCGTCGCCAGTGAATTCGACCGGCCGACCGACTGTCCGTATCGAAATTCCATTTCCATCCTTCGACCCCAGAATTCCCCAGTTTCCCGTTCTAAGCAGTCCTAATTGCGTCGGGATAAATTTAGCCCAGCCGTGGTAACCGCGCCGACAACGGCGATGCCAAACGTTCGATTACTAATTTGCGCAATTCGTGGTTTCTTCCGCAGTCGAGCCGCGTGCTGGAGGCCGAGAGGTGGTTCCTGAGAGCTCGCAGATTAGCGCCAGACGACTCGAGCGTGCACCATCATTACGGTACGTATAATTGCCAGATTCTTTAATTAAACAAGAATCGTTGAATAATTCGAACCGGGGCCGCGGGTTTCTTCCCCGCTGTTTGCTGTTCTAACTCCGTTTTCCCCGGGACGAATCTGAAACGTCCGTAAACCTATAACCACTCGCAGAACGATAAGAGAGGCTCGTTCATTATTAAAGCAACGAAACACAATTACTTAAGCGAGCTCCTCGCTGTTGCGAGGCAAATTGGAGTGGCTTTCGTCAGGCTCATCCTTTGGCCCGTTGTAGCGCCGGTATAATTGATTCCTCAGCTGCTCGGTACACCGTAACGACATTAGGCATTCCCTTGCTTGTCGGAACAAAGAAAACAAACTGAAGCCGCGTTGGGGAGGAGGGGGCCCGACGATGCAGTGCAAAAAGGCGGACTCTTTTTCGAGGAGTTATTTAATAGGGGGCATAAGAGGATCGCGAATTCCTCCGGGTCGCTATAGATACCGATGCAATATTTTCTCGGGGGATGAAAGTGGACAACGGGCGAGGGCGGCGAAAACGGGGTGGCACGCTAAACGAAAAAAGAAAGGGGGACGGGCACCAGCGGATTCTGGGTACCAAGTAAAAACCAGCAGCTCGAGCGAGATCGACGGGCATTGAAATACCAGAAAATCGTCGCAATTCCCCCTGTCTTCGTCGTCGCCGTCGTCGTTCCGTTCCGCGTTCGCGCTTACCCTCCGTCAGACCACGGTCAATCCTTTCCTGGACCTCGGTTTGGCAACTATTCCCGCCCACCCGTTTCTTCTATCCCTTTCGAAATGCGTGTCCTCCCTATTCACGAACCGATGGGACGGCGTCGGTCGGCCGATTCCTCGCGGCCGGTATTAATGCACTCGCCAAAAAGAGTCTCGCTCCGCCGTAGGATTTTTCGGGCGCAAAAAGCCGCGCGGTTTATCTCTCTTAACGGCACGCGTCATTAGGCAGTGGCTCGTGTTACGCGGCGTAATATATCACGGGAAAGTTTCTGTTACCAGCATCCACGCCAAGTCTCGTCGGAATTTAGAATACCAGTCGCCATTGGAAGTCCCCCTCCCTATATCTCATTACCCTGATTAACAGTCTCCCTCGGTTCCCCTGACGCATGAGCCATCGAACGAAAAGAAAGACAAAACTGTTAACCTTGGCCCGCAAGGTTACAGCGTCGGTCCCCCGCTCGCTTGGGGGCCGTAAATTTCGTCGACAGGCAAGTTTAACGCGGTCTGTGGCTTTGCAGGACTGTTCCTGACGTCGCAGGGTCGGTTATCGGAGGCGGCGGAGGAGCAGCTACGCGCGGCCGAACTTTCCCGATCCGATTACGAGTTGTCGATGGCGGCGGCGTCCGCGCTGCGCCAAGCGGATCGGCTGGAGGACGCCGAGGTGTGGTACAGGCACGCGGCAACCCTGAGGCCGCACGAGGCCCGAAGTCACACGAACCTCGGCGCGATTCTTCACATGAACGGCAAATACAAGCAGGCGGCGGCGGCGTACAGCGAGGCGTTGAGGCTGCAGCCGGGGGACGCGACGACGATCATGAACCTGCACAAACTGGCGACGATTCTGGCGTGACCAAGTCGCAGGACCGCGCTAGACGGCTACGAGAGAGACAAGTGTGTGTACGATACGACCCCAGGAAGGACCCTCTATCGAATCGACGTATTTCCTGAACCCACGTGTCCCCGATCTTCCTCCCGATATTCGTTTATATCCGTCGACCGGCGCGCCAATGTCGCGGGGCTCGTGCCCCCCGGGACTTTGACGCGCCAGCGACACGTATCGCCTGCTATGGTATGTAAAGAATAAAGCTTCCTTTATTTTTCTCTAACGTGATTGTTGTTTCTTCGCCGTGCGAACCACACCCGCCGTCCCATTCGTCCTTTTGCGTCTTGCTGCGAGCCGTACGCGGAGAGAAATCGACAAGGTAAGTCCGCGTTTAGGAAGTTCGTGAATCGGAGACAGTTTGAGGGATCGGCCGGCGGTCTGGTCGAAAGAAAAACCCGAGGAACGTTCGATCCTGATCCCTCCGCGAGAGCTCGCCCAGCCAGGGCGCTAAAGCTCCATTAATATCGAATCTATTTGCACGACGGCACCGACTGGAATATTTCAGTTTACACTTTAAATCACACCCCGCGGGCGCGAGCGACGGAGTCGAGGGCCCGAGAGGAGGGAGAAAAAGACGGATGAGGGTAATACCGCGGGTAAAGGTAGACACAGAGTCGAGCGACAGGGTGTTCGGTGGGGAGGGCGGGTTCCAGCAACGGGGAAAGAGAGAAAAGGGGAAGGAAAACGAGAGAACGAAGCCACCTGTCGCTCTCGTCGCCCTAGCGGAAACAGTCTCGACAAACACTCGACAGGTGCCGCAGCGGTTACCTACCTTTATTTCGCGAAGAACTCGCTTCGTTATCTTTAAAGCGGAACTCGTCGAGACGTCAGACCGAAGGAGTGCTTCGTTTAGTCGCTTCAGTCCGGGCAGCGTCGCGTGCCATTTCGTTTCGACCTTTTCCAGCCCCCTTTTTTCCACCTTTTATTCTCTGTCCGGTATCTTCATCCCATTCCCGTTACCCGTTCGCCCCACTTGTCGATCCGCCTCCTCCTTCTGCCTTCGTTCCCATTAATATTTCACCCGTGCTTACGCAGATCTTATCCCTCCTTTGTCCGACGGCCACGCGGTCCTTGAGGTTCCTTTCCTATGGAATAAAAAATCGTTCCCTATCTCGGAAGCCGAGATAGGCAACCCTCTACCCTTTTTCTTTCCTTTTTCTTCTGCACGAGTCGCGACGTCGATCCTTCTTCGCGCAGTTCCGCCCTAAATGTCATTGATTTTTAAGGTCTGGCTCGTTGGCGAGAGAATTTAGCGTGGAACGTGTGCCCTTTTATTCCTCCTCGTCCTTGCTCCTTGTTTCTTTTTTTTTATTGTTCACGCTTATCTAACCTCGCCTCCCCTCTTACCAGCACACCCGTTCCGCCTATCTCGGCCTCCACCCTTTGCACTCGAAATCCTTCTATGTTCCTTCTTCGTGATCGGATGCTACAGAATGTATACATGCCCGCAAATATTTTTCCCGCAGGTGGAAATAACAGTCCCAACGCGCGTTTCGTTGCAGTCCGAATTTAACGCCACTCATTGTCAGCGCTCCCTTGCATCAGCGTTCTAGAATTCGCAAGTACCACGTTCGCTATTATTTCGCCGTCGAGCATCCCCTTGTATTTTTCACCGGCTTCGACATTCCCGTTTATCTATCCGCCGTTCCCTTATTGACATTCCTACCGGCGCAACGCTTCGCTTCGTCTTGCAGCCCCTTTCGCGAGCAACGCAATAAGAGATGGGCCAACGGGACAGGCGGACATTTATTATGCCGGAGGACTCCCGCAGGAGCGGGACGACCTCTCGATACAAAGGTGGGCGCGAAACAGAAGGCTGTTGGCCCCCTGGGAAACCGTTGAAAAGCTTGGCGGGATGCAGCGTCGCTAATGGCGTCGTTCTCTGAACGTCGCTGAAGATACTGTAAGAAAGATAGAGGCTTGGCGTCCAGTATGCAAAGGGGAGGAATATTTTGTTCTCGAACAATAAGAAACTTCGAAGTTGGCTGTTTATTGTCACGTCAAACTGGCACCCCTGGATGGTGTTCGCGAACCCTGCAAAGTAAACGGAGCTGGAAGTAACTGGTGTAGGTAGCTTTTTGAATTATATAAATTTTGCGTTCGAATCCAATAGTAATTTGCAAATTGCGACAGTTGCATACCTGTTAAGCAACGACGGAATTGAATCTGACTTTCGAGCAAGGCGCGACGGGCACGCTAAACGACCGGTAGAAGAGGAACGTCGCGTCTGTCCGGGAGCTAAGGGTTTTGTGTACCTCCGTTGCTCTTCCGTACTGAAAAATCTTTTTTAATTATCCGGGTCTCGTCCGGGATTAAGGCGTAAGAAGCGGCGAACGGCTCGATAGAGCCCAGCACAAATAACGGAGTCGCAGTGGACTTGATCCCTGAACGACGCCACGGCTGCAACGTAATCGTCGTCACTGATCCTATTGCGCGATCGATAAGTAATTAAGAGAGGTCGTTTAGGGCTTAATTAAATAGCGTCACGCCGGGTGCAGGGGTGGGGGTGGCAGAATGAATGGCAGAATGATTGAGGCAGGATACAAGTTGCAGCAAAATTAGCGAGGCACGTTTACCGAGCGAAAAATAAACGTTGCGAATATGAAACCCTCGCGCTCGAACCTTTCCAACGCAGAATGAAAATATTCCTCGACCGTCGAACGGCTGCAGAGTCGTTAAACGATCACGAGGAAGAGGAACGCAACGTAGGAAGAGAAAAACTCGGAAACCCTGAAACTGGGTAGGCACCGTTTCATCCGGGGCACGGGGAGAAAAGTGTGGCAGCTGCAGCCACGATGAAATATTCCGTAGGGTCGCGTCATTCCAAGCGGCAAGGTCGCGTTGCGCGACACGCAGGAAGGTCAAGTGGCACTTTCCGTGCCCTGTCCCGGACGGTACACCTTCTGACCTTACCTGATTTATTCCTCGAGTCCAGTGGGTGGGGCGCGGGGACATTGAAAAACGGACGTTGCAAGATTCAACAGTCGGCTCGCTTCTCGTGCCCGAGCGAACCAACTTCCTACATAATTTAGCTTTGGAAACCTGGCCGGCTGTGATCGTCGCGACTCCGCTTCCCGACGATCGTCTCAAACTAACCGGCGAGAACCAGCGCGACAATGAGCATCGACAATAACATGGACGGAACAGCGGCCGGTCGTCAAGTTTCCCAGGAATGGGGACGTTTTCGCGAGCAACGCGGTCGGGTCGCATCCGCGACTTTTGCAGAGAGGTTTGAAACGGATTTTTCGTTCGATTCGTCGTAAAAATTCCACGCAACGAGTACCAATGATACGCGGCTTATCGACGGTCGCGACCGGTCGTGGGTTTCCGTCGACGGACGGGCACGTTTTTATTGCACGTAACGGGGCCACCGAAAACTGCGTGCCATAAAAATGTAACAGCCAGATAAAAACCGAGCGCGAAAAATCGTCGTTTCTACGCCCCTCGATCCATCAACCACCATCGCCTGCCCACCGCCAGCCAACCCTTTCAGATCTCCCTTTCACCGGCACCGTTTCGACACGTCCACCTTGCGAAAAGCGACGAGAATGCCGATGAGTCGCGTCCAGACGTGCGTGCCGTTACGATCCACCCCAACCCCTTTAATGACGTTTCGAATCAGCGTCGTTAACACCGTCGATGATTAAGCGAACGTCAGCTGGCAGTCGCGATGGAATGGTCCACGCGACCGGAATCTGCAGACGGTTTTAATGAACCGACCTTATCGTCGCCGCGAATTATTCGAAATTTCCGGCGTTTCAATGCCCAGCGAAGCGACAGCGCGCATGAAAGATCGAGTAATATCATTGGAATAAGCAGCGTTACGTTCGCGTACTCGGGTAAAGTTTAAGCGTCGAGTCTTTCGACTAATAATATACCAATAAAAATGTCGGATATTGCGTGCCGTCGTTCAAAGTAGCTATCCAGATTTTCGATACGAATACGTACGACCGTTTAAGAGCATTCGACTGGCGGAGTGCTCCTTTAAAACTCCGTAAATAGGGGAGACATCCGAGGAGCGCGGTCCCCGCGCCGCAACTGCAACAACTCGAGCACGTCCGCGTAAAACGTGAAACTGCGAATTAAATCACGACGAACGTTCATCGTTGCATCGGAAATTCCAGTCGTATTCCCCTTAAAATTCACTCCGCCCTGGACTGCTTCACCGGCGACGTTGCTGACGCGTATCCGCGGATCGGGCAAGGGAACGATTTCGCTCGCAGGGGCAACGTCGTCGTCGCCGATCGCGTCGTCGAGAGCCCTCCCAGAATGTGCCACGGCGTTCGAGCGTTATTAACGAGACGGACCAGACGGCCGACGCTTTGTTCGTTTCAACGTTAATCGAGTATACGCGGCGGTCGCGGTGGGTACAGACGAAAATACGCCGTATATTCCGGTCGGGCGGGGGATGCAACACCGGCCGCCGGAAGTGGCTTGCTACGGCGCACGTCCGGCTGAAATATTCCGGCTAAACTAACATCCGCGCGCCGCTGAAGCGCCTTCGGTGCTCCACGCCGCGACCGCGTGCAGTCGCCTGAAAATTAATACGACGAGCCCAGACGAGGATGCACCGCGAACGCTGACCACTCCAGATTTATATATCAACCCAGCCGACGGGGTTAAATCCGCGGGTATTTTCAGCCCGTCAGTCTGCCAAGGATCGACGGTGAATTGAATTGCCACGGGGAGGCTCGAGTTTCAATTCTGGTTGAATTGGAGTGCCGGGAAATGCGGAAATTTCGAACGGTCTACGTACGGAACGAGACGGTGGTTAATGTGTCTGGCTTTAAAAAGAACGTTGTACTGGTCACTGAGGTCGACAGGATTTCTCGTTATAATTCCTTACCCGATAACCCGAGCTTCCGCGTACTTGCACGCGGTCCCGAATGGACGTTGGCCGGTCGTTTCTTATTTCGCGAAGGAAAATTCGTTCGCGGGGGAGATTTTAGCGAAGGAAACGCGACAGCGTATTTCGACTATAGTGACCGTAATCAATTCGGTTAACCCGATGAAAAATGGCGTGGATTAATGAAGCCGGGCGCAGGTGGGTTCGCGCGATAATGCTCGTCAAGGTAGTTACGGTAAATTGTCTCAGGATAGGAGAACGATACCGCGACGATGAATTTCGGCTGTCCTGTGCACGAAGATCGGCCTCGGCAACCGCGGTGGCACGAGATTTAATAAAAGCAAAACGGCTAGATAAAGACGGACAACCGAATGCGGACGTCAAGAGCCAAATTGTGTTAAACAAGATTCAATCGTGTACCCGATGGGATAAAGGCGGTATGATTTACTTTGCCCGGCTGGAATCCAACGAAACGGCTGCCGCTGATGTCTGTCGCGAACGATTGCAACAATTAAGTTCTAAAGCAATGGAAAAACGATGGAGGCATCTGGGACAGGGAGAGTCTGGTTTCGTTCTGGGGTATTCTGTATGGACGAAAATCGGTTGACCGAATCGAAACGCGTATAATTCAGCGTATTATTCAGCAGGTGTATTTTCTAAATTGAAAACGAAGATAAATACGCCTCGCGTTCGAGTGACCGGCTCGCATTGCCGACGAAACGGGCATTAATAAACCGCGGACCCGAAGCGTTGCGAAATTTCGATCAGCGCGAACTTTCGCCGACACGCTGGTCGCTAACGTTTCTGTAACTCCGGCGAACCGTCCCTTCGTTCCAGGGATAAAGCCGACTGGCGCGCAGATTAGATAAATTCGCGGAGGGATGATTAAAAGATGGCTGCTGCCGAAAGGATCGTAGTCGGGATTAGTAATTACTAAACGGGGTGCACCGGCTCTAAACGGGGTCACGGCTTTGCGAGAGCTTCTTCGCTTCCCCAGAGTTCCCTTGCACCTTACTCGGATGCTTGTCCCACGGGATCTACGGATTACGAGATCTTCGGCTGAGGGGAAAACAACGACACGGAGTACGCGAATGGAAAAGCGACCAGCGCGATTTCGAAGCTCTCTTTTTTCACCTTCTCTCGCGAAACGAAATGCGACCGGTGCAGGAAAATGCGCTCGGGTAAAACAAGCCAGAAGAAAATTCCGTGGCCGATGGGAAAACGTCTCGAACGTCGGAAGAGAAGTTGATCGACGGATAGGGCGATAATTAGACACTCGAATCGCGGGCGAAATTCGAGGCGTGCTCCCGCTGAAACTGCCGGGGCAATATCGGTCGGGGCCGGGGACAAAGGTGGCCGCGTGTCGCGCGAGTTCTTGGGAATTAATTAAAACGCGACGAGACGCGACGCGACGGGCCAAAGGGGTAACGGCAGAGGTGACGGTGGCGCGAAGAAAAGGGCCAAAGACTCGCGATGCTACTGACTGAAACGGAGCCGGCCGAGTCGAAAAGTGGACGACGACGCGGAATTTCACGCTCGCGACGAGGTTTATAATTAAACGAGGAGACCGCGTCCCTAATGAAAACGGCCTCGCCACGTCGACGTCGGCCGCCATTCTTTTCATAAATCGTGACGACGAGAAATCCGCGGTCGAGCCAGCCAAGACGACGCCGCTTCAAATTCGTGGGGGGTTGCGTTTGTAATCGTTTCTCGAGGCGGGCGGTTTCCAAAAGGTCAAACAGATTGGACAATTTCCTTTTGCGGTCGGGCTGATTTGTTTCTTTTACTTACGCCGATCAAATATCTCCGGTACGGGAAGGGATAACGCCACTTCAAACAATTCCGCGAGGTCGCAATCAGAATCGCGGAAAGCTCTACGTGTCTCTGGAAACCGCCCCAAAGAGACGGTGGGTTTTAACGACCGTGACCCCGGCACCGTTACAAATTCCGGAGGGGCAACCGTGGCAGATGAAACGAACGAGATTCACGACCGGTCGGTTCGAGTCATTCGATTTTCATTGCTCGTTTCGAGGGGGAACTATTCGTATCGGTTTCTACTCGCACCGTGGCAAACGGAATTGAAACTAAACCGTCGTTCTCGCTCGATATTTTCGTTCTTCGTTTAAAGGAAGATTAATACATCGGATAATTAATTAGTGGCCTTTTTCACCTGTCACCGCAGCATTCGCCATAAAGAAAGGGACGTCAGTCGCATCTCTCGCGTCTTTTGCTCCAATTCCTCCGGCCGTGCGGAATATTCATTCATTCGGAGCGCTTACTTATTTCCGGATCGCTTTCGAAGGGGGATTTCCCGCAGGATTCGGCGGCCGAACGCGTTTCTACTTGCGGCGAAAATTATTGCGCCGATTGGAAAATAACGCGCTGTATTCTGTTCGCGAAGCTGATCTCGAGGAAGCATAATTTCCTGAATGATCCGCTATCGCGATAACCGTGCGAATATCTCGCTTCCAAGGCAGACGGTTGCTCCCCGTGATCCGGATATCGAATGGAAATGAATTTCCCCATTTTAGTCGACCGCGTCGTGCGAAACGTGTCCCTTTTGAACCTGACCATCGTCACTTTCGATCCACTTGCCGGGACCGATTCCTTAGCGTCGCGTGACAATAAACCAACACCAGCTCGTCGCATAAATTGCTGCCTTTGTACCTGGCACCCCTTTCTTCCATTCTGTGCCGACGTTCACGCGATTCTACGGAGGGTGAGAAAATTGAAATGCCTCGCTACTTCAGAAAAACCAATTCTATTTTTTCATCCGTTCATTCGAGCCCAGTACCGAGCTGCGAACTTTACCACGCGCACTGCGCATAATTTATAGCTCGACCTGATTAGGTAGCCTTTCAGATCCTAATCTCAACCTCCGCCACCGCGATCGCATTATCCCTACGCGTTCAAGTTACGCTAGCGACGACTCGCCAGAAGGAACAGGCTTTCGAATCGTAGATCCGCCGGCCGGAAATATCGCGTAACGCGTAAACGTGTACGCGCACGCCTAATTAACCGTAAAACGCGAGGCGATTCCGGTCGACACCACCGGCGAACGCGACGCTGAATGCGTGAGCCGCGAACCTCCGTCTACCCCCGGACGAATTCGCCACCGGGCGAAATTGTTTGGCGTAGCGTTCGTCAAAAGAAAAGTTTCATTAGCCTAATGAAACGAGTGACTCGGGGGAAAAGCTAGGCCGTGGCCACGACCCGCATCCGGGACACAGCGGTGGGAGGAACGACGCGGAGAGCGGCACGAGATATATACCGGCCACGCCAGCACTTTAATTAGAGAAATTAAATTTTCAAACGAAACACACGGGCCCGCGACCCAACCTCCACTGCCGCCCCCGCAGCCTTTCGTTGTCGCTGTTTTCCTCCCTGCCGGAGTCCGCTAAACGCGGAACGATCTTCGAGGAAAGAAATGTTCTTCGTCCTCCGCCGAACGATATGAACGCGTGGGTCGATTAGAACGAATCGCTCCGACGTTTCGACGAAACTTTCGTCGCCGAACGATTTAATTCCCCGCGTAGGCAGAATATCCGCGGCAACAGCACCCACGTGTAACCGAGGCGTGGATGGACAAGGAGTTGATATGTACCCGGGAGAAACGGTCGCGTGAAAAGCGTCGCGGAAGCTGAAGCTGAATCAAAGAGGCGCGAGCGGAATCCCAATTAGCGTTGTTACCGTTTCCGGGCCGGCTGCGCTCGTCGTCGAAGCGTGGCTCCCCTCGGTATCTCGTCGTGGAAAGTAGCCTCGAATCGAGTTTCCTCTCGTCGCCGATCGTTCTCGCCCGTTTTTCCGCCTGCCGCGGCGTCTCGAATCGCCGCTGGAGTTGTTAAACGCGGACGCGAGGACAGGCAAATTTTCCAACGCGAATAGCGCTCTTCGAATTCCGCGGTTCAGAAGGGAATTCGCCTCTCCTCTTTTTTCTATTCGTTAGCGGAGAAACAGGTGCTTGGTGCGAAGACGCGCGTCACTCACGGTGAACGCGACGTGGCAACCCATCGGGACTTCAACCCCATGCCTGTGGTAATTCATTTTACCCGCAGTCCGGGACACCGAATAAGGTTATCATCGCTGTCGCGTCTGACCTTTCTTCTGCTGCTTTCCGCTTGTCGCCCTCACCGATGTCGGCCAACCCTTCCTACGGATAGCGTCTACGATACAGGCGTCGAACGAAAGGGAATGGAAGCCCTTTATGAATACCGTGAACGGAAAGGCGATATTGATCGCGGCAGGCGCACCTGCAATGCGATAATAAATGCTGGATTAAATTTGCACAGCAATTATAAGAATCCCTAGGGACCCGCGACACCAGGCTGGGACGTGTAATAATCAATCTAACTTGCCCGGCCGTTGGTCCCTGTACCCCGCGAGCCGTTTGCTAAATTATTTAACACGATGTAGCCACCTCTACTTTCACAAAGTCCATCTCCATTACCCGACTTACCTTGGACTCCGCTCACACCGTGGCCGAGGATAACCTCATAAAACTTCGGCCGCGGTGATACCTTATTCAATGAAGCGTGCGTTGACCAGATCACGGCGGTCGCTCCGTGTTCCATCAAGCTGGACGAGGGCGTTCGAGGGCGAGGAAAATAGCGAACGGAGACGAAACACGCCGGGTACACAAAAAGGAACGGGAGAAAATGGAAGGGGGCGAAGTGATCGAAGGGACGACGGAGACTGACGAGGGGGAAAGTCGAGACGGTTAATTCACGAAGAGCCTACGCTCTCGGAAACGTGATATCGCCACCGATGGAAAAGCTCGTGGCCGATACTCGAACCGCCTAACGAGCTGGCAACTCGTTTTACTCGCGATCTCGAGCACTAAACAGGTTTAGCCTGTTCCGACTTTCATTCTCCCGAAGCCGTTCTTTTCCATCCTCCCCCTCGGTCCATCGGGTTTCCACGGGATCGTCGGGGCTCGAGAGGTTCCATTGGCGGTGTCTTGAAGAAGAAACAAACACGGATAGTATAGAGGAGAAGTCGGTAACTACGACTGGTGGAACCAGCTGGGAAGGGGATAGAAAGGAAGGAAGTAAGGAAGGAAGGAAGGAAGGAAGGAAGGAAGGAAGGAAAAGAAGGCTGCCAAGGCTCTTTGGTCTCGGTTCTTGGGCGGTAACTCGATTTGTCGCCCGTCTTGAGCCAGATGGATCGGAAGTAGACGCGAACGCCAGCCGCATTTCAAGCAGGCTATACACCAGGCCTTCTTGTACGTTTCGCGTGTTTTGCCGGCCACTCGTCTTCCGGCCGAAAGCCATGCGCGAAGCAACAATCGGCGCTTGTTCGCCCCGACGGCGAATTCCACCCGGCAATTCGCGACCGTAAAGATAGATCTGTATTTGTGCGATGCGGAGGGTTAACTTCCATTCGGTAGAATTGTTCGAATGTTGCAAGGGGAAACTCTCGACGGTAAAATATGTACAAAGAGATATAGACCGGTCCAAGAAACTTCCCGCGAAAGTTAAATTAATTCCTGCCTCGCGCTGAATCCCCTCGATTAGCGAAATAATGGAGTTCGATGCTTCCGAAAGGTCCACACGGGCAGGAATGGGATTGGAGAAATCAGAGGATACGAAGCACGAAGTAGTTCCCGATCGAAGCGTGCGAAATGAAACGCGTCCGTTCGGTTCCGGGTACAAGCAGCATACAAAGTTAAACTTGGAAACGGGGCTGCAACGCTTCGCCCCGATTTTCGTCCGAAAAGACTCCGGCTAAACACTGGAAGCTACGAAACTTCGAACGGGTACAAGACGAGCACGGGCCCTGGGCTAGTCTCGTTCCTCGAATAAGCATCTGTCCGAGAGAACAACATTCAAACTTTGTAACAAGTATCCCTCGTAACGACGTTACCAGTATTACCTCGGATTTTCCTCGAATCCGGTAGCTAGCCACGCTCGATATTAAACGACCGAAACTTGTAGACCACGCTCGCCCGGGGAATGGGGCTTCTGCGCCATCGTATTGATAAAAATCTGCCTATCGTTCGATCTGCGATACGTTCGAGCGAACCGCGACGATAATAAATTCAACGGGAGCAAACGAAAGGTTCGAAATTGACGCGGGATCCGCGGAGAACCCTCGAAACCAGCTGGAAAGCCAAACCGTTGAATTCCACGAACCCTCCGGCTTACACTCCAGACCGTTTCATCGACGCGACCGCCTTTCCAACGAATCGTTCTCTCGATACGACAGCCCTTCATCCCTCGTGCGATATAAAAGACGCGGGAAGCCGGAAACGGAATTAAAAAGACAGTAGGTCGGGGCGAGTGAAAGGGGACGGGGGTTCGGGGAAGTGGCAACAAGACGAGAGCAAAGGAGAGCGAGTAGAGAGCGGGACGAACGGTCGAAGAATAGATGGAGACGGAAGCGTAGAACAGAGAAACGGTAGGGTTGAAAGGGACAAGAGAGAGAAGGAGAAAGGAAGGTCGCGAGCATCAGGGAGTCGAGAATAGGAAGGGCAGAAGCAAGGCTGCAGTAGCGAGAACCGGATGAGAGGCGGAGGGTGAGTGTTGCTGGATAGGTAGGTGGTATATAGAAGGTTGCAGGGCGCGGGTATCACGAGCAGAGAGTGCCGGGGGTGCCATTAGCGGGGTGTGTTTTGCGCCCGGGTCGCACGATCAACTGCGAGCCTCTCTCTGGCGAGGGTTGCGAACGGCGAGGGAAGAGAAACCCTCTATTGTTGCCGCTTTACCCGGCATGCATATTTAACGCCACCGTTCCCCTTTCTCTTCTCCAATTCCGTTTCTCTCGCACCCTTCATCCTCTCTCTCTCTCTCTCTCTCTCTCTCTCTTTCTCCGACCAGCAGTCTACGTTCGCCGGCGACCCTTTCACTCCACCCTATATCTACCCCGTCCTTCTCTGCCACCCTTGTCACAGCTACGCTTCTACCTATCTATCGCGCTTTAATTTCCGTACTTCGAATCACGCTCGTGGTAACGTACGCAGTGACACGCGAGACCATTAGCCACAGAGACAGCAGAGATTCGAAAGAATGCCGAACAGAGGATGGTAAGACCCGCAGCGGCCCCTATTCACAGGCGAAGGGGCGATAATACAAGGGGTTCGATTAATTATCGGGAATTATTCATGCGGGCGGATAATTTACACGTACAATTGACGGCTCCGTTCAGGTGGCACGGTTTCAGAAGCCATCCGCGCACGAGCCCTTCGAATCCTAAGAGGACAACGGCTGTTGCGCACCTCGAGCGGAGAATAATCCAGAAAAATCTGTATCCCCGGCAAGGAGACCAGAAACCCATCCCCGATTCGTTCGTATCGATTCTGGTTGGCTAATAGAGCTGGCCGTTACGCTGTTTCCGCTGGAACGAACGAAATTTCGTCGGTGCCTGGAGAACGCGGTCGTCCACGCTCCACGAGCGACAGAGAACCAAAGACGGGTGAAACCTGCGCCGACGTGCATGCACACGTTCGCAATTGCACATTATCGCGATACGCCGGGCACACGACCGACCGTGTGCACGAAGGGGTCGCGATACAATTTTTGCCACGGTTTTTAGTTTCCAGCCCCGAATGCACGCACACGCGCGGCCCTCTCTGTCCGCTGACCACGGCGTTTTTCCGCAATTTATATTAACTGCCTTCAGAAGCATTACACGGCCCGCCGTGACGAATAATAAACGCGGCGATCGGCCCTGATAAGTTGTAATAAATTATACCTCGTTTAACCGATACGCCGCTCGCCAACTAAATAAATCGCCGGCCAATATTAGCTGCTCTCTGCGAATGATTCGCGTCGGATGAGAATCATTTTCGGCGCAAGGAATCGTTCCTCGCGAGCGCAAGGGGAATCGAGTCGACCGGGCTTTGCCGAAAAAAACGGTGAATAATTTATTTTCGCCGCAATCGCGATGATAAATATTTCGCGGACAATAGTCGCCGTCCGCGTCAAAAACGTCGATACGAACATCGCTGAACAAAATGGCGTGGCGGCGAGGTACGGGCCCGCAGTTTCTACGTGACAATTAATTGTTATCATCCGTGCGGTCCTCCCCATTGTCACGCTCACAATAACTCCTGCAGGACTGTCGCGGCGAACGTTGAATCCTATAACACCTTGTCGCGAGCACTCGCCGCTCGAATATTTTGATTCCGACGTTGAAGTCGAGGCGTCGTTTATACTTGCAAATTGGTCGAGCTGTTCGCAAGAATTTTTCCACGCTCTCGTGCTTCCTTGCGTGATCGCGTAATTTCCGGCACGCGCGTATAACAAAGCCCCGGGTCGCCCTCCGCGATTGAAAAGAAGACCCGCGATGCGTCAGCGCGGCGTATCATAATATCGTTGGACAGCGGCGAAACACCGACACCAATACCCGATCGTTAGTTACCAAACGCTAGAATTCAATATATTGCTACGGGGATCGTGCAATTAATTATCGGCGAACGTGCGCGAGGGTCTCGGGGAATGATCATAGAGTGAATAGGGTCAGCCCATATTGTTTGATCATTACCCTCGTTAATTACTGGCTCGCTACATTCCTCCGCGGCTTTGTTGCGTTACGCTGGCACGTTGCAGAGGAGCATCCGTCATTGTCGTCGTCGACGGGAAACCGGTTAACAAGCTCACGCACGCGGAAAAAAACTCGAAACTTGAAACGGTCGCGCGAAAATGCTCGCGCGGAAACAATAAGCCGAAAACAGGCCGGGGCGGAGCGCATTGTTCGTTCGTTGCGCGCCGTCGAAACCGTGGGCATGCATTTTTCAAATTCACACGCCCGACAATTCGTCGATCGCCGCGAACAAAATATCGGGGGAACAATTGCGGCCCGTTCTATAACATGTATTCTCCATATCGCATTGCCATGGGAATTTAAGTAACAACTATTAAACGAACGCGATGCAGCCAACAGAAGTAACGGGCGACGATTTCCATCGTTGTGTAAATTGACCGGAACGGGCGAGGGCGGTTCTCGGGCGGGGCAGAAAATAGGCGAAAGAAAAAAGGGTAACCGTGTTCGTCGCGGGGGTGGTGCGGTTGCTTCCTGGTAAACGAAAAAGCACTCCGACTTCCTTCGTGCTTACGGCGTCCAGTCTGGGTCCGGGCAGTCGTACGGTCGCACGTCGTAACGGGTTGCAATGTCTATCCAAACGTGCCTGCACACCTGAACGCTGCAGTCGCTCGACGCGCACACAGCTGCGGGCATAGTGGCTCATGCAGGGAAAAATATGGCGCAATCCGGATTCAAAGGGGTCTTCCATGGGTAAAGGCATCGCTGGGCGAACGCGTTCTCTAGACGTGCCGCGAGCACCGTAAACTTTTAACGAGCGACCATGCCTCGCCGGCCAGTCGTATCGCTCGGACCGATTGAAAAATACTGCTGGTCACTGCGAATTACTCTTCGAACGGCTAATGGTGAACATTGGAGAAATAACTCCAGGCCGGATCGAATTAATTTGAATCGACGCGGAGGCGCGGCGGTGTTTCATTTGTTGGGAGGGTGGTACGCGTATATTTCGTTTGTACGCGCGACGAAAACGGCGAAGGTAGAGTAAATTTTGGGGCAACGACTGCCATAACCGGGCGCGGCGTAGAGAATAGCTCGGCGAGTACTAGCCGAGGGTTAATGCAGTGTGCCGTAATCAAGGGAGCTTAGTTAGGCTTAGGTTACATTATATAGTGTACACAGTTGTGCGGGGGATCGTAAGCACGATTACACGGAACGAAGTAAAGTGCCGAGGAGAGCGCCCCGTCGTTCGGCCCGAAACGAAGCGCGAGTGTCGCGTGATCGAGGCGCAGAAAAAAATCCACCGGAGAATCGATCAACTTTTGCGAGGACCGCAAGTGTTTCCGCGGCGTGCAACGCCGTCCGCGGCGAAGCTGGCGTTGGAAAGCTACGGTATAGATTTAGGGGAAAAAATTGTTTCGTGAAGCGTCGATCAAGCAGCGCGAGAGGCGCCGCGTAACGAGGTCAAGCTAAACGTGTTATTTAGCGAGCGTGGAGCTTTTCGGAGGAAAAAAAAAGCGAAAAAACAAAAAAAAATGGTGGAAAATGGAAGGACCGTTTAACGCCGCGACAGATCCCGAACGCTTTGTTGTTCCCGCGGAGCCCATCCATGCGAGCTCGATCGAATTAGAACGAGCCACGTCGGGGCCGTGAATGAAATCCGTAAAATTACCGAAACAACTTTTCCCAACCGTGACTTTCGTCTTTCGCGGTGCCGGTCGGGACGGAAAATTCATTACGGAAGTTATGGAAATTCAATGACTGCGCACGTCAGAGGATGAAAACGCGGTTACAGCCTAAGTTTGCCGGTGAAATATTTAACGAGAAACACAAGCCGAACAACCGCCCCGAATTCGTCTCGTTAACGGCACCGACGACGCGGCGTTAACGCCGGACGATGTTTATCGGTGAAACAAGAATCGAGATTGGTCCGGGCGAAATTAAACGTACGTCGTCCGGCGCTCGGAGCGGATCCGTAAAAATCGACACCGGATCACGATCGATACGCCCGACGAAACGTCGAAGCGGGACGCGTGACTTTACGATCGTCCTGAAAAGTTTTTCGGTTTTCGGGCGGAACGATCGGGATTCCGGTTATGACGTCGCCATTCGTCGTAACCGCGAATAATTTACTAGCGTTTCCAATTCGCGCTTGATTCCCCCGGATCGAGCACGGCGGTCAGATTTATTTCAATTTATACGTTCAACCGGACAATCTCTGTCCATTTAATATTACTTCGTTTCAAACACCCATCCCATCGATGCCCGTTTTTAATAGGGCACGATTGAATACGAAATTCGTTCCCCTCGTGTCGCGGTCCCCGTCTGCCGATAATTTACAAGCACCGCTGGTCAAAGGCGACTAACGAATATCCGGTGTAACTTTAATTTCCAGCGCGAAATCTAAGCGACCGTCCGGGTCTCCGGTTTGAAAAGAACAGAACCACGAATACCAGTCGCGTCGCAATACGTTCGGAGTGTCTCGCGACTCGACCAACGAAATAACAGTTTCCTACTGATATACTATTGCCTAGGCGAACAATTGACCCCGCCGTCTCGTTCTCTCGCGCGGCCGTTGTACTAATGTTCTCGTCGAACGTGGAAAATCAGGTTAGCGAAATGTTATCTTTAGACCGCGATGAGATTACCTTCCGTCGACGTCATAATAGGATCATCCTTTGACAAATATTAAATTTCGCCGGGCGACTCGCGCCACAGGAGCGAGAAATTAATCGCGATAGAGCGAATTCGTACGAATTGGATTTCCCAACCGCTACACACCGGTTCCGGTTCCTTGTCGAATGTTTTCCCTTCGCATCAACCGCAGAAAACGGGAAAAGGAATGAAATTCCAATGAATAACGATATTCTTGATTTTATTAACCGGCCGTCGGATTCTGTCGTGTCTCGTCTGAATGCATCAACTCCTCAAGGCGCTCGTTCTTAATTAAATTTTGATTCGCAACGTTCCCGTGTTTCGTCGTGTCACGGCGTTCCGCTTTTAATAATCCGCCGTTTTACATGTCCCCGAGGCTCCGATATTTTCCTTCACGGCCTTCTTTCTTCCGGCCGGTTTAATTAAATTCCCGGCAATTTGCGAACGCTTTCGCCGGCAACGTGCTCTATTAGCTCTGATTTTCTGCCAATAAATCGACATCGAGGTCGTCGTCGATCCGAGCAACGACGGCAGCTATTTTCACGGCTCGCTCCACACCCCGAGGTTCGTCAACAATAAAGGTTCCTTTCGTCTTCGACGTCTACACTCGCCCGGCGTCGACCTCCTTTTCTATCGTTCCGATTTTTTTTTTTTCTTCTCCTCTTCCACCCCGGTGTGTCATTCGCACCGGTGTGCATCGATACTTTGCCCGTCCCTTCCCTCCCCCTCCGGCACGAGCCCTTCTCGTCCTCGAGCCGCCTTTAATTAGATTTTCAATTAGATTTTAAAATGCGCACCGAGCGTCGCGAACAGCCGGCTTTGTCAACGGCACGCGTGCAAGTAAATTACTTTCAGCGACGATTACCCGCGCGCCGCGTCGATTAAAGCGACTCCAGCGAGCATGTATGCACTTGTACGACTGCGTGTGCCTGCAACAGCTTCGTTCCAGCGAGCTCCGTGTCTCTCCTCTCTTCTAATCTCCGTCTCGTTTCCATTCGTCCTCCCCTATTCGCGCCCTCCTCTTTCCTCCGCTCCACCGTTCTCACCTGTTCTCGTCGCACTAATCGGCCTGGCTGTACCTCGTCGACGCGACTTCCGTTCTCCGACTGGCGCCCGTCGACGTTCGTCGTCGACGAGGGCTCTTCACGAATGCACACGATTACCGGAAGTTCGTCGGAGGAGCGGCCGGGATTGCGCGCTTCCTGAGAGACCGGGAACAGTCGAGTTCCATGCGAAACAATGTTCCCCGGATCGACGATCTCGAGCAGCGAAATTCCACGATTTTTTTTCTATCCTCCCTTCGATTCTCGCGCTGTCACTTTCGCCCAGGAACGTCCCGCGCCGACAACCGCAATCGTCGCGATTGCATCTCGCGAGACAGAATTATCCGGAAATGGTAAGAAATTTTATTCGCGCGGATATTCCGTGAAACAGAATACAACGATGCTAGGAGGACCCAACGAGTGACCCATAGGTGATGTTGAACGAACCTTGTTGCCACTCCGTGGCAAGATCTTGATACCTTCAGCTTTCAATTATTTATCCGTCGCCTGTGCCCGCTAATCGACGTATTGAAACTGTCGTATCAGGTACGAATCTCTCCCCCTCGAGTCTAATATTCGACAAGAGGCTGCGTACGCGTGGCTTCCCCGTTGCGGCGTGGCGGATACGCGAGATTCGATCTAATTGCCGGCAAAGTTTCGGCGGATGTGTGCGCGATATCCGCGAGTTCCGCACCGAGGAAGATCGATCCCGCCCCAAACGACGATTCTATCCGCGAGGAGCACGAGGGTCGAGCTGCTTAATTCGCAGCTGTTGATCCTGCAGAAGCTGCAGCACCGTCCCCAGAAATTTTCTGCCCCCGTTGATTTCAATAAGACGCCCCGGGGATTCCCGTAAAGCTTGACTCGCACCCGCCAACTTTGCGAGTTAATATCTTTATGAAACGATAAGGCGAGGGGATAATGAAACCAACGAAAGGGTCGCATGATTAAGTGTCCTGCCGTCTCGCGATAAATGAATTCCGGCTCCTGCGGACCATCCGCGTCTGCGTTATTCCTTTCCTCCATCCGTTGGCCGGGCGTGAAATATTTGGTCTGTTAGCTTCCTCCGTTTGGAAACCCTTGTCTCTTTAATTATCCACGTCGTTGCGAATTTTTCGTCGCGCGATCAAAAAATTGCCATGGAATTCATGGTAGGGCGCGATAGGGAGGGAGGGAGTTAAGAAGCGTTCGTTAAGAAACGTTTCTGAAGTGTCTCCAACGAGGAAATACCTGGAGCTATTAATTTCAATTTAGGTAAGAAAGGGCTAATGGTACGTATCGATTGACAAGTTACTGCCAGTAGACGATGGAAACGGCGTAACAATGTTCCCCGAGCGAAATTGTTCCCATAAGATCTGTCAAGTAGTACGAGTCAACGATACGGGAGGAGGTACATAGTTTAAGCAGCGCGGATGAATGTAAGTGCGCGAGCGTCTTCCGTACAACCGTGAACATTTTCGTTATCGACGCGAGGATTAAAACGGAATCAATAAATTCCCGTCGTAGGCGAACCGCCACCCTTCGGATCATCCGGCGCAGTTTTATGGAGATCTGGCGAGCCCGCGAACGGTCCGGTTGCTCGTTTTACGATGAAAATCAACATTGGAAGACCGGGATGAACGCGAGCAAATATCATCCAAGTTACTCTCCTCTCGGTACTCCCTTACTCGGTAGTTTCTTTTTCTCGCCGGCCATATATGAAGAGGGGCGCAAAACGGGCGGCCGCGTACCGCTACGAGCGCGGCCTACAATTATTTGACGGGCCTCGCTGTTATCCTCCGCGCCAGTGGCCACGTATCATTTCTCCTCGCCCCGTCCATCGCTTTCACCCTTTCCTTTTCTTCCCATTTCCGCGACACCGCGCAGAGCTCTCCCCGCGAAAAACAGGCACCCGTGTAAGCCGATTAAACGCACGCGTTCTCGTGTCTAGCTGGGAGCGGCGAAACGAGCGATCGCGAACGACAACGGCGAGGCATTGGTAACTCGCGAAACGTTACACGACAGAGGAACGAGAATATCCAGAATAATTGTACTCGCGCGATCGGCCATTCAATCGACGCGCGGTCACGGTTTATTCGGCCGCGTTACTTCGATGTTTTCCCACGGGGAAATATGGGAGGGGAAACGACGTCGATCGAAGACAGAGGGACGATACCTCGCGTCCGTATCCGGCAATGAAAATCAAATTGATTCGTGGGGCGAAGCCGTTTAATACGGCCGCTCGTTCCGCGGCGAGCCGGCGAAAAAATTCGGTTCAAAGACCGCACGAGCCGGCGGCGAGCAATGAATCTTTCAGCGGCACCTCAGCCCTATCCTCCGCGTTTTATTACACCCCCTGTCGGTCTCGGGCCGCTCCAAAGTGCCAATTACGCAGCCGAGGGCTCGGGAAGGGCCTTTACGGTGCTCGCGACCTCCCGAGAAGTTCGACTTCTGGCCCGGGATTCTTTTTAATCCGGGAAACGGGATCCGGTGAACTGATTGGCGAGGGGGAAGGGACCAAGAGTTAAGCAGAGCGGCGAGTCGACGCGAGGGAGACAGGAAGTCGTACCAATCGAACGAGCATCGCTTCCTGCAAACGCGAAATTATTTTCTCGCTCATGCGTGGAATCGAGGCGGCGAATCTATCTGTTGCGCGATCCCTTTGCTCGCGCGAGGGGCCACGTCAAAACTTACTTCGCCGAGAAATTCGCGGGGATACGGAGCCCTTCGATCCAGGGTGGTCTCGAAACAACCCCCGGCCCCACGGCGAAAAAGGAACGCCAGGAGTGGAGAAGACATTGAAGGAGAAGCGGACAATGGAGACCACGTATGAATATGGAGAACTTTCCGAGCATCCCCCTAGACGTGTCTAACGCTGATGCCCTACTATTCCATCCGGGGAAGCACAATATCGAGCAAACTCGAACGTCGTTCCACCTCAAAATGCACGGTTGAACGTACACGTATGAAACTTGTAATGGCCTGACGTTTCGGCACAGTCGCTACACCCGCAGAGACAGCGCAATTCATGCCCCCCAGGGGGGGGGGTGTGTGGCAAAATATTCAATTCGCCTGCGAATAACCGAATAAAACAACCTCCCCCGCTTGTTCGCAATACACGATCGACAGTAGTCGCGAAATCTCTCGGAGATCTGCGAAATTGTCTACCTGATTCCGTTTCGCCCGGACGGCCGACCTTAAACGACGGACAACTTTTGAATCCAAAGCAGCGGCGCACGGTCGCCGGGGGGGGGGGGGAAGAAGCATTCGGATTGCCAACGAGGCTGTCACGTGTCTAACCGAGAACGGGGAACGCGTTGCTCGCGGAGAGACAGCATTTTTCCGCCACAATTGTCCCGAAACGATTCGGGAATTAAAGCGGCATAAATCGGCCGTCGGTTGGCCGGCTTGTAATCGGGACGAGAACGCGGTCGAAATTGAAGGGGGCCGCGCCCGCGAGACGATTCGATCGTGCCAGCGAGCACCGACGGCCACTGACGGGCATGGGGCCACGGGAACGAAGCGACGAAGGCGAAACGAAGGAGGCGAGCCCGATAAATCTGCCGTCGGCCATGGAACAATTCCGTGCTTCGCGCGAGTCCGTCGCGTCCGGCGTTTACCCCACGATAGAAAGTATCCGGTCGAACAACCGCGGCGCCAAAGAAGCAACCCCGTTTCCGCGTGTTCGTTTTCCGCCCAGACGCCGTTGCATTCTGTCTCTCGAAAATAACGAGGAGGTGGTGCCGCAGGGAGCGCTGCCAAACACCGCGATGCATTCGCGAAAATTGAATGCGCGGGGGGGTGGGGGGTGGGGGGTGGCGGCGGCTGGGGAACGCGGCGCGGACTCGAGGGGGACGCGCAATCTGTTCTCGCGGAACTCGGAGAAAACGCGAAATACCTGGAACCCGTCGTTTCCTGGCTGAAACACACCCGCCCCCGACTCCCCGCCTCCGGCACGGTATCGTCGAGAGACATTACGTGCACCGCGGAAACCAATATCGGCGCCGGAGAAATTTCCCTCGGCCAGGGTGGCTTGAAACGGGATACAGGTCGAGGGAGCACCGAGAAACGATTGCGACGACGCCACCCGGAGACGCATACTTGAAATATCCCCTCGAAAACGGAAGCTCGGTAGCGTATATGCCACGCGAGGGTCGGCACGTGCGTGCGGGGAGAACGACGAGTGTCGCGTGAGGCCCTCGGCGCGGAATCCTCCTCGCGGAAACACGTAGCAGCTAGGACGGGCCCCGCGCGGAATGCAATAATTGCGCGCTCGCTGATCCGGTTTGATTTACGGCAGCGCCTCAACCCGTATCGTTGTATCGCAGGAACATTTTTCCCTCGCCGCGCCGGAATACCCGAGCCGCGATAATTTACCCTCTAATTGACTGTAAACTCGAATTACCATGGAGTTAGCGGAGTTATAAACTTGTCGTGTCCGGGCACTAGACGAACAACAGACTCGTTAAATCCGCGAGGATCGAGAGAAACTCCTACTCGTCCCCCGCTCGCCGTGCGAAAGAACACAGCCCCGCACTTATACCGGCTGTTTATCTCGGTAATTTTTCCAAGCACGCCGCAAATTGGAAGATCCCGCAGTCCAAGCAACGCGGCTGTATCCTAAACACACTCTTATCCGTCCTTATCGCGCGTCCCGTTCCCCGTTTCCAGTTCGCCGGCTCGGTAACCGAGGACGCGAAATTTCCCCGGGAGGCTCCGTCGATGGCGAGGACGGACAGCGGAAAAGCGGCGCGCAGCGACTCCCCGAGGAGAATATTCGATACCGTGCGACGACGTGAACCGTTCGTCATGGGGACTTGCAACGAAACGCGACTCGATCCACCTTTTCATTGATTAGACCCCGATGGGGCAGTTCCGTGGAAGTTCCCGCATGAATCACGAGGAACGGGGCGGACAGCAGATTTTGGCAACGAGTCGAATGCCTAATTCTGCGTGGCCCGGCCGAAACAAACATTCCCTTCTTATCTCGACAGGACAGACTGGACACGGTCCAACGCGAGCACGAGAGTCCGGATGAGCGTGTCGTTGAAATTCGCCCCGAGCGAAAGGAATGGAACGGTACTCGAAACTCTTGATTATATAAATACGTCGCGCCATGGGAGGCGAACCGTATGGACTTCTGGCAGAAAGACGTTTTCAAAGTTTCCGGCGCCACGGGAGCGGACTGGTCTCGCGGGGACACGCGAGCGCAGCAATTCCCGAGTTCCGCCCGGGGTTTTTCGAGCGACCCGTGACGCGCCTGGAATCGAGTGTTGGAACAGTACTGGAACGGCAAGGGGGAACGTTCGCCTCGATGGAAAGGAAAAAAGGAGAGACGCGAGTCTCCGGAGTGGAAGCGTGTAATTAAATCAAGCTGGAAGAAAGGCGAATGCGCCGGTGGAACGGCGCCCGGGAAATCGATTCATATTGCAATCAATTTACCGTTCTCCAAAGAACATTAATTACATTAAATCGGATCGCGTAATGTCACCGGGGCTGCGCGTCGTTAACGATTCTCTCGGTATAATGCGAGAACGGAATCCGTGAAGGAGTTGCATTCAGCGGACAGGCGGGCAAAGGGGAATCGAATGAAAGGAACGCCTCGTTGCTCTTTTGCCCGTAGCGGGGCCCGATAAGGTCGACGCCCGAAACGAATCGGTGTTCGGTAATTACGCGATCGACGAAGCCCTACCGACGGGGAACCGAAACGCCGTCGCCTGGCCGTCACGGGGATGCCGGTGCGCGAAGGTACCCGGTGGGGGAACGCCTGGGTACATAGGCACCGTATAAGCCACTCGAATAAGAACCAATATTTGTTCGGCTGCGTCGCGGGTTAATCTTGCGAGCTTCTTGCATACGCGAGAGGTAGACAGTGCCGCGACGATCACGCCGAGACCGATGTCGTCGCACGAACGAGGCCGAAAAATTTCTTCAATCTCTTGCACGCCTGTTTCTATGAATATCGAAGCACGCGGGACGAGTGGGGAGCCGTGCCCGTCGAGGGAAATATTCTGGGGACTTTTACGCTCGTGGCGAACGATTTCTCGCGCGGTAAAAGGGGAGCCGGATACCGTTCAACATTGGAGACAACGGTAAGGTTGAGGCGGAAACGAAACCGGGATGCCATATCGATTCGGACGGTTATTGCCTCGCCGGTGCGCGCCGACCGATATTCCCATTGGTCGATCGCTACTAAACGATTACTTTTAATCTCGCGTTAGATGTAAAGCGTCATTTGCAATTCTAATTACGGGAAACCTTATCTACGTTAGTGCGCTTCTTCCATCCCCACCACCTCGACTCGACAGTTCCGCGTCGGTGTTCCGCCGTTTACCTTTCCGCGGAAAGACGACGACGACGCCGCGACAATCGCGATATTAAAGAGCGTATCGCGAACGGGAATAGACGCGGGTGGGTGGACAAATTGCGAGGGGATCTCTCCCGTGAAAGGAATCCTAGTCGGAGTTCGTCCTTTTAAAAGGCACCACGACGCTTCCAAGCGCTGCCTCTGATTTCCGGCACGTGAACGCTGACGCGCGTGAAAACGGTATTCCCGTTGAACAATATCGCGCTGCTAAGCTGGCTATTAACGTATCGATGGGACACAGGAAATTTAATATTCAGTTAATACATATTGAACACCGAGGTACGCGAGTCATTGCTCCGAGGGGATGGGTGGGTCGGGCGGGGGTGAAGGAACTCATTTTCATTTATCTCCATTGAAAATGTCTCGAGCAAGTTTGTAAGTGGCCCGAAGTCCGGAAAAGCTCTTCGGGTTATGCCACTGGCTGGTACAGGGGCACGTTCGTGCAATAACGGTAATCGCCCCGATAAGTATCTGCCCTCTCCTCGGAGAACACACACTTCGAACTGGATCACGCTTCTCCGGTTTCACGGGGAAAAAGTCACGACACCGAACGAATACAACGTATTAACGGCGATTACCCGAAACGACGAACGATTCCCGACCATGCCGCGGATAGGAAACGATTCTATTCCGTACGTTTCCGAACGGGGCGGCGATAATAGCGCAAAACGTTGTACAGCAATAGCGCGACACTCGTTTTCAGATTTCCGACGACGAAGGGAACACCGCGATCGCGGCGATGAAAGAAAAGGGAAACGGTCGAGCAGGAGGTAACGACGGTCGCCGATGCGGCGGGATATATTAATGCGCGCGGCGTAATTGAATAGACAATTGAACAGATTCGGACCGGCTTCTAACGGTGCGCGTTAATTAAGTGCGCGGGGTTGTGCGGGGAGAGGGCAAGTGAACTTTATATGGGAAAACCGCTCGGGCATTCGTAATCGCGACGGGCGGAGGAAGAAACGATGGAACAAGAGATCGGGTGGTCGACGAGACGAGGAAAGACGAAGGGAAAGGAGTCGAGCAAAAATCGGACGAAGAGAGATTCAACGCGTCCGACCGCGAAGAGGGGAACAAAAATCGTCGACGCGTTACGCCAGACAGACCAGCGGAAGTGTATCAACCACGGGAAGCGC
Source organism: Nomada fucata (assembly GCA_948146005.1). Classification (NCBI taxonomy): domain Eukaryota; kingdom Metazoa; phylum Arthropoda; class Insecta; order Hymenoptera; family Apidae; genus Nomada; species Nomada fucata. The sequence goes on from OX411282.1 coordinate 4,971,799, forward strand.
AGCGCGGCGAGCGTCATTAAATTCTGCGCCGTACAAAGACGCGCACTTTAATTAATCAAATTCAATGCTGATATCAGGTGTCAAAGTCGAGGTTTCGCATTTCACCTGGGACTCCGGTGGCAACCAGCTCTTCGCGACACACCCACGAATTTTCATCGAGACTCGGAGCTCGCGAGCATTCCTTCCGGGACAGGACCCGTGCGCGCGTTCTAATTCGAATAAAACTCGTCGATATAAATTTTCATACGCACGCGAAGGAATCGCCGTCTTGGGAGTGCGGCGCAACGTTGGCCAACCATTAACGCACGCCGCCGGAAAGAGGGCGTGTGTTTGTGTGCGAGCGCACCCGGGAGGAGATATCTCGACAAATTAATTTATATTCCACGGTAGCGGCAATTTCGTGCTCCCGCGACGGCGAGCACTCGTTCGTCCCCGCTGCCGCTCTCCGTCTCCCAGGAATAATACTTCCGACGCGCGAACACGCTTGTAACGTTCTTCGATCCCGGTCGCGTTCCTATTGCGTCGTAAAAGAAGAAACGATTACTCGTAAAGCGCCCGGGGTGGAATGTTTAACGAACAGATGTAATTTCGCCCCGGTGCAGCGGTGCATTTAATTCAACGCGTATACGACTTCCCGATCGGCGGGGATCGCGTTCGGAACAATGCAGCCGGTCGACGCGACACGCGTTCCGTCCCGTCGACGATTTAACGCGTCCGGCACGGTTAACGTTCGTTATTGCACCGCCGGCCGCGTAATATCTCAGACGCGATTGCAACCAACGCATCCGTTCGCGTCCCCGTTGGTTACGAGAGCAGGATTTCGCGCTCGTTTCACGTTTCAACGGTGCCGATGATGTAACGCAACGATTCGCTCGTCGGAAAGAGAGCAATGCGAACGACGGGACGAGCGGCGCGATTAAAATGCTTGCAACCAATTCGACGGACGCAAGCGCTTCCCTTTCTAAGCTCTTCTTTTCTTTTAACGACGACGACGACGAAGAGCGACACCCTCAGCGCGTACGCAACGGGAACGGTGGTCTTGAAAACGCAACGCGGTGGATTGTAAATCACTTCCCAGCGCAGCGGTGCGACCGTTCGAGTCATACTTTGCACAGCATATTGTATATCTAATTTGTACGGCGAAACTTATGCGAGGACGCGAACGAATTTCTGGTGAATTCTCTTGAAACCCAGAGGGAAGGTCTCGCGGGGAAATATCCGCTGTCCGCGACAGGCATTGGGAATAATCGCGACACGTTCGTTCTCGTAGGCGTTCGAAACGGGACATCGTCGAAGGGCCGAAAGCGACGAGGTGCACGCGTTATTACGCTCTCCACGAGAGTCGAATAACTGGCGGACAGAGAGAGAGAGCGGACAGACGAGCCGGGGCGGTCTCAGATCTGGAGAGGTTCGGAGCTGTAGCGGGCAATATGTTCCGAAATTGTTTTACTCCGACCGGAGCAAAGAGAGGATAAAAATGTTCCGTCGTAGCTACGTCGCGCTCCTTCCTGCCCTGCCGAGCGCCGCGGAGTAACTTTTGCGGGATGTGATGTGGAAAATTGGATTCAAGTTTGGGGGCGTAGTGTAGCCAGAAAGGGACAGCGCGGATCGAGGGGGGAGGTTTGAACCGTCGCGGAGGCGAAGAAACTAGGATATAGGTAGGAAGGGACGGACCGCGGGGAGAGGATACAGAGAGAAACGACGAAGAGGACGGAGACGCGGAAGCGAACGGAGCGGAGTCCAGAGGAGGAATGGAAGATCCAGAAGGCGAAAGACACGAGAAAGAGGTTAGCCCCGGTGGAAGGACGCGCTCCTTTTATTGTATCCTCGCCCTCTTACCCTTCTGGCTTCGCTGCAACCACCTCCACCTCCGCCGCCAACCCCTTCTCGCGTATCTGTTTTCCTTGCTCCGTTCCCCGTTCCGCCGCCCTCTTCTCTCTCTCTCTCTCTCGCTTCCGTCGTGCACACACGCCGATCCTTCCCTCGTTCCGAACCACGTACACGTAAGAAGCCACGCTTCGCGGCACGACCTTACTTCTCGTGTCTCGTCTACGATTTTCAACTCGACGAAGCGGTTCGACCGAGTAATTCCCTGGTGGCCGGAAGCAGAATCCCTCCTTTTCCACCTTCGCCGTCACTGCGTACAGCTGCGCGCCTCCTACGCCATCGTCATCCAGCGCGACGGCTTCCTAAACTCGTCTCGCCGCGCCGCTCCGCGTACTCAGTTTCTTAGCTCGCCGGGCTTTCAGCTCTGCGAGTATGCATCGATGTTACGCTTCTGTTACGCAGCGGCGGAATAGAGGCACGAGCGCGCCGTAAATATTAATTGGATCGGGCGAACCTTCGAAACGATTCGTTCGAGCCGATGAGTAGGAAATTATTCTCCGATGCCGCCGGGGCACGTTCGCGATCTTAGCCTTTGGAAACTTTCTTCTCACCCTCCGCGTGCACCAAGGAAATGTCCTCGATTTGTTCGTTCTCCCTCCTCCTCCCCCCCCCCCCGTTTCCAAGCCGGCGAGCAATCAACTTTCGCCGAGCGATCTTGAAAATCGTCAGCCAGCTGGAAGTCGACCGTCCGGCATTACCAACGCGCCAATTACCGACGGTCTGGAATCGTTCAGGGTCAACTTGGCCGAACGAACGGAATCAATAAAGGTCCAGATCGCGCCGGGGGTGCATCTCCGCGACCCCCGACCAGCCGACATGGAAATGATTAAAAAAGCATCGAGCAATTCGTACGCGCACGTAGATCCCGGTGCAGTGCTGCTACACTTCGAAGCCGGGTGAATTCTAAAACGTGCAATTCATAAAATACAGTACAGAACGGCGGTGGAGGTTGGCGAATTGACGGAGACGCGTGACTAACAACGCGACGCTCGGCCCTCGAATGCACTTTGCGACCGGCGGAAAAAAGGAAACGTTCGGACGATATTTTATTTAGCGACACGTGAACCCGGCCCGAGATTTGAGTTATCGGTATACGTCTCCCGGTGTAATACACTGGCCGGCGAGCGGAGAAGAATTTACTGGTCGGCCGATAAAATAGCGATACGTCCGGCGGGCCGTAGATGGAACGTGCGACAAGCCGGGGCAACGGCGAGATCAATGGACCGCAGAATTTTTCGAAACGTCGTTAAATCCCCCGTGTCAGCAGGGCTCCGGAATCGATTCCTCGGCTTCGAGCCCGCGGCTATTTCTGGTATCGGGGATATCGAGCCCGCGGGCCCCAGTAAGCGACTTAGCCGCCTACGAGCGACGAAACCGCGTCGCCGTTCGATCCTCTTCTCGACCGGCTTCCGCGAGGCCGCCGCCGTCGTTTCGATTCCAACCCCCACGTGAATCGCGACGACGCGAAACACCCGCCGCTTGTTACGTACCTCCTGCGCGTGCAACGCGTACGTCGACCGTCGAGGCTTAAATTTGTGTATAGGAAGCGTTGGTACTCCTAACGTTCTCGAAAGGGGAGAGCTCGGCAGCCGGCGCGCAAAGATTTAAATAACGACGGAAGATAGCCGCCAACCGGAAGAAATCTACTCTCCGCCAAATATTGTGGAAACAGAGATTATCCGCCGACGAACATCTTCGGGGGGACAAGAATCAGCCGCGGGAGTCATATTCTCATGAACGACGATCATTTGTCGCACGTCGCACCGGGGTAACGGAAATAACGGGGAAGCGTGCAATCTCGCCTGGCAAGCAAGAAGAGCTAATCTACCGGCATAAAGTTCCTTCGTAGAACCGGTGGCGGAGGTGGCGCAACGCGTGCCGCAAATTTTACCCTAACCGACAGAACCCGTTCGAAGGAACAACGGCCGACCAAAGATGGAAGAGCACGGGGGAGGGGGAGGTAAAGGGGTGGAGGGAAATGCACGCGACACTTTCTATGGCAATCTGTAACTTCTCCATTCGACGCTAACAACCAACCAACACGAAGAGCGGCCCAGTGCTCTTCACGGTCCTGCTGCTCGACCTTTAATGCCGTCTCCTTCGCCCCTTCACCTTGGTCACCTCCTTCAGGAAAGCAGGTTCCTCGCCCCGGGTTCCCCTGGCCCCATGTCGGAGTGCCGTTTCTCGAATAAACAGTCTCGCGGGAAAGGGAGCCACGGCTGGCTGTGGCCGAGGAACTCGGAGAGTTGCCGGGGTACGGCGAGAACGACCAAGTCCCTTTCGAGGAGCCATGAGTAACGTGTGGTCTCGATCTCGGTGGCCGCAGTAGCTTACTCGCTCTACAAACGTTCCTTGATGAGATCGACGTGAGTACCTACAACTCACCGCTCCTCGAGCGAGACTCCTCGAAAGTGTGGGTCGGTCGAGAGTCGTTCGGTCCTCGGTTAACGAACTAAATTTTCGCAAGACGTTGCCTTTAATGGTTTAAGGAACGTTTGCCGCTGCTGCACTTACCCATATCCGCGCCAAATATGCTCGCAAATTATTCGCGACCGCGCCCCATTTCTGTCGATCATCGACCATGCGACTACGTCGGGCTCCGAAGTGACCGTGCATGGTTTCTTTTTTGATTCTCGATGCGCGCACGTCGGAAACGATCTTGGTCGATCGACGCCAGGCGTATAACGGCACCTGTTGCCAGCAATCGGTCCGTTAATTCCTCCGTGCGAAACGATCCGTCGAGAAACCGTTCGTCCGTTCGAAATATTAGCGACGCGTGCGAAACGATCGATACTAGTTCGCGCGGCACGGTGCAAGAGGCACGACCAAATATCGTCTCGTCCGTTGGATAGCGGTCTCGGGGCGAATCAGTCCTGATAGAATTCTAATGAATCACGAGCTATTCCGACGGATGGTGCTTTAAGGAGCTTTTGGTCGATGTTGAATAATTGCTGCTTACTGGAGAATTCCGGTTGCATTGGAATGGGGGAAAAGAGGAGCCTCGACGAAGAGAACACAAAAAGATCTATTCGTGCTCTGCGTATCGAGCACCTGTTGCCCCCGTCGGGATCGGGATTTACGTTTTAATAGATAAGAGGTGGCGTATCGTGGATGTTCACGGTGCTCGTCCCGTCTTTGCGTCATTAGGGAAGTGGATTCAGGCGTTCCCGTCGGAACGAAAAGGTAACGCGGTCGTAAGATGATTCATGGAGACGATGCACCGGCTGCACTGACTTCGCAGTCAATCAGTGAAATTAAAGAAGAGCGTCGGGTCTAATTGAAAAACTTTTCTCCGTGGACGGAAGGGAGACTGAGCACCGGCTCGCAGGCAAACAGGAAGCGAATGTTCAAAGCACGACGGGCGATGAGGAATCACGTTTAAATTAGATTACCGGTCCCGTAAATATTGGAATTCTGCTCGAACCGGCCGGCGGATAGAATTGTATTACAAATATATGGATAAATATCGCCTCTGCGAGATATTACACCGCGCCCATCGTCTCCCAGATGAAACATCCCCGGCTTCCGATTAATTTCGTTGATGCCCGCCACTTGTTACGTGCTATCCGCGCTGATCCACAGCTATGGCGGCGCGAAACGCACGCGCATCCGGAATTTAATTAGCTTAATTAAATCGAAATTCTTGCCGAACACGGCGCATTCGCGCGAGTCGCGCACACGCCCGGATCGCTTGACCCAAAATCACGGGCGAAAGAATGCGTTTGAACTGGCGACTCGGTCTGTAAAATATGCGGCCCGGTTCAAACGAGGAGCTGTACGCCGAATCGGTCTAGTGGCCGTTTGTGTGCCGGCTCCTTTTAAAAGGGCGCCCGTCGAACGACGAAAAACGCACCGAACCTTTTGAAACAGCGCTGCCCGGGGGATGCCGCAAACCGAAAAACACGCATCGCGGCGCGCCTGTTCATCGCGCGGCAGCTCTTTCTCCTGAAATTCGTCCGCTCGTCCACGAATTTCAGACGCTTCCCCGTGGAGAACATCGATGCTATAAAATATCGTGGTCGAAGAGGGACGCGCAGAAAAAGATTTGTGAAGCGCTCTTGTTTCGAGCAGGCTTTGAAAAAAAGGGGAAAAAAAACATCACGCAATTTTTCACGTTTTCGTAGAAAAATCCGTGGAATATTCGGGGGGATTAAATGCCGCGAAATAATAAACAGGAAATGAACGAAGCACAAAAGTGCTCAAACAACTGAGCATCGTGCAACTCCCATCGATGTCCAATTTTCCCTACAATTTTGCCCATCAAAATTCGTGTCGTACCTTTGTTACCCCCCTCTCGTCGATACAATGCGGACCGCAAGCGAGCCACAATTACGCGGTTGCTCTATGCCTCCGCGAACAACAGACGGCAGAACTCTATTCCATTTAACCTGCCCTCGTTATCTGTTCCAAAATGAAAGGGGAAGGAGAAAGAGAGCAACCCTTCTGGGGGCGGGGGGAGGCTGGCTGCAAGTAAAGAGGCGGTCGCGTTCGTGATTCAATCTGCGAAGTTAAAGCGAGCGCAAAATGACGCCGCGTAAACTACGGCAAGCCCTCTTTTTCATCCCTTCGAACGTGTTATTCGGAACGCACCGCGTCGCCCTTCAATTCCACTCATCAAATACGCTCCCACCGGCAACACTTTGCCGGAGTCGAGTATGTTTTAACTGGATCTCCCGAATGACTCCGGACTCGCGACTGTGAACCAATGCGTCTGGGGACGCGATTCAGGTCCACCATCCCCTCGGGCACGGAAAAACCGGGGGTGTTCACCCGGTCGACCACTCTGTTCCGCAACCAGCCGTTATTTGGCAGAAGGACAATTTGAAGAAGTATTTTCTATGGCGACGAGTTTAAAGAGGAAGATGTCGGCCGCGTCCCCGCGGTATTACGAACGGTCCACGGGGTTTCTGAACTCGCGAACAATGGCGATGGGCCGCTAAAGACACGGGGCCAACGATATTTCTCGGTTACTTTAGCTATATTTTCACAAAAAAATATCTCGCCGGGGAGGATCGCTTAAAGACGCAATTTAATCAGGAACTTTGCATTCCATTACGCCGAGGAAAAAGTGCCGTATCGCCGAAAGTACGCTCCCCTCTGGTCCCCCCGCTTCGCCAACCGCCTGCGACGCGAATCGCTTTTTAAAAAGCTTCCTGTCCGTCCGGTGAGACTACTCCGAGAAAAGTTCCCCTTTGAAGCCGGGCCCCGTTCAACTTCCATCGCAATGAACCCGGTCCTGGCATCGGTAAATATTATCGTACGACCAAGCACGCCGCTAACGGGAAACGTAAGCTCTCTCTCTCTCTCTCTCTTTCTCTCTCTTAGCTCTAAATGCTGAAATTTTCGACGTCGGAAAAACAACGACCGTCGAGTTCCGTTTCGCAGGCAGGCAAGAAATTTTATTTCTCTCGGCGAACCGAAGTTTCAACGTCCATCGAACGTTCGTTCGGCGACTCCGCGCTTTTCAGGTATGAAATGTCGTATATTGATACGCGGAGGAGGACCGTCGAATCAACGGGAGAGCAAATCGACCGAGAGGACGCGTGTATTTCCTTCGCGATGCGTTCTTTTTTCGCCGTCCAATAAACAATCGATCGTTCCGATGGACCGTACGAAGCGTACATAGACTTCGCGTGGCTATTTTTCTGCCACGACCGCAGAAACTTCGTCGAATAAATATTTAACGCAATCTGGCGCAAGCACGGGACGTTCCACGTTGAAACGGCGTCCGACTGTGGCCCGGAGGACCGACGAACTCTATTCGGACGTATCGGTAGCTTTCGCGGGACGATGCTTTAATGTTTCATCGGGAATCGAATCGGAGAATCAGGCTGGAAAACATTCGAGACATTTATGAGCTGGTGAAGCGTATCACAATTCAGACACCCGCGGAGGTAATGCGAAACTAAACGACAACTCTGCGCGCGTTCATTTCAATCCACTATTTATTTCTCGACTATCGTGCAACAATTCTACGTATCCACGCAGGATCGAAGTTCGGTAATCGCTTCTACTAATTGCATCAGAAATTCGTTACCGGGCAAAGGACAAATACAATGCGTCCCCGGAGGGATTCGTGTTCGATAAACCCCTATCGCGAGAGGTAAACCTGTTCCCTCGACGGACTCGCCACCTCGAGAAAAATTCCGCAGCGATGACACGAGCCTCTCGTTCCGCCCGTAATGTTCTCCAATCTATTCGCGACTCTCGCGATTCTCCATGCGAGGATGCAGGATCCGCCAACGTCGAGAACGGAATCGCGGAAGAGGAAACTGAAGCGAACATCCTCCTCGGGCTTAATCCACCCACGCTACGCGAGATCCACCTTTGTCGTTGCCGGCGTTGTCGTCATTGCCGTTCCCCGTACACGTACTTATTCTTCAACCTGGATGCTCCTCTCCTAGGAGGGTGCACGGACCCGTTCGAGTGCACGGGGGCGCGCCGGTTCCTCGAGGCCGTTACCACCAGCCGTGAAACGCAGCTACACCGATGCAACCGCCTCCTCCTCGAAGCCAAGCTTCGCCGGTTTCCGTTGTTCCCTTTCGCCGTTGTTGCGACCTGGCGAAGCCAGTTGACGCAGCCGGTGGCTCGGCCACCTGGGAAATACCGAGTAATGTCCGCAAAGCTGGATTCTTTTCTTACGCCCCTTCCCTTTATTCGTCTTGCTCGGTTCCTCCGTTCCCTTCATTTTTTCCATCCCTTTCTCAAGGTTAGCTTTCCTCGCTCCGACGTCTGTCTTTGGTCTCCCTCTCGCAAGCATCGCCGGCCCTCCTTCGAACCGGCGAACGTTCCACGAGCGAGAAACGTTGAACAAAAAAGGTCGAAACATCCGCGAAAATTGCCCGGTGTTCCGTCTCGAGGTCGGTAATCGGGATTACGAACACGCGCCGCCTCCGGACGCTGATGATTTAATTTATCGTACGGCGCACGGGCCGCCGCGATAAAAAGGCCCCGTGATTGGCTATTGTCGAAACACCGCGTCGAAATTCACCTCAAGCAAGGGGCCAACGGTTGTTCTAACGTGGTCTACACGGAATATCCAGGCAGGACTCCTCTTGGACCTGCCAAACCGTGTTCGATCGAAGTCTGCTCGACCTTTTCCAACAACTACGGCCGCGTTTTATCAGACGTGCGTTAAAAATATACGTATTATCCCATTCTCTTGCCCCCCCCCCTCCCCAATGTTGTTACGATATTCAACCGTCCTGTCGTCAATTTTTCTTCTTCGACTTCGCTCCCTTCCGACTTTCTTTCCTCCTTTTCATCGAGGAAAGGAGACACTTGAATATCCTGTACGATGCGTAAAGGGCGACCAACGAAACGACTACCAGGAAGACAGCCACGTCGACAAGGTTGCGTTGACACCACGTCATGTTCGCCGCCTCGCTCCTCGCGTACGGGGAACCGTCGCCGCGACCCACGTATTCTATCCACCACATCGCAGTTTCCAACGGCGTCGCCGGTCGATCTCTGTACGCCCTCGAGAGCCGTCTGGCATTCTCGCGATATCTGTAACAAAAAGGACGCCGCCGTGAGCAACACCGTGCGCAATTACCCAAGCAAATGAAGCGGACGACGCGTTCACGTCGCGTTCGACGAGCGAAACGCGCTCCCGTACCGCGCCGCCGAGCTACGGCCGCACCGGGCGTACCCGGTTTTTTCTAAACTCTCGTTTAACAACCGACCGCCGTAGAGCGGCCCGCGAACCGATGAATAATACATGTAATATATGCCGATCGATCCTGCACTCGTGTATCGCGGCGAGCGAGAGAGAAAAAAAAAAAAAGAAGCCCCGGGATACTTTCTAAATATCTACGAGGGCTTTTAACGGCGCGCTTATAGCCCACTCGGAAACAAACGCGACCCCGTATCGACGGCGCAGCCCCATGGAACAATTTCCCCGGCGAAAACATCGTTCGCGTCGAATCTGAACGCGTGTCCATCGAAACTCGAACTGCACTCGTCCGGCTCGCGTGTCCAGAATGCGCGGCGCACACCGGTCTCGTCCATCGGAAAAGTTGGTAGAGCGGAGGAACGAAAAAAACGAAAAAACAAAAAGGGGGGCAAAAAAAAAAAGGGGAAAAAAAGAAACACATCGACGAAGTAAACGCGGGATGAAGAGGAATAACAGAGCGAAGGCACACAGGGATGAACGAAAGGGGTACGCCGGTGGGTGTGCGTTGTACGCTTCCATCCAGCCTCGACGACCCGGAGCACACAATTTACCAATCGGTACTCTCCATTATTCGTGTTTACAGCTGCAGGCCGCGAATCAACGTGCCCCCCCCCCCCTCCCGTTATTTGCCTCGGTCAAATTCAGTCGCAGCCCTGCGGTGGTTTTGAATTAACCATCAATTTTAAGCGCGTTCGACGTCCCTTCCGTCAACGCTACGCTCGCCGTCCGGCATCGGGGGGAAGGGGGACAGGCCGCGATGTTACCGAGGGTGTCGGACAGACGTTGCGCCAAGGGAATTAATTTATTGCCGCGAGACCCGGGAACACATCGGGGACGACGTGCATGGAAATGGGCGACGGGGTGGAAAAAGGGACGCGATAATCGGCGATCGATGACTCGTCGAACGACCCGAATACATCGTAACGCCGTAAGCGGTTGTTGAATATCGGTCGGGTTCCGTGTTCGCGATACGCCTGGCTCCGCGCGTACGAATGAATCGGCATCGACGGAACCCTGGCTAGCCCCGTTGTCTTTCGTCCGTTTAACGAGGCGAGTAATCGATCGCAGATACCGCAGGTGTGCCCGCGCGAGAATAGCGGCGCGGCTCGAGGGGGAACGGGCACGCGGAACGCGTTATCGGGAAACGGGTGAAATTATTTAGCGGGGAAAGTCTGAAGGCAGATGTCGCGAAAGTTACGCGAGAAACCCATTTCTATCCCCGTTTCCGAGGCCGACTCGTATCTCCGGGGGATCATAATTCCCGCGATATCTCGAATCGTTGTCGCTCGGCTCGAGCGACCCCGACACGTTACGAACTTACTTTCCGACTTGTAACGTTATCGCTGGGACTCGGGGAGAGAGAGGCCCGGGCTCGTTCGCTCCCGACCCGACTTCTCCTCGGGCCGAAACTCCTGCGCCCGCAACTCACCGGGCCACCCTGCCCTAGGTGAATTACTCGGTCGGGGGATTCTAATTGCGAACGGCGAAAGAAAGATGTTCCGCCGTGGTACCACGGTACCGGCGTACGCGCCAGCCGGTTCTCGTACCTCTGTTGGAATTACTTTGCTGTACCGCTGGGCCCCGCGAATTCGCGCTGGAAGTCCGCGAAATTCGACCCGAAGGTCGTGGAGAATTCGGTCGTTTGCAAGTATCAGTAGATACGACTGTTTCCCAGGAGTGGCGCGTTGATTTCTCTACCTGTGGGGACAGGAAATTAGCGCGAGCCGACTTGCTGCAACGATACACGTACGGCGGAAGAGGACAGACACGCGGTATGGGTGATGCTTAGAAAACGAGAATTAACGACGCGGAGGATGGGATGGAGGAAGGGTCTGATGCTATCGCTGCGTTCCAATTAACCGTATATAAACCGCGAGACGAGGAAAGTGCGAGAAATAAGAGGGGAAAAAAGGCAGGTCATTTCGTCCAGGTTTAGTAGGGTATTCACGATGCGACCAGGTGCGAAAGCGGCGTAAAACACGAGCCCGCTCCGGGCGCGGTGGAAAATTCGCCGGCGGCGGACGCGAAGGGGCGCAGAGGTGCATAACGAACGAGACTTCCGGCTATCGAGATCTCGCCGCGTACCCTTTCGCCGGCGCGCGAGTTCCGCGCGGCCGAGTCTCGAATATTTCGCGGCTGCGATCATCGCGAGTCGCCGGACGCAGAGCGGAGACCGGCAATCGAAACGCTCGAGCCGGCCAAGCCAGGTGAGAACGACAGCAAATTCTCTCCCGTGATTTTACCGAGTTAATCTCATCGATTTCTGCCGACGCGCGTTACATCGAACGCGCCGTAGAAATTCGCGGCGGTCCGCGCGAGAAAGTAATCTTCGTCCCCTCGTAATTCCTTCGAACTTACTTTACGATCCCCCGGACTCGCTGTCGCCACCCCCGCCGCCGTACCTTTCGCCGACAGCGTACCTTCGCCCCGACCAACTTACTTTCTGACTTGCCACGCTATCACGCCGAACCGAGAGGGCGGCGCTCCTTCTCCCGCGGCCAATTAGCCGAGCTCGCGAGCGTGCACCTATCTTCCGGCACATTATTCAGGATTCAACCCCCCCACTCTGAATTATAAACCATAAATTTTGGATCGCGGCTGCGAATCGCGACGCAATAATTACACCGCGCGATCTCCCCGTGACCGTTGAAGTTGCAGCTCGACGCGTTTTCCCGTGCGGGCGAGTTGCCCGGGTAATCGCGTCGAAGACGAACGGAGGGTAAGAGATCGTTGGGAATGATTTGTCGGGGGCAAAGGGGTCGAGCGCGGCGAATTGTCCGGGGCGACGTTCCAGCCGCGAAATTGGATACAGCTGTATAAAGCGAACCGCGGACACGCTTAACCAAACAACCACTGGAACAATACGCGCAGCACGGCCCAGGGTGCGCCGGACTAATTGGGCCAGAAGCAGAAAAGTCCGACGGGCATGTTTCATTTGCACCTGACGCAAACAACGTTTAAATCCTCAATTACAGTCGTTGCCGCGTCACGTGGACAGGATATCCGTTTGACATACGTGCCCGTTAATTTTCGAACGTGCGTGGTTCCCGGGTACGGTGAGCGGCCGCGAGCGCGAATAAATCCGCTAACTGCTCGTTTCGCTGGACATAGAATTTCTTAGCTAGTTCCTGCGTCGAAGATTTGTCTGCTGCAGCGACGCGGGCGCGATACATGCGTGGACGACCGCGTCGACGAAATCGTGGCGAGACACGATACAAGCGCAGATTCGATTCCGTGAGAGTCGCGTAGAGAAATAAAGAAGGCTAGCAGCGTCGCGCTTAGACGCGTCCTAATCGAGGCGCGTAGCGCGCCGGAAGGAGGAAAGAAAATGGGAGAAAACCGGTGAAATGGCCCTCGAGACCCGAGCTCCGATCCAATTAGATTTTTAATAAAAGTTTACCCGTCCCGCCGCCGTGTCCAGCGAGTCACGTACCGGTTTGCGTCCCCGTGGGTAGAGAAAAGGATTAACTGGTTCCCAGGGTAACCAGTCTTTTGACACCGCGCTACCGGATGCACCGGTGTCGCTAGCGTATTTAAGGGACGGCGATCCCGCCTCTTGTTTTAACAACGGCACGGGCAAAGCTTAATTTCCTATGCGGAACAGAAAAGTCTCGCTCACTTAAGACCCTTCAACTGCAAACGCCGTTTCGTTCAGCGGTAAATCGAATACGAATATTGTAGCCGGCCGTTGATACTCGCGTCGAAGCTACGTATCTGTCATGCCGAAGAATTTGGCAATCGTGACTACGATCGCTGCCCAATTAGCCCATAACGAATAATCGTATTTGTGCAACGCACACGACGCGCGCTGCGCTGTTTGCCACGATTGTGGATTATCGTTTAACAGAAATAACCGCGGTGTAATAAGATTAATAAATCGACGGCTCCCAGGCGATTACCGAATCTCTCGCCAGCTGAATCGGAAAGATGAATATAACGGGCGAACGGGGGAAAAAAAAAACTTCTCGTTCCCAGCTGTAATTCCCCGATGCAACGGCGAGAATCGAGAACGAACCCAATCGCCGCGAGCTCGTCGACGATACTTCCGTAATTTCGTGAATCACTAAGGCCGATCGACGGAGGCGAACTCCATTCGAACGAAACCAGTGTCCTGCCCCCGCTGTCCGATTTAACTATTGCGAGAACGCGACGAAATTCGACCGACGGCGATCCTTGGAACGAGAACACCTCCCGCCCCCTACGAAGACGCATTCGGTACGATTCACTCCGAGCGAAATAAGTATTTCGAGTTCGAAAGGTGGGCGGCGTCTTTGGCAAGCAGTACAGATGCATAAAGTTGTGCCTGTCCGCGGCAACGATTCCAAATTATCGCCCACCGGCAAGGCGGAGACGCGAAATCTACGTATTCCCGCTTGTTCGCCCTCGCACCACTGGAATTCCTTGGCAGATTTTCCGCGATAAGACCGGAAAAGTACTCGGGCGAAACGTGCGCGCGGAGAATATACGAGTTGTTGGCCGGAAATAATCTCTCGCGGAGAGACAGAGTAACGAGATCGCGCGCACGGTATCCGCGGCACAATTCTATCATCGACGTCGATTAATCAGATTTCCGCGAAAAGCGTTTCGTATTAATCCCGTTACGGAAAGGTAGGACGAACGGCGGCCGTATTGTCGGATATCCAGACGAGAAGAATTTACGAGACACGGAAATCGCTCGCTTCCCCGAACATTTCCGTCCCCAATGTTATTATATTCGCGCCGCCGCGGTGACGTCGAAACAGTCGACGGGCAAAGCCGTTCGCGGGTCCGCAAGTCCGAACTTCGAATCGGACCCGCGGCATCGCGAACACGTTTGGGGGATAACGGGGTGAATCGACGTCGCGACGCCGAACCCGTCGATCCCCCGGGGACGAAACGAACGCGTCTCGAAGCAATTACGATAAGTAGAGGCGCGGCTGGCTTGCCTGGCGATCGCGAGAGAACAAAATTTCAGCTAAGGGAGATTGCTTTTAATATCGCGCAAGTCGCTTAGCGCGCTACGCCTTTCAATTCCGCTGATTCCGTCGGCATCGCCGAGCCCGCGACTTCTCCCCTGTGTCCCGGCCCATATCTGCCCTTATAAAATCAAGCTTGTCGTCCCCGCGTCGGATCGATCGAAATTCACTCCGTCATCGTAAGCTCGCCTTGATTAAAGCGAACCGGAGGCTCCTCCTTTTTCATCGAAGAACGCGAAGCGTCGGCCGCATCATCGTAATAATATCGCGCGCGCGCCGCATCAACGGACCGATCACCGCGGGAACCGATAATAATTCCTCGTGTCGCGCTTCCGCGATGACAGCGATCCGATTTCGATACACCGGCCGGGTTGTCGTCGCTTGAAGAATGTGTCTCGCGAAAATGAAACGCCCTATACGAAAGACTGCGCGCCCGTGTGACCGCACACGTAGCGGGGCTTTCGCGTTCAAGTGCGCGCGCGGCGATAGATAGGTACGTGTATGTGTATATAAAATCCCGATTTCGTTCCCCGGGGGTTCTTCTCCTTCGGCGGGTGCTAGACGGTGGTTGGGAAAATCCAATCGCTTCCCGACGATATACGTCTTTGTAACTCGATAAGTCGACCGAGTCATGCGGAGAGGAGATCCCGGAAAGAAAATTTCGACGTCCGCCAGAGGTACGAGAGAGCGGGGGAGTACAGGCGGATGGGGTGAATAATAAAGCTGAGTCAAAGTCACGAAGGGCTCGCGTCCCTTTCAAATATTCCGATGCGGTTTTTCGGGGGGCGCGTGACGCAAACGAATGTCGAATTGCATTTCTATTAGAAGAAGGGGTGACGTTCGTATCGGACGTCGGGAGAAAAGTTGCTGGTCCGAAATGGATTTTAGCGTTGCACGATATTTCGGGAAAACGTGTTTCGTGACGGTGCGTGTCCCGTCTCCTCTGAGCCGGAGGAAACGACAGAGTTGGAAACTAGCGGGAGGGATTCAATTCGTCCAGGAAGTTTCGATTGTTATAAGATCAAAGGCGTCCGTCGAAATTACGCGTATACACGTGTACATCGCGCTTAATAAGTCGACCGGCTGCTGGGTCGCGAGGTACACAACGGGGGACGATATTCACCGTGGGGCTGAGAGCATGGTCGATGGATAGAGAAACGCGCTACGAAACAGGATCAAAGTCTTAGCGTATCCACTTGGAGATTTTCGATGCACCTGTTCGCAAGTCGCGCGACGTCGCGAGAAAGCTTTACCCTTAATGAGAGATTTCGATTCTCCCGGTACTTCCCTCTTTCTCGCCGGCATTGAAATCCGCCGTTTGATCCTTGATCTTATACCGGAGGAGATTGAGTCGAACTTAAATTGGAACCGGGACGCTAACGTGCGTTTGGAATATTCCCAAAACACTAAGCTCGTTCAAAAATTCTCTACCCGCGCACTTCGAAATATGTAACTGTACACCTATGTGTGTCACGTGGTTCACGAGCACTCAAATAATTATCGCACACGAAGATAGATCACAGATGGCCCGTCTGCCATTAATTATCAAAGTACCAGTCAATTATTGAGAGAGAGCGAGAGATGGGTGGGGGGGGGGGGGGGGAGAGTGCACGAAAGTGTTGGATTGACGAACGTGTGTATTAGGACGGTTTCTAAATGCGGCTTCCGTGTACAGCGAGCTGAATGCATTATTCAAGCACTTGTACCCGCACACGTAACTTAAATAATGAAATTCAACGGATTCGAGAAAGCCGGCTTTTTGCCCCGCGACCCACCCTTAACTCCATAACAGAATATATTCCCGGTGAACACAATACCGAAGACGCGGAAGTTCCATTTGCAAATAAGCAACTTTTTAATACAACGCGAAGCCAGCCGTGGAAAACGTTAGGCCAAAGTTCGTGCAGGAATCGCGCGAACTTTCACACCAGGGAGACGTGTCCCTCCGAAACGAAACGTAAGGGAGGCACGCGACCAGCCCCGCATCGTAGCTTCCCGGAAAATCGAAGATTCTCGCAATTACGAAGCGTTGCGCGCATTTCTCGTCCCGTACAGAGAACTCGTCGAGTTTATTGTGCGAAAGGGTGCTCTTCGATCGTTCTACGCGTCATCCCGAGAAAAGGTGACCCGTTTAAAACGTTCGATACACGGCAGGGTATCGTAATCTCTTCGCGGTTTGAAAAACATCAATCAGAGCTAAAGTTTCGATGCTCTCCGGTTGCCAGCCTCGGTCCATCGAACGTTACCCCATTCGTCAAAGCGGCTACCTACCCCCTATCGCTCCGAGCGTCCAATTACTTTCTCGTCCCGAGACGTTCCACGCGTCATTACGCACCGTCCCCGACCTTGTTCATTTCGAACCCCTCCGGGCTCCCTTCGTCCCTTCGCCGCCACCCTTCCGTCTCCTTTCTCTCGCCGGGCCATTATGCGTCCTTTATGAACGAGCAGGTGCGCCCAAGCACTCGTCGAAACCGCAGAACCCCGCGAAGAAGATTCCCTCGGTGTCGCGAGCGGAATAAGAATATCGCCTACATTTTACCACCAGAATAAATTTCCAGCGAACGGAGCATCGAGGACGGATAGCGTTCGTGCTGATCGGACGAAACGGAGGGGCTAAAAACTCTCGGAGCGAAAGGGTTACGCTCGAAGGAAAAATAAGAACGGGAACAACAGGGCAATAAAGCGAACGGATCGAACCGAGGGACGGATAGGGGGTGGAAAGGGTAAACGGAGAAAGATAGTCGAACGGAGCGAGGCGAGTGAAAAACTGGTGGACAAAGCGACGTCGCGGAACGGGGTAGGAGGCGGCGGAGCGAGGAGGGGGGGGAGGGGGTTGAAGAAAGAGGCGGAGGGTGCGAGTCGGGTGTCGGGCTAACTTGACGACGGAGCTGCACTATGTTATCCCTCAGCCGTAACCGAAGAAGAAGCGGAGGAACAGGGGCGTGCCTCGTACCTCCTTACAAACTGTCGAAACTTTGACTACCACCCTCCTATCTTTCCGACTACTGGCTTTACGCGGTAGCTTGCTCGCCTCGACACACACGTACACACCGTCGCGACTTCGCAACTCGCACAGCCTCCGTGTGCACGTTCGCGTACACGCTCCCCCGTAACAGAAGAACATACGGCACCCTCAATCGATGACTGCGCGTCCAAACCGTTGGGATACGTCGAGCAACGAATTAGACGGGGCCGTTTAATGCGCACGGAACTTCGTCCACCGGCAGAAGAAACCAAAGCGCGAAGAAGAGAGTTGACGCAGCCTTTGGTCGGTGACACGACTTTCGTTGCGTTTCTTTCGCCGTGGATAATTAACGAGGGGACGTGAACTCGCGAACGGCACGTAGATTATCTGGAAAAAGAAGCTGCACTTCCCAGTTCGTAATTCGAGGCGACGAGAAGGATACTGTTTTTTTGCAGGAACCTGGCAAAGCGCGGAGAACGTATAATTGTAGCAGGTGGGTGGAAACGCGAGCCGCGAGTAAGAACACGGGAATGTCCCCGGGGCTCGATAAATTCGAGGAATATTCCGCGACATTTATGTCCAACCTAAGACCCCATGAAATCGTTACGATCGCGCAGTTCCCGTGGACGTGCAAGCCGAATATGACCGTGCTGGTGCACGAGAGGTGTGCGGCAAGAGCCGAGGGGCAGAGGACGCTCGCTAACGTCGACTACATCAGCGACGGTGTATGCCGTTTGATCTCGACCGAAATGGCTGTAAGTCGAAGTTGGCATACAAGCGCAATCATGCGCAGAGATCTTTGGGAATTGAATGGCCACTTCGGGTCGCCTCGCGGGATCCAGGATGAGAACGGGAAATCGAACGAGGTTCGCGCAGCGCCGGTAACGCGGACCGCGGGCCTCCGTGTCCCTCTTCGCCGTCTCCTTCGAAGAAGTCGTGAACCACCGACGATAATATAACTTTGGTTATAGCGTTTTAAGATTGCATCGATCAGCCGGAGCAGCAACGCCGAAGCCAGGCGACCACACTTTGACTCCGTTCAACCCGGAATCCCGCGGCGCTGTCCATTTTATTGGCTCGATATACGTTTAAACGGATACCGCGGTATCGTGGCCGCGATTCAACGCGATAACCTATCCCCGTCGTCGTTTTTATCGGGGCTATCGCCTAACCACCGCCCCGCTACATTTATCCGCGACGACTTTCTTACTTTGGCCCGGCCTAGACCGCGGAGAACGGCGGCCGTAAATCAAGCAGAAGTGGTGATTACGGAGGGGGGCAACGCCGGGGCACGGCACGACAACGAGCAGCCCAACACTGTTTCCAAATCGTTCGTTAATTTTATATCACTCGTGCATGAGACGTTGCGTTTAACAATTGCGCGGCGGCACGCGAGCCAACGGTAGAGAACGACGCTCCGTTAACGCCGGCGCCCCTCTCGCGTTTCACCGTGTCGTTGCTTTCGCACAGCTTTCACGCGACCAGCGTACTCGATCGCCGACGAGTCACGCGTCGCGCGACCCCTTAATCGGTGGACAAATCGCGGACAGCCCGTGCTTCCGCGAATTTGCATCGCGACGCTGAAATCCCGGCCGGCGAAACACCGGCGAGACGCGACGCTCCGTCGCGAATACGAAATTCTCGATACGCGTAGCGTCGCGTTCCGAGCCAACGAGCTCGCGTCGCGTGCTCGTTCGACCCGACGAATCGACGGATCGAGCCAAACGGCGGCGCATCGTCGGACGTTCGATTACCCGGCCCCCTATATTTCGATCACGTAACGGCGACATGCAAATCGCGATCATCCAATTACGCGGCACAAATCTATTTATTAATTAATATTCAAGGCGTTACGTAACGGGGATACAATTGCAACCTGCATAACCGGGGGATCGTTACCGTCCCCGCTGCGTCCCGCGACCCCTTCCGCCGTGTCGAAGGACCAAGACGACGGGGGTCGTAAATCGAGGCTGTCGTAATTACCGGGACAGTAGCGGGCATCGTCGAACACGATGCCGCCGACGCTTTCATACCCGTTCTGATTTATTGTCGCTCGTCGTTCGCCGTTCGTCGTGCCACCGCGAGCCTCGCGTGTTTCGCGGCGTTGTAATTAAATCGCGACTCGTGGCTCTAGCCGAATTGCCATTCCTGTCCGTCGAACAGGGTCATCTTCGATTCCTGCCGCGAACCTTCCGAATGCGAAACGAGGCGCGACAAATCGCGCAGGATCGCCGCAACGAAATTACCCGAAATTACCACTCGTCGCGGACGCGAGGCATCCGTCGTTTCAACCCGCCAGTGTACACGGCAATCCCCGATTCATTTCGCGTTCCTCGTAAAAACTCGCCCGGACGAGATCGTTCCGCGGCCGTGTCCACGGGACGGCCTCGTTTTCCGCGCGACAAAGGGCCGCGGCACTGTCATCGGCGTCGGCACACGGGATAAAAGATTCACGCGACGACCAATTATCTGGACGCGGAAAACGCGACGGGCGTAAACACGGCCGGGCGCGGCGTAACCCTCGGCCCGTGCGGTTAACAAGTTATCCGCGGGCCAAGCATTGAATAATGTAGAATTTAATTTCGGCCGGTCTGCCCGTCGTCATCGGGGTGGCGCATCGGCCGCGGCGTCGGCGTTGATTCCCGCCGTGAAACATTTAGCGGCCGTGAAATTTCCCATGCGACCGGGCCGGATACGGCCCGGCTGCACGACCAGCCGGGTATTTGTCGATGGACGAGTACCATCCGGGGGACACGTCCGCTCTTTCCGCAATTCGTGCCTCGAATTTAGGACCGGCCGAGCAACGGCACGGAGAAAAGGGGGAAAAAAAATGGGATGCCTGGCGGCGGCGGAGGCGGCGGCGACGGCGGGGGTAACGGCGCGGTGGTGTGTAGAGGGAAAGAGGAAGGTTGGACGAATAGAAAGGCGAAATATAAAGTGTCGGTGAAGAGACAATGGCAGAGGGTTGC
Source organism: Nomada fucata (assembly GCA_948146005.1). Lineage (NCBI taxonomy): Eukaryota > Metazoa > Arthropoda > Insecta > Hymenoptera > Apidae > Nomada > Nomada fucata. The sequence continues at coordinate 4,992,250 of OX411282.1, forward strand.
CGGCGAGATCGCTAGCAGGCTGCCAGAGGGATGGAAGGGTGGAAAAACGCCAGTGAGCCGCGTTACGGATTAACGGCGCGCCTGTGCTGCAACGACGATGCACTTCCCGGATATCCGAGCGTCCGGACAGCTCGTGAGATATTCAGCGGACCGAATATCCGGGCAGATTATGCGATTTTCCTTTTTGCCGCTGGCCCCTTCCCCCCCCCCCCCTGTCGGTCTACCTTTTCGGATTTCTTTTTCTTTTTTTTCTTTTCTTTTTTTTTTCTTTGTCTACACTGTACTTCCTTTTTTTTTTCATTTCCCCTCGGTCTTTTTTCCAGTACTTGTCGCGCCAGCGCGGCGCGATTCGGGTTGAATATAAAAAGTTCGGCGTAACCGGATATCGTTTAAAACTTCTGAGAGTCGGGACGAAATTCGAGCGGACCCGCGTATCGCCGAACGACGAGCGAGTCGCGTCATCGGCGCCGGAAAATGAGCGATCGAGATTAGACTTTCTCGTTGTCGCGACGAACCGGCCCGTTATCGGGCCGTCGTAGCACTGAATATTCGTATCGATGGCCACGGCATTCGCGACGCGTCCGAATTCGTCGCGCTGATCGTCGGATATCCGTGCCCGGCGACCGCGAGACGTGCCGGCGAAAGTGAAGCTAACTGCGCCGAATATTCCACGCATTTATGGACGAATTTGCATACGCTGTCGCTGTAAATAGTTGGCAAATGCCCGGAGGGCAGGGTTCCAACCGTTTCAAAGTCCTACAGTTACGCAAAATCGCGTCTGGCGAGACTACGCGTTCGTTCCCCCACTTTTCATACTCGGATGCAAGTGTCGCGATATTGGCGAGACAAACGAGAGGAAAGAACGTACCTGGTGTTGTTGAACATTTCGTCCACAGCGTGTCTCAAGGTTTGCTCGTCGAGCTCGCTGAATTTCACGAGCAAGGCGACTCCCCTGGCCTGTGCCGCAATCGAATTCTGGTATTGATCACCGTACAATGGCATCAGTATCATCGGAACTCCGACATGAACACCCTCGGACAAACCGAGCATACCACCATGGCCGAAGTAGCACTTAACATTCGGGTGATCTGGAAGTAAGAGCGAAGACTCGATCAGTGGTAAGATAGTGCCACGTTAAATTCGATCGGAGGGCAAATCGTTCTTCCCAGTTTCCCTAATTGGGCGCAAAGGAACCAAAGCGGGGAACAGTGCCGGATATACGAACGCTCGCGAACACCCATAAATGGTATCAGCGCGTTTCCCAAAAATGTCGCGGCGTCTTGCACGATAAGGGAAGAGGGGACGCGGCCCCTAGGAAGCTCCCGACTTTAAATAAATCCCTGCGTCGAATATTCGACTGAAAAATTCCTGTCGTCCGCGTTTATCGCGAAGAGCCACCCCCTCGCCGAGGGAGGCTTCCCCGTCACCATGCAGGATCCTCCGCTTCCTCCGGCGTCGATCCTAATGTCAAATTCCATTACCACACATCCTCCCTCCCTGGCTTCTCTGCTCCTCTTGCTTCTGTACCACTTTTCGGTCCCACGGCGCCCAAGCCAACCCCCATCTTGGATTCTCGTACAGATGTAGACGAGCTGTAGGAGTTACATCGTCTCGCGGAATGTAAGGGCGGCGATGCGAAGGTTCGACAAGAGCACCACTCGAGGCTTCGCGCTCGATATATCGTCGCATCGGCGCGCGTCGATACGTGACAGTGGATATCTATCGGTGCTGGCCTGAATTTTTGTCAGGCGACATCGGGGAACCCTGGGACGGGAGAAATCGGTCGAGCGTTCGTCGCGATTTGCACGAGTTCTCCGTCAATCGGTACGCGCGAGACGCGATTTTACGGCACCCAGTAACGAGGAAATAACGCGACGGTACTACACTCGATGCCCGGGTCCGTTTACAGTCGTCGAAACCCACCCTCTGCAAGGAATTGATATTTCGCTGTCTACGGACGTAGGCAGCCCTAAAGCGGAAGTAACGGGAGTAACGCTACCTGTTCCGCGCAGTCTGGGAAATTATCCGCCGACAGATCCGGTACGTCGTCCGATTATGCGTTCAAGGGTAGCTCGTAAATACGGAGGAATGTTGCCTTATGGATAACGGCGGCTGAATGGTCGACGGTGAACAGACATCCAGTGCAACGATAACCTTTCGAGATACGCCTTGGGATCTGTTATAGTAACTTAACGAATTCAAGTGAATCGTTGATTCGCTGACTCGCCAGAAGGTAAGGTCTTCGAGATAAATTGGAACCGCGATCGATTCGCATTGAACATTTCAGCAATGTATCACCAGGGGCCATCGAGTTACCGTTGGCCCTCAACCGTGCAACCGTCTGATCTGTCTAATCCAATAGAATCGTAGAAGTAACAAAGAAGTATATCCCATTCCTTAATGGATAGGAAAAGGAATAAAGCAGACCTAGGTAGGATGATTCCGCCTTTGCCCTTGAGGGTAATGCCATCCACCGTTTCATCCCAGCCTTTATATCGTTAAATGCAATACTCGGGGGTATGGCGTGTCAACATATCCCCGTGCCATCATCGATATCGTTCCCTCTAAAGTCAATTACATTAGCGAGTCCTATGCGAATTGGCTGGATCGATGGCAAACACGATCTAGAACAACCTTTCGGCGTACGTACTGAATGTTCGGGATCCTGTTTAATCGAATCGATCCTCTCGAAGAAGCTATTCGCGAAGAAATAAGGCGGACATGTCTCGAGCTAAATGCTTCTCGCGGAAAAATATAGCTGAAGCGTAGGTAAAAAAAATTGCCCGATAAAAGGATAGCCACTGCGACGAACCCGGGGGGGGGGCTACGTGGCACCAATTAAAGGACAGGGATTAACGATTTCCACGGTTTTAGAGGAACGACCCTTAACGTAAGTTACGATCGGACTCGTGCACCATTTCGCGTGCGCTGCTTAAAGCGTGCGAAGTAACAGGGGCAAAGCGTAACCACCGATCTTATCAGGATCACGAAGACGCAAGGGGATGGTCGTGGCTCTGGGACGAAGGAAATGGAATGGGGATACACGAGTCACGAAGTAAGATAATAAAATTAAAACGATCGATTCGATGCCAGCCTCCGGTTGAGTTACCGCTTGTTTCAGCCAGAGATTATCTGATCACCGATGCGACCGCGACGAAAAAACTCGACCGTCGGAGCTTGGACATTTTTCTGCGAGAAGTTAACGTTCGGCACCGTGACAAGAGATCGTTGATAACCAGTTCGGTGCCGGCGACAAAAGGAACCTTAACGGCGATGATGAATTATTTCGAGTAATTGTTTTTCATCACGAAACTCGAGTTGCCGGTATTATTATTCCACCGCTGTATAGAAATCACGCGGCACGTAAAATATGCCATGAGTCAGAACAACCTTTCGCGAGACACAAACGTTAAATGCTACAAAGAGACGCGGATCTTAATTCCATGACACGGGTAGGCGTGGCGAATCAGGTCGCATGATGCCAGGCATATTTAATCTGCACATTAGCAAAGGTTGACGAGTTTCGATTAAGTAACGAGAAAACCGAGACGCCTAACGTGGTCGCGTACGAACGTGTTACTTTTTCTGTCAGCAACAACAAAACGCTTTACATAATAACGCGAAGTGCAAACTGCGATTATAATTGGACTCTCGGACAGATAAATACTTGACGCGTTGCGTATAATATCCTGCAACACCGATTAGTCGGAAATTAACAAATTGTTTACTGAAACATCACCGGCGTTATTTAAATACGATATCGCCGTCACGTCACTAGTTCCCGTGCGCGTATGCGTGACCGCGTGAAAATCGATTCCACGCGGCTGACCGCGACAGTACCTAAGCTACTGGCCCGCCTTCTGTCGTGGAGGCTGCTAGAAGAACCGACGGAAACAATGCGACACTGAGGTTTCGTTCGCTGGGGGCTTTAACGGTGATTTATGTTGCCAGCGGGTCGTTAACGAGGTTGCCTAATTAAAGTCATTTCACTCGACAGCAGGCCAGGAACAGCGAAACTACTTGCGCGAGAATTCCCGCGGTCTCGTGTCTTGTCTCGAACCGAACAACCTGTCGAAAGAACGTTCCTGTAACTTCCGGCCAGCAAAATACTATAAAGATGCTGCCCGAAGTTACCCATCTGTAGCGTTCAATGTAATTTTTTTTTCTCGGCGAACCGATCGATCGAGGTAATGACGGTACCGTGCCAACACCTGTTAGACACCTGAAACTCTGTCCGGCGTTACGCGCGATCGTGAATACCCACCTTTAACAACGTTTCAATCACTTGCCTCGATAGATTACGATAGGCGATACGTGGTTGCGCGTACGATGAAATATCATTTCGCGAAACGTTACGTGTCAGAGGAAATTGATAACTGTTAGAGGGCGCGATATGTCGGATAGTAATAACGATTAATTCAATACGGAAAGCGTCGAGAACCGCGTCGGTCTCGTCATGCACGCTAAAATAATTTCACGATCGAAAAATAATTCGATATTCGACGACGACACGTAAATTTCACGCGGCTATATAGATACCGGCGGCGCGATATCATTTCAGGGATACGAAAGATCCTTGACTATGCGAACCGTTTTCAATGTTGCAAACTAATTCGACATTCGGCGCGACGGCGCGGCCGCGGCACATATCGACGCATTTTTATCATCAAAACCGAAATCCCCTTTCAACGTTTCGCTACGTTTTCGAGGAGGACCATTTCCATTAGTTCCGTGGGACGGCAGAATTTCAAATTCCATCATCGAATACCGTTCGATTCTCTGTGCCTAATTCGCCCACCATTGTAAACCACTGCTAATGCAACAAAGGCTTAACTATAGCGAGCTGTTCCAGTTCTCGAGGGTTCTATTATTCGCGTCAATCGATCAACGATATTCGCAATGAATTGTGAGAGTTTTGGGGGGGGGGCGGGGAGAAATTAACAAGAAATAGATTAATGCGAAAGCAAAACTGCGAATCATGTCGTCCGATGAACTATCACGAAGATTTCCGATCGCGTTCGCTCGCGTATCTGCAAATTTGCGCGATTGCAAGTCAGGGTCGAAATCTGTTATCTTTTATTTACTATTAACTCGATCATCTTCGACGATCTATTGAAGCCCATCAACCATGGGACGATAATGAAAAATAACTTGTACAGTACCGATAACGTACGAACGCGCCGCGCAAACCTGACATTCAATGAATCAATTATCGGGAAGCAAAGAAGCAATCCGATGTACGTAAGATTCCAGACGCCTCCGTATCGAGAACGATGCGACCGTGATACCGTAATCAATTACTTCCTGGTGATAGACGTCTGGCCTAAAGTTGACGTTTCGTACTCGATCGTCGCGCGATGTTTGAAACACCGACACTATTCCCTTGACTCATTTCTAAACGATTGTCCAATCGGAATGAAACGAGCGTTGCCTACTTACTCAGTATGTCGTACTGCGGCAGCCACTTCTGTACGAAAACGTTGCTCGGCAAATCTGGAATGTCGTCGGTTTCCCATTTCCATATCACTTTTCGTGGTATAGAACCGAACACTTTTAATAAAATCCTCAATTTTTCCTCGGGCATTGTGGCCGCTTTGACCATCGAGCCCAAATTGAAGTACAAAACGCCCTCGCGGGCTTCGTCGAGGAATTGGGCGATATTCTTCGGCAGCGGTTTCACTTTCGGGGATATGTGAACTCCGCCGATCTCGATAACATTAGGTGGAAACGACATGGACCCGTGAAGCGTGTAATGCGTGTTGATCATCACCAGAGAAGCGTTGTTGCTGATCGCTTTTAGGTCCGGGGTACCCGGGCCGAAATGTTGCTCGATCACGGAACGATCGTGCCAATCGAACACCGTGTGAAAAAGGGTGCTCAACATGATCGCCGACAATGCGTTGGTCGTTCTTTGTAAAAAGTTCATCGGCCTCGGGAGACGCGTTAGCATGGACGGAATGAAGCCGGCTTGGTGCGAAAGTGCCATCTCGTCGATCAGCCACGGCATCAGCTGATGGGTGGATATTTGGACGAATGGTACGTCCAACTTCTGAACGAGTGCCATGAAGCAATTGCTGTTGAAGCTCTCCACCAGGGCTACGTCGAACTTAGTTCTGGACTCCACGATCTGTTTAACAGTTGGGTTCTTAAACGCCGCGTCGCATGTTACGTCTGACATGTAGTACAGCATGTACATCTCCTTCAATATACGGAAATACGAGTCGTCGATCCACTGCAGGTCGACCACATTTACGTACACGCCCCGTTTCTCGTCGAACAAGCTGATGTCCTTATAATTAGGCAAAGGTTCCGCGGCAATAGCCGTCTCGGTGCGCGGAAAATGCGAGATCACTGTCAGGTCGTGTCCACGACGTGCCAATTCTTCGAGGATAGGCTTGAACACGTCGAAGTGGCTTTTACCTACGTGCGCGAATATTGCCAGAATCTTCAGTTTCTTGTTAGGCGCGGCGTGACTGACCTTCGCTCCCGAGCACGACGAGAGAATCACGAAGAGGAATAGAAAAATGGTTCCAGTACGCGCGATCCACATGATTGCGATGCTTGTGTATCGACGACGGCCGTTGTATTGACCGCCTTCCTTTTGAAATGATAAACGAAGCTCGGCGCAAACACTATTCAAGAAACGGCTATTTAATCTCTCCCCTTCATAGTCGGATCGCTACTGGATCCACCGAGATCGGTGCGGGACAAGCGGCACGGTGGACAGTGGTGCCTCTTTGGTAGAGATCCAAATCCCTATCAGCAATGATGAACGGAGATCGCGAGTAATGCCACAAGCTTCTGTTGCAAAATATTCGACCAGCCTTAGCTTTAAATACTGCAACGGTACGGCTGATAAAAATTTACCCTTCGAATTTATGTTTCTTCCCCGACTATCGCTTTATTTGCATAAACGTTCTATGCATAACATTATCGATATGAAAGTCGCACGTATGATTTAAATATTAATAGGTTGAACATGAAGCGATATCGATTGGACAGCCGCAACTACATGTGCTTTTATGTAACTAGAAATAGTTTAGTCATCAGCACTAATGCCACAATAATTGCTTAACATTGCGCAATGGGCCTGGCTCGCTACGCAATTGACAACGAGAACTTGTTATTCTCAGTTCAGAAGCCCACGAAGAGCACAGCGCGCCGGTGTTCCTCGGTAGAATTACCAAGATTTATCACTGGCGAACGTTTATGAATGCGTTAATAATTTCGAGTCCTAAGCGTCGGATAAACTTGGGAGATCTCCAATACGCGAAAGCGTGGAAGCGTTTATCTCTCTATACGAGGATCGTCGAATACACTTCAACGGAAATAACTTGCTAGAAGCAGAACGTTATCACTGGCGAATAAAAATGGCTCACAACGGTAATCGCCCGTCATCGATACGCTACTTCGTCACTTAACGCGGATCGCTTCGACTTTCGTGGAAATATTTCGCATATGTATAACCCGAAGATACGTAAACGAACGTCACACTGTTTCGGCTTAACCGGGAATGTTAAACTGGATAAGGTCAAGGTAGCGCGATAATGTTTTGAGAATTAATGTATACATACTGTACGACACGAACAGTTTATTACAAAGTAAAATTCTCGTGACGCATAAAAAGACGACGACAAATATACGCGGAAGTCTCCGGAACCTGCAACGAAATTCAATGAATAATACGTAACGTGTAATATATTCGTCTCGACCCGATGGTTAATTGTTCGCTACTGACGACACTATTCGCGAGCCGTACTCTACTTGCAGAGCATATTTATAGCGACGACACCGGGCGACCACAGCTGTGAATGACGAGCACAAGAACATCAGCTGATTCACAAGCACGTATAAAAAGCTTCAGCAATTCTTAAACACTCCGTTCCACAATTTCACGCTACTCGCTTCTCCGTAAAAGTTATCCGGTCTTGTTTGTTCCGCGTTCGCGACGCGAATAAATTCGCGGCGCGGCGCGGAACAACAGGTAGCGGCTCGTTAAAATGTATCGTGTGTCGATCATTCTATTAAATTAGCAGGGAACGGTTCCTTCGTTTGTTCGATTTTTATAAGGCGGCGACACGCACGGCCGCAGTCGCGGGGCAAAATAAAGCACGCGAAGGCAGAGAAGGCTCAGATTTCCTCCATCCGACGGAGTTCCGTGTTCCGCGACGCCGTGTATATTATTTGCTCCGCTTCCTCGGTCTCTTAGCACCGCGGCGTTACATTGTAACAGCACTTTCGTTAAAGACTTCGGAGTACGATGATCCGAACTTGCTCCAACCGTCCTCACCTCTATGCATATCCCCGTTTATTTCCACCTTCCTTCGAGTGGTTTTCGATACTTTTCGCTCTGCACTGTCCCCGATAATTCTGCTTCGCGAAGCGTGATTCTAGACAAGTAAATACAACACGAGTATCCTCGAAAGACGAAAGAAATGTATATATAGGAAGAGAGGGAGAGAGCGAACGATTTTTCCTCGCATTCCCAAAGCTTATCTCCTCTTTCAATCGTGCACCCATCCCCGAGACCCGCTACTTTTAATTTTCCATTCGTCGTCCCACTTTCCGCATTCTTTGTTCGGTTGGCAGTAGCAGTTTAAGGTAAAGTAAACCTCCTCGATGCTACACAATTCGTCTATAATCGATTGTTTGTATCACTGTTGTAAAGTTCGAAACGGGTAAAAATCTATAGAAACGGCGAAACGATCTGTGTGAGACAGTGGAAATCGTCGGGACTTCTTCCACCTCCGGAAGAAGCTCGTTTATTTTACATTAAACCTCGCTCCCCCGTGTTCACCCGCCGAAGTCGCCGGTATTCGAAATTTCACGTTCGCTCGATAATTGCATGCTACAATTCGAGACGTTGACGGAGATTGACGGCCGACCCGTTCCGATTTTCAGTTCTAATTTCCTGCGGTTTCGACGAAAAATAACACCGCGGCGCTTGAAAATTTACGATTAGCTGGATCGTTGACAAAGAGTGACAGAAACGCAAGCTGCACGGCTGCTGAATCCGCTACACGGGACTCGAAATTCGCTGACGTGTGTGGTGTCGCAAAATCACGCACACGCCCGAAACATACCGCGGTACACGGGCGGAGAATCGCATATTCGACGAAATATTCCACGGACCACGGAATTTATATATGACGGCAACCTTTACGATTCAGAAAAACCTGCTAAACTTTTCGCGATACGGAAATCAAACTCGAAGCAAATTCTACCACTCTATTCGGCAGCGGCGCTACGTGTGCCGCGGTACAATCGCGAGGATAATTCGAGCAGGAAGGAACGTCGACGACGACGACACGAATCCGCCGTCTACGAAACGTAGGCAGGGCTCCACTATTGGCAACCGCGTTTATGAAGTTCCGACAAGGAGGAAGACCAGGGCCATAAATTCCCCGTAGTGATCTCTTAATCCCCGAGCAGCCTCGGCGCAACCGGGGCGGCCGATAACAAATCCAGCAAATCAAAATAAACGACACGGCACCGCGAATATCCGTCGTGGAAGCGTGGCTAGAAATTGATGCTTACCGCCGCGCCGTCGGCTCTGCGACCAGGTCAGAACGCGATAAACCTCTCGAATCGGTTCGCCACCACCCTCCCGCGGCACAGAACGTCCAGAAGCATGTAGGCTATAGGAATGGAGAAAATTGCACCCTCTTAAATGAACGAGCATTGCTGGGGGATGTACGTAATTGGCCAGAGACCACCCTTCCTTCGTCCCGTTCTCCCTTCTTTCATCCTTACGCTCTTACACCCCCCCCCCCTCTCCCCTTTTGCCTTTCATTCTCACCTTATTTCTTCCCTCGATAAATTCTGCGGGCGGGACAAACGCCGATGCGCACCAGAAGAAACAGAAGGACAGCGGGGGAACGCGGTATTTTTCCTTTTCTTTTTTTTTTTTAGTCACCAACCACAAGCACAAACAGAGAGTCCGGAGAGTCGGTCGTGTTTGCGTTGTTTAATTCATGAATTCGCCAACAGCGGCCACGAGTAAACAGGTGGGGAAGATCGTCTACAAATTACCGGGGCAAGAACGAAGCTAAAAGCCGAGCTACGAAACGTGCTAATCTACGAACGTTTCGCCGGCGCGAAACAATCTCCTGGTGGAGGAAAAAGGAAGCGAAAGAATATACTACGGCCGGGGGTATCGCGTTAATGCAACGCCAACATTTCCACGGTCGGCTTTCATAATGTGCGCACCGATTGATCGGATATTCGCAATAGGAACGAGCGAACGAAACCGACGCTTCTATTGACTTTTAATTTAAAAGCGCGATCGCGCGCGATGCGATTCGGCAGATTTTATCAGAACTCGCAGGTAACTGCTGTTTATCAAACGTTAACGCAGCCGTTCGCCCGTATACCTAATATAATTGCAGATCCTTCGATGCAGGGCATCGAGGCGTCCGTGCCTCGACGAGAACAGCACCCGTGCACCCCGGGGTGCGCGTTTTTTCCGCGTGAACGGGGTAAGCGGAGAAAGGTAAGCGCGTAACGGAATCATCTCGCGGATTCGTAATCCTTTCTCCGTTAGGTTCATTCCATCATTGCCAGATAGCTTACAGTGAGAAAATCTACGAAAATGTACCTGCATATTCGGTATCGTTAAAATAATCCCCGCTGAAAGACATCGAGGACGACGAGAACAGAGACAAATAAAAGCCGTTTCGATGCGTAATTTGTTGTCGAAGAATCCTGATGGAGGTACAGTCTAGATTACGTGAATGTCGAAGGATTAAAAAAGCGCCACCCCCCCCCCCCCCCCAAACCCGTGTACTCCGTCGGAAAAAGGGAGAACCGGAATATTTTCGCGAGCTTGAAACGACGCTCGGTCGCTTCTTTTTAGCCACTGAGCCACCCTCGGCAGCGTTTCTCCCGTCCTTTTCTCACTCGTCGGCCCCAGTGTTCCCTCATAAAAGTTAATAAGCCAGCTGGCTGGGTTCGTCGATCCCGAGAAAATTGCGGGAGACCAACGCGTCTTCTCCGCGACGTTTTATGCCGCTGTTCTATTCGCCGTTACGACCGACCTTCCCCCCCCCCCCCCCACTCCCCACGGTTGCACTGTTTTCCACCCCCCTTTTCTTGCCGCCCACCCTTTTGTTGCCATTTCGCGAGCATTTCTTTTACTGCTCTTCATGTGTACACGTATCTCCGGGAGCGCGCAGTCAACCCCCTGGAAAGGGTGACACGCGTAAAAGTAGACAAGCTCGGAGCTGGAAAATCCACTCTCGCCGCGAGAGCGGGCGGCTAAGCTACTTCGCGTTAATGACACTCGAAAGGAACGAAACATCTGCGGGTGAAATCCCGCGAGAGAGAGAGAGAGAGAGAGAGAGAGGGGGGGGGGGGAGGTATCGGCGAAACGATCGCTTTAACAGTACATATAATTAAACCTGCTTCGAGGAAAAACGTGGCGGCAATGATTAGTGCTTGGGAGACGAGCCTTAAGGCACTTGGAAAAACTCCGCCCGGGTTGCTGTCGCGGAATCGTTCCACGCGACCAACGATACGCAACGAGACGAGCTTACCAAGAACAATCTCCCTCGACTCTCCCCTTCCGCGTCCCATCTCTGTAACGCATTCTAAAACTGGTTCGAAAATTTAATTAAGTCCGATCGTAACGCGGAATCGATCAGCATAGAATCCCAGGCATGTGAATCATTTAAAAGGGCCACTTGCCGCTTCCGTTAATAGAAAATTGCTCGACGAACACTTTCTGATTGAACGCGACAATTTATAGAACTCGAATCGGCGGAACTGCGGCACCGCGAGCAAGCAGCACTTGCGAACCTAATCTATTAGCGTGGAGCACCGTTCCGCGAATTACATGCTACGAAAGATTAATAACATCGGTATTCGTCCCGTTTATAAAACGTTCGACGATATCTCGTCGGCCATTAAGCGCTTCATGGCGGCTGGGCGCAATTTCAATAATACCGCTTAAGCTCGTCGCGAACATGCCTCGAAGGAGCGTCGCTTCTGGCGCGGAGCGTTCGCGGGCCAATTTATTATTCCAGAGGTGCACAACGCACGCCCGCCGGGCCAGATGTGGCCCATCGACGCAAATTACGCGAGCCGCGACGATATTTCTCCAAAAATTGCAACAGCCAGGCCATCGTACCACCGTCCCCGCCCCGTCCGTATAACGCGATATCGTGCATTTTATTAGACATTACGATAACGTATGCGCGAAACGCCGCGTATAATTTCGGTAAGACGCATTCCCGTAAAAATTGCGCTCAATCTTGGAACGTTACCGTCGGTCGCGCGGTCCGGAACGAACGGAGGAATTATTATTAAAAACCCGCGACACCCGGAGAAAGGACAGGATCAACGCGACACGGCCTTATTATTGCGATGCTTTATAACATCTTCTCGGGACACGCGTTCCGTTTAATCCCCGACCGATGTCCGCGATGCCGTTGATTTTATTCGTTCTATACTACATCGATGGGCTGACTGAAATTGGCGAGGAACTACATGGATCGGCGAAGAAATAAAGACGGGGTCGAACGGATAAGCGAAGAGTATACTTGGAACATTAGGAAAATATCTGTACTCGCTGGATCGCTCTCATCGCATCCAGCTGGGGGTGAACGCGTTGCTCGCAATCCTGGCCATACCAGCCTGGATGCTTGATCTTTGGTCCGCTATAAACGTTCGAGCGGTGCAGCTGGCAGAAAGGGAAAAACGAAAGTCGGAGGATCGACGGGACGAGGGGCGAGGCAAAGCGAGAAAAACGAAATTGCTGCGAGGAATTCGTGAGAATGAGCGAGAGGGGGCGAAAGACACAGGGAAAATAGAGGGGGGCTGCCGAGAGGCCAGAGAGACGTACGACTCCCGAGGGAAATTTAGGTGCGACCTCCATGTATCACGGAAGCTAGCGTAAGTAGCTACGTAACCGACGTATACCCACCTACTGAACCATACGTACCGCATACGCGAACAATCATGCGCGCACACGCGCATGTTGCGACCGCGGTGCACGCGAACACCCTAAATACATTTCGACGATTCGCCAATCGGGAAATCGCCACGTAAATGACACACAAAACGCTCCTGGCGACGAATCGCGCCGCCCGGGACGCAGGTTTTGCAGAAACCACGAAGCTACAAGTGACGAAGGCCTCGTTACACACCGAGTAAACCCCTGGAGGAACACGAAAGCATGCCTGTACACCGCGTATTTACCAAAACTGGGGAACTTACCGGTTTGTTCGAATGTTTGTTCGATTGTTTGTTGTGTCACACTTTTATACAATACCGGCGAATCGTTCAATCCCCGTTTCCCGGCGAGGAAAGTTCTGACTGACCAAGTGGCGAAACCACGGTCGGTGTTTACCACGTCAGGGTGAAACGGCGAACGAACAGGGAGACACGCATTCAGGGGGAGAGATGCGTTATCCGGAAAATGCATTTCCACCCGAAATTCGAGCGCTATGAAAGAATAGATCACGCGCCGCTGAAAAGCTCTTCTCGCGGGCTATAAAAATCCGCTATCAGATCACTTTCCACTCGAGGGGCGCGAAGCACGTATAATGGTGGACGGGCGGAGTTTTCCCCGAATGCAAAACCGGCGAACGATCAGCGGCAACGAGGCGGCAAGTGTAAAACCGAGCAACGCCTTTTCTCCCTTTGCTGGGAAATTCTTTTTTCCAACTAACCCACCCCCCCCCTCCCCCTCCCTTTTGCACCTACCCCCGAATGCTCGAATACCTTCAACGATTTCGTTAATCTCGCTCCGCGCGACCGGATTTTCGATATTCCACTCGATTCTAGATAAATTGATCAAGGGGGCGGATTACCCCTTTCAACCTCAATTATCCACGGACGGGTATTCAATCTGGGGGGGTCGCTCGGAAAATCGAGATGGCGTTCAATTTTGCGAAAGATACGACACGCCTCTCGCTGCCCGCGAGCACGCCTGCACGGTAATGAAAAATACTCGATCTCTGACAACGATCGCCGAAAGGCTATGTAAAACATCCGGCGGAAAGTGAACACAAAGTAAAAGGCAGCCCGCGGTGGCTCTCTTTCACCTGGTCGCATATCTAGAGGAGAGGAGAAATAGTAATAAAATCGATGTCCCGTATCTACTGCCGGTTTGTAATTGAATCAAATTAATCAGCCCTCCCGTCGACCTCGTGTCCCCACTCGCCCCGTTGCTGTAGGAACGCGCCGTTTACCATCTCCAATTAATAGCAGAAAGCTGCACGTTTCGTTGGAACTTTATAAAACGAATCCAATTACGAGCAACCGTTTGTCAAAGGCTCAAAGCCACGAAAAGTTTCACCTCGGTTCGGAAATGACGTCGGCCGCCTGTTTTCCTTCTCCCCGGTTCTGTCAATAGGAATAAACGAGAGATCGACGGGCTCGGGAGCATCGTGCCATTAGCGTCCCGAAAAACCCATAAAATCGTATAATCTACTGTTCCTGTCTGTTTACTGCACCCGACCGCGATTTAACAAATTATTCGACGTATTTCGAGTTATGTGTTGACGATACGTAAGATTTTCATTAACGAAGGGAAAGATTTCGTCGTTTCTTTCGTTACCGTTTACGTAGAAAATAAATAAATAAATGTCCGCAATCGCTGAATTAAGTATGCTATCTGAAAGTGCATGTAATTCTGTGTGTCGGAAGTTTATACGACCGAGGGAGGCACAGACATTCGATCCTTTAAACTTTAGAACGGTCCGCTACGATCACTGAAGTAGAACTGACCCGTGCGCGCACAGACAACGCGTAACTCACATTTCTGCACGGTCTATTTTTTCACGTAGCAATATACATATAGTTTGTACGAGCTCATCGCACGGTATTCTGGTGGAAAACATGAACCCAACAGCAAATCGAGCATAGAATGTCCATAACTCGAGGAAAATAAAACAATATTAAAGGTAAAAGAGAAGAAATGAATGGCACGTGTAAGTCACACAAGCGTCCATTTCGTTCAGGCACAGAGAACCGAAACAATAAAAGAACCTAAAAGAACCGAAAAAAAAAAATATCAGCTTTGTTGGTGCATGATAGGACAAAGGTGTGGGCTGGATAAGTACCATAGTATGAAAGTTGTTTCTTAAATATCAGAAAATATTCTTCTGCCAAAATGTCCCCCAATTTATTACAATTATATTTGTTATACGGAATCGTAACTGATGACTGTTACAACCTTACGATACAATACAGCTTTACAAACGTTACATACTTTGGTTCGATATTGTACGTCTATAAAAACGTCGGGATATATAACATTTGGCATGCCTCGGAATGCGAGCCGCGTCTTGACTAGGTGTTATAGCGTGTACAAGTTAACTTTGTATTATTTCCTAAAACCTGCTTTTTTTCATTGACAGAAGTCGTTATCAATTTACTACTAATCTCGTAGAATTTTGTATACATTGCAAATAGCTCTACACGCCGCCAGACACCTGCCGTATTAAAATTTAAAAAGAATCGATCAAACAGTGAATAATTGCAGGTAATCTATGGACGGTGTATGGCATACCCTATACCGCTAACTGCCATTACATATGAGCGAATCTTGCTCGAAATCAAGCTCTCTTTACAATACTTTACAAGACCTTTTTTAAAACGTATGAAGCTATAAAAAAAGGAAGGATTTTTACCCCCTTGCGAAATACATCTTCTACTTACTCAAGAGATACGAAGGTGTTGATAACATATCAAATAGCAATATCGACTACAATCTATGTACACTGATAAGAACACATTTGTCCTGCTATATTACAATTGCTCCGACGTTACACATAAATTCCTCGAAACATAAAATGCAATAGTACGTGTGCTAAGCTGGAATAGATCTATATGTAAATGTATAATTAATTGTC
This sequence comes from Nomada fucata, assembly GCA_948146005.1. Lineage (NCBI taxonomy): Eukaryota > Metazoa > Arthropoda > Insecta > Hymenoptera > Apidae > Nomada > Nomada fucata. Next base: position 5,008,107 of record OX411282.1, read on the forward strand.
TTACGATTATTTCTAAACGACCCCTAACACCGAAAAGGCATGAAATGTAGTAAAAGTTTAAATCATAAACAATAACTTGAAGATATTGTACAATACATGCTACCGAAACCTAAAAACTTTCTTATATCAACTTAGGTTTATCCACGTATTGCTTGCCGTGATGAATAATAGTGGCAAATGTACCTGCCACCATCGCACCCCAAAATAGCATGTATAACAAAATCTCCGTGGTATACCTCGAGGGAAGAATCACATGAGCAACCAACATGGACGATGCAACGAGAAGTACCAGCGGGAACGTAGCATAACGCCAATTTCTTTCCGACTCTAATGGGCAGTGAATGGCTGCGCATTCGCCTTCTTGCACGATATAGCGGCCCAGGAATAAATCCACCGAGTCCTATGGAATGAAAGTATAAAAAAATGATTCAGCTCGAGCATGATAATAATATGGAAGAAGAGTTACCTACTTGTCTATACCCGTCTGTAAAATTATTTTTATAATATCTCGTTAAAGAATTCAGACCATCCCTTAGTGCACCCAATTTAGTGCGTTTTCCAGTTCGTGTAAAATCAGTTTTAAGAGCACCAGTACCAGAGTACTGAATACTCACTACATCTGCATTGTCGGCCCAAATCTAAAAACGGTCGCGTCAAAATTTAATAAGCAGACATCGTCAATTGATAAGGAATAAACAAAATAAATCCTACCCGCTTGAAATGTTCTTCGATGGTGGGATGATCTTCGATCCTTCTAAGAATTTCCAATTTCGGCAATGCATCGTTAAGCACTCTTTTCGCTATCATACTTTGCACAACGTTCGTTCTATCGAGACAGTCAATGCAGTTAGTACGGAAAACGCCGTCTTGCGCCGACAACAACGTTCCATCTTCTAATAATAAAAAGTACGACATTTCGTCCAATTCTGGCGCTATCCGATCGAGTAAAACATTTAATCTGTCCCATCTTAATCTTCTACATTCGGCATGAAAATCAAAACCTTCGTATCGAACGTTCTGATTATTAATTCGTTGTACAATATTGCGGTACGCTCTTTCGAGAACGGCTTCTGGACCACGTTGATCGATCTACATGAAAAATCGATTAGTTGAATAAATGTATGCAATTCTAATAAAGCATCTCGTAGGACAATTCATTTCAGCTCACCAGATTAATCAAAATTTGCTTCCCATAGTGAAATATTTGAGTATCGAGATGTCGAGCACAAGCAGTTTGATGATCATCGTGAGCACTCAACTGAGGCTTAGGTTTGTATTTTAGATTCGGTGCCTGATACCAAAACAATGGGATAGAACCACGGGTTTGTACAAATGAAATGTGATGTCCATTGAATTCAACCAATTGCTCTGTTTCTACAAAGTTAGAAACATTACCCGTGGAATCTATACCGCGTGAAAATAATCTTGTTCCTGCTCTATGGACACTGCGTCTAGATACAATGCCCAAATTAAACGAAGTACTGCCAGTTACAGTGATAATATTTAATGAAACAACTGTAGAACTATTTAGGAAAATATGTGTATCATAAAAATGTATAGTAAATATATTCTGCTGTTCTTCTTGTTTATAAGGATACATCCATGGATAATAGGTAGACAGAATTTATATTGCTCAGGCCTTGATGTTAGATCTTGTAGGAGATAAGCATTCCATACGAACCTCAGATCTGCCCTATCGTGAAGTGGCATCTGTACAACGGGAATGCATAATATTTAAGTACTTATAATAACAGCAATTGCTGAGCAGTGACTATATATGATAGAAACCTGTAAATATTCTGGTATGGTGTTATGTAGTCTTTGCATTGAATGGCTAAGATCGTACGTGTAACTAAAGTAAAAATATGGTGTATTTAATACAGATTTGATCATTTCTAAATAAGTTGAATTGCTTTGCATTTGTTTCTCGCTAAGATGTAGGGACGATTTAGTATACGGTATAACTTCCGTTGAAACTATTTTAAAAATCTGATGGCCAGCTATTGTTCCAACTTCAGTAGCATCTGTTATGACTATAAGATACCGACATGCTAATAGCTTTATAGTGCCTATTATACCCCATATTTTTCTACGACTTGCAGTCGATGGGATTTGACTTGCTGTTCCAGCTACAACAAAAAAATATTTAAAAAACCCATGACGTGCAGCCACACGTAATGCTAGGTAAAGCATCAAATTATTACCTTGTGTATAAATTTGCTGACTCACTCTGTCAACTACAAGTAGCACTTTCGTTCCGATAGGTTCAACATAGAATTTCTCTGGTGTTATGTATCTGGAAAGTCATTTGATTGCTAGTATAATTGATGTGCTATTGCATTTTTTTGTTTTGTTGAGATTAGTATTACATATTTATGGTCACTAAAAAAATGTGTACAGAAACATTGCTTACAAATATAATTTGTCATAAACATCTGTGTTCATGTTGTTCCGATATACTTTGAACATTTGTATTGCGATAATATAAATCGACAAGAAATGAAATGCAAGAGAACAAAAATAAACTATAATGACAATAAAAGCGGTAATCTATACATAAACGCGAGATGGCTTATACTGCAAACTTAACTACAGAATGATTGTCAAACTGATGTCAACTCAATATTTGAATTAGCATGATCGAAATCTGTCAAAATCGGAGTAACCTCCGCACGTATGTAGTTTCTGCTTTTCTCCGCGGCACGATCTACTGTACACTATACAGTGCTGCTACTGCGTGAGGGCAGTAGTGTTGCATTTTAGGTCGTCATGGTAGCCAACATTTTGCTATTCAAGGTACCGGTAATACCACCTCAGTGGATAAATATTTCATATTTTGAACCATAGACAAAATGCAAGAATAGACCTATTATTTACTGCCTTTAGTTAGCTTGAAGCGTTATTGCTGCCATCTATAAGCAGGACTCCAACATTAGTGCTCAGTTGAAGACTTGTTATTTACTAATGTTGACAGGATACAAGTATGGCTTTATAACATATTCTGATTATGAGACACTACTTTTTCGGCCAGCTTAAAGAATTGGTTTATCTGAATTTGTACTTATAAAGTCAATTTACAGCTTGAAAATGATATAACTACACTTTCATTATTCTTCATAACATAATAAATTATCTAACACTGCAGCTTGAGAATTAAGATGCTCCTTTGTATTCACCTTCCTACCCTTAAACAACTTTTATGTGCACAGCATTACCATTCGAACACTAGCTCTTATACGCAATTATTATTTAAATTGTTTTCATCCCCATATTATTCCCTTTCATTTGACAGCACATAGATTCAAAAACAACCACCAGGAGCAGAGAAAAAGATTTTTTAAACTTTTATCGGTAACGATAAGTCGATAACGGTACAAGTGGCGCCATCTCGCGTTTGCGGCTTTTTTCGCAGTTTTCCACACCGCCAAAACCGAATTCCCGGATTACATCGTTTATTTAAACAAATTCGTTTTTCTCGGCTTCTACTGCGTATTTTTTAACCAGACTTGTCTTAAATTAAAGCCACCGACCATAGCTACATCCTCCAGTAGTTGCAACAATATGGCATTAGTAGTTCAAATGTTATAAACAATTGAAAAATCGGCGAAAATGCACTTCGGGTCGTTTCAATTATCTCGGCTTCTATAAGCGATACATTAATGATAAAAAATAAATCGCGCATGTAGCTTTCATAAATCGTTTATTACTGTGTAGCAGCATCCTTTAGCTTCATTTTAAGCACTCGATCATTAATGCAGCGCTTTTAGAAGCCGAGATAATTGAAACGACCCGAGGTGCATTTTCGTCAGTTTTTCAATTGTTTATAACTTTTGAACCACTCATAACACATTGTTGCAACTACTGGAGGATGTAGCTATGGTCGTTGGCTTTAATTTAAGACAAGTCCGGTTAAAAAATACGCAGTAGAAGCCGAGAAAAACGGATTTGTTTAAATAAACGATGTAATCCGGGAATTCGGTTTTGGCGTTGCGGAAAACTGCGAAAAAGGCCGCAAACGCGAGATGGCGCCACTTGTACTGTTATCGACATCGTTACCTACAAAAGTTTAAAAAATTGTTATCTTGGCTTCTGGTGGTTGTTTTTTAATAAATGGGATGTGAAATTAAAGGGAAACGAATAAGCTACACGAGAAAAAATACCCCGCTGCTGTAACTATATCCAGTTGAACGTAATAACAATTTTAATTGTTTAATTGTTTATAACAAATTAACTGCACATGGAATCGTGTTTACACCTATTGGAAATAATAGCTGATACATTTAGCTTTAATTTATGTCTTCTGGCCATGGACGTAGCTGTCCTGCAAGTCTATATAAACGCATTTGTTTATAATTTCTTTAAACAAAATCAGTTATCACGCGTTCTACCGAGTCGATTTTAATCAACGACGTCTCAAATTGAAGCTCTCGGTTCAACAAATAATCTGTTTCCAGCTTAGAATGAACCCAAGTATAGTTGTCGTGTAAATTTCGAATCAATATTTTAATTGTTTATAAAAAATGAGTCGTGCATGAGCATTCATAAAACGTGTATTGTTGTGGAGCGATTTTTCAATTGTTTATGACATATGAACCACAAATACCACACTATTCAAACTGTTGGGGGATATAGCTATGGACCATACCTTTAATTTAAAACAAGCCCGGTTAAAAAATACGCGCTAGAAGTCGAGAAAAACGCAATTGTTGTTGAAGAAGCGGCAAACTGCGAAAAAGGCCGCAAACGCGGCCACCTACCTTTTAATATAGCCGTGGTGTTCAAGAGAACCAGTACCGTTCACGTGTGTCTGTCAACGTTATTGACACCATATAAAGGGGGATGTTAATTATATTTTTTTTATCTTGGCTCCTGATGATTGGTTTTTAATCCACGATTTTTCAAATGAAAGGGAAAGAAATAACAAAGAAACAATTGATATAACAATTACGGACAACTGAATATCCGCGTAGAAATGGGGCTGCAGTGTTTGCGAAAAGGGTTGCATGGGAATAAAAGCGAATGCAGTAGAGCAACAACTTCACTTTTACGAATACATACTTCGTTCTATTGCACAGCGTTCCATGAAATTTTCCACAAATTGCACGTGCAATTTCGAAAATAATCGAATTCAATTATCCGCGATGCCCCGTGACTCCGCCTGACGATTTCCTTAATATTTCCATTCGAGCATGTTAAGACCGAGGATTCTTCACAGCGAAACAGGTAATCTCGAGATCGATATTTTTCCTCGGATGGCTTGAGTCTTGCCAGGATTAACGGAGTTGTAGTACCAGCCCTATTCCGGACAACATAACGCGTGTAATCATGCGAAATTATGCAAGCGACTGTGCGGGTTTTTGTCGATCGGGAAGATGCACAGCCGAGTCACGGAAAAATTTCACACTTTAATGGGAGATTCACCTAACGTTCTCACCGTGTGGAACAACTTATGAACAAATGTTTTGAAACGTTTATCATTTTCAAACGAGTTAATTTAAATAAAATTAGAATCATTCGAAATTATTAAAATATTCATTGCAGATATCATTGCATGAAAAATCGAAATTGAAAGCACTTTAAGAAAACGAATCGATTATGGTTTTTTTTTATACGCCTGAATCGTCTCGTTATTTTCCTATAATATATTCAATAGTTTTTTTTTCATTTAACGAGTTATAACGTAACATAGACAAAGCAGAAGAGAAATCAGGTTCAACGACTATAGTTCTAGACGATAGTCTCGTTGACGTCAATTTCGATGCAAATTGAACAGCTCGTTGCCAAAGTTCCACGGTAAAATCTGCTTGCACGTTTCGCTCGGCCACTCCCTGCTTATATTGCACGCGCGTGCGTGTTCATGAAAGATGCGCTTTGCATACATCCATTGAAACAGATAAAAGACGACTACGCGGCCAGGTAGCTTGAGACGTAGCCGAGGAATCGAGTTCAAGGACCTCGCTTTTCCGGAATAGAATGCAAGCCGCGCGTAAGTAAGTAAGTACTGTTCATGTGTATTAGCAAGCAGCTGGATGAGTCGTTCTTAAACGATTCGACTTTGCAATGCAGTATTCAGGAAATCTAATTACAGATTTCTGAATCTTCTTCTTCTTAAATTCGCTGAATTTAAGCTTTCGAATTAAAGGGTTTAAGGATCTATTCTAATCGTACGGAATTCAAACATTTTCGTCACGATCAAGCATACTCCTTAAAGGGTTCTTAAATCTTCGTTTCAAAATCAATGAATGAAACATTGGAAAATATGAAAACTATGAAAGATATGAAAAATCATCTATGCTTCTAGAAGTTTCCAGTGGCTTCTAACACTGTACACCCTATGCAATATCTTATATCTTAAACAATATCGAACCGAATGTACCGAAGTAACAATGATGACAGTATTATTGCATTCCATAAAATTTTCCAGTACCATCTAACGCGGTGTACGAAATGTATGAAACGCTTGTTTAGTGTACAGAATATTTCTGCACGATGAAATCCTCATTATCCAAATTGACCGCACTAATCCAGGACGATCGAATGTTTCTTATAGAAATGTTAATGCATACTTCACGTAATTACATTTTAAGAGGAGCCATTTCAGCGCGGTACAAAATTATGTTGTAAAATAAACAACAACGTGAGTGTCTATGGGCAATAATTAGATTTAATAAGGGGCAACAACGTTCAGGGTAAAGATGCATATCAAGGAATTGATAAGTTCAAATTATAAAATTGCTGCGACGTGATAGTGTCCATATAAGGTGCCGTGTAAATCGATTATGTTTTTAGTCTTTTTACAGGTCACGCTGATTTATCGAAGCTTTCTATCATTTATATCTGCATTCCTTGGCTTCAGATTATTATACGTGCTTGATTAACGTTTTCCATATTCTAAATGAGTAAACTAATTGACTTTTAATTGTAAACCACTGATTAAGAGCCGACAGATATATATTTGACGAGAGGATTAATTAGTTACTATCACCGAACCGCGCGAGAAAATTGATATCACGATTAGAATCGATTACATTTTCTAAATGCAATCAACGAGAATTTTGCTGCGGTATTTTCATTTGCTTCATTTCTTTTATTTGGATTTCGAACTTTTCTATTAACTGTACGGTTGTCACTGGAGACCAGGCGCTATTCATCGCAAAACCATCGAAATCGAGCAGTGACACGAAGGATTCCAACGATGGCGAACCATGGAATTCAGGTCGCAGCAAGGCCGATCCGCGTGCACAGTCGCAAAGTAAAAGTGCAGAGAAATAAAATGTAGGCTGTTACGTGGCTCGGGGCGTCTCACTCGTGGCTAGAGCACATTTTGGCGGCTTCGAGTGTTAGTTTTCTAACAGCTGTTCGATGGAACAGTCGGTCCGACGAGTAATACAATTTTCCTGGCGACGGGAAAAGTCAGCCATCGACTCGCCTAGAAAGGAATATCTCCGATCCACGCAGATTTATTAACACCAGCGAGGCTATAAAATAACTCCGTCAGTTTCAATTAGCGCGAACGAAATATTTCAGGAATTTCATAATTATTGATCATCGTGGTAATCAAGCACAACTGGCATGCATTGAAACAATGTACACACCGCCAACCAAAAGTTTAGAATCACTTGTTTAGTTCTATAAATATTACATGGCTTTCAGCAATTAAATGAAAAATCACTGATTACAGAGGCTGATAGTACTTAATTGACTTTGCTTCGATATTTTCTTATCGAAGCTCCTAAGCTAATATTTTATATCGCAAGAACGAGGATTCGAAACGAAATTAATGAATCGAGCCTGACATGAACGTCACATTTGTCCTAGCCGATAATTACAAATTGAAACGGTTAAAGGTGTGATATGTCGTTCGCTATCGCGTGTACCACAATTCTCACCTACGCGTTGGACACGAGCCCGCAAAAAGGTGAACACGTGGGAGTATTGAGTTCCAAAGGCCAACGATAACGACGACGAAAAGGCGCCGATATCGTTGCTACGTCCCGTGAAATTCGAACGTGCATATGCATCGATAGAAGGCGTTCGTGATACCATCGTCTCTTTCGTTCCTGTCAGATATAATTAATCACAGGTGCAACGCGTGTATCTCGCAGTGCGCGTAGGTATCATTAGCTTTCTTCAATACAATGTTGCGCTGTTCCATATAGAATTATTTTACTAAAGGAAGCCGAATACTTAATGAAAGAGACGGACAGAGATTCCTTGTAAAATATAAAAATATATTAATAACCATTTATTATAAATCAATTGTACTATCCTTTACATTTCCAAGGCGCCGAAGATAGATCTATTTATACTAACGCACTGTATCAATGACAAATACATCAATCTATCGATTTGTCGAATAAGCCCCAAGCCTTAAACGAGGAATTCCCTGCCCAGAAAAAGCAGTAATTCCGCACAGAGGTCTCTAATTAACATCCGGAAGAGATTTGCGACTCACCCAACGACTCGACGCTTGTCAGACGGCACGATAGAAACACGAATTAATAGCGTCACGGAGTGAAGTGCAAGAAATAAAAAAAAACGACAGCGTAAATTGTACATCTTAGACGAATGTATTCCATTCGTAATCCAAGAAAGCAGAGGAACGAAAGGGTTGCAATATTTAACCGCGCGATACACCTCGCTTCCGTTCCTTGGCAACGAACGCGTACTCGGTACAGGATTTACAAGTTTCCTAAAAGGAATACACAGGCTCGCGGCGTGGTTCAATGTACCGATTATCGCGATCCTCCTCTTCCCGCCTCGAGTCGAGAAATTATTCAAGCCACAGTAGTCGTTTCTATCGGTTTTATCTTCGATCGACCGGCCGATCTTCCTAGCTTGCATTAATCTTTTTCGCGAGAGCCAGGGCAGGAGATAATAAACGATGGTGTCTTATCGGGGAACTGTGCCGCGGAAATACTTCAATTTATATTATATCTATGCCGCTCACTACTTTGTATTGGGCCAATTTTCATGCCACTTTGGGGGAATTTCTGTTGCTACATGAAATATTTTGTTCCTGCGCGAAAACAAGAAAATTGTGAAATTCAGTTGGTCGCTTATTATAAAAATAATGAATTTCGTACAGTTCAATTACCATCATTTTAATCGTATAGTTCAGTAGTATACCTACGATTTTCGTTTTCTCTCCTCGCGTTACGAAATCATATATTGAACGCAGCGATATCGGCAGCTCGTCACTTGTGCTACCTTCATTGTTATGCCGCGATCGTTTGTTCTATCGCTAATAAAATGCAACGCGTGCATTGTAAAAAAAGAAAGGGGGAAAAAAGAAGAAAAGGAAAAAACAATATCATAAATCCGACGCAACATCACGACTATTTATAATCTTGATAATGACGTCGTTCGACATGAAACCGACACATGTTACGATGCAGTAAACATCATTGAACGCATTAACCCCGGCGCAGTTTTAAGCGGCGATCATTTCAATATTTTATTCACGCGCAGCCACGTTATGAATTAATTCAATCGACCCCTTTACCGATCCGCGTGCTACCGAAGGACGTTTCATCGTCGAGCGTACGGAGATCATGAAGAAATTCGAACAGAAGACGAGGAAAAGATGTACGGAAGTATGCAACGTGGAATCGCACGAAAATGCGACTAATTGCCGTTCGTCTGCATTCTCGATCGTCGATCGGCGAAACTCACGACGCTACTCGTTTCTTTCTTTCTCGATTCGCGAGTCGATGTTGTTTTTAAAGAATCCTTTCCACGGTCGCAAGCACGAGGTGTCCCGTTGGTGTCCGACATGAAATCACACTTACAAGTCGTGCGTTCACGGGTGCATCGTTTTATCATTTTGTCGTATTTATCGCGAATCGGAAAGGTGGACCGTGAACGCGACTTTAACCTATTAAGCTTGATTAATATCGTCGGTCGACGAAACAACTTCGTCGAGAAATTGTCTCGAAGCCGCTCGGAGAAGAACGAGATTCGTTTTCTTTAAAGCGACAGAGAAGAAGAAAGTCTAAAGCAACTGCCTTCGTTCTTCCGTTTCATTTTTCAGCGAACGAACAGTTGAACGATCGATCATTGCATAGGTAAATCCGTGGCCTGAAAAATAGAGGAAGCACGATCGAAAACCACTAGCCAGTGGTCGCATTTTCGTTGAAACATTTGCGAATAAAATAACCGAAGGAACGGGATAAACGATACGTCGTTCGGATATCGATAGCCGGTGCCCTATACATTTTGTATTATTAACAACCGACCAGTTTAATCGTTTCGTTGCTGGAGAAGAAACCGAGTGACAAAGGTGCGCAAGGAAATCGGGTTTCTTGCGTGATCTTGAAACGGACGGGAAACAAGCGGACGATTGTCAATTAAACTTTGGTTTTATTGAATGAGGTTTGTTTACAAGGAGGCGAGATTTTGGAGGTGATCCTGCGTATGGAAAAATTCGGCATAACTCCGCGTTTATATCGCGTGAAATTTATCGTCATTGTTGTGCGGATGAATGCAGAATTGATGAGGGCCCGAGTCGGAATGAAAAGAGAAGAAAATTGTGGTTCGCGTTGAATAATAAAATCGACGAGCTCTTTTCTGTTTGTTTCTGGGCATAATAAATGTAAATGTCAGATACGGAGTTCGCATGAAAAATCGGCAGGATTTGAGACGAAACCGGCCGAGATTTTGCATAACGAAAGTCGGCCAATTTCGATAGATCATATCCGTGAATGAAGGCAGCCGAGTTCCGTGAATGGATTCACGTTTACTCTCGCTCAAGAGAGTCAAGGCTATCGAAATTTGTACTTCATGCATATTTAAACGGACCCAATTTATGATTCATAAGTGAACTGTGCTAGAATAGGGGCAATGAGTTTTGGCCTTTCAAGGCTGCCCACTTTTTACACTCTATCACAGAAATACACTCTACTTTTACTTAACAAGATCGCAACTGAACACGTTTTGTCTCGCGGAACGATTATTCGAAACGCCAGTCAAATTACAAAGGACGCCAGGAATTTCGGAACTGCCTTGCTGGTCTCTCAATCGACCCTATCAAAGAACTCTAATAGTTCGAATAAATGTACGGATTAATAGATGCGGGATAACTCGGCCAATTTAATTTCATCGACAAACGAACGATTCGTCGCAAATTATATTACATAAAACGAACCTCTACATTACACGTCGACCAGTTAATTAAAACTTATCACAACCGAATCGTTATACTTCGACCATTGCAAATTCGAAAGAGTCCAACTGACAACGACTTTACTCGACTTCCCCCGTTGATTGCTCCGAGTCCCGTCGTCGGATGAAGTAAAAATCAATAAATCTCCAATCAAAAAAAAGCCAAACAATTCGTCCTCTCTACAAACCCTACTACACCCCAACAGTTCTAATCAAGTCACCGGTTCGCAGCCTCGTCGTCGTCGCTCTCCGTTCTCGAATAATCAGGATCCCCCTGCGAGAGGACCCACCAGGTGCCTATCGGTTCACCACGGGGCGGGGGGGGGGGGGGGGGGGGGGGGGGGGGGGGTTTCAGCCCTGAACGGCCTTGAACGGCTCCAAAAATCGCGAGGCCTCCGTATCTGAAACCAGTCCTGTCGCCTTCTTGGCTGCCTTTGTCACGTGTTATGAGCGCAAATCCTGGTGGTGGTAATTTCCAGGAATCCCGGATCTCCGCGCGGCCTCGTCCGCGCTTTCCTCGCGGATGCCGTGCGTTAGTTTCCAAGCTCGTAAACACAAGCAACGCCGCGCCGCTTCCATTGCCTTCACCTTCGCAACCTGGCCACGCCGACGTGCAGAAAAATATCATTGGATCCGGTACCAGCACGGCCGGCTACCTGCCACAGGCTGCATTGGCTCGTACGAGACCTGTCCTCTCCTTTGCCGTGTTGTTGCACGACGACCTCCTGGTGGGGAAGGCTCGTTCGAGTCCGGGCCCTGATCGTCGTCGAACGACCGCGTTTACGCAACACACCGCTCCAACCACCGCTAATTCCGTCGAGCGTGCACTTGTTGCCGTTGCTTTTGTTTCGCGTTTTTCCACGGGCGACGCCCACGATCAATGGGAATTCGTCTCATTTTCCTGTTGCTCTTTTTCGGACGGACGTGGACCGCGGTTGTGTGGTGTAAGGTGAAGGGGATGGAGGGTTGGAGTGGGATTTGGAATTCGGAGACTGATGTTGCTAAGGTGCACGCGTAGGTAATTGTACAAGGTACGAAGGGAGACGTTTGATATTAAATATACGTGTCGAGGGTTCCAGCAATTTTCTTGTAACTTTTAATACGATTTTTATTGCAACCCTGCACGATGATTTAAATGGGTGAACGGTCGATCGGAGTTGGTGAAAGAATTTGTAATACGTTCGTTCCGCGACTTGTAATCAGGTGCATAGTTAGGTGGACATTATGGTAATGGATGTGTAATGTGTTTTCTTGCGAGAGTACTTTGTGTTGGAGCGAATTGAGGAAGTCGGGCTTTTGTTTTACAAATAGTCGATATTACGAGCTCTTCTCGACAGGATAATTCGACTGTTTTTTTTTTCTCTTTATTTATTAATTAATGCGCGATTACTTTTTATTCGACCGGCCGTCATTCTTATCCTTGGAAAACACTTGGGAGTAAATATTTGTTTTACCAGTTACTTTTATGCGAGTGCTCCTAACAGGAGAACACTTCTTTTTTTTTTTTTTAAACAAAACCTGTTATCCTATAATACCTATATTCGCTAGCGGTTGTTCAGTCGCATCGAGTCGAGAATGATAATCCACCAGCTGTTAGAAAAAATTCGACGTTTCCATACCACTGGGCAAATTGATCAAACGCGAGAAGAGTAGCCTCGCGCTCTCGAGCTTCGAAACGAAACTCAATTTCTGCAAACGAGAGGCGAGTCTTCTAATTCGTCCGTGCTTCTTCAATTTATCTCCATCACGCAGCCGATCAATTTAATTCATTGCGCTATCCCGTTCATTGACTTCTCAATTCGTTGATGCATCGCTTCGAGGGTTTCGAAGTTGCGATTCACAAGCAACTCCGTTCGACGCGATTCGCAACTCGGTTCAGCACTGCGGAATGGCCTGATTGTGAACCCCCCCCCCCCCCCCCCCCACTGCCAAACCGATCATAATAACCTCCGTCGTTGTTATTCAACGTAGACTTGCCTGTCTTTCAGACAAATATTTAGCAAATAGAACCGCAACGAATTTCCATACCTTTACCCTTCACTTCAAGTCTCCAATAAACATTGAACTAATTGCAGGACAACCCACTCGTTGTCCACGATCAGAGGGAACTTACGAATCTTTCGAGTTGTCGTTCGCCGGATTTAACAAGAATAATAAACGGCAACGAAGCCTGGCGTGCCATTGCGAACGGTCTGCCGCGGATGTTGGCAGACGTTACCGTGAGAAAAAAATGTGAGAGCAAAGAGGCGAGAGGAGACGGCGAAGGTGGAGGAAGCAAAAGTAAAAGCGGCTTGGCGCATCCCGGAGTGGAATCGAGCGATAGGGTCGCACGGCAAACGAGCGGACCGATCGCAAACCTGTGCAAAAGCCGGAATCCGGTCTACGATAAACGTGCGGCCTGCGCAACAATATCGTTCCTATTCCGTAACGAAATTACTGTAGTAATGCACGTGGAGTCCTGTATACAAACGTCGACGCTATTCCTGCAAGAAGGAATGGATGGAGAGAAAAAAATATCGTTCAAAAGTTCGAGAACCCTCAAGCAAGTGCCATTGGCTTCTAAATCGTTCATCGTCCGTTTCTATTTTCGATCCCGTCTTGGACAGAACGAGCCAACTGTTCGACGCGATATCCTGCAGGACCTTTTTATTCGCGAGCTCGGGGGCTCGTTGGCAAGGATCTAGCCGGCCGTACCGAAAGTGAGACGGGGAAACTGGTTCCACGTTTCGTTTCGCCAGGCATACGAAATTCAGCCGGCCGTCGATTATTCGTTATTCATGCAAATGTATGCGAGCGCGTGAAAAGTGAATTTTACGAGTTTCGTACGTGGCCACCAACGCGCTCGAACGCATTCCGTGGAACAACTGACCGGGACGACCGGGCCCCGTTTTGGTTCACGGCGATTGCGCCGAACGCGATTTTCTTCGAAAATTCTGGGCCGAAGCTTCCGCGCGACCGGAGGCGTAATCGTTTGAAAAATTCCAATCGAACGCGACAGAGTTCATCGCGGGGGAATTTGTCGCAGACAGACGAGAGAAGTGTATCGGAAAATTTCCGCCCTGCGTGGTGAAATATTAACAGAAATGTGCGACATATTTCCCGGGATATTGAAAGGCGGAATTGCAATAATGGAAATTTTTCTGACGTTTGGAACCCGTTGAAAGGTTTAGAACCCGTGAAATGGTAAACGCGATAGAAAAGTCGGGTAATTAGAACGCGATAAAGTGTCAATCGAAATATGGAAAGATTAAGAACTCTAGGAATTTACGTACTCGATAATTCAAGGATCTGCAAATATTACATTGACAAAATGTTTAATCGATTGATGCAACAGATAAAATGATGAAAGATAAACAATTGTTACTACAAATTTCTACCAGGAAAGTACTGACCGCTGTTCCTCGACATTTTTATTCATTTCTGCTGTTACGGTGGAGCGAACAGTTAAATGAAAAAGTCATACACGCGGCGAAAAAATAGCGTAACACAGTGGACTTTGTATAATATCGAGACGAATGAGAAATTTAGTCGACATGGTCGCGGCGATTTAACCGTTGCTCCACGAACTTATATTATGCTCGACTCTAATTGATCGAATTGCACTAGCCAGCGAGCAAAACTAATGGAACCTATAAATCACGAAACAGCGAGCTATAGCTTTCAGGGAATGCTGGTGTTGCTGCGGGGGAATACACGAAAATTTCGCACGAAACCCTATTTCCTTTTTTTTTTTTGTTAACAACGACCCCAACTGATGCATAATAACCGTAAATATCGCATTAGAAATAATTAACATTGTAGAACATTGCGAGTAGCTTGCATCAGCTGACCATTGTGGTTTCCATTCCAGTGTATTGGAATGTACCGTTGGTTGCAATCTGTTTTTTTTTTTTTATCGTCGATCGCGTACTTTCCCGAATGCAATCGGGCTTTTGTTGTTAATTAGCGTGATACAATTTCGTCGAGTCGGATCTATGTTGATTCGATGATAGGGGAACTGAAATGTTAGATCACTCGGCGTTCGAATTTAGATAATATGTATGCTGCAGTTGGAAACGGAATTTTAATTGGTGCTGCACGATATTTGTTGCGAATTTTTTTATTGTACTTTCAAATGGAAACGCGCCCCAGATTTTCAGTAATAATAATTGAACATTTGCATCGTTACAGTATTACGATTTCTGTGCAATAGATATATAAATAGTACAGATTGTTGTAGATCGTTTCTCACCCTTACGCATCCCTATTTCACTTCGAAATGTTATCGAATAATAAGAGGATTGAAGATTTCGTAATATTTATATTTGTCCCACGCTTGATGTTACTTCCGTCGAACCTTTTTTTTTTAATTACGAAGGAGCCAGAAGAGTTTTACCGGGAGCCATTAAAACTTCCCCAAATAATATTGTGATAAAGAACGCAGGGGTAACGAAGAGAAAAGAAGACCGGACGGAACGAAACCGACGAAGTTGAAGTCAGTAAACGTAGATATATTCTCGGTGTTTACATGATATTTATTTCCATGTCTTATAGGTAATCCTTATATAGCATTTCTTACATATGGGAATATATACTCGTGGGCAAGTCAGAGAAATAAAAAACGAAGTTAATCGCCGCCCATCTACGCACATCTTCGAACTTATCCTTCAAAATAGCTCTCTTTCTCTCCCTCTCGCACACGTTTTATATTTACTTACACTATGCATAATATATGTATTAATATATCTTATTCTTTCACTCCTGTTTGCTCATCGCCTCCTTTTTTCAGAATTTTTTTTCTTTTTCATACAAATACCGATAAACGTTAATGTTTATCGGTGTAATTTCTTATTACCAGTGAATGGCCAATAGTTAATTGATTAATTAATTAACAATAATAATTAATCACTGTATCAATTTCCATGCGCCATCGTGTGCGTGACTCGTTGTTTCACTTCTTTCATCGTTTCACAATACTTCCATTCGTATCATTATTCCCTCTGCTACTTCGCTCTACTTTTTCATTTTCTAAAACGTGCATTCGATAAATAAAATGCAGATGCGCCGGTCCCGTGGAAATCGAATAATGATTTCGGGGGAAATGCTCATTTTCTTGAAGAAAATTCGTGCCGCAAAAATGGAAAATTGGGCAAATAAAATGATTGCTAGCAGATTCACGCGTATAGAAAAACGACGGTAAAAAATCAACCCATTGAGATCGCATACTAAATTCGACGAATATAAAAATCGAATGATCGAGCATCGAGTTTCAACATGAGAACAATCAATCGCCGTTTGCTGTCAATATACGCAACGCAAAAATTCGCCTCGGGTTCGCAACACAATTCACATAATTCATAACTAACAAAATAATAAATTAACTACACTTTCAATGAGTTGAATCGAACATTATCTTATTAATTACACGACGATCTACAAATTAGAAAAAAAAAATCAAGAAATAATCACAATTTACGATGCTACTTCTAGTCCTTTTATTAGAGAGGGGCACAAGAAATAACGCAAGGAACTTTCGAATTTTTCATTTTTTTTTCCAAGGAAATCTTTCAGAGAATAGAAACTCCGTCTCTCTGCTTCACGAATACGGACAGAATCGATCGAATTTCACACGAATCGGCAAGAATCTGGTCATACCGCGATGATATTAGCTCGAAGGAGCGACAGAACGATGGTTCACAGTGGAGCAGCGATAAAAGACAGACGGAAGTTCCGTCTTTTGCGCTGGATTTATTTTCATCGTCGAGTGATGCCAGATCGGCAATGCTTCTCCTCGCTTCGCATCCTGCATTCGCCTTTCATTCACTATGTTATAAACATCCGAGAAAAATTCATCTACGTATCTTTCTTCCCTTCCTTTTTTGTTGCTTGTTCTATCGTTTTTCGTTCACTATGTATCGTTGCGTGATTCGAACACGGCTGATAACTCTGGTATCAAAAGAAGTCCTGAGAGAATCTGGCATCACCGAAGATACTGCGAAGGAATGAGAGCTAAATGATTCGTACGACGCTAATCGTATGTGACAAAACGCCTGCGGCGTCTCTCGTGTCTCGAATCTCGAAAATCGCGATGTCCTTTTTGGTTTCACGTTGTTTCGCTTCAACAGTAAATTTCTGTTATTTTTTGGTACTTGGATCGTTTATTTGGAAAATTGGAACTGTCTAGTTTTGGCAACGAATATTTTTTCAGTTTTATTATTTCTTTAAATGATATTAGATTTTATTTTATTCAGAATTATTGATACGTCCGCTGAGGCTTAAAGTATTATATGTGCAAGTGAAGTGAACATAAGTAAACAGCGTTAACCAATTAAGGTAATTAATTTTGAAACCCCCACTCTTTCTTTATACTTCTTCGCACATATCTATATTATACTATATGTATTTCAACTATTATAAACGAGTGACGCGTTTGCTGCTATTTTAATAACGAAGACAAATTTTCAGCCTCGTCGATGACGAGTGCAGTGGAATTCTTTCCAATCCTCCTCGAAAAGATACCGCCGCGCCAACAAACAAGTAGGGTTTTTATCAATATTACTGCATGTGCAATTACTTTCGTGATCAATAATTAATCTTCGGAAAATAACGCAGCGCGAGATATCGTGCTGCTTAGCAAACGATACGAGGTTCGCAAATAAGTCGACGAGATGCAACTTATTTTTCCCCAGTGCGATTTTGTAACAATATTGAAGCGCAACGATGTTTTCATACTTTCTCCCGTGAAACCGTAATTCGTCAGACGATATTCGACACGAAATGACTACGCAATATCGATTAATCTTAATCTTAATAGTAAGCCGCACAATATTATTTAAAACACACAGAAGAATCGTGGCGCGAGTCTTCCGGGATTTCGCAAGCCTCCGTTTCTGCGATCGTGTTGCTTCGTTGGAATCGAGGTTTCAGGTGTTCGATATTTCCCCATCGAATTTGATTATTCCCTCGAAAAGGAACGAACATTCAGATCGACCGAGAACTGAGCGCTCTGCCATTTCTCGCAAAAATCCCGGCCTCCTTCGCGAAACATTCGCTCATCAAGCATACAAATATCCACTTGTCACATCGACGCGACCGTCGCGTTCTTTACGCACGCTAGTCCTCTACTTAACGCTACGGATCACGTATGCATGTATGTATACATCTTTCCTTGGAAAAATCTGTTCTCAATCGCCGATGATATCGTTCTAAAATCACGACGAATCTATTAATATAACTCTTGTATCCCGCATCGATGTTCCTCATCGACATTTCGATTGTCTGCTACTCTATATTTTTCATTAAAATTTCCCCCTGTATCTCTATTGAATCGTTTTCCTCCTGATCGTATTATCAAACCGCGTTCTTCCCGAACTTTTCCCGAATTTCCCGAGGGGGCATCGATTTCTATCGACTGTTTGGTATCAAAAGAACTACATACATACGGGATTAGAAAGGAAAAGTGATCGCAGGGATTTCTTTTCTTTTTTTTCTTCTTTTTTTTTTTGTTTGAGGGAGCATCCTCCAACTTTGGTGGCGCCACAGGGATGAACGACGGTTCCGGCAAAGACGATCGATTTTATTCAGTTCCTACAGACGACGGAGATTACCGATTGTTGCTTAATTAGACGAATTTAGCGACGAACGGTATCGCGTATGTTTAATTTCTATAACAGATATCGATCGCTTCCAGTCATTATCGTCGTTTTTCTACGCGTAAATCGTCAAACAGTTGTTTTTCACGTGCAAACAGTTTAATCTAGGAGCAAACGTTGCGTTCTGTGATTGTTGTATCGATCGCGATACAGATCCGATCGAGCGTTCGCCTTTAATAATCTGCACGCGCGAAATTCGATTACAATTTCGCCGGAGAAACTCGCTCTGAACGAAGTTTCCCTTAATCGAATCTATACAATTGACTACGGACTGTGATTTCAATTTTGCAATAGTACTATATTCACAGATTCGCTCGGACAGGTGAGTGTGTGGATAGAGCAGGACTCATTCGATACTCCTACGAAGCTATTACTATAATAGTTTCTTAATTTCTTGTTCAGGAAATTTCACTACGTGATCTGCGTTATCATGCAGCTTAGCCTAATCAAGAGCGTCGCGTTTGCACAGCTTATCGAATATCTGTGATCAGTCTGTTCCGAGTCTCGGTTCGATAATCAGATAAGAATCCGAGTGTTCCCTTTCAAATCAATTAAACAAAACCTGGGACTCTTTAATGAATCCTTCGATACGACCTGAAAGTTTTTGTTATTTTACGGGTTCGTCCCATGTTTCGTCCATTTACGTAAAATTTGAGTGAAGAGCGTTCAATGATTGCTAGCGCGAGATCGCTCGCGATAAATGAAAAGTGTCTAAAAAAAAATTTAGATACTACGATTTACGGTCTTGCCCCGATCTTTAGATAATCGAAATTAAAACGGCTATAATTGACCGTTATCAATATTTCATTGTATTATATTGAAGACTTTCGATAGCCGTAGTTGATAAGCAGCCATTATATTGTTCAATGCGGTTCAATATTTCTAATGCAAAATTTGACAATTACGTTTAGAAGAGCAGTTCAACTTTATTAGAGAATATAGAAACGAGAAAATTGTGGTGTGAAATTTAAAACTCTTTTAATATATTCACCCCTCGTCCAACGTTTGCAAATATTATCCTACGCAGATTCTATCTACTGTATCTTTTTCTCATTGATGCGTTATGCAATTAAGGTAATGATACGTAATTAAAATATCTGCACGATGAAGGCTGCACGTGCATCTTGTAAATCTCTGTAATCGTTCGTTCAATATCCAGACTTGGGTGAGATTGGACTATACATGAATATTGTTCCCCCATGTATATTTTCGTTTTGCTATGATTTCGTGGACGTACGCTGGACGAAAGTTTCGATTACGGTTATCATTAACATATGTGCTTCGCGTCTGTGCGAGGAATAATGAAGGACAGCTGAAACGAATTATTCTTTTCGTTTTTCAATTTAATCACGACGGCCGATGATCATGAATGGGATAGTTGAATAAACAAAGAGAAAAAGAAATAAATGGCAAAGTAAAAGAAGGCAGGCTTAGAAGTAAAAATAAAGGGCGAATCTCTTTATTTCGTGGCACTTAAAAATTAAAATCATTAGCATAGTATGATTAGTACAGTTCACAATAAGAAAGTATACACGTGTAAATCATACTTTTTTATTATTAAACCTTCCACTTGAATACTCGTACAGGCAAAATCGATATTGATACTCTTATCTGGTGTCTACTTAAAATAGAAAAGAAAGAAAGAACGATGATTATCAATTTCAATATCACTCCTCGCACAGATACGCCAAATTGTTTTGCGGCTAAATTAAAAATCTACGCGTTTCTGTTTATATTACTCACGCGCCCGTAAACTCACCCTTTTCATTCAATTCAACCACCTCGAACTTGCCACCCTTGCGATTAATATGGAATTCGATTAGTTATTCAAGCGCAATTTAATTGCAGCTTAATCGAAGATTCAATTCAATTTCGATTTTTCATGAATTTCATTGCGAAGAATCAAAGGTGGTTAGTCGCATCTAGAGGGTGGTGAAACGTAAAAGACATCGGTTAAATGTGCGAATAGTAAAAACAAGCACGCGCGAACGTTCTCTCGCAGAAACGCTTATTCTTTCATTTATTCTCGCATTTTCGACCCGGTCTCTCGATCCAACCCTTCCTCCCTCGCCGTTTTCTCACCGAACGTTCTCCAAACGATCCAAAAGCTCTACAGACACTTATAAACGTCATTAGTCTACGTAAAACGGTAAAAGATTTTCGATTTTGCGCCTCTCAATTATTCTGAACGTACCGTTTACACATTTCGCCATGGTAGAGGGACGACCGACCAG
Source organism: Nomada fucata (assembly GCA_948146005.1). NCBI lineage: Eukaryota > Metazoa > Arthropoda > Insecta > Hymenoptera > Apidae > Nomada > Nomada fucata. The sequence continues at coordinate 5,029,135 of OX411282.1, forward strand.
CTGTCTCGTTAAAATACATAGAGTTAAATGGCGGCGTACGCGCCTGTGTTTTCTCGTCGTTTCGATTGAAACGGCTGAAAATAATGAACCATTAGGTCGATCATCAATCGACAACGAAAGAGGACACCTCGATAAATTGCCGGACGTATATTAAATTGAGAAATTAGGAAAAGGGGCAAGAAACGCGTTTCATTCCCATAAGACCACGCGCCAATTAGTCGCTATCGGCGACACGAATGATCATTCCTCGAGAGTTGCCCCATGCTCTTTCTTCTTTCTTCTTTTAAATTAAATCAACTCGCTGGGCAGAACCATTTCACATCCGTTTTCTTGTCTTTTTCATCTTTCGATATAGACCTCGACGGTATTCTTAAAAAGCAGATAAAGTGGACAGATATCGTAGAGCAATAGTGGACATCGATGTTTACGTAGAAAAGAAGAAAACGAAACTGACTACTTTAAGATATTTTTCTTTTTAACACTTTTAGCACTTAAGCTCGTATTAAAAAGGTAATCGCCACTCCAGCAAGAAATGAGAAGAAGTTTCATCGAAGGTTGTCAATCAAAATGTATCTTACAGTCTAAACGTTGGCTAGCAGTGTGTGTATAATATCAGTGTGCTGCTGCATCCCATCCATCTGATCTCTCATCCCTTTACACTCCCCTCCAACTCTGTCTTTTTTCCATTTTTCAATTTGTCACTTTATATATACTATTGTTAACACTTTCAACAAGACGAAGGTTTGGTTGTCTCGTTCGTCAACCCCTGAATAATAACCATATGTAGTGGTGTGTCAGGTAAATGCATTTTATTTCCTGTTCTCTTTCAAATATAAAAAAATCAGTATATGTATATATATATATATGTGTTGTGTGTGTCTGTATGTATGTGATATATACATATATATGTGTGTGTTTGTGTTTATACGTATATGCATAATCATCGGAGTACCGTGTCGCGCGGAATGGTACAAAAAGTCCGCGTGGCGAGCGGTTATGGTTATTATTCACGTTCGAGCACGCGATCGATAGCAAAAGAACGAAAGAAAAGAAAAGGGAACGAAAAAATATGATAGAGCAGAGAAAAGAAAAAAGAGCGCCTGTTGGTTGTTGCCTTTTTTGTTTTCCTTTTTCATCGAAATTTCATCGTTCTGTCCTTAATCATCCCTTTATTCGAAAAATCGAAAATTATATCCACGGACGTATACGCGCATGATTCTTTCATCAGTCGGACCGGAAGCATCGATCACGCTGCACGCTCGTTCGAAATTACAATTACTACGCGAAATTACAAATAATTTATTTATACACAATTGTATTCTGGTTACGACGGAACGCAGTTGAATTTTTCCTTCCTTCTGGCTGTTTTTTTTTTCTTTCCTTCGTTTTGGCTCGTTCATTAAAAACTACATATATATATTTGTGATTTTTTTTTTTACACTAATCATATTCGTGCGTGTCCCCTTCTTTAATTGGACCGTCACGGTCTATGCCTGTTTCGCGGTTCGATCGTCCTATCGTTTTATCGAAATTTCACGCACCCTCCCTTTCTATCATTTCGATTTATTTACAGGGTGTCTATTAACTGCGCATCAATGATGAAAAATATCACGAAAATATGGAGTTCGGAGCGAGGGGAAAATATTGTAGTACGACTATTTAATTACACCTTTTAGCATATCTATTCAATCAAAAAAAAAAAAGAACTCCCAGTTCCTCGTCATTAGTCAGATGACGTTTTTATTTTTTTTTATTTTTGTCTTTTTTTCCCTTTAAAGATATCTAGATGTAATGTATACACTTTGTCGAACGAGGTTCCTTGAGCAGTTTTGTTCCTTTCTCGCAATGCACGCGGCGTCCCTTTCCCATTCTGAGCCACGAATTTTCTCCCCACTCTATTGATACACAATTAAATATTCACTCGCAGTTTGTTCACACAATTGTCTCGATTATCCGCTTCAAATCCGAAGAGATTCATTTCACAGGGTGAAACAGCATACACGACATATCGTACGAAAAGGAGAAGCGACGCTTCCAAGTGCAGAAGAAAGAAAGACAGCACTCGTTCAATTAGCTACACCGTAGTCTAATCTCTCCATTCTACTTTTCAGTCTCTTACAAATCGCCAAAAATCTTTCACCGATGAAAATCGCAAAGTATTGCAATTGGTGACTACGTTCGATTATTTACACTAATCGTTCGATTTCTCGACCGATGGTATGCTACGGTTTTTATACATTAATTTCTTTTTTTGCATCTTTCATTTTTTACTTATCCTGAAATCGATCGAGTCGAGTCTGCAGCCGGCAGAAAGACAACACTCTTATGTTTTTTCTTTTTTTTATCACATACTGAAAATTTGATTATCAAGCGACACACGGCGAGTCGATCCACCCTGCGAACGATTATTCGGAAGAGAACGATCGATCGTTTAATCGAAGAAACGGGTATATTCGTCGGCGACGAGAGTTTCTCGATGGAAAAATATGTGTCGCACAGGTTTGCCCCGATTGGTTATTATTCCGTTCTCACGCTATTATTATTCATCGTCGATGGAATCATACATTCATGAAGATCTGAACGATGCACGTACGAAGTATCTGACAATACGATCTCGTTTACAAAAAAAAACCAAATGACTATAGTTTAAGGCTCTCTCGATAAAAGAAGGATCGTATAAAATTCCGTGTGCATTTACTCTGCGTTTGTCTTTTAAAACTCTAGATTCATCGATGACAAGTAAGTCGCACAATATTTTTTTTTTCATTTACGAATTACGATTAATCAAAATGGAAGTGGCCGTTTAAAAATCATACACGCGTGTTATTTTTCACTTTCGCCGTAATATGGGTACGCGCCAAAGATTTCGAGGAAAATCTGTAAATGTCTGACGGGAACGAAACGAGTTTCACGAGTTCACTTTAAAACAGAAAAGAATGTTTAAAAACCTCCACGCAAACGGTATATATACGTTTAATATGATCCTGGTAAAAATTACGAATGCGATAAAAAGACGCGAGTTTTCAACACAGCTATTCGTGCCTGGTTCATAGGGTTAATATTATTGTATGTACATGTTTCATTTTCTTAACGAACGAATAATATACATCATACTCCTGTCACCTACGGTTAAAAGAACGACAAGTATCCGAGGAAACGAGGAAACGATCGATTGTAACAACGATCGACGACGGGGACACACCGTTTAAAGCTTTCGGGAGTAAATATAACGGGATGTGCGACGAAACGCGATCGCGATTAGAAACTTTCGTGGGAATAATGGAATCTGAATTATTTTTAATTAAAATAGCGTCCAATGTTTCGAAGGTCGAGATGGTTGAAACAAGTTCCTGCCGAGGCCAAGAATGGCCAAAGAAACTTTGCTTGAACGAACCTTATCTCGATTCTTTTCGTAGGGAGAAGTTTGAAATTGAATAAAGCTCCTTCGGCGAGGAGAAAGGAGAACAAACAAAAAAATAGAAAACTGAAAGACAAGCAATATCTTATGCGATAACTTGCAGAACAAAATTAATGCTCGATCCAAAGTCGACAGCTTCGACGTCTTAACGCTCAAGACCCGACGAGGCTACCGCGTACAATTCTACGAAACACGATTAAAGATCATCGATCCTGATCACAAATTAATTCAACTCGAACCTTCGAGAAATGTTCGAGCTCTACCACAGGAGGGCAAAGGAAAAGCTAATTAAAAAATCTCAAACTCCATCTCTGACGATACCTGCGATAAAAAAAGAAAAAGAAAATGATCCAAACCCTGAAGCTCCAACAAAGAAGGGAGGACAGAATCGATCGGGGGGAAATCAATCAGCGCGAACCGATAGCCGACTGTCACTGTCAAAATCACGATTAACAATAGCAGCCTAGAGGTGCGACGAACAATTATCACGGACAGCGGTGGTTGTACAAAAAAAAAAAAAGAAACAGAAACGAAAAAAGAAAGAAATAGAAACACCGGGGTGGTGGTGGCAGATCGACAGAGAGGGAAACACGGGGAACAGTCGGCCAGAGGTTTCCAACGCTAGTCGGCCTGGCTCTCCTTAGCATTAACACGCGATATACCAGAAAAACCAGTTTGCGGGCTTTTTATTAGGCCTTTACTTTCGCTCGCAAACTGAAAGGAAGAGTGAGCGAGCGAACGAGACTCGGGCTAGAGCAGCCGGTGAGCGAGCAAGCGAGCAAAGTGACTGACTGAGCTAACTAACGGGGTCACCAGTCGATACGGACACGCACATAAAGAGATACGCGAGTCGCGGGCACATACTCTTGGTCTTACTCTCGGTGCAATACACGCACCTGTAACCAGTTACATACGACGGCGTGCGCGCGTGTATCGTACAGAGAAACAGACAGACAGACAGACGCACAGGACGCACGTTAAAAACGGAGATCCGTGGATGAGTGTGTAGTGTACTCCATGTGCGTGTATAGAACGGATATACACACGCGGATACACACAGTGGTATATATATATATATATGCGGGTCGATGGGGCGCACACCGTGGCAACGAGACGGTACAATTGCAGATTCGTCGCGTACACACGTTTCCATTGTACGCCGTGCGAAAAATAAGTGTTCAGCTCTTAGGAGCGGGCGCACCATCGACCAGTCTTCGCCGCGGTATTAAATAATTACGGTATCTAATGAAGACAGTTATGCAAGCCGCTGCTGTTACCGCCGCCACAAGAGACTAGGGGTCGCCGTGAGGATCACTCGATCCCAATTACGCGTGGGTGTTATTATATACGTGTTGTGTTTGATTACGTGTACCTTCTTGCGAGGGTAAGCTCGCGGTGACGTGTATTCCTCTCTGTGTGTGCGTGTGTCTGTGTGTGTTTCACGCGTGCACGCAACGACGAAGGGTTCGTATTATTTTTTTTTTTTATTTCTCTGCATCCCCGTGGGACGAGAAGCCGAGCTTTCACGGTCGGCAACGTTGGTCCAAGATATCCTTCGACTGGTTTCAAGATTAGTTAGCCGGTCTTTTTTTTGTTGTTGTATATTATTAGAACTGAAAAAGAATGGCTTCTAGATGGTCTCTTTTTGGGGTAACAAGGTACAGGTTGTCTCTTCTACCTGTGTGAACCCCTTCGTATCCTTTTGTACCCTTTTCGTTTTGTTTCTTTTTCTCGCACTGCGTGCCCGCGTGTTTCTGTCAGGTTGTTCGTTGTATTTCGTGTGCTTGCCTGTTTATCTATGCGGCGTGGCAGCGCTGATCTACGCGGAACAAAAAAAAAGAAAGAAGAAAATGGAAACTAATGGGAACGTCTCACCCCTTTTCCACCTTTCTGCATTTCATCCCTCTTTCTCTCTCTCTCTCTCTCTCTCTCGCGCGCTTTCTCGCACTCTCTCTCTCTCTCTCCCTGCTACTCAGTCTCTCCCACTCTATCTCCGCGTACAAACTCTCGTTCTCTCCCGCTGTCGCACCGATCGCGCCGCTCATCCTCGATTTTTTTTTTCAATCTTATATATCACGTTACAGTAGTATCTAAATGAAATGTGTTCACAGCCACACATTAATATTTATACATAGATTTTTATACATGTATTTATATATTTAAATATATATGTATATATTTATATATTTATAATTATTCCTGTTGCAAACGCCACGCCCATTTAAATGTTTTTTTTTTCCCCCTTTAGTTCTGTCTGTATGCTTGTCTGAATTTACTTGTTCGCTATTTTGTGAATCTGTGAGTTATCACTACCTTTCATCATAGTAACACGTTCCCGCAAATAAGAACATCGTATTAATTATTATTTATACTTTTTTTTTACGTTTTTTTTTTTGGTTTTTTCATTTTTCTCCGCCCGGGATAAGAAAAAAAAAAAAAGAAGAAGAAAAGAACGAGGGGCGACGCTGGAACGCTGACGGACGATTCCGCGGGCATATTATCAGTCGTTTTATCATTTTTGTTCCAGTCTCGGTTCCAGGCGCTCCGTTACCCTTCGTTTTTCTTTTTTCCGTTGTCCCTCGTCGCCGACGTTCTTCGTATTCCTGGATTCCGTCATCTCCCCGTCCACGCTCTTGGTGCCGTTCTGCCGTCGTTCCTCCGCTTCGTGATCGACAATTCGCTTCTTCCGCTTCCGCTCGGAATGACTTGGTGAACCGACGCCATCGCTAGGTGATGCCACCAGTTTCTCGGGGATTTTATATCGAAGCGTGTGGTTTCTCTTCGAGTGCGCGAACAGTCTCTCTGTCTCTCTCGCGCCACCGTGCAGAAAAATCTGTCGAAATACGTCTTCGTCTCGTTTCATCGACGCACGCACCGACAACAGCAACATTATTCTACAACATACATTCGTCGAAATATTTTTTGTCCCACGCGTGCGCGCATGCCGGTTCCATTCTATGCCTTCTCTCTCCCCCACCCCACCGCCCCCACCCCCCTCACACCGCATCATCTGTCTCGAATTCGTTAGGCACAACACAAAATATTTTCTGAAACTTTTCCATTTCGTTTTCTCGCTTCGTTTAATTTTTTTTTTGTTTCTTCATTTTCCATTTTTACGCTTTGTTTCGCTTGGAGTCTTGTAGTCTCTCGGTTGATCCCCTACGACCGTGTTGCAGCAAGTACCATCGCGATTTTTGGTCCTCGCCCCATACGCCAATCCACGCGACAACCGTGCCGTTCACCCCCGGCCGGATAACGCGTCCAGGTGAAAACCGAGATAACGCCGGACGGAAACGCGTCGTACAGTATTAGAAATCGAATGTCTCCGTCCAACTGATTCAGGCCATTCTTATACGCCCGGGCCTCTTCAGTCTTCCTTGAACCATTGTTCGCAGTCACCGATCCACTCGAACTATTCTATTAGTAGACACCGTTCCGCCGTGATCCGTCACCGTATCGATCACGGCGAGTCCGCTCGTTCCATTTCATTCCGACGAGCTACTTCCTCGTCTACGTCACACTCTGGATCGGTCGGTGTTCGATGCTCGACGAGCGTCCAAGCGTCAACTGACGACTAAGCAATGCTCCTTCGGCCCGCGGGCCCGAAGGATCGACGTACGATAATTATCTTTACCAAGTGTATCGAGTGGACGAGAATCTCGACGTTCCGAGTTACGTCGATCGTTGTCCGACCCAGGACAATCATCTCTGTGGCCTTTGGCCGCGTTCTCGGCGACGTTGTTCTCGTCGACGGTGAGGATCGCGAAGGTGTCGCGGATATCGGTGACCGTGTCGGTGGTGATCGTGGCGGTGGTGACGGCGGTGCCAGTGGCGACGATGGCGTTTACATTGGTGTCGCATCACGACGAGCACGCCATCCAAGAGTTGCAGGTGCACGTGTAGCACGCGGTGGGTATCACTGGAGCGTAGTAGTAACCGTTCGCGTAAACGTAAGTGGTGGGTGGACCGGGCTGTGCCTGCTGATGATTCGTCAGCCGTTGCTGTTGCTCCTGGCAGAACACCTGGTAGGCGAGGTTCTCGATAAGGGCGAGGGTCTGCCGTCTCTCGTGGCCCATCAGGCACACGGTGGACTCCTCCACGACGCTGTGGAGCAGCATCAGGTACTGGTATTTTAGAGCTTCCTCCTCCGGACCAACGAAGTGATTCCACAGGTAGTTCTCGAGCTTGGCCCGTTGCTGGCTGATATCGGGGAAATCGATGAAGAATCTCGAGCACATGTACCGCTCGAGGGTCTTTATGTAGTCAGGCTGAGAGGCTTTGTACATCTTCACGAGGAGATTGCAATATTTGAGCAGACCGCCGCCGCGGATCTCTTCCGGATGCCTCGTCGAGATCAGTTTCTTGTGAAGATGATACAACGCCTCCTGGAAGTCACCGTACACCGATTCGCCGACCACCGTTGGGTAGAAGTTCTCGCCGATCGGCAGCTTGCTGCACTCGTAGAACAGGAGGAGGGAGTCGAGCACGATCTGGAACGAGTCGACCGAGAACTCGAACTGCCGCCTCATCGTGTCGACGAACTTCAGCTCCACGTTCCTGTGACCTCGGGAGTTCCCGAGGGAGATCAGGGACCACCGGTCACCGTCGTTGTTCACTTTCACCATTTTGCTCACGTACGCCTCCTTCAGGCTGCACGTGGTGATACGTTTACGGCTGACACCCTCTGGCAGCAGGTCGAACAGCGAGCCGAGGACCGCGGCCTTCACCTTGTCGTAATTTCGCCCGCTCGACAATTCCACGGCGAATATCAGGTCCAGGTCGTTGTAGGGCTGCGACTCGGTCGCCAATACGTGAGAAGCGGCGCCACCGTTCAACCTTATGTCGCGCACCCTCATTCCGGCGCCACCGTTGCTGGGGTCAGTCTCCAGTTTGCTGCGCACCACGGTGACCAGGTCCCTTAGTCGAACCTCGAGGGTTGGAAAGTTTCCTCGTCCGTGGATGCACACGACCTCGTTCATCACGTCGTTCAATCGTCGTACTTGCTCGAAGCTGAGCACTGCCAGCCTCTGCTGTGGATCCGCGCAGTCTGCATTGTTATTATTGTTATTGGTGTTGTTCACGTTGGTCTCGTTCCCTCCATTGCTGCCGTTGCTCTTGGTGCCGTTCACCTGGCACAGGGACTCCATCATAGCGACCCGACGCTGGCGTTCCTCGCCGATCTCCAGGGAGCCACACTGTAATGGAAAAGAAAAGGTGGACGTTATTGACCGTCTTATTTCCGGCTTCGATAAATCGTGCCGGACCAGGCTATATCGTTTCCTTTAACGTCAGTGTATAGACGATCGATGCAATCGAGGGAACAAACGAGCAGAATTGTATCTTACATTTGAAATGCTATTATTGTATGTTAAGTGAAATATTGTACGAGCACTAGCTGCGAACAGAAAGCTTGATTCCGGCATTCTTTGAAGCGTACGCGATTCAAGTTTCCACGATAAACGGTTATACGATGTTTCGATAATTATTCGGACAAGCAATAGAACGTTCAGAAGTGTGTCGTTCTGAACGAGGAAAAATCACACGAAGAACAACGGGGTTAATCGTTTCATAGGGACGTTTGAAACGCGTCCGTCTAGACGATCTTCTTAATCTGATAGACGACTCCGCTGATTGGTGACTATCAATGGAAACCGTGAACGGCGATACAGCGACAAATTAATCCAATCGTGTCGCACATACATAGATGAACGACCTCGATATTGAACGAACGGTTTCAGTTCCAGACACTATTCAAATCCCTGACGTCAAAAATTGTACAAATCGAAAGGTTTGTTTCTTTACTCCCGAAAAATTTTCCAGCTACAAAACCGTTCTCTGGTATCTCGGCGAAAGTTCGGCATACGTCAAAAGAATTCTCGGATATCAAAAATTTCATAATGCGAAGAGAGGTAAACTCGACTTCGCCGTCCCAACGAACGACGTTCGTCCAACAGGTTGAAGCCAACGAACGTTCCGACAGTCAGCTGTTGAAGGTAAACATCGAGCCGAAGAACAGAAACGGGCAACTCGATTCCCGCAAGGCAACGCGGACACCGCAAGTTCCGTCTCGATTCGTTCGCAGTCGCGGCGACGTTTAATTATGGTTATTTCATTATCAGATAGCGGGTGTATGCTTCGTCGATCACGAGCTAAGAGGAGTCGTTAAGCTTATCGACGCCGGACGAGCACTCGCCGCTACAATATTAATCGAGCGACCGACGATAAAACCGGTCGTTAAACTGAAATTCTCGATCGAGCCGTACAGCAGAAGCCATCGCGATCAACGGCACTCTCCTCCGCACGATCATTCTCACCGTGCACTTGGGAACAACAGCACCTAATCATGGCAAACTTCATTAGCTAATAGCCGCACGGTTAATTACCAGTCCGTTGCGTCACACGTTTTTTGATCCACTTCGCGCGACGCTTCGCTCCTCTCTCTCTCCCTCTATCTCTCTCCCTCTATCTCTCTCTGCGTATATAAATTTACTCGCACGCCTGGCGTAATAAATACCGCTGGCCTTTTAAACGAAACGAAAACTGGCTGGAATTACTCCAGACGTTTCAGGAATCTACTGAATGTTTCCTCGGTATGAAATCACTTCTTATTCAGGATAGAACTCGAGATAAGAGTGCTCGTTTGAGGTTGCAGATATCGTTATCGTCTTCTTTGTATTACGAACGATATCGGCGATTGCGTCACAAACTTTAAGTCGCCCGCTATTCTATTTATTAATTAATATTGGCGAACTATTTCTCGTTCCTGTCGTTTCTACGCGAACATACGGCGGCCCCGACTCGCGTTCGAGCCGAACAGATCTCGAAGGCACAGAAATTCTTTTATCTTTTTGTCTAAACTTCCTTGCATCCGTAAATTGTCGACTGTACGTCACTAATGTCCCACCGATTACACGTAGATATGCGCAGATAAAGCACGTGAAGCCACGAAACTACAACCAGCCTTTCTCACGTCCCCCCTCCATAGAATTGAAATCACCATCGTGACCATGTAAACGCGTTTACCCCGCGATTATATGCGCGGCAATCTAGGATGCACCTCGCGAGAATCAGCCGGCTGACCAATTCTGTCTACTTTCACTCCGACAGACGTCGTGCACTCTGTCCCAACTGATCGCGAAACGAGGTAAGCACGATCGTGCCACCACCTGTGGAGCACACCGCGCTTCCCCTTTAATCCGCTGCACTTAGAGAGTTCAAACTCTTACCATGAAGAACGACCGCTCGTCGTCGATTCGTTTCACTTCCGCTCGCGACGTTCACGAAACGAAATCTTCCCTCGGTATGGTAAATCGCACGATTCTCGACCCCGGTATCAACTCGTTCACCGTTCACCAATTTACCGTACGAAACTGTTTTGGATTGCTGCGCGCGGACGCGACACCGGCGGACACGAAGTGAAAGAAGAGAAGAAACGGACGAAAGTAAACGCACGGCGGGTAGGAGTCAAGGTGTACGCGCGCGGCACGGAGACAGATTTCGGCGAACGAACCGCTCAGGAGCCGAGCAGATCCGCAGCTGATGAGAGGCAGTGGCGAACTGTGGCCAACGGTGAAAGGCGGACGAGGCGGACTGGCGACGGCGGCGGTGGCGACAGAACCATCAGCAGCAGCGGTAGCGGCGTCGCGAGTGCACCAGGAGGGCAGCACAAAGCTACCACGCCGCTATCGACGAGCTCTTTCTCTGTAAATCTGATCACCGAGTGTTCTAGATGAATGTATATTTGCCGGAGCGTCGGCGCTTTGTTGAAAGCGTTACGTCGCGAGTGCCGTGCGGAATGGATGCGAGTGCTGGCACGGCGAACTGTACACCGTGCACGGCACGTAGCGTGAAACGGCGCGTCGAAGAGGCTAGACACTGTGAGCGTTGAATGAACGGCGCGTGAATGTTGATAATTCAGAGTGGTCTGATTATAGAGTTACTTGAGCATTTCTTGTTTCGCGGCTGTACGAGAATTCGATGGACGTAATGGATATCGAGTAGATTTGGTGTTAAATCAAGCGCGAGTAAATTCTACGTTTATTTGGACAATATTATTTTGTTATTACAGCGTTGTATTTTGTATTATTACAGGTTTAAGTTAATTGCATTGAAGGGGTTTCGTGAAATTTTGAATAAGGAACGAATCGTGTTGCACTACCTTCACGGACTGTTCGACCTTTTTAATTAATTGAAAATTCGAAGGTGCGAATTTTCATGGACAATCAATGACCCAGTTGAATCTCTGCTATTCTAGCCAAGACCGTTTCATTACAGTTAGCCGTAAGTTCTCGTTCCTTCGACGATGTTCGTGCGCTTTCGCGACGCTTCCACTCGCTTTCCGCGTCGATACTTTTCTACACTTTTCGTTGGAATTGCGCAATCGAACGTTCGTCGAGAAAAGCCTACGGGGACGGTTAATCAATTTTAAGGCTGTAATCGAGAGGGCCGTTTTTCACTCGAAGCAAACGGGACATTTATTTAGTGGGAGTGAAATATACTTCGAATTAAATATATCATTTTTTGTTTGTCTTCTAAGTATACCTTGCATTATCGGGAGTTCTGTTAATAAATCGAAACTCGATGGTCCGGATAATGAACGTTTCAAGAGCAGCGGAACAATCCGAAAGGAAATAATTTATATTGCTCGCAGCTGTTAGAAAAATTGCTTGATTAAAACCTAACGACTTTCGTTCACCACTTAACGTTTCAAAAATGTTCGACGGAGTATTTTCGTTATCGTCATCAAACCATTCTTGGTCCATCGCTCAGCCTTTTTACCCGTCACCGGACAATGGGAGCAGCCCCTATAAAACCGATCTCCGACATTAGAACCTGGCCACTGTACAGAACACAAAGGAAGGTTCCGGCACATTCTCTCCGCCGTTCAACGGGAATAACAGTGGCCGCGGCGAAATCAACTGGAAAAACGATGTAGCTCGTTGAATCATCGCGACGTTAGACTCTGATCAACCATTAAATACTCGAGGATGACAGGCGAGACTTGGAAAGGGACAGATTAATGTGAATGACGGGGTAGCGAGAGAAACGTGAAAATTTGAAAGAATAAATACGTAGTGCGCTACACAGAAATAGTGGAATAAAGAGAGTAAACTTGATACGATAAAGAGAAAATCCGGAGAATACGGAAAATGGAGAAAAAAATCGAAAGAAAAGGGATGAAAGAGGGGAGGGGGCAGCAGAGAAAGGAGAAAGTAAGAAGCACACAGTAAACACCAGGAACGCAATAGAATAGGCACAAAAGCAGTTCGGGCATAAAAGGAAGGGACAGAACGAGAAGAAAGTATAAAACGCGAGGGGTATAACGACAAGAGCGAACGAGATGCGAGTGGAGCATAGAAAACGGTGAAAGAAAAAAGGGACGCAGAAAACGCGTGCGGACGGAAGAAACAATCGAGACGAGGTAAAAAAAGAGGTTCGAACACACAGCACGGGCGAAAGGAATGTTGGAAGTGGACGGAATACAAAAGATGAACGGGAAGAGAATCGTTGCCCCAGATTTCCCTTCAACCGTGCCACCCCTTTTCAACCCCAACATCTTCAATGACGTCACGGCGAAGATCGCGTGGGTGTCTCTGAATGAACACGCCGACCGGGCCGTAATACTTTATATACCGTACGGCTCATGCTACGCACACTCAAACGTATTCAGTTGCCTGGGTGAGTTGGTGCGAAGCGGGGTGACGTACTTCCAGACGCCCACGCGCTGTGAAAACAGAGGCTGGACCAACGAGGGTGGTCGACGAAGTATTATCGATCCCGTCGATACTAGTCGTCGTCAACCCACGTCAACCGAGCGCCCTTATATTCCACGTTCTACGAGGCAACGAGCAATCGTGACGAACAACACAGAAATATGGACTTCCTTTCGTGGTCCCTGCGGGGGCGGTTTTTCGTGGCGTCATCTTTGGGGTGGGTTCACTTACTGGACAAGATTTATCACGGTCACGCGAGAGGACACGAGTTGCTTCCGTGTTCAAGGGAGAATAAATGCGAGGATACTCCTGTTTCTTTTTCTTTTCTAGAAAAAGCGTTGAGATGGTCGGGGTAGATTTTAGATATCGGCTTTATGGAGGGTGAAACGGTTCGCTGAGACGAATGTCTCTCGAAAGCGTCGTTGTCGAATTTCGATAAAAATATCGGGCGTGCTCAGCAATGATTATTTATATTTGAGTTCATTCACTGTGATCATTACGATTTAATATCGGCAGATATATCTGGCTAAAGAGTTGCATAGAAACATCGAGGGGGAGTATTATCGTGAACTATTGATGACACTATTACCGGTTTATCAATTGGTATCTAATATAAACGCATGTATATGCGTGGAAGATCTAGAAACTATCGATCTTCTATTTATACAGTAGAGGTGGAGGTTCTCGTCGAAATATTTCAAGGGAAAATTGATAGTTCTGTAATAGCCTAGACAACCTTCAGTCAAAGATTGACCGTAATGGTGAGATTTATCGAGTCATAAGGCCGCGATTTTGTTTGTTAAAAAGGGAAATATCGGACGGCGTTGGAGACTTAAATATACCGTCACTCTCTGAATGGAAAGACCGTCGCCTTTCTTTATCTCGTATTCACGCTACGGAAGCACGTCGGGAGCAGACGCTCGCCGTGATGAAATTGAATTTCCACGGTGGTTCGTTTTTAAACATCGTCAGGTAACGTTTCTCGAAGTTACGCAACATTTTTCGCGAAACAAATAAGGATGCAGCGGCTCGAGCTTCGACCAGAATAGAATGAAGCTGCTCAACGATACACAACCTCGCTGATAAACGATGGTGGTTTACGTCAACCGGCGTCACTTTGACTTGAGAGTTAAGTCGACGCCGGGACGATATTATATTGGACGTTCCAACGAACTGAGAGTATTAACACTTTGGGGTTGCGTAACGACGACTGTGCGTCAGTTCTCTGGTAACGCTGCGTTGGAGGTTTTTAACGTTACGCTGATATACAAAGGGGGATGGAATTTTGGTTTAATCTTTTTGGGGGGTTCCGGCGAGGTAAAGTATAAGTATGTATGGTCGGACGGAAAAGAAAATCTTGTCATAAATATGTATAGGCTGAACCATTTTTCGAATACATGTATTACTGCGAAGCTTTTCCGAGAAATTACGCAAACTGCACACGGCTCCCCTCAGTGCTCCGGGGGAAACTTACGCGAACGCCGTGAATTAATTTCAGTGAAATCTCGATAGGCGAGCAGGCACGCGGAAAAGTCTAGAGGCTTCGTCGCGTATCCGGAAGCGTTTCGAAGAGTCGAACGCAGCTAGCGGCGTACAGAGGTCAACGAATGGCTCCACCGTGACGCAATAGGTATTCACCGGAGACGTGGATGCGGACCAGCGATGCCACAGTCTTAGAACGACCACGCGAAATTCTAATGTTTCGCTTTCCTCGCAGATCCGGACATATCTTTGCCTCGACGCCCCGTTCAATTAAATCTTCCTTAAGGAGGAGCGTCGAATGGGAAAGCGGTGCACTTTTCTTACGATTCGTAAATATATCATTTGCCGAAGCGATTAACTCCAGGGAATAACTAACAGGGAAAATTGTAGCTTTTATGTTACGAATAGGATTTTCGAATTTACTATCGCGTATCGAAATTGTCAAAAATTGTCGATCGATAATTGATATATCAAAATATAATATCCAGATGCATTTCACAGGTCGTGCTCCTTTTCTTCTGTTAACGTCGAGTATTTTCTTCTTTTTTTAAGGATTATTTTCCCAACAATTTTACGATTTACGTACACGAGGCAGAAGGATTGCGTTCCTGGGTGATTTTAACAGGTTTCCCCGGTCGCTAAAAGTAAATTCGCGTGAAACCCGGGGACACACTTGGAAAAATACTGTCCATTGAATTGCAAATTACTGCAGAGTTCTCAGGCCATTATCTCCACTTGATAAAATTCAATTACGTGCCTGTTCGTTTGCAGTTGCTCGCGAATAAATTAGTCGCGCGACCGGTGAATTCCTTTTACCTCTTCGGATAAACTTCGCGTTTCAATCATTTTTATCCTTTTAACAACGCAGAACATTTCGTTTGAAATATGCTCGGAATGAATAAACAAAGATTCAATACGTTGCAACGATACAACGATAGAAGCCAAATTTCGCGGCATGCACGAGATCGATTGAAATGAACTGCAATTGCGGCAAAGTGGAGTATCAATTCGCGGTGAACAGTGTTGGTTTTTCGATGATTAACGGATGCTTTGAACCGAGGATTCGTTTGTTTTAGCCGAGAGAAGTGAAGAACTCGCGGTTTTCGTTCCGCGGTCTGGGTTAACGTTCGTATCGAGCTCTGTCATTCACGGGGCAACAAGAATCGGATGGATCGAGCATGTACCGCTGGAACATATTATTTTTATCGACTACGCTCACTCCCAGACGTCTGATCACCGCGTTCATCGATTATACTTTCCAACCCTTTTGACTTGCATGAGCTTTCGTTTCTTGCTTTTTCGTTTTGTCGATCGTTAACGCGTGGTCGTTTCGTTTTCGCAGAGGCACCGCGATATTCGCGGCGGGTGCAGACGCGTCTCGAAATTACGGATGATAGAGCAGGGCAATCGTCGCGTCGACAACGCTGTCGATAATCTTGAAATATTGAAATAATGCACGGCGATCGTAATGAATGGGAATGCATTACTTCCAGATGCCAAGCTGTGGCGGTTAATTGTATAATTTAAAATTCTGTAACGGCAGGGAACACTGTCAAAGCGTACACTACGTTTTCGAGAATTCATTTTCCATGGATTTATCGTAAAGAGTAAAGCAAGAATTTACAATAATGACTTCAGTGCCCGAGTGAAACGTCTATATTCTGTGGCTAGGAAAATTCGCCTAAAATGTATCATTACGCGTGTCAATTCCCCATTCGATTTTCTACAATCATTCATGACAGAATCGACAGTTTCTAGTTGAATATCCAAACGCACGTTCGAGTAGTATAATGCGGTCACGGTCAGGCACACTTTAAAGTAGAATAGAACAGCATATCCGTTTAACAAAAATAAAGTATACCTTCCATTAATCGCGCTAACACTCCTATGCATTTAATATCGATTCTCCTCGCCCCCACGGGGGGCATTAAATCTGTGTGCAAACAGCACGAGAAACGACTCTGATGGAAACATCGGCAACGGTTTATTGCGGTTATAATTCCTGTTTAACAGCGCGCTTGCCCGCTTCTGTCTGACCTGCGCACGCTGCGATTCTCAAAGAAACCGCGTTCAACGGTTCGCGGTGCCACGTTCACGAGGGATCGTTACAAGTCGCGCTACATACCGATCGCAAGGGGAACTATTTTTTCCCCTACCTCTTAAAAATCACGTTTCGGCCCGACGCAACCATTGGGAAACAGCGACGCCGATCGATTCTCGTTCCACGGAGGTCTCGATCCGTCGAGAAGACTCTGGACGCTTTACTTTCACGCGATGGGGGACTCATTCGAGGTGCATCGAGAACGTGCTGCACATCGAAACTAGGTTCCGTTTGAACATCCACGAGGATGCTTTGGATCTGAACTCTTTGGAGATTGAAAAAGTTGAAACGATTCGGTTTGCTTGATTGTCGATGTGATTTGTTGAGATTAGGTACTTTTCTGCTAGGCGCGATGCATCTTTGTTTCGGTTTATTATGTATTACTGAAATTTTTTATTAACCAATTGACCTGTTCATTCGACGGTGATATAATGAAGTTTCGCGAAAGGAGATGGAAGCGAACGAGGGTAACGAAGAAATGAGATACAAATTAATGATAGAAGGTATGTTAGGCGACAGATTTTCAACGGTGACAGGCGTGCGTAATTTAATACCAGGAACCATCGTGTTCACTGAAAATACATTGCATAACATTTTCTCGGTCGATGTCCCCCTGTCAAACCGAATCTGCCGCCGCGAATCGACCTTTCCCCAAGCGAATGCGCTCAGACGCTTGCACCTTTGCGTGCAGTGCGTCACGTACACGCGAATCTTCCCGAACGATTCTCGAATAAAAAGTATTCGCCGCCGCAAGAAGGCTTACTTTACTCCATATATTAACCTCTGCACAGAAACGTAACCCTACGCCATCGTACTTAAAACAAAAAAATGGAAACATAATTTTGCACAGGCATTTCTCCCTTTCTTCGAACATTCTGGAGCAAAATTATTATCCCAACTTTTACTACAATTCTCTCTAATAATAATCTACGATACTCTATCCATATTAAATCCAGCAAATATTCCAACCGCACGAACCCCTTCAACCCTTCCAATAGTTCTCCACGTACCTCCCATTCATTCCATAACCGTCTCACCCCTTCAACCCTCAATCGACTCTCACCCTTCCGCCAATTTCTCCACGAGCTTAATTCAATCGAAAAACCTTCAACCGCAAGCGCTGTGCCCACGAAGGCAGGAGAACCGTATCGAAACCGCGTTAGCTTGGGTCGTTCTAATCGATGCGATGACCGTACACGAAAGACAAAACGCGACGGCACAGCGAGAAGCCATGTGCGGGTCGCGGCGTTGAATGTGTTCCGGGTTATAGATAAGGCTCGTGGGCAGAAATTTGATAAATAATTGATCGCGCATCGACGCGCTAAAGAATTTAAACCGACCGTTCGGCACGGATATACGCGGTCACGGAGCCATTGCATAAAGCACCATTTGTTGGCCTAGATTCCCCACACCGCCGCCTATTATTCCGTCATGCTCTATGGAAAATTGCTGGGCTGATGCTTCCCGCGATGGCTGACCATCGAGCAAGTTCTAGTCACCGTCCTCGTCATTGGCGATATCTTCGCGAAGTCTTTGATCGCCTATTACCGTATAACACTTTGAATGTTGCGTCGTTTCATAAACGTACATTGGTTATTATTACTGTCTTTCGTTGTTGCACGACACAGCAGTGAATCTTTTATAATATACTTTTAATCTTGTTTGTCAGTCTTGTTGTTCTCGTAGTTACTAGTATTTTCATAGCGACCGCTGTTTTTACAGTTATTATCGTTGCCTACGTGTTTTGCCGTTTTATTCATTTTGTATTTTATTTTCACGCGCTCCAACGTAATATTATCGTTAATCATCGCAGCATTTATTTCACTCTCGTTAATTTGATGTGCCACTATCGTTCCATTCGATGTCGTCATTTTAATTTCAACTGTCGCCATTTTTATCGTTTTCCACGCAGATTGCTTAACAGGGGGGGGGGGCGAGAAACAGTTTACGTCGACGCTGGATTGTGAGTCATCTACATTCATCGATCCTTGGGGGCTCGCGCACCCGGAAATCAAACCACAATTCCACGAGGTACATAATTCGGTTTCGAGACCAGAGGAAATCGACCCGATTGATGACTGAAATCGTCGAGTAATCACAGCGGAGTAATCGCCTCGAATTAGCTCGCGATCGGCAAAGATGAAGACGTCGAACAACAGACATGAGGTCCAGGATTCGTAGAAGATAGATTTCACCTTTAGTCTGGATATCAGAATACTTTACGACAAGAAATAATTGGAAAGCTTGCATAAATGTTTGTATTCATTCAGCAATATTTATATACAATGCAACATGTTTTGTTCAACGTTCAAACCGTGACAATATCCTTTCATTCTTCGGACTACCGATTAATTCACTAGAGCGAGAATAAAAATGAATTCTCTAACCTACGATTTCAGATGGGCGTAATAATTGCAACAGCGAAACTTCTAAACGAAACGGGAAACTTATTCTTTTCGAACTGCTTCAAATGTGGAATTAAACATCTAAATTCACTACTCCTAAAAAATCCATATGCTAAAACTCAATTACGAGACAATTACTCTCAAACATTTCCTTGGCCCGTATTCTGCTTTTTCTCATTTCGACCGCTGTTACCGTGCGTCGACGAACAAAAGCGGAAAGAGAAAACGGGAGCTCGCGTACGAAAAGGGGGAAGGCGAAAATACACGGTCGTGACAACTCTTCCTCGCATGTCTAACGGTGTACAGAAAATGAAAGCGATCGTGCACGCGTGCGTGGTGAATCGCAACGGAAAAAAAAGAAGAAGAAGACGAGCAGCAAGGGGAAAGGTTCCCATTCGATTCGCAAGACTTGTCCTCTCCGTCCTGGGAACTGTTTTATCTCGAAAACGCACGGTTGCCTGTCTAATATACAACGCCGGATTAATTGGCCAGATAATGACACACCGTTAGGGCGTGTCTCTCCAATAAACAAACCTCGAATTAATATTATTCCGATGTGCCCGCGAGCGATTCAACGTCACCGTTCAATGGAGGCGATGAAATTGATTGAACGATGTACAAATGAATTAGCAATTATTGAAATTGAACGGATTATTATTCATTTTATTCATACTACATTATAGTAATTGTTTATGGAGATGCGTTTCAATCTTTGGACCCGGTTCACGTTGAAGTTCGATATTCGAGCTGGAGGTCCGCGTACACGCTCTGTATTTAAGTTATTAATATCGTCGTGTTTGGCGTTCGCGTATTGATTTTGCAGTTTCTAGATTGCCACGGGATTAATTTGAAGCTGAGACTCCACTTATATTTAGCGAAATAATTACCCCAGGCTATCTTCGAACTATTCGTAATCGATATTGCTGCCAGCTTATGGTTATTGCTACCGATGTTACCCTGTTTTGCACGGTTGAACAATTCCGATACGGTCGTTAGGATGCACAGCAATTAATAAGAATGGGAGGGTTTCACTCGAAGGTACTTGGAATTGAATTAAATATCGGTTCGATCGGTCGGCACGAAAAGGAAGCACTTAATTTCGTAATTTTCGTCCTCAAATAATAATAATATAATTTCTCGCGGTACGGAATTCGTACGATTACTTCCATAAGTACAAGGCACGACTTTTCAAGCGTTATCCGACGAATCGCGACAGGTAGATGTACAAAACAAAAGGAGAACAGATATACGAAAGAGGGAAGAAAAAGGGAACAGCAGGATGATACAAAATAAAAAAGAAAAAATGGGAACCACGAGACCTCTGACAGAAACGGCCGATCTTAATTACATTAATTAAATTCCAAGTTATCATGGTAACGCAAGAGGAGGAAGCAGATTCACACTAATTACCTTGCGAACTATCGTTACGCGGTGTATACGCGAAATCCTACGTTGCAGCGACCGGTTGCGTCACCGTCGAAATGAATAAAGTACATAGTAGGAAAGAGCAAAGTGCATTAACCGCGACCAGCAACGGCCCGATAAAACGGCGAATACCGTGTGTGCACGCCTTCACGAGCGAGAATCAATGCGATGACGCGAGTGAATCTGCAGTCCCAATTCGAGTAACTTTGTATCTCGATCTGGTACTTCCAATTTAAGAAGTTAATTCCTCGCGCGAGAGCCTTGGAGAACACGCGACACTTCTGCTTTGCATATAACGTTTTCCATTACTTGAATTTTCCATGCGAAAGTTGATCTTATTTTCTGTAGTTAAACTGTGAAGAGATTGCGATAATTAGGTTCGACACAGAAGGTTCTCTTTTACTGTTTATATAATTTTCTTTCCACGGGAAAGTTAATCCTTTTACTTGGGAGAATTGCAAAAAACAATTATATTTACAATTATATTAGACAGATAGGATTTTCTTTATTTCCATTTCTTTTATATGGTTTATTTTATAGGAGAACTGTGGCGAAAATAAGATACTTCTGCATGAATATTATTTGTAATAGTATAAATGTGTATAACAGATTTTAGTTTGCTCGGTTAGCATCTACGACATGAAGACCCGTGTGCTCATTATTCCTAAGGCTGAATGATCTTGGTGATTTTATAATTGATACGAGGTATCGCGTTTCATTAAGAGCATCCTTGAACAACTTCCTATAAGAACGTTTTGCCAGATAGGATTCAAGGGAAACAAGCGTGCCGGAGAAATGCATGAAGAATCGGATGAAAGTTGCGGGTTTCTAAGAAATTGCAATACTAAGTTGAATAGTGACTTTGAATTTTAACAAGCTTGATTATATCTCGAGGCATGGGTCTTACGTTAAAACGTATTTCTAACTTAAATTACAATACCGAATGCCAATGCGCATTGCATTATCTACTTGATGAACTCGCGATATTATTTCGCGCAACATTTATATATAAAAGGAAGAAATATTAGCTCCGCGAACGGTGTAAAAAATGACACGTTGCTGCCTATCTGAAGTCAATAAAACCTTTGAAAAATAAAATTGAAGTTAGTACAATTCTAAAAACAATCGAACAACCGATTCGAATTTTCTTGATATTACCATACTCCGATAAATCGCTCGCTCATAAATAAGGGAAACAACCCATTCCAACTTTCCCAGTTCACTGTTAACCGCCTACACGATCAAGCAAGAAGCAAAACGAAAATTTTCCTCGACGTTCTTCCCCAACGTTCGAAGCAAAGGCGTCTTTCAGAACGTTCCGAGCAATCGAAGGTCTTCCTCCAACCCCCGACCGCTTCCAACCCCTCACCGTCTTCGATATCACCCATCGACTCGCAACGAAAAACGCAACAGGCTACGCGTCGGGTCGAGGGTAAAGGGCGCCCAACGTCGAAAGCAGCGCGAAAATCGAAACAAGCGTACTGCACTCTTGCACGCATTGCACACAGCGTGCGATACGTTTCGTCGCGTGGCCAACGACGACGGCGACGACGGCGACGACGACGCTCGGTTGACGTAACTGGAAAACGGGGTCATCGTGTGTACATGGGTAAAGACGACGTCGCAGAACCGTCGTGGATGTCCCAGTTTCACGATGTCGGGTTCGTTGCACCCGGTCTCAGTCAGCCGGCCATCGCATCGCGGCGCAGCGCAAATACCGGCGGAGTTTCGATTTCGCGATCGCGAGCATCCGGGATACGTAATTCTTTTTATTATTATTTTTTTCCTTTTTTCACACGAGGTACAGAAGCGTGGGCGGAACGGCGCAGTCGGTCGTTCCGTTGGGGGTTCTGCAAAGGAAAGATTCGACACGAGACGCGGAGCGACGCCGTCCAGGAAGCGGGCGATGTTTCCCGGTTTCTCTTCTTCGATCTGTTTCCCCGAGACAGTTTTCATTTCCTTCCTCTTATTATCCGCGTTTGGGAAGCGCCCGGCGACAGGGGAAAAAACGATCCAATTAACAACGCTTCAGCTGGATTAGGAAGAACCGGTGCACGGCATTTCATTTGCGTAATTAGGAGAAAGGATTCGGAAGTTAACACGTTCATTCGTTCGCGAAATGTAGTCCGGTTTACCGCAAAGGCAAGACGGAGGCTTCTTGTTAATTAGAAGAGAAATATCCGTGAATGTTTAACGATCCTTTGAGTCACTGTGGGTTGCGTTATTGAATTCGGTTGGACCGGCTTGAACTTGGCCGGACGAAGGTTTCGGGGAGATGCTGGGATTAATTGATAGTTTGAATGATTGCCGAATCGATTAATAAAAGATGTATTTAATTGTACTGGGTTTGGCAAGGGAATTCGCGTATCTTAATATTGAATTTTATTGTCGTCTGTGCAATTAATTCCTGCAAATCTGCTCTTTTTTTTAAGCTTGAAATACACGTTCCGATAGTCGGAAATGAAGGCTTCAAAGCGAAATTCTGTCCAACATCTAACATTTTTTTTATTTAAAACAGTTCTGTTTGGGGATTTCCATTTTAGTCCGACCTGTTGCATGGAATTTAACTCAATTTCAACATCCTCGAAATCTGCAGTCATGTAGTTAACATTTATAATTACTTTTATATCCAAATCGTGAAATTTGAACGCGGCTGAAAAAACGAATTATCTAAAAATACGAAGACCAGTTTTTGCACACTTGTATCGACTAATTTGCTTCTCGTTAATTTATTCGCCGTGCATTATATACCCGAATTTTTATTCCGTATTGCGAAACATATGTTGCGAAACTCTCGCAATAATAGAAACTTTTAATCACCCCTTTTCCTATTCTCGACGAGTTAAATTCACCCCTTTCAACGAGCTGAACGAGCTACCACACTTTCGCGTTGCCTTTTCGCATCCTCGAAGCTTGTTTCTCTGATGTATGAGCAGAATAACACAATAGGCACGAGAGAAAAGTTTCCTACCGGTCGTATTGTAAATTTCGAGCAATAAAATACACAATTACTAGTCCATTCTCGAAACCCATTTAAACGGGCAATTATAATTCGTGCCAGACAAATTATGCTGTATCCGTGAACGTGTAAATCAGATTCCACAGCCGTTGCTCATCTAGCTCTGAACACGCGTGCTCTTGAATTATTATTTACGCAGCAGAGAAACATTTCTCTCCTCCCGCCCTCACCCCACGAAATAAACGATTATTCTTATTTGCTTGTCAATTTGTCGTGTCCACTTAAAAACATCCATGCATTAAGCTGTAAGGAACGAGTTTCGAAATCGAAACTGGCGGAACGAAAAAATTGTATACCATTCAAATGAGTCTTTTAGTTATGCTAATTGTTTGAATATGTCAGAGTTTTGTGTAAAAAAATAAGAAGTTTCAATAATGGGTCTTCGCAAAAAAATTCATTTTTTCCCTTCTATTACTTTAATCCTCGATCTGTGAATGTAAATCGCGCACGAATAATCTTGGCTCCGGGATACGCGCACAGTATTTGCATAGGTGATCCAGTACACGTGGTCGACGATCGTGACGTTACTGGTCATTGATCTTCACACAGGTGTCTCCTGTTTTGAATAGTATCACGAAATATTTTGTATGCGGTATCGTTCCGATTACGGTCCCGTTATTCTTAATAACAAACGAAATTGATTTTTTTTCCCTTTCCTACGTAATGAAAGTAAAAGGATATTTTCTTCCGCTGGTAACGTGTAAACGTTTCGAACGAAATCGCAAGTCTTTTGCTCGATTTTATCCTGAATTCGATGCGTGGAATACATCGCCCCGCATTTCTCACCCGTGGGTGAAGTAATTCGAAAAAGTACTGCTCTCGACGAAACTTTCAATTTAAATAAAAAATAATTTCCCAACGATACGATAGTATCTTTATCCTGGTTGGAAATTTACTGTTCGCGATTGAACGTGAATAAACCGTTTCTCCTCCTCCTCTTCGACGTGAACTCGACAAGGGGAAAAATAATAAATGAATCATCATAAACCCCCATAATTGTCGTCCAGTCTCTCTGGCGCTACAGATGCGTAGCTGATCGTTAAATCAGCGATTACGTGGCGTCGCGGCGCCAATTTCGTGACGCTGAAACACGAGAGGCCGTGTTCACTCAGCCACGGGTACACCAGTAGGAATTACTGGTACGTAAATCAGCAAGGATAGAAGAGAAGGGTACGCGACGAGTCGGCTCAACTACGACACGAAGAGTCGCATAATAAAGTGGGAGAAACCCCAAAGGAGCTGTGACGTTGTGGAGGAAACGCTGTGGCCTTGCTGGGGTCACAGGCGAACACCTTGACTGGCTTCGTTGCTTAACTTGGAGAACAGGTGGTCGGGAAATTGATTTCCCAAATTGTCGACCTGTTTCTTGGAAATCTGGGTAGAAAATCGCTAGCAATTGCGATGCTGATCTCGCTTTTAATCATTTATTATTTTCGATGGTTAAATTTTGTAAATGAAACATTGAACAGGTGAGTTCCGCCGCGAATGAAATTGGATGGAAAAATTGTGTCAGGGAAAGGTGTGTACGAAGAAAATATTGTGGACAATACTTATAATGGATGAGACGAAGAATGATCAGGTATTTCTTATTCAGAGACATTCTCTCTTAAGATTCCTAAAGTGAGAGAGGCTTGCATTAATTCACGTTTGAACTGCCGGTTTTATATATCTCTGATGTCACATTTTATTCCGGATGCATGTCTCGCGATCGAGTTTATTGATGATTCTGATCGTATACGCAGAGCAACTTCATTCATGATATTGCAATTGAATACTTTGTTTTACTGCTGACTAATGGATCACAGTCTATCAATGAATACTATAGTCCAATTTACACGCCAACCGATTCTCACATATTTTTCTTGACATCATTTAAAACCTCGTACGCCAAAAACATGCCACAAATTTTCAAAGCAATCCACAATTTCCAATTATCGATAAATAACCAGATAAACAACAATAAATAAATATTACCAGGGATGTTGAAAACTCGTAAAAAGTAATTTTCTTCAAATATCTTTCATTTATAAAGCCTTGGAATCTCAAAGATTTTTCCAACATCGAACGACCCCTCACATATTCCAATCCAATTCGCATTATGCAACAGCTTGTAAAAAACACTGCCAAGACGGTCACTTTCGATTCTCTCCTCTACGTGGAAAGATTTTCGTCCGCGATCCATCGATCACACGCGCGGGCAATCACGTGGCAGATACTGACTCACGAAACGAAAGTAATGCTGAATTCTACGATTTTATGACGCTCACTTGCACCACCGTATCACTGTTGTGCGTGAACGATCAAACGAAACGATCGATACACGAACACGTGATAAATTATTCGATTTATAGATCACACCTTATGCTCGAGATTGCATTCCTGTTTTGCGATCGGCGTTCAACGGGAACATGGTAATCGATTTAATACTCTTGACGGATATTAATCTTCCGTGTCGCGGGTTTAATTGCCCGGAAACGAAACGCCAGGCAGAACAGACATTTAGAATCGTTGTTAAAATCAACGCCGTTAAACGTGCGCCAATTATTTAACAGGTGAATGATTTATCGTGTTCTTGGTTGTTTTTTTAGAGCGAATTCAATCGGCACGGCTATCGATGATCGGCCGTTTCCTTTTTGCCTATGTCACGATGATCGTGAATTATTCAATGCATGCATGGAAACTTTTTTAAGCTGGCCCAACGTTTCGGGGCCGTTTGTTTCAATAGAAGGGAAAATTTTCTAACGAATTCGACTGTCAACGTACGTAATATTTTGTGACAAGCGAATTATTCACAGATCTATGACTTTTTTTAAATTACGTCGTCACGATTTACTTTGAGCTTAAAATAGCAGTAGCTTCTGATAGAGGAACGCTTCGACTGAAATACTGAACGGTAACTGTGTCAATTCGTTGAAAATAAAATTAGTAACAATTGTATTACATATAAGCCGTGCAAGCTGTGCAAATAAGACCTTATCCTTCCAGGTAAAGATTAAATACAAAACAACACTGGTCGGAATGGTGCTCGTTCTAAACATACTTTATCTACGTGCCCATTACCATAGTAATTAAGTTTTGCAATAAACGTAGTGCCGACGGACGTTGTCACCGGCGCAAAACGTGCGTGTCTAATAAACGACACTTATTAAAATATAAATAAATTAAACGTGACCGACAATCAACCGCCATTAATATCAGGATCGATACTAATCTCATTAAATGCCTCCATTACGTGCATTAAATTTCTCTAGAAATTCTATTGTAAATTACGTATGCTAAAAATTGACAGAAATTACTGCTACACGTGACATCAATTTTCATCAATTGCAAAATTATAATCATCGAAATACTGTTCGAAACGAAAGAAAATATTTTCCATCGCAATAGAAACTTTCAACGTTCGTCGTTCAAGAACTATATCATTTCGCCTGCATGTTTAGAATATTTATCCACACGATATAAGAAGGAAGGAAATACCGACGAGAGTAATAGAATAAATTTTTCGAAATCACCGTGACACTTCGAAACAGTTGATCACGGTTCGAAAGTAATTATGCGGTGGCTTGTGTTCGTTGCATCATGTAATCAGTAGCCAATTAACGAAGTTTCACGTGTTAATGGTGCCGCTGAAGATTCAATTTCCTCCGCTAAAGTGGAATATTCTACAACAACAGAGCGGGGGAAATACGTGTGGGAACGTTTTTCCACGACATATACAGGACAATCGAAATTTTCGATAAATTGTGTGAATGCGGTCGCAAGCATATTCTCCGACCTAACTTTAATTTTTCAATAAATATTTGATCGCGAAATAATAACATGCCGAAGAAAATGTTTCAGCCAAAAGACGTTTAATGTTCGAAACGATGATTCGAAGTGGCGTGTTTTTAAGATCGTCAGTCGAGGATGCTTTTAAGCGATTGCACGTCAGCGAAAGGACGTCCGTATCTTTTGTGCCAGTATGAAAGCTTTACAGCGGAGAATTTTGTTGGGTTTCTCTCGAAAAACTGTAGAGAATGTCTGCGCGTCTTCGACGCAGTTCTTCCATTTCTTAATTCGTATTTGTTAATTACTAATAACCAAGAGAGCTGACGAGCGACGAGTAAAACGGGGCTGGCCAACTAAAGAGTGCGCCTGCAATCGTGGGAAACATATAATTGGATGCAGAAGAAGAAAACGGAAACGCGTGGGAAAAAATCCAATGACTGTCAATCGTTTTCTGGAATGCTTACATTCTCCAATGCAGCTGATTCAATAGGTCGTTGTAACGGAGATAACATTTGAAAAGCACAACGCTCGCGAAACGTACACGTTCTGACCGCTTCGGCGCGAGGAAGACGTTATCTCGATAACCGTCATTTCGTAACAAACATTAACATTACCGCAAAAGGGTGGCAAGAACGCGAACACGCGGATCATCGACCGCTTTTCATTGCGTTCCAGACGCTTTTCAGACGCTTCCTCGAGCGCAATGGCTCTTTGCGTACGTACGAGGCCAAAACGAAAAAGAAGATAAGACGAACGAAATTCCTCAAGATATTTTTTCTTCATTTTTTGGATGACATTTTTTATTGCAAAACAGCTTCGAAATATAATTAAGAAGGTTGGCATTTTGAATAATAAATGGGAGAAGATTTTAACAACTAAAAGAATCGCCCCGTTTCTTCGCAAAGATTCTATGGCATCACTAACCACAGAAAGGATTGATACACCTTCTTTATCTTACCTCCAAATAAAGTAGAACAACAAACTGTTAATTGAACACCATGTATACCTTGCAACCGCAAGTCGCCACGTAAACTTCCACCTGCAATATCCGTCTCTCCGATACCCCCGTGGAACCCATTAAACAACCAAAGCACAAGAATTCAAACAAACAGCCAAACATTTATTCAGCCTTACAATAACTCCTTTCCTCGTTTACCTGTTTCGCTGCTGTAGGTTTTATCGTACAAGGAACGAAACAATAAAAATGCTCCGGGACAAGAAAATGTTAGAAACGAGGAAAACGAATACGGTACCTGTACTGGCAGCTCTTGAATCGAGTCGGGGTTCGAATCGAAGTCTCGTCAATAGACAATGTTCTTGTTCCGTGCGTGGAAACGAAGCGGGGCGACACACCGTACTATTTATCTCGTTATTTCCGCCACGTACTCACGATCGATCGTTTATCTCGCGAATGCGACCAGACTTAATGAATATAAGAGAGCGTGCACCAACCCCGGTAGTGCTTACACCAAACGATGGATTGCATTATGAACTAGCAAGTTACGCTACCGCGATGATTATTCAGAGAGTTTGCTAATCGATTCCCATTCAATCGACGGTTCTTCGATACTGATCGTTGCGCGTGGGTGGCATGAAACAATTTCTTTTGGAGCTGTGCTGCGTCGCAAGAAATTTATTTCTCGTTACTTCCGTTCATCTCTTTATACGTACATTTGTTAAATTTTTTGCCCTTTCGATTTTTCTGAACTCGTTTCTCCGTGTCTCTCAAGTGTTTCTCGTTTACTATTTTTGTATCTCCTTACCTATTTTTGATGTATTCTCTAAAGTAGCGTTTTCTTTATTTTTCGTTTTCTTCTGAAGAAAAAAGCAATTGTTACGTCTGTCTATTACAAAGAGGCAGTGAATCAGAAGACAATTTAGGATTCGCGTGAAAATTAGGTGGTTCCTTGAAACGCACTACCTTGTAAATTAGTTAAGTTTCACGGCGCAAAGCAATTTATTCTCTTTTCTTCTTGGACTGTATCACATTTCTGAGAAACTTCATTTCACGTTTTCTATTTAATGCGATACGAAATTCAATATATATTTATTTCCCATTACTTTTCCTACCATTCATTGTGATTTAAACAAGCTACGCAATTGCCTGGAAAATATATTCGACATGCCCGCGCGATAAATTATATAATTCTTGGTAGAAAGGAAAACAATGACAAAAATAATTGTTTCAAGGAATATCTAGCATTCCACGAACCAGAGACAAAGTGAATCGCATAATCGCATAGTACTGAAAAGATCCCTCGCGCTTCCTCTACGCCTACAATAAGAAACACAACTGAACGTACAAAACGTCAACAAGCTCCAGCAAAAAATATTTCTTGGAATAATATTTGCTTGGAATCATTCGTTTTATTAATCCAAATTAACAAAATGTAAAACCATTAAAAGCGCAATATAAAATGTAAAGATATTTGTATTGTCTCGAATGTTCTCAAATGTTGCGTTAATGTCAACCATGAACGCATGCGAACTAATAATTTAGCTACAATTTCTTTCCACAAAAGATAAAGTGTACGTCCCATTTAATATTGTTCTAAATTTTGTTCCACTTACTATTGTTATGCTGGCACGTAACAACGTTGAAAAATGTACTTTAGAATCGAGCAAGTGCGTGCTGGTTCCCCGTTTACGTATTACATTCGATTATCGATTTAACCAAAGCCTCGTAGCTATTGGCCTTTGCCGTGCACATGTATTGTATAACCATCGTGGACATATGCATGAAGCGAGAATAATCGCAAACATTATCTACGAACATCAGTCACGTGGTGCAATTATCGGACTTCCGTTTTATGCAGGTGCGACGGATCTCTTGGATGGAAAATCTAGCCGTGCTGATAACATTTGAAAAGGCGAAAAATTAACGGTGGGTTTTCCAAATAGACTTCCACTTGATTCCGTGTGATTTAACCAATGTCTCGACGCGATCAATAATTTCGAAGTATTTTATTAAGACAATCGCGAACTGCTAATAAAACAGAAGCCACGCGGCGTTGTTCGCGAAAATAATTACACCTTAGCTGCAACCTCGTTTTAACGAAAGTGGAGTCCGCCCCGAGGTGCAGCCACGCGGCCAAATAAAGGCCCATTTCGCAGGATTAAACACTCGCGTCGAGAACTCTGGGCCGAGTAAAAGGCAAGACCGTGTCCCAAAGCGGGTAGGGGAAAATGAATTTCTACGTAACACGGATGTGGAAGCAGTAAGGGAGCTTGCTAGCTGGCCGCAGAGGAACAAGGGAAATATCGTTTGAACGAAACGAAATACAGACCAAGGAACGAGCCGCTGGGACTTTCGGACGGAAAAAGGGCTGACGACTGCCCGGCCCATTCTACTGTGATTCCTCTCGCGCCCGTCCGTTTTCTCCTCCTTCGTTTTTCACGGTGCTTCTGAAGCGCGTAGGCTAATATTCGGACTGCAGCGTCGCATGATAAACAAAGGACAGTTACGACAGACTCTCTCGGTGCATTTTAAAACAACACCGAGAAACGACGTCGATGCGTCCTTCGATCGACTAATCGACCCGTTGTTGATTCCCTCCATTCGTGAGTAGTTCAGAACGATATTTCTTTGGTCAAATAAATTTTACTTTGGACCAGCCGGGAATAGATAATTTTTGATACAAAGGCGACGATCTGTAAAGGATGATTGCTCCGCGAGAATAATAAAGTATAATATAAACGCTACTGTCGCAAACTGTATTTATCTTAATTCCCAAAAAGGATACTTTTTATCTGTCAATTTTTCAATAAAAATTTATTAAATACACCTCGTCGGAAAATATTTCACCGTGACAAATGTCTGTCGATTTCAACAATATTAATTAACTTCGAGTTAACGCGACGCCCGACAAAGGATTCAATATTAATTTTGAAACGATGCAATCAATTTCACGGCCGTTCCTGTATCATATTCATTACCGTCATTTTTCCACGCTTCCCTTTCTCTCGAAACAATTAAAACGCACAAGGAAAAGCACAAAGGCACAAAGCTTCATAGAAAGCGGATTTTCCCTCGGTCGTGTCGTCACAATGTATCCCTGGTGGCCGAGTAGTACAATGCATGTCTGAGGGCAGCCGCCGATCGTGGTCTGCAGAACGAAACAAGGTTTCATTCAAATCGGAGCGCGCAGTACGACACATTTTCTCTTTCGAGCACGTCGCCCGGATAATGGGGGGAAAAGAATGGGATTGCCGGGCCCGTAAACAAGCATCAAAGCAAGGAGGCTTGTTTCATCGTCGCGAGCGCATTGTGAGAGGCGACACCATGTATGTACATACGCTCGTTTCGTTTCGATCGTCGTCGTTGCGTGCGACGAACGGGATATTTGTCGTTTTTAATAAATAAAAATTCCGACTCCGCGGTGGATAACTCGCGCGACGTATTGGAAGATTGGATACTTCTGTACGAACGTCTGGACGATTTATTCTATGGAAGGGAATACGATTAAAAACGATATCACCGCGAATGAAATGAAGCAGAGCGTAGTGCCGCGAAGGCGAGTATTTCTATCACATTGAGAAATTTCGTGGAGAAAACTGAAATGGAATTCGAAGTCCTGGTAAATTATTTGTTACTATATTCTCACTGATTATTGAGAGATTTAATTCTGACAAGTTAATTGACCAGCGCGATGGCAAGAGTTATGGGCAAAAGGACAAATTTTGTCTACGTTCTATTAGGACAGTCATTTCAATTTTAATCGATTTAGATAATGCTTAATGTTAAAAGACGGTGAAACCAAACGATGTTTTTAATCGTCGTCCCGACTCTGATTGTACGACGCAATTATAGGCCTGAAGCGGCTGACGCGATGAATTAAGTCGAGGCAGAACACTCGAGAAATTCACTGTTAATTAGACGAGTTACATGACCGTTGCGTAAAGAAAGCGAATTCAGTGTCGGGGGTTCTAACGTTCGCAAGTACGCCGCTTGGAATCTCACGCATGACGACCATTCTATTTATTAGCATGCTTCGCCGTCATCGATTCATTTATCCGTGTGTCCGTGCAACACGGCGTCGTTCTATGGAAATGCCTAGTGGCATTTTTTGGATTCCTGTCAGCGCGTGCACGCTTGCAATCCGCCCTGACATTCTGTAGCGAGTCTATCGCGACTTCTTCTTCGATAGAATCGACGCGACTCTGCGCAATCGACGCTCTCTTTCTCTATTTGGATTGAAGAGAGCCCGGAATTTCAGCCGGAATTTCCTTGCGTGTTTCAATTAAACGAAAATTGATGAAACGAAAAAAAGTCGATCGCCTGTGCGTCGGATTATATAAAAGTCCAAGGAAATTGCGAGGTAAAAAGATCGTCGCGATGCAGAGACCAGAGATTTTATAAATAATTCTTCTCCATAAATTCCAGTTGAATGAATATTCATGAACGCGCGGGGATCGATTGTCACGGAAAATCTATGAGCCTGTAAATCCTTTATTTTATATTCCCTTATTGTTTTATAATATTCGACGAATGCGCGTACAGGAATTTGTGGCAATCGTGGATTGGAATGACAGAAGGTTCCTGACGTCGGCTTTAAATAGGAAAGATAAGACGGAGGGCGAAGATTAAGTACAAAATTATTAATTGTCGGAGTCGTAAATGAGGTGGAGTAATTACTAGGAGATAAGTTAGATTCAAGCCTGGCGGGGACATCGACACAGAAAAATCGTAAATACACGCTGGCTGGTATTCTAATTAATGAACGGCATTTCGTAAGGAAGATAATGATAAAGACAGTGATTTAGCTATACACAGCCGAAGCTGGAGGTTAATTGCAATAGATACAGAGCGGGCTGATCACAGGGCGAGTAGTTTCATTGCTCTTATGGTCAGACGTGCCGTAGTGTCGCGGCTAACCTACACTTTCCTTATTACCTTGTTTCCCCAGCCTCGTCGCAACTATATTTCCGCCCTTTCCACTGTGCTCCTCGATTTAAAACAAAATAAAAAACACTGATATGTTCTCGAATGGCTTAGAGAAATGATAGATAATGAGATGTGTTATATAGAAAGAGGCAGAATCATTTATTATGAGCAAATAAAATTCTAAAAAAAATAGAAAAGATACTACTTTTCCTCGAGGGCTTGTAATAAAAAAATGTCTAACTATAAAAGAAAGCCTCCACTTAGTTTATTGAACCGAGTAACTGAACTTACAACACATGCCATCTTCGCAGAGGTCAACTACCACTCAACAGTCTCAAAGGAAGAAACTTCAAAAACAGCTCCCGGAGCTCTGAAAACTTCGCTAGCGAATGGGAAACGTCGAATACAACCAGGTGTATTCTTTTCACCGATCTCCCTCTCAACTTCATGAAATAATGACAATAAAAAGGAAACGATTATTGTGCACTCTCAGAAAATCTATAAACCTCTTCCGTGAATGTCTGAAAGACTATACAATCAACCAACTTCGTGCTCAACGCGGCCGAAACATATATTTTCTTTTCAAAAGTCAGACCCTAAAGAAAGCTCTAAAACGAAACACCTGGATAAAAAAAAATCTCCCCTCTTATATAACATTATTTCCTCATACATCTCTTTCATTTTTATCGTTATTTCTGTCCCCGAAGAAACTATTAAAAAGTTCTACTTATTGTCGTAAACAATATAAAAAAAAACAACAACCACACAAAGGTACGATTATCCAAGGGGATGAATGTACATCGACTTCTTCCCCTTCCACAATGGAAACCATTCACCGTGACACGAGGCAAGTGCATCGTCCAAGGCGTTTCACGCTATACAATGCCCAGCACTGTCATCGACGTCGTTAACGCTGTTTCGAGAAACGCGCAGAAGATTGATTTCGCAGCCTGGCCAACACGATCACTCGTCTTACAGTCAGCGAATACCTCGATCCATCCTAAATACCAGAAAAAGGTCACGTTCGCCAGACGAGTCAGTCAGCGTTAAGCTGGCCTACCGCAAGTCGAGCTCAGCCTTATGGAACAGGGACGAGACGACACTGTTCACCGCGGATGTATCTCTGCTGGTACTTTCACGGGACGGGCCCGCAAATACGCATACATATGAAGAGTTGGGTCATCGTTTACCAGCTGGCTGTGCGGATGGTAGCTGTGATTCAAGAGAACCACAAAGAAAGTGAACGTTCCAACGTAACCGGGAAATAGCCTCGTTATGCAACGCGACGTTTACCGACTGTTTACGGAGTTGGATTGCAAAATGATACGAGCATATTATTTTTCTTGTCTTTCAATATTTTATGTTATTCGTTTAATGCGCGGCACGTTTTTGGGCGCAGGCCTAAACGACGTGGTTGCGAGTGTTCGATTGCACGGCCGCGGAGTTTCTGCGATGCTGTGTATACATTTTATTTAGTTTAAGATAAAAATATATTAATATTGTGTGTACGATATAAAGTTTTGCAAATTGTTTTTCGCCGTTTAATTTATAAAAATGTGCGATGTAAATAATGCACGGTAGATTGCAAATAATTGTGCACGAGGCGTGTCGGTACAGGGACAACGAAGTATTTTTATTTATCAATTCATTTAGTTTTCCTAGCATTCTCCTCATTTCCTTGTATGAAACGATGTCAACCCCGTCCACCGGGAAATTATGGAACACATCAGCCAACAGACTTGCAAACTTTAAGATATCTCGCTGGTCTCGTGAGATTGCCTTCTTAGGGTTTGGACCTACATTTTTCGTATAAACACGGGTTCGTTCATTTCTTAGTAGGATCCTCTGCGGACTTATGTCGACGCCTTACGCTGGCGTTACATCGCACCAATGTTGAGAGAATAGCGAGTATTTTATGGAGACTATGTTACAACAAAATAAATTTCTCTAAATTTATATTACTGGATTTCTTCTTTCATTTGTGGAACGAGGCAATTATTGTAATACTACATTTCCAAATATCATAATAAATTTCTAAATAACATTTCAATTGCTTTACCGTTACTTCTATCATATGACTCGATTATAATATACTTTTTTTGTAATTATTATCATACTATTCCCCTCATACTGTATTTTGTACTTAAATATTTATATCTGCTGTGAATAATTATAAAGAAGGTGCGAAATAAAACATATCAATTCTCGAATAGTTACTTAGTTAAAAAAATGAAATGAAATATTATTTTATCATTTCGATTTTAAACATCAATGCAATTACGTATGTATTTACTAGGGAAACTTATTCTGAGCAATCGTTCACGTAACGTCTGTCAGAACGACTGCTCGGTTTCGTTTTCTCTCGCCGTTCTGAATCTTTGGGAAAAACCGAGTTCCGAAGAAAGCCAGAGAATGTAACCTCGAAGGGTCTCAAGGCAGAAATACGAAAACGGCTCCGGGACGAAATTGGGTCACGTTGAATCCGCGATCAACTGTGTATTGCGACGCAGCCAACTTTGAAAGTGTATCGCGAAACGAGTTACATGGCCCTTGGGGGGGGGGGGGGGGGGTCGTTCTTCAGCGCGAAGTAATTACGCAAATTTCGCAGAACAATGGAAAATATGGTGATGCGCAGGAATTCGAGAGTAAAATCGGAGAATTCTGCCGCTGACTAAACTGCACTCGATTTTCTTGAAATTCACCGAGCTGGGAAAGACTTTCATGAGCATCGGACCGCAGGCTTGGAAACACGACATTCGAAGATTTAAACATTTGAGCAAACAGACACCGGAAAATTCGAAGATTCAAATCCCCGAACGTTCTAAAAATCCACAGCCGCAAATATCACGAGGTTCCAGATTCGTCGACGAAGCTCGTCGAATCCGGAGCAATTTAAGAGTCCCCGAATTGAAAGCTGAACCGCTTGGAAATATCTTTAAGCACTCGATGTGAGCGGAGCATCTTAACGTTTCAACGCCAACCAAAGGCTATCATTCCTTATGCAAAATTCAAAGCGCAAACTTACGAATCATCGATACGAGAATGCCATTAACCAATCGCGAGGCATCGATCAACCAAGTGGTGCAAAATGAATGACCAGAATGACTCAACGCCTCGCGAAGTCTACACGTACATCACAATCGCTGTAACAACGTGGCCATTCTAAATGGCAACGTTTTCTCCTCGGTTCAATGTTTCCCCCCTCCCCCCGAAACGAAAGTGACATTAATCATACATGCGCTCGACGTGTCAACACCCTTGTCTATCTCTGTAAACTTGCATCTAAAAGCAACCGAGAAAAAAAAAGTCCGTCGAGCATGCGCTCCCCTCAAGAGTGTTCTTCACCTCACCAACAATATTTTCTTAACCCAACTAATAATAGCCGTTCGACTCCTCGTGCGCGATAGAAAAGTCAATAAAACGTTGTCGATCGCGTGAAACTATGTTTAAAACCGTCGTGCGGCTCTCCCAGGCTGGTTGCGTGAAATTCCCGTGAACCTATTTTCCCCGTTAGCAGCGGCAATGAAAGGTGCGGAGAACGAAAAATGAAGAAAAAGTGTAGAAGAAGAATCGTCGCGATCACTAATTTTCTTCTCGAATAGCCGGTTTCCATTGGAGCTTCCGCGCTGGTCGGGCAATCTATTCATCAGACATCGGTCTGAATTTATATACGCGCCGCTCTTACGCCCTTTCCCGGATCGTTCACGCTTGCGTAACGCGTGACAACGCGCGAAAAGGCCCGTTCCGTGATTAACAAAGCGTCAACGATGCAATCGCAGGCCTATATAAGAGGACACGGAACACCGACTTGTCCACGAGCACGCGACCAACTGGCCTACGCCCACGGATTCCGTGGAAACGATGCCGCGAAATCGCCGTTTTATCAGCCCGTGGCCCACTTATTCTTCCCTATCGAGCTCAGCACTCGCTGCAACATTATCGTCGACGCGCCATTGTGCCAACAATGGCCTGACGCCTACGATAAACACATCGTGCAGACGTCGAACGCTCTTGTTCGAGCGATATTTTTCTTGCTTCTCCGTTCTGTGCTTTGTTTTCCCCTCGTTTCGCGTCCTTATTGGACATCCGCGTTTCCGTTTTTCGTTCCATCTTTTCCGACGATCGAGAGTACAATTACGTTCTTGTTTACACACCGACACGAGTTACCGAATTACTGCCATCACTTCGCCACACGCCCAATCATACCGCTGAATACGCTCCATCAGTGAAAGAGTCTTGAGAAAAATCGGCCAATCAATCGCCAAACAATAATAGCTCCGCCAAAGACGATTCAATACGGTGCCCATTCAATTAATCAACAAAGATCTCGCCACCCGCAAATACAATCGACGATACAATCCTGGATTAACCGTCGGGGACATCCCATCGACACAGAAATACTAGCGCAAGAGCAACAGGCAGTACGAAACGCTCGTGTCCCGACGCTTTCGCGTACAAAATCCTCCCCTTCGAATCGCAGCGCCCTTCGGTCTCGTCCGAAACCGTCCGAAGGAAATGGTTTCACGTCGCTGAATGAAAAAATGAAAAAGAAAAAGAAAAACAACGGCTCGACCTCGGGCATCCGGCAATGTGGGACACGCCACTTGCATCGCCTTGTCGATAGGAATATATGCGTGGAGACCTTGACAGAGGCGACTCCTCCCACAAGTGACCAAGACACGGCAGGACAAGGTGTACCGCGTACGTATACGCGATCGTGAGCGGCATGTAGAGGATTTCCACGCGACAGGTGCCCGGGCTAATGGGATTCAAACGAATTTTCCATGATGCTCGTCGATTGTTTCGACACTCGGCGAACCGTGCAACCGCGCTACGCTGGCGCAACTTGCTTGCGAAATAATTGTACCGGCGGTGGAGAAAAATGAAGGACGCCGACGGTTCCAGGCGATCTCTGTGCCGGTTCATTGAGGAGGATTCGCGAAACGAATCAGTGGTTTGGCGATGCGAGATGAGAAGAGCCGTTCGATACGTGTGCCCGACGCTAATACCATTTTTAACGCTGCTCTTGTTACGTGGAATCTGTGCTTCTTCGGTGGAACGGTGATTGATGCGTGGAGCACCGGTGTTTATCGCCGAAAAGTTATTTCTGCGCTACGCCGTTTCGCCGGCTAGTATTTTCAGACCTCTGATGTGCAATTATTGCAAGGGGAATGCATCGCGGGTAACTGGATTCCACGGGAATTACCTGTTGAACGTTCTTCGGCTATCTAGGATGCGAGACGAATGTTTAGAGAAGAAATGAGGAAACGCGAGGCGGAATGTGATAGAATAATGTTGTACTGCAGCATTACACTGATTACTGCCGAACGAATATAACGCTCGGAGAGACGACCGATTTATTCTGGACGACTGAACGATGCACCGATTACGCAACGAAATAACTATCGAATTAAATGAAACGGGAAGAAAATTCAAAAATTTTCCGCTAACGACACGCGCACGTAAGTCTTAACGTAATGCGAACCTCCCGTCCTCATACTCATCGCGCGTCCCCGATCGAAATAAAATTCATTCCCGACAGTCTGAACAACCGACTATTCGTTTCCACAAACGACACGGTCGTCGGTGGAAATTTATTTCAAACACTTTGCACAACCCGCCTACAGCGTTCAGCGAGCACTATCGGAAGAAAAACGGCACGGTGGAGAGGAGAGGGGGAGGGCGGACATTCGAGGACGAAGGAGCAGAGAGAAAAAGTGCAGAATAAAAAAAAATTAAGAGAGAGAGAGAAAAAATTCGACATGCAAATCAGCCGGCAGGCTGTCGAGAGCCGAGAGATTTGCCAATCATAACGAGATCGGTTATTGCTTTGCCAGTTGGATTTCCAGGTGCATACCACGCCCTGGTACGTGCTCGCGAACCTTGAACGACCAGCGACATTCCTTTTACAGGGCTGAACTGGAGCATTCTCGCATAAAACGCCGAGCGGTCCGGCGCTGGAAACAAGTATTGCACGATCAACCGGTGAAATGTGCCCGCGACACCATGTGTACTTGCTGAAAGGGATCATTTTATGAACAATCGAACGCCAGGAGCGTGTAAAAATTGAGGATTTCTCGAACGAATGAAAACGGCCGTGGATCGGCGTAAAACGCAAACGTGCATCCGATATTTATCGTACACGGTACGGCTTATTTTATTTCGCTTAATCGTTTCAGCGGACGGTGTATTGGAAATTTCTTAGACGATTGCGGAGATTCGTTAAAGAAAATTCGCGCGACGACCTACTCTGAATTCGAGCGAAGGCACGGCGGTTTTCGAGCAGAAGAAACCACCTCGTGTTATGAATAATCTGATTAACATCTTGGACGCATTGCAACGAAGGACAAGCCACCGCCGGTGACTTCATACCTTCCGGCGGACAAAAACTTCAATTCCGCAAATTGCACTTAGCTCACAGATGGCCAAGGAAAACGGTAACTCACGAATGGCCGAGTGTTTTCTCGAGTTACGGTTCACGATCATTGGTATGGGGAAACTTCGATGGAAGTCGTATGTTACGGTTGAGAAGTGGGTGAAAGTGGTAGAGGATGATAGTGATGAGATGATTTTTCTGCAGAGCATTTGCGCTAAAAGGATTAGCGATCGTCGAGAATAATATAAGGGCAATATAGCGCGAACGTACATTTTGTATGGGAATTCTTTTTGTACAGTTGCACCCATTGAGAACAGGGGAAATATTAGAATCTTCACATTAGAGTACGAAGATTGCGCGAAGTTGCGTGAAAATAAGTCGTGACTGCATTAAATTCGATATAATTGAAATTCAAATGAAATAGATGATATCGAATAAGTATTGGAAGTTCCACTAACACTACCACTGTTCAACTGAAAGCCAAAGAACTGTAGATCAGGGGCTCATGCATCAACATTAATTCCAGCTACTAATGCTGACATCAGCGGGTCAAATCTACTTATTGTTAGAACTACAGTTATGTCACCGTGGCTCAGCTGCACGTCGATACTTTCATATAGCTGAAAACTTTTACTTAATGCACGAAGACCTCGAAGAAAGGATTACATTTACAGGAAGCAAACCAAACTAATAAGTGTAAAAGAGATTACAAAACGACGAAAACAAAATTCCCGGCTCCAATAGAACGACGTTCCCCACTTATGGACAATTGTACGACAAAAAGAATTAACACCAACAATTATTGATAATTATTTCAACATAAATATAAATACGCGAAAGCTATTTCTTCCAACAAAAATTACCAATTTTTAATCTCAAAAGATCCCAGAAAAATGTATACGAAAAACTATTGTACATCCATTAAAAGTAGAACAAAGACGTCATTAATTTTATCAGTTTTAACAATATTTTATCGTTCAAATGGACGCCCTACGACGACCTGGATCGTTGTTCATAAAAAAAAAAGTAGCAGCAGTAACAGTCGCACACAGGGTAGAAGAAGAAAGTGGTTCGAACTCGTGCAACAGGGCCTCTGATCGAGGTCTTTCCTTACGCTGGCCGATATTCACCGTCCTTTAATTGGCCAGGCCAAGTCGAGAAGGTAAGTCTTTCGCCTCGTGCACCGTATTTAGACGTTCGATTAATTATGCGCTCTTACCATACACGGCAGTCACCTGTTTGGTGCGCGAGCTCGTGTACATACACGCGCGCCTTTACGTCTTACTTCGCCATGAACGCTCTAAGCCTATGGTCGATTTAGCCACTATGTTATGCAGGTAAGTATACTTGACACCGTGCCAGGAGGCACCGTTCGAAAAATTCAGCGACAGCTACTTTCTATGAGTCTAAAGGTCAACTGTGCTCTGTTTCCCAGTGACTGTTTCTATTTCTCTTTTTTTTTCTTTTTCTTATCACTAAAGAAATTATAATTCTATTCTATTCGAGAAAGGAATGGACATTTGTTTAGGTGAGAATAATAATTATTTAGAATTATGGGGGACATAAATAGTAACGATATGTCCCAGGCTAAGTATCTTGCTCGTTATTTAAAAAATTTCCGCCAGGCATTTTGAAACTCTTCAAATTATAGAAAAATGGCTAGGAAAGTGTGGAATATAATCTCGTGGAAACATCGTCGTGTTTGCGATAACATTAAAAATGGAAAACTTTTACTTCCCTATAGGAACAAGCGACGGTTCGTGTTCCATCGAGCGTAAGTAGCACGAAATCAGTCGATCGACGTTAAATAGATTTATCCACTGCTCTTAAAACGCTTCGTTACGCGTTTATTATACCGATGCCGTCTCTCTGAGAGTCGCCGCTTGGAAGGTACGTTGCACCTTCACTAGTGAAAAATAAATTCACTTTAGCATAACCATTGCGCAACGTTTGTATATTATCTCGCGTTGCAACGCCACATTATGGTAATACTGCGATAATAATGCGCAGATAATGAACGCCTCCTTCCTCTTTGTGTGTCTTTTTTTTCCAATGTACAACAATTGCGCGGCAGGAATTAAATTTTTTAGGATTTTCACGAGTGAAATTACTCCTTAACCGGGTTGCTGAAATGTGCTGTGCAAGTCATTGCTAGGTTAACAGTGGTCATTACGAGGCCATTGCATGACAAACTCGATTTCGTGGACTTCGAACGGACGCTTTCAACGATATTTATAAATGTACGAGAGAGTGAAGAAAATCGCCTGCACGAGTTTCTTTGGAAACAAGTTTTTCTTTTTAATTATAATTGCATGCATTTGGAAAATCCGTGGCAGAGGATGCATATTTTTTCCGATTCTAATGACAATTTATTATTATATTTT
The DNA here is from genome assembly GCA_948146005.1 of Nomada fucata. Classification (NCBI taxonomy): domain Eukaryota; kingdom Metazoa; phylum Arthropoda; class Insecta; order Hymenoptera; family Apidae; genus Nomada; species Nomada fucata. The sequence goes on from OX411282.1 coordinate 5,071,110, forward strand.
TGTCAGTCGATACCGACGATCTCGAACGGTGGAACAGATATTTTTAATTAATCACAATTACCGTGGACACAAATTGGAGTAGGTGGCGGCCATTTTTAGTAATGCAAATTAAACGGGGGACTTTGATGACGTACAGATTAGTTTAATTGGCAGAGCGGGTCTGTAGTTAATTTTTCTATTTCCTGCACTGTTTCTGAAGAACCATTTTACTCAAAAATATTCTCCCTGCACAAACTGACTTAATCATCAAACTCCGTTCCAATACATCATTCCACTTGCAAATACGAAGATATCAATGCAGACGAAGTTCATGAAAATACACAGAAATATTAACGTAACCAATAACACAAGAAAACCTAGGAAAAAGTCTAGAAAAATCAGAATAATCTACGATTTCTGCAAGCATTATTGACAACTTAGAAGGCTGATCGTTCAAGGTTGATCCAGACGAGGAGAAAGACGAATGGCACGTATCGTATACCTGACCTTACTCATACTTGACGTGTGTCTGATACGAGCCGATAAGATAGACGTATGAAAAGGAAAGCTTTAGAAAAGTGAAAGCAACATACGAGTGCCGATAACAGCTGGAAAAGTAAATTGAGGTGGTGAGTTACGATTCCACCGTTAGAATCGCTGAAGCATGTTCATTATCGTTGATAGCGCGGCAACAACGATAACACCGGGGAAAAACAATGAAAAGATGGTAGCTACAGGAAACAAACATTCGTGTAATACGACGATAATCCAGCATACGTGGTGGTACTTTTCTTTCACATTATGAAGGGGAACGCAAATCTCTCGTGATCTTTTCTAACCAAATTTTTAACCCAAAACATATATCTCAGCCCCGAAAATGTGTCTCCATCAATTTCACCAAAATGGAATAATTCCTCTTTACACGAATCGTGGTTGATTTTTGTAAAATTTGGTACACGCGCAAGATGGAATTATTTTTAAACAAAAAAAAGTCACCCCTTTGCGATCAGCGAATTGAATTTTCCAATTTGCCAGAAAAATCAGCTAGATTAAGAAGGAAAATTGATCGACTTCGTTGCGAAGTCGAAATACCGGACTGAGATGAATGGAAATAATAAGATAATTCCCCGCGGAATGTTCCGTTCAATTATTTTCCCTGCCAATCGAAAACTTTTCATCAATAACCTTAGGCCGTACGGATCATTTTCCCAAGTGGTACACAACGCGCAATCGGTCCTCTTATCTATCACAGAAACTCCAATTTAAATAACAAACCATCGCCTAGCCTATTTACAACGATACGATTTAATACCGGCGCAATAAACAGGCCATCAATAACAGAAATAAATCAATATACCAACAAACAAACAAAAAACCAGTTCGTCAGCCCTAAACGTTCACTCCACCCAACTCTCCAGCCGACAGATCTCATTCCATCGCGCTCCGCTGTCAATAAATGCGTACAAGTGACCCCGAACCAGAGGAGGCTCCGCGAGGCGTTGCGCCAAAGCGAAAGAAAACGTCTGCCGTGGTGGAGAGGAAGAAAAAAAGGGGACAAGGTGCCACGAGGAAAGAGTTACACGCGAGAGACTAGCCGCGTAACCACGCACTTGACCCAGGGATAACCGCGCCGACTATTCTACACGGTGGAAAGCCAAAGGGCGAGGGAAACTCACGAGGAGACAGGGCGAGCCGAGTCGACGCGCGAGCGACAAGGGACACGCGAGGAAAGGATTGAAACGATGGAACGCGAAAACGACAATCAGCGTGGGCATATATTACGCTTCGACGATGGAACGCGCCTCGTAAACGCGCGTTTTAATGTCAAGGGAGGCGTTCGCGCAAACACGTTTTGCAACAATTCGAACGTGGGCTAAGCTCGCGTATCCTTTATGTACCACCGCTTCTACTCGCTGACCCCCAACCGATTAACCTGTGCGCACCATCCCGGCAAACCTTCTTCTCTTCGTTGCGACGTGTCTCTTGCGCCTGGACACGCCTGCCGGTAGAATTATTGCCCCGAGACGTTTGCGGTTGCACCAGGGATGCGGCGTCTCCCGGGGACGACAGGTGTATTGAATTCAATTTCGTTCCATGGACATGCACGCCGCGTGCAGTGCAATTATTGATAACGGAATAAGAGTGAACGGAGTACGCGAGACGGTAGGTGAGTGCGAAGTCGAAATGTGTAACTTGGAAATGAAGATTGGGGAATGGACGAGCGGGGCCTCGTTTCGAGAGAGGCAAGGCCAAAGATGTCGAGCGAAATGCACGAAATGAAATGGAATAATACGAGTACAATTTGGAAGTGAAGTTCATCCGGAATATTTAGCGAAGTGTTGGGATTGTATTTATCATTGGCATCTAATAAATAATTTACGTACAGTTGACGTTTCGATTCATTCTCGGTGATATTCAGCTTCGTGCTATTGTGAAAAACTTGCTTTACAGATATTAGATATTAGTACAAGATTTAAGAACAGAGATATTAGAACTTGGATGAAAAAATGTGGAAAATAATTTTTCGATAGAACTATAAGGAAAAGTGAGGCACTTTGCTCTAAAATTCGACGTATCGTTCGAATACCTAACCGATTGATTATTCGAATTAACCTTCGACTTGAAGAATAGTAGATGATCACTGTGTACGACAAAGCTGACTTCTTGTCAGCTATCTGTCGAAACGATACCTTGAAACTGAATGTAAACAGCAAACTCGAGGGGGGTATAATTAACTCTCAATATATATTGCCTGGTAACAATAGAGATGGTTTCCAAGAATAACCGATACATCAACAGTTACAATAATAGAAACCATACAAAAAAAAAATAATAATAAGTAATACTGTCAATAATGTCAATGATTCATAAACTAAATTATCATCGCGATTTCTATTTGGAACAATAAATTCGCTGCGAGGTTTCGAACGATTACTGAAACCATGTGACCATCGTTTCTCTTAATACGAAACGCGACGAAACGATCGTCGATCGGAACGATCATTGATAAATTTCGATAGAAAGAGCTGGTGAAATGAACGAACGAGAAAAGAGTTCCCCGCATTGTGGCGTTTTCGATTAAAGCTTGTCGGCTGACGATTAAATTATCGTTACAGTCCTTAACGTAACTTCGAGCGAGCTAAATATTTGCTCGTTCCTATCAGCAACGATTAACGTTCCCGTGCAAACATGGTGTATAAATAACGCAGTGTATAAATAACATTTTCGTCTATTTTCTCCCGTCCAACAATCAACCGTACGGAGACTCCCGCGGCGTAGCCGGTGTCCGGATGTCCGGTTCACGGAGATAATGTTTATCTATAAATCCGGTAGCCGGAATTCGTGCAAGCGGTTAATGGGACTTGCTCTGCGTCCTACTCTTATGCAAATTCGTCTAGGCCATCGCCGGTACTGAATAAAAGAAATCTTGGTACCTGCTGAATGATTCGCAGAAAATTCGAACAAGAGGACAAGAGGTAATTTTGAAACGTAATTCGTTCTTCCGGTAATTCGAGGAAGAACATTTCACAAATTCCAATACCACGCTTGGAACATTATTGCACAACATAAAATACTGCAGAGATGATCGAAGGGTAGCTTGAACGAAGGATGGAATTAAAGACAACAATTCTGTAACCTATATTCCGACTTCCTTAAATCGTACAACGGTACAGCAATCAATTTCCACACCGGCTCATTGTCGAGTGAAAATCGCGTTGCCTCGCTTGCATAATAACACTCCTTTCGTATTTCACCTTAAGCGACGATCACGCGTACACACGTGAGCGCTTCAACTGCGTCCCCGTTCAGATTCCCGTTTAAACGATATTTAATGAAAGAAATATCTTGCGAACAACAACCCTCGATCGATCTCATCCAGGCTCAATGCTCATTTCGAGCGCACGCGAACCACTCGTTCTCTCGCGATGATTTTCTTCTACCGACGCACATGCGTTTATAAATCAGCCGATAGCAATAATCGATACCCCGGACCCTCCTTCGATATGCCCCATCCCATCCCGTGGTCGTGATCGATCGTTGAGAACGCGGGACGGTTTCGAGCGCGACGTTTAATGGCCGTGTCGCGATCGTAATAGGAGCATTACACAACGCAGATACGAGTGGCGATATTTTCGAGAAGCGCATAACCCATTACGCCCACGTCGTTGCGCAGCGACAAGTGACCCGTTTCGTTCGTGAAACGCCATTGTTTGGCGCGGCAGCCGCGTTCGACCAGAAGGGATTCACCCTATTCCAGTCGGCTTACTCGTTTGCATAATTGACCCCGGCATATCGAGGGGCGGGGAGGGGGGGAGAAGGATTGCCACTCTTATTTGAAAAATTTGCTTGCCCTCCAAATCGTATTTTTCAGCGCAACATCGAAGCTCGACACGAGAATCGCAACTTGTTGCTTTCCCGATTTCGCCCCGCTTGTTTAATCGCGCCACCATCCCCCACGTCATTTGAATACAATACTTCGAACACCGAGCGACAACGCAATTGTTTCGGTTCGTACACGCGAACGTGTAAATGTAACGCTGAACCCAGGGACGAAAATATCGCGAACCAGCCGCGAATTAATCGTGTCTGCGTTCGACAGAATTTTTCGCGGCGCCAGATGTGCACAAAGGCGGCACGAATTCGTCGTGCACGCAGGCCGAGACGACGAAAAATTGTACGTCATTTTAAATTGCCTTACGTAAGCATCGCTCGACGTATCGATACGCGACGAACGCGTCTCGATTTCTGCGAGAGTCATTAGCGACGGAACAGTGCCGAAAATATTCGTTAACCGTTTCGAGGGCGGTGTTAAAAATGTGGTCGTTACAGAACTAAATAGATCCAGAGTAACGGGGGTTCCGTCGACGAACGTTCAGCGAACTGCGCGGAACTTTTCTATCGATTGCCAGACGCAGACGCGAGGCAACTTTTCGATCTCTTTTAATTTCGTCACCGGCCGCCGCCAATGACCGAGTTGCGAGTTTCGATTTCCACCGCATCGGCCGAGATTCGGTGTGAAATTCAATTAAATCACATTATTGGAGCCGGTGAAAGGCGACCCGTGCACACCTCTTACGCGAAATATTACACTCGTGTCGAGTTCAACCAATGTCGAGTTGCGAATTGCAATTTGAAGACAATAAAAATGGTTCGACGTTTCGCAAGCGCTTATTTCTTTCCCGAAAATGATTCCCGGAATTGTACATGTATGTATTCTGTCACGAGAATTATCGAAATGGAAGATCTATTTGTGCATAATTTGGTCCGTTAGTTCGGCGAGTTAAACAGAATGTCAGAGAATGGGAAAGCAATAGTTAATATGATCCATAGCTGGCTTGGTTTTATCTTGTTTCTCATAGTTATACGAGTTAGAGTCATTTAATTTTAAACGAGTCGCGAATCGGTAAAGAAAATTCTTCCTATAAAAATTCTACGAAAACACGAATGTTCAAGTAACATTATATGAATTCTAGCAAAACGTAGAAAAAAAAGAAACATTAAAAGCTCGCACAAACATCAAAGATAATTACCATACTTTAAAATGAACCTTTCTGTACGATATAAATGAATAATTAAAAAAACGCGTGGTGGTTTTTCGCGTCCTTTTTCCATTACATTTTACACGCTCTTTGATATTTTCCGCGAAGCGTGAATTGCCCCTGCTGGGAAATTGAACTGCGTGTATCTTTCGCAAGTAGCCCCACGGTGCGATCCTGAAAATTCATCTCACGAAAGTTTTAAAATTTCAACTGACCCCTGGGCTTCTTTGATACACGATTATCGTCGCTTAAACAACGCAAATAACTCATCACGTGCACCACACATGAACGATTCGGACGCGACGTATCGCGGCTGAAAGGCAAGAACGAAGCTGGCCACTACAATGAGCCAGTAATTACAGTTATAATGGTGCGTGAATTAAAATCGACCGGCGCGTTCATGACGGTATTCGCAGCTTAGATGTCATTAAGCGATTCATGAGGCGAGAACCCGCCGGGTGTATCGTTACTAAAGACCGCATATTAACTTTCGAATGCAATAAAACGTGGATTTCAATTGGTAATCAGACCGCCGGGAAAATGAAAAAAGGAAAAGTTGGAAAGAAGCATGGAGCCGTGCACGATTTCGAATATGATTGAAATTGTCAGTCGTCGAGATAAATAGCGGAGAATTGTGACGGAGAATTGTACGTTCGTAAGAGACAGGTAAACCGTATAATTTCCGTTATCAAGTAATTTGGCAAAAAATGCGTAATGCGTTAATACATTTCTCCGGTTCTCCTTCTCATACGTACGCCAGAGAGCACGCAGCTAGATGCGCGTTATTTTCTTGCCAAAGCTTGCGACACCTCGCGTAAACGAAAATTCATGCCAAGCCGAGTTTTCTACGAATCATCTCGGATTTCATAGATTTTTATTCTGTCGTCCAAGATGAGGGACAGTATTTCTCTCGAAACAATTGCTTTGCGACATTACGTTCACCGGATCTAATAAATCTCTGATACAAATCCAACGCGTATTCGTATTACTTTCCATTTGTCTTGCACAATGTTCTCCTTCTATTATACCAACTATTATCCCGCTACGAAGAGCGCTCTCTTATTTCCCAATTCTTCGCCTGTGAAACGTGAAAACTCGGCGAACATCTGAACATCGATATCTCGTCCGACGCTCCGCAAACCTTTCTTCAAAAATCCAAATCACGATAGAACAGTTTAATAAACCATAATCCGCACGATCAATCTTAATAATATGCCCAGCGAATTACATTTGGAACAATTCGTTCCCAGAATAGAATTTCATGTTTTCCCCGTCTATGGAAGAGGATCGATAAGAGTCGCGGAACCCAGCGCCTTGAATACCAATCCCGTCACGTTCCTAACAAGAAACTTACATATGAACTATAGGAATTGGCAAGCTGTCGACGCGAGTAACAAAGTCAACGAAAGGAGGAAGTGCAAGATGAGTGAAAGGCACGGTTGTACAATTCGCGAGCTTCGCTGTGATTCTGTGGTTCGATGGCCGCATAAAAAAACAATTGCGGCGTACAAACACAAAAAAAATAGAAAAAAATAGAAAACAATGAAGAAAAGAAGGAAGAAAAATAATTAACTAAACGGGCTGATAACACATTGCAGGGAAACGAGTGGGAAAGCGATCGAATCGATACGAAAGGAGGAAGTGGTCCTCCTTCGGTGAAAGGCAAAATTAGAAAAGTATCCAGATAGAAATGCAGAGAACGGCGATCCCCTTGGCGACGGCCGCGTTTTTTCGCGTGGAAAAATCGAAAACATTAGACCGGGTGGACGAACGACAATGACGGGGAGGGAAGAGGCGAGGCGAGTTATCTGCAGAAAATACAAGTGGCGAAGAAAGGAGGAAGTGTCGAGGTACGAGTGAAAGGGATGATTGGAAAACTCAGTGGATCGGAGATTACAACTTGGACGCTCGGTGCACGTGCGCGTCTCGTCACGTAACGACGGCTATCTTGATTTGTTCCTTCAATGGGAATGGACATAGGTAATTACGTATCTGCGTTGGTCAATCGGGGTCATATGGAAATCGTTGCTTCGATAGAAAATCCGGGGGTCTTCGAAATTAAATGTAAATTAAATGTTCGTGATATTTTCTAACTAAGTTTCAATCCATTCCTGCGACACTTTAAACACGATAATTATGTTAGAATGACTTTCTATTTTGTTCTTAATCCGCCCTTGTATTTACATTTGTTCTATCACCGAATTGTAAGAGCACACTAGAATTATTCGCACGTCCAGCAATTTGTAGACGTATTTTATGTTGTTGTCCAACTGTACAGAGTAAAGAACTAAAGGGTCAGTTTATTAATAAATTGTTAATCATCTAATTTCTACTGATAATAATTCGTTCGTATCGTGTTCATTACGGGAGATAATACCATTAAGGGTTGACGGAACACTGTTATCCGGTACTACACCAAATTGCCAATATAAAAAAGCGTGATTATTGATCGTTACGATGCTGCAATCAGAGGAATTGAAGAAGCGTCGTTGCGGGGAATAAATCAATGTAAATAGGCGTCACTTCGTACGCAAGTGAATGGCGCGATTGATGGTAACATCGACCGATGTTGAAACGAGGAAGAATCGATTTCGAAACGAAATCGAAATCGTTTCGTACGCCAACCTTTCGATCAATTAAAAAGATTCAAAATTATCAAACAAAATTATCGAATAGAAGAGAATTCGCACGCATGAGTTCAAAATTCATCCGACTAAAGATCACGAACAAAAATGATTACTCGCGATATGACCAACTAACGAACAGAAAAAAATATTACTTAATTACCTGAACTCCACCACGTTTCTAACAATAGGATACTTAAACGAGCGTACGCGAGGCTCGACCTTTCCACCGTACTGCAGGAAAACGACGGAGGTGTATAAAGTACGACGCCGAAACGGAAGTCCGAAGTCTCGGCAAGAAGATTGTCGTGGCATTAAACTGAAGCGTCACAGCCAGTAACCTTCAACGCCGACAACGATGGAAAAACGAGCGACCAAACGGGGAAAATTAAATATCGAAAGGAGAATAATGCGATTTCAACGGGCAACTGCAGACCGTGCGAAGGTGCAAAAGTGCACCGAGGGAATATCTACACGTAGGAAAGCAGCCTGTTGCATCTGACGTCGTGACGGCGACGAGACGTTGCCCTAGGTCCCGTCACTCAAACGTGATACTGTCGAACGAGATATCGTAACCGTTCTAACAATACGCCCATCGATTCACCGCGTCCTACGTTTCGCGAACGAATTTTTCCGGGTTTCCTCGCGAAAAGAAATCGAGAGAAATACGCTCGCTTGTAGGTACGTATCGTCGATCGAATCGTGAATTTACTCCTCGTCGAAAGCAACCTGCTCGCGGCATAATTAAAAGCGGCACCGTTGCCAAACGCGGACTGAAATTCGTGTCGATCTGAACGAGAGTCCGCTTGATATTCCGCGATGCTTCCCGATCAAACGACCGACACAAATAAAATAATCTTATCGTCGAGTGCGTGGGCAAGTGTTAAAAAGCGAAACCGTTCGTTCTGGCCTTCTATTGAGTTCTATTGCGGCGATACACTGCGGTCGAGGTTGGCGTATTTATTATTTTTATTATCACTTTTGTATCGAAGTTATTTCGCGGGTCCGCAGAATGTAATGGGCGAAGATAAAATGTAAAAGCAGTGCAACAGAAAAGCTTGTCAGATGCAATTTAACGTTGCAACGACAAGTGTTGGCTTCGTGAAAACGAGGAAATACCGAGGAAATTTTGTCATTATATATCAAATTGTCGATGATATCACAGGAAGCGTTATTTGAAAAGTTATCTGGAACTTTTCGAGTGCCGATAATGCACGTATTTCAATTTCCTTGATACTAGACCGTTCGTATATAGCATAGACGGATGAGACATAATCGATTAGAGCGAATCTATCATTTAGGAGTTAATAAAACTCATCGAGAGACAAATAGCGTGGTACGCAACGGGGAAGTGAGTGCACCGCGACCAGTACTCGACATTTTATTGCGCGCTACTCTTTGTTCCAGCTGAAAGTAACGTTTGTTGCGCCAAGGACGTGCGTACACTTTCACGTTACGCCGAATATAGAACTCATTACCCGGTTCGCGGAACTTGCAGGAGGAAAAGATGAAAATCGTATGCACACTTGTCCATGGAGGACAGAATTTGTAGTCGATCGAAAAGATCGCACATCGAAGGCGTTGGTTCCGATATTTTTATGAATCTTGAAGTGGATAGCAAAGATGTCAACGGAAATTTGCAACGACTTTATGAAATTCTTACCTTTATTTATGTGCGTATAAACGGAGGTATATCATTAAATTGTTTCAATATTTTTACGCAGTGTTTCCCCTTTGGTTTTGGAGCAAATCACTGGAGCCGCAAACAATTAACAGGTGACGCTCAGTTATTTATATCTGTGAATTTTGCGGTTCGCAAATATTCCGAAATGTCATGATGAATGTTGCACAATCGATGCGAATGCCTTCGTACAAATTGGATCGCCAGATGGACGAAACGGACGAACGGGATGGTATTTTAAAGTACATTAATATGCTAATTTCGTTTTTATGTATTAAATTCGATCTATAGGCTGATTCGTTATTTGTTGGAAATTATTAACAAGGATACTGTAAATACTATGCTTTGTTATACTTACAAATACTGTTTCGCAATAACTGTGGGCTTACACAAGTCCTGTACACTTAATTCGATTATTATTAGCATCGTTAACGATCGTTTCTTCGCCGGCGATGAAAAATTTTGATATTCACAGGAGTTACGACTCAAAGGTAGACAATTAATCTATTTGTACTTGAAACATTGAGTGAATAACTATCAAATGCTCGAGACCACCATTAACCAGAAGCAATTAATGGCGGAATACCGGCGGATAAAATCTCCTAACGCGATCTGCAATCGAATTCCGTGTTTGCAACCACATCGACCGAGCAACTTCCTCTTTGCTCATATTTTAAAAATACTTCTCTTGCTTCCCCTTATTACTGCGTATGTGCATTATTATTGTGTCCGTAAGATATTAACTAAATTGAAAGTAATTTGTTATTCGTTGTCGCTCGTGAATTATTCAAGAACCCGATCGTTTAATTATCTAGAACGTTGCACGCGAGTTACAAATATTATCCAAATGTTCGATGAATCTTTTCGAAAAACATGCGCAACTTTCTATGCGTGCGTACGTGACGCGTACGTGTGAAATAGGGGAGAACAGGGGAGACGGTGAACAGGATACGATGAAATCCAAAGGACAGGATAATAATCGATCCCGCTGTCGCGACGGAGTTTCGAAACGCATCTCGCAGGATTTCGCGTGCAATTGCGTGTAACGGATGAATTATAGTAGTGCTATTTTTTTGTCTACTTCCTAGAAAAGCAATCAAGTTCTTGACCTTGGTCAACTGGAAAAATTCATCGAACTCCAAATCACGAGGACAACGTACAAAACATTGCGATTTTCCTTTCGGTCAGATAGCAATCGATAATTGCCGAGACGGATTGAGCATTTCTGATTTCCATTCCCCACACAATCCGCGATAATTTCCCTATCTTGCCTCTTATTTGCGAAATCAAGCACCAGCCGCAATTAATCTTTCCCGTTAGATCGACGATATCTCACAATTACTTAAATTCATCGTTCCACTGTGTTTGATTTCGTTTCGGGTAAACACGTCTACCAAGGGGAATACCTTTCGCAATACGTAACTTTCAAAGCGTACGACAGGCATACCTATGTACAGCTCTGACGTACGTAAATATTGACAGCCACTGCGAAAAGTCGAGTACATCGTACGATCCCGGTAGGAAATCAGTCGTCGACATTCCTCGTTTCTCTCCCCCCACCCCGGTGGAATGACGACGGGGGTCGGGCAAAAAAAAAGCCCGAAAAAAGGTCGCGGCGAAAGGAAGAAAAGCAGTCGGGAAAGGTCGCGCGCCTGCGCGTGCACCTAACGTACGGTCTGGAAAGAGCGCGCCGCCTGTTCGTATATCCGCGTTCACCTTCGTGCACGGCTGTTTTCGAAATACGGTCGATAATATTGGACACACGCAACCAGAGAGAAACGAGCGATCTGACGAGATCTATCGAATAATCCAAGATCCAACGCGACGTCCGTCGACGCGCCGTCGAAATTCCGCCAACGACGCAATTCTCTAGAATCGTCTATCCCGCGCCACGCGAGTGCCACTAACACCGCTGCCTCACCAGCTGTAAATTTTATTCGTCCGGTGTGCTCGGCTCGCCAACCTGAATGCCGCGTTCGAAACGGATCATCGACACCCGGCGATCGATACGCTCGAAGGGGGACGAGGATTGATTTTGTACGCCACCATATGGAGCAACGAAGGGCGAACTCTACACGTATATACCGTACACGTATACCTACGTATGCGTAATTCAGTTAGGGTAGTTGGGAAAGTACTTACATCCTGCTAGAGCCTCTCTCCTTATTTTCGTCGGGGCGCAGTGACACAGCACGTCTTCACTGTTCTTCCACTGATGCGTTCAAACACCGCTTAACATGTATCCGATCGGAGCGTTCTCCCGTCCACAAAGCGTGCTGGGGTTGCTGCGCGTTTCTGATTATTCTCGCATATGCTCCCGTCGTTCGGCACCACACGTGATATATACAACCGGCGACGAAGACGACGACGACGACGACGACGACGACGACGACGGCGGTGACGTACCGACGCAAACGAACGGAGCAGATGGGAATAGCACGAGAATAATTATACGCTCGTGGAGAGTTTCTCGTGTATACAGATAGAAATCTCACGCTCGACCGATCGTACACACTGTGCGGATCGTCACAAACAGGCGCGCTGTCCCTTTCTGTTTTGGTCTTTTGTTTTTGTTTTTTTTTTTTGCGGAATACCTCAATGGGGGATCACCAAAAAAAAAAAAAAAAAAAAAAAACTCGCTTCGCTCGATCGACGAGATGCGTGGCTGCCCGTCGTCGTTGACGGGCAGGCGTGACTAACGAAATCTTTCGAACGGGTTAAAATCGAAGTTCCTGTTCCCGATTCCGATTCCGATTCTCCGTGGACACCCGTTTATCGTGAATACTTGGTCGCTTCCCCTCGCGGTTCAATTGGTAAACACACAAGTGGGACCGGTGGGACGACACGACTTGTAAAAGCGTACCGTTTCCAACTGTGACGGAGCGCGGTGAAAAACTTTCTGGTACAACGTCGACAACACCTCAAGTCGCCGCGGCGAACCAATTGACACTGACAGCGTCGTTCAATTCGAGCGCGCACGCACTCTACCTACCCCCACTCTGAACAACCTCCCTCTTACTGTAGTTACCTACCACCTCCAATGTAGGTTCGCGCTCCATCCCTATAACGTTCGTAAAACGTCAGCTGCTCCGGCTCTTCCCTTCGGGCAAGCGCTTTCATGCGCCTGTGAGTCACGACTCGGGCTCGATCTTCGTATGCATGCATAATAGCGTGCACGACGTATGAACGGGTTACGTGCGTGCAACGAAAAATCTCAAAGAATGCCGGCCGGCGAGCGCACGGCGCTTTACATAAGCGTCATCGTTGTATTTTTAAATACTCGAGAGCCGCGTGAATTTTTATCCCGGCGATACGCGCGTGCGTAGAGTTCGCGTCAGATCTCTCGTCCGCTCGAGCGATACGCGTCGCGAACGCAGCTGTACCGGTAGAAACGTCGGGGTACTGCTAAGCGTAGACCTGCACGCATATTGCTGGAAAGCATAGAAAATAATGAACTCGCTACGAGTCTATTTATCTCGACACCGTAGGTATCCGAGAAACGGGTAAACATATTGTTACATACGTCTCGCGAACAGGGCTTCCGACTTAACTCTCGTGTTACGCCGTTCGAGCGAGAGCGTCGCGTGCTCCGAACGCGGGCGAACGTTTTATGAATTGCACAATTCTTATCTGGCCGTGGTTGTCGGCGCGGTTACGTAATAACGGCGGCGATTTCGAACGATAAAACAGGCAGCCGTACTATCGCCGTCGTTGTATCGTTTCTCGGCCGCGAGAAATCGTCGCGATATTTTCCGTCCAGCGGCGACCAGGTTTCCGGTACACGTTCGCGCAGTACTTACGCAGGTATGGGACAACGCGTTCGAACATTACCCAAACGAATTCGACTGCCAGAACCTGGCCAGGTACGTACGCGCTTGCTATAGACTAAAGACGTCTATAGAACTTACGGAGGAGCTCCGCGATTCGCCCGACCGATCGTTCTCGAACAATGAGCTAAATATTTCCATATCGACGATGAAACTTTTTGAAGAGTTGTCGCCCTACTTTCCCGCTCGTCTCCTACGCCGATCAGGGATTCTCTAGCAGCTGTTGTCCATCGACTTCCGCCGTTGAGTGTATCGTTCGCGCAGAAATTCGCCGACCGACGCGGAAAAAGGAAGACGATAATTAATGCAATTAAGATGTAACGTGACACAGAGGCGATGTACGCGGGTACGTCTTGTATAAACCGGCCGTGAAGGAATGTAGCGTATGTAGGAACTGGATCGATAGAACAAATGGTACCGATAACGTATCTACCAACTTCGGTGGAACATGTCGGTCCTTTTGTTCCTGTTTTCTTTTTTTTCACGTGAAACCACGCGTTATCCGGTCCCGTAATATTCACGCGCGATAAACGTTAGACGGTATCGCCGGTTGTTTATTCGAAGATGGAACCTAGCGCGCGCGTTCCTTGCAATTTCTCTATCGTTCCGGAATGCGAGGAAAAAAAGAAAAAAAAAGATGAAAGAACGGTGAAACGTAATGCGAGCGTATCTACCGCTGCGTTTAATTAGTTGGCGCGGGAATTGAGGAGAAATCGGCCAGCCTTAATTCGAACGCCTAGGAAGATAATCTTTTTTCTTCTTCTTCGCGAGTCTTGTTCGAAGGAAATACGATTTGATGAGCAGCGGTTTTGAAGCATATGGAATTATCTTTCTCCTGCATCACACGGTTCTCCGTTCATCGGCGCAGGGCAAAAAAAAAGTAAAGGGGTAATTAAAAGAATTGAAGCGGTTGCAGTGTATAAGAATTTGCGTACGCAGTGTCCAAAGTTTTGCACAATTGGACGACTTCTTAACAAGTTTCTGCACGGTCCGCTGTGGGAAACTTTTTGAATTTCAACCGTGAACTATTTTTATTCTTCTCCCTTTGCATCTGTTTGGAAAAAAAGGGGCATTGAACCGAAATCATATCTTTTGGAAATACCCCGTTCTAAATTTTATTCTCGTCTAATCTGATATTTCATTCTGATATTTATAATCGAAGCGGAACTCTTATGTCGCCCTTGGTGAAATTAAACAATGAAACTCGCCGAAATTCGAACAAGGCTCGTTGAATGAACAGAGGAGAATTATCACCCCCGTCGTCAGGTGGTTGATAACAAATGCAATCGAGCAGGTGCCCGCGTCCATTGTATTATCGCTGGCCCAAGTCGTCGAGACCGAATCATTTGCGCAGCAAATCATGAGCTTTGAGCGACGAAGGGATAAAAAGATGCCTCGATGAAGTTCCAAAGGCACTTTTAGGTCAAACAGTTATCGCAGGTTATTGACTCTCTATCAGATCGTTACTTTCACGTCATAGTATTGGCGGTGCTTTTAAATGGAAGTCGGGGTTCGTCTATTCTCGGATGCGCTACATTGACGCGTGTCATTCATCCACGCTTGTAAAAGAATCCGCGAGTTTCGAATTCCTTTTCACCGTTCACAATGAAACAAGGTAATAAGGTAAAGAAGAATCGGGTTCGCGCATCTCACGTCGGCGATCATGAACAGCTAAACATTTTCCTTGCCCAAGATGGCTAGTTATTTATTATTTGTTACACCTCTTCGGGAATCGATGAGGAAACTCGCGTCCTACAAATAGAATTACTGTCTTCGCGAAATTAGCAAATTGTTCTTCGTACGTCAATTTAAATCGAGGAAGGAGAAACGAATATTTATTGTATGGCGGTGGAGAAGAATTGTCTGGAAACATTCTCTTGTCGATTTTACTCGAACGCACGAATAATGTCTATTAAAATGCCGACACCTGTCGTATAGTTTCTTTGTATAAATCAGCATGCGTTGGCCGATCGTTAAATCGTATTCAGGTTCCTGCTAGGGCTTGCTAAAAAATTCATTCTTAATTGGATCAACCGCAAGCTTGCAGCATTCCGCATGAGAGGCCGGTTTCCCCAGGGAAGGTCGCTTCCCAGACTCCATTTGAATTTTCAATCGATGCACCGATTATGCTAGAAGTTATCGCGCTGCATCCACCTAACATTTCTCGTCGGCTAACGAACACAGGTGCGCGCGGACGTATCTGCTGTTCGTCGTGAGATTCGCGTAAATTTCTGTTCGAATCTGGTCGTTCTAGTCGCCCCAGTGGACAAGTCGTCCGCGTCGAAATTGCGTCCACGCATCCTATCCACGACGAAGAGGAAAAGGAAGTCGTGAAGATACAATACCAAGGATCGCGACCGTCCCCGTACCATGTGTGACGTTATTTATATTTCACAAGCGACTGTATGCCATTTTTACTGCTTTGCAACGGAAACTTTTAATTCATTGCACTTCGATAGGTCGGAGTTATAGAGTTCGTACTTTTGTTTGAGAGGACATAGCCTGAAACTTTTGTACATTGATTATATTATGCTTTAGCTTAGCCCCTCAGTTCGTTGGTGCCGTTTCTATTAATTTTCGCGGCCGGGAAATATGGTTACTTTTTCAATCGTGCTGCTATCGAAATGAAATGTTTGCTCTGCATCAAAGTGATTACGTAAAGTAGAACGAATTGTGCTCTGATAAACAAAGGAAAAGAACCCCGGGATACTATGAGACTACATGTATGGTATAACCAGGATATAGACAGGCAATTTATTCGTACCTAGCTTCCGCATATTAGCTATCCTATGCCCCTACACGTTATGTGTCATCGGGGAAACCAACTCCAAAATGAAGAAAAAAATGACACACTTAACAACTGCCTGCAGTAAACGCAATATTAATAAAATAAATAGAAAATAACTATGACCCGTACCATTCGATAGAAAGCAAGCAAAATCCTACAACTATTCGACGAAACTTCCTGCTGTTCGCAAAAAAGGTCGAGCCCCTTTTCTTACCAGTACGCGAAAAACGGTAGTCCTACAAAGAACAAGAGAAGCAAGGCAAACGAAATACTTATTCGACGATCGGCCAACGAATTTCGATATCACCAGCAACAATATGCTACGAGAGTTCAGAGACATGCGGGAGCAACGAAGGAGCAACGAATGCCAGAGCATCGCGCTCGGCCAGCGCGGTTGAAGTGAAGGCGTCGATGACGTAATGTGCGGCAACCGCGATACACAGGTACAAAGTAGTGGGGTTGCTCGTGACGGTAAAGGTGGGCCATGTGGCGGGGGTTAACTTGTCACACTAGCGGTCGCGGTGGGGGCGAGAGTGCATCGAGTGTGCACAAGCGCAACAGCGTGCAACGCTACACTGCGCTGTGTTGCGCAGTCGCAGCGGCGACCGTCAAGGACGTTTGTTCGCGACGCGCTGCGCTGGCGATACGTCAGACAGAGACGGAGCGCAATAGTTAGGAGCTGCTCGAACAGATCGGAGTATGTATCTGTATGAAATAATTACACCATGCACTTGGTCGCACCGCGTTTCAGACGGACAATCCGACGAACGATTCGATTGCTTGCTCGATATGGTAAATCGCCCGCGTACAGATTGGTATTATGTAAATTACGTAAACGTACAACCGGAGAAATGATAATAATAATAGTAACAGGAATGGACGCGGCGGATTGCTGATTTCGCTTGAAGCATTGCGAAATCGTCGGTATTTAAGTGTGCATAACGGAGCGAGAAATCGTAGATTTCGTTCGGTTCGATAATTTCCCGGGCCAACTTTTATGCGAGCGTTGAAAGGTAAGATCGGTGACGATTTCATTGATCAGTTTATCATACGCGCGCTACGAAAATAGACGCGGCTGACACCCGCTAATTGCGTGAAGAATTTTGAAAGTTTACGGTGTTCGTATATAGCTGGGCGAGGAAGATTGTTTCCATGCCTTCTGGCAGGCCCAGTTCGAGCAACGTTGAAAGTTTAGAAACGGTGAGAATGTAACTGATGAGTTTTGTCTGCTGTATAAATAATGACGGCAAGATTAATCGCGGTGAATCCATGGTCTGCCATAAAGAATTTTGAAAGTGCCCGTGTATGCGGGTAACGGGGCACGGATTATAGGTCTCGTTGTGTTGGGTTCGTTAGCCCTTCTGGTGGCCCTCGGCAGATGGTACTTTCGATATTGAAAGTTGAGGCTGGTAAGGATTCAGGTATACGTATTATACAAATGTCTGAAATAGAACGGCACCCTGTAGGTTTCGGGGAATGGATAACTGTGAAAGTTTTAACATCTTCCAACAGAACTATGTCCTTTACTTGTATTACTAAAATCGTCGAATCTCTTAACCTTTCACCAACCTTCCAACCTCCTGCTTTATTCAATCTAATCGTCCGTTCCTTTCACGCGTTCCATTCAAAACTAATTTCAAAAAACAGTTACACGCTGCGCAAGGAAAACAGAAATTTGCCGGTCGTTCTAAACGAACTGTACGTACGCGCTAGAGAGAGGATGTGACCAGAGTACTGGCAAGTGTCTGTACACTGGGACGAGTGAGAGAGATAGCGACTGAATGAGCGTGTACACGATAGAAAGAGAGTAGTTGGATAGGGGCTAGAGACTGAGGGGACGAACGGCTAGAGAGAGCGAGAGAGAGAGAGAAATCGACGGGCGTTAAGAGATTAGAAGGCGACAGGTAGAGTGTGAAAGAGTGCCTTCTGTCTGCTGCACCCGCGAATCGACGAATTCGAACCACTCGAGCGGCCTCGAACGGCCTTGGATGCATTGCAACCGGGTGCAGGCCGGAGTGAATTGCTGCTCGTTATCCATTAGTTAGGCACCATACCTCTATGGTGTCCCTTGGAACACGTTTACGCTTCTCAATTAATCGAGTCAATCATGTTCCTCAAAATAAAGGCCGATTCTCTGTTCCCTTGCTCCTCGAACGTAACAGACGATACCGCTGTAACTTTCGCGATTAAAATCGACGAAAGTGTTCGCGGCGCCTCCAGGTATGCCTCTCGGTAATTATATTAAAATTGCAACCCCGATATAATTAGAAGAAAGCAACAGATGCGTTGCTTCACGATGGTTCTTGGGCAACGAAATTGATTTGTTTTGCGCGATTGACTACGCGGCAATTTTTTCTCGCGCTGCTATTACTGTTATTATTTCGTTCTTTTTCACGGAATATTGGTACCGCTTGGCGGTCTTTTTTTTTTTTTAATTAACCTATGACCTATAGCTGCGAGTAGACGCGGTATTAGAAAGTATTCCGATTGATCGTGCACGAATAAATATGTATGTACGAACGAACGTGCCTTCGGCGACGTGCAATCTCTTAAAATCCTTAGAACGCCGGCCTCAGCGGAGTCAACTTTTACTTCGTTAGAAAAGTCCGGTGTCTATTCAAGGCCATCGGGTTATCGATCAAAGCCGCGAGCGAGCCTCTAATAATACGAAAAACCGATCCCTTTCATCAAGCGAATCGCTTGAAATTGTAACACAATATGCGTCGCGGTTTCTTGCGCGCGGGCACGTCCGCCAGCGGAGCAGTGTTTAATTGCACGGTCGCAGGAATAATCCTTCCTTCGGACACCGTTGAACAGCTGAAACGCTAACAGCTGGTGGACTTCGATGGGATCGATCGAGTTTCCATCCGTCCGCCCAATTGAATTGATCTGCCATTCGATTATCACTTGATTAACTTGGAACTCGGTTCTGCTTCGAAATTTTTATTGCGAGCTCGACGGTCCATTTGTTATTCAACCGACAGCGATCGATTCGTGAAAACTTCATCGAGGGTGTACGTCTCCGCGATAGCATCCCTTCGATTTATTCCAACTGTGTTTTTCTTTTGCAATTCTTTTCGTAACTCTGCCCGGTTTCTGTAATTGTCCAATTTCCCTTACTGTTTTACCCCTTCGCGTTGCCTCCCTCCATCGTACCCGCGACTGTCCGCCATATAATTACCGGACACCACAAAGGATTCTTTTCCCGTTGATTATAATGAAATTATTATTATTTTCTGCAATCCAATTGTACATTTTGAGTATCCCATTACCATCGGGACGCCGGTGAACTACATCGTGCAATTACGGGACTCGACCTTTTCGACACGGTCTGCGTCACCATCGAATCATCTATAAATTATGACCCATAGGATAATTACGTGGCGCGCGTCGCCACGGGAATGAATTCAAAGATTCAAGGTGCGACACGATTTTTCAGTCATCGGCGAACAAACGGTAAAGGTATTTGCGACACACGACCGGCGCCGTTGTCATTTTTCTTTTTTTCTTCTCCTCACCCGCTGACTAAAGTCACGGCGGAGTGGACAAAAAGTTTTGCATAATGCATAACAACGGTAGCGCTGGCTGCTACACGGATATAGGTGCGAGACCGGCTAAATCAATGACCCGCGTTATAGTTGATCGAGCATGTTTCACCATCGTGGGATCTACGCCGTTTCTCCTCCCTCGCTGTAACGCAGCTGAAAACACTTTTATCTATGCATCCGCGATCGACATATCCTCGGTGTCCGTAAAATAATCTCTCGCCGTGTGTGCAACGCCTATCGATCGCCGAGTACAGACACATTTTAACGAATCGTAACCGTGACACGCGGTGAAAATTCAACAACGCAAATGTGGATTTCGCGGTGGTACTTTTGCCGGAACGTTTTTTTTCTCTGTCGAAATCGTTCCAAATGAAACGAATAATCGAACGGAATTCGCGGGATTTATTTCTGTGCGTTTCGAGTAACATTTGGACATTACGAATTCTTATTTATGCATTGAATTTCGAGGCAGATAATTGGTCGCGCATTGCTGCATCGTGTACACTTTAAATCGAACTGACGGAGCGTAGGCATAGTCCATACAAGCTCCGGAAAACTCGTTTAAATGTACGTCTGAATACACGCAAAGTTTCCAGGAAAGAAATGTTATAAAATTCTCGCGTTTCGAAGTATTAAAGGTGAACAACAAATACTCCCAACAACTGTGTTCAAAGAAAACGTGCAAATTAAATTGCAAAAAAAAAAAAAGAAAGAAAAGATTCTCTGCAAGTGGGCGATGCTTCTGCAAATACTGGAAATCTGAACGTAATTAATGACCAAGCCGAATATGGCCGTATCACCTACGAAATTAACAGGGAAAGTATTGGAAAGAACTTTCCAATCAGTGTTTACTAAAATTTCAATTCGAAAGCACAATCTACGATGACTTGCGCAAGATAACGTACAGCGAGCGTTACAGTATGACCGATATAATCTTGCGCAACTGTGTGCCGGCCGCACACTATTCGCAAGAATTTAATCGGTGATAAGCGAATGGCGGTGTGCGTCTGTGTAACGGTGGCCGCGATCGAGAAACGCGGTATTTTCACGGATATCGTTAGGAAATAGTTCGTGTCTTTTTTTTTTTTGTACGAACCCGCGCTATCGCGGTACAGATGCCCGCGACACTCTTGCGCAATGCAATTACAATTACACGTTAATAATAACGAAGTCTAAAACGTTCGGCGAGAGATCGCAATAAATCTTCGACGATTGGGTATAACACTGTAACGAAGATAAACTGGCGAAGAAAATAATTTCAGCCTTGCAAAACTGTGTTCCAGCGCAAACGTTCCGCGTCTGACGCTGACAGGCCTATTCTACTTGCGCTAAAACAAGATATTACCCGAACGATTTCAGATTCGTTGCGTTTAATCCTTTCGCGTCGATAATTATTTTCTTCGTTTTCATATTAATCTACGAAATGTCGAGGCGTGTAACGAATATTAAATTCGGATGAATTTTGTTCGAGTAAGGGACTTAAACGAAACACGCGCATCCCACTGTTCTCGAAAGGGAAAATATCTTGTACCAAGTTTCGTGTTACAATACCAGTATATCAGCAACAGCAGTAAATAGTATTTTATTGGAATACGTTTGTTAATAAAAATTTCATTCGTCGATCGCAGTGTGTGTAGTCATTACGATATTGATGAACACGGGCGTTTGTGCAGAAATATGTATATACTATTCTACGCTTATGGAACGCGTTGCTTTCTTGCTTAATAAAAACTTAACGAAGCCATCATGATCAATAAAGTGCCCCTGTGGATAGAACGAATCGAGGTACCAAAGACAGAGAATTCTATAACCGAGCAAAAAAAAAGCTACGAACATGTCATTAATTTTTCATTAACGCGGCATGGAATTTTTGTCGCTCGTCAACGACACCGGGGAAAAAATTCCTACGATCGTTAAACAGCACTCGAGCAAAAGAAAGGATTAATACTATAAGCTGGAAAGATTGGTCGGTCGTTTTAAGTGCAGAAGATAGGAGCGTAACAGCGCGTAAAAACAGATACTCTTTGTTTTTTTGCTTCTACGAAGATGTCTTTGACTGTCCAGTGAAAGAGCTACACTGTCGGTTTGAAAAAAGAGGTTCGTTAAAAATAACGATGCTATCTAGACCGCCCAATCTCGTTCAGACCTTTAGCACACTTTCCATGTGGCCGAACTGGTCAATCACGTTCTTATTGAAAAATCAGCCGACAGGATTTACGTTGCACGATAAATTCGAAACGATTGCTACTATCTAGTGGCTATCCAGAACTAGTAGCAGCCTTGAACGGAGCGCCTTTGAGATAGTCGCGTTTTAGATTGTGCCACTTTGCATACGTAAGGCACAGTAACCTATATAAATGTAATCGTAAATCAGGCTCGGCAGATCTATGCGACTAATAGAGAAATATAATTAATCTATTAATTTGAATGAGATAAATTTTTTGCCCCATTTCGTTCACTGGCTGCGTACTATAATTACGTTAAACTGAATTAATGATTCGTTTAAGACATATGTTTTAACATACAGTATGATGTTTGTATTATTTTTAAATGTTTTACTTTTAGATGAGCTTTAACCGTAATTCCAGCTAAAACTATCGCTCCCTCAGTAATGAATAAAAAGAAATATTTATGTTAAATGCACTCGCAAATAATTTGCTGCGCCATAATTAGAAGCTGTACAGTACTCGTTACCGCACGAAACTGTACACAAGAACCGTAACGAAATTCCAGGTCGAATACTTGAAAGTTCATCAATACTCCTGTTTCCCATATAGACTGTACAAAATATCATACGTTTCCACTTCGTTTGTACATCGACAGACTTTCCAGGCTGCAGCCGTGTCGCGAGACGGCCTAGGAAAAAGTAGTCCCGGCAAAAAGGGCTAATTCAGCAATTAATAAAAGTTGCGATTTCTTGCGCGCCGTTCGTGTCTCGGGAACTCGAACGAAATTCCGCTTCTTGCAGGAGCATCTCTCCTCGGAATCCCGACTCGTTCTCCATAAATATGTCGACGATAAGGGATTCCTGTGTACACGATGGAACGATAATGATCGCACGGAAGAGAGAAAAATGTCGTGCCGCGTGGAAAGATGAAAGGGACAGCGTCCACATAGAAGATTGATTCTCCTTCTCTCGTTGTAATCGCGTGTACAGGATTTCTATCGATACGTTGCGCAATCGAAGATGGAATAGTTGGTATTGGAAAACGTGTAACTTCACGAAGGTACGTAAGCGGTAAGGAAAATATTGGAAAAAGTTAATGGACCACGCAAGAAAAAAAGACACTCTGCCTTAACTGTCAACGGATAGATTTTACTTTCCTTTTCTTCGACAAAACGATGTAGAAGAATCGAAAGTGTACAGGGACAGAAAAATCGAAGCGAAGAATTAAAATTCTCTGGGAAATGGTCTTAGTAGTGTCTATGGTCAGCCCAGGTAAATGACGAGGACGTTGTATTATCGGATGAACGAAAATTCGATGTTCAGATAAACGAAATGGGAGACAGTATCTCTGTCACTTCTATTCCACTTAAAATGAAAAGGAGGAAATATCGTGGCAAGTCACTGTGATTAAAGATACGCACGCTTGCACGGCATTAAATACAAACACGATGTTCGATTTTTGTCTGTCAACTTGACTGCGTCCATGTTCGTGAACGAAGCTTAACATTAATTGGCGTGTAACGATGCCTTCAAAGGGTACACGACAAAGATGACCGGGGATGAAAGGGTGTAGCAAGTGTTTAACGTACCATACTTATGGCTAGTTTGATGCGGTGATTAAATATCGATACGGTACTCGAAGTGGTCGATGTCCTCTTTTTATTTCACTACTCCAAATAGTTTTATCGTGCAGTTTACACACGGTCGCAGGTAATAATGAGTTATTACCATTAGGATTTCCCATGAAGATTAGCCTGGGCAAGGAAATACTAGAAATACAATTTCAAAGTACTCGTCACTGATACCAATGCAACCTGCCACACCGACTAACATTTAACCAGAGGAAGCGATTCGAGCAAAGATAGTAGGGCAATCACCATAAGCTGACCTTTGTATCTGTCCGGGGAATGGAAATGTTTAATGTCGCCTGCACAACCAATTTAGACAATTAAGTCGGCGTCGTTTAATACAATCACGAGTCCGGTTAATTGAAACTTTCAGTTATTTCAATACGATAATCGTTCGTACTGGAAGGAAGTTAATGTCACAGGAAATGTTTCGGTAGATTACGCGAATGAAAATATTTTTAGCCGGTTCAAAGGACAATAAAACGGCCTGATGCTGAATCATTCGCGCGCGATTTGCACTCTCTTGGAGATATTCAGCCTTCGACGTAATAACAATCGTTTCTAACGGTCCGCAATGTTGTCTGGGCACCGTATATGTTCTGAAGAAACGACCATTCAAGAGAACACCGAATTAGCACTTCGTTGTCGGACGACGAGTACCATCGTATCTAATAGATAATTACCAGTTTCAGTTGCTAGCAAACGGTTAAATGAAGCTTCCGTCGTATAATTAACGTGTTCCCTTTTTTTTCTTCTAATAACAGTGATTTGAAAATGTTAAGTGGTCGTATTTAGAACCTCGTGGTTTTGCTATTATTATATGCGACTGAATAAAAATAACCATATAACAAATGCTATCGGTGAAGAATACAATTTTTGATACAAAGTGTTACCCGAAATTGTTGCAACAAAATTTTCATTTCAGCTACAATAAATTGGAGAAAATTTTTATTTTCCATTTCAGTTCTGCGTGCAGAATTACTCGAAACAACAATCGCCTACCTGTAATACTCAGTTAGTACTTATGCACTGATCAAAACGAAGAAATCGAGGAACACGCGAAAACCTATTCAATCTTCCTCCTAGATAGCAGATTATGAAAATGGAAGACGAAGCTGCGACGAACACAGCCGTAGTTAGATCGATTTACCTGTCGGGCGGCTCGCACGACACCTGTTGCTAATACAGTTGCAACTTTCGCAGAGTGCGCACACGGGTATGCCCACCTACGGCTCGTCAGGTGATAAATTAAGCGGCGGGGTTAGCGAACCGTCGTATATTTCTGTTTTTGCGAAACGGAACGACCGTACAAATCTCTGTGCGATCTTTGTTCCGTCAGCCGCGACGAGTTCTTTTTGCAACCCGCTCTGATTATTAACTCGTGCCACTCGATAAATCGTTACTTTGTTGCAGGTGATTCGAGGCGATATCGTAAATATCGGGACACCTTTATTATGTATGCGCGAGATCGTAAAGGAATGTACTGTTGAATGGTTATATTACAGGGCGCGTGTAGTATTGACAGACGCATCGAAAGCAGAGGTGATTGATACTGTAATTCAGAATTATTTTCGCACCTTTCTGAATTTTTTTCTGATACGATAGATTCTTTCTTTCGATAGGAAGTTTCATCGATTGGGCGATGGAAAGGTAATGTTCGCGCGATGGTCTCAATCGTGTGGTGCAGTATCGATGAATTGTTGAAACAGGGCGAACGAAGCTATCTGTGGTTTCCGGATCTGATAATCATTTGAGGATAATCTCTACTAAAAATATGCTTCCCCTTCGGGAACGTCGAACGAAATTGCGGTGGAACCGCGTTAAATGATAACGTTTGTTATTTCATACGCGACTCCTTAGAACGATCTTCCTGTTTAGATAAAAGGAACGATCGTCGGCTGCCACTGTTATTTTCATCGCACAGGCAACGAATAAACATGTTATGTTGCATTTGAAATTAAACTGATCTGCTTCTATTGTGAAATTTTATTTCGAGTCGGGAAATGAGTTTTCCCAAAACCATCGTCGGATAGTATTTCTGTGGCGTACGCAGCGCTGAAACACTGTCCGAAAATGTGTCCGTTGCTATTTACATGCGCATCGTTCGAAGTACACGTCGGGATGGCGCGTCACGAATTCTGAAATTCGTCCAACTGATCTCTCGGCCTGCGTCCAAAAAGACTACGTCAGGGTGCATACGTGCGTAACAGTACGTAGCTTTCATCTTTGCGCCACCGATTCCTTCCTGATGGGCACGTGTCACGTGATTGTTCATCACGAGCGCACTCGGCTCGTCCCTGCTTCCATACACGTACAATGTTGCTGGTTACCAGCATGATTCGACCCCCTTATCGTCGTGCCAAAAGTATACGACACGCTTGCATACGTTGAGACACTCGTGTGCTACAACATTAGATCGTCCCAAAAGTTCTATTCTCTATTCGAACCGCTATTCGAACGATTGGTCTATTTTTCGTCGATGACAATCACTTTACTATCCAGACCTTGCCCCCTCCGATGGTTACTCATTTATTTCTCGAACAAAATTCTACTAGTCGCGGAAACATTTGATCACCTTGATCAATATTTTGCTAAGTAATAAAACGAACGATAGAAAAAGAATTCTTGACCGTTCATATCTAATAAGAAAACGAACAGAATATTTGGGACTAGCTGATGAACGGAGTTACACCTAACAGACTCTCTGCAAGGGGGCAAAATTTTCCACGTGGAAAACGGTCGCGTGCACAGAGATGTAGAAATCGGAATAATGTCACTTCAGACGAACAGATTTCTTCGTGAGGGAAAAACCGGCGCTTCCACGTAAAACATACAGAATCCGCACAATTAACTCGATTCAGAGGAGCGGACCGTTCCACGTGGAAAACGCTCGCGTTTTTTTTTTTTATCTAGCTGACAGCATAGACACGGTTGAGACGAGCAGACTTTTCCATGCGTGAAACGTTCGTACATTCAGAAAAAAAACACGAGACTATACGCGAGCGTTCTGCAGCAGTTGCGATTGCTCACCTGAGTGCCTCTATATATAAGCGTTGCTCTCGACGAGCAGAGTTCTTCGCGAGAAAAGCTCGCGTACATGCGCACGTAGGTGGAACATAGAATAATCTCGCATCGGCACAGACGCGGCAGACTTTTCCGCGCTGGAAACCGCCGCGTGCTCCGGGATACAACACGGAATAATGAAATGTCGTTGCTCCGCAGCAAACGAAACAATTCGCCGCGGTGCTGCCAATGGAAGATGCAAAAGTGAAAAATGAAACGTAAAAGTAATCAATAATTATCTACAACATCGCTGATAAGAGGCGATTAAAGGGATCTTTCGTCCGACCCCCTACGCGTTTATCCTGTAAGCCTGTTACAAAACCTGAACACGGAATACCAGCGTCGGTTTTTCGCGTTTATTAAAATTTTATCGCCACGATAAAGCCAGCATTGTCAGTCAGTGAAACCGCGGAGCTATAGCCACCTGAACTGACGAAACTGTCGCTGAATTCCGTCATAACCGGCGGCGTATGGCGATATATAGGTTACAGATCGAATAGGTTCCCGTTCCCCTTGTACCTGCGTAGAAGGAAGAAAGAAAAGATAGAGGGAGACGGAGGGGAAAAAAAATAATAACGTAACCGGTAGCGGAATGAAGGGAAAAAAAAATCGATTTTCCTGTCACTTTGCGACCTTCCACACTTTGAGACTGGTGAAAACCGACCTCTCGAGTTTTACATCCAGCACTCCAGGGTGTGGTAGGTAACGCACAAGGTTGACTACATTCACGCTGGCGCCATTATCTACTCGCTCGAACGAATTGTTCAAGGAACGGGTCTTAAAATTGTCTCCGTTTCACTATCGAAAGGCGAATTCGTATCGGCGAAACGGCGATCTCGGCCGCCGCGGAACTCCTTCGACGATGGTTCTTTCGCGTGTACATTTTCCTCTGTCGTTTAACATTTTATTTTATTGTTAGGAGGGGGGGCAGGAGTCGCGCGTATTCGAGGGACGCAACATCGCGAGAATAACACGAAGGAGAGCGAGAGAATAAAGATTATCTTTGCGGCGTTCGATGGGAATGGATGTTGACATTAGCTGGCAGCGGATGCGTGAAGCCTGGCATTTCCGGTTTGCAGAGTTGTTACGATACGTGCGAATCCAACGGGGACAATCGTCCGGTGGACAAATTTTGTCCAGGGAGAACGGTGAAATTTATTCGGAGCTTAAACGACCGTCGTGAAGTGGCTGAAAGTAATGTCTCCTGTACGATACATATGTAATTTCGTTTCCTTGAAACGTTTGACTTCTTTCAATTTTTTATTGTTTTCTAGCAGTGCGAAGGAATTGATCTTTTTACCTTTAAAAAAATAACTTCGCGCTTGTTTTCAATACTCGTTTTAACTCGCGATAGGTACCGCTTCAACGATTAACCATTAAGCTATTAAATGAATAGTTTTATCTACTGTAACGTCGTTACATTTTTCTTGCTTTAAGATAATTACCATATTATTTTCTTAGTCACCTTCGCTTTAAGTTAATGGGTAAACGAAGTGAATGAAATGCATCGGGAAATTCTACATGTATTGCAATTTTGGGGAAACATGGATGCAATGGTGTGAAAGGAAAATAAATAAAGTTATATGTTTATATAACAGTTTTTCGACCTGTCGAGCCATGCTACATGTAACACACTTTAGAATTGCGACACATTCGCTAAACAAATAACTGTCGTCATATTAGCATCGCTATCATCGGAAATTAGCATGAAAATTCACGTCGCTCTACGTCAGCAAAAGTAATTTAGGGTAACAATCCATTCAAAAAATATTACGTAATCCAATTAGTGCTTAAACTTTCACTTTAAAGTGGACCCCTTATTGAATACCTTTTACGAAAGCGGAAAAAGTACAATCGTGGGCAAAAAAATAAAACCGAGAGCCGCGCTAAACAAAGAGATAATAATAATCACTCGACAGTAATTAATTTAAATTAAAATTTACACTTAGAACAAACGGGGCAACACAAACAAAGAAAAAAGCGATATCTAAAAGTGAGCCATAAAACTTTACAGTCCCCCTCGACTGTAATAAAGTTGTTTTCAATCCAATCGGTATCCAAATATTCAAATCCAATAAAGTGATCCACTCAAATTAGCAAAAACCCGTCCGAGAAAGAAGGGAAATATAGAAAGTTAATATTACAAGCCGATAAACAGAAATACAAAGAATCTACGCTGAACTACAAATCCACGGATGGAAGCTTTCGATCAATTCTAAAATTAACAAAAATACTTTCCTCGCTTGTGTCCGCGAGAAAAGGAGTACAAAATAACCGCTACTCAAACCTCGAAGAAGGGAAAGGAAAAGGCAGAGCAAAAATCTGCGGCAAGTTAAAAAAAAAGGTCGAAGAAGTCATTGGTCTGGAAGAAGGGAACGTTGGGGCGAGGTAAACCAGAAAAGAATGCGGGCCACGGTTTCGCAGTGTCGCGAATCGAGAGGAACGAAGCAGCCGGTGGCCTTGCAATAGCAACGTTGCTGAGATCGATAAAGATCGTGAAATAATTAAACAGCGAGATTCGTGGGATTTATCGCAAACCATCACCTGCTATGCAACTGCGCGTCTGCCAGTGGTGGAATGATATCGTTGATCGATTCTTCTTCGCGTCACGCCCTCAACACCTCGGCGCAAGGCCTCCGAGTCAGCTGAAGCCGATTGATTTCCAACCTAATGCATACGGTGCACAATCGGTTCGCTCGTCGTCGTGTTTCCGCCTGATCGAAACGGATGCGCCGTGAAATGAGAAATATTATCGTCCTCCGAGATGAATCTATCGGGATTGCAGACGGCGAACGGAGCGTGCGAAAAATCGTATCCCTTGGGGGATTTCGTGTTATCGGCGTGTACGTGGAAATCCAGCGGAGTGTTCGACCGGTGAATGAAATAATATGTGGCACTGGAAAGGATCGCGTCGTGTTCTAGTCACTTGTTTTACCGGTTCCTCGTAAAAGTTAATCATAGACTATATTTTTTTAGGGGTCTGTTATTCGATAAGCCGCCGTCGGCACCAGTGTACTTATTAGGCCAATAGTAATTAAGATTCAGTTTTTTTTCAGGATATTGATTACTGGGATATGACGAATATTCTTAGGTTTCTTTTTTTTTTGTTGGTACGGATAGAGTAATTGCTTCTTTTTTCTTTTTTCTTGGAGAATGTTAATGAGTGCTGGTGACTCCGGTGACTACTGGTATTCGAATTCTAGTCTCAAGAATATTGGGCTGTGAAATATTGGATACTTTTTATAGTGCGAGATTGTTTTCCTGAATTTTATTCGCTCCGCTATAATTGCAAGGTATTCGTATTGAAGAAAAAAAAGTGGTAGATTTGGGAGAGGCTTGTGGCTATAAAATGCTATGCATTGTGCAAGAAGCATTTCGCAACACAGTTCAAGGTATAACCTGAGGAAAATCAATTAATCGTTCAAGGATGCTAATTCTATCTCCTATAACCGCCAATTATTTTAAAGGATTTGGAAAAAAGGAGAATGTACGTATGCATATACCTACAGGTTGACATTTTCCATGAAATATCTGGGAAACGCGGACGAATATGAATCGTGCGAGGAAATTGTTACAGAGGGAACACCGCCGGATAAGCGGTTTCGATGGCAAGCTATTAAAAAACAAATTTCCCCTCCTGCAATCTAAAAAATTGGAAAGTATCAATGAAAATTATTTCATTGGCTCCTTGAGTCATTTTTACTTCTTCGTAGATTTGCATCGATATTTTTCACAACGATTCCACGTTACTAAATCCATCTCGATAGTAATACTGGAGTAATCTCAAAGAACCCTCACAATTTCGATATTAATTTTTTTCGTAGTTTTAACACGCGATTCAACATTGTGCTTTCGACGTTTCTCAACGCTAACCAAGTTCCCGTTCATTTTTTTTCTGTCCCTTTTTTCAGCGACGTTTCGAGCTGCTATTACGGTAGCATTAATCCCTTCGACGTTACGAAAAATGCCTGGAGCTGTCGAGTTGGTGGTAAAAGCGTGGCAGTAGTTGGCGAATCGCGAGCGATGCAGCCGGCATAATGTCAAGAGCAACTCGCTATGCCACACTGTGGCCACGTGTGTCCAAGCGCGAGGAGATATTTTGGGACGCGATCGAACGTCCGACATGAACGAATACGGATTCGGTGTAAACAGGTGCCGTTGTGACGAAATCTTACGTCGACTTGCGTTAAACGAACGGGGCCAGTTATCTGCGGCGTTTGAAAAGAAATTCGACGGCCGCGTGTATGGAATGAACCATGTCGTTTCGTAAGGGCAAAAGTTGTAGTCGATTTCATTTTTCTGTGTTATGCGCGTATGCAATGGATGAAAGGGCAGAAATTAATTTCTTGAGGAGATTAAGGGATGATTTGTATCAACTTGGAAGATAATTTTATTCCTTGTTATCCATCGTGACTTCAGAGTTGCGAATGAAATTTCGTTATCATTAATAATACTAGGTACTACCACTACTAATAATAATAATAACGTAATCGGTGGCCAAAGAAGAGGCACGTTCCCCTCATTTGTTATATTACATATGAACGTGCTGCACTTAAATGGCACGTCCCATTTCTTTGTTCCGTTGCAAAATCTGTGCGCATACGTATCCAGCAACGTTACCCGTTCATCACTTTATTTCGACCATATTTATCTACTACTGATTACGTTACGTCAGATATTAATTTTCTGTCAATTAGTGGCACGTGGACTCGATCGAACAATTCCCCTATTTATACAGGCAGTTGTGCGGTAGATAACCGCCGATAACGTCAACTGATAATCTTTAACGACAGTGACAACGATCTTGCATAATGTTTCATCAGCCGCGACGAATTATAGATCGAATTATAGATACACGTGACCGCCTACCGATATGTTTTGTCCACCTGCTGTACACCTCTATTCAAATTTTGATAGAGGTTCAGAGGACAGAGATTCAGAAAAGAACAGAATGGGATACAAGCGTGTTAATCACTCAGTGATGAAAGGAACGCGATAATGATGGGTTGAGAAAATTTTGTACGATATTTCAAGAAGAGACGTTACCGACAATCGATATAAATGGATCGGCCAGGAGATCCACGTAGCAAATTTTGAAGAATTTCTCGTTCCGTTACGGCGGCCGATATTGATTATAATATGTTCGAACGATTATGATCATATTGTTAGGAGACAATGCAGCGGCATGTGTCTGAATCAGTTGGCCCATTCAATGGCAATGACCGACGGACCTTGTAGGGAAGCGGCGAGCCAGAAATTGACAATAAACGTCCATTCACGTAATAACAATGGTGCAATGACAGCCGTACGCGCGATATGTATATGTCACGCAATCGACAACAATGAGTGACACTGATCAATTCGAATCAAACCAGGGCAATCTACGAGATAGACTCGGTGGCCATGTGAAATCATTAACTAATGAGTTTTTCCAGGCGAGGCTAACTAAGAGGTTCTTGTGTTGAAAGCTTCGGGGACAGAAATATGGGGAAAATGAGGAAACGTATATTTAACAGGGAGCTTTTCAAAAAGATATAATACTGTACAAATGAATTGTGTAAAAAAATGGTGTCTCCGAAAGTTTATAAAAGAAACAGTATAGCGACGTATAACGTCGATAATATTATTAGTCGAGCAATATTTCCACAAAATTCCAAAAATTGTAATACCCGCGGGGAGACGTCGCAACGACGTTAAAGCTTCTCATTTCTTTTTTCTTTTACCACCTGTCCGGTTCCCTGTCCAAAAGATTGCTGTTATCAGTTTTGCTTGAAGAATAACGGCGCGCACCGCCTGTTTGTGTTTCCCCAGTAATGATTTTCCAGGCGTGTCAAGCGGGGTGAAAGTATTAACAAGCGCCCTTCGAATTTGGAAAGATAGAGTCTCGTGGCGCTGTATCCGGTCGCGCTATCGGCACAATTTGCACCGCTATGACGTGCTTGCCTTATCGTGTCAGATAAACAGCATTGATTATCAGAGCTCGTAATACGCTGCAACGCGTACATGCCGTACATGCATCGAGTTATTTTCTTTTTCACGGAACGCTTTCCGCCCTTTACTGAGCGGAAATTTCAAAAAACTTTCCAAAGAGAGACGGACATTATCGTTTCTATATTCCCCGTTAATCTCGTGACAGTAACGCTCTTACTTTTACGCGGTAGACAAATCTGACGAACGTTGAAACACCTGGTCGCGCTGTATTTAAGAAATAAGGAAACGAGCACACCCGCGTCCGAATCACAACTTCGCCGCGACCCCGAGTCAAATAATTAATAAACTATCGATAAATGTCAATCAATGTTCGCCGGCGCGCTAAACGATCAAAAGGCCACAGGTTGAAACCACCGCGACAACGATCAACCGCGACAATGGTGGCTAGATGCGACATCAAAATACCCCATAAACAACCACCCGTTTCGTTCAAGATCATACTTCCTGTTTCTTCGGTTTCCACTCCAACGCACCCCCAGCCCATTCAGCCTTCAACCCTACACCCTACTGCGACTAACAGACGCCCCGAGCAACGTTAGCGATGGGGGCAACCGTGTCAGATCTGGGTCAATCGGTTGCCAGGCAACAACTTGCTCGTCTCTTCCCACGCGTCATCTGAAAACCGACGACGTACCGTCGCTCCTTACTGAATAGAAAATAACCTGTAGCTTTTCCCACGGACGTTCGTTCGACGCGATTATCGATCAGATTTTGAATCAATTACGACGCGGACGAGGAACGATTCGCGCGGCGGTCGTGCAACGCATGCACAATTTGCCCCGGGTGCAAACAAACGCTGGCCTAATAAGAAGTAAACGAGCGCGGTTAGATAACGAAGGAAATGGGAAAATTGCCGGCGGAACGCCGAAGGGTTGAAATAGCGGTTTCGGGGAATCAATGGCGAGGCGAGTAGAGTTTTATTGGTATTTCGTACGATAATCGAGGCACTTGATTAGACGGAACGAGTAGCGATATTTGTTACGAGTTTTTGATGGATTTTTGTGAACCTGGGGGATGGGGTTAAATAAGCTGATGCTTGTGGGTGTGTATGCGATAATTGCGGTTATTGCGTAACGATCAATGGAGATCTTCGAGTAGTATTGGAGGAATGATTTTAATGACTCGGGGGAACGGGACGGTAGTTAGTGATAATGAAAATTACGGTTCGAGCGAGGATTGCGTTCCCGAATCGTTGCGAGGGATTGCAAGTGAATCGATTGTTGGTATAGTTCGTTCAATCTTTTGTCCAAAGGTTTGCGTTTATTGTCGCGTTTATTTGGAAAGCGGTAGGACGCGACTCTTCGTCACGTGGACACGTAAAATAAAAATACGACGATTGCAGGCAGTTACCCTGAATAATTATTATCACGTCGCCGCGTTATTTGTGACGAACGAGCTTGTCGATAATACGATAGCATGTCGATATGAATAGAATTCTGAGAGAATTATTTTTACGATACTTCGCGATAGTGTTCTTGTTTTATTTCTTTTTCATAATTTTATCAGCGTTCCGAGATTTCATTGTTCCACCTGCGAAACTTTTCCTCGCAGCGTCTCAATCACGATGCGATACCGCAACTTTTCTCAAACAAATGTACCACTGTTTTAATAACATACTCGATTTCGTACGCGTTTTCGTTACTTATGATAATGGGGTAACAAACTGATTGCAGATAACGCCGGTCTTTGACGCACGGAAGAGGCATTATTGATGATGTATGCCTTCTTACCTGTTGACTTATCCAAACGACGCAACACCGCTCATTACTGTTTCACTCTTAACAACTTTATTGTTATGCATACCTGAATGCTACCAAGTACGCATTCAAGTAACACGGAAAGTTTCCACGATACGACTTCTTACTACTTGCCTCGTACAATTTGAAACGCGTGGAATCCGGACGAACGACGCTAGTCTCTACTAACGCGTTTCGATTAATATTTAATCCGTATAAATTGATTACGCTCGGGCTGTATCCGCGTTAAATAGCTTCCACGACAGCGATTGTCATAGGCCGTGACATTTCCCCATTCATTTCGAGGCACTGTAACAATCGCAAATTAAAACGAAACACCCCGCGTAGTGTCGGAGAGAATATAGTCGCGCAATTTATTATCATGTTTTTAACACGATTATTACTCGTGATGATCGGAGATAGTTATCCACGAATAATTGTCTAAATGAATGAAATTGTTTGCAAGGGGCCACGATCGAAGTAAACGCGTGAAATACAACCATTTAGAGATTGAAGCTGCTAAATCCTACGCAACACAGGCACAAACTGCCGACCAAAAGAGAGCGAAACGCTTCGAGGCTATACAAATCGGCATGCCGCAAAGACAATGTATCCCCAGATCAATGTTACACCGGGAACAATCAGTCCGGGTTACAGAAACCTGGCGCCCATTATACGCTGTCCGCGTGGGTGCAACGCGAGATCCTGTGGGTGTCCACTCCACCCACGCTTGTGAGCGTGCACTCCAGGTGTATACGTGTATGAAAATCGGGTTGGTGGTTAGCAGCGTGTCATTAGCCTGTCATGGTCGACGAGACGGTACGAGACGAAACGAGACGAAACCAGACGAGACGAGACGGGACGAAACCCGACGCGACAAGCGGCGTCTCCCTGATTTCATTTGGAGTCCACGGTCTGGATCAATTTGCGCTGACTCGGACGTAGGAGTGGAGCAGTAGAGACAAGAGAAACAGCGATCAATATGGGACAACGTGGATGATTTACGATCGAAATATTGTTGCAACGCGGCAGAGAATCCCAGAGGAAGAAATTCGATGGGATTCTAATCTCTGTCGCAGGAGGAAGTGCAGACGAATTGATGCAATTCATTTGATGTCGCAGCATCTGGGAATTTGACAGGCCTTTCGATTTTTCGTGCTTGGCAAAAATCATTCGCACTTAGTGAAACGTTGCACGACTGAGGTTGTGAAATTTATTAAGAAATTAATTAACGAATTGTTTCGATTACTAATAATGGGAAATAAGGATGTGGAAATAATGGGAAATATTACGTACGTTTGAAATAGAAGATCATTTAAATAATATTAATCATGCTATGAATTGATAAATCATCAATTATATGTATCTAAAAGGTACACTATATTAAAGTGCCTATTTCTATCTTGTAACACATCTGCCTTCAATAACACCATTCTACTCTACAAAAGTATGCACAATCATGCTCGCCCATCGATAATGGAAGATAGCTTGGGTCTCGGTTTATTAAACAGCACTAGGAATAAGACTGAAACGAAATGGAAGTAATCTTTCCAAGTGTACACTGAAGGACGATTCAGCGCGGTAAGTACCTTTCGAAACTACTTATCGACTATGTCATAATGACTCGCGTAGGTGGTTGAAGTTCAAAGTTCCCGTTCGCGAAGCCTTTGACCTTATCGGCCGGTTAAGAATTAGACCGTTGCACTTAGTACCTGGTATTTCGTTCCCAAATTTTATTATAATTTCCGCGGAAGCGTTATCCGTTTTACAGTACGGCGATAAATCAAGTGTGCAAAGAGGACGCGTTGATTGTTCGTTTGCCAACTTTTACGACTATTTCTTTTTCCGATATAAATTTCTGGCAGTGTAATTCCCCGACCGTGTACGACGTTCCACTATTATTCATTGTCTCGTTGATAGCTTCATTTGAACCGTTCTTGTGTGCGCGATAAGCTATTCGTCGGACTCTCGATAGGTGCAACATTACCGCCGATTATGACGTGAAGTTATGTACGTTGAAAGTAACGACGCGAATGTGATACGAGGTTCATGATATACAGGTTTAGTAACATGTGGAGTGAAGGAAGGAGAACTTTAAATGACAATGCTGTAGCTGCTTTGAAAGTGGAATTGTTGGAACGGGTTATTTTTCACGGGGAAACTGGAAATGTGTTGGAGTTGTATTAAACGTTCACGATCTGAAGGAAAGTGAATAGACAGGCGTAAAGATTTCTATTCGACGTCTATTAGGAAATTTACTGAGTACAAAAGAAAATAACGAAGATGAAATTTGGTACAACGGAGGCTGAATTTATTGAAAAATAGAATCAAAGATATTTTATGACAGGAGTGAATAGTGCCGGGAGCCATTGGTTTATAAATCTTTGAAATGAAATATCTTGCCGACAAAAAGAGAAAAGGTCAAAGAGGGAATAAAGAACGAAAAGGAAAAAGGAAAATGTGATTGGCGACAGGTGTTACAATGAGGAGCGTGAGGTAAGCCGTCAATATTTAGCCGGTGATACGGCTGATAATCGCGAGTTTCTTTCAATAAGCTAAGGTTAATCGTCGAACATCGGCGTCCACAGTTGGTTTTGCGCGTACTGTCGACCACGATGTCCTTCTCTGCAATCTAGTCACTAGTGGTCAAGTACCGACCGCTTCCGGGCCTCTTTCTCTACTGACGAAAACAAACACGTGTAATATATTCGTCTTGACAAAATAAAGATATTTGTCGAGATACCGATATTGATGTTGGTTGTACTAATGATTCTACTGGTGGGGGGGGGGATGATAAATTGCACAAATTGATAAGATTCGAGATGTGAAAGAGGTAGCACGATTATTTTTAAGAGGTAACGAAGAAACGCTTCGACAATACGCAAATGTTTCTCCGCGAATAATTAAAATCATTGAATCAATTCAATTGCAACCAAATGCGCAAGCTCGAACAAT
Source organism: Nomada fucata (assembly GCA_948146005.1). Classification (NCBI taxonomy): domain Eukaryota; kingdom Metazoa; phylum Arthropoda; class Insecta; order Hymenoptera; family Apidae; genus Nomada; species Nomada fucata. The sequence continues at coordinate 5,108,637 of OX411282.1, forward strand.
CGCAAGGGCTTCTGAAAACAAATTCATCGAAGTGGCAGGGAACATTGTTATTAAATTAAACGATAAATCTATTTAAAGACGAACACTTCCCTAGAGATTACGAATGCGTGCGACAATTAACAGAGTGTTCACTGATACAATTGTAATTTCGTAGACAGAGATATAAAGCACTACCCTACATTCGATGTACATAATATACAATGTACGTACGTAAGCACATACGATACTTCGCGAAGATTAACGTACTTCTACTTATACGTATTTAGAAACGAATTTCGCCAGCTGACTCCTCGTTGGTCTCTGCTCACGAGAATATTGATAGACGACGTTTGCCTGGCAAACAGAAACTAACGCAAGTTAAACAGAAATTGCCACGAGGAATCGTGGATAGCACGCGAAATTCTCTGTAATTGCAATTTTGACTGTCTGCAACCAAGTTCTGGTAAGTCCCTGTTATTGCTATTGTGCGAAGCTTTATACGAATGCGATTCTTTTTCCTTTTCATTTACCAATTTCGAGAGAGTATACGAAGTCGAGAAGTGCATGTTTAAATTAAATGCATACATAGTTGCACAATTGTGAGTGTCAAGCGTGAGTTAGATAAGCGACATCCGGTCGACCAAGAGGAAAAGAAATCGGCGAAAGAAAAGACTATGAAATATATCAGTGTCTTCTAGTCAGTATTGCTGACCGATTTCCTTGCCGTGAAACAATTCTGCGATTCTGATTAAAGAATCGTCGAGTTACCTGGTATTTAATCAATATCTGCGACCGATCGAATGCGAACGATACCTAATTTCGATTGCACGTGTGACCGATTTTTCAAATACTTTTTATTCAAATATAGGTTTTGCTTCATTTATAAATATTACCTATCAGGTTCCCGTTTTTTATAGGATTCGCTGTAAAATGTATAAAATATAAAATAACAATTTATCATATTTGTAAGTTCGCGATATCCATAAATGTTTGCGCAGAAAGTGGATCGATGAATTTCGTATTCCAGATATTATACGACGGCTGTTGAATGTATACATATATTTCATGTCGAATTGAAGAATCGTGCGACGAACCATACGAAAAATCAGAATATTCAATGAACAGTAAACTCGTAATTCGTCCACCTATTGAAATCGTTCAAAGGTCTCGGTAGAATGGTCGATAGCGTCGATAGCGACACGATTTTTATCACAGACGAGTTGTGACCCGTGAGTGAGCACGATAAGCGAAAGAAAATGTTTCATCGATGCTGTCGATGAAGTAGCACGAGGCAACTATGGCAAGTTTAACACCCCGACCTTCGTTCGCGGAAAAATCATGAAATATGAATCATTTTGGCAAGTAGTACAGATGTAATGGATGTAACGGATGTGGAGAAAAAGTGGATCGTGCGTTAATTATGGAATCGAGATTAGACACAAATGCTGCGCAAGCTGTTTCGAAAGTGGGTGTTGCTAAAAATTGTGGAAAATAAATCACACAACTCAATGAAAAGATATGCCAAAGTGCGCATCTGAATAATAATTTTGCTCGCTTCGTTCCAAAGATGTCCCAGAATTTGTTAGAAAAGAAATAGCAATCTCCCCACTTATCTGCGCAGACGAAGATCGGTAGGATCCGAAGCGTCCACAGATTATTGATTAAATCGTGAATGTCGTCACAAATCATATGTATATATACATAACTACATAGAAAGAGGTTGGATACGATTCTATTAGAGGGCGTGGTGGTAAATAAAACTAAAATTGCGTTGAATGAAATTTCATGGACACATTTGAGCGGAATGTCACGGCGAAAAGGGAAAGAAATGGTATTCGTAATGACGCGAAATTGGGTCGCACGTTCCCGTCAAGGCGATCAGAAGACAGGGGAGACACCAAATTTCGTCACTGAGATCATGTTCGCAACCCTGGAACGAGAAAAGGGCGTTAACAGTTCTCGTTTTATCCTCCCGCGAGAGATCTATATTTAATTTCCCTCTCGCGATCTGTCTATTTATACATTCACGTTAGAAGAGTGAATCTTTGTACCCGAGGAAGCTGAGAAAGTCAAGGACTACCATTGCTGTTAATCAAACCCGTTGTAATTGGAATTACCAGTTGGAAGAATCTGTGTAATTAAATACTTCATTATGGACGGGGGAAGAACTGATCGATTGGCTATAATCTCGAGAAGGTGATAATTATATTACGTATTAAAATTACCTATTAACACTATTGAAAGGATAATTTTCTCGGATGCAACGTTTACGCCTAGATATGGTTACAATATATTTTCAGATTATGCATGCAAACATTATGCATATTTTGATATTTGCATTCACTATTACCTATCGAAATCGAAATGTTATCTTGCGTCGTGATAGGATCGCTAAGAGATCCTATGCAATCGTGAAAGTATTATACACGAGCGAGTCTCGGTTATCCGACAAGCAGTCGCGTAACATCGAATGCAGGTGATTTAAATCTTCACTTTGCATGGTGACCGAAGATAGGTAGTCTTAAATATGATTGATCGCATCTAAGCGAACACGTGTGAAACATAAATAATATATAACTAATTAGTACCATATAATTTCTTAACTCTGCAATATACAATAGCATCATTTTAGAAAGAGGCTGCGAATTGACATTGAAAACATTTCTTTCGTTTCTACTTGGACATCATACAAATCTAAAGGAAACGTATCTATCCTTCAGAACTCATTGTAATCTTATCAATTTCCTTTTGCACATCACGTTCTCGTCCATTTTTCAATTTTTGTTTGCCGTGTTTGAATACAACGTGCTCTTAATCAAAATTACGTACAAGGTCCGAAACATGTAATGAAGCTCAAGGACCGCGGCAGGATTAAAAATATCCCCCCCGACACAGACAAAGCTGAAATTCATGCCACAGATACTAAAATTCCTGTTGATTTTATTTATACGGCCATATACATCAGCGGTCAATTATGCGCGAGGCACGTTTCAATCTGGCTTACACGTTTCACAATCGATAAGCATGATAATGAAATTCCAAAATCGAGGGTTAACGCGATGCAAAAAATACAAATACTCGATAAACCCCTGGTAATCAAAGCGACCACTTATTTTTGTATTCCTAATACTTTATATAATTCCGTTAACGAAGTGATATTACAACGAATTTTATACGTGTTATTGGGTTGTGTGCTTACAGACGATATTTAAAAGACTTGTGGTCGCCAAACGTATTTCGTATTCGATAGGTGTAAAAGTTTGTGTGCGTGTTGAGGCACGAGGGTAACTGAACTACGTTGGCAACAAGTGTCAGTCATAGGCGTGGGGAGGTATAGAGACAGAAGGGCGGTTTCTCTTTCGCAGCCGGAGTCACCCTTATCACTGACACCGCTCTTACGTCTCCCCGTCGAGAACCAATCGACATCGACACGACTTTTTATCGAGTTTCCTGGAAACGAACGTGTACCATCTACCTCGACCGTTCTGAAAACGCGTATCGAAACCTTGAAGATCTATTTTTTTTTTTAGATTGCGGATCGTCTACAAGAGATATCCTATTCAACTGGGAAATACGTGTCGAGCTTTTCTTTAGCATTCTAACCAGGAGTTATGCCTTCGAGGAAGCACCAGACTTTCAGCTGGGCGGGCGATCATTGAATCGGCATTACCATTTAACTAGCTATTTTGATCAAGGTGACGAAATTTTGTCGTATTTTATTCACTCGTTAATTATGCAGCTGTTAAAAATTGTAGGTGAAAAATGTGTTCTGTACAGTAATTGGACGAAGACCTTCTTTCTCCTATCGATAAATCAATTCCGATGAAACTACGATACTCCTATTGCCACCTTTTGACTAACGTCACAAACCACTGACGAAACCTACGCCTGTGCGCGTACAATGCTGCCCTGTAATTATCCTCAATTAGCCCTACTGTGCGTTCTGTAATCCACGTGGGACGCGCTGGTCCACGGATCCGGTTAAAGGGATTAAAATCGTAGTTCGATCCTTTTCGAATAAATGGACGAAAACGGAGGCGATTCAACGCGTTAAAAATGTTTGCACCGAATTATCAGATCGTTGATTGCAACGGGAATAACAATTCGAAAGAAGTTCCAATTATCTGAAAACGCGAAACATTTGATACTCCAGATAACAAGCATTGCAAATTTAAATATCAATTTTACGATAACATTCGCATGCCGCAAACGAGAATATTTGCGGAACGTTATTCCTCAGGATTTACGGATTCGCTTTCGATTACGAAAAGTAATTTCGTTCACGAAATTGTCTACACTGAACAACTTTCTACCGAAAGAAAGAGTCAGTTCTCCGTTAACGCATTCGCTCAAAGCGAATGTAACGCAACGAAATACATTCTATTAATAATCGCAATGAAATTAAAGTGAAGTATCATGTTTATTCGAGTAATACGAGCGGTCTTATCGCCCACCTATTTATTACGCTGCTCGGGCACACCGATAACCGATTTGAATAAGAATGTATCAATTTAATTACGCTTGTTTTGCCGTAATTTTCTTGCGCACGAACTTCACCTCGTGTATCGTGCATCGTGCATCACGTGCTTATCGATGAGCTAATTGTTCCGAACGGTTTAATTAGCTCCTGCTCGGTGAACTCTCTCGTTCTTATCCGCCGGGGGTTACGATAATTTATCTACAAGAGACGATTGCCGGGATGAGGAATTGTCGTATCTGACGCCATTTTTCACGAAACGCCGCGACGTCCCTTTACATCGAGGTGAACAAACTTCATGAATCGACCAGTGCGTGACACTATTATTAACGCGTGAAATTCACGTAATTGCACGGTTATCTTTACAAATGATTTTCAACCGATTGCGAGACTGACCCCTCGCGGTGTTCCGCTGGACGGTCGAATATTGAACATAGACAAATTGGGGCGGTGAATTGAAATAAATGTGGATCAATTGGGACAGGGGTGCGTAATTTAAGTAGCGTCATGGAAACGTAATTTCGCAGCACTGCATTCGTTTCAATTAAATTCACCTGAAATTGGATTCTATGTGTCTACCTGTTGAAAATTAGCAATTTACACGATTCAATAAAGAAAGTGCTTAACGCGATACATATTGCAATGTGAATGAAACATTTGTTTCACAATCACGAAAAGATGGAATACTGAAAGTTTAATTAGTATTATGTTTAATGCGATATTAATTTGTCTGTAGAGATGTTGTATTAATAGTCATAAATTAGCAATATTTTTTACGACTGGAAATGGAATCATTTTTTAAGCGGATTAAAAGCTTGAATTAAAACTATCCAAATGATTAACTAATCTTGCAATAAACTGCTGTGCAAATCTCCAATAGAATTTATCAAATGTACCAATTACAATAATAAAATTTACAAACGTGTAAACTGCTGTATGAGGGGGAAGGCAAGAATTAATTCTTACTTGTACCGTAGCTATTTTCGATCGACGACCACTGGTTCATGGTTTTCACTTACCTGGAAAAAAAAGGGAGAACAAAATTAATTATGATACACATATAGAGCTATATGGATTGTACTGATACGATTCGGTGCAACTCTCTGAACTCTGACAATGTTCAATCAATTCTTTTCTCGATCAATTTCCCTCGTAACCGATACAACTAATGAATTGTACGACAAGTGTTTCACGTAATAAAATTTTATTACGTCAAATGACGGTTACTCGAGTACTTTAATCGTTTTATATAATTCATTCAGCATCCCACATCGTTCCACCGTTTTATCATTGATAAATTATCGTATTTATCTTTCCTGAACGAAAAGCATGTGCCTCTATGTCCAATAGGCATTACGAAATAACGTCAACGTGGGCATATTAGTTTCTCGCAATCACTTTATCAGACGTACGCGATGAATCATGAAAAAATCAGGCATCGGAACGTAGTTAGACAAGAAAGATCATTTACATATCCTATTTTGCGATGCAAGACCGTATTGTTGCGTTCAATAATTTTAACAAAATGTATACCGAGCAGCAGCAGAAAAAATTAATAAAATTAATGTCAATCGGAACCGATTATACACCGGTGCAACAAGTTTAATAATAATCAGCAAATTAACGGCAGAACCGTTTGTACAAATCTTTTGCATCTCTCGTTTATCGCGAGACGAGGCAACATGTACGGCGGTTTATTGGATACGATTGTCCGCGCTGAATAATCGAAATTAATGAAAATGTTATTTCCTGAATGGGCAGAATTGGCTTATCGTTAAACGTTTAATAACAGCCCGATATTCTCCATTGCCCCGTTTACCTCCGCGCCGCACAATTATTATATTCCATTAATTAGCTTGTTCGCTTGCATTCTTGCATCATGCTGTGCCGTATCGTTCTCTATCGGACGAATTTATCGTGCCACAAAGTCAATGGGTTCATTTTTAAGCAAACAGAATCGACCGCTAAACACTTCTGTTGAAACCGATTAATCTCTGTACGAAAAAATCACGAGATACTGAAACCCGCGAAAATCACGCCTACGATTAATTACATCCAGACCGCCATTCGAATCGACCGCAGCGAAAAATTCAATTACCCTGATCTTCTTGTTTCTCGAACATTAACGAGCGCGCAATATCGAGAAGCACAATACTGCAGACAGCCGCTTACAATGAATCTCGCACAGATTGTACCCTATGAAGCATCGTGTGTACCACGGTATCGACTTCTCTCATTAATAAAAGAATGATGTTAATTAGTTTATTATTTTCGACCAAAATACTCGTTACAATTCATTCACGGCTTGCAGCGTGACCGACAGCGCGTTCAGAAAACAATAGCGTAATCGATAAACCCGCAAAGCCTATCCCTATCCGCAAACGAAAGGATTTTCGACGCTAAATATCCATCGTCAACGTTACTCGAAAAGCTGGAACACCCCAGTCACGTATACCACCAACGATCTGTTCGGCTCGATCGTTATTCCTACGAAGTCACCCAGTGCTTCGTAACTGATCATCGCCGAATCCGCATACGTTGCAACAAACCGGAAGCGTGTTGCATGCACGCGCGCAATAACCATAAGTAAAACCGGCGGACAAAAAGACGGAAGAAAGGGACACGCGAAACAAATGAAACAAAAATAACGAAAACAAACGTGAAACTGATTTTTTCCGTCATTGTTGTCGGGTTTTACGGGCGAATTTTTCGCAACGAGACGACCGTGGCCCGTTCCATTCCCTGCAATTCGCGTACACAGAACGAATGCCGTGCAATCGGGATCGTCTCGAGCGTTTATCGTCCGAGTCGATGCGTGTGCTCGCAAACAACCGCGTACTCATCTCGTCGCTAATTCGGTGAAAAATATTTGTCGGTTCTTCAGATAGGCCGTTTTCGGATGAAAAAAAAAAAAAAGAGAAAAGAATAATCCACGAGACGATCGCGTGAGCTCTTTCTCCTTCTTTGTTTTTCCCTTACATTCGCGACGACGTGCGTATAATTATTGCGACATGGAGTGCCGCCGGGTCCCAATTACGAAACCGTACTAGCCAAAGCTTCGGCTGTGAAAGTTCCAGAAAATCTGCAACCGTTTCTTTCGATTTCCGACTGCGGATTCGCGACTTCAGGTATGGATCGATGACAACGAGAGGGAAAAAAAAGCGAAAAAAGAAGGAACCTGTCGTTGTGTGCGTTGACTTATCGGTCCAACGAGCGCACGCGGACGCCAAGTTGCGCAAGCGAGCGGGGGACAAGCAAAGTTATTCCGTTCAATGGTCAATTTGTCGAACGTGCATGCGTTCATAGCGCCCCCTCTGCAGCTACGTATACGCCTCTATTTGGTGCGAATCTTGAAAAGGGCCGCGATAACGACGGGATTTTCGATTTAACCGCTCAATCGACTTTGTCGTCTGTTGCTGGACAGCTCGGAGCGAACGGACGGCCGCCCGAGATCGACTCCAATCGATCACGTTAAGAGACGAGATTACTGCAATCGCGTGAAAATTCATGCCGGGGAGATAAAGTCGACGTACATTTCGTAATCCTTGATTTATCGTCAACGAGTTTTCCTAGTTATGGTTGAAAGAAAAAGAAATTTAATTGTTTCTACAGTAACGATGCTGGAAATGGTTGGATTTCCGAATGAGAGGGATAGATTAAATGAAACGGTATTAGCCGTCCCGACGATCGATTTTATTTTCGATTTCACGTAGTTTCAGTGTTTGTTTCTTTTTAACGGACGATTCTCTCGCCTTAGCGAAGGGGCATTTTGTTATTATGTGCTTGGAAGCGCGGTCAGGTAAAGTGAACTTTTAAAATTGATAAATTGTACAAGGTGGATTAAAGTGAATGTGTGGCAAATCGCTATGTTAGTTGGCTCGTTGGGGTCATGGTGAGACAAAGTTACACTGAATCGTGTAGATTTAATTAGTCCAGTTTTCAGTGATACGGGCTTAATCTTTTTGTTACATTAATTCTCGTGCAGTGAGATTCAATTGAACCGTGATAAAGCTAAGACTAAATTCTGCCGGTCTGCATTCGGTTGAAAGCAACGTGTGAACAATAACAGCCCCCTTCATTGACGGCAAGTAATCTCGCATTGCAGAGAAGCGATGCGCGCTGTCAAAATTTGTGCATCACATTAAGTTATACGTACGTAATGAAACCATGTAACGAATATACGGTATAACAAAACCTCGCTGAGAAATTAAATCATACCTTGCCATCTCAACTTTGAATTTCATTCTGCATTGTTCGTTGCACTTACAAACTATACCATTCTCTTTACTTTCGACTAAAACGGATAAAACGGGAAGAATTAAATCGAAAATCTATGTCACGCATATATCAATAATTTATTGATCCGAGACTCGATGAAAAATTAAATCCAAAAATTGATTTGAAAAATCACCGACGTTGTCCTCGAAATGAATAACGACAGCCGAGAATATCTCGATTGTCAAGATCAAACACCAGTGTAACCTCGTGGGTATTCCCATTAGTTCCCATGGAATCTAAGTAACCGACCAAGGAAGTAATTAGCCAAGCAAGACACAGGATCCTTCGTGGGTCCCTTTAGCGGGGGAGATGGAGCACAATTAGCCGCGTCTAAACAGGTTTCATTTTTTTGCTTTCGTTAGGCGCTTGTTTCACGGCTGGTAGCGTCCGACCTCAGCCAGGTAGCCGGTGTTTGCTCGCACTGTGATACTTTTGTCCGGCGAACCTTTGAATCTGTCCACCGTGGCAAAAGAGACAGAGAGGGAGAGAGAGAGAGAGAGCGCGAAGAGGGGTGAGAAAGAGGGAAAAACCGAGGGAAAGAGGGAGAGAGAAGGAAAAAAAAAGGGAAAACGAAGCACAGAGCGAAAGAGAGTTGAAACCAGGCCTGTGCACCAATCCCAGCAGATAATTCTCAAAGCATATTATACGAAATATCAAGGCCTTGCCTTTCTACGGTTAACGTGCGCGTTTGAGTAAGCGCGCCACTGCACGTGAACAAACCGCACGCAAATGGAACGACGAGTGCACGAGCGTGCAACGGCTGCCTGCGGTAAAACGATTTACACGCCCACGACGGCAGAGCGACGAATTTTCCAGATTAATTGCTATAAAAGGTGTATCGAAGCATATGTGAGTGAATATTTTCAGTCAGATTGAAATCGCGTTGTCGAACGGAAAAAGAAAGAAAAAATCGATCTCCACGCGGCCGTGCAGGGTGCGGGGCGATCGTTTTATTTTTTAGTTTTACCTGGTGTTCTAAATGAGTAATTGTGCACTTCGTATATTTAACGGTAAGAGCAGGAGGGGGACGAAGGGGAGGTACGTTGGGAAATCTGGTAATTGACTACGAGCCTTACGAACGGCTAGCAGGAGACACGGAATGTCGGTAATTTAGTGAATCGTAAATTAATTTGGCAACAGTGATGTTAATTTATTATCAATTTAGTTGTATCGCTTCTTTATTACCATCGCTGTGCCCAGGGGGATCAACCGTAACTAATTGGACTGCGACCAGTAACAGTGGAATTTCGGATGAATTCAATTTCGGCTAGGTTCATGTCGAACTTGAGTTTGAGAAATATCTGACTCTGATTTTGAGTGGTACGAATGTGTGTTCTTGCGAAAAAGTATATCGCCTCGTTCGAATCGTTTAGGAATGAAGAGCAGGCATGGTTCCATACTTTGTTACAGGAGAAATGGGGGAAAGGAAGAAAATTGTATTTCAGGTTGAGTTATGGGTACGGTTCTGTAAAACGAGGAAATTGCTCTAAACATGTAAACATGCGATTAAGATAAATTATATTTAAACTTGTGTGTGTGTGAGTTTCAAAATAAAGAAAAAAAAAAGTGCGGGCGGTTATGACATTAACGACAGCGTAAAAATTTATTGCAAAAATGTTCGGTAACGGGGAACGTTGTAGGAAAATAATGCGACAAGGAGTATCGGGTGCGATAAAGCTATATTTGTAAAAATACTTATCGACAACACGACGCGAATAATTTTCTTAATGGAATTTCTCTTTCTACGTTGGCGCTACGAAAAAATAAAATTAACAGCAGAAAGATTCGTGGATCTCAGTAAACTATATTCCCGCAGACCGTCTACTCTTGATTATAAAAATAACATTTAATTAATAGTGTCAATAAAAAATTTTAATTCATTGGCACCAGAGAATTTAAAATACATTATCCTCAATCCATATTCTGAAGAAACATTTTAATAAATATTGTTACAGTTGAAAATCAAGATTGCCAATAGTAAAATTGCTATTACACCGTATTAATAAATGTTGCTGCTGTCTAATCTAACTAATACAGAACATTTTTCAACATTGCAGAAAATGCACTATGTAAATCGTACAGAAGTCACGGTAAAGAAGATCACGATATAATATTTTTCGGTCATTCTCCACTCTGCCCGTAAAAGCTCCGGCGATTTATCTCCATAGAAATGTCGCGGATAACAACGCACGATTTTTAAAACATTTCACGCCGACTTGCCACTTCGCTGGACTTTTTACCAACGACGGAGTTTCTAAATTAATACGTAAGCGACGAGTAACGAAAACGATTACGAGCGATGTAAATTCGAATGTCACTTGCATTTCAACCATCAAGATTGCTTTCTACGGTTCCTCGTTGTCTCCTCGTCTTCCCGTTTAATTCGTTTCGTTTCGTTTTACAGCGGGCACAACAGAATAACTTAGAAGTGTATCGTCTCAGAACGATCAGAACATTAGAACAACAGTACACAATAGCACGCTTGCACGAAACAAACAGACGGATCGGAAAATACTACCAGTAATACACCAGATAAGTAGCGGACCGTGAATATCGAGTTTATCGAATCATAGCCGCGGTTGGCGATCATTGTCGAAGTTTAAAGTAGGAATCGATGAGCTTTCTTTCTCTTCCATCAATTTTTCACCCATTACCTTCGAACAGGGACTTGATAGTTCGTGGTTAAAATACCCGCGATAATGCCTTGCATTATCGGAATAATTGTTTTTTCCATCGGCGATGTTTTCCGAAGGAAGTTAACCGATTATCGCGCTGAAAATCGAATCTTTAACCCACGTTCGAGTGACGCTGCTCCTCGGAGCTTTTTTTTCAAACACGATTACGCAATGTTCAAAGGAAATTTGTATAAATCGAATTATCGATCGTGCTCGGTGTGGCAAATTCATTTGGTAAATGTTGTGCAAAATATTCTCTTGAATTCGAAACGAGGGTACTAAAGATACCGAGAAACTTAGAGACAACGAGAGAAAGTTCACAAACGTGGGAAGTTCCAATGCTATAATTTGTGCATCCGCTAAAATTAAATAAATTAACCGTTCCTGGAAGGCCATGTACGCAAACTGTTTTCGAAAGCAATTAACGGTTCGGAGAAATCTGTTTGGCCTGACTAATACAATACTTGAAAACGTATTTGATTTGGGAAGCCTAAGTGGTCAACGATCGACAGAGATTCGTAGATATAACCGTGATAATATCTGAACATTTTCAGCTCGGAATTGTGAAACTGAAATCTTCAATAAACGTAATAGCCCAAAACAATTTGAAGAACGTAACGCGTGAATATTATTATAATAAATCATGATCAGATTTTTAAAGCAATTCGGTTAACTTAGATCGTCCCTGGTACAAAGCATGGAATCTTATCAGGCAGATATCACATTTAATAAAATTTGGGAAAAATCTTCAAAATATAGATACGTAATGTCCCCGAAATAGCAAAGCATCATATGTGCTCTGCAATTCAAGGGGTTCAATTATCAAGAAGACTTTCTTAGAGCGTTGCCAAAAAATAATTGAGGAGCTCGATCGCGGCCTCGCTTCTTTTCTCGACAGTTCTCCCCGTTTTCGTCCTGCGGTGTTGTCTATTTCAAAACCCGTCTCGCGAAAAAAATCATCTGCGATTGCCCAACCAGATCCGCGTGGCCTTTCACGAGCTGCCACGTGTGAGCTCGATGATGAATCCAACGGATGCTGGAAATCTTCGACGCCCAACGCTTCGATCTACCAGCCTTCCAGTCAAGCTAAGCATGTTCAGACCGACGAGAAGAGATCGCAAACTGGAACTATATTCAATTACTACAAAATATTTTTGACAAATACGTATCAGTGTTTTGCTCATTTTCTCGTACACAAATACCAACTTTAGGACACGACACTTGAGGGGAACTGAATTCTCGATAAGCACACCTCTGAAATCAGCCATTTCTATACTAATCCCACGCTCACACATACTACTTAAAAACTGAACAACCACAGTATTTTTTCGCCCCGGCTTCGTATCTATCGTACGCAGACCGAACGACAGAAACACCAAAGTTACATAGGTGTGCCAATGATAATAATAACGCCATATCAATAGCCAGTGACTTGATTTTCGAGTGAATCGAGCACAGCTGAAGCGTACTGGCGAGTCCACATTTATATTTTTCCACCTTTTCGCGTGCAGTCAACCTCGATTTACGTAGCGTGATCACTCTCGATATCACCGTGCTGTTATCTCACCGCGATATCAGATTAACGTGGACTCTGCGGGTGCTCGAAACGAACGCCAGCTTACATAACACCGCGGAGCACCGAGAGGAGTGAACGCGACTTTCTTGCGTCCACATTTACGCGCGACACCGCGTGCACAAACCCGTGTGGATGATTGGGGGGCTTCGATGAAAGGGACACGCGGAATTCTGCATGGTATTTCGCCGTCGAGTGCCCGCGGGCGCGTAACGAGCACCGTTGCTTCGACGTTTCCATTCTTGGACGGATGGATTCACTGTATTCGATCAAAAGGTCCCCGCACGATATTTTAGAGAGAATCGAGCAGAGCCGAGCGATTCTTTTCGGGACTGTACGTGCTTTGCATCCGCGAAGAACATCACTGGCATCGAAATTACGATTTCTGCTTTGGAAATTCGTCCATTGACGATATCGAAATAATTTCGTTCGCTTTCGTCGATACGTTTGTTGAAATAGAAAGTTGAGAACAAAACAGATCTGCTTGGTCGATAGTGGCGAGTAGAGGATGGTCCGAGATAGCAAATTAAAAATGTGAAAGTACGAGAACGGTTTATCCTGTGGCGTAAAGCTCTCATTTTTCTATGCTCCCCTTTCATTACACGACAGTAATTCTACGGGGCGATAGTGCCTATTCGAGGGTTGAGGAAATATAGAATTTTGAACGAGGCTGATCAATCGACCGAGGTGCTAGTAGTTCTCCGAGTGGTATAAACTTTAATTCGTTCCACGGGGCGGCTGATCAGATTCGGTCTGACCTTTGTTTCGCCGGCCGTGATTAAATGGATTTTAATTGAACAGCGATAAGCTGGCGATAAGGCGATTATTATTGAATTCACGCAACGTAATACAAAGTTTACCTTCTCTGCCGAGAAACGAACCGCGTAACGTAGAGACTGTTAAATAAAATATGTGAAGAATCGATGCGCCTGATAGCTTATTCAGTTATAGAAAACAGTGGGTTGCACCAGTAGGAAATACTTTACCCAAGTCTCTATGTTAATTGCGGGCCTAAATTTTTGACGAGCCTACCAAGCCAGGCAAGGCAAGCTGACATTATGGTTCACTATGAATCGTTCTCGAGACCTTGATCCACAAATAGCAACGTGCCGGTAATAATATACCTCGAAAACCAAAGATCTCTGTTATTCGTACGTAATATCAAACGATTGCAAAAAGAAAGAAGGAGGGTAAAAAAAAGGGACAAATTAATCGATGAAATGTATACGAAGATAAGCACCGGTACAGCATTATCAAATTGTGCACAATTAATCATTAAATGCACAATCATTGACTAATCGATTAAAGTCAAAAATCAATCGATCGCGTTCGCGAATCGTATGATCTCGAATATAACTTTACGTATTCAACGTTGGGTTTGCAAAATCAACTGTTCGATATAATTGTTCTCAGAAGCCATCGACGAAAATCTCTTTGTACTTCGAAACGTATTAGCTCCTCGCAATCGATTAATAATTCATCGCCGTCGGAGTACGTATACGTAATATGTACTATTAGACCGTTTATTAAACTACGAACGGAGCCATGCGCAGGATTGATAATGTATAATTTTCAAAGTTAGAACAAATTTGCACAAAAAAGAGAAAAGAGACGGCAAACACCGAATAAAATTTGTCCGGGCGTTGAACAGGTGTTTCAGATTCGCGAATTAATTTGCAGAGGTGTAATGCTTAAAGGAATCGCGAAACGAACGATTTGCGCTTGTGCCCCGATAATTTCTCATTCGTCGAACCACTGGTTGGATTGTGCACGTTTCAACGTAATAAGACAGAAACTGATTACTGCTATAGTTTCGGTGAAAAATAAATGGAAGAGATATCGATATCTTTGGATACCATAAATCATGTGCACTTTGTTTCGCAGTCTTTTTCTACTTTCTTCGATCAATAAGCAATCGTGAATTACCGGTCAGAAATATGGATAGCTGTACGTCGCCAACAAAACGCTACAGCTTACGAATGAATAAATCATTCAGTTTCTTTATTTGTTACAATTATCCATCGACGACTTTCGCGCAATTCAACAAGTTATGCAAGCGTTTATTAAATACGCAATGATTCATTCGATGAACGAAAAAGTAAAGAATAATATACTATAATACATATTAAGCGAACATTTGATTAATTCGCGCGTTTATTACACTCTATTTTACAGGACAACTCTGTGCCATTTTATTATACAAGAAAACCATTCTATATCGTGATATTGAAATAATTAAAGGCAATCAGAGGCTGTCGATCGTCGACGCGTTTCAATTTACGATTCGCATGGTGGTGAGCTAAGTATACTTTATCGGCTACGTAGTCCGATTTGAATACGCTATCAAGACACATGGATATAAAACCTGAATTCCTGCTCGAATTATTTCCACCGACGATGTCCCCTGTTTCGCCGTCCTTGGTGAATCCGGTTCGCCGTGGCTAGACCCGTGCAAATTTATTTCCTGCCTGTCGATCTGCGAACGTGGCTATCAACACGCGACCATGGCGGTGTTTAAAAATATTCGGGGCTGTTATTTAAATAAAATCGCGCATGGCATACATTACACCGGGCGTTGACGCTGCCTGGCCGATATTGTAATGGAAATGGAACACATACGAAAGCTAGCAAAATTTACGACATTCTGCGTGCGTTGTCGCAGAGAGATGCCTCGTGTATATTATTCGAAAAATGTTATCGCGCAATCTCGTTGCAACATTACTTCCGCGCAACGGAGAGGAATGATACTTTCTCGTTTGCGCTGCGACGAAGCAAAAAGAAGAGAAGGAAAAAAGAAAGAAAAAAAAAACGGCCAAACCGCACAAAGACGCTGACAGACGAGAAATAGTTAAAAGTCGTACTATGTAATGAATATCTCGCGCTTTCACCCTGGTTTATTATTTAACTGCGCCGAACAAACGCGCCACTTCCAGGGTATCGTATGACTCGGACGCCGGCAATGTGTTACACTAGGTAAGTAAATCAATTATTACCCCAATTGAGCCGTGCGATCCGCTCGATCGTTTTACTTTTACGCGTATCGGGAGCCTGTACAACAATTAGCTTGAAATTGTACGGGTTAAGTGGTCGTAAAAAAAACCCGTTAAAATTCTGCTCCTGCACTCGCCTGTCCACGTGTACTCTTTCCACCGACCGAATGAAATTCGCGTTATTTATTTATCCTTTTTTTTTTTTCTTTTCGTCGGTGCATCATTAAGAATATATTGCTCAATGTTACAGCACTGGAGATGAAAGAAAGCGTTTTATTCGCGTATTAATTCTGCGCCGGACTTTCATACTTCCTCGACTATTTTATGACGGAGGATTAATGTTACGAATGTTTTCGCGGGGCTGCAGAATTCAGTGTATCGAAAACTATGCTACGAATATTGTTAGCATTATCGCGATTATTAGCGAGCTTTATTGCGCATAATGGAGTATACATAAATTAATACTGCCGGCAAGGAAGAAAGATCGACGAGGATAGAAAACCGCGAAACGAGGGATAAATATTAGCACACGCGAATGCAAGATCCAGTTTAAGACTGCTACTAAAGCCAACTTTAATGCGGGCATGGACTCGTAAATTGCGTGATCCCGTCAATTTTAATACGTAAATTTCTAATACTGTTCCCTCCTTATTTTTGTTTCGCATGAAACTATTTGAATTATTGTTAACCAATTTCTTCAACAATTTCATCAGATGTTGCGCCAGAGGATTTTAGCAATCTTCTCGGCAGCGTTGCGTTCCCGTGTCCAGATTTAAAATCGAAATCTACGCTTTAAACCACCTGGCACCTGCGAAAATTTCGTCACGCCCTGCGTTATCTTTTCTCCCCTTCTATTCGCACACGCTGGTAACGCTTCCATCGATTTCGACACCATGATTATAATTATTCTCTCAGCGGACAATGCAAATGGTCGGTTGGCAAACCTACTCCCTTAACCCTTTCTACGAATCGATACGGTTTGACCTGTGTGCCAGTTACAACGTTCCAGCCTCCCCTGTGGGATCGATGGGTCATTGTCCTCTGTTCGCAGCATCGGAACTGGCCAACAGGGGGAGAGACGGTATGGAAAGTGTTGCCTCGACCCTACTGCGAGATTAAAAACGAGACTTTTCCCACAGATAATGAAACGGTTTCTGCAATCACGATAAAATCGTGCAAACGTGTAAATAGCAGATACGAGAACTTTCTTGTTTGTTCTTTTCGAGCCTCGATCGATGTTGCTTTGATGAAGCTATCATGGTCTAAGATATTTTTCAAATACACAAAGGAATACCCTTGGCAGTATTCGTGTAAAATTCTATTTATAAATTAATCGCGAACAATTATTAACTCGACCTTCGCATAAAAGCTCGAATTACTCTTACACAGAGTAAATATTAGGACAAGTGAATTTTTAGCGCGTCGCTGAGTATTGTAAACTGAACGGCCTGTAACTCAGTCATCCAAAGATCATCGATGCAAGCCTTAGTCTACCAATACTTGATTCCATTCAAAACC
The DNA here is from genome assembly GCA_948146005.1 of Nomada fucata. Lineage (NCBI taxonomy): Eukaryota > Metazoa > Arthropoda > Insecta > Hymenoptera > Apidae > Nomada > Nomada fucata. Next base: position 5,126,127 of record OX411282.1, read on the forward strand.
ATCTCTCGAAATTGCTCAACGCCGCTATTGATCATCGTTCTACCGCGTCTATACTCAAGAGAGAAAGATGACTTTCGTTCGCGAAAAGGGGAGTGACAGTTCTGAGAAACCTATCCCCGTGCCTTATATTCAAAACACACAGGAAAGTCCTTCTCCGAGGGGACCAAAAATAGTAGGCAACCTTCGCGATGGTGGTTTCTAAGAACTGGCTCTCTCCAATTGACGTAAGCAAAAGGACCAACCTCCTCTTCGAGATTCTTTCAGAAGGCCACTAGTTTGGAAATCCCTGCGGGCCGTTCTGCATGTTCTGCATCGTTGCACTTCTTTTTCCCCTTTTTTTCGACCCCCCCGCCCGACTCGAACGATTAGACCGTCCTTCGAGATCCGACTCGGTTCGATCCTTAGGCGGTCCCAGACACTCGCGACCTCGGGAAGATTGGAAAAACTTTCGCCTCGCTTTCGTCTAAACACCATCTTTGACAATACGGAAGACGACAATTTACGGGACGGTCTTTCATTGGATGTTCCCTTGCCGCGAGGAATGCGCGAGGAGAAACGGTACATGGTTTTTCGTCAAAGTGAGCAGACACTGTAATCCCCTGTATATCGCGTAGGCAAGGCACTGGTTACTTTATCGCGATCTGTCAGCTATCTAATAAGTTTCATGGAAATGGCCGGCGTGTGTTTTGTTCGGGATTATAATGGTTCAAGGTAATTTTGAAAGTTTCCAAGCGGGGTTTCATAATGGAAAGGCAATTTCGCTTTTTACTACTTGCGCGGGTATAAAGTGTTTTGCTTCGAGTTATCGAGTTTTGCTTTTTGTGCGAATGTAGAAGAACTGCTTTGTATAATAGCAAAGTTGCTGGTGTTATATAATTCTGCTTATAAAAAATCTGGCAACGTCTTGTGTGAAATGGGAACATATTTTTTATCATTATTTCAATACGTGCGAATACTCAATTGCGAGGAGAGATTAATGGAGTGCACGAGATATTTGGTCAGTTCTTCGATAACATAATTTCGGGGGGGAATTGTAAAATTGGGCGACGATGAAAAATGTGTTTAAATCATTTATTTCGCAAAGCTAAGACTAACTTTGCAATTGCAACGTCGTCGACAATAATATAGAGATGTTCATTTAATCCACCGTGTGTCTCGCGTAAATCTATTGTTCAATCTGTTTGTAAATGTTTGCAGGACTGGTAGAACCATAGGCGACCAAGTAACGGCGATTTGGAATTTGAGAAACGGCGTTTCCGGTACGATAAAAATTCAATGACCGATTAACAAGATCCCTGTCGTACCTGCGCGATAACTTGAACACGTGTATCTTGGCACGTAAAGCACCGGATTAATTGTATAACACAGTATCGTTAATACGCGAAGAAAAGGTTAAATTGTCTTTTCTTTCCTTAAAACTATCTGTCATCTACTAACATTCCCCTCAAACATTTGTGAAGGAAACGCCTACGCGATAAAAGTATCGTGACAAGTTGCAAATGTTTGCACAACGTTCTCACGTTCATTAACATCGAATCGTAAAGCAGATTTTAGTAAGTAATGAACTTTTTGTGATGCACGCATGTTACGTATAATACAGAAAAATATGCAAGTTATGTGACGATAGATGTTAATTTATTTTATTATGTCGTTTATTAGCCTGCACATTTGTCACGTACACATTCAAGTATTATGCGAAATATTGTTAACGTCCTGACCAACTATTCTGTAATTGTGAATTATAATACAGCAGCGAGAAAACGGGTAGGCGTATAAATTGTAGATTTTACGCGGAGGAACGTTCTCGACAAATTCTTCCAGTTATAGTCGCAGAAAAAGTTCCTCTCACAGGTATTAATTAATTAATTTACGAAAGGTGTAACAATGAATTTTATGAATTCTCTCAGTGCCACGAGCAATTATAATTTGCCCTAGATATCCTCCACGAGCAGATGCGCCAGAATCGTAAATAAAAGAAAAATACCTCCACTCTCATTTATTCGTTTCCCTAATTCCCATGATATAACCTGCGTGAATAACGCGCCGTTGTTCTCGAATATTAAAACTACTTTCGTCTTCAATTAATTCTCCCACAATTGTTATTGCTAACACGCGAAATATGAAACAGCAAAAACGATTTAACGAAGGAACTCAGTAATTACCAGCAAAGAATAATAGTGCACGATATTTTAAGCTTTTAAGCGGTCTATCCTAAAATAAAATCAAACTACCAAAACGCAATGGCACTCCATCTTTTTCCATCTTTTTCGATCGAAATCGCAATGCGTCGACGTGGCAACAAATAGCGTAAGAGAACACCTGGTAGACAAAATCGAGAGGAAGAAAGTCGTCTGCTGGGTCGCGAAAATCGTGTTAATTTCACCTACTAACACGATTAACAGGGAACAGAAGAACAGTTCGTCTTCGCGATTACCGAGCACCTCCACTTTCATCCGCGTCCACAAATATCCTGACCTTAACTAGCGTGCTATTCCACGGAGAACCCGGCTCCGTGCGTCTGACCGCGAGTGTTTCTATTTTCGCCAACAGTCGGTGCGAGTGGAGTCGCCACGTTGTTCGTCACTGATCCTGCTGTAGAACGACCGAAGCCACTATTAACGACTCGATTTCGATCGACCTTAACGAGCCACTACCCAGCGAACGTGTCGTTGGACCAGCGATTCCCTTAAAAGGATGCAATTAGAAAGCAAATTCGTTCGCGGTGACGCGGTGGATAAGCAAATCGTTCCATTGGAGATCGTCGTACTGGTTCCGTACGAGAATCGCGACACAATTGATCCGCGGGACAGAATTTACATCGATTTTCTCTCTGTGCATAACGAGGGGGTGGGTTCGAGGAAGAAGTCTGAAATGAATCAAACTGTTCGATGGAAGCAGCGGAATCGTGTTCCTCCGCTGTCTGACCCATCCCATGGCCACCCTTAATAATTTATGACTCCGCTTGTTATAGCCGGGCTGAACGACTTTAATTACGTCTACGTTGTTAAACGAAAATTTAGTGGCCGTATACATTGCAACCTACGAGGCGCGTATACGTCCAGAGCTTAAGGAGGCGTTTAGGAACACGCGGTATCTGAGGTGAACACGTTGACGACAAAATGAAATCAAGTATAGGGGCGATTTGAGGGCAGAATATTCCGGGGCGTCCGTAAGAACTAACGGGTGGTATACCGAATCGAAAGCTTTGATAATTTAACATTTAGTATGTTGCACCGCAACTGTACCGAATTGAGAAGATTTTACGTCGACACGGAAACTTTCGCGAAATTCTACACGGCCTGTCTTATAATTCGAAAATAGTAAGTCGCCATCCAACGCTACCTTTAGTTTCCTTTTTACTTTTGCGTCGCGAGCATGTAAATTAATGACGATAACGATGCACGCGGCTCAGACTTGGGATTCATCTATTAAAGATCGCGGACGTAAGATGGGAAAGGAGCAGGAAAGAACGAGTGACAAGGTAGAAAGGGATTCTGGATATTAATGAGCGGACAGTGACGCCGGATTTATACCATAGAATCACGTAGCCTGATAAGACTGGAATCCATTTAAAGGCCGTTGAATTCGCAACGGCTAGCCGGCGGTTTAGGTTGACCAAAGTGGTTCTACCTTTCGCTTAACCTTTTCTTCACTCTCGTTACTTTCACGTACGATCACCGGCCACCGTTGTCGGTGACAAAACGTTATTCTATTTAAAGATCAGTCCGGTTATCGATGTGGACGGGCAACCGTATCGAAGAATGCTCGCAAGTGGGCGGTTTAAAAACTGTTCGACGCAAGAACAAAGTGATCGAATCGAGCGCTGACGCAAGGACTCTGATAAAATTATCGTATACTTTAGGCTATCGTCGGTGGGCTGGAAAGAAGCGAAGAAGATATTACACGGTAGAAAGAAGAATTGCTCACAATTTTCGATGATTCTGCGGTGAAGGGATTCTGTTGCTTGGTTTTAAATTCGTTTAAAAAGAAATCTAAATTTCGCTGAAAAAGATATCTTGTTTGCAAAGTTCCTGAATCCTCCTTCTACTTCATTAAAAAGTAATTTAAACTGCTTTGAAAAAAGTTATGAATAATTACTAATTATTTTAAAAATATAGTACATTGGGTTTCGAAGTGATCACGCTATTGCCCAAGCCAAGCCACTGTGTCTGTCCTATTTTTATCCCATCTTGTACATTTAACTTTTTCTTTTCTTGAGTCAACATACGACAGAAGAAGAATCGACTCATCGAGCATTAACGACGACCAAGCTGCTCATTAACGTATGCACGCCGCTAATTATACAGTAATCAGGCAAGGAATACCGAAGAGGCTTTCACTACAAGATGCTCCTGGCTTCCGGTTAGCACAGTGACACTTTTTTAGTAGGACACTCCATTTGAATTTATAATATACGAGAGTGTATCGAGCTCGACACGTGTTTCCGGTGTGCAACGACTACGGCGAATTTTAAGCAAGTAGAATCGTGGCAAAAAGGTCCACGCGTAGAAATTTCGGTGTACATAGCGCCGACGTACGATTTATAATAAGTGATAAACGATTGCACGCGGTAGACGACGACATGACGCTAATTAATGCGGCGAAGACAAATTGTCGGCAGCGTGATTAATTCAAACGGTGTACAACGCCAGATTGAACAGGATAATACAGCGATTTAGCCTTTCTGTGTTCCACCGTTCTCGATGTGAAACAACGTTTAACAGAAAACACACCTTGGCAAGGAAACAACTCAATTTGATATCAACCATCAATGAGATCCAAAATCGGGAAAAGTACATTTTTTCCATAATTTCTAACGTACAATCGAAGCTGTTACTACATTTGATTCAGCAGTACGACTAATCGCAAGAGTTAGTTGTATCACCTTGCCCCGAAATTTCTCCCACACGTCATGCATTATTTCAACAGAGTATTCCACGAATCGCATAAAATCGTACACCGGTGCGACCAATTGCAGGGAAGCGAGAAGTGAGTTCATCGTTCACGCAAGAGGCACAAAGAGTTCGCCAAATATGTATCTAGTCCGCGACGAATTCCCTCGAACAACAAGTTAGGAACGCTGTGCATTCGCGTCACGAGCATCGGTGCAAAAGTAAAAAAGACAGAAAAACGTCATCCCCGAACGGTTGCATAATACTGGCGACCGCGTCAACCGAGAACATTCGAGTTAATTAATTCAACGATTCAGGGAAGCCAGAGAACGGTTGGGATATTCGCCATGGGTATTATTAAAAGCCGATAAATGTGCAACGAGCACGAGGAATACGCCGGGTTAAATAATCGTTCGTCCCGGCAGCTGTTCCCCGTGAATAAATATATTAGATCTCGCCGGCGAACGGGTACGCGTAGAAATCACTTCGGTTGTTTCGCGAGAACTTGTAACTCGTACGCGTACGTATTACACGTGTTACATACCTTTCGCGTGCAACGCGCTCACTGCCATGAAAGTTAGCCGCGTTCCAATTAATGGGAATTATTTGGAACCGAAGATAAATTATTAGAGAACGACGGGGGGAGGGAACTGGCGGGGCCACGGGCGTAGTCGCGAGATCGAGTACGTATTTGTATTTCCGAACAAGTGTATCACGGCAAGCTAATGGATTTATGAATCTCACGCATATCGAAACGCAATGCTTCAACGCCGTCGCGTTCATTGCATATTCATGGGGAACGATGATTCAAGCGAACTGTGTATCGTCATTTTCGGACTCGAATTGGGAATAGAGTTTCGGAAATTATTGTCCGTCGTGTCTGGCCGGGTTCTGAAATGTTCAGCTGTTCCTCGAAAGCAGTTTTTGGTGGGTGATTTACATTTGTCGCTATTGCTGCGTGGTTATTGCTGCGTTCGTATCGAGGCAACGTATGACAGAGTTATTCTGCTTTGCTGGACCCTCGATGAGATTTACTAATTGAATTAATTTGGGGGAAACGAAACACGTTATCAACGGATTATGTCGCTGGTACGACATTGGTCGAAACAGTGGATAAGCGAAATAGATTAATAATCAGTTGTTTGAAATGCGCGTTCTATAAATTATTTAGAACTCGGTGAAGCCCCTTAGGTTGCACCTGCAAACTTTGCGCTCAGGGCCTGATTTCCTGCGCTGCATAGGATAAGGTTGCAACTTAATTAATAGTACATAGTAAGCGAATGGTATAAAATATGATTCCCATTGAGTAATTGCAGCAGAGTGAGAAGATTTCATTGATTTGCAATTTTACGACCGAATGCAACTCCACGTTAATGAGAATTACTCTCACGACTGGGGAACATGTGAACCACAAAACGTTACAGTTCTCGATGTAAAGGTTGCATAAAGAGGAAAAACAAAATATCGGCGGCCGACACGTGTTCTAACATTTGCGACAACCACACGTATGGTATGCGACTTTTTTCAATACTTCAGATAAATTAGTGATGTTGGATATCTTAAATATGTACCTGTGTATGAGATCACGCGAAACAACGAAACGTGACAGAATGTGGCGGGTTTAATGTAGATTTCGACAATATTTACATAATTCGACAAAAATTCCTGAAATTTATTGTTCCTTCGACATATTCCGAAAAAATGTACTTGCACGGAGATTTGCGCAGTATCGCACAAAAAGAAATTAAGCACAAAAAGAAGTTGAAGTAAAAAGCAAATTTCTTTCTTTGCAAGGTCATTTTACATTAATACCTCAATTATTTTTTATTAGTAGATATTAGAAGACTCACAAATAGGTCACTACCATGATTTTAAAAGAAGTCAAAGTCTCAGTTGCCGAATATTAAATCAGATAAAAATATATATTCCGCAATCAAGATAATAGAAGATACCAAATATCTAGCAGGTGAGAAAACATTACTTGGTAATTCATGAAAGTCCTGTAACTACTCCGTGAAATACCTCATGCATTTGAATTTGTCGAAAAATTCCGATTCCTACAATCATTATCTAGTGCTTCTCGCGGTTTTCTATTCGACACACCTTGTACATTGCGGACTTGAGTCCAGGCACATTAACTTCAACAAACAGAGAAACGCGAACATATTGTTTTCGAATAAGTAAACGGGCAACAAATTAAAGTGGGCTCAGTGCGGTCGTAATTCATAATCGAGTAGTATCGTTATCGCGGCAAAAAAAAATGTTTTGCAGCTAGAAAATAAGTTGAAGAGTAGATACCGCAACCACACGACGGCAACTTTTCTTAGAAAAGGTTATCGCCTATTATGTACGGATAATAGTTATAACAGGATAGATTCCTACGACTGTTATTCTTCCTTGTACTTGGTCTATACCACAAGGCACTTTACATACAAAAAAAAAAAAAAACGACCCTCTGTGACACGTTGTTATGATTTCGTTTCCAATAGAACAACGACGATGAAATTTGCCCTCCCGTATGTACATTTGGCCAGCTACCGAGGAGAAAAAAGATATGCCACGGTGAACTCTGCGCAAACAATTCTACAGAAAATCATTCGTCGATTACGTAGCAGGAAATCAGATTATATCGACAAATTTCGATAGCACAATAATAATCGTACGATTTGATAATCAAAGATCTAATTGTCTGGGGAATAGCATATAAAGAAAAGCAAATTAATTTCCTCGTCAACGAATCATTGAACATTCATTATATTTAGTACGCTAGTCAACTAAAACATTGTCAAACAAGATGTTACAGAAGTTTCCTTTTATACGCATTATCTTTAATACACTGTGCGAAAGAAAATGGTGAACGATGCGCGAAGACTTTAGGGAGCCACTGTGCACGCGACACAACAGTCTAGACTCGTCGTTTCCAAGTACGTTTTCCAGCATTAAAATTCGTATCCGGACACACAATTATACCCACCGCAGCCGTGCAATATTTATGCATCTCGCTATCGATAGAGAACAATGTCGCGACCTACGCGATCCGCATCTTGTCTCAGGCGTGTCGGCCAATCGATACCGGTGCCGTTGCCCCGGAAGTGATCCTTTGGTTTCGAGACGCCCGACTGTAGTGACGTCACTTCCAGTAAAATAAGAACAGGAGAACATTTATCGCGTGGGCGTACGTAATAGAGACGAAGAAACATTAAAACGCTTCCAGAAGGAACTACGCTTCGTGATCCACTAACATCGCCATTGTTTCACCATACAGTAACATTCGAACAGCGAAACGCGGTGCACATTCCTACGCGACTGAAACTAACGAATTCTTTCCCGTATGCGACGCCGGTCGATAATATTAAGTTTATCAGCCTGGTTTTCACAGAAACGAATTTATTAGGTTGCCGAGAAAATGAAAGCCGGCACGAGACGGTAGCGCTGGTAGTTTCCACGAGGCACGCAACGATCCGTGCAATAGGTGTGCAACGCGAAAAAGAAAAGAAAAAAAAAACGGGAAAAAGAAACGAAAAAACCGCAGCGCGCCCGACAGTACCTTTCGTTTCAAAGTTGCGGGCTGGCGAATTAAACACATTCCGCGGCCGTGATTGGCCAACACCCCAGCTCACGTCTGGACACTCGTTATGCTAATTTAATATAATGTCGTTGCGTATAAATTCGCCGTTTTCCACGAACGGAACAGAATTTGTCCGCGGGTATACGCGGTATGCGCGTCCCCGTGAGAAACGTTGACATTGATCGAGCCACCGGCTACGGCAAAAACTGTTATTAGATGCTGCTACAAGCGACGCGAGATTTCCATATTGTTGTCGTTTGTCTAGAACGAAACCTGTGCCGCCTTCGTGTACCACGGATCGGGTCGGTTCGCCATGATACGATTCGATCGATCAAACGTATCATGCACGTACGTGCCGGGCGAACGAAACGCTCGAAACCCTCCCCTTTAATACCCTTGCCCCGTGGGTTAATGACACCCACGACATCGGCGCACGCTCGAAATCACGGGTGCGGATAATAACGTGGCCGTGTGCGACACACGAGCCGGGGCATCATTCGGACGCGAACGCGTTTCATGTTACGTAAGCTTACCTGCATCAGAGGCAGAACCTGGCCGGGATTGACGGGTTTGCTGGTCGCCCCTTTCCTCGACGCCTGCTCGTCCTTCGTCACGTTCTCTGAGCGGATCTCCACTTCCGCCTTCTGTTCCGGTAGCTGTTTCACGGCGGCGCGATTCACTTCCTCCATGATTGAAACGACAATCTCGCGGTACGCAAGCCGATACTGGACTCACCACTCTGTATATCTTTACGCGATCGCTCCTAAAGGTTCACCGTGTATCGAACGTACGCCGTTCGTTAGCCGAACGATCGATTCGCACTCGGCAACGGGGAAACGAGCAGCAGCTTCCGAATGTTCTGGTCGTGCGACGAAAAAACCGTCTCGGATAACTCTCTCTCTCTCGGCACTTTCAGCAGAACTAGCCGGAACACGGGATGGCGTGTGTCACGTGGTCGGACGGACAGGGAAATCGAGCCGGAGATAACCGAAACGCTCGTGTTGCACGGGTGTACCGTTCGAGGGGCGAATAATCGATGTCCTAATTGACACGCGTTACGTGGCCGTCTATCTGCACGATCCGTGCGTGTACCACGGGGATTACGATGAAGTAAGTCAACGACGATTGCGAAAAGAACGAGACAACCGGCGGGATTCGACACTGCGAGAATCTCGTGCTGCTCCGTTCCGGCGTGATGTCGCCCCACCCGACTCAAGTCGAACGCCGCGTAACAGACCCCCCACCACTTCGCGAAAAGCAGGCAGCACGTCTGCCCGAAATCGCCCGAAAGCTACCGGCTACGTAGTTTCTACGGAACCAGCGCCACCGACGTCGGGGAAAAATTTCCCGTTGATCACCGGGGGCGCAAGACTTTTCTGGTGGATTAATGTTCACCTGTTCGCCACCGAGGGGCGATCAATTAACGATATCGATACGTTTCTCGCAAAGGTAAACGGGTACATATGCGCGTTCGACGAATCCGCGTTTGAATGCGCGGGCAACGCGCACCGATGCGCGAGCACCTCAACCGGGGCGCCGCAATTTAACGCTGGAACTACTTGGACCCGTTGGAATATCGCTTCTCAGAGTCTCCGCTTTAATGTTATTAACATTGCAATGAACGCTTTGCTATGTACGAAATAGTTCTTATCGTTTTCTGGGGAACAAAGTTGCGTGTCGTTCTAGTAATTTGAATTATATTAATTTATCCTAGGTATTTAATTATGAGTATCTGCTGGACTACGCGAGATTGACTCGTTTCTTATGTTTTGTTGGCGAGTCTGAGTATTGTTACAGGAATTTATGATTCGATGATTGCTACGCATTTTTGAGGACGATCGACGTACGACCGAAATAAATTTGCAGGTTTCCATGGAAGGGGTGAAAAATGGTAAAAGGTTGTGGATAGTTGGAGGACTATCTTAGTTAGCTGGTGTCGAAATTTTGCTCGATACAAATGAGGATTTTAGATGCGAATACTGTGATTAATTTTATATGGATATAATGTTGTAATTTGCTCGTCCCTGAGAGAGACTTTGATATGGACTTTTACTTTGTACAACCCCTTCGACATTTACCAGGCGAGACGTGATACGTTGAGGATTGTCAATAGCATTAAAACTGAACAGTAAAATATGTATATACGTCGTCAGCAAACGAGCAATCATATGCTGAAAGCGTACACAGGTCTTCTCTTCAACTTGTCACGTTTATTATCTACACATATATATGAATCTCATGCAAATTAATTAAATACAGCATCGAGGCCCTGCATAGTTTTCGTTATAATCGCCAGGGGTTAATAAATAATATAAATCCTTCTCTTCTCAGGGCTCGTTGCTCTTGTACGAGAGAAGTGGACTAAAATTTTGCAATAACGAAACAAAATTATTAAATTGGACGATCACAGGAAATAACAGATATTACTCAATATATGTTTGTGAACCATAAGCAAATGCGATACATCGCTGCAATCTTTAATTTTAGCATGGCACAACAATTATTTATAATGTGGTGCACGTCGGTAGTACATGGTTCGTCACGCTTTTAAACTGCCAATTGCACATGAGACATTTGATTTGTCCATGATATTTGTCCACGCTCTTTCTTTTTATTTATGTGAGAAAAAGTTCGTTTTCCCACTCATCATAATAGCACTATACAGTTATGTCTTGTTTATGTTGTTGCAATAATTAAAGTGCAGTAAAAACAGCTTTCATAGAGCTGTAAAGCTTGTTGGAAACCTGTACTTCATATTTTACTGAAATTTTACATACTGGATAAGTGGTCAGCTCACTTATGTCATCGGGAAATTGTTGAAGTGGCAAAACAAGCCGGCCAAGAGTCACGCCACTGGCGAAGGTATATCAAACAAGATGTGAGATATTATAAAACATTTAATCAAAATATTTACGACATTGCGCACCGGAACATGTAATATAAGATAAAGAAAACAAAATTCTGTAAATATACGGTTTATTTTCACTTCGCAAGACTTCGAGATTCATGAATAGTGGTAAAAATATAGCAACTGAAAAGGCAACCGAATGGTCTTATCAGAATTATATATTCCCGGTGCATAAAATAAACTATAATATATACCCACTCTATGCAGAGTGTAACCGGTGACCGATAGATAACGGAAAAATGAATGAATTCTCATATTTCTTAGGGATGAATGCACGTAGCAGCCCGATAATTATAGTAAAATTAATTAATCAAGCGGAAACGATTGTATTTAATGGACGTATCTAAAATATGCAATTACAGGCCATCTATTGTAATCATATCTAGCCTACTCGATATTATCACATTTTTGATAGCCAATATAAACCTGCGTCGTTTGTAAAAATTATCATCGTTACTCACCAAAGAAAATGAACGCCACACGATCCTCAAATCAATTTCCTTAACCGCACTACCAAGCTTTTTATAGTCCCGATTATTAATCTCGTTCCGCAAAAAGCACGATTGACAAATAAGATTCTTAAAGCACACGTGCCTCGTAGATTCCCTTGAAATTTACCTTCGACTCCGCTGATTTATGAAACATGGTAGAAAGTGTGCACAAGTGTCGATTAACATCACCGATTAATATTTGCCGATAACGGCTCGCGCAAGTAATATATCCCTTGCGAGGAAAGTAAATCTGACATTTATTCGATCGCATAAGTATTTAAATTCCCCCGTCGCTAGTAATCGCATCGATTAATTTCAAGCGTGTCTTCTATTCGGTGAACAATTTCATTTCATTCCTTTATTACAATAACCGTAAGACTGTTCTTCCCGTTTGGTTAGCTCGATATTTTTCATTCGAACGAAACACCGTCCTATCGTTTTATTAATCACGTGGACTGCTGAAAATTCGTATACGAAGTCGGATACATTTTCGTGGGGAACGCGGCCATTGCACGCGCGGCTGAACCAAGCGGACAGACGCTTTAAATGCCATTGCACCTTCGTTGCATTGCGTATCGAGCCACCAGGTAATAAGCTTCACCCGACTTTGCGCCTGGCAATTGCATCCCGGTTTCGTGGAGCGCGAATATTCAGCGAGTTCGTGTCGTGGAAGGTACAACGAGACCGTTTCTCTTTGCTCTTTCTATTTATCCACCGTTATCCAAACTCCTTAGATTCGTGGAAAGGTGTAATCGTCCAATGGAACTGGTGAAACTACTTTGGCGTATGCCATTGCTGTTATAATTGGAGAAATTGAGTGTTGAAATAATATTAGCAAAATTGTCAAATTTCTATTTCGAACGAATACTGTATATATCGAACGAATATACAGGATAATGGAGATTTTCTATTATACGTCACAAGATCATTCGAAATCCAATGCATCTTTCAAAATCTAATAAAGATAATCCGATACGCTGTTCGTTACTTCCTGCTTAAAATACATATACCGATACGTCGTAGAATTAATTTGGTGTGCTCAAACGATTAGCGAGCAATTTATTAGATATTCTAATCTAATCCACCGTTTCTTAGCTTCTTAGCGAGGATTAAAGATTCGCGGTCTCGGTGATACGATTCCAGCCGCTTCTGTTATATCATTCAGATAAGGAAGCCCTGTTACGAAAATTCGCGCGAGAGAGTTGTAGAATTCTCGAGAGCCGTAGTTTTGATAAGCAGGTTGAATAACTTTCTGCTTGTCCGATATAGGAAAAAAGTGACCTCAGCGGCAGGGAATGATATAAAGTTCAACCTGAAGAGATGAATTATAATTAATGATATAACGCAATACTCTCAGATTTGTTCCTCTCCTATCTGAAACTCTGACGTGAGAAATTCGCCGTTTATCGACCCTGTACATCGAGCATTCAGATGGAGTGACGATAACTTTATCTTATCCGGAATATCGTGATAAATATCAGGATACAACGGGAGGTGTAGGAATTTCGCTATACAGATCCATTATAAATTCCAATAAAACTAGAATGCATCCCGGTCACGACACCATTCTATCGCCACGAATTTATTCCTCGTGCCTATTTTACTTGTTTCCATCTAGAAGCGCGACGCGGGCCTTGGCTCCTGTTTCCTCTGGTAAATAATTTTTCATCGAAACGGCGCCGCTGATTGCACGCCGGCTAAAAAAAAAATTACTGCCGCTTCGTATGTAACGTGTAGCCTGCGGCGACAAACAAAATTGCGTATCGATAAGATAAAAAAGCAGCTGTAAGTTTCGACAACGCAACGGGGCGAGGACGTCACCCGTCGATCGGTCCGATGGAAATTTTTACGGGCGCCGATATCGGTTGCAACCAGGACGGGAACAGCACCGACCTGACCGTTGGCATCGCGGTTTTTCGCGTGGCCGTTGCAAATCGGTGTAATAAAATCGACGCTGCGGACGAATAGTAACCAGCCCGACGTGTCTCGGCATTGACACGCGCGGTTCGTTTAATTAATTAATCACGCGAAACGCGAGGACGCGTGTACTCGCGTATTTTCAGCTTGCCCGCGGAATTTCGTTAAAAGAGACGGCCGCAGTTAAGGAAAAAAAAAAAAAAAAAAAAACGAAATTAAACGAAGACGATAACCGGCGTTCGTAATGAAGCGAACGAGTACCGTATGTACATTTGATAAGAGGCTAATCGGCGTTCGTGGTTATTCGAGCTGCACAAACGGACAGCGAATGAGCCACCGCTGGCTGTACCGAGATTGACAACCGGTTGAACAGACGTGTGCAGGAATAATTTTGCAACAACAAAAAACGTTAAGTCGTACGCGAAATTCGCGCGCCTCGAATATAATAGATTTTCCAACAACGACACGGACGTTGCATCGGAGGTCACGATCGCTTCAGCTGGGTTTAGATAATTCTCATTACGGAGGGCTCATCCGTAGATCGTATTTCAGCAGGTGCATCGATCCACGGTGGCGGTCGGATTAACGCGATCGTGAACCCGTCAACTTTTCATACATTTGAGCGTACCGGTGCCATATGTTAGAGTACACGAGCGTTGCTCTATTCCAGCAAAAATCGACTAATAAAAAGGCAACTCGTCGACCTTCGATATAGTCTATGCCTCGGTGGCGACTGGCTCTCTCGGTCTCTCGTTCTTTCTCTCTATGCTCCCTCTAGAATAATTTCCTCCTTGTCCCTCCACCGTTCCAAGCCGTCGTGCCTCTCATTTTCTCCGTCACTCCTACACCGCCCGTCGTATATTCCTCTTTCTTTACCTTTCTGTTTCTACGAGCAGTGCACTTTGCCGGTGTACACCGTTGCCAACTTTCACGTATCATAATACATAGTGAAAGAATGTGGTTTCCCTTTCAAATTACAAAATACGGTGCGAGAGCGCACATTGCGTACAGCACACTTCCTTCGGCTGCTCGTTATTTTCTTTCTTGCCTCAATTTCGCCCGGGCCCGACCTCGATCCCTCGATTGGTCCAGGATACTTCGCACCGATCCGGAAACGTGTTCGGATAAACAGTGTACTGGTATTTCGTTCTGACGCTGGGGCATATGGAAAGTAATGATTGTTTCATTTGAAATGATGCTGACTCGTTGCGCAATTGTCGCGGCGTTATCTTCGATCGGTTCGATTATTCTAGACATCGTGGATTAGTTATCCATTCCGTTCGGTAACTCGATCGAGCTAGAAATATGGTGAGAAGTTGTAGATAATGTTAAAATGCATTCCGTGATATTAAATTTGAAGATCGTCGAAGAAATGATGTAACTCTGTCTTATAAAATATTAAGTAAAGTTCAATAAGTTTCGACAAAGTGTAATGTATTAAAAATCTATCTTTGTAATTATCCGACTTTAGGGGCAACCCCGTGAACACCATAACGTAAGACTAATTATCGAACCCTAATTGTCTACACACCCGCGATATTATTTTATCCGTCGCAGTGTTCCCCGAAACATCTAAATCGTCTCCGATGAAATCGTCCAAACCTGCCCCTTTCGCCTTCCTTTTCGCAATATCGTAAAATCGCGTTTTATCGACGAGCCCCGGTTTCGCCTTCGCCAAGGATACAGGGCGACCGGCGCAACACCTGAGACTGGAGCCTTGATTAAGATATTACGTTGCCACGCATGGTCCACACGATCGGGCGCTCGATTTTACTGCTAAAGACAGACTTGACCTAGATATTCTGTAAAAACCAGTAGGCACGTCCGTTCTAATTGCGAATATCGATTCGACGGGACTCCTTGCCGCCGCGACACCGTCGACGCTGTTGCCCACGAATTGTATCATCTTTCGACGGGCGATTCGTTGGAACAGGAAAGTATTTATGCGCCTGGCCACGGCGAATTGGGTCATGGACACGGTGTGCTCCTGCACGCCAACCACGCGAACAATAAAAAAAAGCTGCAACCCGGGTCTGCCTTCGACTTTCACGAAAGCCGAGGAACAAAGCAGGGCACAGAATTCGATGGGACGGACGGAGGAACGAAGATTTTGACGCTGGGATTTCGCGTTTGGTCGACCGGGAAGATTACAAACGTCCTGGGTTGCTATGGATGTCCTGTTCGGTTTTATTCCTTGGGTGTGCTCACCAGGCATTGATCGGGAAGCTGGAGAAATACCTGTGCGCGGAGTTGAGTATTTGCAAGGAGATGCAGTCTCGGAAATAATATTTCCATCTATATAAATATCTGCGTATTGCGCGTTGTTCTAAATTTGTCTTAACCCTCTTAACTTTTTCCCCTTATTTTTATGGAGCACTTCTTACATAGAAGTGGTATGTTATCGTTACAAGTAGGAGTATTATTTTTGAGTTGAAGTGCGAAATCCCCGAACGCCAAGTGTCCCGAATCTTTTGAAAAATCTATCAATACTCCTCAACGTAGCGCATATACAATGGACACACAGGAATATTTATTGTCCAGTCGAAAAAACGTAACCAGATCTCGGGATGGGCAAGTGACAGTACAACAATGTTTTGTTGGACAAATTTTTCAATTGCGTGTATATTTAAAGTAAATAATCGTACCAGTGAAAATCTCCGCTCCCCTGAAGAAGCAGGGAAACTAATATGTACCGTGCGCCGTACTCCGGGCCAATGTCCGCACAGGCAACAGGTTTCTGGCGTATTCCACTGCGCCGCGTTCTTAAGTAGAATATACCCTGCTCCTCAGTAATTCAGAATGTTTTTGACAGCCGCGAAGCAACGCCACTTGTCGGGCAGATAAAACGGCTCGAAGATGTGCGGAAACGGAGTGTCCCAACCCGTGACCCTTTGAATTGGTGCCTCGAGATGCAGAAAGCACTCGTCCTGTATCGCAGCAATTAATAACAATGTAGTTTCATTTCAATTCAACTGGATAGATATTGAGTGAATTTCGCGAATATTAATTCGAGAGATATATGCTTACTTCTCCTATTGCAAGAGTGTTATGCGTTTTCGATACACTAATTGAATCTGGCAAGGAATATTACTGGGAGATGTATAGGCAGGGTCGAAGGTACTTTGTTCGAGGTATTTGAACGGAACAGGAATAAGAAGGGAATCCGACGTTGTCACGTTGAGCGACAAACGTGTCGGACGGTCATATTGTTAGGTGAATGTTTGAATTACAAACGACCGAACCGAACTATCCATTTGCTAATTTAGCGCCAGGATTTGAATTTTGCAAGACGGCCGAGGTTTGTACATCTGAGCAAGCTGAAGCGTATCGAACCGTCACGTAGTGCAGGGGTGACGTAACAGAAAGCACACGTAATGATATCCACCACATTCCGACGATGCATCGAACGTAAGTGAAACAGATTTTTGGAACAAATCGTTCTGTCGCATTGATTCAAAATCATTTCGTATCAACAGCCACGCCGGTAAGCTGATCAGCGTATTGCATTAAATCATCACGAAGAATGTTTCAATTACGTGACATTATTTCCCGTCACCGGCCGCAATTGCTGGCTATCTTGCGATTAAAATATGTAACTTTTTGATAAAACCGTGCGTATCGTAACCGTGCTGTATCGCAGTATATGAAAATTTCCGTAGGAATGCGGCGATGATTGCCTGAGTTTTTAACGCGGCGTCGAGTCAATTGTTGTTTTCCTTCTTGTTTTAAGGAAATGTTTACCTGCACGGTAGAAATGATTTCTGCTCCGAATCCGTTCGTTTGCGGCGCTTCGTGGGCGATTATTACACGGCCAGTCTTCTTCGCCGACTGCAACATTCGTTTTATTATTAAACCGCGAATCTTCGTGAGCAAATAGTTCGCATACATTTCTTTATACCGTTCCCGGTAAAATAAATCGATTTAAAATTGATTCATAAAACGCGTTCTGTCCTGTTTCCGATTTCCCTTTCTTGCAGCGCGCCTAGAATGCACGTCGAATTGCCACACTTTCCACACCTTGCCGTTTCGTCGAGGATCATCACTTACTCAAGCAACTCGTTCCCCTTCTACCACAACCGCAGCGAAGTAATGGAAATATCCAGTTGCAAAATCGTCAATTAGGCAGCAGTCACACTTATTCCAAATCGCGTTTCGATCGCGAGCATTTTACCAAGCGACGCGCGTACGTACAGGTGTACCGACACCTTCTCGCGGTGTTTAAAATCGAATTACTCCAACGAACATTGCTCGAGAATATCACGCTCGCAACTTGACCTACGATAAAGACTATTTTTTTCGGCCAGCAAGAAGAAATGAGAGCTGGTTCGCCAAATAATAAATTCTGTCGAGTAAGCTGCAAAGCAAACCGCCGAAACATCGTTCCCTCGCGTTTCATTGAGCTCCGAAAAAAAATGTATTTACCTGCGCGATCAAAACGCACCAATATTTACGTATAAATCTACGTAAATCTCAGTATCTACGGGACACTCCCGTCCGTGATCGTTCTACGAATCGTTCGGTACAAAACTTTTCGTTCATCCATCAGAGAACAGGGCTGACGTAAAAAGAAAAGATGCTTAATATTGTGACGTGTCGACGAGGGTAATTCGTCGAACAAGTTAACCGTTCCTCGGTCCAATTCGAGAATGCAACGGTGCCCTATCGGTTGGCATAATAATAATTTATGTACGGACGGACGTTAAGTGTTGCATTAATACAGCGGCCAAATGGAACGCTTTGTGGTGAGCGTCGAACCTAAATGCAATCGACGTTAGAAACCATTTACGCCGGCCTACAATTGAGGCACGTAGGCGTGCAAGTACACGTGTGTACGCGATTTCCCCGTAAATCATATCGGATACAATAATTAGATACAATTTACGATTCCGCGTAACTTTGTAAAGATTTCTTTGTGACATTTCGCATTTCAGCTGACCTTCTCTCCAGCCGGTTTATGAACTTGCTACTACCACACGGTACACCCAATCCAATTGACTTTGTCGAACGATAGAGAACGCATAGATCGTCATCGCATAGATCATCGCACGTTTCGTCGATCGACGAATCATCCCGCGGTTGCAATCACTATCACCACCAAATCTATTGGACGTCTTACTTATTTAAACGCAATTTATCTCGACAACAATTACACGCGTTCCTTTATTCCGCTCGGTTCCTCGCCCAACCTGCGTTCGTCAATTGATTAAGTAAAATTTATATTGCAATCGAACCGCGCGACATCGCCTTCGTCCCCCATCGATTGAAGCTTTTCACGTCCCAACCCCCTTGCAACCATCTACACCACCTGTAGGGCCGTCCGCTTCCACAAACTCCATTTCGTACGTTTCATCGCCGTCGATGGCGGATTTTGTTCGCAGAAACAGCGCGATAAACATCGCCAACGTTACTCGGGGGAATCCGCGAACGTATCGAAATTACGCGAAACGGGTTTCCAATTACGCTCACCACCTACCACGCTACGATCGTTCCCGTGCCCGCTCGCACGTATAATGTCCCCTGCGCATAAGCGACCAGTGCGTGCCGTACAATCGGCATATCATTAAACGGCTAAAGTTCGATTAGCATAAATCAGCGCGATATTAGCGTCCACGGTGTATCGTAATTCGGACGAGTGAATGTTGCCTTCGTTCGTGCACACGAATCGACGCGGCGTCTAACATTTAGATATTAAATAAATAAATTAACGTTTAATCGGGGATCCGTTGTTGCCGGAGGTACGCGAGGTGTAAAATTGCGTATGCCGTGTGCGGTTCGTCGTAGACGCTAGAAAGAACTTTCGTTTCGATCAAATCGTATTTGAGATCGTGGACGCAGAAAGGGTTGAGGCCAAACGGTTCGTTAAACGAAGGAGAGACAGGCTGCGAGGGGACGACCATCGCGGGCGAATTATTCGCCCTGGTGTCGATTACGCAAATAAAAGTGCGTTTCATAATTGTTTTGCAACGATTCGCGGAGGAGGAAGTAACGCTTTAGTTCGTTTTCTTTCCCGACGAATTTCGAAAGTTTCGTCGGGGCCGTTTGGAAATTCGCCGCGACAGCGAGCGATGCTTGGCGTGATTCTAGAGTAGCCGCGGGGAGTGTTCTTCTGTTTTCTTGTTGTATATTGAATTCTTAATTCACGTGATTCCTATTTCCATCGGTGTTTGCT
Source organism: Nomada fucata (assembly GCA_948146005.1). Taxonomy (NCBI): domain Eukaryota; kingdom Metazoa; phylum Arthropoda; class Insecta; order Hymenoptera; family Apidae; genus Nomada; species Nomada fucata. Next base: position 5,146,072 of record OX411282.1, read on the forward strand.
GCGAGACAGTATCGACAGCAGGGAAATTAAATAAAACTCGAAACTTCCAACTTACGCGAGTAGCGAACGAGAAATTCTGTGAATCGGATATGTCTTCCAGGAGAAGGAAATTTTCGCGGCCTCGTCTCCAGCTGCTACAGCTCAAAAAATTCGAAATTCCTCGTAGCATAAGGCCTACGTCTTCCCTCTACATCTCCCTCGTAAAACTACCTGGCAATATTTAATCGAAGAGAAAAATTGTGCTAAAAAGAAAATTTTTCAAAGTCCTCCGCCTTCACGGCGAGTTTCACAAGCGAAACTGCTCTCGGCGAAAGAATCGGGCGATTAAAATACCTTTCTATCTCCCTCCCCGCAATTATTTCTCTCCCTCGCTCTTTCTCTTGTTTCCACGAAGGACACGAGCCCACGTAATAGCCGTGCAAACGTAACAGTTGCGCTTTTGAACGTAACGTATGCACACGATCCGGTTGCATTAAGTGTGCTGCAGGAGTGCGAAGGGGAATAAAGAGAGCAAATATAAATGAAACGTTGCGAATTAAAATGACGAAATTACCTTGCAAACGAGTTCCGCGTCCCAAGGCAGGATAGAAACGAGGTCTATCACCTCGCAGGACGCGTCAAGCTCCTCTTGAACGAGATCTGCCACCTCCAACAGTACGTGCACCTGTGTTCCCCAGCCCACGAGTGTCACCGCGTCACCTACGTGCAAATCCACACACCTGTACCACGATGCCCCGTTTCACCTTACGCGTCTTGTAATTACGCTTGCCTCTGTGTACGTGCGCGTCGCGGTATCCTGTTACAGGACCGGTCATCGCGTGTGCCCCTTGGCCGATCGGATAATGAAAGGACGATCGCGACTGGTGAATATTATATCCTCGGTTCGATAGGGCGAGTTTTCGCCGAGATATCGTTTTTCTTTCTCCGGGCCCTCCGGTATCGATAATTATTATTATTTGGCGAACGATGAGTTAGGTATTGTTAAGGGTATACGTATCGTTAGACGGACACGAGGAACGGCGGTTCTCCACCGAATTTGCCAATTGTTTCGTTAGTTTCGTCAAGAACGTTCGCGAAGGTGTACCGATCGGACCATCGGGTAATACGTCACGATTAATTCTCCGTATAAATTCGGCTACAGAATATCTCGGGGTTCGAGTTGTCGAACGGAACCAAGTGTTTGGAGCGTTGTAATTCGTGACCGAAAGCATCTCATCGTTTTTTCTAATATTAGTCGCTCGTTGCCAAACCATTCAGGATCGTTAACGCGTAAAAGTGAAAGAAGATGCGGTTCGTTCGCGACGAAACGATCCGCGCGACACACGTAGACGATATTGTTACGCATGCATAAAGTGAAACTTGTCCACGGGACTGGTTGATCTTCCTGTACGCCTACCTTCTCTTACAACCTCAGCCTTGCCGATCTCTATCTTGTAATGACCCGTCGGCACCTCGTCGATCGCCGTACGGTACAATATTTTTGGCTCGAACATGATGCATGGATCCGGTTCATCTATGCAGCTCAACAAAAGACCTTTCGCCTGTTTCGCTCCGCGGGGCATAACGATCTGGAAAGGACGTTCGGTTACATTTCATTACACGACGTGTACCGGTCGCGAACACGCAATCGTCGATTACGTTCTGGAATTCGGGGGACGAGCGACCTTATCCAGTACGAAAGTCTCGATTCTGTGATCAATATAGATGGAAACTGTTAATCGCGATGAAATTCATTCTTTTTCTTCCTCTCGTTTCCTTTCTTTTTCATTTGCGGAAGATGCAGGGTTCATTCGTTCTCGTTCGATTCCGAAGAACTGGCTTGGCGAACATATGAAAGGGATTCGACCTGATAGACGCGATGGACGTGGCGGACGTGGCAGACGTACGTTCTGTCAAGTGTAGAGAGATTCAGTTGAATTTTGTTGAATTTAAGGTAATGGATCCAGTTGAAATTCGTTTGATTTCTACTGTTTCAGGTTCTGATACGAAAACGATGGGAAAGGATGATTGATCGCGTCCATGCACGCGGTAATTTGACGAACATCGGCGTATAAATAAATTGCAACAGAAGAAAGTCGAAGGACTAAAGTGAAGGAGACGAGCGGCCGTGCGACAGGGCCGGCTTCCGCGCCTCTGTTTTCCTTGGGGGAATCCATCAAGATGCCTCTATCATTATCGCAAACAACCCACGCAAGAACATCGTCTTTCCGTAAACAGCTGCATCGTTAAAATTCGAGCAAAAAGTGAGAACAAAGTAAAAGAGAGAAGGAGAGCCAGGAAGTATATGCACATGTACATAAGAGATAAATGATATCCAGGAAAGTGTACCGACGCGATGTCAAAGAACTAAACGCAGCGTTCTTTTCCCAGACGTTTGCCATTTTTTCGATACATCATGTCCCAAAAGAAAGCAAATATTCTGCGACATTTTATCCCCGCCACTACCCCTCGCACCCAATGACCCGGGCGTCGAAAGGAAGCACAGATGGATCGCGTTTCTCCGCGGAGAAACGCGAACATCTGCGCACTTTCGTTAATGAAATATCCAAAGTTCGATGAAAATATTGCACGGCACAGGTGAGCGATAGAACGTGCACGGAGCTATGCACGTTTCATTGCATTCCAGGATCGTTTCCACCGCTCCGGTGTATTGTGTCGAAGCGTGCGATCTTTCAACTTCAGGAAATGTCGACGCGATGTTGCGCGCCTCTATTCATGTAATCGAGATGTATAGCGTTGTGCGGTGGTGCATCAGTGTGCGGTGAAAACTTTCCTCATGCATACGTAGAGTGCATGTGTCGTACAATATTCATGGGAGTCTCTTCCAGAAAGTTAAGAGTCACCGGCTATAGATCTGAATCGCATCGTCGATGAAGGATATCCTTGAGCGCAGAAATTCACACGGCGAAGTTTGCTGAAGATTTTGCGCTACGTCCATCGATTCGGCGGCCAATTGCGTTTCGCAATTGTTCAACATCAAATTCAATCGAAAATGTACAATGGCACGGTCGACGATCGTCGACGCGCCGTTACGAAATAATGGATTGGAAACTGGAAGCGATTTGGCTGCGTAGCACTTTTTTTTTTTTAGTATTGTCTGGTTCCTTGGATAGTCTCGTTTGGAATTAAGTCGACGGAGGTTTTGGTATTATTGGACGATTCTGCAAGATGCTGTTATCTGGCGGGCAATATTTGAAATGGGCATTATCGACAGAAAATTCAATTCAATTCAATGGTTTGAAAGTAATTTTTGTTTTCTTAAAATTGTCCACCACGCCTCAGCACTAAAGCGTATTGAATAATTACCGTTACGTACCTTTAAACCCGGCGTATGAGCGAAATAAGCTTCTGGACTTTGCGAGTGATAGAGACCACCATGACCAACCGCTCCGCATGGCGCACGAAGAGTTAATTTACCACAATCGAATTCTCCGCCACTTCGATATCTCACTTTTGCTGCCTCGTTTACCAACTAGAGAGAATGCAACTTGCATTAGGAAAACATTAATACAATTGACGCTGATATTCTTAGTAATCGGGTAGGTTCGATAACGATGAAAGGACTTTTCATGTTTGATCATTCTTAATCATTTTCTTAAGTGGTGTTGAGCATTCTTAGTACTTGATCGAAGGCGGGGAATATGTAATCGGCGAATTGAATCTCTGCGATCGCTGTTACACCAGCAGTGGCTAAACCGATTCCAAAACCGGCGATTCCTTGTTCGCACAGTGGTGTATTAAAAACTCGATCCCGACCAAACTCCTTTTGCAAACCCATCGTGCAACGAAATACACCTCCGAACGCTACATCCTCTCCGAATATCACTAAACATAAGTAAATAATAATGTAAAAACTTGATACCGAGGATATGTTTAAATGGCAATGAATTACGTAATATATAATTAGTACGCTATCAATGCCAATTGATAAGATAAACATTTAAGCGTGGTTTCGTAAAATCCGTAAGTGATGTGAAATTTAACTTGAACTATCACCTCGATTGCTCCTTCTAAAGAAGAAATGTTGCTCCAGGAGAGAAAATAACACCGCTTACCTGCATCGGGATCATTCTTCAATGCGAATCGAAGTCCATTGTTTATTGCCTGATACATATTCATCTTTTCAGTCTCGCCTAAAACGTAACAGTGTTGTAAAATATTCATGCGTGTCATTTGCAAGTATATAAGTAGTTGCTTTAGTGAAGAATAATTTTGGAGCAAGAATACGCTTCCTGTTATTGCAGATTTATTTTATATGGGTTTTTTAGGTCCTTCATTTTGTTACAGTGTTAAACGATATTAAATGTATAGCCTTTGCGGTTACCGTTGAGTTACAAAAATATTAATGCCGATCAATCAATTACGATTTTCATTTAAAAAATTATGTACGCACACTTCACAAACTTTCGGTTTTTCTTTCGGTTATAGCAGCTCCATTTTCTAAGAAATTTTAATTCACACAACGCGTGTCAAATACACGCACTACGAAGAACATCATTCTACTCACCGGAGATATCATTATTTTTATCCGCATAATACGTAAACTGTATCCCTCTGACATGATTCCGTAGCACAGATCTTTCCGTCAAATTGGAAACTAGAGACGCCCGACCGTTCAGTAGTCGCGTAGATAATTTACTGAGTATCATCGTGAAGAAATGTCGGGTGGAGGAACTCTTTGATAATGAGGAAGGCGTAATCTTTTCACCGCGATTTACATACAATATCGCATTTTAAAATGCCGAAGCCCCCATGCTCGACCTAACGTGAATTTCGTAAACAGCGTTACGTCCGAGATAAGCGCGACGCAAGCATATGCGCACGCATTGATAACTATTGGTATAAATACTGGCGTGTTTATGGTCGTATATGTATATGTTCTCGTAGTTTCTTTGTACACGTTACCCCAGCACGAATATTATTCGTCATTGCAACGTTATCTTATTCTGTTTTTCCTCTAGTCTATGAACTTCATAGAAGAATAGCATGTATGATGCAGTGTACCAAACCAAGGACCACTCTTTTTGTAATCGATGTCTGATTTTGTTTCTAATACTTCGCCCAATCATAGACGAATCATAGAAGGTGTGCCTCTTCCGTTGTTTGATGTTACAGATTGAAGTAAATGATCATATACTGTGAATAACATATCAATGCCAGCATAAAATCAGTTTTGAGAGCTGTGCTATCTTGTTTGTGGAGAATAGTAGTTGATAGTGATTTCTTATGGCACCAGTCTTGCGTAATAGTTGACTGATCCATTTCTAAGGAATTATTATACTTAAAGAGTGAGACAGATATTTATTCGTAATTAGAAATTTAAGAGAAATGGATTTCATATTCGTATATTATGATATTAGGCAAGCCAAAACAATGATCAAGGGCTTAAATTAAAGCTAGAGGTCGAAGTCACAATCCCCAACAAGTGTAAACACAATTCCATGTGCGACGAATTTGTTATAAATAATTATTACGCCCAACTGGATGTAGTTACAGCGACCGGGTATTTTTTATCGTGTAGGATCTTCTTTTCCCTTTAATTTGACACTTTGCGGAACAAAAACGACTGATCAGGAGCCGAGATATGAATTTTTTTAATTTACTTCAATTTTTGCTACCAAATGGCACATGTGGCGCCATCTCGCGTTTGCGGCCTTTTTCGCAGTTTTTCGCACCGCCAAAACCGAATTCCTGGATTACATCGTTTATTTAAACAATTTCGTTTTTCTCGGCTTCTACTGCCTACTTTTTAACCGGGCTTGTCTTAAACTCAAGCTATGGTCCATAGCTACCTCTCCCAACAATCTGAGTAATGTGCTGTTTGTGGTTCAGATGTTATAAACAATTGAACAATTAAAATTGTTATTACGTGCAACTGGATATAGTTACAGCAGCAGGGTATTTTTTATCGCGTAGCTTATTCGTTTCCCTTTCATTTGACATCCCATTTATTAAAAAACAACCACCAGGAGCCGAGATAACAATTTCTAAAACTTTTGTAGGTAACGATGTCGATAACAATACATGTGGCGCCATCTCGCGTTTGCGGCCTTTTTCGCAGTTTTCCACACCGCCAAAACCGAATTCCTGGATTACATCATTTATTTAAACAAATTCGTTTTTCTCGGCTTCTACTGTATATTTTTTAACCGCACTTGTCTTAAATTAAAGCCACCGACCATAGCTACATCCTCCAATAGTTGCAACAATATGGCATGAGTGGTTCAAATGTTATAAACAATTGAAAAATCGGCAAAAATGCACCTCGGGTCGTTTCAATTATCTCGGCTTCTAGATGTAGTACATTCATGATCGGGTGTTTAAAATGATAGTAAATGGTGCTATCACACGTCTATTAACTTATCAGCGTCGAATTTTTAAGCATGGACAATGGATTTCCATAATGTCATTTGTCTACTCATATATCTCGGCTGTGAACTCGTCGGTATTATCGAATTAAAATTTTGTTGAATAATATTCATATGCACGATATAAAAATTGATTAAATAATGACTGATAGTGTTGAATCTGTTTGAACATCGCAGTGAAATGAGAAAAAAGCAATTTTCATATTTAAACTTCTTTTGAGTGTTGATATGGTAGAGGCGTGAATAGTTTCGACCTGTTCTGGAAAGATGGCAGCACGCCTGGCGAAAATATTCTTAATTTTACTTATTCACCAATTAATTTATTAATTTATTGTAAGATATGTGTAATACATAGAAACTAGTACCATCTAAGATTGTTATATATTACTGACAACAGTCATCTACATTCTTTAGAATTTCAAGACAAGAAATATATTATGTCAGCTAACACCCTGAAGTTGGCCGCAAAGAATGCAGCATCTCGATTGGTTTTCAAAACTTGTTTACGTTACAATTCCTGTGTTCGAAGGTGATGTGATTGACAGTGGCTAATTAACGAGTCCTTTTAGAATCTTTCGTATATTTCTTAAAATGGTACGGTATGGGGCGCTTAAAGGTTTATATGATTTGGAAAAGACCATCGGTAGCGGAGGTTTCGCCAAAGTTAAACTTGGTACGCACATTGCGACCGGTGAAAAAGTTGCTATCAAAATAATGGATAAAACGGCACTCGGTGTAAGTAAATCATTAAAATTCGATAAAACACCGAAGCAATCATTTTCTGAATTTTCAGGACGATTTACCGAGGGTTAAATTAGAAGTCGAAGCGTTGAAAACATTACTGCATCAACATATTTGTCGATTGTATCAAGTTATAGAAACTGAGAGCCATTATTTTATGGTAATAGAATACTGTTCAGGTGGCGAATTGTTCGATCATATTGGTAATATTGTGTATTACAAATCAAATTTGTAGCACATCACAGTATCTAGTGGTTATTTGAAGTTAAAAAGGCGATAGAGGTGTTATTCTTTTAATCTTATTTACAGTGGAGAAAAATAGACTCTCCGAGTCGGAGTCAAGAAAGTTTTTTCGCCAAATTGTATCTGCCGTAGCGTACTTGCATAGCTTGGGATATGCTCATCGTGACTTAAAACCTGTAAGTTCCATCTTTATTTTCTTAGCTGAATGCTTATATAATTGACAAACAATATTGTTTTGTATCCAGGAGAATGTCTTGCTAGATAGGGAAGAAAATTTGAAGCTTATAGATTTTGGATTATGCGCTAAACCCAAAAATGGGATAGACACTCATTTACAAACTTCCTGTGGTTCGCCAACGTACGCTGCACCAGAACTTATATTAGGAAAGAAATACTTAGGTATTTAATACTTAAGTTTCAGTTTGGTACAGAAATATTAGACCAAATGAATTCCATATATTTGTTTTATAGGTTCAGAAGTAGATATTTGGAGTATGGGTGTTCTACTTTATGCATTACTTTGTGGATTTCTTCCTTTCGACGATAACAATATAGAAAGTTTATATAGAAAAATACTTGTAAGTCTCTTCCATTATTTTTATATACAAGGTTATTGCCAAGAAAAATGCAAATAGTCTAATTCTAGAGTGGTAAATATGACGAACCGAGCTGGTTATCAAACAGTAGTAAAAGACTGATAAGGGCTATGCTACAGATAGATCCGAAAAAAAGAATTACTATTCAAGAATTGTGCAATCATCCCTGGATTACTGCAGGATTCCTCAATCCTGTTTCATTTGTACATAAAACGAATGTAAGTTTCTTATTTTCAATTTCCAGTATTGTACTTGGCTAGCAATATTTTAATGGGAAAAAAATATTCGTTTACAGTTCGAAAAAGATGATGATGTGTTAAGTACTATGTCCGCGATATGTGGGGAACACGCCTCAGAGATTTGGAAAAAACTTATGAAAAGTGACCGGACTGATTATAAAACTGCCACATATCTTTTACTTTTAGACAGGAAACTTCGTGGGCTTTCACTTCGAATATCATCTTCTGCAAAGTCTTATTTTAGGCCAGAGGTAGTATACATGTGGTACAAATGTATTTTTAAATTTACATGAAACTAACACTGCATTATTCGGTTGATTGCAGGGTGAAATTGGAATTAGTACTATTATAACTAAACTTGATAATTCTCCTAGAAGTAAACATGCTAGGTCGCCAGCAATAGATGTTCCATACACAGCTTTGTTAAAAACACCTGAAACTAGTGAGTTACTAGCCATTCTAACATTTCTTGTAAATCCATGTACTATATAATTATTATTATATTATTTTTTCTGCAGCTAACAATTTCACGGAACCATATGTGCCTGGTAGAAAACGACTTAGGAGTAAAGAAGCCGATGATTTATGTTCCCCTGGTATGTTCTGCGAAATTTCGTTTTCATTATTTTTCAAAATTATTCTCTACTATTTATTACACGTCCCCCTTCATTAAAGTACTTTTGGACACGCTCATGTTTACTAGTGGCGCCATGTTACTTAGTTTTGTAACACGTTTTCTGAAGTTTACTTCTAATTGGGTGATGCTACCCATCTAATTAGAAACTTTAATGAAAGTTTCCAAGCGCCATAAATTGCTGCACTTGTGTGAAAAGCAGATAATTAGTCGGAGAAGAGCAACGACTTGTGAACAAACACAATTTGGAGTTAGAAATAGCTTTGCTTGAGAATTTTTTAACCCATTCCCTTTTAAGAGGTATAGCACCTTTTGCCATTTCCTTATCTGAATCTGCTTTATTGTGTTCTTGTTCCTCTTAACTTCTGATTACTTATGCTTTCTCCTGATTAGAATGATAACTGTGACTTATACATATTGTATAATAATTAATAAAACAATTATTCCAGTTCCCGCAAAGAGAGTTGCAGAAAAAGATAGACTTGTTTCTACTCCAACTCATACTCCAATAACCGAACGGTATTTACGCAATCTTAATAATAATAATAATAATAATAATAATAACAACAACAGTAGAAAAATAACATATAACCACGGTTACGTTAAAAAAATGTATATATGTGAACGATATTTAGGGGGCCACAGAGTACACCGGGAAGTGCAAGAAAAGTAATCATGGGTTTGGAACGTGGTTTGAATCGTGTTCGTTGCGTGCTTACGCCAAAAAGGCGAATGAAGAATGAAAATATTAATCCTGACCAACCTAATACACTTTCTGGAAAGGTTTCTATTCATAAAATTATATTTATTTGTACAATTGATAATGTAGAATATAAAGCTGTTATATTTCTCTTTTTTTTCAGGGTCTTTGTAATGTATCGTCAACATCAAGCGATGATCCAAAATATGTTCTATCACAACTGCGTCGTGCACTTCGTCGTAAAGGAATCATGTGCCATCAAAAAGGGTAATGGAAACGAAAAGAGAATTGCTTAGTACGTTAAACAACAATAAATATACATTACTATTATAGTACGAATGCCTTCACAGGTTTATCTTGCAAGGAGAAACAGAAGATTGTACGGACGATGACAAAGACACAGGTCGGCCATTTTTGCCCAGGAACACTTGTTCCTTCGAGTTAGAAGTTTGTTTGTTGGAGGGTATCTCGAACGAAAAATTAGTTGGCATCCGGAGGAAACGTTTAAAGGGCGACGCATGGGTTTACAAGCGGGTTTGCGAAGAAGTTCTTGCTCTGGCAGCTGAAGATCTATCCGCGGAGCCAGAAAGTTTGACAGAGTCCAAGTGTCCTATTTGATTTCTCCCTAACATGTGTATATGAAAACGGAAACGTATATTTAAGCCTGTACATCACGAAAAGTCGACGAGACTATAGAATTATACCTTGATCTCTCTATTAATTATGTTAAATAGATTTAAAAAAGGAAAGAACGCATATGTGAAGAAAAATATCAATCGTTAAATGTACCATTTTCGGCAGATATTGTTTGCAGCAGCTTTATAATATATTTGCGCGAAACGTGCCTGCCCAAAGTGCTTCCTTCGTACGGGAAATAGTTACAGGAGAAATATTACAGATATATAAAAAGGAATCGTACAGCACATATTTCTCCAATCCTTTTCAACAATATTGATACCGTCGGTTGTGTAATATTATATTATAATATTATACGTCTTTTCGTCCAGCGTAGTATTGTAGCAATAAATATAGCAATGAAAATATATTTTATACATTAAATGTGTACTATGTATGTATTAAGTTCCAGAGCATGATAGGACAATAAAACTGAAGACAGTATTCGTATAATAATTGCAACCATTTTCCTCGAAATCTCATTAATTTTCCCTAATAAATCAGTGGAAACTGCTGATCAAATTTTTGGAGGAATAAAGTCGTCGACGTTTTTTAACCTGCGTTGAATGCAAAGCACAAACGGCGCTTCGAGGCACAAAGAGAACTTTTCAAAAGAACCAGTAACCCCGGTACTATCCATCGGAATATGTAAAGCTCCATTTTGCGTTTCACAGTGCAGATATAAAATATCGCGGCTCGTTTGAACCGCGGCATCTATACGAGAACCACTATGGTCAGGCGAAGTAATAAAATCACCACAAATCGATCAGCATAAAGTGGAGCCGCGTGCACTTTGCTTTATGGCAGTCAAACCGACCTTTTATCTTTGCCCGGTCAATAATCGTCGGCTCTTCTTCGTACGCAGCCTTGGTGAGTCTATTCGCTGAGGTTCGATCGGCACGCGGTTTTTTTTTTCACTTTCCTTGAACATCGAACGAAACAAAGCAAGATCTGCAAAGAAAATCCAGTCGTTTCTTCGAAAGACGTAAACTCGGAAATAAAGACATTAAAGTCTCCCTTTTGAGACTCGGTATCTGACACCACACTTGGAAAGGGATGTAGCGTTCCATTTAAGACACACAGGCTGTCCTGCAATAAATGGCGATTGTTCCCCGAACCGAGAGCATTAATTTCATAGGTCGATGCTTGAAATCGGCCCAGTAGAGGCCGAGATAATTGAATTTGTTTATGGATATTATAAACCTTCCTAGTTTAGAATAATCCCTGTGTACAGTTACCGTGTAACAAATAAATATTTAAATTGATTATAAAAAATGAATCGCGCAACTAGCATTCATAAATCGTCCATTGGGTCGTGCAGGAAATGCAAGACCCAAAGTGCATTTTCGCTGATTTTTTAATTGTTTATAACATTTGAACCACAAATACCACATTATTCAAACTGTTGAGGGAGATAGCTACGGATCGTACCTTTCATTTAAAACAAGTCCGGTTAGAAAATACGATCTAGAAGTCGAAAAATACGCAATTGTTTAAATTAACGATGTAATCCAGAAATTCGGTTTTGGCGGTGCGGATAACTGCGAAAAAGGCCGCAAACGCGAGATGGCGCCACATGTACCACTTGGTAGCAAAAATTGAAGTAATTTAAAAAAATTCATATCTCGGCTCCTGATCAGTCGTTTTTGTTCCGCAAAGTGTCAAAGTAAAGGGAGAAGAAGATCCTACACGATCAAAAATATCCCGTTACTGTAACTTTATCCTGTTGAACGTAATAACAATTTCAATTGTTTAATTGTTTATAACAAATGAACCTCCCATGTAACATTATTAACAGGTCAAGATTAAAACTAGAATTGCGTAGGATGTTATTACAATTTCATTAAACAATAAAAGAATACATTGAATAATTATACTAATTGTTTCTTGTACTTGAAAACTGTCTGACGTTTACCGCAAGTACTACGTATACAACAGAGCTTGTCCCTGAAATTTTCTCGTTAAAGATAGAAATTGATACAGAGAATCAGATCTTTTCAATAGGAGACATTTTTATTTTCTGCTATCTGTAATCGTTCAATGATTACCGAACTTCGGTCGTTAATTTTTCACAAGAGTGTCGTGAGGTAATTATGTTAGTAAAAAATAGAGTCCCTGGCACCGGAACGGGTGAATTGTTCGCGTTGAATAATCTCGCGACGGTGCACGTGTTTTATCGAACCTTGTATAATTAAACGCGCTATTTCGCGAAATTAATCAAACGTTCGTGGAGACAAAAAGCGTGGATTATATAAATGAAGGGAGGACGAGTGGCGCACACCTAAGTCGTTCGGGCATAAATTACAATTAACCGTAGCATACGTGCGTGTTCGCGTGAGCGCACGCACGTGCAGTTTACGGCATTAAATTCATCCTGTATTTTATCGGGACTGGGAAGATCGCGTTAGAAGAAGATACGCTTGTACACTGGGATCCAGGCTGCGGCCTTCGTCCAATCCAATCGAAAATGTTTCCAGGCTAATAATTAAGCTGTCTATCGATTATTATTACAACGGCGATTTGCATATCGCGCCGCAGCCCTCGGGTAGCCTGTAATTTCTGCGAAAGGAAATTTTTGAACGGCCGATTTACGATATCGATTTCGAGCTGTTAGAAAGTATGATAAAAATCGGGAGGAAACCTGATTTGGAAACTTGTCCCTGTTATTTTATCGAATGTCTACTTGGGTTTTATTATTGTCGAGGGAATCCATGAAATCGATCTGGTATGGTGGAAAACAGCGTTCTACGCAGAAATAGTATTGTTACAAATCGCTGGATAATATTAGACTCGTTTGATCAAATTATGATATCGGCCTGTATAAATTCACGATTTCACATTAGAGCAATTAATTGTTTGTCAGTTAGGTAAGTTTGATATTTTGGTGCATTTTTGACGCACAATTATCGCCATACTCTCGCGATTTTACTTCTCCGCAAATGCAAAAAAAAGAAACATATTTCTTATACCATCGTTCCAATAATAATTTGACTGGCCACCGTATGTCGAAGTAAGTGTTTCGAAAACGATGTAAACTTATTATCCCTCCCTTATTTATCTCCTAATTTGAATATCAATGTTCTTCGGACAACATCATTGAAACTATATACATGCAGGTACAACAAATTATAATGTAAATTCCACGAACACGAAAGGGTGCCACCGATTTCTTATCAACCTAAAGGATGCAATTATATTGACTAGAGCCCGTCGAAGTGTGCGCTTATACGCGGTGTTCACCACGTGCCCTTCGTTCTCGCCAATGGATCGAGTGTCGTACACCGGCTAGTACCAATTACCGTCTGGCCGGTGGTTAATTAAGGATTGGGGCAATGAGGCCCGGCGATGCAGTTTCCGCGATAATGATTATCTGCGACGGTAATTGAGCGAGCTGCTACGCCGGCAGGCAAACCGAGACAACTAGGAACGGAGTATAAAGCAGAACAGGGAAACATCTGGCGGTTCGTTTTTCAAAGATCGTGAATTTTATAATAAATTATTCCGTTTTCGAGAAAAGTATTAGCGGAACTGAATTTAAATCTAGATCGTTATATTAATTAGTTCGCATTGAAATACTTCGGGCTTATGTAATAATTTAATTAATTTTACAATCAGTCCGAAGTACATTCGCGCGATCAATGTGGAGCAATAATTCCTCTCTCGACAATACCTACCGCCGTCCATTTTATGACTCGAGTCCGTTTCGCCCCAAGGCAGGTGGTGTGCATCCGTACAAAGGAATAAAGGGGGAGAAACGGGATAATTGACGTCCTTGGAAAAAACTAAGGAAGGAAGGAAGAATAACTATCGTATCTCTCTGTATTTCGTATCGAAAGCAGCACACATTTTCGTTTCCTGCTATCGAAAATGATAATAATCAACTCGAACCCCAAACTCGACCATGTAGCAGCCTGTTTAAAATTTCGTCTAATTTGTATTCACGATCACCCCTTCCACAGCCATCGAAGCAACTTTCGAACAGGCACACGAATCAACTGTCTCTTCTTCCTCCGTACATACGTACATATATTGCAAACGTTTCCCCGGTACACGGCGAACAATTTTTCCAGCAAGAAAAAAGGGAACAAGTCTTGGTAGCCGCGGGGCGAGGCTGCGAGCAACGCAATACTGGTATCGCGTACGTGTACGAACACGAACATGTACTCTCGTAGGCGAAGAAAAGGTAAGGGTGGCACGCGCGGCCCGCTTCTATCGCTTCCGGGCATCAGCGTGCTCGCAAGCCGCGGCTAATTGCTCTTTAATGCAAGCGAGCGAGCGAGCGAGCAAGCGAGCAAGCGAGCGGGTTGCTTTTCTTAGACGCCGAGGGAAACTGACCGCGCGCCGTCGCGTCGTCCTGGACGCCAAAGAAGAAATAGAATACGCGAGGCTTACGCACCAGCTCCCGGACATCTCGTCACGCTTTACCTGGGACACGGTTACCAGTTTACAGAAAACTGACGGCCCTGCTTGGTTCTATTTAATTGCCACGGACAACTGTGATTTTGATACCGATCTGATGTTGCAAGCTTAGTTTCACGGCATTCTGACAATGAGCGACGAAGCTGCGTGTTGCAACCGCCGAATTGTGAACTAAATTGAGCAACTGGATAACGGATATTGTTTTCTGTGCTTCGTTTACGAAGGTGTTAGAATTGGTCGTAAGTGGTCGTCGGCCATATTACGGTCGTTCAGCTCTGCGCGATTGTTTCGAAGAGATTCTTCGGTGGGTTCGTTCGGGAATAGAACGCCAGGAATGGTGAAATATACGCAATTTCGAAGGAAGCGAAAGAATCGTCGTAGAAATATTTGGATCCACGCCACCGTGCTACCTAATTCTTTATCCAACTCCTCGTTGCCTCAGCGAGAATATCGCGCGTCCAGTATTCAACGACCGTGTCGTTCTGAGATTCATTAAGATGATCAAAATTGTCCACATTAGATTTAACAGAATTATTCCTAGAGGCGTACAAGTTCAAGTGGAATAACGAAGTCTCGTGGTGATCCAAAGTCAAGCATCGTTATGCAGCTTGCACACGGAAGGAAGGAAGGAAGGCGAGGAGTGCTAATCATCCGGTTTACCCGGACTTCTTTTTCGGGCCAGCCACGGTTGTTTATTCGTGTACACGGGGGATAGCAGTGACAGGCGAAATAAAGGGCAGAAAGCTCGATTCGCCGAGGCATGACCAACGGAGTCTAGCAGAAGCTCATACATATGTAGACGACTCGGCCAGGACACTGGGAACCGTGGGGAGGACCCTCCGGAAAAATGAATATGCAGCCCCATGGAGGGTATTATTTTATAAAATTTACTATCCCGACCAGAGTATTATATACTTTTCCGTCCTCCGTTCTCCACCGTGCGCCGTGTACAAAAGTTAACGAGCTCTCCTCGACAGATGCGGCTTCGTGGCTAACTAACTAAGTTTTCCGCCGTAGAAACTGACGCGACCGTAAGGAAACACGATTGCCGACTGGTTTTCAAAGTATGAGCGATTATTGGAACAGTTTCGTCTTGGTTATTAAATCCAGGTGAGTTCAGGTTAATTCGCGTTCTCATTGCCTGCGAAAGTATCGATGCTGGCCATAACCCTTTTTCTGTAGCAGAATAATATTTAAGACACTCCCGAACGGGTAGCTGAGCTTACAATTACCATCAGTTTTTCCCCCGCGCTATATACCAATCAATTAACGAATGCAACATATCAAAGTAAACATTCACACGTCGGATTACAACCGACACCCTCGACAACAAAGAAATTTTCCAGCACTCGAGACCCATTATGCCCTCCAAGCGCTGAAGAACATCAACCCCGAGCATTCTCAGGCGAGCAAGTTCGTCGATTCACACATTTCTATTCGACGTGTTGTTCCCAATAATAATTCTCACTTTATTTAAGCACACGTCATGGTCGTTCGGACGAAAGTTCGAGCGATTTCTCGGTCCGTCTGTCCGCATCCGGAAAGTTTGACGAGGGTCTAATTGCGAATCGGGTGGTACACGTCGTCTTCCTTTCGTTTTCGTGGACTTCGTGCACTAGGGCGGTTGCTTCTATAAAATTGTAGCCCCTTATCGTCGCAGAGGAAACGAAACATTAAATCGACTCCGACGGTGGGGGCGGGCTGTTTCGGTGGGTGCGTCCGAGATTTCCTGTGTGGACTCTGGATGCTAGGAAGGATGACTTCCTACCTAGAGCACAGGGCGCGTCCATCGTGCGTGCTGGCGTCATCGAGCTAGATTTATTCGATATAACGAGGGAACGCGTAACAGGAATCCCCGTGCGGCCCTCTTGCAGCACGCGCGAACCGCCTCGTGCCTTTACGTTTTCCAATGGTTTAGGCGCAGCTGTTTGTTCGTTAGACCAAGTTTAGGTAAACGGGCAAGGTTTCAGAATATTGTCCGCCAATCTAAAGAGGCACGAATGCTTGCGAACGTCGTGTAGCAAAAGTTTCCTAACTTCCCCACGTTGTCGAATGTTGGTTGATCCTGTACCGATTGAACTAAGCACCCCTCGATCCGTATTATCTCTCCACTCCTGTGCTCTTTGAGAATCAACCTTACAAAAAGCACAAAAGTGTAATTCTATTTTCCGCGCCGACTGCTCGCGTGCCATCCGCAGCGTTTCGCTCAACTTGACAAGCGCGCTTCAATTTGCGTTACAAATGTTTGTTCGCGCCGATCGACGGCCACGTTCCAGTACACGTGGCTCGGCATCATCGAGCAGGCAAGACTCGTCGCGCTTCCGATTGTCGCCCCTATGTACAGTCAACGTTTTCTTGCCTTTTCGTGCGAACACGATCGCAATATCGTGGCACCGAAACAACTTTATCATTAATGCAGCAGTAGCGGCGCATTACGGGGAATTTGTATATAATGGTGCTATGTACATATGTAATGCGCCGGCCCACACATAATGGCGATATCATAAGATACGAACCAATAGCGGCAATTGTATGGAAATATGTATCTATGAATGAAGACACTTTCATTTATGAAACCAGATACTTATGTACCGGACACGGGCGTTGTAACATCCTGCTATTATGTGTCCTTACCTACTCGCCCCGTCCTCCTCGCCTCCTTCACCGCAGCTTCTTCGCTCTTCCTTGTCTTCCACGTCCCCTCCCTTCGCGGGGTCTCCTTTGGCTACCGTCATACACTCTTATAGATCGGTATTCGCTATGTGGTTAATTTTGTGCGCGTATCGATGAGCTCATTGCTTCATTGCCAAAATCCAATAATAATGTATATATCATACTTGGTCGTGGAAAAATATTACTGGACCGCCGTCATTAGAAATTAGAGATCGGTATTCGGAAGAAAAAGAAGGGCAGAAAATTTGTATACAGAGAAATTTATAGGACCCGATAGCCATTGGGTATATTGGAATGTATTTCGTTCCATGTTTTCTTCCTTCCCATTTATTCTGCCAGCTCGCAAACTGACAAGAAGGGACGAACAACCCTTCGCAGAAGGTGGTAGCGGAGAAGGAAGAAGGTCGGGGAAGGAAGGCAAGGAGAGAGGGGAAAGGAAAGGAAAGAACGAGGCTGAATGCGCTGACTGTGACGCTTTCCGGTCAGGTGCCGCCCTGATGATCCTTCTCCTTCCAACTTCCATTTGGATCCACTCATTCACTTACTTTTACCCTCCTTACTTTGCCTTCCCCTCGATTTCTTCCTCCTGGAACGTCCTACTCGTCCGCCGGTGGAAGGGAAGAAAACCGAGTGCGTGCAGAAGAAAACAGGAAATTAATCCTTTCTAAATCAAGATCGTGACATTTTAAAGGAATCGGTCGTTTCGAGGTAGTGAAACTTTAATGAAATTGGTCAGCCCGAAGTGGTGGAGGTCTTCTTACTGAGCTTTTTCAACGTGCTACTTTAGCAGCAATCCTTTTTCTTTCGTGTCGTCAATTTTTTAATTTGCAGATAAATTTTCTCTTTGTAAATCTCTTTAGACGTAGTTGTAGTTCCAGCTTTCTTGCAGCTTTCACGCAAAATTTACATATCCCGACGTGGTTTTTGAGCCAGTGATCGTCAATGCGTTACTCCCATGGGCTATTGCAAAAGAATATTTGTACAAATAAATGAATGACAAGAATTAAGAGCACTTCATTTGGCTAGTAAAGGTAATATCCGACAGCTGGCCCCCGCAAACGAAAAGAAGCAACCGCTTCTTTCTATTTGTCGCATTATTACTGGCGTAATTATCACGCCGCCTCGGGAGGCCATTGTCACAATGGACGTCCGGAGTTTCCCTACGATTATTATCGTACCGAAAATCTTGCTCTGGCCAACCAACTCCTCGTCAGCTTCCTGCTAGCGACGGACACTGATTATTTGTCACGGCGACATCGTAAATTCACTTAGAGAGAGGAAAAAAAAAAGGAGAAAGGAAAATTAGTGGAAGGAATGGCCGCTTTCCATTCTGATGATTATTGCCGCCACCGGTAGTTGTCACGTTCAGATTAAAGCCTGGACATCTAGATTTGTTTAGTTCGGGGAACAGCTAATTAATTGGAGCAATATATAATTATTTTACTATATCATAGTCATCAATATTATTATTACCATCATTATTGCTATACCTCTCGTCAAAATGAATCTACGATTCCACCTATCAATTACGCGCAATCACTTGATTTCAGGCATCCAATTAAAATAACTCATTTAGTAAACCACTACGTACGATCAACGGTGCAGCAATCGTGTTTCGTATATCCAATGAGTAACCAGATGACACATAATCTACTTAAACAGCATCGTAAAACTCGACAAGTTCTGCTAAATGTCGTTAGAGTAACATTACAATTAATCATATTCCAACAAGTTCATTCAAAGCATCCCCAGTTCCACAACCCCTCTGCCTTGCCACTCGAGTTCTCTCGACTTCGGGACATCTTCTCCATACTATGCTCTGTTGCCCTGGGCTCAATGCATCGTCCTCCCGAGTTCACAACGAATACCTCGACCAGGTCGAGGGTCGCCGCTCAATTTGTCGAGCTCAGTGAAGAATTAATTGTTCGCTTTTACGGATAATCTTCAGCATCGCTTCGCAAACGCCATCCTAAGTATCTGCTTCATCGATCTACTCCGAGGAGGTCAGCGATACTTGTTAATAAACGCGCATACGTGCGTGCACGTGCTCCAACGTTCTCCAACATACAGCAAACCTTCCCCATAAGCATCTACGTGTGCGCATGCAATCTACTTCGTCGCTGCTCGGCGTCCACTTCCTGCGCCCGCTTGGTGGACAATGACCAGCACTTGCCGCAATGGCATCGGGGCAGACGCGCTCCTAATATCTGCTCGGCCGATCTAGTTCGCGGAAGCCGGCGATACATGTACGTAAACGTCCATACGTGTGCGCATTTCCACGTGCATACGTTCATGCACACCTTCGCCATAAGTATCTACGTGTGCGCGGTGCGATCCATTCTTTTTTTTCCTCTCCTCTCCTTCGTGTATCCTTCGATTCGCGTGCACGCGGATATTCGCCGCTCTCCGCCCTGCTCCAGGAACAAAGATATTTGGCGAAAGGGACAACTTCTTACAGTTCGCTGTAATTCAGTTTCTCTTTCACGAGGGTTCTATGGAATTTGTGTACAGCGATAATTCTAGGCTTCTGATTTAATGTTCGACTACATATTCGTTGTCCCGTTAAACACTCTTGCAATCCGAACGTCAACCCTTCACTCGACCACTGGTGTATCGATCATAAAAAAAAGGGAACGCTAAGGTGAATCGCGGACGTTTGCAACGCATCGTGAATATTTCAAAGCGATCGACGTTGTCAACGGGACATCCTCGAAATCGCGGCGAATTAAATATCTGCGAAGTTTCGTATTTCAATCTGCCACGAAAAGCACCTGTCTCGTTCGTTCGCGGCTGGCCGCAGGTGGCCACGTTCGCATGCGACTCTTTCACTTCCTAGAGCGTGCATCCCCCACGCAACCACGGACACGCGTGACGCGTACACTCGCCAGAGGACGCGTGCTCTCCCGCGACGACGCGACGGGTGAGCTCTGGTTAGAAGCGCGACGCGGTGTGCCGAGGGTGCGGAGGAGGAACACCTCCGGAGACGGTATTCTGGAAGGAGGATATGATGGCTCGTGGCGTTATGCTCCGCGAGCTGTTATGCTCCTCGAGCACCACCGGACCATAAGCGAGGCTACTTCGCTCCCGTACGCTCGGCGCAACAGCCGCCACGTTTCTTGTTATATTAGCGCATCGGCGTCGCCCGAATAAAGCCGCGGTATTGCCCTGTTACATACGCCGCTCGGCGTCCGCTTTTGTTTCTCGTTTCAACACTTTTCTCGGGCTTTCGAACGGGTTGAAGAGCGACGAGACTATTGGGTGGTTGGGAACGACTCGAACAGAAGGGGTGGATAATTTCCTGCAACCAGAGAATGATCTGAAAAGCTTATGTGGGCTTGACGTCCGTCCTCCTAGTCTTTTATTATCGTGCTCCGAAATTTGTATTAAGCACATATATAAAGCAAGAACACCCTACTATCATCCTCGCAGTAAATCTAACAAGAGGAAAACTATTTTTCCAGCAATTCCTAAGCAAGTACTTTCGCAATTAAAAACAGTCCCCCTCCCCAAACGGCGAAGTGCAAAGGAAAAAAAATTCGTCGACCCAATGGTACACAGACGGCCGGCTGTTCTATCGTCCACAGAATATTTCCAACCGGCGGAGTCGGACGCCAATGGATCTAGGCACGAGCCACGAGTCTCGAATATGCCTCGCAGTCTCTGACCCGCAGTTCCTCCCGGGGTACAGTGTTCCGTGGAGGCGGTGGTGGCCGAAGAGGAGAAGGAGGATGACGGCCCGAGAGGTGAAGCGATGGAAGGGGTGTGTTTAGCGTTCAGCATGCGTAAGGAGCGCTGGGGCATTATGCACGGGCCCGTAAGGCTGGCCTGAAACGAGCGAATAAGAAAGTAGTTAAGGCCTCGACCGGCGGAGGTGGTTGCACGGATCGTGGCATTAGGAGAAGGAGAGGGCCGACAGGGGGAGAGGCCTGCTGCCACGCGCTACCTGTCTCTCCTCTCTCCTCTGATGCACCTCTTTCGCCTCTTCGCCACTGCCACTTCCTCCTCCCTCTTCGATCGTGCCATCCTTCCGTTCTTTCTAATATTTTTGTTCTCCTTCTTTCTTATCCCGGTGCCGATCTCCGGCGATCCTTCGTCGCATGGCCATTTTATATTAATCGGCGACGTTCGAACGCGTCCTACAGACGCGTCCGTAGGAACGTTGGACACTTGGTAGAATTAGATCGAAGATTTATTCGCGATTATACAGGCTACAGCGTAGCAGGCCGATTTTCTCTGTACGCTCGGCTCCGAAAGAATTTCGTTTAAATCGCTACGTTCCTTCTTCTATCCACCCCCTCGCATTAGATCCCCCACCCTAAACGCCGCCAAGTTTATATTCCCCGCCGCTCTTTAGTCACCGTTCTACGTGCTATACCTTCATCTAGCCCGAGTGATCATCCTCCGTGCCGCAATGTGTAACAACGACTCGTCACACTCTGCTTGCCGGCGCACACGATAATTGCCCTCATTATAGTTATTTAAAAAGCACTGCCGCCTCCTCCGCGGCGATCCAGCCGCGATAATATAAGAGCGTGCGCGCGCGCGAATTAATCGAGGTGATGTACACGCGGAGGAGCGATGGGGGACGTGAAGGGAGTACGGGGGAGGAAATGGAAAAAAAAAGGAAAAGAGAAAAATAAATAGAAGAAGAAAATAGCACGCGTGTACGCCATCGTTGCAGGAACGTAACTCTGTCGCGTTACCATAGGCAGTTTCTACGAAAAATTTTTTTTTTTCCTTCCCCTTCGTCTCCCTGCCTTTTTCCCGGTTGCCCATGCTTTTTCATTAGCCGTTCGGTCCGGCCATTGTTCCGGGTTGAAGATTTTAAACGAACCCACCGGGACTCGTCGGCGTTCAAAGAGGGCCGGATAAGGACGTGATTCTTTTATTAAGTTGGCTGGATTTTTTTTTTTGTTTTGTTGCTGCCGCCGTTGGCCTTCGGTCCCCGTTTCGTAGCGCAAAACGGGGATGATTCAACGGGAGGTAGGTAATAAGAGATTAATGGGGTTTAATTAGCAAGCTGGGTGGTAATTATCATGTGCAATGAAAGTTTCCCGTAATTGGGCTATTAAATGCGCCACGGCAGATAAATTGACGTAGATTACACTCGGGGGTTGGTGGACGTTTTCGTCGTGGAAGCTCGAGTCGAGGCGCTGTTGAATCGCGTCTTGGTACCGTGGTCTTGCCTGCTATTATATCCATAGTCAGTTTTTATTATATCCAAGTATCCCCAAGCATTGTGTCGATTTTTTTCACAATTCGTCGAAATCGTCGGAACTGATTTGTGATAATAAATTATAATAAATTGCATAAAATTATTCTTCTTTGCCCTACCACGATTCAATGTTTACTACCCCGGGTATCTACCGTTTCCCAAACAGGCATATTCTACCGTAATTTACATTTACCTGTCCCAGGGGTTCAAGAAACAGATCGCCAGGATTCTCTGGCTGGACGCAACCCTTTGACGACGGAATTAATTAAATGACCCAAGCTTTTGCCGTTCGTTATCGAAGCACCGCCGGATCCACCGACATCAAAAACGAACGAACGCCGGCAGAATTTTGTTCCATGCCCAGGATGCTCTTGATTTTATGGTCCGGTTGAAACGCGACGTTGCGAATGCTGCCAGCTTTTAGACACTTCGCGCGTTATTAACGGTTTGCAGCGAATCACGAGCCGTGCGATATATTTGTGTGCACATGCATCGAGCACCGCCTCTAACGGTAAAACCGGCGAGCAAATTCTAGGGTGGGTGATAATTAAACGCTCTATCGTCGGGTCAACCGCGTTCCCCCGTCTTTCTTTTTCCCTCCCCGTGCCATTCTTCCAGTTTCAGATTAATAGCCAAGATCTATCGTGACGTCCTACCGCCTCTGGCCGCCATTAAAATTCATATTTCGCCTAATTGAATCTTCCGCCACGCTAATTTCCTTCTCCGGTTTCTAATGGTATTATCTCGTGATTCATGATTCCAGACTGATTCGAGCACCTCTGCAGTCGATCTGAGAATGTTCACGGAATCACCCGCAGCGCGATATTAAATAAGAGAAATTGCGTGACGGCGTTGACCAGTGAAATATCGCAGGGGTCGACGGTAATCACGGTAATTGATATTTTCAACGCGGTTACCCGATACACCATTGAACTCCTCAGGAATGCAAGCTCGATAGGCGAACGCTGCTCGCGCGAACGCATAAATTATTCAAGCGGTTTGCGAAGCGAATCTTCTATTCGACTCTAATTTATAATATAACGGCGGGTCCGTTGTACCGTTCCAGCCGCGAATATTAGCGGTGGATTTCCACGTCTTTCGCGCCCGCTTCTTTCGGCTCGTTTGCCGCGGGACGTGCTCCCGGATTAATGGCCGGCGATAATGAAAATTTCCAGTCGGATCGTCGTTTGTTCGTGCCGCGTGACAAGTCGCTGTACGCGCGGGGGCTGCCTCTCGCGGATCCGACGTTCCAAATTTATCTGGACCATTGTTCTTAATTGTGATCGTTGAAGGGGACGAATTCCCACGGAGATAACGGCGAACGAGCACCGCGGATCCAGATCATCAACGAACGGCCGTCGAGAGAAATATGTTCATTTTCGAGATTTCCGTGTTCCCGGTTATAAAAGGACGGTACGTATCTCGCGGACATCGTCCTCACGATTTCGACCGGCGCGACGCTCGCGATGCATTTTTACGGTTCCGTTTCGTCCGCGGTGGTAGATAAGAATTCCCATGCAGGACGATGGAACGCGGAATTATTTTGAGAACAGGAAGACGCGTCAATTGTCGGCGAAAGGTGCGGTGGGAACAGCGATCTGTAATAACCATTATCTTTCTGCTCTCGTGTCGTTTCTGATGTGTCAACGGTTCAGAAAATTCGTGCCTTCAATAATTACTATTCACAGCTATTTAACGACTATTATATACGTCGAGATTGAAAATCGTTTCGATATTGCTCGACTAAAAGTGTCAACGAGTGGCCCGAACTTTAAACCTATTTTCGACCGAGCTGGCCGAAACGAAAAGAATTAATCGCAACGAATAACAGTTCCGACCGCTTCGAAAGCTGCAAGCCAGCGGAAGTGCAGCGTTCGGCGAAAAGAAGGCGAAGCCGAGCGGGTGAACGGCGAAACTGCGTTTAGCCGCAGCACCGAAAGAAGCGGGAGCAGCAGCATTCCGCAGGGCATAACTTAAGCGAGCCCTGAGCTCACGAAGAGAAGAGACGGGTCACGACGCCATGTGTGCGGCCTACCAACCACACCCACCACCTATTTATTTATGTCTACCTCACGGCTTTTTGTTCGTACCCATCGAGCTTTCATTGCGCCGTGAACAACGCGAACAATCGAGGAGAGCCCGCCTGGTTCCACCGGAAAAATCCTGTTCCCGAAGGAATCGTCCCTCGAGCCACGCCGCGCCGTTTCGAATTATTTGTAAAGCGTGCACTTGCGAAATGTTGCACGCCGACCGCTCGGCGGCCCCGGGCCTTACCGAGAATCAAACGCTGAAAACACGTTACACCTGTTCAGATTTCAGGTGCTCGCCGGGAGAATTATGTAATGGATACCGCGGAAAGGTTAATACGTTCGAAGGTGCAGAGGGTATTGTGAAAGAAGTTATTCGCCGTTTGTATCCTGAATATCCTATCCGTGCATATATTTTTCAAAGAAACATTGATTTTTCGATCGATCTCCTAGTCTGAAATACAAAGTTCTCCCTTATCATTTTAAACACCCCTCGCAAATTACTGCGAGATGGAAAATATTTTCAGAGGTTAATTCCCCTGAACCCCTAGCGACCCTTTTTCTGTAACCGAAGTACGGCAGAATTTTATTTCCGAAGGAGTCGTTCGCATTTATTTCAACGACACGTTCGCTCGTCGTTCAGCGTTTCAAATATCGAGGATGGAGGTAGGAGTTCGCCCTTCCGTTTCCGGGGAAGACAGGGGCCATTGGCAGGATTTTTCCCGCAGGAGCATACTTGACCGAGGTCAGGCTCTCGAGGGTATCCAAGCTCTAGCTGGACGCTTCTAAGGCCGTTTGCAACGCTGTTCATGACTTAACACGGTACTTGGGTTCGGCTGTGCTTTGGCGGTTCAGCCTGCCCGGACAATGCCGCATTGTTTCATCGTCGTACCTATCTAGTCGGCACGGTAGCGGGCCCGAACGATGTTTATTATCCTCTTGCGCAACAAAACAAAATGCCCCCGGTGTTATATTATCCCCGGCTTCGTGGTCGAATCAGTTTCCCATATAAAATCCACGTAAGACGCCGCAAACTCCGTCGTAACTTCGAACTGGCCACGACGAAGGAGCCGGTGTGCTTCTTCAGGGTGTCCTCGCGGCATCGTCGGGGCACCGTGCGCGGAGGAAATTTCGTTCCTCCTCCGCGTCGAATTCTTGGAAAATTGTTCCGGCAGAGAGTTTTCATCGCACGGTGTATGCCCCGGATCTTCGTCCTTTCTCTTTTCTATTTCAATAGGGCGGCTCGTACGTTCTCTGTTCATTCTACAATCGCGGAAACGATCTCGTTTCGATGCATTAATTAGCTTTAATCGTACGCGAATAAGCGGGGAAATCCTTGGAAAATTGATTGCGCCAGAGGCAATCTCCGTTGCGTCCACGTTTGCGTCTTGTATTAATTCTCGCGTGTTACGATAGTTAGCCAACGTCCACGATAATGTACGCATCGTCAACGGCGCGAAGACCCTTGAAAAGTCTAACGATAGGAGATAAAGAAAAAACACCGCGCTACAGGGGATCGCGATCGCTATTTATAAATAACATAATCCTAATTAGCCTGTTGCACGCTAATTAATGAAACTCCTTGTATATCTCGCGGATCCTAGGCTCGCGCGACTCTCCTCGCAGGCAAGGCGAATAAAGAGAAAGAACGGATCGAAAAAGAAACGCGACGGCGAAGGTGGAGGGACAAGGATAACGAGGAAAAAAGAATCAAGAAGAATTAGAAAAGCTTTAGTGCCCATTGTCCGAGCCGGTGAAAGCGAGGCGTTTCCAGATTTGATCTCCGATTAGCCTTGGCACGATTCGATGGAAATCACCGGGCAACTCGTGCCCCCCTACCCCTCCCCCTCCCCCCTCTCTCTCTCCCTCTTTCCCTCTGTTCGTTTTATCTCAAACGTGAAAAGCAACGAGGTAGAGGCGAAAAGTGTTTGCAGAGACGCAACCGTCAGCTGGCCCCCGCGGTTTTCTTATTTCCATGAAAATCGCTCGCGGCGATCCCGACGACAATGCCATTCCGGTGTTTTAAATGCAAATCCGTGAAAGGAAAAACCGTAAGGGCATTATAATTTATATTACTACATGTGGCAGCGGCACTTCCGGCGAGAGAGCATAGGCGCAGTTCCGGTCAGCTCGGCCTGGAGATCCTACATCGCCAGATTATGAGCCCATGCCGCTTTTACAATGGATCGTCTGCCCTGACTCATACGTCAGCCAGAATAATTTCGTTGCCACACGTATACACGTACGTGCATTGGTACACGCTTATGCCTGGACAACGTCGTCGCCGTCGACGGGAAGGAAGCAGAAAAAATATCCTACGATCTCGGCCTGGGTAAAAGTTTCAGGCACGTGTTCGATGTTCTCGATAGATTCGTCGGGCGACCTCGATGAATGATAACGCTGGATTTTTGTATCTTCATCGTGGAATCGTTTGTTCCTCTTCTTCTTTCTTTTTGCATCTCTTTCTGTATTGTTTTGCCACGAATTTATCGCGGAACAAGGTGTGCGTGGTTGTTGACGCTGCTGTCAGATGTACTATTATATATATTGTTGAAAATGTTTGTACTCGTGAGACGCGTACTTATTTTTGTAAATTCAGAATTGGTGGAAATACGCCGAACGTCTAGTTTATTGAATGGAAAATTGTCACTCTCGACTCTGGTTTACATTCTTTCAGAAACACTTTCGAATAAAAAATATGCACAACGTGTGACTCTCGTTTTTCTCGCAAATCCGTTATTTTCTTATGTTTCCTTATTTTATATCGTTTCTAATTCTCCTTATATTTCATTCCGTTTTCGTACCCCAGGAAGAAGATTTCCCATGTATACGTAGATGGGCACGCGCGCTCAAACAACGAAGTGACCACTTCTGATAAAATCTACGATCTTCTTCACGGTGTTCTGGAAACGGCCGAAATTAACTCTGGCTTCCTCCGTGGATTTCGATTTGTAAATAGCGGTGGTGTAGGCTGCTGTCAACTCGGTGACCAATCTTTGGGCCCTTTTTGCGGCGGCTTCGATCGAACCCGACGGCTTTTTGATGCTCTGCGTCGTTCTCACGATTTCGTCTTCGACGAGACTCACCAGCAGCTCGTCGTCCTTTTCACTCGACGTGCCTAGGGAGATTACTCGAAAAATTCCTCTGATAGCCTCGTCTGCTATACCTGTATAAACGAGCTTCTTAAACGTAGCAATGATGTGATTATTATATTATCATATACGGTCCCCCAAATAAAAAATAGAAACAGTAAATTGATTACAGAATGTAAATCTTGAAATTAACAACAGATGAAAGAAGAAATAAAGGGAGCACCGTCCACACCGTTTCTCAATTACCGTCCCTTAAATTAAAATTCATTCCATATCAAACCGATAATGTTTCGTTCACCTGGCGACACTACCTTCCCCTCGATCGATTTCTGCGGATCTGTCCCACTGGATCGTGGAATGCCGCAAACTGTGACGACGATCGCGATCGTCGTGAACTTTATCATCCTCGAACGTCCCATCGTTCAAGCGACTGTCAGACCCGATGCATTCGATTTTCTCTTTTTATACGTGACCACGTTACTCCCCGCGAACGTTTCTGTATTATGCAAATTGTAATTTCTCGTTGGTGACCGCCGGAGCCGATCATTATGAACGAACCCGATGAATGTCATTAAAAGGAAAAGACAGAAGGGAAAGTGGAGCAGCGTGACGTGCCGCAGGAAAGTATATTGTTTCGTGGGTTGTGCTTTGATTTTCACGTCGACTCGTCGCGGAGGGAGAAACGGCCTCTCTGCCGGGGAAAACTGCAATCGCGTGAAAGTGCACACCAGGACGGAAAGAGTCCGTACAATTTAGTGATTAGACAAAATGTTCTCTGATTATCGCGGTGCTCTTTTTGTTTTATGGACCTGTGCTCGATTTCACGAGAAACATATCTCTGGCAATCTGTTTTAACAGAATTTCTTCTGTCTACGATGATTGCAATTATCTGTTCAACGTTAGATATAATTCGATGCAACCAGCTTTTGTGATAGATTCTTACCTTCCGACGAAAGAGAATTATTGTCGGTTTACTGACATGCTGTCAGTAAACTTAAACTTTACTGACATGTATGTTCATCTGACTGAAAGGGACTTTGTGATAATTGTAAACTATTAATACGAATATAACAATTGCCGGTGACCGTGGAATATGGTTCTTTTTATTCCTCTCTTGGTTCGTTATTGCTGTTTATTTTATAATATCGCGTTTGTGGACGATTTAGAGGTATTTCCATAGCATCACGAACGATTCGAACGATTCTCCTCGGTAGGACAGTGGGCTCAACAGGTCGTCGATTCCCCCTCGAAAAACGTAGAACCAGTGCCGATGCTGGTCGGCGGTAAAAGTGCGTGAACATAGGGAGGGAGTGCATCCAGCCATGATTCCTCTTCACCGATTTTTACCCCCTTCCTGTCCCCTGTACGCCATACTCCCCCATTGAAACAGCGGCTCGATGGTTCGCGATTAAAGCCTGCAGCGGTTTCCAGAATTCGTGTTTCGCAAGGGACATCCACTTTCACCGATAACACGCTGCAAACGAAATACAATTTCGATACTATTGAATAATATAATTATTCAAGCCTATACTTCGTCCCAAAAAAATGTTCAGGCAGAGAACTTTATACGATTGGACAACATTGAAAGCATCGATATAAATGTTACACGGAACACAACAATGATAACACGGCAAATCCATCGATAGTCGTCGAGAATCCCGAGAAAACGTCCGTTTATAAATCACGAATCCGGCTAATTTTATACAATTAGTACGGAAAGTGTGGAAATATACTCGACAAATCATTGCCCGCAGTTAAATATAACATCGACGTTCTGACGAAAACCCCCTCGAATTCTATCAACAGTTCCAGGGTATTCCTTCATTAAAAAGAAAAAATTGCTACGCAAGAAACCGACTGTGTCCCAAGCGTTGCAACACAATTATACAAATATCGCCGCGAGTCCAGGTAAGATTGCGCATCGAAGGCCGAGCCACGCGCCGGCTGCACGATCATTCCCCTCGATAAATGCATCGAAACGCGGATTTCACCGTCGCGGGGCCTTGTAGCATCGAACATTTCGACTGGCTTCTGCGCAACGAGGGGCTCGGGCCTCGCCGTCGGAACGTTCAAGAGCGAAGCATCGCTCGGCAGCTGGGAAAACGCGAAACGCCCGTACGATTGGCGTCGCTGTCGCAACGAAGCCCGGCCAGGAAAAGCTGCACGCGAAAGGAGACGCCGCAGGATGTCGGGATAATACACATTATAGGCCGGCCATTATTACGCAGAAGTTCTGCCTCTTTCTACGTGCGCAACGTCGAGCCGGAAGGCCGACTCCCGCGTGTCTGCTTTTCCTGCATGAATGAAATGTAATTTAAGCTTACTCAAGTACCCGTATTTCCATTCATCCCACATTCGCGTGTACTTGCTTGCGATACTCCTGCGCGCACACGTACAACTACGTCTGACCGCCATGGGGGACGCGCTGACTTACTGAAATCTGTCTGAAACTTTTGTGGCTTCGATAATTCCACCTCGGCTGTTGTGCGCGGGTTTTAATCGTTCCCGAGGTATCGCAGCGGGCGTGTCGGTCGGAAGATTTCTTTCTCTCGCGAACAGCGAGAGGATGGATAGTTGTTCTAGGTTCGTTGCCGGTTTGCTCGACCAGCTTGATTGATGAAAATTGATAAAAAAAACTCGTGTTACGATTCTCTCGGCGGTTATACGTAATCAAAGGCGGGGATACTTGATTCGATCGACGCGTAGGAATGAAATAATATTTATCGCAGCTCATCCGGAGGACGAACAACTCAATAAAGTAATCAACTCCAAATTGCATTGCTATTACGTAAAAAGAATCGAGATTCCAAGGGTCAATTCAATTCAAGCCCAATAGTAAATTCTTCGACCAACACCCGTCCAAAGTTGACACACAAAATATCGATCTCGAGTACCATCGATCACGATCTTATCGGTGGCACCCCCGTTGCAAGCTGCGCCGGGATGACACGCTTTGGAGAAGACGCGGTATGTACCGGTTACTTCACGATCACCGGGCAAACACTGACCAAGAATATATACACCTACGTGTACACGCACTGGCGGGTTAAGAGAGAGAAGAAGTGGAGGTACATAAGAGAGTAAACGACAGACGACTCCGATACGAGATTCAAGACTCGCTCTTTATTCTCGTATCAGCAACGTGGAACGATGGAGACGACGTAGCCTATTATGAGCCGATCGTGTGAGACACAATGATCAATGCCAAGAAGTCTGCGCGGAGGGACGCTGAATGGAGGAGCGGCGATTCTCCTTGCGGGATTATGGCAGCAGTGAGGGCCACCGTAGATCGACAGGGCCGATTACGTCCGCGACGACTGTAAGCCCCCTTTAAACGCTGTCATTCTTTTTCTCCGGAGTTGGCTTGACCCCGTCTATCGTGGTAACCGTGCGCCGATTTTCTGATTCTTCCCCGTTCGATTTTTTTTCCCTGTCCTCTCCTGCCCGCTTCCCTTCTTCGTTTGGGCCGTTTCCTCGCGTCGATTTGTGTTCGTGCAGGTTTGCCCTCGCGAGACGTTCGGGGTGTAATGTTTCTGGGCGACCGTGTCGCTCCACGAGGAAGATTCGGTGGTTTCTTTGTAATTTTTTTTGCTCCCCCTTTTTTTTGGGCAATGATTTTGGAGATCCGTGGAAACTCGAGGGAACGGAAGTTTTGTTCTTCGTGGGCTTTCCCGAGTTTTCTTCCTTTCTTTTCTTCTTTTTTTCCCTTCCTTTTCTCTCGAGTTAATTAATTGAGCCGCCTTTTGATTTCGCTATTACAAAGATCGGCCGATGGATGCTCGGTCGGGCAGTCCCGTTTCGTGAGGGAACAAAGATTTCTACATCTAGGAAATCTCGCCGGCTTTCGATTCACCGTGAAGCGAGCAAAAAGGCCAGTGACTCAGCTCCGCAAAGAGAAATCAGGCGACAAATCGATCGGTGGACTTAATTCAACGGCGTCGTCCACCTGCCTCTGTGATCTGCGTTCTGCGTTGTATCGTTAGACTCGCCTGTATCCTTATCATTTGCGTCGCCGCAGTAATGAGAAATTGGTGTAACAAATTTTATTAAAATGCATTTTTTAAACGCAAATAATTCAAATTTCCCTTAATAATTTCAATCGATTTCATTCGGGTTATAATCAATACACTTCTTGACATTTTCATAACCGCGAAATATTTGCGCTCGATTTATTGAAATTATTCCTCTTCTGAAAATCGCAAGTACATGAAATGCAGGTGGTCGGCGGCGAAACGATTTAACAAATGTCACGGATCGGTTTTCTAACGGTGGCCCTACGGTGCTTTTTTGTGTCGATTAACCAGAGCTGTTGAAACCCATGCCGAATTTCGTCTTCCTGTCCCGATATTACAAATTAACTCAGCAAAATCCCGTTTCTGTGAGCCCTGCGACGCAACGCCGTTCTAATGCCTACCTTTCACTTCTGAATTTCACTCTTTCTCTCTCTCTCTCTCTCCCTCTATCGCTGTACGACTATATTGTTATATAATGTGTATTGTATAACCGGTTATCCAACGTGCACAAATAATGAATATTAATTGTGGACGGATCATTTGCGAAATTAAATTGCCCGCCAAAATGCTCACCCCGTAATCACCCGTGCAGCTCGAGCGGACAAATTGCGGCTCGTTCCTCTGGAATATCGATTCTCGTTTGAATCAGTCGTGGAGATTCATTTTTGCAATATGAAATAAATTGCAATAGTCCACGGTATTCTGTTTCATAATTAATCGCGCATAATTCTGCTCGAACTTTAAATGACCCAGGCCATTAAGTGATCCTATTTTCATTTCTTGAATTTAGTTGTAAATAAGAAAGGAAAAAGTAAGCAACAGATTATTGCTGACGATCAAACTCCTTTTACTTTGTTGCGAATTAAACTATCATCTATGTTTAAAAATATTAGAAATAACACATTCCACACTGTATTCTCGTTTCTGCAGCGAAAGGCTGGATAATGGCCCTATGATACTTTTAAGAATCAATCTTCTTTATGAAATGAAATTAAACGCTGCTTCAACGTAGCCCGAGGGACTAGTTAGTCTACTTTAATGGCGTTCGGGCGGTTCGTCCGCGATGGATTATGGTGTTCGCATCTTCCCCCGTCACGAACGGAGTAATAAAGTCGCATCAACTGCAGCCTTCTCGCGAAACATCGATGCACTTCGACGAGCATTCGTTACGAGAATCATCGTTCCCTTTTCTGGTTAACAATGGTGACGAAACAAGGAAGTGACAGGCAAGCTGAGGAACAACGTGTGTATGGAAAGAGGAAAGTTGAATGTGATGCATCAACGTTTATAATAATGTAATTTTAATGTGCTCCGTTTACTAATTTCTTAGAACGCAGAAAATCTAATTTACGTACTGGTAATTAAAAAAAGAAAATGAAACAAAACTTCCAATACTTTCAGCAAGTTCCTTTTTTCAGATCACAATGAAACCAAGAGTCATCTAGCTCTACGCGAGTCGTGTACGTATCATTTGTCGGCTGGTATACCTGGTGCTGGAACGCGAGTTTACCCTGAAAAGACATTTCAACCGCGACCATGCGATAGCTTGCGCCAGTGGCGCATTGTGGGGCACATCATAGACAAAGCCGGATTATTTTTCACGGTTGCAAAGGAAGCGTGCAGTGGTATTGTGCACCGGCCGTTGTAACAGGAACTAGCAACAATGGTTGCACTTTTTGCCTCCGTTCGTCGTGTTACACTGGTTTGACTGGACTTCTAGAAGAGCGGCCCGTACGCGAGATGAAGAACGGCCGTGGAAGGTGCAGCTGTCGTATTAAGCAAATTTACGTAACTTTGTCATCCGTTACTTATGCTCTTCAACAATTCATGCACATTCGCAATACGAGGATATTTCTTCCTCGGGCTATACACTGATTTTGCCTAACAATTTTGGTCGTACCGTGAAATCAGAGAAACTCTTCCATGTCAACAATTAATTCGAATTATCGCCATAAAAGAGTGCACGCAAATAAAGCCGCTCCCTCTGTCGGAAGGAAGACATTCGTCGGCGACTGAATCGCGACAAAGTGTATCGAACGGTCTTGTTGACCTCCTCGCCGATAATCTCAAATCGGCATTGAAAGAAACCGCATCACCGGCGACCAAGAAAAAAGACACACACAAAAACAAAAAACATCTCAGGGAAATCAGTGGTTGAAAAATACGATGCTAGAAAACCAGTCGCGGCGAGGACGTCTATACATCAATTAATGTCAGGGCTAATAACACGGAATCGGGTGTAGATAAGACCAGGAGCCGTATTCAATAGCTTTTATTTAATCCGGCCAGTTCGGGCTGCGCGTTTGCCAGCCGATTCAGGGGCAAAGTATGGGCGTGTGTGCAAGGATTAATCATTGGACGTGCGACGTGCCACGGCGCAAACACGCTTCTGTACACCTACCCGGGCGATTTACTCGCGCGAACACAGCGCAAGGTAGGTACACGACGACGATAGACACTGCGTGGAGCGGTGCAATTTCGAGCCTCCACGCACTTACGAGGCTGGTACACACTGATCGACCCGATTCTACGATTTGTCACGCCTCTTGTTCCACACCCAGCTTTCGCTGCTCCGTGGATCACGAAGGGCGGACAACGAGTTATTATCCCCTTGCCGGGGGATGATAGTATACGTGAACGTCTCAATCGACCAGTGGCGCAAGTGGAAAATGACGAAAAATGACGAAAAATGTGTTTGCTATAGAAATACTAAGCAATTCATTTAATAAATTAACCGTACACCTTCCGCCTTAGTTTGCAACCTTGTTCGCACCATTGCCGCGCGTTTCTTTCAGCCGTTCTGCATTTTCGTAGCTACCTGGCGTAATCCCGATTCCTCACCTTCAACTTGCAACTCCACCACTCCCGTTGTCCGTCGTTGGCCCGCCGTCGAAACCAAAAGTCCCTCGAACCGAGACAAAAACCTTGCAACACATTGCACTTGAGAAATCGGTGCCGTGGGGATCACGGCAATCGAATCGTTGACCATTTCTCCGCAATTCAACCGCGAAATCGCCACCTACCGCGGGTGGGGGAGCAGAAGGAAAAAGGTATTTCGTAAAGTCATCGAGATACGGATCGACAGCCTGGTTTCGTGGACACCGAAACAGGGACACGCGAAGAAATGAAACGGGTAAGGAAAGATCGGCGACAAGATTCGTAACGCGAGACCATTGAACCAATGGCTCGGCCATAACCGCTATATTAATTCGAATTCAAACGCGGGAACGGCCCGCGTGTCCCGACAATTTGTGATCCAGCCTGGTCGATCGATATCTGCCGGTCGTTTTTAACAATGGGCATTAATATCGATCAGTCGTAGAGACAGTGCGCGACCGTGTTCGGCCGCGCTTGATAAACCCGCTGAATTATCGCTTTTACGACACCTTAACGCTTGTCGCCGCTACTTTACTGCCGCCGTTTCCCTCTCGTTATGCAGACACGTTTCTGTCATTATCGTGCGCAGAAGCAATGGTCGACTGCTCGTTGTTCTGCAGATTTCCTCCGTTTTCTTATTTTTCATTTCATGGGCTGTTTTTTGCTTTCTGTTTTGGTGAAGATTAACTTGCGGTGTTTTTGTACGTTTCGAGGATGATTAGAGCTTTACGTATAGGGTGGCAATTGTAAATGAAACTGTTGCAAAATTTGAGCAAACATTTGCCATCG
The DNA here is from genome assembly GCA_948146005.1 of Nomada fucata. Classification (NCBI taxonomy): domain Eukaryota; kingdom Metazoa; phylum Arthropoda; class Insecta; order Hymenoptera; family Apidae; genus Nomada; species Nomada fucata. The sequence goes on from OX411282.1 coordinate 5,181,373, forward strand.
TTGCAGAACGTATTTTCTTGGCAAGGAAATTCTTTCTTACTGGGGCTTTGAAACAAAGTATATTGTCCTTGCGCGTAACAAGATGATAAAGGAGAATATTAAGCTTGAATGTATTTTCTGCGGTCAAAAAATAATTTTCATGTTGCTATTTAAAGCATTATCAGTCCATTAGTACTTGTAATGTAAATAGGGCATCAAAAATCTGATACATTAAAATCGCACTATAATTCCTGCATCAAAGTTTCAACGAGCAAATCCGACTATCACCACGCTGCATCACTATTGCTTTCATTTGCATTCTATTCTCAGTTTCACTGCCCCGCAAAACCGCTAAATCTCTATCTTCTCGCCATCCCAGAATTTCGCTTCCTATTCGTTATCTCGTCCTTGGTATCTAATCCGTCGCAGCCCGTACAATTTTGACATTCTTCGAAATGAACCTCGCGGCTCCCCTATTCCTTTCTCCGCGGCATAGTTCGTGTATTTTTGATTCGCGGACGCGGCAAAGGAGCACGAGCCAGAAGTGTGACACGAATCTCGTCCCGGCCAGCGATCTGTGTCAACTCGAAGCTCTTCGAGCATTGATACGGGCCGATAGTTCAGCTCTGATTCACCGTGGTTCACGGTGCAACGGGCCAGTGGGAGGCTGCGATATACTTTCTCTTAATTCACGATACAGGGGCCGGTGATAAGGGCCGCGGCGATATGAATGCATACCGGGTTTCCAGTCTGCGACACGTAAAACGTAACGAAAGTAAGAGCACATCGACCGTCCATTGAATGGCTCGGTGTGTATTCGTTATTTGAACTCGACGAAAGAGGCTTGGAGGAAAATGTTTTACAGCCAAAACTTTGATATTCTTTGTCACGCATAGAAAAATGATTGTAACGATTTTTATCAGTTGATGGATATCCGTAGTTATGTTAAAAAATAGGATAGGATGAATATCTTTTTAATATGTATATTACAAAAGCGCGTGAGTTTAAGAAAGATATCTAATTGGCAATAGACAAGGCTCCGGGTATCCGGAGATCTTTAACGAAGCGAACAATTTTGTAAAATTGTTACCCCTTACAGGGAAGTCTCTAATAAGATCGTAAACCGCGTCGAACTTTTCACCTGGATGCCTGTAAATCATAGTAAATCTTCGCGGTGGAAATGCTTCTGTCCAGAATCTTGTTAACAGACGAACGCTATAGATAACAGCTTGTCGCCAATTAATGCAACGCAATCCTGCGTGAGCGCACCGTGGTTCGAATAATTACGTCCAGGAAATCTCTAAGCAGGAGTCGATCGAGGTAACGAGACGAATCTAAATTTGCAAAGCGGAGACAGTGATATGATATAACGTGTACTTAACAACCGGAAATGGCGTACGCGTGGTTAATACGGTTAAACTTAAAATAAATTTCATCAAGGAATAAAGCGATTACGAGGACGGTAGAAAGTCGCAGCGGAAAAATCACGCGGTACTAGTTTATATAGGAAATAATATATCGCGATGCTTAAGAAAAGGGACAATAAAATGAAACTGGACCAGTTTCCTGTTCGATCTGGCTCGATCTTTGATGCGTAGGTTGCTGCGTCCTCTTGTTCTATTTATCCACTCCGCGAATAAAAATATTTCATTCCGGGGAGTGCAACCGCAAGTTCTTTAAATATCGAATCGATACAAAATCGTCGAAACACAGTCATTTATGAACCACCCATAATTGAGAAAAATTTTGTAGCATAAATGCAACAAAATATTCCTAGCAAGAAATACACAGTTGGTATAAGTTTTCGCGAGTACTAATAATATTACTACTACGGTAAAAAAAATAACATTAAATAAGAGAAATGTAACAAAGATTTACATCGTGTCGAATTTCACAAATTTTACTCGAATTATAGAATTGCGGCTCGACATCGGAAACGAGCAATAAAATTCCAATTCGCGAACTAATCCTGAATGATCCGAGAAGCGAGCAGGAAGTGGCGGGGATGAAAGAAAAGGCTCGCAGCTTTTTCAATTCCGTCACCGGTGTTTGCTCGGGACGCCCTCGGTACTTCCGCAAGAAGCTTCCTCGATAATTTCTTTGGAATCCGGTGAATTTTTCCGCCAGCGTAGAAGCATCGCGGCCGTTCCAGCGTCCACGTAATCCCGTGGCCGGGCTTCTTCCTGTGGCCATCGGAATCGGGCGTCCCCGCCTTTCATCTCGCCACTTTCTTGCGCGCATTCCGCTGGACGCCAGGACGAGATCGGTAAAATCACACCTAGGATGCTATAGAGCCTATAGTGTGGACTATAGTTTGTTGCCACGCTGATGCATCCCGCTGTTTCGCGAGGCGAAATTATTTAATGTCATTTTTATGCATTTTTATTAACTTCGACGTAAATGAATATCGGTTGCAATGGACGTACGATTATCGCGAAAATTTGCTCTCGACAGTTCCTGTTAGAATTGGAGTTTGTTTCAATAATTTCAAGCTCGCCTAACAATTCCTACGTCAACCTCGATTCCCTCGCGTGTCGCAATAAATCCACGACTTCCTTCTCGCCGAAAGATGCCCCACGAAGATTCCACGTTTTATTTACGCAATCGCATTATTAAAATACGAAGCGTCGAAAAATTAGCCGAGTCACGGCTCAAACGAAAGTTTCGCTTTCCCCGAGCAGCGTCAGACTGGCTACCGCCGCCGTTGCGGCCCTTGAGGCCCCCCGGGACCCTTTATACCATGTTTCCGGTCTCGCGGAGGGCCGCACGTGACTTCGATACTCTTCGCTTCACCTCGACTCGCTACCTGTCCCAATTTAATCTATCCCGGGTCCCGACCGGTGGCGATTATTGCCGCTGCAACCGGCGACCGCAGACCCAGCCTCGTCTACACGTGTAAATAATACACCAGCGGGAATGCTAATATCGATATTACACTGGCTTCATAGTAGCGCCTCGAATTATGCCCCCGTTCGGCCAGAATCTCACACCTGAAATCACTTCTGGCCACCGCGCGTTATTCGTGATTCGATCAGCCACCCCATCGCGCCCTGATATTTTTTTCCCCATCGATTTCGACCGCTTTTTGCAACAAGTCTTTCTCCCCCCCGCGTCTTCGAGGATGAGAGCTGAACGGTTGATGCCGGTGGAAGACTCGAATGAAGTCAAATAGCCGCGGTGGAAGGGGTTATTGCTTCGATTCGGCGAATTGGCGATGGATTTTGTGTAAGTGGCGTACGGTGGGAGAACGTTACGTAATTATTCGCACCGGGAAAGGCTGATCCGATCACCTTGATTTCGACGTATGTTATTAAGGACGATCCTCGGTGCGATCTTCGAGTCGTCGTTTTCCGACGAACGAGTCGCCGCGCGGAATCGAGAACGGCCGCCTGCGCGTGTTGATCGACGGAAGATTCTTTCGCTGGAATGCTGAAACTCGACCCATCGATAAATCATCCTCCAGCGTATCGCGGCGCGAGCGCGAACGAGACCAGATAGATTGCAGCGCGACTGCTCTCGGGAGCAAACGAGTACAGCAATTTTCGCGAGCGAGCTTTCTTGCCCCCGCGTTACGTTCGGCGCACCGCTAGCCACGTTCAACGTTTTCATACGATCGAAGGCGATCCGTTAACGATGATTATGCAATTTACAGCGGGGCAATTTACATCGGGAAGCCATTTAGCCGGTGGCAAGGCAGCGAGGATAACGGGACGAGAGGACGCACGATGTCGCCGTGGATCGTGACTATGCTAATGACAGATCACCGGGCTCATTCATAAGAGAAGAAAACCCGCTGAATGGACGCGCGACCGCGTCTCGGCCCCCCGGACACGTGGAGCGAGGTATTATGGCGACGAAATTGGCGTCCGTGAAACGTTAGCGGGGTGGTCTTCTGTGCGCGAACAGAATTACGTTGACTGTTATTGATCGTGTTGTATGTGTAAGATTAATATGCTCGTGAAATGGCACCCGCAGATATGGTTGCTATTGAGATTCATGGTATGAAACGTTTAATCTAGTCGGGCTTTTCAATTTCCATTTTATATATATATACATATCCATTATCAGTTGTAGAACTGGGGATACAGAGGACGAATATGAAATAGTTGAAACAATAATATTTTATTGGGAATTGTGTTACTGAAACGTTCGGAGAAAGATTCGGAATATAAAATTTCTTTAAAAATCGGGTTAAATATGAAATTTATTGAGACTCGGCACCAAATATCACGTATTATTGTAGGCCTCTAGAAATAGCACGGGTTAACTGTTTCGCAATTCAATAGCTCGCATGCCGACGACCATTCCCGAGAAAATTCGTTTTGTATCATTTACTCCTTTATAGTGAGACAAGATCGTGAGTTTCATTGAACAGATCGTTTTAATGACAGCGCAGGGGATCGCGGCCGATTCAACAGGTGTGTTTCAAGCCTGGTAATCGATCGCGGTGTCGACGGCTCTTTCTGTTTCTCCCCTCGTTGCAACGGTCGTAAAAAGAGTGTAGTAAATCAGCGGCGGATAATTAAAGCGACGATCAAAGAAATCGCTTTTCCAGCCGTGAAACCGGCGATTGGCCGACTTGGTGATTGTGTGTCACCGCCGCGATTTTTCGTTGCTCTTCGTGCTTGCCCGCGGTTCTTATCTGCTCGACGAATTGTCCACGCGAAAAATCGCACGCTGTCACGGCTCGCGGTTTTTCGTTTGTCACGGAACTCTTGTTTTTGATGAGCAATCGGAAGAAGCAGTGGCGCTTTTTCTGTACCGCTCGACTAGCGCGTTTTATGTACCGGGTGTTATTAAAGAGAATCAATTTGCTTCGTTTTATATATGTATATATTTTTTTTTTTAAAGTAATAAAAGTAATAATAGGGGGGCTGTTGTTTAGAATTGGCTTTCTTAATTATCGAACGACTTAGAAATGTTTTCTGGCCGAACAGGCAGCAGGACCGTGAGAGTTCAAGATAATTTCACGGTAAGATAGAGATCTTAATGAGTGATCGCTGAGAATGAAGTAGCGAGTATTAAAACTGTCGAAAGTTAACAGCTGCCTCTTCCAATCAAATCGATAGATCGCCTCGAGACCTCCGCGGACATCTTCAAACACAAGTCAATTTGTAACGTAAACGAGTGAGATCTCAAACGATCGAAAATTCATGCGAAACCTAGCGAAGTAATACAACCCGAACTGAAGCAATTCTTTTTCCCTATACGAACCCAATCTATTCCGTGTCTAACGAAATTCGCTGTGTCGAATTAGTGAATCGAAACGATTGGATCGTCGACGTTAGTTTCCAAGATGGCACAAAACGGACTCATGTTTCAATACCTTTGCCCAGTAATAAACGGACAAAATTGAAAAAAATGTAGCATCTCAATGCTCTCCAGAACACCAGTGTCCCCTGAACGACAACGATCTTCATAAAACGAATAAACTACAAAATTTAGAACAACCATTCTTCACCCATTGTTCTCCGACCAGAAAGGAGACCGAATGCGCACCATCGATTGCAGGGTAGAATCGCGAGGAGTCGACGACGCCGTTTACCTAGAAGCAGATGGAGATCGGTTCGTCACGGTCCAGAGATCACAACCCCCGGCGCTCGTGCTTGTGCCAGGTAAGCTAAAGAGATTCTGTCGAAGCTGGGCACGCCGTGAGACAGGTGCGGCCGAACACCCTCGTTTCAGCCTTTATCGCCGCTCCGTGCCACTGGAAACGATACCGCCTCTCTTCGTCCTTACCACCTGCGGATAATCGGTACGGCTTTCCGTCGATTTTCTGTGGATCATGCTCGCCCCGCTATCGACCAACCTGTTCAGACATCTTCCTTTGGCGATCGATGAACTTACTTCAGGAAGAATCCTTTTTTTTTCTCGCGCGATAGTGAATCGCCATTTTATCCATGGCTGGATTAAAGAGTGAATTTTTTCATCTATATCTGGGGACTGCTGACAGGGATGTGCCCCGATGGTAACTTCAGCAACGTTTCTTTAAAATAGAGAAAAAATTAAGCGTACGTTACGCAAAGTACAGTTTGATTTCTCAGGTAAATTTAGTAGGTACTTTATAATTTACTTAATGCCGTCCGGACGATCAAACGGGATATACAATTTTGCTTGGTATGCTGTAGAAAGCAGTAACATCTTTAAAGGTCCAACGTACTAAAACTATTAAACGATTCAGTTCGTCATTCTTATAAATTCTTACAAATTCAGAAAATTATGTTATATCGACAAGAATGTGCGAGACACCCCAGAAGAATTGCCCAACGCGAAACCCATCGGCGTTGTCGGATTTTTATCACAAAACGGAAACAAGGGATTCAAGTCGCCGATCGTGGACATCTCGAACGATCGATATCTGTTTTCTGTATCTGCACACAATGGCCGTCTCGTCGCATCTAACCACAACTTCCGGCTGTCGAGGTGCATAGCCTGAATTCGGCGATGATATCGTCCGATCCGCTAAACAAATACCACTGTATCCGGTAAAATTGCTTTCTCCTCGCAGCATCGTCGACACGCGTCGCCGATGATCGTATCGATGGACAGGTGCGGCCAGGTGCAGAAGGCATTTCAGAAGCGTGCCGTCTACCCGTTCCATCTAAACTGTATCGGTCTGTCCCTCGGTCTGACGAAACGGGAGCGGCCACGATCGAACAGATTGCTATCTGAATTTGTTGCAATAATTCGCCTGTGTATCTCGCGTCGCGATCCCCGTTATGCCGTCGAACTCTGTGGAACTCTGTGCTCGTAAATTCGACGACGATGCGTTGGATTTGTCCAAGCAATCGCCGATGACTCCACGATCTTGCGACAGGATCGTTTAATTTGGAAAGGAACGAGTGGCACACTTCCGATTAAACTTATATATTAATCACGATGCTAACGATTAGGTTTGTTCTATAATTCTACTGTATGTAAAGGTAAAACACTTTGCGATCGTGGAACATTAATTTCTGTAAAAGAGAATTTCTGAAATATTTCCCTTTTCAGCAAAAAACCCTCGAATATTCGTCACGATCTTTTTTCGTCGTATTGCGCGACTTTTTCCCGAGATTCGCAATATTTCAGAGGAGAGAATTATTAACGCCCGTCGACTTCGTCGTTCTCATTCTCACAATCGATCGTTTCTAATAAGATGATCACAGGACTCGGGGAAGCTTCGTTGGCGAGCACGATTTAAGCGTTAAGTAATTTTCTTTCGACGCGGTAATAGCGTCGACGACAGTCCGAGCGCTTCCCGGTACGATCGTACTTCTCGGTCGGTTTTGCATCATTGTTTGCCGGTTTGTCGCGGTCATCATCCGTTAGAAAGAATCACAATTCGCCAAGTTCCCGCCGTGGGAGAGTCGTTCGATCTGGATCACCACGAGAAGAATCGCTCCGGGTTAAGCGATCCCGTGGCGCGTACCACCGGGTTTGCCGGTCGAGCAAGGCGTGTCACGGTCACTTGACCAAGAAAGCGTTTAACGCTCGACGAAATCGATGAAAATACCGTCGTTCCTGTTCAGACTCCAAGCGAATCTTCGATATCTCACTCGGGGAAGTTCAGTCGACCTTGCGGTTCATTTAACTTTATTCCAAGTGAAATTTCACATTGAAACTGTACGCCTTCGATGGGATACTTGCGTTGCTGGGCGATTACAAACGTTTTTCGTCCCGGTGTATTATTTATGTAAATATATTTTCAATTCAGCTTCACTCCCGATGGTTCTGCGGCGATTTTATTCTTCACACAGCTACGTGTAATATTTTGTCCACTGTTCCCATTGGCTCGGCCGTTTCCGGCTGAAACGAAAGTAGGGTGATGCGTCTAACAGCGGGCTATCATTTACACAGAAAACTGTGGCAGCCGTGAGCAATTTTCACTTCGTTACGGGAGTGAAATTCCTTTTGCATGCGGCGCGCAATTCCTCGTGGAATCGCGTGCAAACGATTGCGATGCGACCCGATAAATTCGCCGGGACAAACGTGTGCGTGCGTCCCGCAATGCCGGTGAACACGGATACGCGCGAACGCGTGCAATTTCGGATACAGAATTATAGGCACGTCTGCGGAAGCTTAACAGAAAATAAATCCGAAGTAGACGAGTGAAATGGGAAATGATGCTGGCGGTCGCAATAAAATATCTTCGCGGAGAGAAATTATCCTTGCTGTGAATTAAATACGTAGTTCGAAGTGCTAAAAAGACGTGTAGCCTATCGTCGCATGAATTAATAGACGTAGCTTCATTTAGCAGATCCATTAAAGACTGGTCTAATGATCCTCATGCGAAAGACATCGTCAAACTCCGCGCTTCCAACCCCCAAAATCTTCTGTCATCGATGCTTCGTCTGTCAACGATGATCCAAAGCCTCTCCAGAGGAAGTCCATTCCGTGTCGGCCCTCTTCTCTCCTTGGTACCGCCGAAAGCGGAAGCGGCCATGGCGGCGGTGCCGGACCGAGTCGGTGACGAAAGGGAGCCAAGGTGAACGAAACAGAAAGAAAGCAGAAAAAGCATCGCAACGCGGTGAAGAGAGAACGCGATCCGGCAGGCCAACGCAATCCAAGGGAGACCACGAGGACGGTTCGGGGGCAGCGACTACGAGGACGCGGATAAAAAAAAATGGGGGAACGCGATTCGAAAAAGCGAGACGAAGAACCGGGCCCAGAGGAGACGAGAGGAGAGTAGAGAGCGAGAGAGGGAGAGAGGGGGAGAGAAAGAGAGACGGGGAACAGCAAGGTACGCTTCCTTGGCAGGTAGCCTGGCCAATCGGAGCACGGTGGGCGCCGCGGGTAGGAGGAGACAGTTCCGCGCCGACAGGCGACGTAATCACCCGCGGCCGTGTCCGCCGTGGCTCTCTGGTCCCTCCGGGCCTTATTCCCCCTACTACCGTCTGCGGTTCGGGCCGCTCCAGCTCCCTCCACGTCGGCGACACCAGAATGATCCCACCACGGGCCCCGATGAGTCTGGGGAACCCCGTACGGTCACCGACCAGGTCGAGGATTCTGAGCGTCGAATTTCTCCCTTCGATATTTTCGTTGATTCTGCAACGCTCGATTGTAGGCGAGCTGCGGCTTGAAGGGGTGTCTTTTGATGCACCGTTAATAGGTGATAATCGATCGTTTCGAGGAAGAAGACATTTGGGTAAAACTGTTTTGGTTTTCGTTGGGTCTTCCGTTGGATTCTTTGATATTAGGGTAACTTTGAATAGCCGGCTGTGTACCAGTATAAATATGCTGCAAGGTGTTCCTCTGTGCGACTTCGAAAATTAGTAGAATCGTAATTCTGTGTCCCAGGACTTTTAACTTGCATATTAGTTAAATTGTACACTATTAGAGGAAGACTGTAAAAGCCTCAGGACTTATTACTGTTTAATCGAGACGGGTCTCGGCGAACCACTTTATAATAGACGCTTTACACTTGCCGAGGTATTGATATACTATGTATACGTGCTGGAAGGTGTACGAAAGGTGTTACATAAAGGCACACGCGTGCTCGTTCATGTCCTGGCGTCTTCTGTAACACCTAGGATCGGTGTCCACTATAAACGTAGCCAGAGGCGAGAAGGTCTGAAGTGTTTGGACGTTGCAGAGAACGGGCAGGTTGTTTGAGAGGCCGTTAAGAGGCAAACAACGTCTTTACGTTTGATACCTTAACCAGCAGATATATGCAAGCAGAAAATTTGCCCATGATGATCCAGCCTGTTACCCGATTATTTATTCCTAGACGAGACACCGTTAGTGATCATCTTTGATAGCTACTAACAATCCACTTCATCCGGCAACTAATAACATTAAGATGCAGAATTCACCATCTTAAATTTACATTAATTATTGCAGCTCTCAGAGATGCGCAATCTGTAATATTTTTACCCGTTGATGTAAAACTTCATGTTGATACCATAGTTGGAATAATTCTATATGTTCTGAAGATTAAATAAAATACATAGTAGATACTACTGTATAGTTCGCCCAAGATCTTTCTTGCCGCCCAATGAATAGTATTATTTTTTAATTTTATTGCGTGATCAATGCTCGTAAAAAAAAAATTCAAAAGCTCTCGAATAAATTTAAAACAATTTCTAACGAAAGTTGTCGAACGGTGAACAGTTCGAGACCTTCCTCAACTTCCTCCTCGATATGCCGCTTCGAATCGGAGGCCAAACGTGGTAGACCGGTCGAGGCACGCTCGGTCGGAGTGTGTAATTTCGTGTTATTTTCTCATTACTTTCGAGAACTTGGATGAGGATGGGATGTTGCCAGCGGCTGCGTAATCCGGTGCCGAAAGATACCGACGAAGGCGTTGAAACGATAAGTACCGTCGGACCAAAACAGGAAACGGGGCCACCAGTCGATTATGTCTCGACGCATTCGATTATTCGTGACTTTTCAATGAAACCGCCGGCTCGTCGTTGGCTTGGATTTCTGCGATGAAAATTTTTTGGAACGTTTCGACTCCTTTGTGAAAGTTCCATCCTTTCGCGTAATTTAGAGGCAATTCTATTGTTTCAAGCACAAGGATGACCGATACTCGCGTTATTGTTTCTAAAACCATTTTTTCCAAGATCTGTGGAATTCTGTACGACGTCTTTGTTCAATATGAATCAATAGCAAGTGAACGAGGGAACGAATAGCCTCGACTGCTAAATATTTTCCAACCGAAGAACCTGTACAAAGGTCTATGCCAATAGTACACGACTGCGACATTTTTATTCGCAATAGTTTCAATTGTCTTAACAACGTGTTGGACAAAAGTCGATGCTGCGTGCAACGACGACACAGCTTTTTCTACTACTTTCTCCTGCAAACCAGAGAAGCCACAAAAAGGATATAATAGAGTCAAATCGATTGAATTCTCGTCCAGAGGAAGCTGTTTTCTCGTTGCTCCGATCACCTGCATCGCGTGGCTCAGTGATTTCGTAGCGAAACTGCTGTTCTGCGTTCTGAATTCACCGGTGTTTTCTTTTCGATACTTTCTCGGAGAACGAAGTTATCACCCGACAGCGAAACCGTGTACGTAAATCAATCAATATTCGAGCCGAATTCATCGACTAAAATTAGAAAGAGCCGCCACCGCGTAATTTCCGCCTCCAGATATAATGAATATCATCGATATTCTGGCGTCTCAATTAAGGTTTATCCTCGGCGTATTCAAATTTCCAGACTTATCTGGATCCAATTATCTGTGGATAGCCGAATTAAACCGTGAAGCGAGTATAATTAATAAAACAGACCTTGCAGATCGACGGATAAAGGTTCACGCGTCTTGCAAGACGATAATAAATTCACGTACGCGACGCGAAGAGAAGGGAGAAGAAAAAAGATGGGGGGGAAGAGCGGGTTGGATACACGGGGCATTACCTACCCTACGTCCGGCAGGGCTGAAAGAAAGAAAGAACGAAAGTTTGCACCTGCTGGCAGTGCTACAGTTGCTGACCTACGATTACATCGACATTCGCTCGAGGAATCGTTTTCCCGGCCAGATGCCGATCTAACCTGCTCAGTCTGACCGACGATGAACCATTTTCTGCTAATCTGCGATCAAGAATTTTCATGTAATTCGACACCGTACGGTGTTCCCATCATCGCGAGGAAGGTGAATAACAAGCATCTCGGGCGGTTAAGTTATACCAGGTTGAGTGGCGGCTTGGTCAAGCAAGATTCTGCTTGGACGGATTAACAGGGCGAAGTCGAAATGACTGAGACTATTTTGAAAGCTCTTCACCGTCTCGTCAGTGTTCCGATTGTGGAGTAGCTTCGATCGATTTGGCACGGAAAATGTTTCACGCGAAGATTTTCACCCGGTTGAGTACTCCGTCGATATAAATTTATGCATGTCAATCTGACGTTCCAATTAAACGTTCGAAATTTACATTTGCGAACCTCGAGGCTTTCAATTCGAACTACGTTTCTCTTTTAGCCTCAAACATTTTTCCAATTGTTCTATCGTAAAGTACAGCCGAACGTTTTTATCGGCACCACGCAAAACCCTCATCTATTTCACGCAGAGACGATTTAATTTACGATATCCTCTATTCGACGGGGCAAGCGTCTCCGACGCAGCAAGCTGCTGTTCCGTTGCAAACGAAACGGCCCGCTTTCACTCTGCCTGTCTCTTCCATTTTCTATTTTCTATTTCTTCCAGCGAGTCCCGCGCCGCCCAATGCCCGAGGCATGATCGATGTCCACAAGGCACGTCGTTCACCTCTCGTTCACGCCCCTTCACGGGATCAGAAAAACTCTGCCCTCTTATCTCTCTGGTGGCAGGTTGGTAATCAGGATCGATACGGTTGGCAGGATTTTTTTTGTACTCCTCGTTGCTCTACCAACTGAGCTCTTCATTTATGCCATCAGCCAGGCGATTGCCACGTTCAGGGACGAGAAACAGCACGTTGCACACCCCTGCCGAGATTTTTGCGCCGTCTAATTCAGTGTGGCGCTTTTATCTTGTCCGGTTGCAGGACCCCTCATCCTCTCAGGTGCCAATTCACGCGTTCTCGTATCGCCCCGGGCGTTTATTTCGATCGTCGGCCTCCGCGCAATCTCTATCCTGCTCCGCGAACCAATGGAATTATCTCCACCCTGCGAATTACCCCTGTGTTGCGACGCCTAATAGCCGCGTCCCAACTGCCTAATTTGTTGGGCGGTGTAAATTCGATCCATTACCGGTTGTTCGGTAGATTTACGGTTTGCCGGGAATTGGATGTAACGTGATCGAGAAATGATAGTGAATGGCGGTTCATTCGCGAGGTTAATTAATGGAAGCGTGTGATTGATTTATTTCGTATCGCGGTGGTTATTGAATATTCCTGTCGCATAAGGAATTTTATTTTATCGAATAGATATCTGTAGGCAGAAACGGTAACTGCAAGTTACATTGTATTAATAGTGAATTCCGAAGGTATATATTTCTGTTAATAACTAGTTACTTGAACGTTTCCAATGACAATAATTAATTGCGGATAATAACCGTACAACGAGTACAAGATTAAAAAAAGAAGAAACAATCGTTTAACTCTTCCTCTATGTTAAGTAAATTAGCTAATTCTATAAAACCGTCCATTAACTTCCGATTGAAGTCTTAAGGGCCCGTGTAATTCGGTCTCTATGTTCACGAGCATCGTAATCGCCCCTATCGTCGGCTCGTATCGGTAGGAAGACAGCGATAAGAGGATCCACGGCTACCGATGTTACGTTGAACGAGCCAGTTACGTGATCGTGACGAAAAGGGACGAAAAGGGCCCCGCCTCTGGCCGGGCCCAACTCGTTACGAGGCGTCAGGTGCCCGGGACCGTTGACGCGGCCGTTACTACCATCCCCGTAATAATGCATGCCATTAATAAGAGCACACCGGTGAAGGAAGAACGTGCGTGTCTTCGAAGGAGCCCTTCTTTCGTCGTGCGGACCATGTGCTCACCTTCGCGAACGGTAAAGAGCGTTTAACGGTCGAACCCGGCTCGTTCCTCCTCGAACATCGTCGACGAACACCAGCTGATCCAAGCGGTTCCTCCCCATATTTTCGGCCATGTGTTTCCCGCGCTTTCTTACGCCCGGAAGTTCTATGATTATTTATGGGCCATTTTATTTTTCTTCGTTTTATTCGTACAAAAGTATACATAGGAAAATTGGTCCCCGAGAATTAAGGTGAATTGACATTACGTTAAACGGTTTCCATAACTGGACTGTGCATATTAATAAAATGTAATAATATCGTGCTATGAAATATTATACAATTCCGAAATACGATTCTCGAAGTCTACAGTCCATCAACTCTGTACAGTCTTAATATTAAAATTTCTAATTAAAATCCTGTAATACACTCATCACCGACTTGCCCTTTCAAAACTGCGATTCTCCCGATACCTTTGTTTATTCGTTCACTGAAACGTGAGAAGATAGTGCAGCTATCAGGGACAGAGAAAGTGAAGAAACAGACGAGGTGCCATTAATGCAGGGATAACCAGTCGTCTAGTCCGGATATTACAGGGTCGAACGAGTGGAAACGCTACGAGGGAACGTTGCACCTTACTCCACCGTCAGACGGGAGGAACAGGTGCCACAGCTGTTTCAGCAAGTGCAACGAACAGAGAGCATAGACGCGCCGCTATTAGAACTGTTGCAGCCTGGCCGAGCAGGTCAAGAAGGGTGCATAACTATTCGAGGCGATGCACGTACTTTTTTTTTTTAACAAAGCGACCGTTGAACCAACCGGACAGGATGCGTTTGTGCTCGACTTTTCATCTGGTACGCGCGTCGTTAAATAGCTCCCCGAGAGGTATTAATATTCTACGGGGCTGGCAGACCGTCGAGTTTCGGGGGAAAACGGGGCTAATGTTTCCTTGCATACGTTCAGAAATAATTACGGGTATGATCTCTTTTCGCGTGTAGACGTATTTTTTCGGAGCGAGAAGTACACCGGGTACCGCTGGTTTTCTTCGTTTCGGTTCGCAAACTTTCGTCGATGGCGTGTTTCGAGACCGCGATACCCCGATTTAAAACGCATTCGATAAATAAAAAACATTCCACTTTGCAATATGATTCCACGAGTAATTTTTCCCCGGCGAGCGGAACAAAAATAAATTATTCTGTTTTCCGATAATTGGAGAATAAATTGGCGTTACCGAAAGGGGGACGATAGGAAACGGAATGGAACCCCGGAACGAAACATTTATGCGACACTCGATGCACTTGGATTATTCAGAACCAAACAAAAGCCAGCGAATAGAAAATTATTAATTAAAATTGATTCTATTGTTCCAACCGTGAACCCCTTTACGTTTTCACGTTCGAGGGGAGTGTAGAAGAAAAGGCTACAGGATATCGTCGGGATATCGCGTTTCCGCAATCGAACTGCCACCGGTCATATCCTGCGCCTCTCGACAGCGGCCGAGAAAATTATACAAAAATTCAATGGCCTTCCGTTCGATCTGTTTCACACGCCCACGCGCTTCGTTAGGCTCGATGGGCGAGCGCGTTGATTTATAAGCAGCGACGCTGGAATATAAACGAGAAGCAGCGACTTTGCCCAAAGTCCAATTTAACCGAGCTGGGAGGGAAGTTTTGTTCTGTGCACCGAGCGTGGTTCCGCTCGGTTCCGCCCATAACGGTGACGGTGTGAACAACTCCGAGTGGACCTCGGAATCGCCATGGAATTTCGGACAGACGTCACCCCATGTCGTCTACACAGGGAGTCATATGCTGTTGTACTCCTTGAGCACGCTGGCCGATAAAAATGGTTCGAAAAGGACGCTGTCATACGAAATTAGTATTCCCGAATATCTATGGCGACGCAACAGAGAACGTAACCTTTCAGTTGGAGGGATTAATTCAGGGACGAGAAATACATTTACAGTGGAATGGAAATATGAATTTTTCAAAGGAAGCGAGAAAAATCGAGCCCTGTGTCCACTTTTACAATCCACGCTGTACTGTCAGATGATTAGGAACTTTAATTTCGATCGCGGAGGCTGATACGAAAGCTATGTCCAAAATTTATGTCCAATCCATTATAAGCAATTCCCCGATTGACACTATCCCATAAAGCATCCCCATTTTCTTGTCTCAACCAAATCCACCATTCGCCTATTCGAACCTTCAGCCTGCATCCGAGAAAAATGGAACTTCGCGAAACCCCTGCAACCAATACCCACCATTCACCCCTTCAACCACCGTCTAAACAGACCCTCGAAAAGACTCGTCGCACGACCGACATCAAAAGCCGCGATGTCTCGGTCTCTCCATACCTCGCGGCACTCTGTGTGGGGGCGTCCTGATACGTCCACCAAAGGTTTTCAAGAAAGTTGAAAGAGAGGGGCCCCATTTTCATCGTGCTGCCTCTCCACCCCCCTCTGCTATCTCTCTCGTGTACCCCCTCGTATCCACCAACTTTTATATACACTATATACATATCCTTCTCTCTGTTCCTCTCACCCCCACGACAATTCTCTTTCCCTGTCGGTCCACTGATATCGCGAGCGGTCGCGGTGGAAGGGGAGCCAGAGAGACAGGTAAGCCTCGAACGTAGCACCGAGGCTTACGCGAACGAAGCCAGCCGGTCGCCAGGAGAAAGAGAGCGAGGGGGAGAGAAAAAGAGAAGCACGTCGAAGTGGAGGGAGACCGGTGAAGCGGAGGTGAAGCGCGACCGGCCCTCTCTACTCCAGGGGCCCAGGCTAGTCCAGTCCGGGACAGCACGCCTCCTGCTGCACGCTCCACGAGGTAGAACGGCGAACGTAGGCACGAACACGTAGGACGTAAGCGCGGGACCAGGCCACCGATCCTCCGACGAACACGCCGGTTCCTTGTTGTCCAGGATAATAACACTGACGTCGTCCTTCGAGACCACGCATCAGAGGAGCCGATACACGTATCGTCGCGATCGACCACCGGGTGTCGCGAACTCTGCTCGAACCGTGCTGGTCCCAGGAGCAACAAGGGACACTTGGTCCGTTTTCGTAGATCCGCGATCGTGAACGTTCATTATTTCCTCCTGCAACGAAATAATTTGTGGACAAAGTAGCTGTCGATCTGTGAACTGTTTCGGCTGTTTCTATTTTTCTTTTTTTTTTCTTGTGACTCCTCGACCAGAGTTCAAATATCTCCAAGAATAACCGAGGATACTTTCTTTATAATACAATCGAGGATTCGTTGATATTGGCACCGTCGTCGGTTTCACCAGGAGTTTTGGAGCGACCGATACTTGTCAGCTGTTCGAACGTTTGTCAATGGTACGACAGTGGTCAGTCCTGTTTGTGGATATTATCGTCATCCCCGACGGCGATCGTTGAACGTGTCTGTTATCACCGGTGGAACCACCACCGCCCCCACCCCCTGGCATCACACGCGTCCAGCCACGCGATCAGCGGGACCAGCGATCCGGAAGGTTTCGCGCAACGGTGACCAACGAGCCGGTCACTCTTAATGAACACCTGATCCACGGTGATTGAACATCTCTCGTTTGGATGCCTCTACGTATCGTCAACGGTGTGGTGTCTTCGTACTCGAGAATCATTTTCCTGTAAACGATTGGTTATCTCGCGGCCCGGGCAACTGTTTAACAAGCTGGAGCAGCATTTCCAATGAGTATTGAACGAGATCGCTAAATTCCTGACGGTAGTCCTTCTTGTGAAACAGATCGCAGCGTGTCGTTCGTCGTTGCGTCGTGAAGTTTCGTTTTGGGTTCGAGACTTACTCGTGATCGGGTTTTTTTTTTTGGAACTCGGTAGATTATCGAGAGGGTTCCTGTTCTGGTGACCAAGGGAGTTTGTGCGGTTATGACAGACCGTTGTGAACGGTGCGACGGGCAGCGCGAACAGTGAAGTGTTGCCGCGGTGTTCAGTGAATATTCAGAGACTTCAACGAGCAGTCAGAAGGTGACCGAGGGATACAGGCAGACGACGAACACGACCACGACGACGAAGCGGTTCGAATTCGGGTAAGTTCTGTCATATTTGCGGCTGCTATCCTCTCCTGATTATTTTCTTTTACCGTTGCTAATTGTTTCTCCAGTTCGACATTATCCATCCACTTGCAACGTCCTTCGATTAATTTCGAATCCTCGGGATAATTGTCAGTTTTGTCTTAGTTTAGGGTGCTTGATTCTTGTGTCGTTTTTCCGTTCGATATTATCTAAGTGGGATAAAATCGTTCGATAAAAGTCAAAGATTATGTGGGTTATCCGAGGTTTAGAATGTAACATACATATGTATTTATCTGGGTACCAGTATGCTGACTGGGACAACGATACTTGCACGCACGCAATTCACACGCACAAACTGGCACACACAGTGTTTACATTCGCCAATTATAGGCAACTGCTCTCCTACGTAATAATGGCAGATCTGTCGGCGCAGATAATTATTGACTAAGATATTCTTCGAGAATCGTAGACGGATTTCTTTTGTTGATAATTTTATTGGCTTGCTACGAATCGAGGATCAAGCTTGCTGGAATAAATAAGCAAAAAAGTATGCCTCGCCTAAAAGAATCTCCGTTTCTTAAGATCTTTTCCCGATTGTCAAACGAAACCGTGGACGGCGAAAGAATTCTCATAAATTCTGAAAATAACCACAGTTTTCTTGAACCAATAATCTAATATGCCACCAAAAATCGAAAACTACAACACACGTCCGTCCGTCAATCGAACCAAACCGATGTCAATGTCTAAACGGGGAATACATATTCCAACGATCCTTCGCGCATTAGCACGCCTCTACCAAAGAGGAACGGAAGCAATCGCGAAATGAAGCTCGACCGGAGAATCGATGTATTCATTCTCTTCGATTGCCGCTAACAATCTCTTAAGTATCCTCTCACCCCTTCGTTCTCCGTTGAAATTACGCGAAACAAAATTAATCGAACTGCACGAAATTCCAACGAGGTTTTCGTCCGACGACGGACTGTATATTCGAAGGACTAACGACCCTATCCGATCGTCGATACATCAAATGAATATTCATGCCAGCTAGTGTACAATACACCCGGCAAGGAACTCTTCGCGTTCATCATCGAAAATTCGAACACCCTGGATGATGGATAAGGATCGCGAGGATAGGTGGCATCAACCGGTGTCCATTATGACAGAGAAATTCGTTTCTAATCGTGCGCCACTCGAGGCATCTGCCCTTTTTCCACCCTTACCGTGGCCACACTTTCCAAGGCAACTGGCATCTTGGGGTTCGAGGCAGTTGTTGCGTCAGGTGGCGGTCGTTAAAGACGGCCGATGTTCACGTTTAAGGAAACAAGGGTTGACAGACGATTGGGCTGAAGGGTTCCTGGCGTCTTCGATGCTTCCGTTGGGTCTGATAACTGGCATTAAGAGGGTGATCAAAGTGATTAGTTCGTAGGGGGATGATCGATATACCTTTTTGTAGTACTGTTGCGTTCAAATTGGGGGATATTAAAATTTCGAAGGGTCCCACGGGGTTCCGTGGAATACTTGTCGACGGATGGTTAAGACCATACGGGGTAAGACAATGAGTTACCAATTTTGGAGCGACGAATATTTTTCATCGCTCATTGTAATACCGTTGGAAACTTGACGCGATGCCAGGAGATTTATATTGCATATAACGAGCACGTTGATGTAAGTTACAAATGCCTTGTTTTAAGTTCGATTATTTTTCTTTCCGCTGTTGTTTGGTCGAGCTCGATGATCATTCATAATTCTGTATTAATTCCAGCTGATTTAGTTTCTCTCTTCGAAACTGTTAACGATGTTATCGATCGACGCTGCAACCTCGGGATTAATAGGTTTTACTGTTCGTCCGACGTCGTCGTGCGTTACATCGTTCTCTCGTTATCGAAACCGGTGGATCTAATTACTCGCGATTCCATAGCCAGGCGATATTCGTTGCGTCGTCCATCTTTTCTTAGGAATCTATGCACCGCAATCTTGACTTTCCAATCGATGTAACACCCAGTTTCGCCTTACTTTCCGTTTCTTCTCTTTCTGTCCAGCTTTTGACTGATTATCACACTTTTGCGGCATAACGGTAGCCACGCGAACGGTAAATAAATATTTTGACACGGGGAAAATATCCAAGAGGAGGGAACGTCGACGGTGTTATATCATTAGGATAGATTGAAACGTGAAATCTGCGGTCGCCTGCGCGCTTTGCGGCTCTATCGAATCTCTAAATTTCGACTCGCGGAATTTCGGATTATCGAGAATTCCGTTTGTCTCGGTTCGTAAGCGTCCCGATCGTCCCGATGGTCGTAATAAATAATGTCCGTCAGCACGGCGGTGCGCCGCAAGTCGCTGGAAACTTGAACCAATCGCATGGCGAACGTTCGCCAGACTTGAAGACCATTATCTCAGCTGGACATCCGAGTAATTTTGTACTGTCATTTCGCATCGAACTATACAATTCCTCTCGTTGCCGGCCCGCGACACCGTGCAATCCGTCAAACCCGCTCGTAATCGATCGATCGAAGATCGCACCTGTTTATCTTCCCCGCGACCCGATCGTGTAATTAGATTTCACAATGATTTTTATTCGCTGCCCGTCATGTATTTATCTCTGTGCTGCTGTGCAACATTGAATCGCGACAAGGAAGATCGTTCGTGAAAAATGCTAAGTACATAGCCGGCTCTCTATCTGCTCGTATTCAATACCAGTCCCGCTGATAAGGGCAGACTATTTAATAATAAATCGTGACATGGCACTTGGTGCAATTCGCCTATTAATATCTAATGCTTAACATAGAATTATTCGCAATATGCTCCGAAGCAGTCGATTATTTTTTCGGTTGTTCCACTCGGGGTGAAAAAATGATCCTTCGTCGTTCCAAGCTATCGTCTAACGCGCATCGATCGATTCGAATGAGATAGGTAATTGCGTAATTTTTCGATGAAACGTCGCGATACCAGAGGCGCTGAGACTTTACTGCGCCGTCGGACGACTCGTTTCCCGGGGGACGTGATCGTTATTGGAAAATTTACGCGCGTCTGCCCGCTTAACGATTCGAGCACATCGGCTGCCGGCTCTTCCTGAAATCCTCGCGGCTCGAGAAATTACACGGAATGGCGAACCGTGGTATTACGCACCTATTACGTGTCGTGCACGCGAAACCGGAATGCGGTCCCGCCGGTAAAAACGTCTCGAAAAATTCGCTCGATCTAATCTAACGTCCATCACCCCTTTCCACGAACTCATTCATCGGCTACAAAGTGATATTAAACGGTATCCGTGGTATGCGTCTAAAGAAGCGATCACGAATAACAACGATCGACATCGCGCTCGATTTTGTCGTTTCACTCCGGTGCTTCTTCTGCAAAGACGCCGGATCGAAACGCGACTGGAGCGTTTAAAGCAGAATTTCAATTCCAGTTCCAATACCGACCGCGCCTGGCCGAGTAAACGATGGGCTCGAATTTTATTATTCAGTCGATTCCCGGAGTTCATAATTATCGCCACGCCCGAATAATTTACAGAAAGTGTCAAATGTCTTTCCGATCACGACGAACCGTGTGTTCATAGCCCTGGTTTCTCGCATTTAGTATGTCGATATTTGTGGAAACGAGGAAAGACAATAATATATCGAACTTAATTGACTGTGATCTGTACAGAATTTATAAATTAATATAGCGCATCGCTAAATTATTATGACGCACCAAGGGGATGTAATGTCCAGGTTTCAAGTTGGCCAACACTTGCCACGGAAATCTATAGATCTCTATAGGTCTCTAGATCAGAGTTCTTGATACTTAACAGAGAGCATACAAATATATACATCCTATACTATTACATGACATTCTCGCTACTACTGAATAAAAAGATTTCGATATTAGACATTTCAATACAATCACTGGGGGCTGGGGCAATTTGATGTTCAGATGCGCCCTCCGATTTAATAAAATCTGAACGTTCGTCGTTTGTCACGGCGATGCAGGAATGCGGTCCAGGTGGTGGTCGATCCGATCGCGGCCATGTCAAGGATGCGGCGCGGGTGCTCCGTCCACGCTCGTGATACTCTTATTTCGTTTATTAGCCGCTCGACCAGCTAGTTGTCCGCCGGTTAATTGCGCCGGCTCGCGCGGCGTCGCGCGGTTATACAGTTAACCGCGGCTCTCCTCGCGTGTGCTCCCCGCGTGTGGCACGCCACGCCACACCACACCACCGCCAAGCCCTCGCGACTCTACCGGCCAGAGAGCTTCCACAGGTAGCTCGAATCTATTTATAGTTGCCACTAACACGGACACGCTCCTCGATCGCGTATCGTCTCTACGGTTCGCCTTTTGAATCTAGATCTTTTGATACTGCTACTTCGTATACCTAGTTGCAACTCTTCAGGGGTGGGTTAGTGGGCCTCTAAATTAATATCGATTCGTTCGGTACACTCGTACCTTGGCGTGATACGCGAATAGAGCGACGAGCCGCTTTTCTCTGGGTTTCGATTTTACGCGCTTTCATGGGAATGTTGTTTTAATACTGCCTAGTCATTAGACACCTGTTTCAACCTGGTCTTTATTTTAGTAACTGTATCTGAATGGAAGAATGATTTCTCTATTGTATATCGTATTCTATTCAGACTGGAATATATTATATCGTTATTCGACGCAGCTGATATTATTAATCATTTTTTTCCACACACATTTATAGTAATGATTTTTATAATCGCAGAATATTGCGCGGGAAAGACAGATTTTCGACTTCCGATCAAAGTCAAACCCTGTCTACCCCAGGCATCGACGCGTTAAAAAAAAAAAGAAGAAAACCTCGCGGGAAGAAAGTAAATGCCTCCCGATCGGACAGAACCAACAAATGCTCCGCTTTATCTCGACTCTCCAGCATCCAGCATCAGGCCGAGCCACACCTGGCCCCGATTGCGTCCCACCTATATATCTATTCCACTTGCAAACCTCCTCAACTATGCGCTCGTTCGGCCTGCTGCTGGCCAGCCTATCTGACCGCGTACTCGCCGGCTACTCGCTATATCTGCGACGCAGCGAGCTCACCCAGATGGATTTACTGCGGGCCACAATCGCTTTTATTGCTCCTCCGTGACACGGGACGGCTTCCAATCTATCCCATCCTCGTTAACTTCCGCTGGCTGGCCCGGGGAAACAATTCTCAAAATTACGGTAACGCGTGTCCACCGGTTCTAGTCGTTCGCGAAAGATTCACTCCTTAAGCCTTCATCGGTATAATAAAATTACACGTTCCAGCAGACCCAGGGACAAATAGAAATAACTACACAATCTACTTGAACCGTCGATATTTACGGTAAATAGTTACGACGCGACGACGGTGGCGTTGCATCGAGTGTCGCTGGGAAACATATATTCCGCACTCGACGCTCGAGATAAACTGTTAAAGGGTTAACGAGGCAGACGGAGGAACCCTTTTATGGAAACTCTGCTACCGATAACTTTTTCAGAATTGAAACTATCGTCAGAGTGCAGGGGAAAATTGTTTCCTTCCTCGAACGGGGGAATGCTAGACCGGTTTGAAAATTCTTTTTTTTTCTCCCCCCGAACGTTCACGCGTCGTACATATTCGGGCCTCGAACGTTTTCCCTACGGGGTGGTTTAAGGTGGTTCTGGTCGTTTTGCTCGTGTCTAATTAGACGTTCGACCGACTCGCGTTTCTTATACATTCCTATAGTTCTAGCTGTTTGCCCAGACGACTTTTTCTGGCAATGAACACGCGTTTCCAAACGGAATTACCGTTCTTACAGTTCCGAGAGCGAGATAAATGCCGCTTGATGGACGAATCATGAGGTTTTAATGGCGCCCCGCCGGTCATTCGGATCACCGCGTGGTTATTGCTCTCGCCACCAACTGACTGGCCCGGCCACGGATAGAACTTTATCTCTCTATGTACATAAC
The DNA here is from genome assembly GCA_948146005.1 of Nomada fucata. Taxonomy (NCBI): domain Eukaryota; kingdom Metazoa; phylum Arthropoda; class Insecta; order Hymenoptera; family Apidae; genus Nomada; species Nomada fucata. The sequence continues at coordinate 5,204,663 of OX411282.1, forward strand.
CGATGCCTTTCGTGCCGATGGTTATGGCCCCCATTGAGCGATCGCTCCTGTTTCGCGATGGACAGCTACCGAACGGATCGATGCTTCGGCGATCTGTTCGCTCGGAACAGCGCGGATATTTGTTCTTCTTGTGGGAAACGTTGTTGGTCGAACGCGTATTATTATCTCCATTTATTCAATGGTTGTTCGACTACAATATTTTAATTCCGTAGAGATCGACATTTCTGTTTACATTTATTTCCGAGATAAACGGCACGGAGTAGAAAGTGAAGGTGTTAAGTTTGGAGCGATATTACACTGCCGGTATTCGCTTCGATTAACGTTTTAATATCAACGATAATTAAAGTTTTTAGCGCTAGATCGACGGTTCGATGGTACTTTTCGCGGAGTCCCGAGACTGTTATTGCTATTATTACAATTTCCCAACAAATTGCAAGATTAATATTGCATTAGAGTGGATGGTTTTAACGAGTACAATTTCTTGCGGCGTCGCTTTCGTTTCAGATGGATGTGAAATAAAGTATTATGCTGTTCTCGAAAAAGCGATGAAATACTAACTGTTCCCGATGCATAAAGTAGCATACGATAAATTCATTTATAGAAACGCTTAGATAGCTCGAGAATTCGTTTCGTCCGGAGGCATCGCCTTCTGCTATAACTAGATGAAAGAAAAGCGTTCAACGTGCAGCAGACGTCGCGTACCTTAAACCCATCAAAGGAGGACAAATTAACGGACAATTATAACAGCCCGCAGAAGTTACTTATCGTCGAATGTAAAATCGGAACGGCGTGCAACTCCAATAGAAAAGGAGAACCGAAGAAGACGCCGACGTTATGCTGCGGCCGCGCGCCAAGGACTGTTTTATCGTACTTGCACGGAGGTACGAGAGGGGAAAGAGAGCCGGCACGACAGTGTACTCCGTAATCCATTCGTTTGCGAATTAGAAATTAGTTGTCGTGCATTTACATACTGCGCAGGTGGCCGCTCGAAGCCAGACCGGTCACTGTTTTCAGGGTAAAACGAGTTCCGTCGCGGAAAAAACCCCGCTCAACTCGGCCGGCATTCGAAACCGGTGCAATAAAGATTCATGATCTATAATGTCGCGGCATTAGCCAGCGCAACGAAAAGCGTCGGGCTGAAAAATTCTGCCGGCTTAAAAGCCACCTGTCGCGGTTCAACCTCCATTGCCGTGGAAACGTTACGAACCTGATAAACGTCGCGCAAAGTAGCCGTGCCTCACGCGACCGTAGGCATTGTAATCAAATCGGAGGTGGCGCGATTGAGCGTGGTGATGCGACATGAATCGCCGGTTCAAAGTGTCGGCGAGTAATTAATAATCCATTCGCGACGATAGTGATGGGTTGTTTCACGATTTGAAAAAAAAAAAAAAAAACGAGATCTGCCATTCGCGTGAAAAGTGCATCGAGAATTCTTATTGACAAAAAAGACGAGGCGAGTATGAAGAGACAGGTAAATGCATGTAGTCACTTACGATTTATGAAATACTTCTAGCTCCCGAGTGTTCTGATTAACCTACATTCCTATACGTCTGTTAGGAGTACGCTTATATATTGTGCATGTCTTATGATACATTGTCGCTGCGTTCACGTAATAAAGACGTTATCCTTACATGTGAATAGAAATAGCGTTCGACATCGAAGCGTGATTCATGAAAATAGGATTTAAAAAATGACACCTAATAATACAACCCGTACAATAACGTTCCATTCGCGATCGCGAACACCCATCTCCTAAAGATCCCTCGGAATGCCAAGATCGAGGAAACGATCAAAAGCGCGTAGCAAGCATACAGTTACAATCACCAACACATTGACCGACACGTTGGAGCTGAAAATTAACCTCACCTGCAATCCGCTGTCAAGCTACTCTATAAACTATTCACAAGTTCTCGTATTCTATTCCCCATACAAAATCAATTCCGTCTACCCTCTGTCAACGCTATCGAGATACGCCGTGACGCCTCGAGGTTCCTCTGAAAACGAGGTTCACTTCGCCACCAGGGGAACATGGAAACCGTCGAAGCGCTGTGACAGCCGTATGAGTAGCATTAATGGCGCGGAGGGGCCGTTTTTCCATCGTTCAACGGGCATTCACGAAGACGCGTGAACCTGTTCTCGGGCGCCTCCTTCTGCGGTGCCCGCGAATATCAGTCGGATGTAGTCATCTGTATCAATCAGGGTGCCGGGCACGAGTGTTGTACACTTTCTTGCCCCGGTGCTCTACGCGCAGGTACACCGCGTGCAGTTAACTCCAATCAGGCTCGATTGCATCGGACAAGTGGAATAATTATTGCGCCGCTGCGAGATTATTGAATTATTAGCGACGACCGCGACTCGCTTCGTAAATAAACCGTGCCCGACTCTTCTTCGTGCGCGTCGATAACCCTGATTTCTTCTGTGGACTATGACGATCGTAAGTTTTGCGCGACCGACGAAGTGGTTCGGATGGATATGCTGATAAATTAGCCGGAGGAATGTGACGGCGATTCACTCCGCCATGATCGAAATGGATCGCGGCGAGATGGGTGATAGTTGATACTTTTGTTCGAGGGGCGTGTAAGGACTGCTGGTTTCTCGATTAATGCTGTCAATAACTTTGCAAAATGATCCCCGGAGAAAACATAGGAAAATCGATTGTTGTTTTCGTTGCCGCTGTCCGCGGTTGCAATTGTGAAAGATACGCGTTTCGAAAATTCGATTTTATCTGCATCCGCATCCGGGCCGATACACGGAGCACCACGGCCAATTGAATCTCGTAAATCACTCGGCCAGACGTTATGAAAGCGAGGATGACTTAATGCGCTGTTACGATAATGAGAAACGAGAGACGTGTTCTCGTGCCGCTAAACAGCTCCCATGGTGCGCTCTTTATGCGTGCTTTTGGGAGACGAATTACTCTTTGGTGGTCTTCGATGCATGACTGCCGCTCTTACTATAGAATGCGAGATATAGGATACTTGGAACTAGATTGCGGCAATTACTGGAGTCTGCCAATTGTAATTACGATAATGGAAAGAATTGTTCGCCAGGTCGTTGACATCGTTTTAAATCGAATACACCGCCGGGAGCCCCGGAATTTTTCTGAGCACGAGTTCACGAATTAAGATAATTTTGTTCAACCAATCGGCCGTTGCAAAATTGCCGGTTGGTATTCGACGTGGGTTTGCTCGCGAGCTTCGCTCGAGATACCCGTTCGAAATTAATGCTCTCGTTCGTCTGTCATTGAGACACGAAAATCAGGTTAATCCTCGAGTAGTCGATTTTAATTAATGCCCACCGCAAAAAGTCCATCGAAGGGAAGCTCGACACGCGATGCATCACGCGGCGCGGCATTAAACGCGCCGGCGTCAAACTTGATATATTCCCGATGCATCGATTTAAAACTGTTCGCAACGCCGGGATACCGGATCGTGCCTTCGTTGGGCGCCATAAGGTTGCACGGTGTCGATCCATCGATGCATTAAGTACCATAAAAGCGTGTCAGTCATTCCTCGCGAGCTAGAATCGACTTCCCGTTGCGGGTCGTTCGAATCGCCCGCCACTCTGCCCGATAATGAACACGTTAATCTCTATCCACGCGCTGAAATCTCCGAGAATGCAGCTGGTCCCGGCGTACGTTCGCTTACGTTTCTCCGCGGATACCCTGGGATCCCTCATTTCGAAAGTAATTATCGTTGCCGCTTGTAATACCGGAGGTATCGTTGCGAGCTAATTTTCAAGCTGGCCAAGGTATCGATCGGCGAGATTAATTGTTGCGAGCGAGATTGGAAAATGCTGAGCACGCATTTTACCCGGCTGTGTTCTATACCTCTAAACTGTGCGCCCGTTCGGTTAGACACCTTTGGAGCTTCTTAGAAGGAACTTGGCGTGTTTCGAGAAAGTGTTACGGCGCGCCGTGCGCCACGACCTTGGCACGGCGTGGAGACGCGCGTCGGAACGTTTCGCAAATTGCCGGAAATTTCCGTGGGAAACTGCGCGTATTCTGTGTGAGAGCGTGGTACGCGTACATACGCGTAACTGGCAGCCGTTATTGGGCGTGCAGGTACGCTAGGCGTATCCTCTGACATGGTCCTGCACTTAGGAAACGTTTCCCCGCTGATTTCTATCTCGGAGAACGTGCTATCGTTAAAGCCGCACACTTGACGTCTCTAAATATAATCCTGCGCCGCTGGATCGCTGATTGTGTTTTTTTTTTTCTTTTTCAAATAAATCTTTCCACGCGAAACTACGGACACCTTCCCGCGTCCCGAAGCAATACGAGATACTCTATAATTAGATCCACCTGTGTGCACGGTTAATAATTGCACCCTCCTCCTCGAGCGCGGAGAATTTAACCGTCGCAACAACCGCCACCCACAATGGTCGAAAGGAAACAACTAGTTTAGATACAATTACAATTCGTCAGATTTCGCTCGGCGAGACCTTTTTCCCTCATCGACACCAGAAAAAAAGGGGGGAAAAAGAATGGACGAAAGGAGAGCAAGGGAACGTCGAAAGGGGAGAGCCTGTAATTATTCGTCGACAGGAAGTGACAATTTACATTCCTGGTCGCGCGTCGCCGTTTGAAACCCCTATTTGCTGGCTGCCGGCAGGTGTATCGTTCACCCCCATAAATGACCGGATATTTTCCGTGTCGGTACGTGCGTTAACGTAGGAAACGGTCACAGTACGAATTAGTGCGACGTAATGGCAGGCCGTGCAACAAGTGCGACCCCATAGGTATCAGGTGCATGCACCATTGGAGGACTATGGTACGTTGAACGCGGCCGTTAGAGGATCAAGTTAGCGCGTGACCGGGATAAAACCGTGGAAAAACCGAAATGTCCTCTAGACCCTGGCACAAACAGGGTTGCGAAGATTGTACTTCTTTTTCCTTTTTATCTTAATATTCAGTGTGGCGTTGGTATTCAATTTCCTGTGCCAGACCTATCGAAGCCATGAAAATTCCAAATTTTTCATTTCCAGTATTATCGATTCTCCGAAATCAAAACCGCCCGAGTATCTAAACTAAATACACCTTGACATTCACCCGTGCATTGTGCTTTTTGTATCCTGACCCGCTGCGAACCGCCAATTCTCCGAAGCTCAGATATTTCGTACGCTTAGAATACATTCACCCCCCGATTTTCCAAGATTCCAGTTCCCGAAACTGAGTTCTCGAAGGCAGACATTCCCCGACCCATTCCCATCGCCTGCGTCCTAATTCGTACACAAACTCGCCGAATGCCGAAGGATCTCTAGAAACAATGCCCGATATCGCACCGTTCCAGCGACCGCTGCAGGCTGCTATCTGGTTCGTAATTATCGACGTAACAGTATTAGCAGTTCGGAACGAGGGAGGGAGGGCCGATAAGGGCGAATTGCGGAAACGATGATCGGCGTTAAAGGCGGGTAGGCTCGCCGGTCGATGTATCGACACTCTCTCGTGGCTGGTATCAGGTGCAGGGCGTAGGATCGGCAACACACGGTGAACGCGGCCGTGCTCCGGCGGGGCACGTGAATGAGGTCTACTCTCTCGAACGTATGTACACGATCGGTTGAACGTCGATCGGGTATCGCGCGGCATGCAAGAAGGCGGGTCAAGATTTATCTAGCAAATAACCTCCTGTTGCTCGCACGTTCCATTCGCGGCAAAAATTTCCAACCATTTGCAAGGCTAGCCTTTTGCTTGTTTGTTTGCCTTTTTCGTCTTTAGAATCACGCATTCTGGAAGTGCTTGGAGATTCTGCTGATTGAGTAATACGGTGTTAATACGCGTACATTGAGATGTCGATGCGTTTGTGCGACGAAGTCGAAGTTTTTCAATTATTACGGTCCACGAGTATGTCGCGGAGATTTACCTGAGCGTCAGGTATTCTTCATTTCAAGCTTGGCACCTCGAGAATCGGAGGTATAATTTCTCAGCCGGGATTTAAGTTTCTCGTGATTTTTGTGTTACTTTCGCTTCGAGTGACCGAATTCTGATTTTTTTTTTTTATGTTTCACTGTCGAACGGTGCATCGTGCGATGTTTCGTTACATCTTATTGTTTCCGCATTAAATACTTAGCAGCAGACGAGAAGAGCGAGTAATTGATCGGCATCCAACTCGAATTACGTAGACTGCACGGCAGTCTCCCCAGCAATTTTCCAGGGTGCGCAATAACTCGAGCAATAACTCGCCTCAGAGCAAACACATTCTATCGTCGTCTCGAACGAAAGTGCAAGTAAGGACTGTGCAATTAAACGTCCCCGCGGACTTGAACGTCTTGAAGGCAGAAGTCGCGTGTACACGTGGGAAACATTATCCAACTGAACTGTCTCGCGGCAGCCCCCTTAATTACCATCGTTGAACTAAAAACAATTTTTCCGCACATTTTAAACCGTCCTGGTTCCACGAATTCTTTTGCGAAACTGTAACAGTACGTGCAAGGACCTTCGGGAAGAAAACGAAGACGTGAAACTTGGACGACGAAAAATTCTCACGATGGTCCGTGGACGGCTAATTGGAAGTCCACGCCGCGACAATACGATTGATCGATAAAGGCATGCGGCTCTCGAGGTTGGGATCCAACAATGACTCGTGGAACTCGGAGTTCCAGCGATTCTCGTTTCGATCTGCTACGATGTCCCTGTGGAGATTGAGAGCAACACGGTTTGACAAGGGGGAAAGGAGTACGGTCTTATCTTCCGTTGCTATATTAATTAAGATCCTTTGTTCGCGTACTACGAGCCTGTTCTTACCTTGAATGCATCGAGATTGATCGACTTGCTGTTCGATTGCTGGATATCGAGGCTGTATGTACCGTCATTGAATGAAATTTCGAGTTCTTTAATTTCACGGCGAATTGAAAAATACTGGTTCACTTTTTGGAATTCGATTGTAAATGAAATATCGATATTTTCGCCGAATTCGAACACGTTCGCCTTTCGAAAAGAAATGCCACCGTTCAGTCTCATTACGTTTCAGGTTAACACGAATGCACGAATAATAGAATTGCGAACACGCTTGCAAATTTCTTCTAAAGTTGATAAAGACATTCGGTAGCAAATAATTTGCGCTGCCATAAGTCGTCGCACGCGTGCGTAATTTCACGAACAATCGGCCACTAGATTGCCTGAATCCGTCTTAACGAGGCGCGTTCTTAACAAGGTTGAAAGAAAATTTAGTGCTCGCAGCACCTAGCTCGGCTCGTGCATGCAAACTATAGTCGCCCGGCAATTCTCGCGGGATACAACCTCCGCCACCGTTGCCATCATTAGAAGGTAACTCGTTTTGCAACTCGTCGCGTTTATTTTTTTTATCCGCGTTCCATCCAGCGTTTCCAGGTGTCTTTAGATTTTACAAACTACTCTCGAACACGATTTCGTTATCGAGGCAGTACCTCCGAGGACTTCATAAACCGGTGATCACACTTCCGTCCTCCACTTCTTCCCCGTTCGCGTTTCTAACGGTCTCGTTTTTCTCAAACGAAATTTCGATCATTATCTCACCCAATACTCTATTATCCGTTTAGTCCAATTCTTAATTTCCACAAAAAGTCAATGAAAATATCCAAACTATCATTTACGACACGTAAAACCGAATGATCGTTCACACCCTTCGAACGCGGCGGCGTTTCACCGAACCCATAAAAAATATACGCGAATAAATCATATGGCGCACAATGAACCACGCAGGACCATTGTTCGATTGAGGAACAAAAACGGGGCCGAAAGGAAAATACTTCCCTTGTTAAATTTCGCCCGGCCAGAAATAAGTATTTCCGTGTGAGAGCGGAACTTGGAGCGTTCGCGGGGGTTGTATATCTTCCCTTGGAAATTCTGTAGCGCTCTTAACGAGGTGCCGCTCGACGCGAGTTTAGCGCTCGTGGCACGCACCATTGCGCCAAACGGCCCCCTATATAACCGGCCGCTTGTTTAACAATCATTATTTGCGAGAGACCCGTTCCTATCCGACACACCGGTATCGGGAACAGATCAGATCGAATCTCTTTGCGGCACGATTCGACCGTATTGTGTTCCTCCCTGGCGATCGCTTCTCATGGACGACAGCCACGGTTCTGAGAGATCGGCCCATATAAACCACCCTCCCGATCGTTTTTTGGACGCCGTTGGCTTCTTATTGGTGTACAACTCTACGATCCAGGTCGTATTTGAAGTTTAACGCCGGCAGTGCCGATATTTAAAGGGGTTACAATGGAGAGGGGGTGGTCTTCGCTGGAGTATAATTATTCAAGCAATATCCCAATTATGTATATGTTAAATTTCAAATATAAATTCCATTTGGATGGAAATTTCTGAGCAATAAAGTTTTGCAATCTTTTTCGGTTTGGTTTACGGGCGATTTATATTTATATATTTTTCACATCTCCAAGTTTCCCACGGCTCATATCTGAAATTTCGAAAGCACCGAGTTCCTTTTGTTCCCAATTCGTTGAACTCCGAGTTGTTTACGGCTCTACGAACACGTTCGAAAGAATCGGTAGTTATTAACCCTTCTGCGCCACACCACACACGTTCTCGTTTGCGTCCGTTCCGTGAAAACGCGATATCCGTAGGAAGTTCACGTTTATCCGACGACCTTCGTCTCCTATTGTGATTCTACCCGTCAGCTTCTGGACGACGACAATGGACGAGATGGACAGCGACAGACGAATCCGTCAAAGTGACCTGATTCTACCTCGACTGCGTCGCGACGCACTGCGAATGCAAGTCGAGTGGAAAGAAAAAAGGAGAGGAATTTGACGTCCGTTCGGAGCATCCGGTTCTGGCACCCGTGACGCAATTGAAGTCGAGAGCGAAAGCTGAAGACAGAACAGGGACTGGACAACCCAGAATCGAAATTAACTTTCAATCGTGTACGTTCTATGAAAATGTAACGATACGTAAACACTTCTCTGCGGTAAATGAAACGAAGAGTAACCCTGGCAAGGATTGATTTAAATTGATTATTTTCGGAATAATTTGAGCAAATTGCGCCCAAGTTTTAAAATGCAATTCTAACGTTTAATAGTAGCGAAATTTTTGAGTCATCGCTCATTTGTTATTAATATTTACTGTTTAAACATCCTTACTCGTTAGCCACTGTGATTTATGCGATGGCGTCACCACGCACAGCAGCAACACCTTAATTAATACGACTTCCATATTCGACCACACGTGAATCCAAGAAATACCCCAATAATTTAGCAGATCGACGACATCACGACGATCCTTTTCGATAACAAACTCCAGCGAGTAGTAACTAGCGACGCACAAGTTGTCATTCAAAGGAGCAAGAATTTCGTTGCCCAAATAAATAGTTTTCGGCGTCCGAAGAAGTCCATTGGAACCCGTTTGCTCGTTTAGCTGTTTAGTCAGAGAACAACGACGAGCGCCGGACACGATAAAAAACCTTGTCGACTTCCTGTGCCACCCGCCTTCGAGCAAGGTCGCCTTATTACGTGTCAGATACTTCTATCTTGCGGGCTAATCAACTCGCCAAGGCCACCCGAAAGGAATCGCACCGTTTCCCCAGGTGTAATTCCAGGAACATTCGCACCGTTCGAATTCCGCCGGGTCCGACAAATAAATCCGCGAATCGTTTCGTCGGACGGTATTCCATCCGTCGCCCGGCAAATCGCCGCGACTTGGAGCCCGACTGCATTAGGTTGCGTTAACTTTTCATCTGAGAATAGCTGCGTGTTGAGTCACACCGTTTACGTTGCACTCCCAGTAATTACAACGACCCAAGGCAGTGCTGCAGTAAGAAACTGAGTAATAATTGATCGTAAAGGTGTTATAGTGCCGCGTGATAATGTATACTTGTTTGGCTTCGAGTAACATAGATTGTTTTGCTCCTTCTCGAGGATGCAGCGTAATGTTATGGTTTAAAGCATGGAAACGTTGTTCCACCGATACGTTCATTCCCTCGTCTTATTAATATTCTATGCCTGTCTTTGCATAAATACTGTTGCGCTAACATTCGCAGCAAGGTAGGTCCCAAATAAAGCGAATAAAGGAAAGAAGTACGACCGTCATTCCTAGCAAACTTCTGATATCGAATGAAACTATTGCCGTGATTCGCGGTCGGAACTGTGCCACTGTCCAAATCGAATCGGTGAAATAAGTATTCAACTCTCGCACCGGCGGCAACGTGACAGAGATAACGCAACCAAGGGGACGGGGTCGAAGAAGGACCCTTTGACACGCCTCGGCCACTCCGTACGCCATCTTGTCCCGTTGGATCGCGACAACTGCACGCGACCGTGCGAGCGTAATGGAATAGTAATTGCCGGCGGGACGAACGGTAATCGCGTGGAGCAACAGCCGGCTGTATTGTCGGGAAGACGAGACGAGATCTCCGGTATCGATGGCCAGGACTCTTCCTGGTATCGAGCGGGGACCGCCACAGGCGAGCCAGCTACGAGAACGCGCGTTAACGCGTACGTACGCGAAGCGGATCGACGGCGTGGCCGATCGTGCACGTGTGTTACCGATACATACCTTCGTTGCATCCGCGTCCTTCCTCGTGTACATTAGCCCGCTCGTGCGTGCACGGACGACGTGTGCACACAGAGCGTATCGCCGTGTACGCGCACCGCGTGTACATTGTAATTGGTGAATTGATAAATAAAGAAGCAACGCTCGACGTCGGGAAGCGTTGTCGTGGGTCGTTTCTAACTACGTGTACGCGTCGACGGATTTCTTTCGCGTGCATTTTTCGCGAGCCCGCACGTGTTCATTAGCCTAACGAATTGCGCGGAGAGGAATGAGTGAATGGCGTGGATGTCGATCCTGGCAGGAAGCGTCCTGTGGCTTTCAGTGGCTGTAACCAGCTCGGTGTTTCTTTTTCGTATCTCGGGCCGGCTTAATAACGGCGAGCCATATCTTTGCCGACCGCGGACCATTATGCGTATTGATCATGTATATTATCAGCGACCCCCGATTCCTTTATTCTACGCCATTCGCCCGGGATTTATGGAGTTCGCGATGCATAAAGTATGAATACGTACATGCCGCGTATTGTAAGTTGAATTGCTCGAATTTAGAATATCCTTGAAACGTTGCGCAATCTCGCTCGATAATATTCGTAACGCTACTTGATTATTTCTAGTCAATTATGCTGTTCGGTTATATCCACGTCGATAAGTAAATAGATCCGTTTAATGTCGACGGTTAATAACTTCGGGCAATCGATATCGTCTTATTTAATAGAATAAAAACGGGGGAACAAGTAGTGCAGGAGAAATTAAACAAACGTTCTAATTAGACGAAGAAAGAGAAATGTGTACAGGTCAATTATCGTACACTTGTATCGATCGAATATAATGAATAAATCGAACCAGATAATCGGCGAAGGATATACTGTTCCGCGTGGAAGTATGGGATGAAGGAATCGAACGTTGTAATGGGTGAATCGATGAATCTCATCAGGCCGGTAAACGACTGACCATTCGCGTGTCGTGGAATTAAGATATCGATCTGGGGAATCGAGACTCGCGATTGGGGAATCGATGAACCAAGGTATCTGCTGCCAGCCCGGTTTAATATCGTCGTATAAAATCGCTTCTGAGCGAGCGCGTCTTTTTGCTGCGTCGCACGTGTTCATTACCCGGTGGAATGATCGCAGAAGAAAGATTTACGATCACGTGCACGTTACCTCGTTTTAGTTGGTCGATTAGGGGAAATTAGTGACAGGGATTTGAGAATATGGAAACGATGGAAGCTTGGACGCGGTTTCGGAACATTTCTAATACAACGTTTGGACCGTATTTAATCAAACATCGAGGGTGGAGTAAGCTCAACGATAGTCGAACTTTCTACAATTCTGGAGCACATTAATTTTCCATTAAAAACCGAAGCAAGTAAGTAATAATTGGGAAAAATAAAATGATAAACTCCGATCGACCTGAAATACAACGCATCGGTGAAATAACGGAGATTCTCGTATTTAATTTTTCAATGATATATTATAAACATTTCTAAGCCTACCCTCCTCTTATCTCAGCCACCACTATCCCACACAAATAATAAATGCAACTCGCGCGTAAGGACGAGGGGAACCAGCCACTCGGCTGCCCCGTACTCGCAGAATAGAAACATTCATTTTACTTGCGACCAGACCTTCGAGTTCTCATTGTCGGATACAGTACGAAGGAGCATTCAACAGTGGACGAGGAACCGGTGGAAGTGGAGAACAAAAGCGGAGGTGGGGTGTTCATGTATCTGGCTAGAACTAACCTTTAGATTGAGTGAACGGTCCAGCAGATGGACCACAAAACATCCATTATTTTTACGGCCTAACGCAATCGACCGCGTCCTGTCTTGCGTGAGATTCCGATACGAGGACGTGCCTGTCTGTTCACGTTCAAAAACGACGATTTTTCGCGCCGAGATCCAAGCATAATTAATTTCCGCGATCGATATATTCATTCCGATGATCGCTCGCCTTATTCGAAAGATTCCTCGGAATGTTGACTCGCGAACTGGCGCGATTTAAATATAATTAAACGAAAACATCGACGCCTCGCTGCTAGTAAAAAGGTTTCCAAGACTGAGCGACGAAATCGAACAAAGTCGCGCAAGAAACAAGTGCGCTCCGTACAAAATGCACCGCTGCTTTCCATCAATTTTTCAATCGCCGTCCGCAACTCTAATTCGTCGATCGGTAATTTCACGCGGGATCCGTTCCACCGCGGCTCCATTTAAGTAGCAACGAGTTCGAGGACGAGATCGCGGAGAAACGCGAAACTCCCAGCGGCGTTCCCGTTCCCAGGCGCGACACAGCATCCGGCGATCCAATAAATCCCAGAATAATAGAAACGATCGATAGAACGGAGTCGATATCCTTCCTGGTGCCGCAGGAAACGATCGTGGATCGTCCGTCTGCCCTCGAAGTCGGTCATCATCACGGGGGAATCCAGTTACTCCTCGCGCGTCGGTCAGCAATCGATTCGTCTCCGTCGGGCATAACCGATCTGCCGATATATCGGTCCTTCCTGCGTTTAGACACATTCGAACGTTTCACCTGTATGCACACCTGGCCGTTCGCGATCCCTCGAGGGATCTTCCACGGATTGGACACACAATGGGCGCTGTATTGCAATCGGCTGTTACGATTTAACGCAATTTGCCGAAACAATGGGGCAAAATAAAAAAATAGAAATTTCCGTGCGCCACTTCTCGTTTGTTGATAGGTCCGCCTGTTTCGTATTGGGACAGATTTCTTTCGCCACGGTTCGATATTTATAGTAGGCCCGTGTTCGTGGCACAGAAAAATCGTAGCAGCGGAGCGGATCCACGATCAGGAGGGACACACACGACTCCTCGATCCATTCGTTTCGACACAGTCCAGTAGTATATTGTATACTCCAATATTTGATCATCCCGCGCGAGAAGTCGAAGTAGTTTATTGATTAAAAAAAAGTCTACAAATAAGCCGAAAGATTTCTCGTTTCTTCACGATATCGTCTACCAAGAGTATTATCATGCGATTGACCTGAATTTCCTATTAAAGCCTAATTCATCTCGGTTGGACGCGACTCGCTGGTCACGCGGACGCGAGCAGAAATTTCATCGACCATTCGCGATTCGATCCACGGAATCCTCCGTCTCCAGTTACCTGTTCCTTTAATTTCATTTCAATCGTTTCAACGTCCCTCGCCGCACAGAATATCCGTCTTGCCCTGTTTCCGACGATCGCTCTCTGAATCGACTATTAATCCTTTACCTTTCCGATTAGCACACCTGCTCCTCATTTGCGAAGGCGCGGAAACGAAACAGTAGCCCTATTGATGGTTTCGATTATATTAGTTTCCAATTTGTGGCGGGGCTGTTACCGAGTGTAGAGGAATGAAATAAGGGTAAGGAAACCTCTGGACGAAGAAGAGAGGTGGACGGGCACAAAAAGTAACAGAGACCTGCGGTGGACGACTTTCCCATGGAGTCAGGGTGGAGGACTCGGAGCAGGATGTGCCAGGACCAATCAATTGTACACGCCGGTCTCTTTCTTTCTCGCTTTTCTATTTTTTTCCTCTTTTTCTCGCGGCTCTTTCGTCGACTCTCGAGTGCACGGTGCCTCTGCTCGGTTCAACGTCGCTTAGGGGCGGAGGAATTTTCGCGGATCGAGAAAGTTCTTCGTGGTCATGGGGTTGCCGGCAAGAAAATTATTCCTGGTGGTTCTTTCGTGGGGGTTTTTCTTCAGGTAGTGCGATGTGGTTGCACGGAAATTATAATTACATTTTGAAACTGGAAACACGCCAGCGCTACTGTGTACCCGCTAAATGTATAATAGATGCTCTCGTACACGCTTCTTTTCTTATTAATTACGTTTATAATATACTTCGCTGTTACGCTCTTGTAAATTAAGGTTTAGAAGCACCCGTGCACCGTTACGATGATTACTCGAAAGCTTAATGATACAATTCGAACTCCTGTAATTCATATGTTAGCCCGTTATTACACTCGCACTGAGACTTGATTAATCGCGTAACAACTAAAGCAACAACCAAGACTGATTCGCTGGTGCAGTCAGCAAGAACTATCGTACAACTTTCTCCCCTGCGATTACACGTAATTGGAAAAACCGAACAATAATTCTCGTTCCGTGAAAATCGGCTATTCGAATAGCGCGAGCAAGAAATCTCCATATTAAAATGGGAAAAACATACGACCGCGCTATCAGGTGGTCCGCCTCGAGAAAGAAACAGCTGACGCCAAAATAAACAGTTTCCTCCAGCCTTTACTCGACAAGCGTTTCCCGATTTTCCCAATAAATTGTACTGCAAGATGCACCGAGGTTTACGCGATTACGATAGATCGACGGAGGGGTACCGATCGAAAGTGCTTCGCTACGCCGGTCGCGACAGAAGCGGCGTCCAGTTTCCCGGTCTGGAAGATCGTGAAAGTGTAAAGCACTGCGTTGCAGATCCACTGCGTGCTGGTTATCGGGGCGACATCGATAAAAATGCAAGGTGGCACGCGGCCTGGACCTTCACCGACCGTGCAAGAGGCACGGTGGGCGGACTAGCAACGACGAAGGCGAGTGAACTGAACTGGACTGGCGGGATAGAACGGGGCACCGTGCGTTGGTTCCTTCGGGCGCCATGCAACCATTGCTATGAACTCGTATTATGCAGTGTTTGTCTACTATTTTTTCCTCTCTTTTTTTGTTCTCTTTTTGTATTCGGCACAGACGGTTGACTGCCGCAGAATCGGGAATATGCAAAGGTTCGGGTAAGATACTGAAAACAGCACGGGAACCTTGGCGTACGTTTGAAACAGAGACCTCGACTTTGGACAAAATATTATAAATCGGTGGAATTTTGGAATTTGGAGTTCAGAGTTGAGAGAATAATCGAGCGATACTTGAATTGTTAGGAGAGCGAAAGGGGTTCAATGATTTAAATATGAGGAAATTTTAAGATTTGTGAAAAATGTGTGCAGTTGCGTAGACATTTGGAGTTTGGAGTTTTCAACTTGGAAAAAGTTTGCGAAATTCACGACTTTTTGAAACGTTGGTATTCGGAGTCGAGTTTAAGGAGTGTTCTGTGTTAGTTCAATTTGTGTTGGGATAAAAATTAGCAGGCTATTCGTTATGGTTCATTTATTGCAAACGATTTAATAGACTCTTAGTAGATATAAACTAACAGTAGACCGATTATTAGTTTTTCCTTAGAAACGAGCAATATATTGGCAGGTGCACAACTGATCATCAGGAATGTGAAAAAAAAAATGGGCGAATATTCAATTGGCACAGTAATCTCCAGTTTAAGCCACATAGATAAAACGTAATGATTAACGCGATTAAGGAAGAAGAATCTATTTATAATTAAGTACTTAATCGAACAAATTAAGTACCGTCGATTCCGTTCAAAGTGTACTATCTAATCGAACAGAATGAGGAGGTTGCATGTGTTGAATGCCTTTTCACTCGCGAGAAACTGGTATTCAAAGTGGATTGGATAGAAAATAAAGACAGAAGAAACGGACACAACCGGTCCTTTTTCCAAGCAAAAAAAAAAGCCTGTAGGAAGTCTACGGTGTTACAGTTAGCCGCGTGTATAATCTACCGATTATCCACCTGATCCCAAGCTCCTGAACTATTGTATTCTCTTACTGGAAGACACCGACTACGATGAATTTGTAACGTGGCGTTAATGTATGTGAATCGGTAAGGAGGAAGCTGGGTGAAAAAATTTGTCACGATACTCGCGTCACCGTAACCGCATAGCAGCAACGAATACCTTAAAAAAAAAGAAACAGCTCTTCCTTAGAAATGTTCTTCTATTTGTTAGTACCCGTTCTGTTTAAACAAAAAAATTTGAATAGCACAGGTAAATTTGATTTCATTTTAACATGTACACGTTCGTAGTTATTCAAGCTGCCTTCACCGGAAAATCACTTCCCCCATACATCTGATGCGTACAATGATTCTTCTCGGGTTCTGATATCCAACTGTTATGAAAATTACTACCATAGCCCACGCGTTCACCATGTGCGATGTGAGTAACGTGGTTCGATACAGATTGAAATATTCTAATGCGGGCCTCTTCTGCACGCAACGAATCGACCCGTTCCAAGCCCCACCGACCAGCTTTACAACTTTTCTATCTTCACGCACGATCGTCGCATCTATGTCCGACTCGGGAGAAATGAGAGAGCCGCGGCGACGCGATTCGTTTCGATTCATGTCGCCGAACCGCGCCTTCCGCTTTGTAGTTCCATCAAGCGTTCTCGAATTTCGCCACGATGGATCTAAGTCAACCCTTTAACCATGGAATCGTTTCTAGATCAGTGAATGTAACGAACAATGGAAATTAAATGGAGAGGTACGCATTTCTTTTTCGCGTCTCGAATTTATTTCGCGGTAGATCATTTTCTAAAAATTGTACCTGAATTGTTCTCTGTCGTAACGCAATGGTTTTCATCATTTTTGTGATACGTGAGTTTTTTGTTTAGGCGATATGTTGCTATTTTATCTTACTTTATTTTTGGTTTCTTAATTGAACTACGTCTTCATTCTATCGGCAATCATCTCCTACAAACAACACGTAATCCACTCTGAAAAAGGGTCAAATTGGCAATGCCACACTGTTATTACACATTTTCTAAATCAGAACACGCACGGATTCCAACGTTCTCCGCACGCAGCTCGAGAAAACTATAAACCCAAAGGCGTAAAACAAAAAATATCATCCTTTCTACTCTCCCATCCTCCTTATTATTCAATTTCTACATCTAATTATGTCGTCAACTTATTAACCTTCACCCTGGGAATAAAAAAAGACGTGCCCTATCCTCACTACTACCGAGACAATCCTTACACTCCTCTGCGTAGCACACTGTAATTCAGCAAATATTTAACAGGAAACGAGTAACATTCCCAAGTGCGGTACAGTACACGTGACGTGTCGTGCATTATCGTACACATCAGACACGAAATCATTTTCCATCAATTACAATTGTAACTCTTATCTATAATTTAAAGGAAAAAGAAGGGGAAAGAAAAAATAACATTCCCGAGACTGTACACGTGTTTCGGTTCACCTTGAGCCCGTGAAAAGGGAAGAATCTCGTTCCGTGACGCCTCTCTCGCGGTTTTCAGACTTCCACTTCGTCTTGCCGAGCAAAAAGTCAACATTAATTTCCGGTAGCCCCGGTGGATTTGTCATAGCTCTACCTCCGGTCACGAACGCCTTTTAAACGTTTACACCGCATTAAATGGGCTGATCGACATCGTTTGCTTCGATCGATCATCGACTTCGTAATTGTTCATATAGAGTTCACGGTGCTCCGGTCGTGCTTTATTTGTTCGTCGTAATTTTAATTACAGAGTGATAAGAAAGGGGAAGACAGTGAGCGTGGTGGAACGGTTAATCGAGCGTACCAGGTTGCGTTAATTATTGTTCCATTACGCGGAGCTCGTTCCATGGCGAGCAAACACTTAAGTGACATGTCAGAAACGACGTTGGTTTTGCTAATTTGACTTTCGCTCGCACCCGTGTTACGTGCCTGTTTAACGGGTTATTAATCCGCCGCGTTTGTACCGACGCGATCGCGCTACACCTTTCTCGACGTAAGTGTGCGTTTGCCGGAAGATCGGATGATGTACAGGGAACGGGGTCGTTTCCGTTCGTATCTGGATATTTCGCGTGATATTGATACGATTAATTTGACCGGGAAGACAAAATTTCGTTTCTATCTAGTCTTAATTTTTTCTGCGTTCGTTCTGTGTCAAGAGCTACTTACATATGGAGTGCAAATGAGGGAACAGTGACGCGTAGGAATATGAAGAAATACATATTAATCCATTAGGCAAGTAAAGATACAACTGTAACGATAAGAAGAACGGTAGTATTATAATTATTCTTACGACTTTATCACCGTAAATGTATCCCATGGAAAATAAGACGAGACACTAGAGAGGTACGAATTGCTTTATAAAAATACATACGCGTATCTCTGAAGCGTTTTTGCGTCCCCCAATAACTTCCACTATCTCGCACAAATTGTGCCCGCAGTGCATTAGAAACTTCCCGTACGAAATGTGTACAGTGCTATCAGAAGTACTTTCAAACTCTTAAACCTGCTCCAAGAATACGAAGGGTATCGACATCTACCTGCATACCAGACAGACCACCGTACCAGCCTCGTGAAAAATCCAAAAGACAAAGTGAACAAACACGAATACGAGTTCGACCCATCGCCGCCCTGTCGCGTACTCGGAACGGCATTAATCAAGCAATGTACCGGCCGTCCGGTGAATTCAACCGGTCTACCGGTAAGATTCCTATCCCGGTTCTTCGACCAAGAAGAAGAGCAAGCGGCATCGGGTTCACGATGAAGATAGAAACGTTCGGGGTCAAGGAATCGTCAGATGAACCAGCAGATAATCACGGGACCGGCGTTTATATAGGATGTAGATGTAATCACCGACTATCGCAGGACTCGGAAGCGCGGATACTCGACGCAACCTGCTCGTGAGAGGAGAGGGGCGCAGATTCTGCAGCTGATCCTTCCGACGTCGGTGGGATGCACCTTGGTACCTGTTACCTGCTACCTAGCGTCGCATGATGGGGACGGGACCGAAGGGAACGACTCGGGATTAGACCGAGTGTGCCACGTGCCACGTGCTTCCACAGGTGGCTCTTTAAAACTCACTTCGCCGCCTCCTTCTTCTCGTGACTCCCTCGCACGCGCGCGCGTTTCGCTGGAGGAAAACCGGAATTCGCCGCGCGACCCGGGTAGATGTTGGTCGAAAGGGAAGAACGGCTGATTCGTTTGGCGACCTTCGAAATTGCTTGAACGTCGAATGGAACGGAGAAGGGACTGGGCTTTTTTTCTCAGCTCGTATAGATAAAACGGAGTTAAACAGGAAATGTTTCTTGTTCATTTTAACGAGCGCCGTATTTCGCCCAGAACGCAATAACGGAACGCAGATTGTCGGATATCATTTTTAAATTTTCGACTGCGCAGATAATTGAGTAACATTTGGAAAATCGAGAACCGATAAATCGAACGTAACTTCAAACGGTTCGTGAGTCATAGCAGCGATCGGCCTTATGAAACAGAGCGGCGATATTCGAAATCGATCGGACATACCAGAATGACAGAAAAATCCAGCAAACCAATACGTATATACGTGCGTTTTGTAATAAAAATTGCCGCGATTTATCCTTTCGCGCTGGAAACTCCTACCGATCCGACGGCGTGATAGGATCAGCATTCTAGAAAGAGAACCACGAAATCGATTGAAACAGGTTCACCCAGACGGCACCGCGTGCGTTTTTCTTTTTATCCTCTCTTTTCCCCCCTTTTTACGTAATCGAAAAATCCACGGGAAACCTAATTAAGCGGAATGCAATTACAAGTTTTCGAGACGGCCGACGAGCCGCGATCGCGTTGCCACGTGGAACGGCCGAACGAACGATCGTCAATTCCTGGCGCAAGCGCGAAGCTACGTTTCCATCGGGGCTGGCCATCAGATAGCGAGGTGATAAGGCTCGCGCTTCTCAGGGAACCGCGCGATTAATCGTCTCGCGTGTTTCACGATCAACCGGCCGATTCTAATGCCGCCGATCGTCCCGTGAGAAGTGGCTTCCTACGTTGGCCAATGAAATCTCATATGTTTCGCGTAATAAGCGGCGAGCGGCCGGTTTATTACGCCCCGCGCTCTAAAAGGAGCTCTCCTCGGGTCTTCTGAAACCGGAATCAGAAGGTGAATTCTAGTGGAGCCGTTCGAGAAATTCTCGAGAGGGCAAGGAGGGACCTGTGCGTGGCGATAGTCGTTGCACGCGGTTTTATCGCGGACCGTTACGCGTCTTGTGCAATCGAAAGTTCTGTACCGACGGGATGCTCGATCTTATAGCGGGTAAAACTTTCGGCAGGCTGGCAGGCTTGGAATTTTAGTCGCGGCGGATAGACGCGGCACGGTAGCTGAAAGAGTCGAGGGCAGGAGTTCGGCGTGGGGTGAGATTTTATCAGACATCGTTGTCAGATAGCATTTGGGTGAAATGGAGTTTCGATGTTTTATATATGAGAAGTAGAAGATGAAGACGTTCATTCGATAGAATTGAAAGGACGAGTTTCATTTAATTCGATATCGCGGAGAAAATTGCCAGATGTTTTCTTAGGATAGAGACACTGTGGGCCCCTTCGTCTACGAGATATCGCCTCAGTCGTGTCGGACAACATGGTTTCGAGGAGAACGCGTTAAAGTTTCTGTGTCGCCTGTGCGAAACTTTTATAAACAATTCTAACAGCTTCGACAGTGATTGAAAATCAAGCAAGATCCAATAATAAATTCGACCAATTACCCCGCGCGAAATGGTAACATAAAACGTCTCTATCCGACTTTCCATTGCGTCCACCGCTACCTTTGATTCCCCGTGGAATTCTCGTGGGACCTGGTCGCGCAAGAACGATCGTGAACGGCACGTGCCACGGGTGTCTCATCCGGAGCCGATGATTCGCGAAACCGGCGCGTCTTTTCCCTTTTATCCGGTCCGCCGGCTGGACAGGAAGACGAGAAACCGGAATCGACCACAACACGGGACACGTAGCGACAGACGACACGAACGCGCTCACGTATCTCTTACGTGGGATGCTGTCTCTCTCGCCATGCTCCAGTAGAGCCGCGGATTTTTCTTCATTAACAGGACACCACGCGCCGCTGGGATTGTCGGCCAGCAGGCCGGGATAGGTGTTACGGTGCGCGATAACGATGCTGGGGATTTACGGGCCGATTCGTGATAAACCGCGAAACTTAGGGATTTGTCTACGATGTCGATACTGGGGGAGGGGGTTCATGTGAGAGTGAAGCAACGATTTACGGAGCTTTCGTCTCCTGCAGTTGAATGTAGTCGATTTTTCATTGGTCGTGCTTGATGTTCGAATTAAACGTTCAATGCCTCTCGTTTTAATCGAGGCAGGGCGTATTTGCATGGGAGGAATCTGTCCTGGTTTGTTTAACATGCACGATGAATTGGTCCTCAGAACTTGTAATTGTTAATGTTACTCGTTTACTTCGATATTCGAATGGCAATTGTTCCTGGCTTATTATTTACGAAATTGCCAAAAGATAATTATGGAATAAAAACGATTTTCTAAATGATCTGTTTAATTGATAATTTAATCAGTCGGCAGTATGTTAACGAAACGAAATTACCTACCTACTCAGTTTCTAAAACCGCGATCAAAATGCTAAAATAAATGATAGACAGCTTTAGTCTTGAAATATTCCATTTCGAATAGATAAAATCGATCGTATCAATAATTGTGGAATTCGCTTCGCAGCGTCCACCGTGTATTAATGTAGATATATGCCTCGGTGAATTGCCCGTGTACCTGCACCACGTGTACCGCCGCGGTGGCCAAGTACGGGTAACGGGGTTAATGAGCAGTCACGACGATCTTTTTGTTGAGCTGAAAGATCGATCGTGAGTCGATGCTAATCCACGCAGATTGCGTCGACTAGCAGGCTACGCCTTAGCTGGATATTCATGCGGGCCATCGGAAGCCGCGGGTTTCGGATAACCATTACATATGTGGGGAATTATATTTTGGATACGAGTGAACAATATCTATGTCTGAAGTTTCATTTTCACGACGATACTTCTTCCCACCCGTAACAATTACCGTTGCTGCTAAGTTATAAACGAGGGGGAACGCAAACAGAAAAATGTCTGGGTTGTCGCGAAATTCGTTAATTCAATCGTATGATTCACCCGCCCAAACTAAAAATATATTATGTGCACGTCACTTACCTTTTCATACGGACCGTATGATAATACATGTACATTGTATATGAAATATTCCTTCAAATATACTATACTTGATAAAACGAAAATGCATGCATATAAAAGCTGAAAATATTACTGAGAATGATGGCGTACCGGGTCTGAGCATCACTCTGAATTGCACTCGTTCATTCGAATATTTAACAGAGCCTTTGGGTGTCTACGATTGGTACTAATTTGCATATTTTGCAATAAAATAATCTGTAGCTCTAAACTTTTATCCTTCTAATGGACAGCACATTAATTTCCATACTATAAAATATTTGTCAATAGGGGACCGCGAGAAAGGGCCCCTTCCGCGTGCTATGGTATTGTGGAAATATTTCGATGCTGCATGCATGCACGAAATAAAGAAAGGCTAGTTCATAGATGCTGCGACTCACCGTTCGCTGACAGAGACATCTTACAATGAGCACCGGGAAGACGCCTGGTCAAGATGGTGGTCCGATAATTATCCATGTATTTTCTGCGTCTCGAACATATCCATTGTTACGTATCCATACTAGGTATCCATTGCACATTGCACTATTAGCACAAAACAATCACTCGCGATACGACGGTAACAATCAGAGATTAACACGAAACGATTCTCACTAGCCAATAACGCGTCTGGCTTATTTCGAAAAGTTCATTTCTCTCGGTAGTCGCACATAAAGTCAAAGGGCTACTAGGTACATCATGGCGTCCGGCCGGTACTTTCTAGAAAACGGATAGCCCATTCTACTTTCTGCCGCGTTTCGTTTTGCATGTAACGTTCATGCTCGCGAACACGAGAAAACCGTCGCGACAATACTAAATCGAAATCCGACGTTATTTAAAGATGGCCAGATCGCGATAAATAGTCAGTAAAATCATTATATCCGTTGCCTCGTTAGACGAACGATCTACGTCACTTGCCACCGGACTACTGCTTCTTCATCGGCATCCCCTCTTCTTAATTTTAAGCAGTACGTTCAAAATGTGATTGGCTCCTTGGTCCACCTCAGCAACAATGTCACCAATCGAACGGTTCCTTTCATTAACTTTATATTGGCGTTCCTATGACGTCTACTTTACGTGTATTCACTTTCTTTGCACACTTGATTTAATTTTTAACGAAAAAACTTTGATTCCTCGATTCTTTTGTGCGCGGATTAAACGATATGAATAAATCAAGGCAAAGTGATGAATCGTATCCAGTCGGTGCATTCTAATGATGCGCGACACTGTTCCTATACTTTAATTTTTGACACATCGTTGCGTTGGTAGTAGTGCTCTCTGATCGCGTTTCAAACGTCCGGCAGTAAACGGGAAAGATCGATCGTAAATCGTACACCGGTAACGATTGTGTTTGATTGTGGTTTCTCGAAAGTGCATTCTCCGAGGTGCATTCGCGAATAAAATATGTTTACGAAGTGTGACAGCATCATGAATCGGGTACACAGAGATCGTACAACAGGACGCTGTTTTTTGCGTGCGACAACCCAGTAAGTAGAAAACATTCATACTCGTAACGAGCATATAACTCGTAATACGAACAAAATTTGTAAGCAGTCTAAGCGTACAAAACAATTCATTCACTTTCCAAGACTCGTCGATTCATATCCTATGATTGCTCTCCATAACCTTACTTGCCGATTACGGTACGCAGAACATCGCGCACCGCGTGACCGCGACAAGAAATTTCTTTCCCCGGTGCATGTAAATGCTTGCTTTTAAAGAAAAGTATTATGAACTCAAACAAAAACCAAAAACCAGTTCTCCCCCTTAAGCTTAAAACGCGTCAAATTAACATTTTCCGTGCGATCTACTTTATCGATTTTATCAATATGTTTATTTCTTTGCACAATTAATTATCCTTCTTGTCTCTTAGGAATCATAAGAAAGAATTTCGTGTTAGCAGGTGCCAGATCTGTTCGGAAGAGCAGGTCTGGATTTTCATTCGCGAAAGGCGATTAATAGTCAGCCCTTTCAGTAGTATTTGTGGTTCGAACTTTAAAAAAATCAATTTTTTTGTTTACGTTTTCTTGAAGTACATATCGTCGTATATATTTCTGTCAAAGTATATGCCGGAATTCCAAAAAATAACAGAGTCAGGGATACTAAATTTCGAAATCATGTTTTCTGGCACGCGTGACACGGTATCTCAACATCTTATTGTCCGATTTATTTGAAATTTGGATAGGTTCTTCGGCAAACCTGTCCCTATGGCGGTTACTAAAATCTTTCAGCAATCTTAATTTCGTACGGTTGCAGCAGGAGTGTTCAGTTGCAAAAAAAAATTCCTCGCTAATTCGTCCTGGTAGGCGATCCAAGGCTGAATGCGCCCAGTATTTATAGACGAAGTAGCAGAAAAATGCATAATAGAATCCTGAAACGGCCTTTATCTTCGAACGCTTCTTATCAAAGTGAATTCGTTCCAATCGTCCCCCGTTCCCCCCGTACCCAGAATTCCATACCATGGGAAGCAATTCAGGATCTCGCGAATTTCCACGAGAACCTCCGGCCAACGATTCTCTTACGTAAACAGCAAATAGTCGGAGGCGATTCTTAACTAGTCTCCGCCGCGGGTAGCCAAAGCGTAGTCAGTAGCCGTGCAAGCCACCTTTCTTCCTGCTCATCTTTCTCCGCCGTCAGCCGATCTCTCCCTTGACTGGCGGTAATGGCGGTGCTCTGGGCGCTTAACAACGCGTGACAATATGCATCAAGAAATTGCTCGAGCACCCTGAACGCCTCACAATAGGTCCAGCTATTCGTTGCTCGCGGCCCGCTGACGCGGTGAAACCGTCTACAGAAACCGATTTCTGGATAACAGTCGAAAGCGAACCGTGTCGAGTCTCACGCGAAAACGTCTATACATTATGCAACCAGCCGGGCCCATAAACGAGCCGAGGTATCGAAGATTGGATCCTCGGAAAGGATTCAGCACGCTTATGCGCCGCGCATCCCGTGGGATTTCGAGGCCACGTGGAATACACATCGGCGCCTGGCTCGCCAGAGGAGGACCCCTTTTCTCTCTACGCTTCGTCGGTCATGTTTATTAATTTATTCGAATCTGCCTCCGGAATGCGTGGCATTCTCGAGATGATCTATATGGGGTATTGGAAGCGCGAGGATTCCTGCGGCTTCCGTGTTGCATTCTTTCTCACGTTAGCCTGTTACGATCGTGGTGCCGGAAATCGAGCATCTGTTTAATGCCGTGCTTTTTTTCGTACGATACACATTTTCCGCAGAGGCGGTCAAAGTCGATCGGTTCTTAAATATTGTCTACGACTATGCGCGGTATGCGCCGGTCTGCAGTAGTTCTCGGCCGAAGGAATTCGACGGTGTATTAACCGCATCGAATATCTTGCTGCTCTATACGGAATCCTCCCGCTTTACGTTTCTTACGGTTGCAAAGGAGGCTGGCCCCCGATTGATAGTAACTTATTAAGTCTTCCACTATGCGCCGGTGCTACATTATACGCACGCTTTTCTCTATCTCGGTGAACGTTAGGCCGGGCAACGGGCTCGTTCGTTTCGAGGACTCCCACGTATCTCGGCTCCGATGCAATTGCAAGCGGAATTATTCATTTATATTAATTGTCCGTTGCGCAATATCTGTTTACCACGCGAAAGTATACAATCCGAATTAATCTTGGTCAGATGGTTGCAACATACGAGAACGTAATAACGACGTGTGCGTCCAAATCCCCCCTCCCCCCTCCCCCCATACAGACGGAGACCATACGGGAAACCAAGAAACATGGCATAATATCCTTGCAAAATATTGACCACACGCGGGGCTAGTTTCCCTAGGCAAACACGATTTCCAGTTTCGAGGCTCGTTGCAATCCGCGGTAGTTTCCTCGGCCGGACAGTTAGAGGCTCGCTCTCCAAAGAGTAGGGGCTAGTTAGTAAAGTGCACCGCTGTTCAGGGCTGCCATAAACAATGGTTTTAGCGAGTGCGTAGACACAGCGGACTCCCACGGTCGCAAGAGGGAAACGCGAACGTCTCCAAGAGAGCAGACTGGTCTTTATGCGCACTTTGCCCGTCCACCACTCACCCACTTTGCTTTACTTAAAGCCGTTTCCAAGCATGGCCAGATACTCCTCTCTCTCGCGGCGTCCAACGATCGTCTGGCTTTTACCCGACGTTTACTTGTCGTTTCTAGCTACATTCCAGCCCCCATTAGACGGCCAGCACGAGCTAGACCCCCAGTTCGAAACGGACCAGAAGGTTACCAGCTAAACAATCATCCTTTTCCTCTACCGTCCTCATTTTCGATAAGTTCCCGAGCTTTTTGCCAACCTTCGCGAGCGCTGCAGTTTCTTGCTCGCCGGCGAGCAGCCGTGTCGTTCCTCTTCGTTTCTTCTTTTTGTTTTCTTCGGCGGGGTTTTTTTTCTTCTATTTCTTTTTTTTTCCTTTTTAGAAGGGAAAACGACGTTGATGATCGGCGGTTTTCTAAGGCTTAGGGTGGTTAAGATAGAGAGTTCCTGTTTGGCTTGCTTTTAATGGAGATTGTATTATAAAATTGTTTTACTCTGCCGGTGGTTTCGATGAGGTGAACGCGTTCGAAAAATTCCAGCAGCCATGGCGTTGCTGGTTTTTACGAGCTCGGGATTTTAGATAAAAGTAGTTGTTCGAGGATTAGATATTTCGGTGGGAATTCTACGATTGCTATGGTCATTTGGATTCCGAGGGGGGTGTAGAAATTCAGAAGAAACAACGTTGGCATGGAAGAAGCTTTACTCCCACGCGTCGTCGGGTTAGCAAGCTTCTGCATGGCGGAACGCGGGAGCTGTTTCGAATTTCACGGATGAACAACGAACGCTCAATGACAATTGGCTCTGGCGTCGATACCAGCTCGGGAAGATTTTACACCACTCTTCTTCCCGAGTAATCCTGGCAGCGGGAGCCGGTGATAGCCCCGACTTTATTGCCCCTAATTCTACCGTGCGTTTATTAATACACCACCGAGCATCGTTGCCCTGGGAATGCTAAGATTCGATTCTATGTTGTATAAGAAAATTGCTTCTCGTGATAAGTAATCAATTTTGAAAGAAACTTTTCTGAAGAAAATTCGTTTAACTAAATGCGCCCCAGTCTTTCAATGTTTCGCCATCGCTAACGTCTTACCGGCACGGCTAACTTCCTTTGCAGTAGCCTTCAAAATTTTCGATCCTCTCGATTAGTCCATTTGCAGCGATAAACATTAAACGTTTACCAATCCCTCGACCAAGAAATCGTCTCGCGAGTCAGAAACTATTCACGCCGGTGAACGCAAAAATTCAATCTACTCCCCCGAAACAATCGAATCATCTTTCCCGGTGTCGGTTCAACTTCCTCCACCGCGGAGGTCGCAAGAAAAGCAATTCTCCGGTGGAACCGAAATCCGAGGCTGAGGAAGCGGCGTCTAGGTCGGCGATCCTGAGATGCGGAGACGCAGGCCGAAACGACGCCTCCATTCATCCTTTCATTCATCCTGGAATCAGCGGTGGCTAGCGGGCCCCGTCGCGGCGGCCTTCTCAGCCGTAATAAGCAAAAAAGCGTAGACCTGCAGGGCCATTACGCGGAGACGGGCGAGGAAATCGTCGACCGCGGGTGTAAAAAGCGTGGCAAAGGCGATTCGAGCGTGTTTCGACCGCCGCCGCTTCAATTCCTCCTCTGTAACGCCCGCGACTATTCTAGACGCGTCCACCATTGTCTAATTGCAAGACAGTGGTATCGAATATTTGCGAACAGTGAGATCACAGCGGCGTGAATATAGTTTTGCGTTACGGTACGATATTTTCACGGTGTAACACTTTTGCTGCTGTACGGTTCTGTTACAGCGTACTTTCGTTAGAGCATAATTTTGCATTACAACATAAATCAACCGAACAATCCTAATCTATACTCCGCTGCTGAGAGCACTCTGTACTGTACCAACGTTTCCCTTTTGTTTATTACTTGGAAAATATCGAACTATATCAGGCCTCCTGAATGTCTCCTGTTGTATAAGAATTTTTTATACTGTGTCAAACATTGGAAATCATTGAGCGACAGTATTGGCGTTAAGCGTGTTTCCCTCGGGTAGAAAATGTCTCAGAATGAAAACAAGGAACCACTGCTCTTTGCTATTATCGTAGGGAGAGGACGAAACACTCGTCGATTGAAACTGTGTTATCATTCTTCGAACAGGAAGTTGTGTAAGTAGTACGCAGCTGCGGCGCGTCTAATTGATAGAGAAGGAGAAAACGCGACGGGGTGTACGGTGTTCTTCGGGCATCCCTTGATTTCCTGCGTTTTGAGACTCCTTTGTTAGAGGAAAGTCGGTTTCGTCGGTGTTAATTGAAATGGATGAAACAGTTGAAGGGGGGCAGACACGGTTGATTACATCAAGAAAATTACGCTGTATACCATATTGTATTTGTCCGGGGAAAATTGTGAGGAAGAATGAATATAAAACGGGCTATTGTGCTACGAAGAATTTTCCATGCTGGAAATTAATAACGGCAAAATAATGCGCCTTAAAGTACGCATTGAGACGCTGGTACTTTTTATCAAGTTGTTACAAGAATTGCGAGTCATCGCGGCAGAATCGTAACACGCGAAAGACTAGTAATAACAATAAACGTATCGATAAAAAAAAAGACACTCGCCGGCGTAGAAATCGCCACCACCGTCAAGCTATCCATATCTGTGACCCTGTATGGCTGTTGCAAGGCCGCGAAACCGCTGTCTAGTGCATGATAAAATTACGATCATATGGTTGACACTCGCTGACACGGAGCTTCCTGTACGACAGCTCGAACGAGGCTGTCTTCGCGTAGGAGATTTCGGAGTGGGAATACGTATTTGCTTATCGCGATTTCCAAATATGTACTCGAACGAGCGATTCGGTCAAGAATTATTGGCGATTAATCCATCGCATTAACAAGAACGATAAACGATGTTTAAAATTAATTATGTGCCTTTTATTATACTTGCAGAAGGAGACGGGGGGTTGGACGGACGCCTCGTCCAGATCGTCGGGGTGTTTTACGAGGCGGAGGAGGGTGGCGGAAGACGAGGGTCGGAAGAAGGGTGGCGTGCTATGATCAGCATGGAGCTTCCGGCACACACGACGCAGCATGGTGCTCTTCACCTGGGGGTCGGGGTCGGGGTCAACCCAGGTGACCCAGCCGGAAACGCTCTGACCGCCATTCATCCGCATCCTCAGGATCCTCTGGCCCTCCACCACCATAATCACGGAGCATCAACACCCGGAGGTATGCACGAGGAGTCCAAGAAAAAACGTATGTTTCTTCTTACGAATCCAGGTTTCTCGTATTTGTTTAGGATAAGGCGCGCGTAGGAAAGAGTTGAACTTGAATCGAGCAATATCGAAAGTAATATTTGGTACAATTTTCCACATGAAACTATTCGTAAATAAAGACACTTTCCTGCAGTAATAGGTTTAATTAATTTTAAGCACGCGTAGTCCGCTCTTTGCTAGATTCTGCAGAGTTTATTTAGGAATATTTAAACGCAATATTTGATTGCGATTGAGAGGAGGCGAGGCCGCGACCGTGTCGTTTATCGACTGTCAGAACAAACGAGTTTGGACAAGACATAAACGACGCGAGGTTAATGTTTCATCACGGTAATTGGTCTTCTTCTTGTCCGCGTTGTCGAGTCGACGTCCACCCCATAAAAACAAGCCATGGGTGATGCCGACACTTGTATACTGGTTCTTCACCTGCTGTCGCGTATCAGCACGCTTCTGGACATTCCTGAAATTCCTCCCTCTATCGTTATTTCTTCTACTCCGGAGCAATGTAAATTTCTTTCGCTCGCTTCCACCAGTCTCGATTATGCGTATGGTCTCGTTCACATGATACCGCGGCGCGAGTTTCTCTATGGAAAATTCGAACGTTCTCGGTTCTGCACGAATTCCGCGCACCGCCACGAATTTCTTAACCATTAGAACCCTTCAACGTTTTGCAAACCTTAAATTTCCCGAACTTTCGAGCAATTATACAAAGCCGCGAATGAAACGCAACGAACGACAGGATCGAGCTTTTTGCTTTCGACGAACGCAGCGATGGGCAATAACGCGGTTATATTTTTCGCGTGATCGCGAGCCAATAGGAATGTTGCACCGGCAAAAAGCTCCGAGCACGTGCTTCGCGGAAAGCCGCGATAAATCTTC
Source organism: Nomada fucata (assembly GCA_948146005.1). NCBI lineage: Eukaryota > Metazoa > Arthropoda > Insecta > Hymenoptera > Apidae > Nomada > Nomada fucata. The sequence continues at coordinate 5,235,079 of OX411282.1, forward strand.
GTCGAGCACGATCTGGCGCGATGACGGTGCACCGTGTTCGCTGAGTCAACTTGGAATTCAGAAATACATTCGATCGTGCCTCGCGAGCAACTCTTTCCGCAGAAAATCGGCCTTGTTTCCACGTTTCGTGGCGTGGCGCAGGTCGAACGGGGCAGGAGGCGGTGGAAATTTTACGATCGACGTTATCCGTCTTCGGGAAGACGAATGGATCCACTTTCGTGCGCGATTTATTTGTCAATTAGCCCGATATCGGAGAGATGATTTACGGCGCAATTGTCCGCCCGATATAGGGGCTGATCGTTTGTCTGGGAAAATTGGCGCGTTCGGGTTTATGGATTTATTAATTTCGCGGACGAGCACGGGACGATTTGATAGGGAACGAATATTATCCTTTTGTTTTTCTTCAACCTGTGAAGATCGTGGTCTGTAATCTTTCGAGGGACGGCTGTAATTTTTCGTTAGATAGGAGTTGTTTTTTCTTATTTCGTTAATTACGAAAATTGGCCGTCAACGACAGCACCTTTGCCTTCGAATCGTTGTCGAGCTTTTCTTATCAGGGATAAATTATGTATACTGACAATATTTAAGATCGCACGCAAGACGTCAAATTTATTATCCTTTCCCTGTATCAAGTACTTACAGATTGTTCTCACAATTACGATAGGTCGCTCCTTGTGCAGGCACCGGAAGGTTAAGTAAAAGTCTGTAAAACTTACGCAAAATCTCTTCATTAAACTATAATTATATGTTGCTACATTACGGCTCCTGTTATCTGGGGTTGCTTATTCTCGCATCGATATCAACTTAATTGAATCTTATCCTCGCGGGACATCGAGTCGGGCGATACGTGCCGATCCTTCATCAAAGACCGCCAGAACAAGGGCCGCGTGAAAGGCCTCCTTGTTCCGTACGGAACAATCGAGTTAGCTGAAGTTGCTCCGAGTTCCACGGCAATGATCTTTTCGAGCACACGTACACGTATACACGGTGTGCCTGTCGGGTCTCGTTCACCTACTTCGGGTTGAAAAATTCGTTTGACATCGTGTGACTCACGGGGACAGTCACTGGGTAACAACCGAATGCTGTTAGTAACTCGCGGAGAAATTAGATTCGATAATCGAGTCACGTTAATGATAATCGGTCCTCACTTTTCCCAAACTGTAACGTGATACGCTATCGTTCGATCAAATCGTTTCGGACGCATAAGATTGAAATCGTATCCAGTCAAATGAACAAAATAACGAACAGTGGCTATTATTATCTATTTCGTCGTTCGTTCGAAAAATGGAATCGTTGTACACGAGAATACGTTGTAAAATTAAAATTCCGAACGCCGCGTGGATGCAATATTTTCTGTGATGAGGCCAGATCGATTTCGCGAACACACCCTGTATAGACGTGAAAACGCGCGCACAAAGAGCCCGGTGAAGCGGTAGTTCTCCGGAACCGGCGGCCGCACGGTGGACTCTCTTCGTGGTCGACTCGCGTACACGTATATAGTCGTTCCGGACGCTGAGGAGAGTGACGCTGGTTAAGGAAGATGAAAGGCTGCCGCCGTTGCAGCAGCTGCTAACGCGGCATGGGCCGTGGTGAACGGTTCCCGTACAGGTGAGGGTACGGAGGTACAGAGGCATCCACGAGGGGTCGTTAAATCTAATGATATCAAGTATTTGACAGGGAGGGCCGTGATCGGTTCGGAGACCACACGCGTGTGCATGTGCCAGCACAGTCGAACGATATTTATCAACGATGATTTTTGTCTTTTAGTGTGGATTGGGTAATAGAGCAACCCGATTTAATTGGACCTCGAGTATCATGCTTTGTTGTCGTTTCGATCTCTCGTTAATCGTTGTTGAGAATGTTTCTAATTATCGTAGGGGTCCGTTGAGAGAGGAACCGGTGAGATAAATGGAAATGAAAAGATCAAACATTCGTTTGGTTACAGTATTTCCTGCTGCAATCCTGACGATTTTCGATCAAACGGTTACTTATTTAACAAGGATCAGCGTCGCTCCTGATCGGCCCCCATCAGCCGATTGATCTGTCAGACAAGCGTACCGCGGCCGCTGCTAATTGCATCTGCCGATGTTAACGTTAATCAGAGCTCAAAGTATTGTTAATGCAATTCTAAATATTTGTCGTCTCACGCTGAGCGACGTGCAGCTATTCGAATTAAATTGATCACGCGGGACCACCTCGTGCCATTGTACCTGTATCTCGATCGGCGTAGATCGATATCGCTCGTCTCCCAATGATGAGCGTCATGCAGGAAGATCATCCTGATAGTGACAATCAAAGGCCATAATTCAATGTCTCCATTGGGGATCTCTCGCTTTCCCTATTTTCGTCCCGCGTTTCACTGGATTCCTCGATGGATTACGTGCGCGGAACTTTAAAATTCCAAATTTATACCACAAATTTCTTTACAGTTTGCGCGATAAGCATTAAATTATACGTCAATTAAATATTAGAAGCTTGAACTATATGCACATATATAATAGTGAACATTCTATATTTCTAACATAATTTCAGATTCCAATTTCGTCTTTAATTTCGATGAATAATTTGAATTCACCAACCAGTGGCGTCGCTCTTTCTAACTTTTAACGAAATGAAAGGGCACGGACAATTTTTCGCCGAGCATTTTCCGTCGAAGTAATTAGTATCGATATGCACAGCATACTCTTATAGCTACATCCTTAACGAGGGGACACCGCGTTTAATTAGCTGCTAGGGGAAAAATCGGGCTTCTCTGGGGAGCATAAATTGGGATCCTCTGCTTCGCCATAGATTTTTCTCGTTTCTCGTTCCTCTCGCGTCGACCACCGGCGCGACAATGTTTTAATTGCGAATCGACCGGTCGCTGTGCGATCCGGCTTCGATTATCTCTAATGGTACGCGGTTATCTAGTTGCATTAATTTGTAATTAATACCAGAACCTATACGGGGAGACCGGAATTATATGCTTTGCCAACCTGATGCTATCGCATGGTCTATCTAGTTTTTGCGGTCGTATGGAAAATGCTGGCCACCGATGAAAGCTTTTATAGGTTCGAGGGGACAGTTTTCTTTTGGTCAATTTATATGAAATTCATGTACAAAAAGATTTTTAGCATGTTATTATTATTAATGGACGTAAGGGTGTGGAGTAATTTAGCTTCCTTACTTCTGCATCCGGTGTGGTAGAGTGCAAGGTAAAATATCTTTTTGTACAATTTGAAAATTTGTTCAGTCAGATTTCCAATCTTCATTATTCGATCTTCCTCCAATACAATCTTCATCCGAAAATTGTACCGAGAAAACGTTCTTCTACAGTTTTTTGTACAATCGTGTACAGGCTTCGGGTGAAGTTTCTATTCCCTCTCGTTAAATATCTGGCGAAAAATGGAGCGTACGATTATCACAGAAGATACGCACGCGAATTCTTGTGGAAAGGCTATTATATCACGATGCTTGGAAAAAATTTATTCTTCTTTCACCGCGAGATAGGTTTCTCTCTCCGCCAGAACTCGTTCTCCCCGGACTCGTTAGAAACAAGCTCCTGCCCGCCTCGCTCTCTAAAATTTCTCAGCTCGCACTCGCCGAACGTTGCTCGCCATTAATACCGTTCACCCCCACGTACAGTTTTCCTGATACGCGTACGAATATCGAGCGAAAAAAAGAACACGGAATTCCCGTTTTTTCTTCGACCCAAAAGTCACACCTTGTTATTAAAAATACCACGACTGTTGCGTCAACTGTTCGATCCGTTTGCCACGTTCTAACAAGTGCAATGTGTCGCCGAGATGCGGAGAGACCGATGGCGGCCACGAGATATTAAATCTTGCGTCCGGACATTAATTTCATATGCATCGAAACTGTCCGCCTCTCTGAGGGAACACGGCGATGAATGGAACGTTGTAGAACCTGCCCAGAAACACGCCGTCCCATGAAATTAACAAGTTCATTTCGCAACTCGCGATCGAGGAAGCACACACGGCGCTGCGCTTTTTCTCGCTCGAAGTGGGAAGTCGATGACAAAGTGTGGTGAATGTATTTAGAGTGTAATCGGCAATTTCCGCCGCCGGATGATTTTCTCGTTTCTCCGGCGAGCTCGCGCGGATCGAATGTATGTCTTCTGCGAGTGTCGGACATTTTAAAATGGATCGAAATTGATCGTTGCGAATTTATAACCGCGACGTTTGATACATCGCGAGTAACGCGAATTAAATTTCATTTTCTCACGTGTCCAATGAAAATCTTTGGGACGCGCTCGAGTAAGCGATACGTTGTCCGTTCGATCAAATCGATCGGACGTAATTCAACAAATCTTGACGTATCTAACGATCCAGCTTCGAGCGAAATTGATTTTTCTCCGAAGGCTTGCATAACTTCATAAACAACCGGGAACGACTGGTTTCGCTCTACTGTAACCCACGATCTTCTTCTAACGCCAGGCAGAGGGGAGTGAGAAGGAGAGTGAGAGAGGGGAAAAAAAAAGAGGAATTCTTCGCTGGTCTGGTGCCCTCGCGGGGATTCCCATCGTGGCAACCCCGTAGCAGAGTGACTGGCAGCACGTAATGTTTCGCCTGACGCGTCTGTGTTCGTATTTAGCGAAGGGAACGTTCGGGGTTGAGATAGCGGCCGGTTATTTATGGGGTTAAATAAAGGAACACATCGCGATGCCGCGATACCAGACGCCAGTACAAATAGGTTTGCAGCTCGCTTGTTGCAGACTGCTATCGTTGCAAGTTCTCGTGATCCGCAACTTGCAATCTTGGGCGTTGAACGCCGTTTTTACGAGGGACTGGCGTCGAATTTCGTGACAACGTCGAACAGATGTATCGACGGATGAAATGGAATTTGTTTTTAGGATTGTTGATATTCGATTGGTAGGTGAGATCCAGGGTGACGATCAGAGGGCTGGTAGAAGTTGACGTTTTTGCGTGAGTTCGGGTTAATAATTGTAAATGAATGGATGCTGCATCATTTCGCGGCGCGACGAACGATTGTTTGAATGTAATAAAAATTAGATTGATAGTAATGTTACGGATATATGTGGAGAATTAAATGATTTTGTTTTTTTGAACAGATGACGGTGGCCACGGGATGAACCAGGATGGTGAGTCGAAATACAATTTTTTTCATATATAGTGTGCGCATATAGCGTATATATTTTCTAAGCGAATAATATTCGAAGAATGAAAATGCAATGCAACTTCGGGAGTATCCTCGATTGAAATCGCGTAGAAACATAATCGAATCGAATTAATAAATGTGCGAATAATGCGCACAGATCAGAATCGCATCGCAATATTTTTGATTTACATTTCACTACTAAATAGAAAAATCAGAAGGGATAATAGAAACATGAATTTTAGTCGCCAACGTGCACGTACCGTTAGCCACGGCCCCGTTATAACAAAAAATAAAAATTAAGTCGGAGACATTTATCGAACTCCTCGATATCTTATCTCATTGACGATCGATCGCGAGGAATAACCAATTATCCTAACACTTGTTATCGGCGCTTCCGCGCCCGTTCTAATTGGCCAACGACGCGGCCAGCCTTATTTTAAACCACGATAAATTATCGCCCGGCCTCGGTTCCACAGGGTGAGCCGAGTTCGGTGGCAGCGTTATTAATCGTCCGCCACGATGTAATGATTTTTCTCTCCTTTGCCTTTTTTCCTTCGCTTTCGATCGTACGGTTGCTACCAACCAGATATTCCCTGACGGATCTGTCGCGAGCGTATCGCGACCACGGATCGATATAAAGTTGCGTTTCAGACGGTCTACAATTAATGGTGTTGCTTGGTCGTCGACCAGTGTGGACGGTGTGCAATGATGTTTCAGTGGTTTCAATACTCCGCTGTGGAAACACGGTGGAAAGATATTCGTTGTCCGCTCTTGCGACGTGCGATAAACTCGAATTCACTTACGTTTCGTGATTTGATATTTTACCAATTTACCGCTTGAGGGAGTTTTTAGGGAAAATAGTTAGCCCGTTCAGTGCCGTTAACTGGAAGGTCCACCCACAGATTTTGCACTTCCGAGTATCCAATGAAAGTGAAAATCGTGGCGAATGTAATCACGCAACTCGTAATTCTATCGAGCAACCTGAACAATACAACCGCCCCACGGTCTCATCGCCATTTCGTATGGGGGTTCTTGCGGTTTATCGGGACTCCCGATCGCGTCTGCGAATCGCGCGATCCGGACGGATAGGCCCGCGATGCACGTCGGGCTCCGCGGATCCATCGTGGCAGCACAATGTTCGCGCATAATTTATGCCGATGACGTGGAAATACGTTTCTGTATATGTGCCTGGTGTGTAAACGCCGCGGTAGGTGGAAGGTGGTGGAGGTAATCACAAGTTTAAAGGGTAAACGGGCTGTAAGGTGTGAGGCCCCTCGAGCTCTCCGTTGCTCGCGCTCAATATTCAACAGGTATTTACATTCGCAAATTGTTTACGTCAGCCCACGATGAAATCTGTCAGGATTTCGTTCCCCCGGCAGCTTAACAGCCTCCATCTTCTCCGCTCTCGTCCTCCTCTTGTGCTTCTTCGGCTCGTTTTCCGTCTTCGTCCGCCACTTCTTCGTCTCGACCCCTCTTTACCCGCGAAGTACATTCGTTCGTCCTCGTTGCTCGCCTGCGTTCCCGTTTTCTCCTTAGACAAGGTTGGCGTGAGCCTGCCCTCTTCTGTATCTCGCGTGCACCCTTCCTCCGGCCAGTAATTACATCTGGGTATTAATCAAGCTTACGTCGGGAACGAGAACCGCGAGATCTTGATTTTCGCCACTTGGCCAGGCAGACGAGCACGAGGTAGGCCCGACGTAACCCCGAGGTTCGCGAGAGATTATTAATTTATTGGAGACGCCTGGTTAGTCCGCGCCGTTCTGATTTATGGGGATGAAACTGCACGCTGGTGGCCGTGAATGGTCGTTCAATATTATTGACAATATGTATCGATCGATCGACCGAGGTGCTCTTTGCGCGTCCAACGATATCGAGGAACAAAATAAATCTCGTATCTTCTCTCATCGTATCTAGGTACTCTTTAGGCACCCACAAAGATCTGTAAATAACGAAGTGTGGCCGCATCACTTTTCCGGATCGAAAAATCAGGCAAACCATGACGCTGTATCGTCGCCGCCGTACCAGTAGTTTCATCAAAATCGTCGTCGTACCCTTTCACCGTTGCCGCCGTCGCTCTCTCTCTCTTTCTCTCTCGCCCGACAGTGGCCACTTTTCGTTCGTGCCTCCACACCGAAGGCCCATCCTCCGTTAAGGTTTATCGTCGGTCGTTAATACGGACGCGGATTACACGGCGGGCGTATTTGCGCTTGGCGGTGGCTCGCGGTTATGCCAGGTCGGGCCTAATTATAGCGTAACACACAAGCGTACCGTATGCCGCGCTTACGTAATCCCGCGATAATGCGGCTCCAGGCTCATTGCATGCCTCGCCTGCCGATCCAGGCATTCGCGCGGCCCGCTCGCCATTATCTACTCTCCTAGGATAATGACATCGGCCACGAGGAGTCGCTCGAGACATCGGAAAAATCGCCAATCCGATACTTCGAGATCCCGCGTTCGATTAACTGAACAGGGGAATCTCACGAGTCAGCGCGGAGACTTGGGGAATGGCCGATAAGGGATACGCTGAATGTGTCAGTGACGTGGAGAGGTATCGAGGAAAGAATGAAGATTAGAACGATGATTAGGGGGGAAAAAAGGGGTGCTGTATCTTTAATTGTACAGCGGTTTTTTTTTCATTATTCCAGGCAAGGATTAAGGCTTTTTCTAGAACAACGATCCGTAAATTGTATTGTAATTAACACAATTATTAAGTGGAATCGCCAGCTAGGAAGGTGTTCGTAGATAAAGGCACCAATTAAAACCATTACGAACGAACCCGGCTTAATAAAGCGAGCTCTTTATTAAAATTGTACGTCCGAATCGACCGTAGCGCCTGCGATTTCCAGCGGCGCCATAGATCTTCGTCACATTTAGCATTCCATTTCCTCCGTACGAATGCGCGGTGCGCTCAACCGTCCGCGCGACCCTGTTAATAAATACAAATGCGGCGGAGATAAGGAAACATCGTTGCGGCGCAAGGAAGACGTTCAGCATGAAAGATTGACTGGGCTGGACGCTGATAGCGGTGCCCGGGTAAATGATGATCGCGCGAAGAAACTAATGACCGGCGATTATTTCGACCGCGTATTCCGGGTCAGACGGTGAAAAGCCAGTGGTCCAGGGCTTCCTTGATATCTCGTTCGGGCGCGTTCACGCTTGATCTCGTCTGCAGATTAACCATTCCGCGGCACGAATATCGATGAACTTCGCCTATCGTTTGTCAGGCGACGCCCTACGTTGATTCCGGAAGCAAATCGTGATCTTCTTCTAGCCTATTTCTTCGTCCAGCCCGGGCTGATTAGCCGGCCAGCCGGTTGATAACATCGATCTGGCCGACGACCTTTGGCGATAACGCGTTATCCAGCGATCTCTCTGGCCGCGAGATGACTCATCGAACCGGGCACCGTGCAGCCTGATGCCCGTGCCGGCGACTGTATACGAAACGATCCTCGTCATGCACGCGGAAATTCTGCCGTTCAATGATGGGGTTGCTGGATGCTTGGTTAGCCTCGGGAGATTATGGTTTTTCAGTAGGATTAGGCGGTTCTTTGGTTTTGCTTGTTTGTGGAGGAGTTTCTTCTGTGGGTATATTGGTACTTCGACTAATTGTGAGTTCGTCGGTTTAAGTGCATCGAGAAGACATTAGATCGTTGACCCGGGGAGCGCGCGTAACGCGGTGGAGGTAGTCGTAAACTTTTTATTTCCGTCGGATTTTTATTTTCCGGCGTTTATAAAATTCCGTGAAAATCGTTTTTTCCTCTGCCGGTGGACGCCGCTGTTTCTCCATTAACGGGGGATATTGAACGACGACGCTACGAACGCAAGCTATTACTCGAACGCAATCGCTGTTGATATTAAGTCGCACTTCGTTTATCGATTCCTAAGTAAAACGTTGACACTCGGTTCCTTGCTTCGCAACCGTCAGACGGCTTGTTCCGCGCGAGCTGGAATAGCGCTACGTTTCGCCCCGTTCGAAAAATACAGATTCCTCGTCGAACTTTTCTTTAAACACCAATCATTGTCCCGGCTCGGCGGTTTATCGTTTCGCAGCCGACCATTCTTCTATTCACGGACGACGATCAGTCGGATTCGATAAAGCTCCCCGTGGACGCTGTCGACGATATTTAAGCCGGTTGACCGCCATAACTCTCTCTCTGTAGTGCGTTTCTGTGATTCGACAAAGTAATGCAGCCGGTTCAACTAGCTCGCTAATCAACGAAACTGTTTCTCCGCGCTCGGCTATCTGATGCACACGTACAGTACAGCGTGTAACCTGCACGCCTGCGTGTGTTTTCGTTCGCCGAACGCGCGTAAGTGGTACGTACCACGCCCGCGCACGCGAGAACCCGCTTTGCAGCCGGGCGGAAAGAAGACGGAACAAGCGTGCTGCGCGCGGCGCGGAGGAGGACAGAGGACCAGAGATAGAGCTCGCGCGCGGAATGATTTGTATTGCTAAATAATCAGCGCCAGTTGTCTAGGATATACTGGTTTAATGACACGCGTCGATGGAGGGAGCCGCACGACGACGCATGCAGCGTGTGTGCGGAGAGCAGTCGTGCCAATTTCGACGGGATAACCGCGTAATTTTCTGTTCCGCCGTTCGATTTTCTCGAGCCCGTAAATTATTCAACATGGACAGCGGAGAAACGCGTGGAATCGTTTGCTACCAGAGTTCCATCGTGTTATAGGCTCTTCGAATAGTTTCGCGCAATTTCCAATAATCTCGAAGGACTCCGCGACTTCTCGCGCACAATTTTCGCCGGCTTTGTTATTTGTCCGAAGGGGGGGGGGGGTGTCCGTGGACAGGTATCGCTCGTGGCATGGGGAAACTAACAATGAAAACATTTAAAATATACGAATGAGCGACTTGGGCGGAAACGTTGGAGCGAAGTTATTTCGGACAGAGAATGCAGAATATTTTTAAAGAATTGTTTATTTGTATAGAGGCACGGCGAATTGGCGCATCTGCCGCTAATTCTACCCTCATTGTTTCATTTTCTTTCCCATGCCCTTGATATATTCCCCTCATTTACATTCTAGAGAATTTTCTCGCGATAGAAAATCGGTAAGGGGTATGGAACGCTATATCGTGGAATTCGTAGATCTGACGAGCAACAGCCTAGGAAGGAGTAGAGATCGATGCAGGAATCGGTGGATTCGCCTCGAATTCCACCGTGGCTCTTCTATCTTCTAGCTTACTTTAGCACCGCCGCGTCCCGACGTCCAGATACAATCGGTACAACCGCAACGGTGTACACATGGTCACCTGTATCCGCCGCTGCTTCCATCGCGTGTGCACGGATACCTGTGTGCACGGCCAAGGGTGTGGCTCTCTGCTTCGCAACGGTATCATCGTTGGTGCATACCGGTTATCGAAAACGAACTGCCCTGCGATTTCGATTTTCTTGATACTGCTGCTTAGAGCGGGCGACTTTAGACGTCTAGCGGTGGGTTTCAAGTTGGATGGTAAAGCGAACTTTCGAGATATTTAATTCGAGCCGGGTGAAGGAGAATTATGGGTCGGGACTATGGAAAATGGCGAGTTTGAATGTGAATTTCGATGCAGACGTGACTTTTAAAATCGTAGGAGTAGAGAATTCAGTAATTAAATTTGATGAAACTTCATCCGCAGCAGCGATTCGCCTAATGCGTCCAAAAGAATCGCAAATATAATTTCCTCGAAAGTAATCAAGGAGCAATTAACGTCACGCTAATTGCCATATCATTAATCTTCCCGAGAAATTAAACAGCCGACGCACAATTTCTTCGGGAAAACCACTCATGAATTCGCGTGGTCAGAGGCCCCCCCCTGAAATCTACGATCGCTACCCACACACGAGTCCCACTTAATTCGAAACTGTGATCCCAGTGGTGGCGTTTAGTTGCGTACACTAGAAGGTACCTGGTTCTCTGCCAATGTAAACGCCGTCGCGTAATGCACGAGCAGCGCACGGTATACTTGCGCAAACAACAGTCAGAGGAAGTGTAGTTGCAGCAACGAGACTGTCTGAACATACATACTGCTTATAGTTGGAAGGCTGTGTAGCAGGCTCGAGTGGTCTTTGATGAAACGTGCGAAAAGCGAACCTTTCATTTGCGGCCTGGCGCTTGGATGCAGTTCGAGAGACACGTAGATGAAACGTTATAGGGAGAGAATGGCTAGAATAGTCGGTAATAGTGTACTTTATAGGCGTAACTAAATTAACCGTAGAAACTGCTATTCAGGATTCCATATTATATTCGAAATCTACGGGTTCGTTTGCAGGGAATTAAAAACGAATTTTATAAGTTGCATAAAATAGAATTTATTTGCTGTGGAATTAATACGACAGCCTTCCTCCATACGAAGGTAAAAAAGAAAAACGATTACTAGGTACAAAATAGGTTCAAGAATTACGGTGCAAAAGGGGGATATGCATAGATTAGAAATCAATCAATCAGATATACGTTGCAGTTGTAGAAAGAGGAAACGTTGCCAGCAATGGTAATAGAGAAAGTACGCTACTGAAAAAGAGGAGAGAGAGAGAAAGCACAGAATCGTCGGCAATTGAGAAAAATAGTTCGATCATATTTCCTATTATTTCACGTGGGCGCGGTGCGACAGAGCCGTTGATTACAGAAAGCGTGCAAACAGGTGAATTTTCAATCGGGAGCATCGTTCGGGAAGATCTGGCTCGCCTTGAACGCAACGCGTCCCGTTACAAGATAAATCTAGCGTAAGTATGAGTAATACGAGAAACTCGAATGGAAATCGATGACACGCGATGTGTCGTTGGCCAGACGCGTAATCGTTCTTTCTTCTTACATCGTCGCTAATTATACTAGTTACCGATGCGTCCCCGCTTTTTTCCCGCCCCGAAGCGACTTATTATCATTAATGAGTCAGTCGTGACGATGACGATGACGGAAGTTCAAAGATGGTTTAATGCACTTTTCTTGCACATTGAATAGACGCCGGATGCAGGCTGGTTAATTAATGATTAATTAGCGATTCTTCGGAGGACATTTTGTCAGATGTTTTATTTACGAAGTGATCTCCTTATTGGCTCCAGGTGCCCTGATCAATTATCAATTTTGTTGCTCCTGTTTAGAATAAACGTGTCCCCGTTTCGAACGGAAACGGAGAAATTGCGAGGCGAATTTATTTACCACGTTTTACATTTCCAATCGTTTTCACGGCGGTTGCGAATGTTTGCGCGAACTGCGAAACGTTTATTTGTTAAAATGTGCAGTCCGTGTTTATTTTTTTGCAACAAACTTTTTGCAAGATCAGCAAAGATCGGTGCTCGGTAGAAGAATAAAATAAATTAGACCTTCATCTCTCGATAATGTCATAAATAATAATTGGAAGATATTCAGGAATATAATTATCGATTTCGAGTCGCCAGTAAAATATTCGATTTAACGTAGAAAAACGAGGAACATATTTCTCGTGTCGCTCTCGAAAGATTAAGACGTCAAGGCGGCTCGAATTATTCCAGAAAAAGGAAGCCCAAGGGTCGCACGGTGCTTTGCATTTAGGTATGCGTCCCTCCCTGTGCTTAAGCATTATTTATACGTAGCGAGAATTCGAACGATCCACCGATTAATCGACGTTTATCTCGTAAAACTGGAACGCGACCGGTCGCGACGCTGCAACCACGTGGTGGAATTTCAATAAGTACAATACGAGGCGAGAGATCGATGGAGGTATACAGATGCGGCCCAATAATGTGGCTCTGTCAGCGAAAGTAGCCGACTAATCTATAAGAAGTTGATTGAATTTATGCGAACAACGAATTAATAATCTTCGCATCGTACAACGATGACAGCTAATTAAAGCATATGAATGTTTAATGATACAGAAATCAACTGACGCAGATATTTATCAATCTTCTAACGCCGAAGACTGTTGATCATAATTTTCGAGTCAGCGGCTCGATAACAATTGAAAGTAGAATTTTCAGAATTGAATTTCTATCGGGCTCACATTTAAGAGGTTCGAAATATTTGGCCAGTATCTAAATTATTTGGCTACTCGTCGCCGCGGCAGGGTCGACCCCATTGGAAAGTTCACGGCGCATCCCCTGTGTGTCCCTCATTGGCACAATCGGAAGGGTTCCATTGACTCGTCTGCGGAGAGCATTGGCTGTCGGGTCAACTGATCCGTAGAGTAGTCCGTAGGGCGCCAGAGCATGACGCCATTAATGTAACGAGGCCACACGTTGCACCCTTGCGAGCACTCGACTATATCAGCCCCGAGTGCTTAGCCTCGCAATGGACTTCTAGACCTAGACCTCCGTCTAGCTCAGACCTCCGGCTGATACCTCGCAATTCTACCCCACTCTAAGATCGGACACTGTCCGCTCGAACTGACCACTGTGTATGTCTCTAACTTCCATGAATTGTACTGCGATTGGATAGGGACGATCAGAATATAACATTCATTGGAAAGATATTTTCGTACAGCTGTCTATTAAATTAATTATTTTTCTGTGGACTGAACATTTCAATTTAACATATATTTCTCCCACAATGGCAGAAATAGTCAGGAGAAATCGGGAAATTTTTGAATTGGGGTATGCAGTCCGCAATGGTTTCGAATGTGAAGAGTGATTGGAATCATAGTTGAAATGAATCTTGGAATTAATCGACGAGTTGTTGGAATCACGTGTACGTACGACAGGGTGATGCAGTTCTCCGTGCTTTTTCTATCGAGCATGTTTACGTTCGCGTTCACGCACGTGCACGCACCACGTGAAACACTTCGTTCCCCCGCCGTGGTTTTCCGGTTGAACTGATTGCGAACTGGTTCTTGACCATCGAACCGTTCGATTAATGGCTGACGTGTTCCTTCCGCAGTTTGGCTGTTTCGTCCGCTCTCAGATTAACGCACTCGATCGACACGATCGCACGCGACGTCGCGATCGCTCCGCGTCGTTCTGTTACATGTTCCACGGTGCCATTCAAATGTTCGTGTGATTTTGGATTAAACGATTGCCACGTGTTCGAGAAAGTGTCAGTGAAGTAGATCAAGGAGGGCTCAAGTGCAATCGTTAACACGAGCGAAGGATATTTCAGAAATCTTAGGTGCATTTAAATTGTTGCGTCTCGGAGAAGGTTGAAAAGTGCATTGTACAATAATTCGAGAAAATAAAGAGAATTTCAGGTGCACCGAAATATGCACCGAGTAATCCAGCTCGCAAAGTTCCAACGCATTATAATATTCACGCGTGTCTGACCTCGATAAGTAGAATGAGCCGCTAGACTAGAACCGTATCGCCACGTGACCGCGCGTCTGACTACGGACAGCATGAGACTACTTCGAACCAAGTGCACATCCAATTCTTCCCCATCGAAATCAAAATAAGTGTCGCAATGTATCAAGTATCCGCGTGAATCATCGCCCAGCAACGAATTCCGTCATTACACTGCAAAATAAAACCCTGTCGGAAATAAATAAATCGCGTCGCATCGATGCACCGCTAACAATGCATCTCACGATCCTCGAACAACTCTTCGCATCTCACTCGTGTGCGCGACAAGTCATACTTTCCTCGGGAACCGTGCGCAATTCAATATCCTCGAAACCCGGCAGACGCGTTTCTTCATCGCCGAAATGACTAATAAACGTTCGCAAGTTTCGCTGGCGTCGCCGTGCCGGAAGTGTATTCGCACGCGCATCGACGCGTAACACGACGCTTCGGCAAAAATCATTAGAGCGGGTAGCGACAGGGACGGGAAGGGATGACAGACGGACAACCTGATGGCCGTCCCGAACATTATAATTGGCGCGGGGCGCGGATGGTATCGCGATTCGCCACGCGACCATCGGATCGGGACCGACGATCGATCGTATGCAAATCGATGGATCGGCACGTGAAGCCTGCTCGTGCATGGCGAAAATGCGACCGGATCGGCGCGTGCGCGATTTACGACGTCGCGTCGCGTCGCGTTGCGGCGAACAGATCGGCTGTATGTGAATCGTCTTGTCTGGTTGCACGCGTGCACTTTTACGCGAGCGTGCATCGGTGATCGCCGAGCTGTCGAACAATTTCTGAACGAAATGTCGGCGTGGTTCTTCGTTTGTATGGGAAAGTCGCTTGGTAAATGTTCTGTTTCAAATTTCTGTTCGTCGTAGTGATAAATTTCTTAGCGTTTAAAAGAGTCTAGAGGTCAATATGTGTTCAATTACTGTGGACTTCTGACAAACGATAGAGCAATACCTAGCCAGTACGGTGGATAAGGTTATAGCCATTCTGACTTCCGAAACGACGATGCGTTACAATTATCAGTAATAAATTGGCTCGCGTAACAGAGCAGTTTGCAGAGCATGTGCCGAGTTGCAGAGGGATTGGAAGTAAAAGTTGCATGTAACAGTGGAACAGTGGCGTTCGACCGAAGAGTGTAGACGCGATGCCAAGGTTAAGAGAGCCGAGAGTGGCCTTTAAAGTTTTACGAGAAGACCTTTGCAACTTGTTCAGAGCGAGGAATTGTCGAGTTAAGCTAGCAAATAGTCCTGGCGCGGAGAGCGGCGCTAGGGTCAACAAACTGCGTGTACCTGTCAGCTATCATCCGCACGCAACACGCTGGCGATACGACGGACTCTTAATTCCAGGCTCCGAGCTCCGCTTAACTATGCAATTGAATTCATTAATGCGATCGATTTCATGGATTCCTTCGGTACCGGTTCCCCGCAAGAGCCACGTGAGCAATCCAGACGTAAGCTGTGCTTCGCATTGACCTGGACGCTCGATTTGACTTCCTCATTGTAAATAGGATTTTATTTGTAATAAACCGTGGAAACGGCGGAGGTATGCTGGAAAGAGAAAATAGCTAAGCCCCGGGGATAATGGAGTGGAGGTTTTGTAAATCAATAGTCCTCTGCGGAGATTGTTGAAGGTAGAATTTTTTCCCTATTATGAAACGGAACAGTTATATTATCATTCGACAGTATCTCATTACATGCTGTTAAACTCTTCGATGTTCTCGCGAGAAATATATTACGCACAAACGAACGGGTAGCGAAAACGATCAATGATACAATTCAAAAATAGTAACACGCGCGCAAGAACGAAGAAATATAACACTCTGCCCGACACTTTTCTATATCTATTTTCAACGTTCGGCAAATTATCGATATTTCGACGTGGACCACCAGATCGCGAATGGGTCGCCGGTGGGTGTCGTAGTCTATAAACGACCGGAAGCGGGAATCTCGCGGGGCTGTTCACGGGGTCAATCGTGTCGTTCGGCGTGCCCGTAACAAATCAGCGACAGAATCAAAAGTATGTTGCTTGTCTCGCAGTCGAATTACGGTAAATTAGCGGGAGTAAAGAGGCGCAGCGGTGAGCAGCAGGTACCTACATCGAAGAAGAGCCGTACACGGATGGAACGGGCGGGGGCAAACATAAATTAAGATGGGGGACTGATTATGAGGCGAGGGCAGGCTATCATTACCCGAGCCATCGTGACCGGTCGACCCTGCAGCCGCGGCTGCTGAACACACCGCTCGTTCCCTGGGCACATCATGTTCGCAATCCGCCTGCCTCGTGCCCCGATAATACCGGGGTGGGAACTGCAAATTATTAATCTCTGTTCCTGCATTACATAGTTCAGCGAATATGAAACGAGTATTGTCAGAGACGCGAAACCACTGTTCCCGAAGGAGCCAAAGCAGTAAAACGGGGACTTGGGCAATCTTAGGTTCGTAAGGGTATCGGGCATGTGGGTTCCTCGTTTCTTCCTGGTTGGTGGTGCTCTTAAACGCGGCCACGTCGAAAGTAGAGCGTTTCGAACACTTTCGGAGTGCGATCGATTGAAATATTATTATGGATTACGATGGCCGATAATAATATGGAATTGGAGACCTCGGTGAAGAAACCGGATGAGTTCAATGAGATTTCGAGTGTCGATCGGCAATGTACAAAAATGCGTGAAACTTCGACGAGCACAATTTTACTAAACTTTCCTTTACTAGGCTTTCCCCGGGTTTCGCATCCGTGTCTGCAATTAATACGTTGGGTTAGAATTTTTAAATAGGACTCGTAGAAATGATCGGTCGCGACTTGCTTTATTTTACCAGATCGCTGCTGCTATAGTACAGTTTACTAAATCATTACGATGATTATTTCATATCCAATTATAGAACAGTCTACCATTAGTTAGGTTACGAACTAAGTATCGAGTCACTGTGCAATCTTTTCGCGGGGCTCGCGAATTTTAGAAGAAGAATTGTCGAGGCTGACGCAGGTCGGCGAGTGCGTCAGCAGGTGCAGTGAAACCGACGTGACAAAGTCGTGCACGAGTAGACGAAAGGATTCGGTCGTGCTTCGATCGCCGAAGCTCGGTCGTGGAGAAAGTTCATCTTTTTCTACCACCGATCGCCGACTCTTTCAAGAGTCCATTGCTGTCTAGGCGATGCGATTAGGGACTCGATAAGGTAGCCCACGCAATTTCTACGGCGTTGCTTCGTTTTTTCGCTGCCAGAGGCTGCTGAGACATGCAAGTAGGCCGCTGCTTCCACATCTGGCCGCGGCGATCCTTGTAATTTCCGGTGAAACCCAATTACAATACTTTGCACCTGATCTCTGCTGCCCGACTTCCATCCGATACTAGGAGAATGGATTTATCGAAATCGATGGAAAAATGTTTGCGAAGCGAAGAGGAAGTGGTAGGCCTACTCGCATTTATGCAAAGGTATTTTTAATGGGATAAATATCACTTCGCTAACGTCAATATCTGGGCAAGACTGGAATGGGAATCCTTATTGGGCATCTAGACCGAGGCTGATA
The DNA here is from genome assembly GCA_948146005.1 of Nomada fucata. Classification (NCBI taxonomy): domain Eukaryota; kingdom Metazoa; phylum Arthropoda; class Insecta; order Hymenoptera; family Apidae; genus Nomada; species Nomada fucata. The sequence goes on from OX411282.1 coordinate 5,252,970, forward strand.
CACGTTCTACGAAGCGAGTAACTGTACATATAGTTATCTCCTGGCGTTATGCGTTTTATCGGTCGCTCTAATGGATCTAACGCTTAAAAAAGATGCTCGACATTGATGTTTTTTGGTAGCGGTGCTGGTACTGTATTTATAAATAGAATTTAATCGTCGAATCGGGTTCCCATCGCTGCACAATGCAGATTTACGTTTCCGCCTTCGATGACTTAACAACTGCAGAATCGTAAATTGTTCGTCTCGCTACAATGTTGAACCTGGAATCTCTGCAAAATATACGATTGCGAGGCCGAGCTCGCGTACGAACTTAATATTGCCGTGCACTGACTGGAACGATTTAGTTGTATTAATGTTAATTCGATTCCTCGCAACAGTCCGCACATTTCTTTCGCACCATTCGAGTCCAACTCATTGTTATTTAATTTTGTTCTCGAAGTACTCGAAGATTTCTTAGACTTGAAGACGCTACTTGAACTACTATTCTTCTTATTTTCAATTAATCAAAAAGTCGTTCACCATCGCCGAAACAACAGCGCAGTCGATTCGATACACAGACGTTACTAGGCCAGCCGCGACTTTTACCAGCGACAAGAAAGAACGTTTCAATCGACGTCCAGAGATCGACAAAGCGATCGATCGTGGCGCTCGACAGACCGTGCGTGCCCGTAATTCGCCATGCTCCGTCACTCACACAAATACGTCATTATGCACTTATGAACACACACGGCCCTCCTTTGCATACAAACTCGGACTTGAACGTTGTAATCGCGGCCGATTATTGCGAAACAAAGTCGAACGGGCAATCGTGGAGCATGGTGGTAGCTCCTACGGTGACCTTTCGCCATGGTGCTCGCCATGGGCCTGCCGTCTACTCGTAGAAGCGTGCCTGGACCCAATGTGTGCCCCCCCCCCCCCCAACCCAGATTTAGTTCTCCATTTTTTCGTGACCAACGCGAACAATTAGAGATCGTATCGCGGTTTCTTTCTGCCGTTGCTTTGCTTCGCTATTTAGTTTCATTGCTTATCTCGGGGTATCTCGTTGAAGTGTCTGTGTTCCGTTTGCCCGGGCTCCGTGAGACCATCGAAGGCCAATAGGGAGAAATGCGATATTTTGTGTAATTGTTAATTGCTCGCGATTGGCACGGTCATTGATTTTTATTTTCGAAAGAGGAAAGAAGAAAAAAGACAGAAGCTGCACTGGGTTTACTTGGTGAATAACAGACGTTGTGTCACGTTTCACGTTGATCTTGCTACCGATTGGCAGCCATTTTTACGTTCTAGTAACTCCCGTGACGAGTAGAGATAATGTGACTAATCCTGTCCGACTATCGGAATCACAGAAATTTACTGTACGTATGTATATCACACTGTGCGTTTTAGTTGCACCTAACTGCTTTACAATTTTTACTCGCAAATAAAATTCAGTTATCGCGACGACGAGCCCCGTCGTTATGTAATATCTTCCCTGACAATTTCAAACACGAGGAATAATTATCGTAATTTGTTACATTAGTTCCACTAACAATTCCGTATAAATTTGAGGGCTACGATTATAATCCCAACGAAGTTTCGATATTAAAATCCATAACGAAAATCGGCAGTTCTGCAAACCGCGTTTCGTCTCGCAAATATTTCCCAAGGAATCGATAAAACGCGATACAGCACGATCGGGGACGGTCGTAACCGAGCAAGGAAAAACACGATGGGAGCGTAATCTGAATATAAAATTCGCGCATGATACTAGCCGTCACCGTCTGCCCGTTCCCGTGTGATTCCATTTAATTACTCGTACCTCGGCGGAAATTTATTTCCTCGCCTCTGCTGGTGCAATTAAGGAATCGAACATGGCTCTGTTCCTCGTCGTTCGATATCGTTCGATATCGTTCCGATTCCCGGCGATCGGATGCGTCTGCCAGATTTGAATGCGCGTGAATTCGAGGACAAGATAATTTTGCAATCTCACCGAGGAGGATAGAGCCTGTTGAGAAACTCTGGCGCACAAGATCATCGATAGAGATCGTTTCATCGATGGCGACGTTTCAGCAGATTCTGTTTCAGCGTATTGATATGTCGGTCGATTGGATTGAAAAATCTCTCCGTTCAACCCTGCACGGGCACAGGGTATTATCATAATCTAGTCGTGCCTGTGGATAATACGGCTGATTTCCTTGGAAGCCGGGAGCGATCGGTCGATTCCGAGCTGCACAGTATCGACTCGTAGGCGTGTGCCGGTCTGTCTCGAAAAAGTTCGTCGGCCCGTTAGGAGCTGTTTGTGGAAGCTTGAATAGAAACGAGAGCAATCGTACCGCGGCATTCAATATATGCACTTAACAAATAAAGGAACATGCACGCCTTTTTTAAATCAATCAAATTCTGCTTTTCTCCCGGCTTCGTTTTAGAATGTATTTACAGCGAGGCTTGAAAATCGCGCTACGTAAAAAATATATATCGGACGAATTAATGTACAATTCATTCTGTCAAACTTAATCTATCCTTCGTTAGATTCTTCGTAACTGAAAAACCGAATCCCCTTGATCTTCCCTTGACAAGCACAATGATGTAACACGCAGTGAAATAGAAATGCATAACGATTCAACGTGCAGGATCGTTCCGCCTAATTCGAGTTCACGAAGCACGAGCTTCGCGGCCATATGTTTAACCGGGACTGGTTGGCAGAGGCGTTCGCCAGAAGGGTCTTACGGTAAGGTCCAGCCACGCCATGAATGTATCCTCTATAAAAAGAATACAGGTGGGAGATGGAGAAAGAGAATGAACCCGGTCCAACCATCGAGGAGAGCAGCGTGCAAAGACAGAGAAAGAAAGGGGAAAGAACGAGAAAGAGGGGCCTATTTGCATAACCGCCCCGACTCACAAAAGTCTATGATAAGTTGGCCCGATAAAGACGACCACTTGTAATCCTCGGCTTCCGCGCTCGCGGGACCATATACGTATTATATATCACAATCCTACGAGATCGCGGTACGTTCCCAGCTTTATTTCGATTAACGACTCGGGGCGATTGAGTTTCGTTCGTTCCTGGATCGGTTTGTCTTCGAACGTCGACGAACGTTTGTCCCTCCCGAAATACGATTTCCGACGAATTGAAGCGGTACTCGGTGCGAGACCATAGACATCACAATTTTTCAGTCGAAGATAAATGGACCAACCGTGTCGAAGTAATACAAAATTATATGCCATATATATGTAGTATAAAGCTGAGCGGCTTAAACAGAATTATGTATAAATTACGCGCACCCCGTAGATTCAATTAAACGAGTAAAAAAGAATTCCGACACTCTATAAAATCCGAATGATCCGAATTCATTTTCGTTAATGTCCAGCGCGCAATAACGATTGCGCTTATTCCTAGCCCCCTCCCTCTCGCGTTCGCTTCGACCATTTCTTTATGGAAAAAATAGCCCGCACAGTGCTGTGCATATCTCGTCTCGCCACCCAGAATGCAAAGCGTACGCGTCCCCGGTGGCGTGCTTTAGACAGACAATTACGCGACCAGTTAATTAAAGTCAGTCAGTGCAAACATCCTGGATACGGTTATTAGTCGGGTCCAATAATTCGCGGATTACAGCGTGCTAATTTCGCTATTTACGACGGTACCGCCAGCAGAGGGCGAGCTGGATGAAACTGGTTCGCGGTGCGCAAAAATTTCCCCATAATAAACGTCGAAGCGCAGCTTTGTCGCTGGCGAAATGAAGGATCATCGACTGTTGCGTCTTCTTTTTTTTATTGCGACGTTCCTTTGATGCTGCCGGCACGCGTGCTCGTGCAGATTTTACATAGGCTGGCTAGGTCCGGTGTGTCGTATTAACAAACAATCTCGTAAACAATGACCACTGTGTTTCGCCAGGTAGGTGATAGGTGTACTAAGCAGCAAGTGGCAACGGACCGCGTATGCATGTATATGGGGAACGCGCAAGCAAGAATGCATCCGCTTAGCAAATGCATCCGCGAGCTGGCCTGTTACATATGTACCGGGTGACAGAATTCCGTGCGGGAGAGGTTTGCGTGTTGTTAAGAATTTGAATAACGCGGCGGGGCAACGAAAAGTTTACTGCTTATCCTCGAATATTTTTGTTTTATCTGGCACGATTAGGGAAATAGATTGTACAATTAGATGCAAGGAAAAATTGTAAACCAAATTGGAGAACATTCGTTGGGGGATGAGAAAAAGGAATTGTAGGGTGTTATAATAATCGTAATCGATCATCATGATCAATCGTAATTGATCATTTTTAGTCGTAGTTGATAGCCGGTAAGAGAAGAGCAATGGCAGGCTTCTTGTGCGCAGAGGAATGCGGATAATTGAACTAAACAAATCGACACCGCGAATGAAAATCTCGAGCTCCGCTTTCGTCAGGTCGATGATTTAAGGTGGACACCTGGTGTAAGAAGGAAATGTATGGAGCACGGGGGCGTATGCTCACGCGTGTGCAGGTGACAATCTCGTTTGTGACCACATGATTAACGCCGCTGTGCTAGCGTCTTGCTTGTCGGACGTATCTTACGACCAAGTCGTCGGGAATCGTTGCTCTCGTACTCGACATTTCGCTTTTTTCTTCCAAGTAAGATCCTCGGTTCCGTATGTCCTTTCTTATAAAATTCTGAGAAAGATATATTCGGCCAAACAATTTTCCTTAATTTCGTTTTATCCAAATTTTATTAAAGTATTCAAATGTTATCGATATTTAAGCCCAACGCGAATGGCCGCGATCCATTAAATACAAATAAGCAATTGATGATGTCAGGAGAAAAGCAGTAGCTGATCAAGGTATCGAACCAGGATTCCAATACGGATCTTTCCACTGCCAGATCGATATCGAATATCAATAAATTCTTCCCTGTCGAGTCCGCCAACTGTGGATTATAAATCAATACGATTCAACGGCTAGGTAGTAGATATCAAAGTTCCAGTAGCGAAAAAAAGGAGAAGCAAGTGAACTTAAGGATGTCGAACACCTGTCAACTCCTCTTTTGAGTTGACCCACACGTTCCAACCTGTGTTAAAAGTACACGCGAATTCACAGAATAAGCTTCCCGTATATTATCTAATAAAAGAAAACCATATTGATATAAACTTCATTATAGTTTTCTCCACGCCTTGGCCAGCGCGATGGGTCAATAAAGGCCCGAAGGCTGACCAGCGGTTAAAATTGAAAAATTTCATAATGCATCGACCAAACTTCGAACGCAAAATTGCAAATGTCTGCTACCGGACTTTCGTAAAAGCAACCATGGGGTTGAAACAGGCATCCATGGGTACGCATACCGGAGACCTGGTTCAACAGGCTCGCCTAACACCGTCCTCCCTTTTCATATCCGCGTTAACCTCGGCGCCGTTCGGTTAATTGATCCGGAATACCACTCGAGCCTCTTAACCCTTCCCTTTTCCCTTTTCCCTTTTCCTCGTTCCCGATACCGTCCACGGTAGGAAGAAGCTCCTGGCGAGTTGCTTCGTCCTTTGACTCGACGGAGAAGCGGAATTCGCGATACGGCCCGGCTGTCCGTCGCGATTCCCATACTTGTTTACACCCAGCCGACGATTTATCGGCTTCCTGACGTGGTTTTTTCATTAAGAAATTGATAGAGCTGCTGTGGTGGGAAACTTTATCTTAGAATGAATAATATTATGTTAATATTACAAATAGACATTAGAAGTTCCCTTCTAAGGAACTACAGAGACGAACGTAAATTTATTAATAATCGTAAATATATTCCCACGCAACAGAGTAACATTTAGTTCGTTTCTGCTAACTGAACTGTGACACTCAATTGATAATACCATGTATCTATCTTGTGAGAAATGTTTGCTATCGAATCTGCTATCATCGATCCGCTCGATGGCTACCGTTAGTTGCGGTTGACAGTTCTCGAACGATCGCAATGTTATTAATGGACCCTCTCGCGTTAGAACGCAAAGAAGATTCGAATCTACAGCAGGGGCTGCATACGATCGTTCGAAATCCGAAAGCAAGGCGACGAAACAGACGCGTTCCAAAGATGTTACTTATGTAGATATACCGCTTCTTGTCCCCGCTTTTTCTTTCTAATATGATCGATAAAACTGGCAAATCTCTGATAGAGCTGCCTTACCGGTTAACGAACAGGTTACTAATTTTCCTTGGGTTTATCAGATGTTGTGCGATGGCACAAAAACATTCTCCACTTCGGAGTTCAGCGTTTAAGCTTCGTTTTTCCCGAGCCCCGCGAACGATTTCGTTCTACGAACGAGGACTTGTTCCAGGCGTTGTATAGGTGCTGCGCGATTAAACGGACTCGCATCGATCAAAAGGATTTTCATCGCGTCTCTCATTGGAACGAATCGCCATGAATTTCCATATAGATTGGTGGTAATCGCTGTGCGAATGCATTGAGAACGATGTAAACAGCGTGTAATTGCGGCTGCCGCTGGTTGTGCCTACGGTAGTGCTTCGTTTTCGAGCCGAGCACCTTCTCCTATCTATGTAGCCGAAGTTCTATGCGAATTTCAGGAAAACGAAATTTTTCAATCGGCCACTTTGTGCGATACTGGTCTGATAAGTGGCCCTTCATTCCTGTCCTTGTTTGCGATTAGTTATGAAAATATAGAAATTGGTATTTAAAAAATGTTGCAAAAGAATTTTAAACGGTTCCGCGATTTTTTCCACCAAACGACCAGAAATTTAATTACCCCATTTCACTTGCAATCAGACATTATATATCGCTTCGCCCGCAAGTGCTACAGAATTTTTCGCGCACGCCCTTTGTATCGCGACTCGGCTACCTCGTTCCGCCGCGGATGAAAAGTTGTCGCGATGCAATTTCACATAAGTCCCCTCTGGCCAGCGCTGGCTGCTTATCATAAAACCTCCGGTGCCATTAATTGTCGCTATAAATCGCGTCCCGTCTCCGCGAGGGGATTAATAATTAGGCGATTACGCGCGGCCGTGCTCCGTGCCGGAAATCGATCGTTGACCATCGCCGCAGATTTTTCTTTCCTTTGGCACGATCGTGATTGTGCGCTCGCCAGCACGACGTTAAATGATACACGCAATTATCTATACGTAAACTGTAACGAACGGCTCGAGGTGGCTGGAAGCGTCGAGCGGGCAAGTAAAATTATGTAACGCCTAATGAAACCTAATCGATCGTAAATGGACATTGTACGAATACCGAACGATCAATTATCCCTCATTTTTATCCTATTCTTTAAAACGTTTACGACGTCGATCTCCGCGCCTCGAGGTGTCGGAGGCGTCTTTATCGTCCACGTTTCGGGCAAGATTTAGTTTCCACGGCGCGATGCGGTGCCACGGGTTTATCGGGATGAAACGCCATATAGAATTGAGAATAATTGTGCGACAATCAACGCAGCTGACGGCGGTGATCCTTTCGTCGACGGTGATGCAATTAATGTCGAATTTCTGTCGGCGAAATGAATTCAATTGGCCCGGCCGCGAGTGCGCAGCCCGTATACGTAAATGTGATGCAAAAAGCAGGGGACAATTGCAGCTGCATGTTCAATCATGTAGGGCGATCGGGGTGCGATTACGAAGGCGTCGAATTTAAATGTTCACGGTGTTCCGCGCCAATTGAACACGGGGTTAGCGATCGTAGTTTAGAAACACTTGACCGGACGTGGATAATGGCCGGCGCGGCCACAGAACCGAGTCCACCGACCCATCCGTACTGGTACGCGGGTGTACAATAACCGGGATTGCGGTTTCAGGATGATAGGCTGTCACGCCGCGTTGCAAATGATTTTCGGTGGAAGCCGCGCCGTCCTTCATCCTCCGAATTCGACGAGGAAACCGCTCGAAAATGTCGCCTTCGAATTCCGATCGCTGGGAATGTATTACAAATATCCGCCTACCGCATGGTTATATATGTTACTAGTTTTTAATCGATTCAGTTTCCAGTTAAATACGTGAAATCGAAAAGTCGTCAATTCTAAACGAAAGGGTGGTAGAGGTAAATTGACAAATTAATATTCAGAAGTACCAGTCTTCCGCTTTACATTTAATCATTTTTATTCCGTTGAGAATAGTGTATTATTAAATAATTCTTTCGTTTCCAAGGGGATATTTGCATTTTAAAAATATATAATCACTGGAAGGTTTGAGTTAATCGTTGATAATGAACGAACTGAACTATCATCAATTTCATTGCATTTTATGCAGCAGATCGATTCTTCTAATCCAATGTAAACTGGACAAAGGACAATGGTTTCCATTGGAGGCAGTGTTCATCAGGCGTGTATGAAACTTTCATGGCTTTATTTCTTTAGCTCGTTGCGGTTTCGAGTCCGCTCGCTTAGCGAGAAACGCGAGCAAATCACGATTCGAGAACTATGATTAATTTTTTCCTCGGCCACGGCCTTCGCACCGCGTTCGATTTGATGCGAATGGCGCGGGGGTGGCGGTGACACGTTCGTTAAAGAGGAAATACAGTTGAACACAGGGTCCCCACTCGGCCGCCATGCTTTCTACCTCGCGGATACCGTGTTTTCGAACAATTTGCGACAATTTCGACGCGCTCTGGTTCGTTCGTCGTCGGAAACAGAGTCGGTCCTTTCCGGTACGAGCCGGCTCGCTCGCGGCGACGATTCGGCCAGGTATATTTCCAGGTTGACTTTCGTAATTTGTTGCAATCAATTCTGACCAAATTCAGTCGCGTACATTCGTTGATATAAACAGCGGCAACGATATTTGTAACTACCGAATGGTATTCGTCGTGGTGTGCGTGTTAGAATCTTATAACATGAATGACGACATAGCGAATATTTGTTTAAATTTAAATAAAACTAATCTTAATTTCACCAGCGTGGCACTGTTAACAAATAAATTCGAATTATCGAATGGCAATCTTCCTCGTTTAATAAGATCAACTAAGTCCGGCGATTAGAGCTGCTCGAAAATCAGCGTCAGCCTCAAATGGAATTAAACAATGCATATAATTTTAAGGGCGATGACTGCACGATAGCGAAGAATTTCCTGAACACAATCGGAGCACAGCCAGCCGTATCCATATTCGACCGATTTAGAAATCGCGCTGCGATGGAACGTCACGTCTCTCGTCACGCTTGCTTTAGGCACGTGTCCAGAAACAATTGTCCCGTTTGTATCCTCCTACTGGAAATAATTGGCGTAGCCAGTTGCCGCTGTCCCTTCGTTGTCAAATATATTCGAACAGAAGATTCCGATCGTTCGTGGCCCGATTGAGATAATTGTCGAATATATTCAGCAACTGGCACGGCGTTCTTTCCTCGGAGCATCGGCTGGACGGCGAACTTTACCTTCGTTAAAGTTCAAGTGAAAAGTTGTAGACGAATAATTGGTCTGTCACGGACACCAGAACTAACAATCCCGATTGTTGAAGTTCACCAGAAGCTTGGAGCATGCGCTTCTCGCCATGGCTCGTTGAGTCCACGCGAACACAGCGCGTTCACGGCTCCTTAACAGCCGCCAACAATGGTCCGCCGATCGTCATTATGACCGCGCGTTATTATCTGCCGCTTTATGGCATGCCTAGTGACACTTGCGCTCGTGGGTGGCAAGATAGCGATGGTGTCGAGGATGGAATCGGGTTCCTGCTTGGAGAGTTCAAGAAATCCACAGAAACGATATCACGCTGTCCGATTGGAAAGAAGTGTTTCAAATTTTGCACGTCCGCCTCGGTGTCGAAAGATACTTATCAGTTACGTAATATTCCGTGAAACATTATTCAGTTAGAAGTAGTGACATTTCCCAGATTAAAAATATCAATCTTTTCTTTCATTCCGGTGTAATAGGGTAGAAGAATTTCCGTTCTTGCGATTTCCCCTCTGGTTTTATTTCAGTTGCAATTTGGCCTCGTTTAACCGTATCCCGGATTCGCTTTTTAATATTTGCCCTGTAATTGCAATCTCGCGATTGGTTTCCATGGTTTCGTAAGCGCGCGCGATTGCCAATAAATAACAACGACAAGTCGGATATATAAAACGATCGCCATAACGGCAATAATAATCAGTTTACGATGTAGAAAACGAAAGCGTGGGGTACATAAACAATAAATCGATAGTAAGGAAGAATTTATAACGACAGGAGACGCATTAAACTCCGCCGATGAACCCTGGAAATTAATGAAATCATCATGCCGTATATTTGTGCAGGGGAGAAAAAAAAACCGTAAAATCAGCGTAGAGTGGCATTACCGTAAACAACAATTTCGATTAGTTTTCTGTACGAGGATACTTTTTTTTTTTTCAATACCCCAAGATTCTAACTAATACCCTCGGACGATTTAGGGTTTCTATAAAATAAATTAATACGATCTTCCTTTTAATCAATACCGCTTCATAATAATATATACTTGTACTCAATTAGTATTTACACAGAATACGTCGAACATAATCATTCGGTGGATAACACACCGAAGCTCGCACTCGTTGCGTCGAATTTCCCATTGAACAAAAGTTCCGAATAGTGTTTCACAAGCGCCGCAACTAAGATCTAACCTCTCGTGCTCGCCACCCCCATAAAGATTCGAATCAATTCCACCTGCGCCCCACGCTTCTCGCCTCCCATAGAAACGCTCGTCTCCCCATGAAACGATCATCGAACTACCTACAGCACGGACATCGCCGTTGATATCCTCAAACGAAACCGTTTCTCCCAGCGCCAACCGTTCACGTGGATTCTATTTTTCCGCAGTAAACCGCACAAAGTTACAGCCGCGGCCCGCCGGTCTATTACTAAAATGTAATACCACGCCGCAACGGTGGTCGTAGATTAAAAAGCCTTCGTTAAGGCCCGCGCGGCGGAAAAATCGCGGTTGTCGAACGCGTGGCGTAAAACAGCACTCGGCCACGTAGATTTTATGGCTCATTAAGGGGTAAGCGCCGCATCACGGGCCATACCAGTGGAAAGTGTATTTCAAGGGGAATATACTTTGCCCGTAATAACTTCATGCGAGCCGAACGAATAACAGCTGAACGTTCCGGCGAAATGCGAAGCTGGAAACGAAATGGTGCGCGTAGTTGTCCAACGGATAGCTGTTAGCGTTGCGAATTATTGAGTTCCACGGCGTGGAAGAACTCGGACAATTCGCGGTGGGATAAAGAGTAATTAAATAGAGTTTCGTTGCCGCCCCGTCGGGGACCGTAGAGATATTCGATAATCGTTGGAGTACCATTTTTATTCTGACGGGATTAATTAACTTCTGTATAGTACTTTTAATATTGCCGGGCTCGCTGCGAATTCGTTTGGCGAAAATTTTTCGACGGTGGTGCGTGTCCGCGTATCCAGTGATACTAAAGGGGAGCCCGATGAGGGAAATTAATGAAAACGTCAGTCGCTACGCAGGTTATCGAGTTTACGACACGCGAAAGGGGGAACATTATCGGAACCGCGTCTGGACGTGCCTCGGAAGAGTTACGAGGATCTTAAGGCTAGATCCGCGGCTAGCCTCGTAAATAACGCCGCAGTTCGCGATGGAATCCAGACGCGCGTGTTGAATCCTCTGCGAGAACGAGGGTAAAAAACCGGCGACTTCCGGGCTTACTTCACTCGTAAATGAGAATCGAGCAAATTTCTGTTTTCACGCGGTCAACGAGCGACCATTATGGCGTCGTCAGTGGTTTCGCGAACATGTTGTGCCTTTAAACACACCACGGACCATACAGTACTAATAATGGCAGCAAAGTTATTTTGAAAATCATTACGATAATATCAAATACTATCTCTAGTCTGGGCTTCGAGGAAATTTCGTAGTATTAGAAGGACAATGATGGAAAATTCTCCTCGCCTCTCGTTCGAGCATCGTTCGCAAAGTTACGTCGGCAGCGTAGTGAATGCTTCCACCCCCATAGTAAAAAAAAAAACAGAAACACCCAGAGGAAACGTCGAGGAGAGACCGGGCTAATAACGTCACACACTTTGACAGAGAGAAAAGGCCGGGCTCGTAAAAGGCGGCGGGAACAGGGCGTTCGTAACAAAGAAAAAAGAAAAGAAAAGAAGCGAGGGCACAAATAAAAACCGGCTCGTAATTATGTTTACGAGCCGCGGCTGTGACAATAACTGCGGGAAAGAGAGCGATGGAGTCGAAGGATGGGCAGACGGGAGGTGTTGCCACGATCTCTCCGTAATTCTGAGTGGAATCACCCTGGAATGGGGAATTGCATTGCGTCACAAACGCGGTGGATAATAAAAATTGCAACAATATTGCGAAAATCGCGAGTGCGATGATTTACGACCTGCAGACCATCGAGGAAGGGAAACAGGAACATTGGGGATGATTCAGGGCTGCAATTAACAGGGCTGCCATGGGAAAACCTTTTGTGGTATTTGCATGCTACGCGAGGGAATATTTAAGAGGCAATTCGATGGTTTTATTGCGCTTGCTATTGATTACGATTCCCTCTGTTACATGCCGTTTCCATGTAATAATACTCCGCTCATGACACTGGAATTCTAGGATCGCCAAACAGATTTTCGATCCTTATTTTGCCGCTTCGAAGATGACGTTTTTTATCAAAAGCTCTCGGGTAGCGAGTCCGACGAAGGCGATTCTTCGAACTGTTGAATTGAACGATCAATCGACAAGCGCGAAATGAAATAACGAAAAGGAACCTTTCGCGTTTCGAAAAGTATCGCATTTAATTTCCTGGCATTCTACCTGGTCATTGAAACGCCTGAAATCTCCGCGCGGCAATCGATAGATTGACTATTATTATACCGAATACATCATTTGATCTACCGTTCATTTGCCAAACGGGGTGTCGACGTCTCACTCCATTGACCAAGGAATCGTCGATCGGATCGAGAAAAGTAGCGATTCCCGGCGCATCGCACATCATCCTCCCCTGCTATTATCTTAAGCCGCGACAGGAGCAATCTCATCGGAGCGTGCGAGTCGCTAGATGGTGGGCGGATAAGGCTGGTGTCGACAACGCTGAATCTACGTCGATCGGTTCGATCTCGACGATCTGGGGAATGCGCCACGGTTACTCGTCCGGCTGCCGCCAAGCGTTTCAAGTCTGTTGACGCGGTTTCGAGGGACGGGAAACAGAAAGAAAAGAACTGGCGAAACGGGAACGCGGAGGACAAAGAACGTTGCCGCGATCGTTTCTAAACGTCGATTACGATCGGCCGTTGAATCGATGGACGCCCTGCGTCGAAAAGTTCATATCGTTCATCCCTCGTTCATCGCATCGGCGAACGGCCACTTCGGAACCGCCTATGGGTATATAATCAGCAGGCCACAGGCATAAGTTCGTAAGGTATGTAATAATAACAGCGATAAACAAGCGTTCTAACGAGGCGTCGCAGGTAGGCCGTGGCCTGCATAGGGAAATATCAATGCTATTTTATTGAACACATTGATGGTTGCTTGTGTACACGGGTGCCGCCTGCACACGTGAACGGGTTCGATCGTGGTTGCACACTCTGCGGGGAATATGGCCGAGTAAATACGCAATTTGCCGACCTTACGCGATCCGCCGCGTCGTAACAGGTGGAGAACGAAGGTTTCCAAGGGAAGCACACGGTAGGGAGGGAAACTATGCGAAAAGTGCGAGGTTCTAACATAGTTTAGAGGATTGAAAAATCGAAGGCGATTTTTAGGCACCGCGCGATTACGCTCTGAATTATCGTATCGGGCTTATTAGTTGCGGTCGCCGGGCTTGCTGGAATAAATTTTACTGCCACTAAATTTGAACCATGCTTAGCCGTGAGGGGGGGGGGGGGGGGGAGGGAGGGGTGCTTCGTTCCCACTTCCATTTTACACGAAGTACATTTTTAATCATTTATTAGACGGCCGTAAAATCAATGATCGCCTCCGCGTCGAAAATCATTATCGATAATCCATAATATAATCGTAATATTAGTTAATCTCGATAGTTTCGCTTTATATCTGCAATATCTTGCCCTTTTTCTTTCAACGTTATTTATTTTCATATCGCGAGCTAATATCGGTATAATTAAACGGAACATGTAATTGCAACTGTTTGCGTACAATCGTCCGCCTCTAACGAAAGAAGGCGATATTCCATTCTACGACGAGCACGTTCGCGAAACTAATGGCGCAACAAAACGACGATCAAGGCGATATGAAAATCGCCGCGCAATCGGAGCGACTGACAAAATCACGTAATCGCGACCCCAAGGGAAATGAAACCCCTAATTCAATTGATTATCAAGCTGACGTCTGGCGAGTTGATCGAAAGATCGGGCAATCCCTTCGATCTATCCAGCTCGCGATCATCTCCGTGATTATCGTCGTACAAACAACACCGACGATCGAGATCTCACGCTGCCCTCCGCGAAAATCGATCCTAGGAAATCGAAGAATGACGGAAAGGGGGACGGGTAACACGGGGAAAAAAAAGACGACGGAGGTGGAAGGGGTGGATTTTGCCCTCCAGCACACTGTTACCTTCCTCCTCGATCCTAAGATGGCCATCTTCTGCGGTCACAGTCGACGGTTATTGGTTGCTGCGCAGAAACTGTTCGAGCTCCTCATGGGAATCGGTTTCACCTGGTCGAATCATTTCCGTGTTTATCAGCCAGACACCGCGCTTCTAATCCATCGAGGGGTTCTGACCCCCCGAGGCTGACACGGAACGAGCGCGACAAAGAAGCTGCGTGGTCAGGATTGGGATCGATGTCTTGGATCGCTGAGATCGTTCGCAGGACAAATCAACGCGACGTTCTGACGTTTTCGTTGGTAACGGGACCTCGACGAAATTTACCTCAGGAATTCGATGCTTGGAGGGTACGCAGTGAACGGAAATTATAACGGAAAACGGACAATCGATTTTTAAGTAAAAAAAAAAGTTGGCGAAAGATGAATGGTACTGTTTCAAAATATTGCAGATTTAATATTCTAAAAGCACGAATCTTTAAGGGTGTCTTCGGTATGAAGACGTCAATTTAATGTCGACCGTATGATTTCTCCAAAACGCGATTCATCGTGTCTACGAATTCGCAAGTATCGATAACAGTGAAGGAGCCGCGAGATCAGCGGTGATCGTTCGATCTCGTTCAGATCGGAATCGGATAGCAGAGATGTCTAAATCGGCACGCGGAAGAGACCAACGACCGACCTGCTAGCCGAAGCTGCGGAGGGGGATTCAAGAAAGAGAAGAAAAAAAACCGAATAGGGAGAAAAAGAAGAACGCTGCAACTCCTCGCGTGACTACGTTCGAGCAGCCGACACGTAGGTACACCCGGGACCTGTCCGTGTTTATCAGCCATCACCGACGGCGAGCCGCGCCGGAAACGTGGACGAACAACAGCCCTTCCGAGATCGTTTCGAAAATACGACATGCGCCTCTGGGCCAGAACTGTCCTTCTGGATTACGCGCGATTGGAGCAAACGGCCACTGCACGATCACTAGAACTACGCTAATGGACCAATAATATAATAACAATAATGAACGACGCGCCGGGATTGGATTCGCGTGGATAAATCTGGCACAGTAATTTCGACAAACTATGGTACGGTCATTTTGGGGAATGGAAACGACAAATCGTAACAGTTTAATTAATAAATGATGTAATTATACGCTAACAGAAATCGTACGCGTATCAGCTATCGCGCAGTAACTAAAATAATCACGGTTGTCCGTGACGACCGATGTGCCGCTGGAAAAATGCGTATTCTTCGGGACGTATCATTGAGCTGTACTACTGAAAAATGTCTAATCCGAACACCGAACCGTGTCACCGAGTAAGGCGCGCCTCGCCATTCATCGCCCCGCGCTAATTACGCCAAACGAAAATGGAAAAACGCCCCGCGACAATTATCGACTCGAAAAATGTGCAAAAAAAAAAAAAGTACGCCAGCAATGCAACCACCGGGCAATTGTTCTCGGCACTTCGTGCAAAGCGCAACCTTCGGACCCGTTCCGATCGTACTTCCGCGTAGCCGTTTTAATTATCATCCGAATCGAGGAAGCAACGTTACAATGCACGACGAACGGATACCCGCGGCGGTGGCCGATTATTAAATCGTTAAGGGACGCTAAAAGCCGAGCACGCGGCGCGCCACAGCGTGAAAATGATACGCGGAAGCGGCGGTTCGAGGATATTGTACGGTGGGCCTAAGAACCCGAAGGAGGTGGCCACAGGCCGCCTTGGGACTCGTTTTAATGCGATGCACCGCGAGGCCCCGGCTACATGCGAGATCCAATGCGATCTCGTGTTCAACAACACCGTATCCTCGCTCGCCGCGACGCGATACGGTTACTCTTACAAATTCTATGGGCACCGGGACTCGCGTTTGTATTATTGTGCTGCGGGGCCGCTGATCAGCTGATTGCGGGGAGGAAAATTCGGATCGGCAGGTATTCGAATAATATGAATGCCGAGGTTCGCTGTGGCGGTGGCCGGAATATTCGCCGTGGCAGCTGTTCAGCGACGATCGAAAGATAATAATATATACGAGGCGCACGGTACAGTATTCGATACCGTGCTGTAATCGACAGGGCGGCGAGGCCTAATGAACATTGGATAAAGCCTTTTTACATAAGTCGTCTTTCGTAACAAAATCGAATTGGGACGCGCATAACGGATATTTTATTTTATTTTAGACCATTGAATTGCCCCGTCTAATTGATACAGTTCGCTGAAATAACGAGGGCGGTGTCGTTTCCATATCGGGATAGCTCGAATCTGTAAGAAAAAATCGCAGAGCCAATCGCGTAACCGAATTTACGTAAGCCGGACGAGTGGCGACAGCAGAACCGGTAGGTGGGCTCTAAAACTGCCGACACTTTCGCGTAACTCTCGAAACGGCTCGCAGTGTCTGCTACCAGCGATACTTCTGATATCCGTGAACGGATCGTCCCAAATTAAGCGAAAAAGGCGAACGCGTAAAATCGGCAGGCAATTAATTTGCGATACAGTGAAGTTCACTACGCGCGTTGAGGAAACGATGCACGAGAGAATCCTCGGGGGACCAAAGCCATCCCCGTAGCTGTCGATCCGCGACGATGGAAATTTGTCCGGGGGAACGAGGCGAGAGAAAGCAAGGGCCGAACAAGGGAGCGACAGAACGGCGGACTAGCCAAGAGGACGAACAGCAAACCGAGAGATATGCTATTACCAGGATCCTGGTGCCTCGATTAATTGGCGTGTACAGTTAAAGGGGGGGGGGGGGCGGGAGGGGGTCCTCATCGATCGACCGCGAGCCCCTCTCACGGTTAATTTATTGCCAGGCCGAACGGTGTCGTGTTGTCTCGGCCGCGATCACGACACCGCAAATGAAGACTTTTATGCTAAACGTTTAAGCCGAGCAGGTGGAGGAGAACGTGCCGCGTGGATCCATTAATTACGGTCGTTGCGGGTACGGGAAGCGACCGTGGCGATTTCGAGGAAGAGGCGGCGAAGCTCCTGTTAACACCGGGGAAGATAAAACGGGGAATATTTTGCTCGGGTGGTGTCTCGTCGAATTGTTCCGATACGTTCGATGGTCCGCTTAATTTTGTTTTTTCGGGGGGTGGTAGGGCATTGTTGATTTCTTCTCGGCGAATTATTAGCCGATTGCGAAGTCGGCGAAGTGATTCGGAGAATTAAGTGCCGGGACCAATTTTCGTAGCGGACCAGTCGCGTCAGCCGATTTTTTTTTCATTAGTTCGCGTCCTGTCGGTTCCATTTTGCACACTTTCACTTCCCGGAGCTGCTCGTAGAAATGGCAGTGCGGCTAATCGACCTCCGCCGTAATTAACGTAACCTCGATAACGTACCTAGCCTGTGGACGATCTGGTTCGGGCGTGAAGCACGATGGATCGACGTTAAACGTGAACAACCACTCAAATGACAAGGAATTTTACGTTGCGTCCAAAATATGCTCCCCCGGTATTGGAATGTTAAGCAGAATTTCTCCGCGAACATCCGCTCGATATTAATAATAATTGGCTTGCGTAGCGATTATTTTCTTCTTAACACCTCTGGATATTAACGCTGCCCGGTTGATCGATTGGAAAATCCGCCGCACGATCGAACGAGCGTGTCGCGTCTCGCCAAAGTAGAAACAAATCTTGCTCTCTAACGCGGGACTCCGTGAACGTCAATTAACGAAACGAGCGGACGAATATCGGTGCACGTTTCACCCAGACGGGCACGCATCGTTGCGCCCGATCACTCGATCGCGCACCACGGACGGTAGCCGCGTCGAAATTATCTGCAATTTCAAGCAGCCGACGAGGCCGCGGTGGAAACGATTTATCCAGTGTTCGTGTATTAGCATAAACGGTTTATTTTAGGCTGCTGCTGCTGCTGCTGCTCGTACCTGGATGAATTCTCGCTCCATTGATCTTACCGCTCAATCAGCAGGCCCGTTCACGCCTCCGTCCAGTCACTCACGGTTGAATTTCGTATCACGACGTCGTGTAATCGCTGCTCAACTAGATCTACGCCTGTCTGGTTGAATAGGCGACAGGGATCGATTTGTTCTCGGCGTGGCCAGACTTAGATGTTCCCTTCGTTTCCTTCGCTGCGCGTATGATAGTATTTATTTCTTCGTGTTAATTGCTGGTAGGCTTTTAAATGTCGAGGAACCAGTTTGCTATTGCTCCGTTAATTGTTGTCACGGAACGAGAAGACTGTTGATATTATCAGGATTTTTATTGCAGAAGGAAGGTTTTTGTTTTAATGTAATATTGGAATAAGGAAATCGTTATTATTTATTATTATGATTTTTCTTCAGGAAGAACAATTTCGATTACTTTACTTTGTACGGTCAGGTTTAAGCGATATAGAAAGCGCTATTTCGATCGCCCTTGCGGAGAAAGGTGTTGTATACATTGGCGCTAGATCTCGGTCGCTGAGTTATGGAATTGGCTCGACGTTTCAATTCGCATTGCGCAAGCCATTGTCGAGGATAATGGGATTACTGCGGAGGAGCGTGGTATACAGTTCTGGTGACCTTCTCTATGGTGTTTCACACTGCCCCAGGTGAAACGCAGCAATTTAGCTTCGCAGTGAGTCAATAGATCAGTGTGCAAAACGTGCCGAGCCACTTCTGTCCACGGGACATGAATTAAAACGCGATGAAAGGAAAGAAATCGCTGCTTCCATCTCTATCAAATCAATATGTTCTAAATGTAGTCTCGCGCAGAATTATCAATTCCACTACAATTGCCGCGTGACTGAATTTTACCAATATATAAGATAAGAATTTGTCTACGTCACTGCCAGGAGAAAATGTAGGCGACAGCCAAGTGTCAGCGGTGACTTTCGGAAAATGAAATTCGATCGAACGAGTTACGTTTCTTCGAAGAACGCCTCGCCGGAGAGTGTATCCAGAAACGGAAGAGGTTTATTTCCCAACAGCGGCCACATAGTGCGGATATATCGCATTACTCGTAATTTCCCGAGTGTCCGGCCTGCACGAGCCGCGTGAGATCGATCCGAAGAGGTCAAGGAAATATCGTAACTCGCGAAACCATGCAGTCTCCCGACGATTGTTTCACGCCTAATTCGACCATCACGGTCCTAATTAATTCGAACTTGAATCTGCTTCACCGTGGCGCTGGATTTAATAGTCCGCGTTAAATCGATCGCCAGTCAATGAAAGTCCCGGTTCGATTTAACAGCCTTCGATACTTTCGCGCAGATGCCTCGCGAGGAAAGGGAATAATAATTTCAGAGCTGAATTACGACTAACAGACAATCTCCAACATTTTCCACAGATTCCTTCCCGTTTATATTTATCACCCGCCTGTCCTTCTATTTCCATTCTATCCTCCTGCGTTCACGGTAAAAAAAGGAAGGTCTCTCTACATCGCCGTTCCTTCCCCTCCCGTTTCTGAAATTCATATCCACCGTGCATTTCTATCCTTTCTCGTCCGCCCTCTCCTTTAACACCGTCCACAACTTATTCCTCCTCGAACCAGTCCATAACGACCCAAGTCCAGCAGCTCACGCGCGAAAACAAAGTTCCGAGACGATACCTCCATCTCGCGACCGGGCTGACCCCGACAGGCCGCTTCTACCGCAACGTTTCCTCCTAGTTGCTCCGAAAGCAACGGGGCTGCCGGTATATACGTGGGGTCATATCGCGTTACTCGTAATTCCGCCGGCGTGTCCGTCGTCGAATGGTGCAGCCGTGGCACAGGAAAGCGTGCTGCTGAACCACGAGCGGGCAGGAAGGGGCGAGGGGACCGCGTAGGTAGCATTAGTCGTTCGATCGGGTTGCTCTTGTTGCTGGTAATGCGGCTCGGATAGCGGAATGCGCGAATTCTTTGGAAAGCAGCAGGCCGGGCAGGCCTCTGTGCTTCAGGTGGTACGCTCGCCGCGATCGGCCAGATGTTGAAGAGGAAGGTGAGGGAACTGTGGGCGTCCTTGCCTCTGGCGACAGGGACGCGCGGACCCTCCGGGACTGACCTCTCGTGCGCCACACTTACCACCAGCGTTTCAACCTAATCCCATTCGTCGATAAGGGAAATTTTATTTCGTCGGCGTGGAATGCGGCGGGTGTTGTCGGGCCGGTCCGGAGAGCTTGATTTCAATTTCGAGACATCTTTAAAGGGGCACAGAATTTTTCGTGTACTAAAGACGAGAATGTTGTGCGTTGAATTTTTGTTTGACTGCAATCGAATGCACTGTTGCATTCGTATGCTCACTTAAGAAACGTATCAATTTCGCCGGAACGCGGTAAATAATTAAGCGACGAGAACGAGTTGGAAATTTCGTAGATTAGGAAAGAACAAAAATTATTTCCAGTGTACCGGGCAGTGGTAATATTCTGTTAGACTAAAAGAATATTATATTATGTATTTAATTCAATCAATAACGATTCCATTCGTGGAATGTTGCTTATACAGACGACGTTCTAAGAAGTATGCTTTTTTCGCCGGTCAAGTATTATATTCGTGGACCCATGAACCCGGCACCGCGAAAGCGACGACCTGTATATCGAAAGGAGGAGCTGGTCCAGCTGTCCGCAGGTGCATCAGCCTCGGCGGAGCTTGAAAGCGAGAGTGCTGCCGGTGAGGCCAGGTCATGGTTGCCCCGGGTGCCGCAATTGGGCGTTTTCGTGGGCCCGGTCCCGGCTCGGGCCAGCTATAATTTGCCCGGTGTGGAATTCCTTCTCCGCCACCTTCTCGCTGCCTCGCAGCGGCTAGCCGCGAGGGCGCGCGATGGAGAAAGCAGATAATTGCCGGGATCGAATCTAATTAGCATCGAGCCCTGCCACGATGACGATACAATTTCCAACCTCCGCTACGGGGGATTTGTTGGAATTACACGTGTGCACGACTAATAATGCCTCGTGGCGAGGAGGCCGGGCATAACAATGCGGAGGGGAGCGACTTAATAGCCGATGCCGCGAGCTCGATATTGCTTCTTCTTTCGCGGCCGAGCTTTGTCACGGAAGCGACTTCCAGGTCGCGCGATCGCCGATTCTCGCGGAACGAAAACGAATCCTGCGCCTCGCGAGCGGACAATCGAATTAATGACAAAGCGATTGACGATATCGTACGGAGCGTATTTCTCGTCTAAATACAATTCGCAGCGGAAACGGATTAAGAAAAGTCTAACAAGACCCCCTGAAGTTAAATAATGCGCGTTCTCGCAAATCTGTAATTTGCCGTGGCGTACCTTACTTCGGCCGTGTCGCCGGTGCGAGGTTCCTTTGCCAATTCGTCGCGACAATTTTCCCCGCAAACATTCGACCGAAACTGCCCGCAGAAAACGTCGGCTCTGGCGTCCGCACGAGGCAAGACAAAGATCCCGTCGATCTAGGGACAGACTCCGGCCGGCCCAATACAGTCATTAGCCCCTGGCCGGCGTCCTAATGACGATGATGCGCGCAGCTGCATCTCTACCCTCGCGCGGAGATCGCGAGGCGCACGCTCCGCTGCAACACGCGCGAACGCCGTTGCCACGATTTTATTATCGACGCTATTGAATACCGCCTCTCGACCGGCCGTTGCACGCTCTCAGCCCCGACGAACCTTCTTCCGGGCTTTAAGGCCTGGTGCCGCGCCTTTACGTAGCGGATGCGGCTCGTTCCCGTTCTACCAAGAGAGCAGCCCGCTCGCTCCGCTGGCTGTGAACGCGCGAGCGCGAACGCTCTTGCTCTGCTAGCCGGAGATACGCGATCTGTGCCCCTTATCGCGCGACCGACCTGAAATTCCACCAGCCGATCTCCGATCCCTGCCTACCTGTCGACGGACCGCAAGACGATCGAATCGTCCGCGAGATAACAGCGCGATCTGCTCGGAGATCACCGATACTCCGCCCTCGGCGCGCGTACGCATAGGATACCAGTAATGTATTGGCGAGTCGCTTCCGAGCTCGTTATCTACCGATCGGTAACCAAGACTCGCGTAACGCCTGATAAGAGAGAGGGAGAGAGAGAGAGAGAGAGAGAGAGAGAGAGACACGGGCTAGCCGTAACGGGACTGTTAATTACTATCTGTCCGGGGACGCAAGTTTGTTGCGGTGAAAAGGGTTCTGACGTTTCCAGTGACGGTCTTTTGTCGCGGACCCTCGAAGGATGGCCAAGGTTTCGTTGCCTCGGGCGATTTTCGAGCGAGAATAAATAATTGGAAACGACATGCTGATCAAGGGAGATCTATTTCTGGGGAAGTTCGTTTCAGCGAAACGAGGGGATGGTTTCGAAGCTGTGCCTGTTGGAATGCAATTTACGTTTCGTGCAACGCCTTGCCAATGAGATACAGGTCGCGCTTGTCCCCGCGGTCCGATCGTTTCGTGCAACCACGTACCTCCTTCTCGTTTAATTGATAATTAGAAACTCGAACGGCCATTTGGCAACGCGGTGCTGAAAACGAATTCAGAAATACGCGGCGCGGCGCGGAACGCGGTTAACTGCGGCCGCCGGCTCGATATATCATGCAAATAAGCCTTTCGTGAGGTTATTAGCGGCGCGGCCGGTGGACGGGGACAAAAATCCGGTCGGGCAGTAATGAAGTGCCGCGGTGGCGGTGAAAATCGAGAAAACGGCCGCGCGAGATTCGCCTAACGAGCTGACAATTCAGAATTTCTCGCGACCCATAATCCAACCGGGGACCATTTAAGGGCCGCCCGTTTACGGCTCTCAGCGATTTTAAATCAACCGGAGCTGGTAGTTAAGGCGCTCGCCTCGCGCGTTTTGGGCTTCCTGGTTCGAACCTGTCCTGATAACAAGCGGCTGATAAGTTGCAACTCAATCGGACTGCCGTTGACTTTGTTGCTACGCGAAAATCGTGGCCCGCGGCGAGAAAATAAGAAAAAAAGTTGAACTTGATACAGTATTTATGATTTTATTACGCGGCCGGTAAGCCGAACGATCGCGCGAAGTCGCGGAAGGAAATGAGGCACGAAAATAACGTGCGTAGGCAAGGATCAAGTCGAAGCCACTAAGTTGCGAATTTATAAGCTATCATTCCGCATGGAGGAGTCGTAAAATCGCGGCAGCAATGGTATTCCGCGTGTAACGCGTAATATTTATCACGCAAATGAACATCGTAAAACATCCCCGCGAAACGATTAAGCATAAGTAATAAATATTTGCATTGCTATAAACAAAACAGTATTGGCGATACGAAATACTATAAAATCGCCACGAAATATGAACACGTGGAAGGGAAAAAAACGAAAGCAAACAGAACGGCACGGTACATTCTGAGGCGTTCTTAAACCTATATTCTTTATTGCCGTCGTTTTCGCAAAATCTATTACAATCCACCACCACTTTAACTAATAACAGTAACACGGGAACGACCAGGTTTACCGTTCGCCGCAGAACATTCATTAAATCCAAGTCAACGCGCCTCTACGCGGCAAGAAATAAATACCCCATCCGGATGGAACGCATCCGCGAATATTGAGACGCGATTCGACGGATCCGTCGCTTCCCTCGACTCTTAAATTTCTCCCGCAGTGAGTTTTACTCCCTCCGCGTATCGCCACACAGATCGCACGATATTACCGCGAAGCAATGACGCGCATCATTGCAACCGTTCTGACGATCAACCCTGACAAAGTACACGGACTCGCGACCGAGCAATTTCTCCCTGACGGAACGTATCAACGAAATCACCCCCGGGGTACGCAGATCCCCCGCGAGCGTCAGCCGCCGCGTCGATCGGCGTTCATCGCGACGAAATATTTTAAGCAAACTCGCGCCGGCCTCTGTATCGCCGCGGTGCGGACAAAAAGACGAGGGAGCAGGCGAAGTTCTGGTCGCGACCATAAGGACAACGGTTCCGAGAAGTGCAAGAGAACTGTAATCGTTGCCCCAGCGGCCGTGGCAGCCAGTACACGAATCACTGTCGGCAGAAAAGTAGCAGCCCGCGGGGCTCGGCAATTTCCGTAAATACACAGTGAAAACAGCATCGTCGAAGGGAGAGAGGCCTTTCGCGGACATGCGCAAGAAGACGACGAAGAAGCGACCTCAGGAAGTGGTTCTAATAGTTTCTTTCCACTTCGTCCCCCGGTGGCTATCGACGGGGCGGCCGCGTCTCGAAAAGTCGACCGTACGGATGTATCGACGTCACGATTCCAGGGTGTACGCGGTCTCGTTCCGGCCTGGAAACCGTGGGATAATCGTAACGTCGTCACGCGGCTGCCACCGCGGTTTGTTTGGCGCTTCGACGGGGGAGCCAGCCAGTCGCTTAACCTTTCAACTGATTTACAATTGTTCGCACACGTGGGCTCGCGTTGGTCGTGCCGGTTAGTCGAAAGTCTCGCGAGTCGCAATTATAAAATGCAAATCGAAATTGGAGAACCAGGTATACCTATATGCAGCCCGGTATTGTTTGAGACGGCTCCCTCATTGCGAAGCGATCGGTATTTGGAGTTGGGAAGCGTTTCATGAAATTCTGATCAGCCCCGGACCCGAAGCATAATCGAATCGGAACCGATAAGAGCCGACGAAATGGACGCACCGCCACCTTGGCGATCAAACGTTCGACGAAACGACGAAAATTCTCCGCCAATAACAACGGAAGGGACGAAATGAGCAACGCAGAGGAGAACAATACAGTTTCGAAATAGCGCAGTCCATTCTGTGATAGTTCTTCAACAGGGGCCAGCTCGGTCACGCTCGTCACGGAAGCCAGCTTCCGTCTCATTGGGCGGGCCAGCTTGTTGCACTTCGCCGGCGACAAGTTCCCCCGGTCGCGAGCGTGCACCGGCGACGGTCTACGTACGTATCGATAATTTATTCGGAATGGGATGCAAGGCGAGCGGCGCAAAGTCGTGCAGCCCGCCGACCGTATGACTTTTCTGCTCGCGGACCGAGAAATCGTTTCTCGGATCAGCACCGCTATAAGGGGCGAGACGGTGTACCCCGTGGACAGCGATTCCGATTCGCGACTTCTGAATGAAAGAACCTGGATATGCAACGGAAACGTAACGCGTCGCGTCGCGTCTCGTCGCGGCGTTCCACCGATCCGTTCGTTCCTCTTCGTGGAAACGTCTCTATCTGAAATTGGCAGTCCGCCTATGCGAACCGACAGATTTACGAGCGTGCATCGCGGCAAATTGGATTCTATTCCACGTTCGCGGTTGCTTTCGCCTATCAATGCGCCGCTGGATAAGACGCCGTAATATATACGCGCGGCTCGGGAACACCGTGGATCGAGGTGTCGACCGTGATTATTCGATTACGCGAGTAAAAGCAGAGCAAGGGGAACGGGGTGGAGGTGTGCGTGGCGAGCTAAGAACGAGGCGAGAGAAAGAGAGAGAGGGAGAGAGAGAGAGAGAGCAAAATTAATCGTAACAAACTGGAAAGTACTATTGGAGAACGCTTAATGGGAGCACACCTGTCCGCGGAATCGAATGGGACGCAGAGAAACGGCCATTAACCGGGATCGTTGTCATTACGTTGTTACGCGGTGAATTCATCCGCTTTTTGCCAACGATTGGGCGGGATCCCGAAGCCAGAGTCCGACTAGCTTGTCCAATCTAGCGGAGCAGGGGACGACTAATGATGAAGGATACCGCTTTCAGTGCGTGGAAAAACGACCAATCGGATAGAAGGGCGAGCAAAAAGCACCTGAAATTACTCCCCGCGAGCTTGGCCAGCGCTCTTCTTGCACTTCGACTAATATATTTTGCACGATTGACGGTGGAGTGACAAGTGATGTTAATGCTTGTTACGTTTCGTGGCACGATTTCTCTCGGAATTCGCGATCTCTTTGCGTTATGTCGTATATAACGCGGGGACCCTATTCTAAAATTCTACTTTAAATCTACTTCAAAGATATCCAGTTGAGCCACGAATTAAACGCGACAAATGTAACCCTCGCCATTCGGACGCGAACAGCAACATGTGTAAACGAATCTTGTATCGCAATTCCATCCAACGAGACTCGCCTCGATAATGTACGGCACATTTTTCGAATCGAATTTCACGCCATTTAATGCCACGAGCACATTAGCATAGCGGCAGCCCGTCGAGTGTCTCGTTCTTTTCCATCTGAAACGCCCTGCAAGATCTCGCGCACCAGCTCCGAGACACAACGATGGTGTCCTGGGCACCGACTTCACACGATTAGCATTGTCATTAGCATAAATTGTTTATGGGATCAAAGTGCGGACACAGTTGGAGAAAGGGCGCACCAGAGTTGAAATCCAGTTCATTCAAGGCTCGGCGAAATCGAAGGATACACGTACGATACCGTGTCTCTCTCTCGAGATTCTTTACATTACGTTTAATCGGCGCGAGGAATTTCAAGCACGATTGTACGGATCCTGCGTCATTTATTGGACCTCCTTGGGGAATTTTTTGTTTACCATAGTCTGAACGCTTCTTTTTATTAACCTTTCACCGATATGGCTACTGACGTTCTAACTATATTATACATTTTTTTCGAAACGAAATGCATACAAATTGTAGCAGGTACGCGTCGTTGTGGATGGTCTTATCAATCTTAATTATAACTTATAACAATAGAATGAAAGCAATTGGCTCCTACTAGAAACGATGAAACATCTCATGGCTTTAAAAAAAATGCCAACGCTTTAAAGTTCAAGTTGATTCCTTCAGATATTCGTTCCTTTCAGCGTAATGAAAAATTAGAAAAAAATTAATATTGCTTAAAGATTCTGGTATCGTGGTACTCTGTGTCGACTACTTTTCCATGGATCCTGTAATCAGTGCCGCGTATCGCGATGTTTCCCCCTTGCGCGCGATCGAACCCTAAAGATACGACTGTTTAGCTGGCACAGGGGAGAAATGGCATAATGATATCGGTACGCGGTCGTAACACGCGTTGCTCGTATCGTGACGTCGGGGAAACACTGGATGACGACGTCGTGGGATCGTCCTTGCTTTGGCTCCCGCGGCCCCCATTGTATCCCTGGAACGACGGCTCGTTTTGCTCACAGTGGGTCGTGTGATCATCGAAAGTGCCTCATTTTTCCTTCGCGATTGTTTGATTCTTCAAGTGGACTGAAAATTATTCAATTCCCCCCGGAGTCTCTTTCGCTGCTTGCTATAAATAAAGATGTACGTTCGTCGTTCTTTAAACGGCGAATAAATTTAATTTGCAGAAACCGCAGAGTATTCAGAACTATGCGATGCAAGTAAGATAATTATTCAGCAGTGACTCATGGAATTATTTTGCATTACAATATAATAGATATCTGGTACTTGTTTTAAATGAAATCGTTGCGCCCCACTAAATCGGTGGTTGTACGACTAAAATCTAGATATTCCAAGCGAACAATGTTGTGCTCGCCGCAGTGTGTATAAATCGCGATCCAAATGTCAGAGAATTATATTCGACCATCCAAGGCGGATTGCCGAGCGAATTTAATTAGTTGTAAAGGGGCTTGTGCAACCGGAGGTCTGTTGAAAGAAATGGAAACTCCATGGCGAAGAGGATATCCACCTGTTGCGAAAGTCGGATGGATTTATTGGCCAGGGTAGTCGCAACGTCCACTTCGATTTATCTTCTGCGGGCTTGCCCAACGCCCCGGGACAATGGCCCTTTGAAATCAATGTCCAACAACGGGCCACAGTCGTGAAAAGTGTTCGCCAGTCTAACGAGACGGCGTCGGCGTGCTCAGTTTAGATGAGCAACCATGGCGTGGATCATTAGGAAAGAATTCACGCGGACAAAAGGGATTCTCACAACGATTTTCCCTGGCGCGTGTGTGCCGTTGAAACGAAAACCCGGTCACGTGTAATCGTTATTATAATCATCATATGCAGGCGTATCGCGGGCGCTATCGCGCGACATCGATTTCGCAAGGCGTTCCCAGGGAGAGGCGCAATCGCGCGTCTACGTTTCGCAATTGTTTCGAGCGGTCCGCTTGAAAATGGCAGCGATGATTCAACGAAAAACGGCGAAGCCACGGGGAAACTAACGATACGATCGAAGGCGAACCCGTGCCCGCAGCGAGAAATTAGAGTTGTGTTCGATCGGGGAAGGGTTGAGGCAGGAAAGTAGCCGATTTTAGGATTGCAACGAAATTCATAATTAAAATAATATCTCTCGCGTCCACTCGATCGTGCATCATCAAATTACGCGTTTCGTTTATCGTCTTTCCGCTCGCGAACCCATATCCGCGACGTGGCAACGCAAATTTCGGTACACCTGACCGAGGTCGAACGAACGTCGGCCTAAATGAATTCCAACGCAGCGGCTTCCTTTTTCCTCCCTTCGGAGCCTCCCCGAAGAGCGACCTTCCCGGTTTCTCATGGAGGGGGACCGGCAGACAGAACCGAGCGGCGATGGGAACCGCGAGATAGCCGTCCGCACATTGATTTTCAAGAACGCCAAATTGCAGGAAGCGAGAGGTCAGATCGGTTCGGCTGCTAGGGCCGTGGGGAACGGAGCCGGCCCAACAGTATGTATAAACGTGCAACAAACGCCAAACCCTCGAACGACGATGCACCTGTACACCTGCAACCGAGCGCCGCGCCGGTTGTCTCGGCCAGCGTCGACCTCTCGAACAGAGGAACGCGAGACTTCCGGGAGCAGTTCGTGAGCGGGCGTTTTTTCTTTCGGCCCAGAGACGGCCGCATACACCCTTTATTCGATACGGCTTGAAATTGTGACAAACGATGCCCGACGAGGAAACGTAACGCGCGCACAACACATTGCACGGTAGTAATGTTGCCGTGTTTTATTCTGAAATCTCTACTAGAAATTATCCTTTTTATTACACCGGTGCAGTACCGCGACAACGCGGCTCCGAAAGTACGAATAAACGAAGGCCACCGATATTCCGTAGCTAAAATACCAACCAGAAGGGCCCGGAATAAAAATCGCACCCGTCACGCGTACGATCGTCCTCGGTTTGTCGCGCAATTCGTTCAGTACCGACGCCCGTCGGTGCAATGCATCAGAATCGCCGCGAAGGCAAATCGAGAGCACGATCTGCCGCACGGGGGCTTCGGCGAAGCGAGAGGGGGAGGACGCGTGAGGGAGGTCAGGTGAGGTTGCCGGCGTAGCGCAGCGAAAGTGTGCATAATACGGCCGCCCTAACCGCGCTATGGATCGCGGAGCGCGTGCTACCACCACCAGCTATCTAATTGCATTAACCGGCGCGAATGTCAGCCACGGTTAGAGTGACACCGATTTACCAGACTTCGATGACGATAGGATCTCGTCGGTTTCGCAAGCCGCGCGCGGCTTCCGATTCGACGCTGAACCATTTTCAGGCTGCGCTCAATCACGACTTCGATACCGCGACCGGGGCCTAATAAACGGCGGACATGGCCAGCGAAATGTAATAGCTCACTCGGTGACAAACGCTGGATATCGTGGCAGGATTCTGGAATTCTTAATTGGCAGGGCGGGGCCGGTGACACGCGTTGTCGTTGCGGAGAGAATTTCGTCGGCGTTGTTGAAATACTCATGCCTGTTTGAGTGAAATATTTTATTCTTGGGTAGAAAAATGTTTCCTCTAAAAAAACACCCCGTATTTCTTTTCTTCGTCGAAGTAAATCTTGCGCCTGTCGCATCGAAGTGCAAGGGATCATTTAAAAAAGGATTCTTTAGTCCCCAAGAAAACTGGGCACGTAGATTCGTAAACATCACTGCCTCAGTGTCCCGGTGAAAAGCAATAATCACACACGTGCGTAATTACCGGGGCACACTTACCCGTTCTTACGCCTAACCGTGGCAATCGTTAGGACGATCCTCCGATTATCATTTCCAGCGCTGTTTATTATCCTAACGAACTAATTTCTGTCCCCCTCTCCCTTACGGTGCTCGAGTTCCCCGGGTTACGTGGACACGCACGTCGGGGCGCAGACGGGCGAGAAGGAAAGCGAGAAGAAAAGAGGTGGCGTTCGGAGCACACGCGTGTACGAGTACACGCCTCGATGTACTCGCTTGGGAACCCGGCGCGGAGCACGTCCTTGACCGGGTCTATCGTGTGACCGATCTCTGCGCATCACAATGCCCCTGCCCCCTTTCCTCGTGCTCCTTCTCCCGGGTAGCCCCCTCGTCGACCATCCACCGGGCTCTGTCTCTACCGCCACTTTATGCCCGTTTCTGAGCGTGGCCCCCGTGCAAAGTGCCGCCATTAGCGGCTAAATACACCGGTGAACATCGATATTCCTCGCGAGTTTAGACTCTCCATCCCTTCGAGGCGACGCTGCGACACGATTCGAAACGCAGGGGTGGCGGACGAGTTAGAGGACAACAACGACAAATTGCAAAATCACTCCGACGGAGAAATTGCGGCGCAGGACTTCGTTTAGGAGAAATGATTATTTCTGCGCATCTTCGACGCTCGAGTCGTAAACAATCGGCGACGAAGACGAGTAAAGCGTTCGGGGAACAGAAATATTTGAAGGGGGGCGACGAACGCGAATTCATTCCCGGCTGAGGAATTACTGAGACGCCACTGCGGGCAACGGATCGGCGGAGGAGCGGTTCCCGCAATCGTTCAGCGGCTTCGATGACGCGAGCGCATTAATCCACCGCGTCAGATCTATCGTCGGTTATCTCGATTTGAAAACTCGCGTCCCCTCGATTAACAGAGGCTCGGGCATTATCTAGCTGCTAGCCGTTCGCGGCCGTGTCGTAAAGTGTTTCCTGGAATGCGCTGCGTAGTAAATGAAGATAGGATCATCAGAGAAACGAGGTCGACGCGTGCAAAAAGCATTCGCTGCGAGGAGCCGGGCGCGTAACCGCGCGTACAGCGGACTAACGTTAGTCCGGCCAGTTAGCGCGGCGTGCAATTTGCCCGATATTCGTGCAATTAGAGTGGAAATGGACGGTCTCGCTCGTTTCGATCGCGTCGCTCGTCGCGTTCTCCGTCCTCTTTCCGGCTGCGCGGCGGCTGGAAATGAGAGCCTCTGAGGCTCATAGTTAAAATAGTGGGAGTAAACGGGGAGTAGTGCGGTGTACAGTCCAGGGCGTAAGGGGCGGGGGTGGGTACGGTCGGCTGAGACAATGGAGCATTAAAGCCACGGCGTGGTTTTCTAGACAGGAAATTACAGGGATCACGCGGAGATTGACAGAAAAACGGCCCCGGCGAGCTCGTAGATAGCGAAGGCGAGCGGGCCCGCACGATAAGTCCCCTTTCTCTTCGCGTCCCCTTGTACGGCGCGCACGTGAGAACAACCCCTAAAGCGTGTAAGCTCGCAGCTCTCGAGGAACAAGCGACGGTCGCGATTTCCACGCGAATCTCGAACGGTTTCGGCTCGTCTCGGGCATCTCGGTGTTTCGCCGCGATATAAGAATTGGTGACCGCGAGCAATAAAACGCGAACGAAATGTCCTGTCGTGTGCTTGTTTCGTATTAACTTTTTGCCTACGGCACGAATGTTTCTTGCCACGGCGACGATCGCTGTGCTGCAGAGCGGTGTAATTACTGTACCGAAGTGCAAATGTTATGCCGCGAGTGCTGCGCTATTATATCGGTATGATTTCCCACGAACATTTGCGGCCAGTGTTTCATAGAAACCTCGGGAACGGTGTCCCGCCGTTCCGGGGGAAAAAAAATTAATCGTCGCCACCCGACGATTATCGCCGCTCGCGTGCTATTTCACCGATGACAGACGGACTTTGCGGCGACGATACAGATACGGCGCCACTTCGGATCCACTTCGAGTCTCGGTAGATCCGCGCGGGGCTGAATCGCATAGCTCGGGCAGCGCCGTTGAAGGAACAAACGTGGGGATCACCCAAAGTGGACGAGCACGATCCACGTGAAGGATGAAACTACATCACTGCCAGGTCTCGGCACGAATCGTACACGGCATGTCGGCAGTCGGTATGTTCGGTCTGCCTGTGACCTTGAACGACCCTACCTCCACGAGGATTTACTTATCGAACTGCCCCACAGGTATACCTGCGCGGTTCCTGGTCCAGAAATAGCTGTACACCTGTTCGCTGATTGATCGTCCGCCGACCAGTCGTGCACACTCTAGTCCCGACTACCCTTCGATCGAGGCTCTCCGTTCGAATACTTTGATGTTTCTGTAACTAGTTACGCAAAATGCGGCCGATCGATACGCACGCCGAGTGCGTGCCCGAAAATGTGCAAATACGTGGCGACGTGGCGACGAAATACGTGGAGGAAGAAGCACCCGAACCATGCGCACCAACGGAAAACCAAACTGAAACATCAAACGAGAGCCGAAGCCGCGCCACGGGGTCCGGGCACCTTCTATCATCGTAATCGAGCTCAGAAACGGAACCTGTCCGCGTATTATAGCATGATCTTGATCCCGCGGAATCTTAGGCGCTCAACTATCTTACACGAGACGTCGATGACGTACGGCGTCGTGGCTATCCATTACCAGGGGGACGATAAATTCGCCCTCGCCAGGGTTGACCGGGTGAACCCGAGGAGCAGCGGTGTCGTACCTACTCTCCTCGATTCCGCCGGGTGGTGGGTCTCTCGGCTAATAAAGAAGGCACCGAGAGCAACGGGGAACGAGAGTGGGACAGCGTGGATGAAGGGCGTAGGGGGGAGGTCGAGCGGGGATATTGGCAACATTAAGTATAAATGCAACCTACCGAGATTTATGTCCGGCGTGGAGAGGAGAGAAAGAGAGAGAGGGCAACGGCGAGAAGAGGACGGCCACGGGAAGGAGGAGAAAGAGGATGGCCGTGGTGAGCAGAAGGGATGAGGTCGCCGCGAGGCGTAGCGGAGACCACACGGATAGCTGGGCCTGCTCGTGGCTCGTGGGGGGCCCTTCCTTCCACTTTCCTCTGGCTCTCTTACCTCGACTCCACTCTCTCCCTTAACCCATTTCCTTCGCCGCGATTCGGCTTTTCTCTCCTGAGCGTAACAACGGCCGCTGGAAATATCCAGCGATCCGCGCCACGAACCTGAAGCATATCGTTGTCGCACACGTAGACAACGGAAGGGTTCGATTACTCCGCCGATCAGGCATAAGCGCGAGCTTTCGTATTCGTATAAATTGCGGTATGGAGATCTTCAATGAGAACTATTTATCGCAAAGTATCTCATTTGTATCGCCGTTGCAGTGTAATCATTTCGTCGGAAAGAATCGCGTCTACGGTGTATACGCGTACGTACCTTCTCGGTGTACCCGCACTCGGACGATTCGGACAGACGAACGAAGCATGCCGTAAAACAGCTCTATCGCTACCGACATCGTAGCTGCGGGACAAGAAAGATCATTAGCGAACGGCCACTCCGTTCGCCTCGATACCCTCTGCTCGCCATTCAATCGGCGGCGGAGCCTGTTGCGCGTCGAATACGACGAGATACCTTTCGACCGGCGAAGTCCGCTAATAAATACCGTCCCTACTTATGCCCGGCGGGTGACATTTCTGAAATCTCGATTTTCCCTTCGGGACCGTCCTGCAAGTGCCTCGAACGGATCAAAAGGAACTAAGCGGGTTGCACGCGCTCGCTGGTTGGGACTGGACAGACGGGCGAGGGGAAATGAGATCGAAACGACGGGAATGAAGAAATACCTGTGTCAGCTATAAAGATAAACAGGCATTCGCGCATACGTAACGCGAGATGTTACGCAACTGTTACAGATATCGCGTCTGGCGGTGATGCCTGGCTCCGGAGACGATATCGGCAGCGGGACAGAACGCGAAACGTTTATGGGACGCGAACCGGTTTACCGTCCCGATAGTATTCAATATTCCACCTCGCGATTCCTCTCGCGGTTAATTTATCGCTACGCTCGGCGGAAAGCCAGGCGTCGCGATCGAACGAACGAACGCTGCAGCGTCTTGTCCCTGTTGGTCGGTTTTCCGTTGCTCTCGCCGCTATCGTCGCGAATCGTTCAGAGGGAAACAGAATTTTCCAAACCGCTCGTCCGCTCCTTCTCACCCCCGTCGAGCACACTTCTCGAACTAAAAGGAACGCCTCAATAACGCGGCCGAATCGTCCTAACGCTGCTCCATTGCTCACACGCGCGACGCCCGATCCGCGACGAAGACGTTCAAGGAGCAACGAGTGTCATCGTACCTGGCCGCCGCCGCCGCCGCGCCGGGCACACCCAACCGGAAGCACTTCTGAAAGCGTTCCAATCGTCTGTGTCCACCGTGTCCGTTTCCCCGCCTGCGATCGTATAACCGCGAGGAAAGCATTCCTCATCCCGGCAGCGCAACCACAGGGGACGTTTCTTCTTCCGTTATAATGCCGGCCGGCTCGCGATCCCACCTCGCCGTCGTTTTTCTTCCAACGTACGCCGTACGCTATCCAGCCTATCCGGCCTATGCTACTTAACAACGACCGTTTTAGCGTGTAGCTACGCGAGCCTGCATACCGGCGGCCGTATCAATTAGATTAGAGGATTTATTCGCGGTTATACCGGGCGCACGAAGTTCTGTATCGGTATGCCCACACTCCGCCACGGTTACCTTCGTTCCAATAAGATCGTGCGTGTGCACGGGTGGGCACGCCGCAAGTGTTCGCCCCGTGTTGTAGTCGAACCGCCGCTACGTGCCAGTATCTTATTAGGGAAAGGCCCCCGCGAACTGTCCCCTCCGCCACCCCCCTCTGTCCTTCGCTATAGTCGACCTTCTCCTCCGCCCTGTGCGCTCCGCGCGCGTAGAAGAACGCCGTGCACGGAGGCAGGAAAAACATGGACGGCGCGTGTGTGGAAGGTATGCAATCATGTCATTACAGCGGACGGCACGGGGACGGGGCAGGGGAACGCTAGACGCTGCTCCACCGGTAGTTATTTATATGGGACACCGTGATCCTCTGGCCATGTCTCCCGTCAGGGCGGATTCCTTCGGACGGTTCCGTGGCAGGACTCGTCCCGGAGTCCTCGTACTCGTTTGAACGTGGAACGTCGAGGGATGCCGTCGAGCGTCGCCGGGGTTCGATGTTGCGTCTCGCGGGCACCTGGGTAGTCGCGATTGAGTGAGAATTGGTAAACCTTTTCGATGCGTTGGCACCGTGTTCGTGCACGGTTTAGCGGGGCGCTTCGGGTACAACTGTACTCGTTGCGCTCGCAGTACATATGCGAAGACGAGCTCGCTGTAACCAAACGCGCGAGTACAACGACTTTGCGCGGCCCTTTCGCGATATCGAGCTGCGCGCAATTTGCGTTAGCAGCCGCGGGACAAGTACGAATTTTCGTCGGCGATCATTGTCCCCGATCGCTCTCCGCGCACGCCGTTCCAGCTTGCCGATTAAAGTTGGGTTCGTGGCTGGGTTACCGCTCCAATCATAAACGCTTTTTGTCTCGACGGGTCGGAGCTTTCTTCGGCCAGATTCGAG
The DNA here is from genome assembly GCA_948146005.1 of Nomada fucata. Classification (NCBI taxonomy): domain Eukaryota; kingdom Metazoa; phylum Arthropoda; class Insecta; order Hymenoptera; family Apidae; genus Nomada; species Nomada fucata. Next base: position 5,288,587 of record OX411282.1, read on the forward strand.
CCGGCCGCTCTCGAACCGTTCGCCAGATTTCACAACTCGTGTCATTAGTCCAGGAACGACCAGGTCTAAGCCAGGCGGAGTGGCCATTTCCGTTCGATGTTATCGCGAGCAGGCCGAGTCTCGCCGAAGACGTCCAACCGATTAAGAGGCGTCCACCACTCGTTCCCTCGGTTATTTACGATCGACCGGGGATTTCATAAATTCCATCGATTCCGCGGCGGAACGCGAAACAGCGCAGCGTGCAACGAATGAGAGAAAAACGGAAGACGAGTCGAGCCAACGGACTGTTAAAAGATCCGGAGATTTTATAACTTCATAAGGCTGAGGGGGAAGGGGGGCAGCGAAGCGTACACGTTGGTCGCCTACTAGTTGCATCTCGACTCCCATACGACTCAGGAATGTTTCGACCGAACGGTAAACAAAAAGAAAATGAATCGCGACGAAACGCGGCGCGCTGCTTTTATTTCCGGGGAATAAGCGTTCTCCGATTTCGAGCCCAAACCGATCGATAACGCGTCTAGGAATACACGCGTAATTAATGCGCGGCAACAGGACGATCGTTCCAGGAGGAAGCTATTAGTTATTAGGGCACCGTTAGCGCGCGTACTCGCTTCCTCGATATAATTGCGTTTAATAGAATCTAGACACGGTCGCGCCCGCGAGATGTATCGGCGACGAACGCGACCGTTTACTCATCGAATACGCGGCGACGATCCCGACAAATTAACGCCGGCAGATCCGCCGCCCGATATCGGTAGACGGAGAGGCAGGAACATCGGATCGGACGTGTAGGAAATATTATGGAAGCCGGGTAAGCCCTGTTCGCGAGATTGCTGGCATCTATTAAGCGTCGCGCCGCCAGGGTTTCTCCGGGATAGAGCCGACGGGAAAAATTGGATTTTCTTGTTGCTCGTATCGCTGTTAAGAGTTTCGACGATTTCGGACGCGCAAGTTGCAGAAATGCTTGCGCCTGAAACCGCTGTATTTCGAAACGAACTCGAAGGGTCGCTTCGGGGTCGAAATATTGATTAGCTGAAAAATTGCCGCGGTCCCCTTCGTCTATGACCTGTCGATTAAGAATTCGTTTAGAATCGGAAACGACGAAAACTCGTGAAACTAAGGGGGCAGGGATTGGACAGGTTACAGGTGTCGCGACGCGTGCCACGATTTTCTCGTATCGAGCAAAAAAACGGCGTAGCCAGCTCGCGAGTTGTGGGAGCGTAGTCGCGGGGCGTCGCGTGCACGCGTCCGACGCCGGACGGCGCACTCGCTCGAGCGTGTGATGCGCGGTTGCTGCGCGCGGTTGCACGAATCCTCACACGCGTGCACCCGGCGTGCACGCACACGAGGAAGCGCGGGCCGCGTAAACGCGAAGTCGGATAGATAGGGATACGGCAGGAAATGATTTGTGTTGTATCTCCTCGTCCGGCTGAACAATACCACCATGACTCATCCTATGTGAGCCGATGCCACGAAATGGACTCTAAAATAAATCCACGCCTCCGGTGCTCGCGTGATTTACAACGGGGACGTCGTTCGCCTTCGCGTAACATTCCACCGCGCGGATTACCATTTCCCTATAAGAAGGAGCGTCTTGCCTCGGAAACGAAATCGTATTCTCCACGATTGCCTCTGCTATCGCGTTAACGCTTCAGAGCTGCGAGCGCTCCAGCAAAAGTCGCGAAAGAAAGATTCACTCCGTCGTCCCTTAGAAACCCAACCCAACTACCCGAGTACCTACCGCTTCGCACCTCGATCTGATCTGCACCACGCGCAAGAAAACCCGCCCCGGACGAAATATCGCGACAAGAAACGTACTCAACAGGGTCCCCCCGCGGAGACGTTCGCAGACGCGTCGACGTGCCATCGGTGCATAATAACCGGCGGCGTAATTGCGCCGACTAACTGCGATTACGGGGGAATCGGCGAGAGAAGGGTAGCCGGATGATGATCGATACCATTGGTATCATCGCGGTGAGTAATTATGGGCGAGGCGGACGTGCAAGGGGTCCAACGGAACCGCGGAAGCGGGACGGAGAACGAACGAGGGGGGGCCTCGCGTACCCGCGATGGGGCCAGCAGGGAGTAAAGAGCAAAGTAAAGGGTTCCTGCGGTCGGAGGCGCGTTGTTGCGGTTAAAGCCGTAACACGTCACGTCGCGGCCGCGGCCAGCCACTTCTTAACTACCCGGCGGCCACGCCGGATACCCCGGGCCTGGTAGCCAGCGCGCCGCGCATTTATAATATACGCGGCGTGGACGTACGGTCGGGGTCAATTATCGTCGGACACGACCGCAGAACCCGACGCCGATACCCGACGCGGGACGCGTCGAGGGGTACGATATCGGCCCGGTTTCGCCGCGCGTCGCAACGACTTTTCAGTTGTTCCGCAAAAAGCCACCGTGGTGCCGGCCGCGCCGCGGCTTCCATCGGCGGGGGTTTCGGTGAGAATGATTCCGAGTCGTCCGGGCGGCGGGCAAAAAAATTCCGGGGCCGCGATTATAACGCACGTGCAGGAACAATTTGGCTGCGTGGCGGACCGCAGAACGGTGTATCGATTTTTAGACAGTCTCGGGTGGCGTCGGTTTCCCCGCCGCGGATCGATTTCGGGGGGAAGAAATGGATTTTCGGTCGACACCGCTGGAGATTTTTGGTTCGCGCCCGGCAAACGGGGTGTCCGTTGATAATATTTTCTGGAAATTGTTACGCCGCTGCTGGTGCGGCACGGCGTGGTTGCAAGGGGAGGACTGTAGAACGGTGGCGAAGAGAATTACGCGGTGATTTATTGAACTAATATTTTCTTTTGTCGGAGGAGCACGTCGTTTAAATGTGAAACGAGGTGAAAATTGGGTACGGTATCGGCGACGATAAAAAAACGACCACGAATTGAATAAAAATCTGTCCGGTCGCTTGCATAAAGTCGAATTGAACGACCGCGAGAGGCGCTTGCCGCCTCGCTTGTAATTATAATACGATCACGCGGAGAGCATGGCGGTCAATTATTGCTGCTTGGGAGGACGGTAAAAAGTCGAACAATCAGTGCGCGCAATCAGTCGGCCTGAAACGCGTTCTAGGAATCGTGTGTAACGAGCTCGATCTTCGAAGGCGTTAAAAATGATGATTTTTCTCTGCCATCGGGACGGCCTCCGTCGTCGACGAAACTCGGCCTGGATTTTTCCTATCCTCGACGGTGTGCCCTTGGTCCAGTCGTGCGAAAACGACCTGTTTTCAACGCTTTATTCTCGTGCTCGCCGGCAGACAATGATCCGATGGGTGTCGCCGCGTGCGCGTGCTGTTCGCGCGTCGATTTTACGATCAATGACAAATATGGAAACGGTTCCGTAGGAGAAATCTTTACGACGGCTGGCCGCGTGAGTTATTTCAAATCGAAGAATAAATAATACGCCCCACATTCGCCGATCGACGCCTTGCATCCTGAAACGATATCGTCTATTAAGATCGCCAGCCTCGATAAGTAATCTTTGCCATTAGTTCACCGGTTCCGCGTTATGCTGTCCGTGCGGATGGGCTAAAAAGGAAAACCGCGGAGCGCTCCATCGATTTTTCATTCCGGCGATCTAGCGGGTTCTCCGTTTACTACCAGAAAATAAAGATATTTCGCTAATAAGGTATCAGCAATGGCATCGTTCGAATTCTTTTTCTTTTCTTCCATTCGCGCGCGGCAAACGAGATATCGTTAAAAAGAGGTTTCACGTGATTGCTGGCCGAATCGAAGTTAAGCCACGGAAAAATGAAAATACTTTTAATTTATGAAGTAACAGAAACACTTATAAATCGTATGGAAATTAGTAGACAATAATGAAACAGCGTATTGCAAAATTATTCGGTTTATATATCAAGTTTGAAAGAAAAGTGCACCCCGATCGCTGATGATAGAGGATTTCAGCAGCTTTTGCGAGAACCTTCTGCCGCCATCTGTGACTCCGGGATCCCGGTGCCTTTTGCCACCAGCAGCCTCGGTGGGTAAAAACGAAATCGAGCTCCTTCCAGACATTCGTGTGTTTCGATGATTTTTTGTATTAATTTCGAACCCCTTGCCGATTAATGGATAAACGTTAATGCGCGTTTAATATGCCCGTTAAATAAAATTAATGATAGCAAAGTAAGGAACGTATCGATGCACCTTCGTGAACCTTCGAGCTTGCATCAATTGTTGCAATTGATCCTGGATTGAGTTTCCAAGAATTCGCACTTTCGGGCAACGCTGTTCATGTCCTGACCGACTTATCAATCACAGTTTAACCTTCTGCACCGTGGAACGTTTCAATGGTAAGCGATCCTGTCCTTTCACTGATCGCTTAGAAAGTTATGCGTAAACCGGGAAAGAATGTGGTATTAGATGTATAGATACGCGAGCAGCGTGCACTTGGATGTTGGATAAATATTACCAGCCAGAACAGCAGGCAAAACAATATCTAGGCTGTGGGCAATGGTAAAGTTAAAGGTGAAACAGATTTAGATACGGCATCGTATGAGTGATTTAGAGCCGGCCACTAACGATATTTGGATTATTTATAATACTCTGGCAATATTGATATACGACACACGAGTTTCTATCGGTAATAGATAGTAGAAGGGCAGCGGAACGTTCGTAGCGTTAAATCGTACCGAGGATAGCCTAATTAGCCACGTTGTGGCCTACGATTATGTTTGCGTCATTCTAATACAATCTACACGTGTTTCAAAGGGCAAGAAATCAAGCCTCTGGCGATCGTGCATTTGTTTAAACACGCCCATTATATTCCACCAGCGGAATTGATCTATTTTCTAATTGTTCTGGATACAGCAGCGCTCTTGAGCACAAGGCGATCGTCCGAGCAGAATATTTTCGAAACCATGGATAATTCGTATATTTCTAACAAACCGCTGCGCCGTATATAAAAATAGGAATATACAACATATTTTCCGTGCCTCATTGAAAGAAGAAGAACGTAAGCATCGCCTCGTTCAAGTCTTCCAGATATCGCATAAAAGAAACGCACCGAACGGTATATCAGTACGAAAATATCCAATCCAGTGCGACTAAGAAAACTCTCCGCGAATTTTACCCTGGAAACGCCTATCGTGCATCTGAAATCCAACGGGGTACAGCATTGTTAAACGGCCTGTCAAGAGTCCCGTGCGTTACACGATTCAGTAACGACGGATCGAACCTGGCCCAGGTGTGCTCGCGTTCTCCCCGATCGTCCTGCGATCAGCATGATTTTCGAGATCGATCTTTCCTGCACCGTACGATCGTGTTTGCGTCAACGTGGCGCACGTGGGCGGCGCGATATGAGAGATCGCCTCGTTACCTTCCACCGTATAAACCCGCTTCCAGAACAGAGCCGGCGAAACCGTAGGGAAACAGGTTACGCGTGCACACGTTTATAAATGTTTCTGCGTGCGTACTGAAATATTGCGTTTCCTGGTCAGCTAGTTGGGTGTCCGAGGTATCGGGGCACCGGAAAGTCGACGACCAGCGAATTGGCCGGTCGTCCGGCTTGGTAATTAAAATCGCTTTTCCCGCGGGCGGTCCGTGCGTATTTCGAAGCCGATAAGCGAGCGACTATTTACAGCCTCCTAGAGCGTGCGCGCGCGGTGCGCTGTTCTATCCTATTGGAGGCGTCAGAGTGCTCATTTGTAACGCGATCGACGAAGTGTCGGACGAAACATGTATCGAGAAGCAAATATTTGTCCGTCTCCGTGACGATCGCGCCAGAGATTGGATCACTTCGGGGAACGATAATTTCTCGCGGACAGAATCAGAGAGTAACGCGGATTATGCACGGGCTATTGTGCGAGCGCAAGGGGGTCGCGTTCGCAGACGCGAACGAGCGCCACCGTGCAAGGGGGTTAATTGCCGCAGGATCACCCTTCGCAAAAGATTTCCACGGCTTTTCGTTCTCGAACCGCCTCGGAGTCGGCTGCGGTCGTTCGTCGATTAATAATAATGGCCCCAGCGTCTAATTCCGGACCTTCGCCCGGTATGACGAATAGGCGCGTTATCCACGCGAGTCCGTGCTTGGCTTTCGACTTTGGTGCGGCCAAGGGTTACCCCTGTGTCTCTCTGTCCCGGTCTGCCCCGTTGCTTCCATCCCTTGCGCCGTCTCTCTCTCTCTCTCTCCGTCCCTCTTGGTTTCTCTTCGTAGCAGGGAACGGGGGTTGAAGGGGGTGGCAGATTGATCCGTCACGGAGCGCGAGCACAATCACCCCCATTAGACATTATGTGCCTCCCGGTCACACATACACGCACTTACGTGCGCTCACGTAGGCGACGGGGCGAGCGTGTGCGAACGAGAAGCGTTCCCGTTGCCGGCCACCGAAATGCATCCACTCTCTGTACGTGGACTCTGAGCTATGATACCGACGCTGATCTACGGTACTGGCCGCCACGGTGCTGCTGCAAATTCGAATTTGCGCTGGCACCGGTCTATGACGCGGTTCGTTTGATGATTCTTTGATCCGGAGGGGGTGAAATATTAGCCGGGGGCAGACAGCTTATTGCGGACACGAGTGTAAAGGTATTTAATTTTTGTACCGAGCATTGTTTGCATAAGTTGTGCAGGAACAGTGATTGATCGCGGCGTTTGATTTAGACACCCAAAATCTTGTTCATAGTTAGTGTTAAGACGATTATTCCTAAAACATTATACTTTATTTTAAAGTGTAATAGACGTGCTTCGTATCCATTTATTGTTTCTCTTGGCCCACTGTACGAGCTCTTATCTATTAATTACCGCCGCACTTTCCTCAAGTATCATTTCGATGCACAGGTGGAGCGAACCCTTTGTTCCGTTCCCGTGCATTCTTTGTTACGTTAAAATACACCGGCGCTAACACGCAACACAGTGGCCAGCCAGCCGAATCTAACAATCACGACGGTACGTCCATTTATACCTCTCGGTCACGACTTAACTCGTCCAGAAATACCTGTACGAGACGATTCCAATCTACCCCAGCTATCTGTCATGCATCTCCCTCTGCATCCCAACACAGAGATCCGAGATTAATCCGGACAAAGCAGCGTTTCAGCAACTTCCTCTGAACCGTTGATCCAAAAATCATTACACCGAACAGAAATCGAAATCCAAATCGAAATCGACCAACCTCCACCTTTCTCTCATTCGCAATCGATGTTCCCGTTTGCCAACGGAACGCCGCGTATCTAGCCACGAATCGTCGAACGATTTTCTTTACCGTCAAATTTCCCCGGACACCGCGTCCATCCACGACGCCTTGGGGTTCCCCGACAAACCGCCGGATTGTATTAGTCGTACGGCCGCAAACCGGGTACAAATGCCGCACGAATCTCGGGCTGCAACCGCTCCAATTATAAAATCATTAGCGCGACTGACCTATAACGTCTCGCATTCGAAACCGAATAACCATCTCCATGGTAACAAAAACGGTGCCCCATATAATTCCGCCACCCGACCTCCCGTGACATCTCGCTGCATTCGCCGACGAATCGGCCCGTCGACGATTTCTCATGGAAAGTCGCGACCAACCGGCGAGTCCGCGTTTCCCTCGATTCGCGACGAAACGCCGGAACGTTGGCAGATTCCGCGGTCCCGATTCCGAAAACCGAACGACACGAGATCATCGCGCTAGGCGACACGGAGCGGTGCTCGCCATTTCCCGGGCGAGGCGAAGCCACCCACGTAGCCCGACGCTCGTTTGTCATCCGACAAATAGCCTTTCTGCCGGCCGCGTTGCACGAGAAGAGTCAAGTACGTGTGTCGACACGGGAACGGGCCGCACGCGCGTACACGCGTGTCCCCGGCGTCGTCTCGTGCGGAAGGATTCGCGCTCGTAAGATTATTATTATCTTAACGGCCAGGGCCGACGATATTTCTCGCCCGCCACAGAAATACCTTTCCTCTTCGCCCATTAATTCGGCCGCGTCTCGCGCTTCGTTCTTCATCGGCGTTGAATTGTTGCGTACTTGTTGCCCACCGAAGGCGAGGAAACTGCAGTTGGGAGAAAGTCGGATACGCGGCGGCGTTCGATCGGATTTGAGTTAGGGGTTGATTGCGCGCTTTCGGGTGGAAATCTTTCTGAACGATACAGAGATAACGCGTGCCTATTTTTGGGGATGATCGGGGACGTTCGGCTGCTTCGGTCGATATCTCGTTGGTACGGAAATAGTAATGATATAAATGAAGCGTACGCACCGTGATTTATGTTTCATCCGATGGTTTGCTGCACCGAAATGGCGAACGCCTACAGCGCGCCTCGTTTAACCCACTTCCACCGATACTCAATTATCCGTTTTCTTTGGAAATCATTTGGAAAGGATTTGAGCGATCGATCCGTCTAAATGCCTCCGCTCGTTATTCGCCCCCGACTAATTCAGAAGAACGCTTAACGCGCTCGACGGCGAGGCGAGAGGCGAGCGAGAGAATTCGCGAGAAGCTGCAACGGACGACTTCTGGGAAACGGCGGTCGAGGGTGGCACGACACCTAGCCGGGGTGAAAAGTAGCCTGTTGGCCGTCTCTCTGTTCGTTTTCGTTGGGAGATCCTTCGTCGGCGTGCTCACGCCGCAACATCTGGCGACGAAGTGGCGCGAGGATGCCGCGGAAAAAACGACTCCGGTAAGCGATACGCGAATTCGCTGATGGATTAGGCGTTATTCGAGGAATGCCTCGGCCAGCGATGCCAGGCAGCCTACGGCTGATCGATGCTTTCTTCGTTCGAGCGGCCACGCGGCTGGTAATTATTCCTGCCAACAAACGCACGAATCGCCGCTGTTTGCATTCCCGCGAAATAACAAGCGTAATTTGCGAAACGCTGAGATATGGCGGCCTAGACACCGTCGTTTTACGCAACACCGAGTGCGGTGTAGGAGTTATTTGAGGCAACCCGTGAAAAATGAAAAGGGCAGGAAAATAAAGGAGGGGGGGACGAGAGCACCGTTGCACGTTTTGAGAGAAGAAAAAAAACGAGTGTCGATGAACCATCAGCTTCATGAATCCTGTAATTGTGAATAATTATTAGAGGAAAGAAGGTGGTTGCGACGCGTGCAAATCTCAGTGACTCGCGGGGCAAAGTAACATGAAACGATTTAACGGTAATTTTATTTGAACACAAAGAAGAATCGTGGAGTATTCGAGGCGCTGTGAATAAGTCACCCTCTCGAAAAAAAATGTATCTAACGATCTAGCGGATTTTTTCCCGAGCTTCGCGCAACGCCGGGGGATGGAATGAACGCCTGGTTTCCGAGGGGGGTTGGCACGACAGAGCGAGCACGAGGTGAGATGAATAAATAAGAGGGTTTTGAAAGGCGGTCGCCGTGGCCCAAGACGTTATTACGTGGCGTCACGCGATGATGTATCCGCACTGGTTCAGATTGTCTCCGCGAGATGGGACCACCAACCGTGAAATATGCACCAACCCCCAGGTTAAACCCCCTGGAGGCACACCACCCACCCTTATTCAACGCCGCATCACCACCTTTGGACGCGGAAGATCCTTGCCGCGATCTTGCTGGGGGGGGGGGGGGACAGGGCCACGCTTGCAAGCCCTATTTTCGATTTGAATATCAATCTTGTACGGGGTGTCTCGATCTTAATTAACATGTTGAATCGATTCTTGAATTATTCTCGACAGCTTGGTTCGATCATTCGTTCGGCATACACGCGGGACTATATTGGCCAACCACCTTCAACGAGGGTTTATATCTTTTCCTTAAACAGCTAAATCATTCTGATATGATTTCGAATAGAAGTAAAGGGAAGTGCAGACAAATATTGTTGAGATATTTTCCTCCGATATTTCGGTGTTCCAATGTTTTGAAAATATCGTTCGGTGGGAACCAGTGGCCAAGGATTCTCTGATTTAGGAACGACTCCCGGTGATTCGTTGTATTAAGCATGAATAGCGTCACGGTAATAGTTAGAAGAAGGGTTATGCCACATACGCGCCGAGGGGGATCCACTCGAGTGGTTTGTCGTTTGTGGTGGGTGGAAAGCTCATGAAGTTCACCCTAAGTGCACAGGCACGTGGTGGCAAGAGGAAGAGGGACAGGAGAGAGAAACGCGGTCGCAGGGAGCACGTGCTGTCGCGTGTCGGCGAGCCCTTGTGATCTATGTGCCGTCACTGCACCACCTACGTGTATATATGCATGGAAATTATTGCTACATCGGCCAAATATATCCCTCCTAATGTTCCATCGCGATACACCACTCGGGGGGGTGGCCACCTCGATTTGCCAAAACATTTTAAAAGCTATCGATCGCCGCTTGATAGTCATCCGCTCGAGAAGAAAAATATTCGAAAGCGTAGGGCCTTTGTGTTGTCGCGCGTGTCGTCGTGAGTGCGTTAGAATATCAATGGAACAATAGAAAGAAAAATAGTTTCTCTTTGTTAGGGATCATAATAGTTTTCTATCGGAGAATGTCGGAATCGTGAGACATAATATTATAATCCGGGACGTCTGATCGACAAGTGGGAAGTTGGCAGTAAACGCGAATCACTAGAGACTCTAGGTTGGTACCAATTGTAAATGGAACTTCGGTCGTACGAATGACGCGTACGTAAATAGACAATATTAATACACACGTGTAATCCTAGGTCAATAACGATCCATTGAGCGAGAAGCAGGTATGTAGTAGCCTCGTAGACGCGGAGACTGAATGTCGCGAGGATCGTTCGCCGATAGATAGAGAACTCTGTGAACAGCTTGATCGCTGTGCAAACTTTTTATATACATAGTATACCGATCTATTTTTAACTAAACAACGACGATGTCTGTGATATTGGACGTATTTGATGTATGGAACGAAGGATACTATATTATTGAACGGAAATGCAGACGGCAACTAGTTAAATCGTCAGACGTGTACGAAAGTAAGTGTGTGTTCGTTTAAGAAATTTCCGTCGAACCGAAAGTTCGAATAATCGTTATCGGCAAATTGTTTCTTTTAGTTCCGCTAATTTTTCTGTCCGATCTAAGCATAGATATCGTCGATAGGTACATTGAGGTACTTTCGACGCGACGAGTTCGTCGAATTAATAATTCATTGAAAAACGGCCGAACCTTCGATTTAATTGAACCGTGAACCAACGATCCTCGTCGCAGTGGCCGTCTACGGTGGAATCGAATTGTTCGTCGTCGAGTGTCTCGTAAATCCACGGCGCGGCGCGCAATAATCGCGTCTAAACAAGGGGATGACGGACAGCGCGTAATCATATTACGATGCTGTGGCCTTTAGCTCCCCTGGGAACAGGGGCGAGTCGTCTGTTTGACATTTAGCATTTCCCGCGGGAAGCATGGGACTCCTTCTATCATCGAGAGATTCCATTCCCGTAACATTTACCAGATATTTCGCGGTACCAGCGATTCGTTTCATTACGTGAGTACTCGTAATTCACGCTCGCGATACAAATAATCTTTGCGCGTGATAAATTCGAATTACCCTTTCGTCGCGCGGCATAAATACACAGCCGGGGCTGATAACGTTGTAATGCATGGTGGAACAAATGTCTGCGGAAATTTCATTTCAATGTTAACTTCAATTCGGATGATTTTCTGCGCGCACACGACGACGCCGGGATAAATCTGATGTCTCTATTCGGTCGAGAAAGATGATCGCTCGATAATCTAGAGGGGGGGGGGGGGGGGGTGAGAACACAGTCAGGGGTGGTCGGAAGACAAGACGTATCGCTTCGAATCGCAATTTATTTTTGTATCAAACGGATGTGTCTAACTAGTTTGTCCCGGCGAAAGTAAGAGCCTCTGCCTCCAAGATTAACGATACTTTAGTGCTGTTTTAAAGAGGTTCCTACCCCTTACCCCCGTCGAAACCCCCGGACTTTCGCCCTTGCTAGGTTGCTCGCACCCCCGGCGCTGGAAAATACTCAGGATTAACCTGCTCCACCCCGCTCGAAACCCTCCTCCCTTCTGGCTCCTCCTGAACTCACCACTTCGTTATTTCCTACCGCCGCAATACCCTCGAATGGGAGGGTCAAACCGAGAGGATAAGGGAAGAAACGATGGAAGAGAGAGAGAGAGAGAGAGAGAGAGAGAGAAGGGAGAAAAAGAGTAGCAATCGTCGGAACTTGAAAGCAGGGCATTTTATGATGACTACAAAAGTGGTCCAGCCGCTGTTAGGGCGGCGAGAAAGAGGGTGGGTGGTACGGCAAGGCGAGACTGAGTTACTACCCCTACCAAGCTTTTTTTCCGCCCTTAGAGTCCCGCGGCAGGGGAGAGGAAACGTTAGAGGAGGACAGAAGCTGGAGCACGATTCTCTTCCTTACCGGAGAGAACGCTGCCAGCCAGGGACTTGAATTGATTGCTTTCATTACGCAAAAAAGTCACTTCCTCTCTGTCTCCTTCCTTCACTCTACACCACGAATCTCTCTCCTCCTTTTCCTTCCCCACCTTCCTTCGTTACTTTCTCGCTCTCCATCTTGGCATCCCTCACCTTGGCCTCCGTATTTTTAACTTGCGCCGCGCGACGCCGGCGTATAAGTAAGTGTGCTATTTACATCAAATCTCGTAAGTTATCGGTGGCCCTTCTAGCTTCTCCGTTCTCTCTCTCTCTCTCTCTCTCTCTCTCTCTCTCTCTCTCTCTCTCTCACGTTCGCCATTCCTCCGTCCAGCCACGGTAATACGATTAGGGGTTAACCTTTTGCGGAACAGGCCACCGAATTTCGTGGGTCGAGTCGCGATGCTCTCTTTCTCTTTCTCTCTATGGGCTTTTTTGCGGTTTCGAGAGCGGACAGCCAACAGGGGGATAAATTCGTCCGGCGTTTTTTCGGCCAGCCGCTTTTTGCCACGAACGAGATTCTCATCGGAGACCCATTATCCTCGTTTCGCGCCATGGCAAACAGAAAAATAATTCTCGCGGAACCTCCGCGACGTTTCGTAGCACTCTAATTGGAGCGGCTAATGAAATTTCAGGTGCAGATGGTTCTCTGCGATTTATATCACCAAAAACGCGAGTTGCCGTAAACTTCGGGCGAAGCGGTCCCTCTTCCGCAATGGAGACTTATACGAAGCCAGAGGAACTGTTCTAAAAATGAATACAACGGTATCGATGATCCGAGATATATGCGGCAAATAATGGAAAACAAATTTGTGACTGCTACCACGCGTGATCACCAAACTAAATCGACTGCCATTTCTCGCAACGAAATTCCGACAGAGAGAACATTTTCGTACGCGACAATCACAAATAATTTCCAATCTCTGTCGAGGAAAGAAAATTAGTCCAAGTGTATAAAAGATCCTGCGTCGCTCTATATTCCCCATGACAGATCAGACTAACCGTCGCCGTTCATCCGTCGGATTAAGAAGGATAGCTACTCCACCTAGCTACCGATTAGCCATCCAAAAGCACAACGCGGCCACGTTACCCCAATGATCGATGCACTCGTACCGAACGGGCTCATCTACATCTGACCCCGCCTCGGCTACTGTAGCCTGCCACGAGCCCTGTATCCCGTAGGCACGAAACTACGGAACCGAGTGCACGTCCCCTATTCGACTGCGAATGTGTCTCGCGTCGAGTGCCGGTGCACTCATGGAGAGGACATATTGCCCGTCAACGCGAGCAGAGCCGCTCGTTCGTTCAGGCAAATGATATGCCAAAGTGTAATCTCGAGAGATCCTCCAGAGATTAGGTCGTCCGACGCGATAATGACGAATGGATCCCCGAGCCGCGGCAGCCTCCCCTGTTCACGAGGATCACGACGCAGGTGAACCAAGAATTCTTCCGGGGTTTATCCGCTGGGGGGCGAAAGATCGACCTGCTGAAATGAAAATCGGACGGGGGCTCAGTTTTAGTTAAGGGCGGTTTATTACCCGGGCATCGGGGGAACCCGATTGCGATCGCCGAATTATAGGAGAAAATTTCGTAAGGGAAAAGGGACGCTCTCGTATTTTGGAAAATCATTGCGTCCAACGTAACACGATAATATGCTGACGAATCTAATCGATCTCGCGAACAACGAGGAAGTCGATCCTTGTACAGACACCGACACCGATCCATTGTGCATCTGTTTACACGGATTCATCCAGAGAAGGAACGATACAATGAAATTTCATCCGTTTCTCGTTATACGGCGAGAAATATATTCGCCCGACGATGCTCCCCGGGCCCCCAATACAAAAACACAAGTACAATCCAATTACAATTCCCCGCAAGCCGATTCCAGCAAACCCTGCGCGTCCAAGACGTCGATCCAATCGACCGCTCCAATCATCGCCGTCTGCCACAGTGTTCGTCGTCGAAGGTTAAAAAGGTATCCGTGGTAACAGGATGCGGTGTGCAATCGATCCGGCACCGGCGGACAATCGAAAACACAGAATCAGCCGGCTAGGAAATTACGGGATCACCGGCGGCTACTTGGAGTGTCATGTACACACGGCCGGTTACGCAAACGACGTCGCGTTCGACAAGAGGTTCGCCAGCGTTTCCCGATCTCACGTATCTAATGTCGGGAGGAGGACTGCCTGTGAACCGGGCCGACGCGACACGGAGGAGGTTACCCGGTGTCCCGCTCGGGGCGTACGAATGAAACGAAGAAAGGAGTCGTGAAAGAACGCACTCGAATGTAAACCGGACCCTTGTGAGATTCGCGGCCCAGCGGCGGTCCCACCGACGCCGATGGCTGACCGCACCTTCCGGCTGATCCGAGTCGCTTCGAACGCCAGGCCGTACCTTCCCAGAGCGCTAACATTTAGATAGGTGGGAGGGGGCCCCCCCCCTTGGCGTTCATCTCTTCTTTCTATCCCGAGGGGGGACGGACTCCCGACGCTCGGCGATCTTCTTTCGCGATGATTTCGATACAAATTTTTTTCGGCGACCTCGCGCGAATTGTGCCCGTTTCATGCACCATTTAACGGCGCGAATAGGGTAATCGTTTTTTCGGTGGGATTATCAACCCCGCTCGGCCACGGGGGTGACCGGCGGAGTCGGTTTTCTTTTTGCGATCTTCTGTGCAGGTTTATTTGTCGAGGTTTTTCTCCTGCGGGACTGGAACGTTTAAATTATTGTAACGGAAAGTTCAATTGAGAAATTGCAGCTTCTATAGAAGATATTAGAAGGCGATAGGATAAGCTTTATGTCTCGATGTAATTCCATTTCTTTTTTCTTTTTCTCGTACAAATAACTGAAATCAGAATGGGTTCCGTAAACCGCGATCCCCTAAATTTCTCTACCTTAACGTCGCCACTGGGACCCTTACCTCGCCGCCATTGAAGGCTTCCTAAAGTCCAAACTTCGACTTCGGTAGAACGGGAGGGAGGAATTGTGTCCCCCTCAGGAAACACAGGAAACGCGCGGAGCAGTTCCCCGTAATGTAACGCTTCGCGGGGATTTTTTTTCTTCCATTTTCGGGGTCGATCTGGATCGCGGTCAAACCCTTCCAATAAATCGTGCTGGAAGCTACTCGAAACTTTTCCGCATACCGTGCGGGCGCAATAATTCGGCCCTGGGTAAAAATCGCTCAGGCCAAGGATGAGTAATTCGGTGGCCGTTGAGGGGTAATTGAAATGCATCGTGCATTGCCCAACTTTCGAGTTATAGCCTGCATAAAAGTGATAAGTCTCTTCCGGCGAATAAGCATCTATAGATTACCGTAAATGTTATATCGGGCCGGTGCACAAGTTCCCAAGGAAAGTATCCAGGCGCGGTGAGCGCGGCGCAGTTTGTAACCAGTATATCGTCCCCACCTCCTGCGGTCCCCCACCTAGTGACACGCGTAACTTGCGGATTCCTAGCCCTTTCCTCCCTCATCCACCTTTTGTGCTCCTCCGCGGACTATGGGCAGCGTCCCAGTACGATATCTTGTCCCGCGATGCAATCAGTCTCGTAATTAGTCGCGTCGGACTCCGATGCGCCTCCAATTGTATCGTTAAGGGCGACAGTCGAAATAGTGATACCTGTGCGCGGTCTGTTGGAGGCATTTTGGTCATCAACGGTGCAGATCGAGACAGAGTGACTTGGAGTTGAAGTGAATTGCTTCCCCGATGATAGGTAGGCTACTCGCGCTAGGGGGTGCGTATAAGATAACATGGGAAAGGGGTGATTCGCGAGGAACTCCTTGAGTACAGCGATGACTCTTTTACGTTCGCTGTAGCCTGTCCAATTGATCCGTCTTTACTTCGCGACAAGTTCCGTCGAGCTACCCCTGTTCGTAGAGCCGGAGGAGCAACCCCGTCGCAGTTTTCTGATAAGACGTTTTCCGATGAGTTCGAAGCGAATGTATGATCGGAAGTGCTGATACAGTTGTCAACGATCCTTCGAAAAGTGCGACGTCTGCTTCGATCAACGGTCGAACGCGTCGAACAATCGATACAGTCCGCGAGGGTGGTTCGCGAGGAAACCAATACGCAAGCGAAACCCCGTTTCGCGAATCTTCCAACACCACCGGCGTCCGCGTCGCGAAACTGAATATTCATAACTCCGACGAACCACTGCCCCTGCCACTGAAACAACGTCCGTGCCCGGCGAATCAACAACACCGACACAAAGGGGCAAACTTCTTCAACAAGTGAACGATCCCGTTCGATCTGGCGATCGAAGTTGCCCCTGGCAAAAAGGCGAGGCGGATAAAGTAGCGACCGGTGCACAGTTCGTCTCGTTCCTGGAAGAAGTGGAGCGACAAAGGGAAACTCTTAAATAAATAAAATCGATAAGGCGAGACATCGTATCCAGGGAGAGGAAGGTGGAACCTCCCGGAGAGGAACCAGGCTCATGAATAAGCAGTGCTCACGGGGGTGTGCGCCGCGTGATTTCGCGTGGGACTGTTGGCGGTAGACCAGCCGGCGAACGTTTATTTCGCAACCTTTGCCTCTTCCATCCCGATTCATCCTCTTCCTCCCTGCTCGCCGGCTATCTTCGTTTCTCCGTGGTGGATGCCAATAACGACGTTATCCCGCGCGACGCTGCCGCCGTTTCCGTAGAAACCCCGCGTCGCAGAGCCGCCCCACCGTGCCTCCACGTGATCCTGCCCCGACCAATGGAGGCGCGGATCCTCCTGGCTGGATGCTGATCGAGGGATGCAAAAGGCGGGGTTGAGAGGCGCGTGGGGATGAAAGCTCGACGATAGAGTCCGGGGTCGAAAAGCTTGGCGAAGTCACGTGTGCCCGTCGTCAGAAGCCTCGTTCGTGCTTTCACGTCGTCGTTAGCCGCACGACCGTGCCGCTTTTTGGGGTCCAGCCACCGTGTCACCGCGGCTGATAACGATAACGAGAGTCGGACGTGACCGAGAACCTTTTTTGCTTATTTCGCCCCGTGACGGTAGTTCAGCCTCTGTCAGTCACCTACGAGTATTGGAACGGACGGGACACGGTAGTCAGGCCGTGGGTTCGCGTTCCGATCCCTCGCACTGTGCACCGATCGGATATCGTATTGGATATTGGACTGTACTGGACTGTTCCGATTGATCGTGAACCTCGTGTGGCCCCTGTATCGTTGATAGGAAGGGGATCTACGTACGATACGATTGCGACGGCGAGTGAACCTTTTCTGGATACAGTGTTAGTGGAAACTGTGGTATCAACGGAGGGCAGTGATCAGTGACGAAGATCCTTGTCGCAAGGGTCGAACGTCCACGGGCATGTAGGAACATTTTAATTCGATCTGTCATCGGTTCGACGATGAAGAGGTTTCTAAACTCTCTCACGGAAACGGCCAGAGATTCGCCATTGTTAAGAACGCGTGAGAGTGCAGTTCAGTGATGACGCGAGTGCTGTGAGAAGGATCAATTGGGATCTTTCGGGGTGTCTCGTAGATAGAGTTCTAACCGGGTACGAGAATTTGGCTACCGATTCACGAAGATGAAGCGACGGCCGACCGGGTGCTCGACGCAGCCACCCGTCGTCCGGCACAAAGACGCTCCTGATGACAGTCATTGTGCCGCCAACCCATAGAGCAGCCCTCGAGGCCGACGTTAAAAAAAGAAGACAGGAGCCAACACCTCTGAAATAGTTCAAGAGGTATATCATCGTCGGTGGTCGATAAAAGAACGGCCGTCTTTTGGACGTGATTTTATATATATTACACGCGGAAACAAGAAGAGGAACCACCTGGATTCCCACAGCCGACGGCCGTCGGCTACTGAGGGGCTGCGATGGACCTCAGCACCGCCTATCGTTACAATCAGAATATGATGGAATATTATACCTGTAAGCTGATAGCACGTGCATCCAAGTTTGAACACCGTGGCTTTTTGAAATTTCACTTCTTTCGGGGGGAGTTTTGTTGCTGTTTTTTGGGAGAATAGTGTTACGCGTAAACGGGGTGGCTTTGAATGCTCGGGCTTCTCGAAACTGGCGATTAGAATTGGGTGTACATTCTTTATGCTGGGAAAACAGATAGTAGGCGCTTCGTGGCGTTTTAATTGAGCTACTTCTTGATTGGAACATTCGTATCGGTGGAGAGTCGAAAAATTGATAAGATAAAAACGATCGAGGGTAATTTGAATAAGAGAGATTTGAGAGACCATAGAAAATTCATCTCCGAAATTGAAGTATAGTATCAGAAAAAGAAATGATTGCCGCCGTTTAGTACCGAGAGTGGCTGTGATTTAATAATAAAAAAAATAGCGCTACCGCGATCGACCTAAATTTTTAGCCACGACACACGGGGTCGCACAGCGAACAGGACGCAAGCTAAAAGATTCACGCAAGAACGAGAATTTCATCCGGGATTCTCTTTGCCGAACTTTTTACAAAGCGCGAAACGTGTCAGTAGAGTCACTTGTAAAGAACGCGCAAACAGAAACAATGTTCTCGTTTTCCTCGATCGTGAGAACGGTCGGCTGCAAAAATCGATTTCTCCGTTTGGTTTTCTGCCCGTTCAACCGACCCGTAGGATCTCGAGCGACGCTCCACGGGCGTCCGCGTCCAGCGACAAATCTGCATCGCCGTCGAGCAAACGAGAGTGCACGGGCAAGAAATTCGACGACCTTCATTCGGTGTCCGTTCAGTCCGTAGCGGTACCACAGGTCGGGAAAAAACGAAACCGCAATCGTTACAGTCTCTGATCTGCGTAGGAACCATTCGCTAAATCGTCCCGACTCTCTCCCTCCCTCTGTCGCGCTTTGACTATCTGAAACTTGCGTCCGCCCGTCCGAACGCGCGGCGAAACCTCGAGGATCGCGTAACCAACGTTGGAATACGAAAATTCTCGAGTGCTCGCGGAGGCAAAGTAAGAAGGAAAACGTGGCCGCAGAACTCAGGATCCCCCGTACTCTCGTTTTCTCTCACTTTCTTTTTCATAAGGTTAAGAACTCGACTTCCTATCCCGGTGAAATTCAAATCGTTCGATCGCCTCGGCGAATCCAAAGAGATGGGGGAAAGAAGGGGTTGCACGGGTCGTAATCGTGGAACCGTGTTGCACACTTCCGGTCGTGTATGGGCAAAATGGCGACTGAAAGGGAAAATTTGCCTGACTTCCATGTGTAATCGCGCGTGAAGATGGAAAAGTGTGGCGAATCGCAGTGGCGTGCTGGATGGAACGATTTAGACACGATGTAAAAAAAAAGGATGGAGGCTGTTGATTTTGTAGATTTCGTTTAATTGTTATCGGATGGTCACGGGTGGACTTGTTTAGGATTGGCCAACCGTCGAAAGCGACGCGAATAGCCGACCGTCGGTTTCGCTTGGATTAGTGGCATGATAATAATTATGAAACATTAACAAGAACGGCGCGGTCACCGGGCGCACATCGCAGTCGAATCGTTCCGCGACCACTCCCCCAAACCCTTTCATTGAACGGGCAAAATTATCCGTGTAATTGCTGCGAAATTTGCTCCACGTTCCAGAAGAAAAATTGTTAAATCCTTCCGGGATAGATAAATGAAGCCAAACGTCGCTTGCGTCTGTTCTTTATTAATCGCACGTTGAATCGAAGATACGAAAAAAAATTCGAACGCGCGAGCTTGAATTTAAATCTCTGCGAAAGCGAGAAATAATTTGCGAAACCAGCAATCGCAGCGGAATATGACGAGGGGGAAGAATACTTTTATAACGCTTTATCATATAGGATTAAAATATTCTAAATATATATCGTGTATTTTACATCAGAACCTGTTGATCATGTGATTAATACCAGGTATCGGGTGCTTCACTGATTTTCGTCAAGCAGCAAGAAACGATTTAAACAATGAAAACTACAATCCGAATTGCAAGCCGAATCGTAACCGAATGGCTCAACCGATACGCCCGGCAATTTCCATCGAACGAATCGAAACGCCGAATTCCAGAAAAAATACCAACAGCGACCCGCAATCCTCCGTCTATTTTTCAGGCCGCCGTGTAATAAAGTCTAGCTTGTTCCAACGCGCACCGGCAATACGTAACGCCAGGCCGTAATGTAATACAGGAACAAAGCTGCCGGTGAAATATCGTGTGACCGTGCCGAGAATCTATATCATACGCAATTCTTGGCTGACGTTCCCTTCTATCCGTATCCCCGATGTGCATCTCTTCCTCCCTTCTGCCCGCCCTTCGAAATATTCCCTCCCCGGCGCACGAGCGGCACAACAAGGATCCCGTATTAAATTCGTTCGCCCCGCGAAATTCTTCGGTCCGCTCGAGCGACTCGATTAAAGAAAAACCGCGAATCGACTGGGACTTTATTGCGATCGGTCGCGACGAGACGGGCGCGAACCGTGCGACCGAAATTTCCATCCAGCCGAACCGGTGGACGTCTCCGCCCCTCTGGCACCCTCGACGCGGATCCGATAACGATCCCAGCAACATTAACGGAACAACATTAACCGGAAGCCGGCAGAACGGACGGAGGGATTCAGCGTAGAAACGCGAAGCAGTTCGGGGACGATAATAAGCTTCGGTGACGCAGCGGCAGCGCGAGCAACTGCACGACAATTCGCAGAGTTCGCCGGTGGACGCGGCCTCCGGGGGTGGTCCACCGTGCAGGGTCCAGGGTACTCGTATAGTTGTGGTCAGCAGGCGTGACGGCGTGTGTGAGTCGCGTAGGGTAGTCATGGTGCTTTTGCCCGTGCCACCGCCACCATGATTCCAGTGATATCCCCCCCTGACTACCGGCCGCGCCGCAGGGATGCGACCATAAACGCGAGAGCGAATTGATTTGCGACCGGAAAGCGCGTATCGTTTCTGGTAATGATCGCGGATCCCTCATTGTCTTGCAGCGCGGAGATCGTTGATACGATGGTGGCCGATATTGACTGCGCGAGGGAGGAGGAAAGAAAGGAAAAAAAGAGGAAAGAAGTCCGTTCACGCGTGGCGGGGGAACAACGATGCTTCTGATCGGAACGGCCGGCTCATCGTGGTAATTAACCGTGATTGTTTGAATTGGCGGATGGAAGTGCGTATAGTGGCTTCATTCATCGCTTGCAGAAAAGGATCGAGGCTTGCGCTTTATTCAGCTGGTTTAGGATCGGTCGATTGGAGTAGACGACACGAGGATGATTTTAGGTTCGTTCTGATCGTCTTAACGATATCTGGCGGCTGTACCGTGGAAAGTATTTGCAGTGCTGTAGCGTGTAAAAACTTGGCATCGTTAACGCGGTTTGTTACCGATCAAGTTGTGCGGCAGCGAAATTCTGCCGCACGCAAGAAACTGGCATACCCCGCGTTGTGACGCGAAAGCAGGGCGATCGTTAAACGAGACAAATCCAGAATTAATTCTCGACTGGATTAGTTTGGCGTCGCAAGAACGCGCGAAGAAGAAGAGGAGCCCTGTCGGGACTGTCGTACCTTGCTGCATTACTGCAGCAAGTTGAATCGTCCGGCGGTCACTATAGCGATCCTTTTCTTGTACAATCGAGTCACTCTGATCTGCATTAACGTGCGACCAGAAAAAGTTGATTTGTCCGGACAAAAGGAAGCGGGAGTAGCACGGGGGATGAACAGCGTCGTCCGTCACAGACCATAACAGCGCATGCAGTCAGGCTAGTTCGTCGACGTTGGAGGGGGTTTAGAAACAGTGATCATCGAATCATCGGTGCACTGGCACGAACACGGGGACATATGTCGCGACCCGGGACCCTCCATTACGATATTAGATCGAAGTTATCACGTTAGGCGGCCGTAATGCGCGAAAATAAAGCTGTCCTGCGAATAGAGTGAACCGGTCTGCATGACGGGAAATCGAATGATCTGGAACACGTTGCTTCCATTATTAGCAAATGCACTCCGTGGGAGGGGAACATCGGGGAAACAGATAATACATGTTTTCCTGCCGCGTCCGCCAGTGAATTGTACGAGTGCTAAGATCGTCGCTTTCTAACGATATTTGATTAAACGTGACCAGAACTGCGGGGACATTTATTCGCGTAAAGTGAAATTAAACTCCTCAGCACTGTAATTGTTATATTGCATTAGTAGTCCTTGCCACTGCGGCGCATAGAAATAACGCGTTCGCTATCTTTTGATCGATCTGTTATTCGATATCGACATACATTAATTACTACGCCGGATGTATCCTTCGATATCCGAGAAGCAACAACGAAAAACAAAAATACGAAAGACAATAAATAATGCGACATCCAAAGCAATCTCTGATCGTGGAGAAATCTAGCCGTCTACGATCAGAAGCAGTAAAGTAGGTTACTCATTATCTGTGCGCACAATATACGAAAGAAATTTCAACGAAAATCAACCGAACACGTAAAATTCCTTCCCGCACCGAGAGAAGTAGCATAAGATCGGGATCTGGTTTGGTCAGCGACGCGTTTTCACGGCGGAAATTCGCCCTCGACGTTCGCGGAAGGGTACCCTCGTGGCTAATGCATTATCGATTTCCATTTTCCAGGCCACGGCGGAGTTAACCAGCTCGGCGGCGTCTTCGTGAACGGAAGGCCCCTACCGGATGTAGTCAGGCAGAGGATCGTCGAGCTAGCGCACAGCGGCGTCCGACCGTGCGACATTTCCAGACAACTCAGGGTATCTCACGGCTGTGTATCCAAGATACTGTCGAGGTGAGTACCGACACCGTTCCGACGCTATTCAGGGCCCCGTCGTATCCGTTACAACCGCAACCCCCGAGGTGCAACGACGGCAACAGACCCGCTTTTCGCCGTATCCTCGTTTCGAGCTTCGACGATATCCTCGATCGACTCGTCCACTTTCTCGCGAATCGAAGCGTACACGTTATTCCCGTCGCGATCTCGTGGACGAATGGGGGAACAGTTTTAGGGACGTTTGAGACATTGACAATGTGTTTAAAATATTGTCAGGATCGTTCGATAAGACTGCTTATCCATTGTTTTGTCCAATTTATTTGATCCAGATGAGATTTTCTATAGGATTAACTTGCTGGACGGTCGTAACGCCGTGATTCCCGCGTGCACGAAATGGCCACGGACGCTCGAACGCGAGAGCGGAAGATAAAAGTAGAATAGCCGTGGAAAAGACGGAAAAGTGAGTAGGGCCACGAAGAGTCGGGCAAAAAAGTAGACTATTCCTGGTCAGGAGTGATTTAATTAAAGATGCTGTTAGGTTCACGAGGCGAACGAACCCGGGGACGAAACTGCGACGCCGGAAGGAAGGAACCACCCCTCTTCCTCCCGCGACAGGGGGTGCCAGCGGGTGCGACGATATGCGGTTTCCATGTTTTTTCCACCCTCCACCTCGCGTTACATAACGGGTGGCCTCGTGCCGTTTTGATGGCCCGAATGTCATACGTCCCCGCCGCTGAAATATCATTGTCATATATAGCTCGCTCTTTCACGAGTATCCTGTCTATATAATAGGTTGGCTAGCTTATTCACTGCCTCGTCGCTTCTCGAGTTACCGTCCCCCGAATTTTTCTATCCCCCTTTTTTCAACATCCTGCGAATCGAATTTGGATAAGTTATTATACCAGATAACGTTCCTCCGATAGTCGTTTTACTGCGAAAAGTGTTTCATTAAACCCGCTTGATTACGAACTCTTTATCCTCCTGCGATTTGAAGTCTGAGTAGCAGTTTCTTTTTCTACTTACTCGCAACTGCACTCCAACCACAGTTCACACCCTCCCGTCACACGGGTATCGTAAATTAGAAATTTTTCGTTTCTCCGACAATGACGGAGTGCAGACCTTCGCCCGCGCGCAGGAATAGCAAAATGTGGACATTTCGCGAAATTGATTAAAAGGAAATTACCGGCGGACTCGCGACAAATCGTAAATTCGGCACCGTTTTAATCAAACGGCCGATCTCCTCGCGATTTATCGCCCAACGATATTACCGGCAATGTGTTACGGGGAGAGATTAACAGCAATATTAACGTCGTGCCGCGCACTTATTTTCCAATCGATATATCAAAAACGGGATCGATAAGTCGCGTCGCCGTTTCAGCGTCGGATAGACAGCGTGTGTGCGAATGAAAAGGGAAAAGGAACGCAGGTTGAACGAACTCCGTTTCGCAATCGGTTTCCTAATCGATTCATTTAAAAAGACCAAGCACGGATGAATTAGGCCAACCTGGATGGTGCAACGGTGCCTTTTTCCGAGCAGTCGTCGCTTTTTCTGAAGCCGCGCCGTCCCGATTGAAATTTCGAAACTCTCGCCACCCTTTTTGCCCGCGTTTCGTCAGAAGTAGAGACGTTCTAATTAACGGCAAAAAAGTCATCGACGTTTTTAGTACATCTCACCGGAACGACGGTTACTTCTGCATCTGCCGTACACGTTTCGAGCATGTGTAGAACATTTCGTTTCTATTATTCTCGCACCGCGAGCGGCTTTGCGAGCCGCGATGTTCGCGGCCCCGTTCTTCTCGCGAAATTTCCGTGAAAACGATCTCAAGCAGCGACGACTAGACGCTGTTAACGGCGAAGCTTTACGCAGTCACGCGCCACTGATACGTCACGACGGTGTACCCGTCGGTTTTTCGTGGAACCGCGACAATTTCGACGGCAGGGCACAAACGAAACGGAAACGACAGTTCCCGACTAGGTGAAGGTTCACGAAGACGGTGTTGAAAACTTCGTACCAGCCGTCGACTTTGCTCCGTTTGACCGTAGCTTTCTATCATGGCGGATGCACAAAGCGCCTATTTGGGGTGGTTCTAAGCGGGAAGCAGCTTTTAACGTATGTATATTATTTATGTGCCGGTACGTTTCAGCGAAAACTGTATCGAAGTAATCCATCTCGATTAGATAAATTGTTTAACGATACGCAGCATTTCTTCGTCGTCTTCGCTTCGAGCTAATCTCGTTCGTTTAAAAAATGATTACTATTCTCGAGGGACCATTCTCATTTATGTTTTTGCCAACCTACGTATAGATCGACAGGCCAGCTACCGTTTCACGCAAAGTTAAATGGAAAGTGGCCCGATCGTTTCTACCATTATTCTGTTTTCCACGAATAGTTATATTATACAGAAAGAAAATTGCCATCGATTGTAGGCTATTATACAAAACGGCACCGCCATCGTTCGAAATCGAAATTAATACAGCTGGGGTGAACGGTCGGCACGAAAATTCGCGCGATGTAATGGGTATTTCATGGTGGAGCGTGGGGGCGGTACAACAAGGGGTCGAACAATCGGCATGTGGACCAGGGATAGGGTTTTACGCCAGATATAATCGTAATAATTTCGGGGTGCCACGGCTTCGACCATTTAAGAGAACCCCCTGACACTTTCGAACAGTAACAGGTTCAAAATCGATCGTTTTCTTTATACGGGGGTGCATATTGCCCTGTGATGCATCGTTGAACGATCTTGACACGATTTAACGACGTGTAACACAAATGCCCTCATCCCACTGGCGATCCGACAAATCATCGCGGGACAAAGGATTTTATATCGAGGAAAATGTTGCTTCATCCATGCCCGTTCGATCAAACGATCGTCCTCGACAATCGTCCTGCTGGTCTTACTGCTTCAAACCGTTCAAACGCTGCCAACAGAAACGCGAGCCCGCTAATCGAGTTCCGTCGCGATGGATTAATTTTAATGGATTAATTTATCGCGATAGCTTTCTCTTCGCGAATCGTTTCCCCCGCGTTAACGTTAACAACGACACCGACAGGTCGCGTATCGAATCGGACGCGAATCGACTTCGCACGTTTTAACAAACCGTACACATACAGACCTACCTGCCTTATACGTCCGTCGACCGATACCGTTCCACGCTCTCCATCGTTCTGCTACGCGGGCGTCCCCGATTAGGCGAAACGTTGAGCACCGTCGCAGGTGAATTTCACAGAAATTCCCGCAAGTTTTTCGTCCCGCTTCGAAACGACCGGTGTCGAGAAGGGGGAGGAACACGGAGTGCGCAGAAAATTGGTAGCCGAACGGGCATGAGCCGACGCCGGCGGCGGACCCACATCCATCAAGGCGGCCCACAAGCGGACCATTATTGCGGGCTTTCTGGCGTAATTGAATTTAAGCACCAGCGAAGATATTATTTAACTAATTAGACACAAAGGGCGGTTCACGGCGGCCCAATCGCGATTGGCCATCGCGCGCGCATACACGCGAACCCTGGGTGGGAGGATGGACGAAAGAAGAGGAAGAGAGAGAAACGTAGAGACAACGGGGGGGCAGAGGCCGTTTGTTTTAAAACAGCCGGTCGTTGACGCGTCGCTGGACGGCGATTCGTTATTTCGACGTCGGCCGGACGTCGCGGGAAAAACGATCGTTTTCCTCTCTATCTCTCTCTCTCTCTCTCACTCACTCTCTCGCTTTCTCTCTGTGTCTGTTGTACACCCTTCTGATTCCGTTCGTTTCAAGAGGGAGAATGGAAAAAATGATTAAATCGAAATCGTGGATGAAATCGTCGTACGCCAAGTAAGAACGTAGTCGGGTTGATATTTCAAATAAAAGCTCATCGCGTTTACTTTCATTTCGTTCCGGAGAGTAAAATATGCTCGATGCGCGTCGTTCTGTCGCTTGATGCAAATATTGCGAGAGTAATCGGAGAGAATTTTTTCCTTTTCATATATATATATATATTGTTCTTCGTTGCATATTTTCATATCGTGTCGGACAGTGTTGAGGATTTAGGAAAGTCAGAGGGATCGTTGTGACACGGACGCGTGTAATAGAATCGCGACATAGATCCAACGAGGCTGTTTCCTTTCTGTCCACAGGTATTACGAAACCGGCAGCTTCAAGGCTGGCGTAATAGGCGGTTCCAAGCCCAAGGTAGCGACACCGCCGGTCGTCGACGCGATCGCTAATTACAAGAGGGATAATCCGACGATGTTCGCATGGGAAATCAGGGACAGATTGTTGGCGGAAGGCATCTGCTCGCAGGACAACGTGCCATCCGTCTCCTCCATCAACCGGTAAGTCGAAATTTTCACTTCGCCCAAGTACGACGAGAAACGATTGCCAAGACATTATTATAAGAAACACGGAAACGAAATATCCGATTCGCTGTTTCTCGATCGATCGACAACCCGCAGCAACCTAGTTAAAGCAGCTGTCGGTCGCCAGTCGTCGCGTCTCCATCAAAATCGGCAGCTTGATCCCATTGTTTAACCAAACGCGTTCTTATTGCACGGTACTACGATCGCGGAGGCAGTTCTATATTCCTTTTCGTCGTCGCGGGGGCGCGACGAGGAAGAAATTTTCCTTCGCCGAAGAAAGTTGCGCCGCACGCTTCGCGAGAACGATTAATCCCGTCGCTCGTATCAATCAACGAAACGTTCGAGGCAAGAGGCCCGTCGAACAGAACGATTGAAGAAGACGAAGGGAGCGGCTGACAGCATATGCTCGACCAAATCGCCAATGGGAGCGATTAGTTATCCAGCTACGACTACGCCCGTGCAAGAATCAACCCCCGAACATGCATCGAGATAAGCAG
Organism: Nomada fucata; assembly: GCA_948146005.1. Taxonomy (NCBI): domain Eukaryota; kingdom Metazoa; phylum Arthropoda; class Insecta; order Hymenoptera; family Apidae; genus Nomada; species Nomada fucata. The sequence continues at coordinate 5,316,324 of OX411282.1, forward strand.
CGTGCAGCCGGTCCGACACCCCGATCCTATTGACCTTTCGCAGGTTCCTTCGGGAGCGGGCCGATTAATTCAAGTGTTTTTACGTCGCCCAGTAGATCGGGCAAAGAGGGTGGGCCGGCTGGAAACACGAGTAAAGGGATGGAACAGGGAGTGAGCTCCCATGAGACAACATTACGGCGTATCAGCACCGCGCAAACTGAACGAGTGGATCCCCTTTTCGAGCAACAGAAAAGCTAGAACACAAAGCGGAGAAAGAGAACACAGAGAAAGGGACCACCGGGGCACCATTGATCGGCACACATATGTCCCGAGATTTAATCAGTCGCTACTTAAGACCTTATCTCCCGCCTCATCCGTCGCACCCTGTACGCAGCTACTTCATCGTTTCCTCGCCCCTCCTTTCCCCCTCACGATCACGTGCCCGCCGCAGACCTGATAATGTAATCGAGCGTAATGCGGATCGTGTTTCCTGCGCGGGTGAAATTCAGTAACGCGATTTCCGCTGGCCGCGGGCGTTAATGGAGACGCACGCAAATTTGTTAACACGCGGGGCGATCGGTGGTGCTCGTCGCAATACATAGTTGGCTATCGAAAGATTTCACCGCGAGATTTGTTTCACTCTGCGAGCGGTACGAATAAAACGAGGCGTTCCAAGCCGCGATCGTCGCGTAACTTTCGATCGCGATTCAAACGAAATCTTTTTTGGCTTTAAAAAAATGTATTTACTTAATTTCAATTTTTTACGCCCAACGCAACGATGTACACGGAACACGAGAGAGTAGTGTTAAACGTCTTCCTGGTCAAATCCGTGGACAAATCGTAAAGCTGCCGGCCGGGAATAGTACCAAAACGATCCGACGAACTTTCGTCGGGCACATAATTTCGTTCTTTCACGGGGACGACATCGACGATGTCGTCGTAGTCACGCTGGCGTGAAAGGTGGGCGTAGGTGCAGGAATTGCCTTTCTCGCCGAGGTTTTCGATGTGTCCAGGATTGCAGCGGAGGGTGCGGCGGTGGCTTGTTGCTCGAGCGGCTTCTCCACCTTCTCGAGTCTCTCTCTATCTCTTGTCTTGCACAGTGCCGGCCCTCTCTCCCGTCCACCTTCTCCGTTTCCTCCTTGTCCGTATCCCCTGTGCCCAAGGCCCAGATGGCGGGTATTGATCTGAATCCGGAGAGAGCAGATCGCCTGGAAAAACTTACCCCGCGGATACTTACCTACCCGCCTTGCTATCTACGCGCACCTTATCCGACCTACCCTCGCGCGCTCACGTGCATCGAGCCCGCAACCTTCCGGCCTGTCTGCGTGTAGGTAAATGTATTTCCGCTCGGCGAGCAATGGACGGCGGAGCAGCATTCTGCCCGGAGTGCACGGAACGAAGAACGGCCGCACGAAACCCTAAATGATTGTTTACGTGACCGATCGCGAGGAAAATTGGCGTCGCTACCTGCGAATCGGGTTCGTCGATCGGAGCGGGCAATACTCTTGGCAAGAATTATTCGACAGTACGTCGAACATGTCGATCGTTTCTTACTTGCACGCTTCCAGGTTGAAATAAGTATCGCGTAATTGAGGTAATTCTGAGGGGGGGACAGTGGTTGTTGAATATCTGACGCACGGGAGAATCTCGTTACAGTCGTACAATAAATTCCGTGCAACAATGAAGATGAATCGGAAACGATTCAACGATTGTTTCGACGTGAAGCGCGGAGCAGCCATTCGATTTATTTATCGACGCAAGATGGAACAATAACGAGACCCGCGCGGTCCGTGGGTTATTTTTCAGCGAAAATCTGGGAGCAGGAATATCATAGCTCGGGATTTCTCCGGTTATGAGCGTGTCTCGGTTTTTCTAGCCTCGAGCCAGCTTTCCTGCGGAGAAATAATGATACGGCTAATATAATGTATCGTCCCGCTTTTGCCGGTGCACTTCGGAACGAGACCGTCCGCGGGCACGAGAGAAAGGAAACGTTGGCCGCCGGGTAAAAACGAAACGAAAAAAAAAGGCACCGGCCGACGAGAGCGAAATAATGGAGTGGCTTTCGCGAAAAATAACAGCCATATATCCTGAGTACGATGCCGGACCGAGGAGCACGGAAAAACAGACGAGGAACGCCGCCACGATTGGACGCTAACTGGTCGAGCCTTCTCTCTGCTTTGCTGAATCGACCTGAAACGATCTTTTCCCCGTTTTCGTCGGTCCTCCGGCAATTTACACCGGGCCACGCTATCCTTCCCCCAATCGGAGCAGAGAAGCGACGAAACGCGCAGCTACGTCGCCAGGAAAGGACACGCGTTCGATTCTGGAACCTCGACGAAAATGAAGGAGAGATAAAAGGGTGGCCTGTAACGATTGGTATCATGGCGGATTTCGGCAGGAAATATTGATAGGCCCGGCTTCGGTTGCGGAGTCACGCTCGAGTAGCCGGCTCTCGGCTGAGGTCTATCTTACGTACACACACAGAATCGAACCGTGGAGTCCCTCTTGTACGCCTCTCTTTCTCGCCGAGTTTCACCCTGAAACGGCCTTCTTCCTCCTTTCGTCCGCGGAGGAAGTCTCAGGGGCAGATCGATAAGGAGCGAGGTTCGCCGAGGGCTTTATGCCGGCTTCGCAGCCTCCTTCTTCTCGTTTCCTCGACACAAACCCCCGAGACGTCACGCTCTCGCGTGTGCCTCGCGCGTTCGTCCCTTCTTGCGGCTTCGATTGACGCGGTTGATACAACCGGGCTACGGAAAGATAGCTTGCTCGACATTTCTCTTTGAGCGGAGAACTCTGGATTGCGAGCAATTTGCCGTCCGTCTTATTCGTGTCGCAGGTGGACGTAAATTGTCGACGACTTGCGTAACGCAATTCTTTGCAAGCTTAGAAGTTAGACCGTTGAAAGGTATCGGTTTTGTATTCATCGATGGCTCAACGCTCTGTGTAATTAATTATTAGTTCAAGCCTATAACGCGTGCTTCAACTGTTCTGACCGTTCTATTATTACTGTCGTATCTTAAGTGTGGCGCACGAAACACGCTGTGTTAGGCCAGAAACAGAAAAACGAAAGGGGAAAAAGGGTAACGAGTAATGTCGAATCTGATCGGGGCGAGGAAGATAAAATCTAACCACAATCGGGAATTACTTCAACGTAGCTTCGTCGGAGGACGGAGCGTTCTATCTCGGAACTCGTCGTTCCTGTTCGAGGGATCGCCTCGATCGACACGACCGTTCGTCCCCTCGCCCCGCAACTTTAATTCGACGTAATGACCAACGGTGGCAACAACAGTTGGTAGGAAATCTGTCGCCCGGAATCTCTCGATGGAATTGTATCAATCTGTCATCGCGTACGTAGGAACGGGCCGTCGCGTCGTTCTCCTTTTTCTCCTATCGTCCCGGGTCAATCTCCCGTGGAGGAGGCACAGCCACCGGCTCTCTCCATTACTTCCATATCATTTCACACCCCCGGAAAACCTCGGAGCGGCGCGAGCTTGGCGCAGGAGCAGCAGCCGTGAGCCATATGGCCGGCTGTACTCCGCGAGACGCCAGAGACAAGGGTGGCCAATAGAGATGGCTGCTACTTTCATGCCACTTTCGGCTTTCCGCTTCGCGTCACCGGTATCTCCCTGTGTTCATCTTTCGGTTATTAAATTACTTTCCCATAAATAACGCCTGTCGGTCGACTGCCTTATTTACCATTCCATAGAACCCGCTGGAGGAACCGAGGAACACACCCTCTGGGTAGTTGAGGAATCGTCGAGAATCGTTGGGAGTCGTGGCCCGTCGCACAGTGGGGTATTTGGCCCGAAAAACCGGACAAAAGTCAATTTTCAAAGTTTTGCGAAAGACAAAAATTTTTGTTGTCTGAGATAGTTAAATATGTGAGAAACAATGTGTCAATTTTCGTTTTCTTATTTATGAACTCAGGGAGCAGCATTTTTCGTCGAAAGTTAGCAATTTTGATGGCACGCATTGCTCTCTTAACCATTCTCTAAAACATCGTTGCTTATTAGCGATTTATGAATCTTTTAAGGAATTTGTGTAAATTCTGCCGTTATGGAAGCTTTTAAGGTAGCTATATACTACACTTTCCAACAGATTTTACACGTTTAGCACATATATTTATGTAGTTATTAATATTTGAAAATAATCAATATTTCAGTACTTTTCTTTTCGGTTACAAGATTTCATTAACGATTTTGTTATAGTATTTAACAGCATTAAAAGCTCTTTCTGGTGTCATTGCATTCGGTAAAGGTTTGTGAACACGATGCAACAAAAATTGGTTCCGGTTTCGTCCGGTTTCGCGTTTTATAGCTAATTTATGTAGAAATGATACTTGAGTGCTGCAGCGTGCCGCGTCGTTGCGCGTGCACTCGTGGTCACAATTCTGGCCCAGGCCTGCTTGGAGAACTCTCGCTGACGATGTCTTCTAAGTTCTGTATATCTGGATATGTTTATATCGAATTAATTCATTTGATGCCTAGAAATTATATTCATACGGTAACTGTTTGGTCGCAAGAACCGAACATATCGACGGCCTTTGTTACCTGAAAATTTTTTTTATGCCCGGGTTTCCCGGAATTTGTCATAAACAACCCCCAAAAAGTAAAAATTATTGATTCAAGACGCTAATGTGTCGCTACATTTAGTCGAAATTGTGTCGTGTACACACCAAGTTTTGTACTCTAGTACAAAACTGTACTCTACCATTGACCCCATTTTTCAAGAGGTTTCAACAGTCTTAAAGAAAAATGTTTTAAACAAAAGGTAAACAGTATTTGGACATCTACAAACTTCAATATATTAAATCTCGAAAACAATTTTTTTTTATAAAAAATTAAGTTATAATGTTATAAACTAATGTTGAAATTTGTTTTTAATTGCATAACATTGGAGCTGACATTGAGACGATTTCAACCACCTACTACATTATCACCTTGGGCCTATAAACAACGCTACAATATTTTTGTCCGGTTTTTCGGGCCAAATACCCCACTGTGCGTCGAATGAATCGGAGAAACATTCCGTTCCCCGCAGTTGACAAAATTTACGGTAGATTCGAGTAACCGTGATTTCCTCCCAGTCAATTTTTTTGTCGGGTTGAACGCGAGGATCAGGGGGTCGCGAAAACGTCACGCGAACTTTGAACGAAACGCGCACAGTTGTACCGCGTGGTGTCTCTGCACGTATCGCGGTTCAAGTGAAACAATATGGTCGCACCGTGAAGTTTCGTTAAAGGAGCCATATTTGCAGAACAAGCGGATAGACCCCTCCTACGCGAAGCGGGAACACCCTCCAGGGGTTGGCTGGAGGTTCCGGGGATGATGTTCCACGTTGAGAGTAGCGGCGGCGCGTATCCATAACCGTCCTTTGTCTGGATAATGCAATTATTACCACGTTTCATCATACCACCCTCCGTCGAAATTAGCCTCAAATGAAGTTACAATTACGGATCCGCCGTGTCCCCGGCGTCGAACGAAGGGAAACGATCTCTATGGCGGAGGGAGGTATGGCGCATGGGGGTTGAACGTCGGCGTGCGACGACCGCCACAACAACGAAGACAACGGCGAGGAGGACCACGCCGAGATACGCAATCCAGGTTGCCGTGGAAACGTCAGAGGACAGACGGAACCGCAATGAAACCGGATGGTCGCCTACTCTGCCAGCCCATAATGCTTCGTCCCCTTTTGTTCTTGGCCGAGAGCTGGAATACTAAAGTTACTCGGCCGGTGCACCGTCAAAATCGTCCCGTTGGACGACCACGGAAAACATCGTACCCTCTTCGGGTTTGCAGTGATTTTCTTCCGTTGGGATTGGGGATGCGTGTTCGTTGGGTCGTTCTGGCATTTTTAGAAGTAAAATATTACGACGCGTCGATTGGGGAAACGGTTCGAATTGAATGCAACGCGATTGAATGTCTCGCGGCGAAGAAGATCGACGGCGCTTCATCGCGACGACCAACCGGAAGACTATCGCAACGCCTCGGGACGTTTAACGAGAGAAAGAATAGAATTTCTGCGCGGCGAGGCGATGACTCGCGGGAACGGAAGCTTAATAGAACGATGACGACCGTGATTGACAGTTAACGAAGCATCTCGTATTCGAAGATTAATCGGCGATCCTCGATGAAGCGATCGGGGATGAGTTTAATCGAATGTTATTGCGAACGGCACGGCCAGTGTAATATGCCTGGTAATCGTGGCACGAAATGGCGGTGTCCAGCTAAACAGCTCTGAAGCATGGAACTCGCTGTGATTTGTGGTGCAGAAATGCATATGGGTCGGGAAAATATTTTTTCTTTTCTCTATTCCATTCGCCAAGGCGCGCAACGATCGATTTTAAGACTGGGTGGTTTTGATGAAACGCAAAGAAAATTTCGGTCGATGCTATTTTCTAATAGTCAACTTCATTTGGAGGATAACATTTTGATTAAAGGAATAGGACAGATCGTATTGAAAAATTCACTTATTAAATAACTTATTAAAAAAATAGAAAATTTGCCACGAAGGAACTGGCCAGACGAGTCGTCTCAGCCACGAGAAGCTTCGAGACCGTCGGTGCCCGATCCACGAGCCTTAAAATTTGCATCGAAACGCAAATGACCGGAACAAACAGCGGGAGAATTTGAAGGATCGACAACTTCATAGGAGCTGATCCGCGCAAGGGGCCCGGCTCATCGAGGTTCGCATAAATCTCCGGCCCTCGAGACGCATAATAGCTTGTAGATCGCCTATATCCTCTCGATTCTCGTCGAGGGGTTGAGAGGTGTCGTTCGGAGACGATATATTATAAATCGTGTGTTACATTGTGCTTAGAGGATCCTTCGTGACTGTTGACTCGCCGGTATCATTGTTGGGAGAGTAGCTTTTGTTGCTCATACGCCAGCCATTGCAAACAAACACGCAAACACGCATTCAGCCGAGGCCTGTGTACACGCTGACTCGCGCACAGGGCTCGTACGTATACGGGCGAAAGTTTCACGGTGTTTGTGGGGTGTCGCAGTTAATATAGCTGTGCGTACGGAGCGGGCAGCTGCTGTTTGACAATGCGAACCACGTCCCCGGATATAATAATATACTCGTCCCTGGTACCAAACGGGAGGGGGACACTTCATCAAAATGACTGCGACGCTGTACCGGGGTACTGTGCTCTCCTTTAATCTAACCTATACCTGGCTTCCTACCGCGTGGACGTGGCTTTCGACACACCCAGGGTGTAGAAGAGGACCCCACGACCATTCATGCGACTCCTCTACGCCACTGCGGGAACGTACCGCCGGCTAAAAACTATTATTTCTTCGTTTATGTCGAATTTTATGCTCGTGCCGTTCCTCGAAATCGTACAAAGGACCCTGCCGCGGGAGATGTCCGTTTCAATGGGAAAAGTCGTACGCGGTACGAGAACGTAGCTCGGTCCACTTTAACGACGCTGTATACATCGACAATGATTCGCGAGGGTAGGTTTTCGAATAAACGATTGGCAAAAATTGTCATCCCTCGCGCGCAAACGAATCCAGGTAAGATCTTCCATAATTCATCGACGGATCGTCGCGCAGTTCGGTAATATCGGAACGGCCGCCGTAATCGCGCGCGAGGAACCCCGATAAAAATAATTAAGCCGACCGCGAGAGATAACGCCGTCGGGAGAAACGGTAAAACCCGGTTCCTCCTCCTCCGTGGCTTTTGTTCAAGAATCACACCGTGCTGCACAGAGAGAAGCGGCAAGTACAGCACGCTCCAGGGGTATATTACGGGCACTCGAGAGGTGGTGGAATATCAGGATACACCTTTTCCAGCCATTGTGCGCCTCTGAAGGGCGTACAATGGCCGTGGAGCGAGTCCCGTATTGTGTCTACAGCTCGACGAAATAGTTCTCCGTGATCCTCTCCCTCTCTCTCCCTCTCCCATTGGCGCCCACGTTCCCTGTCGCCCCTTTCTCTCTTCTCCACTCTCGCCTTACCGCCGGCCGTTTTCATGCTGCCTCTCGTCCCTTGACTTCGGGTTAAGGAGAAAGGGGAGCTCGAAAAGCCCGAAGCATCTGCCCCGAAAGAGACTGGTAAATCCACGAAAGCCACCCGAAATCCCCCGCAATCCCCTACGAGATATACATATAATGGGGTGTAATAACTTTTTAGTCCCGTGCATTAGTGGCGCGAATTGAGCGGGCTTATTTCTCGGCCAAGTGACTCGATGGCACCGGTATCGAGCTGTCACCTTGCGTGGCTGTGCGAACGTGTTCACGGTACGCGCTGCAATAAAAGTGAAGCGAATTCGTCGAAGTAAATAGCGAAGGAACGCTGAATCGGCGGAAGCAAATATTAATTGCCCGAGGAAGAAATCGATACGATAACAATAACGGCCATCCGTTTGGAAACAGCGATTTATTTACAGAAAATCGTCTCGCGAGAAACGATTCTTGCGGCATTAAGAAACTTCCCTTCGAAACGACAGGGGCAATATTTAATCCGCAGAAATTAACCCCGATCTTCGGCAGAAGATTCAAGTCCGCCCGGGGTGGCTGGCCCCCGTGTCGTCAACGGCGTCGAGCGGAGGGGCCGAGGGGAGAACTGTCAGAGGGTGGCGTAGGAGTGGCGGCTTTACCGCCGAAATGCGATAAAGTTGGCGTAGAGGTAATTTGAGTATAAAGTTTTATTCGCAATAATTTAGCCTCGCGTAGAAACGGGGGCTGCTGGAGTATAAGAGGGTCGTAGGCGGGGGGTGGTAGAGGGTTGCAGAGGTGCTCGTCTCCCATCCCTCCCCCCTCGGGAAGCGTGCAGGAGCGCGGGTCATATATTTGATGGGATACTTGGCATAAAGTCGCGCATAAAAGTAATGCCAACATTAAAGTTTGTGGTTCCAGAGCCGTGGCACGGCTGAACCTCATACCCCGGCGTCGTGCCGAACTATTCTGCCTCCACTCTCGCAACGTCTCTACGATTTTACATTGGTCCCGGCAAAGGTAGGCGACAGGGGAGTGTCTTAAAGTATCGACGTGCCGCGTTACCAGCCGTTATGCTTCATACGACGCGATTCGCGTCTCCACGGTGTTATCTTCGATCGTTCCATCTGATACGGGGTCGTCGTTTCGGGGAAATCTCTGGTCGACGGGTCGGAAGGCAACGTTGACGTTGCTGGAACGCGACCGTTTCACGCGCCGTGCAGAGTGCCAAGGGTTTGCTGTGAAAGGTTGACTCCGCGATTCCCGTACGGGCTCGGGCGAGTTGCAATTTGCTTGGCCGATCGCGATTTAAGAGGTATCCAAAGGACCTTCACGGGCTCGGAACAAAGGGCCCGGGTAAAGTTGACTTCACGGGAACGACTGGTGGCACTTCAGGCTGGATAGTCGAGCAGTTTAGTTCAGGAGTGGCCGTTGGGGAACGATCTGATGGCGCCGGGGGAGGCATAGCTTCTTCCCACGTGGCACCCTCGACACGATCTACCCTCATAATTCTGCGCGACCTTCCACCGGGCGCCACCTCTGGCTTCTCCGAGGCGTCGTGGCCGCTGGAGCAACGGAGAACGCCGAAGGAAATCGAAGAGGGAGAGAGAACCCTCTTTGCTCGCCGCCGTTGAGGATTGGCGAGCTTCTGCCGCTCCCATCCCCCCTCGTGAATGAAAACCGCCATGTGATTTTCCAGCAGCGACAGTTTCACCCTATTTCTGGTCGTCTATGGGGCCGCAAGGACAGGACGAGGAATGGTCTATCCGAATTCTATGAGGAAATGCGTAATCGGGAACCCGCGTTCGTCGTGAAATTGAAAACAAATGGAAGAAGCAAACGCGACGAAATGGTATCGCGGCCCGTCAAATTTCTGCTTCCTCGAAAATCCCATACAAATAGAAGGAACGAATCGCAATATTGAACAACGACAAATCGAATTCCATAGAAATTCGGAAAACGCTTGCGACACTAGAAACAGATATATGTGCGTGCAACGCGCGGAAAAAGCTGAGGCAACCCGGAAAAGGGACAAAACCGGGGGATCGGACAAAAAAAACGAAAAAGCCCCGTATACACCGTGGAACAGTATACGCGTTAGGGTTTCATGACGCGCACTACCATTCCGCCGTTGCTCGATTTCCCGTGGAGCCGTAAAGGGCTGTCTGGCCAGCTTGAACGTTATTCCCAGTTTCCCCGCTTCCAATCAATATTCTCTCCTCCCGTTTCAAAAATTTCGCTCCCTTTCATTATACACGGCAGAACGATAAATCCACGCGGCCGCCGAAAGAACGGTCAAGCAACCTGCACGCTTTAGAATAAATTTCGCCGAATTGCATAAATCATTCCAGCATACGCTGGAAGAATCGCTAACGGTCGTTGATACTTATAAATGCATCGATAACGAACGAACACCGCGCCGAACCGCGATGCTAATTAGAAGATAGGAAACGGCTCGTGCACGGCCGGCTTTCAGCGAAAAGCTCCGGTTTATTCGGCCCGCGAAACGCATCGCGCCGCACCGGTTCGCACCATCTGTACGACGATAAAATCTGCACCTGTTCCGCGGACGATACAGCGTCGCGTCGTTGCGCTTATTAGATCGTCGATCCCGCTCGTTATACCGCGGAGCCGAGCCTCTGGCTACGTTTCAGGGTATCGCGGAAGCCACCATGCCCGATTTCCATCGCTCCCGGGTCGGCCGTGTCGTCCTGGCTGAATCCAAGTCGCTCGCGTTTGGGGTAAATAAATCGCGATCGTGATTGCGAGAGATGGAACTATGCTGTAAAATGTTGATAAGTATTTACTGATTCCGGCACCCCTTGTTGTCTAGTTGTTATCCCTTGGCTCGTAATTACGTAGAAAAAATTCTGCCCGCGCTTTAGCCTCGAGCGTAGAAGGAATAAAAAGAGAAACGGGCGTAACAGCGCATATCCGTGTTCAATTTTAATGGGATATAAACAGAATTATAGTTGCCTCCTGGTCGTGCAAGGGAGATCTCCCGATGGGTTATTAGCGTCGGGCGGTACAACGATTTGGGATCGTTGCTGCGCTGCGTCACCCCAGAGTCTAACCCTGATAAGGATCGTTGCTAATTGTTGCGAATTGGCGAAGGTGGCGAACGAGCCAGGGAGATCGGGCAACAGGTGTCATCTGATTGATCGCCGTAGCTCGCACCCCCACGATTACCTAGCCCGCAAACACATCCACGCGAGAAACGAACGACTTAATGTCGATCCATTACGCGCTCGCCCATTACCGTGCGAAACCGCTGTCCTATTACAGCGGGTAACCCTTCGAACGCGAGCACCAAAAAATATAATCCGCCTCGCCACGCGGTCCCAATTATTCTCGCTGCCCGCGCGACAACGACGCGGTCGCGCTCGACGAAGCGACGATTCGAGGCCGATCGCGATTTCCAGCGAGCCCTCGCGCGCGCCTACGCGAGCATCGAACAGAAAGATTTGTCGAACAGCGAGCGAAACGAACGGGCGAAATATTTGTATCGAGATGCGCGAGGCGAGTGAACTGATATATTACCAGTGTTTTCATTCGAGCAATTCTAAGACGAAATTACGACGGCAAATCGAATTTAACGAATGGCAGTCCGATGGAACGAATTTCCCAACGTTTCCTCGTCCTTTGAACCACGCTCGATTCCGTTCCCCGAGGCGACGTAGTCCAGGTTCGATTGGCGCCCCCGGCCGCCTCGCGCCGACTTCTTCCGCGAAACGGCACGCGGCGAGATTAACAACGTTACACCGTGAATATTCGCCGGGATAATTGATACCGATGTAGGAGGGCCGGCCGGCCATTGAAACCGCAACGCGCAGTATATCATGGTTAATAAGCACTCGGCGGGCAACCGGAATGGCGGCACGCTAGAGACGAAGAGGCGAACGGGAGACGAGCGGTGTAGACTTCGTTATAGCTGCCTGACGTGTACGTCTGCCGACGCTTTTGATGCGATTACGATACACGAGCGTTCCGCGAAGTCATGTAGCCATTCTGTATCGAAGGTGGTGGTGCGCGAACGAGGAACCTTCGTGGCGAACAATAGCGAACGACACGCGTTGTTTCACCGATAGTAGACGCGCACCGTGATCGTTAGCGCGGTAACGGTAGGTGCGTGGAGCCGACGGGGAAGGACCGCGAAGTGACCCGAGTAATCGTAATTAGTCATCCAGCGGGCGTGCGATGGAGGATCGGCGTCCGGTAAATTTCTTGGATGCGCGAGAAATACGTGAATCCAGAATGCTTCCCGACTAAACCGGTGAACGTTTCGTGGCGTTAAATAAAATTCGAATTAACAGAAACCTTGGCGCACTTCGACACCGAATTGTTTCATCCCGGCAAAGGTGTATTGAGCCTTTTAACACCCGACGATTCGATTCATTTAATATCGATCCCTCGTCGCAACCGACGAATGCCCCCTTCCTCGACGCAGAGCGACCAGCTTAAAACCGTAGACAGGCCAGTTCTACGACGGTTGTTCTAATGACTAAGTAACTCTGTACACCGGGGCGTTCTATTGTCCATAGAATCGTGAGGAACAAAGCGGCGGAGAAGGCGAAGCACGCGCATCAGCAACAGCAGGCGCAGCAGCAGCAAGGTCAGCAACAAGGTCAACCAGGATCAGGCGGTTCCGTGTCGGTGATAGCTCATGCACCTGCAACGGCAGCGGGTCACCCAGCGGCGACCGCTCCCAACGCTTACAGCATCAGCGGCATCCTGGGAATCCCGGCGCACCATCAGGACCCGAACGGCAACAGCATCAAGAGAAAACGCACCGACGACGGTGAGTCATTGAATTCTTCGGTGTCGATGATCCCTCGACCCGCGATCACTCTTCTTCCGCTACCATCGCGATGACTCTCCCGATCCGGAACAAATAATAATCGCTCTACGATACCAGATCGGGCATCGACGAGCAGGGAACAAGATTTCTCTGGGTCGAACAGGGAAAATACCGCGACAAGTATTTTTCATTGGAACACGGCGCGCGGCGTTTCGAGCCTCCGTTCGAAAGCGGAAAGCTTCGACGTTGTTAAATATTCGGCGGGGTAAAAAGAATTCAGGAACAACGGACGAGCTTATGTAAACGTCAGATCGGATCGCAGAAAATACGTCGCGGCTACATTTCACTCGCGATTGTTGGAACGGGTTACATAAGGTGGGCAAGAAACGAGATATCGCTTAGATCGGCGTTACAGCCGAGTAAATCGTGCCGAGTTTCGCTAGACTCCTCGAACGGGCGAACAATGGAGAAGTCGAACTGTTTCGATGATACCGCGCCGACGATGCACAGCATCGTCCCGTTCAATTTGTCAACTTCCGTTGCTTACGATACCCGTCCCTCCCAGAGAAACTTTCCTCTCCCCTAAAATTTTCGCCGACTTAATCGCGACGAAGCAAAAGGGTTTCCTTCGCGGCGAACGGTTGGGCAAATGTTTACCCTTATTGTTCGCGACGAAGTTTCGAACAGATCCCGAACCAAATTGAACGAGATCCGTCCGGCGATCTTGCCCGACCGCGTTCGAACGTTTTCCACTGTTGCATTACCGCGAGCCAACCGAGATTAGCTGCACACGTAGCCGGAGTTATCGGTCAAACGTCGCGCGCCACGCGCACCGATTCATTCTGCTGTCGTTGCGTGAATAACGCTCCCCGAAATATTCTCGACACGCGCCCTTCGACACGTGGCCCCGACGTCGCTCCAACCCGAGGAGAAGTTTCGAAGCCGCGCCGCGAACACGCACGCACCGATTCCTCGCGCGGGTTTCGCTGCTCTCTCCACGAGGTGCGAATAAGCGTTTCGAGTGGAGCGAATCGGCGCAACCCCTTTTCGTCTCGGCGTCGATAATCGAGGGACACGCGGTTAATAATCGCGTTCTCCTCGGGATAACGAACCTGGATTTCACACTCCGACGTGGAAAATAAATGACACGATACGAGAGTTACGTAGGATCTTCGAGCGAGTAAAATTCACCGAATGTCTGTCATTAATTAACAATCATTCGTGCCCCGAATGTGCGATGAACCGTCCTCCATTGAACTCCTCGAGCACAGTTACTGGCGAGCAATAAATCTCCAAACGACGATTACGATAATCGGCCCTTTTCCGAGCAAAGTAATCAAAACCCGCCTGACCCGCGATTCCCGTTTCCACCGGCAAAGAAATATCCTCCGCGATGTATCGTTCCGAGCAGTAATTCGATCGCGTCGTCAAAACCGAATACCCCCGCGTTCGTCCGCGTTCCATACAGAACGCTTCGCCTCCTTTTTCGAAAAACAGAAATCCGCGTGTCCGCGATCAAAATCCCATGAACGCGCGTCGCTCGCGCACAGTGGCGGGCGTATCGATTCGTGTACGCGTCGCGCGACCCGCTCGGCGATGGTACGCGGGTAATTCGATATAATCGGATTATGAGAGCGGCGATATGCGGTCGCGAAAGTGGTCGCGTCCGCGGCGAGAGCACTCAGTGTTTTGCGGCCGGCGAGGGTACGCGTATTAGATTATAAACTTCACAGACCACAGCGGCTTCTATCCCTCGGCAACGACACATTAGTCTCTATCCCTGTCCTCCGGGGAGATCATCGGCGCGTTTCCACGCGAGCCCGTGCCTCTTAACCGGCTGGAATTTCAACGAGGCACGCAGCGATCGTTGATGCTCTGCCACGCTCGCGCGATCTGCGGTGAACGACGGGCCGATACATTGTGCTTAGGCACAGTTTGCTGGGCAAAAAAGGCTCGGAAGCGAAAGAAACGGAGCACCGGCCGCGACATGTGGAACGGATCGGTATTCACGATTCTCTTTGTTTTTGCACGGGGCAAGGGAGGTTCGTTCGACCACAGATTTGTATTTCCATCGCGCGCGTGGCAATTTGTGGACATTCCTCGCGAGAGGAATTGGTATTTTTGAGACACAAGGAATTCGACGGTCTCGGTTTAACCGCGCGCCGTGTATAATGGTTATCGGAAGCAACGGGAGGCTTCAGGTACGTCGGTTAACGAAATGTGCGCGAGTTTTGTGCCTGGTAACAGGATATCGCATTCTACGGAGACATCGTAGGCTTGGATTCGTTGGATCCTGCTTGAAACGTTTTAACGTACGGCTTCGTCAATTAGGCGGATATATTATTCAGGCACGAGGATCTAGGTATCAAAGAGGGGCGAGACGAGTAAGCGAAGTCCTGAAATCAGTGATCGCGTATCGACAGCGTTATTTATGGGCACGACGAAGGAACTAAGACGTCCACTCGTTTCGAAGGATCCCCGGGGTTTATTACGAATTTACGAACGGCCTCTCGAGGGAAGCATTGCAATCTATCGGGGCTGTTTGTTGTCGCGTTACATCTGCGCGCTTTTGCCCCATACAGATATCCAAAAGGCCGACGTTCGTGCCCACCCTATACTCGCGGACGGTAGGGGACACAGTTACCAGGACCAGATTCACCCCAGAGTCCATTATTACCCGTGTATTGTATTGCTTAACATTGACTCAATTGCTTTCGAATAACGCGAGCTCTCTCGCGCGCGCACGCTTTTCGCCCTCACGGACATCAATCGAATTATTCGATTTACTGCTCTTTTCGAGGGGAGAAACGCTGACCTTCCTTCCGCCATAACTCAACCACTGTCAAATCTGTCGAGGACCAGTGACCGTAATTTTGCAGAAGCTACAAGAATTTGCATTAGACAGCGTAACTGGCTGTGCGCGTTGCGCCACGTGAATTTATGGGCCGGGCATCGGACGAACCTAATCTCGCGCAACCATTTTCTCCGCAATTATCGAAAAAAGAACGGTCGATAATTGATGATACCATTCACCTTTGTCCGTCGATCTTTTCCGACTATATAAATTTTTGTTCGTACGGAGTCTCTCGAACCGGGTATCCAAATATTAGTCAAATTAAAACGAACGAACAGCAGCCTACCCCCTAATACGTCGACAACCGATGCCGTACGAATACAGGAAATCGGCATACATTTTAAACAGTGGCCCGGGATAAATGCCTGCAAACTTTAATGAAATCCGAAACGACAACGTTACACGAAAACCAGCGGCGGCCGGTTGTGAAGCACAGCGGCAGAGCGAGAGAGAGAGAGAGAGAGAGAGAGCACGCGATTAACTCGGCCGATCGAATCGTAAAATTCAAGCAAGTTCATGGAAGCCCACGGTGCCGGTGTGCCGTGTTTGAAACGGGGGTTTTATAGCGGTCCAGGAACAAACCCTGCCGGTCGAATGGTCGGGACCGTCGTCCGGCCGGACAATCACAACTTGACAGGGAGGTTTAACGAGCCCTATGCTACGTACTCCACCCATCTACCCTCGGATGGTCATTTAATTATTCGAGATACCCGAACGCTGGACCATCTACCTCCCACCACCGCAGGCCTCGTCCGTTCTCCCCCGTCTCCCCCTCCGGCTGGAATCGTTGGTCAGTTTCATCCTCCTTCCACCCGTCCACCATCCCCCGTGGTTCCCACTAAAAGGGTATAGCGGTATGTTCGACCACCCCCTCGACGTCCACCCATCGATGTACCGACACTCGTCCCACGTGCTTGTTTCTATATTAAACCGACGGGATGGCCGGGAGATAATAAAGACGTATAATGGAATCGAAATTGTTTCTCTATCTATCAATGCCATACACCGTCTCTGTATGCTGGCGGTCTCGTTCAACCCGTCCAACAGATTCAATTTAGCCTCCCGCGGCAACGTTTAATTTGTGCCTCGATTCGGGGATAATACGCGACGCGTGTGCGTGCAGGTCCGACCCCCCGCGACGTCGGTGAGCCTGTGGAATCGCGTTTTGAGAGACGGCCGTTCGTCGAGGCGGCGTTATTATACAAATTGTCTCGGAGGAACGGTGAACGTTGTGTGAAACTGGTGCAAGTCGTTCGGACGAAGGGGTGGGAAAATGAATCGGTCCAAAGACAGTTCGGAATTTTGTAACACATACGTACGAACTGTTAATAGTTTAGAACATTAGGCTAGCGCTGTTTCTCGAGCGCAGACACCGCATTGCAGATGCCACTTTGATTACAGACGACAACCGAGACCTGAACGATCATCCCGAGGACGACTTAAAGAGGCAGAGGAGTAACTACAACGGTGACCAGCTCTACTCGAACGTGAGTATTAATCCGTCCGGTGTACACCGCCTCCCGGATCATTCCTGAAGGCGGTCCAACGACTAAGTCGAACCTTCCCGTCCCCGGCATTCGAACTTTGCCCCCCAAACGTCCGGCTTCTGTTGCAGCTGTGGTCGAGTAAATGGAGCATCAAGGACGAGCACAAGCTCCTCAGCGAGCTCGGCGGCGGCGGAGGCGGCGGTGGCGCAAGCGGCGGCAACACAAACGGCGCTGGAAACGGCGGAAGCGGCGGCGGCGGTGGCGGCGGTGCAGGCGGAGGTGGCGGCGGCGGAGGTTACTACGAACACGGAGGATTCCCCGGGAACGCGATTGCCACCTCCGCCGAGCTGTACGACTCCCTGGGCACCATCAGCACGATGACGCAAGCGCAAACGCCCCATCTCTACACCCCGCCCATAGGGGGCACCATAGGTGAGCGATCCTTTCGTTCTTTCTCTCTCTAATTCACCCTCCAGCGCACCCTTCTCTCTGTCAACCACCCTTCCCCCCTCCCTCCCTCCTCCTCCTCCTCCTCCTCCTTCGCACAAAATCCCGGACAGTGTGTGCACCACAACCTCTTGTACACAGCGTACCCCCTATCCAACTCTACCCAGCAAACCACCATCGTCTCCCTTCCTTCGTCGTCTGCCCGAACCTGCCTCTCCTCCTTTCTACGAATATTCCTTCTCTCCATTTGCTCACCTCTTCCAACAGCCTCCACCCTGTACACATCCCTGTACGCTTATTATTGCGGCTTACGTCTTGCTTTGCATACCCATATCGGCTAAATACATGGCTTTAATAATGCATGAGCTGTGCTGAACAGCGGCTACGGTGCTAAGGAAGAGGTGGCGGAACTTGGTGGTCTCCCTCTCTCTCTCTCTCTCTCTCTCTCTCTCTCTCTCTCTCTCTCTCTCTCTCTATGTCTATCTATCTATCTATCTATCTATCTCTCTGTCTCTATCTCGGTACATGTTATCGTTTTAGGGTGCATCTCACTGGGTATCTCCTACACTCACTGTTCACCTAATCTTCGTGCCTTTCGAACACTTCTCGAACCATTCTCGCTTCAGACTCTCGCGCGCAGGCAAACACGGTCTGGCGACGGTTGATTCTCCCCTGTAGTTACGCGAGCCGATCCATTACACTGGTGCGAAAATTGTGTGTCAGAAGTGTGGAATAAAATCTTCGCGAACGAGCGCGCTTGCATCCACTTGCACTGGATCTTGCGATTGAACGAAGATCTCTTTTGGGCATTAATATCTTTTGATTTTCTTTAAAAAATAGAGCCCGATTTATCGGACAGTTTGTTCCACGCTTCTGACCAAATTCTGCCGACAGAATCATCCCCCGCCCCGTCGTTTGTACCGCTTCGTACAATCGCTGGTGATACTTCGGGTCTGCACACTCTTAACTACACGTTCGTCTAGTCTCGCTTCTTTTCTCGTTTTCCTTGAGCCGTTTAAAGGCGTTCGATCAACGGCGGAGCGTACAGCTGGGAACGCTATTGAAAAGCAACCATCGTACGTACTACACGCGCGTACACACACGGACGAACACACGAGCATGCATGTATATATATATATTGTATATACGTATAAACAGTCGACGTACTCGCATACAGAGCCGCGAAACGAACGAACTTTCTCCGGGTGGCACGTGTTGCGAGCAACTCGGTCACGCCGCGGAATTCTTCCGGTCGGTGCTTTTCGGAATGGACGAAGCGAGCCGTGTAACGGCTGCATCATCTCATGAAATTCAATCGGGGATCTTCGAGTACCGATCGAAGAATTTTTGAAGGACGACGCGACGACGGCCAAGTCGGTTGCACGGCTTGCTGGTCCCCGCCGTTAATATGTACGAGCCGAAACCATTCGATAAAACGAGACTCTTGGTCCGGAGTTCGCGCGAGGACCACCGCGAGCAACCATTCGAGAGCGTGTCTGGAGGGCGTGACGACGATTAATCTGAAACTCGTTCAGAAATCTCGTTCTGAATCTCGTTTGACGATAATTCGCGCGGAGGTGCGGAGGTGACGCGTAAAAGGATGCTTTCGTGGTGTCGCGTGTCGCGCTACGTTCCGCCTTGATCGATTCGCAGTGTTGTCGAGAGAAAAAACAAATCGCAATAACGGAAAAATGGGGATCCCTTAATAGCAGGTGGTACTTTGACGCCGCTCGCGCCACTGACGATGCAAGAACTAAAATTGAGCCAAACATTGGACGGGGCTAACATGTCTCCTTACCACACCACCGGTGAGTTCGCCACCTCTTTAGTTCACTTACGGTCATACCTGATCACACGCCGCGTGCGCCAAAGGCGTGTACGATTTGAGTACTCGCGTCTCTTAACTGATACGTCGATGCTGTTATATATATATATTTTTTATTTTTATTTTTGTTTTTGTTCGAGTGTACCACGGAAACGTGAACACCGATACGAATTTTACTTAAAAGCATTCAGCCTTCCCGACGATCCTATTCCGTAATCCTAAATCGAACTTCCATTCCGACGGACAACGTCACGGGAAAGTCGATCCTCGATGTCCAGAGCATAATTACACCCATTCTCCCCCGTCGAGAAATCGCGATGCGAGACAATCGCGGTCGCTCTCCGCAAGAAAGCGTCCGCACCGCGTGCAATGGCATATTTTTCTTTTACCGTTGCGAGTTTCCGTACGATTCGTCGTGCCCACCCTGTCCATTCCTCATCCCCTCCCCCAGTTCGTCCCGGCGTACCGTTCAGAGACAATTTAATTAAGCTTTAGACGTAAGGCGCTGATCGTTAGCTAGTGCTTGACTCGAATGTCGTGTTGTGTTGTGCATGGCCATAGCAGAGAGCAGTACCGTCGCAGTTTCGTATGTCGGGGTGGGGGCCGGTGGGGGCGAGCAGAGTCCCCCGATTTCGTTGCAGAACGAGACAAACGCCACCCCCGCGGCCCCCAACACCCCCGGAGGGGATCCCGGGCTGACGGTCTTGCAGCCGCCAGTTTCTCAGCCCCAGGTAGCATCTGCGATACCGCCGTACTCCACGATGCTCCCCAGTTTCGGACACTACGCCACCGGTGAGTACAGAACACAAACAGCCTCGCGGCTGTCCTTTATCGGCGAATAAAAAGAAACGAACCCCGTGACCAGCTGGGAAAGCGTAGTTCACGCTGAGGGTAAGTCAGAGCGCTGTAGGGGTGGCTCCGACTTACCCAGCTTCGCTGTTCGGGCCAGAAACGTCGCGCTTGATAAACGGCGAACCGTTGCCAGCATAAGCTAACACGCCGTTACGGCGTTTGTCTTTTATCGGTTGACTGTGGAGACGCGGATGGAAAGTTGGAGATTTGTCATTTTTGTTTTGTTCTTTTTTTTTTCTCCATAACGTTGTGATCAATGTTCGAGAAATGGAATAGGGCAATGAGTGTGCGCATTTTGTTCGTTCGATTGTCAAGGAGGTTCAGAATGACCGGCTAACGTGTACGTTGTTTTCCATTTGTTTAGGTGGCGGTGATTACGCGTACAGTGCGGCGTACTCTCAGTACTCGAGCGCACCGTACAGCGGCTACGGTTATGGAGCAGCGACAAGCGGGTTGCTCAGTAAGTAAACAGTGAGTATGAGTACCGATTAGATTAGGGTCAACGAAATGCCAAAGTACTAACTTATTGATAGGCCAATCCTATCGGCATCGACGGCGACAGAGGTGCGCGCGATCGCGCGATCGTGTGCACATTGCGTGCGTTACGAAAAGTAACAAAAAGTCTGGCACAATCGGACCTGAACTTTCTAAAACTGAAGAAACCCGACGCTCTTTTATTACGCCCGCGAGAGATATCGCGAATAAGATCGTGCCGTAGAAAAACCCGCGGAATCGTGGACAGGCCGGTTTGAAACCTCGCCACCAGTAAATGCTCGCCTTTCATAACAGACGATTGCGGGTACTTCGTAGATCGCGATACCTCCTGGTGAAATGCACGCGGGCCAAGTATGCATATTCGTTGTACAAGAATAGAAGGAATAATAAAGAATTTTTTTCTTTTTTTTTCTTTTATCGGACACGCGATATACGTTCCCTGTTCGTTCCTTGGGCGTGACGTAACTCGCGTAGAATTGAAGTTTCAGCAGTTCGACTTTTCCCCTTTCTACGCCGTTCGTTGCGCAACGAGTCGCGGTCAAACGCGAACCGAAATGGCCACCGCGTTTGAAAAGGAGGAGATCTCGCTCGTACCGTAGGGTTCACCTCTTCGTCCAAAACGAATCGGTCGTTGCGTCAACTTTGGACGAAGATCAACATTCGAATAACGTAGCACGACGAACGATATCGTTCCTGGCGTATCGGATATTATATTCTGTCCCTCTTCCGCAGACTCCACGTACTACTATTGCAACGGGGACACGCTGGCGTCTTCCCATAACAATTCGCAACAGGGTGGCGTGTGCAACAACGGCGGCCCGGAGAGCAGCACAGACGTGGCCAGTCGTTCGCCTTTGGCTGCAACCAGGGCAAGCAGCGGCGCGAGTGCGGCTTCGCCGACCGGAAGTGCGTGCACCAAGCCGGATCACGCAACCACGCCGACGGATCTTTATCTGGCCTGATTAATCCATGGTACAGGAGACCGATCCCGGGCAAGAGTGTCTTTGTGGAGTGGGAACAGCGACCAACGAGCTCGGACGCCATATCAAACGAAACCACACTGAAATTAAGCAATGATCTCTTTTACTTAATCGGTCCGAGGATGAATTGAAACGACGATGGGGGGAAAAAAAAACGCGACGGACGTCGTTCACGTGCACGTCGATGCGACGCGGCATTCTCGACTATTCTCGCATCGATCGATGCTAATCGCGAGAGAGATAGAGACTTTTCTTCAAATTTAACAAAGCTTAACACGCCCGATGGCTGAGCCATCGGGAATCGTCTGTACCGTGACGCACAGTGGTGTGAAACGAACGGGTTAATCGAACTACGTTAACACTCGCGTGTATCGCTTAGCGAGGGTTAACCCGGCGCGTGTATTTGCGGCCGCGGGCAGACCGAACGAGTTCGCTGTTCCTTCTGCACGGGGTGCAGCTTCGCCGATATCGACGATCTTGCTTGCGATTATCAAATCATACAGACGGCGACGACTTGACGAGTGTCTGGTCCAGCGACACTAACTAAAAAGGACGACGCTGCCGGGTCGTGCGGTCGTAATAGAAGTTATAACCCGCGACCGTTGCCGACAGTGTCGGTACTCAAGTAGAGAGTGCGCATAATCGTAGGTAGTTTAATTTAACGATCCTCAAGTTAGCATAATTTCTACACAATTCCCGCGACCGGTCGTCCCTCCAAATGTGCCCGTGCATTTTCTGCGAGGGTTGCCGCGCGTCGTCCAGTGGATCGCGGGTAACGTGAATGTAGTTGGGCACATTTGTTATCGACGGCGTTAGAACGTGTACATATATATAAAGTGAAGAAAAAAAAAAAGATATATATATATATAGCTATAGGTATTAATCGTGTAAATCGGAATCAACTGCCCCGCATGGCACGTTCTTTCTCCTAAATAAGCACGACGACCCTCCCCCCCCAAAAAACCCCACCCGCCCCCGTCCTCCCCAAAAACTTCCCTACGACAAAACGATACAAGTATATATAGTAGATATAATGGATAAGTTTATTGAGATTTTTAAATCAGGAATCGACGTAACGATCATTACTGTTAAGGATATTATATATATTTTTTGTAGAAACCAAAGACCACAGACAGATTGATTGCCGAAATGAGAATTGCGCGCGTCGCGTAGCTACGGCAATGGCAGAGTTTTTAATGCGCGGTTCTTCGAAGCGACTTTTAAGATGCGACCGAATTGCGAATTTGCGAGCGACGTACAGGATCGACTTAGGCGTGCAAAACAATGGGGGAGGGAGAGGGGAAATGATTGCAAATTGCAAAATCGGGAAAGCGTGAAAGGCGAAACGAAGTCGAGACTCGGGCGTTCATCGTCGTCGCGGTAATATTCTCGGCGAAGGCAGCGCCGCGAGAATACGGATTACAAAATGACGAAGTTACCTACGAACGAAACTGCCATCGTTCACCGATCATGAATCGCTCGCGGACTTTTGCGAGCACGTAACGAACTTCTTCCCGCGGCCGGTGATCTTTTGTTTCATATTTTTTTTTTTTTATTTTTTACGTTCTTCGTTCCCCCCTTCGAACGAAACAACCGGCGCTCACCTGACGGTCGACCGATCGCGCTTATCCCCGCGTTACGTTCAACGCCTTCGTCCATTCTCGCGGGCCGCTACCGCGGAAGTCGAAGTAGCTTCCGGCATCGCGTCGAGCGGAACGTTTCGCTAGAAAAAGAAAAAAAAGAAGGAAAAGAAAAATGAAAAGAGGAAGAAAAGGAAAAAGGAAAAAAGGCTTACGCGAAACCGTAATTAACGTCCGGTGGTCACGGCGATTTTAATGAGAAACTACGTGCTCGCAACTTCTTAATGATTAACGGGCGAGAATGTTAATTTTGTAACCTTAATAAGGAAATTTACGCGCGCGTGTCCGACGCATTTGAATTCGACGATAGAGATATACGCGTCGGGCATGCGCCTCACCTTGGAAAGCACGGCGCGTGCCGGCGGTGTTAATTTAAAACTTCTAATTTTTTTTTTTTAATATATTTATTTATTGCTCTATTTTCGTATTTCTCCCTCTTTAATTTAACGATTGTAACGTGCACAGTTCATCCGTCTAGGAAAAATAATTATACGCTCTCTTTCTATTATATTTAATGGGAGACGCGACCAGTGCAATGAACATGTCAAAAATCATTTTAATGAATTATTCGAATAAATATGCGCCTCGCGTAGAGGGGGATTATCGCGTCCTGCTTGAGAAATTCACCGTGAAATGGATTTCCCAGCAGAGATTCATTCGTAGCACAGTTATCTGATAATTATCGAATTACATTTCCGAGCACCTTACGCGCGAACGATAAGAGCTCGATAAACCTCGAAACTTCTTGTTATATTTATTTCTATTCTCACGATTCTTCTTTTTAAACTGCATTTTATTATAATATATTTATTCAGGCCTTCAGTAAACGACTCGTACGGTCTTTCGCCTTTCCATCGTTATCGTTTTTTTATTCATGTACTATTATTATTCTTAATTCTATTAATATTATTATCATTATCATTACTACTATGGTATTATTATTGTCATTATTATTATTATTATTATTTCTATTTTTATTATTATTATTATTATTATTATGTGTGTATGAAACAGAGATCGTACTATAACGACCCAAGAAGGTCGATCCAATGCGTGCTCGCAACGATTCCGACCGCTCATCGATCCGAGCGTCAGACGAAAGACATTAGAATTTCTTATTCGACACGGTCTCTATCCGCCGATCGTTCAAAATTCTCACCTGGGATTTCAAAAGAATACTTCATCCCTTCCTGCTAATTGCGTTTTTCACGTGTTCGGCTCGTCGACACGATTATGTTCGTCGCAAGGAAAAAGAATCTACAGCCGCGATCTCTCATTGCTTAACAATTGTTATTTATAAATTGTCGTTTCGTAGCGTTGGGTGTCCAAAATCGTGTGCAGAAAGAATAGAAAATAGTAGATATATGGAAAGCACCATGTGAGGAGAGAGGAGGGAAAGTAAAGAAAGATAAGCGAATGACGGTCCTGTTGGCATTTCCAAGCTGCAAATTCGAATGTCCACGATGTTTGACTCGCAATACATAAACGTCGAGGAGAGAGAGTTTTCTTTCGTTTAGCCTCGTTTCACGTCGTGCGTTCTAAAATAGAGATACTTGACCGGAAATGTATGTACATCGTCGGGGGTGAAGATCGGCGATACGCAGTCCATCCGCTGTTCCATGCGATTTTGTAATAATTGTCGGGATTGTAATTGACTAATGCGTACTTCACATTGTTACTATATTACTATTATCATAACGATGACGATTATAAATTCTTCTTTTTATTATTACTATCTTTTATTCTATCTTTCTGCTATTATCGCTACTTCTTTTCCTCCATTATTCTCACGATGATTATTATTATTATTATTATAATTATTACTATATTATTATCATCATTATTATTACACTATTATTTAATGCCTTTATTATTTATTAATTAGTAACGAAGACCTATGTGTAATAAGTTTTGCCAAAGAAAACCGTTGAACAAAAGAGAAAGGATGGGAGAGAGAGTGAGCAATATCGCGGTAATGTTACGAGCTTTCATAGGGTGAAAGCGTGTTAGAAATGAAATAAGAGGAATGCACACGATATAGTATTGTCGAGAGTCGTAAGTAGACAAAAAAACGACAGAGAAAAAAATCACTGTTCGCGCAGCATTCAAACGAAGGGGTTGAATCCCCTATCAGTCGAGAATATACATATTGTGAAATGGAGAATTCGGCTTGGATGCTGCGCCTCGCGGATTTTTCATCTGAATAACAAACAGTTCTGTTTCCTGTCTTTTTATTTATTTTTTTTTTTCGTTTTCCTTTTTCGTTCCACTGTCATTTCGTCCCGTGTGATATTCTTGTTCCGTGCGCCGCTCTTGCCGAGTCTCGCTGTTAATACTTGCAAACAAAACTCTGTACATCCTTTTTAAATAAATATGAGGTTTATATGAAGTTCGTTTAATGTTATTTCCCAAAGCATTTCCACCCTGTTTTCTATCATGTTTCATTTCATATATCCAGTTGCCCGTAATAATTAATTGAATTGTTTAATTGTTTCGAGATTAGAACAAACCGCGGACCCGTGAAATATTTTTGGCCAGCTTCTAAACTAAGATATTTGCATCTATGCAGGTTAATGTTTCATTTCTTTGCTCAAGAAACCTACACACACTTATTCGGCCTTTCGGACGAAAATGCACTTTGGGTCGCTTCAATTATCTCGGCTTCTAGGAGCGGTACATTAATGATCGAACGCTTAAAATAAAGGTAAAGGATGCTGCTACACGACAATAAACGTTTTATACTTATAATAGGTGTAAACACGATTCCATGTGCAGTTCATTTCTTATAAACAATTAAACAATTACAATTGTTATTACGTTCAACTGGACATAGTTACAGCAGCGGGGTATTTTTTATCGTGTAGCTTATTCGTTTCCCTTTCATTTGACATCCCATTTATTAAAAAACAACCACCAGGAGCCGAGATAACAATTTTTAAACTTGTGTCGGTAACGATGTCGATAACCGGGCATGTGGCGCCATCTCGCGTTTGCGGCCTTTTTCGCAGTTTTCCGCACCGCCAAAACCGAATTCCTGGTTTACATCGTTTATTTAAACTAATCCGTTTTTCTCGGCTTCTACTGCGTATTTTTTAACCGGACTTGTCTTAAATTAAAGACACCGACCATAGCTACATCCTCCAGTGGTTGCAACAATATGGCATGAGTGGTTCAAATGTTATAAACAATTGAAAAATCAGCGAAAATGCACTTCAGGTCGTTTCAATTATCTCGGCTCCTAGATGTGGTACATTCATGATCGAGTGCTTAAAATGCAGGTAAAGGATGCTGCTACACAACAATAAACGTTTTATTAATGCCACTTGCACGATTCAATTTTTATAAACAATTAAAATATTGATTCGAAATTTACACAACTATACCTGGGTTTATTCTAAGCTGGAAACAGATTATTTGTTGGGATCGAGAGCTTCAATTTCAGACGTCGTTGATTAAAATCGGCCCGGTAGAACGCGAGATAGTTGAATTTGTTTAAAGAAATTATAAACAAATGAGTTTATATAGACTCACAGGCCAGCTACGTCAATGACCAGAAGACATAAATTAAAGCTAAATGTATCAGCTATTATTCCCAATAGATGTAAACACTATTCCATGTGCAGTTCATTTGTTATAAACAATTAAACAATTAAAATTGTTATTACGTTTAACTGGATATAGTTGCAGCAGCGGAGTAGTTTTTTACATGTAACTTATTCGTTTCCCTTTCATTTGACATGCCATTTATTAAAAAACAAAAATCAGGAGCCGAGATAACAATTTTTTAAACTTTTGTCGGTAACGATGTCGATAACCGGGCATGTGGCGCCATCTCGCGTTTGCGGCCTTTTTCGTAGTTTTCCGCACCGCCAAAACCGAATTCCTGGATTACATCGTTTATTTAAACAAATCCGTCTTTCTCGGCTTCTACTGCGTATTTTTTAACCGGACTTGGCTTAAATTAAAGCCAACGGCCATAGCTACATCCTCCAGTAGTTGCAACAATATGGCATAAATGGTTCCAAAGTTATAAACAATTGAAAAACCAACGCAAATGCACCTCGGGTCGTTTCAATTATCTCGGCTTCTAAAAGCGCTGCATTAATGATCGAGTGCTTAAAATGAAGCTAAAGGATGCTGCTACACAGTAATAAACGATTTATGAATTCTACATGCGCGATTTATTTTTTATCATTAACGTATCGCTTATAGAAGCCGAGATAATTAAAACGACCCGAGGTGCATTTTCGTCGTTTCTTCAATTGTTTATAACTTTGGAACCACTTATGCCATATTGTTGCAACTACTGGAGGGTGTAGCTATGGTCGGTGGCTTTAATTTAAGACAAGTTCGGTTAAAAAATACGCAGTAGAAGCCGAGAAAAACGGATTTGTTTAAATAAACGATGTAATCCACGAATTCGATTTAGGCGGTGCGGAAAACTGCGAAAAAGGCCGCAAACGCGAGATGGCGCCACTTGTGCCGTTTTCGGCATATCGATACCAAGGAAATTTTAAAAGATTATTTTCTCGGCTCCTGCTGGGCCGATTGAAATCAACCACATCTCAAAAGAAAGGGAATCGAATAAGCTACGCTATAAAAAATACTCCGCTGCTGTAACTATATCCAGTTGAACGTAATAACAATTTTAATTGTTTAATTGTTTATAACAAATGAACTGCACATGGAATCATGTTCGCTCCTATTGGAGATAGTACCTCGTGCCGCTAGCTTTAATTTATATCGTCTGAACATTGACGTATCTCGCCGGGAAGTAGAAATAATCGCATTTGTTTATAATTTCTTTAAACAAATTTAATTATCTCGCGTTCTACCGGGCCGAATTTGATCAACGACATCTCAGATTGAAGCTCTTAATTCAAGGAACAATCTCCTTATAGTTTAGAATAACCTTCGTGTATACTTGCTGTGTAAATTTGCCAGACCTATACGTAAATTGTTTATAAAAAGGATATCGCGCTAGTCTCATTCAAAAATTGTTTATTGTCATGTAGCAGCACCCTTTACCTTCAGTTGAAGCACTCGATAATGAATGTAGAACTTCTTGAAGCCAAGGCAATAGAAACAACCCGATGTACATTTTCGCCGATTTTTCAATTAGAGTACTCATTATGAATTTTATACTTCGGCTCCCAGTAGTTATTTTTTAATCTATGAGGTGTCAAACGAAAAGGAAAGACATGAGAAGGCGACACATTTAAATAATTATTCGGGGCAACTGTATTGTCGCGCACAAAAGGAGGTGCATTGGATCTAAAAGGAATGCAGAGAATTCCCAAGTTGCAGTCTTAGATAATTTATTGTACTAAGAACTAACAAAATTGTAGCTATATGATCCCCAAGCTGTATTAACTTGATTTTATAAATAAAAATGCAAATAGACCAATTGTTTGAGCTTGACGGAAAAGTAGTCTCGCATAATGAGAATAAGTAAGATAGCTACGAAAGGTACGCATTGCTCCCGTCCCCAACGCTACTTCGGTAAATAATAGTTTGTCAACTGAACACTGTTCGTCAGTTTGACCAGGGGATGTTCAAATCACTGGCGGATTTTTGAGTCGCTGCAGCAGTCACGTTGGGCTAAGAAAGTCCATAAGGTGATTTGTCTATTCCTATATCTGGTTCGTCGTACAACCCTCATGTGCTTGAAGGGTCATAGAACTGCAAGCGTAGAGGCAGATTTCTTCCTTATTTAACACCGCGCATGCAGACGTACAGGTTGTTTTCAAACTGGCATAATTAAATTTTTATTGGACTCCGTAATTAGTAGAACGGCACATTATGCAATATACAATCTCGTATAAAATTAGTTATCTTAAATATTTTGTAACTGGCAACTCGAAGCCCTTACGAAAATACTCGACTTGATACGTCCACACTTAGGCAACCTAGATATCTACCGTAAATTAAGTTTAATTCGTATACTACAGGTAACGCAATGTAATTAATAATAGGTAATGTGTCGCCATTAGGCCCCCGAACATTTCACTTTTTGTAAACGTAACTCTCTGTCCCACCTCGACCGAAGCCTGAAATACGCAAAAATCAATATTACTCCAAAGTAACGCAGTGCTCCTGGTGATATCGAAAGAACGTGAATTCATTGCTCACCTCCAGGACCATACATAGTCGAGTAACACGGGCGATTGCAATACGGTTTACCCTCGTGCTCCGAATGGCTACCGGGTGTTAGAGTTTTGTTGCACTTTTCGCATCGCAAACAGGAACGATGCCAGTCTTTCCCCAACGAGGTCTTCCTTTCGGCTGCAACAAGCAAATTGTGCTCGAATGATATCTGCCGAATTTCACATTCACGTTACGTACTACAGAAATAAACTGTTTACTTTCGATTTCGCACACTGATTCACGGGATGAAATGGAAATGACAAAATTAATACGGTCGATCAGGCCTGTTCGCGTGGCCTCAATCCCCTTACCTAAAGCCATATACGGCTGCAGTCTCGATGAAGAAACCTGAAAAACTTCTATCAACTAATGTCTTACAGGGAAAGGACCCTGCTAATTACCCCCTTGCGGCGGTAATAAGGCGGTGATAAGATGACAAATGGTCAATAAAAATGTAACAAAGAGAGATCTATGTGCCCGCGTTTCGATCGTAACATAGAAATGTTCACTGCCAACGCGACCCACTGCTACCGATACGGTAGGCACGACACAGCATCGTGGTTCTAACGTTCGTGACCCAAATTTTCACTGAATCCACGGTATCAGTTCGATGCGCGACTTCTACGGTAACGAAATCGAAACAATACACCTATGCACCGCCGTTAATTTCGACTCGATCGCAACAACGTTTCAAACCATCCCCGAAACAGGTGAAAATCGTTGAAAATATCGCGCGAGCCGAAGCACAATCCGAACCATCCAGCGACAAGGTAACTTCCGTAAGACAATTCCCAGATCGCCTTACTCGTTGCGCCCCATCGAATAAATCGATATCCGCTATGAATAGGAAAAACCATCGCGAGGCGAAAGCTGGTCTCGGGAACGGCTGAATCGATCGACACGCACAATGTCGCCGCGCTGTACGCTGTCTAAAATCCTCTGTGCAACCTGCTCCTTTCCGCCGCGATTAAAATACAGTGGCGGTTCCCAAGCGGGACCGACGACGACGACGTCGCAGACAGCCGCCGCCCGCTCCATTAGCAATTTCGTAATTATAAAATTCAATGGCCGATTCCCGGTAGGCGTAATCGGCGCGCTCATTCAGCGGAGGCGCGAACGCGAGGCGCCCTGCGGACCTGCCCCGCTCACAAAGCTTCCCCGTCCTTACAAAATATCCGCGCGCCGGCTGCATTCTGCGTTCGGCGAATTCCCACGTGCGGGCTGGCACGCACGATTCGCGTCACGGGGTTCTGGCGTCGCGCGAGAAAAAGGTGTCGCGAAAGGGTTCGAGGCGTCGGGGCGTACCGGGGGCACGCGGCTTTTGTCGCGGCTCGTCGCGCTGGATGGAAGTTTGATTAATCGGGAGGCGCGATCCCGCGGGCGTGGAAAAGAAAAGGAGGCCGCTTCAGCGCCCGGTCGCTGGAATAGAATGATATCGAGCGGCGCGATTTTCTTCCACGGTAATTGCTCGGGGTAACCTGGGTGCTGCTGGACGCGAAGCGGAATACGTCGGTTGATCGTCGTCGTCGTCGTCGTCGTCGGCAGGATACCCTGTCGCGCGGGCCGTCCTTTCGCCCAGCAGACCTGCGGTTTCTCTTGCCGATAATCCCGAGTAATAGAGAATAATCTCCGGTATTTTTAACAGGCCGCGCGAGCGAAACTCTCCGCAGCCCGTGCTCGACACCGGCGTGCACGGTTCGGTCTCGTTCGACAAAAGGCAGCGGAATCAGAGGAGCGAGTGTAGCCTTTTTTTCCTTGGATGCGTCGCGGTGCGTCATGCCATTACGACATATCAAACCTCCCGGGGAAGACAAAAAAGCCACGGACCGGTGGCGGCCCGGTGGTTGGCATTCAAACGTTCCTCCGCGTCTAAGGAGGAGCACAAAGGACGCTGGTGCCAGCGAGGGGAATTGGAAAATGACGAGGAGCGCGGAGACACAACCGTGCAGAGGGGTCTAAAGGGGTCGACGTCGGGAAGCACGCGGGACCGAGGGGCGGTCGGAGGGGCCGCGGGGGTAGGATGTACAGAGGCAGGATAGAGAAAAGGAGCGTCGCGAGGTGAGAAAGGGGCGAAAGAGCGAGAGTTGAAGAAGGAGGGAGGAAGAAACGGGGGAACGGGCAGGTCCGCGGGCAGAATGGTTGCGCGCGGATGATGGAAAGAGAGGCCGTGGTGCAAGAGGGGCACGCATAAAGGGCCATTAGTTAATTAACTCCTAATTATCTGGCGGCGGAGAAGCGAGTGCATAATCGTCAAGCATTGCTGCTGTGCAGTGGTAGCGCGAAAAGGCAGACAGTGGTGTGCACGGATCGTTGCGCCCGGGTGCCAAACAATCGGCGGCCGCTGATTGCATAGGCCTGGAACATCATCCCCCGCTGCCTTTTCCCTGCTTCACTCGCTTTTCTTCTTTTTCTTTATTTCCTCGGCAGACCATTCTTCAACCCCCCCGCGGCCACCGCCACCACCGACGCCACCGCCACCACCACCCTCCCTTCGCCCCAACGCCACTCGTCTTGCCGTCTTTCAAACTGCCGATCCGCGGCCACCCTACCCCCACTCGGGAAGGGCCGTGAAAAAAAGTTTTTCCCGTCGTACCTACACCCCCCTGCTGCTTGCGTAAACGAGCGGGCGGAAGGAAAGGGGGAGGTGGATCTGGCCGTTCCTTCTTTTCTTCCTTGTCCCTTCGATCGTTTCTCCCTCGGAGAGTTTGTGGCTCGCCACACCGCGACCCGGCTATTCTTCGGCAAACCTGTTTCCTCTCTGTTCTTCTTATTATTACCCTGTACTCCCTGCCGCACCGTTGGCGCAGCGTCTCGTTGTCGCTGTTGTGAACGGTGGACACTTTATTGTCGGGGCTCTCGATGCAGCGTGACTCGGTTTCCCCGTTCGTTTCTTTTCTTCCTCCCGGCGATGTTGCGTTCGGTCGTCGCGGGCGAGCGTTTCCAAGTTTTTGTTCGACTAGGAGGCTTATTACGATGGATCGCGGTGCATCTTTTTTCAACCTGACACTCCGCTGAGACCGAGATTAACGAGGAATCGTTGTACTATACTAGGTCATGTCATAAATAACGGTGTCCCTTATCTAATATTAAACGGACTGTGTTTTATTTAGGCCGATGCGTTCGCACGATGTTTCTCGCGTGCCTTGGAAATAGCGTGCTCTGTACGTTCAAATAGATGCTTTTCAAGTCGAATTGAAGGAATCGGAAATTAAATGCCGACGAGGACCATTTGTAATGGCATCCGTGTAATACTGCTTCTTTCACGCACACTAAATATTAATTTGAAAGGTCGTTCCACGAGTAATTCGTGGAATCGCGAAATCCATCCCGACCACCTTTTATCTAACAGTCAATCAGAGTTCCAGGAACGTTCGTGTCTCCGCGAGATGGTAATAAAATCCTACGAGACCGCTAAAGTGTCAAATACCCGAAGCTCGTCCAGTAGCGAATCTCATTAAACATTTCTTAAAAAAAGAAAAAATTCGAGGCGGGCAACGCGAAGAGGAGCCAAGTTGCCTGCTTGTCAAATGCCACGAAATCATTTCAATGCCCGTTTCAAAGCTGTTGCTCTTGGTTTATCAAAGGATCGTGGTACACTCCTACGTCCGCATCAAATAGCTTCTCCACCTTTGCGGCGCACGTAACCGTAGAATGCTAGGTGGAAACAAAGAAAACGCGTGTAGAAAGCCTTCGACGCGTGCGAGCTTTTCGGTCTCGGAGCACACGCGGTTCGCGAAGACGAGAAAGAAGACGAGCCCAGCTTCAAAACTTCCTTCGCCCAGCGAGGATAGCCAAGAAACAGCGTGTCGATTAATTGAGTTCGAAGAATCGCGGTCCGAAAGCTTCGAGCTTTTCCCGCAGCGGGAGAAATAACACGCGACTCGTTTCGGAGATTCTCTTTCGCTCCTCGCAAACGCCATTCCTTCAGACGTCGCATGATTAACCGAAAGCACTATGCAACGTCTCGTTTAATTGCAAGATCGAAACGAAATCTGCACGCGATCTGTTCCGCCGCCGGGACAAAAGTGCCGGAACTCGAGCGACATAATTTATCGCGTACCGAGAACCACCGTGCAGGAAGCCCCGAAATAATATCCCCCGTTGAAAACACACCGCCACCGTTCCCAGAGTCTGACCCGTACCGCCGCGAACCGCACGCCATACGTCGATCTAGAAACGTTCGCCTAATCAGCCCCGAGGATCCAACGGCATCCAAAACTCAAGCCCCGCCGCGGTCCCCGAAGCAGGTACTAATTAAAGAGCTGCAGGGTGGGTTCACCTTTCACGCGGCCGCTAAACGGTAGCGCGCTAACCCCGGGGTGCTGCGGTGACAGCTTAAAAAGAAGAAACGAAAGAAAGGAGAAAAAAAAGTAACCGGCTCGCGGAGTTCAGAGGCCAATGACCCTCTACGCGGGCTTTGAAAGTTTCGCCGCGATACAAGGAAAATAGTGTCGTCCCTCTAATTCGCCCGTTGCCACGGCATCCATTCCACGGTCGCCCACGTGGACCGATCTGAAAGCCCATATACGTAGCCGTCGGCGGCGACGGCGGCGGCAGCGGCGGGCTACGTGTATTCAGAAAAATCCGCTTTCAGCGCTAATAGTGCTTTAACGGGTCGTCTAAAAGGCCGCTCGAAAGAGGAAGCGAGCAATTAAAAGCGAACCACTCTGAATACGATGGCTCGGAACGCCCGAAGGGAACACACGGGACCGGTGCGCATCGTTCTCCGGCAAGCTCTGCCGCCGTTCGTGTGTAAGTTCGTGCGTCCCGGGGGTAGCGCGGCCAACGATTGGCCGTCGATAACGTTATCGGCCACGATTCCGACGCGTAGACGTTCCGAGACCCTCGCGAGGAACGAGCGCGATAAACGAAGGAATCGGGCAACCCGAGGTCGGGCGAATTATTGTCGCGACAATCGTGCCGTTGCTGCCGGACGTCGCGACGCGTCGTCGACGGCGCTTCGCGTTGGAAAATTCATTGCCTGTGTTTTCCTCTACGTTCGGATGGGAGCAGGGAGTACGGCGTTATTAATATTCGTGGCGTCAATGTTAATCGAACTAGATCGGTATCGTTGCCGTGGCGTTTCAAGCGACCGACGGTATATATATAAATATAATTGGCTGCGTAAGATGAGTACATATTGGGGTTACAGTTATGATAATCGATAACCCTCGAGATTTGCTGAAAGAAGCATCTGCCGTACAGCCTGGTACTCCGGATTGTCTACATCGACGGGGAACCGGACAATACAAGTGCATAGGTGTACTGCGGAATCAGATACGACAAATTTGACGGGTAAAATATAAGAAGATAGTTATTCTCGTGGAGCAAACAAAATTCTACTGAACATCCAGGGTGTTTCAGAATTTTGTTCATTTCGTTTGCAGTTACTCAACGCTCGTCCAGTCGTAAGCTAATGGGTTTCGCGAAATTGAAAATAGCAATTTGCTATTATTGTTTCAACTTAATGACTTTACAGGTGGCGATATGCTGTATAATCGTACGGCGATTATTTTTGACTCAAGGTTGGTTCGCTAATAGCGCAGTCACGACAGGTGTCGGTACTGTAATAATTCTGCCGATACTGCTAAACGCTTCTTTAAGCATTGTCATACCTGCAGAAACGAAACGCGCATTCGTTTCTCGCTTTCTACCTCGTGGCCATCTTATCGATACTAGCCGACATTCGCGAACGCAAACGATTCGCCGTTATCGACGATACAGTTGCTCCAAAAGCGTCGCTCCTCGATAATCAATGATGCTGGTATTGTCGGTGATCAAAGTAGAACAATTCGCCACGGCAACCTTAATATCAGTGGTTCGCGCTGTAAACATTCTACGTTCCGTTCAACATTTCAAAGCAATTCCGATCGATCCCTCCGCATATGGCACATCGATTTCACGTGGCCCGTTTCGTTGTATAATAGTTTCTTTCCTAGCGACTCGCGTTACACGGCGTTCGCGTTACACGTCTGCTTGTACACAGAGCAACAGAGCTGACATAATGTTTGCCAAGGTGGACCACGGGGTCGCGCGGTGACATCATTGGTGTCGTCATTCGACGCATATTGTTCCACAGTCGTGTCGTCGCGTCGCGTAATCCCCGCGCCAGGGTTGTTTTTCCTCCGATTGCTCGAAATGCAGAACGGATGCAAACAGGATGCATCATCGACGCATACGTGGGCAACGTCGTTGCTCAATATTTATAATCGTCGATTATTCGATACCGACAAGTTTCCCTGCGAATGTCCCGTTTAGTCATCGTCGCGATAGAGCTATGCAAATTAGCGAATACTGATCGCCTCGTAAAGCACTAATCGGATAAGTAGCACTGGATCTTTGAATTTCAATGGAAAATGAAATTATTGTGTACCGTGTATTACGTGGGCGACGAATTTCGTGACAATCTCTCGCGTACTCTACGTGTACACCATGGATTCGTCGAGCAATCGAACCTACGCCCGCCGCACCAATTTGTTGTCGCCATATATCCGATTCGAGCCATCGTCGCGAGATATCCATTAAACGTTTAAGCAAAACGCGTTCAACTTTCCCCGATAAAATCTGGCTGCCGTTGAAGAAAGTATGAGTCCACTAGCCGGTAAATGGCGCAGCGTCCAAGAAACGGGTGCTCTACTCACCGAAATACACCGGCTTGTCGCACTTGGGACAGTTGGGCATCTCGCAAGGGACTTCGTTCTCACTGGAGGCGAACTATGGAAGCGATGAACAGGATCCTCACCGCAGCGTGGTCAAACGCGTACTGGGCCCGCGTTCCGCAAGGTAACGCGATTCTCTTCAGTTGATTGAGCGTGGAAACGTGTGTTAACGCCAGCCGTCCATGTGTGCGCGCGAGTAAGAAACCCGTGTTAAGGTCGCTTCGCTTCGACTTCAAAACTGGTATCCCGATTATATGTGTGGATATAGCTGTACGTGTACCTGTAATGCGCGTGTGTTTGCGCGTATATTCTCCGGTGTACGCGCGCCTGAACTTAGAGCAAAGGCAAAGTGTCTCTGGCAGAGCGGTGTACATACGTGTACCATGCTCGAGACTGGTTAACGGATGTGGTTCGATGAGCGACTTCTTCGACCGATGAATCGATTGTCCCTTACTTTTCCGTCGAACCGATCCCGTTAGCCATTGTTGACAGATTCGTTATCGAACGTGCATACCTAAGCGCAGGGCTGTTCATGAGTATTCAACTCGGACAGGCTTGGTGCGGAGTATACGCAAATAACGGGGCGGATGGTTGTACGCGGAATGCAACCGTACGAGATTCGAGATGAAGATAGGGCTGACGGACGGGTAGATGGGCGATTGGGGGTGCGGGGGTTGGAGAGATTGAATGGCCGATGGGATAAGAAAAGTTAGAGGCGCTCGCTGATCCTGCCGGTTGGATCGAGTCGAAACGGTTTAAGGGGTAACGCGTGTATGTAACGCGTGTATGTAACGCGTGTATAACACGGCTCGAGATTCATGAAAAACGTGCATGCACGTGGATCGTTAATTTTTCACTGAACGCGATCGATATTTTTAAATGGACCGAGATCGTTGTGGCGGATATATTGTTAATCGGCTTCGGTGGGACACGAACGTTTCGGCAAGTCAGTAATTGTACGTCGAGGATGCAGTGAAGCGATTAGGCGAGACGCAGTGGTGGTAAAGTAGTTGACTTGCGAGGGGAATATTTGGATGTTTCGACGATAAAACAATTATGCTGGATTTCTTTCAATCGCTTTTGCGCATTAATTTCGTTCTTAATCGATGCAAAGAGAACTGGGTTATCGCTTTCTCGACAAACACTGTGCAACGAGATACTAATTCTCGAACGGGCGATAAAAACGCACGGTGCAAATAAATTCTATCACCGACCACATCCTGCGATTAGTAGCTTTGTCCGCGCCACCGCTTAGGATCGGGCCTCAGTTCGAAACAAATACGCGAAACGGTAACATATTCCGTGCGAAATTGTTAATCGCCGGCTACCATGGGTTCGACCGAGAACGATCACGTTAAATTGATCACCTGTATAGAAAACGACGACGTGCAAACGGCCACGCAGATTTTCACCGAAAAGTTCGATAAAAAGTTTTTGGGACCGTTGGGGATTCTTCGAGTGTACGCTGTTCAGCTGGCCGCCTGGCAGAGTAGAATCGAATTATTGGATTTACTTCACGGTAGGGGGGCCGACGTTAACGTCACGGATAAAATCGGACGATCTTCGCTGTTTCACGCCGCTCATCGCGGAAATCCGGAGGTAGTGAACTGGTTACTGAAACGCGGAGCATACGTTGACAATCGAGTTGGAATAGATTCTTGCGCCAAGAGAATTTCTGCCTCGTCCTTGGGCACCTGCTTTATTGGTCGTCACGTTCGTATCTCGCATCAATTAAAGCTCGACCCGTTAAGCGTTCCAAATTATTCCATACTGTATTATCGCGAAATTTACGTAAAACTACTTCTACACGAAAAAATCGCATCCACAGTTGCCAACGCCGGACTGCTGGGGCAGAACACCCCTGCACCAAGCAGTGAAAAACAATCACGCCGAGGTTGTAAAAATTTTAGTGACCGCTGGGGCTGATATAAACGCCCCGGACGATCGTGGAATCACTCCCATATTATTAGCGGGATCCGCAGTCACGCAAGAGGATGCTAATGAAATGTCCAGGTTTAACGATATCATTGAGATCCTCGTAACTGCGAAGGCGCCGACAAACGTTATTCACCCCGACACAGGTTAAAATTTCGTTTTCCGCAAAGAACCAGTCTACGTACATATTTGGCTCGAATCGAAGTGAATGGAATTTATCTGAAATAATAGGCACCACGGTATTGCACACCGCCGCAGCACTGGGGAATGCAACAGCGACGAAAACATTGTTGCACGGCGGCGCGTGGCCTCTTTATCGGTGCAATAGTACCGGAAGTACCCCGCTTCACCTAGCTGCCAGTGCCGGTAGCCGAGAGACACTTTCGATCCTTCTAAAGAGCGTGCCTCCCGATCACGTTGACGTTCAAGATAACGTAAAGCCCAATCTACCTTTTGTAAGTGGAATCGTCCCCTCGATACCAATGATTTCGTTCCTTCGCAGATCAATCGAACTCCGTTGCACAGGGCTTCCTATCAAGGTCATCGAGAATGCGTCGAACTACTGATCGATCGTGGCGGCAATTTAGCTGCGAAAACGAAGTCCGGGGTCACCGTTGTCGACGCAATATTCGCACGCATACCAAGACCGGTCGCATTTCTCGACGACGTTTTAAGCTACCGAGTGAAAACGAACTCAGCGTGCCCAAACTCGCACGTAAGTAGGCCGAACGCGATTTATCCCGTTTCAGACACATGAAACGCGAGCTTTTATTGCTTTCTGCTAAAGATCGTCGTTGACTTCAATGTGCTGGCGCCGAAAGGGGAGCTGCAAATGGGAGTAGTTGCGTCCCTCATCGCAGCAGCCTCGGACGTGGAACAATTGACGATACTGCAACATCCACTGGTGGAAACGTTCCTCTGGCTGAAGTGGTCCAAGCTGAGAGTGTTCTTCTTTAGTCTCCTCTTCGTCCACGCTCTGTTGGTCCTTTCTCTGTCTGGTTACTCCATAACGATACTACAGTACGAGACTGATTGCGCCCCGTTGCGTAGGATACTGACTTCCTGTTCTTGCGTCCTTATCTTTCACAATGTCGCCCAAGTGCTGATGGTTCCGAGGTTCGTTTCAGAAATTGAAATTAATACATTCTTCGTCCGCGCTCGTCTTATCCACCGCACGATTAAATATACGCCGCGCGCATTTCTCAGATATTATTTGAAACAGTTCGAGACCTGGCTGTCGTTCGCGTACACGATCTTATCGTTGGCGATTTCGTTGGACAACATTTACAAAACGGACGACACGATTCAACCATTGGGGAAGGAGTTAAGCCTCCCGCGACACCCCCCGCAGTGGATGTTGCATTCCATCAGCCTGGCGATCCTGCTCGCCTGGATGCAAATGATGCTGTTAGTCGGCCGCCTTCCGATCTGCGGTTATTACGCGCTCATGTTCTCCACGGTGCTGAAGAATATTCTGAAGGTCAGCCGACGCAATCAGCCCGCCCGACGCGATTCCGTTGACGCGCGTGATAAACGTCTTTGATACGCGCCCGTCGAGATCGAATTGGGAGAAGAGGAAGTAACGAGGAGCACCGAGTTGAACGAGACCGAGCTCTTCCAATTTTCCTCGTTAAAGGGCGTCGAGTCGCGGTTAAACGGGCGCGGATAAAAAGCAGACACGTTCGACACCGTAAGAACGCTGTTTTCACGGTAGACGTTTTAACAGGGGCAACGCTAACCCTGACTTGATACCGAGGGAGGGTTTTTTTTCTTTTTTTTTTTCTCTTTTTTTTTTTTAATCCCATCCGTGTGACGAAAGATCACGCATTTAGTCGGAACGAAAGGTACAAGAGAGCGACGAGCACTTCCCTTCAGCGAATATCGTTAGAAATGAAAAGCTAAAGGGATAAAGGGGGTGGGAGAAAGAGGAGAAGAAGCATGGTTCTAAATGTCTGGTCGGTGATACCGGCTCCCATCAGGACCCACTTGCCTACCCCCTACTTCGCCAAGCCCTCTACCACCCTCTCGCGATTATAACAACGTGCATCTGGGGCTTTTTATTTCCTTTCAGGTTCTCCTAGCGTTCGTCTGCCTGATTGTTGGATTCGCGTTCAGCTTCGCCGTTTTGTTCCACGGGAACGACCAGTTTCGCAATTCCTGGAGGGCCGTCGTGAAGACCGTGGTAATGATGATGGGTGAGTACGAGTACGGGGCTCTGTTCTCGGACGAGAAGAATGGGAGTTTCTTCCTACCAGCCACGAGCAGGGTCGTGTTCCTTGGTTTCGTCATGCTCGCTAGTATCGTCCTGATGAACCTGATGATCGGCCTCGCGGTCAATGACATCCAAGGCCTCGAGAAAGAGGTACGATCATCGATTTCTATTACGAAACGTATCCTTTATTATATTGCTGCGCCTCGCTGGCGATCCGATATTAGTATCAGAAGTATTAGTAAACTGTCTGCGGGTTTACCAGAATGGTGCTTAAAGTTTGGACAAAAATATAAGTGAGAGAAAAATCATTCTAGTGGCCCACTAGCCACGATCGGAATTTATTTATGCAATTAAAACGGACGATCGGCCTTTATTTATTTTACGGGACGAAGCACGGTCTTCGTAGAAGTAAACGTAACACATACGCGCCACGTAACTATGTACGTGAATTCAGGGCCACATTCGCCAATTGCTCAAGCAAGCCGAGTTCGTGGGTCATTTAGAAAGGCTGACATCACACCGAATCTTCCGCGGCAATTGGTTACATCCTCGGATGGGCTCTCTGCTGAGCCCGAAGCGTGGCATTCCCACAAAAATTACGTTCGACTGTCACGAACGCTACATTCGTGAATCATCCCTTAAAGTCCCGGCCAGACTAAGGGAAGCGCTGTTCTTGCTCGCCTCGGGGAACTTGGACGATTACGAAAGGTGCGAAAATTGTCGTGCAACGAGGGGCGAAAGTTTGATTGCACTTTGGTCGACCGCGACAACTTTTACGGTTTAATTAATAATTCCACCGTAACGATCCGTGGTTGGAGAAGCTTAAACGGATGCGGCCTTTTTCAGGGCTAAAGCGAGAGGGAACCGTAAGGAAACCGATGACAACGTGGAATTAACGACGCTCCTAGAGGAAGTGTTGCTGCAATTACGAACAGCTTATTATCCAAACGTGGGTCGAAAATTTTCGAAGCCTTTTAACGCGCGCAATCAGATGAGTCGAAGAAAAAGCACTTATTTGTAGCGTAATATTCTCCGTTCGGATATTTTTATTAAAGTACCAGTCGGGAATTGGGGACACGCTTAATTGTTAAGTGCAACGAAAATGTTGACTATTCTGTAATAATTTTTTGTAATTAAAAAAATATACACGCTTATGCACTTCTGTATACAAAGGATTGAATGAACCGCGTGTCGAGTGTAGGTACAGCAGAGGACATCTGTTACCGATGCAACGTGTAGTATATCGCGATACTCATCGCACTTCGTACAGATGTCTCTGCAATACCATTTGCCTTTTCAAAGCGATACGAGCCATCTTGTTGCAACTGCAAAGTTATTAGTCTACATCGATCGCGTGAAAGGTGGATCACGAAGGAATGTAAGTATGAATTAATTAATTCATCTGTCGACATATGCAATGTATTATGAACGTACATATGCACTTCTATTGGATATACCGCGTACCGTACGATCATCCCCCTTATTAGCCAAATAATATTCAGTAAAAGATTTGCAACAATGAACTCGTTCGCGGCACGTGTGCGCAACTATCTAATATCGCATCATTTAACTGTGCACATTGTTATGCACTTCATGAATTTAATTCGGAGCAACCTAAAAGAACGGCAAATTTACCCCATACCACCAAATACGGTATTGCCTG
This sequence comes from Nomada fucata, assembly GCA_948146005.1. NCBI lineage: Eukaryota > Metazoa > Arthropoda > Insecta > Hymenoptera > Apidae > Nomada > Nomada fucata. The sequence goes on from OX411282.1 coordinate 5,358,239, forward strand.
ATCCGATCGCGGTTTCATTGTTCTATGATACAACAAAAGACAACTCTTGGCGTGGCAACTGTTTCTTGCGAGCACCGAAGCTTCTCTTCGCCCTCAATATTTGACTTGATTTTTGTATTGTCGAGGATAGTACAGAGCGCGGGAAAAATGAAATTGAAATACTGCAAACGCCGGGTATTAAATTTTATTGCATTTTGCCCCTGTCCTACGTTCAGTATGCGACAGTGGCACCACCTGCAGTCAATATAACTAATTGGTAACTTGAAAAATATACGGCAGTGAAGTGATTCCTATTGTGCGTTTCAACCGTACCGAATATCATTCTGCCGGCAACTTAATTGTAATTTATTAGAAACACTTGAATGAGAATCGTGCTGCACAATCCTCGGAATAATTAACGCCGTAAACTTAGCAAAACTGTAGGATTCCTTCGTTCCGACTTTATTAAAGCCGATACAACGTTCGCGTATTTAATTACATTGTCGTGTCTTATACGGTGGACATCTTGATCTGAAAAGATGGCATTGTTCGATCGATTGAACAGTTCACACTGTTCGTCGTCGACGCGGTATAAAGTTGCTTGGGCTTTGCTGGAATATCCGTTATCCTTTCGCGGCCTGTGGTGTTCGAAATCTGCACCAGGTATGGTACTGCCGAGCAGTAACGCATTAAAAAGAAGAAAGAGGGGGTTATCCACGAGCGGTTTAAATAGGAACAAACAGCGTGGTTCCAAACGAAGACAATCGTGTCGTCTAATATGCGCTAACATCTAACCCTATCCCTATTAGCCGAGAGGATCTCGAAGATAGAAGTAACGCGGATGATCCTCTCGCGTGCCGAGAGCGGCACGCTGGAGCCGTGACAGTAGCTGCGACAATGACGAGACCAGAAGCACCAAGGGTGCTAACGGCGGAGGTGGTGACGCCAGTTCGGGACGCTGACGCGCTGCTTGGCCTGGTGATATATCTGGTGCAAATAGTCGCAGGAAGAAGTTCGGGGTCGTCCGCGGTGGTGTCTGCGCTGGTGGTGGCTTTGGTGGGGTTGGTTACGGCGGTGACGTCGGCGCTGATGGTGGTAGCGGTGATGGCGGCGTCGTTGGCGGTGATGGTGGAGATCTTCGCGGTGTTGGCGACGACGATGGTGATGGCGATGCTTGGGGCGGCGTTGGGTACTGCGGTTCTGCCAAGGTATCGGGTAAGTTCGCAAAGGTTCGGGTGGGGTCGGTTCGCCGCCTTGCCTGCCATGACTGGCCGGTCTAGGCCTCGCGGGGGGCGAGGGTGGGGGTGAAGCGGCGCGCCGGCAAGGGAAGCCGTGGCTGTGAATCCGGCGTCGTGATTGGTCGTCGCGTGGGAGAGCCGCCCGCCCGAGCTCACCGTGACCGGCAGTCGGCACCGAGCATTCAGACAGAGCACATCGAGCTATCGGAGTCGGGGCGAGATACGGAAACACGCATCTCGGGACCTTACTACGGGCACGATGGCCGTCCGGCGCGTGCACCGTCAACAACAGCAAAAACAGCAGCAACAACGTCACCGTTGTCGTGGTGCCGTACCCGTCGCGCGTGTTGTTCGTATTTACTTGCACACGGAAACGAAACACCAGCAAGATCGCGCGCTTATTAAAGCATCGTGGCCACCATCGTGCGGATACGTGGCGCGCGGACTATGCGCTTGGTGCACGCAATAAGAAACGAAAGAAAAAGAGAGAAATACACACGACGAGGCCAACGAAAAAGTAGCTGGGACAACGCGCTCGCGCTACGTAAGGTGCACACGAGGTCCGGGGGCCACTCTCTTCTACACGCAACACATCTACCTACATCACACGTACCATCGTTACCTCTCTTTTCCACGTCTCCTCGTTTCCATTCGCCCGAGTGTATCGCACCTCTCCTCTCTCTCTTTCTCTCTCTCTATCACCATTCTAGTGTGTGTATATGTGCGTCGGCCTTCCCACGCGGTCCTCGTATCTTCGCTGAGATTACGTTTCGGTTAATACGCGAGGAAACGCGCGCCGGCCGTTAAACCTTTTTGGGCTCGTTACCGGCCGTTTGTCGTTCCGCTTCTCTGTCTCTCTTTCGTGCCTCGTCTTTTGGTCATCGTGCTGCGCTGTTCTACGAGCGAAAATACATATTACATACATCGTTACACTGTGTTCTGACTGGTGGTGCGTTCTTTGGTTCGTTCGCGACTCCGATTGTCGCGCGTACACGGAGCAACGTCGGTTCTTACCGCCTCGATTACCGGTGCAACATCGTTCGCGATCATTTTTTTTTTTTAATTTTTTTTTCCCATCATTTAATACTTGTGCCTGCATCGCAAAAAGGAAGAGTGAATAATACAAGCCTACCCGCCTTCCGTCGACGGCGGTGGTGGTGGCGAAGGTGACAGTGACGGTGAACCGTTCCTCTGTGCTCTCTTGTGCTCTGTTGTGTTGTCCTCCGTAATATACCTAACATCCCCCCCCCCCCCCGTACCTATTCTCTGTTCAGTTGCGCGACATGTCGGCCGACTGAGACAGAACGACAAGAAGGAAGTGTCTGTCGCGTGGTGGTAAATCGTCTTGTACGTCTCGTGCGCGCGTGACAGAAGAGCACGCATCCGATTTCGGGAGGGCAGCGCTGTTCCGACGGATCCTCGACGCTGACTCGAAACGAAGAGAAACCGCCGTCCTTCGCAACGCGTGCCGCCACGTTACCGCATACACACCTGAACGCCAACCCTGTTGCTGGAGCTAAACCGTCGCTCAACCGGCATTCGAAGTACGCGCGTCGAGACGGCCGAATCGGCCGCCTAACCTCTCCTTTGTCCAGCGAGTCGAGGCGGGCGCACCTCTGGTGTTGAGTCGCCGGACGACGAAGGCAGGAAAGACGGTGGCCGTCACTCGGCCAGCAATAATGCCGCACGTGAGCAGCAGCGGCGGCGGCGACGATCTCGGCAGCGAAGACGAGGTCAAGGTCTTCAAGGATGAGGGCGAGGAGGAGAAGAGATCCTCCGAGAATCTCACGGAGGAGAAAAGTTCCCTCATCGACCTCACGGAATCGGAGGTTCGTTGACAGCAATTTCTAGCTCACCCACTCAAAAAAAAAAAAAAAAAAAAAAAAACAAATTTTCTACGCCCGTATCCTATGTCCCCCGTGCGACGATCGTCGCGGAGAACTCTCGACGAACAGCTCTCGGTCGTGCGACGATCGTGACAGGCGCTAAGGACGTCGTCATTAAGTGCATGTGTGTGTGTTCGCAGGAAAAGGTCTCGCTCGCCGGTGGAAGTTACGCGACGACGGGCAAGACGTCTGCGAGATCGGATCTGAGCCCAGTTTTCGGTGAGTCTCTTGTTTCTCATCTGTGTACATATATTCATCCTGCCCCGCCGGCAGACGATTGCGTACACGCTGGTCCTCGGCTGTCCATTGAGCCAAGAGTGTTCCGTTAATTGTACGCGCATAGAAGATTGCACGGAACTGCAATGCGGGACAAACGGTAGCGGGGAGACAGGGCTTTGAGACGGCCGGCGCGTTATTCCGCCGTCGGGCTTCGTCTATGAAATCTGATAACACGCCGGGATATTTTATGCGTGTCGCGAGGGCAGGGCCTGATTCGTATAAATTAACGTCATTGTAGGTGGTTATCTTGCGATCTGGTAACGTAATCTCACTCGTGGCGAATCGCTTTTATGTCCTAATGATAATTTAGACGCCCTCGTGTGACGGCCGTCGTGCCCCATTCGACGCACTCTTGGCTCGTCCCAGCCCGATGATTAACAACGCGGCCGGCGTTGTTTCCACTTGTGAACGAGGCTATCGTGCTCGCCTCGTATTATCGTTTATTGCACCCGATCGTTAAAATCGTGAACCGCGGCCGTTTCTGATTTACGTTTGGCGCGCACCCAGCGAGCGCAACGTGGACGCGAAAACGTTGTGTGTACGTACGCTCCGAGCGCACGTGCTTTTTATTCCCGAAAGAATCGAGCGAGAAACGTATTAATCGGTCGATTCGATGAATGGCCCCGATTCAGGGGTTCATCGTCGCGCGTATATCTATATATTATGTAGCGCGCACAATACGACAACTCGAGGCGTGGGAATCGATTCTACGAATTAGTGTCCCGTGTTACATCTTTCGAGGCTGTCGCGACCTTGCGCGTCGCTCGCCGTTCGACGGCGTTTCATTCATAGTTTTACGGGACGGATGGTTGGACCGGCTACGCGGCGATATCTATCATATTTCGTGAATTACCGTCCCGCGACTTCTGTCCTCCTTTTTCCCACCGGTAAATGAAACACGTAGCCTTTTTTTCCGAACGAGATCGATCCAGTTCGGGGAAATGGTAACCGCGCCACGCGGTGCTGTCGCTGTTTTTACAGAGACACACGATACCGTTTCCTTTCCGCCGCTTCCAAGTAAGGCGACGCTCGACTTTATGGAAAAGGCAATAAACATCGCCGCCGTATCGCTCACAAAATTTCGAAGCCGTTTATCGACGGCGCGAGACGCGCTACGTGCTCTTTTGTTCGCGAACGTATTCGAACGGCGGAAACGGGTCCCTCCTCGTGCGACTAGTGAAACTTTGTTGCGTTACGGTGTCGCTGGACGAAAATAATCGGCGAGTTTCGGGGAACCCGTAACGGAAATTATACTCGTGGAAACGTGGCCCGATTAGTCGTTAACTTATTAGGAACTTCACTTGTGTGCACACACTATGTTGCAATTTCTATCGTATTCGTTCGTTCCCTTGTAATACACGCACTGCTATACCAACAAGTATCGTATGGAAACGTATGCAAAAATAATTGTTACAAGTTGTTGCTCCAAACGGAGCGATAACGTCGAGTTCGCTGTTCCTGCTCTGGGAACTGTGTCACTCGAGTTCTCGATGCGTGCGTTGTTTCCCGTTCGATCAGACGGTAATCGCAAGAACCGAGAGCATGATCGGCGAACGAACGGCGGTGGGCGGAGTGCAGAATCGAATCGACGTTGGTTAAAAGCGGAAAGGGTTCACGGCGAGAAACCACGGGCAAAGTTAATCCCAATTTGCCGAGGGAAATTGACCGAAGTTTACGGAAGCCTATTATTCTCGCGACATGTTTGAAACAGATTGCAACTCGTTGCCGCAACGAGATGTACATACATACACGTGGAATGAATCGCTCCGAAATCTCTTTCTCCTCGTCCGGCTGACTTTGTCGCTGACAAATCGATGTCGCGACGCGCTTACACGCTGTCACCCGGTTGCCAAAACATTTTTACGGCGTTACTCACGAGTTACGTGTAGCTTGGCGATCTCTGGAACACTTAGACCCTCCGCGTATGAAAATCGCCGGTGCTCGAACGGAACTCGCGACGCTTTTCCCGATGTTACCATTTTTTTCGCCCGTCGAATTCGATCGTTTTCACTTGAACGATTCGGTAACGAGTAATCGCTCGTGTCCGCAGTTACACATATGCATATCCGCCGTGGCTTTATCGACGACCGGTTGTCACTTTAGGATCGGTTATCGTCGATCTTGATAATCGTCTGTTTGTTGCGCACCCGACGAATGCAGTTTGCGCCAGCGATAATTTATTACGAGGGGCATTACCCGATACGATCTGCAATCGACGAGGCGATAGTTTTCGCGAAAATCGCTCACTGTCGAGTGGCGCGTTAACTTGTACACACGCCCGGCGGTGAACTTTTTTTAATTACTCTGAACGATGCGCAAATTGTTGCAGCAAGACCAGCGTCGAATTTATCGCGCGGTAAAATAATCACCGGGTCGAACTTCGTTTTCGTAAATTTCGTTTTCGTCCCTGGGCTGGTCAGAATTGCTCCTCAAGGATTCATCCGAAGAAGCTCCCAATCGTGTTGGCAATCGTACGCGCGGGGTGGAAAGGTAGAAAATTACTCCTATATTTACTTTTATAACGCTGATTCGAACGTCGGCGCGCAAGGTTCGGTCACGTAAAAGTGTAAACGAATCCGTGGAGTGTTAAATTATTGTAATTTATCTTGTCTGAACGGTAGCGACGCGCGGCCAGCCTTGTGGCACGACACGAAAATCACTTTCTGTGACGTACAATTACGTGCGAATAACGTGGCCGATCAGAATTCGTTGCACCCGTGACGGAATGGGCGAGTAGAAGGGGTTAGGGGACGTGCAAAATATTACGTCGGGATCCGTCGTAATCGCTTAAGTGGTTAATTATGGTGCTTCGAGGAAGGCTAGAGGAGGCCGAGGTGGGATTAATCTTGGCATCAATTACTTCACTCCGGGCAGTTTATTTTTTCTTCTCCTCTATTTTTTCTCCTTTTTTCCCCTTTTCTCTTCGCCTTTTTCTCGCTCTCGCTGAAACTAGTTTTCCGTCAGCAGAGGCCCGACGCCTCTGACTGGTGCGCGACGCGTCGGATATTTTTTTTCCCCCATTCATTAGACGTCGTTGTTGCTCGCAATATCTTCCACTGTGCTTATTTTTGCGCGCTCGTTAAAGGCCGTGCCTATCTCGTTTCTCAAAGGATCGATGGTCGGTGAACCTGCCTCCTCTCGTTTAGCTCGATCTCAGGATCACCCCGAAATATGTTCATGCACTCGTCTGGAATCGTTGTGCAAGGAGGACCGAGCCGTTTATCTTCTTTTTTCCCCTCCCCTTCGTTTTCGCCGCTACGAGGAATCGGCAGGTCCGAATTTTGGCCGTAATTTTGCAACATTGCGTGCTCCAGCCACCTGGTACACTAACGATGCGTATCGTGTAGTAGCAGAAAATGCAAAGAAGAACGTGGCCGTGCTCCGTCTTCCTCTTTCGTCCCCCCGTTTCTTCTGACTTCGAGGTGATGCGTGCTACCGATTCCGGAGTGTGTAATTTCGAAATGCACGAACGCGTTTAAAATTGCGTCTTCTTCCTTTATTTTTCCTTATTTCTCTTCCTTTATTTATCTTCTTGCGCGCGCAACGACACAGCGAGTGTAGCGCTCGGAAATGACGGCGAACGAAACGCAAATTACGTCGCGTCGCTCGGAATTTCCGCGCGAATTCTGAACGACTCAATATCGTCGGGAAGATCCGGAACGATCCTGCTGGCTGACTTGCGACTCGCCAACAACCGAAGCCGCGTCGGTTATATTTAATTAAAGTTCGCGCGAGTTGACGCTGCGCACGCGCCGCGGATACGATCGAAACGAAACGAGAAGGAAGACCGCCGCATTTTTAAATTGGTTACGGACAGAGGGATTTTTACGCGACTCGCGATGTTTGTAATCCCTCTCGTTACGATATACGTGCAGGGTGCACGCGGTAAACGTTGGAAATTTCGACGCGAATAATTGAGCGATTTTTCGCGGCGAACTTTGTTACCCGTCTCGAGAAACTTGGCGCGTGCTTTTTCTTCTTTTCATTTATTCCCCTTTCCTGCCGTTTCGACCGCGATTCGCGTGACCGTTCTAAGCGGGACGTTGACTTCACAAACGTGCCGGTGCTATCTCGTCTCACGATTACGCAGATTCGCCGGATCGCGCTTCGCTCGTTGAGCGTTCTGTGCACACAGGCCTAACTGCAGCTAATTATCAGACATGCCTCGTCGGGTATAACAATGACTAGGTATATTTATACGGCGCGTTATCGCGTAACGCGACGCGTAACTTGTCCTTTTCGTCGGAATCGAGAAACGTCGCGGTACATCGTGGGAGAAAATCGTCGTTTAGCGTCGCACCAAGTGTTACGAAATGATTACATACATCCGTAGATTCGGGCCGAGAGGAAAATTCGCGAGTCGCGGTTACCTTCGTCGATATCGCGGCGAAAAACAAACAGCGGAGCGTTACACGAACTGAACGCTGCGCAAACAGCCCGATGCCCGAGAGTATTGCGCGATTTACATATTAGAGGAGAATTCGGGCGAAGAATTTTCGATGGATCGTTAGGTGGCGATATTGGTTCCTGTACGTATGAATTTAGATTCGATATTTCTATTCTCCGAGCGGCTCTTACATCGCAGACCTCGTTACGACACGTGTAGAGGTTTATCGTTTATTCTTTGCCTCCTCGCTGGCGGCAGATAAAAGGCGGGCATGCAGATAAATGGCAACGACTTGCAATCGTGGCGTACGTAGCTGTTTAATTCTTTACTGCACTTGAAAATATTCCAGTCGTTCGTTTCAAGTTGAACGCGTCTTCCAGTCGCCCTGCCAATTACCATTTGCGTCTCGTTGTTTACATAAGAATATAATTCCTCGAAAAAGCCACGATATTCCAATCGCGAATCGCCCTGCCAAGCGCTTGCTAACGCAAACGAATTAAAGATCCTGCGGTCTCTCGAGAATCTCCCACAATTTTCCGCCGAAAAGCCAAAGGAATTAATCGTTCCCCTCCGCGAATCGACCAAACTGAAGCCATACCGGATCCCCGTGCCGTTCAACGGATGGCGTGCAAAGAGACGAAAATAAAAAAAAAAAAAAAAAAAAAAAAATAGAAACCGCAGTGTAAGCTCGTAATCGCGATTTCCCCGTTTCGCTCGCAATCAGTTCGAGCTCCGCTCCGCGCTGGTAGCGGCCGCAAAAGCGCGCTCGCCGCCGCGATATACACTTTGTCGCTACTTGGAAACTGCCTCCGCCTCCGGGTTGCACCTCGCTGCAAATATCGTATGCAACGCGGCCGCCGGGGCAGTGCGAGAAAGCGCGAACGCCTGCGAGCGAGAAACGTAGCGCGAACGTGCGAACAGCCGCGAAAGGGAAGGAGAAGGCACGAAAAGGACCGAGGGGAGAAGAGCCATAAACGATGTGTCTCGTTGTGCGAAGTAATTGACGAGTTCGCGTGTAGGCGGTTGGGCGCCTAGATCGCCTCGAGCGTACCGTAGGCTTATCCTCAGAGACGAAAAACGAAACGAGACGAAACGAGCAGCCCTGATACCGGCCGTGTGGAGCCGATGGAGCGGCCGAGGAGGAGGCGGAGGTGGGTTTCGCGCGGCCGACGCACGCACACCGTTGCACGCGTGCACACATAGGACGGAGGAGAGGAAACGAGAGGAAACGAGAGGGATACAGAGGACGATCCGCGCGCGGTGGGACGGCGAGAGATGCAGAAATTGACAGAAGAGTCTGTTAGTCAGGAAGAGAAAGAGAGGAGGCAGGCAGAAATTGAGAGTGGGTTAAAGCTAGTGCACGGCGGGACGAGTGGGACAGAGAATCGGCGAGTGACTGAAGGAGCCAGGAGCGAGACGAGGAGAGAGAAAAGAGAGCTGCATCACCCTGAACTTGCCCGAATACCTTCCCTCCGAACCTTGCGATGTGTATTCGCTCACCGATGCACATGGCACCCAAGCGAGTTCTCTCTCCTCTCTCTCTTTCTTCTCCTACCCTCCTCTTCACGCCTGTCCCTCCGTCTCTGTCGATTCACCTCCGCTTCTCTTTCTCCTTCTGTCCGCCGTACGTTCCTCCGTCCGTCCGTTCGTTCGTTCGTTCGTTCGTTCGCTCGAATCTCGCTCGCCCTTTCAGACTGCTTCCTTTTCTCTTCTTACTTCGCCTCTCGGAGTTAACCCACCCATTTCTTACGCTCTGCACCGTATACCGGGTGTCGGTGTAATATTCGAGGATATAGATAGCGCGGATGGGATGGGCAACGAGACGCGCGGAACTTCCGGTGCAATATGGAGGAGCCGTGGAGTTATTGGCGGGACCAAAGCGTATATTGGCTTCTGTGGTGGTACGGGTGGCAGGAATGGAAGGCCCTGTGCGATCTTGTGATTATACGCCGCTACCGGGAATCCGCTCGAAATAGACTCGCTTCAGATTCTACGGCATCGAGGGGGGCTAATTAAGAATCACCAATTTTTCCCCCGTTCTTGTCGTTTGCGAGCGTATTTGCCGGAGAAACGACCAGCCGTACACCTGCCGTTCAACAATTATCCGAAGCGCGAGGGCGATCAAATAAAAGGCGTACTGTTTATTCAACGCGGTAGAAAACGTGTTTCCAAGCCAAACAGCGTCCCCGAAATTCCTGCCAAAAGATTTCAACTAGATTTACGTTTCTTTGTCAGCCTGCGAACTGTCAGAGCACCCGGTACATGAATACAGACACACCGACTACAGTCAGCATTATACACCTACCCTGACTCGCCTCTACCTACCTACCTGCTCGCTAACGAGCCTACCTGCCGGACTTCTTGCATTGGAAGAGATTGCCCAAGAAGAGAGGGCCCCATCCCTACCCGACGATCGACCCATCCCTATGGGTTCGGCAACTACACCCCGCGGTGGTGCTTGCACCTTCCTTTATAAACGGTTAAACAAATTTCCCTGTAAAATGGTGTTCCTAGAAAACGAGAGGAGCCGGAGAATGAGGAAGGTTATATACGTACAGGAAGAACCGGGAGACAGGCTTTAGAAAATATGTTTGCTCTCGCCTAGCGTGCTCGTGGAGACTCGAACACCGGAGTCAGATCTGGAGGAGCTTGAAAAATTTTATAGCGGAACATAAATTCAATTTAACGGTGGCGAGGTTTTTTTCTTCTTTTCTTTTCTCCAACGCTTTTGTGCCGTTCCCTCCCTTCTCTTGGTTGTTCGATATTTGTACCTGCAGCGGCGACGCGCCGGATGCTCGGCGTACGTACGCAACGTTTGACGTTTTCGTATTTTCATTTTTCGTTCTTAGCGTTGCCCGTTGATTGCTCGAGAATCCGAATTTCACGCTTCCAAATACGAATAACCGGAGCAGTGTTTCTATTGTATTTCAAGCTCGTTAAGATACACTTCGCTTCCGTTTTGTGCACGCATCGTGTATCCACAGAAAAATGTCCCACGGGTGTCCACCTTGGAGAAATCGTAAATAACTCAGCGTCACCTTTCCCGATTTCTTTGAACCATGACGTCAGTGGAATCTGCAAACACGTTTCCCCCACTTCGCCCCCCCCCCTCCCCCTGTCGAATAATTTAAAGGTACAATAATTTAGCGCACAATCCCAGCGCACCTTTCTTCCCGTCTCCCTTCGACCAGGACAACTCCCAAAATTCGTTCAACTTTTTGCCCAGCGACAGCCGTTTTGGAGTTCCGAACCCTGACCTGCGACACGTGCGGGCCACGTGGTTCCGCGATTCGCATCGTCACGCAATGCAACGCGCAAAGAAAAGAGCGACCGTACACGCTCGTCTGTATACCTCCGGCACTCCCGCGCACAATCCATACAACACATATATACATTTATTTCCCCGCGATGCTTGCGATCGAATTCGTTCCTCACCTACATCGAGGAGCACTCGGTCAACAGACTTATCGCGGGCCAGAGTGCGTCGTCAAACATGTTGAACATTCTCGTTCCTCGATAAGGGGTACCGCGATACCCACAACCGCAAACATTTCCCTCTCGCCAAGCAACGGGACGATCCACGCGATCCCGTGCCACGTTATAACCCGCGACCTTTCCTCGCCCCCGTGGAATCTCCGCGATCGTCGCGGAAATTCGAATGAGACGTAGCCGTCGCGTCGCGTCGCGACGAACGCCGGTCTTGTTGCGCGACCGCTAATCCCCGGACTGGACGCTCGTCGTAATCGCATGATCCAATCAACGCTGATAACAAGATAAGGCTGACTACGTTCGCGCACCTCTCCGTATCGCTGGTCGATCTCTCCTTTGCCCCGGGGATCGTACATTTCCTCGCAGGGGTCACGTACCGGCGTGATTCCCCCCCCCCCCCCCCCCCCCCGACTACGTTGGATTTATCGGCGCCTCGCTTCCCTTCAGTCATCCGCCAGTCCTTGCCTCTCGATCTTGCCAATCTCGCGAGGCTCCCCCGCGATCGTATCTCTCGGCCTCACGGGTCGGGGGAAAGGCTTGGGGAAAACTCGTCCGCGGGCACCGAACGGCGTGCGCGAACACGCGAATAAAGGGAAGAGGCTTTCGCCTGGTTCGAGCGGTCGCGGGAAGCAGCAGCGAGATCGTCGTGCGCACCTTCCGCGTCGACGCGCGGCACGCGCGCCGTTTCACACGGCCGCGGTGTTCTTCGACGAGATTGATAATCACCGGAATCGAATGAATTATTGCGAGACCGGCGGCGCTAGTTGCGGAATATCGACGCGGATAAGCATCGACGCAGGCCAGATTCGTTTGCTGCTGGCACGGCTTCCCGGTTTCACCGGCACGCGTCTTTTTACGGCGTGGTCGTCCGCTCGCAAATACGTTGGAACGCCGTATATAATACCGTGAACCTTGCTTTCGATACTTCAGCGATAAGATATTGAATTTCGGAACGCGGCGTTTGCAGCATTGACGCTGGAGGCGCACGGTTTCGTTTTCGTTTAATTTTCAATTCGTGCGCGGTATATTGTACGGATGATTAATTGGCAGCCTGTTGTTCATTATGTGCCATTTTTTTCCCCCCCGCTTCTTAATTAGATACATATACGAGGGTACGTTGAATGGGGATGGTAATTCATGGTATCGTCTTCGGTCTTGTTAATTCGATAACCCATAATCTTCGTTTATCCTAATTGTTCTTTGATCATATTTCGTTCGCCATCGGTGAAACGTATCCGTTGCTTGTCCCCGCATTAATTGCTCGCAATTACGGACAGATATCGTCGTGCCGATGTAATTTCTCGTAATAAAGCCTAACGGGCCCCTCCTTGCCGAGCTGCGAAACGAAAAGGCTGCACGAAACAATAGGTAGAAACGGATAAATAGGGTGGGGCGATTCCAGACTCGCTTGTTATTTAATAACAGGCTCGATTCCGGCCGGCGGGTATTTTTCTTACTCTCGGCGCGGAGTTACTCCTCGCGACGAAAATTAATTAATAAAACGGCGAGCCTCCTATAAAACGGTACAGAGAATTAGTAGGCCCATTTAGCCGTGATATCGTCGGGTTTGCTCACTTCGATCGCAATAAATCGGAATCGTTATAAGACCGAAAGATCGGATTCCCTGTTACGGCTATAAAAGCGGTTAGTCGTAAAATTCCATTGGCAAGAGCGCGCGACCACTCTCCTTACGCTTTTATAATATCGACGAACGTCTAATTGCCGCCTGTGGAGCCCCCTAATAAACGTATTAACGTTACGGCGCGTGTTTTTATTCGCCGCATAAAGGAGGGCGATGGGGTGGGGTGGAGAATTTTTTCGGAAATAAAAGGAGGAGGAAAGGGAAACGAAGAGGACGAAAAAAAATCGCGCGACCGCGAAAGAATGAAAGAGCAAAAAGCGCGTATGATAATAAGGCATGCCCTCCCAAAAATACCGGTTTCCCTCTCGGGCCCGTGGTTACGATTCAGGTTTGTCCTGCCTGTTTCCGAGACTCTGTCCAAACGATTTTCGTCAAACAAAGTCGCTCGACCGTACCTCCCTCCAGTCAATTAACGCCAGAGGACCATCGTCGACCTGTGGTTCGGGAGACGAAAAAAAAAAGGAACAGAAAACGAGCGCGAGGGAGAGAGAGGGAGAAAGAAAGAAATTCATCGCGCTTCTCCCGAGAAGCAAGAAATTTCGAAGGACCGATCGGGCGAGCGGAAGGTCCTCGACGACGAGACCAGAGAGAGGGAACGCCCCCGTTCCGATCAATTCTTTACCGCTAATCGCGTCGGTTCCGTTGACTCGCGGGGTTAACCGCGTTGAATTTCACGGCGGGATTCCCTCGTGATCCGGCAAGGGGCATTGGACGGGGGCCGCGGAGGCTGCCGGCCAAAAGTAACGCCGGAACGACGGTACCAAAATGGCCAGCCTCTCAGGGGTCGAGGAACGGAGGAACGACGAGCAGATTGAAAAACGCTGGGCGCGTAAAGGGGGCGAGAAGGGAACGCGGTCGAAAACAAGGGGGACACAGAGCTTTGGCGAACGGAGAGTGTCGGAGGTGGAGGCAGTAAAGAACGAAAGAAAGATCGGGCGGTGCATAGAACGAAGCGCGAACGAGCGAGAACGGTGCGAGAGGGAAGAAACCGAGACTGCGGCGGACGCAGCCGTCGCAGAGGGGAGTAAGCGAGACGGTACGAAAAGGGTAGCAAGGGAGTAACGAGAAAGGAATAAAGATGGAGAACGGTGAACAAGGCGCAGAGGAGAAGGCAGCACGAAGGTTAGCAATCTGCGTAGTGTTTTACGACAACTATAAATATGGCTGTAAAAGCTCTTTGTTTAGAGCAGCTAGTCCCCGGCTTTCGAAACTCTGCCCTTCTGGCTGGCAGCAGCGCGCCGGCCGTTTTAGGGTCTCCGCTTGCGCCTCGCCGCGGCCTTGGCGATGTTAATTCTTTTCTGCTCTGGCCCCTCGACAAATTGGCCGAGCCGAATGAATCCTCGCGCGTCCGATAACGCAATTGTCCCCGGGTGCACGCCGACGCGGGTCCGGCGGGAGGATCCGACCGTCGAGCTCGCCCGCGGACCAGACCGCGAGTTTGCACGTGAAAATTATCGACAACCCCGCCGGACCATTAAAAGAGAAGGGCAAAAAAAAGAAGGTAACCGCTCCGTTCAGTGGCATCTGCTAACCATATGCTAAAATGACTGAGCCCGGATAACACCCTGTCACGCTAATGTCAGGTTAAGCGGCGGGAATGATTTACAAGCGGCGAGCTGGAGCGAACGTTACACCGTGCTCGGGCTTTCGGAACGCTCTCGCACACAGCGCCGCGATACTCGTTACAACAACGTTATTGCTCGGCTGCAATTAACGTCCGCTAGATACGCCGCGTCGATAGGTTAAACACGCGGGGCGAGTCGCGTGGACCTTCTCTCTCCTTCTCTCTCCGTCTCTCCTGCAGCTGTCGTTCTCCTCCTCTGTTTCCCTGTCGCGAGGCGGTTTAGTCGCGCCGAGACAATTTATGCCCGCGCGAAACTAGCTTCCGGACGCGCGTATTCGCCGCGGGGTCGTACCTCGAAGCCGGCCCGGCTCGCGAGGTCGAAATTCGAATCGATCAATTTGGCGGGCCGCGTCGCGTCTCGCGGGTGGTATTCTTGGGATTCGCAGCAAACGCGATTCCATCGCGATAGGTGTGATGGCTGGTTGCGCGGTATCTCGAGCGAGAGATTGTGTACGGTTTCGTGCTGTAGCAGGTATGAATCATTGGCGTGCGTTCTGTCGATAAGAGCACGACGGAGATTAGAGGGAGATCGGGCGGCGGCGGGTGGGAGTCGATCGGAATTGAAGAATTTCGATTACTCTTTTTCCTTCCTCGCCGTCGTCGAGGCTCGATGAAATGCTTAATAGACGTAACGTGCGGCCACCTCGTTGATCCACCAACGTTGTTCGCTGTGCTTGTTCAATTTGCGCGAAACCTTTGCATTATTTGGTTCGTGCTGCCCGCAGTGAAATCAAGGAAATAACCGTTAAAGGAACAGAGAATAGAAGAACGATCTGATAAATAGAACGGCTTGGGTGGAATGATCGCGTGAAAATGGTGATATCCGCTGTTGCGGTGACCAAAGGTGGGAACCGCGAGGAGAGCTGATCAATCGAATCCTGTGCCATCCGGCAGTGAGTTAACTAGGACTAAATAAGGTAGCCGGCCGGTCTCGGTAAATAATTGTATCTCGTAAAGCGACTAGGTAACCGAGGATTTATATGGGCGTAGCCAACGGGGCCGACACTTGCTACTTCGATACACGACAGCGCATTGCGGCCTCTGCTCGTTTCTCTCCTTCGCTGACCACTCCGCCTCCTCTTCCTCCTTCTTATTCTTGTCTTTTTCCGTTCCCCGGAACGTAACCTGCGTGGTATCGCGGCGTGCACACGTGACAGGAGGCAGTTGACGATATCTAAGGGGTCTGCTGCCCCCTCCCTCTTTGGTCAACGCTGTATCAGAGGCTTAACTTCGGTCATGCAAATTAACCGGTGATAACTGAACGAATGGCTGATTATACTCGTGCGATTTTATCTCGTCGACGGGCCTCGTCCACTATCGTCTTGGGGGTTACTGTCAATGGATGATAGGTGTACACGACTTTTCATACGCTGCACTGATTTTCCGTCTTGCTTTCCGATTTATTTCCCGGTCCTTTTATATTCGACTCGTCGCAGCTTTCATGTTACTCTGATAGCTAATAGCGACCCGTTATTGGAACACCTCGGGAATAGTTAATACTTAGACAATATAATAGATAGGATGTCGCAGATTTTTTAACGAGACTTGAAAACATTCGCTTTACGCGTATCGCTGGAATCTTCACACCTGCGAGTGGATCGCGCCGGCGGGCAAAAAAATGGATCGCACGAGGGGAAAGGAAAACCCTCGTCGATCGTTGATCGAACGATCTGGGAAATTAATTATCGTGCACGAAGGTGCCTCCTGGAGATTATTAGTCACGGCTTGTCCGGTGAGTTCACGCCGCCGCGAAGGTCCTTTTACGTGCCTTCTCTCTCTCTCTCTCTCTCTCTCTCTCTCTCTCTCTCTCTCTGTCTTCCTTCGTTTCACGCACGAGTCGATGAGTTCACGCTCGCGGGCTCGCTAATCTTATCTCCGCGATGATAAAACGCAGTGCCGTTCATAAACCGATAAAAATCGCCGGCTCGCGTTCGTTTGCTCTTTAATAGCCTGTCCTCGTTTCCGCGATGAAAACGGCGAACTCGTGGACAATTCGTTCCGCCCGGCGCTTAATTTATTCAATGGAAACCCTTTTCTTAGTAGGTGGAGCGGCATGGCGGAAGTCACGCGTGTGCGTGTCTAGTGCGACGCGTGCCCATCCTCTTTTCTTGCTTCTATGCTTCTCAATTACTTAGCCCTCGTCGCTCTCCGAACTGTGCGCTTCACGACTAGAAAGTCTTCGGCTAAATAACTACTATGCTAGTTGTTAATAGTTGTTATTCTTCTTTATCATTTTTTATTAAAAGATATAATCTACCGAGGTGCAAGTGCCACTGTGGTGCAGCAAGAGAGCTCTCTGTCTAATTGTATTCGAAAATTCCACGTGTCACCGTTTATTTGCACACATCGAATAACGGAACACGCGAATTCCGCGTGCCGCACATGTTCAGGATTTACCTAGACTCAGGGACACGCGATCGTCGAAACTGGTATAGCACATTCGGAATCCTGTGGACTCGGCCGATGGTACAGGAGAGAAAAGTTCGCGGCTTCGGTATAGAAGAGCGGGGCCCCTAATTTGGGACTTTATCGTCTTGTTATCCTTGCACCTTACGACGCTGACGACCGAGCACTCGGTGTCCCGGTGTCACGGTGCTCGCCACCTTTTCGTCGATGGTCAGAGGAAGGCTCTCTCCCGCTTTGGATACCCGAGAATGCACCGATATGGCGTACGACGACGCGTTACGAGGCGAACGATGAAACCGTGCGGCAGAAAAGGAAAGAGCGAGAAAAAGGGAGAAATCGGAGGCGAGGAAGACGCGCGAGATGAACGAAACGCGCGGAGCAGGCGAAAGGGGCAAGAAAAAGAAGGAACGAGAGGAAAGAAATGCACATATATACATAGATGGTAGTAGGAGTGGGTGCCGGTGTGTCTCCTTGCCCCCTCTCCGTGTACAGTCGGACCCAGTGGGGCCCGTTCCCCCACCGCTTCGATCTCTGGCAGCCCGAGGCCAAGAACGCAGGGCCGTAGGCCCCAGCCTCGGTACCGTCGGCCACTCGCTGCCTTTGCGGTGTTGCCGAGTCGTTCCTTCGATCACTTTGCTCCTCGCACTCTCGTTTCGCCGGGAACGGGCCCGTTTTCGCATAAATTACCGCGGCGTGCTCGTGCGAGGGCCTTTTCGACGTGTCGCGTATAGTCGCGCGCAAGCAGGATCGTCTTGAGCGCGGGAGAATTGATTTTAAAGGACATAGAGAAGAGTAGGGTGGTAGGGATTCCTCGCAACCCGGTCAGGCGGCTATAGTCTTGATCCCCGGCCTCTGTCTCGCTGTCCCTGGATGTCGGAGGCACGCTCTTGTACCCTCTTCTGTGTACGTACACTCTGCACGCTTTTCTTGTCTTCGGTTCGACCAGTTTCCCCTGACGAGAGCACGCGCGTTCACCCAGCATCGCGAAATTTATGGAGGACGACGGATCCTTGTCACGAGATCCGTCCTCTGGCACACAGCTGCGCCAGACAGCAGGTGTATTTGTATGCTCGTTAACTCGTAATGGAGATTGCCACCTTAGATTCACGACCACCCGTATTTCTGTCGAATTCTGCGTGCTCGGGAGCCAGCGGACGTCAAATGAGCTCGCCTCTGAAACCTTCGCCCGCCGTTGTATCGGAGTAAGCAATTTAGGGAAAAAGGAACCGAAACGTTCCCCCTGAGATTAGGACCGCGCGAAAAGTCCCGTGCCATTTCAACCTCCCGCCTGATTGCGAGGCTCGTTGGTTTAAATTCTAGCGTCGGCCGTCGAGACGTCGACCCTGGTTAGAAAAAAAAGCGGCGGATGTTGGCAGAGTCGAAAATATCGCGCGTGCTCGCGACACGAGGAATTCTTCCGCTTGGTTTATTTCCTTCTGGAAATTACCGCCGCTCGCATTTCTCTGCTGACGTTCGGCTAAACGGGGGTCTGCGTTCGCCGATCCTTCTTCTTTCTCTTCTACTTCGCTTTTTGTTTTTATGGTATTTTTTTTTTTCTTCTTTCGTTTCCCTTTCTGCTTCGACGCGTAGTACGCCCACGAGTCGATTCACCCGGGCGACAAACACGCGTTAGAAATCGTTTCACGGGCCTGTCAAAACTTTTTGTGCTCGTCACGTCGAATTTCCGGAGCAGCTACCTGCACCGATAGAACCCGAAGAAAGTGCTCCGTCAGGAGGGGCTTATTGTAGGTCGAATGACACGGATCCCTCGATAGTCCCGACGAGGCGTCGAAGCTTGCACACGGCCCTTCCGCTAAATAGTGGTCGACGTTTCCGACGAACACTGGCGAGAGATTTCAGGCGAAGATTTTTCAGCCGGGTTACGGAACTTTGAATGGCCGATGGACCTCGAACAATGGGGTCGCGGCCGCTTAATCGGCGTATCGACACCCGAGGAGACCTTTTCTATTTCGCTCAGACCGGATTCTTATTGACGGTGAAATTATTTAACGAGAATGGAAAAGGAAGCGTCGGGATCGAATTACCGGCACCGAAGCGCCGGCAATTCGAATCAGGCAGCGGCCACTCTGCATTTATCGCGCGCCGGGCTTTTATTAGTCGATTGCCCAAAGAGATCTGGATCGATTAGAGATTCATTGACGAGCAATAATAACTGAACGGTTATCTTCTCTTTCCTTTCCTTTTTTCTTCCTCTTCTTTTCACCCCGTTATCGTAGACCCGCGTCACGCCTCTCGCCTTCTCCTCGAGTCGTCTCCGGGTTATCTCGCCTTTATCGCGCTCCATTACCATCGTAAAATTCTCGTCCATGACCGCGAGAGAGGTAGCCTACGCTCCGTTTTCTCGTGCTATTGCCGCGTTCCTCTCGTGCTCTCCTTCTTAATCTAGATTTGCGCGGGGGACCTCGTAAACTCGTCGAGACGGAGACCCGCAAAGGTGATTTTCATTCCTGCCGCGGAAGCAATCGAGAGGCGTAATAATTTGGATCGTCATCGGCCATTGGCTAAACATTTTTAAGGGGCAGGCAAGGGAGAGGTACGGTTTATCGAAATCACACATATCCGCAGGTAATGTCATTTACCACAGCGAGCGTGTAGTAACGTACGTTGTCTCTCGAAATATTAGATACTAAAATTCGTAATATTATTTATTACATTCGCCACTGATTTACTAATACTCGAATATTGCCGGCTGCTCGTCCGGCATCACCGAACCGCATCTCCAATAATTCCGAACCGAACAGAAAATTCCGACATTCGTTCCCATCGACGGATCGATCGACGAGTTCGACGAGTGAACTCGGTACAGAAGTAGAAACCGTTCTCACTCGCCGGGAATTCGGCGATTCCGGCAATCGTAAATGGTGTTTCGGAGCAGCGTGGACTGGCTAAAGCAGCCTTGGCCGAAGGCGCTGCTACGGCACCCATTGTCCGCGCCGTCTCTTGTTACGAGACGAGACGAGCCCAGTCGGAGGAACAGAGAACCACCCGCAAGAGGAGCAGGGAGAGAAAGAGAGACGGAGAGAGAGAGAGAGAAGTGAAGGAGCAGGCTAGAAAGAGGCAGAACGTAGTCGGGAGAGGTATCCAGGCGGCGGTCAAACAGGCAGACCCAGGCTCTTTCCTCCTCGGTCCTTTCCTTCTGCTTCTCTCCCCGTTCGTACCGTGTGCTCGTCTTCTCTTTCTTTTGTTGCTTTCCTTCGCACGGCCATGCCGGGGACCGTGCCAAGTCAAAACCTCCTATGTGCCCAGCGAGGCCCCCGGCAGTAGGTCTGCTGCCTCGAGGTCCCCTGCCCTCTTTCCTTCTTCTTCTTCTCCTTCTTCTCCTCTGCTTCGCTTCTCTTCAACCACGATCGTCCTGTCTCTTTCCTTCGGCTGGTTCTCGCGCCATCTCCGTCTCCGTTTCCCCCGTTGCCCCTCGACGTCGTTCCTTCTCGGCCCTCCGGTAGGTTTGCAACGGGATGCTCCTTTTGGCCTGGGTTCAGATTGACCTCCGGTCAAGCCGGGCCGCTGAGTTTTTCGCATGCTGGCCCTCTCGTTGGAGCCGATGACAGAACTCGAAAATTTTCGAGAGGTTTAATTTCGTTGGGACCCAGGAAATTTATGTTTGACGCAGGGGTCCGAGGGATCGGGTAGCTTGGCTCGAGGAACCGACGCGGGTGAACGATGGAAATGCCATGCGTTCGTGTTTCACCGCTCCTAAATTAAACATTACATTCCTGGATATGTATATCGATTCGGGAAACTGTGAGCCGTCCTCTCTGTCTTAATTCTCGTCGCGTCGCGGAGGCACCTGCCAGGTGCAATTTGACCGTCCCGATCGATTCCGTCGCATTGCTTCGCGAAAAATCGAAATCGACGCGCGAAAGATCTTCTTCGATCCGCCAGATCCGTTTCGTTCGCTCGTGGCCCCGTGTTCGCTCTCGGATTCTAACCAGCCCGGCACGTCGCAGGCTCCGGGTACGTGACAGTGGGTCTGGCCTCGAGGCCCGTCAGGAATCTCCGGGTCCCATTACGAGGGTGCGCCTACTTGCCGATCTTTTATACGGCGAAAACCCGTTTCGTTGTCTCGGATGATCCACCATCCTCGCACGTGCGCTTTTCCGACCGTTCCGTCTTTCAATCGCGGACGCCATCGCGCGGAAACTAGTTTCGCCCGCGTCCGCCTTTATATTATGCAAATACCCGGCGAACGATAATCAGATTCTGTCCTCGCCCCGGTGATATATAATCGGGCAGCTTTCTCTAATGAAAATCAGGCCTATCCTGGCGAAAATTGTACCGCGGTCACGAATACCATCCGATGTTCGGGCACGCTTCGACGTTACTTACGTACTTGGTCGTGCAGCGGGCAACGTGCTTCCGTGCTCTGTCTTAAATAAGTGGCGATAATTTTTTTCAGAAATCGCGTGCAAGCAAGTACGTGCTACGCGATAGAAGTTTTCTCATTTTCAAATTGAACGCCCGTCTTGTGCAGAGCGATATTTTGTTATTTGTCGAATCAAGAATCACGACGGTAGTAAAACTCAAACGCATCGTTTGTCGCACTAGAAACAGAATATTCTTCTACTCGGCCGTGGTGCCCCCCGAGACCCCTGGGCTTATGTTTTCCAGCCGAGCAAAAAAAAAACGGGCCTGTACTTCGTAAATTTCCTTGGAAATATTCACCAGACTCGACGAGCCTGCGGTGACCACGACACGGCACTTGTTGCACAAAGCTTGTCGGCAGTCGAAATTTCTCGGTGCCCTTTCTTGGGCCCCTCTCTCGTTTGTTGCTCTCTAATTCCTCGTACAAGGACCTCCCGCGTCGAGGGTCACCAGGTTACACGCCGCCGCGCATTCTCATTCCGCCGTTTTAACGAAAGCGTGCTAGAAACCCGACTCCCGAATTTCTTAGAGACGTCCGGGGACGGACGCCCCCCTTCTTCATCCGATCGTCGAGATATCCTGCGAAAAATTCTCGTCGCGACTCCGCTTTATATATGCATATACATGCACGCAATACACGTGAGATTTCAGCGAAACTTTTACCTCGTAAGGAAATCAGCTTCGTTCCTCCAGAAACCGCTGGACGCGATATTTATTCCTCCTCTGTTGGGGGGAATGGTCCGAGAGGGCTTCCATTCATCAAGTACCGTGACTAAGAGACGATGTCATAGGTTTTCACCCGACAATCTGCCGGGAAAATTGCTCGGTACAAACAAACGGCATCTGCGACCAAGCACTTGTTGCACAAAGGGAAACGAAAATTCTTCCCCACTGTCTCCCTTCCGCTTACGATTTCCTTTCAGACGACGAACAGAGACCCCCCATGTCGATGGGTCACGGAGCGTCCGTGAACGAAAGAGGCACAAGTACGGATTTCTATTGACAGAGGCCAATAGTGCTTGGCCCTCTGGTCTCCGCAGGAATCTGTACGGTCCTTTTTGGCGTCGGTGGTCGCAGGGGTGCTGTAATCCTTGGCCCTTCTTCTTCTTCTTTTTTTTTTCTTTCTTTCTTTCCTTTACTCCGAGTTTCCTCCAGGGAGAAGCTGATAAATCTGCGAGGATTTTGCCCGCAGGATATCGTATTCCGTGGCACGCATCGGCCTTTCGGAATTAATCTCTCCCCGCGAAATGTCTTTCTTCGTTTCACGACGAAAATGAAAATCACGGGCGCGGCACCTACTTTTCGTATTGCCGCCGTCACGCGCGAAGGATATCTTCTCTATTATCGTTTGTATCGCTCTGGGAAGGGACGAACGGTGAATTAGAAATTTCGTGAAACGCGCATGGCCACCGTAGAATTCTGATTCCCATGCTCCTACGCATTAGCATTAGCGGAGTGGTTTTAATGGAAACAAAAAAACACGGTCAAGTCAGCCCCGTCGCCGTGAATTTGAGAACCGCCAGGGTCCAACGATACTCTTGCGTCCGCGGGTCGGTAGGTAGGCATATAGCGTTGATGGACCAGAGCTAATCTAAAAATCGCCGGAACTTCACAATTATAGTAATTTACCAGCCGACAACAAGCTGTACACACAAGCTTGCCCCATAATGGCATTAACGGCACGCTCTTTCGCTCCCGTGTCCCTTTCTGGTCCCCGCTCGTGGCCGGGCCTAAATTCGACCCAGAGATCGGTCGATTCGGCCTCACCATCGTCGCGGTGCCGCGTGGGCTTTCCATATTTTCCTCCAGGCGTTTCCACGGCCCCCTCCGGGCACCATTCGAACTGCACCAGGTATTCGCCTTCGACGCTGTAAATATTCGAACACCGTCGGGCGCAACGTTTCGCCGGGATATTTTTTTTTGTAGACACGGAACATTTCGCTCCTTTATCCGTCGAGGCATCGCGACTACAAACGAAGTCTGCGCCGCGCCTCGTTACCGTACGCCATGATGATCATTGTCGCCTCCTCTCGGCGCAGGATTACAGAGGTACCAAAAACGGGAGGGGTAAAAAAAGGGGGAAAAAATAGAGAGAGCGGAAAAAAGCATAGAGGAGGGAAGCAGATGGATTTATCGTTTGCAACGGCGGGCAGAACGACACGGCGCGAGCCATCGCTTTCCCCGTTTCCGTCAAACGAAAATGATCCCCCAGGCACACGCAGACAATGCTCGCGGGAACACTCGGCTCGAAATCGAGGGCACTCAGAACATGCAAATCCATAATAATCTCTTCGCGGCTTCCGCTCTTTGCCTCCTCTGTTCTAATGGCGCCTTTCCAAGAACCGTCGATGCAGAACTCGCGGGTTACTCTCGGTACCCCGGGATATTGTTTAAGAACCCGTGCACCACATCTGAGCATGGGGGATGCAACGTTGCTGGATAGCCTAGATGGGAGGGCTGAACCGTGAACTACGAAAAAAGAAGAAAAAAAAAAATAACACTGTCCCCTTTCGGGCTCCTTTGACCCGTCTCGGTCCTCCTTTCTCCATTATTATACTCCCTTTATGCTATTCCGTGCTTAAAAGTAATTACTAAAAAATTTCGTAACCGGGCATTCCTCTCGCACTACAATTGGCGCTTCCGCGTTACTTGAAAGAGCGTTGCGTCAAAAGAGTCCTATATAATTAAAATCTGGCGTAACAGCGTCGGCCCGCGGTTCAGAAATCGAACAAACTATGTATATGTACCGCCCGACGAGCCGGACCGTCCTTATCTTCCCTTCGCCCCCCCCGTTCAATCCACGAAATTCCGTTTCGTTCGCACCTGGAACAACGTCCACGACCATTACGCGCCGGCATCCGACGCTGACAGAATCGCTTAGCGCCGCGAGCCCCGGTCTATCTGTCTATAATTACCGAGGCGAAGTATTATTCCAACAAGACTGCGAGGTAAACAAAGCCGCGGGAGAGAAACGAGACGGCAAAAAGGGGCCAGCGAGCGAGAGAGGATAGGATGAGCACGGGCACACGAGGCGCTCCTCGGGGTCGGTGCAGCGCCTGCATGGGACGGTCGATGGAACGCAGCAGGACGAGCGGAGGAGGAGACACGGATGATCGTGATGGAAAGGATGTGGCGCGGGAAACGGCGGAGGGCACGAGAAGCGAGGGGGTGGGCTGGCAATAAACTTTGGCGCGAGGAGTGTTGCGCACATGTGCACACTCGGGGATATGCATTCGGAAAGAGAGGGACGAAACTCGGGGCTATACCCGCTCGAGCACGCGTGAAGATTCCTCTCTCTCTTCCTCCTTGCTGTCAGACTGTTCAATTTTCTGCCAGGGTTCGTTACATTGTTACGGTATTGGACGCCGCGTCGCCGTAGCCCACGGTGTGTACCCGCGCGGTGAAATTGCTAATTGCGAATGCGCGTTTGAGAAAGGGTATTATTACCACCGGCGTACGTCTCGGGTCTTCGCGCGTGCGAGAATAAAAATCGAATTCGAAATCGAAATTTCGCTACGGTGGCACAGTTAAGAGGCGCCGCGGAAACGGGGGAAATAATTGTTAGGATTCGTGGAAATTGGTTGCGGTCACTCGATCGCGCTTGATAATTCTGTTTTTCAATTAGGGATTAATTTTTTGCCGCTTATTTATTGAAGCTGGTTCTCGTTAGCGGGTGCTTTCAGCGGTCCCTGAAGATGGTACACGTGTTTCCGTCGCACGGACAAAGCATGCTGACAGAAATATACAGGTAGAAGCGTGCACGTAGGAACAGAGCGTTTGAAGCCTCTCGAGGATGGCTGGCTAACCGGAGTCAGCCTCTCTATTTACCTAGCGTTTGCACAACCAAAAAGTTTCACGAACAGTGTTCTGCACCAGGGATGTATATATATATATATATATATATAATTATTATATATATATATATATATATATATATATATATATATATATATAATACATGTCGGCGATCTTTTTTCATTCGGAGGAAAATAATTAAATGGAAATCGTCGATTTGCACGATGATACAGGCAGCCTGTAAAAGCATTTCGTGTTTACACAGGTGCATCTCGGTCGCCGAATCGCTTACTTTCGACCAATAAACAGAGAGTATTGCCGGCAACATATTGTTGGCGATCCCGGTTGCCGTGCCCGAACAGTGTAATAATTAATAAGCAGCTCGGTGCCGCGCCAATCCGCCTGCACAATGCACCGATCCTCCTAAATATCCGTGGATCCTCGTCGCCACGGTTCAACAGTTGTCCTCAGCTGTTCGGGTCCGTCAGCTGCATACAGCCATTCTCGCGCGACGTCTCCCACGAATAACCCGCCGTCTCGCAATAAATACGAAGCTTTACTGCCCCCCCCCCCCCTCAGCTGAACCGGGACAAATGACCCCCGAGATTTGGCGACACCTTTATCGCGGCGCTCCGCACGCGAAAATCTCGAACGAGAGCATCGTCGAACGCCCGTGCCCATTTGCTATTCCGCGCCGATGCGATCGGTCGCGGCGCCAAGCGCGCACGCTTTTCATCGCTGTCGCTGGATAAAACGAGGAGGATCGTTCGCGATCTCCTTGGGCCGGTATGTCGCGTGCGAGAGTGCCAGCTCAGTGGCCGCGTTATTTATAGAGCCGCGTAGCTGACAATTTAATCGCGCGCGGTCGTGTGAATTGCGCCGATGCGTACGCTCGGTCGCGAGCGTTCGCGTCTTAATAAGTTCGAGCAGAACCGCGATGCGTCGTCTCGGGCTCCGTGGAAAAGGTCAACGGTCTCGCGTGCACCGGGGGAAGAAGATCGGGATCGTCTTCTCCGCGGGCTCGGCCACGAACGAAGAATTAACTCTTTCATGGTCGACGCGAGTTTCGCGCGGCTGCCGTCGCGCAACCGCGCTGCCGAAGTATTAATTAAGCGCGCGCCTCCCCGACTGATTTATCGCCGTTTACCGCTGGCCGTGCACCGCCCTCGCGTTGCTCTCGTTTGCGAGTTGTCGCGACGCCGATAAGGGATCGGCCTGGCCGAGAGAGGAGGACCGCTTCGGAATTTTCGATCGCGGAATAGGCCGCTGGAACGTTTTAGGGCAAGCGCTAAGACCGTGACGCAATCGCGCAGCGAACAGAAGCGTGCAAGCTGCGGTTTTTCACTTCTCTCGAATCCGCAACGCGCGCTTGCGACGCGTCGGTGAAAGTGTATGTATCATTTGTATATCCCCCATTGGAGAATCAGGTGCCCCGTGATGATAATACTCGGCTACTCGATAGTACGCTGTCTCGTGCATGCTCTGGCTAAGATTTATCGGCCTCTCCAGCGCTCGCGGGCTCCTCGTACCCAGCCCTCTGGTCACCCTCTGCCCAAGAATTTTGCCACCACCCACCAGCCCCGGATGTATCGTTACAGAGGTCCGTTGGCAAAGCGTTACGTCGTCCCCGGTCGTCCAACCGAGCCAACTTGATAGCCGTCTATCCTTGAGAAGAAACGTCCGCTACCGTGACTCGCATCACGGCCGGTGATACTTTCGCTCTATAAAATAATGGCGTTGCCGATCACCTAAAGATGCTCGTCGCTGCCCTCGATAAGATCTGGGCCCCGGGGGTAGGTCTTTAGCGATGCTAACTCTTGGCCGGGGAACGCGGCCAGATCGGGACGCGGGAGAGAGACGATAGTTATCAGTTCGAATCCTGAAAGCAGGTTTCTACCTCTCGAAACGATCGAGTTTCGCGGAACGGGCGACCAAGTCTCTCCTCGACCTGTAACGGGCGGACAGGATCCGCCTCGGTCGGGACAGGAGGGCCTGCCCTGGCTGCCGGCACCACGGATGATCGGTATCACTTGGCCGCGGAGTCCCTCGTGCGGATTCCTGTTGCTCGCCGCGATCCAGTTTCGCGGAACGGATAAACTCGAAAGGTTTCCACGCGCTATTGGTATCTCGAACTCGCGCATAAAGGTTTAGAGACTACTGGTTAGCTGCCCTCGGGGCGGATGGGTTCTTGCGCCAGACGATTCGTATCGTTTCGGTGTCCCGGGGACGAGTGCTTACAAGCGGCGTTTATTAGGTGCATGCGAATGTTTCATAGATCGGGCGAAACTGGTTTCTAACGTGGACGCGGTCGCGAGGAAGCTGTCCGGTTAGAACGGCCGCGTCTAATTACATATTTGGGAAGCTATCCGGACGATAGACTGGACGTGCTACTGAAGTATCGCGATATCGTAATGTTTCGTTACCGCGTTGTTGGATAGTAGGCGGAGGATGTGCGCACGCCGATTGCGTGCGAATTTTCATATCCTCGAGACGCAAATAATTTCTATTGGCGAGGAAAATACGCGAAAGTTTAAACACGCTGGAAAATGAGGATCATCGTTTTTATTTGCGTCGCCTGTACGAAAATCTCGCCAGCACGGTGCAGAATCTGTTGCGAGGCAAATAAGCCTGCGTGCCGCATCGAGATGCGTCAGGTGTTCTTGTGTAACTAATTCCGCTTGCGAGACACGTGGAGCAAATTTGTGTTTTCGCGTAAACGAAAGCGTGTAAGATAAAAAGACACGCGAATATTAGATTAGTACGTTATATCGATTACCAGAGTGTTAAGAATGGCCTCTATTAATTCAGGACCAGTTTCTCGTTAATTCCTAACTTTGTATCCGACGTGCTCACCTGTGTGCTTTTTTTTCTTCTGTTGCTGAAACAGGTAAGGTGGACCCGACGCCACATACCTCGTCGTTCAACATGGGCTACCTCGTCTCGCCGTACCCCTACCCCAATGGCGCCGGAGGACCCATTCCTGTGTCTATGGTGAGTGTTTATCATTTTATTGTTTCCCGTATCGTTTTACCTGTTCGAGAAAAGAGCTCAAGGACGGTGCCCGCGATCCACACGCGGGACGACGCGACCACGCCGATTTCGAAGGTCCGCATAGAACTTTCCTTTCGCAATTTGCCTACGCGCGAAACTGTGACCGGGTGGGGGGGGGGGCCTTCTGAACAGCGCCGTGGAATTTAGTGTAAAATTATCGCGAACGAAACGACGGTGCGCGTCGTAGGACGAGCAGAAGGTATTTGCGTGCCCCTTGTCGCCCGTTTTCGTTCGACGGGCCCGAAGTTCGTGGCGTTCCCCAAGCGTTCCCTTTGAGAATCATGATTCCCGTATTGATTTATGACGGCCACAAATTGGATTCACGATTTATTTACGAGCGAACGTTCGCGCGTTCGCAGGTCCCGATGATGAAGTGCCGCTGGAAACGGCGCTTAGAATTGTTTCTCTTTCCGCGACGCCTTTACAGCGATTAATCGTGGCCCATTCTACCCCCTCCGTAAAAATCACGAAGCTGCCCCGTCGCCCGGCTATCTCGCACAGCCGGCGAGAGTAATCCATCGAGGAGAAAGCGAAACCGTACCGCGTCCTGTCGGTCGCCTGAAATTACCGAGATCAAACGATTACGGGAATCGTCGAGTTTCCGTCCGCAACGGGGACGGCGAAGAAACGCGGAGACGCGAAAAAAATGATATCGAAAGAAAATTTGACGCAGTTCCATTCTATCCGCAGCAATCTCGCGTGTCCGTTTATCGAATACGCGGGATATCGGGCACGCTCGACGGAACTCGTTTCGCGAATGATTTACATCGAAAGTACGTGACAATGGCGATTTAACGAGGATCGGCGTGAAATCGGAAAAGGGTGAAACGAGACAAGGCCGCACGCGGTATCGTCGACGCCTGTGCGACGGGTTAAAAAAGCCGGCTAAAATCGAGGGTGCCTGCCCCCGCCCCTCTCGATCCTCTATCACTCCCCCCCCCTCTCTCTCTCTCTCGCTATCAACAGAGCGTCGAGATGAATGAGATTTGCAGTTTCGCGTGTACGCGCGAGCGAATAGTATTGTTGCGCCGAATGCGTCCGCGTGCAGTGTGTGTACGTTGCACGCGCATGCACTCCACCTGCCCGTTTGGACGGACGGGTAATTTGACTGCGGTGAAGCATGGCGTCGCTAAATAGTGGGCGAAATTGGGCCGATTCGGTGTTAAAGAGAGCGTGCCGCCGCGTCGGCGTCGATCCTCTCGCGCGCGCATATCGAAGCGAGTTTTCGCTCGCGGGACGAGCCCCCGACCCGTTTCACTTCTCCTCGTCGATTCTTCACGCACGGCGAACGACCGCCGCGAGACGGGCATTAATTTTCCGCGATTCGCCTCGTATCGATCATGCTTAACGTCACTGGTCGTCCGACGCGGGGCGACTCGCGAGAGGCGTCGGGAGTAATGGTTCCGCTTCTCCTCTTTCTTCCCGCTGGAAGGTAATTTATTTCTTCTCCTCCCTTTTTCTTCGGTGCCGCCGGGACGTTTATTGGTTTTGCACACGGGGCGGTTCTGCAGCTTCGCGCGGTGGACAATCGAGCTCTGGGGATAACGCGGTCCGCGGGTTGACAATTTTTCGTCCGCGATTCTCTTGCGCTGATCTCGCGAGCTGCATCGGCGAAGACGCTCGGTGGGACCTCGCGCTTCGGTCGATCGAACGTATTTTTCTTCGGTGTGCGAAAGAAAAAAACAAACGGAAGAACGTCGCTCCAGCAGACTTTCCTCCGGCGCCGAAAGGCCGAGGCCGTTCAGCCGGATCGTCGTTTCGAGAACAATTTACCCGGAAGGGTGGTTCGTGCGAGCTCGCCGGTAGCCGAATGCGCTTTCCGCGAATTTTCTAATGGAATCACACCTGCCGACCGGCGGGCCGGTAATGAACCGTAAATAAAATTAGACCGAGTCGCCGATAAAGGGTTGCGTGACGCGGCCAGGAACCCGAGAGCGCCTATTGAGCCCTCTTCAACTGGTCGGAACTCGACGAACCGCCGGCCTGCCCAGCGACGGTCAGCAACGCTTCCGACTCGCCCGGCGGTGCGCACAGCCGCGCGTAATTCTCTCTTTCTCCCTCCCCTTTCTTGCCGACCTTACCCCTACCATCGTGGACAGCCGAGTCTGGTTTCTCTTTCCATTACCCTCCGTCCTCGTTGCTCCCTTGGCCCGTACCTTGTCTCGGATTTACCTACCTCGGGCACTCATCTCCTACCATGTCATTATGTCGTTATTTCCGACAACGAGCGTGTCTCGGCGAACCCTCGTACTCTCTTACCTCCAGCAGAAACGGGCGCGAAAGCAGTTTCGCCCGAAATCCGACTACAAACACGCGGCTCGTGAATGAACCGCTGTCGCGGTCGATCCCGAGGAATAGACTCACGGGACCGTGGACGAATTCGTCAATGGACGGACGCGCCCCCCTCCCCCTCGTCTGATTATTTCTCTCCGTTCGTCTTCTTTTAATTCTTCCCATCCTCTTTTTTTTACTCGCCCTCACCCAATCTCTCTCTCTCTCTCTCTCTCTGTGTATGTGTGTGTGTGTCTCTTTCTTTTTTTTTTATTGCGATGTTACAACCGCGGAGGAGACGGCCGACCGTCGACGAACTCTTGGCTCGCTCCGACTGTGCCTCTATTGTTCCACCACTTGATCGTTAGCTTCTTTGGCAGTAATCGGCGGAAGCGCGGGGATGTAAGCACGGTTTGGAGTAATCGACCGGGGACGGCGTTATTCGCGATCGCTCTCGTTAAATGAATATTTGCAGAGAGATGGAAGGGTGGTTAATATAATGCGTTGAGGGTGAGCATCGTTTATTCGAGGGACCGCGAGGTTCTCTCTGTTCCAGTTCTTCTTCTTCTTTTTCTTTTAAGAGCTGGTTTCACCGCGCCATCCCTTATTGACTATTTTGATCGGCGTCGCCGTGACAGTTCGAAACGGCAGGAAGGCGATCGCGTATCTCTATTCCAATCGCGCGAGGAACGTTCGGTTTCCCAAGGTGTTCGTGCACCGATTAGAAACACGTTAAGGACACCGTGCCAACGATTTAGACGCGTTTCCAAAGGAATGCTCGGACATGCGCTATCTCGACCACGTGCCCCGCGCACCGTCACAAGATCGAACTGTTTCCCAGGGGACTGTCAAGTAGCTGTGTGCGTTCGGGCTTGCAGGTGCGATCCACGCTGATTAAGCACCACGTTGGCGACAATTTGCTAAACAACGCGTGTTCCGTGGCGGTGCTCTTTGCGGAATACAAAGTGCCTTGGCAACGCCTTTGAGAGGCGCACCAAGTAGCAGCAGCCGGGGCTTTCGTGGCCGGGGCTTTCACGGTAAAAGGCCGCGCGTAAAATGGCAATTAGGTGACCCAGGAATTCGCTGGCAGATTCCTAGGAAGTCGCGTGCAAATTGGACTGCATTCTTTGACCGTGAGCATTTTTTTCACACCGTGCCCCCAAGCCCTACCTCGAAACCGCTTCAATTTTTTCGTTCGCCCTTTCGCGACGTCCGCCTCGAATCGTGATACGCGCACAGTTTCCGAACTGCCCGACAAACGTTTCTACGCTTATTTAGTGTAACCCCCCTGTCACTCGTTTCTGACGGCTCGGCGTGCAGAGCGATAACATCGACGAACCGAAGACCCACGGTATCGGATGCAGTTCGACCCCCGATATATCGATGCTTTTCTTTTCCCCGCGGAAAAAGTGTTGAAGCGCGCGAGACTCGTCCCCCCCCAAAAAGAAACAGTTCGGAGGTTGAAACGTTGTTCCCCATCGCGCCGAGGCCTTTTTACCGGGATTCTTTGACGCGATGATCGCGACCCGAACAAAAACAACCGACCACGAGACGATCAATAGCTGTGGGGGCTGTTGGATCGCGTCCGCGTTGTCACGACGGCCGTGTTCGCCATTAGCGCGCTCCAACATTCCGAAACAGCGTGTGCCCGCTCCGCGTCGTACTCCGGCCGACATCGACTAATGCCGCCTGGGCTCCGCGAACGAGCGAAAAGGGGGGTGTAGGTCCGACGTGACAAAGGAACGTTGCCTAGAATTCGCGCAGCCATCGAAAAACAACGGACGGACATAGTCATAGACGGAAAAAGCGTGAGGGGCTGGAGAGACGCGTGCGGTGGCGCGCCGCGGGAGGAAACGTTCGTTTTGTAACGCGACGCAGAGGGCAAGAGAGAAGATGGGAGCGGGTAAAAATTCGCTGAAAGAGAGAGAGAGAGACACGGAGGGAGGGGGGAAAAAAACCTACGTGTACATGCACGGAAACGCGCAAACGTCCCACCAATTAAAAAGAACTCGATTCGACGGGGTCGCTGAAAATAACGGGCGTATCGGAGTGCAGTTTCGCTGGAAAGAGCGACGGAGAAACGCGGAAAGGGCGGCATAGATGGAAGGGTTGGAAAGGAGCGCGGATAGACGAAGAGATTCGGCAACTGCAAGGGAGATAGAGAAAACGAGCGAGGACACACACGAGGGGGGGAGCCGCCGCTCTGTGTGCTCCGCTCTGCGTAGAGGGCTACGAACATGACGACCTTTCTGTCGGGTTGTACTGGGGGGGTTGCGCGGGGGCTAGCGAAGCGTAGGTTTGGGGTCGTTGGATGCACGTGAAATCCAAAACCCTTATATTAAAACACAGCCGGGCCAACCAGCCGCGGCGCGCTTAATTCAAAACAATATAATGGGCGCAGCAACATAGCTGCTGTCGTCGCTTCCTTCTCTCTCTCTCTCTCTCTCTCTCTCTCTCTCTCTCTCTCTCTCTCTCTCTCTCTCTCTCTCTCTCTCTCGCGTTCCTCCTCTGATTCTCGTGCCTTTCTCGCGCCCCCTTTTCCATCTGTCCCCTGTCCCCCGCCTGTGTAATACATTACACGCTCGCGCAATTCATCGCGCGCACCGCGTATCCGCGCGAGGCAACAACAACGGCGAGAAATGTATAATACTCTCCGTCCTCGGGGGCACTAGGGCTGGCCCCGGGGCCCGTCGCCGACGTCCACGGCTCCTGTTGGTTCCCCGGCCGGGTTAGAGAGGACGTCGTAGCCTCGTCGCCGCGACGGCGACTACCACCGCGGTGACGGCGGTGACGGCGGTGACGATGGTTTTGTCGTGGGGCTGGTCTTTGTCTGTCCGCTCCGGCGGAAGACCAACGGCATTGTTCTCATTGTTTTGAGACACGAGCGCCGGAGAAGAACTCCTCGCCCCCCCCCCCCCCCCCCTCCCCCAGGTACCAGAAGGGCGAGGGGTGGTCGGGCGGTCGTTGGTACTCCGGGCAAAGATGTCCACGTGATACATGCCTATTCCGCTATTTAGTACTTCGCCGTGCCCTCCTCGCGCCGTGAACACCGACCTCTTTGCTAATTGTTTGCCGATCAGTCCCTAGCTCGTGGGAAGCGGGCTCGAGCGGCTTTTCTTCGCCATATTGGGTAGCTAGTTTTCTACACTCGCCGCGTCGCGCTCCTCTCAAGGGGAAGAATTTTGCTCCGAACCAACCGTGCACGCCACTCGCCGAGACGGAGAGAGAGAGAGAGTGAGAGAGACTCCCCTGGCTGCTCGAGATTTCCTCCGGAATAGACGCGAATCGTGTATAGCGTGTCGTGTGCCCCCTTCGCCATTGGTCACGGCCCCGCTGATTTAGATCCGACCGGACCCCGATCCACGTTGTATGTGTATCTCGATTATGGAGAATTGCGTTTCCCTTTTGTCCGTGTTTTTCCGCGTTTTCTCCTCGTACTCCGGGGGCTCCAGGGTCCTGCGGGCTCTATTCGAACGGCAATAGGGTCGCCCGTGGTAGTGGTACATGCTTCCTATAGCGCTGCATTGAATTTGTGGGAAGAGTTTTTCTTGTATTTTTTTTTCCGTCGTAGGAATTCCCCTTTTTTTTCCTTCCTTCTTCTTTCCTTCCGTGGAAGGATCCTTGTCGTTCCTAGCATTTAGATGTCAACTAGGATGCGCATGTATGTGCACGTTCTGCAGGGATGGCTCCAACGCAGTCGAAGGTATTTCAATCGTCTAACTAAAAGGCGAAACGATTCTTTTCCTCGATTAGACCAGCGGATGGTCGACGATGACGAGGCAGAGCGCTGGTCTAGAAATGAAAAAAAAAAGAAATTATCGCCCGGTAGATAGATACGGTCTTGTCATGCTTCTCGATTGGGTTTTATATCGGGTTCATGAATTTCGTGGTCTCGTTATTCCTGAGATCCCCAGCGGCGAGACGGGCGAGAACAAAAAGTAGAATAGGAAGGGGGCAGAAAAAAGGAATTCTAAACTCGGGTTTGAAGGTCGTAATCTTTTGAATTATGGACCCATCCACGATGATGGAACACGAGATAGAAAACAGGCCCTCCCCCGTTGCATCCAGCGACCGCAAATTTTACCTGGTGCGAAGGCGCCATTAGTTTCGGTGTTCGTGGTTAAGTACTTTTGTGTTTAAGTACCTGACCGGGCGTTCCGTGTACGGGACACACAAACCCTGGGGATTGTCCTTTTTCAAGGGATAATACCGTGTGGCCTGTTAATGCCAAGATGGCCGTGCGATACGCGACTCCATTACGCCCGCTATACCCTCTCTGGCCCCCTTTTCTCTGGAACCCTGCTAATTGTTGTCCCGTTTATTCATTTAACGTGGGAACATTCGTGGGATGCGCGACCGCAGATACCGATCGGACCGCAAGAAAATTAGCGACGGAACGTCATAGTTTTAAATCAGGCTGAAAATCAGTGGAGTTTCGGAGCCGCCCGAGTTTCTTCGGGCAAACAGATTAACCGATAACTCTGTTGTCTTGTAACTGTGGTAATTACTGCTCCGACCCGATTTGTCTCGCCGATTTTGTGCTTTCGATATACCATCGTATTTTAAATACACCTCCATCCCGCTACGTCCGAATTGCGAATAATTTTTCGAACTATCGAGGCTCGCCCGATCGACGAATTTTTGCGTACGCCTCGCGTACGAGCAATGGTCGAAACGCTGTCGCGTCGGCTCAAGGAATTTTGTTGAAAAATTCGCCACGCCAATTCCGCGCGATCCAATCGTTCCTCGCGATTATTTCCGAACCGTGTATATAATATTTTTGCTCGGGAACTTGTCGCCCGTAGCGCCAGGCTCTTACAATAAATCCCAATTAACACAAACAAAAGCTCGAATTTATTTAAAGAAACACGCTCGCACGCGGGCGCAAATTTTTTCTTCCCCTCCTTCTTGAACACTCTTTCACCGGTTACGACGCCCCGTTCCTCTGCTTCTTCTTCTTCTTTCTTTTTTTTTCCTTTATCCCCACCAGTCGAAAGTTATTTTTACGCGGTGGCTTCGTTCGAATCGCGCAGCACGGCAAATCCTCTGCCGCTCATTACGAGCAGCAATTCGACGGGCATGCGTCACCAAGAATACCCAGCCGGCAGAATTTATTTCCTTCCCGCGCCCGTATTGGACGGTCGTCCATCTCGCGTCGAGAATCCTCCTGTGGTTGCTCGTTTGACATAATCGGTCGAGCTGGATTTCAGGAATCTCGTTTGCCCGACGATATTACGCAAGTCTTACGTGCCCGTCGCGATCTTCCGTCCTGGTGGCTGATCGTTCATCTAGCTGAAACGACCTGGCTATTACTTTTGAACGAGTTTCTCGATCTCGAGCGGCGTTCCTGCCGCTCCGTGTTGCCGTTGCTCTTTGACGTGTTTCCCCCTTTTGACTAGTGGCAGCGGAGCGTTAGAACGCGACGCGGAGATGCACGATTTAAAAAAAAAAAAAGAAAAAAAAGGAAATAAAGAGAAAAAAAATAAATGGGACTGCTAGAGGGAGTGCAAGAAAACGACATCTTGCTGGGAAAGCACTTCTCCGTTCCATTTATATTCTGGATATTTGCAAAACAGTTTCCATGCGTGCATATATATATATATATGTACGTGTGAAACGAGCACGTTTCTCACGGAGAAATTCGGTTGAATCGTTTAAGATGTTAATGACTTTCGCAAAATCTTTCGCCACCGATGATACACGGGTACGGCGTAATCCAGTTTCAAACAATTTCCTGACTTTCCCCGCTGCTTTCAGGCAGCTTTTCTCCTGTTCTCGGGTTGCGTTGGAATTTCGTGGCTGAACGGATCTCCAAAGTCTCTCCCACTTAAGGCTCGCTATACGTTTTTACTTAACACCTGAGACCTTTAGAGAGGGGTTCCTCGGTGCACGGTCGTAAAAAGGGTCTCGAGGCCGCCTCGAATGACGTGGCGGTTCCTGAGGGACAAATGAGCCAGAATAAATACTGGGGGCTGGGCCCGTGAATATCGGGGAATGTCCAGAACTAACCACCCTGAAAACGGAAGCCGTAATGTTTGCGATGGCCACGGGAACACGGACGCCCCCCGGCTCCGCTTCCAATGGGACAACACGATCATCTCGGTGACTTCTTCTTTGTAAATAGCCATCGCCTAACTCCGCAAACAAAATCGTCCGCGTTCACAGCTCCACGGACTCTTCAGATCCGTCCAGAGATTACGCCCCTTTCAAACGAACACTGTGAAATGATTCGTGACAATCGCGGTGCGGACCAGATCACGCGCGACAGATTTACAACAAAAAGAAACTTCAGGATCCTGCTAAGGACCTTTGGGGCTTGAAATCCCAAGTGTCCGCGTCCCAAAATTGGAGCGGTGTAATTGATCAGAGACCGGCTCGCCGTTAAGGTAAAATTGTTCTCGCGATTCGCGCATTCCTTCAGCAATTATTCTTACGCTCCCGTGACAATAAGTCGCATCTCGAATTATTTTCAAAGTGAACTTTCTATTCCACTGGACTTTTACGTTACATCGCAAACGAAGGATCGAGCAACATACCTGATTTCCCGGGACAGTTGCGAATCGTCCGATGAAAAATTTGCACCAATTCGAAAAGAATTAAAAACATTCTCCACCTCTCCCCCTACCCGTGTCCTCGAGCGAATTCACTGTAAAAATGCTTGCGAATAAATATCCAGAAGAAACGAGGCGAGGGTTAGGCGTTCAAGATGCTGCAGTAGCGCCCCTCTCTATCTCTCCCCCTCATACTCTCTGTCTCGTCGAATAATTAATTTATTGACCGGCCACGCTTTCTGCTTAAGCTACGATTTCAAGCCGCTCCTCCTTGGGCGCGCGCAACTGGACATTATAAAACTCGTTTCGACCCTCCACCCTCTCCCCCCCACCCCCCCCCCACCCGGCCACGCGTTCATTTACATTTAATTGGGGAATCAATCTAGCGCGAGGCATCGTTACACGGAATATTTATAAGGGTGTGGCGCACGGGGTAATACGGGTTTCAATTTCGCGCGCCCGTTCTTCGAACGATCTTTCCGCGCGACTTCTTTAATCTCGCGCGAACACGTTCGCGCCCTTTTGCCGTTCTCCGATTAATAATTCAACGTGCGATGAAAAATTACCATCCCACACACGCGCGTAGTCAACTTTTACGTGTATATCGGGGGGCGGGGGGGTGGGGGCGGCGCGTTGAATGCGAAATCGCCGATTCCATGAATGCGTAAACTTTTCGTTCAACAATGAATTAAGAAGGTGTCCGTATTACGCGAGCTTCGACCCTTTCGCCGTTGGACGAGATATTGTCATCGGCAATCGTCGACGACACCGACCACCCCTTCTATTCGATGCGAAAAGGGTACACCTGTACGTTCTCGTATTTAATTGAATTATTTCCTTTCCCGCTGGCGTACTGGAGAATATCCAGCAATTACAGCAGAGAGATTAGATACGTCGCCGGACAAGAATGTCATAAATGTATCCGCGTCGATCGCGTTCGCGCCGCGAATCGCGTGCAACGCCTGTTCGATCCATCGCACGTGCATACTCGATACACGGTGCAGAAGAACCGGGCGTTATTCGTGCGCGAGCGTACGCGCGACATCCTCGACACGATACGCGACGATTTCTCTAAACGGAGAACGATCGCAATTCGGCCGTCTTTTCGTTCGCGTCTCGTTAACAGCGAATTAACGGGGGGGGGGCACCCGATGTCGCTCGCGAAAAAACCACTCCGCGGGACCGTTCTCCGGTGATCGCGAACGTAAATCGCATTGTCTCGCACCGAGAGCGGAGAAGGGAATCCGTGCGGCTGCCGTCTGGAGAATCTGGGACAATGTCGAGCGTAATTCTAGCGGCACCGCGACGCTGGGAATGCACTCGAGAGTGGCTCGAGCCACGTCGATCGTCGCCTACAGTATATTTATTAATCGATCGATCGACAGATCGCCGAGTGCCACT
The DNA here is from genome assembly GCA_948146005.1 of Nomada fucata. NCBI lineage: Eukaryota > Metazoa > Arthropoda > Insecta > Hymenoptera > Apidae > Nomada > Nomada fucata. The sequence goes on from OX411282.1 coordinate 5,396,621, forward strand.
GGCTACCACGCGTTACGGACAGGATCAAGTGGGTCACGTCCGTGGTATGGGACGCGAACGGCTATGGGTCTCGTGGCCGCGTGACGGTAGTCAGTTGGATAATCCTGGCAATGACAGCTAAGCGCGTACCATGCCGTACGGTGTTTCTTGCCACGGGGGGTTTGAACGCACGATCTTTCTTCTTTTTTTCGTTTTTTTTTTTGTTTTGTTTTTTTATTGCGATACAGTCAAGAAGAACTGTATTATACGGATGCGTGGCAGTTCGTTTAGAACAGGATGCGATTGGTTTTCAAATTGATTGAGAGTACAGAGGAGAGCTCGCGGTATTGCGTCGGGAAATTGATGTCAACTCTGTTTCTTTCCTAGCCCTGGTCGACGAAAGATTTTCCTCGGGTATCGGTAATTGTGGATCGTGAAAGGTCGAAAAGGGTTAATTAATTCTCGAGTTTCATTAAGGCATGGCGCTTTTGTCGAGCACCTGGACGTTCATCGAAAGGTTGGCTAAATTGGAAGTATAGTTAGGCACGCTGGAAGATATTGCTGGCAGGTGGTAGACGGGTTAGCAAGAAAATTTACACCTTCGCGTCGACTTTTGTTTTAGCAGAAAATTCAATTTACCTTGGCGTCGCGGCGAGCCGAGGCGGATAAAACGAGCAGGGTGGTGCGGGGGGTGGAGGCAAACCTGTTTACAGAAGTTGGTACCACCCGCAGATCGAAAGTGCCGTTCGTGATTTAAAGCCAATAACGAAGCGTGAACCGCGAACAAATTGAACTGCAGGCGTCTCTGTGGAATTTTTTTAGGCTTTCGTGGCACCTCTCCGATGTGAGAAAGAGAGGACGGGACAGGTTGAACGAACCTGAATCACGGATTCCTCGTGTTCTGTCCTATGTTGACCGTCCCATTCCGCTGGAACAAACCGGCGCGACAAACAATCGAACAGCGTTTCGAATTCGGTAGAGTAAAAAACGAATGAATGAATCGAGTGAAAGGTTACGAACGATTCAGAGAGGGGGGGGGGGGGGGGAATCCTTTTAATCGAAGTACATCACGTACAGGAACGATCCGCCTCGCCCTTTCCGCCTCTTATTTCATCCCGTGGTTATTTTAAGCCCCTTACCGCAGGAAGTTAATAGCGTGGCGCACGGTTTCGGCCGCGAAGAGGCGGTTCCACTTCTCCCTTTGAAAAGACGCGAGTAGAGACAGCCGCTCTTCAAATAGAAAACACGTTCACCCCGCTCGTAATCGCAGTCGTAGCCTGATTTTTCTATTTCTATGTTTGCCCTGCATTCTACGCCCTGTCTGTGCGCGTCGAGTCATTCATAAGTCGTGCGTAATTTTCGCCGGTACCCGATAGGACAATGCACGGGGCGTCGCGGACATCTCAAAAACTTTATCAAAGGACTGTTAATATCGTGCGGCGGTAAATAGCCCGTGTGGAAACCGACGAATTCCCTCGGTCTTCGTGCCCGTCTGAAACGTACATCCGTCTCGCCCGGTGCAATAAAAAATACCAGGGAACCGACCGCTCCGTTATTCGAACGTGCACCGAACGAGCGCGCACTGTTTAACGAAATCGTACAAAGGTACGAATTCCCACGAATAGCGTTCTAAACTACCCACCCTCTGCATTCAATATAGCAATCGCCGGAAAGTAACGACCGTGTTCCGTGAATCCACGTTATATCCGTAGCGCGAGCTTTCCGGGAAACGCTGTACCAGCGGCATAAAAAAAAAGAAAGAAAAAAAAGGAAAGAAGAGAAGAAAGCAATTCCTCAAAGATCGTCACTTGGACAGCCTTAAATTGCGGCTGCAGATCCGTAGGAGACGGTCGCGCAGCGCTGGTCTCATTGTCTGCGACGGCCGTCCACGGTCCGTTCGATTCCATCACGGTTCGTCAGTTATCCTCACCCTGTGCGCCTCGAGTTCCTCAGCAGTGTTGGGAAAAGCGAGCGCCGGTCAGTTTCGTGGAATCGTAAGAGAGCAGTTTTTACGAGAATCTGCGGCGCGGTCGATCGGCAGGAAAGGTAACAACCGACGGCGATCTCAGATGACGGCGGGTGGCTCTACGTTTGGTGAATCGTCTCTGGAGGGATGGGTCGGAGGGTATAGAGAGAGAGAGAGAGAGAGAGAGAGAGAGAGAGAAAGGGATGGCTGGGCAGCAGTTTAGCACCGTATCCAGAGTGAAGGGGTGGACGCGCGGGGGTAGGTTTCCGCGAGGCAGCATCTCTCTGGCATTTTGCCTTGCTTAAATTGTCGGCCGTACGTCGATACCTTTTCTGGACACAAAACAAGCCCATGCCGCCCCGCTTTTTCATTCTGGGGAGGACAAAAAACCCGGAGCGGTCTCGCCGGTGGAAATGCTACTCGCCAAGTACGCGCACAAATATAGAAGAGGGTGGGGGGGGGGGGGCGGTGTGGGCACGAAACTGCTTGGCCGTCGTACGGGCCCACGTTTCGCTCGTCCCTTTCTTTTTCCGCGACGTTTTGCAATGGAAACGGGCCGACGAGGAGGCAACGGTTATTACGGCGCGAACTCCCGACAGCCCGTTTCGGCTGCGCTCCGCCCGGCGCACAGAAGCGGATGAACGGTCTTAAGGGGCTGTCGCGACCCGGTGAATCGCGCGGGCGATACCGCAGCTGTCCGGGTTGACCATGATCGATCACTGTCGACGGGGCAACCTGTCCTGCCACGGTTACGTTCGAGCACGGCACCGCCGGACCAGCGATACATAATTTCGACGGTCGGATGGGCCCGCGAACAGTCCGGACGTTGTACAGCGATTAGACAGAAATGGGGCGGGGAGGTGGTGAATCGCGGTGCAACGCGTCCTATTATTATCTATGGAACGCGGATTAAGTCGTTAAACAGGTGGGCTTAATGAGCGAGTTGGGTAGCGGGTTCCGTTGGCGCGATCGATCTGACAGCGCGTGTGCTTCGAGTGGATTTTTACTCATGAATGCCACGGGTGTGTCGAACTGTTGCGGCGTCGAATGCCCGGCGCCCGATGTCTCGTTAAGCTAATCGTTTAACTGATCGTTCAACCGATCGTCGGTTTCTCTTTATCGCGTCGGCTGTGAAGTACGCTAGGCCGGAGTACGAACATCCAGATTGTCCGATCACCTTGGACCGTGTTGAAATACGAGAGGTTCTAATTCGTCCTTTTATGGATAAGCACGGTTTAGCGCAATGGAATCGCCGTTTCAACGGGGAGAACCCGCAAGGAGGATTGGGCAACCCGAACGTGCAGAAATGTATGAAACTTTTGCGCACGAGTAAAGTGTGCGATTCGTAATAGAATATTTTCCGTCCGTTAAAAGGGCGGAGGGGTGAAATCAGCCCTCGAGAAAGATGCGGAACGTTCTTTTTCCGTATAAAAAAAACGTTTTTAAAATAACGTGTCCACCCAACAATTTGTTCACGCGGTTCTGCAAACGCAATAGGGCGATGCAAATGTTGTTCGCACTGCTTTTAAATATCTCTCAGCGTTCCTGAGAGATTTCACGAAGATGATCATTCTGAATTTCTTCGAGGGCCGAGTTCGCCCCCCTAGAACCGAATTGCATTACGAATTACGTACTTGGATGCAAAATTTCATACGTCTCTGAATCTTCGGGTTGCCCAACCTTCCTCGTCGGCGCGTTCGCGGATCAGGTGCGAACGTTTACCGCGTGATGCTGAATAGGGAGAGATCGAATAGAGCGAAGGTGGGTTTGGCCGATTAGATAAAAAATAGTGCTTGACGTTTGTTTATCGGGTTCACCGGGGAGCGAAGTGAACGGATGCAACTCTGCTGAAAGGGACCGTCGACCGCATTGGCATTTGCATCATTCACCTTGAGAAGCGAATATAGTACGGTGGAAAGCCTTGTGTGTCGTGCACCGCGGATTACGTTTGACGGAATTTATTGTGCGGTTAGTAACGCAGCTCCGGACGACGAACGTCACCGTGGGCTTCCTTACCTCTCCACGCTTATGGAATATATGTACGTATAGATGCCTGGAGTCGCCGCGGTAATTCGATATCGACGACGTATATGTCATCGCGATGCACCTCGGAATCTCTGTCAACGACACCGGCGATATTATCGAATAGAAAATTTATTTCGACAGATTTCTCCTGGCGTTTTATAGTACCCTTTGTTTTGGAGCAAAGGAACGGTCGGGTTCGTGGTTTTTGACGAACGCAATTTTCGTATCCGGTCCACGTGTGTTTATACTTTTGTCTTTTCGAGACGCGATTGCTGAACTCAACAAAGACTTATGTTCTTCGCTATTTCTTGCATTTGTGTCGTTTGAGAAAAATATCGGGCGATATATTAGTGCAGGTAACAATTTTACTTCTCGTACGCTGCTGAGGTCTTCGAACGACTTGTTAATGAGTCCAACATTTTTACATAACTTTGTCTGTTTATGGAATCGAATCCGCCAGTTTGGTTAAATACATTATACCATTGTCTCAAGCGACATCTTACCCACGGTATTGTTCGCGATCTGCGAAAAAGTACCCGCTGCACTTTGCGTTCGGGTCGCAGCCTTTCCTTACAGTCGATTCGTTCCGCGAATAGAAATAGCGCGCCCGTAACACGCCATACACCGTCCTACCTGTAACACTCCACGCTTGCATTCCTACGTTCGTTTCATCTTGAAATAAACCACATGGCCCGGGTATCTCCCAAATGTAATCAAATGTCACCACGAAAAATCAACCTCCGCGTATAATTCTCGTTTCTCCTTTGCACAATGCATCCCGCGGAACCATTCGCGGGACCTTTCTGCAATTTACTTCCCACCGTCGCTGTTTTGTCATTCTCCCGTTATTATTATCGCGATTCGAAATTCCGAATAATTATTCGACCAGGAACAATCCGCGTTCCGGTTCACGATGACGCGCGGCGCCTCCCCGGCCCCACCGTCGCCGCGGCAGAAATAATTCCGATCGCGTGAAAAGCCCGTCGCTTTGCCGCGATTCGTTTTCCAAGGAATCCGTGCTCGTTTGCCCCCTTTGTAAGTCGCGATAAAGGCGTCACGTTTGATACCGCCCGAGTAATTTCGTCGCCGCGTCGAAAGAGCGAGACCACCACCACCACCACCCCCCCCTGTACCATCAGCGTGCCGACGGAAATCTCACGCAATTGCACAACAGGTACACGCGGCTTTATTGTCGTCCGGAAAATGGCAGCGCGTTTCTCCGGTGTTTCGCGGCGTTTCGAGGGGTGCTGCGCGCGGTGCGGTTGGCCAGGTGTACGTCGGGAGGGTGAAGAAGGAAGAAAAAAGAAAATTGTTTATGCACGCGCCGTGTCCACTTTGCGCGAACGCGAATCGCCGGATACCGCGACGACGGCGCCTGGAATTATGTAAGCGGCCGGTAACGCAATCGGGGGAGGGGACGATCTTCCAATTAAAATATTCTGCCTGGTGGCTTTAAACAGTTTTCTGGAGAAGGAGCGGCGTTACCGTAGGCGTGTTTCGCTGCCACGCAAGAGCGGATTCTTTTTGTTGCCGGGAGTCGCGGAAAATACGGTGAAAGAGTAATCCGCGGGGGAGCGGAGAGAAGGAGGGAAAGAAAGCGAGAGAGAGGGAGAGTACATGGTGCGACGAGAACGAGAAGTTTCGTCGGCGCAACGAGAACAGGAACGAAAAAATAAATAAATAAAAGGAAAAAGAATCGCGCGTCGGTTCGCGGCGTCTAACTACCGAACAAGTTTTACCTCGCAGCCACCGGTCTGGCTGTCCTTCCCTCTTTCTTCCCGTTTCCGTCTAGGGTGTCTAGAGGGTTGACTAACGTTACAAGACCCCGTGGTAGGGGCGGAGGGAAGAACAACAAGGAAAGGGAAGAATGAAGGATCGGAGTGCGTTGGGGAGGAATATCTGTGGGGTGGGGTAAAATACAGCAGGGTGGAGGGAAATTTCCGTAACTAGCCGTCTGGATTATCCGAACAGTCGTCGTTTAAAGTTTAACTCGTTAGTCGCGCAACCGCTTTCCTAATAGCCGCGAAATTACGCGGACGCTCAGCGGTTTACGTCTTCGCCGTTTTCGCCCCTCTTTCCCCCGTGGTTCTGTTGAACGTTACACTGACTCGAAACCGGTGCCGATAGAGGATACGCGGGTAAGGGACGACGAGAGCCACAAGTGTTGCCGATAAAATTGTATTCAGTGTCGGGGTGGCAATTGGCCGGGCGGCATCGATTCGGTTAAATGATCTCGCGATGCGCAAATTTTGTTGCGCCCGCTTTTTACGCGTTCGCCCAACGCTAAATCGGTCCGAATGAAACCGTACGGTGGCCTGAACGGTGGAATGAAATATGCCCACGAATTATAGCGGTAGCCTCGATCGTACGCGTTTAATTCTTTCGGCTAATGAAATCATTGCGTCATCCGTACGTACATCGGGTGAATCGAGTACTCTCTGGGAGAGCTGTCACGAATAATCACGAAAGACGCGTACATAATTTTATGGATACAGAATATTCTGCGGTGGACTTATGTTTATGCTTATGCAAGCTACCCAATGCACCAGCACTGAATAACCCTTTACTTACGATCGGGGTGCGTATTCAACACGCGTCCTTGGAACATTTCAATATTTTTTACACGAATTACATCGTGTACAAATAGTTCAATGAAATCTTCTCGAAAAATTTGCCCCACGATTCCGCGTTCGAGATGTACAACAAAGTATCGACGACGTTGTTACGTCTCTGCAACCCTTAACAGCTCGCGTCCCTTCTTTCTGTTCTCCCTTGATTTCGACGACCAGCGATCACCCGTTTACCTCCGACCGTTCGATCCCATTGAAAATCCACGAAACCGGGTAACCGTGCGCTTCATCTGCTGCGAGCAGCGTGCACGGGGATACGTATTTATCGGACCACGAAGCGTTGTACGGTGCTGCGCGAGGAAAAGCGTGTCCGGCATGTTCGCGTGTAATCCGCCGGAAAAGCTATAATCGTGCGTGAGGTCGTGTCACCGGTGGCGTAAGGCGCGTGCAGCCGGGGTAAAGAGGTGAAAGAGAGCAAAAGGGAGAATCCACGGACAGGGGGTAGAGGCACAGAAGAGAAGAGAAATGTATTAGCGTGGTGGTGAACGATGAGAGGGGCGTGCCGGCCGCGGTAATAGCTGGTAAGCTGGGCTATTATGAGCGGCCTGCAAAAAAAGAGTGACGTCACGCTAGGCCACTCCTGTGGTTGACCAAAAGGGGAAAAAAATGTCGAAAAAGAGGGAGGGGGAAGAAAAATCGAAGGAAGCGCATTCACGATTCGTCGCTTCTTATTGTTTACCGCAATTGGCCACTGTTTCTGTTTCTCCTTCGCTCTCTCTCTCTCTCTCTCTCTCCCTCTCTCCGCTCCATTCCCGTCCACCGTAACCCGTTATTGTTTCAGCGGCTCGCGTTTTCCGCCGCCTCATTGTACGCGTACCCCATTTGTCCATGGCCGTGAGCTTTCGTCGCGCTGCTTAAAATTTATCCCTTAACGGCGCATGCTTGCGCTCAATTACCTGGTGCACGACGACGACATCGACCGATCGCGACCGCTGCGCTGCTCGCTTTTATCCGACGGTGCATCCGCTGCCTCGAAATTCCGCTGGCTGAATAGCCGGCGAATGCTAGTCGTTTGGTGCCCGGAGGAATCGCGAGGTTACCCGAATTGCGGCAATTAGGTGGGTTCGCTGTTCCTTCTGGACCCGATTTACCCGAGAGCTTTCGTAGTTCCTTATTTTTCATTTCTCGAGAAATTACAATGTGTCTCGAGGAACGTATTCGTCGCTCTGTCGGAACCTTTTTATTTTCCTAATCTATATATAGATATACGTACATGCATCAGTTTATTCCCAGCAAGGTAAATTGCACATCTCCTGTTCGCAACATCGCGGTACGTAGTCTCGTTTCCCTTTAAAAATGAATATCTGAAACCTGTGTCCCGTTTATTCCAGCAAACTGGTATCGAATCAATCTTTTCAACGCGGACCTCGAGACCCCTTGGCGTCGAGGTTAATATACTTCCGCTGTAATAACTGTTACGAATCTAGAGCCCAGCCGTGGCTATATCGACTTCACCGTTTTATACCCCATTCCCCTATCGTCGCTCGTAAAATTTTTACACCGCACGATCCGCGGACCGATAGGCCCACGCCTCGCAGTTTTAATTTACGCCGGTATTTACGGTGCTCGTCCCCCCGCGAGCTTTTCTATACGCCGTGACAGAAATTAGCCGTTTCTTCTGGGCTGTCGCGTGTTGTTCCTTCTCCCGCCGCGCCGGCAGAAGAAAATCTCTGGAGGGAAAGGCGACTCCGGAATTAATATTTATAGAGCAGCGCGTCGACGGCGATCCCGTGTCGCTGTCCCTCCCGGTTCTCCTCTGCTTGTCCCCCTTTCTTTCGAAAAACCGAGCGACAATGTGTGCCACGCTCTGGGAATATAAATCCCCCGGTCGCTTCTTTACACACCGCTGAGAGAACGCGGCCTGGTGGATCCATTAAAACTGAATGTGCGAAAAATCGATCAGCCCCTATACGTCACCAGTGCACCTTTCTTGCACTTGTTACAACACAAACGTGGCCGAGTGCACATGTGGGTAAACGTGTACGCTCGGGACGGTGGTTGGTAGAGCAAGGTGAAGAATCGTAAACGCGTTGCGAAGCTATGCGCTGTGAATCTTTAGAGTCTTAACCCTTTACCTTAGCCGCGCAACCCTTATTCATGGGCTTCGCGGAAACGTTCAATGTTGATGAAATATATTTGATTTTTATCTTATTTTCCAGCCAGGCTGACGCTATAGCCGGCGTTTGCGACCATTTCTCTAGAATTTATGTGTCACCTATGGCCGGTTAGGAAATACTGAATTAGAGAACGATCTGGAAACACGTTTTGTAGTTGTGCTTACGGTACCAAGGGGGAAATCGTTCGTGCTATTAAAACTTGGAAATAAGGAGGGTTCCGTGTTGTTATTCTGCAAATGTTTTGGTACTGAGTATCGTTAGGTGTTCATGAGATGGTCTGTATTTACACGTACAGCCACTTGTATATATTGGAATGTATTTGATGCTAGAGAGAATTAGCTTCTCACTGTACGACTACTTCCTTTTTAATATTCTATAATATATATATATATATATATATATATATATATTATATATTATATATATATATATATATATATATATATATATTTATCAGGTCAGGTACCGATCGATGACGTTTATTTCGGAGATTTCAATGCTCTCGCGACGGTCGGGCATTCGTTCCTTTTTAAATGACCGACGACGTGCAAAAAAGTTCACCGCTCCTATCTTCGTTTTTTCGTTTTTTCGTTTCGGTGTATCACGAGCTTCCATTATATGCGTCGTTGACAAATGAAACGACATGGAACACGAAGGCGGCGAGATTTTCTTGCGCGGCTGTGCGTAAGTGCCTAAGTGGGGCTGCTGTGCGTAAATAGAGGGAGAAGAAAAAAAAAATGGGAATGCAGAGGATGCGCATAAATGGGTTAAGAGTGGAGGAAAAGATGCAGGAAACCGTGGCAGCAGAGGCAAATAAAGTTGTGAGAGGGTAGATCATTTCCATAAGAAGAGGAAGAAACGAACAGAGGTATCGATCGTTCGTATGAAAAAAAAAAAAAAAAAAAAAAGGAGGAAAGAGGCGCATTGAAGAGATAGGAACAGGAACGAAACAAATCGTGGATGAGCAAGAGGAAATTACGAATAATAAAGCAGGAATGCGGGAGAAAATGAAACCGGAGCATTTCACGATAATAAAGGAAATGATTTCTGAAATGCCATTGATCATTTTGTTGAAACTAGTCTGGAAATAGAATGCCCCCCGTTGATTGGTTTATTCTTAGATTCGTCAATATTTTTGCATAGAAATTTCTTCGAAAAGCGATATATAGTAGTACACGTTGCGACGCGTATGCGACAACTGGGCTGCCATTAATTAATGATCGTCTCGAAGTTGACGAAGTCTGCCCCCCACACACCGAGGAAGGTGGATTTCGAAGGGGTTGCATCCGCGGTCGCGTGACTGGAACCTCTATTTTGTGACAGCTGACTGTTGTATCCGTCCTTATGTCACGTAACGGCGATTCCTCCGCGAATCGGCACAAAATTTAACCACCTACTTGACTTCTCTAACAATCCCCTGCAATATACGAAAAGTCGAAGGGGAAATATAAGATACATTGAAAGATCGCTACTTGTTTTGAAACAGTCTCGATAGAAATCGTGCGCGCAGTGCGCAACTGGGCGCGGGACGCGCACGGAATATCAGTGAGAAAAATTGTACCCGACGAGAGCAAAAACGGTGGCTCGTTACACACACCCGTTTTCGTTCGCCCCGTGCACTATGTAGCTATCGCTTAAAGCAGTTACGAGACAAGCCCTCGTAACGTGGCACGCGGTTCCATTATAAATTCGCGTTTAATCGGGTTTTCGGTATTAGTACCCGGCCGATCGTTATTATTCCCGACGGTTGTAATTATCGCCGCGGTAATATTCGTTTGCACGTCGCGGAGTCATTACGTGCCGCCGTCCAGGTGATTACATTCGCATCGTTCGCGGCTTAATTAAAAGGGAGTGACAATACGGCCATGTGGCGTCTTAATATTCCCCTACTCCGTGGCCCTATAGCGTTTCCACCTCGGCTGGAATATTGAAATCGAATGGCGTGTTTCGTGCCAGCCGTGTTCTTAAACGTCACGAAAAAGGGGGAAAAAAATGCGAGGCGAAAGGAGGAGAGAAGAAAAAAAAGTCGGCTCCGCAGCAACCCTTCATTTCAGATTGTTTATCGATGCTTAAGTTGTGTATACCTCGCGGGACTGGCCGTGTTCTTGGCCCCTATTCGCCAAAAACGGGAGATGATCGAGCCCGGTGTATTTCGTAGGAGGGGCGGGGTTCGCTCTTTGGTGGCGATAAGAGCTATTGCTGAAATTTAGCAATATTCTCCTGGGTTCCGGCGCGCAAGAAGGGGTGGCTGGTTGCACGAGGTTGCTCTCTGTCGGAGCGTGTGTTCCGATGGGCAACCGATATGGTCGCTATTAGTCTCCGGTGCTCAGAAGCACTATACCTACGGCCCATCTCCGGTGTCCAAGTGAACCGGAGGATGAGGCGGACGTGTAGCCGCCGCCTCCGCCGCCGCCGCCGCCACGGCGGGGGCAGGACGAACGTGTAGGGCTTTTTGGGGCGTAGATAATAGTGAGAGAGTGGCCATTAAGGGGCGAATTGCGTAGCAGGAAGAAGGCTTCGCGAAACTTCGCACCTGCCTTTCCACGCTTCGGATACATATTCATAAATGGACGAGCGTTGAAGAGGAGAGCGTTTAAAAAGGCTCTTGGTCCCCCCGCCCTCCCCCCATTCTCTCGGTCTTTTCGCTTCTTTTTGCTTCTTTCTGGAAATTCGACAGCGCGGCGACAGGCCGATCGTGAAAAGCGCTCAATCCGATCCGGTTCCCCGAGGACTTATGCACGCACGTACATGCGGGCCCCTTGTTAATACGGATGTTAATGATTATTTCGTCGATATGGAATTACAACGTGTGCACGGCCCTCAGGATCAGGCGCGAGGGTCCGAGAATAATGATATTATTGCGAAGCCGCTTACGGCTCGCGGCAATTAAAACTTTGGTAATTGCTGTGGCGAATTACGTAATTACGTAATTACCACGTCGTGCAGCGGGAGGTTGCACCGGCCGAAGTATGTATCTTGCTTTTTGCCGGACATCGACGCACTCCAACTCCACCTTCCCGATGCCGTTTCTGATTACCAAGAACGCTCGGCGATGACTCTAATTAAGAGCGACCGGTCGACTTTTATGCTCGCGTCAAAATGAGATTCTGCTGCTTCTGCGCGATTCCGCACCTTTTTATCCGTACGAGAAAACGGTCGCGATATTTTTCTGCCACGCGGCGCATCATTTTTGTCTTCCCTCGGAACGAATTACGGCAGATTTAATTAAATACCCTCTGTTCAAGCGGTTCCCTGGCAACTGTAATTCATTTGTTCGCCGAGAAGCTCCCGAGTTTCCTGGCCAGAGATTAATTGAATCGCCTCGCCGAAACATAGTTTGTTAAAAAAGAATCGCGGCCTATTAAATTCCACTGTGCTACCGTCATGCGTTCACCACGTGCGCCTCCCGTTTTCCGTCGCGTCTCTCCTCCTTTCGCCGCAATTTTCGAATCCGAATCCGTCGAGTAACGCGCGCGACGCAGGCTTTATGATCGGCTCACGGCCAAGACAACGCTATCATTGTTATCGGGCATGTAGGACGCGTGCCCTCTGGCCGTCGTACACCAGGCAGCGTTGAAACGCCCACAGCTTGGGATCGCCACGGCGAAGAGGGACCCGTTGAGCCCTTCATGGTTAACCGTGACTGGTGCTACACAGTCGCCTCTTTGTCGATTAACTGGCGAACTCGGGCCTGGCTTTTTACCCGCCCGCCGATACTCGTTACGTTTCCCTGGGGATTCTCGCGAATAATCTTATTACCGTGACTGCAAGAATTCTATATCGTTGGCGAAACTTCGGTATCTAATTATCGTTCGTGCTATTATTTTCACTTGCCAGCTGCACTCCCCCGGTTTCGTCGTTAAAACGATCTTGCTTGCAGCCCGTCGATACTGCACTCATGTAAATAGAACCGATTTCCAGGACATGGATGGGAATGAGATATCGTTAGAACGGTTTAAACCGCCCCATAGGTATTACCCGAAGATCAGTAATTCTCAATTGTACTGCGTAACCCGTGGATCAACTTTCCTCAAAGAAATCCTCGTCCCATTCAGTGCACATTCATGCGTGCGACTTTCGACCTTCGAACTCTGCCCACCTAGGCCAGGTAACAGCCGTACAAAATTGTCAAGGGAAGGCACGCACGCGTGTGCACGCGGTGGTCTGTTTATATCGACGGCCGGCGAACTGACCACCACGGCTTTATCATTATCGGATGTGACTAATGTGGCGTTTAACGCAGCCTCTCAGCTTAGTTATTATTATAGCCCTTGGCAACCGGGGCCCTGGCTCGTCGTTCTCCTTCCCCTTCTGGGCGAAACGCCCTTTCGACCGAGTCCACATGGCCTCCAGGCCCCGTACCACAGACTCTTTTCTCTCTCTCGCTCTCTCTTTGCCTCCCTATTCCTCTCCCTCTATCGCACTCCCCTTCTCCCTGGGCACGTTGGTTTATTCATTCAGTGAACCGAGGACCGGTCCGCAGGTTTCGGTTATTGTTTCTCGGTTCCACGGGGCACAGCTGAAAAAAAAAGAAACGAAGGAACGTCGTGTCCCAGGCTAGGCAGGATCGCGGGCTCAGGGGGTCCTTGTTGGTTTTCGACGAAATCCACCGCCCCAAAGATGGGCCCCATTGTTTTATTCGCCACGGATCGCTGACTCTCCGGGGACACGCGATTCTTGGTTTCCTTGGATTTCGTGGCAGCTGAGGGGACCACCGTATTGTGCGTGGAGCAGGCGTGCAAAGAAATTTTGTTACGCAGGGGATGAACGAGCGGGGCTTAGCTCTTTCGTGCTTGAATTATTTTATCTCAATTTTTTTAATGATCTATCGAAGATCATTGAAAGCGATGGACGTTAAATTTCGATGAATCTTTGTTGAGATACTTGGGTTGCCAATGCGTCCTTCGTGCAACATTCAACCAATTCCCCCCCCCCCCCCCCCCCCGGGGAAGCATTGTTTGCTAATTGTTGGCGATGGAACGCGCTACACTTTGCCAGGGTGAGACTTTTGTCGAACGACGAAACAGTTAGTATTTAATGAACCCCGGCTTTTAATTGCACCTCTCGTATATCGATTCATTGCGGGACTGTATAATACCTATAATAAATGGTTAAACCTATTCTAGCGTTCCCGTAAGTTGCAATTTGTCATAATGCCCCGGAGTTTGTTGCTGATCTAGGCGATAAATCTAGAAGCCTCGAGCGGCTACGACAGAGGTGCTATTAGTTTCGTCATTGGTTTAGCGATTAGCCGCCTGCCAGGTTGTCTCGGGTATTATCGGGTTCATTTCTAATCGTTTCGCCAAATGATTAGCATTTGTCTCGACGGGCAGACCAACGAGGGTCCCTCCAAAAGATTCGATTAACTCTTTGTCCACGGGAATTGAACGCGACACTCGACGTTTAACGTCGGACCACTCGGAACCGACAGAGCGATACGCACATTTCACCAAAATCTTGTAACAACCGCGCGACCACCAATTTATCCGGCGCCAAGCCATTACCGTCCGTTCCGTTGATATCATCATTCTCGCTCTATTCATCGAAGCACCGTTTTGAATATCGTAATTGAATGTCGACGAAACACCTGGCGATTCGTCTGGTTCTCAGCCAGTCGGACACGCATAGACGCGTTGCATACACGCGACAACCCGGCAAGTGCGTGTGTCACTCCGGCCCGTGTTGTTTAGCCGTCTGTCACGATCCCGTCGTTATCGAATACTGCCGCTACTGTTTACGCATATCTCGCGCGGTTATCGTTTCTGGTGCGAAAACCGCGCCGACCTTATCTCCCGGGGAACGTTTTCCTCCGAGCACGGTAATCTCTATACCCCCGGGGTCTCTCTGCTCCTCGTGCGACACGGAAGGACCGTGTACATACACGTATCCAGACGTAACGCGTTTGTACGCGAACACCCGGTATAGACGGTGGAACGAGTCGAGGTAGCGTGAAGAATCCTCACGCTACCGTGACTGCTAACACGGGTTAATCTTGCTTAATAACAGCCGGAGCCCCGTGTGTGTGTCTCTCGCCCTTTGCCATCGTCCATTATCGTTCGCGTAATTTTTTACGGTTCTGCGTGGAATAAACGATATTAATAATACCAGTAATTAGACCAGGATAATCACCGTGGAGTATTTGTTAATTATCGATTGGCATCGCATGATAACATGGAAAAGGAACGAAGGGGAAAACGTAAGGCGATACGGTCATTTTTTTACGGCCCAGTTAAGCGACCCAGGGTACGCGGTAACGTGCCCTTCGCCCCCGCTGGCCCCAGATACGTATATCGTGGTTTCCACGTTGCAAATGAATATTAATCGTACCCGGTTACCAAACGGCATCGATTGTTATCGCTCTCGATTACGCCTGTCCACGTTGCACGATTTGTTTCGCCGTGATTCCTTTTTAAATACGCGACGTGTGCTCCCTCCTCGGTTCTTTCTACACGCTTCTCGTCCGTACTGTGCCACGGACAGATCCGCGTACAGGTACGCGTTCCAAATTGTCGGCACGTGTAACGTTGCGCACGCTTGTCGTTCGGGTTGCCCTCTGTCGTCGTTGAAATTGCCGACGGTGCATCGCATCGCCGGTGTATGTGCATCGCTCATTCATGAATCCAACATGTTTCTGCTGGATAAAGTCGGCTTAAACGTGTTCTTTCTCTATACGTCCCGTACCTCGAGCCCCACGTCCAGCAATTTCCCCGTCAACACGCACGCGTCCGCTCCTATCTCCCCGAGTGTCGGCCGGACTCCGCCGCGGCCTGCGGAGTTAATCGTTTACACGTTGCACGCGTGTTAATTCACCGACGTCTGACAAACGAGAAAATCCTCCGGGGGAATCGGCCCGATAATAAACGGCGGGACCTGCCCGACGGTTCCGTTGCCACGCTAATTAGCTCGAATTATCGTTTTCGTGGGCCGCCTCGGCCGCTTCTTTCCTTCGTTACCGTCGCGTCACGCTGGTGTCCCGAAGGGCGTGAAACGCCGAGAGTTATGCCGCATGGGAAACGAGAACGCGCTGCGATCGTTCGTTCCGTTGGGGGAAACGATTGCTTTTCCCTTTTGTATTAATTACCGTCGCCAGCCGAGTGGGTCGATACGCGCGGGCCAAGAATTTTTGTCACTGGAAGAGAGAAGACAAATGATAAATGAGTTCGTCGTTCCGTAAAGATTATACGGTACAAAAAACAAAATCATTTCGTCTCCATCCGGATGCATCCGACAGTGGTACGCGCATGGCGTTTACACCCGAGCGAAATCTCGTCTCGCTAAAGGGCGAATCCTTTTGCGGAGGGGGACTCCTCGCAACGTCCGAAGCGGGCCCGTAACGAATTGAAATACGAGTCTTTAATGCGTTCGCGCGGGCCCTGTTAAACGGCGAGGGTAATTAGTATCGACTCGTAACCGCGAGTAATTATAATTACGGAATGCTCCGGTGACCTGGGCGCATTAATTTCCACCGTTCAACAAGCGATACCTGCTATAACGCGGCGGCGAAATAAATTGATCGGTCGACGCGTCCGCCGGCAGGAAGTCGGCGAAAGGGCGCACAGGGGTAGGACGGTGGAGAGGAAGGCAACGAGGAAACAAAAAGAAAAAAAAATCCCCCCCCCCCAAAAAAACAGCGATAAAGAAAGAGAGAAGACGAAAAATGACGAAGAAGCAGGAGCCCGGTTGAAGCGTCGCCACATAAATCCTGCGAGCTTATTACAAATACGTAACGCGGCTTACGCGGTTTATCGATACTGATTTATTCATAACCGAGCGCGCACACGCACGCAGGCACACGCGTGCTTCGTTTTAGCATCTCGTTAATCTCGAACGCGTTGATTACCGCCGTTAGGCCGCGCCGGTTCGGTCGGTGTTGGCGTTCTCCGTGAAAAGCATCGCCCTCCTACACGACCGTTTCGCCTTAAATCACCGGCGTCCGATAATTGAGGGGGTCCTTGCGCTGCGACGGCACCTTGTTTCAGGCGCACCCCGCGAAATTGGGAGAACGACCGCTGGCCGCGCCCTCGTCCCGCCCTTCCTGCGTCGGCGCCAAGCTTCCGTGATCCGTGGCTGGACCCTTGCTCCAGAACTACGGCTGAAACGTTCCTCGGTCGTTCCACGTCTCTTCCCAGTATTATAGTTTCCATGTGGCCTAATGGGCTGGCCAGAGAACAGCGTCAGATTTCTATGTTACGTTAGTCTTCTTTTTTTTACTTCCTCGTTTTTCTTTTCTTTTCGCGAACTCTGCTATCGAGGAACCGGGGTTGCTCCGTCGTTTATGCGTTACTCGTGATTTAAGATGCGCGCTGCGCACCCTCTTATCGCTGTCTTATAATTTGTTTAACGACAGATCAGTGAATTTCGCCGTAAGAAACGATCAACAATCGCTGCGAGGGTCGCAGAGGCACGTTTCGTGCGCGCGTGTACACCTTATCGCGTTACGGCTGTCCGATGGCAACCGAAATTATGTATAGCGCCTTCTTTTCGCCCGCTTTACACGCCGATAAACGTCGCCGACTCGTACAGTCTGCCAGCCGGATAACGATCGCCACTTCTTCATCCCTCCGCGCGTTTCCCTAAACAGACGATACGACGCGAAGATTACGCGCCGTTGAATTCCACGTGTCATTACCTGTGTTCCTTGGATCGGGCTGTCGGTGCCCGCTGGACGGGGCGGAAACAAATTGCGAAAGGTGACGAGGGTTCAACCGGGTGGGAACCTCTTCTGTGGACGGGACGAGCGCGAGAGGGAGAGATCCGTGCGCACACATTTTTGCCGCTTTCGCTCCTTTAATGGCATCGGTGTTCCTCTCGCAATTTGTTCGTATCGCTGGTCCCCCGGTATGTATTCCCGGTGCGCGCATGTTTCGCGTGCATTTCCTTGCTCGCTTTTTGCCCGGTTCCGACGGCACGTGGTTGCACGCGGCCGAGACCGCCGCAAAACATTGCCAGACGGACGGCAGTCGGCGCGGAAAAAAGTAGTATTTTTCACGGCGGACCCCGCGTTTAGTGCCGGCGAGATCGCGGGAAGGGTGCTTGGGAATTTCTCGTTTCTTTTTCACCATTGTGCCCCGGACGGACGATTTACCGGAAGGTTGTCCTTGGCGTCGTTAATTCGGTACGCGTTTCGAGGTAAAGCTTCGATAAGAAAATTTACGTATTGGACCGAGGTATATTGTCACTCACATATTGTCGGCCAATAATTGGACAACCGTTGGAACGCGTTGTATTTTTAATACAGAAATTGGACGACTCTTTAGGAAATATTGTGTGCGTCAAAAGTGTCCAACACATTGTTCCTCTGAATTCTAAGATTCTCCTGTCTCTCGGTGTGATTTCATTTCGTACTTGACGGGACCGTATCGGTCACCTGGCTGTTCCGCAGCGTTTCGTTCGCGTTCGACATCTGTTGCGTCTCTCTGCCTTCAATTGGACAATCTCGAAGCAATCGTCGGGTCGTCGACTATTCGTTCTGTCGCACACGTGTCCCATTACTCCGCGTGTCCAGATCGATCCTCATATACACGGGGAATTAGCAACAATTCGTCCCGGTGAAACCAGGTTCCCCGATCTCGATAACCATTGCGCGCCCGTTGTATATAGTTGCTCCGGCTCGTCGGTGAATCTTCAATGCGCTAATGACAGGAAACGGGTTGACTACGCGAACGAACCCGACGTCCGTTTATGGAGGCGACCAGCAAATTGTCTAAGGAGGGGCAGGAATCCTAAGGAGTCCACCGGTTACAAAGGAACTCGCCACTTCCAGCAGAACTTTTCGCGAAGCGTAACGCATACAAATGCAGCCCGGACCACGCAGGGGCCATTGAAATCTATCCACGAAATCTTCGCCCCGTCGGAGCTGCAGCATTTCTCCGCGATGATATGCGAAACGTTAAACCACGGTGCTCGTCGTTCCTTTAAACTTTTATTACGTCAGATTGCATCAAATACGTTACTCCCGGGAGAAATATTGGAGTTTTAATTCGTGTTTCCGCTTCGTCCTTTCGACGATACGGATCTTGATACGGATTCGTCGTGGATGGAATAAGAATCGGTGGGTAACGTGCCACTGCGCGATGAACGCGCTGGTTTGAATTAAACGACGCCGAGGTTTATATTTATCTGATACAACGAACGATGTCAGCACCGAGTTGAATAGGCTTTTAGCAGAACTATGCGGATTATTCGAATATCTGTTACGTCCCAAGCTCTGCACTTTATCAAATTTGTACTAACTGCGCCGGAAACAGCAAAACGAGATCGACAAGTGTTTACAAATATGTGAACTACCCCCTCAAAATGTTACCGGGATCACCCTAAATCGGGTCGACAAGAATCACGCGAATCTCAGCCGCTGTCCCCTCGACATCCACGCCCCATTCAACCGTTCCTCTCCAAGTTACGGAACT
This sequence comes from Nomada fucata, assembly GCA_948146005.1. Lineage (NCBI taxonomy): Eukaryota > Metazoa > Arthropoda > Insecta > Hymenoptera > Apidae > Nomada > Nomada fucata. The sequence continues at coordinate 5,415,744 of OX411282.1, forward strand.
TCTTTGTCAAAACACACCTGGGCACACCTAAGCGAATTCGAAAAGTCTGTCAAAGACCATACTACCGAAGCAGTCACAACTTGTACCTCCTCCCTCCAAACGGAATTCCAGTTCTCGCCCCCTCAATCGAGGAGCAGCAACACCCCCTCGAACACCTGTCCGCGAATTAAAAGAGAAAAGTCTGACGGAACAACAACTTGGCGTCCGTCTCAGGGAGGTCCGTGCCGCGTTGTCGGGCGGTTAGCCCCGGCGTTAGAAAAGCAACTAATTAATTAGTTTGCGTGGCGTGACGCTATCGCGCGCGGCGTGTATCGCGGCGGCGGTGGAGGCGGCGGCGGTAGCGACGTAGGAGAGAAGCTGCCTCTGGAATAGAGGAGGAGGCGGAGGGCCCAAGAGTGTGCGCGACGTTGCCGTGCCTCGTGCACGCACCAAATATTTCACGCTAACCATCGGTGAAACACGCTCACTCGCTGCTCCCTCCATCGGCCTTACTAGCCGGCTCGAAAACATCGCCGCCTCCTGTTATTTGCATTCCCCCCATGGAGGCGGCCGCCGCTCGCCCGGTATGCGTGTCATTGTCTCTTGGTCCCTCGGTCTCTTCTCCGCTGCCTCTCCTCTCCTTTGTCCCTCTGCTCGCGGCCGTGTCGATCCCTGTTGCACACCGCGCTTAACTGGCCTCCTGTGCTCGCCCGGAGCGGCCGTCGTCGCGTCTCCGCACGGTCCTCGGAGCGGCCTCGGAGAGATCGTCTCGCCGCGATTCTGCTGGCCACGGCGAACGTTTCCTGGAAGGAAGATGGGCTTCCGTTGGGGAAGCTCGCGGGTTCGCGCGGGGAACCGGGACAGGCATTTGGGCCTGATTTGGGATACTCTTGTTCATCTCCTGGGGATTTGCGAGGTAACCCCTTTGGTTACGTATCGGGCTGCTTTTTGTATCGCCGAGGGAATTGCATTTCCTCGATTTCGTTCGGGATTGTGCGCAAACGCATTTACTGCGGTCGAAACTGCACACCCCTTCGTCGAATATCGCAGACGAAGGTTAATTAACGATTCTTCCTGGCCGGCGATTTTATTATTTCTGTCTGTACCGAATTGTATTTAAAATCAGGCAACTATTCTTGCAACGAGCTAACACTATCGCGGGGATCGTTGCTTTCGAAAGACCCCGACGAGTTTCAGCCCGGTGAGTGCCATCGACGTCGAAGACGAGGACGCGCGGCGTCTGATTCCGTGCCGGTGGGGTGGTCTAATCAGCGATATAAAGTACACAGAGAGGAACCGGTGTATAATGGAGTAGGTGGTGAATCAATAATCTTCAGTCGCGTTTTCCCTGTCGGAACGCAAAGAGCGCACGGGGCCGATGCAGGTTTTTGATTTCCGTTCGATTGCATTCGACCGTTTGATTCGGCCTGTGTTATCGGGTCCTTGAATCGAGTGCTGCCTCAATTAAGTATATTCGCGTGGATATTCGCGGCCGGATAAGCGAAATCGATCCCACCCCCCTTCCCTGTGCCCACGGTGTGTACTCTTCTATTTTTCTTTTTTTTTTTTTTTTTTTATTCCAACTCTGCCTGTGTATCTCCTTCCTTTATACATTGGTATCGTTTCGCGTCAATTGCGGCTCCTATGCTCGTCGAACGTGGTGGCAACTGAAACGTCCCAATTAGTCGTCGACGAACGTTGTTACGTCATTATCGCGAAAACGTCGAGTAGTCATTCGCGGCTGTTCCGTCGCCGTATCGTCGACGTATGTTTTTCTCGTTACTTACGCGGTACGCGAAGGCGGTAGGAAACATTAGCCCCGAGTGTCTCGCGGCGGCTCCCTTTGAATTGGATCGTCCTGTAATCAGTTGCTAATTGTTATCCAAATCTATCAATCTACGATAACAGATCGAACAGTTATCGTCAATCCACGATGCACGGAATTTTCGTCCTTCGTTGGCGTTAATCGTTGGAGTTACGAAGTTTCCCGTTCGTTTTAAACTCGTTGCCAAAACCTGGGACGAAATTTCGGAGAAGATTTCTATGGGGTATCGATCGCCGGATTCGTAAAACACACCTGCCTAAGCGAGGCCAAAACGCGACGCGGCCTCACACTTTCTTAACTAAATTGCGCGGGGCACCGGCGAGGAAAAGAGTCGACGGAAAAAAGAAATCGCATGCGTGTCTCTTGGAGCGTGCACTTTTGGGAGTCAATGCACCACGCGCAAGAATTTTTCGCCGCACGTACAGGTACAAGACCCGTGTAGGCTACAGTAATTTACGAGCGATCGTTCGTCGAATTCCTCGATGATATTTTGCCTCGCGGGGCCACGGCCTCTCACGAGTTCGAGGCTGCAGCTGCACACGGCGTCGTATATCGCGCGTTCGCCGATTTCGACACCTTTCGGGGATCGTGGATCGTTTCGAATGAAAGAAACGAGCACGCAGCGGGCCGGGCCAATGGGTATCGTTGCGCCCGGGACTTTACGACGTCCGAGGAGAAATTCTGGTTGAGCTCGACGATGAACGCTCGTTCTTTTTTTTTTCCCCCTTTCATTTTTCGGATCAGTTTACCCCAGTGGCAGATGTCAGTCGGTTAATTTGTCCGTTCAACCAGCATGCCTAATTACGGAGAGCCCGGGAACCGTTCGTGCGTACGTTCGCGTTCGGTCGGCCCGAGGTGCATAGATTCGAATCGTTGCAGATTTTCTGATTTCTGGCCCAGCCGGAGGAGACAGGTGCTCCCCGGCGAGGCAGCTGGATTTTGCCATCTTCCGTTTCGAGGGCGGATTGGGTGTGTCGATCGGGCGATACGTTCTGTGTCATTTGGCGTCGACTCGATAGAGCCGTCGATCGAAGGTATCAATTGGGCGGGGAATCGGAAGAATTTAATTAGCGCCGCTCTTCTTCCTTTTTTCTCTTTTTTTTTGCCGGAAAAAAGTGCGAAGCTCGAGGGAGCAGGGAATACGAATGGGGCGGAAAATTGTATTAGATTATTAGGTAATCGATGGCTGCCGACTCGCGCAGCGGAGATTAATTGATTTCACTTTCTGAATTAATCAATATCTCGCTTGTCGTTCACGCTGGTTTAATGTTGACAGCTGTAACGCGCGTGCAGTTTCGCCGAGTACTCGTCGAGCGGTTAATCATCAATCCCAACGAGTGTCCGAACGAGACGCAGCGTGCACAGATTGGAAACACGTGAACGATAATTACAATATTACGAAAACTCTCCTCTACCAAGTTCACGTACAGATATTATTTTTCCGCGTATCGAACGGACGGGACAAAAATTCACGCCCCTAAGCTTCTCAGCCACCTGATTGCCCGTACCTCGGACTAGCTCCGCAAAAATTTCGCGAGTAATCGAACCGCGATCTCGAATTCACGACAATCCGAGTTCCAGCGAACGCAAACCACCGCGGGAACACAAGAAGCAAGGGGGTCCCCTCGCTCGCCCAAACCACAGGACAACTCGCAGAGATTGTCCACTTGACGGTGGTTGGACAGCACTCGGAACACGCGGTACTTAGAGAGGGAGAGAGAGAGAGAGAGAGAGAGAGAGAGATTCGCTGCTGCACAAGAGACGTGGGGAACGTTGAAAAAAAAAAGGAAAAAGGGAAAGAAAGAAAAGAAGAAAAAAATCTGGTAGCTTCTGGCGACAGGCGGCGGTTGGCGGTGGGGGTGGCACCACGAGAGCGCGAGCGTACAGCGGCAGAGTGTCGCGCATTTAGATAATGCGTGTCCTCCTCTCTCTGTCTCGCGCTTGCTGTTCTTGCGGGGGACCCCACGTCCCGTCTCCCTTTCACCCGCTCGAGCATCGGCCGTCCATAAAAGCTCCGAGGCGTGCATCCTTTTATCCTCTTGTAACTCCGGTGCCTTCGCACTTTTCGTTATGCAGCCTCTCCCGGCGAGGAGGGAGAGGAACCCTGTGACGCCATAACGCCGCGCCATTAACAGGCGTAATCGCGCCGAAACATCGCGGCGAAATGCAGCAGCTGTGTACTCGCTCGCCGCACGGCCGCCAAAGATGTCCGCGATACGCGTCCCGGCCTCTTTCCGCGGCGAAAATAACGCGCCAGCGACCCTTTAAAGCATTCTTCTCGGTGGCTCGATCCGCCCGATGTTCGGTTGCATCGATGGAATTTCGGCCGGCTATCAGGCCGTCGCGGTGAAGATCTCGTTTCAACGGGCTCGGAGGAACCACGGAGGCGTCGATGATTAATTACGATCGACGGGGTGGGATTAATTGGAGCAGGTATTCTCTGCTGCTTTATTGGCACTTGCTCTAGCGCGCTGATTTCGCCAGCTCTGATATTTACAGCGTGGCGTCCTTTCGAATGCGAATGTTTCCAAAATCCGTCTCAAATAGGCTCAATGCGACCAGCAGAGCGCAACATAAAATAAGACGCAGCTCGACCCATCCAGGGGGCCAGGTACGACGCGACCCGGGTCTCATGGCAGCCAACTTGTTAATCGCCCATTCGAATCGCCAATATTTTCGGTTTCGACAAGTGCTTCCTTTACTCTCGAATTAGGCAGACCTTGACCACTGGCGATGTCGATCAGAACTGGTCCGATGTCTATCATCTAAGCAAACCGTTCGAAGACGAGCGTTCCGAAGTCTCGCGACTGATCAGTTATTCTCCTCCCGTGCGTATGCACGCTGGAAGCGGTACTCTCCAGGTCGCGCTTCTTGTTTCAACGGCCTCCGCCGCCGCGGCAGGCACTCAAAGTTGGCCGGCTTGTTACTCGGGGGAGCGACCTCGGTGAGCGGCACGATTTACGATGGGTAATTACCAACGGGGCAAGTAGTCCCTACGTTAAAGCCTAGCTTGTATATCAGTGGTGAAAAGGCGCTTCGCTACGCCTCGATAGTCGTCCAGGACAATTGCTGCTGTTCGCTGCTCGTCCGCTAGAAACGATGCTCGTCTCCGCCGTTAACCTTGGACGAAACGGTCATTTCGTTTCAAACGTCGCCAATGCCAGGACCTCTTCGACGCTGCGCGATGGAACCGCGGTTAAACTTTCTCGCGGGCCGTTTGATGGAAACTACGGGAAGATTTGTTCGATTCAATTAACGCCGCGCCCGAACGTTGAACCGATTATAGCGCATCGAGGGAAAGAGGCTTTCGATACTCTTCTCGATTTCGTTAGATCGCGGGAGCACAGGGGCCCGCGATAAATCCCGCTTTTAACGAAGCGAACCTTCGCATCCTCCTCATCTCTTTGGCTGGCTATCCTCATTATCCTCGATCGAGTGCCGCCTTTCGATGCAGATCGCGCTGAATGCGAAGCACCGCGCGGCTATCGCTAAACACGGAATAAAAACGTTCCGCGATCGGGCCGCCGCGGACGGGGAGTCGCTGGGCAGCAACGGATAACGCTGGTAAGAAAAAGCGGCGAGAGTTCCGTCTCTCGACGCAACAAAGGGACACTCTTTACGACGGTGGCTCAATTATATCGCGTCTAGTTAAATGCAATTGCCGCATCCGTCTGGAGGAATCGGGCGATCGTTAAATTTCGAGTGGGCCCGGGAGGTGGCTGCCCCGGCAAAGAAATATCGTATTACCTCGCGATCTACATTGGACAGGAAATTAATGGGGGAAATCGTGCGGCATTAATAAGCATAGTAACAATGAAAAGTGCGACCCGTGTATTGAACAATTTGTCCCGTCGTCGCGTCGCGCCAGATGGCTCGTTAACGGCGTAAGCATCGCTGTTCCTTCGTTACTGACGTTTCCAAAGCACTTCCGGGGCGCCCTCCCCCCCCCCCCTGGCAAGATCGTGCCAGTCCACTGTCGTCGACGTCGACGTAATTGCATTTCACCGACCACACCCCGCCCCCCACTGCCGCCGGATCTCGGCCTCGACTCGCCTAATGGTAATGTTGCGGGGCTAGGCTCGCGATCAGAATTGCGGATCGCTGCCGCGCGCTCGCCACCAGCAACTGGATCGCTCGCAACGCGGAATTGCGAAATCGGCTCCCGAGCACCGAAACCAAGGTTGGCGCAGACGGCGGGCAAACGGTGTCCGTGCCTCCGGAGTCAAGGTTGCGCTCGATCGATGCCGAGAACAACCGTGCGCTGCAGCAGAAAGCAGATCGCTAGAGAGGTGTATTACCTACGCGGGCACGGGGGTAATGGCAGGCTCGACTCGCTGGCACGGAGGGAAGAAACGGTGTCGTATCCCCTTTGTCGAGATTCAGGTACCATTTGTATCGAGACACCTAACGGTACGATAGGTGATTTATTGGCGGAGCGTCCCTTAGAACAGATCCGGCAAATCGATTGTGCAGGAGCGGGGTGAAGGGCTGGAGCGGCGTGTCGGAGTTCTTGAATCCTTCCGCTTCCCTGCGGGAAATCGCGACGATACTGCCACCGGACGATTTCCGAACGGTGGACCTCTGTTTCCTCGTTCGGGGCGGCACAATTGTAGCGCAAGTTGACGTAACAGAGCTAGGTCGCAGGGTTAAATTGTTAATGAAAATTCTAACCCGACGGGGGCGCTGCTTTTAAACGGCGCATTAAAAATTGACGATGTGACTCGCTTTGGTCCCGGTAAATGCACCTTCGCCTGTGCACTTGAAGGACGATCGCAAGGAACGAAAATACTCGGGGAAATTGTTCCCCGATATTTCCTTCGACGGACGTCGAGTTTTAGAATTTTCGTACCCACGGAGTTGCTTTGCCGTTTCGCGTATCCGTTTCACGGCCACGCCGCAGCAACCACCCAGACCCCCGTAACTCCGCCAGTCGTTGTCACCCCGATTTTCGACGTGCGGCTACCATTGACTGACGTCGACCTTGTCTACGAATGGCACCTGCCGCGCGATTTCGTGTTGCGTAACAGAGAAACTGGAGTAGACGTCGACGCACGGATGGGCCCGGGGACTCGGGGCTGCAAAAGGGACGGACGTCAGTGGCGCGAGAGTCGTGGAGGAGTAGAGAGTAGCGTAGGTGTCTCGTTTCCATGTGGGCCCCACCGGTCGAACACTATTATTTGGGCCGAGGGTCGAGGGATTCGCGTTATAAGCGAGGAAAGAAGCGAGGAAGGGTCCCGTTAGCGAAGGGTCAAAACTCCTCCGCCCTTTTTTTCGAGGATACCTTTCGTTCCTCCTACTTGGATCGTTCACTCTCGTTCCCTTCGACTCGGCTGGAAAGAACAACCAATGCTTTCTCATCTCGTTCTCGAAGGCGAAGCCTGAAGGCCCCAAGGCGCAGGTATAATATAGCCTCCACCTTCGTACCGTATCATCCCTCTCTCTCTCTCTCTCCCCCCCTTAGAAGGTTTTCTGCTCTTCTTTCTCTGCCTCGTATCGCGACTCCTCTCTCATCGGTGGCCTGTTTCAGCTCCTCTATCTTTCTCGTCCCGGCTCGGCTAGCCGAGAGGTTATTTATTACAGGTTTGGCGTTTATATTGGATTTACACAACTTAAATACCGAGCCCGAGCGGCGCGCGGCATCAACATAAATATTGTATTTCCCTCGTCGTCGAATGGTCTAGTCTGGGACCGGTTCCTGGCTCGCCTTTTTCCCCGGTCCAAATCGGGGCTATGATCCTTCGTAACTGCTTCCGGTCGATCGACGTATTAACAAGCCGGCCGGGCCATCCTTTCCTGCCTCGCCAGACCTCGTCTTGGATATTTCTGGTTTTTATTGGGGATCGGTCTTAGTCTCGCGTCTCGAATCTCTGCGAGCTGCGTTTGCCTGCCAAGCGTCGGGACGGAAAGCCACGCTGTCACCTCGCGATCGACGATCGCTCGTCGTCGTCGTTGACGAACGTTTCCACGTCCCCGGTGCGAACGATTTCGTCGGGCACGCTTCGCGGCTGCGGTCGCGTCGGGTTCGTCCCCCGTTGTACCACGCCATGGACATCCCCGTAGGTACGAGACGGGCTCCCTTAAACGGGCACGATAACGTATATTCCATGGTCCAACTCGCGTGGCTCGCCACCGCGTCGGATCGGTTTTTTGCGAGCAGCGGTGGTAACAACGACACCGGCCACCGCCGCTGCGTTTACATCGGTCAGTATGCGTACGAAAAGGGGAATAATACACCGTGCTTCGTTTCCTTTTCCATCGTACGGTTTCTGCCCCGTTGTTAAGGCCTCTCCTCAGGCCGCAGCTGCGACCGGCGAGCAGCGTCCGCGAGCGCCCCGAGATCGCAAGCAATTCCCCAGGCGCGCGTTTAGAGCAAACCGGCCGCGTATAGCAATCATTCGTCTCCTTATCTAGCGACGGCGGCAAACGTGTAGGCATTCATCCATCATCCAGTAGCGTGGAAAGCACTCATTTAGCTGCTGCTCCGCTTTCAATGCCCCGGCGAGTCCCGCGAGGGATATCCGGCACGAGGCGAGCGCGCGCGCGCTGCATTCCGCCGAGAGTATTCCGACTGAACCACTCCGCCCGGCTGAAAGCGCCCACGTTCGGAAGCGTATCGCGCGATTGCGAGAGTAATCCAGAACCGGAGGGGGACACGGTGTGCTTGTGTGTATTTAATGGGGCTACAGAACGGGGACTGGTTTCTTTTTTTTTTTTTTTTTTTTTTTTTTTTTTAATTGTTGCACAAGGTTTCTGTGCAGTAGACATTCGTGTACAGGCCCGCGAAGGGTATCCGGTGCGAAATAGGTCTTGCCGTTGTTGAAACATTTCGTTTCGGGTGCGCACCCGATGAAATATCTCGCTCGCAATTTCGCGTTCGATTTATCTGGCGTTGTCGGCGCGAGACCAAATGTTTCTCCCCGATTTACGCACAATCCTACCAGCCACTCTGCGAGGAGATCCCGGCTAACATTAATCACTCCGATCCGATAAAGCGTTTGGGCAACAACAATTTTCGCTAGAGCTGCGCGTATATGTAACGCGAGAAAGGAATTTGCCAATGCGAACGAAGAAGGATCACCCGATCCGATCGGTTCGACGACGTCCCGGATGAATTATGGAGTTTCGTTCATTGCGTCGGATGCAACACGGTGGCGTGGCTTTACCTGGCCGTGTTCGTTGTGCAGCGCGGATTCGCGCAGGCGTGGCCCATTGTTTCCCGAGGTAACCGGTGTTCGTAACGATGCAAGGTGCACGTGTGCCGCGTTTCGGCCGTTTTATCGGCAGGCCCAAATAAACCGGGGACTTATTTATCGAGTCGAGCAACGCGGTTTCGTGTTCCGATAAACTGTTACGAAGCGCGGACGCCCGCGTTGCCCCCGGTGCTCTTGCTGCAAATTGACCAGCGTCACAGATCCGACTTTGGTCCAGAGAACGCAAGTCTAACGCGTGCACTTTCCCTGCGAACTTTTCTTTGGCCATCGCGACAACTACCGTTCCAGGCTTTCTGTTCGAACTCGTTCGACGAGGGCTGCTCCAAGAGCACGCGCGAATTGTCACTGCGAAACGCAAATGAACCGCAACCGTCGTCGGTTCGCCCACGTGTCCGACGAGTACCATCCCGGAAAACAATCAAACGGGAAGAGCCCTGGCGCGCAGTGACGTATTCCCAGCGGAGACAAGATACTCGCGACGATTCAGCTGATAAAGGGTGATAAGGGTTGAAGGGAACTACCCAAATTGGGATATGGTAGCGTTTCAATCATAGACCAGGTCCGCTGAGGATGTCGAGTTCGCTTGAACCACCGGACTCAAGTAAATCATTAATCAAGTCCTGCCTGGCCCTGTCCGAGACAACGTGCTCCAATACGTGCTCGCGTACACGCGTCCAACGTACTCGCTGTAATGAATTTGGAGAGGTGGCGTAATACCATCGAATATTTCGCCCGGTGCAACACCGTGCCAGCCGGGTTCGACGGAAAATCGGAGTCGACCTTCGAGCGAACTGTTCTCCGCTTCACCCTCTTAGACGAGTCTAAGCATCCCTCTAAGGATATCCAGACTTCCCCAAGGGCTTTGTACACAGGGATACCCCGTGGCGACGCAGTTCCACGAAGTGGCCGCGATCCAGTCTCGAGGGCCTCGAAGCCGATTCATCGTCCGCGGGGCGATTCAATTAGCCGCCGCGCGAGCACGGGCGTTGCGAATCGCTAAGCACGCGACGAATCCGTAAAGTGACTGTACTAACGGGTCGCACACGAGCTGCGTACGCCCCTGGGATCGCCGCAGACCGTCGGACGCGGCAACATTGTAAAGGAGCACACAGAGACTATCGGCTGGTCCTCCTCCTCTCGCGCTCGCGCGCGCGCGCGCGAGAGATAGGAAGACGACGACGGTATAGAGAGAGCATAGAGAGGACCGGTGAAGGAGGAAGAGGGAAAGGGTGAGTGAGAAAAAGAGGTGCTTCCGGTGGAGTCTGGGCCAGAGAAACGTCGTCACGTTCGTCGTTTTAACGCGAACAACAGAGACGACCAGATTTCACTGGCGAACGGCGAAGGCGGAGAACGAGATAAATGGCAGAGGGCGAAGAAATACGGCTAGACCGCGCGGAAGACGCTCGACGATCGTGAAACAGACGGACGGCGAAGAAAGGGGGACGAAAAAGAGAGTACTGGAAGATACAGAAGGATGAACGGGGGGTGGGGGGGGATGTGTGCACACACGTAGTGGGTGTCGCCTCTGTTGCCGCCACTGTTGCTGCCGTTTCTAGTTACGGACGGAGTCGCTGGACGCCCTCTGCCAGCCCTCGCGACATGATCTATCAGCCTTTTCTACAACTCTTCTTCTCTCCCTTCTCGCTGCGCACTCTTTGTCCTCTTCCTCGCACGACTCTCGTGCGCCGCTCGCGGCGGCGTCGACGGCGTCGACGGCGGAGCTGCTGCTGCTGCTGCTGCTGCTGCTGCCTCTGCCTCTCGCCGTCCTCTTTTCTGCACTCTCGAAAGTCGCGCACGCTCTCTTCGCACACCTCTCCGTGGCTTGGATATAGGGAGAGAGAGCGAGAGGGCTTGATAAGCTCCCTCTGCTTCGAGATTTTTTTCGGTTCTCGGCTAACCACGGGGCTCTCCGTGAAAAGTGGTAATTGGACTCGAGCACTGCCATTCTTAGGGGTTACTCGTCGAGACTTGGCCTTGATTATGCGTTTCGCGGCAAAGGGGGATTAGCCCCGATAGATCCTGAGATGGCTTGTTAGAGTTTGGTAGCAGTCTCTTGATGCTTGTGTACGCGTAGTGTTTCGCGGATGGGCGTCTCTTAACAGGCTGATGACCCAATGCCGCCTTCCTGGTATCGGTTGGCCCTCTCCGCGCCTCGTTGGATTCGGAGCACTGGGTCAATTGCGGGCCAGGAGGATAAAGTCGGGTTCCCGTTTAGGAGTAAAAATTCGCTCATCCCCCGTCGGCGATATTCCTCGAACCGTCACTTCGCTTGGCGAACGTTTGGAACGATTGATACGGGGACCGATCGGATTCCGAGAATGGCCCACGGATTCCATTTCGCGGCGTCAGTGGAAAAAGAAAGGCCACGCTCCTTCCTCTAGCCTTGCGCACGCTGTCGACTAAAAATTAACCTTTTCAAAAGTTGACGTGACACGGCGCACCGTGTAATCAGCAGGCCATTCATCGTTAGGAATGACTCTCCTATATTGAACATCAAATCCTGGTGGTGCCGTAAGACTGTGTAGGTGATGCCTCCTCTTACGGTTACCTGCGTAATCCGTATTTCGCGTCGCGGTCGCGGGACACTATCCGTGTAACGCGTTACAGCCTGTCTTGCATCGCGATTTACGATCCAGCGACGCTAATTGTCCCCGAATTAAAAATTCCCGAGCCCATCCCTTGGCCACAAATCGCTGACGGCTCAAGGGGGAGTTTTTTTTTTTGTCCAGAAACGTTGGAGAAGGGTACACGGGAATGCCAGTACGGCCCTGCTCTCTTCCTCCCGCGATGCCTTACCCCTTTACTTACCGTCCTTCGCCCCTCTTGCTTGCCTCCCTTTTCCCGTCGTTCGATCCCACTCTTCGCCTCCGCGAACGTCTCCTTCGTCCCTGCTTCGTCGAGCCGGTCCCCACCGGACGTGCCGTTCAGTGGTTCTCAATCTAGCCCCGTCGCTACTCCCGAACCCTATCCCCGTTGCTCCGTTGCAGCGAATCGTCTCCGCGGAAGCGCGGCGAGAAGGCGTTCGCCCCCCGTGTCACGTGCCGGCGAACTCGTTAACCACCCTAACGACCAGGATTCCACGTGGCCCGCCGCGGTCCCGCCGATAATTGGCGGCGGGCCCGGCAAATTGCCGCTTTTTCTGCATATTATACGGGCACGAACGCGGGGGACGTCCTCTCGCGACACGCGGATATCGAAACGAGGCGACCGGATCGCGCGGAACCGTTCGCGAACGCCCGCGTTCCTCGTCCCCGCGGTAATACCGGGGGGGGGGGGGAGAGTACTTCGATAAGAGCGATAAGCGAGGAGATTAACACGATGATATTTCGCGCCGCTAATCATTATCGCGAAATTAATGGAACTGAATATCTCGCCAGGTGTATCGTCGTCGAACTCGTTGAAATTCTTGAAGCGTAAATCGGGCTTAGATATCGCTTTTAGAATACCGAAGGCCGCTTCTTATTTCGGAGTGCACCACTTGCTCGAGCTTGCCGATAGCGCTCGGTTTGCCGGAGGAAAGTGAGATTCCGTCGGCCCCAATCGGGCGAAGATTGTAACCGAGAAATATGTACCGCAAAGGGGAGGGGCAATTTTAAAGTCGTCACCGTCGGCTCCGTTCCGATCTGCGAAAATAGTATTCGTCTCGATTCGCATCGGCGAAACCCGTTACCGATCGGCGTTTTCCATTTAGCGCGCGTCAACGATACCGATAACGCGTCCGCGGGCGGCCGCGCGTATCGGCGCGTATCGGCGCGAAGAGAGCGCTCGCGTGGTCGCGAATATCAGGTCCGCGGGACGCATAAATCTCGCGGCCAGGTAATAACGGGGACGCGGAATGCGCAGGTATCGTTCTCCTCGCTGCGAACCAGCCACGGTGGGAAATCTATGGCGCGACCCAGCGCGCCCCGTTTAATTCTTAATGCTTAATCAGTGCACCTTATCGTTGGCGCTCTCGCCCTGTCTCTCTCGAGCCCGCTCGCGTTGCGCGTCTCTCGACCGTCGAGAGGCGAGGCTGCCTTGTAAACAGAGAGAACGCGTTTACCCGCCGATCCGGCATCAAAGGTACCGACACCGCGACGGTTTTATATACCTAATTTATGAACAATGTACACCGACGTCGACCTACCTCGATTCTAGCACCTTTCTTACTCTCTTCCATTCCGACGCGCGTATAATAGTTCAAACATCCATTCGACGCGGCCGAATGTGTCGTGCACGCCTGCCGATAAGGAATTCTCTCTGCCCTTTTATCATTAGTCTTGCACGCTGTATCGGTGTTACCCCCGTCACGTTTGTTATCTGCTGCGCCGTTGTCCGCTCTACCGTGGCCGATTCGATTGCTGTGTCGCGCCACTTGATATCCCTACTCCGTGCCACGGTGCCGTAGAAAACGGTAATCATTTTCCAGCGCTGTCACTTTCGAGCCGGCTGCGAAGTATACCGTCGATCGTGTTCGATTTTTCCTTTTCTCTCTCCTATTTTTCTTTTTTTTTTCTTTTTTTTTTTCTCGTTCCGCGAACACCCCTTGGCGAACTTCTCGATAGGCGATAATTGGGATTAATTGAAAGGAAAAAAGTTTTTTCACGCTCAAAAGAACCGCCCTTTGGGGGCGGTCGCCATTTAAATCCGCACGGCGGATAATTAATTAACCTCGTATCGTCGTCATTTCCATCGGGGGTTGGTAGGGGCGGGGGGGGGGGGGAGAGGTGGCACCCCCGGCAAAGGCAAACGCCGCGCTCACGTTCGCGCGACACTGCATTATTTTAAAATTCTGTTTGCATAATTTTTCAAACGTGAATAAACGAATTCCACGCTACGCTCGTTCCACGGGGTTAAAAAGCGCCACCGGTTGTGACCTCGCTTCGTCCCTCCGGCGTAAGCGGAGCGAGGGCCGTTCGTTCTGCGCTCGAGCCAGGACGAACGTTCCTGGTCGCCCCCCCCACCATTTTTCTGCGCCTACGCCACTGGCTTTTATCGAGATCCGTCGACTAACTGGCTTTTTGGCGCATTTTATTATATCGTCGTAATGAGTCCCTGCGCCTCGTCGCGTTGGTGCCCCGCATCTCAAAGGGACGGTGTCCCATTCAGGTTGAAAAGGCCCTCCCCCCCTCCCCTGGTAATGACGGCGATAAAATATGACCGTGCCTCGCACAGTTTCTCGGGCCCAGCCCCACCTGACGTAACCCCGATCGTCCCTCGGAGCCGACGAAACTTTCAGAAGCTTCGCGTCGTACCTTCCAAACTTCCACTTTCTTTCTCCTCGTCGTTGTTGCTCCTTTTGCTATTGTTTCGCCGACGATTTCTCGAACGACGTTTAACCGTGCACGTTTTATTTTCTGTTTCAGGTAAGTGTCCGAGAGACAACATTCGTCTTTCCTCTGTGCCCAACGCCAGGCCGACCAGTGGCTCTACCGTTGGTTTCACTCTCGATGCACCGCGAGCGTAACGCGAGCGATCGGTCGCGAGCTCGGCAGACCGCGAGCACGTCGCACGATCCGAGTAATCGATCGTTCAGAGCGCGATCGAGGCGGTTGCTCGTGACTTGGCTCGCTTTATGCTTTAGATAATACGTTGGGAACGTTGCGTGCCAGAATCCTGTAGGTGAGTCTTGTTGGACGAGGTATAATCGTCGTCTTACTCGTCGGGAACAATGGCGCACGATGTTCGACGAATTAAAATTCCTTTTTATATAGCAGGGGGGAAGAGAATTGTTTATTTGAACAGAAATTTCGCGAGTGACCAAAGCGCGAGAGATTCTTGTTACCGCAATGATAGAACAGCACGCGCCAGTAATTAATAACGGGGCAAAAGAAAAGCAGCTCGATAAAAGTACATACACGAGCGTGTGCGATCTGGAGGATGAAAATTAATCGCGCGCAGATGCTTCCACTATGCATGCGTCCAGTGCTCGCATGAAATTCAGCGTACCCGAAGGAACGAAATAAAAAAAGAGAAAGTAAAAAAAAATTGACAAGTATCCCCGCGAACCGCTATGTAAACTACGTTTCCAGTTAATCGGACGAAACAAGGACCTGGGAGCGAGAGACATTTATTGGGCTATCCCATGTCGAGGGTATTAAAACTATAACCGGAGTAGCAGGCCGGCCGGCCGGTAATACGTTCGGGGGGCTTTGCCGAAGAGTCGATGGACTCTTACTTAGCCCCGATATAGGTTCATCAGAGCGTAATAGAACACGAGTACGACAGAGAAGGCGGCTCGCACAGCCGGGAAGGGTGCATTAGCCTAATCCGACGATCCTCGTCCACTGTGAGAAGAGTATCGTATTCACCCTACCGAATCAATCAGCATTTATCCGTAACGTCTACCTTCGTGGGTGGTCGCGGTCTGCGTACGGTAGTTTTCTGCGGCGCTCCTCTAACGGCTGTCAAGTGTAACGCGCTGGCAGCCACGCGGCGATAGCATAGCCTCCCTCCTGCCCCTGTTTCTTACTCGTCGCGCCAGGTCCGCGATTTCCATGGACCACGCGTAGCATCCAACGGTAGCATCTTCGCGGGGAACGCGAGAACCTCGACGGAATTCTCTTCCGCCGAGGAGCCTCGTGCGTTAACGACTGGATGAGCCGTCCTCATTGTGGCTCGATTTCTGTTATTTTTGTTCGAGCCGCGCTGAGACAGGAAAGGGGGTCTTCCGTGAAAGCTATAATTTGCAATGGGCAGAGATAGATACGGCCACGGGGGAATAAGAAACACACTGTTTGCCTTCCCTCGGATCTCCGGCTCTGATTAATTTTCTGTCCCGTCCCCGATTTCTGGTATTCCTGTTGTTCCCAGAAGAAACAATTATATCGGGCGTTTCAGGTAAGACGGGGATCGGTAAATCGTATTCGTATGGTGAACCTTGGAGCCTGAAATGTTCCCGGCGGTGTATTCGTGAAAAACGGTGTATCAAAATATTTTCTGTAACCGTCCCCATTAAGGCGGATAATTAAATCTCGCCGTTCCGATTTCTCTTCGTCGTCGATGATTAAGTAGATCGAGAAGATTGAGCAGTTGAAATGTCGAAACGGTCCTCGTTCGAAAAAATATATCAGCGCACCCTCATTCTTCACCGGGCCTTCGTCGGAGGTCGTTAAATCGAAGGAAGCCCGTTAATATCCAGAAAACAGATTCGTCCCTGTCAATTGATTTCGACCCACAGTTTCCACGAACGTAGTCCCCACCCGGCAGTTTATACTAATCTGTACAATTCATCCTCGTGGCCCCTCCTGGTTGACTGTGAGAAGTATGCGGTATCGTGTTCACCCCAACGGGCGTGAAACCGGCCCACTTTCGCCGGCCACAATAGGGCCGTATCGTTCTCCATGGGGAAGGTAAAGGGGCGCCCCATAACCCGTCAGCAGAAATAATAACTCGTGTAATAGTCGCGAACGATCGGAACCCCCCTCGAGTCGGCCGCGTATTAAATAAATATAACACCCGCGTTAATATGGCTGTTAGGAGAGGCCGTCGGGCGCGGTCGACCCCGTTTGCACCCCATCAATTGCACGCGGTTGTCTATCACCCCCCCTCTCTTATGCTTTCGCCGCAATATAAACCACTATCCGCACGAGGCGCTTTCTCTCTCGATACACCGGGGGTGGATTCGGGCGCGGCCGCCGTGCCCGTCTCGTTTAACGCCGAAATAGTGTCGAACAAGTGCTGGTATCTTTCACCTGTTGTGCCGGGGTGGCTCGGTTGTTACGGGCGCCGGATGGCCCGGGTGTTTTTTTTCTCTGGACTTGGTTGTTTGCACCGTGTGTGTGTGTTGCATGGGAAGTTGTAGAAAAAATGGAATTGAAAGATAATTGTTACTCGAACGCAACTAAACCTATTCCGTTAATATCGATGTCGGATTGCGATAGAATTATTGCGCAATAATAATCCTGTCGCTCTACGAAAGCGCGTTCGGCGCGGAGGTTCGCGACGCAGGTGCAATGCAACCTGTGCAACCGTGACAGAGGTAGAATGCGAAGATTACCCGGAGTGTAAAAAATACGTGGAGAATCTGATAGACAAATAGGACGGTCACAGTTTTCCCCTGCAGGGCCTGCACCCTTGACTGCGAGGTTCTCGAACGGTACCCCCTAAACCGAGCGGAAACCCAAATCATCAGGGCGGAAATCGTCGTTGTGTATCGTAGCTGGCCCATTTGACGGGCGTGACGATTATTCCTGGTGATTCGTGATCCATAGTTCGTGAATGGGAGCCTCGGTAAATACGGTGTGACGGGGTGATCCACCGGCTCGCCACTCCAACTGTTCCTTCCCCTCTCTCTCTCTCTCTCTCTCTCCCTCTCTCTCTCTCCGTGTAACAGAATATGAATATGATATCGCACCCCGCCACTTACGAAATGATTTATCAATTGAGCACCGCCAACCCCGGGGTACTGGTGTTGAAATATTATAACATCATTCCCCCACGGCTTACCCTAATATTATCCCCCGGCTGTCTGCCATTAACATAACAATGGTCGACCTAATTGCAGCCTAATCGGCGCCAGGGGCTAAACCCTGATCGCCACCACCGAGCTAGTTCCCCCTCGTCTATCTCTTTCGCGCGATGTTCCTTCCACGATTTTTGCGGTCGTTCCTCTCGCCTCTCGTAGACGCTCGTTGCACTTTATACACGGCATTCAAAAAAGTTCCCGTCTCCAAGCACCGTCGGGGAAGTGTCTTCCCGCGTTGCCTCGCTGCTCTTCGTTATTGAACAAATGTTCTTTGCGGAAACGCTCCGGTGCACAGTATCTCGAACTGTACGCGGAACGACCACAATTTCGTTCAATATAATTTAGACGCAGAAGCACCATTTCGCCCTTAAAATTACACGTTACAGGAAACCCGAGGTATCGTCCCGACAGCGGTCGCTGGGAGAAACTTCTTGCTTACCTCGGCGTCACGTTGTCCGTCGTTTCTTTCCACGATCCGTCGATCGTGGATCACGGTTCCCGGTCGACTGTTAGTTTCGTCTTCCAAGAGGGAGACGTCACCGAGGGATCGACGAAATTGTAACGAACGGTGTACGCAACAATCGGTACAGAGGGAGACAGAGCGAAGAGAGCATCGGCACGAGTTTGCGGTCGCGCGTACTCGCGAGGAATCGGCGTTGCGGCCAGGCCGGCCAAAGAATCTTTTCGCTGCCCCCTTTTCCAGTCTCTCCCCCAAGGGCCGTTTTCTCTTCGCCGTTTATACGTTGCTTCCCCTCCCCCCATCACGGAGAAGAGACCACTTACCGCAATTTCAGTCTTGCCATCGCGGCGGTGTCTTTCTTTTTTATTTTCTTCCTTTTTTTTTCTCTTTCTTTTTTTTTCTGCCCGTCGACAATCATAACTCGGGATTTTTCTCGGTTTCAACCGCCGCCGGATAGATATCCGACCGCGCAATGATTCTGCCCGGCTACCCTTCTTTTCTCTTTCCATTCGCCGTTTTTCCCTTTTTGCGACGAAGCTCGGTCCTCCGATATGACATTGTAGCGAGACGCAAGAATAAATGGAAGGCTTCGCGTCTCGTTTCCGACACTTCGCGCCATTATACCGGGTTCTTGTATCCTGTTTTTATAAGCAAAAATGAGGGGGCCGTAAGATCTTGGATAGAACGTGCCGATGAAGACGGTGCGCAGGATGGTCGGTGTTAAAAGGGTTAATTCGAAAGAGGCTTCACGGCTTCGCTTTGCACGACAGAATTTACATTCTCCGTTGATTTGGAAGTTCGCTTCTCTCGAATTATTTAATTTCTTCGTAGTTAAAGGTGCACAATTTTTCGCGACGCCGAAATTCATATGAAACAAAAATTGCAGAATATCCTTCTAAACTTCTTACAAAGACAACGTCGCTCGGCTTGCGAAATTGAAAAACGTTTCTCACCCGACACAGCGCGGTGTCCTCTAATTTCCCGGCAATTTTCTCGCGATCGCCGTCCTTCGATCGGAACAGCTCGTTACCGGAGACAAAGGTCACAGGTTGCAGGCTACCTCGCGCTCGATAAATACCTGTAAAATTCATACCTGCCCCGTGGCCGCGACGGGTGCGCGCGGTGGGAGTTGGCAGACGCATTTATGCCGTAAACACTTGAATAATTCAGAGCGCAGAAAATTTCGGCCGCGGTGTACAGCGAAGCAACGTCATTAAGTTAATTATCGTCCGGTAATCACCGGTGCGTTTCGTTTTCCACTGATTTTTCTTCCCCCCTCCGCTCTTTTCCCATGCTTTTTTTTCGGCGTTGCATTCCCGTTGACCGCTTCTCTTGCACAAAGAGCGAGCAAATAAAAACAGTCGCGTCCCGTGCACCTCGCGTAGCAACTGAAAAGAGATGAAACGGTGTGGTGTGCAGCACGCACACGAACGCACACGCCACGCACACGTAAAGCGGGAGTTCGGCGGGAAAAAGAGTGTGCATACACGGGGGTGGACGCGGCGACAAAGATATGCGAACGGACAAATGAGCGGACTGAAAACATGTAATCATTGTGGCTATTGTCAACGGTGTTCAATAAATAATCAATTTAACGTTAATCTACAAAGTAAAGCTCGCGTCAGCCGTTCCTAACGATCCAGGACGGGCACAACGTTCTGTCTGACGGCGCGTTTCAACCTTGTTCACACAGGGCGTAATGTCGTTCTTCCTTTTTTTTTTCTTCTTTTTTTTTTTCTTCGTTTTTATTCTCTTCCTTTTTTTTACCTGCGGGAAATTAAAGGTCGCAGATAGAGCTGCGGGCTAAGATTTACACCGTATCGTGTATATTTCAATGCCCAGAAGGAATGTTTCGTGCGTCCGAGAATTCGACGTTGCCTTGCCCCCCTGGCACTTTCACAATTCCGACGTGTATTATTTACGACGCGAGATTTGGAAATTTAATCAGTCTGACGGGTTATGCGAGTCCTTCGAACAACGATCATCATTACGGTATTGTGAAACGGGTTTCGGATTATCGATGGCGAATAATTTATCCTTTCGTTGTACGTATTTTTACCGGACGATCGTCCGCAGTATTCGTGGAAACATTGCGAGGCTCTTGAAAGTCCGGTTTTTCTTCTGTCTCCGTGTAATAATAGTAACAATAGTAGCGTTACCAAGTTGACCTCATCGCGGGTCATTATTTGGTCGAAATCGTGACGTATTCATTTTATCGGCGATACGCGTTCAATGAACGCGGTCGGAAGAGAACGTGGCTGGACCGTTTTGAGACCGCTCTCGTGCTCGTATACGATTTGCCCGGGCGCTCCGATCGAGCAGCGACGACCCCCCGAAAGCAGCACGCCTCTAAACTGGAACCAATTTACAACCACCCGATTATTCCTTCTTTCATCTTCGACCGCGGCCCCCCCAGTCCAATTACGAAATATATCCGCGTCGCGAGCGGCCGCGGAAGCTCGTTCTGCTATTTTTACTTGCGACCGAGGCGTGTTATTCGCCTCTGCGAGCGCCGTGGCGAGCTCCGCTGTGCATCTCTGGGAAATGAAGATCGGGTTATTGTACTCTGTTCAGTAATTGTCGAGGTAGTTCGTCGCGTTAATGTCGCGATCGCACTCGCGAGAAGTGTTGGAAAATGAATTTGCCTCGCGGGTCCCCGGGGGCCACGTTAAGAGGTGTTCAACGAGTTCACAATTGTCTCCTTTCGGATGCTCCTTTCGGAAGGAGAATTTCGATTTTCCGTGCCGTTCGCATTCGAGTACCGCCCGACTCTGGATATTTTACAATGGCAGAATTCTTAATCTCGCGATGCTGAGCCAACTACGATTCTACCGTTCCAGACGTTCAAATAGTAGTAGCGTCCGCCGAATTTCCACCGGCGATCCTTCACCGTGAATCACCTGCGTCCACCTCCGTCGTTCCTAGGGACCGCGTCGGGCTCATCGTTCTCTCCATCGGCGCGCCTAGTTTCGCAAGTTCTCGCGTTTAACGCCACCCTGCCCCCGCCGCCTCTCGTCGCGGCACATTCCCACCTGCCGCGACCACAATTCGCCCCGTTCATTCATCGATTCCGATATCCGCGACGAAACGTGGCTCCCGGCCGTTCGTTTCGCTGCAACAATCATCCAATCGTTCGTTCCTTCCACGATAATTTATTATTTTCTCGCGGTCGTGTGTCTGTCCGTGGTGTCCGGCTACCACTACAGACGCGACGCTCGTATCTTCGATGACGTTCACGATGACCGCTGCTCGATCCTAGAAAGTGGACGGGTTCAACTCGGGGGACAAAGAGGACAGTCACAGAGCGTGCGGCAAGCGCGAGGAGGAAGAAGGAGGAGGTGGAGGAGGAGGAGGAGGAGGAGATGGCAGAGCACGTTACGCTCGCATGATGTATCCCCCGGTATGTATGCAGATAATGGATGTGGGGGAACAGAGTCGGACGTATAAAGACCCCACGCAGGAGATACGACGGAATGGAGGCCATCTCTTCACCCTCCGTCTCCTCCTTGTCGCCCCGCTGTTCTCCACCTACACGTTGCACCCCCTCTTTCTCTATCACTCTGTACGGGCTTATGTCCTCCTTCCGCTACTGTCTATCTTCGCTGTATATCGGTCTGCCCCGCTCTGTATCGCGGCCGTACTCGTGTTTATATATAGGAAGCAGAGAAGATCAAAGAGCGAACCTTCGCTTAGCTTAGCATCAACGCCGCTTCGCTTGGGGAACCGGCCCATCGTCACCGAGATAGCTTGGGCGCTGCGGATGATGACGATGGGTGGGTAGCGGAGGCAACGACGTCGTCGACGACGGTGGTAGTGCCGCTGGCTTCTACGAAGGGCGGCGAAGGGGGGAGGGGTTCGGTGTGTATGGTTACCGATATAAATGTTATGTGTTGCTGGCGGGGGGAGAAGGAGAGAACTGGCGATGCAGAGAGGAAGAGAGAGAGAGGCAAGAGTAAACGGGTGGCAAAGTTGCATTGATCTAACGAGTTGCGTGCTTTCGTCGTGGGGGTTCGTTTGAAAACGAAACGGTTGTTAGAGGATGAAGCTGAAGAGATGGGTTAGTAGTCGAAGGATTCCCTTAGTTTGTTCTCTTAGTTTTGCCTGGTTGCTTTCACCTGATTTCCGGTGATTCAGATCGAAGTATTTTTATGGAATTGTATAGTAGTGCCCTTTTTTGTGCTTCAAATATTTTTGGAGCGATTAAACGTCGCTCGTATTCTGAGATTTTTGCCGGGGCGACGAAAATACGGATTACCCGCACAGCCCGTAGTCGCGGAATCCTGAAACACAGACGTTCACTGAGCCAAGCAACGCGATTGAGTGAATTCCTTTTTCACATCGTTTCCAACCTGCCTGATTATTATATACCACCGGTGCGGTTAAACCGTGCGTAAATTTCAACGGGAATTAGCTTCGCCATCGCAGTTGGATTAGCGGATAATGGGGTTGTAATGCACGCGCTACCGTTGTTTACGCAGATTGGACGAAACGCACATGAACACACAGGGCGGAATGGTCGGCGGTTACGTAAATTAGAAATTAACGCGAACTTGGCCGGGATAATCAAGCGAAATCTCGCGATCGTTTCGATATCGTTTCGAACGTGTACAAATTGCACAAGGGGGTGTGCTGTGGCAGCCGCTTTTTCAGCCTCCTCCGTGGACAAATCGGTAATTCGATTCGTCAATCCCGGAGAAAAATTCATTTACACCTGGGCCGCAAAAATGATTAAACCGGCCGCCTGCGTGGTCGGGGAAACAAAAACTACAAAAACGCCCGACCGGCCATGAAATTGGAAATCAACGTTTTAAATCACTCTCCGCTCGTCGGCTGGTCGCTTTTTGTCTGTTAATCTTTGCCCGCGCACTGGAACCGCGTCTGTCTCTTCAACCCCGTGGACAACAATTGCGTACCATTCGCAACATTATTTATTCAGCAGTGCGTTCACTGAGCAACATTTTTTTAACCAGCGCTTCAGAATCGCCAGGTGATCGGTTAGAGGAAACATTTTTCTTCGAACAATTAAAAGTTCGAGTGCAACGTTATACCTCCTTTTTTTTACCTCTCAAATAGTCGTGGATTTCCATCGGTTTCATCGTTGAAGTTGGCGAAGAAGTAAAAAGAAATCACCGAATTAAAAAAAGGAACGCGCGTAAAAGTCGCAGGAGAGGAGACGTAAACTGTGAACGCACTTCGGGTGGACAGTATTTATTTTATTTTAACGAGGACCGACGCTTAGCGCAACAGAAAGATCGATAACTCCATCGGGCCAAACCGGCACCAAATACGAAAATGAATTTCGCGCAAGAAAGAGGGCGTCGGGGAGGCCTGGCGTCGCGGCGCGTGCAGCCAGGTAATCGCGTTACAATCTCGCAAATAGGAGCACCTTTTATCCTCACGGAACGTCGTTACAACGATCGCGCCTGCGTCGCCGACTAATTAATGTAATCACGCTGAAAAACAACTCGATATCGAATTTGACGCGGCACAAAGGGAAAGGGGTGAGCGCGGGGTGTATCTGCCTGAAAGGGGTAGGAGGTTTCGCGCCCGGCCACGAGACACGTAGAGTTCGAACTCGCTGATACGCGTGACGCCCTGAATAATTCGCGACCGTGTAGATAAGTGACGGCAGTGAAAAATATTTTCCAAACCCGTGTACGGCAACTCGGAATTCGTCGCCGAGAAATCGAAATAATTTAGTGCGGCGGGGATAGATTTTAATTCGCCAATTTTAGTTTACCGTTCGGGTAATGAAAAGCGACGAAATACATATTTTTATACAGTACAGCCCTTAAAGGTTTACAATATCGATTTTAACGATAAATTCGTCGGGCCCGTAAAATGAAGCCGAGGCGAGTTATCGGTAAGGGTCGCCGTGAATTTTGCACGAATTTCCGAAGGAAAACGAACGATAACCCGGGCGATTTTCCCAGAAAATAACCAGGGACAGGATGCTCGATCCCCGTGGCCGTTGAATTCGAAGGGTTCTTCGTTAATTAGAGATCGCTGGAGATTCCTGGAGGCATAAAATTCACCGGGTCCGTCCGTACCACGATGGTGGCGGTGGCGGCTGTGGCGATGGTAGGAGGCAGGAGGTAGGAGGTAGAGCGTAATCGCTGGATTAATTTCGGGTGAAACTGCCGGCACTCGTGGAACTCGGTAGAATTCACGGCGGCTGGAAAAGGGGGTGAAAATGAAGCGAACGAGCTGCTGCGCGATGAGGGTGGGCCTGGCCCGGGTGGGGGTGGAAGGGGCGCAGGAGGGAGAGGTGGCGGTGCCTCGTGGAGTGGCGTGTACGCTGAAGAGGCTGAATTTTAAAGCTAAATGATTACGAAGGGATCCACGAGACCGGGGATAGGGGGGTGGGGGGCGGCGGTAGAAGGAGGGGGCGAGAGAACGAGAAGGTTAGCTCGGGCGCATAGAACATTTTCCTACAAAATAGAGAATAAAATAGTTACGCGTGTTTGTATTTATTCATCCCGCGGCCCGTCCAGGATTCTATTCCGCCGATTCTAGTTGATGTATTCACCGCGTTCCGCCGCCGGAATGAATGGGTGTACACATTCTGCCGCATGAATCGCTCCTTTTACCCGCTGAAAGTTTTCTCGCTTTCAGGAAGAGCCGTCGTGCGCCTGCCGAGCAGTCAGCGGGGGCGGTAGCGTGGCGGCGGCGGCGGCGGCGTCGGCGTCGGCGGCGGTGGTACCGTCGCCGCGAGAGGGTACACTTTTTTTTCGCACGCATCTATGACCGTAAAAACCGTGCAGCGTCGTGCTCCGTCGTCTCTGTTACACTGCCGTCGAGGGCGGCACGTCGTTAAAAATACCGTGTTCCAGCGAGCGGTATTCATTTAAAGACCGAGCCCTGCCAATTGTTCGATCCCGTCGTACGTTAATAATTCTTGACTAATGAGTACGAGAATGCCGGCTGCCTGGCTGAACGGGGCCGCGCGATATTCCCCGCCGAACTGACGGAAAACCTCCCGTGGAAAATGCCAACCGGTTCGAGCCGCGGCGTGTGCACCTTTCATCCGATACACCGCGGGACCGACGCGGCGCTCCCCGTGATTTTCCAGCGGGGCACGCGGCCGTCGAATTAGTCGCGACGCGACTCGTAACTCGCCGCATTGTGCCCGGCATTCGCGAACGTTCCACGTTGGAGCCTCGTCGAAATGTCCCGCCGGTATCGCCGGCTTCTTGCACATGCGTTCGAGCGTTACATTTCCAAATGGCGTGGGCGGTTTCGTATTCAACGCGAGGCACGAGAAGTATTGGATTGCGCGTAGCCTACGGTGCGGCTCGAGGTAACAATTTTTAGTCGCAGCGCATGCTGTACCGTTTCGCGATAACGAAAGATCGCGCATCGCAGCGAGCAAATAGACAATACCGACTGCGCTTACGCTTGCGATCAGTGCGATTTTCTTAACGCTTCTCGAAATTGCGTTAGCGAACTTAATATCAAATAAGGGACAGCGGATACGGCATGGGCAGTGGCTCCACGGTTGGTTCTAGAGCCTGGTTCGCAACGACGTGCTAATTACACGATGTTCCGCGTAACGAGATGCGGGTCCCGAGGGGGTTGCCCTTTTCGAATTAGTTGCCAGCCCGTAGACGGAAGGAGGAACGAAGGCTAGTCAGCAGCTCGAACAGTTCCCCGTATCTCCCGTCTCCTTCGTCTAACCATAATCAGAAATGGAAGGCCTGCTTGCCCCCTACGTCTTTTTCTCGTGGGCCACTTAACCGATCTCCCCGTTCCGTGTGTTTTTCATCGGGCCGAAAGACGCCAAAAATTCGCATTTCAGCCCGATGAAATCACAGGCTTCGCGATCACCGTAGAGAGACGCCATCGACCAGGTCAATCCTGCCCACGGATCCTCCTCGTAGCCGTGTAATTTATAGCGGAAGAGGTCCCCTCCATAACTACGGTTCGCTCGTGCCTTCATCCTCGATCCTAAAACGCACAATTAATGCTCCCTGTCACGACTGCTTACGGTAGATGCCAGAACTGCGGTAGACCAACGGCGATTCGTCAGGCCGGCGAGAATCTCGGATATCTGTTTCCTGCGGGGGAAATTTATGTTTGGAATATCCTCGTCACCCGCATGGATTTCGCTGGTATCGCGTTTAGATCGACGACGGGCGTCCGTCGAACGGCTGCAAACGGAACGCGCGTCAGCGCGAGCACAGCGTCGGTGAATTCTTTCTCGTTCCAGACGGGGCGAGAGGTTCCGGTTGATAAACGCAACGCTGCACTTACTCTCCCCATCGAAGAAACGGAAACGAAATTCTCTCGACGCGTTACACCGCAATTAGAACCGCGGGCGCGCTTCCGCTGATTCGCGGAAGTCGCTCGACTTCAAGGAGAATTGTCGCCACGGTATAATACCAATTACGCGTGACTAAAATTCAACCCTTCGACCCTCCGTCGCTCCTCGACGATAATCGTGTCGACGTAAACTCGCACGAGACCGCGTATTCGACTCGAAGATAAAAGGGTGCTCCGTTAAACAACCAGCACCGTTGTTGGTTACCCACTGACCAACATCGCCCCGGATTTCGACAGTTCCGAACGGGGATATACCCCCGGCACCCCAAGCACACGTCCCTGACCAGCCACTTCGAGCCGACAAACAACCTGCTGCTACCGGCACCGGCCACGGAGGCCGCGGCATTACCCTCTATTAATATCATAATATAAACATAACTCGCACATGCGAGTCAGCGAGGCAACGATCGAGTCTCGAGGGGGGCGAGGTATATGGCGAAGCGAGACGCGTTACACCGCAGGGAGACGAGCGTGCACCGGGGTTGATTTTCTGGGGTCGATCCCAGCACGAAGGGGCGCGAGTGAGAGAGAGAGAGAGAGGGAGAGGGGAGCAAGTGGCGCGTGATGAGTAGGGTGTGTTACACGCACATTATGCCGGGTCCTGTATCCCCCTTTCACCCTTCCCGTCGTCCCCTCCTTGGTGCCCTGATCCTGCGAACAGGCCAACCCCCTCTGGCCTAGTCGCAACGCGTTTTATATATCGATGAACCGGTCGAGGGTTACAACTATATCGGGTAATCGTTTCTGCGTAACGGCAACCCTCGGGAAGCGCTTGGTCGTCGACTTCCCGCTTCCGGGATGCTCGCCGCTCCGGGGCCCCAATTCACTTGTTCTCGACGCTTCTCCTATGAACGTTGTCGATGAATTTATCGAACGATCGGCTGGCCGTTTTCAGCCGTCGCGTTGCGACGCTGTGATCCTCGTCTCGATGCGAGAGAGGGACGCTTGGGAACGATTCGTTCGACTCGAGCGAGTTCCTGTCGTCCGGTTGCGTGGGGAAGATTGGGGAACAGGCGGATCCGCAGGTAGCCTCGTTTGCGGAGAAAGGTGCGGAACGATTTGGAAAGGAATTCACGGGACGTAGAAGTGACTTCGGGGAAAGGAAATGTTTGCTGATGTATTTGGGGGAGGAGGGGGCTGGCTGTATCCCTTTCTAAAGGCATAATGAATAACAAGTGAATTGTAATTCAACGCAAGGCTGCTTCGACATTAACATTCTTTGAGGTATGTTCCGATGCAATTTACATCCTCTTAACAATGGCAATACATCGTGTACTATGGGGATTCTGTTTCGACCCGCGAGGCACTACGATCGATTAGCATCTGAACAGTCATTCGGATGAGGCGAACGCGCCGTAACGGTCGGATACGTTAAGCGATTTAGTAGCTGTACCCCTGCGAGCACCCTGCCGCGCGGGGGTGCGGGCGAACCTAGGGAAAAGTTGAACGTCGGTGGCGCATGTTTTTTCCACGGGTCTAACGGTGCACGCCTGTGGAAACTTCTGCTGCCCGATCGGTGAAAAGTTTCGCGATGCAAACTAATGACCATCGCCGAATGCAGTGGAAGAAAAACTGTACTATGCGCAACCGTACGACAAATCGCTGTGAAAATTCGATACGAGCAGCATTTTTGCTTACAATTTTTTTTACACGCAGGCCCTCGTTGAACTTTGCTCCGTATAATTAATGAAGTTCGCGGGACCCGTATATCATGTACGGTAGGTTTTGCTTTTTTTAAAGAAGCTAATGACGCAAATGGAGGTGCGAACATTCTTTCGTAATTGCACGGAGTGCAAAAGCTTCTTTCGCATTTGCATCGTTTCCAATACGATCGTTAGAGAAAGTGAGGGCGTGTTTCCGGTTTCCTCGAAGGAAAAATCGGCCCCACGATTTAGCTAGCACGTGCGTGACGCACGCACTCGCGCGTGCGTGTCGCCGCGCGCATTTGCGAAATCGTGCACGTGCGGAGTCGCGAGGGTTTTAATTGGCGCTGATCGCGGGGCCATTTTAAATTTCCACTCTTACGGGGCTTCTGTTCTCGATGTTGCCATCAAGAGGAGCGACACGGCCGGAGCGGGGCGAGCGATTGCTCGTAAAAGTCTGACCGGCGGCAACATTATTGAGATATTTCGGTGAAAATTCGGTTGGAAACCTGTTCCAAGTATTCTCAACTGCCGAAGTTAAACAATCGACGCGAAATTCGACTATCGAACGGGGCGTTAATCGAACGGTGCCGCTCGCAAAGGGCAGCCGAGCCTCGCGACTTATGCAGGAACGAAATGAACGCGCACTCGCGGACGATCCTCCATTTACCGATAGCGAATTAAACCACCGACGAATCCAACTTTTTTTTATCCCCACCACCCCTCGGCGTGCGTGCGTGTGCGCGTGTATCGATTGGACGGGACGAGAAGCATCATCGACTGTCGCGGTCGACGCAACGTGCGCGCAGCACGCGCTCGAAAACATCTCGATGATCATCCGTCCGTCTAACGCGCGTTGTTTTAACGATCCTTTAGAGTCACCCGGTACATGAGCCCGCGCAGTGGCGCACTTGACTGTAGCACGCACTTCATGCACGCAGGGGTTGGAGGGTTGCATACGTTGCGGTATGGATTAGTTAGGCGGACACAATAATTTTGCCAGCACCCACTAGCGATCTCGTCTCCTTCTCTCTCGCGCGTTCTATTCCTCTCTTCATTCGCTTTCTCTCCCTCTCTCTCCCTCTCTATATCGTGCGAAGGGTGTTGGGCGGAATCCTCCATCCCCCGTTCGTTTCTGCCGTGTAAACGCGCTTTCCACGCGTTACACCGGCGAGCATAAACGTCTGCAGCTTGGAAGAATCAATGAAAATTACCGTCTTCTTTTTTAATGCCAATCAGTGTACATCGTCCGCTAGTTCCCGTCCTGTCAAGAAGCCAGGGTGTAATTGATCGAAACTAGGACTGGTGCGATCGTTTCGAGGGCATTGGTTATACCAATCTGGTTAAAACTGTACAGCCTTGTTTATCGGTAAAAAAAAAATCCCTCTATTAAGACTGCACGGCGTTCCATTGCCACTTTTATTCGCACGCAACCTCGTCGACGGCGTTATCGGTCGTGACTCCGTCGTCGTTCGAGGGAACATTCCCCGTCATTCGTTCGCAGTAGCGCGGAACGTTTCAACCGAGCACTGTACTCTTGGCGCGCGTGGTTTCATCGGCGGCGACGCTTCCTCCGCGCCCAGAGAGAGCGGGCTTGTTCGTCGCGAGAGGTGGCCGAGCGGAGGCGAGCCAAAAATAAAGCGGCGAACGCGCCAGGGAGGCGCGCGGCAGCTGCGGACATTTGGTCATATACGAGGCAAAACTTCCGCTTGATAATCTTCATCTGGCTGGACGTGTTCGCGAGGAGAAAGGGAAAAAGAAGCAGCCAGAAGAATCGGTGGAAGAGGAGGCGGTGGAGGAGGAGGACGACAACGTCGAAGGAGAAGAGGAAGAAAGCTATCGAGGTTGAGAAGGGCGACGGTAGTCCCCTGCGCAGAGATACGAGTCCCGAAAGAAGAAGGGAGAGTTAAGGACACGTGAAAGGGAGAAGAGAAGCCGGGGGAGCGAAGAAGAAGTAGAAGCGGGGGAGAACCCCTGGCCACCCTTATTAAGATTCCAGCTGTGGAATTCTACCTGCGCCGAGCTCGCTACTGGTCTTAAGTAAATAAAACACGACCGTCGCCTCCGCAACGGCTCCGCTCTCTCACTCGACCGGATTTGCGTAGCTGCTCTTCGCCGTCGCCGTGTTCCTCCGCGAGAGCTTCCTCTCCTTCCCTCGGCTTCCTTCGCCGTTCTCCTTTCCCTCTTCGGCCAGCCGGCAAGCGCGCTGGCTCCTCGAATCGCGTCCCAACGAGCCGACGCGGTTCCTCGTGTTGCTCTTGCTTCGCTTCGCCTTGCCCCGACTACTCGTCCACGTCTCGTTTTCTCGTCCATTATTGCCGCTGCTTTGCCTACGTCTCGTTCGTTCGTTTCTTCCTTCCTCCCTGTACGTTTCTCCCGGGTTCAATTTCTTTCTCGCGTTCCGCTGTGCAGCCTTCGCTTCGTGTCGGCCGAGCCGATTTTGCGAACGCAAACGCGGAGGTGATTTGCCAAAGGTTCGGCCGTCAAGGGTGCATCGAAATTCCTCGGGGTTGGCCTGCGAGTTTGGGGCCGATGGGGTACCGTTCTGGAGCGGCTAGAGATAGCCCTTTGAACGGGAGGCCCGGAGAAATTCACGGGGGAATATTAGAACACGCCGCGATTATACGGCATCCCTTTCCCTGTACCTGCGCCAGATTCGGAGTAACGTTTCGCCGGCGATCGTGCGCACGTGCGTACTTCGGGTACCAGAGACGCGGATATCGGAAATATTACCTTCGTGCACGCTACCAGCGACTGGAAATGATACCGCGCGGCGTATCATTAACCGAGGACTCGGAACCTTCTCCCTCTTGAGTCCCTTTACATCGCAAGTCAATACGTAGCTCTCGCTATTTATCGTACTTCGTCCATTCTCGATTTCACCCCGTGGTTCCCCCGTCGTCCCCAAAATTACTCGGAACCAGTACTCCCCCGCGGTTGATCCACCCCCGTCGCTGAATCCGCGTCAACGCCAGGACTCGGTTTCGTTCCCGGCGTCTCGGAGCGCGAGCCTCTTCTTCGTCGAGAGCCCGACGTCCGAAGCCTCTCCAACTAAAAATCCTCCAGGAGGACGCAACAGGACGGACGTCGTTTCCCTCTCGCGGCGACGTCGCGCCCGTCGACTCGGCGGGCAAGAACCGATGACGGTGACACAGAACCTCGGGGCTTGTTATTCGTCACGCTTACGTGTTACGTGGCACCGTCGGTGGCGGCGGATGCCAGCATCTCTTCTGCCTCCATACTTCTTCCAGGCCGACGCTGTCCCGCGGAACGTTTTTAATATTCCCCCGGGCACTGTTTGCGCCGCTGTCATTCACGAGGAATCCCCGCCAGTCTACTACCGAACAGAGAGAACCCGTGCTATCGCCGCCGCGAGAAAGTGAGAAAGGGAGAATAGGCGCGAGCCACGCCAACAGACACGTCGTCCGCGTACAATGCACGGGTCCATGACGGTGACGAGGCGGACGCCGACGACGGAGAAGGAGAGTCTGTTGCTGATGCTGACGCCGGCCCTCCGGTTCGTGACGGAACACGCTGATGTGCGTGAAGATTCCGCCTCGGTGTGTCCCGGTTGCTCGCTCCGGGCTGCGTGATAACCACCGAGCTAACGCGTGCCGTCCTCCTTACACAGCACCCACACCCCCCCGGTCCTCCCTTTCACCCTTTCGACGTCGCGTTTCCCGGTGAACGGCGTTCCACCCCGTGCGCGCCACGGCGAATCAGGCACACGAATACGAGGCCGGCCAGATAAAGAGAAGACTTCCGGGCATAATCCGGAGCGTCGCGCGGCGAGGCGCTAGAACAAATCAAGCCGCTTCATTGTTCCTGGCCCTCGAGCCAGCGCTTCTTCCTTTTTTTTTCTCTCTCTCTTTCTCTCGCTCGGTTTTTCCTTTCCTTTTTTTTTTTTTGTTTGCCATCCAAGCGACGATTGGCGCGAACACGGGCGTTCCCGGGATACCGTCGACTGGGAAACGGAGTCGCGCGAATTCTCTCGTAGGCCTGGGCGTCTCGGATCGGGTTCAAGGTGTTTGATACCTCGAGATGTTGCCTGCGAAATTTTCCTGAAATAATCCTGATAGAAGGACAAGGGTTTTCGACAGTAATTGATTACCGATTCGAGTGACGCGTTTAGTTATCAGTCGGACAATTTTACATCGCGCCTCAATCGCCACTAGAACGAGATCAGTTCCGTAAAAACGGGGTCGCTAATCGAAGTTGGCCGAAAATTCGTAATACAGAGACACGAGTTGCTCGTTCCACGGAACGTTCCTGCTGGATTTACCGAACGAAGTCGACGAACGATTCATCGGGGACCGTTCGTCAGCGTCGATCGAAGCTGTCAGGCCAGTCTCGCGTTGTCCGTCGTTCGAGCTGACGGCGCGGTGCGATAGAACGGAGCGGAACTCGTAATACGTGTCCCTTCCACGCCGGCTAATTGCCATTCTGTCTAGAATTCCGCGACAACTCTCTGAAGATTCCACTGGGCGGAAGAGCAGCCGCGCGAGGCTGTGTCGATGCTCTGCGGAACAACATTCTCGGCTGCTAATGCCCAGCGGATGGACGGTGAAAAGCGCGTGCCTCTCCGATAACGGGGAAGCCGTCTGTAACGTAACACGTGGCACCTATTTCGGTGCTGAAGCCGGCGTGTTCCGAAGTACGTGTTACCGGTACTCATTCACCGATTTCGAGCAAATATTTGTGCGAAATGTAATTCCTTCGGCCGGGTTGTTGAAACGTTCCTCGCGGTATATCGAAGGCTTCGCGGTTACGAGTATAAATCTTTTTTGGAATAGAGGGAGAACAGAAGGAACGGAAACAAATTTAAATTAGAAGGGGATCTCGAGAGAACTTCTTACGAAGCTGTTGCGCGATACAGCGAGGACTCGTGGAATTTTCACGGACGCCCCGGAACGCGCAGTTCGTACGGCACCAGGGGATGATTGCGCGAAACGATACACGAGAGAGTACTATTGTTCGATGCAAATACCGAGAAATATTGTACCGCTGTTGGAGCGTTCGCGGGGCATCGGAACCCTCTGTTTTTTTCACGATATAATTTATTCCACATTATTCGACTTAGCGTTTACGACGGCGATATTTTCTCGATAATCGTAACCCTAAATTCTGCATCGACAACCGCCACAAAAAGACATTGTTCGGTTCCATCGAACCACGGATACTGCTGGCCAAAAAACCACTAACCCAAACCCGACGGTATTCATGCGCGGCTGGTAACGTCGAATTTTTCTTGCTGGAGAAAGCCAGCTTTGCCTAACTGTCCCATAAAAAATGCGTAGGACGAAGGACTTTGGTAAACGGTGGGGGAGCGGTCAGCGTGGGGCACGAGGGGGGTGCAGGGTACCGGTATGCATTGTGTCCTGGCTGCAGACGAACCAAGAAGAAGTCGAGAGAAGGTTCGGGCTTCTAGGAACTGCGACGTTACATTCAGACTCGAAACGACCACTCGACCGATATTACCACATGCGGTTTTCGTGCTTGCACACTTGTGTATTTATTTAAACGACGAAAAAAGAAAAACTATATATATATATATATATATATATATATATATATATATATATATATATATATATCCGACGAGCCATGAGATCCAAGAAAAATCGTCCCCAGTTTCGTTTCAATTCATTTTCCAACCATCCACTGTACACGTTTCGTCGTGACCTCGTTTAAAGAATGATACCGCGTACGTATTTTCTCTTCTTCTTTCCTCTTCCCTGGCCGAGTTCCCGAGCAAGGTTCCTCGTGATTAATAAGAAGGCCGGGCAGACGACTGTAATCTTCAATCAGCGACGGTAGACCGTGCAATTATGAATTAAGGATGAATCGCGACAAACAGGGAAATGTAGGCGAAATGAATACTCCGCGGGCAAGGGTTCCCTTTTTCTATCTTCGGATACGCGTATCGCCCGTGTGTGGAAGAGTTTTATTGTCCAGGCCAGCGTGTGGGTAAGTGTGCACCCCCTCGATCGTGATGGAGCAGCGAGGAGCAGACTGATTGGGCATCACCTTGCGTGGCTTCAATCCGCTCTTTCTCTCTCTCTTTCTCTCTCCATTTCTTCCTTGCACTCGTACCGCTGCTCCCTATAATAAATCTCCGGAAATTTCTCATCTCTTTGCCTCGTAGACCGGCTCTTTCTCTCTGCCTCGTGACGCCGGCTGGCTATTATCCGCCGCGTAAAAGGGAGACAAATAAAAAAAAAAAAAAGGAAACTTGCCAAAGAGCGTTGAGAGGGGCGCAAGGCGAATTTTAAATAAATCTTTCTAATCTGCATTGCATATTTCCTCGGCTCTCTTTTAATGCGATAATAACTGGGACAGTGATTTAACGTGGTTCCCGTTCCCCGAGCAGCGCGGTGGACCGGGGGGCGAATTCGAAGTTAATTCCCGTACAATCTTTCCTATTATTCTCCGTTCGTTCTTCTGAAAGGGTTCAAGATAAAGACGCCAAGTCGTAGAAAAATAATCTCCCTTGGCACGCGTGTCCTAGGCTTTTCCATCACGTTCGCGTGGAATCGAGAACGAACGGGGGTTCGACTGCGTACGTAACGAGTCTTATCGATATCGTAGCGAGTGGTACGAATAAACCGTGCATCGAGCGGGGGGTTTGAGCAAGAAGAAGAAAAGTATAAAAAGAAAAACGGGCCAGGCACGATGCCCGCTGTGCCGCTCGCTGCAGAGCGGAAGGCCTGGTATTTTGGCAAACTACGGTCGCACAGCGCTCCCAGTTTGAAAATCAATGCCACCCTCCGCCTCTGGAACGGCGATATGGTGTAACGAGCGCACACAGGCCTGTGGAATAGCGTAGGAAAAGAAAGGTGGCACCCGGGGGGGTTGGGTGACCAGGGAGAAAGAGAGACGGCGAAAGAGTAGAGGGTGGTTGGGCCGGTATATCGGCCGGGGTACTCGAACGAGAATGTGCACCAATGGCGGGAGGCTGGGTCAGGAGGGACGAGAAGAAGGAAGGGGTGGCAGGTCGTTGAACATAAAAGTGGGCACGGAACGAGTCACGTGTAGCAGCGGGCGCATTGAGACGGATCGACAGGAAAACCGTGTACGACGTTAACCGCAGCGGTAACGGAAGCTTAGTTGTTGTTAGGATGCAACAACAGCAACGGTAAACACGCAGATACCCAGACGGTGTACGGATGCTAAGGATGCTTCTTTGTTGCGTGCAGGACGTTAAGGTCGCTTCTCTGTTGCGACGAGTTTTGTCGTTTGTTGCGCTGGCGTGACGTTTTTTCTTATCCACGGCGTGGACAAGAATAGGAGGGAGTTATTTGCTCATTAACGGAATTGTTCAAGGGGCACTGGATTAATGGAGCCTGAATACGGTGCATCAGAAGTTCGCGTTAACGATTCGATGCTCGGACAGGAATTTCTATTTTTCCCCACGGTACCTGAAATAATTGTGGAAACTTGTACTTCCGCAAAGGCCTAGTGGCGAGTGAACTTATCACACTTGGCATTAAATCCTTCGCCATTATTTTTTAATCAAACAAAAAAAAACCCTCCAGAACTTTCTTCTAAATACAATTTCCTGAAGAGCCGTGTATGTCACATCGTGGAATCCCATTCTCTTCTTCACGAACAATACTTTTCTCCAAATCGTTCGCCCCCTTTCGTTTTCCTTTTCCCCGATGCTCAGAGTAATACGTAAAACTCATGCGAACGTGAACGGCAGCAACAACGGTGACAGAAGCCGGTCTGTTGTCTGCTGTTGCTGCACCGACCAACGACAACTCGACAAGCATAGGTGTACGTAGCTAGGGTAAGCCGGGCTGACTGGTTGGTTGACTGACTGGCTTGCTTACTTACTTGCTCCGCGTTAACTTCTCTCGTTCTCTCTTCCACCCTTTTCTCTATACCACCCCCCCTCTCTGTACCCCCTCCTCCTCGTCAGTCGGTGTGTAGCCATGTTCCTCTCTCGCTTCTGCCCTCGCGAGACTCACGAGTCCCCCTCCGGGTTGCGCTACCAGTAATTGCTTCCTTTGAGTAGCTCCGGAGGTGTAATTTAGTCCCCGACCAACAACCTTAACTAATTAACACACC
Organism: Nomada fucata; assembly: GCA_948146005.1. Classification (NCBI taxonomy): domain Eukaryota; kingdom Metazoa; phylum Arthropoda; class Insecta; order Hymenoptera; family Apidae; genus Nomada; species Nomada fucata. The sequence continues at coordinate 5,451,700 of OX411282.1, forward strand.
GAGTAGCGAGCGAGTAAGTGAGCGGACGAGTGACGGAGAACGAGCCGCGACGGCTTGACTGACGGACTGGCTGGCTGACTGATTCCTTCTTCTTCTTCTTCTTTTCCTTCTTCCCTGCCCCTTCTTCTCGTTTCCTTCACTTCCACTTTTGTTACACCTTTTATCCATCCGGGATAAAAGTACATCTGGCTGGCTCCTTTTCTCTCTCTCTCCCTCTCCCCCCTCACCCTCTGTCTATCTATTGCTGCTCGGCGATCTCTGTTACACACTCGCGGCACCAGAAACACGATTCCTCGATGATCGATGCCGCGGGACCTGTTTCTTCCTCTACACGCCTCGAACGGAGGCCTGCCCCCCCTCGACTTCGCCTCCTCGCTCGCTCGCCCGCTCGCTACTCACCACCTTTTCCATAAGCAACCCGCTCGTGACCTCGCGTGTCGCGTAACCGCGCCACTCGGGGCTAATCAGTCGTTGGTCGGTCTTGCGGATCGAACCGGCTGCGCCACCGACGCTGTTCGCGGCCCACGATAATTACGGGTGTTCGACGTGTAGCTACACACCGTCGTCGTCGGCCTTTTCATCGCAACTCCTTTCAGAACGAGCCCGCCCGACGGCGCAAAGAAGAACGGGGGCCACCGTCTCCCTTGATTTCTTCCCTGCTAAGGACCCACGGCCCGAGTAGAGCCCCCGGCGAATTTCCGCTGGAAGATCGAGCGGAATTTTTCCTGTCGTGTTTGCCGCTGCTTGATTTATGGTTTGCTTAATGGCGGATGAGACTGGCGAACCGGTGAATAGAGTGCGATGAAGGTGGCAAGATTGTGGGGGGAGGGAGATTTGCGATTTCTTGACTGTCGAAGGGGTGGTTGATCCGTCGAGGGAAAGATACGATCGACGAGGATACGGAAGGGACGTTCAATGACCAATTGTCTGAAAGCGTTGGTCTGTTTCGCGTAGCAATTTTGTTAAATTGGCATCGCGATTGGTAAAGAAAACACTGCCAATAATCCGATGCGGCGTAATGGTTTCGCAGCTGAAAATTTTCGAAATCATCCGCGAAACCGTTTTGCAAACTCGTCGAACAAAAACGAGAACCCTCGTTGCAGTATCGTTCTCAAACTCATCGCCGCGGTCCCCTACGCAACAAACCTAACCCCGATCCGGATCGATTGCTCGAATTCGTGACCCCTAACGATCTCTGCGTGGCGCACCTGTCGTCGGTGTGGGCTCGGCTTAAATCGCCTCTTCCGTTCTCTCGCCACCGTTAATACGTACACGCGCGCGTGTGTGCGCGTATACGCATGCACGCGCGTCCAGTCTCTCCTCTCAAGACCGATCGTCCGCCAGAAAGTTGACCGCCGGGACGAGGACCAGGCAAAAGGAGCAAACCGGGCGGAGGAACGGAGAAAGAACGAAAGGGGTCCATGTACCTCTCGTCGAACACGCACGCGCTTCTGCGTGTGTGATGGGAATACCCGAGGTGTGCAACGATGCTCGTATTTAACACCTGATTAAAGTGGGAGAGAGGGGTAGCGTTGGCGTGACCAAAGCGATTGCTACGAGATGAGCCCCTTCTCCCACTCTTCATCACTCGTTTCGTCTTCCTTCCCCCCTTCACCTGCCCCCCCCCCTCCCCCCTCCAACGACTCCGCTGGTTCCTCTTCACGGTTTGAGGACATAAGGTGGTCCAGTCGGTTCATCATCGCCTCCGAGTGTTCGTCGTTCGTATACACACGCACGTTGCCAGTTTGTTTGTAAGCGAACCCCGGTTCCTAATAGTTAGCCGGTGAAGGGGGGGGGGATGTTGGGACTCAGGGTGGGAGAAGGGCCCCGAGCGACAGCGTAATCACCCGGATGAACTACCACAAGGCAGCGCGCGGTGTGTTGGATTCAGCAGTGGCGTAGCCGGAACGAAAAACGGTCGTGCGCGTCGCGGCTGAAAATTGCGACGCGTACGGGGGGCGATTTACGAGGAGGTGTCCCGGTTCTTTCGCGGAGAAGCGTAGGGAACGCGCGCGATTCAAATGTAAATCGAGCGCGTCGATCGTGACGCGGGACGTTCGAGGTTCGCGATGGGTCGACGTCGCCGCCACGTGGATCGCGTTTCGACCGACGCTTCGCGCGCGAGTTATCGCTCGCCGTTCGTTTCTCGGTCGCTTCTCCGCGGCGTGGGCGAGGGATGGTTCCTCCTCGGACGGCTGGTCATTCTAGTTTTCGTGCGACCAGTTGAACGGCGATGAAAAATAGAAAAAAGATAGTGGCTATTCTCCTTGAAAAGTGAGGGGACACTTGTGGGTTTTACGCTTGGTATTATTCGCCCATTCAGCTTCTAAATGGCGTCCGATGAATTAAGCGATCGATCTGTTTTCCGTTTAATTCTCAATACCTAGATTGGGTAGCTACAAGAGAAACGATTATTCGATGTTCATACAATAATGAAACTCTCAAAGCTGATAACTATTTTCGTCAGTTATTTTCACAAAAACGGTACCTCGAACGGCGGTGTCTCGAAATACCCCGACACGGTGCTCGTTCCATCATTACTGCCGACGGTGTAGGGGCTTTGAAACTCGTGCTGGAAGCGACCCTCCGGATCGTCTTGGCAAACGACGATTACGATGACGCGCCTCCACCCCCTCCTGCCTCCCCTCCCTGCAGAAGGTGGAGAAAGTGAGCGAATCTTCCCTTAACGCGGCCGTTAATCCACGTTAATGACGTCGACGACGAAATTCATGATTATAAAACGGCGACGAGATGCGATACAGGGACGGGGAGCGAATAAAGTGGCAAACCGCTCGAACCGCTTTTTTTTTTCTTTTTTTTTTTTTCACAGGCAGCAACCACCTTCCACCCTGTTGCCAGCGAGTTTCTTTGCCCTGCCCCAGCGAAAAAGCACTCCTCTGGCGCTGATCCTTTGAAAATGAAATACTCTCTCGTTAATTTCCGGGCCGCGAGAAAAGCGTCGTGGGAGGAGAGGGGGGAGGAAACGCGTGAAACACACAGGGACAGCGACGAGAAACCGTCGTTCGAAGGAACGTGTGTCCTTCCGCGCTTCGTCAAACGCGAAAATTCGTTTCTGCCTTTTTCTTTCTCTTTTTTTTCTTACCTTTTCTCAGCCGGCAAATTTTTTACGCGCCGGCACTCGCGCTCGCCTTCGTTAACGACGCGTCTCCTTCGCGACGCCGTCTCCGGCAGCGACGTCGGTGGTTCGACGATTGAAAGATCGTCGTCGACGACGGATGAGAGGGTTCGTCTTGAATCCGGAGACGTTTCTGTGCTCTGCGCTCGAGGGAATTTCGCGGTGTGTCGCGGCCGCGAAATTGTCCAGCGGTTTCGTTCGCGAAATTTCATCGATTGGCGAATCGCTTTCGCTCTCGGAGTAGAAAGGTCCACGATACCTTTAAACTTGTTCCGCGCCATCCAACGCGACGGAACTACTGTGCTACCCGTATTCGTATGGGTAGGAATGCAAAACCGTCAATCGGATTGCTCGCCGTACCATTGTTCCACGATTTTAGGACAGCTGTACAGTAATAACACCCTCCTTCGTTTTTTCATCGAATCGGTAGAAATCATAGAACCGAAGGAATAGCTGCACCTCCACCTGGCGCGTCTCATCAGTCACGATTGATCCTCCGGTTCCGTGACTCCGCACCGAAACGGGAACCCACGCCATCAGCAACAATATCTTCGCCATCAGCGCACCGCTGACCGATGATTTACGATGCATATCGCGCAGCAACGAGGAAGCGGTTAAACGTTCCCCGGAGTTATCCCGGCGGTATTGTTTCGCGGCTGATCCACGATCGATTACGCTGGATGCACGAGCACCGGTGGCCTCTACGTTCTCGCGGCAGACCTTGTCCAGGGACAATAACACCGAGGCCGTCGACGAGAGAAAAAGAGGGGAACGATCCTCGGTGACTCCTCTTGATCTCCATTTCGAGGCGCGGCACCGAAGATTTTCAAGCAGCGGCGTGGGCCACGCTTCCTCCTTCGTCCCTCGTTCATCTCGCGCCGCGCCTCGGCTTTCCTCTGCCCCGCTTTCAGGATCATCGTCCACGACGAAACAATGCATCGCGTGGGATCCCGTTCGCCGTAGATCATTGCGCCGCGCCACTTAATACTTCTCATTTGTCTCGACGCCGGATGAGTGCGCTTCTTTGTGCCACGTCGCCGTTGCCCTTCGACCTTGCTTCATAATTAAAGATCGGTCCCGAGCTTGTTACGGTGGACGTCGACCGGCCTCAGCGAGAGAGTCTGTCGGGGAATGTTTTGCTCCGAACTTGTCACCTGGGTTAGGTTTTTGGGGTTCGTTCGTTGATACTTGAAAAAGAATTTGGTATTATCGTTGGCTAAGGAATTGCGTTATTCTAATGGCACGTGCCTAGCGAGTGTCCGCGAGTTCGTGCAGCGCTATTCGCGTACCGAGAGAGAGAGTGTACTCTGGGCGAGTTGTTCCCGAAATTTCGATTAATTAATCCCCGGAGTGCGGTCGATTTATTTCACTGACGGTTCGGAAGTCGATCTCGCGGGCAACCATGAGACTAAAGCTCGCAGGATTCCGGGTCAATCGCGCTGGCGAACCGCGACAGATGCGCGAAAAGATTGCGCTAGGCAAACGTAATGGGATTTGTACATAGGCCTCGTTCGCCGAGCGCAGAATCGATCGACTTCGTCTTCGTTTCCCCTCGAGCCGTACAAAAGAAGCGGCCGCCGAAAAGCGGCACACCGATGGACGAATGAAAATTTCGTGTTTTCAAAATCGAACCAGATCTTCCAATCGTTTTACTCCGTCACGGATCGTCCATTAATTGCCCGTAGGAAACGAAAAGCCGCCCAATCACTCGCATTTGAAAGAAACAAAATCAACCAGACATTCATCCGCTTTTCGAGTTCCGCGCAACGGACGTGTCTCGATTATAACCTCCCCCTTTCCCCCTTTCAGTATAGACAAGCAACCAGCCGCACGATAAAAAGTCTTTCAGTGGAGGTGTCAATCATTCGATTATCAGGAATTACAGACTCCATGAGAGATGGGCGTAATTAATTTTTTTTCTCTTCTCTTCTTTTCCCGCTGCCTGCCGTCCGTCAAGGTCCCCGACGCGTACGCCATTGAGGGGCCCGGGCCCCTTGTTCGCCGCATTAACAGGCATGACTTGAAAAATGTGGTTCCTAACACCGTCCCGTCCGTCCGTCTCGGTGGAACGACCGACGAGATCGTATTATTAATGCGTCTTCTTGCCTCGTTTCGTTGATAGCCAGCGCGAAGCGGACGGAGAAGGAGAAGAATGCTCGAGGGCGTCGCGTGTGATAGAAACAAATTACGAAATCCAAAATTGGCGGAGATCGCGAGCGTGGTTCGTGACGCGGGACGCTCGCGGACGACCTCCCGCGGTCCAGGGTAATTGTTTCGCGGGTCGAACGGGGAAGGGAAATCGATTTTCACGAATTGTCTTGGTAACAGCTTAGCAACGCTCGGTGGATTACGTTGGAGTCGGGTTTAATTATTTTCGGGGCATGCCTCCGTCGCGGGGACTGCCTTCCGCTTCGTTGGCTCTTTTTAGACGAGCCTCTCCGTCCGATGGAATATCTGGTGTTCAAACTTTGGCTACTTCGTCTCGGAGTTTCCTTACCCTTGAACTTGCCGTTTAAACAGCGGTCCTTAACTTCCGGAAGAAGTTCCCGCAGCCTTGAACCGTCTACTTTTAGAAGACTCTTCTGCGGAGACTTCATGCACTTGCCAACTTATCGTCCCGAACGCAGAGCTATCTGCTCCGATAAGAGTCTGCGCGTACACACTTGGCGATACTCGTATTGCTTTCGATTGGGACTTTTTCGACGATGTTCGAACAGGTGCGTCGTCTTCGACGATACTCGTGAAATTGTAACCCGGGCGATGCAAACTATAAATGAAAAGACGTCGATTAGGAAGATAAAATAGTCCACGAATTTATCTCAACCGAACTACGCTAAATTCGAGCAACCGTTGGCTACAATTTATCGTGCACGTTTTTCGTCCCCCTCTCGATGATCTTTCTCTTCCCGAACGTCATCGATTCTTCCAGCGGTGCATCGATCGCCCGCTGCTATCTCCGTCAACTATCACGAATGAGATAATTATAGTAGGAGACAAGAGAGAGCTCCGCCGTCGTAGAGTGTACTCTCGTTAACGCGTAACATCCTTAACCCTGGGCTTCCCCGGTAGCAATTCCCATTGAGGTAGTCCCGGTGCTCGGTCGGCATACTTCGAAGAAGGTATTGTCCCCTGACCTGCCCTTGCCCTCGAGCCGCATCGCGACTTGTATGCCTCGTGAATTTCTTATCGCGCCCCCATTGTCCCTAGCTAAGAGGCTGCCTCGCATTGGGTGGGTGGAGGGGTGGCAGGCAATAGGGTGAGAAGAAAAAGAAGAAGCCTCGTCGAACGATTCTCCTCGTGGCTCGAACAATTTGCCAGGGTGGACGGAGAGGAAAAAAAAGGCAGAGCGTCCTCTTCTTTCTCTTCCTCCTCCTCTTCCTCATTCTTTCCCCTCCCCCTTCTTTCGCCATTTATTATGGAACGATCGTCCACAGAGGAGGGGGAAACGCCGCGATTCGACGAGCCCACGCGACTTTTCAACGGCGACGGGAAATTCTCCTTGATCGGTCGGCCTGAATAATGAATGCCGATCGAAAGAAGCAAACCTGCATTCTCTTCCGCGACGCCCTTAAACTTTCAACCCTCGTGCCCGACGTCCCTGCCTGCCTGCCTGCCTGCCCGCCCGCTCAACCATTATCGAAGCACGTACCTAACGTTCGTACCTTAAATCCACCGTGAGAATCATCGGATTCGAGGCGAGGCCTGGGCGACTGCTTTCTAGGCCCGGCAAATCGCTCGAAGCGCTCACTTTAGACGGATTTCCCGCGGACCGCAGGCCGCACACAAGCCTCCCCCGTGAATTATTCAGCGGGCAATTTGGCTCGCTGAAGGAGGCGAGCCACCCCCGCATCGTCGCCACGGCCGCAACGTCGCCCAGTTCGCTGGCGTTCGGTTTTCGTCGGATCGTCCGTCGCTTTCGACCGGTCCGCCGTAAATAAAGATGACAATTGACGCAGAGGGGAAGTGGGGTTTAGGGATTCGAGAGATTGTGAACGGTGTTTGGACGCGCCTGCGGAATCTGTTTGCGGGTTGAATACGGGACACGTTGAACGGTGGAAGTTTCGACGCTTGAATTCTTTATGGGAGGAAGCGTTGGTGTGGAAGGTTCGAGGATCTTTAATAGGGTGTGCTATAAATATTCAAGTATTTGTTGCTGTTCTTCAATCATTTCGTTCGCGTACGCGCGAGATGTTTAGAAGTCGGCGACTCGGAAGTGCCTTACGTATTTCAGCTTCTCAAGTATTTAACCGTAACTACGACGAATCCCAATTGTTTTGTATTTCGATTCCTTTCGCGATCCCACATATATTTGTAATCGGCTCGAAACAATTTTTCTTCGCTTTTATCGAATCGCGAGTGGAACAAAAATCGCAACGTCTCTCGCGCGACGCGAGGTATTCATTTTTTTTCCACCGTACGCAACAAATTTCTCAGCCCACAATTCTCCCCTCGACACGCTGAAATCCTGCCGCGGCAACGGTGATTGATTGTGGGTGGTGGATTACCCGAAGGGATTCCACGCCGCAGGTGGAGAGTACGTACCGTCGCCTTTTATTCTCTGGCTTGTCCGTGCACATAGCCGAGCCTGTGTACGCGTGTGATCGCGAACGCCCGTGTAGGTTCGCCGAGGTTTGTACGTGCAACGCATCCTCGATGCGACGTGTAATCCGGGCCAGCAACATTAATGTTGCATCGGGCACAGGGGACGACTTTGTGTCGTGGACAACGCGACAACTAAACAAGCATTATCCTTGGGCCGTGGACTCTCCCCAACCGAATCTGTGCGCCACCCTAAAAGCTGATCCGCCACCCCTTGCGACGTTTCCTTTCGTGCGCCCGCAGGCCGGCGATTCCTTCGATTTTCCCTACCCTCCTGTTCGGCGGCGTTTACCAATATGTTCATTTGTGTATCAACGTCTGGGTAGAAATGACAGTATTTAGCTTTCCCGAATTTTCGTTGCGCAACGAGCCGGGTTAATATTCGGACAGTTCGTGTGGCTGGCTGGGTGAATTTCGAATTGGCTTTACTCGGGAATAGGGGGTGGTTTTAATGTGTAACTGGGGTGTCGTTGTTGGTAAATGTTTTTAACGATAGCATTTCGGTATTTGTGAATTGAATTTTATGCTAACGATGACGGATTCAATTCTGCTAGTTAATGTTACCTGTAACTGGGTAACAGCACCTTCAATTACACGCCCCTTGCGTTGCGAGCAATTATCAGTTTCGTTCCAGACGGCGGGCCTGGGACCGTTTAACATGAAAGATCGGTAAATTGCTACCTCGGTGAAGCTCCATGCTAATTAATCGAATCTATTCCTGTTTCCACTTGATTATTGTTATTGTCCGTTCCTCCCATTCTCTCTTCGCAGGATAATATCGTTCGCTTTATTGGCGTTTGAAAATAACATTCATTTTGAGAGTAAGATGACATTAATCGTAACGAGAGTAACTGCATCACATCGGTAATCGAACGAAACTATCGACAACGACCGGTGGCCCATCGGGTTTTGTTGATTCTGGGTGCAGAATAGCAATACGTGAAATAATATTTTCACGCGGAAGCTGCTGCGCGGAATTCGCGCTGGCGAATTAATTGCCCAGGGCAACGACTTTTGTAATCCATTCTGGATTCGACTTTACGAGGTCGTTACGTGATTTATGATTCCGATTATAATCGGTCAATGGAATTTGCAATGGTGGCGATAGTTTAATTGTTCGGCAATTATATTGCGCGAGGGTAGGACTGAGAAGGAACGCGTACCCCCTTCGATACATATTTCGTTTTTGATTCAATTGATCTCTAGAAATAGATGCTGGGGAATATCACAATAGGCGCACGATAATCGCGGTTTATTAATACTTAAGTCACTTATACCGCTATCGTACTCTCATTACTGGCCTTACTCTCATATTTATGCACTATTACTCATACGATTTGTCTCCACCTAAACGTCGACGTCCACCAATTTATTCACTCCTCGCCTGTAATCTGTTCGTCCCGATCAATTCCGTCTACAGTTATTATGTTGTCCCTGTAATTCGCACAATTGAAATTTTAATTCTAAGCTTCGCGCACAGATAGAAACGCACAGACCACCTGGCATCTTTTTTTTTCTCCCTCTCTCTCTCTCCAAACGATAACGAGTAGCCTCTCAACAATTTTCCAACCTTGCTCCAACCCCCCTTGAGATCGATCTGATCTATAATTGTTCCACTGATATCTACTAAGCGTTGCCGTTTAGCCCGTCGATTTGCCGGCCGTCGTTTCTGCAGCTGGCGTCCTCTTCGTAAATACATATTTCGGTGTGGGTGTAGACGACATTTTACAAAACGAGGAACAGGAGCACGAGAGATAAGGGCGCAAGAGGGAAAATTACATATCGGGGGGCCCCGGCTGTGTTCCGCCCTCGACTACCTTTCCCACCCCTTGGCCACGCGTCCCTTGTACACCGACGGGCCTGACGTGTGCCCACCAAACGGAATACTCGATCGCGATTAAACATACATAGGCACACCTCTGTCGTTCACCTTTAATTCCACGCGTGGCTGTGTCTTTTCGCCGGATCCGCCACCGCGGCGAGCAATTTCTTTCCCTCGGCCTGACCGGGAGGAGAACGATTCTTCCTCCCACGCGTTTTCCCTTTCACGGGTTCGAACGACCTGTCAATTTTCTGCCGCGCGATAGCCCGGAGGCGTTACGAATCGACCCTCATTCTCGCGAGCCCCCCGGACGATCCGGCGAAACGTCGGAAATTATACATTTTTAACCAGCTCCCTCGTTTCAACGAAGCTCATTTCGACGCCGTTAGAGCGACGACATTAGACGACCCCCGAATTTGCCGAAAGATGCAAGGGTAAAATATCTGACCGGATAACGTTCTATTTACGCGAAATTGTGAATCAGCGTCGATCGCGCCGTGAATAGATACGCGACAGGGTGGAATTTTCGCGAGACGTTCGAAACGTTGAACTCGCGCCGCGATGATATCTTTGTTAACCCCCGAGTCGCGACATCGAGGCGCGTACCCGAATCGTTGGGAGTGAAAATTGCGCACACCTCCAGCGGGAGAATCGACTGGAACGTGCCACGGGGTGGTGCATCGCGCGGCAACCGGCAGAAGAGCAAAGACAGGGCGGTTTAGAGGGTGGTCCGGTGTTGAAGAGGGAAGCGAGGCGGCGCGGAGCGGCGTGCCTGGCGCACAAACGGAATTTTTGATGGGGAACGATCCGTTAGTCACGGATCTCTCCCGTGCCATTGTGTATACGATCGCCCATGCCCGGGCCCTCTCGGCCGCCGGAGCAAACTGTCCTCTGGGGTTGATCGATGCTGCCTCCGGTGTGTTTGAACGCGAGCGAATAAAAAAAAAGGGGAGAGAAAAAAAACCCATAGAGAAAAAGATGAAAAAGGGTGGGGGGGGGGAAAGGAGAGGAGAAGAAAAAATCGCTCCAGGAGCCGAAGAGTTGATAATAGCGCGAGATATCGAACGCGCGGAGCTCTGGGGCTCGTTTAGGAATTCGGCTCCGCTGTTTCGAGCCCGCTTTGTGCCGCCTTTTACGCTCGCTCGTTACGTTGCCGTTTCGCTCGACGTCATTCTTTTCCGCACCCGTGGAACACGATCTTTCCACGGTTTAGTCTGTCAGAGGCGCCGCGACGAGGCGTCGGGTTTGTCAGAGTTTCGGATGGGCGGCAACGTGAGTTACGATGGCACGCGGATGGCAGGGGAGAGCGGTCGGCAGATTTTTCGCCGGTAGGATGCGCGCAAAGTGTCTTGGAACGAATTGCGAGAAATGTACGTCGCAGCACCGTTTCGTCGGCGAATTATTACCGTTCAATTCGACGGCTCGCTGCTGTCCGAACGAAAGTCGCTTTTAAGATTTAGGACGCGTTCGTATAGGAGGAAATTTGAAGCAGAAACTTTTACGCGACACCCGCGGACCAGTCAATTCGATCGATCGGTGGAATCTGGCGTTGTTGATTCGCCAATTTTCTAACGGGAACGCCGGTAATAATTTAACGATCGACGAGGGCGCGCAACTCTGTGCAACGCGAAACCGAGTGCGTCCCTAAACCCCTGCCGACTAAACAATCTTTTCCTCTCCGCGGAGCTCGTCCGCCCGCAAATCTACAATGCAGACGCACGCCGCGCAATCAATATTTCACGCGTTATCAAGAGCGCTCGCCGCGTCTCAAGATCCCCGAAGGCACGCAAACGACACGAGCGCTCACCGCGTACGGTCAGAAAAGCGAAAACAGATTTGCAACGACAATAACCATAGCGATTTACGAGACGCCGCTGTCGACTTCCTCGATCGCGCTTAAAAAATACAAGAATCGGGGGAAACGCGGAGGATACGGAGAAAAAGGCCTTTGGACGCGAGGCCGTCGAGCGAGCGGAGAGGAAGCTTTTACTGAAAATCGTCGTGGAATTCTACGCGGTATCTACACGGAATTCGTATAAGGTCGTGCAAGAAACACAGCCAGGGAAAACCGGCGTGGTTTTCGCACACACGCGCACACGCGTGTGCAAGGCGCGGAGGAATGACTGGGCGGAAGGCGTACGTGGAATATTAATAACGATCGGGAGCGAGTACTCGCGCGTACACGCGCGGAATCGTCCTTCGTCCGGGCCCAGAGATCGTAATCGTGCCGCATAATTATTTCAACGGGTGCCGCTATTTTTGTTCGGGCCAACTGGCGACTCTGGAACGGACGGGGGCGAGGGAAGGGGTGGCGCGTGTCGCGAAAACTTTTCAGCAACCCCCTCCCGCTATAAAAGGGAGGGCGCACCCTGCGCGCAGAGATTGGTTGAAAAAGGGAGAACGAGGGATCGCGCTTGGTCAGTGCTCCGAGCGATATTTATATTCGCGGCTTTTCGAGTTTTTCGCACGGTATCGGGTTTATTTTATGCCGGATTAATCCCGACCCGGCGACGATAATTCGCCACGATGTTTTATAATGCAATTACGCTGTCCGTATAAATTCATTAAATTCTGTTGGCTCGTTGGGTGCTCCCGTTTGGCCCGTTCCGGTGTGCTCTGTTCATGCCCGCGATTCGTTGACGCGGTTTGTTTTTTTACCTTTTTTCTTTTATTTTGGCGACGATTTATCGTAGAACGGACGACGCTCGACGTTGTATTGAATCTGCCGCGGCGGGGATGGTAATTTGGAACGCGAACTAAGGAATTTGGGGAGATTCTTGGGCCCACAGAGAATCCTCGCGATATCTGGAGAAATCGTTGGAACCTTGCGCAATGCTTTACATATATTCTCCGATAAAAATATAATTCATACGAGCGATGACAGATTAACACGTACCCGGTCCAGTGTCGCAAGCAATATCGATGCAGTCCAATCGAATCCAATCAAATCGAATGAACGAAAACTCCGCAATGAAAATTCTGAACGGTCCGGAATCGTTTCCATTTCCCAAGGCTGCCAAAAATTCGCGTCCTTGCCAGAAGGAAACGACGAACCGGAGTGGGAAAGAAACCGAAGAAAGCCGTGTTACGGTGTAATCGGCTAAAAATAGACGGTGGCCGATTACGCGGAGTTCCTCCTCGTTATTTATCGTCGGGCATCGTTAATGCGCCGCGCGGAATGCTCAGGCGGAGGCGCGAGAGACGATCATCGATCGCATTAGCATGCGGCTCTCGAACAACGCGCGCGCGGGCCCCGCGCTTGGCGTTCGTCGATCCGAGAACACCGAGTCCCGGGAAAAAGTCCAGCTTCCCCCGAAGGTGTGCTTGCGCCTTGAAATTCTCACGGCGAGGCGATCCGCCGCGCAGGAAGCGCGGACAGAAAGAAACGAGCCGATTATGCAGGACCAGAAGCGTGTACCGGTTTTACGCGCGCGCGTAATCCGCCGGAAAGCAGATCGCGTCGGGGCAGTTTCTTGATTTCCGCTCGAGATGCGCTTGGGAAGTCGTCGAGGATGAGAACGGCGGGGGAAAGAGGAAAATACTGGGAACGAGCGCGGCTTGGTTTTGTTCGACCTCGCTACGTGACGGGTCGGCGATGGTTGGTCGTGGATGAAGAAAAAACGACGGTGGTTCATGGGATCGAGCGGTGTAATTGAAGTCACGGTCGTTTAAATAATTAGGTGGGGTGCGATGAAAGTTTTTTCTTCCTCGAGGAAATTCAGCGAAAATCGTGCAGGGGAAACGATTTTCTCGTTTTCGTAGGGATAACGGCGTGGCGGATCTATGTTCCAGTTGGTTTTGAATGCGTTTTAATGATAAGCGTGGCGAGACCATTGAGATTTCGGTTTATTGATTAACGCGACGAAGTTGTTTACTCGTTTCGCGGAGAAATATAAAGTTACGCAAGGCGTTTTACGCAAAGCGCCGCGGAGAAAGGTGGAAGTTTAATTAGAATTCCGTCTTAATCGCGACCTCGTAATTTACTCGGCGCGTGGATAAGCGTAACGTGGAACTCGCGCTCATGATTCATCGATTCTGTGCCGAACGCCACTTCGCCTTGCGATAATAGACGAAAGAATAATGAATGTTTTAAACTGCGAACCTCGCGGACGATACCAGTTGGCGAGCAACAGCAACGCCAACGAGGCATGAGGAGAAAAAGGAAGAGAAAAAGGGTTGAACCAGCGCCGCGGGGAGCTTCTCGCAATTAGACAACTAGCACTGCCTATCAGGTGTACATCGCGGGCAATAAGCAGACGATGTAAGCAGGTGGAAACGTGCAAATCTCCCTCTTCCTTTTCCGCTCGGTCCCTCTTCGTTCCGACTTCTGCCTCGTTCCCTAATCACCCCGCCGAAGGAGGTTGCTCGAGCAACAGTGTTTTCGATGCAATAACGACCAGAAACGCCGGCGATTACCCTACGGCAGATTATGTTGCGATGATGAACTTGTTGAATGATTACGAGGTACGAAAATGAAGCTGGCATTGAAGCGTTAACATGTATCGTTAGCGCTGTTCTTAATTTGATGAATATGCACTGCGTTCGGGAATTATAGATTGCTAATAATTTGATCGTTCATCATTTATTTACCTAATGATCCCTGCCTATTTAACATCGTCAGGGTAATGCAACAGCAATTACCATCGCAGCAACATATTTGCTTTTACACGATTCAACACGATATTACAGAGCAACCCCTGTCACATCTTTCCTCCCACTTCGTCTCCTTATAGTTCCTACACATTTTTATTCGAAATATGTTATCGTGCTCGCATCATCGACGATTAAACGGGCAGAATTTTTAAGAATTTTTTCTAAGAAATATTTCTCAGCTTCTACCGTCGCGCTCACAGGGTTCCATTTACCCGCACCCTTCTTCGACTCACGGACGAAGCAACGTTTCCCCGAAATAATTTACCAATTTCCAAAAATCACCCACCAACGACACCATTCGATAAACAAGCCACCCTCGAAAATTTCCCTCGTTCCATCTTCCTCTCACCGCGTGCCCCGTGCTCGCGCCGCGGCCAACGGCGAGCCGCAGCGAATTACTTTCGCGACGAATCCTCTTCAATTAGCGCCACGAAACGCCCGCACACATTCCTACGCTCCAGCCACACGCACGCACACGCGCGCGCGCGCTCGCGCGACACCCTTCGCCGCCGTTCTCCGATACGTGGGTGCAAGGTTAGAGGTGACCGTGCACGCCGCGATACGAGAAGCCTCATTATTTTCTAATGCACTTGTTAATTGACCAATCGCGGGAAGCGCGCCTCCCACACCGAGTCGCAGACCTCTCTGCTCGCCTCTTCCTAGTGTTAACCCGGGGGCCGGAACAATTTAATGATCGGCTCCCGTTTCGCCCCGTCCATGGATTATTACGACGCCTGTATGCACCTCGTGACCTCTTCCTGCCTGTGCGCCGCACCACTTCTGGCCGTTTCAGCGTTGCACGCTCCCTGGACATCGACTTGCCTCGCGACTGCGGTCCACCCCCTTGCTTTTTTCTCGCTTTTTCTCTTCGATCCCCCCGCCCCCCGCTCTTTACCTCGCCGGGCAGAGCGTACCGTGTGCAGGCTCGGCGGATTCGGAGGTAAAGAGGGAAGACCCTCTTACTTGCGCATCATTTCGTTCGAATGGCGGAGAAGAGAGCGAGTCGCGGCGAACGATTGCCGCGTTTTTCCTCTCCACGATTCTGGGATAAATCACCGCGATTACCGGGGAAACGGGAATTTTTCGTAGACTGCATTTCGGAGAGATCTTTTTTTTTCTGCCCCTTTTTTCTATGGGTTTCGATGTTCGCGGAGAGGGCGGAACGGCGGTGGATGTTTCACGGTGTACTGGCCGAGTTTAGAGCTCGCGGGGTTGATTTCTTGTCGGGGCGAGCGCGACAGCGTTATGCGATTTAGGTACGTTGAAGTTTGGAACGGGTGGTTATCTAGAGGCGATAACTTAGAGATTACTCTGGATCACGGGGGGTAGCGTCCTTTTCGCCTGGAAGCTGGGAATGTTCGAGTTCACAGGAAGGGTGGATTTGCATATTTCTTCTGTTCTATTATTATACACAGATATCGATATACCAATCTTCAGAAAACTATTGCCCCCGATCTTTTATATATCTTCAATTTATCGTATTTCTGGCAGACGACCAAATAAATGCAACGCGTCGAACAACAATTTCTGTCGCCCTCGCTTTCGACCTTCGTTCAGCCAAGTCTTCATTCAAGTATCAAATGATCGATTAATTACAGTAATCCAATGAAACCAGAAATCCGCCGCGCGCTTCAGCCCATCAAATCCCAGGTAAATGTAAAGCGTCTACCATTCTCGGCGGTTTTCTTCGCCGAGTCAGCGGGATGCCCTAATAGACCCTTCGAAGCCGACCCTGCGCCAAACGAAATCCGCAAGCAGAACGATTTATTCATGTTCTGGATCGTCCGGAACGCTCCCGTTCACGGAAAGGGAGAGTGCGTTGCGCAGCGCGATCGAAGGCACGGCAGCGTTGCGGATGAACTTAAGTTAGCAGCGCGACAGACAGCGGATGGAATAATGACCCGCGTCCCCTAAATGACGCGAGATGCATATTTAATGGCTCACCTACCTACTCCACCGTCTTATCGCTCGTGTTCGTGCACTCCCCCGTGCGTGTGTGCGCGCGGAGCGTACGTGCGGTTTATGCGCGCACCGAGCAACGAAACGACGGGAACGGCGGAGGGTGGAACAAGAAGGCGGCGAAGGAGACGCGGACAGAAAATGTGTTTTCTCTGTTTTTGCCCGTGGTTGGAGAACAGACCGCGACCAAGAGGAGGAAATAAAGCGGCCAATGACGCCACTGTCCTCGTTGAATGCTCGACGTGTAACGGTAGAACCACCTCGGTCGCGATCGAAAATAGAAAGAACAAGGGTGGCAAATGTTCCTGCGCAGCGAGTTAAAGGCGATGCTTATCCGAATCATCTTTTCCTTTTCTTTTTTTTTCTTTTGTTTTCGAGGGCGATAAGGTGATTGTTCCGCGTGGCAACGTTTCGCGATGAGATATTCGCGATAGCTGGGAGGTTCTTTATACTTTGGATATATTTGATAGACGTTTTTGGGGATGAGAATGATTTCTTGCATCGAGTATTATTGGGTCTTGGGTGATATTTTCGTCAATTTCTTTGAATTAGACTTTCTCCGTTATTTGGCCAGCGAGATCGATTTGATTTATTACGTAATTGGACGTCGTTTGTAGCGGAATACGCTCCGATTTGATTTATCGCCGGTGTGATCCCGATTCCTCGAATTTGTAATGGATTCGTGTTACGAGGCCTCATTTAGTAACCCCGCAGGAGCTACGTCATTCGTAAGCGGGGGCCATTACTACGTGGAAACGTACTTACAGATATCGCTGTTAATCGTTCACGTAATCGACGATGGTCGAGGATAGTCCTCCTATCGGAACTGCTGATAACGAAACGATTCGTGACAAATCTAAAAGTTCTATTTGCAAGGGAAAGGGACTTGGTGGAACTTCGTTGGGAAAAAAATTTGGAACGGTATCACTGAGAAAGTTAAACGAAAAATCAAGCAAGACTTCTGTTGATTTCTGTTATCTCATCCTCAATTTTTGTTTTTTTTCTTCTAATTCAACCAATGCTTTCTCAAGTTTCTCGTGCACGATTTCTGCGAGTGCAAAGAATTACGCTCACACAGTCACCGTTCGTAAGGTGTTGCGCTAAGTAGGTGTGCATCGTCACGCTCCTCTCTCGCAACCTTCTTCTTTTCCCTTTCTTTCGAAGGAACGCTCCCGGAGGCCGGGGATATCGAGTAGCCTTAAGTGGTTTATCGCTCCCCGGGCCGTCTTGTTTTTATTGAATGACGAGTCGTGATGCGATTTCGCTTGAGCGAATAACCAATCGATTTAGCCAAAGACATTAGGAGCGGGGGCATCTTCCGGTAAGCGTCTTTTAATTTCCTCGATCGTTTTCCGTTGGGAGAATCAACAGCCCCTCGCAAATCGAACGAGATTCAGTTCGCCTTTTGGGCAATCGCTCTATCGAACTTCACCGATTACAACGAAAGAGAAATTAATTTCCAGGAAATTTCGATGAATACGATACAGGTAGTATCCCATGCTTTGCATTTTACAATTTAAGACTCTGAAACCAATTTCTTTCGAAGCGATCCAAATCCAGAAAGTGTATTAGAGACGTTCGTGATATATCTAAATAAAATCGTACTGGTTTGTTCGTAGGTACGAATAGAAAGGTAGACTAGGAGAAAGGAGGCACTGCGTTTTAAGAGAAAGGAGAGAATATTTACGCCGAATCACTATACGTCTTTATGCCACTACTCTCCAGGGGCGTTTCATTTTTTTTCTCAATGTATCTCGAAGGGAAAAGAAGCCCGTTAGTTCGTAACATTCGAGGAAACGTGCAGCGGGCAACGCGCACAGGTTTATCGTCGATGATCAATGGCGTGATCCACAGGAATTACAATGGCGGTTCGTTGCGGGGGGTGATGGTACTCGGGATACGATCTTGCTTTCCACCGGTTCAGCAGAAATCGTCGAATTCACAGTGGCCGTAGCTTTGCTCCGAGGATGAGCTGGTTTTATTAATCTGCATGACAAAGAGCTTTCGCTTTTTTGTAAATACTCGCAATATCGGTGACTCTGTCGCGCGGCCACGGAGAAAGAGCCACCCCATACGCGTCCCATTGTTGGACGTCAATATTTCTGGAGTCCCGTCTGCCCGTCATCAACGAAAGGGATGGATAATACAGATGTTCGCGGAACGTTTTAAATTGCCATGTCGTTCCGCGAGGATTTAGAAAACCTTAGCCTCGGTAGCGTCTTGTTTAATTTATTCAACTCGACGGATCATTGTGTCGGTATAAACGATATTTTCAATTTTACACAGAGTCGTAATTTTTATTCCGACGAATAATAATTATTCGTTTGAGTAATATGACAATTGCTATTACTCGATCCGGCCTTAAATTGTCGTTAAAACGCGCATATTAACCGCTTGATTTTCTTGATTGTTTCAGGTAAGCGTTCATAACCATCACCACCCGACAGAGCGTGCAACTTCCGTGAGTACAGAGCCAGAAACTTATATCGATAATCGTTAACGAACTACGGGCCGTTGCTGCACAGCATCGCGCTTCCCAAAGTGAAACTTCCTGTACACTCGAACTTCCTCGACACTTTCCGATTAAATTCGAACACTTCGCCCCGCCGGAATAATCGGAATCGTTGCAAATACTTCCGCGCCGATTATCATCATCGCTATCTCAATTAATCTCGGGAACGTATTAATCGTCGCGTCATTACTGTCATCATTATCCCACGAATTCCAACTGACGTTTCCGATCACAGCCGAGCGATTCCCCCCTTCATCGCCGCGAGAATTCTACAAAATCCTGCGAAGCAGGCAGCGACATTCAGTTCGCGGAAAACCCATAGAATTCCCTACGTCACCCCCGTCGGTCCGCAACTCTAATCGAATCCGCATCGATCTCCGGTCAGGTGCGAGAGATCCGAGCGATTTCTGGCCCCATTAGAAGCTGCTCTCGCGATTTCTTATCTCGCTCACCGTTTTCTTATTCCTCGCGACGATCGTCGTCGCGGTTGTTCGCTTCCTGCTTGCGTGTCATCGCGAGATTCCCCGTTGACAACGAAACCCGTGTCCCCCCCCCACCCCCTACCGCCCGCGCCTATCGATGAATACTTGATAGGGCCGTGACAGCGCGCCGCGACGCGTATCCCACCTACAAGATTATGCGGCACCGACGTCGATTTCATGCGTGACGAGGCTGCAATTTGCGAAATGCCACGTATCAAGGGCGAATGACCGGCATTTGCACACTTCACCGTGGAATGATGGATAGGCGGGTCTGTGCGTGCCTACGCGAACCGTGTACACATGCGTATACGCGTCCCTCCGAGGCGTTCGTCGTCGTCTCGAAAAGATACTTCGATTTCGTTCAATCGAAACGGAAGGATCGAACTTTTGGGCGTCGGTTTCGCGCGAAACAGGCTCGACCGTCTCGCGGAACTCGGATCGCTCGAAGGGGATCGCCTGATAGATTAAGTTCGGTCGCGCACCGTCGCGTCGTGCACTCTAATTTGTCGCACCGGTTTAGAACGAGGGTGGGAATCACGTGGCCCCGCTCCGGTTGGGGTAGAATTCAATTAAAAAGTAATGACAAATGACAGGCTACGGCGCGCGTAGATGTGCGTGACATCTCTGTACCTTCGGACTAAGTCCTACAAATTTTATAACGCTGCAAGTTTCACGAGCCTGGACTGTCAGCAGTCAGGCGGCATTAATGTTAGCAGTAAACGTATCTAGGAAATCGATGCACCCGCGGTATATTTCTTATTCCTGGAGTATATCTGCAGAATTCCGGCGGAACCGCACCTCCGCCTGAATATTGTTATCGGCGTTGAGGTCGCTTTGCCTCTCGAGTTAAGCGTCAATGAAAAAAATTCCATTGCAAATATTCTCCAATATTTCTTTCAAGTAGAATCAGCCCTTACCCGTTTGTACCGCAAGTTACACGTCACTTTGTATGCAAAAGATACATCGTGGATGTTCAACACGCTTGCTTATGCAGTTAATTCGTAAAGAAATTCATAAAGACCAAGCATTCCATTTGAAACCGTCCGTTCCTCCAGCCACTTCGTCTAAATCACATTTCAAACAAATCTGCCCCCGAATGTTCACCCACCCCAGATCGCCCAGCCCCTATCCGCCGATTCGTATCATCGAAACAGATAATCATCGCCGATAAGATCCGAGCACAGGAGCGCATAGAAGATACCCACTCGAGCGACAAAACAAACCTTCTCTACTGTCCCCAATGCGTGGCCGACGAAGCGAGCCACGATTACTCCGGAATAATAAAGGCTACCGTAGGACCTTTTGACGAGGCGAGAGGGGATATGGATTTCGGGCAAATATTTGGACGCGTCCACGGGCCGTGCATCCCCGAACGTACAAGAAGACGGGAAAGGAAAAGACGGTGGGGGACATTGTCCAGTCGTCTACCAGACCACGATAACAGAGTTAGCCCGGTCTTCTGGCCTATTGTGCGCGCGACTCCCTGCAATTTATAAACCGCACGGCCGTGCGAAAAAGGCGAGCCCGTCCCCTCTCTGCTGGTCTCGTTCCCTGGCGAAAAAAAAAAAAAAAAAACGAACGGCGAAGAAGCGTCGCCGCCGCGTTATTGTGCGACCGCCATGAGGAGGCAACGATGCGTAGACGGATCGAAGATTTCCCGATTCACCGATGCCATGGTCCGGAGGCTGTGGCGCGTTCAATCCTCTCCAGGGACTAATCAGCCGTGCTTCTTTCCCGGGTTTGCTCGCCTGGACCCTCGAGAAGCGGGGTAGGTTTGACAGGTTGCTCGCGGGAGATGACGGCTGCCACCTGTTCAAGAAGTCGGGGGAGGGTGTGTTTATTTCTATTGTGGGACGTAATTGGGAGAGAATACGGATTAACGGCCTGCCGTTATCGCGGTGAACCGATTTTCCGAACGGTTTAATTGATACGAGCGGAAGCGTTGTTTGAGAGAATTCGTCAATTCTGCGGTGCATCGATAATTAATGTTCGATTCGCAAACTCGCCTCTCGGCTACGATTCTCAGTAGTTCTATTTTGGCCGCGCGAAAGTTTTTTGTCGGATATCTCCGACGCAGAGAATTATTTCACGGTTCATCGTGGGTGTCCAAATTCCACGCCTGTTTCTACAATAGCGCAATGGCCGTCGCCGTTAGCCGGCTCATTCAAAATTTCCCGTTCGACCGCAACCACGTTGACTATTCATCGATCTCCATTGACAAACTCTTTTCTTCCTCTTCGAGAATTCTGCCTTCTCATTCCCCGGCCCTCCCGCGTCATCTTGCCCCCGCACTTTCCCACAAATGTTTTCATTATCCTACACTGGAAATGCGGGCCAATATCCCAGCCGTCCCCGTGCACCAGCATAAAATTCGACCTTCCTCCCCAAGGAAGAAAGGGAGTAGGACGAGGGACACCGAAAGGGACGTGTGACTCCATGTTTGCTTTAACGTCTCGGCGATTCCTCCGGTTCCTCGACTTTTCCTCGACTTTTCCTCCCGTCGCTGTCTTGTGTTGACTC
Source organism: Nomada fucata (assembly GCA_948146005.1). NCBI lineage: Eukaryota > Metazoa > Arthropoda > Insecta > Hymenoptera > Apidae > Nomada > Nomada fucata. The sequence continues at coordinate 5,473,383 of OX411282.1, forward strand.
GGGGCACACAACTTGTGTTTCCGTGCGCGTATCAGCGTTGCGTCGCACCTTGAGACCTGGGGTTTTTAGTCCCGCGCGCACCCCATCGGTTTTTCGAGCCCCTCTCGCGACACGCGAGAGCGAGAAAGGGAAAAGCAGAGCGATAGAGAAAGGGAGAGGGAGGGCAGCGTCGTCGGATAACGTCGACGACACGAGGAGCGCTCGTCGTTGGGGTAGCCAGCACGGATCGACGGGAATTTATTTTTACGAAGTATGCAGCGAGGGATCGAACCGACGCCGTCGTCGCTTCGTCTTTGATGTTCGAACCGACGCATAGGCATTAGCGTATAAATATTTAGACCTACGGTCGTTGCTGTCCCCCGGCCGTTTCTCGATCGACTTTCACCATCGATGGAATATCGGTAGCGCCTTTGTCGAACCCCGTTTGACTTCTTCTCGGTTGGGCAGCGCTGCCTGCGTCGTCCCGGCTGTTTGACACGTCTAGCTGACGCCAGCTCGTTTCGGGAACCGCGATTCCGTGGCGCGCACGATTACGATTATTAGTTCAAAAATAGGATAGACACCGGTCGTCTTAACTCCGGCTGGGCTGCGATTAAAACACGGCTCAATTAGACATCGAGCGAAGGGCAATCCTGTGAAAGCTCGATCGTTGCGATTCGTTGTCGTTCAACGTCGCGGTTCAATTTTAAGAACCGAGACGCCGCGAGCTGCGGCAGACCCAGTCGCATTATCTGCGCGAAACAAAACTGTCGCGAACCGTGGAATCTCGCGTGCCGGTCCGAACGTTCGGCAAATCCGCACAGAGAAAAGAGGCAAAACTATTTAGAGGATCGGCCAGCGGCTGCTTCGAGAAATAAGCTGGGCTCCGTGCTGCCGGCGTTCCAGTTTCTCGCGGCGTTCATTGGATAGGTGACAGAAAAGCGGGGATTGGAAATGCCGGTTCCGCCACGGTGACGTAGAGCGAACCAACACCGTGGAGATTTAAGGGTAGCTCGCGTCGAGGGTGGGTGGGCCGTAGGGGTCCAGGGACGAGGAGTTCGACGACGACGGCGAAGAGGTGGGGAAGGCAGGGGGAGGCAGGGCGAAGGTGGCGTATCTGGCGACTAGAGGAGACGACGGATGGCGGTGGCTGCTGGCTCGAGGTGGAAGAACGGGGCTGGGAGGGTAATTACGAAATATAAAGGGTGGGCTGGCCCGCGCCACCGAGCCAGGCAGCCAGACTGATGAATATTTCACCGTGCTGCATTAGCCAAGCGAGAGGCGCTTGTGTGTGTCTCTTTCACTTTCCGTGCAGCGTCCCTGGTTCCCTCTTCTTCTCGCTACGGCCGCCCTCTCGTTCGCCTCTTATATTCCCTCCAGCGCCTTGTATTCTTGCCGAGGGCAGGATTCCCGCGTGTGCAACGCGCTCGGTCCGCTCGCGAGGACCCGAATGGCGTAACCGACTTGGCCGTTGACGGACTCCGCTTCGCCCGTTGCCACTCGGGGGCCCGCGGTATATGGAGCACGGCGAACGACGCTTGGAGAGTCGTCTTCGTTGGCGGACTTCGGTTGGACGTGGCTACGATTTTCTGGTAAATCCGCGAAACAAGACAAGCGTCTTTCTTATCGGAGAACATCGATAACGATTCGATTAATCGTGAGAGAATCCGCGAACGCGAACTCCAGGTATACGCGCGTACCTCGAAACGAAACTTACCGACGCCTTCGTTCGAGCATTCGAATTCGAGGGCATTCGGCTCTCAGATTTCTACGTGTCGCGGTGGTTGGGGGGATGGAAATATCGTTTCTCTCCGTCAGCCAAGGAGCTCGAGTCAACGACAGGGGTGGACCCGAACGCGACGAAGTCGAGCAGCCGGGTTTTCGACGGTACGTCGACGAACGGCAGCCGCAGCCGTACCTGCTCCACTTCACCTTCTCTACCCGCGTACACGAACGCGCGCGTGCTCACGCACACGCGCCCCCGAGCCTCGACCACAGGGGTAGCGCGCGTGCACATCACCCTTTTGGCAAAGCCCTGACAGGCCAACAGGCGAGCCTATCGACGGCAAACGGACTACCACTTCACGTCTGGCGACCCTTTCGTCGTGCACATTCGAATTTATTGGCGCGTGTACGAATATTCATAAAAAAACAAAAAAAAATAGAAAAAAAAGGGACTCCGCCGACGGAGCGACCCAGGTTTTTCGTGCCACCCGTCCACCCCTCCTTCCGGGGCTGTTTTCTCCGTTCCCCTTTCGCGTCTCCGCGTCGCTCGTTCGCGTGCGCTCGCAACCTCTCGCGGCCATGACGAATTATTGTAGAGATTTTTTTTTTTTCTTTTGCCCCTCCAAGTGGCGGGTGAGTGCGGCTGAAATCGGCACACCGTGCGTGCGTCGCGATCGACGCGACGGCTGATCGATTGTTCGCGGGGACAAAGCGTTCAGTGACTTCGACCCGGTCTAGCGTAGGCCCTGGAGGGTCTGGCGGTTTTTTTGTTGCTGTCGCGGCCGCGAGTACACGCCTGAAGGTTCGATTTGCTTGCCCGGTTCGACGGAATTCGTCGCGCGCAACGTTCGTCGACGGTCGGGACGGATCGTAAGGAACAATCGGATGGACTCGAGGCGACTTTTGTTTGCGTCGCGCCGGTGGCGTGCGCACCGAACGCTGGGTGAAGATAAAAAATGAACTGCGGAATATACACAGGGAGGCCTCTCGAAGGGTTTAATTCGATCAATTCGACATTTCAGCGGGGTAGAAACCGCGCGGACCGAATATATCGGCTCGGTCGACGGGGAAGCACGCGCTCGAAAACTCGTTTTTCCAAAATTGACCGTCCTCGTTTTTTCCCCTGCTGTCCTGTGCGCGCGTTGCGCGCGCGCGCACATCGCGTCCCTCGCCATCGAGCCCGTCAATCATTCGCGGCGTTTTTCCGCTCGAAAATAGTTAACGTCTCGTCGGTCGGGGATGCGGTTATTAATTCATTATCAATCTTTTTTTCGCCCCGATTTTCGCTTGCTCGCTTTTCCCCAACGATCGCTCTCTCGCTCCGTTCGGCCAGCCCTTTGGAGGATGAAAGGAGACGGACGTAGACGTAGAAATTCGACAGGACGTCGTAGTCGAATTTCGTTTCGGCGAGGTGTACCGCGCGTTCTTTCGTTTCGGGGCTGGCTGGCCGTGAAATCGCCAACCGGCTCTTTATGCGAGCCGCGTTCGGGTCGTTGAAAGTTTTACGCGTGTACGTGGCCGTTTATTATGCGAGTTTCGCGTGCATGCGCGAGCGTGCGCGCGTGTCAAAGGTATCGATGACGCTTATCGGTCGGCGATGGAGGATTGAAAGGTGGCCCTTCTGCGCGAGTTTCGCCGATAATTTCGAACCGGACTCCTTATTCCGTCCTGTGAATGTTCGATTAAGTTGAATGCCGGGCGCATTTTCCGCGGCGCGTCCGCTGCCATTCAATAAATCGTTACACGATCAATCGACAAATTGGCCGCGTTCGATGGCCAGCGATTTTTCGCGACGGATGCGTCTGGCAAACAGGAGCGCCGACCAGGGGCGTACCCTTGATATCCCAAATCGATATCCGCTCGTGCTGCACGCGTGTCCGTCACCGATAAGATCGAGGGTAGAAAGCTGAGAGCTCGTTTCGTCGTTATCGGCACCCCGCTAGAAAACCTGTGCAAGCTTGTTTCACAAATTGGTGCCTCTCCAGACTCCAGAGTACAGCACGCCTCCGTTTAACAGCAATTGAAATCGTTGCAGAATCTGCCCGATTGAAGCGAACAATTCACCGTCGTCGAAAGAATTGCCACGGCGCTCCGTTCGTTGCCCATTTTTCAGTATCAGCTTCAATTTTTTCCGCTCGCGCAGCTGTGCCTCGGGTTCGCTGCGAGACCGTATCCGAACGTTTCGCCCGCTCGAAACGACAGAGCGGATAGTTCATCCGCGAGGAAGCGGTTACGGAAGAGGAGGCAGGCGCGCGTATCAGCCACAGCTGCGTGGTCGCGTATTTAGATAAGGGCAAGGGTGCGTGTAAGGGCTCGTCTCGGTGGTCGTCGTCGAGAGTACGCGCCTCCCTTTCGACCCCCCCTTCGCCCTTCTCAACCCTCCGTCCGCCACCGTTGCGCATGTGTGCGCGGCTCGCGAGTGACTCAGCCTAGCGCCCGTATTTTGCCAACGGTATTCAAAGGCGGGCAGGCTATTGTTTTTGGCAAAGATCAGTGCGATCGGTTCGCTGGTCTTCCGCATGGAAAGCCCGGCTGGGCTCCTCTCCCAGCTGCATTATTTGCTCCGCTAAACCTAAAGAGGTCCATCCTATCCCGGACTTCTCTCCACTTTTGCCGCTGTTGCTGCCTCCGCTTCCTTCTTCTGTCTCGTTACCCGTCCCTGTTCCGTTCGTTGTCTATCCGGCTCCTTTCCTCGCTCGAACGCAATCTTTTCCCTCTCCCTTTTTTCCACGATCCGCCCCGCGGAAATAATAGACATCGCGAGGCTGCCCTCGGATTTTTAGGGGCGATTAGTGTTTCTTCGGGCGGGCGGCTCGCGTGCCGTTTAGTTCCGCCCGTCGAATTATACTCGACGCGCGGAAACGAGATTGTAACTGTTGCGGGAAATTTGGAATAATGGTTGACCGCGATGACCCTGGCTTCCTTCGGATTTTCTTTACAACCGGACGCGTACTCGCGCGCATTCCGCCCCCTCCCCGGTAATCATAGAAAGCATTTTCACGGGCGGAGGAGAATTTTCGTTGTTCTAAAATTAATCGCAAAATTTCATCGCCCCCGTCCCGTACGTACCTGTCTAAAACTAATAATCGCCGTGGGGGCGGCTCGGCTCGGGTCGCAATTAACCGGCCGAAAAGATACTCGACGATGAAAGGAAGGGGCGCAAAAACTCCGGCGGAAGTGTACTCGGCCACGATAATCGGGTACACTCGAACAAGAAGACGACGAAATATCTGTCGAACGAACGCAGAGCCCGTCGGAGAGGGGAGGGCGGACCCGAGGGCGGCGAGGGTGGCTGCGAGATAGTGGATGGCTGAACTCGCCGGATAGCCGACGATGATACGATGGCGGTGGGATCCGCGAGAAGCGTGGAAACGCGCGGCCTCTTCGTGGCCGGCAGAATTCTGTAGCGTTAATATAGCGAACGCCGAGCCGAACTGGCGAGCTCTTTGCCACTCCACCGAGCAGAAATTGATAGGATAAATTCCGGGTCTGAATTGGCTCCGTCGAGCTGGAAACCCGGGCCCCCACCCCCGCCCTCCCACCCTTTCGCCTTCTCCACCTCCTCCGGCTCGTCCTCCTACACCGACGCTTCCTTCCCCCTCGAGCTCTGCCGCCCCTCTGGGCCGCCGCTGTCGAGTTTTGCGGACGGCCTTCTTTTCCATGCGGCACAGGCAAGAAATCTAACGGTTTAATTGTAGAGAATGGACGCGGCTCGGAAGGTTGAGCATTGCGGAAGAAATGGGGAGGAAGATGCGATTTAATCTTTGCAGTTTCGTTCGCGGATATTCGTAGTAAATTAGTTAGTACGAGTACGACTCGTAGCGACGGCGAATGATGGAGAAATACGGAGGTGGAAAATGAAACGGGTGTAACGCGCGATGTTCTGTATGCTCCGGTTTCTATAAATCGCTCGGCGCGTGAATTTTCCTGCCGCCGTGGGTGAACGCAAAATTAATTGTTATTTTGCGGTTACCCTTCTGTATTGACTTACGCGCCGATTCGCGTAACCCCGCGTTCGATTACGACGGAGCGTCGCAACTGGGAGGTACAGGGGAGCCGAAACGACGAGGCCGGATCGAAATACGCTTCGCCGTTGCTCGCTTCTCGCGGGCGAACGCGGAAATCCAGCGGCAACGAAATGGTCTACCCGCGTGCCCCAACGGAATACTAAAATCGATCCCAAACCGACGATGGAAAAAAACCAACACCGAATCGTCGTACTCCACATTCCAAAGTATGTATCCGACTGCTCCGTCCGCTTACCAATGAGAACGATCGAACCGTCGAACCACGGCAACGCGTGTGAACATCCTTCTGCGACGGACTCGTACAGTTTGGACGGAAACGTCGACGGCTCGCCGGCGTGCGGCCGCGTTGATCGATCAATCGAGGGAAGAGCCGCGATCGTTTATTGCGAACAGTGCGCGCCAGGTCGCGCGAGTGGAACGATCATCGGGGAGGCAGAGATTTATTTAATGAGCCGTCCGGGTGTGAAACTGGTTTAAGACGTCGAAGCACGCGCACACTCGCGCGTCGGATTCCCCGTTGGCCACTGAAGCACTGCTCGGCCGAAGACGCGAATAGAGATCGATCGTCGATTCCGCGGGCAAGATAAAGTCGGAGGAAAGTCGCGAGAGTAGTGACAGGAGGAGAGGCTGACTTTTGGAGCTGGTTGCTCGATACGCGGGACAGGTTGCGCCGAGCTCGTCGCGACGATAGCGGGGAAACTAGTTTGCGAGATAACGCGGCGAGCGTGGACGTACATGGACACGTGGGCAGAAAGGTGTGGCGGTTGGATTCGCGTGTGCGCGACGAGCGTTTAGGGGAGGGTAGAATAGTGGAGGATTTTCTGTAGCGGAATTAAAAGTTGGAGCGTTGCGTTTGCGGAAAACAGGAGATCGATACTCCGGGACGTTGTTGAGTTGCGAAGGAAAAAAAGAAGCGAAACGCTGCAGCTGAGTACCGGGAGGATGTAAAAATTTGGAGAGAACTGTCTGTACAGAAACTTGGGAGTAATAGATAAACAGGCTACCGGGCGAGGAGCGGCGAAGTTAGAGCGCTTCGGCTGAACAATTGTGAATTACTAAGGGAGAACGAAATTTTGATACAACAAGTTTCCAGAGAAAATTGGGACGTATAAGAATTGATAAGCGACGCGCAATGACAGATCGGCGTTCAGATATTTTCCCTGCCAAAATTTCCCGCTGCATTTCCACCGTTTCCAACAAAAATTGATACTCCGTCAAAGCAAACCGACGGAATTCCAACGCAAAGTCAACACGAACAAACTTTCCGCCTATATTGCCCAGTTCTCCAACTTACTCAAGTGGCTGAAAATACAGCAAAGGGGACACTTTCATCTCATCCCCCGATCCGCGTGGCCAACTGTCGGCTCCATTATGCGCACTTAATTAGGCCACGTCGTGCACCGGGGGTATTAACCGGGGGGGACACAGCCTCCACCGGCCTGGAGACATCGAAAAAAGAAAAAAAAAAAGAGACGTCGACAGAGACACGAGCAGAGCACCGTTAGTCAATAACCGAACAAGATACACCCTGGGCAAGCGTGTACACAGAGCGATAGGGTGAGAGCAAGGTGAGCCATAGACACGGGGCTAGGACACAGAGGATGACACGGAACTGCAGGGGTAGAGAAAGGGCCACCCCTGGGGGGTAGACAAGATTATAATCGGTCCCATTATTGTGCCATCGACGTCCCGGGGGGGATTTTTCCATTGGACAATGCAGTTACACTTTTGTGCATTTAACATCCGTGCACTGTCCCAGATACATACCCCGGCCGACGGTGTGTTCCCTTGTCTCTTCATGGTCAGGACCGAGCAATCCACCCCTTAATACGCGTGTCGGACGATCGTACGGATCGGGATGGATCAGCGTAGAGAGCGAGAGATAGAGAGGGGAGAAAATGGAGATCGGGGACAACGCTCGGCAGAAGTTCATAGGGTGGCTCATCATCCTGCTAAACCGAAAAAAGGGATCTCAGGCTATAATCCTACCTGCATATGATGTTCTCAGCTTTGTTTGCCACGGTCACTGCGACATACGCGCGACAGGGGGTGGCGTTCGGAGGGTGGACGGATTCTTTCTGTTAGGTCGACGAAATGTGCTTAAACGGCGCTCTATTTCGGGGAATAGGTTTTGGGTGAACGGGGTTCAGGTGATTATCGATCAATTTGTAGCAGTTTTGTAACGTTCGAAACGCTCAACGGTTCTCATTACCTTCCTCCTTTCTTCTTAGTTGAGAGAAATTGTTTCCCTTGGATCCAATTGTCCAGACGTTGCAGTAAATTGTTGTACGGATTTCTTCGGCACGGAGCAAATTTATTTGGCAAATCGTCGTCAGTTTTAATTATTCATCACTTTGCTGCACAATCGGCAGAAACTTTTCCGTCGATTTTCATTTGCATGTAATTGTACGGTAAATTTGGTTCAAAGGTCAACATTAATTACGGTAACGGTTAATTATATAGAGTAAAGGATTGTTTGATTCCGAAAGGGTTCCGCGGACGCAAAACAGCCGCTCCTAAGTGTACATAATTGAGTAGCGAAGGAATTCGAGTCGAAGCAGTTACTTTGTTCGAAGTACTAAATAAAATTTCAGTTCGCCCCTCCCGAGTGCGAATAGTTTGATAACAACGTCAGCCGGCAACTTTCTCTATATCTCTTTGCTACCGAGTTTCCACGCAAATTTTCATTCGCGTCCCGCCACGAAAGCCACGGCCGTCGAACTTGAAATCAACGTTTACCTAATAGAATATTCATAGTTACCAAGTTTTTCTTCCTACTTTTCAAAGAAACTCGAAACAGCATCAAGATCGGCACTTTTTCACACTGTTTCGTTAATAAACCAGTAAAACGAAAAGATTTGTCATGGCTACAGTTTTCTTTCAATTTACCGCTTTCATTTACCAACTTTTCAAGATAAAATTCCAATCGATCCGTTTCTCTTGATGAAGGTTACCAGGTGCTCGTGATACAAGTTTCTCAGTTCCACGCGAAACCGCACCGAAAGCCGTGCAACCCCGTACCTCTTTACAATCCCCATAATCATCAACCATAAAAATGAAACAGTGTCGAAATTCCAATCACCTAATTCCGTTGCTGCCTAACCATTAACGCCTGGAACTTACGCCACCGCTCTCAATATTTAATCATTTCTCAGTGTTTTATATTTTATTCTCCCGCACAAGAATCTCCAAAAATGATACTATTCATACTAAACGAAAAACCTTGCATTCCTACCGGTCCGAATTCACAATTATTCGCGACGTAAAAGTGTCTTCCCAAATATAAGTGGCGACTAATCGAAATTGTTGCTCTTCGCCCGACCAACCCCCTTTATTAACCCTAATTGAATCGATGGATTTTCACGTAAAATGAGCGTCTATCTCGCTTGGAACGCAAAATAAAGAAGTCACAGATCACCGGATACCCTTTCAGACGATCCATTCTATGGGTGACGCCGGTAATACGCAGGGCAAACCCCATAACCGGGCTGGCATATCTAATAACCGTTATTGTGCGTGCGCGCGTATGTTGACAGTGGTAATGCGGCGTGTAATAGGGCCGACATGCGAGACGCGCGCGTGCCTCCAATAAATCGTCGTAGACCGCGGGTTATCGGGCCGGGCTGTCCACGTTGAAACGTCGATCGTGCCGGTCGATCGCCTGCCGAACCGTCGAGATGCTTCCGATTAGTTAGCCGCGAGTCTCTCGTCCCTGTATTTCAATTTGCCCCCGGTTCAGGCAAATATTGCGCGTCAGGACGATGCCTGTTTGCTGTTTGTCCAGCAGCCGGGTCGGCGTTGGTCGGCGCGGTGATTTATAAGAAGCTAATAGAGACCCTGTTGGGTTTACAAGATCGGACAGGTATTCGGTTGGTGAAGGGAGCGTGACCGGGATTACTGCAGTTGACGATGGGTCGTGACAGAACGAGCGGATGAAAGTGAAGTTTAATTACACGCTTTATTGTGTTAAAACAGCGCGAGGCCCGCTCCGCGGGGTCGTGCGAAATGAGAAAAAAGAAAAAGTGGCCGACGAGATGATTTCATTGCGAGACGACTTTTTGTCCACGATTAACCTGGCATTAATGGTTCTCTACTTCTGACCGCCCCTTAATTACCTTACAAAATCTCCGGCAAACGGGTTCGCCATTTCGATCACCCTCGATATTCCATTGTCTCCGCGGCGGTTCCCCGTCACTCCCTTTCGCGGAAAGATTTATTCGACGGAGTTTTCGTTGTCGACGGGCGTAACGCGGGCCGAGTTAATGAGCCGACTAATTAAACGTTTTACCGGACGATTTTGTTTTGGCCCCGTGACACGGGCACGGCGCGACAGCTTTATGGATGCACGCGGCCGCGCCGCTTCATCCCCCCCGTGGCAGAGAATGTAAACCGGTCTACGATGGGCAAATATAAACGGTTCATCGTGCATAGTACGAGCGTAGAACGCTTGTCAACATGGGAACGGTAAACACGGATCGGAACGGATATAGATAGTATTGCAGTCGAGCAAATAATTGCAACCCCCCTTCATAACCCCCCACCCCGCCCTTCGTGGCCCGTGAAACGCGCGCGCGTGCATTATGTAAGGCCAAGCACGCGAGAGACATTGTACAGGATGACTCCCCTATTGAGTGGATCCCCGGCGAAAGAGTGACGGAGAGGGTTGTTACCCTTCTCTGGTTTTCGGGACATCCTATCTGCTGGTAACAGGTCAGATGATATGTGGGACGATCGGCGTTTTGTTTCCGTGTCCTGTAGGGTGTAGTTATTAGGCAAGGTTGCTTTCATTGGACGGTTTCGAATGGACGTTTTATTCCTCTATATTTTTAATTCGCTTTTATGCTTCGTCGTCGATGGGGTGGTGGATTGAACGTTCTGTTGGTACTTTTTTTTCTTTTTTGTTCATTTGTGTTCCGATTTATTTCCAAGTCCGATTGTCGAAGGTAAAGAGAAGGGCACCGTTCAATCATTTTGTTACTTTTGTTGATTCCTTGTAAATAGTTGAAGAAGTTATTGCAGCGCTACGAAAACGAACATCCGTGAACGTTATATAGAACTTACTTACGAGCAACATCTTCGGGTAGTACATTTTTTGCGATTCCCAATCAATTAATACGTCTTCTTCGAACGTTTTACTTTAAATCGGACGAGCATATCATTTTCGCCCAGCATTCTGAATCGCCGGTTACACATCGTTTATCATCGTCATCGTCGTCGTCGTCCCGATAATTATATCCGCTCCGACCTTAAGATAAACGCGTCAGCCTCGCGCCTCGTCCAACAAAAATCCTGCACCCGGGTCCCCGTTGCAATGACCATACGAAATTAATATTAATATCTGGCACACTTTAATATCTCTTTCCGTCTGCTTTCAGGTGAGTACGCGCGTTATCTTAACGAAGCCGAAGCGTGTGCAGCCCCGCGTAAGTAATTATTCGAGCGCCCAATGCTATTCATCATCCGGTCGACGGGCTAGTTTTATTAGCGTGGACGGACAGCCGTGAAACGCCGGTATCAGCGTGCTCGTCCGCGGATCGACTAGCCCGCGACACCATAAATCCGCCGTGTCTGGCGTCGTGGCTCGCGATTTTCGAGCGGACGGCGTTCGTCCGAATGGCGAGATCGCGATCAACGCCGCCGAGGCCCCGGTCGTGTTCTATCTGGATGCAGAACCGTCAAAGCGACCGGATTAACACGTCGACGTTCGAGCGACGCGTCCCTAACGTGTTAAGGCGTATAATTCAACCGCGAGCATCGCGATAATTCCGTCGCCGTGTCCGACTTCCGTCGAATGGCGAAAAGAAAACGTAATGGACAACCCCCCAGACGAGCGAAGTTTTCCACATTTTAGCCGGACGAAAATTCGTTCCAATCCATTCGACGTACTCGCGACGCAACGATTGCGTTTCCCAATTTCTGCAGACGACCCCATAAATTCCGTCCTGAACACCAGGAATACAATCTCGCCCCTACTTCGAGCTTAAAATCAACCCCCACCAAAGACGATCCGCCGTCGTCCTTCGAACAGCCTCGTGTTCGTCCCCGATTTCGTAACGATGCCACGGTTTCATCGGGGCCAGTGGCACGTCCGGTGGACATTGTCCAGTCCACGTGGCGTATTTCGTTCACGTACGCGAGCACGCAGTAACCGATACACCTATGCGACGCCTGCGCGAAACCGCGTCGCCGGTGGCAGGAGGGAAACAGGACGTACGTAAAGACGAGAGAAAAAGTGTGGGCCGCGAGAGGGAAGGAGAGAGTGGATACGGCCGCTGGTAGCTGCTGGCAGCACGATAATGAGCTAATGAGCGGTGTCTGGCGCTCCGCGGCGCCGCAATTTTCAGCGTGCAAGGACGCCGCTAGACGGTTTCCAACCCGCCTCCTTCCACGTCTTTTTCTCGTTACTCCTGGCGCTTGTTAAGTTCCAAATGACCAATTGGAATATTTATATTCGCGGGCGCATTTATCTGCGAGCTTCGAAGGCAGATCACTTCGTTTAACGTATTACGATACGTTTGTTTTGTTATTATTTTTCGTCGAGGACAATCAATGGTATAAGGTAAAATTGTTCCGCGAACGCACTGTAATCAATGTTTTTGTTGCATAAATAATTCGGCGGTTTTTTTTTCTCACGATGGCAAAGAATAGTAACGACAAATGACAATCGGTTAAGAATTGCAAAGATCGCCCGCGTTTCGCCACTTTCGAAAATCGTTTTGTTTAGAGACACGGCGTGATACCTGTTACGAGTTTCTGGAATCGAGGTGCCGGGACGAGCGATTCCCACTTTCGCGGCGTGCAACGCGTGACATACCGTACAGGTATACCCGTCCGTCAGGTAAAAAGCGTTGTTCAACGGCCGAGAACGTTTCCCCTCTGCGTGATCACCGGGAGGCAAGAAGCTCGCGATCGAGTTGCGTGAGAACAAGCCGGGACGGGGAAAGAAATTTTATGGCTCCCTCGAGTCTGCCGATTGGAATCGCCAGAAGAAGAAAAAAAAACCCCACCACCGCCACCCCCTCTTCGGTCAGTTGGGCAGCTTCAGCCACGCTCGAATTGTGGGACCACGTTAATACCGGAAACGGGCTGCCCCGCGTCCGCCCGTCGCGTTTCCACGATCGAGCGTGATCGTGCAGTAGAAATCTCTCGAAAGTGGATTAACCACTTCCGTGCGGTGGTTCGAGTCAGTCTGCCCTCCCGGGAGAAGATCGCCTCGGCTAGGTTTCTAGCAGCCGCGATATATTTGCAGCGCCCTTGATTAGATTCCATTATACGTTCGCCATTGTTCCTCGATTATCGCTAAAACTGATTCTCATCCGGATTGAAAGTCGAAAATGGTCGAATGGAGAATTTTCGAGAAAATTCCGATGATCGAAGACACGTGATCGGAGTGTCCTCGTACACTGGTACAATGTTTCAAACGATATGGAATTTCTATTAATCTCGCGAGACTCAGTTCACACGGGTGAAGCGCAGAGAGACGACAGAAATTTCTCACCGTGGAACCGTGCACGCTTATATACGCGTGCACCATTAGCCAAAGAAAAGCGGACGGCAAGTCCGCTTCGACGCGAAGCGAGATTCGCCATACTCGTCGGTCGATATAGTTTTTACGCGATGACCAGTCTGGGAAAGGCTTTCCGACCCAGATGGTTGGCATCCCTGGCCGGAAGAACGCGCTTGAGCTGGACGTTCGAGCTGCTTTTCACCTCGTCTCACGTGACGAGAGAAGCGGCCACTCCACTCGTGGGTGGCCTGGTGGTCCGCGTTCGCGGCACGCCGCCCGTAATTATAGGTTCCTTATTTACTGCCTGTTACACACTTCGTTAGCACATCACTTATAAAGTGGTCGTGTACCACTTAGGAGAATCGCCGGCGTCGTTCTTTCTCGCTTTCCGGCGACCTCTCGGGCAACGGGAATCGTAAGATGTTTGGCAGGGTGGAAGGGATCAATGCAGGGAGCGGATTTAACATCGGGACGAGGGGAAATTACGGGTGGAGATTTCTTCGGAATTGGACGAGATATAATTGGTACCTGCGTTTTGTCTATTTTGGAAAGGTCTGGAATGCAGGCGTTATTGACAGTCCGAGCGCGTCACCGGTGGAGAAGAATTTTTTCATTCCTATCACTGGCGTTCTCCTGCGATTCGGATTTATCGTCGCTGCATGTACTTCGTGGAAATAGCGAGGATATTAAGGATTCGATTTGTCGAGACTCGCAAGAATTGTAAGGGATCCACTTCAAAGTCTTCCAAGGATTGAAAATGTCGGCCGATTGAGCATTAATTGAAAACGCACGAAAGTTCATAATTCGATTTCCACGACGCGCGAGACGCGGTAATGCAAATTTTACCAACTGGAAGACCGTTCGAAACCGCGTGTAAGAACTGGACGAATAAAATTGTGGGTGCGCGGAGAAAAATACGGGGAACGTTGTAGATAAGGGGCACAAGCTGTGGAATCTTTGCCAGAGGCGTTAAACAGGTCGTGATGCCTTGGCCGAGACCTTCGTGGCGGCTCGCTGGCGAGCAGGCACGTCACGGTTCGGTAATAATCACACCGGTAGGTGTATCGCGAGTGTTCGCGGAGTAATTGAGAAACGCTCTCGTGTTCGACCACGACTTGGCTACCGTTCTCGCTGGGCCCCGCCACTAATAGGCCAGTTGGCACGCACGCGATTCATTCATAAAATCCAACCCGTTCGCCGCTGCATGCCATCGAATCACGAGCCTTCGGCCTACTCGATGGTCTCGAGCACGGTTGATATTCTTAAATGAAACATGCGAGGTGTAATAAAATTTAGGAGAATACAGGGGGCTAACTGGGGGTAAATTCTGTGTTCCATTTTTTTTTTTCTTTTTATAATCGCGGATAGCAGAGTAGTACGTTCCTGGAACATTTCGTTGCATTAGTCGAACATTAGGATATTGGCTCTTGCATAGAACACCACCTATCATTTTAATTTATGGTACGCCATACTTATTCCACGAATTATTGAGCAACTCAATGCGTCCGCAAAACAATGAATTAATCAGCCTGCTGTTACCGATCGATGGCGAACGACCTCTTCCTCGATCCATGTCTTGCACCCTACGCACCCCTGGTATCTGAAGGAATAGAAAGAAAGAAAGAAAAAAAGAAGGAAGCACCGGTATTCAGAAACGAAGGAGCAGTGGCACTTGATCTCCATCCGGCGTAAAGTCGGGATCTTGAGTCCCTTTTCAGTCTCCGCTACAAGTGGACAGATCCCACGCGAGAAAAGGACGAGACGCGCGCTAACTCGCGATTCGGACCGTACATGTTCCCTTCTTCCGACTCGAGGTACCTCCTTCGCGAGTTCCCGTGGTAATGAGGTTCGAAGGGAAAAAAAACCCGCAGAGAAAGGGGGCAGGAACAAACGGACAAGGGGTGGCGGTGGTTGGCTGATGGCATCCGCGAACGAACGTCGGATTAGACGACTCGCGACGTTTCTTCGTCGCCTCTGAATCCAACGGTAGCGGCGTAGCCGTTCCTCTCCCATTCGCCGCCGGTTGGAAGGATGATCAGCGACGCTACGTGTCGTCGGATTGTTAGTCCGCGGGCATTCAGGCAAAACTTTCTTGGGGGGATAATTGCGATTGTAATTAAAATTCTCGGGGTGAAAAGGAGCCTGCCAGCCGGTCGGTATCCGCGTAGAAATGAGCAAGAGCGGAGGAGGAGGAGGGACGAGTAACCAGGGGGTATATATAGGAGAGACGATGCTGCTTTCGTATAGGGGGATGAGAGGCAGGAGAGAGCGAGAGAGAGAGAGAGAGAGAGAGAGAGAGAGAGAGAAGAGAAGGTTGGTTGTTGGAGCGTCGACAAGCCGGAGTGCCATAATTGGAACGGTCGCGTGCGCCTGCCGCAGGACAATGGACTCGTCCGAGTGCAAATTATTAACGCGGCCCTCTCTCCTTCTCTCTCTGTCTCTCGCTCTCTTGCTCGGCATCTTCCTCTCTTGCTGCTACCGTCAGCCTGCCTCGAGAAAATCGTGCTCGACGGACCACCTGGTCCGGGTACTCGTGAAACGGGAAAGATGGACCCGAAGGTTTTTCAGGATGGGTCCCTCTTGCGACAGAGCCTCCGCGGGAATGAAATTCCCGTCGGAATCGTCGATTGGCGACGGTGAAATCGTGCGACAAGAAAATGCAGGAATTAAGAGCACTCTCGGTGTTGTTGCGCCGCAGTAGACAGGACGAATAGTTCGAGAACGACTGCTGATGGTTATACGGGTTGTCTGACCGCTGACTGCATTCTACTTAAACGTTGTAAGGCGAGAAAAGTAAATTCTCAACGCGTCGGTATCGAGTTACCGTGGTCGCGGCGCGAGTATTTGGCAGTACCGGCGTTTATGCGGTTCATTGAAATTCGGAGAGAAGAATTACAGGCGAAAGGACTGCAAGAGGACAATGGAATTCACACCTCTTGCACGCAGTTCGAACAGTTCAACGTCTGGCGGCTTTAATTTACACCGCAACTTCGTCTTTGCCTCCTATTTAACAGATTCGGTATCAAGTAGAAAATTGGGAATTAAGCTTTCTCGCCTGCCAACGTTCCAGTAGAATGTGTACAGTCGGTGGTCAGACAACCCGTATAATCGCCAGCGGTCATTCTCGTACCATTCGTCCTGTCTACCTCGGCTATTATCGAAACTCGCTATCTACGGCACGCTCTGCGCGTCAATCGATAAGTCCGGTTCCAATGTCCGATGAAACATTGATTTTTCTGTAGCCCCGAAACGTCGGCAGAGAAACGGGTCGGTCCGCGGTCTGACAAGTAGTGCAGGAGCGAGCGTGCGGCTGCAGCAACCCTATCAATGCGGAGCGCCGGAAGAGCTCGAAAATTCGCCCGATTTCCTCGTCCGTAGTTCACCGGAAATCGTGGCCGATCTTGAATACCCGGGGTCCGCGGTGCTCGCGAATCGCGTCCATTGAAAAGACACGGGCCGGTCGAACGCAGAGCAAATAAAAAAAAAAAGAAACAAAAAAGAAGGGATGCCCGGCAAAGGGAAGGAGAGAGGGTTAAAAAGGGGAAATGGAAGAGGAAAGATATAAACCGCGAGCTTTGGAGGAAATGGCGAAAAAGGGGTGAAGAGGAGCGCGCGTTCCCGATACTTGCCGGTCGAATGGTCGGCGCTTCTTTGTTTACACGGTGGATCAGCGTCGGGATAGCAATCGACGAAATACACGTAGAAACGGAACCGAGGAGGGAAACAGAGAAAGGGGCGAACTATAAACGTTGAAAAGGAGTGTTGAACAGAGAAAAACTGGGCGCCCCGTGGGGGTGGTTAGCTTTCCGCGGCACGAATCCAAGCGCAGGATCCTTCTGACCCCTCGTTTACCCCGTGCCGCGTCTCTGTTACTCTGCGCGCTGATTCCCTTGGATGTCTCTTGAACGGAAAGAGAAGAGGATGAATGGCGTGGAAGGTGAAGGAATGCGAAGGAGGAAAACTAGCCGGGGCTCTGCACACTCTGCTAAGCGTAGGCGCCGTTTCGACGTTGCTTTCGAGCTAATGGTGTGCAACTGTCTGTGTCTGTGTTTATATGTGTGTGTGTGTGGTGGATGTTGCGTTGCCAGTGTGCTCGTGCAACGGCACCGTCGGTGGTGGTAGTGTTGCTGGCGGTGGTGGTGGTGGTGGCCAATCAGGGGTGAGTTCCATTTAAACCGCGCTCAGGGTGCTCAGCCGCGGCTGAAAGGCATTTAGCCAATCCAAAAGGCCTCCCCTTTCATTAGACATCTCACTTTGTCTCTTTCTTCCCGGCTTTCCGAAGGTTTATATTTTAAATGCTAATTGCAAGTTTTTAATGGGCCGTGCCGAGGCCTCTGGCTTCCCTCATTGTAGCTGGTCGCGCGAGTTGCGCCCAAGGAACGAACGGAAAGAGGAACAGAGACAGAAGGATATTTGACATGGAGTGAGAGAAGGGAGGAAAGGCAACCGGAAGAAAGGGGAGAGGGGGGTTTACGATTGAATGGTAAAAGCGACGCAGAAGGGGTTGACGGCGGATAGGGAAGGGAAGAAACGGGGGAGGGGAAAAAAGAAAGAAAGGACGAAGGAAAGGACAGGAAAACACAGTAGACCCGTGCGCGCACAGATATAGTTCCGCGGCTGGGACTTCGCATAGGGTGGTGAGAAAGGCGAGATGAGGACGTTTCAAGCTGAAACCGCTTCCGCGCGCAGGGTATTTGTTCCGCCGGTGGTTATAATGAAAAAATTACGGCCTTCGCGGCCAATGCGTGTACGCGTGCACACGCGTGTCGGGTCTGTGAACGCGCGCGCAGCCGCGTTTATAATTTCTTGCCGTCGTGGCCGCCGGAACCAGACGAGGCACGAATTAAGCGCGGCGCGAGCATACGCGTGACGCCAATTATCCAGACACCACCGGGGCCCTTGGTATCGTCGTCTCCCCCTGTGCCCTTGGTCTCCTTTGCGCGATAGATTGATGTTAATGAATCGGCCGAAACGCAATTCGCTTCGGTGGTACGTCGAGCATTTTTCGTTTTTTTTTTTTTTAATGGCAAACTCGTAAGGTACAATACAGTTGGATAGTTGGAACGATAGAATTACAATCCGTTCCTCGTTCGATTCGCGATAAGATTGAGAAGGCGGACGGAATTCGCCGCGTAGGAGGGTTTTGGATAATTTGTTCAACGCCAGTAAGACGTCGACGAGCTGGCTGGCCAAGAGAGTCTCCTCTCTGCAAGATTGCTCAATCTCAAGGCGATCGTTAATTTCGTTACACGTTGTGCGTGCGTAATTGTCCGAGGTGGCGCGCCCGGAATACGGAATGGGAGGAAGCCTTGGGAGGTACCGAGAAGGTGAATTTCGTTTCTTTGCGCGAAATCGTAGGCCACCGACCGGGCGCAATATTTCTATTAAAACGTAACGAAGCTCGCGCGAACCCCTTCGACGAGAAGTCTCGCCAGTTTCTATAAACGAAACTTCGCCGGATCCGTCGGATGCGAGCTGTCCGCGACGTCGTGCACACGTGTTTCCTTTCGCACCGAGAGAAAGAGAAAAAGAAAGAGTGGAGGCGAAACGAAGTCGGTCGAAGGAGGCGAGGCGGAGCGAAGCTGAAGGCGAAAGAGGCGCGCGAGAGAAGATGGTTGGGGTAAGCCCGAATTATAAAAAAAAACAAAAAAAGGGAAAGAAAAGAAAGAGGCGAGGCGAGGGAGTGAAAAGCAACGATCGCAGGAACTTGGAGCGACGGGAAGGAAAGGGAAAGAGGGAAAAAAAGGGGGGAAGAGCAGCGGCAAGAACCGGGTGCTCGCATTATTAGCACGTCGAATGCTCGGAAACTTTAGTTAGAAAAGCACATTCATATTTCGGGCTGAATAGCATTATGAGAGCGAAGGGACGACAGGGTTCCGCGTGAGCGCACGATAACGAGGTTGCCACGACGCTCGCTCGTCCGAAGGAGCCGGGAACAGACTCTACAGAAAGGGGCAGGAGGGGGAGAACACGGTGGAGGAGCGGCAGAAGAAGCAACGGGACAACGGGAAAGAAGTCGCGTATGGAAGGGTCTCGAAAAAGAAAAAAAAAAAAGAAAAAAAAAGGAAGGAAAAGAAAAGAGAAGAAAAGAGGGACAACGACATCGACGACGAACCACGTCGACGACATCGATGGAGCCAGGAAAAGCGGCGGGAACGAGCAGTGGGAGAGACGACTTCTTCAGGATCCTTGCTTCGCGAACCACCCCCGGCACCGAGATCCACTGCTGAAAGGAACAACTCGCTGCCGCGGAGGAAGAGGATTGAAAAGTGCCGCGACTGAAAGCCCGATTATTTTCCGCTCCTTGTCGTTCCCGCCTAATCAGCGAATTAAAGCAAGCCTGCGGGGGCCCCGGCATCTGTCTTTTTCTCTCTCTCTCTCTCTCTCTGCCTGCCCCCCTCGGCCCATAACCGAAGTGCCAACGTCACGAGAAGAAGATACGACGTCACGCGAGTTCGCGTTGCTTCCTCTTTGGGAACAGGATGTCGATTGTGTCGGTTTCCATGGCGCGGACGGAGAGGAAACCTCGAGGGTCCTTCTGCCGGTGAAAAATCGTCGTGGATGACCATTGTGAACTTTCGCTGGTAATTTCGTTTCTATCTGGGGACCCCGGTGAATTCCGTTGGAACTCCGGGGGTTGTCTTCGGACGGAGCTTGTGGAAGTCTCGGGGAACGGTTCGAACTCGGTATTAATTGCACGAACGTCGGACGATCTGGTCGATCGAGATGCTCGGGATGCTCCTCGTGTTCGTTGCAACAAATGCTCGACAATAATTGCGCCGCAGCGATAAGAGTAGTCTTGGCAGGAGTGTGCGCCCAGGCTTTAGTGGCTCGTGAGAGTTTTCACGCGATAGCCGGCCGGGGGCACTCGTGTTTAATGTAAATTTGCAAATTGGAGAGGGCCAGGGTAATCAACTAACCGCCAACGAGTAACTCCGGTAAACTCATTGAAATAGTTCATAACTTCGCCGCTAGTTTGAGTTTCGGGGCTGCCAACTTCCACGGAATTTCCCACATCATACCGACCGGCCGACCGGCCCCGGCATTGTTACGATGTTCAACCCCTCAACTTCGCCACAGTTCCGCGTGGTACCCGGGCGAATACGCGAAACGGGAACCCGTTCCCCATCGGGAACCATTTCGACGGCAAGAAATTTTCCTTGCCGATCATTTTTCCGGCCAACTTCAGTTCCTTGTTCCTTGGGGCAAGAAGCGTCGAGTATATTAACGATATTAACATTGCGATCGCGGTCCGAATTTTCGCGATTAATTCACCCGGAGAGTCTTCGACTATTGATTGAAGTATTTTTACACGGGCGAGCGAAATGTATGTGCCATCAAAGGATCCACCAATTCTATATTCGAAACGCTAAAAAAGACCCTCCCCCTCCAGGGGGGACTGCAGACTCGAATAATCGAAACCCAGAGGGACAGAGACATTCCAAACGGAACACTCCGGAGAACAACTACCAGAAACAAATTATCCCGCAAACGTGGTATCTCTCTTCTTAATCCACCTACCTCTCCTTCTTGCTCTCCATTCCAATCTGTTCACCCTCTCGTTCCCTTCGCTCTCTTTCTCTCGCTCCCTCTTTCTCCGCCCCCCCCCCTCTCCGTTCCTATCCTACGCTGCTTCGCTATTTTTCATTATTTTTTTTTCCTCCTCGCCTGCTTTAATTTCTCTGTTCTCCTCTCTGCCTCTGCTTCTCCGCCGTTCTCTTCCACCTAGTCCGTTACTCTTCTCTTTTTTCCGTCCTTTCTCCGGCTACAAGCCCACACCCCGTCTCCTGCACGCCAGGACCCTCGGCCACGTATACAAAGCCCATGGGTCTCCTGCTTTTATTATACGAGATACGAGATAGCACCGGCCGTCCTTCTTCAACCTCCACCCCTTGCTCACGGCCGCCTATATATGCGCCGGAGGAACCCACGGTGCCGTCCGAACCGTCGCACCACCTCGTGCAAGCTCTATTGGCAAACTTTGCGAATCTTGGATCACGCCGGATTAGGTATCCTCCATGGCAATATCCTCTCGATGCCCGTGGAATTCTATGGGACGTCGTTTCCCCTCTATAGCAGAGCTCACGATTCCTCGCGTATCCTTCTCCTATTGAGACCGGTGGAACACTGGCGCCACTTTAATTTTCTAAAGAGACGTCGACGTGTTTCCCAAGGATTGATCCCCGGGTTCCTCATGGAAATCGCGTTCGACGGGGAAGAGATTTTCAATTAGATTTTCTTAAGGGCGGAGCTCTCTTGCGAACGCGAAATGGAAATTGCTCGACGTTTTCACGTCGTTCGCGTTCTATGGCTCCATGACCGCGAACGTTGCCGAACCAGCCGACGCGACCGTTATCGCTGCAAATATAAAATTCCGTGACGCGTTTACGTCGATCCGCGATGCGTACGTCATTCGTCCCAGTGACGCGCGAGGTATTTAATAATAAGATTCGCCCCGCTTAACGTCCGGCCGTTAAATTGATACCGGTTTCGCAGTCCGGGGGAACGGTGCACGAAAAAAAATTTCCTGCCAAGTGAAATGGCGAGGAGAGAGTCCGCCGCGAAAAAGATCCAAGGAGACAACGGTTGGGCTTCGCTAACAAGGAGGTACAAGTCTGCCCCTTGGGACGACGAAGAGGAGGGATTCGAAACGGCGCAGCGGAGGAGGATACGAGCGACGAAGGGAGCAGACGACGGGGAACAGGGCATGGGTTGCCGAAGAGAGGCTCGATCCAATATACTAAGAGCGGATCCACGGAACCACGGCCGACGTCCAGGTCCCCCGCTGTTCGACGCAGTTGTTGCTCGCCGCCTGTCGCTGGCGCTGCCTCCAGCAGGCAAGCATTGTTGCTGCTGCGTTACTCTTGCCCGCGCTGCGCCTCTCTTCCCCCCCTTATCTCTTTCTTTGCCCGAGGAGCGTCTGCTCATTGTGCACGCCGGAGTCCATTTATTTACGTTTCTGAAACTTCTTAATCTGATGAGATAGCCGGCTGCTCTCGGCTCCCTTAATTCCGTCAGGGACACTCCAACCGCCCTACAAACACCGACGGGGACCATCCTCGAGGATCGCGCCGCTGCTGCTTCGCTCGCGTTCGAAGACGCCCCAGATGGGGTAGGGCGGAAAGTCTCGGCGGAGCAGATCGTCCAGGTTTCTGGGGAGGAGGAGGAATTTTCAGGCGGTGCTGCAATTGGTATTGGGATATTCACAAGCGAATAACTTCGAGTTCAAACTATTCCTCTCCTCTCACCGGCCCCATTATGACAATAATATCGGAGATTTGTTCGATGTGGATTTATTTAAATAACGAACACGCACAGCGCGGTTGTAACAAATTATACGTGGATCCCGCCGTCAGATGCGACGAAAGGTAATTTTTAATACGCGAATCGCGGGGAGCGAGGTGTTGCGCGAGAGTCTTGGCGAAGCTTTTCGAGAGTCGGAGATCGGTCGATCGCATTTAATTCGCCGAATCGCAGAATTTTCCTCGCCCCCGTTCGACAGTCGTTTCCGATTCTCTCGAAGACCCGGGTATCGGGGCACGGGCCGGCGATACCGAATAACAGCCCGGGCGGCAAAGGCGGACTTAAATCGATTAGAGGGACAGCCCGTGAGATGAAATCGGGTATGGGAAACTGATAGAGCAACGAGATTGGATAGAACGGGAAGGCCTGCAAAGTGGATGAGAGAAGAGAGGGGCAACGTTCTGCCTTCCCTTGTTGTTGCACCGGTCGAGATCGTCCGCGAGAAGTTGCCCGAGTAAATTACACTCTCCTCTCTCTCTCTCTCTCGTCACCCTGCTGAACCGCACCCCCACAGTCGGCGGTGTCTCTAGCCCGAAAAATAAAACGGAAAGAATTTGGTTCTTCTGCATTGGACAATAATGTGATACAGTTGCGAGCCACGAATTAAGTAGCATGGAAAAAAACGCGAAGTAACCAGCTCCGAAAATTGCAACGAAAAATTTGGCGAATAGCGTTGATCGGGCAGCGACGACGAAATAATTTGCGACATCGTGTTTCATCCCCCTCCGTCGATTTTCTACGGCTATTCGGATGTAAATAAACGGCGGCTCCTCGGCAAGGCCGAAAAACGCTCGGTCCGACGAAAAACCGTCGCTCACATAAAATTCGATATGCGGTTTTTAAAAGTTCGCCGTGCAATTTTCACGGGGCAAGGGACACAGGCGCGAACGCTGTCATAGAAAGAGGCTACGGGGAACGAACAGAGAAAGAACACGGTACGGTTTCACAGTACAGAGAAACAGTGATAGGGGTCGGAGGGACCCGGGGAAGAGGGAGAGAGGCAGAGAGAGAAAGAGAGAGAGAGAGAGAGAGAGACGCTCGAAGCTGTCGGGTGCGAAAGCCAAAACCGCAGAATGAAATTACTCCTGCTCAATCGTTTATAACGGCAGGATAAATGGATTAAACCGTCGGAGCACGGTTCGCAGTTTATTTGTCATCGTGCGCACAGAGTTCCGCCCGCCGGCCACCTGGCCATTTGTGTACCAAAAGTCGCGCGACCTTGACATCCAGCTGTACTCCAACGATTTTCGAGACCGTTTCGTGAATCAGCGCCGCGCTGGATCCGCGAGGGCGCGCGATCCGGGGTTGCTTCTGCGAACGGTCGTTTTGGGGAAGTGGAAATAGCGCATAGCGAGGGCACTCGAGGGCGGAAGTTTTCGAGAAAGTCAGCCCCAGAACGAAGGGTAAAGAGAAGGTAGTTCGTCGTGGTACCTGAAAATGACGAATTCGAATCAGGTGAGAGGCTAGCGTATTTAGTCAGCGATATCGATGAATACGGAAGCAAGGTAATTTTATTGGGATAGAAAGGGTTGCTTCCCAGCGATGTTTCACGGTGTCTAATTAGTGTGCCGCTTTTGTGACAGCGAGATAATTTTTTTTTTTAAGCAAGGAAGGAAGGGGAGGGTTTGGCCTCTGCGCTTTGTTCGAATGTTTTCTGTTATAAAAAATAAAGGTGCGGTGTTTCATATCTGTCTCGCGCGAAACAGTCGTCGGGATTTCCGTGAATTACCGTCTGCGCGACGCTAGAAGCATCGGGGAAAAGAATCATTTAGCCGACCGCAAGGAGAGGTATTGAAGGCATTACACGTGTACGTAACGAACGAACCGGTGAAGTGAAATATTACAAAAGCCGGCACACGAGGGCTTTTTCATCCCGATGGGGGAGACTTTCCGTTTGCGAGCCACTTAAATGGCCGCGGAGCGAGCGGCCGCCCCGGTATATATGCGTTACAACCACCCCCCCCCCCCTCTATAAAAAAAGCCCTGTGTACGATAACGAAACCGCAGCAAGCTGTAAATCCCCAAAGTAATCTCCGTAGAGTGGCGTCTGCCCGCGCGTCATCTGTCCACCGTTGTTTTCGATACAAAGTCCACGTTATATATAATTATTTAATACTGCAGCAGTTTTGCCTCGAATTTCATTCCAGGACACGCTCTTCCCTTAGTGGGGCGAGGATACGTTCGAAACGTCGACTATTCCAAAGCTAGTCAGAATACGGGAATCTTCTTGTCGTCGAATGCGACGCCGTGTCACGATATCCTCAAGGCTAGGTAAAAAAAGCTGCCGATTAATCCCGATCGATCACTGAACCGTACCGAATCGCTGCCGCTGGCCTGTAATGCTTGTCCAACGTTCAGAGACAAGAACAGCATTCGACGCGCGAGCTCAAGGATAGGTCGGGGCTGCTCACTTGTTCGAGCCAATATTCGTGGCGTGTCGAAAGAAAACTCTTGGCCCCTTCGGCCCGGGGAACAACGGACGTTGCGGAGGAGAGACGGAGTAATGAAAAACGGCCGCGAAGGGACGGCTGGGTTGATACGAAAAAGGTAGATAGACGGTGGCGGCGAGCTAGCTTTAAGGGCGGCACGGGGGTTGGAACGGAGAGGGACGAAGTTGGCTTGGCGGTGTTCATATCTGAGCGCGCGTACGCGCGTGGGGCGGTGAACAAGGGTGCAAGAGTAGCCTGGGTATTGTTTGAAATGCGAACACTTAGTAAAGCGGCAAGTGAAAAGAGAACAGATGAGAGAAGGAAGGACACTTCGGTGTACCGTGAACGCTCGAGGGAGAGGAACAACGAATGAGAAAGAGAGAAAGGAAAGTGAGCGTATTCCACCACCACCACCACCACCACCACCACCACCACCACCAACGCCACCGCCGCCGCCGCCACCCCGTCAGTCATCTCCCGAACGAGTGGCCCTGGCAAAGGCTTTTGCTTTACGCATTGCAATTTTCCTGTCGGAGCTTCCTATGCTCCACTCCCGTATTTTTCTCTACCCCCCCCCCCCCCCCCCCGCCCCCTTTTTTCTTTTTTTTTTCTTCGTCCTGTTGAAATGTTGATGGTGAACACGGACACGGTTGCGTTATCGCGGGATATCTGTAACTGCGGACGATATTTTTTTTTAAACGCGCTCGTAACCGCGCCACGGCGATTCTCCGTTGCTGTGACACGCGCCCCAGTATACCTCGGGTGTAACGGCGTTGCTGCACCGTGGCTCGCGAAAGAGTATTTCCGTGCGAGCGTGTGCGCGACGACGCGTTATATACCGCTGGCCCCGATGTTGTTACGGACGGGTTGTGATTGAATGGATTGATCCGGTTGCCGGATTGTTTTGATTGAACAAGTGGTTAGATTTTATGGGACCCTTTGAGGACTCTTCCACTGGGAAAACCGTCGCCGTTTCGCCTCCAATTAAAGGAATTCCTTATCCCGGTACAAATCTGCAAAGACGTGCGCGGATATCGCAGTCAACGGGGAAATCGTTCACAAATCTGTAATCGAAAATAGGATCATCGAACTGAATCAATAAAGCCTGTTAAATATTGCCGGTTGAACATGTCTTTCGCGGTTTGGAAATGTACGCGAAACGTCAACAACAAATAATAAGGAAACGCGTCGCAAGAATGAACTCGTTAAAAAAAAAAGAAAAAAATCATCGACCAAAGACGTCCCCTCGAATGACGAACGACGGTCGATTATACTCTCGAGGATGAAAAGGGGAAGGTTGCCGATGGGCGAACCAGCCGACGCAGCGGAAATCCACAGTTTATGGCTTTCATAAGCAGGGACGGTGGGTCTGTCGCGTAGCAGAGCGTCTTATGGATCTAAAAATCCGTGCCGTTTAAGTGCGCGCCGCTTGTATGCACCGCATCGAGAAGAAGGACGACGATATCACGTTCCCAACAATGATGCGCGTCCCCGCGGTATATTAAGGTCTCTTTTAATGCACCCGCGCACCCGTACGCGGGGCTGGAAAATGAGGAGAGCGAAATAAGGCGCACGGGGTAGCGAGTCGGCACAATGGGGGCCAGGGAAATCGTTAGACGGCTTAAACGCTTTGATTCTCAACCGTTCCGCTCCTGTAATGAACATCCACCGGATAGACTAATTTCTGGCTGCGGTTCTGTCGTTCCAGGTGGTTATCGACGAATCGCGTGCCTCCGCGCGAAGAGGGATTCTTACCTTGGTCAGATTCGATTGGGGATGCAGCTGGGATTGATTTGGGTGGTTCGTTGTTTTTGTTCGTTGCACAGGTGGAAGTAAAGGGTAGCGCGTGGACGCTGTGCAATTTGCGGTGGCGTTGAAGGAATTTCGCGCGGCGTCTGTGTTAATGAAATCGTTCGAATTGAATAGTTCAATTAATCGAAGTCATCGAGTAACTCGTTATTCGTGGCTGTTGAAAACCTCGCGTCATCCCTATGGACTCGGATTTAAGGAGAACACGACGGTGCAAGAATAGTCGCGCAATTTACGTGGCAACGCGCGTAAGAAAAGTTCGCGAGAAAGGAATTCCCACCTTATGGCTTTCCATTCACGCGACGTTCACGAAGTTACGGGGCGCCACGAGAACCGCCTCCCCGCTTTTGCTCGGGTTAAATTCACCGTGACACACGATTCCGTCGCACGCTCGCGTATCGTGCACGATTTACATTCCCGTTTCACCGTGAATTGCTCTGACGGCAAAAAAACGACGGACAGAAAAGCGAATTGTTTCGAATTGATATCATTATTTTGGCGAAAGAAAGGAAAAAATATGCGCGTACGCACGTTCGGATAACATTCGGTGATTCTATGAGGAAAAATTGGTTGCGCGAGGGAAAAACCGCCATTTTACTTTTCGACATTCACGCAGGACGCTGCTTTTCCTTTTCCACCCTCCGCTAATCGAACGGTTGGGGGTTGATTCTTGCTCGCGCAGCCTAACACGCCTCCTATCCCTCCGATTATTTTATCGACTCCTTCGAGTTCTTAGCGCGGCCCTTGGCGTGGATAGAAACTAGAGCATCAAAGTCTCCTGTCGGAAAGACGTATTTGAAAACATAGAAGACGCCAATTGCGAACAATTTTTTTTCAAGAATTTTAACGATAATCAACAATGGTATACTCCTATAGCACGAGATAATTTTTCCCCGTGATTCGTTCGCAAGGCGATTCTTCTACAGAAACGATGCAAAAAATAAATAAATAATAAGCTGTCCAAAAGCATCGAGCTACCTTCTCCATTACAATTTTTCAAATTCACGCAGCCGTCCTACCGGCGGCATGCAAACACGTAGCGAAGTCGCGTCAATTATTCAGAAAAATCACCGGGAAAGCGAAGCCGGCGGATTCGCAGGACTTAACGAGACGCGTAACGAGTACTACTAGACGACATGTCCTTGCCAACCGTGCATATTGCGCGTACACGGCTACGTGTGTGCGTCTCGTGGCAATCTCTTTCTCGACCAGCTCGATAACCGACGCGAATAGAATGATAATGACAACATTGACCATTCGAACGCTCGTTCATTTCGATTTAAAACCCGCGGTTTCGAACCCTTTCCCGTTGATAACGGGGAAGATCCCCGGAGCGTTGACCGGATGTGTATGTCGCCTTAATCCCCAATCAGCGTCGATCTGACCAGAGAACGTCGGTCCAGAAAGCGAGCGTTTGCCGAATTAACGGTGCCCGAATCCTCCGGTAAATGCAAATGGTCGGCCAGGTGGTTTCATATTCCAAGGGGTTCTGCTTGCTCCGTAGAGAGTCACGCCGATGGGAGGCGGTGGTTGAATGCAGGGGGGAGGTGGTGTTCGGGAGTCTCGCTCATTAGCGGCGACACAGCGACGCCGTGCACCCCTTCTCTTCCCTGCGTCATTGGCAGTTCTCCGGCCAACGCTGATCCTGCATATACGACCGATCCGGGCTCCCTTTTGCCTGGCCCACGGCGTAAATCCTTTCTGGATCGGTCCGGCGTCTGGATGAGAACTGGATACGTGCTAAAGGGGCGGGGTGAGCACAGGATAACATCGGAGGAATTTGTTGTCACAAATTTTTTGGGGGGGCGAGATGCGCGCGTCCGACCGCAGATATTTTTTTTCGCGAGCGATCAACTTTATTCCAGTACGACTTCGAGTATATATTTGTTCGCGATTCGCGGCCGATGACCGGCTAAGATATCTGCACGGCGACGGTGAATAACAGATATTTCACTTCGAAACACCAAACGGATCCGGGCGGGGAGGAAAAAGAACCGGGTCCCTCGCGGTGGAATATTAAATACATAGAAATGTAGGGTTAACGACCGAACAAGTGTACAGCTTGACGGGGAGGATGGTTGCACCGGGGGTGGACGGTTCGTTCAATTATCGATGGAATTAAATATGGCATCGATGATGATGCGTCCCATCGTTCGGGGCCGTGGCAAACACGCCGAGTTTCCTTTGAAGAATCGAGGAAGCACTACTTCGCGGTGACCGTAAGAGGGTTGAAGGGGCCGCTGGCTGGGAGGGGGAGGGCGGTAGGACGAGGCGAAAAGCGCCGCGAAATATGCATCGTTCGCGGCTAGTAGGAACGTTCCGTTTGACGGAGGACGAATTCTGCATTAAGTAAGTCAATTATTGGCTGGAATCGATAATTACTGAACTAATTGAACGAGCCCTTAGCGGGTCGCCTATGTAATCGATCGCTTCGCGGAAACACGAACGAGCCGTTACCGGTATTTCTCGATACGCGCACACCCTCGTCCGTGAAAACGCTTCCTAATCTTCCCTCCCCCCCTACCCGTTCATTCTTTCCCCGCGTTCTCCCCCTTTCTTTCTTTTTTCCTCCTTTTATTACTTTCAATTCCAGCGTGCTGAAAGTGGCGATGGTTGACGATGGCGGGCAGAAAGTGCGGCAACTTAATTGCCAGAGCATATCAAACGTGGCAACGGCACAAACGACGCGGCAGCACGCCGGAGCTTTCGCATAAAGGCCGCGCTTTGCTCGAGGAGCGATTCAATAGGCAACGAGAAACGTCGTCGGCCGACGTTGACTCGTTATATTAAAAGATTTGTGAATAGCTGACGGACGGGGGAAAGAAGGAACAGCCGGGAGGCGGATTGGGGGTGGGGAGCGGGGGAGAGACCAGGAGAGAGAGAGGTATAAAACGGCCATTGTAGCAGCAATTAAAGTAGCCGCACAACCGACTCGCGGCACGTCAATGTCATTGACGTCGCCCACTAATTTGTGTTTGAACGAAACGCGCGAAATAACAACGCGGCCATTACGGGGTGGATAGAAACCGTGGGGGGGGGGGGGAGAGACGAAGCGCTTTGTGAACGATTTAAATCGCGCCAATGTACCTTTTCTTCGTCGTCGAGACATCGTCGATGCTCGTTTCCTTGGACAACAGAGATACAGCAACGATCGCGGAGGGGGCTTGAACGATCGGGATTGATTGTTGGTTGAGTGCCTTTAACGATCTCTTTGAGGTTGCACGCTCGGCATTAATATTATTATGCCTGATAATGGGCGAACTGAATAAAAATTGCACGGCCCGAAAGTGGGCGCAGATCGAATCGCGTTCGAGTGTCTGGCCGACTTTCGTGAACCACGACGATTAGTCCCCGTTTGACCGTCTTATTCGCGCTGTACAATCATCGATGCGCGAAATCGGAGCAGCGTCGTTGTTCGCCTTTTTTTTCGTCGCTTCGAATAAATTTAATTGGGACGCTTATTTCGCGATCGAGGAGTCGGTAGTCGTTTCATTGAATCCTCGCCGGTTCGTTGATCGTCGCTGCGTTCGGGTGGAGCGTCCCACGTTTTCGCGAGGCGGAGACGAGACTTAACGCTCGAAGAAGGAGATCAAAACAAATCGGCTTTGGCCGGGCTTCCGTGGCCCTAGGGGTGGACTTCGAGGGGTTATTCTTAATATTTGTAAGGTTTTCATCTTGCCTCGGAGAGGAAGCACTCGCGTAGGGGTGGAGAAGATGGTTGGAACCCTCGAGCATCGCTGAAAATACGCAAATCCGGGATTAGAAGCGAAGGGCGAAAATATGGGATGATCTTCGTTTCCCGGCCAGACGGTGGCAAACGTTTGTTATTACAGTAGAAAAGCGTATCCATCCGAGGTTCGAGCTTTTAACGAAAGATTTCGGGACTCGTGCAACCGGCCACGGACGTTCCACGTTTAAGCAAACTTCTAAATAATGTATTCTACGCCGTAGTTCCAAAATTTTCACGTAATCTTCGTCGGTTTCAACGTTAAATACGAATCTGCGTGACGCGTTTGTCTTATTTTTGGTAAACAGAACGCACTGACGTTCGCGAGGAAGATTCACAGGGCGGCCTCGTACATTCATCGGTGCGCCACCCCTCTTATCTTTCACCGATTGATAGCCGCCGCTATTTTCGAGCGAAGCGACAAGCCTGGCGTCGTTCCTTCCTCGAAGCGAGAATATTCCCGACCAATTGCCGCGATCTTCGAGCGAGCCACGGTGAACGCCGTGGGTGGAGGATTTTCCATGGACGAAGGGAGGGAAAGGGGTTGAGCCAGTGGAAATTTCGTGGACGGGCAACGCTTTGTGGCGGCCGAGTCCGCGAACGTGACAAATGGAAACCGGTGGCTGTTGGCAGCTCGTTCGTCGCTCTGGCTGGTCCGAGAATGACGCCGCTGGTTGTAGTTACCGTTGATGCTGCTGCCGCTGCCGCTGCTGCTGTTGTTGTTGTTGTTACCGTTAGACGGAGAGGTTTAGGCTGCCCTGGGCTTGTACCGCTCTACAAGGCTCACGGCTACGTAACTAATTACCTGATCCTACAACGTGAACAACTGAGCGAGTTCATTGGCAAGGAAAGGGACGAAAGAGGGTGGAAGGGTGGCAGGCGTAGCACAGGGGGGGGGGTGGAGGGCTGGTGGTGGTGCTCTGTTGCTGACACCAAAGACTTCTCAACTTCCAACCGGCGCTCGACTCGACTCTCTGGTGCCAGCGATAATACAACTTCGCCGCGTTGGACGAATACGTATATTTCCCTGTAAACCGACAGCGACCTCCAAACCAGCCTCGAATCCCTCAATGACCAACGCAGAACAGATATCCGACTGGATTTCGAGCGACAAGGGGCAGATTTTTCTGTAACGAATCGATACTCGAGTCGAAACTGAAATACGACGAAACAGGTATTCCGTTCGCCGGACAGATCGGAGGAGGATATTTTCGATTTCGTTTCGTTCGCCGTCCGCGCGATGGTCCTTCGACGAAGAATTCGATTTCCGCGCATCGCGCATTACGAAAGCCATTACAATTCCGGGTTTAAGTGGCAACAGCGGGTCCTCCGTCGTCCCCGGGCCGCGGAATAATTCTCATCCCGGTCTCATCTTTCCGCGACATCCACGGAAATAAAGGAAACCGATTCTCCTTGCCATATCCACCCGTCGTCCCTCCTGCGCCCCTATAACGGAGAAATTGAAATCGCGACGAGAGGAACGTTCTCCTCCACTCT
Organism: Nomada fucata; assembly: GCA_948146005.1. Classification (NCBI taxonomy): domain Eukaryota; kingdom Metazoa; phylum Arthropoda; class Insecta; order Hymenoptera; family Apidae; genus Nomada; species Nomada fucata. The sequence goes on from OX411282.1 coordinate 5,505,387, forward strand.
GTCGAATTACTACTGGGACACACGGGGAAAGGGAGGGCTCGCGCGAACGGTAATTCGCGAGAGCTTTCATCTGTTAAAATCCGTCGCTCTCCTAAGCCTCTTACATCGCCGGCACACCTTGCCTGCAACTTCTTCGTGTACGTGTGCGCCTCTGCAGAGGAGCGTGTTACGGGTGTAATCACATCACGCTCCTCGAACGAGCGCGTCTCGAAACGGCAACCGAAGCTGCTGCTGCTGCTGCTGCTGCTGCTGCTGCTGCTTCTGCTTGGCCCGTCCTTAAACCGGAACGCCGTTAGCCACGGATTGAAATCACCGCAAATGGATCCGCGGGCAAAGGGAGAAAACCGGTCGTTGGCTGTCAGAGTGCACGGCGCGGAAAAAAGAGTAGCAGAAAATTCCTTTTCAATGACAAAACCATATATCGGTGGCCGGCACGGTATATGGCAAGTTGCTGGCCACATCAGACTGACGCGTTGTCATATCGACCTCACTCCGGATGATAGCGAGGTATTTATACCAGTCGCAGGAAGATATATCAGGAGAAGGACGAAACACACGGGGACGGGAAATCGATTGTATTTTACAGTCTCGTGACGCGACCCTTTAACGCTATATACCGTGCACGGGCAGAGTCTCGTTAGAGTGACGTCCAGCTGCACCGCGTTGCAGTGACGCGATCTATCGTCAACATCTTGGAAACGACTGGCCCGACTGCGAACTCGATAACGATAGTATCGAATACACGTGAATAATTGTCCGTGGTTAGAAATTTTCGGACGAGATACACCGGTTCCGATTTTACGTTGATAAAAGACGGGCTTACAATTGTGTTTCATTCAACGGAACAGGGACGCAGCCAATAGCTGTAATGTTACAGGTGTTGAAATAGAAAAATTATATGACGAAATAGTACTACAAGATAGAAAATATTTTAAGCGGAATCGTGTTTGAACAGCCGTGCAGCGATGTCGCCCTATTAACCTTCTTTTCTACTTAGTATCGGTACGCGAGTCTGCTCCGGTCGTCGTCGTCGTCGTCTATCGTTGGGATACACCGCGTGTACCTGTCCTGGGGCAGACCTCCGCCTTGGGGACGGCGTGGTTTGTCCACACGGGAATCGCCAAGAAGGGGGGCAAACGTGTCGCGACAACCGGCACGGCAAATGTTTAACGTTGTCGCCTAACGATCCCGACCTGTGCTTCCTTAGCTCTGGGACGCGCGTCTCCTGTGCTCGAGACGATGTTCTCTGCAACGCGAGGCCGCATCGGGGCCGGTCGAAACTTTTGTAACCGTGCGGCGATCATTTTAAAACGGGCCGCCGCAACCATGCACCGACCCCTCCACTGGAATTCGCGCAATCTTGAACCTAAAAAATCGTCGCAATAACACAAGAACAATACATCGCGAGTCTCGCCAAGATTAACGTCGACGATGAGTAAACGCTTAAGGCCGGCTCCGCTTGTTGTTACGCGCCGATATAAAAATACCACCCCAGTCGATCAAGCACACCGTCATCGTCGCGAGACCGTTACAAAAGAACAATCTTCCAAGAATACCGCACGGCGCCTCCCCGTGCTCGTCCCGCGTAACAATAAAATCTTGCTCGCGCGGAGTTCGTCTCAGCACGCAAAGAAAGAAAGAAAAGAAAGAAGAAAAAAGTCGAAAAACAAAACATAGAAAGATCCAATCACCGTTCTCGACTCGGCTAAAACAGCGTATAACCGAAGCGCCACAAGTTTCGACCGCAGGGATGGGCCGAGTTACGTAAAGCCGGGATCGTCGTCGAACCGTCAAGACTTCTCTATCGGTCCTGCGGAACGCGATAGAAGCAAGCCTGGGCTAAGAGCGGAAAGAAAAGAGAAGTCACGGGACGGAGTGGGCACACGGGGGTTACGGTGGTGGATCGATCGTATTTTCCAATCTCGGCGGAAACCTATCTAGCCCGGAAAGCCCGGCAACAAGCAGCCACCCTCTCCCCGTGCACCGTGCCTCTCGCAGTCGCTGCACCACCCTCCCCCCCCTTCCACCGCCCGTCCAACCAACCCCCCCGACGACTGTATTTGAATTCCAGCGCGTAGCTTGGACGCACGCCGCGTATAGAGCATAGAAGCAGCAGCTGGTTAGCTCTCGGTCCTGTGTACGCTCTCCGCGTTTATCCTAGGGGTGGCGAGGGAAGAGAATATATGTATATGTATATATATATATATATATCGGTGGCCATAGCGTGTCAGACCTGGCAGGACCCGTAGCACCAACCACCGGCGTCGGGCTTTCTCTGTGTACAGGGCGGTTCACCAATTCTGTTCACCTGAAATACCTTTGTTAGCTTAAACAATCGGCCGGGCGAAAATGTTGAAATTTCTGGGTGCCGCGGTGCACGCGACAGAACGGAGGTTCTTTCTCGAGGCGAGATATTGTGGGGCCGATGGGCTTCGAGGACAGCGCGTGCACTTTCGTAACGGCACGCCGCGAGCCATTTAAATACGCTCGATCGAAGAATCGCTCGGGCATCGTTCCATGCACGGTTATCAGCTGCGAACCCGGATGATCCCTGGAAACAGTTCATCCCCTGGCACACGTTCGCCAAGAATTTTCCTTTTTTTTTTTCTTTTCCTTTTCGCCCCTTCCAATCAGTTCCACCGGGCTTCGTGCACAGGTCGTACCTGTACTTTTGAACCAGCCCGGCGTATTGACGCTCCCTGAACCTATCTCCACCGTGCCGAGATCGTCTCTCCTTCTCCCCCCCGCCCCAACCCTGCTTTATGTGGGTAGTTGCGGCCGGTGCTGCGATTGAATGCTAGGAATTTCATCATGAGTTGCGTCGCGGAGACGGTGGCGGCGGGGTACGACGTCGGCGGACCGAACCGACGACCAGAGGATCGTGGGGGAGAGATACGCCGCTTCCGCCGCCGCCACCGACGGAGAACCGCCCCCAGGGTTACTGTAGCTAGCCTCCCTCCGCTTGGCGAGGCCAGCGGGCAGCGCTGTCACGAACTAACGGGGCCAGGGCGGCAGCAGCAACAGCGGCCCCTTGCTTAGCAGCCGGCCGCTTCCAATCATGATTCCACGCTCCACCGTTTGAAGTCTCGATTGAAAAGGGGCGGAGGTTTGACTAAAGAACGAATGCTACGTCGTCTCTATCCCAGAGCGCTGCCACGGCCTCGCACACGGACGCGCAACGGCCCACGGGACGAGCTAATGCCGGCGGTGGTTGTGCCCCAGGAAGTATCTCTTCCCAAGGATGTCGATCAATGGGAAACGGGGCACGGATCTCGCGTGGACGCGGTGATTGAGATTTTTCATTGGTTTTGATTCGTTTCTTGCCGGCGGACGGATCTGTGGCCGCGTACGGCCGCAGTAGAATCGGACGGACGGTGGTCAGACACGGCGTTCCGTCAGATTTCTTCGGAGACCGATGCGATCATTTGCCGATTTCGTTTGTTTCTCGCGTGTCGCACCTGTGCGCAGTTATATTATTAACGAACATCTAGTTCTATTTGATGGATCGTACAGGTCTCTCTTTTTAACACGCATTGTCATCGGCGAGTCCGTTATATGCAGCCCTGCCCAATAACAATAATCACATCGAGTCGTTCAGCCACCCTCTCTGAATCCTGCATCGGGATTCATCCTGCTCTAATAATACCGTTCAGTAAAAGCTGCCACCCCATTACCAATCAAAGGTCGAATCAATCCCCGGCTATAGAAACGCGGCCCAGAAAAAAAGGGCGCTCGCGGAAGGAAGGAAGGAAGGAAATGAAAACTCATAACGCGCGCGGAGCACTCAGTTAATCAGCCTGACCCGGAAGCGAATCACTGCCACAGTTTCGATCATAATCCAGCGATTCTTCCGCTTGACCCCGTGTCGGTTCGCAACGCGCGTAGTACGCGAAACGCCTTATTAACGAAATGGGCTAGGGGGTAGCGGTGGTTCTCTTCATCCTGGGTCCTTGGATGAAGAAGAAAGAAAAAAATAGAAGGAAAAAAGAGAGAAAACAGGGGGAGAGATCTCTTTACCCGGGGTATTGCTCGCGTATCGCGAGAGAGGGAGAGAGACGCGGGTCTGTATCATTGTGCCGGATCTCATCACAAAGAGTAGCGATAGCATCGGGCCTGCTGTCGATCTCGTTGCAACCCCTCCTGCGTTCCGTTTCTTCGTCCATTCATCCGTGTTTTGGTTCCCCTGTCGCTTTGCAGATACGAGCTATGCACGCATTTATTCCGCTGCCTGTGCGATAGCGGCACGTCGCCGGGGTACTCCGATATTGGTTGGGGCGAGTCGACCGGTAATCCGTAGGAAATTACATATTATTACGACGTGTTATTAAACGCGTAATAACGGGCCGTTTCATGGGGAGCGCCAGGTGGCCCAGAAAATGGTCCACCTATGGAGTTCCTGATAAAGATCGGCGACTGCGTCGCGCCGGAAATTGATAAGGGCATCGTTGGATACCGTTATCGCGATAAAGTGATGGCCGATCGTGAGAGAAGGGTCGAGAGTGAAACAATTTTTTCGATACGCAGATTGGGAATATTTCGTGGACTGCCGAATTGTACAGCTTTGACCCGAGGGATCGTGTTAAATATTTTTAACCCTCGCTTGTCCATGGTTAAATTTCAATAAACGAAACGAACCAGTTACGCGTAAAAAAATATTAAACGCGCGTAAATATTTGGTGATTATTGCCTTCCCTCGAATATTTATTTCGCACGAATTTCGATTTTCGTCGGATCGACGCTGGTACTCCACTTGTCTGCCAGTTCTTTCGCCGCGTCAAGAAGAAAATGAACGGGAAAGCAAGCTCTCGTAAAGACCGCCAGAGTGACGAGACGAAGAGGGCGGGTGGTGTATCGGGGTTCGTACAAAGTACCGAGCTAGTTTGCGCTATAATCTACTATCTCGTCGTTTGCAATTAACTTCTCTTGATGATGTCACGTTTCGTTCGCGCCTCATTTCCAACCGTGCCGTATAACAATCTGCCGACGCCCCTCTTCCTCCGGGCCGATCCTTTTAACGCTCGCTTCTAAATTTCGTAATCAAGTTTTTCCTCGTCGAGAAAATTTGCGAATCTCTTTCCTCCTCCTTTCCCACCCTCTCTCTCTCTCTCTGTCTCTCCCTCCCTCTGTTTCGGCATCGCTCGGTTCCTCCTGCATCGTTGCGATCCACATAGCACGTTCCTCTCTCTCTCTTTCGCTCTCTCTACACCCCCGTCTTCCACGATGGATACCACCCTCTTCTCTGGTACTTTGATGTCAAGCCGTGAACGTCACCAGCCGACCGTTTAATTTATCGGTCGATGTGTTTGAAAGCCCCTCCCGCCCCTCCTTCTTGACGCCCATCAGACATCCGTTTTTGGATCGTTGTGCCGTCCGCTGCTCCACTTCCTTGCATCCACCTCGCCGTGTTTCCATCCCTCTCGAATACGCACACTTGTTTTCCGTCGTTCGTCAAACACTCGGCGAAATTAACGTCAATCGTACTTGTTGCGGCGCGCGTCGACGTCGCCGGTTTCCTCTACGATTACGAATAATATTTCCGACGTGTTCGCGCAAATGTTTTAAAACAAAATCGTCTTCGGACTTACCCGACACCTGTTACTGTCGTTTCTCCCTCATCCGTATCCGCGCCGAAACGCACCAACAAGCATCTCGCGTAAATTTATATCGCGCGTTTCGAGCAACCACCGACCGTTCCAAAACTACCCGTCTCAACGCGTACCCGCCCTCCGGATCAACGAACATCCCCAAGTGTTTCGTTCCTCCGGCTTCTACGCCCCCTCCCAACCCGGCATCGATAAAACACTCGTCCGACAAGGACTTAACCAAGTAGCGCTCGCACACAGCGGACAGGAGTGCTGAGTAACTTGTCCATTCATCGACGGAATCACTTATGCGCGGTGAACAGGTATATTAGCAGGTAGTCGCGGCTACCTTGGCGAACCGGCAGCCGCAGACAGCCCGTAGGATATATAACCCCCCGCGAAACTTTTCAATGTCGTCGGTTCGCCACGCCATTCAACCGCGTCCAAGGAATCGATGATACCGTTGGCAGAGAGAAAGAGAGCCAGAGAGAGAGAGAGAGACAGAGAGAGAGAGTGGCTCGGTTGGCTCGAGTGGCTGCTCGTTTGCTTGCCTGCTCGTCCGTTCCGGCTCGTCGTACCGGCGTATAATTTACTCGGATAGGCGTGAGCTTGGATTTATGATTAACGAGCGACGCGGGACGACGCTCCGTGGAAATCAATTACGACCAGCCGCGTTCGACACCGTGCGCACGCACGATTTGCCTTCCTGCCACGCTGATTCCGTCCGACTTGTTCCCGGCTTCTTCGTCTTCCTGCTCTGCGAGCTTATTCGACGACGCGTCGAGACTGCGGGTCGGAGGGTGTCGGTTCGCGTGTCAGGCGGCGCGAGGCTGTTCGATCGGCCGGTCGGACGGTTTCAACGGTTCGAGTCGCGGCTCTCCTTCGTCGTATCGACGTTCTTTTTGGTTCTTCTTTCGTGCGTTTCGACGTTGACGCATCGCTGCAGTCGGGCGTCGCAGTAGCGAAATAAGCGAACGAAACGGGGCGACGGAAACGCGGCCTGTTTAGAATGGCCGGATAATCGAATGCGCGGTGGGATATTATTTTGGCGATGAACGCCGCGCCGAAGGAAATCCGATTAAACGTTCGGCGTTTTAGCGAACGCGGTTCGGATTGAGAATAGCGTCGAGGGGGAAATTATAATTCCAGGTGTTCGTTCGAATTATTTGGTCGTCCCGTATAACGAAGTGAACCGAAGGAATTGCCGATTTTTATTTCATTCTATCTCCGTACCCTGGATCTCTGGAGCGCAGCCTTGCTTCTCTCTCTCTCTCTCTCTCTCTCTCTCTCTCTCTCTCTCTCTCTCTCTCTCTCTCTCTCTCTCGTTGGCGATTCGATGGACCTTTTTAATTTCGTTTTCGACTGTTCATCGGAAAGCAGCGTCGTATGTTGACCGTCCCTGCGGGGAAATTTTCCATTAAGTGGCGTGTAATTTGCACGCGAACGCGGTATTCGTTCAATTTCGATTTCCGATAATTAATCTGTGCGCGGCTCGATTTTTTTCTCGATTTAAACGGAACGGGGGGGCCCATCCCCACCCAACGTTCGTACGTTAAGAAATTAACGCCGGTCCCGATTCCCCGAGATCCAATTTGAAAAGAGAAATTTCAAGATGGAAATCGATCCGCGAGTGACGAAGTTCGAATTCCGTCGATTCTGTGCGGGAACGAGATTAAACTTGCCCGGTGATTTCGATGAAATCGTTGCCGTCTCTGTCTCTCGCGCGAACCACGTCGATTTTTTAACGACCACCGGGCGTGCTTTCGGAAAAAAAAGAGGAGAAAAAAAACAATGCCGGCGATATTCGTTTCTCGCGCAAACACCGCGGCTGTATAAAATCCATGGGGCAGCCTGGGGTGGCCGGCGGTAAATAAAACCCGAAGTGACAACTTCTTTCTTGCCGCGCGGCGAATTTATTTTCTTTGCTGTCGCCCGCCACAAAGCGGCAAACTAGAATCGCCGAGTGCACGCGATCGCTCGAAACCGGGGCGTTTCTCGATTCGAAAGGACACCGGATTCGCGACCCCTCAAGAATTAAAATTCCTTTCGAGACAATTGCGCTCTCGCTCCACGCGCGTTGCGATTTCCTTCGGTTACAAAAATTTCAGCCCTCCTCGCCTCCGGGAAATTCGGTCTCGTCGTAGTTTCGCGTGCCAGGCGGAAAATACCGGAAGACCGACCGGGTGACCTTGACGCGACCGTCAACCCCCCACCGGTGCGCACACGTCGAGCACTTCCGGCCGCGATATTAACACCGCGAAAGTTGGGCAGAAGTTTCGACGGGCGATGGGAAGCTCGGTACCCTCCGGTCGAAGTATGCCAAAGTTGAGGACAAGATGGGAAAACTGCGTCGCGAAATCGGCGAGGAAAAGCGAAAGGCAGATTGCTACGGGGGTGGAAATCTATGTATAAATGTATATGTCTATATATGTATATATATATATATATATATATATATTGTGTGTGTGTGTATATATATATATATATGGGGGTAGGTGCAGAGCCAGGGACCCAGAGGCATAGCAAGTGGAGCGAAAATCAGATTTGCTCGTTGTCGCCTCCACCCACGAGCATCACCACCCACCTACCTCCGCTCTGCCGGCTCCATTCGAGCCACCACCCCACCCACCATCCTATCGTTCACCCCTCTGGCCCCGTTACCGGTCCACCCTCGTCGCCACCCTCCCTCCCCGTGCCTCGAAAGCTCGAACGAGCACCGCCCTTTGATCCTGCCGACAGCCACCCTCCTCGACCCTCCGCCACCAACCTAACTCCATCCCCTAACGGTCCCCAGGCCCTCGAACTAAACCACCCTTCTTTCCCCTGCCGCCCCTTCACTGTTTCGCTCTCTTTATCTATCTCCGTCCATCATCTACGATCGTTTCGATTTCCGTCTTCGATGAATTTTCCCGCGGCGGCGGCCCCTCATTTTTCCTCCACGTTCCCGGCACGGTTTTCTCTGCGCTAATCGCGGAACGTTTCCCCGCGGCGGACGATTCTTTCAAATTCGCGGAACAATTTCTTTCGATTTTTCGGGGAATCCGGTGGTGCGAGATTTTGTTTCCCCGTTTATCTGTACTTTTTATTTCGTCAACCTGGAGAACCTGCTCAGGGTGTTTCGGTACGTCGGCGGTTTACGCTCGCTTCTTTCTTCCTCGTGTACGCTCGAAAGCGCGAAGACCGTGAAATATCTTTCGTTTCGATATAACGATAACGCCGCTCGTGTATCGTGGAAAATAGCGACGAAATCGTCGTTCAATTGCTTCCCTGTCGCGTCGCGATTTTGCGTAAAGAAAAAAAGAGAACATTCGCCGCACGATCGAACAGCGGTGTTTCGCAGCTCGCCGATCATCCGGTTCCGGCTTGCGCGGGGAAATATTAATTCGCCGCGCGTCGCATTAACTGGTTTTTAACGAGCACGGAAATTGGCGGCGGCGGTGCGCGACGCGAGACGGTCGCGTTTAACAAATTAAGTTAATGCTGTTTTCGAATACATAAATAAAACGGCCTTTTGCCCGGCCAATTTCACTCGGCGTTTACCGTCGCGTCGCGGAAAAGACCGAAACCGAACGGATCGAACCGGGGCACGATGAAAAACAAAAAGGAATCCACCCCTGCTGTTTTTCCTCCGTGCGTCGTACCTAAAAATGAACAATTATATTCGCGGCGATAAATATTCTATAAATACCCTCCCTCTATAATTATTTCGTCAACTTTCCTCCCCCTTCTGTCATCACGGTTTTCATACTGCTTTTTTTATCCCACCTTTTTTCTTTATCATCCCCCTGTTCGCGACGCAATTCACGCCGACGAGAGGCGCGCGATATAAGGACGATAATTTGTTTAATTCGCGTTAAAAAAAAAAAAAAGTATCGTGAGCGAGATGGTGGGGTTAGAGGGGGGTGGGAGGAGGACGAGAGAGTGAGCGAATAATTTCATTCTTTTTTCGGCGTGGGGCTTTTAATACCCGATGGTGAACCGGTTTTTAAACGTTCCTGCCCCGAGTCAACAATGACATTCGCCGGTGAAAATGCGCGTGAAAAAAAGGGGTGGCCAGTCCACGGGTATTTAAATGGCCATTGGCAGATTACCGATATCGGCGTACTGCTTAGTTAAACGAGTTACCGCGAAAACTCAATACCAGCGCGGCTCGCGCACGGCGAGGAACGCGGGGCAGGGTGGACGAGGAAGAGAGACAGGTTGAAAGGCGGACTGGACGCGTACGGAGAAGAAGGACACAGTGACAACGGAAGGGTGTAACCGGGCCGTGGACGAATCGAAGAGGGCGCGATCTACGTGACGGAAATGGCACCGTTGCGACGCTATTGTAAACTTCGCCAGCGTTTCGTGCGTTCGTACGCGTTAAATTCTCGCATTCGTCGCGACCGTTGCGAAAATATTCCACCGTTAGATCCGCTCGATTCGTTCGACGTGCGCGACGAAACGTAACTCGCCGCGATTCGAAACGGATGAGTATCGTGGAACCGGGAATGGAAGTTCGTAACGAATCGTTTTTCCGTAATCGTTGTTTGTCTTGCCGCTGCGCGATCCAACGGGCACGTCGTAATACCTTCCTTGGCAATTAATTTAACAGCCCGTGGAACTCTTGTTAAGCTAATCAAGCATGCAGCGAATTTAATCGCACAGTATCGAGCAATATCCTGGATAATTGGTGCGCCTACAAAAGGAGGGCCGGGGCGTGTGTTTTAATACGTTCAAAGATCGCCGGCGGAAAAATATTTCGCGGTGCACGAACGCAATTTTAATTCCCCGGGAACGATACGATTCGCACGTGTAAATTTCGTAAACCGTTCGGGCGTACGCGTTGCAGTTTCCGCCCTTTGGCGGCGTGTTTCCCTAAAAATCGGCGTACTTACGTAATTAATGCGAAAATTTACATCGAGAACGGTACCGCCGCGGCGAAAGAAAATGCTTAATACGTTTGTTGGGGCCGCGCGCGCGCGTGTCGACCTTTGCGTTAGTTCGCACAAAGAACTAGCGCGGATCAAACGCACGCCGGGTAATGGAGGTACGCGGCAATTACGGGCCGGTGCTCGCGAGGCTTCGCTGCATTTTCGTTCAGGTCGCGTATTTCCTTGACGCGACGCTGACAATCTTTCATCCCCTTCTCGCCGAAAATTCCATCGATTCTTTCGGGGGGGGAGGCAACGTAAACGTGGCCGTGTATCGTTTGAACGTACAGATCCGGGGAGCAAACGCGATGACGGCGTACGAATAACGGAAACGACATTTTCGCTCGATTATTGAAAATTCCGCAGCGCGTAAATGTTTATTTCACGCTGGAAACGCAGCGTCGAATAATACGCGGACGAAGTGAAAACTGGATGCGGAAAATATTTTTTTTCGTCCCGCGGACACGATTCGTAAATCGAGGTAAATCGTGGGCCAAATTATGACCGAACGAGTTCCAAAAATTCGTATCCTTCGTTTCGATTCGCCGCGAACCCCTCGATCTCTGGAACCAATTTACCCTCCGCCCTTTCCCTAGCGCACTCCGCTGTAACGTATTGTCAAAACGAGACCGTCGTCGGCTTGTAAATCTGACGAAGGAAATGGACTCGCTGGTTCGGCCAAAAGGAAAGAAAACTGGCCCCGGAAATTCCGAGCGCGATGCGTCAAAAGGAAATCGCGGAATAAAAATCAAAGGGAAGAAAGAGGAAAAGAGATGAGGGTTGGAGGGGGAGGGGGCTGGAAAAGGGGCAAAAGAAACGCGATCGCGGCCGTCTGTCGGCGTAAAAGTGGGCGGGTTTGGGGGGGGGGGCGGCCGGATCAAACGCGTGCAAGTTAATTGAGCCTCGTGGCAATTACGAGCTTAGGTGGCCGCGCTTAATACATTTTCGTTTACAGAGATTTCCTCGGCTCGCGCACGCCTGCGTGCAACGCGTGCAACCGGGCTGGTACGCACGTTCTCCTCGCTCGCATTTTCGCGCCGTTCCCTCTTCGCCCGGTCTTCTGCCGGCGGCAAAGGGATCAGAGGCGGCTTGGGGGCGGGCGCGGGGATGTTCAGGAGGAGAGGAACGAGGATGAAATATCGCGAAGAAACGTGAAACAGCTGCGCTCGGCGGACGCGTGTGCACGGAGGAGTGGAAAAGAGGGAGGACGAAATTGGGGGGAGGTTCGCGCGAGAGTAGAGGCGAGAAAGAGCCGGTAAGATGATTAAAACGAGGGGGGAGAAGAAACGGGGAAAAGGGACGAAAAGGAGAGAAGAAACTATTGTTGGACAGGAAACGAAGAGGGGAGCGGCGGGGAAGAACTCGCGGAGAAAGCGTCGGAGAGAGATTATTGAAACTCGAGGAGGAAAACGGGGGAAAGGGGGGAAATTTCGAGGGAGAACGAGAGAGACGAAGGGCGGGGGAGAGATGTCGGAGGAGTGGGCGAACACTAAAATCGAGGCGACAGAAACCTCGTTTACGAGGAGCCGCGATTTCGCGGATCAAACGCGACAACGCGGAGGTGGCTGATTGCTCGACATCCGGGGCAACGTCGTCGCCGATCTTGCGCAACCTTCTTCTTTCGAAGCTCGCGAGAAACGTTCTTTTGCAACGCGCGCGGCTTCCGGCGACGTTGAAACGCACTCTCTCGCCCTTGCTTACGCGTTGTTTAGAAAACAATAGGAACTCGCGCATGTTTACCACGGCTTGCAGAATATGCGGAACGTTTTACCCGTTCCCCAGGATTACGCGTAATCGTGCCACGAATTCCGTCTGCGATGAAAGTGTCGTTAAGCGGCGGAGCCGAATTGGAATACAAAATTCGTTCGTCGCGATTTACGCTGCTTGAATGGCGTCGAGTCGTTGCGCGATAATTGAATTTGGGAGTAGAATTTAATAAACGGAGAGGTGTTTGTAAATGTATGAACTTCGTGCTTGGCGTATCTTCTCGACAAATTGGCAAGATTCTTTTTCCTAATTCTTATTTAAGATCACGGTGCCACGAAAATATTCCATTTGGCTGCATCATATTCACCTCGAAACAGGAGACAGAGAGACGGATTATTCTGTCCTCCTTTGATTCACGCGTGAAATAATCGCGAAGATCCCAGCCCCTTCGGGGCTGTTCTTATTTCCTACTTCACAGTTTTTTCGCTGCGAAAAAAAGAACGGGTTCGCGACCGCGTAGTAGTGAAACGTCGTTGCGAAAACATTTTCTTTTTTTTTTCTCGCGTCGAAAGGGCGACGAGGACGATTGGGGGGTGGTAGAAGCGGGGAAAATGGATGTGACCGGGGGTGTATGCGCGGCCTTTGATGCCATTCTTGCTCATCAGCCCCGCGTATCGTCTCCCTTATTCCCCCAAATAGGTTTTTCAGATTAAATAAACTGTTTGCACCCTCGAAGGTAGCCGACTTTTTCCCGAACACTTAGCAAAGTGAACGAACCACCGCCACTGGCACCCCCACTGACCGAATCAAAAGCTCGTTTTGCGTTTGAAACCGCGGATTATACGGAAATGCCTCTAGCACACCCCTCCTCCTCCTCTTCTTCCTTTATTTCGTATTTTTTTGAATATTTCTCCTCCCGTTTCTTTCCTGCACAATTAACGCAGGAACTTTTTGAAACGCGAAACGCTTGGGGTGAGAAGGAAGAATGCGAATGACATTTCATTAAAATAAAATTCGAGCAGCGAATGTAAATTAATGCACTTAAAACGCGGAGCTTTATGGGGGCAGAGGGGGTGCAAATGTTTCTCAACGTTATTAGCAAGCGCGTATACACGTGTGTGGGCAGGTTTAATGTTTCTCCCCTCCCACTTTCTCGTTCCCCCTTTTCTTTTTTTCCCCACGAAGATGAATCCTGGCCCAATTTCCCCGGTAATTCGCAACATGAAGTGGCCACTCTATCGCGAATATCGTCGGTCTAATTAAAAGGTTTCCGACCGATTCTCGCGGCAAATTGGCGAACAAGCTGCTGAGCCGAGACAAAATTTTAATTAGCATCTGGTCAGCCCCGAACCAGACATTTTTAACGGATTAATTACCGTCCACTTGTGCCACGGCGCACGCTCAATTTCCTCGCGCATTAACCACTCTAACTGGCTACATAGTCTCTTTGAAAAAAAAAAAAAAAAAAAATGGGAAAATAGTGAGCGAGAGAGTCAGAGTGAGAGGGAGCGAGGGAGCACGAGGAAAAATCTCGGCTTTAAACACACCAGTGCGGATACTTTATTCGCTCGGAGTGCACCGCTGCTAAACGCTCGCAACTTTTCCTAAGGGTTACGACTGCATGCGGTGTCATAAAATGAAGTATAAAGTTGGCAAGCAGTCCACGGGGATGGATAGCACCGAAATCGTGGCGAAAGTGGAGAACGTCGCAAGTTTCACGAAAACTTTCAACGATGGATACGACAGTTCCCCTTTTCAGGAATGAAAAATTTCCGTTTTATTTGTCGCGACGAGAAATAATCATTTCTCGTCTGTTCCAAACGTAGCGCAAATCTATCTGCGCAACAAATGTTCTTCCCAGTCGAATAAATTATTACAGATTAATTGATCGAATAATTGACGATGGAACTGCGGTATCGTTTTCGACAATATATACGCGTATATTCATTTTAACAAGAATCGAAGTACTTCTTCAATTCCCTTCGCGGCGATCGATAATTTTGACGCTCCGAGGAGAATCGAACGTGGACGTTACGGCGACGTAATAAACTCGACAAGTCCAGCGACGTGTCGCAGTTACTTGCAATCAAACGAGCATACCGCGAGCGGCGCTCGAAATCAGTTGCATCGGCAAGTAAAATTAGAGCGACCTATAGTGGCGAATTGTGCGGCGCAGTGTTACTCGCCGAGTTTCGCCGTCGAAACTAGAACGATTCGTCAGCTCGTTGCGGTGGATCGCGCGATGCGACGGGAGAAAAAGGGTGCGATCGCAATTTCGGCCAGGATCGTACGCACGAACCGTCAAAATGAATCCAACTGGCGTGTCGCATTTATTCCTCCGACCGGGAGCGTTCCGCGCGCGATCAATTATCAGATCGATTCTCAAGTGATTCCGCACGAATACTAGTTCACGCCGTTTCGAAGGAAACAATTTCCGCGTCGACGCGCCAATTAAAACGAATTCAACTAACGTCGCGTTTGTCCGCGCGACTAGAACGTTTCGTTCGCAATGAATTATCAAGTCGGTCAGCTGCGCCGTTGTTTATAATTTCCCATTTGTCACGCGAACGTATTATTGCCCCGTCGGGGGAAACAATTTCGCCCGACGTGCCGATGAACGGGAACGTTCACGAAATAGCGAGCCTCGTCCGTCGCGATATTAATTAACGACAACGGGAACGCCGGCATTGAGGAGGAGGCGACGAAGGCCGCAGGAAAAGAGGAAAACGGAAAATTACAGGTGCCCGCGAGTACCGCGGAGCGAACGATTCCGGAACGCGGCGCGTTCGGCCCCCATTACGTTTGCCCTTGCATTTCCACGGAATATATAATTACGTAATGCCGGGCTGAGAAGATTTAGGGGAAAGAGCCCTTTCGCAAGAGGGTCGGCGGACACTCCCTCGTCGGAGCACGCGCAGTCGACGCTCATTGTGCGCTCCTTCCTGTTCGTAAAACGCAAAGATTGCGTAATGGTTCTCGACGTGCCGGCGCTTCGGAGAGAAAAAAAACATATCCCGCGGAGCTTTCGCGACGGAGAGTAATTTCTTCAGCGGGAAAGTTCCATCCCCCCGCTGCCCCGCGCGTGACTACCGCGGAAACGACTCGTCGATCGATGAAGGAAATAAAAGGGGGAATCGTTCGTGTCCGCTTGGAATCGGCGAGATGTTATTTTCGCTGTTTATCGGACCGTTCGTAATCGTCCGCGACGCTTTCTCGGTTCGAAACGACGGCGGATTAGACGGAAAAGTGGCAGCGCGTGGTAAATGGGAACGGACGTCGATCGGAATGCCACCGTCTAAATCGACCGCGTCGCCTCGTACCGTCGACGGTAATTTTGGCGCACTTGTCCTGCCACTTCTCCTCTGAATGGTTTCTTTTGTACTTTCGGCTGGCCCAAGTAGCGGCAAAGGGAAACGGCGGGGTTAAAAGAGCGAGAGGAAGCGGGACGGAGTACGGTCGACGAAAAGCAACAGCTAGCTGCTCGCCGCCTGTGTTCGGTTTTAAGTTTGTCACAGTTATAACCCGCGGCTGCACCGAAAGTGGGTTAAACGAAGTTCCGTGATACTTCCTCGTGGCACGGTTCGTCGAACAGCCCGTTGATGCGGCCGCTGAGGGCAGAGAGAGAGAGAGAGAGAGAGAGATCACAGGGAGCGATCGTCGATTAAACTCCGACATATCGAGCCGGATTCGATCCGTTTTCTTCCTTTTCCTGTTCCCCGCTGAAAAGAAATGAAAAGATACAGCCTGAAGGAGGGTTGACGGTGAAAGAAAAAAAAAAGAAATTTAGACCGAATCGAAGCATGAAAGCTGAATAGATCCGGGGAAGCATCGGGGGCGGCAACGGTAGCGGGTGTACAGGGGGCTGGGGGGTGTAGCTCCTGGACCGGAGACACGTCAAAGGGAGAAACTTGACGGCTCTAAGTGGCGTGCAAACAAGACGAAGACGATAACTGTATTTACGCAGCTTTATGCACCAGGTGTCCGGGAAAAAATGACTCTTAAACCAGCCCACCGTTTCTTTCGCGAATCACCCCCCACTTCCGCTCAGTTGGCGTTGGCCTAAACTCGTTTCTAGCGCCGTCGCGATGTATAAACGGTCGCGGCGAAAAGTGGGTTAAAGGCCGATGGGGGGAAGGGAGGGAGGGTGCAGTTTCACGGTGACTGCAACCCCTTTGGTTGAAAGGAGAGAAAGATATCGCGCGAGAGGGTCGAATCGAAATGAAAGGAAGAAAGACAAAGTATGAAGAGGAGGAAGAGGCACAAAGAGACAAAGATGAATCGTATTAACGCCTATCCTTTACCCTGTATATACGTATACGTGCACGCGCAGCTGCCACCCCCTGGCTACCACACCACCCGCGAAACACACGCAATTCTATGTATATAGAGCGTACATAAAGTGGCCGCCTATCGGTATAACGGTACGGTATGTACATACCTGTATACTCGAAGGAATCTGCGGCCACATGTACACGCGTATATACGTATTATACTCGGTACGTATGTGCGCGCGTGTGGCGCAGGTATTTGCACATTCCATAGGTACACAGACACGCGGGGCTGATATATTTAAATATAGAGAGGGACGGTGGTGTGTGTATGTGTGTAAGGGCGCCGCTTTACGTTTGTACGGAACGTCTGGACGCAGGCGCCGGTAGCCATGGCGACGATTCCTTCGGATTGGCCGCAGCTTCCACTTGAATCCCCTACGTCGACCCCCGCTGCCGGCCCCCAGCTCTGACGTACTATCCGCCACCATCGATAACCCCTCTGGCGAGTATCTTTCTCCCTCTGGCTCTCTATCTATTTCACTCTCTGGCCCACCCCCGCCTTCTGCAGCCCTGGCTTTCTATTTCTTTCCGCCGTTGCCTGGACCGGATTCTTCTTCCGTTTCGCCTCCTCTCGTATCTCTCCTGTTGGTCTTCACCTCCTTCCTACGTGAACTGGTTCAGAGGGATTCCGGGGTTGCGTTCGGTTCTTATGGTGATTTTGGTTTTCTGGTTTGTTGAAGCTGTTCATGGTGGAACGGGGAAAGGTGGTTGTTGCTGGATAGGAATCCTTTTTTGCCTTGAGTATTTCGGTCGATGTACAGTAATTGGCTTGTTTTATTTCGTGATCGATGTAGCACTACGAAAATGGAACTTCGCTGGGGCAGTATTTTATTCGCGCATACCTGACCGCGCGATAGTCGCCTAAACTTCGTTACGACTTTCGCGAGCGAACAATTGCAACACTTCGATCCGAGCACGATTACATTTTAATTACCGCGGGGGACGAGAAAAATCTTCGTCGATCAATCATTTTCGTTCGCCTTACGTCCAGGGACCGTGCAGCGAATTCTTGCGCAGCGGTACCGTGTTGCGCGATTAATTAACCCCTCCTGCATTATTAGCGTTATTAACGCGCGGCGTTCGCGACGGGTCGCACAGATAAGGCTAACCACTTCCGTGTGCGTGACGACCGCACGCACGCGGAAAGCTGACCAGGTGAAACGCTACCGGAACCAATTAGCATTCAGCTTAATGCGAAGAAGCGTGCGGCTTCTTCCCCGCTCGGCCCTTTCGATCCCCGTATCTGGCAACGATTCTGCGATACGAGCCAATAACTGTATCTCGATACACTTCACGCCACGCATTATCGCTTTATCCGCCCGGAAAATTGCACGATCTCCCCCCTGAATATCGTCGCGTACTCTCCGACGATCGTGACAAATCGTCGTACTTCAACGCCCACGAATTTCATCCGTCCCGGTACTGTTTTCTCCGCCGAAACCAAAGTCCGCCCCGCGTCGCAACTACCGCACGCGACAGCGGTCGGAGCGAACAGATGAATGAAAATTTCGATGTGTATCTCCGCGTGCCTCCGATGGCGACGTCGCTTCAACGCGCGAGCAGCTCGCCGTCCACTCGCGGCTATTAAGACAGTTTATTCCCCTCCAATTAACAGACCGCCGCGGGCTTGCGCTCGCAACGACGCGCGGCGAGAGCTGGTAACGCGATCGCGAGATTTTTCGCCGGGACATTGAAAACGAGATTACTCGTCGCGACTGCCGGGTATAATGATTACGCGTCCCGCGACCCCCGCACGGTTTTCGCGGCGGTGCGAACACGCATTCGACGGAAAGTGGCGCGCGGCCGTGCGCCGCGGCTAACGAATATCCTCGTCGCTCGTAATCACCGTGTGGAACGGGGTTTCCTAGCGTACGCGAGAAAAATGCGGTTAAATCGTCGGCCGCTCGTGACGGAAATAATGGTAAGCGCGCGAACACTAGCCCCGCGCTCGTTTAATTCGCGGCGAAACGAAAACACAACACCCTCCCGTTTCGCTCGTCATTGTTATTGAAAAAAAGTGCCCGGAACAAAACGGGCCGCGCGAGCACGGTGAATTTTGTTACGACCACTTCGGGTAGGTGTTTTGTACACGCGACCGGCGATTGTTGATCTCGGATATATTTGTTCGTGTCTGGATGCTCAATTTGCAGCTCTTGGTTATTGTTCGCATTCGACACCTTGGATTCTATAGAATCGGTCATAACGGGCGGTGAAATTGTTCGATAGAACGTTGGTAAACGAGCAAGAAACGAGCTCAACGCGTCTCGCGATGTTAATAATGTAATAGCGTTGCCGATGAGAAAATAGCCTGCTTGCGATTTTAATGGCATGGGCGAAACAGAGATGTTGGAGGAAAATGTATTGTTCGAGGGACATAGGATATTTCTCGCCGGTGCACAGCTGTGTAATTAAAATGAAGGTCCTGGTGTCTGTACTTTGAAGACAATTATTAAAGATCGGTGTACAATAATCGTTCAGACCCGTTGGAAATAATTTTCTTGTCCCTGAACCGTTTGTTGGGGAACCGATGAAAAGAACGTTACTGTTGCATTATAAAATCCCATCGATATTTTTCGTGAAAACGCGGAGACACTTCTCGGCCATCGTTTATAACGAGCTGCCCTCTTGCGTGCAGAGGGAAATTAAACGCTATCGAGGTTAATTAACGTGCTTTATTTCCGAGCTATATTCGCCACGAGATCTCGCGCGAACGATTTCGGTGTCTTAATTGTTCGCGTTGCCCTCGAACCTACCAAAATTTAACTACAGTCGCCGTTATATTCTCACGAATGCGTGCACGAGGCGGTGTGCCTCTCGTTCGCCCCGGTCCAACCCCTTCTGTTTCTTGACAAAGTGAGAGAGAAAAAGAAACGAGCAACCACGAGCATCGTCGAGGCGGTAAACGTTTTGATGGCGATAAACGATGCTCGTTAATGAACGCGTGCAGCCGATAAATTTAAGGGAGCACGGGAAAATTGGTTGAAAGCACGCGTGCCACCGAAAATTGTGCCCAGCAGGCAAAAGCGTTCCGGAGGGTGGATCAATTTTGTCATAGTGTTTGATGATGCTCGCGATTGTGCCCTTTATTTTAAAATCGCGTAAATTGCCGCACGAGAAGATATCTAATGATCAGCGTCACGAATTTGTTCGATTCCGCTTCGCGAAAGTAGATCACAGTTTTCAAATCGCGCCGTCCAATCGTACCCGGTGTATTTGCCACCACGGAACAGCCCTGTAATTTTACCTTCATTCTACGAATAAGGAAAAAAATCAAAGCCAGTGTCAGGCACCGGGTGAAATCAGAATAATTATCGTTGAAATATCATCGACTATCAAGCACGGCCAGTCAGGTGTAGCCCGTCGATCATTAACATGCACAGAAGACCAGTGACGTGTTGCAAACCTCTAGGATTACCGATCCGGGGAGTAATCCAATCCAAAAGGGGACGAGGAGACCCGTTGTCCATCAGAATTCGAAAAGAATCCGTCGGAGGATCAGCAGCCGGTCGAATCGGCAATCGTGTAACGCGAGCACGCTGTTCCGAGATTGGTGAACATTCGATACCGAAAACGAGAATGCTCGGAGATGGGCTGCGCCTCTATCTGCCTGCGCATAATGCCCGTCCCGAAAGAATCGTAAGCGTTTCGCAGGGGACGCACGAATATTCTGGAGGCGAAAATGTAGAAAGAAATAACAATAAAGCCGTGAAAGAAACGACAATGTCTGGGCTCGCGGATGCAACAGGAAAAAACAAACGTTACACGAAACGGGCTAGTATTGTTCATTCGAGGGACAGGAACAAAGGTGAAGGAAATGGCGGCGAGAAATGGGGCACGGGGATGCGACAGACTTCGATTAAAGATGTTGCATAGTACGAAAGGTAAAAGTACCTTCCTCGTCAGATATTGTAATCAATGAATTGATGAAACTCACAGGTGAAACTCACCAAGCAGATGAGGATTATTTTGCCGGAAACTTAATGCGTCCGTTCCCTTTACTTATACACGTTGCTGTTAAAAACGTGCAAACATAATAAGTGTCTAGGAGACACGTCTAGATATTTCCGGTGTCGTGTTTCCGAAATACTTTCTTTCCATTATTTAAGGAGCACCTCGAAATAAATTATACGGGGCCCAGAATTTCTTGCAAAAACGAAAATATTCGATAGCCGAGTCTGATTATTCGATTCGTCATCGGGTAAGGGGAAAGATAGCCGGTTAGATGCATATACAAGTAGGGAGGTGCGTGGGCGGGCGTACATGGATGGTCCGTGTGTAGTCGAATACGTCGGTAAATATGTGGGCCGTAACTAGGAAGCTGTGCACGCGAGAACCGTGTCCGGATAGTCGTCGAGTTTAAAAAAAAAAATGGAGAGAAAAGAACAAAAAGAAGCGGAAGGGAAAAAAGCAGAAAGAAAAAGGAGAAATGAGAAACACCGATGCAGAGCCGGCCATATATGGTGTGCTCGGTTTAAATGCGCACGCTCAATTATTTCCCAAGATATACGCAGGATGAACGAGAAGATAGAACGCGCCCAGCGTTATTACTTCCCGGGATTTCAATATCACTCACTGGTTGCTGTTTTTTTTTTCTGCTTTGTTTTTTTAGAAAATTTAGCCATATTTATATTTGTGTCGTATAACGTTCTTGTTCAGCGTTATTTCCTGATTATTTGTAACTGCGACAGCCGGAAACTATAAAAGCGAACGTTCGAAAGGAGAACCGTCTTCTGCGAGTAATTAGAAAACATAGTTGTCGAATCGCGCCAATTGCGGAAATACGATTATATCTTTTGAATTCGGTTTTATTAACATTTGATGATACCGTCGAACCATTCAACGTTCTCGTATTTATAGGTACAAAAGCGAGTTATCACACGGGCACAAATATGATAGGCGATGAACGGCGCAGCGGCCACAGGTGGACGTACGATTAATCCTTTCTGGGTAACTGGTTCCACGGTAAAACCAGAAATTTGTATCCCTTTCCCGGTATATATACACTTTTTTTTTTTTTCATTCTTCCCTTTATTTTTCGGTGCCAACGGTCGAATCGATATGCGAAGGCAAAATCACTAGCGTGCGGCGGCGGCGGCGGCGGCGGCGGCGGCGGCGGCGGCGGCGGCGGCGGCTGTGAGTCGCGCGTGTTGTTTTTACAAAATCCTCCGGAACGAGAAGCTTTTCGTTTCAGCACTCGAATCACGGTGGCGGGGGAAACAGTGCCCGCGTGTATACGTACCGGGGACATCGAAATCGAACGATAGAATCCAGGATGAACCGAATGCCGAAACGCGACGCACCGTTAATTATTTATTTTTCCGAATTTACACAGCGCGTGCACGCATTTTTCCCGAATTTATTAAAGGGTCCGGCGGCAGCTGTTTAATTGAAAAAGCCCCGTGCTCGGATTTACCGTTAAATAATTGTTGTGTTTTCCGACGCGCCGGTCGGGATGCCGGCGTAATTTCGCGGGCGCGAGAAAAATTGCAATCTCGCCCAATATTTGCGCGTGGCCCGCTTTTATCAGCGATAATTCCATCGTTTCGACGTTTAACCCCGGCAAATATGAATTCCCCCGTTCGCCGTCCCTTATCATTGGCATCCTCGTCGTTGCGAAATTCTCACCGCGAGCGTTAACAGGGGAGAATGCGTGACGCGCGACAGACGAGGCTAATAGCAAGAACAATTATGCACTTCGAACGGAGAAAAAGAGTGAGAGATAGGAGGAGGCTAGCTGGAACTGGAACGGGAGTGTGTAAGGGTCGATTCGAAACGCTAGAGTTTGAATAAGGAATCCCAATGCACCTGCAAATAACCATCGAGAGATAAATACCCAGAAGCATATGGGGGCGAAAGTTACACGGACGCCTAGTAGTAACTATTAGTCTAACAAACAAGGGGGAGGACGAAGAGGAACGTAGACAGAGACGCGGAAAGGAAGGAGTGCACGGTGCAAAGGGTAAAAAGGGACAAGTGAGTTTTAAGTAGATACAGACGCCAAGCTTTCACTGTCAGCCGTTTCAATTCCCAACAATTCATGTATCGTGAGAAATGATCTTAAACACCCTGCGAGGGTATCATTCAGTGACCGAAATGTTCGTTCGAAAAATCTCTATCTTCGTTCCACATAAAGAACAATAATCGTAAAGCCTGACCCAAACTTGCCCGTCTCTCTCTGAGTCTCTCTGCACGAGCTATACAATATTTTTATCCCCGTTGCAATTCGGTCACGCGTATTTCACTGGCCTGACAAAAACTTCTTAACAAAGACATTAACACCACTATCGTTACAAAGCCAATTGATAACCGCCCCCCCCCCCTCCCCTTCTAGAATACCTGCACACCTCCCTGGAACGTACGTTACCCAGACACGCGTGATCCCTTCAAGTAACGATAACGTTCGCCGGTCGTGTATCTCGAACCCGGTCGTTCGCCACGGAAAACGGTCTTCTCACCCCCCCGCCCGCCGATTTCTCTCCCTCTCCGCCCGCGTATATCTTTCTCCGTTCCACCCTGAGCACGGCTACCCCCGCGACGAGGACGGTCTCGCAGCTCGGTAGGAACCCTCTCCTCTGCAACCCTCGTGGCATGGCCCTGGTCGAACGAGGGAGAGAACCCTTCCTCCCTACCCCAAGAGCGCCTACGCCTCCCGCGTTGCCCCGGCAACCCTAGCTTGGGGTTGGCCTCCGCCTCCTCCGTGCTACTCGGCTCCATTCACGGCAACCCCTTCTCCCTTGTCCGCTGTCGTTTCTGCAGAGAAGCTTCTCCTCGTGTGCCACCACGCGACGACAGAGACAGAGAAAACCTCCTCCGCCCTCCCCCCGTCGCGATTCCTCGCTTCGCTACCCTCCTCGTCCACCCTGCACGGTTCCAACCCCCCCAACCTACCCTCTCGCGTCTCATTCTTCGCCCTTCTACTAGCCTCGTTCCGAGCGGGCACGTCGGGTAAGCAACGGGAGAAGAAGACACGACGGCGACACGACTTGATCGCGATCGTGTGTGCAGCAGAGGGTAATATGCATATAGCATGAGGCGCAGGGTTATACGGAGTTGGCTCTTCTGGAAGCCAACCGGATTAACGTATCTCGAATAATTCATGGATACCAACCGTACGTGGATTTTCCACTGGCCAATTCGAGCTTCGTAATCTTGCACGTCCATCTACGGCAAGGGGACGGTCTCGGCGAGATCCAATGGCGGACGCGGTGGCGAGTTTTCTTGGCTCGGCTTAACGTTATCGTACCTGCACGCGCTGTATTGAGAAAATATTATCGATCGAGCGTCGCTGCTGCGGCGGCGACGGCGGCGGCAGCAGCGGCGGCGGCGGCGGCGGCGGCGGCCGTAGGACGCGGGGGTGAACGTGAGAATTTCAGCGTGGTCGATCCGCTTTGCCTCCGTGGGACGACGATGCGCAGTTCGGGGACGTGGGCGAACGCCGGAAGCGGACGCGCAGGTAATCGGAATGGAAAGTCGGAGAGGCAAATTGGATTTGCTCGCCGGCGCATCGGATGCGTGAAGAGGTGTCTGCGTAGGGGGGTGGAATGTTTTTAAGGGACCCCCGATGTACCGGTGCGGTAGATGTTGCACGTTTTCGACGTGTATACATTGAAGCATAGATCCGTCGGGGCTTTTGGTGAAACACGCATACCCCGAGAACGGCTTGAAATTTAATCCGCGAATCGCGAGAAGATAAAACGCCATTTGATTTCGACGGTGGAAATCGAAGAATACCGAAATTGGCCTGGCTGGTTTAGTAGAATGAATTATGGAAGATGGTTTTTCATTTATTTATCGTGCCGATATATCGTCCATTTTTTAACCTTTTCGCATCAGGGTAGCAAAGGAGTGACTCGTGCGTCAAAAGATGCCAATACAGATAATGAAATTAGATGAAAACTGAAGAATGGGGCGCCATGCGTGTATGAAGATTCCAACACCTGCGCGTACGGCGCTGCAGCGGGTGGTGGTGGGGGGGGAGGGCGAATTGAATTTTCGCGTGCGTGAGAACTGCAGGGGAAAAAAGACGGCGGGGATGAAGAGAGAAAAAAAGGAGAGAAGGGCGCGCGTTTCTCTCCGCGTCAGTCTGTAGCCCGAAAAGCGACAACCCTCTTAACATCGCCAAGCAGTCTCTTACGATGTTACGCCGACGGAGAAGGGTGGAACACGGTTGCTTCTCCGCCGCTTTTTCTATCTGAAATAGGGTGAATCGAATTGACGCCACGTAAGAGGCTGAACGACGCTCGGATTCGATCTTCCGGATGGAGGAGTTACGAGCTCTTGCGACTTCCTTCGACGAAAGGGAAACACCGCCGCGAAGGGGGTTAAATCGGTGGTAAACTTCTATTCCGTCGACGATCTTCAAGAGAGAACGAGATCTTTATGCCCGAGAGAAGACCGTCCCGATTTCCCTTTAACATCTTTAACCGGAATGTTGTTCCTTCGATGAATGGGCTACCTACAAATTGATAACGCCGGAACACTCTGTACCTTAGTTTTTCATCGAAACAAATTATTGCGGCGGCCCGAATGGAATAGCCCGGAAATAAATAGACCCGAGTGTTTAAATCGAAGCATCGTTACTTCGCGGCGTATTGAACGACTGTGCAGGTGTATTTGAAAATTGCGATTCTAAAATCGGCCCACAATCCTCCATTATTCTTTCGCGGGGTATCGCCACGCGTTCCGCATCGTTTTCCCTCCTGCCAATGTAACTCGTTATCTGCATCGAAAGACCGTGTCATTAATTTCATTCTGTCGATAGACACGTCGGTCACAATGGCGGTCGAGGAAAAAGGGCATCGGGGATACGCGATTATCGTCTTTAAAACACGGTTTCGCTCGGGTCAACGGCGGTACATGGAAAAGCTCTCTGCATCGGGCCTATAACCGCACGGATTGACGGCGTTCCGGGACAGATAACCCAATTAAAAGTTACGTGGCCGCATGCATCGAGGTTTCTGTGCAAAGAAAATGTTCCGAGATACAACGGCGCGGTTACAGTTCGATACACTTTCCCCGGCTTAAAATCGTTGCGCGAGAAACGGGTACGGCCAGTTTCCTTCTCGGGGTGTGGACACTCGTGCTCCACGGGGGCACCGCGATATATTTCTGTTTGTTTTTTTTTATTCTCTTGCTGGACTTTTTGCACTCGGAGGTGAAACCGGCGATTTCACGCTCACGTCACCCTACTACTTTACGACAGTGGAAAGAAATCGCGAGATATAAATATGAAATATAATTACAGGTTCTTTATGCGCGTTTCAATTTATTGGACTCTAAACGGTAATTGTAGGATAAGCGTATGAAACTTTGAAAAGCATTGATTGCTGCTTTTCTATAAGTCTAATATCATTTTAATAGTAATTATTCTAATATGCAATATTCTTCTTTTTTATATATATATATATATATATATTCTTAGTTGATTTATTTCCTTCATTTTTGGTTCGTTAAGCCTTAAACTCGTAAGATTTTAAGAAGGATGCTGAATTGCGGCAGCGGTATATAATGCCAGCTGTTAATGATTCAATCTCCCAGCGTTCAATCGAACGAATCAAAAGCGTCGAACAATTTCCGTGGGAGAGCCGGGCCGACTGATGCCGTACCACGCACGGTCCGGATCTACTGTATCGAACAAAGCGTTTTTCAGCCGCTGCCTGAGCTTTAAGTACCATCCACACGCCACTTCTTCGATTCGAAGCCGTTAAGAGCTCAATTTTACGAGAATCATTACTATCTCCGCTCTCTTTATTCGCTATTTGTACAGTGATTGGTGGGAAAGTTGAATAATTTAATGCGTCCCTTTATAATACAAGAACGCGTGGAACAATTGGAAATTAATTAGGAATATCCCATGACTCGTTGAACATTTCTATCGAAGCTACTAAATTATCGTGCATTTTCGAGCACCGTATAACATTGCATCTTGTGCATACATATATGCGCACGGTTATTCGTCCCCAAATCCGGGCAACCCGCCTAAGTAACTTCAAACTCACGAAGCACTGGAACGTCTCACGCATTGCTCCAACTCGCGCAGAAGTTTCCCCGAGCCCCCGTAACATCAATATATTGTGCAAATCGCTTACAATTAATAAATCAATCGTTTCCTGCTACCCGCGACACGAGTATACCCAGAAAATTATTTCATCCCGTTATCAAGGTTCTCCGAAATTCCCAGTCACCCCTGGACTCGGTCCTAAAAGTAACTCGGCAAAACAAATAAAAATTAACCGCGCTTCGTCGTACGATTTCGATCGTCGCGAAATTCATTGAATCGAATCCACCAAATTAACGCCCCGTCCCCGTTCAAATCTCGTGTTCGAATCCACGCACGTCCCAGAATCTCGGCGCACCTTTTCCCCACCCCCGAACAGTCCTAAATTCAGCGGCGAATCGTTCCCCGGAATCTCGAGTTTCCGTGGCGCGGCCGCGTCAGGTGGCGTGTGGACAGGCCTTTAGATCGGATCGCGGCGGCATGCGAGGCTCGAATTCCGGACGTGGAGGAGACAACGCGTACCGGAAAGTAATCACGCATATACCAGCGGGCCAGGCTACAGAGAGGAGGCCGATCGATTAGCCTGTATCCGCGATACGTGCACCGCCGCCGCGTACCGCAACTACGTGACAAATATTATCGCGATCGACCGACCAGCTGCGTTTGATGTGGACGCGTTTATGAAATGCCGACACGCCGATAATCATGCGCGACCAGCGCCCAAGGCTAAATCCGATTTGCGATATTAAGCCGCTGGCGTACCCCCGCCGCCGCCGCCCCCCGGGTAACAAGGAGACAGAGAAAGAGGGCGGAAAGAGAGCGGAGCAGGAGGGAGGCGAGGAGAGAATGGAAGCGCGACACCGAGTTTTTCGGCCCTCGACTAATTAGCCAGCTCGACAATCGCACGACACGTGGTCGAGATCGTTGATAACCGATGCCTCTCGTCGAGTGGCCGGGGAAATCTGCTTCGGGGGTTTGCGTCGGAGAGGGTGCAGGGAAATAGGAGATACGTACCGCGCGACGGTATTAAAAATTTTGTTCGATACGATGCGACGGGAGTCGGAGATATCAAAATTCGGCAGGGGTAATAGCTTATTGAATATCGTGCCGATTGCTGGCATCGTTCGCGCGATGAATTAATTAATCCAGCGTTAATTATAAAGAGAACGTAGAAGGAGACTGATTCATCATTTCATTCGCGTTTTATAAATACAGTTGAACCGAAATTTACTTTTAGCAAGTTCGCCTAGAACCGAACATTGAGGAATACACGTCAAGAACGCGAGTCCCTAGTCGGTCCGGGGCGCTGATCTTTCGCTCCAGTTGCGAAAAAAAGCCTTGCGAGAGCCTGTCTCTCTCTCTCTCTGCCGTGCAAATTGGAGCACCGATAAACGCGGCTCGCTCGATCACCCCCTTTCCAAGGGGGATGTCTATTTCGGTAACTACGTTCCGCGGCATAGAGACGGCAGCACTCACCCCCTACGTTGTACACCCTGTGCGATCGTCGAGAGGGTTTATACAAGCTCAACTGTACACTTTGCTCGATGGTGGATAACGTTTATTAGTATGCCGCAATTTATGATCTTCACTTAGGTTTTTTTTCAAAGAAATATGATAACCTTTAGCAACCAGATTGTTGGCTGTAGTTCATAGTTGGCTGCGTGAAATTAAATTTGACCCGACGTGAAACGTATTACTAAAATGGTATTTCGTCGCTCTAGTGTATCGATAATTTCCATAGCAGCCGTGTACCAATTTTTTTTCACTCCAAATGGAAAGCGCTTGAAACACGGTGCCGTTAAGCAGGCCACTACGGCCAATTCCGCGTTCGCGTGTGCGATGCATCCATCGTTCTTCGTTGCGGCGTAAAAAGTCGAATTCGTTCGGCGACCTCTTGGTCCACTGGCAAGCAGATGCACACAATTCTTAATTCTGAATACAATATACAACGCCGATGTTGCATTAAAACATTGCCGAGAGAGAAAAGCCGCTAAATTGTAGCCGAGTGCCCCATTATCTATGAATATCAGCAAACATCAAGCCCGCTCCTCAAATGCAGCACTCCAGGAACCAATCTCTAAAATAGGTCATCGATCACCGTCTCTCCTCTCACCGAGCCTGCCCTCGCCAACTTCCAAAAGGCCATCCTCCCCAACAATCAGTCCCAAAACACCCTCCAACAATTAAACTCGACACCCTCTCTCTCGTAGACGGTGCTCTCTTCAGCCATCGCAACCCCGTACCTATATAACATCCGCCACTATAGATACCCCTGTCCCCGTTCCTCTTTCCGCCTCCCTCCTCCGCCCTCCTTCGCCACCCCTCGATCCACCCGTTGACAGCGGTGTCTCCGTCCCTCCAACTCCGTTCCCGTGGCGCGCGCTCGCCCGTGTTCTCGTTCTCTCGCTCCATCCGCCCCCGCTCCCGCCCCCCCCGTGGCATGCCAACCAACGAGCCAGGGCCGCTTTCGCTTTGTGCGCGCCGGGGCGGCGGTACATCAAAGCCTTCTAGTTCCCGCTCCGGCCTTTGACGGCTGCGTCGCGACCGCTCGCTCAGTCATCGCTCGGTAGGCGAAGCCGGCACGCCGTGGATGAGCGGACGCGCGCGCGCGAACGCTCGCCGAATCCGTGGGATTCGAAAGGTTCAGGAGATTTCGCCGCGTGCGGAGACGTTTCCGGCTAGAAAGGATGTCGCCCCGTGGCAGCAAGTGCACGCGACTCAATGCTGCCAGGACGTCGACGAAGGCGCGACGGGTGCAGCCGAACGGTCAGCAAGGTCATCAGCATCGGGGGCAGAGCGAGGAGGTGGAAACGGGCGAGGCAGCGAGGAACGTGGACGGCGTGAAAACGACGGCGAGCAACGGGGAATCGGTCAGCAGAAACGGCAGCAACGCGACGACAAGAACCAGTAAGTCTGCGGTGGCAGCGTGCGAGGGTCGATCGGTGTGGCGCATGCGCCAGCCCCTGGAGACTGGCCTCGAGCCCCGTGAAAACGGCACCCTGGTGCAACGATGGCCGACCATCAGGCAGCGCCGCCGCATCGCTTCGAAGAAGGATCGTCCGGATGATGCCAATCACGGAGACGGTACGGTATCATCGTCCACGTCGTTATCCTCGCCGACCTTGTCCTCCTCGACGGACGCGTCCTCCGGGCGATCTAGCACGCCGCCGTCGATCACATCGTCGCCCGCACATTCCACTTCGTCCGCGGCCACCAGTGCGATCTGCCAGGGGAAGAAGGATGGACAGATTAAGGAGGAAAAGGGGGGCGGCTCGAAGAGGTACACCAGTGATCAGGACAGTGACAGGGACGTGGTGGCGGAATCGTCCAATAATACTAATAACTCGACGTCCATTGGAGTTCCTGCTTCGTCGACGATCTCGTCACCCTCGCCGTTCTCCTCGTCCGTCTCCACGACCTCCGACAAGATCACCGAGCAGTCAAGCCGGGTCAACTTAAGGGACTCCCCGGGAGCCTCTCATTCGTCGATCACCGAGAGCCTGAGGAACGCCCTGGAGAGTTACGATCGCAGCAGAATCTACCTCGCACATGTGTCCTTCCTGGATTGGCGGGACCTGCCTGGACGGCGACGTCGCGCCAGCGTCGCCACAGCTGGCGATTCCGAGAGGGTGTGGGTGGTGGGGGCGGCGGATCACGAGGGTCACCACAGGACGCGACTGCTGGTGACCGGTCGCCATTGGCGGCCACGTTGCCTGAGACGGGTCAACATGTTGAACCAGCCTGTGATTTACGCCGGCGGGGGCAGGGGCTCCCTAACGGTGGACTTATTTCTATGGTGGTTCCATCGGGAATTCGCCGTGACCGCAATGGCGATGCATCCGGATGGCGCTGTACTCGTCGCGGAGAGCGCGGATTACCTGCCAGCGGAGGCTGACTGCGTCGCTGCTGACGGGTTGGTCAGACTGTTCGTGGTACCTAAGGACTATCTAGAAATGAGGATCGTCGTCAGAGAACTGCGGGTAAGATTAGCAACGGGGGTGCTGACCAGGGCCTGCTACGGCGTTTACCGAAGGATCTCGAACGGGAATCCAGAAATCGATCCCCTGAACGCCTACCTCAAAAAGTTCACATTGAAAGAGGCCTTCGCCGATCTCCACAGGGCCTGGCTGAGCGTGAGATCGGAGACGTTCGCCAGGAGTTGGGTCCTACCCCGTGAACGGGACAACGGGAAAACGGGCTGCTCGAACAATGCGCTCGGTCCCAGTTTGTCCTCCCGATCGAGCATCGCGCCGGCCGATCAAGAGAACGACAGGATGCTGTTGATCGAGCTGCAGAATGTTGCAAGAGAAGTGGGTCTGGAGGTCAGCGACGACGAGCTGAGCAAGTGGATCCTCGACGAGGAGGGCGATCATTCCTGCGCCAGGAAGAAGGACCTCGAGGAGGATCGTTGTCGCGTGAAGATCGAGGCGGAAGAGAAGTGGGCCGATTATGAGGGCGGGACGCAACAAGGAACGGACGATGATGAGGAGGAGTATGTA
This sequence comes from Nomada fucata, assembly GCA_948146005.1. Classification (NCBI taxonomy): domain Eukaryota; kingdom Metazoa; phylum Arthropoda; class Insecta; order Hymenoptera; family Apidae; genus Nomada; species Nomada fucata. The sequence continues at coordinate 5,536,416 of OX411282.1, forward strand.
GAGGGAGAGGAAGAGGAACCCACCGCGGAAGAGACTGTCGGTCTGCTGTCGAGGGTGCTGACTTGGATGGAAAGGGAGCCCCTCGATCCAGGACTATTACTCGCCGTCAGATCGATGCGCGATACTGCCGCACTCATGGTAAGCACCGACTGATAAGAGACAACCACTCGGGATATCGATCGTCGACGAGCAGGGAGAGGAGAGCGACCTTGCGAGCCAGATTGAACTAATTCTCTTCCATCGACGGCGATGTTAGGAAGGACGGAGGAGGAAAGAAGAACGAAGAGGAGAAGGGACAGTAGAAGGGACGCGACGAGTCGCGCGAGAGGACGCTTGAAAAGGGCCACTTGAATTCGGCGATACGTCGTCGAGCCGGCGAATGGAAAAGCCGAACGAGAGCGAACCCTCGAACGTTCGAGGAGCGCGCGCGCAAGAAGCCGTCTTTGCAAATTAATGCTCGAGCTCGTCGTCCTCCTCGATAAGCGCGCTCCCCTGTTCGAGAGTTTATTGAATTTGTATATTATATTTCCTTCTTGAAAGAGAGGAGAAACGGGACTTTTAAGGTCGTCGTTCTTCCCGTGTTCTCGTACTTGGACGCGGCGGGACCGTTCCCGGGACAAAGTGCAGATTGGAGGAGACGAAAGGATGCTAATATGCCTATTTATGTTAAATAGGGAGGAACGGAAATGGTACTCGACTGGGCCGATCAAAGAATCGGATACCACCTTTGTTCGACGGCCGGGGGCAGCTTGTTGACGGTAGAACGTTTGGGGTTGGGGAAGGCTGTTTGATTAAGGATAACTATAAACTTGGCACTTGATAAATCGGGCTATTGTTCTCCGCGGCAGGCCCGCTGTATTATGGCACTCCGCTATTGGATTTTGTTAGTTGAATAATTTATGAGCTATTTTTAATCCGGGCTCCTCGAGCGGAAAATATTATTTCTTTGAACGCGCGAGCAATACAAACGGAACGAATGATTCGATGCCCCGAAGCGTCTCGAAGTTCGATCAACGATAGAAACTCGAACCACGATCATCGATCAAATACTTCCCGTATGAAAAGAAATCAATTCGAATTAATCCACGCAAACACCTGCCGACGCTTCCGGGGTATCATTTAATTAATTGATAACCCAGGGCGACTACTAATTACCTGGCTGCATTAACGAAGCATTAATCAACAGGCTATTAATTAATTACTCGATAACGATAATGCAACATTCACACGCAGGGCTATACACAGCGTCGCTTCGCGAAACGAGGACTATTATACGTACATATACGTGTCTCCGTTCCAACGTGGCGTTTTATGTTAACCCCGTTCTTCTCTGTGATTTATAGGCGAGCAAGATGGGCCTCACGGGGACGCACCCTAGTGGATTGCCCTTCTTCTGTCCGAATGGGGACCACCTGACACAACCACCGCCTGCTCATATGGGAATTCCACCGTACGGGACTCTGGATGCTGGCAAAGCAGCCGCAGCGGCAGGTGAGTACTGAATATCAGGCTGAAGCAAACGCAGTTACACATTTTACGACACTGACCGTGTCACTTTTATGAAGCAATACGTTCGATAATTAAAATGCAGCAGCGTTGCGATTGAAAAATATTGGACTTATTAAAATAGAATTTGTTGCGGGAACGAAGAAGACGCGTAGATTTAAAAATTCGAAAAATAATTCGAGTCAAAAATTCCAGATGCTTAAACGTAGAGCCTTACTCTACTCAAGCCGTAGCGCGGCCGCGGCTGGCCGCGGCTGTCCTATTCTACTTAAGAGCGTTGCCTTTGCACCGGCCTCAACTTTCCACGAGATACACCCGGCGGTTGTTAAACGATAAATAATAAACAGTTCTGCCATCAAGTAGCAGTCGAATAATACGCAATTCGTCCACCAGTTTCACGAAACGAAACAACAAAATGAATCGTCCCGACGAAGCTGAAGCGCATCGAAACGAAACGCCATTTCACGTTCCCCAAAAAAGAATCCTCCGTAGAATCGTCTCTCGAGTGTCCGCTTCGGAAGCAGTCTGCGCAGTGTCCCCAGCTCTCGAGGCAAATTAAAACGTCATTGTTGGCAGCCGTGCAAACATTGATATTCCTGCGGGGTCCTAATTGAAGGAATATTTCTTATCGAGTCAAGGGTCTGCCGTCGATGCCGTGGCTCGAACTACGGGGGGGGGGGGGGTGAAGATGCAGGGAGAAAGGCCGGGCGTCCCAAGAGGGAAGGACAGAGGGAGGATAACAAAGAGGAAACGATAAAGGCGAACAGAGACAGAACGGAAATGGCGGTGGTGGGATAAGAGAGAGAAGAGAGGCTCGCGAACTGGCGTCAAGTAGGAGAATAAGAGGAGGACTCACCATTAGGCTAATCAGCCAGGCATGCAGCCTCCCTCTGGCGCCGGGTCAAGGGGGTTTCAACCCGCCTCTCTATTTCTACAGCTTCTCTCCTTTCCACCCTCGTTGCACCCGCCCCCGGGACCGCCTCTCCCACCTCCGGGGAACCCCTCGCTATCAGTTCGTCAGCCAGCGTGGATTAACAGTCGATGACCGACGTACTTTCCCTGTGTGCCAGTGATTTGCAACCGGCTGTTCAATATACACGCTCGATATCTTCCGTTTTACGTACGCTCGTATAGGCTGTTTCGATTCTGTAGAACGGTTCCGACGGTGACACGAATTTTTCGAGATGCTTCGCTTGCCACTCGAAAGGGAGAATTTTTTGCTTTTTTTTTTTTATTTAGGAGTGCACTGGACGAGGTCGAGTGGGAGAATTGGTTTCGAAGTACCGCGTGGTTTCGCATTAATTGGTTGAAACGCTCCTGATTAACCCCTTCGCGTCGATGCGTTTTTCTTCTTTAACAACCGTGGACGCCGCCGCGCCGCGCACTTCTTAATATTACAATCTCTCGCAGTAAACCCTTCCTCCTTGAGCTTCGCTTATCCATGTACAATAAAGGAACGAACTCTCCCGGGTCTTCGTATTAATGAGACGTTTCAACGAGTTACCACGTTCAGCAACAAAAGGATTAGCATTCCGGGGTTAAGGAAAATCATCCCCGTCTGTCCAACTCCAATTACTTTCGCCGTGCACACCCCCCTCTCCGCGGCCCCTTCTAAGGAAATAAAATCGCGGAAAGAGGAGGATTCTAATTCGGTTCGTCGTTCGGCGTCTGTCGAAGGGCTCCGGGTATCGTTTCGCGCGGAAGCAAGAGAACGAGGAAGAGCGAAACAGAGAAGAGAGAGCCGGACTGGAGACTCCGGACGTGTTTGCGCGCGCGCTATCTTTCTCTCCTCTCCTTCTGCCTCGGGCCATTCTCCCTCGCCACCCTCCGACTGCACGCCCACGTCCCCTAGGTCCCTGGAATATGTAGATGGGGTTGATAGCGTTTATGCACGACTACGAGTTCGTACGGCGGCTCGGGTTCTTTGTCTTGCAAACGAGCGAGCATTTTGTCCCTCCTCCCCTTCTTTCGCTCGCTCTTCTGTCCTCCGCCACCTCCCACCTTCCCTCCGGGCTCGAGTACACCCTCGCTCCTTTCCCTCCAGCTCGAACAGAGAACGATAGAGAATCTTCCTGGTCTCTGTTCCACCCGCAGGGTTCTCTTGCGCTGTTCAACCGCCACCCACTCGCTCACCCGTTCTCTCGTGCTACGTAGCACCCAACCGAGAGCACCACCGCCACCTCTCTCGTTCGAACCTCCCCTGCTGCCTCCGCTTCATCCCCCGCAACCCTTTCTCTCCCTTCGTCCTCGCTTCTATCCTGCTTCTCTGGCTCGTTTCTACCTGTGTTACCATTGTCAGTCTTCCTCTGACGCCGACGTTGCGTTTGTGCGTGTAACTGTGCGTCTCACGTGTTTCGAGAGTTTCCAACGTACGGAACCCCGTGGCGTCTACGAAGCGACCCCTCTGTACGCACGTAGTACGTATCGCGGTCGTTCTCGCTTCCAGGAATATATTTCTAATTAGCTCCACTTTTCGATCTCCGCCGCGTGTTTATTGCAGTATTCCGTGGCGGCGAGGGGTTGGGTTCTGCGGGACAGGGCGCGATAGAGGGTCGAGAGGGATCCCGGGGCTACACCATTGATCCGCTTAATTTTTCTCTCCACGCGCCACCCCCGCCCTCCAACGATCGCTCCTATCTTCCGCCGTGATTGTCGACCGCTCCTTCCTCGCTGATTGTCCTGTTTTTCCTCTTCTTTTCGGGCGCGATTTAAGCTAGAAGCTGCGGCGCTTTTCGTGTAAGCGTTTTTAATTATTCGGTTTCGAGAATCGCGCGTTTAAAAGATGCTTTCAATTGGTTCGACGCGTAGTAACTTAACTGGCTTTGTACATCGTTTGCCAAGCTAAACGAAAGTTGAGACGCTACGATTGTTATTGTCATAAGATGCTGATAAACTGACAACGACAATTTTCCGTCACTACCAATGTTAGCGGTCTCGATGTTCATTAATTCTGTGTTCAATTAATGTTTCGTTTAGTAGCATATTGACCCTTGTCCCGGCTTCCCGGTAACGTGCGCCAGATATTTCTGGCCCCTGAAAATCTTCCACCCCCTCCCCCACAACGACGTCGCTCCCCCCTCGACCGTAACCCTGTCGTATCGCAATCGCACGCAATTTTACTGAGAGTAAATCAAACCAGTCGATTAGTGGACATAATAGGACGTCAAACAAGGAAGGGAAAGTATCATAGCCACCCCTGTGAACACCGGGGAGCGCGCGTGCGCGCGTGAAACCACTCGGCCTCTTTCGCCGGCGGCTGCGATTCTTCGAGCATCATAATCCTTCACGAGTAGGTTCTCCAGTTCTTCTCGCCGCTTCGAGCGGTCACTTTGACATCTTTGTCGGGCTTTTCTCGCGTATGTCGCGGCCTCGCGCCACCGTAAATACACTTTTCCTCTCGTTCGAGTGTTAAAATACCACTTGAACGTATCCTCCTTCCGAGCGGATCTCGAGTGCCCGCTCGAGTACTCGCAGTAGCCTGAAACGTAATCTCCGTTCGCGATGGTTGTCCTTTTAGGAGTCGCAGCCGAGGGGGACATGGCCGGCTAAGCCCGCCGGAGATTGTACAGGTCGATCGATGCCGGGGCAGAAAGTTGGGACAATTGAATTACAGATTATTCCTTCGCGGTACGTTCGGTGTGATTGCAGAACCACTTGCCCCCGAACGTCTTTACGTTGCCTTGCAATTCGCCCATTAATTCTGAACTTCTAATTTTATTCTAAACTGCACCGCAATTAACGATGAACGTCGCACAATTATTATTACGATTATTATTGCCAAAATGATCGCGCCGTATCCGGACCTCTATCCGACCCGTGGCATTCGTTATAATTAAGGAGTTCTCCGCGTTGTCGAACAACCCTCAATATCCACGTAGCGTCCCTTTGTCGATTTCACCCTCAGAATCACGTTTCCTCTCCCCGCGGAGAACGCGCACCGCCTCCCGTCCCATCCGCCGGTAACCGCGTACGGGTAAATGTTAACGATAGTCTCTAATAGACCGAAGTAGACGAACCGGTAGCGAACGAAGGCATGGCATTCCCTCTGCTCTCGTCAGAGAAAAGAGAGGAGAAGGGAAGAAAGAAGAAAAAGGGAACGTAAAATCGGCGAAAACCATCGAAGTCGTCGACCGAGAAGGGAGAGGGCAAGGAACAGAAGCATGTAGAGGCGGTGGGACACGGGACGTGGGGCGAAAAGACAGAGAATATCGCGGTATACGGAACACCGAGAGCTCGAGTTGTTCGAGAATAAAAGAGTAATTTTCCGGGTGGTGAGACCCCGATAATGGGGTTGCAGACTGCCGAGTCGACTGGAAAGTGATTAAGCACACATGACGGAGCCCGCGGACTCGCCAGGATATTACGAGCCACCCCTTTCAGCCCACCTCCGCCATCCTGCCCTTCATCGACTACCCACAACCCCCCCTCCTGCTGCTACCCTTATATCATCCGGCTTCTTCTGCTACGCTCCGCGTCGCGGTCCGTACTTCTAATTCTCGTGCCTTACCTTATTCGTGAACGGTATCGAACCGATAACGACCGTCCCCTACGTTTCTACGATCCGACTGCAACCACCGCCCGACAGGACAACCCCCGCTGGTGCTCGTCGAAGCGACCGGTCCCGGTATCGACTCGTCTTCCGTTTTCTGAGCTCGGCTCTTCCTGATCCGGGGTAGGGTGGAAACCCTTTGTCGGCAACGTAAATGAATCGTATTATTAGGGCGCGTTCGGGACGCCTCGAAGATATCTCAGTTGAGATTCATCGGACCCCGAGTGAGTTCTGTTTAATTCCATCGAACGTCCGATCGTAGAAGTGAATTATTCCGCGGCGGTCAGACATGTAGTACAGAAAACGTATACCGACACACAAACCATACAAGAATCCAATAATGACTCGAACTAAGCCAGCGTTGAAATGAAATTTCCGTAAATAAGAATTCCAAGATCCCCGTGGAACCTAGCAATACAATTATCGACTCGTTCCAAATGTTACCCAAACTGCAAACATCGATGCTATCCCGTACTTCTCGCCCGATTCCCATCGACGTGAACGAAAACCTTTCGAAACCACCCCTTACCTTCAAACAATAATCCCGCGGACCCTAATCCCTCGCCACCGGCGCGCTACCATCCCCAACGGCAATCGGGGCAAGTTTCCAATCGCCGCTCGTCGCACGTCCGACTCTGCGAACGAGCGAAACCCCCGCCGTTCAGTAACCGAGAGCCTCAGGACCGATCTCTTTACGGTCCAGCGGTAGACGGTCGTTATCCAGCCGCCTCCTAGGGTCCTGGAGTGGCCCTATCGTGGAAAGCCACGCGTTGACCGATTTCGCGCAGAGGCGACGAGCGGGTAGTAACGGGGTGCAAGCCTTCGGGACATATTCCGCTCGCGAAACGGAAAGAGAAACACAGGAACGGGTCGTCGACGGGGACGGAAGGTGAAAAGAGGAGTCCACCCGTAGCCGGTCCGTACGAACGACACGGGGAAAGAGAGAAAACGACCAAGGGGTTCGAGAGAGGGCGGAAAGGGAAGTATTGGCCTCGTCAAGCGGTTTCAGGCTTGCCGATATTCCGGCCGCTTCTCGTCGACCCTTATGAAGCCAATTACACTTCGCCTCGCCGAAAGCACCCCACTTATAGCCGGCAGTCGACGTTTCTGGGGCTCCTCGGGGTACGCGACCGGTTCTGCGGCACGTACACCGATTACGTATTAGATACCGCCACTGTGAAAGCGCACCCCTTTCTCGTACCTCGCCTGTGCGACTGCCTCGTGCCCCTCGTGTAACGACGAGCATCGCCGACAGCGCGGACAGAGGGGGTTTCTGGCAATTATTGATAGGATGGATCGGCGTTTGGGGTGTTCGTTACTGATTTTTTCTTTGTTCGTTGTTGGTCGGAGACGTGTTCTCCGTTTTTTTTTTTGTTCTTTTCTTGGTTGGCTGTAGACATTCGCGGCGAAGCATGGATTCTTTCAGGCTTGGTAATTAGACGCGCGTAGCCGAAAAGTTTCGCAATCATCTCGGGGGTTGAAGGCAGGTGGTACAGACGCGAACGACCGTTGAACCGAAGTAAATCAATATTACCACGAGAACATCGAATGATCTGTAATCTATATTGTACGGTTCGTTGTTGTAACGGGAAATCGAGAGTTTATACGGGAAGTCGACGGGACGGGCAAATTGTTAACAAACATCCTTTCTCCAAGGGGACGGACGCGCTGGGGTACGCGTCCAGTGATCAATCGCGACGGTTCACCGGGTTACCCGGTTTGTGTTTGTAGTGCAAACCGGCACGATATTAAATACATAGTCCGCCTTTCCTCCGATAGAGCTGCCTTTCTTTGATCTCGCCAGTAATAATGTTTATTCTGCATCCGCTAATGCACGGCTGGGGACACCGCGCCGACGGCGGCACTGCGTCGCGGTACACGAACCAGCCCCACGGAATAGTATACCAAATGGGGCAAATTGCATCGGCGACAGCTCACATGAAGATCGTTGATAATTTTATTGATACAACGTTCAACAACAGCTTGAAAAATATTGCGATGGGGGTAAAGATTTGTTGGAATCTTCTTTTGCTTGTAAACCACTCACGTCATAATTATATGCTATTATTTATTTGCATTGTACTGCCGTAGAGTAAACTCTATTATCAATTTCCAATTGGAATGCAAAATTGCGGAACGCCTGCATTATTTTTCTCGCAGCGCGTAAGTAGAAGACGCGGCGATAATATCGGACATAATTGGACGAAGCTGAGACGTGTCGATGCTTTGTTAACGTGTATTTCAAAATATCCTTGTTATTTGAAAGTGTGCCCGCTGCTTCTCGGTGCAATATAGAATGTGATTTCACGAAAATGCAACATTGTCGTTCTTGTTTCAGGTTTGACGAGAGCACCGATGTATCCCTTTTCCACGGGACAATATCCGTACCCCATGCTTAGCCCGGAAATGACGCAAGTCGCCGCTTCCTGGTAAGTCATAACACGCGTTTGCCAAAGGAAAATGTCGTCGGCAAAGCTTCGAATAAAAGGATCCCGACGCTATCCCCGATACAATATTCCTGGCATAATGCAATTTCAATTTCAGAGAGCAACGAGACAAAAAATTAACCCCCCCCCCCCAGTTCAAAGCCGCCAATTTGCATGCTAAAACCTGGCGTGTGCTTTAAAAATTATTATTTATCAATTTCGTGTTACGAGAAGCTTCTATAGCTTTCAATAGCCATATATATATATATATATATATACACAAATGCACTTCAACCCCCTACGAAAAATCCGGTAATTCCCATGTTTCATGAAAAGTGGACCGATTTACATGAGAAACGTCCGATTTTCCTCGCTCAAGCAGTCGTTAATTCCGCCGTTCGCGTACCATCGATTCAACTCTCGAACCGCGACACTCGACCACGGTAAACGCGATTTTTATTTAGCCAACCACCCCTTATGTCTCTTTTCATTCCCTTTTTACGTTCTTGCCCCCTTGCCGCCATTCAACCGATGGAAAACCGACCGTGGAATAACGCAAAGTCCAAGCCAAATGGGGCAATCAATTTCTCGATTCAGCTCTCGTTTTTCCGGCCGTATCACGGCTCCGTTTCCCCGGTCATCCTCTCAGTTCCGGTCTATTAGATCGACTACGTCCAACGTCGGTCACCATCGTCGCCGGGTCGGGCTATATAACTCGAGCTGACCGCACGAGCCAACCCTCCTCTTCTGAACTTAGAAGCCTCAGCTCCCTCCTTGTTATTTGCTTTCTGCTCGAACCACTCCCAATTGAGATTTTCCACGGGTGATTAGAGCCGTTCTTCTCAATTAGGAGAGCCGAGCCGCGATTTTCCTTGGCGAGACTGGTTAACGTCGTGCGAAAAGGACGACGGTAGCGCGTATCGAGGGGATCCTTTCTGAGGATTATTATTTTTTTTTTTTCGTTTAAGGGGAGATGAAATCGAAGTGAGAAAAGACATGTATATTTATTTTAAAGTTAAAAATTGACGTTCATTAATTTGAGCCGACAATTGAAATGTTTAAATCGTTAATTAATATTTCTTCTTTTTATGTTTATTTTTGTTTTAGGTTTAGAGAGAATGTCCAGCGTTCGGTAGGATTTTTAAGGTGTTTATAGTTTTTGTGAATTATTGTTTCAATTTGTAATATTATAGGAAAATTTTGAATAGTAGAGTTTCACGTTGCTTAATAAAGAAACGCCTTTGAATCTGTAAGGGCTGTTAATGACGGACATTATTGTCTGCAAAGACAATTGTTTCCAAGCTGATGCTTCCCTTTGATAAACAATGGGTATCATTTCAGGCACACACCGAGCATGTACCCCATTTCACCGGCAAGCACTGGTTTCCGGAGTCCGTATCCCACGAGTTTGCCAATCACCAGTTCTAGTTTACCAAGGTTAGTAAATAATCGAAACAGCGATTTACCTGTTATTGAAATGTCGTCGTCAAAACGCTTCCACCTGCGCAATTCCTTTTATTTCGCAAACGCGTCAAGAAATCTCCATACCGTAATTAATATCGAACACCGTGATCATCATTTTTCATTTGTGCTTCTCAATTTCTCATTTCTCCTTTATATTTCACCACGTTTCCCGTTCAACGGGATATTCCAAATAATTATCAGAGATACTCCCATCCGCTATTCTCCCGGAATGCTTGAGAAAAATTGAACCGCTTGTACTGAAACAATTTACCTTGCAATTTTTCCAGTGATCTCTATCGGTTTTCGCCGACGGGTCTGATGCCTCCGCACCCTGGACTGAGTCCGCACGCACACGCGTTGGCGTCCCACGCATTGGTGTCCTCTGCGCCGAAGACGGATCATTCCTCCCTGGATCACAATCACAGGTCTGTTTTCCACGTTCCAGCGACACCTGCACAATGCCCGCAGAATCGAACCACCCAGTTCCGTTCGACAACCCGGTCCACCACTTTTCCCAATCCTCTGCAAAGCTGTGGCGAAAACCTAAACCATAAATACCGATATCGCGCTGTTCACCGGCGTTACCTTCCATTGATCGAAAAGATATCGCACCCCCAATCGAATAATTCAATCGCGCAACAATAATCGATCGAGCGACACAGTTGAAGCTCTCGCAGCTAGGGGAAAAATCGAATTACCGTCGAGCTGTTCAACGTGTCGGCGAATTTATTACCATAAAAACGAGTTCGCGACAACGTCGCACCGGTTACCGTACCTGCGGCGTGTCAAAGCCAGACAGAGAACGCCCCCGTGACACGCTTTCCGCAGGCTCGATATCCACCCCGTCGCAATGAGTATCCCCGAAAGATGCTTTACCCTCGACAGCACCCTGCAGGCGTCGACAAACGTCGCGTCCAGGGTGAACATCGTCCAGAAACCGAGTGCAGTCGATAATTTGCCACGACCTCCCGAGAGACGGACGCAACGAAGTCGCATATCGAAACGAAACACGAGGAAGAATTCTACTCTCGTTCCCCCGTCTACCCTACCTCCAAACGGAACCTTCGTTCAAGGAGTACCGCAGAATTGGTAAAACATTTACGTACCGGTGGCGAAGGGCCGCCACCAAGGCGACGCGCATTCAAGGTAAAATCGTCGACGAAAATTCGGTACAATCGGGAGGAAATACGTGTCCTTCCACCGATAAAGGAAAAAGGGGCCGTCCGTTGATAAAGAAGCGCGGCGTGCGGCTCCTGCGTCAAGGGTTGACGGCTAGTTTCGTCGACGACCATAGGGGGTAGCACGTCGCGGGGTGTTCAACCCCTCGTGCAGTCGTTCCCCCTTCGCCGGCGAGGCATGTATAACACTTATTGAATGACTCTCTTCGCACAGCGTCTGCGCCTGCCGGCGCCGCCGACGCCGCCGACGCCGTCGGTTATGTATTGATCATTACCCTCTTAAACAGATTTCTAATTTGCATTAGTACCCGGCCGATCGCCTGGCCCGAGCACCGTATACAAAGCCGCATGGTCGCTGCATTCGGGTCACACGCGTGCACAAGTCCACGCACGACAACACACGACGTGCGGAGGATCAGCTGTCTGGACGTGGCTCGTTCTCGAAGAGGGGAGGGTCGCGTGTCGTCCAGCGTCCCGACGCCGACGGGCCATCGCGAGCCTCGTGAACGGGCTTCGCGTGTGCTCCTCACTATTTTGACCTTCGATTCGTCCACGTGCCTCGACCTTCGGGACAACCGCGATCAAAATCTGATAACAAGATCCGATAGATCGTCGAGGAATTAACTCCATAGGAAGATCCAGAGAAAGAGAGAGAGAGAGAGAGTAACACGTGCTTTGGAACTCAAAGTGGATGATTGTATAATATACATATACATATACATATACATATATATATATATGTATATATATATATACGTTGGAAAATCGATCGGGTTCCAACTGACTCACGTGGCCAGTTAAAATCTGTTCCATAGTACGTTTCGGAGTTCGTTTTTTTTTTTCTTCTTCTATCGAGCACGAGGATACTACAGCAGCTGATCAGAGAGAGCACAGAGGATAAAGGAATATAGGCGCCGTGGAGTGTGACGAACCCAGGCAGAGCTCCGATGGTAGCGCCACGCAGCCCGCCAAAAAAAGGCGTCACGCAGGGAAAGCGGAGAGAATGCAATCTTCACCCCCCACGCGCGAATTATACATTGGCGGATGGTAGGGTGTCGTTGCTGCGGAGCCATGAATCGCGATGATGGCCCCACGGTGCACCCTTTCCCCACCCCGCCGCCCCTTCCGCACTCGCGGATAATCAATCGTCGTAACACCGCTCGGTGATTCCACCGACGCCAGGAACGGCGCGTTTTCGCTGGACGCGGGATACACACGCACGCAACGGTGGCCAGAGGAGGACACGACGTAGGACCGACCGCGACGCGACAGAATCCGGTGGAGAAATTCGTCGCGCGATATTAAGGAGCGAAGTCGACTGCGCCGGGGGTAAGGTCCTACATTGTTGCGAAGAGAACGGGAGGAATCAAAGAAACGCGTATAGGAGGCTCCCGTCTCTATGCTCGTCTTTCTTTTTCCAACGACGGGGGTGGCGGAACGAGGCTGACACGAAGAGGAAGGAGACACCGACAGCGGACTCGTGTAGAAAGATGCCGCCCTTCCAGACGTTTTACCGACCCGCGTGAACGTTGAGCGTCGATTCGCCGTACGATATGGAGCCATTAGGATCGACGACGATTCGCCACGAGCTGCCGGACGGGACGTGGACCGAACAGTGTATCCGTGGCTTCCTGGCCGACACCGGTGTCGTCCTCGCGGCGTACGCGAGAAACCGGACGGCGAGTTTCGTTTAGACACTGCGGCCGCGTACGTGTGCGTGCTGTTTACAACAGGGGCTATTCTTCGGCGCGTGTGTGTGTCACGACGATGGGACACGGGGATTTAATTATTAACAGTGGCGATTATCTGGACGTGCCGCCGCAGACGGACAACGGGGACACCGACGAGTCGGGTCGCGAAATGACGAGACGTTGTTCCTTCGTTCACCATGACGTTCACCGCGTGAACGTTCACGTGCACGGCCGACCAAACGGCTCCGGTGCGTCGCTGTACAAAGACAGACCCACGTTAATCGTATAAAGGGTGCTTACGCCGGGTATAAAAGTTCGATGGATCAGTTTCGAGCGTTCCGGTGGGTATAAACGGGGACCCACGAGTGCGATGGAGCCCGAGTGTCTGGAGCCATTGAACCTGGTGATAAAGAAGGACGACGGCACAGAGAGCGGGTCGACCACGGTGACGATCGACGAGGGCAGCAGCGAGGAGGCATCGAGCAACAAGATCATCGACGAGGAGAAGAGCAACAGCGTGTCGTGCAAGCACGAGGACACGATGACGATACTCCAAGACGCGATGAAGTCAGGCGAGGCTGGCTTACCCACCGCCGATCACAAGATCCTCACCGCACTCTACATGAGCAGCCTGATGCAGATGTCGAACATGAACTTGCCTAGGAGCGTGACACCGCCGCCGTACGGTGCCCAGCACAATTTTATGCAACTGCTGGCCATGGTGGAGGCGCGACACCGGATGTGGCAACAGATGAACTGGCCGCTGCCGCAGAATTTCCCGAGGAATCCGTTGGCCCTGCCAGCGCAACCGTACTTCGATGGGCCAACGCCGAATCTCGCGGAGCAATTGTGCAATTCACCGAACACCACGCCATCCTATCCTTTGTCCTGCGCGAAACCCGAACAACAATCCCTGAGCCACGACGCGAAGCAGCCTTACTTCAAACGGTAACCGGAGCGACGCTGGGAAAATTGTAGAGCCTAGATTGTTCGCGGGGAATCGGAATGGAAATTGGACGCGTTAACATTAACATTAACACAGGAGAGGTGTGCTGGGTCTGATGGATCATTCGATTGGTTTCTGTTCACAGGTCATCGATAGAGCAGAAGAACTCCACGTCGTTACCGTCGGACAACGCGAAATCTCAGGACACAGGGCAACAGAACAATCAAGGTAACGGTTCGGAGTTGACTTGAGCTTCGGTGATCTATATGTTAGTCGATTTACACCGTAGGCATTGTATTTCGTATTGTATTTCGTATAATCGTCGATTGATGTTTGACAGATAAAAAGAAACCCCATATAAAAAAGCCTCTGAACGCGTTCATGCTGTACATGAAGGAGATGAGGGCGACGGTCGTGGCGGAGTGTACCTTGAAGGAGAGCGCCCAGATCAACCAAATATTGGGAAGACGAGTGAGTAGATTCGTGGAATCTGTATACTTGATGTATCATCGACGTCAGTATGTTTATTGGAGTACTGTTACATCAGGGCTTTCTTTTTCTAAGATCTGTTAAGAAGTTTTCCGTCTGCTTTTTGCTACTTTATATATAAATATGATATGATATGTATGTCTTTTGTCGACAAATCGCTGTTCTGTGTACGAGTCGTATTACCATCTGACGTGCTATTTAACAGTGTGACAAAATGTTTCAGGAAGATATTGTATGACTGAAGTTCTTGAATTATTCTATGTCCTCATGGATCGATGAGCTTGACGAAAGGTTTTCGCAACAGTGTGCCAGGTTCCTAAAACATTTTTCTGCGTTGTTGATAGCGTAGAAGTATTACAGATAACGTGACGAGCCCTGATGTAAGAGCAAAAGACTCGTGCCAAAGTCAAGATTTTCCTCCTGGCTCCGCCATTCTTTCGCACCAGATACACTTGCATTATCGGTGAATTGCAGTGATAGACCGAGGAAGCTCAATCGTAGATGTAAATTCAATACGGTCCGTTCGAAAAGCAAAATGTTGACTTGGCTGGGCACGAGGCCCGGGGACGGCACCGTAAAATCGGATGTCTCCGAGCATTTGCGATCAAGAACGTAAAAAAAGAAAAGTTGCATGCGTTTTGTTAACTCTTTCGTTGATCCGCGAAGATTTGATAGAAACATCGAGGCACTAACCGTATCTGCTAGCATCACGGTACGATTAGATAGAATAGACTAGAATAGAGAGAGAGAAAGAGAGGGAGAAAAAGAGCATCGTAGGTGGGATCTAAGGAGGTGTCTCTGAGAATGTTAAAGAGGGTTGTTTTCTGGGTTGGTTCGAGCCAGAAGGGGTTGGGATGGTAACAGGAAAAAAAATCATGCTACCTGTGAGCGAGAGTAAACGTGTCGCTAAAGAGTAACAATGATTCTTAAAAAAAAAAAAAAAAAAAATGAAAGTGTACGTTGATGCGACGATAAATTTCCTTGGGAAAAAAAAACTAAATGTAGACACGTGAGAAAAAAAAGGGATACGAAAGTAAAGGGACACACGGTGCACGGATAGATACTGTGAGACTGTGAATCTGTGAATCTGAATTTTGGGGGTATGACACGCAGTGGCACTCGCTAAGCCGGGAGGAGCAGGCGCGGTATTATGAGGCGGCCAGGCAGGAGCGCCATCTCCATCAGCAACGTTACCCCGGCTGGAGTGCCAGGGATAACTACGGATACGGCAGCAAGAAGAAGAAGAGGAAGAAAGAACGGTCCACAGATCCCACCGGAGGTACCACTTTCCAGTGCTAGAACAGCAGGCCCTTAATAATTCATTACAATAATAATAATCATAATAATAATGATAATATAATGATGATAATAATCCCAACAATAATAATAATGACGATAATAATAAGTCACATAGACTACCTATGCTGGTTGATATTGAAACGATCAAAGTCTCTGTACGTTTCATTCTGTTCAACGAAACATATGTTGCAATTCTTATTTATTTTTTTTTTTCAATTTTGTTTTACTTTGTTGTTTCTGATCTATCGTTCTTGTTTTAAATGTCCATTTTGTATTTGTTGTTTATGTTTCTTTTTTTAAATTTTCTTTTTTTTTTTGTATCATTATTTTATTTATTTATCTGTTTCATTTTGGTCTGACAATTTTTCACTCTTCGAACTCGTGCGGACTTGTTTTCTCATGTGTTCAATTATAAATAACGGAGCAGCTCTGCCGTGAAACACCGTGCCACGCACACGCGTACACACGTTTAACACGCGTGCACGCAAGTACGTACACGTGTTTCCCGCTTTGTTTTCGACTCGATTATGTATTTATTGGATTATATTGGATTGTCTGTTGGGGGCGGATATTCTTTGCGGTGATGACATGCGACCGATTATTTTCCATTGCCGGCGACGCAAGAGGCGAGTGGGAATGAACGGGCTCCCGCGGCATGCGGCGAACAATTAACGCAGATTCTTTTTTTTTGTGTATTTGGCCAAACTCCCTAAAGCGGTATCCGTTCACGGAGAGACGAAAGAGAAAAAGAATGTGAAAAGAGAAACGAAAGAAATGTACTTTTAACGGACGAACATAAGAACGACGATGAGAAATTCGGATGAGAGCGAAGATGTACGATGTTGAGAACGTTCGTTACAGGATGTCTGGTAGAGATCGCCACGTTTCCCGATAGTTTCCTCCTCTCTCGATCGTTTCCATCGCCGCGCTCACTCTTCTCTGGCGCATCGAAACGAATCAGGAGCGGGATAGAATACGAGAACGTATATGCATGCAAGTTTTGGTCCAGCGAATCGTTGCAGATCTGTGTTATCCCGGCGTTATTTTCACCTGCGACTCAGCTTGCGAATTACTTTAAGTACTGTACTTTATATGCAATGTAACATGTATATTATCAAAGTATATTCTTTCAGTACGCATAGATCGGTCGACAGATCCGTCGTTCCGCTGGATCACGTTTCTCACCACCGTGATCGGTAACAATTGATCCTCTATCAGACACCCGGTATCGCAAATGTTCCTCACGATAAATGTAACGATACAACGGGGTAGCGTTACATGCGAGGGGGAGGGGAGAATCTAGGCTGTTCTTCTAGCACTTTAAACGGAAAGTAGGGACCCCAGTGTTACTGAATATATCCTCGAACAATAGCGACGTCACGTCGTACCACTGTATACTGTTATGTTATCAAAGCGCATACGAACGAGAATTTTTTTTTATGATTTAACCGAACGTAATCGCAGAACGTTTTTAAGAATGCAGAACGTAGGACGCATTATAAAAAAAAAAAAGAGGCAAAAAGAAAAAAAGACAAAGATATAATAAGATAGCAAACGAAAGATGCAATTAGGGTGGCGGCAGTAGCATTAGTGAATCTCTTCTTTTGTTTTTTTTTTTCTTCCTGATTAAAAATAATTGTTTAGCCCACGGTTCATGCACAATTACAAATAGTGTTTGGTTCTCTCTCGGTAGTGGCACGCGCTAGGGCGAGAGGAACAGGCCAAGTATTATGAGTTGGCGCGACGGGAGAGACAGTTGCACATGCAGCTGTACCCTGACTGGTCTTCCCGCGCAAATACCAACCGAACTAAGAAGAGGAAGCGCAAACAAGACACAAACAGTGATCCTGGAGGTACCCACATGCCTCACTCCACACATTCTTACAAGCTCCCCCCGCCCCACGTACAGCAACAACAAGAACAACAACTATCACTACCACTACTACTTACTACTTACTACCGCTACTACTTACTTACTACTTACTACTATTACTCCTACAACTGCAACAACAGCTACAGAAATTTATTGAAATTATCCAAACCCTTTTTTCAACAGCCCCCCCCCCCACCCCCTCATTATTACATTATACTATTATATAATTATTATATACATTCTTATTGCTACACTACATTATGTTGCATGTTTTCCCCCCGTCTTGGGGTTTTGGGTCGATATATATATACATGTATATATATATATTTTTTATATATATACGATTATTATTACTGTTATATACATCTACACGCCTATATACGTCCATATATTCATATATATATATATATATCTGTGTGTATATATATATGTAATTTATATTACTGTATATTATGGTCTTTCGTAATTTTTAGTTTTTTCTTTCTCGGATGAACGAACAAAAAAAAATATCGATACAAAAAAATAGATGGAAGAGAGAAAAGATGCAAAAAGAAAGAGAATAAGAGAATGTTCGAGAATAGTTCTACAAAAAAAAAAAAAAAAAAAAAAGTAATGGATAATAAAAGAGATGTATGATCACACTCGCGTGAGCATACGCGTGCGCACGTGCGTGCCTCCATGGTGTTCGACAAGATTTCCATTATATATTGCTGTTTAATATATAACGGGGACCGGAAGTAAATGGGACACGAGCGCATTCAGTACCACACGTACACGCACATGACACAGCATTATTAATTATTAATTACGTATACAACTTTGGGGACGCTGGCCATCTTGCATTTTTACAGGGACCTATACTCCGCAATCAGACAATCCTAAGCGTTTTTAATTTTCACTTAGTCTTCTCTGTGTTCACCTGTCTATCTCTTTTCATTCTTCTTCTTGTTTCTCCGCCTCTTCTTCTCTCTGTCCACGTCTCTCTACACTCTTTGCTGCTCTCCTATATTCCCCTTTCTGTATACCCTTCTCCGTTTTCTTTCTTCTTTTCTCTTTTCTCTTCGATACGCTACTTTCAGTTCACAGCCTCCACTGTCTATTCTTTTTGGCTCACCATATCACCTTTGATCGTTTCAACATTGCCTGTCAAACCTGACGATTGTTTTTTTTTTATTTTTACCAATTTTTGATGATTGTATCTTTTTTTTTTCTTTTTTTTTTTGCTATTGTAATCGTAAATTAATCAACCCCGCCCCCTTTTTACGTTCGTTTCTTTCTGTGATCACCTCTAATCAATCACTCAGTTATTCTCGACCCTCACATGCGAGTTGTTTCGTTCGCGCGACGCTCGAGCGTACTTTGTATATTTTTTTTTTCTTTTTTTTTTCTTTCTTTGTTACATTCATCTTTACTATTTGATTGTCTAGAGCTTGCGTTTTAATACAGATCACGACATTAATTGAGTAGATATGATCTTTGATCGTGTTTTTTACGCCGTTTCAACGTGTTTACGCTGCATGCCGTTTTTTACTCAGCTTGACAGAATATATATATATATATCTCCTTTTTGCTATCGGTTCGCAGGGCTCTTCTCAGAGAACGGAACTCTTGATTGGCAAAAACGTAATTCGATTTACCCTTTTTTTTTCTTTTTCGTGACAATATGTAGACCGTTTGAAAAATAACGACGTCTTCCGAGAAGACCCTGCTCAACTGATATATTATCCGATTTCTGGACCGTTCGAGCTTGACGTTAATCCATCAAAATCAGAGAACAGAGTAAACTCTTTTTCATTTTAATTCGATCGAGATCCCGGAGAATCATGAGGAATCAAGCCCGTTCGGTCACGATCGTTCTGTCACACGCATGACTAGTTGACAAACGTTGAATTCGTTTCACAATCTCGGCGTTGCCGCGGAACACGCGTGTCCGGTTAACGCGATCGTCAGTAACGGGTCGTTTTACACTTTCCAAGAAAAAAAAAAAGGAAAAGTATCGTCAACAATCCAAATCGGTGATCGTTTCAACTCTCCGCATATATGTAAAACTTTCGTTCCTATAACGAGCATTCACTTTAATTCATACAATCGATAACCACGGCTCGAACGTCACTGTCAATTACTGTCATTCGTCTGGCAAAATGAAAGAAATTCGATGATATATGTACATGATGTTTGAACAACAACAACAACAACAACAAAAAAAGAAAGAAAAGAAAAAGAAATATACGCCTTCCCCCTGTTTACAGCCAAAGAAGAAGCTGTGCAGCGCGCTAATCGGTGCACGTTTCACATTTTCTAGGTACTAACATGAAGAAGTGTCGCGCCAGGTACGGATTAGACCAGCAAAGCCAGTGGTGCAAGCCATGCAGGTACGTGTGCATCGTGTAGAAGGGTTTGAAGTCGTTGCTTCTTGAGAGGAGAATTATATACCGTCTTGTCGACAAGCTGCGCACGCTGTTCCGGTCGCGTGTACATACGTATTCGATCTTGAGAAGTGTTGAGAAGAAACTAGAAGTCTCACGTCAATTCATGTAGTGAACACTAGATGAAGTTACGTTTTTTCTATGTGGTGAATGATGGTGAACGATACGAAACGCGAACTGCTGCGAACGAGTACCTTGCCGAGAAAAGAGCGAAAGAAAAAAGAAGAAAAATTTTAATTCTCTAGAACGTTTCAATTATCTCGGATATCGTTCGGTGTAGAAAGCGTGCAGCGGTTTTATTTCACGGAACGAAACCGTGAGACGTTTGCGAGGTGGCTAATCGAAGGGAAAAAATTGCACACGCGAATTCGAAAGGGTACTCGGACGCGCGGTTCGTTGCAACCGGATAAAAATGTATAATACAACTGTTCACCGGTGATAAATCGAGCCATCACGTTCTGAGTAAAATAATTGCAACCCGGGCACGAAAATAGTTATTTCTCGATTATCACCACTTCTTATTGTTATCGTCTTCTACTCCGTTCCGTCATCCACATGTTATCGTGGAACTTGTAAGAAAAAAAGAGCCCGAACAGAGAATCGGGAACTCGGGGCGTGGTTCGAACGAACGTGAAATCGCATAATCGAGACGAACGAAAGACGTTTAGAGTCCCCGCGGTGAACACGGCGACACACCGTCGATCTTCCCAACAACCGGAAACGGAGCAAGTGAAAAACGAAACGTCAGAAAATGTGTCTTCCAAAACGCGTGAGAGAAAGGGAAAGGGGAGCAAGGATATAAGGATATATTATTTTTGTCGTAATCGTAAGATTTAGAATCGGAAAAAGAAATATGGATCCTTCTCGCACGCTGTTTGAATCGATCCAACGATCACATCGTCCACTTGTACTTTGCTTGTAAATATCTTTACTAGAAACCACACTGTAGTTTAATGCGGCATCACGAGCCACACGTTTTAGCGCCACTATATAACATTCCGTTCTCGCTGTACGTAATCGCACAGCGCGCCCAAACGCCCCAACTCCCGGCTGGGTTTGTGAATCTCATGGACCTCATTAAAGGGGCGATGGCGAATCCCAACCACGATGAAATAAAGAAAAAATATATATACACATATTTCTAACGATAACGTTCGGTCATAGAAAGACACACCTGCGGGCAAGAGCGCATGAATTGGTTTGAACTTGTCACTTGAACAATGTCCATTCACCTCGTTTAAAACGACTCCCCTGTTGCTGCTCGTCTCCACTACATTCAGTTACAATGCCAAGTCTTGAAATATATATATATAAAAAAAAAAAAGAATCCACAACTACGTACTCTCGGTATGCCTTCGAATACAGTAGGCGATCTACGCAACGTATCATAAGCAATAACCAACTTGGGAGACATATTTTCTGATCAGGCAGAACAGAATCGCCGTCGCGTTCGAGTCGAATGGCCCTACTCGCACGGACACCAAGATATTCGACGTCGTTCGCCTGTCTTCGAGGCGCCAGGCAACTAAACAGAAATCTCTGCCATCCGAGCGATAATCTACGCAACGCTTCCTGGTACCGCGATAACAACGATCGACGGTCCCAATATCGATCCACGCGTACCCGCGAGCAACCAGGAAATCGCGTGTGCGTATCGCGGGGTCGAAGAAAGGGTCGAAACGGGGAGGGCGAAGAGAAAAAAAAAAATAGAAAGAATCGCGAGTCGAACCGCTCGCTTGTCCCACGCGTCGCGAAACTCGTGTCGATGCGTGTGGGTGACGACGATACGGTGCGTGTGTGTGCGTGTGCGTGTGTGTGTGCGTGTGGGATTAAGGTGGGATTAAAGTGATAACGTCGATGCGACGAGCGCCCCTTTAATGGCTGGTGGTTGGTTTTGGCAGCCCAGTGGAGCATGGAGCGGGGATGGGCATCCACGCGAGCATAATCCATCACGGTGTGGGAAGTAGTGCGGGGGCAGGGGTCGGGGCTGGAGGTGGTGGAGGGGCGGTAGGGGCAGCAACTGCACCACCGAACACCAACACTGCCTCCAATGCCTCCTCGCCTCAGCAAGAACCCACTTATGTTAATCTCTAGTCAAGCCTATCGCCTCCCTTCTACTGCAACACTTCTTCTTAAACAGTGGTCAGTCCCGACTTAAACCTACGGGCGTAGCTGGCCCTCGCTATGCTCAGCCAACTCTGCCCGTTGCCCGGGTCTGGTTCAATAGTATATGATACGTTGATATAGAACAGAGATGAAATAGATTGACGGCGATAATAATAATAATAATAATGATGATGATGATGATAATGATGCTGATGATGACGATGATGACGATGGCGATGGTGGGGGTAACGATATATAAACGGGAAGGGTGTGTATATCATTGTGAGGAGATTTCGATTTTGATTGCCGATCATTTTTATTTCTCTTTTATACGTACGCCGCGTTTCGCCGGATTGCATTTGCGAAGAAACGGGTAATCGTGTTTGCATTTAAGGGGGAAAAAGACACGAGCGGGCTGGCATAGTGAGAGGCGCAACGACACCCTAATGCTCGCATTGTTTCTCATTGTTGTGGCTCTTTGCAGCTTATTATTGTTACATTTGATTTACCCTCGTTTAGTTGGACTTTACTCAGTGTTGCCCTTAGCATGGCTGGTCTGTAATACATATAATACATTTATATATGTATATATGTACAACGTCTGCGTTTATATATGTATATATATATATATTAATGTATACGTTTTGTTGCGTACGTCTACTACTACGTGTAACCAAGATTTCTCTGTGTTACAAAAAAAAAAACAAACTTTTGGTTGTTCTTTTTTCTTTCTCTTGTTATGTTGTTCGGTTCTGAACGTTTGGCTATAGAGAAGTATATATAATATACGTAATGACAATTTTACATATATATATTACGATATCTATGATTTTTTTTTTTTTTTTGATGGCATGGCAGTTCGTGTATACGGTAATTGTTACAACGATTAATGTGTTGGACCTTTCTTTTTCTATTTTTTATTTTTACTTGTTAGTACGTGAACATGGTTCCGTTTTCTTATACACTTTTTTCGTTTTTGTTTTTTTTTTGTTCTCTATTGGCGTTTTCTGTTTCTCTCTGTTTTTTAGTTTTCTCTATTTGTTTCTTGTAATGTCGTAAAATAATATTTGTTGCATTATAAACGTCGTGCTGGCGCGCGCGCGTACGGTGACACGACTCGAGGCTCTGTGCGACGACTCGTTCACCGAGAACGAGCCGCCCGACGATCAGATCTTCGCAAGCTCGAGCTTCGAGGATGTTCGCTGTTGCGCTTTTCCCGTTTTTCGAGATCGTTTCGACGACGCGGTGCTGCCGTGATCGTGATTTGTTGCGCTTCGTAGAACGCCGGACGATGTCCGGTACGCGTTTCGAATCTCGATTCGTGCTTCTGCAACCAGCTGCTGACATTTCGCACCCGGAATGGAAAAGGGGAACCGCCACCACGCTTAAGTCTACCACGACGATGCGTAACCCTTTTGCGTGACGAGGAGATGTAGTAGAACGCGAAACGAATTGAAGACGAGCCATTTCCCTTTTGTACACCACATGGTCATTTACGCCTGACAAGAGCACGCGATCTTAAAATCGTAGACTCTTTTTTTAGAGCACTCAGCGTTCTTCGTATTGTTCGTTCCAAATTAATTGGCCGCTGAAGGCCACTTGCTTCACCGGTCAACGATGTCACCAGTGGCAACCCCATCCCTCGCGTGCTCACTCTGCATTCTTCAACATATTTTCCTTTTGCATTGTCTTTGAAACAATGGACGCAAACGTAGAAGAGGCGAGCAGCGGTCGAAGTAATGTTTTAAATACGGGTTAACGGGTCGTGCACCGCGGCACGATTCACCGTAAGGATTTTCCAGTCGCGAACAATTGTAGATCGCACGGGATCGATAGGGGTCCGATCAGCAGCTGGTGAAAAGTACGAATCGATAACAGCTCGAGGTACGCATAAGTGCAATCTAACGCTTTGTATCCAGACGTGCTTGTGAACAACTTTTTACATCCTTCCCGAACAGCCGTAATATTGTTCACGCATATGAACACACAAGCGAAAGATAAGTAATTAACACAAACTGGCCAAGAGATGAATAATGAGAGCCAATGGCAGAGCGATTAATGTCTCGACTGCGATGCAGTTTTTGCACACGAGGTCGGTCGGGCTCACTTTTCGGGAACTTTGCAGTAGCAAACATAATGATACAATATATGTCCTTCTCGTTTCCGTATTGTTGTTCGCGGGCATCTGATTCCACGAGCGAGCAAAATTCACGCGCTGTAAACTCTAGATACAAATCAATCGCCTATCGCCTCTCTTATTTCTTTCTGTTGGTTAAGACCCTTTCGTTCCCTTTGATTTTCTTCGATGTGAAACGGATGCGATGAGAAAAAGCATAGAACCGGAAAAAAGAGAATAGAAGATTTTCAGTCGAGAAAGAGAGAAAGAGAGCTGACACAAGTGTTCCAAGTTCCACGTAACATCGATTTCACTTTTCTACGCAAAACTCGACGGGACTTCCCGTACGATTTCTGTGACAACGCGACAAATACGCGCAGGGCGACTGTGCTCGGGACACGTAGTTCTCTCACCTGCGTATCATAAACCGGCGTCCACCTTCCAAGCAGAAACCCCTACCGCCCTACCCCCTTGTGCCCATTTGCCGTTTCAATTCTTTTTTTTTTTCTTTTTTTTTCCGTTGAGACTTTCGTTTTTCACGTACACGTTTATTACACCACAGTTATCTGCTTGTTACGTCTGAACTTTTTGAGCATGGCATTTGCAGCGAGTGATCCGTGTCGAATAATAAAATACCAAAGCTGCCCGCGCAGAGATCTCATCGGCACGAAATTCCTTTCGCGGTTCGGTTGCTGGGCATACGTGTTTGCAGGCGCCGCAGTTGCATCCTCGTTCGAATGAATTTTTCGTATCCCCGATGTTCCGTTCGAAGAAAGCGACTCCGAGCAAATAAATACAATTTTCGAGATATCTGCGCGACTGGCACTGCTACGACCACGAGTGGACCGCATGTTCTTTTTTTTTTTTCTTTTTTTTTATCTTTCTAGTTGTACAATAATTCTGGATGTAACCTTTACGCAGGAGGGCTCGAGCTTCGCTCCCCGAGCGAACGTCGAACCCAACACGCATGAGCGATCGAACAGAGCGTCGCTCGCGAGTTAAAGCTCGAGGCCTGTTGATTATTATACGTAACCACACCGCAACCCGATCTACGGGCCGCGAAGAACGCCTGACTAATCTTCAACCGCTTGTTCGCAGACGTAAGAAGAAATGTATCAGATACATGGGGGAGGGAGGAGACGGCGACGGTGAAGCGGACGGCGAAGGTGAGGACGATCAATCAGAGGACAACCTCGGCAGCGTTGGGGAGGCAGGCACTCCCGAAGACGACGAGTCCCTGAGCAGTCCCGGGGGTTTGTCCGCGTTGTCTAGTCTGGCCAGTCCATCGCTGGTCTTACCGTCTCCCTCGAGTCTGGCCAGCCCGTGTCCTTGCCCTCTGACACCCCCTGTGCCGCCCCCGGCCATGTCGAACGCAGCAAGTCAGCCGCACATTCAGCCGGTCCAACCGCCGCCGCCCCATCGTAACCCGGTCGGCACCAATCCCCACGACATCAACAATCCTCTTAGCGTGAACCAACTGACCGGACAGTGTATAAAGAGTGAAGTGGTGTCGGCACCGTCGGGCACGTCCAACCCGGCGATCAGTGTTACGTAGCCCCGGCCGGACCCACGTGACAAAACTGTTGACGCCGCTGTGTGCCGCGCGGTCAACAGGGTCCGTGTACGTGTTGGACAGACGAGACGCTGGACGATTTGTATGATCGACGTCGGGGTTTTGAAGGTGTGTACGGAGAAGAAGGCGGCGGAGAGCTGGCTCTTCTTCGTTAAAGGGAGGCCCGTGGAACGACGGGAACCACCGGAGCCACGATGGAGGTTCGTTTTACGTTGCAATTGGACCGCGCTGTTCCCGCACGCCGCGCCGCTGGAAGCGGAGGATTGTCATCCGCGCGAAGACAGATGAGGATACCTATGTCCGGCCGCGAAAGTGTTAGGCACGCCGTTGGCAGCAAGTCGCGCTGCGTCCATCGGATCCGATAGAGACGTCGGGGCGTACGCGTAAGGAACGGAGGGTGTCGGGGAAACAAAGATGCGCGTTACGGACATATATATTATTGTAGAGCGGACAATGCGAACAGATGAAACGAAATGAAACTACGATGCAGAAATACTCAGGACCAAGTGTCTGGCTGTAGTCACCCACTCGAGAGAACAAGATTGACACAATGTTCAGTGTGGTAGATAGCGTGATAGAGTGGCTGAGAGAATGATGAACGTGCATGGGTGAGAGGGTGGGAAAACGAGTGAAAGGGTTATACAGGGTGGCGACGAAGGTGCGCGTGACACAGCTTGTAGTCCTTGTTACGTTGTGATTGCCAATGACTGAGAGGTCATGTTCCTGTGCCAGGTACTATATTCTATAAAATAATTATACCGCAGACGTATAACTAAAGGTAAAAGCAAGAACGAACGGACGATGGAGAACGAGAGATCGAGAGGGGGAGAATGTGTATACGTGTGAGAGAATGAAAGCGCGGTGAGAACGCTGATGGATAATAGAAGAAAAAGAAGAGAGAGAAAGAGAGAGGGAGAGAGAGATGAAAAGGATGATGATGAGTCTGAACGCGACAGCGAGACACATTTTCTCGTCATTCATTTTATTCGACCTCGCGGTGTCAAAATACCTATTCTTCTGTATGTAATTTGTTATTTTTTTAAAAGTCTATACACACACATTGTGCGATTGATTAGCGTGTAAGGTTTCTTTACTTTTTCCTTTTATTTTTTTTTTTTTTTCTTGAACCGCGAAACTCGACTCTTCTTTAGACCCTCCCCCCCCCCATCTATTATTATTATTATTATACAAATCAACACCCCCTGTCCCCTATCTTCATCCGTGACAAATTTTCTTACGATTACCGGCGTGATCGCAAAGAAAGAATCGCCAGGATTTTTGTGTTTTTTCTCAACCGGGAAACATTATCCCGAATGGATCTCCATTGCATAATAATAATAATAATATTAATGATAATAATACTGAAGCTATTTACGCGAAATCTCAGGAATCTGTGCAAGCCCGACGATCGAACGTGGCCTCCTCGTGAACGATCCTCCACGAATTTCGATCTCTGTTCCCATCGCAACGATATCGGTACGAAGGAACAAGAGTGTACAAAAGATATAGAAGATCAAGGAACGTAATAGATACGAGCCAACGCCGCTTCCGCGCTTTCGACCTGAAATCGCACCAAGACAATGAATCGCGAGACTGTTCTGACGTCGATTGCGCGTGCCAGGGCTTCCATTAGAACGTGTCCAAGGGTGGTGCACGAGTTCGCAGTATGTTCAGTCATCGATCGTTCACGATCGAGGCCGATCGAGAGGAGACGAAACACACAGCAGTCACGTTGCATTATTTATCGAGCGCCGTGTCGATCGAACGGCGATCGCTTTTTTCGCGCTCTCGCTTCGTCCCCCCACACCTCCTCCCCTCCTCGTATCGTTTTTGCTCCATTTTGTCCCTCGGATCGAGAGGATCGATTAAGCTTAACCCTTCGCTGTTGTTGGAGAACAGAGACGGGTGGAAAAAGAAACCTGCGTCGTAGAATAAATTTTTGTACAATTTTTTGCTCGTTTTTCGCAATCGTTTAAAATATGAGTTTCCGTGAGGCGAAAAGGGTTGAGCGTGCCGGAACTCTCGATGATTCCGATGCTGAAAGGATGATTTTCAACTGGATTGTAAATCTTTCGAAATTCTTTTCACCGATCGTTCAGTTATTGTGATTATTTGTTCCGGGATGATTAATGTTGGTCCGGCTGGATCGTTAGAGTAACGAAGTTCTCCCGCTGTTTCTTTTGTCCCGTTTTAATAATGCGTTGTTTAATTTCTTTTCCTTTAACTAAGGGGCAATACCGTTGTTGTTGTATGGCGATGCGATTAAAAGTGAGAGAGAAGAATGTTTTTTTACCGATCGTGCACTCGTGTTTATGTTTTTCCCTTTTTAAATATTATTATTGTCATTATTATTCTGAATTGCGCTTTTTATATTTCTCATTGTTATTGTGGAATAAACGTGCGAATTAGATCGTGGATTTTGTACGTCTCTGCGCAGATCGCGTCTATACATTGTGTTCCCGTTTATGTGTTTATTTTATTTCCATTGTAATCGAAAACTTTTACGGGCGTATAATGGATTACCTGTTAATTTGTACGTTTATAAGTAGGCTGATCGTTAGATAATTTCGCGGAATGTCTTCCTTTAATTTCTTTTGTTCCTCGATTTGTATTAGTGGCTTTCCGATTTTCGCGAAGTTCGCGAACCGCGGAAAGGTCGTGCAATTGGTAGCGAAGCGGCGAGTTTATTTCAACGCAATCGATTTTTATTTTCGTCTCTTTCCTTTTTACGAAATTATGTCGCGATAAGCCTGCGGCCAGAAATCACGCGCGATTTCTCGTTTTGTTGTTAAGAAGAACGTCCCACGCGTGGCGGCGAAAAGAAAATTTACGTTCTGTTCCATGGATCCTCGCAGCAACTTTGTCCAAACCGCCCTGAACGCCGAGACCCGATCTCCACTGAAGCTGAAGCGCAGAGAAGAAGAAAAATCGGAGGAGAAGGAACAAGAAACGCGAAGCAGAAAGAACGAAGCGACGGAACGCGCGCTCGCAAATAGAAAGAAGAAATTTTCACTCCGAAACCTTCGAAAACTACTTTGTTTTACCTTTTCACGTGCGTTTTCATTAGCGGAGCAGCTCTTCTGTACATAAGATAGAGATACATTTTTTAAGGTACATTTGTTGCGTCGAATGGGAAAGTGCAATGGAGGACTGTAACGAGGAAGAAGAAGGAGAATAATAAGAAGAAGAGGAATAGAAGTACGAAGGCGAAGGAGAAGATGAAGAACGAAAATAAAATAACAAGAGGAAATAATGACGCGACAGTGAGAGTCACGCGAGCACGTCGACGAGAAATACAAATTTAGAACGAGGAGTGAACGAGAGTGCGTGTACATGTGTGTATGACAGCGCGAAACTTAACGAACCATTAAGAAAAACGTTTTTTTTTTTTCTTTTACCTATTCTCTCCATTATTTTTTTCTTTTTTTTTTTTTAATATATTTTATTTCCTATACCCGCGTTTCTTCTCGACGAACCGACTGAAGCGACCACCGATGTCTGTACAAGCGAGTACGCGTAATAAACCTTGTAATACGCGTCGTCGAACACATTTTAAACTGAACGTGCCATAACGACATCATGCCAATATTATCGATAATACAATATTTTTTACAATTACGATCCGTTTCGAACACGAGGTAGGCTCTGTCAGTCGCGTCCGTACGACGCGCGTTCGCCACACGCGTCCGGCGTCCCCTTGCTTCTTTCGACGCGTTTTCACCTGGCCCGCCGCCGGTTCTTCTCACCTTTCGCTGCCTCGTCCCCTCTCGATCGGACGTCCCTGCACGCGATCCGACCGCTCCGTCGTCGCAAATTGTCCGTGGCTCCGCATACGATGAATCGGCACGAGCACTTGTACGTTCTAAAGTAACTTAATATCGCCGGATATCCTTGGAAATCAATGTAACACTCCTCTGTGCGGAATTTCCAAAATCTTCGTCACATAAACGAACACCGTAAATTGGCCCGCAACACGCGTCGCCAATTAATCCGCCGCGAATATCAGAAACCATTGAGACCTCGACGTTGAAGCGAAAGCGAACCGTACAGAAATCGGAGCCAGACGCGACCGAACGATCACGCGGATCGTGTGCCGATCGACGAGCGAAACGAGGCGTCGAACGTGGGGGGCGGGTTGGTGCACGCGAGCAAGGGCGACCGAAAGCGGTTTCACGGGACGAGATACGAGAGAGAATGAAAATGACTCCGCCGATTCTACTGACAGACAGTTAAGCCGCATAGAAAAAAAAAGACTCGTCAAACCGTGCGATGTATTATTCCGTGTGTGTTATTGCGTGCGTGCGTGTGTGCATGGGAAGATGACTGGTACGCGAACCAAGTTGCGGGGGTAGGGGGCAGAGATCGTAGGAAGGACGACGCTCGGTTCTACGCGCGATGGACAAGCATTTAAACGCATTTCCTTGCTCGTCGACAATGTTAACAGAACGCGACGTGTCCACGATTGTTCGTCTTACCTGTCGTTCGACGGATCCGAGAGGATTCGGGGCCATTTTCCGTACGGTATACGCTTCACTCCGATTGACACCCGCGAACGATTCGTCGGGAAGGTACGCTAGGAGTGCGCACACTGCGATCGAGGATCGGCTGTGTTCGCGGGTCAACGAGACCCGGATCCTCTTGGAAATGTACGTCGACAGTTGTAGGAACGATTTTTTCTTTTTTTTTTTTTTACCGAGTTAGACCGAGACGTCGTTCGAAAGGATTCTGCTTGCGATGCCTGGCGTCAAATTCACGTTGCGATGAACGAGACGACGTCACGGGGGTCCGTCGTGGTACCCGCTAGCGGTCGAGGACGAGGAAGCTGTTCCAACGTTGCTCCATGGAAACGACAAGGGGTAGATGGATACACCGTTCTCGTTGATAGGCGCAACGTGGCCGTTTGAGAGGAAACGGTCGAACGGCGTTGGACGGCTTCTGAAATCCGCTTGAAACACGGCCTACAGACCGCGCGAGACGTCATACGGGAGAGTCACTCGGGAAACGCCTGGCCTGTCGACGAACCATTCCTTTCTCTGTCTCGACGAGGCGAAAAAGAGAACAGGGGTGAAGTAGAAAGAACAAAAAAAAAAGAAGGAGAAAAGGAATAGGTTCCGACGGGGTCAGGCTCGTCCCGCTTCAAGGAGTACTTGTAACATATTGTAAAGTATCACCGACAGTTCTCAGCTGCGTTGTACAGTGTTTTCTAAGTATCTAGTTTATATAGCGTGTAATTGACGAGGATACATTGTATTTACACTAAATAAGTGATCTGCATCAAATTCATTCTCGTATAGCCTGTACTCCTACTCATTGTAGATGCTAAAAGTGATTTGTGTCATAAAGAAACCTATAAATAAAATTAGCAATTTGAGAATGTTTGTCGATCGCGTGGATTCATTGTCTATTTCACCTTTGCTTGGCTGTTCTTCGCGGCGAGATCGCGTTACGCGCACCGCCGTCCCGGGAAGCTCACGCTCTGTCGCGTTGTCCCCGACCCGGGGCGCAGTTCTAAGGAGAACCCCGAGCGGCTCGGTGATCTGCGACGAAGAACGGTACACGATTACGTGAAAACAGGGTACAGTTTTGCTACGATTGTAGAGAGAGATATCGGATGCAATTTTTCGAACGTCGTCGAGGTGACCCGTCAGTTTTCCCCGCCGATGCTCGTTGAACTGAACGAAACCTGGTTTTCGATTATATTGTAGAACAGTTCATGGGAGATCGGGTGGGCGTGAGCGACGAACGAAATGAAAGTTAAATAAAAAATACTAGTCTTCTGAGAACCCTTGTTTTTCTTGAACGTTAAAGAACCTACCACATCGTCGCTCTATTCGCATCGCGCGATCCGTTTATTCGATTGCATTGCCGTGCGTACAGGGAATATACGTTCAGGTGAACAGCGAGACACTTCTTCTACGCGGGACCAAAACGGTAAGACGGATCCAAGCTTCCCCGACGTTATTGAATACATTTGGGCGGACATCCGCTCTTCGCGTCCGAGAAGAAGTTCAGATCCAGCACGTTCACCGCGTTCAGGGTGTACACGTGCGGCGTCTTCAGGTTGCAATTTGTCACGAACACCTTGGCCATCTTCATGATGCTCTCGCACTTGATCACGCAGGCAGCGCCGTCGAAGCTGGGCCTACCTTGGTCGTTCCTCGCGCAGGGATCGAACAAATAAAACTTTCCGTAATGCTGCATCACGGCCACCGCGATGTTGGTCGTGTGAAGTATCCCGACGCAGTTCGACCGGAAGAACATGACCAGGGACTCGGACAAGTCGAACGTGTGAAGGAGGCCGGCGGTGGTGTGATTGTGCACGTGTATCGTCGCCCTGAAATCGCCCACGATGAACACGGTCAGCAGCTCGCTGGGGGACAAGTTTCGGTTACCCGGTCGCGCGGCCCGCACGCTGTCCGAGTGCAACAGATCGCCGTATCTCAGGATAGCGTCGATCAGTTCGGGCGTCCACGTGGAGGGCACGTGCAGTAGACCCACGACGATGGCGACGGCCGCGATCGCCGTGCTCTGCAATCCTCTGCTCTCCGTGCTCCAGATTCGATGATTCATGTGGAGGCTGCCGCGAAGGACGCTCAGTTCCTCGTCGACCATGACGTAGTCCGTGACGGTCTCCACGTCCAGCGTGGTGTTCATCTTCGCCGGTGTAACCGGAATCGCCGCGGTCGTGCAATCGAAATACGGCCTGAATCCGGCAGGACAGGGCAGCGGTTCGATCATCGCGGTCTTGATGATGACCCTGCAGAGGTCGTAACGACCGTACTTCTCCTGTTCCTCGATGTTGGCGAACAGAACTTCGTACAGGGGTTCGACGCAGGCGAACCACATTATACAGGAGGTGCCGTAGAAGTCGGGCAATCCCTGATCGCTGAGGGCGCGCGGATCGTACATGAAGTAGACCCCCATGTCCTTCCAAAGGGCAACCGAGCCGCGATCGGTGACCAAAATGCCTGCGCGATTCTTCTCGAAGAACTGTCGCACCCCTGCCTCCAATAGGATCGGCGGGGGCGGCGGTGCTCGTATCCGGGTGCTTCTACTCTTCTTCCCTCTGCCCGCTTTGGCCCTCCTCGCCGAACCCCTCTTCTTCTTCTTCTTCTTCTTGTCCTCCGGCTCCGGCGGCGGAATCGCCACTATCCCGGACACCGTGCCGGCCTCTATGTCGGCCGTCAAGATGTTTATCCCGACGTAGAACACCCGAATGATGTCTTTCGGCTTGATACGCCTTATGGTCGGCTTGGCCTTCTGCGTTTCCCTGTGCACGTTCGTTCCGATGGCGAGGATCTCGTCCATGGTCTTCTTCGTCCAAGTGACCGGGTTCTTCACCACGGACATGCCCAAGGCTACCACGCAATTCGCCGCCCCCTGTTTGTTCCGTATCATTTCTGGGAAGATCTCGTCGCCCTGGTGATAACCGCCCCTTAGGATCGCTCGTGCCTCCCCGCGAACTCTCCTGTACGCGTTCAACGGCGGCAGGTTCGACGGACGAACGGCCGAGCTGGGGTCGAACTTCCACGGGGGAAGCTTGTTCCAATTGAGCACGTCGATGGCGATCATCTCGTAGTCCCCTTCTTTACCCAGGAAGTTCTGCAGGTGTTCTATCAGGGCGTCCACACGGTCGAATCGTAGCACCTTGGGTTTCGCGGACTCCTCCTCTCCCCAGTCGGGTATCAGGGTGTAATATTCATCGCCGAACCTCCAGATAGCCACGTTCCTGTTGCTGCCGAAGCTCAGCGCCCCCGAAGTGTACCTGGCGAAGAACTTCTGAATCCCAGTCGCCAGGTCCTGGACCTTCGGTGGCTTGGCGGTCAGGCTGCCCGCCTCCACGCAATCTTTGATGGTTAAATTAATGCGACGCGTGGAGAGGAAGAACTCCGTCATGATCTCGTTGATCCTCGGTATGGAACCTTCCCCGAGCCTGTCCACGCATTTCGAGTGCAATTTGTCCCCGGTGATGATCACCTCGTCGAGCACTGCCTGCGTCCAGTATCTCGGTTCGTAAACCTTCGCGAAGACTATTGCCATCACCGCGATGGCCGCCGTTTGATTGCTCCGATTGTCTTCCTTGAACCTCTCGTCGTTCATGGTGACGGTGCCATCGATACCCCAAACGCCCTCGTCCATCTTGGGGAAGTGGAACCACGGATCCTCGCCGGAGCTAGGCTTTACCGGACGCTCCTCTTCGGCCACTCGCGTCTCGTACGCGTTGTCCAGTGTTACCAGGTCGACGACGAACTCCTCGCCGACGGCGGCCGATTGTATCGCGGCGGTCAACGATGGGATATCGGTGAACCACATCACGGCAGCCGCCCCGTCTTTCTCCCGTGGCTCGCCCCTGCTGTCCCTACCCCTCGGATCCATCAGGAAGTACACGTCTATCTCTTTCCATATTGGCATGATCACGTTGCCCTGCCTGATTATACCCATAGTGTTCGCCCCGAAGAACGTTTCCAATTGCGCGTGCAGGTCGGTCGCTCTGGCCGTAACCGTTTCTTCCTCCAAGCCAACGGTCATTCGGTTCACCCCGACGGAGAAGTCCTCGTTGATTTCACTCGGCAGAAGGTACGCTCTCGTCGCTTCCTCCTCGGCCTGCTCCTCGGCGATGTTCTCCAGATTTTCCGCGGTGATCTTGTCGCCCAGCTTGAGAATATCGTCCACCACCTCTCTGTACCACAAGTGAGGATTGTACAGTTTCGTCATTGCCAACGCGGCCAACGCGCTTCCTGCCTGCTGCTTGTCCCTGGTCTGACGCTTAAACGTTACGTCGTTACCCTGATTGAAGCTGCCCAACAATATAGCACCATTTTCCCCCATCGAGATATAATTGTACATGTCAGGCTTCACCGGGATCTGCTTGTCGGCTTCGATCTCCTCCTCGGACATCTCGTTGCCGATCGACACGACCTTCGTGTCGTATATGGCGAACTCGTTGCCCAATTCCTCGTCCTGGCCGGCGTTCGTCTCGATCATCCTCGCCAGCACCGACAAATCGAAGGTCCTGGCCACGCAGGCGGCGTTCTCCTCCTCGTCGGTTTCGTCCACCGTCCACAGGCCCTGTCTGTTGCGCGGATTCGGATCGAACAAGTAGTAAACATTCTGCTTGACGATTTCATCCTTCTCCTTCGCGTCCTCCTCGACCTTCCACACGGCCACGCTCGTGTTCTTCACGTCCGCGATACCGTACTGGTGATCCTCGAAGAACTGTTTCAAGGCGTCGTTCAGATTCGGCACGTCGCTGCCGTCCGGCGACGTCAGATCGCCAACCACCGTGCCGTCCTCCACCTCGATCCTCACCTTTCTGTTCTTGAAGTACAGGTTCTTCTTCAGGTTCGTCACGAACAATCGACGTTCGCCCTCCTCCTCCGTCTCGACGGCGGGCACGCACCAATTGTAATAAGCGTCGCCCTCTCTCACCGCGGTGTCCACGATCTCGCTGGTCCACTTCGAAGGCGGCGTTTCCTTCGCGCTGATCAAAGCGACCACCGGCATGGCCAGACCCTGAACACCTCGGCTCTCGTCCTCGAAGTCCTCGTCCTCGTTGGACGTGGTGCCGCGAAGTATCCACGTCTCGCCCGCAGTTCCCGGTTGGAAGTCGTGCCACGGCCTGGTCCCGGGGACGTCGTCCAAGATCGTAATATGCCTGATGGTGAAACGATCGTTCCGTTTCGTCGAATCCACGTTCTTCCAGAACAGTGTGGCCAGGGCGTCCGTGTTCGGGAATCTTATCACGCAGCAGTTCCCTTTCTTCTTCTCGACGCCCTCGTCCTTTCCCTTGCCCTTTCCGCCCTTCTCGTCGCGTATTCTCACCCCGAGCTTGTCGCACTGTCGCGGATCGAACATGTAGAACATGTCGTCCTGGCTCCAGATGGCGACGGACATGGACGAGGACTCGATCACGCCCTCGGTGTTGACCAAGAAGAACTCCTCGAGGGCCTGTTTCAAATTCAACACCGTGGGTATCTTCGAGCTGATCGTCCCGGTCACCGTAATCAAATCCACGTCTATCACCAGCTTGTTGTTCTCCACGTGGATTTTCAGATCGTTCAAATCGGAGGCGGTCATGTTCTTCACCATCGGTTTGGCCGTCTTCACCTCGGCGAACACGTCGTCCCCCAGTGTTAATATCTCGTCCAATTTCGGCCTCAGCCAGGTCTTCACCGGATGGACCTTCTTCATGGCGATGGCGAGCACGCAGTTCGCCACGTTCTGCGCCCCCTTGCCCTTGTACATCTCGCTGTGCTCGTGCGTCAGCCCATGAAGGATCGCCATCTGGCCGAGCAGTTCCCTGAACGTCGACGGCACGTTCACGTGCATGTCGTTGTAAGTGTAACCGGTGTCGAACTTATTCTGATCTACCAGGGGATCGGTCGCGAAACGCTGGTCGATGCTGTAGTTCGAAATAGTGATCGCAAGCGGCTCCTTGTGGATCTTCGCGGTCAGTACTGCCTTCGCTTTGTCGCCCTTGGGCGCCGGTTTCGTGCAGTCCATTTTGTTCTCGTCGATGTCGACGGGATTTATCGTCCTCAGGACGCTTTTGTCCACGTTCAGCCGCGTGCTGCTGGGCGCACGGTCCAAGTAACCCCGAGCGACCTCGTTCACTCTCAGCACGGTAACCTTGTCGATGCAGTACCTCGAGTCGTATCTCTTGTCCATGGTGTTCAAGACGTGATCGCAGATATTGTTCAGACACTTGAACCTCATGACGCAGGCCGTCCCCTCGGGATGATGCACGCCGTCCTCGCCGCACGGCGCCGGATTGAAGTACATGAAACCGACCTCGGGGTGACGCCAAATGGCTATCGACGTTCCTTGCGCCGTTATCACGCCGCCGTCGCTACCGTCGAAGAACTTCTGCAATCCGTCCGTGAAATCCGGACAACCCACGGTCTCGCTGAACAGATTCCCGTAAATCCCCGTCTCCTCCACGCACACCAGCACCCTGTAATTGGATATGTAGAATTCCGGATGGATTGATTTAGCTTTCATGTACTCGTTGTCCTTCACGTGGTTCCTTATCACGCTTGTGCGAAACACCTTGTCGCCGTACTCCAATATTTGATCGACGTAATCCTTGATCCAGTCCTTCGGCTCGAACAGAACGCCGTAGACAATCGCCACGACGGACGAGGGGGCCGCTTGTCGGCCACGACTTCGGTACTTGAAGTGCGGATGGTTCATCGCGTAGCTACCTCGCAGGATCGCGGAGTTTGGTGTCAAGACGTGAAATCGATGCCATCGTTTACCCAAATCGAACCGCGGTGTTCTCTTCTTTTTAGGGGGGACATCGCCCTCGCCTGATGTCCCATTCTTTTCACCATCGCCCATTCTCTTTGTGTTGTCCTTTTTTTCCCTTTTTTTTTCTTCTTTTTCTTTGTTTCAATTCAACGAACTCGTCCCGTTAACGCGACTCAAGGGGGGATAGGAGTCTTATCAATTTGTATTTAACCAACAATGGAAATTGGGAAAATTACATGGCGACGAACGATACTTGACTGGTTCAATTTCACTTTTTGACAGTTACTTACGGTACATTCATAGCTTTGATAAATCAACGATCATCGTAGATTTTTCGAAATTTTCACTTGCAAATTTGTCCTGATCATGCCTGAAACGTATCGATGATTGCTGTCACGACGGAGAACGATGAAGGGCGAAGTGAGAATCGAAATAGGTATCGATACAGGAATGTGAAGTTGAATTTTTAATATATTTGAGACCAGTAACGCAGCCCCCCGTCTTACCAAATTCTTTAGTTGAATAACAGTAACGAGGTGTTAGCGCAGACGAGATATAAAGATAGGTCAATCATGCAATGCATTGTTCTGACACAGTGTAACACGTACGTAAAATAATTCGGGTCGTAAGTATGGAACCTGAAGAAGGCCAACAGGGACAACCCTTGACTCGTAAGTGCAACTAAAAATCGGTCGGAACCTTCAATGGTCTAACAGTTATGACCCTAGGATCGCATCTGCAGATAAAATTTTATCAGGAAACGTTTGAGAAATCCCCAGTAATTATGTTTCGATCGCGTAGAGAACATCGAGCTGAGTAATTTGCTTTTTTTTTTAGCTCGATGCGATAATCCTAAGCCGACCTACAGCCGTTTAAAGTTTCGTAAAAACCTTGAATGAAGATCGACCAATGAATGGTAGAAATTCGTAGAAATATGTACGCTATTACTACAACTGAGTAAGCGATACGCGTGGGAACGTCCTTGCAAGGCTGCGAAGATGCATTGTCGTAGTTCTAAATTATTCTCGATTTCCTCATAAATTCTCCAGTTTTCCATTGGCGTAACTATCAAACTTTTGTCTTCCATTTTATTTAATTCTCTCTTTTCCATTTTCTTTAGTTTTACGTGTTTCCATTTCTGTACAGTAGCAGTACAGAGGTGCAGCTTATTTTCCTCCCTTTCATTTGATACCTCAACATTTAAAAACAACCGCCACGAACCCAGATATGAAATTTCTGAAAATGTGTCGTCGCCTTGTGTTTGCCGCTTTTCGAGCAGCTTTTCGCGCTTTCAAAACCAACTGTCTAGATGCCATGGTTAATTTAAACAATTGCGTTCTTCTTAGATTGCAATGGGTATCTTTATCGTGACTAGTTTCAAGTTGAAGCTCAAAATCTTAACTTTAGTTCGCAACAGGTTTCAAAAATATCCCATCTTTAGTTTAAAAGTTATTAATAATTAAAAAATCAGCGAAAAAGCAGTCAGGGTCGTTTCAATTATCCCGACTTCCGGAGTCTCTAGATTAATGATTCAGAGCTTAAAATGAAAGCAATGGATGCTGCTACAAGCTACATCAATGATCAGAGGACATGACGTAAAGCTAGAAGTATCAGCTACATTCTCCAATAGTTATTACGTTCAACTGGATATAGTTACAGCAGTTGGGTATTTTTTATCCTGTAGCTTATTCGTTTTCCTTTAGTTTGACATCCCATTTATTAAAAAACAACCACCAGGAGCCGAGATAACAATTTTTTAAACTTTTGTCGGTAACGATGTCGATAACCGGGCATGTGGCGCCATCTCGCGTTTGCGGCCTTTTTCGCAGTTTTCCGCACCGCCAAAACCGAATTCCTGGATTACATCGTTTATTTAAACAAATCCGTTTTTCTCGGCTTCTACTGCGTATTTTTTAACCGGACTTGTCTTAAATTAAAGCCACCGACCATAGCTACATCCTCCAGTAGTTGCAATAATATGGCATGAGTGGTTCAAATGTTATAAACAATTGAAAAATCGGCGAAAATGCACTTCGGGTCGTTTCAATTATCTCGGCTTCTAGAAGCGCTACATTAATGATCGAGTATCAAGCATTCATAGATCGTTTATTACCGTGTAGCAGCATCCTTTACCTTCA
Organism: Nomada fucata; assembly: GCA_948146005.1. NCBI lineage: Eukaryota > Metazoa > Arthropoda > Insecta > Hymenoptera > Apidae > Nomada > Nomada fucata. The sequence continues at coordinate 5,575,446 of OX411282.1, forward strand.
TTTTAAGCATTCGATCATGAATGTACCACATCTAGAAGCCGAGATAATTGAACCGACCCGAAGTGCATTTTCGCCGATTTTCCAATTGTTTATAACATATGAACCACTCATGCCATATTATTGCAACTACTGGAGGATGTAGCTATGGTCGGTGGCTTTAATTTAAGACAAGTCCGGTTAAAAAATACGCAGTAGAAGCCGAGAAAAACGGATTTGTTTAAATAAACAATGTAATCCAGGAATTCGGTTTTGGCGGTGCGGAAAACTGCGAAAAAGGCCGCAAACGCGAGATGGCGCCACATGCCCGGCAATCGACAACTTTACCGACAAAAGTTTAAAAAATTGTTATCTCGGCTCCTGGTGGTTGTTTTTTAATAAATGGGATGTCAAATTAAGGGAAAACGAATAAGCTACACGATAAAAAATACCCCGCTGCTGTAACTATATCCAGTTGAACGTAATAACAATTCCATTATTTAATTGTTTATAACAAATGAACTGCGCATGGAATCATGTTTGCACCTATTGGTGATGGTACCTCGTACCGCTAGCTTTAATTTATGTCCTCTGATTATTGACGTAGCTGTCCTGCGAATCTATATGAACGCATTTGTTTATAATTTCCTTAAACAAGTTCAGTTATCTCGCGTTCTACCAAGTCGATTTTAATCAGCGACGTCTCAAATTGAAGTTCTTGGTACAGGGAACAATCTCCTTCCAGTTTAGAATAACCTCCGTCTACAGTTACCGTGTAAATTTCAAATGAATAATTAAATTGTTTATAAAAAATGAAGCGCGTAAGTAGCATTCATAAATCGTTTCTTACCGTGTAGCAGCATCCTTTACCTTCACTTTAAGCACTCGGTGATTAATGCAGCGCCTCCAGAAATCGAGGCGCTAGAACTGTACAAACAATTCTTTTTGTCCTATTAATTGAATTCGCGGAAAGAAAATGACGGCTATGCGTTGGAAAATTTGAATAAACAAAAATTGAGACGGTAACGATTCCACCGCAGGTTAAAGATTGAAAATAGTGGCTGTTGCAAAGTATATACCTGAACTTTATTACATCAATATATGAAAAAACATAATAAATATTATAAATATAGAATAGTATAAAATAAAGCCGAATACATCTTGCTTTCGTCTTTATTACACGCTGTATGAAATCAACTAACGGCGTAGTAATCTCTGGTTATCCTTTACATTAAACAATCTTGAAGACTTAATAATAATTATAGTAATAATGATAATAGTAAGAATAATAACAATTAATGATAATGATAATAATAATATATATTTCTTTCTTTATGTACATATTATGTACGGATCAACAACGGAAAGCAAGATTGCATGCGCGAATATGAGCCGCGGTCGTTGATTGAATTACGGAGAATTGTACGATCCTAGTTTTGTATACAGGCACAAAGAACAGATAAAGAAACACGAATAAATCGCGTAGTCGTCAGAGAAGCTTAATACATGATCATAGAATCCGATAGTTCCATTTAAAACGTTAACAAAATGTCATTTTGATTCGTTCGTTTGCGATCGCAGAATATCCGGATCGTGATGCCGAGCAGAAGCTTTATCTTCAGCTATTATATTTTTGTTCTTTCTAGTATTTACAACATATATATGTATATATATGTATAAGATGTATACACTTAACTGTTCTAATAGGATTACTGTAACAAGTTACCAAAAAATATCTACACGTAAAAATATAGTATACATATATATCATATATGTATATACATATATAAACACACATATACAGTATGTCGTTCGCCTGTGTGCGTAATGTGCCACGGCCATTGTTTTATATTTTTCTTTTCATGCCTTTCAATACAACAATGCAAACTTTTCACGCAGCTGTCTCCCGTCCCGACAATAATTGCTGTTTTGCTAACGGAGGCCCTTTCGTTCATAGAAAAAACGTATATAGATATTTTTCTTTCTTTTCTCCGACATATTTCTGCGCTTTTTCGAGTGTATCGTAGGACAAACGCATCTACGAACGCGTGTGCATAACGAGAGCACGTGGAACACGCGTGCATGCAATCCATTACATGATTCGTTCTTGTATGCATCTGTAGCGTTTATTAATACATTTCCACACAACCTAGCGCGTATCTTTCTGCTTGTCAGTCTTGTGAGCAGGCAGCACTTTTTCTCCACCGAATATCTGCATCACTTTTTCGAAGAAAGTCTGCCCATCATTTACATCATCGTTCTTCCAAGCGTACCAGGCCATGAACAACAACGAGATACATACTTTTTATTTAAATACACGGATATTCACCATGGCTATTCTTGAACGAATATAATTACACGCTACATAGTCTCTATGTATCGAATCGATTCAATGCCGCGCGTATGTCTATGCACGCGTTCAAAAATATATATATATATATATATGTACATATACATATACTATGTATACCTGAACAATTCGTTTTATTTTTTTTTTTATGTTTTGCCTTTTTTTCATCTTTAATAACGCGTCGAATGTTGCGTCACTTAAGAATACCGCTACATACCACATTTAATCTGATTAACAAAAAAATAATATATATAATGTATGCATTCGATACACGCATCTATGTATATGAACGTTTAACCCCCTACGGTCCAATAACGCACACCGTGGATATTTTTTATCGCACAATTGTAACAATTTCACAAGGTACCAAAATTATTCTTTAAAATTCTTTTATTCGCAAATTTTCTCACAAAAAAGGTGGCAGAAGTCTTTGTAACAATTTAATAGACAATTGATACGCCTTGTACGTTCGATTTTTACAGAGGAGGAGATCCATAGAGGGTTAAGGGAAGTATCGGTGGCCATAAGGGCACGTTATACGAATCGCTTCACGATCGTGATTCGTTCCACGACCATGAACTAGCACAACGACGTCTTGTTTTTCGTTTATCATCACAGACGGAGAGAGACTTAATTACATATAATAAGGGCCAGCGAATGACCGTTTAATTAACCAACGCTGCCTCTAACACTTCTTCGCTGTACGTCTTCTGTCCCAAAACGATCCCCCTTCTACTTTTCCATGTCGGTGTTCGTGCGGTCGCGCGCGCGAATTATTTCCAAATGGAAATTAATCTTCCCGAAAATCGACAAACACGGCCCATCAATCGTGTACGATTCCCCGTTTCAATCTTCAGCGTTTCGTTATCTATTCGACGAACGTAGCTCGCAAATCCACTCCGATGAAACGATACTTGAACGCGGATAAATTGTACGACGAATAACGAGAGCTCTGCACGGCTTATTAACAATAAATTGAGCGTGCAGAAGACAACAAATCGCCGGCAAGATCGCTAAAACTATGCGCAAAAATTTCGCAGGTATCCTCCGGAGCGCTCTCGGATCGCGGAGTAGAACAGTTTTCTTCGACGCGTTTGGTATCTATCATATCAACTTTCATCCAGCCGACAGACAATTGAGATTCAGTGAAATTTTTTTTTTTGTATTTTTTTCGTTTAGTCGCACCTCACGCACAATCCAACACGCTTTTGTGCTACCAGATCGAAGAGAAATAACGATTTAATTGAAGAAACGCCCTGACAAAATAGAGCGGGGGCAAGAATCTCGAGGAATTATTTGCTGCGTATGTAGCGAGAGGGTAGAAGACTGCCGAACGTGGACGAGATCGTGCGACGAATGAAACAGATGCGATTTCTCTTCAGTTTCGTTCTTCTCGCAATTTTCACCCCGTACGTTTCGACGTTTCGGTCTTCGCGTCTTTGCGTGACAACATCTGGTGTGTGTAGAGTGTAAATGACGACCTTATTCCGAGGAACCATGAATTTCAATGAGTACGAATGTAACACAGTTTGCTTCTTCACCGTACGGTGGTACATTATAAATTTTTGTTGATAACTCGCAAAGAGAGAGAGAGAGAGAGAAAGAGAGAGTATTAATAATGACGCTTGAAATTATGGTCTAAGGACTCGAGCAATGTTACATACCATACTTAGAGTGTAATATAATATAATACGCGTGGCTTCTATTGTCGCTACGAAGTTGTATCTTCGCCTCGGAAAGTATTGCTCTCGAACGCTGCTACTCGTAAAGTACGTTTCTGTATCTTTCCTTTTTATTCGACTGTTATCTATAACTTGGTCCCACGAAATTGCACGATTTATCATCGATTTATAAATTGTAAAACTATGGGCCAATCCTTCTCTAACCGTAAGAAAGAGCTTTATTTTCAAAGGGTATCAATTTCGAGGGAAAGCTAAGGGGAAACGAGAATCTATAGACGGGGTAATGGACGATGATTGACCGGTCCAAGAGAAATAGATGGAAGGTTGAGATTTATTCGATTGACTTTCATCGGAATAAGGCGTGTCGCCGTGTAATTAAAGTATATAAAGAACAACATAGTTTTGGTTATTGGAAGTCGAAAGATCAGAATGATTATCGAATAGATTAGCCAGAGGAAGGTCTCGCGGCAAACGAATATTTCGATGCATTTCTGGTTTGTTTTTTTTTTTGCCCTTTTCTTAGGGCGCATGCTCTTCTTTTTTCTCAGTTTTAATTTATTCAACGCGTGTCGTTGTTTACCAAAAAGTGTCGCCTCTCGCTCTATAACGCTACTATGTTCAATAAAACAGTTTTCCACGATCGAATTCGAATTTTTCCTTTTTACATCTACGTATTTCGCATTCGGAGTATCTGAAAATAGAGATATCTAGCATTTATTTTATACACTAATTTGTTGGTAACTCTCGAATACCTCCCTCTAAGTGAATTCATCGCAAGATTAAATAATCTCGACCTATCTTTTGTCTATTCCCTTAAACTGTATGTATAAGTCGTATCAAAATCAAGAAAAAAATAGGTTTCGCGATTGGACGATAACGAACATGGCGGTGCAAAGCATTTGCTTTCACTGTCGTTCATGTTTTACAATGATTTATTTTTCTTCTTCAATTTTTTTGTCCTCCCCTCTTCATAGTTTCCTTTTTTGTCTCTGTATTCCTTAAGGAAGAGAACACCGCAAACTTTCGTCAAATCTCGAGATCAGATGCACTCATCAATACTGACAAAAGTTTGAACACACCGCATTCACACACGTACATACATGCACATCCATGTTTCTCGTACCACTTTCTAGTTTTATCTCCACATGTTTTGTAAGCCTAGATACGTATACATATATGTTTATATATATATACATATATATATATACAAATTACAACAAAGTAACTCCGTTGTTTGACAGCCTCTATCGTGAAATCAAAGACAGACATTAACTGTCCCGATTAGGGTGTTTGGCAAGGAATCGTCGAGGCCAGGGTAAAGGCCAGTCGTATTGTCGTGGCACCGTGCCGCCCACGTTTTTCTCGAAATATTTAAAAATAGGGTACCACCAGAGTCGTGCCAAAAAGTTGTTTGGTTCGTATTGCTGCAAATACATTTCAATGTTTTCTTCAGTATCATTGTTCCGTCTACACTATAATTCTATTCTATCTTTATATTATACGAACGAATGAAAACAAAAGAACTAAGCACTATGGCAAAGTTCATTCTTAGGTATGTAAGTATTTAATAAAAATAAAAAGGATAGAAGTACAACTTACCTTAAGATGCGAATTATTAGCTAACGTATGATAAATGTACCATAAGCGTGTAGTTACATAGTATGCTATGAGAACGTCCACGGTATAATGTCCGTGAGCCATCAAGACCATAATTACCCCAACAAAAACGGCAATACCTGCCACCCAGTGAATTGGCTGACACCTTCTCGGAGAATCTGCAATTTTTATTCGAACCAATGCATTTTGTATCTCTAGCAGAGGCGTGAACGGGATCGAATTTTGTTTCTCACCATAGATGAAAGTACTTACACTCCTTAATAATCAGGTAACTAAGTACAAGCACGACTGTGTGACCGCTGTAAATGTAATCCCCGCAGTAAGTGTGTTTGCCGTTTATGGACAAGCCGAAACCAGAGATGAGCTGTAGAACTCTTTTCATAACGATAAGAGGGCTGGTGTTGTTCGCTTTCGGGCTGCAGTAATACGTTTTGCTGGCGACCGGCAGTACCGTCACGTACATTGTGATGCTTCTCATCATGTACAGAAGCCCCATCAAAAGAAATATCCGTCTAACGACGATAAACCTGCAAGAAGAAACGTTTCGTAAATCGGGCAGCAATTTGCACCGTCACCAAGGAATGTACATACACAAGTGGCATTGAAAGGTTCGAGAAATGGAAGGTGCATTTTCCATTTTGGGACGACTGTGAAGGAAGAAGGCCAAGGAGAGGATTGTTAATATCTCAAGCCATACTGAACGGACAATTTGTCTCGAACCTTTCACTGTTACGGTGTACCAATGCCAAAGCTACTTGTACACTAATTCTGGCCCAAGTCTGTCGATGCAAAAGTCAAGCTTCACAAGTAAACCCTTATGGATTCTCATGTGCGTCACGTACCTATGCTTATGGAAAATAATAAAAACCATCGCTGAGTTGGACATTATCATAATCAAAACTTCCGACACGTTAAGGGCCCAATCCTGGGCGGCGACATTGTCCAACACCACATCCGGGAGTGGTCCGTATGTGTTTCGATCCGGGACCCGCTCGTGCACCATTGCAAGGGACGCCGTGGTTAATATGAAGTTCACTACCATGAATAGAAATGCTGCAACACGAATATACACCATTACAAGAGAAAAGTGGACGTACGTGCGTAGAATTTTCTAAATGTAACAGAGGTATAATCGCTCTTAAAATGATATAAGAAATAAAAAAAAAAATCTTCAGTATTTCGATAACGGGTTGCGCAGGGTCAACTATGCGCAATACCATAAACGACCTTGAACTACAGTTTATCAAACCGCTTTCAAAACGCAATTTATATAAAAATTATTCCGCTGATCAAGAGGCGCAAATTTTATTACGAGAATAAAATAGAAAGATACTTTGACGTCAGTATATTCAGCTCTAGCGGCGTGTCCCAATGAATCATATAAGCGTTTCCTGTTTTTCTCGTTCTTGTTGGCGCAATTTTCGAAGACAATTCGACCAGTCATCGGTGGGAATCGATCCACGAGCGTTCGAACGTCAAAGAAACGAGCAACGTATTGTTGCAAAATACCAGGAAATCACCCGGTAAACACGCGTTTAGCTTGAACAATGGCAAGCAACATGTACATGCATCAATCGGTCGGGAATAAACCTATGATTCAAGAATGCGGGTCGCCGCAGTTAGTCGAGTATCACGCGATATACACGTTGGAATAGAAGTAGCAGTCGTCGAGATGGATTCTATACTGGTTGTCGGTCTTTTCGCTGCACATAGAGTGAAAAATAGCAATATCATTTTAGTGGACTGGATTTTCTTTGTCCGGAAAATTCTATTCAACCACTATCTTTATCCTCCCTCTCTCTCTCTCTCTCTCTCTTTCTCTCCCTCTCTATTTCCTGACTCCGCCACATCTTTGAGATATATTCTTTTTCCGTTTAGAATAGAAAAAAAAAACCGAATGTACTCAACGGCCTTGGACGTTACTCACGTTGCGGTGTAATCTATTTTTTAATGAACCGCCATCGTGGATATTCAACGAATCTTTTATCTGCAGTATTTGCAAAACTCTCCGACACTAAATCGTTGAACAGTCTTGTCATAAAATCATGTGCAGCTTCTCGCTGGGAAGAAAATCGCGTAAGTTTGCCAGCCATCGTTTTTGTACGCCGCTGTTAATCTGACTTTATGATTTCGGGGGACAATTCACCATCGCGGACACCTCGTACATTAATCAAAAGCTACAGCGCGAAATTTGGTATCGAGATAGCAGAAATTCGTAGGAAATGGCGCGGTGCCAAGATTCAGCACGCTGTTCGGATTCGCATCAGCAAGAGGGAAGAGCTATTCAGAATCCACCCTTAAAGGCACCCCTACGTCCGCAAAGAATGGAGCTGCGTGCCATTTGGTCACCCGATAAGCCTTTGTGGCATGAGAATGAAGAAATGAATCAACGTCATTCGTTAACATACCGGCGTGATGGATTCAAACGTATGCCTTAATAAGGCATTGCTCGTTTTAAGTATAAACTTCCTCCGCACCGAATGTATCCTCTAAAGAAAGAAACTAATATCTCTTTAATTGTCGCACTGTTTCACCAACGATTTTACTACAGAAAGAAAATCCTCCAAAATTCCACAAAGAATTCGTTCGCAATAAAAAAAATTCTATGTTAGCCCCGGGAAATATGGCAAATAAATTATTGATCGAACTATCGGGAATAAAAATAGGCGAGAGGCGCAGAAATTACAATCGACCGTTTTAACTGTCGACGTATTTAGATCAGATAATGACGTTGAAAGTGTCACGCGAAAAACAAACGGTAGGCAAATTTTCTCGTGCCACGATGTAGATCAGAAGCAACCGTTCTAACGGGACGCAACGGCAGTCCGTTCTAATGACTCGATCGTTTTGGATTCACCGTTCAACATCGTATGATCAAGCCCAACTCCATTAGATCAGCCTCCGAGCAGATCTGCGCCGGAATGCCAGGCCGCGTACCGACCTCGATCTCGATGGACACCCCATCGCGTGAATGAAATTGCCGACGAAAATACCGTAAAAGCCACCTTTCCGCCCCTGTTAAAATCATAGCTTATCTTGTTTGGCGAACCTTATCAGCGCCAACTATCTAATCAACTTTTCATCGCGCAACATGATACCGACCGCGAAAATCATCTTACTCCGCAGTACAACGACGACTTTTTGTATACGCACATTTCCATAAAAATCTTCGCAACGATCGTGAAACAGTAACTCCAATATATGTACTTATATTACCAGTTTGCTACTACGATTTTTCGACGATTCTCCTTCAACACTTTCGTAATGTATATCGTTCTATTTGAGCCCCTTAGCTGACAAGTGGATTAAGTCCCTCTCCTCAGTGCTGTGAAAAAACGATTCTCGCGAATTACCTTGCACAGTCACTTCATTAACAATAAAAGACGACATACGCGAAGTGCTAAATAAAACAAGTTCTCCCAGTGCTCGCTACTTCTACAACGAAATCATTTCTCGTAATTTTGGACCAACGCCGCTCATCAGTTTGGTGGCTCATTTGGAACGGACAACGCTGTCTCCTCCACGGAAGGATTACATCTCGGGACGGCGTTGTGTTGCAACGCGTGTAGGAAGCGCAACGAAACGGAAGGAAACAGATCGACGTTGTTCCTTACCGAGAAACGTTTTCCACTTTTCCTTAGGGAACCGAGGTTCCTCCCGAAGTGGCGCTGGTATGTCGAGCTTAACGACGCCATTTCCGGAGCTATTTGGTATGCCAGGATGCCGCCCGAGGCTGTCGATCTTCTCGTCCTCATCGTCCACGTAATAGTCTGAACTCGATGCCACCCCAGACCACTTATCCTTGCCTTTGGTGGGTGCACCAGGTAGTAACGGCTGCCGTTGGTAAACGTCGCTCGACTGTGCCATCCCGTTGCTACTTCCATCAACCGCCGCCTCGACGTCCCTCTCGTGGCCCTCACCGGCGCCCAATGGTCGATCGAAGCTTCCGTAATCGCTATGCAGACTCGTGACCTTGGGGTCCAATACCATCCTGCGAACAGAAGACGCAACTATCATCGCAATTGCTCGTCGTTCCACCGTGGCGATCGTCGCAGCTCGCCCGCGAGTCGTTGGAGGATTTGTGATTCTCTGCGAAGATTATTCGCGAGGAGCGATGGTGTATCTTTTTTTTTTTTTTTTATGTGAGGCGGCAGACCTTGGCAGACAAGCGACTTTTAATGGTGGTGTAAGAGGACACGGGTGATCGGTGAACAACGATGGTGTGAAATGTTTGTTGGCATGTTTGAACGACAATTAATTTATGTTACGTGAGATCGTGAACGATTAAGTACCATTAGATCGATGGAAAGTGCCTCGAGATTGTAGAGAGTTCCCTGGTGAACCGGGGACGAAATCTGCTTTTGATTTTTATATCGTCGGTGGGATGCGCAGTTGATATATCGTTTTTTGTTTGTTTGTTTTTTTCAATTGCAGATGTTTTTACGCAGAGTGTTTTTAAGACAAGTGTCGTCTTTCTTTTTTTTTCAGATAAAGCATCAGGCCTCGTCTCTTGAACTCCTTGAAATACACGAAAAACATGAAAATAGTACTCTCGTTTCACTCTCGCCGGATCGCGACGTTACGATATTCATTACTTATATTATTTATATTTATTATAATTATTTTTTGCATAGTCCTCATTCGTCGGTTATGTTATTAATATTGCTTTCGTCTTTCAGAGGGCAGGCGAAACTCCGTTCGAAGATTTTTCCAATCGACCATCAACGCGATCGCACGAACCTTCGTCAAGAAGAGAGAAAAAATCGCTGAACAGGTGAACAACGTAATGGAGCCACGACGAACGATCATTCGCAGACGGACTGCACGTTGGAATCCAAACAATGAACATAAAAAATAGAGAAAAACCAGCCTGCTCCCCAATCATTTCTATCGATCATTCTATCCGGTCCCTTTTTCGTTCAGAAATCTGTTCGTCCCGATAACACGGCAAAAATCGAGGCACATTGTTCGCGTCACTCGATTGAACATTGGAGCAGCCCGCGTTCAACGATCCAGCCGGTAAAACGTTCCAGTTTTGGTTATCATCGTGCTGGCGGAGCAAAAGGTTATCGTGTTAAGGATACGTCGACGTGGCTGAATTTAAAGGCGGCATAGCAGCCCTCGTTGAAGCCCTGGAATGGGCGAGGACGAGTAGACATCCGCACAGGAAGTTCGCGGAAAGTGCAGAGACATTCTGTTCATAGTACACACCTCGCGATCACCGTGACGGAGGTCATGTTGGCAATTTATTACAAGCGTAAATCTCGTTAGTTTCGCGGATATACGATGTCGGGGAAAAGTTCAGAATCAGTGTGAACTCCGAAGTGTAAAAAAAGTCCCAGGACTGTACTTAATAATTTCGCAATGTCTCAGAATTCGAAAAAGCATCGAAACAAATACAGCTCGTCCTTTTTAATTCTGATCGGGGAGATTTAGCTTGTGTCAAATGTATTTCCAAGATTTCAATGACATTTCTTTCTATCATATATCAAAAAAAACGCCAGACAGCAGATTAGTCGGAAAAAATTGCGAACAATAAATAACAGTTCTATCATTCAAATCATCGCGAAGCGTTGGAAACGCAAGTTTACAAAAAGTTATATAAGTCTAATCGTCAGCTGTTGGATAATTAATTTCTTTTAGTCCTAACGTGAGTCATAGGTGTATAATTGTACGATGATTCTGTTTACTACGGCGCTTCTTTGGAACTGATGTGCACGGTTGCTTGTAATTTCTCGTCGTTATCAGCCGACGTGAAGTATCGAACGGGTTCCACGTCATTTGGCCGGCCATCGAATTATCTGCACACGATTTATCGTTCTATTCAGCACGTAGGACACGAGATCCGCTTACAAGAAATCACCTTATCGGTTGGCGCCACCCATGGTTAAGCTTTTCTTTGTCCGCGCGTTTTAACACCGCGACGTGAACAACGGGGATCCATCCAGTCGACGAGAAAAAAACCTATCAAGAACTCGCACGTTCGCGAGATAAATATGCAATTACCTACGATTCGCGTTGATTATCGGGTAACGAAACCCTCGCTGGATTAATTAAAATCGAGACAATCGCCAGACAACTATTATCTACAATTTTACACTATCCTCAATTTCAAATGATTCAAGTTCGAAGCTACTAATCATCGTTGAACAGTGAATAACAGGAAGAACTTTGCCTAACTGCCCCTTAGATTTTTCCACGCTTACCCTCCTGTTATTATATCACTATCCCATGTGTCTCTCTTTTAAAACAGTACGGGCGTTCTGATCTAATCTTCTCATCTTTCATTACTCGTATAGATTTCACGAAAGTCGGGGTCGAAATAGCCAATTGAAGGCAATATCCTTTAATGATACGATGAAAGGGAAATTCCAGAAACAATATCACGACTTTTATGAGGGTCATTCACAGAGTCACTTGACCTATGGGCCCCGATGAGCGCTCGAATCAGACCTTTGTAACCCTGGTCCCGCATTCCAAACCGAAGACCCCTATGGCCCAGCTGAGGTCGTTCTATAAGCGAGATCCAGCAACACCACGTGGCAAAAGAACCTTCCATAGGACACGCCAATATCTCGTACTATTTCAGATAACCTTCGCGATGCTCCATTACATAATACACCAAAATAAAAAGCGAGGAAGCTATAGATACAATCTTCGGATCTACATACAAACTTCGTGCCATTTACTATTATTGGACCGGCTACTTAAATCCGCATATCCAAACACGAGCAGTTCTCGTAATTGAAACCCTTCGGTAGCATGACTGGATCACCTCAGTCTGTCACATATTTAGATCGTAACTTATGGCGTAATCACGTCTGAACACGATAAAGCAAAGTTAAACTTCCGACTGATATGTCTGCCGCCCACCAGGCGAAGTCGAGTCAACCTTACGAGTCAAGCATCAATAAATATTCCCATGCTCTAGTTTACCACACATTATTCAATTGCAATTTGGATATCCATGATTCCATGACAGTGAACAATTTCGATAATGACTTACATTGATCTCAAGTATAGAATACACTGAACAAGGAATTAATATCTTTGTCTTTATCCGTAAACTGTATATTAGAAATATATTAAATATTGTCAACCTGCCAATACCTGTCGTCGGGTAGTCAATAATATGGGTCACGAATATTGATTCCAATTATTGAAATAAAGTCATAACATATACACATAGATGGCGTGTAAAATTAGAGGAACACTAAATTTTCGATGAAAAATTGTCGCGAAACGTCCTTCCCGTTGAGCACCTTGGATTATTGTAATGCTGGTAGCACACTTTTCATTCAAAGTGTAATAAAAAGGCAAATTGTATGTTCAATTTTCCTGTGGGCATTGTAAGGGACAGACTTTAATCTTCAAATCCATGGTGATTTCGATCATGAACGAAATGTCTCAATGCCCGTAGAGACTTTCGAATTTGCAAAATTTTCGACAGTGAAAAACTATGTACACATACCTTTACTTTCCCATCCATTACACAATGTCAACAAATCTTTCAAAAAACCTGACCTCAAGAATATAAAAGTAGAAACTTTATACCGTAAAAGGAGCCGAAGTGGACTGTACGATTATGTTTCACAAAATTACAGCAGCTCGAGAATTGGCGATATCATAATATTAAAATCGATAGAAATTGACGTTCGTATTGAACCCAATCGCGAACAAGTCAGCCTCGGTATTAGTGCCACGAGCGATTAATCTAAACATCCATATCTCTGTCTATTTCTGTTACGTTGTTTTCACACGAGTGGTCGGCACGTTGGTATTCACGAAGGCCACTCGTAAATGGGCCGACAATTACTAAAACCTTTACTAAGTGCACAAGTATACGTGTTTTGGTTAAAGAGTGCACGAAAATCCGTCAGTATTTTGTGCACTGCAACCGTGGACGTTACTTACGTTCGATCGTTCTACCTTTCCCCCCCTCCTTTCTTTCCATTTTCCTCGAACTACCTCCGTAGGATTAAAGTATGGAGGGAAAGTCGAGGATGCTCAACGGGGATCTCCTTGATTTTTTCCTGCTCGAATGCCTGCATCGACGTTACCTGGAAACTGGGTCATTCGTTTTTCACCTGCGTCGCCGAGGGTTTCGCATAAATTACGATACGAATGCTTGGGGAATACATTTTGCGTTCAATTTTGGAGGGGGCGACATGTGTATGCATACGTACGCTTCCGATGCGAAAAACCTTGGAACACGTTAAAAAATCGTAAGTAATTTGTTTCGCGTCGAATGGGAGAGTAACGAAAGCGCCTTCGATAAGTTGGCTCCCGGTCAGTTTCCGGTGGCTTTAACAATAAGCTGCGTTCGGATTCGAAGGCACGCTGATTATAAAATGACCCAGTTTCCTTCCCGCGCTCGATATTTTCCAATACTTTCATCCTTGAGTGACTAATTTATTTCCGGCGCGATAAACAGATTTCGCGGGATACATTTTTTTTTTCCGTGCCGTTGCTGCGTTGAAATGCTCGTTTGCGCAATTGGAAAAGAAAGTGGAGAAAATTATAAACTCCTCGTTAAACTTTGGTACAAAGTTTTACTCAACTTTATGTACCACTCTACTTTCGAAACATGTTAAACAGTGAATCGTTCAAATTAGAGGAGTTAGAGTTAAGAAGCATTTGAGAATTATGGCAGTGTTGGAATCGTCGGCAGACACGCCGAAATCTAATAATAATCCTCGATAGAAAAGGTGTATTCGTCGACTAACGGGGAGGGGGAAAACGGAGATACTTCTGTCGCATTTAGTCAGAATTATCCGAGCCATTTTACTAGTTTGCATTGTCATAGTCGTGTCGGTGCAGTTAACCGCCACTCGAATGTGATAACGCGAAGAGTGGTTAACATGGCCAGGATTAGATAAACGATTTTTACGAAGCATTGCATAAAGAGATACAATCGTTAACGTACAACTACTGGCTACTAATCTGGAATGCCGCTAGGTTTCCCTATCCGGTCTCAGTTAGTTCGAACTTTCACGAGAAAAAAAAAAGTAATTTCAAGGCGATTCTATTCCTACCGTCGATAGAAATAAAATGTAAACCGTGTTAACTCTACTTTTCAACCGCTCCGATTTTATCTCGTTACAAATATTTCAAATGAAAGATTTCCTACGAACGTTATCCACGTCAGAATTGGTAACTGTTTCATGCAAACGATTTGGGAATGAAAGCTCGCGCAGTGCAATCAGATTTTTCTTCCCCGAAACTGAATGAGTCCGCCCTCGACGCGGGCATTACAATTTGCATAGGGAGATTCGATTCGACGTGACTAACACTATGGGCACGTGGTTATAATTAACGATGAGTGCAATGAAGGACAATGAAATTATTGTTCGCCGACAGAAGGCTTCCCAAGCGGGTTTCTGAACGATAGGTGGACCCGTATTAAGGTTAAGCTGGTCGACCAACGAATTCCTACGATTGCATTTAGTAAAACGCAAGGGAAATAGCTCGAAGAAAGCGAACCAGCAGGTACGCTTCGTTGATTCAGCACAGTCCGGGTAAACACAATTTTATTAATCCATTTTACGTGCGGCAGAGCTGCTTTAAACAGGACTAACGCCCACGTTTGCTTTCGAAGAGGTATTTTAGTGGTTGCTGCAAGTGCTCCAAAAGTTATGTCGACGGTTTACGCAGAGTTTTGAACGAAATTCTGAGCGGGAATTTTCATGGTTCATTTGTGGAACTGTGAACTCTGAATGGGTGAAAATAATTTATGAATATTTCATCCTTCGATTACTTTGTCTACATTTTCAGCCCATTCCTTGCACTAAGGTCTTTGATATAGAAATTCATCTTTACCAGTTACCAGTTATCCGTCATTTAATACGTAGATTCCTTAATTTTTTGTTAATAACTTATGCCTAGAAAAATCTCTGTTATATTGAAAGTAACTGAAAATCATAAAAGAAATATCGTTCAATCCCTGCTATTTCACCGACAGAAAGGAATTCGGGGAAACATCGATGATTCAGCAAGCAAAAGTGCATAATTAACTCGACTGCCTCTACGCCATGTTCAATTAGACCATTGATTTCAAAATGTCCACTTTCACAGAACGTCATAATCCATTTACCTAAATAAGCTTTATAAAACGCATCAACCCTGAGCAACTGTGAGGGAAATTGTCGTCTAATGTAGAGGCGAAAGTACACTTAATACAGGTCAATGGTTCACTCAATGCACCTGCAACCAGCGAAAATTTCAAGTATCTGCAAATACTTGATCGCGTTCGAGCGTTTCTCACTGTGAGTCAGAGTCACATTAAGAAAGAAATCCACGTACACGATAAAAAACGGCAATACCTCGCGATGCGGGTTAAGCGTTATCGTCAAGGGGTCAAGTAATTCATCGCGGAAAACCGAACAAAGCATTCGGAGCCAATTATTTCCAACGTTTTCCCCGTTCTATCCTGCCACTTTCCCCGTCGCTGGTCGACTTCGAATTAATGCGAGCATTCGCAAAAATGTATCGCAATTATTTCCAAGCGAAAAAGACTTTTACTCCGGTCAGACTGCAGGAACTACAGAGAAACGCATTCATTGCTCGCGAATTAGTACGTATTTCCTATCGGTTCATCGAAAACCGAATAACCGAGTCGCGAGTTTTTTTTTTCATTTTTTCTTCTCCAAACCATTTTGCATCACGAAATATTTATTCCGCAATCATTTTCGCCGAGTAAGCATTTGTTTGCCGTCGATTCCGTTGTACACACGCGCGCCAGACTTGTCGGAGCCGAAGAAACAAGAAAGATTCTGGCGTAAAGATTTATGTCGGGGATATTCGCGTTCGCACGCACTGGCCAACCACGATTAGTCAAGAGGCAGGTTCTCAATTTCTCTCTTAGGTTTTCTACATTTTTTGTTTCTTTTCTCACGGTAAATTAATTTGTTAACGTTTTCACCGCAGTCCGCGCCATGTGTGGAGTAACTGAAAATTACCTTCGAGTTTTCAGCTCTATGCTTAATAGCATTCCGTTCTCGGCACTTCCACTTTTGAACCGCGCCGCCACCTCGTTCTCGTCATCGACCGGCGAACATTTATTTTCACTTGCACTTCCTCTCGCACGATCACCGGGCACAGAGCCCACCGAACGAAACAGTCTAAACTGGTCCATTTCGTCGTATGCACGTATCATCCAACGTTCACGTCGTCCATCATACGACGAAAACAATTGGAGCATTTGGGCCACACGTCGTATAGTAATTCGGTCGTGCCCAATCGAGCACGTTTAAACGATAGAAAACGTTGCGTTGACATCGCATCGACGATCGAAACTGTTATTCAATCGCCAACAGAGCAACACGGACTCGCAACAGGTGACGTTTCCGTTCACCAGGAGACACTGACGCCTCGTACGATAATAATCCGTAACGCAGCCGTGTTAACGCCCGTTCATACGTCAGGCTTATCGGCACGAACGTGTGTCGAAACGCGTAATGATAACAACCTATCCGCGGTTCTTTGGAATAGAAACGAAAGTATTTCTTCCCGTCCGGCCTTCGATAATGTTTGCGCGGGGCAAACACCGCGGTTTCGCGGAGGGAAGAAAGACTAAGATAAACAGGATACTCTGTTTATCGAGACGATTGAGAGATCCGAGGATTTTTGGCAGGAGGGCAAATGGCAATTATCGTGCATCGATCGTACCAAAGAAACAACTCAACGGTGCTGTACTATTTGGAGCAAGCGATAACAATGTTAGAGACAGGATATTTGCTCAGCTTAGAAACGACGCGTTTCGACGTCCGTTAAAAATGCAGGGTTAAGGACCAACGTTTCCGAGTAATTAGCTCTCTTAGCAGTACTCGGTTAACGGTGTGCTTTAAAAGAAAAATTGAACGGGGTCGAGATGTTCCCGAGGACGATAATTAGTCTGGAAAACAAATGAACGATCACTTCGCCATTGTACTATGCAATTAAAGCTAAAATCGCACGTCAGAATTTCTTTAAATAATTTCCCGAATACCAATCAGATGTATCCACTAGCTATACATACATTCAAGATATATTTAGTTAGCCCGAAGTTAAACGAAGTCGAACAATCCAAGTATCTGCAACACGCGGCAGCCAGTTCATTCAATTTTTATTCCCCCGGATAAATGTAGCAGGAGAAATGCAGCGAAATCCAGTTCGGAGAATGCGCAAAAATATGACGCCGCGTAGAAACAGATCGTGGTGCTCAAGATCGTAATAAGCATTAATCGACCAGTTTGGTTATATAAATGGCACGGGCAGAGAGACGTTCGACTGCTGCGTATCGGTTATCTAAACGATCGGTGGCATCGTTCACCGTTACGCACGACTAAAAGTTATGATTACGCGTTGTATAAGGGTTGTTAATTACCATCTCGACCACCATAATCATCCACGAATCGGAAAAAACGCGGCTGTCGGCGTAACGCCACGTGAGATCGGAAAATATTCGACGCTCGAGCCAAACCTGAAATCGATAACGCACGTCGCAAATACTATAAAAGGTATTGATCCAGCTGCGCGTTTCCAGATCGTCGCGATTCTAGTGCGACAGAATACGGTGTGGTTGTGTGCGTGGCCTGAGTCACAGCTGGCTTTATCAAGAAAAATCCAGAAGTTCGTGCAATTACGCAACGACGTCGCGAGTCGGTCTGCAACATACAATCGTAAAACAGTCGCTCCAACGTTTTGGCGCCACCATAATTGCCCGAATAACTCGTGAGCGGGGGCGTTGCTGAGAAAAATTGACGTGGAATAAAGTTGAATGAGGAAACAGAGAAGAACGGTCCTTGAAGAATTCTGAAAGCATTCCTAAGGAATTACGCATGGACCACGATTATCCCGGAACAGGCGTCTGATTGTCTGCAGAGGCTATACTCATGGATTCTTACGGAAACGTCGACGATAATTTAATGTTAAATACATTAGACTTCCCTTGGTTTACAGTTTGGGCGGTAATAGAGTTAATAAACAGAATTATTGAGTAATTCGCTGCTACCGTTAGCCGAATGTTATTTACATTCCTTTGTGAGACGTCGTTTAGGAGTAAATGTTTGAAAAGGTGTTTTATAGTTCCCCGGAAAGTTTAGCAACGAATTGATCTTGAAATTTTAACAGACAGCTCCAGAAATAACGTTCCGTTCTTACACGATTCCAAGATTACGATCATGGAACTAAAGAATTATTTCGACATCAGTATTTCCAAGTGTGGAATAATCGAAACCGATGGTACGGTGCTTCCCTTGGTGCATTCAATAGTTCAACGTCAGTAACGGCGCAGGACAAATAGAAAATACAATTCAATGACGAATGCAGTCACGGAATCGCGGCACGGCGAATACAAAATGCATCCGCCCCTAGAAGGGAGAGAGAGAGAGAGTGCAATGATAACGTCAGAGTGATGTCATTCTGGCAAATCGCGAAAAGCCAGCTTCGTTATAAAAAATTCGTTTACGTCACAAACGAGCCACGTTCGTGATTCATATCCTCTTTCTCCGTATCTGATACAATGCTCCACCTACGATACGAACAAGTTTCCGATCGGATTAAACTCCATTGGTACTAGATAAATCGTTCATCGAATTGTTTCAAATCTAGATAAATCTTCCAACATCCTCAAAATGTACAACAAAAACTAATCGAAATCTACGTATCTGCTAATCAACCCAGAGTATCTCCTTCGTATGTAAAAAAAACCGTGATCGAATTCACGATATCAGAAATGGTAATGGTAGAGTCAAATCATCGTTATCACGCAACAAAGGTCTACGTCCGCGAAAACTAAAATATTCATTTAATATTTCTGAATCGGAGCACAGCCCAGGTAGACGTATTCGTCGGGACTAGTCAAATTGCTCCAATCTTTATCGATGTAGTACATACATATATGCACGCCGCTGTTAATAAAACTGAGAACAGACTTGCTCGAGTACATAAGTCGTGGGTGTATAGTTTCTCGTTATGCAAGAAGACAACGACGCAGCCCCATTACGTTGTTTCTCCTGCATAAATGATAACCCCAACTTTTCCACAATTTCCCGTACATTGTAGACAATAATATCGATTTCGTTCGTGCTCTATAGACACGGCGGCACCGAACGAGTTGCATCGTTCAAGAAATTTCTTCCCGACAAATAGAAACAATAGGGGCACGTGTACTGTCGTTTGTTCATACGGGTAAATAAATCGATGCCGATAACTTCGAGCCTGTGCTGAATCGTACTAACTGTTGGGGCAAACAGGCGGTCGCTGTTACGTATCCACGTGTTACGTAGGTATGTACCTTGAGAGGTTCGACGTATTCGATATTATCGATGCAACAAATTTATTTTCTGGATGACTTTTGACTCTCTATCGTGTAAATCAAGACACGCACTTTCCAGGAACGCAAAAATGTTACAAGAACGTAAATGAACAATGAAGAACGCTTCCAACAATTTTTTTGCTTAAATTCTGTCGATACGAACACTCACAGTTTTTGCTGATGAAAGAATTATTACCCTTCGATCGCGTCCGATTTTACGCTGAAGGCAGCGGAAGTAGATTTACAAGCAAAATCTTTTCACTGACTTTCTGCTACAGACTGCCACATAACTGTCGCTCGGGCGACACTTATTTACCTGTAATATTCCATTGATATACACACATATCCATCGATATGTATATTACACAAAGCTGTCTTATTTGTCGCCACTTGTCAGTTTTTGCCTTTTCCTTTCCGAACACACGAAACCTCGAAATACACTCGTTACTGTTTTCTCTCGTAAACAAGCAAAATAATTACCCGATTATGTAAACCATCGCTGTGCTAACTGATCCCCGTTGCTAGACGAATCTCCTAGAAATGTTCAGCAATGCGTCCGCGGCACACCAACGAATCTTTGCATCGTATAAAATGTAATCCCTATCGAATACCGTTACGTAGATACCACTACTATAGATAAAATGGAAAATAAAAATTACACGAAATCGTGGCGAACAGCAGCCCTCCTGATTCTACTTACACGTCCAGCAAAATAACAGTTTGCACCGGCTTCATGTTCTCGCGCAACATAAATAGTACGAGTCAGCGGAGCTCGGTAAGTAGGTAAGGGAAAAGGAGAAAGACGGAAACAAAGAGACCGAAACAGGCAGAAAGTCAGCCAGAGAAGAAGCAAGAAACGCTGCATTATGGAACGTGACTGGGTAAAGACCAGCGGTGACTGTACTGCTGAAAGCAATGCTGTAGCTGCTCCATACATGTGTATATGCACGTCGGATACACAGATACGATTGATGCATAAAACCATAAAAGAAAAGGTTTAAGGAATTATTAAGGAAACGCTTCTTCGTACGAGAACAGGACTTTCATCGGCACGAAAATCCTATGAATGCGTCTAATAGGGGGGAAGGAAACACGGGAATCAAAGATCGCGAATAGATAGTTATTTTGCGTAGCCTCGTTGTGTATCTAAATCGGAAAAAATTGTATCGGTGGTTATTGACAATACGCTGACAGTATTACGTACTTGATGTTTGTAAAAACTTATCGATGCAGAGTAATACACGATCGTGCTTGAAAATCCACACTTGTCACTTGTACCACAAATACGATGCACAAATCAATCTCACGTTAGATCGTCATTGTTTGTATGCTGAAATGGATCCAGCAACACCAGTTTCGGATGAAGAACCAGTCAGAATCGACTCTGCACCGAGGTCTTGTGAAGGGTGCGACGCCAAAAACTACCCGAATCGCGTAACCGCCGATGCAGCATTGCTCCGACACGTTCGAAGGTTTCTACACGGTTTCTTGTATTGCCAACAGAACATGGAACGGTCCCATACTCAATGCAACACGTATAACATATCGGGAAACTATACTAGTAGCCATTCTAACGTAGCCACGCCGTAAACGACTCTCTGTGTACCGAGCACTACTAGCGCGTTACTTTAACCGAGGTCAATTTGCACGAACGAGCCCGAGAACGACAAGCGTGTCTCGATGGTACATACGATTTTGATTTATATTAATCGAGTGAGAGTCAGAATCGACTGTGCAAGGTCTTGTGAGAGGTGCGACGCCAAAAATACACTGCGAGAAGCCGCAACGAGCAGGCGAGAGTCGAGTGACTCGTGCTGTTCTCATAGTTCGAGCCGCTAGGTGCACGTGTACCCAAGGTACAGCGACACACGCGCACTCGAGAAACCCACACAGGTGGTTCAGAGGGATCCTGTGGATTTTACCTCGTTGCCCTTCGACAGACGACCGCGCTACGATCGATCAGTCTACGTATTCGACGAATGGAGCACGCAACAACTTGTGCCGGCTACAAATGAAAATTTTCATCGCGAATTTTGTACGAGTTTCTTCTTTTATGTTTCGAGGAATTTTTTTATCGACACTTCGACGCGGGAAATATTCGTTGCACCTCTCGGATAGTTTATAGGAAACCGTACGATGAAACAATTAACGGAGTAATTTGTAAACTGCGTATTATAGAATTTAATCGGGAACGAATATTCTGTGGCCCGGTTTAAAGAGAACAGTTTTGGTATTTTCCTCGCGTCGAAATCATAAGTTTCGGTCCAATTACATTAAAGTCGCGGTTTCCTGGCTGCGGTTAAAGCGAACTCTAAGGTGCGAGAGACACCGTATTACCGATGTCTCGTCTGCGAAGACCACGGAGAAACTAAGGTTTGGCGTGCCGTTGGAAACCGCGAGCTGTGTAGTAGGAGAATAAGATAGAGATGGGTATGACCCTGCAACTTGCATTAGATTTTATGACTGCCAAGGTCAGCTGCTTTCCATAATAGCGGCGCGAACGCAACAACTACTGCGGCTCAATTAGCGAAGAGCAAGTGTTCGTTCGAAAAGTGCAGCCCTGATAATGGAGTCAGTGTATTCCCTGTTATTTTTATTGCCAATGTGGAATACTGTATATACGTAGTATACTACAGGCTCGTACAGCACGATTAAGAATCGAACATGTATTATCAATGTGTTACTACCAACATTTCTTTTCTATTAACATCATTTTCGATACCGAATGCTTAGGCGAATTCGATCAGAAACTCTAACCAGATTGATTGGCATTCCCTCGCGATAGAAAATTAATAACGCGTCATGATTTTATATATGTATATATATGTTGATATATACAGTTGTCGACGACCGGATAATTTTCAAATGAAGGCGCTGCCTCGATGAAAAGTAATTAGCACGCTCTCTATCAGAATCACATATGTATGATGCACGGAGTTTCTGAGAGACTAACGTCAAGTGTTTGCGCCAGAAAAGAGAACTGTCAAATTACAGTGAACGTGAACAAATAAATACTGGCCCAGTACTCTGAATGTACTTTTGCAAGTTATCGATGGAACGAACATTTAATCGCCAGATGTACGAACAAACTTGTTCCTGATAATATATTCATACAGATTTCTACGTCATTATTGATAATTAAATGCATGTAAACGTACACATTGCACGCCTCTCACTCTGCATATGTTTATCTGTTATCCTTATTGCAAGTATGTAAACCTTAAAGCTGTTCTCGTATGTTCATATCTCAATTTTGATACGAGTATTCGACCGTAATAATTTTACTTTCGAGCCTAACTGATAAGCAGCCGAATCACCAATTTATAGAGCTATCTTTGCTTATAAAAGCATATTTCCTACCTGCGCGCGAGTTTAATTCAAAATATACTCGATAATTTATACATATATCGAAACGATCGAATTAAATCATTGAAAATTATACGATTATCTTTTTGTCAAATAATATAGGTGAACTACGCGAGATTTATTATGTTTTGTAACGTTAGTGATCTTTAGACACTATAAATGCATTATATTGTATACGTATACAATACTGATTTCATGCTTGCTCTAGCGAAGCTAGTCTGCGAAGCAAACACAATGCAAATGTAAACATTTTTTATATCTATATACAGCACAGGCATTATTATTACTATTATTATTATTATCGTCCATCGTCGAACATATTAATTAGCCTCAACAACAATGTATCGATACCAAATAGCTTTTTATCAAGATCAGATTCCAGACTGTTACAAGTGTGTAACAGACTGCTAAGTTATTTTGGCGTCTTGTATGAAGGACACAAATAGAATTCTGCCGCGTATTCGGAGCAAAATTGTGTCGTATATTACCGAAGAAAAGAGAGCGATTGATTCTGGACTCGTTAGTCACATTCGTAATACAATTGTTTACAATCTAGAATGTGCATGAAAGCTTACGACAAACATTAATGGTTAATGTAACAGTACTCAGATAAATATTTAAAACTGAGGAAAAAAAACAGTATCGATACTTGTAGATCAAATATCACCATACCTTGTTAAAACACTGGGCAATTCAACCTTGACAGGTAATCTTAACTTGTGCATTTTCATTACTTTTTTTTCTTTTTAATTCTACGTACACGCACTACTACAGATTTTCAGTTTCTCACTATATTCGTAACGTGCTAGAAAAGCGTGCGTATTTACGGCAGACGGTTGTAACAGAAACATAACCAACAAACGTGGACTCGACTTCCTTCGCTTTTTAGACAAATACGTTCCGCGGGAGTGCAACAGAAAGGCAAATAACACATGTAACAAACAACACGTAAACTAACCAACAATAGTTCAAAGGGGAAGAATTCAATGAATGAGTTTTACATGGACACTTTGGACGGTTAATGACTCCTTTCTGGCTCGCAATCTTTCGGGGTTGGTCGAAGTCTAGATCTACGACGCAAACTCATATCGCGATCACTATGTCATTTCAATTTAGACGATCAACCGTTCGATGTCGTTCACCACACTCACTGTTCACACTCATAATGTTCGTATCAAATCCACTGTGTCGTGCAGTTCAAGGAAATTGACACTTCAAACAAAAAAAGACCCAAAAAGAACGTAAAGATGGCGTCAGCTGGAGGGCCGCGACATAAAGAATAAGAGGGATAGGTTGAGAGGGCCAAAGCGTTCTGAAACATTGTCGCATTTTCCTCTCGACGGGCCCTCAACTCTTTAAAGCGACACACGCATAGCGGCAATCATCGTAGACGATTGAAGTGTGCTACCGACAGCTGTTAATTACTCATGTATCGACTTGTAGATTTGGCGGCATATTCAAATATATACTAGCAAAGTTATCTACTACAAAAGCTAAACCAGCCATATTTAATATTGTAATATAAAATATTGAATTAGTAAATAACCACTTTCCCCATCATGACCATAAATATGTCAACAATGAAATTCGTTTCAATTTTTTTGTGACGACGAGAATTAACATAAATTAGTGATTACCAGAAACCTAACCAAATGTTGATATGTATTACTATTGTTCAGCAATACTACGTAGCAATGTATTTAATCACAAAGTAAAACGATCAAGTGGTTGCATTCGTTTGTATGACATAATGCAATCTTACACGCTTATGCTATTCTGTACGAAGCCGCTAACATTCAAACGAAATATTGCTAAATAAGCTTACAGAAGTGACAAGCGTTAAAAGCATAAGCAGCTTGGTGTAAATCTGACGATCACTTGCTTACCTAAGCAACGCTTTCCTCCAGCAGTAATCCGTTTCGATTACGAGCAGCTGTAATTTCATCATATACGTCGGCGTTGCTCAAGGACATATAAATTTGTTAAAACACGTCGGTTGATGCCCTTACGAACACCAATACAAGAAATCTTTTTCCACCTTGGCGAATCCTGTGCGTATGTTTCCACTGTTCAGGGCGCGACTCGTGAACGACCTAATTCACGGTTATCGATCAATCAAAAACAAAAATGCTCGTGCACGTAGTGGTAGTCGATAACCGCAGAACATACACGACGCGAAAGACTTCGAAAAATTTACCCCTTTTCCTTTCTTTCCAACAACCGTTGCACGTTATTAAAAATTTCTTTCACGATGCATCCACGGCGCACCAAGCCGTAGCGCGACGAAATTTCTTCGCCCTGTCCATACGACCTCTTGCTAAATGTCCTTGCGATTGCGTAGCCGTTTAACTTTCCTGAAGAAGAACTCCGTGGATGGATACCAAGGTAGCATCTCGTTCTCGTTACAATAGAACTCGAGTTGTGACCGAAAGGAGAGCGAACCTTTTGTGGTCTCCACTGGAAAGCTCAAGAGCGCCGCACAGCAGGTCATTCCGAAAAGCGCAAGCGCCTTTTCATAGATCGCGCTTTTCTCATGGGCGACTCGATGGTCTGATGGCAACCAGTGACGTCACTGCAGACGGGAAATTCATTCACGAATGTTCGACGCCCCCGCGCCTATAAGGCCAAGGACCTTGCCTTAGACACTACCAAACTAGTTAAGCCAGACTTCCAAAATATATTTCTGTAATATTAAGATTTTGTATTTATTATTTCGATATATTAATGGATGATTAAGTATTCAATTAATGTCATATATGATTTAAGGATTTGCAAATTATATTTAAAACATAAAACCTTTTCGTGATTGGTTAAAGAAACGAACTTCGCGCCAAACATAGTTTGGGTTTAAGAGGGAAGAGCCAATCAAGCTACGTGTTTCATGTAATGATGTTGTCCATGAATGTCTACCTTATTTTAACTTTTCGCCTCTAACCTGAGGACCTGCAAGTAAACAATAATCAACAAAAGTGCATTACAAAAAAGCTATATATTATTCGTCCTTGTCAGTTTAGGTATATAGTTAAATTCATAATGGTAAGTTTTCGATACTGTTCAATTATTTCTTATGGTACTTGGCCAATTTATCTTAATGTAAGATAACCTCCAAATAAGCGGGATTTTCTTCTTAGGATGTATTTTTAATGATCCGACGAAAAAATGTGACGATATTCACTGATGCTAAAGATAATACAACAGTCCTTGAGCTTAAAAGAATGATAGAAGGTAAGAAACATAGAATTTACTTGGATGTGTATTAAACGACCATAGTATGACATTTCGAAATGATAGTACTATATACTTTTACATTTAATTATATTTACACGTAATGCAATGTGCATTATTTACGTATCGTCTATGGAAGGAACTGTAACATGAATATAATTATCTGACAGGTATATTAAAAATACCACCTGTGAATCAACAACTATACAACAAAGACAATGTTCTAATGTCAGATAGTAAATTCTTATCTGATTATGGACTGACATCAGCTGTTGCAAAACCACAGTGTCCTGCATTAGTAGGATTAGCCATAAGTCAAGAAAATGGCCAGTTCGAGCCATTAGAGATGACACCATTCTCATTACCGCCGGATCTACCAGATGTTATGAAATCTCAGGAAACCAATGCTCAAGAACAAACACCTTGAAACAATGTTACCATTGTGAACCAACTGATAACAAGGTGTTTCATTCAACACAATTTTATAATTGTCAAATATTTCCAAAAGGCTGTCAGCTTAAGCAAACACAATGTGAATATTAGGTACATACAAGTTTATGTGAATATAAAAAGTGTCTTGAGGCTTTCTAACTCTCTTAGCGAGAATACCAAGTAGTTATTGATTCTTTGATTTTGTTGTTTCTTTGTTTTTCTTTGCGCATAACAATTAAGTACCATTGGTACTTGAACCTGCGGCTAAAAAGCAAAAAAAAAGGATAATAAAAGGTGAAATTTATACTACAGTACATTATTCATGTTTATTATAATCTTTTGTAGTTACAAAAATATTTGAAAACTTTGTTATTACTGCCAAGATAGACCAAATACCTCAATCACATATAATTTATGATTATAGTTTGTATTTCTTACCTTATAATTGTTTTGTAGTATTTCCAGTCTATTTATCTCTTATCTGAATACATTTCTTTTTTAGTTGCAAACTTTCCTTTCTTTCGTTTTTTTCTTTTATCAAGATTAAAATGCAATATGCCTCAAACTTTGTAAAATATATATAGCAACGTCACTAATTAATTAAAGTGGAAAATTGAAAAATTGAAGAACATTGATTGTAAAAACTTTGAATATTAGGTTTTTACACTTACAAAACAGAAATTTGAAAATGTGATAAATTATAAATACTGTACGTACTTTTAGTAAATTGATTACCTTTAATTACAACGTTACATCAAGTGAATGATTATTTTAGTATAAAATACAATAATTTTATCAATTGTATTTTGCTTTACCATAACACCTTATTAACTTTATGTTAAGAATCCATTATTTTATTTATGAGAATTACACATATATTTATTACATAGATATGAATTCATAAATTGTATGCACTACGTGAATACATGTAATGTATTCATGTAATATTCAAGGTATAAAATACTCCTAAATATGTTGCTTCATTTGAATTAACAATGGAGGAAGTTTTCTTAAAGTTAATAAATAGAATTGACTACTGTACACGTTAGTAAGGAAATTTGAAAAATAAAATACAAATGACACTTGTAGCCATAAAAAAAAAATTGCAATAGTAGACTATATAAATTTACATATCTTGTAAGTAAAAGTAACGAGCAACCACAGTATACAGGGTGGCCTATGTACTTCAAGACAATTTAATATCTCGTGATCGGTGCGAATGATTTTAATCGTTCGGCTGTTTAAGAATTTTCTAATTTTTTAAAAATAAAATAACAGTTGAGACGACCAATTAAAATCCGTCGCACAGTTTTTGAAATATTATATTCTGTCTAGCTACGTGGGTCATTGTATAAATAAAGCCAGTTGATATCTGTTAAGCTTTCAACTTCCTATACATAAAAAATCATATTTCAGCTAAAATATGATAAGACGGTGCGCATGAACATCGTAATTAAGCTATGCAATTAATATATTCTATAGGTCTTAAATAAAATAGGGCACTATTTAACTCACTTTTAATACATATATAATTTTAGATTTTGAAATATTGAACGGTTCAAATTGGTGGTGCCTTTTATAAAAACTTTCAACAATTTTTAATCCTAAGCAGAGTAAAATGGTAAATGATTATGTATTTCATTACAAAATTATTTTAATTTGTTATGAACCTAGTTCTGTTATTTTGATTGCCATATAAAAATCTAAATATAGATTGTTAATAATTCGTCTCTTTAGTGCGTGATTTATAATGTTTATTTATAATTGCTTTGAATAAATTGTTTGATATTGGTTAACAACAATTAAATTCAACTGCCTATTTTATTTCTCACTATTATATGTTATAGAATTATTGAAATATCAGATATTATGTTATAACAAATATTATACACTACTTTTGTTTTTACTTAGGAACATTTTGGTAATAAAATCTTTATAATATTCCTTTTTACTTGGTATATAATGACCACCTTCGTGAACCATATTTGTCTTGTTTGTAAACATTTCGCTAACTTCTTCTGCCATTTCTGTAGAAAAAAAAATTATGTTATTATAGTTACTTACTTTCTAATGTAGGAAATATTACTCACTTATCGGTATAACTTGATCAGTTTTGCCACATATATGTAAAGAGGGTATACTTATTTTTCCTTGATAATATATTGCATGTGGAGTGCACATAGATTTAAATCCTGCTATGATAATTGCAAAATCAAATTTGCTCTGAAATACTGAAAAGCAATTATTTACTTTTAAATGAAATCTTTATTCTATACCTAATGTATTAATTTTTGTTTGAAGACTATATTTACAATTCCTTTGCTGCATAAAGCACAATATAGTGACAAAAGCTGCACCTTGGGAAAAGCCTAAAATACCATCAAAAGGTCCATACTCTTGAAATGTTTTGTCTATAAGGGCTATACTATCTTCAAAGCCTACGCTTAAATCACTTGGAATATACGCTTTAAATATATGATCTTCTGTGTTGAACCACCATCCGTAGCCTATAATGTTCGTAACATTTATCATCTTTTAATGTCCAGCGATTTATGAATTAAATGTATTATGTACCACTGAGATTTCAATGAATAACATAGTTTATGATACCTTCTTCTGTTTCTTCAATACCAAAATTACTTTTCATTGGAACTTTGTGTGGGGCCTTTAAAAATACAAATTCGATTTCTTTTTTAAATCCCTTTCTTATGGAACCCAATTTCGTTTTAAAAGAAACATCTGATTGGGCATATCCATGAATAGCAAGAATCTAAAGTGTGCGTATAATGTACATAATAACATTTAAAAAATACTTCGATTTGTGTACAATGAGGAATAATAATTTCTTACCCGCAGTTTATTCATTGAATTGTTCATAGGGTTATTATTAAGTAATATCAAATAATAAATATTATATATATCATATAACAGTCGTATATGTGTGTTTCATAAAATTGGGATGTATCGTTAGGCACACATAACATCTATGTATGATACTCATGAAAGTGATGCAACCGATGAACGAACAACCATTTTAATCGAATAAGCACTAACTTCGTGTAAGAGCTAAAAATTAGGCAAACATTTTATATACTACTAAGTAGATATATCTAATAAGATGTATGTTATTATACGAAGTTCGCATCCATTAAAAAGCTAAAAAATTGTTGATTTATAAAAATCTATAAAAAATTTTGTAGGCGCTTGTACATATTGATGGCGCTAATTTCAAATTGATGAAAATATTTTAAATTCACAAATAATTAGAGTTCATATGACGCACGCTTCATAATTTGTTTATATTTAAAAAAGTAGGTATAAAACTTTAGGTTAACAAGCGCGTTAATTCACGTGGAAACTTCAGGATGAATGGATACGGCTACATAAGTGTAATCATTTAATTATACTTAGGCTTTTATTGCATAAAATATATTTTAAACATAAATTAAAATACTTTAAATTGAAAACAATTTTATTCATATTGAAGAAAACGAAATACATAAAAGTTTAAATGGCAAAGTTTAATGATAAACTTTTTAAATAGTAGTTTCTTTTCTATAAAAATAACAATGCGAATACTACGTATTCATTTTCACGGAAATAATTACGATAACGTTAAGAAAATAATATCGCCGTACATCTTCAAATAAAATTATCATCCTTAAAAGTAATGTAGGTACAGAATTTACAAAGGTCTTCTTAATTATTTGCTGGAATATTAATGGTTAGAGATCACTAAGATCTACAGCTTCGACTTGTGCGCTAATATTCTCATCATTTTTCGTGTTTTCATCAATTTCCAGCTTCTCAGTTGGCCTAGGAAAATTAAGTTTCGCCCATGATCTAGGTTCCGCTTTCTTTAACTTAATCTCTACTTTAGCTGGAAGCATATTGACAGTGCTCTGCGCGACATCAACAACCTAAAAATATTCCATAAAATTCATCAACTGTTGGCAGATTATTACAAACCAATATCCTACAGGGCTTTCAACACATACTCCACCCAGTTCTAAGTCAAGATTATATCCAGTATTCTCTTCCATGAGGAACAAATCCACAGTTAAGTGTACTGGATTTAATTTAACAGTCGATTGATCTGGCTCATATTTCTTGGCATAAACTGAAACAACAACAAATGTTCCAGTTTGATACCAATCCACTTTGCATACTGCTTTCCTATCGCGATTCTGAAAAATAATACGCCATTACTTTAAAAAGGATGAACTTAAATAAAGATTCGAATGTATTAAAACTTTATCATGCTTGGAAAATAATACAATACAAAATCACGAAATTAAGGAAAACTGATAAATATACCTTCAAAATCCATGTATGTTTTCCTTGTGTACATCCGGGTTGTTCCAAAAATGTAGAGAACTCTGTTGTTTTCTTTTTGCAACACGACCAATATTTCATACCTTCGTGGAAAATAGGTATACCAGGATGATAATTGCATACTTCATTATCCGAGGTAGGATCATTATATGTAGCTTTGCACGCATTATTTTTACAATTTTGTCCAACCTGAACTGTCATTTCGGTTATGCTTTCTGGCACTGCATAAGTCAACCCTTTAATTTGTTCCAATAATGCAGGCGATACGCTAGGTGTTAAAGTAATTTGTGGCATGTCAAAAGGAGGCCTTTCCAATACCGGTCCATTTTTTAAAGGTTGTGCGATTACTTCTATCACTTCGTTAGCCTTTGATTTATCGACAACAGGTTTCTCTGCCTCCTTTGGTTTAATGCCTGAATGACATGATTTTGTACAGCCTCGTATGTTTAAAAATTCGGTAAAATCTATACATTTTTTGTTGCAACAAGACCAGCCTTTATAGGCGTCATGAAATACTGGGTAGCCAGGATGATGAACACAATCACCTGACAAGGTAATTTATAAGCATTTAAGTACTTTCTAAGTGCAGCAGAAATAAACAATTAAATAATTATCATATTATTATTATTGTCATTATTATTCAGATAAAGATGAACAACTTACCATCCTTATTGTCGCTTGGATCAAAATTTTGTCCACAGCCGCGATTGTAACAGAGCATCATTGTCGCCTCCTGCGACATTTCAAAAAATTATCCTCTTTTAATTGTATTGCGCGCGATGTATGTATAAAAATACAAATTGGTAAACTATGCAAACGAAACACAGAAACGTCTGTTTGACCAGCACGCACCGACTGTAGCTACTATTGCTTCTTTGCTTCGGTAAAACTTCTAGTACGTTCTAGGGAAGCGGAACTTAACTTCCAAATGCGGCATCTACGAAAAGATTCGATTCGATTACACTCTGCATATTGTTATTCAAAACATGATAGTAATACGGTTCTATAAATATTTCTAATGGCCACTGTACAGATTTTAACAAGCTATAAAACATCTTTTATGTTAAACCGATTGAGGTGTATATTCTACTTTCTCAGCAATAAATAGAATGTAATATTGTAGCAATTGTTCTCGTAAAATAATATATGTCTATTAATAAAATAGAAACATCGTTTATGTTATTTTCTTTGTATACATAAATTTATTCATTATATTTATCGTTTTTAATGGATTACAACTGTTACCGAATTTCTTTAATATGTTCTATGCAAATGAAATACAGAACACAGAAGCTATTCAATTTCGAAAAATCAAAATTAATATATCTATTAATGTTTTTCTGTGATGCCAGTTTCTTTTTTTATATACATATATGTAATTGAAAACTTCGTATGACCGCAATTGACCACCACTGAGCGGTTAAGCGATGTTTCTATGTATCTCATACTTCATTCGAAGGAAAATAGTTTACATTGAATGTTGTGGCATTTCGTACGTAATGTTACAACAATAAAAGGGCGGAAAAATGTGTATAATATAATGCATAACATTCGAAATAATAAATGTAATATAGCATGTGATATATAGTTGTAATAACTATGAATTTTTTAAATATATTTCTAATATATTATTTATATTATACTGTACAAAACACTTGTAAGTTTATTATGTTTATTCACCAGGTTTAAATAACTCGCCTAACAAATATAATTTATAAATAGATGTATTTTTGCAGCTGGTCTTCATAAGAATTTAAAATATTATGAAACGATTCACGCAAACCATTTTCAACATAAAATAGTGAAACGGGGTGTTCAACATAGTTATCATCCTTATAATAAAATAAGCGAATTAGAGTTTTATTCTCATGGACGGTAATATATTTAATTATAAGTTTTTGCTGATACATAATATATAAATTGACTATTATTTTCTTAACAGATATTTTCGATTGATTCTAACACCGAGAAGAGAAGTTATACATTCCAAATTCAAAGCGTACGAGGTTAACGGCAATGGAGAAGAAAAAACTGTACATTTAGGTAAAATAATAATAGTATAGAGCTATATAAGTTTTCTAAGTAATATATATTATTTTCCTACAACAATGAACAAAATGTTCTTTGTTTTTTAAGATCACGAAAGCTTTTATCATGGGAGAGTCTTTGGCGAGATTGATTCTCATGCACAAGTACACATTGATAATGGTATTCTTACGGGCAGTATTACAATTTCAGATGAAACATTTCACATTGAAGTAAGTAATACGTTCAAAAACATTAATTTGCAATGTGATAATTTATTTTCATGACAATTTATTTTATTTACACCAGCCATCTTGGAGGCATCTTCCTCATTTAGGAAATGAAACAATGATTATTTATAAATCATCGGACGTTAAATTTAGTTGGGAACATTTTCAAGACGGAGAAGGACATACACATGGTGTACCAAAAACTTGCGGATATGTGAAAGAAGAATTAGGTCTAAATATTATTTAAATCGGAGAATTATGCTATATAGTGGTGTTACTTCTAAAATGCTATATTGCAGACATTCCAATAATCGAAGGGGAAGGAGAATTTGAAGAATTCAACTTCGAATCGGATGAACATTCCAGAATGAAAAGGCAAACAGAAACTTATGAATATACTCCTACAAAAACAAGGTGTCCCTTGTTATTAGTCGCAGATTATCGTTTTTACCAAGAAATGGGTGCTAGTAGTACAAAGACAACAATTAATTATTTGGTATGTGATAACATTCATCGGCATAAGAAATATCCATTGATTCTATATGTATATTATCTCTCTGAGTAATTATTTTTCTATGATGCACAGATAAGCTTAATCGACAGGGTGCACAAAATTTACAACGATACGTTATGGCAGGAACGACAAGAACAGGATGGTTTTAAAGGAATGGGTTTTGTTATTAAAAAAATTGTGGTTCATAGTGAACCAACTCGAGTAAGAGGTGGTGAAACACATTATAATATGGTAAGGGAAAAATGGGACGTACGCACATTGCTTGAGGTAAAATTACTTTCTCGTAATATTTATTTTAAAATGACGCAATTTTATATGACAATCGATTGATTGTATTAATATGACTTTCAAGGTGTTTAGCCGTGAGTACAGTCACAAAGATTTTTGTTTAGCTCACTTGTTTACTGATCTCAAATTCGAAGGTGGTATATTAGGTTTGGCATATGTCGGGTCACCTCGTAGAAATTCAGTAGGCGGAATATGCACACCAGGTATTTTAATAGACTTTATCGTCAATACGAAAATAATGCACTCACATCCCTTACTTAATATCCATACATTGCAGAGTACTTCAAGAATGGTTATACCTTGTATCTGAATTCTGGCCTAAGTTCTAGTAGGAATCATTATGGACAAAGAGTAATTACAAGAGAAGCTGACTTAGTTACAGCGCATGAATTTGGACACAATTGGGGCTCTGAACATGACCCAGATATAACAGTAACGTTTTTAATTTTGTATTCGTATTGTAAAAGATAATTAAACAGAAATAATAGTCAATTAAATGGAGCTATGTTTTAACAGGAGTGCAGTCCAAGTGCTAGTCAAGGAGGATCATATTTAATGTATACATATAGCGTTAGCGGATACGATGTGAATAACAAGGTACATCTAACCAAGATTTAAAAAAGAGTATAATCTTAAGAAGATATTTATTTTTAATTATTTATGGCTTAGCGCTTTTCGCCGTGCAGTTTAAGATCGATTAGAAAAGTATTACAAGCAAAATCTGGACGCTGCTTTTCTGAACCAGAAGAATCATTTTGTGGTAATTTACGGGTTGAAGGTGACGAAGAATGCGATGCAGGATTACTTGGTACAGAAGATAATGACGCTTGTTGCGATAAAAATTGTAAACTTCGTAGAAATCAAGGAGCAGTTTGCAGGTGATTGTCCATTTCTTGTAAATTTTACAGCACTTTAATTTTTCACATTAATATTGTGTGTGCTTTCAGCGATAAAAATTCACCTTGTTGTCAAGGTTGTGCATTTATGCCATTAGGCGTAAAATGCCGCGATGCACAATACGCTACATGCGAGCAAGAATCACGTTGTACAGGAGCATCCAGCGAATGTCCTAGGTCTCCACCAATGAAGGATGGTACAGGTTGCCTCGAAAGGGGACAATGCAGACTTGGAAAGTGTATACCATATTGCGAAACACAGGGTTTACAAAGTTGCATGTGTGACACAAGTATGCTTCTTATATACTGCTACATTTACTTATACAATAAGATAAGAACAATGCATATTAACATTGTATTTTTATACGTAGTTGGTGATGCATGTAAAAGATGCTGTCGAATGAGTTTGAACGAAACGTGTTTCCCAATAGACCCACAGGATATTTTGCCCGATGGAACACCTTGCATTCAAGGATTTTGTAATAAGGTAACGTTATTGAAAATTTTTTCGCCCTAATTTGATCTGTAAAGGCTTTGAAATTTGGTTTGAATATTCACAGGGTGTTTGCGAGAAAACGATTCAAGATGTAGTAGAACGATTTTGGGATATTATCGAAGATATAAATATTAACAAAGTGATGCGATTTTTAAAAGATAATATAGTGGGGGCTGTTATTATTATTACGGCCATTGTATGGATCCCGACTAGTTGTGTCATCAGCTACATCGATCATAGACGTGTGAAGGAAAGCGAAAAGAAATGGCGTTGGAAACATACGGATGAACTTATTCACCCAGAAGAACAAAGACAAGTTATTTATGTAGGAGGGCAGCGACAGAGGATAGTGCAGGTCTCGCAACAATCATAACTGTTTTACTTATATACCAAAAACAAAACACGGTGAAGTCTCTAGTCTTGAATGCATTTAATTTTTTTAGTGCATATTTTTTTCATCTTTTATGTATATAACTTGATGATGATTGATATGTATATCCGTCAACAATAATATCTATTGTACCATATAACTTATGGACTGTTTAGAAAGGACCTTCTATACATGCATTAAGTTCTATTTATATGTCTGTGCATACAAATGAAAATATACAAATTTTTTTATGAAAAGTGATTTGCTGTAAACATTAATTGCTATTTTCCAATTATCGCCAAAGGCGTAGATAAAGGACACTATTTTTATAGACTTCAACAAATTGTGGTCGATATCTTTCATCTATGAATGTGTTGTACGCGGTTTGCCTCTGTATGTACATATACATATATTTGAATCACACATTCATTAAAGGGTTCTCAACTTGAGTGTTTTACTCACCTTTTGGAAAACACGTGCTACATCTTGTGGCGCTAACCTCTTAAATCTTGTTACGTATAATTTGGTAACGTGTCTTATCCGATGTATGGTACCTTGAATTGTGATAGTTGCACCAGTCTATCCAGCCGGTACTGAAAACTTGTTAAAGTACTAGCTGAAGAAACGTGCTGAAAAATGAAAGAAAAACTTCCGGAAGCGATCAATTTTCCAAAAGAAGAGGAAATCGTTTTAGAACTATGGAAAAAGATCGATGTTTTTCAAAATTGTTTAAAACAGTCGAAAGGGAAGACGAAATATTCATTTTACGATGGCCCACCGTTCGCTACCGGATTACCGCATTATGGACACATACTCGCTGGGACGATAAAAGATATTGTGACCAGGTATGCTCATCAAACTGGCTATCATGTGGAAAGGAGATTCGGTTGGGACACCCACGGTTTACCTGTCGAGTTCGAAATAGATAAAGCTTTGAATATAAAGGGGCCTGATGATGTCGCTAAAATGGGAATAGCGAATTATAATAAAGAATGTAGGAATATTGTGATGAAATATGCCGCTGAATGGGAAACGATTGTGGGTAGAATCGGCAGATGGATAGATTTTAAGAACGATTATAAAACACTTTATCCTTGGTACATGGAAACCATCTGGTGGATCTTTAAAGAATTGTACAACAAAGGTCTTGTGTACCAAGGTGTTAAAGTGATGCCATACTCTATTGGTTGTAACACACCATTATCCAATTTTGAGTCCGGACAAAATTATAAAGATGTGATTGATCCGTCTGTAGTTGTGTCGTTTCCCTTAGAGGATGAACCAAATGTTTCTATCCTTGCTTGGACAACTACACCTTGGACATTACCCAGTAATCTGGCGCTTTGTTGTAATCCTACTTTTGAGTATGTCGAAGTTAAAGATCATTCTTCCGGTAATATTTATATTATATTAGAGTCAAGTTTAGAACTTGTGTATAAATCTAAAGATTTGTATACCATAGAGGGTAAAAGGAAAGGATCCGATTTGAAAGGAAAGATATATAAACCACCTTTTCCATATTTTCAAAGTCTGAGAGAAAAGGGTGCTTTTGTGGTATTAAATGATACGTATGTTACAGCAGAAACTGGTACAGGTATAGTGCATCAGGCTCCATATTTCGGAGAGGATGATTATCGATGTTGTTTGGAAGCTGGTGTGATAATCAGAGATCAGGAAATTATATGTCCGATCGATAGTTGTGGTCGTTTCATAGAACCTGTGCATGATTTTGCTGGAAAGTATGTAAAAGAGGCTGACAAAGACATCATCAAGTATCTCCAGACAAATAAAAGATTAATTCACAATAGTACTACGAAGCACAGTTATCCATACTGTTGGAGATCTGATACTCCTTTAATCTATAAGGCTGTGCCTTCATGGTTTATCAGAGTAGAAAGTATAAAAGATAAACTTATTGCAGCAAATAGCAACACTTATTGGGTACCAGATTATGTAAAAGAGAAACGATTTGGCAATTGGCTGAGAGATGCTCGGGACTGGGCTATCAGTAGAAATCGTTACTGGGGTAATCCAATTCCATTATGGGTTTCAGAAGATGGACAAGAAATTGTGTGTGTAGGAAGCATCGCAGAATTGGAAGAATTGACTGATAGAAAAATAACAGATATTCACAGAGAAAGCATAGATCATTTAACTATACCTTCAAAGCGACCAGGACACCCGCCATTGAAACGTGTATCTGAAGTATTTGATTGCTGGTTCGAGTCTGGCTCAATGCCATATGCGCAAGTGCATTATCCTTTTGACAATCGGAGAGAATTTGAAGAAAACTTTCCAGCTAATTTTATTGCAGAAGGTATCGATCAAACTCGTGGATGGTTTTATACTCTTTTAGTTATATCTACAGCACTTTTTGGCACAGCTCCATTTAAAAATCTTGTATGTAACGGTTTGATACTTGCATCTGATGGACAAAAAATGTCCAAGCGTAAAAAGAATTATCCAGATCCATTGGAAATCGTTAATAAGTATGGAGCAGATGCTCTTCGTTTATATTTAATTAATTCACCTGTTGTAAGAGCAGAAAACCTTCGTTTCAAGGAAGAAGGTGTTAGGGATGTTATTAAAGATGTCTTCTTACCTTGGTACAATGCGTTTAGATTTCTAATGCAAAATATTGAAAGATTCGAAAGAGAGGAAAGAACTACTTTCGTGTATGACGAATCTAAAGATGTATGTTCCAATAATATAATGGATAGATGGATTTTATCGTTTACACAAACGCTATTGCAATTTTTTAAGCAGGAGATGCAAGCTTATAAATTATATACCGTTGTACCGCACTTGGTAAAGTATATAGATAATCTTACCAATTGGTACGTGCGAATGAATAGGAAACGTATAAAAGGTGATGGCGGTGCAGCGGATTGTCAACAGGCATTGAATACTTTATTTTCTGTTCTCTACATAATGGTACGCGTGAATGCACCATTTACACCGTTTTTAACGGAATTTATGTTTCAACGTTTAGTGAATGTACTGCCACCATCTAAGGGTAATACGGGCAGTGTACATTATCAAATGATACCCGATTCTCATGTACAACTAATTGACGAAAAGATTGAGAAGGCTGTATCTTATATGCAAACAGTAATCGAATTAGGACGGGTCGTAAGGGACAGGAAGACAATTCCTGTTAAATATCCACTGCCAGAAGTCGTAGTAATTCATCAAGATGCTGAAGTATTGAAAGAAGTGGAGTCTCTGAAATCATATATTCTTGAGGAACTTAACGTAAAGGAATTAACAATTACTACAGACAAAGAGAAATACGGTGTTAAGTTGAGAGCAGAACCGGATCATAAAGTACTTGGAGCACGTCTTAAAGGAGAATTTAAATCTATTACACAAGCTATTAAAGAGCTTTCTGATGAAGAATTGCAAACCTTTGTAGCAAACAAGGAAATTATTGTACAAGGGCATAGATTGGAAGAGCAAGATTTGCGATTGATGTTCAGTTTTACAGGCCCTGCAGCTGAGCAATTATCAAAGCAGTACGAAGCTCATAGCGAAGGAAACGTTTTAATTTTGCTGGATGTTACTCCCGACGAAAGTATGCACAACGAAGGAGTGGCGAGAGAAGTAATTAATAGGGTTCAAAAGTTGAGGAAGAAAGCACAGTTAGTCCCATCGGATGAGGCAATCGCCTATTACGAAATAAGAGACAACAATAGTAATTTAGCAAAAGTAATTGTTAGTCACAAAGACTTCATTGAAAATGCAACTAAAACTCCACAAGAAGATATGTCGAAAATGCCAAGTAATGCAAGTATAATCATCGAAGAAATGCAAAAAATTAAAGGAATTGACATGAAGCTTACTTTGGTAAAAACTATGATTGGTCCAGTCGAAAATGAACAAACAAATGTGGAACCCTTATTAAAATACGTAAATGTCGAACTACAGGGTATGGAGCCAAGATTTAATGCAACTACAAGCTGTATCGGAACTATACTACTAGAAACACCTAATACATTAGTTCCTATTTCATATGTACAACTGAAACACGAAATCGAATTAATATTTGGTATTTACGGATGTCCCTATGAATTGTCTGTCGACGGCAAACCAATTTCGAAAGAAACGAATACTCTATCGTTGCATAAGCAAACGATTAAAGTAAGAAAAGCAGGTTCAACTGTAACAGAAACATCCACAGTATTAACAAGACCAGCTTGCAAGTTTGTCAATATTAGCAGCCCTTTGGGGAAAGGTACAATCCTTTTGGAAAACCCAAAAGGAAGTTTCAATTTAGGGTACACTGTGTTAAAACAACAACTAAATACTTTCTATGGTAAACTAAATATCTCTGAGTCTTCACCTAAAGCACTAAGTGAGTTGTATGGGAAAACTCTTCAATTAAGTTAACTTCTATTTAAAAGTGATTTTTCATTCATTATTTATTAGTTTTTCTTCACATACATCACTTTTAAAATATTTTTCAGACTTCAATAAATCCATTGAAATTTAAATCGTGAGTTGTATTAAATACACTATAAATCATACACTGGATATTTAAATAATCCATTCAGATTTGGTGGTAACATTATTCGCAATATAATATTTATTATTTTATATAAGACTTTGCAAGTAGTTGAGATTTTGGCAGAAACAGTATGTAATTGCAACATTTTTATACAATTAAAATTTAATAAATGATCATTATTATAAGTTCAATAGTATATAAATATACCTCCATTTCATAGAATTCATTAACTACAGTAGATTTATTTAATTTAGATGAGAACACACCTGTTTTATTTACATAAAATCAAACCATATGCTATAAAATATACTGATAAAAGAAAACAATCAAATAAATAGTTATTTATTTAATATTCAACAGAAATCGTGATAGTATCTTGTAACTTGGGTTTCCTATAAATGCCTATAGTACAGTGTATTGCAGAAATAATATTTTACTGCCCTCATCGATATCATTTTTCGGAAAAAGTAGCGAATTTTCTTTTCTGGAAGTATTACGATAAGTATCTTCTAATAAGTTACAATTAATATTGTTTAATATATCATAAATTATGTATGTACAACACTATCCATGATTTTTATTTTCTGTTCACAATTTATGTAAAGGTGCTTAAGATCGTGATCATTATTATAAGCAGTATCCTTTAAAGGGCTACACGTCTGAAAGATTATAAAAGTATAACGACTTCTTTCCCGTAACTAGGATTTTTAATCATAATAAATAGCGCATTCAACTTTAAGTTGCAAGTTGATAACATAATATTCAAATCCAATAAAGTGTCTCAATACATCAGTTTTGTAAGAAGTTTTTGGTTGATAATAATCCGATATAGTACCATTTCAACTATCGTTCATGATATCTAATACGAATAATTCAACAGCTGTATATAACATTTATCAAAGATTAGTTATGCGAACATATTCCAACGAACAAGTACATAATTAATTATTAAAACATCAATTACGCGAATTCATCAATTTAGTAAAT
The DNA here is from genome assembly GCA_948146005.1 of Nomada fucata. Lineage (NCBI taxonomy): Eukaryota > Metazoa > Arthropoda > Insecta > Hymenoptera > Apidae > Nomada > Nomada fucata. The sequence continues at coordinate 5,617,038 of OX411282.1, forward strand.
GTTTTCGAATATAGTATTATATTAATTTGAGGATGTTCCTGTTGTAACTATAAATATGTAAATTCAAGTGTTTTTCGAATTTGAAATTGACTTTTTTTTGTGTTCAACCAATATCAGGAACCAATATTGTCAAATGATATGTTAAATTAAAAATATATATTAAAGTTACAAAATCAAGTCTCAGAATAATGTCTTGAACTGTCTTTTTTCTGCAAATTGACTCAATATTTTTGTTGCTGCACCGGTCAGAAAAGAAATTACTAACTAATGACATAATATTAAAGCTACGGACATTGCGAAAATTGCGGTGAGCGCATATAATGCAAATGTAGTACCCGCGGTAAAAAATTGAGCATAATGGAATCGGGAATACCAAGCGAAACCTAACATAACAGTCAAAATAATTACTAAAGGTCTACTCAAATCCCATGAACTGATTCCCGTTCCAACAGGTATGTCAGAAAATGAATGCGAATTAAAATAGATCGACGACGAATTGCCTAACGTCGGTGTTTGAGATGGTACAGGATTTGGTCGTGGTTGATGTATCAAACAATGAACAACGCAATTGTTATACAAACCACATCGTTCCAATGTTTGATTGTCGGGCTGCAATACCCGACCGTTAAAAACAAAACGCACTAACTTTTCTGCTTCAAGTTCTGTTTGAAAATGCCTCCTACGGACACAGAAATATTTATTGCACAGTTATTATTTTCACGTAATCTGTGGTATTTAACATAGAAAAAGTATTGAACTGGTTAGTAGTCACCTCTTGAAATCTCCTAATAATTCTTTAAGGCTACCAGTAACCATTTTTTGATCATCATTTACAAATTTAAGTTTTATGCTAATTTTATTAGCATCAATTGTAGAAAGATTTTCTGTTTCTTCTTCTACAGGTTCTGTACATGTTGTTGTTGTTGTTGATATATTTGTTTCTTTAGAAGAATTTATTTTGGTATGTCTTTGTAACAAAGTTGTACCATCGTTGCTAAACGAATCCATGGCCTCTATAAGTGCCTCCTCTGTAGCAGTAGCTTCGGATGCTCTACGTGTGTCAGGAGAAATGCCGTCATTTGTGTCTATTATGACAGACAATAAATAATACCTAATATTTCCATTATATTCTTTTTGAAAGTAGCTTTATTATAGAGAATATCACCTGCGATAGATGGCTCAGGACAGCTTTGAGAATTACTGTTATTGTCATTAGCAATTTGCTGTATCGTTTCTTCTTCGGTTACCTCCAAATTTGGTGGTCTTGTAAATGTGCTCACATTAGGACGATTAGCACGAAGTTCAGCAAGGCGTGAGCGTGTTCGATGCAACACAAGTACTGTGCGTATTAACGGCTGATCTGTAATACTCGTAGAATACCAGGCAAGCCATCCTACTAAGAGGACAATCACAACAATAAAGAAATGTGTGACTTCATCTCCGACACCCTCAATAAGACTCATTTCTATGATTAACGCTTAACCTGCACAAATCAAGGGAAAAGAAATTACATATTGTAAAATAATAATATTATTATAAAAAGGCAATCGGAAAAAAATAAATCATCATTTATATTTTACAGTCATTTATAAATGTCATTAGATATGTTTATATTATTGTACACGTCCATGTTTCTGATATATGTCAAGTCCGATCACACGTTTCGTATGTCACGAGCAATTAAAATCGTATTATTGGAGTTTCCCAGAGCAAAAATGAATATTCTGGCTTGCTTGAAACTTTTTATGCAAATACGGATAAAAATAAATAGAAAAAGAGAGAAGGAGAAAGAAATAACCCAGTTCTCGTTTTAATATTCTTAAGGTGAGATCGACAGTATTTTTTTTCTATACGAACTAAGACCATGTAGGAGAATAAAATTCCAAAATCAGGCCAACATAACAGCTTGCACAACTCGAATACATTTGCATTACTTTTTCAATATTTTCCACTGAAGTAAGCCAATGTTATTTTCACGTCACATGAAACATGAACTGAGATAACAGTTTCATATGTTTCTCTTCACTCTGGAAAATAAACGTTGAATTGCCGTATATGTATACCTACTTTTCTGTCGTTCTTATAATTCCTTGTTCTCACCTTAATTTGTCATACACAACAGAAGAAAATTAAAGTTTCACCAAAAACATTTACAAAAATCTCATCTAGAAATATCTGGAGATGACGCAGATGGTTTATGACAACCAGCGACATGTGCAAACCTTTAGTTCATAATTAATGAAAACGCATCCACGAAATAATTGAATAATTTCGTAGGAATTTTATGTAGGATATAATTATTGATTTAAAATCATTCGCATGCTCGTAATTGTAAAATACGAAATAATTTATGAACAAAATAATAAATTTCCTTTTTAATATTTAATCAAGGTTTTTAACACCATAAAATTATTCTCAAAAATCTTGAAAAAAATTGTCTTACCTACTCCATATTCTTTTTGTTTCGATTAAAATGTTTTGTATTATTGTTTAGGGAGAAATGATAACAAAATTGTTGTTTTACCTAAAAAGCTATGAGGCAGAATTATAAAATTTGATATTTGTGAGAATTCGTTTCGCCCGTTAGTGGCAGAATACATTATATGTAACAAACTCGAAAATATAATATATTATTTGTTTAATTTAAGCACATTTAAAAAAAAATTATGCTATGCAATATGTATAACCAGCTTTTCCAGAAGTGGGGAGAAATGACTGCATACTTGCATTCACTCACAATCAGTAGGGCTTTTGAAAATTAATTCAGAAAGCATCAGAACAGTTACATATTTTAGTTATCATTATTATTATTATAGAATTATGATTGAAGTAGGGTTTATAAATTATGTATAATAAATTGCATCCAATTTTTCGTGATTATTAACAACAAAAGCTTCTCTTCCTTTCAAATTCATTGTGATAGAGCTTTAAAATTTCTTTGGATCGAATTATTAGTGAATAATTTTCGTTTCCCTCGCGTCGCATTTCTTTTTATTTATCCTTTTTCTCTATGTTTAATTAGCACTGCATGAACGAATACTGTATGCTGAAAAATTTAGAGTCAAATTTATTAAATTCAGATATTTAACTTTTCTAAAATAACTTATTATTTACATATATTACATTACAAAATGCAAAGACATGTTACACTCTCTATTATTAATCTATCAGTTTCTTGTTTTTCATCTTTTCCATATCTATTACATTCAGGATCCTAAAATGTTGTACAACATTTTCTGAAACAAAATAGTACAATGTGAATATATGTGTAACGATTAATTATTTAATATAAGGACATGTATCGATAAACAATTTGACATAAACAAAAATCCTTTAAAAAAATTATGTAATTTAATTTAATAATACTATAATAATATTTTGCGTTTAAACAAAAACAATACTAACCTACTACTTGTTTATCTAGTCCATACTGCTCAGCCATTTTTTCAACAGGATGGTCTACAGGATTCTGTTGATGCAGACTTATTAATTGGAGCACTTCTGACATACTACATTTACCCTTAATCATTACGAGTGGTTTGTAATTAAGTTTCTCCAATGGGGATACATTACTTCTGTTTTGTGGTAATGGCTTAGTTGAAGTCATCTCTGACTTTTGTGACTTTAACAAAAAACAACTTTGTTTAAATTATCGAAAAAAGCAATAGAAATCATTCAATTCCTTAAACATTTTATTATTATATACTAAAAACTATATAATAATATGACCATGCCTTATATAAATAATACCTGATTATCCATGGAGGATACATAGATGTTCTTTAAATAGTTGTCCAATTTAGGATCCTTCTTGTAATGAGTTTCCATAAAATTGGGATTTACTAAAACCAATATAAAACGATTAGTAGGATTTACTAAAACGAATATGAAACAATATTAACTAAACTTTTTCAAAATTTTATCTCTATAAATTAAAGTTTTAACTTACAATGATCTACCATGTCCTTTTGCTTCTGAACAGAAGAATGCTGAGGAGCAGGAATTGGTTTCTGTCTCGATATAACACGCTCCGCACGATTTTCAACATTAAATGTACGAATTGGTCTTAAGAAAAAGGAATACACCTTTCCCATGTTCTATTCGACCATGCAAGGAATAAACAAATCTGAATATACCTGAAATCATAAATGGAATTATATCTTATCTTTCGCTTCAGAAGAATCGAAATGTAATGCAGGCATCAAACTCTATAGAACCACTTTCAATGTTTACATAATACAGTTCAGAAGAATAGAAAAATTGTAGGATTTGTTACTTGTACTTGTGCCGACTATTTGGTTAGCATTGTAATCGATGCCGGATTCTGAACCTTAATCTTTGCACCACAATGTCAGTCCATTTAAATATTGTATATACTTATCAAATATCAGTTCCAATAATAAAAAGGTTTATTGCAAATTGCGAAAAGTATTATTCGGACCTCTTTTTGTCTCCTTGCTTGGAATATTTTATACTGTATGTATGTAGTAACCACGTGAACTGCAGTTAAAATGACAACTCCCAGACAAAACACAAATCTTTTTCTATTGAAATACTAAGTACATTCATTAAGAAATGCTTTGTTAATTAGGATAATTTCATTGAACATTTTGCAAACTATGCATATTTCATTATTTAAAGTAAAAGAAAATAGTTCTAGAGATTGTGCATACAGAGATCGTACTCCCATTCATGGAAACTGAAAAATTGGGATTCCATCAATATCATGGACTCGCACTTTTATTTAACTTTTCATGATATGCAATTAAATGGTATTTACATATTTATTTTAGTCAGAAATATAAATATATATATATATATATATATATATCTTTATAATAAGTATTTCACTTAATTACAAATGAAAGGACAAAATTTGATAGATTTACGAATACGGTTAGCCGCCATTAGTGGAGGGAGTTTTAGAACGTTCAGTGAAATTAGTTTGCAGATGCTAGCCAAAGACGCGGTGAAAAGAAACTTCCCGTATGTGTCAACGGCTTAATAATACAGCGATTAAATGTGATAATTCGGTGAAATATGAAAGCAATAGTTTAAGAATCATCGATAACACGGTGCTGTAATTCAGCTTACACAGAAGCAAGTAGAACGTACTACGTGTTCCAACGGCATACGCGTAACCGCCAAAATTTACGGACAGAAACGCCATCTTGAGTAAAGATGTTGACATTTTACTAAATTGGGAAGGATTGTATGATCGTTATTTATTCGGGTCTCACGACTCGATTCGAGTAACTTATAAACATTTGAAAAAGATGCTAACTTTATGCACGAATTGATCGTGACAACCGATTTTTTTTCATTATAAGGTGATAATTACTGTCCGTAATGGATAATGAATTAGCATATTAGCCTCTAGTGTTTAGCTCTGTGTTTACAAACATAACGTATGTAGTACTTGTATGGTTTCAATGAATTTTATTGACACAATTCTATTTTCGATTACAGAAGCGTACGTAATAGAGATCTAAAATGTTTTATGCACATTTTGTATTGGCCAAAAAGGGGCCACTGGCGCGTATTTGGTTAGCCGCTCATTGGGATAAAAAATTGACGAAAGCTCACGTATTCGAGACGAATATTGAAAAATCTGTAGATGGTATATTACAGCCGAAGGTATTTATAAATTGTTTCAATTTCTGTTGATGACATCAGTTTATCATTGTTGTTTGTATATCTATAACTGTACATTCAATTCATACCCGATCCACAGGAATACTTGCTTTAATATTATGTTGGATCTTTAGAAGTAAAATATTTGGAAATTCTGGAAATACTATTTCGATTGTATATTTCTTTTTTATATAATATTGTTTATTCTTGTCTTATATTTTTTGGTTGCTATACTTCTGTCGTCTCGCTCTTGTTTTTCATTGCGTTATATACTTTGAAGGTGTTTGTCATTGAAACATTTATGTTTCACCTATTTTTTTTTTTCAACAATTATGTTTCGATTGTTAAAAATTATCCATGGTTCGCTCCATTCAATACTATGTTATTTATATAGGTGAAAATGGCGTTAAGAACATCTGGCCATTTGTTACTGGGCGTAGTACGCATATATTCGAGGAAAGCTAAGTACCTCTTAGCTGACTGTAATGAAGCTTTTGTCAAAATAAAAATGGCCTTTAGGCCCGGCATGGTAGATTTACCAGAGGAACATCGAGAAGCTGCCGTAACAGCTATAACATTACCCGAAGTATTTCACGATTTTGATACAGCGATGCCTGAATTAAAGTAAATATTAAGGAGGAGGTTTTTAATTGCACAAATAAAGTGTGTACCGTATAATATTTGTGTATAACATCAATGTTACTTTACAGAGATGTTGACATCGAAGCACAATTTAGTTTAAACCAGTCGAGAGCAGAAGAAATAACAATGAGAGAAGATTATGGTAGTTTAGCTTTAGTCACGCACGATCAAGGTTTCGGGGATATGAGTTTTGATGCAGAACCACCAGAGTTATTGAGACACGCTGGTGCCGTGGAACCATCGTTAGACCAAGTATGTTTTTATTCTTATTATATATTTATATTGTTTATCATGATTAAATAAAAATTCAATTGTAATGCTTTTTTTTAGACTCATATGTTATTCACCGACGGACCAGGGATAGAAGCAGCTTTAGAGCAAAAAGAAAAAGAACCAGTTCCAGGTCCATCGGTAACGGTGCAAGCTATGGATATAGATATGCCTATCAGAGATGATGGTTTTGGTGGTCATCTTGGTCAAGATATTATATGTAAGCGATTTCAATGAAAAATGATACAATTACATTCGTTGGAATATGTTTATGAAATATATTGTTTCGTTCATTTTATAGCTGGAGGATTGTTTGAAGGAGGTTTGTTCGATGAAGCACCAATGGGTGAAGTGCCTGTACCTGAAGTTAGTGCAGTAGCAGAGCCACAAGAACCAGGTGCAGTTCCTGGACCTCCACCATCTGTACATGATGAATCAGAAGATGAAATGGGAGATCGCTTTGGTGGACCACCATCACCTATGGGAGGAATGAGGTAATCAATTTGTATATTAATTCTGCGTATATATATTAATTCGTTTATAATTCCATATATTAATAGTTACATTAAAGTATTGTGTCCATTACATTAATGCGGATTATTTATCTAATGTTATTTTATATACTCCGCATAGTTCCGACGAATCTAGGCCTGCTTCTCCAGCTATAGGTGGTGAAGAAATTGAAGGTAGAATAAGTGTGGCCAGTCGACGTTTCACTCCTGCTCCGCCGACTATCCCCGAAGAACGCCCAATGGAAGCTATTGAAGAAGCTCCACCACTACAAGATCAGACTACATTGTTACACGACGAAGAAGAGAGTTTCGCTCTTGCACCAGTTGACACATCTGCTTTGAAGGGTATGTTGTGTGCTGATATTAGTTTTGCTCAAATTTTTCTAGTTTTCGTAAACTTACCTAAGTGTAATAAATTGTTAATAGGATTCACAAAAGCAAAACGTAAACGTAAGCTTATTGTGGATGAAGTGAAAAATATTTCTGGTGAAGAAATGAAAGCACAATTATCAGACACGAGTGATATTATTACGACGTTGGATTTGGCGCCACCCACAAAACGATTAATGCATTGGAAAGAAACTGGTGGTGTTGAAAAATTGTTCGCCCTGCCGGGTAGGCCAATACCAGCTCGTGTACTATTTAAGGTGAGTGGTGCGGCTTGTCAATTCTGATAATGACTACCGAAACTTTTATAGTGCGTATATCTCGGCAACAAAAATAATTAATCGGAATATTTTTTATTTTAACGAAAAAATAGAATTATCAACGACACCTTACAAGCAAATCGTATGATCACGAGGACTTTGGACGTTTAGCTGGCGAAGAAGAAGGTATGCCTTTAGAACAAATGAGAGAACCCGCGGAGCCTGATACATTTGAACAGAGTATGCTCAGTAAACGTATGGCACGAAAACGCAAAGCACCGGCGGACGAAGAGGTGCGTTACATATTTTATAATCTTCTTACCATTCACTTTTATACTGTGACTGATATTGGTGATAAAATAACTAAAGTTTTTTAACATGCATTTTATTTTTATTTCTAGGTAAGGCCAGCACCTCCACCACCAGCGCCTCCTGCGGTCGAAGCTGCTCCTGAAATAGTGGAAGTCCCAACTATTGTTGCCCAAACGAGTCTTCCTACCGCAGAATCGCCAATACCTCCACCCGAAGTATCTTTACCAGCTGAACCATCGGTGTCCGACATCAGTGGTTTAGTGCCTACAGCCGAAGAAGCGGAGATGGTTCCAACACCGTCAGAAATATCTCTACTTCCTCCAGAAATACCTGAAGTTCCCTCTACTGAAGCTATTGTCGCGACTGAAGAACCTGCAGTTGTCCCTACTCCAGTAGAATCAGAACTTGTTCCTACACCAGTTCCTGAAATGCCTCAAATGGAAAATATGGGCTATGATCAGGTTAATTTTATTATTGTTTCTTGGTCGCGAAAAGTCTGCAGAATTATATTGAGAATACATTAATTAATATTAACGTACATGACAGGCACAACCTCAAGTACCTTATATGGGATATGACGAGCATCCTGCACCACCTCACACACCTGCAATATCCGAAAGGGGACCAGCCACGCCATGGAATCATGAAGATTATGAATTCCCCCCATCTGTTGGACCTGTACGTATACGATAACTAATTGAGTTATGTACAAAATACAAGATGTTTAAGACGGACAGTGTCTAATTTATTTATTTAATTTTTGTAGCAGGAAGAACAGCAAGTGGATGAAACTTATGAGCAGTTTGAAGAACGAGTTCTTAACAAAAGGGCATCTCACATGTATCACGTCATCAAAAATAAACTGGATACCAAAGATAGACTGACGCTATCGGAAATGGCATATAAGAATAATCGTAAACAGGTTCGCAATTTTTTATATTTAATTTATACATAAATTATGACTCATTCGGTACATAATAATTTTCATATTTTATAATTACTTCCAGGTTGCACAAAAATTCTATACATTATTAGTTCTCAAAAAGTTTCAAGTATTAGAACTCAACCAGGAATACCCATATGCTGATATTGTAGTCGGCAAAGGACCAAAATTTGAGAACCCAGCGTTATAAAACTATTAGGTATTTCTTACCTTACATTTACTGTTAAAAGTGAAGGAGAAAGAGGATTGTAGGTATTTTTAACCGCGCAGGAAATAAGCGATTTATCTAAATTCTTTTGAGAGATAAATTGTAATATAATATATAGAATTATTATAACTTGAAACATGTGCGTAAAGACAAAAGAATTTTGTAAATCATGTTTTAATATCCTGATTCAGGAATGTATACGTTTTGTATAAAACCAGAGCAGAATTATTTTGGACCTTCTGCATTTTTGATTGTGATAAAAAAAATTCAATTAAAGATACACATAAATTTACCATAAAGGAATATATAATGTTTTACATGGATAAAAATCAAGTTTTCATTACATTTATTATCAATCCTAACAGGGTTTGTATATAATATTAACATGTAGTAAAAATATATTTTGTATCGTACTATTTACAAACTTCTTGAGTCTGTATTGCAGGATGGTCCAAAATGACTAATAATCTTATAAGATAATTTATGAAATTTGATAAAAGGAAAATTGTGTTGAAAATATTAAAATGAGACTATGTATGGTTTAAATCTATATTACTCATAAATATTTCAAATTCACAGATATTGGACACGTTATAATAACTTTTTTTTTAATTAGTGTACTTACACGTTAATTGCCTGTTGTAAACAATTATTAATGGAAGAACCAAGACCGCATTTTATGGATAATGCTTTTATGTATTGCAGTCATACTTTAGGAAGATCAGTGTGATTAAGTTATTTTTCAGATCTACATATATAAAGCTACCTATTATATTTTTTCGTTTTGTGTATACTTGACTTAATGTGTATTATAGCCACTTTTTCGTATAAATTGCTGGAAATTTATGGTTCACCATAATTTATATCTACATTGTTAATAACATTCCAAAGAGCATAGATTTGATAGTCACGCTTTTATGATTCTTTTTTATTTTATCGTAGAAATTCTTTATCCTACATTAAAGAAAATTTATTAACTATGTATAAAAATAAAAATTGTTTCACCATACTATTTTCTTAAAGAAAATAGCATTGCGGTTACTAATTTAATTAGCCTGACCACGAAAAAAAATGTTCAATTTGTTGTTATATATGTATACCTGTTTTGTGGGATACAAGTGTTAAATCATGTGAAAGAAGAGTACTCTATTTTATCAAATTGACGTCTGAAATTTCCAAAAGCAATCATACTACATTGTAAATATATATGCACAGTAAACATCAGCTATCACTATGCACGTTTATTTTAAAAAGGCGTGTCATAAAAAAAATCGACTGCTACACAATGTATATTTCAAATGCCTGATTGTAAATAGATTCATCATTCTCCAATCGACATACATCTGTTTATAAAATAAAAAGTATTTCTGAAACATTTTCTTCGAAATTCGAACCCTAAAGTGCATATCACTTGATACTTAAAAATATTAATCCATTATTTTCCATTAATAAACTGTTACATATATAAAATTTTCTTTAATTAATTAAACAAAGTAATGTTAAGTATTTCCTTTTTTTTTCAAATTACGTGCGCTACACGTACACGTGATAGATGTGTTTCTGTATTAAATACTTTTTGTAACAGATATATCCATCATATGAAATATATTTAATATTGATACTTTATGTTAACACTATGTTCTCGTTTCGATATCATTGTAGTTTTTGAAAATTACATTCGGGATAATGAATAACATTATTACATACTTGGTTCTTTTAAATCCCTATTTCATACTAACAAAGTTTGTAATACCTCATTTTAGACACATTAGCATCGTGATATTATTAGTATTATTATTATTATTAGAAACACAAAATACAACAACACTTTTATATGTAAAAGCATTTATTTATTACCAGCAAATTCATTTATGACAAAGCAATCGAATGTAATACAAACTTAACGTATTAACATTAGTGTGAAATCGTAATGTTTCTTTTATAGCTAAATCGCAAAATGGTATTCGCAGTAAAGAATAACTTAATTTTTATTACATAAGGAATCGTATGAAAAAGATGGATGAATAGCAGTTTAATGTTACTCTTCCAATTCGCCAGATTCCATTGCCTCACGGTACGATTTATCCTTAGTACGATCTGGATCCAGTTTTATCATGTCATCAATTCTAAGAATCGTTATCGCTGCTTCCGTGGCGAATTTCAAAGATTTTATTTTTGAAATGGCTGGCTCCAATACACCAGCTTTTTTGTTATCTTTAATCGTACCCTCAAACAAATCTAGACCAACCCTACAAAAAATAATAGTATGGTGTAGTCTTCTTTCCGGAGAAATGTGAAAAATTATTAATATTTATTAAACAGCTAATGAAATATTACCATTTTAGATTTGCAATGTCCGCTTTCGTTTGACTGGAATTGTGATAAGAACGTAATATAGCAACAAGATCTGTAGCATCTTGTGCAGCGTTAACTGCTAACGTTTTTGGAATAACCAACAGTGACCTCGCAAATTCCGCAATAGCTAACTGTTCTCGGGAGCTCTGAAAAAATATAAATGTATAAATAGAACCATAACATGGTAATTCATATTATTACGATATATATAAACTTACTAAAGATGTGGCAAAGTTTTCCAAATAAATCGAAAGAGCTGCTTCGACAGAACCTCCTCCAGCAACCACGTTATTACTTTCTAAAACTCGTTTTACTACACATAGTGCATCATGCACAGATCGTTCCATTTCGTCACAGTAATAATCATTTGGACCCCGTAATATAAGGGACCCTGCCGTCCTTGCCTTGGGCCTGTTACAAATATGAATTAAATTTTAGTATATTTGCATCGATTTTTTCCACAAGGCAAAAAGAAAGAAAAGCGTGATGCCAACCCTTTAATAAGAATGAGTTCGTCGTCGCATATCATTTCCTGTACTACTTCTGCGGCTTCTCCAAGGAAACTAGAATCAAAGCTTTCTTCTCCTTCCATGTTGGTCAACGAAGTAACGAACTGTGCACCTGTGGCCTTTGCAATCCTTTTCAAATCAGCTTTCTTGCATCTACGAACTGCCATTGCTTTAGCTTCTATGAAATACTGTGAAAATATAAAAACATGCGAATTATAACATTTTCAATAAACGAAAAAAAAAAGTAAAATATAATTTAGCTGTACCTTTAAACATAAATCATCGATTCCACCAGAGAGAAGCACAACATTGGTACCCGCGGCAAGGATTTTTTGTATACGTTCTTTCGTAATGTCTGCTTCACGTTGTCGTACTGCTTCGAGTTTTTCCGGATCCGTAATCAGAACTTCAACGCCTAATTTCATTTTTGTTTTTTGCAAAGAGAAATCCAAGCATGCGATTTTTGCGTTCACTATTCGTTTAACCATTGCTTGAGATGCAACAGTGCAATTCAACGCATAGCCCTGCACTAATACAGACTCCCTAACGCTCTTTCCATGCGCTTTTAAAACGTTAACAGCTTTCACAGGATACAAAAATCCCCCTTTTCCATCGTTTACTTTTATTGCATTAGCCGCATCGACAACCAGGTTACCAAAGAAATCAGCGTCACTGATTAATTAGTCAAGGAAATGATAAAAATAAAGAAGTACAGACATGTAATAATTTACACTATTAAGTAACCGAAAGGATACGCTCCAATGATTTTACTGGACATAGAGGTTTTTGCAACATTAATTAAGCAATCTTTCCCAAGCTCAGAAACTTTGACTGTTAAATGCTCTTGAATATATTTACAAGCTTCCCTGAAATAGAAATAACATTGAATATTTATGTTCTACTTAGCTCCACAGGTTTAAAGATAAATTAGAGCTAAAAGCAGCAATTGGTAAAGACAAAAAAATGTTTATTAGTATCTCTACATACTTGCACGCAAGTCTGTAACCACTAATTACAGATGTTGGATGAATCTTTTGCTTAACAAGTTCGTCAGCATTTTTCAGTAATTCGGCTGCAATTATTACCTGTTTCAATAAAATTTCATTTTCTTGAAATGGCAGATATTCTTAATGTTGTCTGTAATGTGAAAATTTATGCAAGGAAACTTACAACTGACGTAGTTCCATCGCCAACTTCTTCATCCTGCAACTGGGCCAGTTCTACTAAAACCCTTGCAGCTGGATGTTCAACTTCAAGTAGACGCAAAATTGTTGCTCCATCATTGGTGACAGTGACATCCTATAACATTAACATATTTTGTCTTCAAATCTAACTAATTTCAATGCGATTGACTTTTATAGAAAGAATTACATACACCAATGTCGTCCACGAGCATTTTATCTAAACCAACAGGGCCCAGAGAGCTCTTCACTATATTGGCAATGGCGCAAGCTGCCATAACTAAAACAAAATGATGTAAAACAATTAGGTTTAATAAGTAAAAATTCTATTTTTTTCGATTAGAAACATCCTAAAAGGTAATACAGGAAAAAATATAAAACACAGTATTAGTGTAAAGAAAAATAGTGATTTAAAAATCATTGCATATATATTACAAATCACGATATCTTAATCGTTCTAATTTGCAAGAAATCTAGCATTTTAAATTACATGTATTTACGTACATGTAGTACAACATACAATGTTGCATGTGGAAGTGAGATAATATTCTTTCACCGCGGACAAATATTATATTGTAAATAAAATTGATATATATATATATATATATATATATATACTATGAAATTTGAAAACGTCAATGACAATGTTATCATTTATGAAAATTTCTATCTGTATAAATGTTTAATGTAATGCAGTATAACCAAATTTTCATAGCGGATGTGCCTTGCAACTTTACCATTCTGTGTTCGTACAGGAGCTCCAGATTGTCGGATACCTCCAACAGCCAAAGCACTAGCTACAGTCGACATTTTGCGATAAACTGATCACTTTTGTATAATACTACAATTGGATGACGATCAAAATCTCAATTGCCGACAAACTTATTCGCTAAAAAATCAATCCGCGTGTGACTGCTACCGACGATGATGGTCAGCGACGCCTATCCTGTCTTATTTCCTTTTAGGGCCAAGTTCCATATATTAACTTTCATTGGTCCAACTGTAGTGTATCAAGATTTAATTGGTCACGAAATTGTGGACAAAGAAGCAATTCAATTACCTTCTAGAAAAATCTTTGGTAGGCAATATATTTTTAATAAATATCATAAATTATTTAGACAAACTTTGTATTTCGTGTGGCTTATGAATAGCAATTGTATATCTACGCCTTCAACCATTATTGGAACGGAGTACTGTCGAATATTTTTTCTTTTTATTAAACATAGAAATTATCAATGAAAACTTTAATATAATGTTTGATGCAATTTGCATAAAAGCGAACGATAAAATAAATGCTTTGCAAATAAGAATATTGCAGGTAAAAAATACATTCGATATGTTGATAAATTCGAAATCAGCCATGAGAGTAACTACTTGTAAACAGTTGGTAATCCTTTGTAACTGTTGAGTTACAATATAAAATATAAATAAAGGTAAATATGTAACCGAAAGTATTTATTTATTTAATTAATATAACTTCGCATTGTATATATTCAGTTGCACACGTTAAACAATGTATTTGTGTATTTTTCTAAATCAACGTTCAATACGGTTTATATTTTTAAAAATTATAACCTAAATAGATAGGAAATATAATACAAATTTGTGAAATAGTTACAATTCCAGACATGACACTCTTCGCACATTTGTTTGGTTCCACTTGGAACAATGCTAAATCTCTTGTAAATGTTACTACTACCAATTTAGGTTTGTAAGAAAAAAATACAATACTTATTTTATGTATTATGTATCCTAGTAATTGTATTATATTTGAAATTCATGATTGTCAAATTGTTAACAGCATGCGTCAGATACGCCTCAAAGAAAAGTAGTACCAGTACACGTAATAAACCTGATCATCGTAAACCAAAACACAGAGGATGGAGAGTACAAGATGGACATTATGTTAAAGAAGGTACAATATTAGCTGTACAACTTAAACCTAGATTTCATCCAGGATTATATGTAAGTTTAATTGTATTTCTTAAAGTAATTTGTAAGTAATATTCTCATTTGAATATGTATTAATTATATTTTTCACAGGTCGGTCTTGGTTATCGTGGTACATTGTATGCTTTAGAGGATGGAAAGGTGATGGTTACTTGTGAACAGATCGATCCAAATATGTCTCAAAATTGGAGTAAATTATATTATGGAGGCAGAGAAAACAGTGTTATATATAAGAAACATTTCAATGTTATTCCTAATCCACAGCATGACAGATTTGTATTAATTGATAAGATTTAGATAAAGCTCCTTGTTGTTGTATATATTTTAATATTAAATTAAAAATACAAATATACTATAGGAGAATGTGTAATTGTTATTCGATGCTTGTTGTAAATATTGTCAAGTATATTATTAGAATGCAGCATTCTCAGCCCATTGAAATGATTGGTACTTTAGACTTTCTTGATCCTCAGAAAGGTAAGCATATACTTGTGTCTTCCTCACATGGCAAGCAATTCGACATTGGGTTGAAAGTTCAGTTATTGGAATTTCCTCAGTTTTGTCTTTGCATAAAATAATGAATTGTGAGTGGAACATGATGGGATCACCTATTAGAAGCATAAGCAGTTGAAATGCACAACTTAGTTTCTTAATAGTATGCAAATAATATATGTTCCATATTACCTGGATAGGCTAAAAAATCTCCCCCAAATTTTTCTCCACTTGTTACATAATATCCTTTTTCCCATAAATCTTTGTATGTTTTGTATCGAAGCTGTTGTCTATAATTAGAAGGATATTTCCATTCTATTATTTTTACATCACCTTTGTCCGTCCATGGATAGACTGTAACAAACATTTCTATCAAATACTTAAGAAATGCAAGCAAAATACTTTAGACTAAATTTCAATGTACGAATATTTTGACAACATATTTTTACAATCATTCTTTTTGTTCTTACCTGTATTAATTTGAACTAGAGCATCACTTTTATCTAATTTTGGTAATTTTGCCATCTCGTCCTCCAGTAAAGCCTGTCTATTTATTTCGATATTATTTAATTCTTCTTGGATTTTTGGATCTAATGGCTTTCTTGCCTTTTTCTTCCTTGTATCTATTCCAAGTATTTTTCGTTTCTTTCCTTCTATAATTTTGTCCATCATACCAATTACCTATAATAATAACCTGTTCATTTAATCAAAACCTTTTAATACAATATTAGTGTAAAAGCAAAATATTCTTGTTTAATGACCTGCTTTTGTCTTTCTGTCCTTAAACATTTTTCTTGTTCAATGAACAATGTATTTCTATATTTTTCTAAAGTCTGTTTCAATGATTCAGACGGTGGTTCTTGAAAATATGGATATTCAACAATTCGTGCAATATTCTTTTCAACCAAAAGTGACACTTCCTCTGGTTGTAAGAGCAATGGAAGACCACAAAGTATATCCTGCCTAGGCCTCTTTGGGAGGCAACCTATGAGTTCGCCAATTATTCGATAATCTCTACGAAGCTTTAGCCAATCTAGAATTAATTTAAAAAATTATTATTTCTTTCATATTTACGCATTATAATTCAAAAGGAATGGTAGAAGTGTTACCTTCTGCATTCCATACAAAAACATTATTTCTTGATGAAATTAGATCTATCATTTTCGTGATACAAAACTTCGAGTATTTCTTAAATTGAAGTTTATAATTATTATTGCAGTACACGTTATTATTTAGTGTTGTATTAATTCTCCGCGTCTCTCTATTCCACCAATGCTACTTTAGTAAGTGTAGTTCGTAGAGTAGTGGAGAAATATCGATGGTAGAATCGATTTTATCGATGGTTACAATTCAGATGGACACTTTTACTATCGATAGTTATCGAAAACATGAGTTAATTCGTAATATCGTGAATTTAAAAATCTTGGTAGCTATAATTTAATGATAGGCATTTGATCCATAGCTGACGACAGCGATAGTATTTTGTCATTAAAGACTGTCTTTCTGTGTGATCTTGCGCACGAAAGAATCTGCAAAGTAAGCAATTTTATATCCTTGTTAATCTTTATATATATATATATCACATTCGATCACTATCGATAACTATCGATGGTCAATGGTGCAACTATCGGAAAATATCGCCAGTGCTGACTAACGATATTTCTCCACCACTAATTCGTGGTTTCTCACTATTCATGAATAGAGACCGTTAAAATCAGTCTTACTTTTCCATAGCAGTCGAACATGAGACACAAAAGTCTATGAAGTGTAAGGTCTATAGTCTATAGTTTGCCCACCTACGAGATATATGAATAAACAAATCAGCCAATGTATTTCATTTCAATATGATTATAGAGAGCGTAAACATCGTTTTCTACAATTTGTTGGTAACGTTGTGAGTGACTCGAAAATGGTATGGAGTTCTCGGATCCCCAGGAATTCAGGCCGAAAAAATACATTGACTGATTTGTCTATTCCTATATCTCGTCGATGATCTCGTTTGGCTGCAAAAATATTTTAAGTCAACAGATGTCGCCATTCATCATTTCTGAATAATTGTTTCGGTGGAGAAGGGGAAGGAAGAGGATTGTCGAACATCTGTCACCAAGCGAAGGCTACGTCCGTTTAGTCCCAAAAACCGCAATACCGTCATGGCACCCGGTTTTCTAATTTTTTAAAGAAAGTCAAATACATTCACAGTTGGAATCGAAGTGAAACGGTGATTTTTTTCTATATTGAACATTTATTGATATATTGGTGAGTGCTCAAATAATACCGATTATTCTTGTTTACCGATTGCACAATGTGCAAATAAATTGAAATTGAAGGGCAAGCCCTTCAATCGTCGAAGATTGCACACCTTTGTGGCTAACCTTTAAATTTGAAACGTGCATTCTTTTCATTTAAATCAAAACCTACCTGCGTTAATAATAATGTGTGTTATATAGATATCAAGCGTAATTTCGACTGTAATAATTGACATGAATAATTATTTATAACGCAAATGCATACAGAATTTTAATTCACTGTCTAACTTTGTTGTTATTGAATAAAAATAATATTTCCTTCGACGAAGTGCATGCTGAAATCTGTTAAAAATACTATCTTCTTAGACAAAATACTTATTGTTACACTTTAAGTTTTCATTAGTAGTTATACGAAATTCATTTCTCTTTTTCTTTCAACTTGATACGTATTAAAAGTGAAGTGATTTTTATGCAGTTCGTTATTTAAAATGTTTTAACACAAAGTGATCATTATTATTTATTGCTTTAGTCTCTTGGAAACATGAGTTCAGGTAGACCAATCAAATGTGTGGTGGTAGGGGATGGAACAGTAGGAAAAACATGTATGTTAATATCATATACAACAGATAGTTTTCCTGGAGAGTATGTCCCTACGGTGTAAGTAATAGTATTTTCTACATTCAAACATGTTTTAGTTATTTATTTTAACATATTACATGCAAGATAATATAATCTAATCGAAAATTTGTTTAAAATGTACCAATACTTTTAATTTCTGTTTGTATTATGTTTTTCTTTTGTTATCATACATTTCTTTCTTGGAGCATCGAAATGGAGAATCTAATAATAGTAAAGCTGTATCGGACACCCTTCCATTACTTACAGGAAGCAATCCATTCTGCATTATATTTTTATATCTTTTCTTGAATCCTAAAATGTTTACAAATTTATCTTGTTACTAGTTCACATTTTTTTCTTTATTTTAGTAGACCAAACATTATAATATTTTGATATGACACTATAAATAACTCTGTCATTGAATGTCTTAGAATCTTTTTTAAGATATGCTTTATATATAGATATGATGTATTTTTCTTATAGATAACATTCAAAATATTTCATATTGTTAATCTTACTTGATGTTGAATTCATTAAACGTATTTTTATTTATTGTATGCAGGTTCGACAATTATTCTGCACCTATGGTTGTGGATGGAATACCTGTTAGTCTAGGGCTTTGGGATACAGCAGGTCAAGAAGATTATGATAGGTTACGCCCACTTTCATATCCGCAAACCGATGTTTTTCTCATTTGTTTCTCTGTAACAAGCCCATCATCCTTTGAAAATGTTACCAGTAAATGGTACCCAGAGATAAAACATCACTGCCCAGATGCACCAATGATACTTGTAGGAACAAAAATAGATTTACGAGATGATCGGGAGACACTTACAGCGTTAGCTGAACAAGGCCTTAGTGCTATAAAACGTGAACAAGGACAAAAACTTGCAAACAAGGTCGGAAGAATAATATTTCTAATATAAAATAATATATAAACAAATATACATATATTGTTATAATTTTAAAAAGCAATACATAATTCTAAATACAATTTATAGATTCGTGCAGTGAAATATATGGAATGTTCTGCGCTGACGCAACGTGGTTTAAAACAAGTGTTTGATGAAGCAGTTCGTGCTGTTTTAAGACCTGAACCTCAGAAACGCAGACAGAGAAGATGCATTATGTTATAAACAGTAAATAATCAAGACACAGTGTAGGTAAAACCATATATAATCTGACAGACTGAAATTAATTTTCTCACAAACAAAAGGAACAAAGTATGAATGTTTTGAAAAGATGGTAGCAATTTATATGCATTTTAAAAAAAATTTCTGGCAGCTAATAGTTTACTGTATCGTCTATAAAGTAAAGTTTGTAAGCTTGCTATTTTCGATGCAAGAGAAAGACTGCACGCATGAACAACAGGAAAGTACGATACGATTATCAGTTTCCATTTAGTACAGTATCTAATCAAATAAACGTTATAACAAATTTGCATGGTACCTGTACGTAGCATTTTTATCGCGACTTTATACACTAATGTTCTAGTCAGAAATCAATACATCTTATTGGGCTGCCATTATTGTGAATTCATAAAATACCAAACTTTTTCCATTGTAAGAATTCCATTAATGTTGTAGCGGAATTAACGTATCGCAACAAGATAAAGTATTAAAACCCTTAAACACTTGAATCACATAGGCTGCCAGATTTCTAAATTTTGATACCTATATCGGTAAAAACATTCATTTAGTATACACGCAAGATAGGTATAACAATCAATATATTAACAATTTTTATAAAATGTAAAATAGCATTATAGGATTATTTAAACATACAGTGCCATAGCAACGAAGGGAAAAAATCAAATCAATAACGCGAACATTTTTATGTCAGTTCTAGACAATATATGTATGTATTTTATTACAAACTTATATTAGAGAAGTTCCAAGAAAAAAATATAAAGGAATTGAAGAACTTCATAATAAGAAATATTTTGTATTTGCCTTAACATTTTTGATATATATTGTACTTGTAATATTTATTTACACTTCCATAGGAAAGTAGATATGCGTGTAAAATACTGCCAATTTATACTCATACATGTTTTATGTATTACAATTGTAATCATTCTCTGTGACACATTTTATTGTCTAGAATTTGAACATTTATCTTGACTACATACCGAGTAATTGTACTCTAAAAAGAATTTATTAGAGGAAACTCTTTACATATTTCTGCATCTGAAATTGTATTTCTGTTGTTGCATGTGGCAGATACAATTTTACGGATTGCCGCACTGGTGCAATCTGATTAACAATAAAATGCTCTAAATTATTTTTCATAAAACCTGAGGAGTGTATTGCGAAAAGAATAATCAAAATATATATTGAACTGAATAAGAAAATATAATACCAGTGACAAGCGTATGGTGCAAAGTATGCCTATAATATGAAAAAAAAATAGCACAATTTATTTCGAAGAATGACCATGACATTTTCAATCTCGTATTATTCTTATGTAATTAATTTACATTAGTCTTCACGTTGGAATAAGTAATTTTTACACAATACAATGTACGAGGGAAACCTTTTTTTCTTTCGCTTTTGTATGTAAAATTACATACACACATCCAGACTTACATTTAACTTAATTTATTACAGTGAATTTTTTCTTCATGATATTGTAACATACTTCTTTTACATTACATCATGAAGGCATTTTTGCATAGATATTACATGCTCTCTATAACAAGACTCAATAAAAAGCAAAGAAGGAATTGTGTGATGATGACTAACAAATATTCCACCACTTGTAAACATGCTATTTTTTTATATTTGGAAAAAAGCTTAGAATATAGAAAGAGCAGGATGTGCGTGCCATATACTTTCAAATTTTGAAACCTAATATTGAATATCAAACCTTATTCGTTTTTGTGCTGAATGTGAATTTTGGATGAATTAAATGTACGTCATCATATTTAAGAACAAAAGAAATTTTTAATGTAAGTAAGGGTGGAACTGGAAATGAGGCATATTAATGCTTGCTAAGTGTACATACTGTAGCATAGTAATAACATGCTCTAAATTTCAATCAAACAGACTATAAATATAAACGTGGCATTTTATACTTTTCTTTTTATATTTCAGTATGTACACAATATATTATATTAAATTAATTAATCGTGTGATTGAAGTATAGAGTGTGTCGTAAGGTGTTTGCAGTAAGCTTTTTACACTTTTATTATATTTGCTATGGTCTTGAATATTCGATTTATCTTTTGTATTTTTGCTGCAAAGTATCTTATAAAATTCATGTTTTAATTAAGAACGTACAGTACATTTGTAGTTCCTGTATAAAAGCAATGGTTTGTCTGATATTTTGAGAAGCACAATTCAAGACTTGATTATTGTTGTTCAATAACAGATTTGATCCTAGAAATTTTTTATATTATGTACAGAAGTACGTAAAGGATGCATTTTATTATATAAAAGGTCAAATATCAACGGTGTGTTATATAATAATTGTACGTAAATGTTGCATTTATTGTAAGTAGTGCATTTATTTTACAATTAATATTATTATTATTGAACGTAAAATTTATGAAACAAATTAATTGAAAATAAGAACAAAACAAAGCACAATCTTTTTTAAATAATAGCTAAATGGTACTTACGTCTTTTTTTAAGATTGCCATGAAGAACTTTCTTGCAGTATTACAATGTAAATAAAAAATTTTATTCTATTACTCAAAAATATTCTACTTATACCTGCAGATTTTCTTGTATACTATACAGTTAAACTGATATATACTTGCAATTTACTATAAATAATAATTAAACATAGTTTTATTTTAAGCCCAGCAAAAAATTACATTCAGGCAGCTAATTTTATATAAACAAGTGAAATGTTTTTAATTTGTACATATAATATTCTGTATCTTTTAGCAAATAGTATCAAAGTTGATATGTATATGTTTGTATTAGTAATTGTGAATCAATACCTGATGGTAAGATGAATTACACTACTTACAACTTGTGCATTTAACGAGAAGTATTTATAATATTGACTTTCTCCCGTTTTTAACATAAACAAAAAGGTAACAGTAATGGATGCTACAAACCAAAGTTGAATGTTACTTTTGATGTATCAGTTAGAATTTGTAATACATATTATTGCATTAAGTATACAAAGAATGAATGTATGAAGTGTAAAAATATTCTAGTCACCAAGAATCTGATTTTATTTGTATGTGAAATGTTTTAGTGAAATTTATATTCAAATCACGTCTGATCAATAAACAGTTTTATTGAAACAGAAAAAAACAAACTGAAATGATGAAATGAACGACATGAAAGTATCGATCTAATTTAAGACATTGTCAATTTAAGTGAAACAGAATAAACCAAACAAACAAGGAGGATAAGAAAGGATTAGAATACAAATGTATGTACATGTACTAAGTAAACTTAATCGTCAATAACTTATAAACATAACATTTATATATTTTCTTAAAGTTTCTGTAAAATCGCTCGTTCTTGTACTAATAAGTCAGCATTAGAGTGCATTTTGTCAATAACAATAAATGTGTGGTTTTAGTTCCACAAAAAATATATCGATTATGTTATTGACAAGAATTTTGTTAATAAACTAATAATGTTTATTGTATTCTCATAAATGAACTCTTTTGCTGTTAATACAGAAGTGAATACAAAGATATCAATCTTAAACTTATTAATTATATCCTATTTTCTTATGTAACATTGAAGTTACAAATGATAGTATTCAGAGTGATACTACATAAATGCATGTTCTACATATACACTTGGAAGCATTTGTTTTTATTTTGATGTCTATTTTGAAAACATCTTACAATAAAATATACATAATGAAAAATATTTAAATTTCGCTTAAAATCCTATAGTTACACAGTTTTATAGAAGTTTTACAAATATTAGAAATTGTGAAGGTCTTTAAAAAAAATGGAATTGTTTTCGAGCGTTTTAATCAATTATTCATTGCTGTTATACAAGAAATTTTTGGAAATGCAGTACATTTGATTAAATTTTAATATAAATAAATTGTTTCCGATTTGTATTTCTTTTCCATTTTAATCATCCTCTACGACACCTAATAATATAAGAAAATTGTTATTCAGTCGCAATAACAATATATATTAAATATAGTAAAAAAAACAAATAAATAACCAAGAATTATGTAAAGATAATATTGATTTTTGTACATATATATACAAAGAACATTCTCCTATATTCTTGAACAAGGAACAGAGAAAAAAGTTGGTTTGCTTTAAAAATGTATTATGTGGAAATGAAAAAAAAGTCGTTGTTTTTACTTTAAATTATCTTTCCCTTTCTAAAATTGAAACAGTTTTTCATAATATATTATCTTTATGAAATAATAACTGTTATAGGATTGATTATACTTCTCAATAGACTGCTTTTAACAATTTCTAAAAAACCAGTATTATATATACGAATAGATGTATGAGTATCTGGGACTCTTTGAAAACGTTCTATTAACCTCTATCAATATATTACGAATATAGGTCTGCTGCATCCCTCAGTCTATAAGTGTGTGTATTTTAAACAATGTCGCATAGAATACTTTTTAATATTGTACAGAGAACGATTTGTACAAATGCACGGATTTTTTGTGCATTAGAAAATGCGCCGAAACTTGGTCCTAAGAAATATAATATAAATGTTATATATCCGCATCAAAACCTCAACTTCATAATATGTAAAAGGTTCAAAAGTAAAAGAGGGGCTTCTAAGAAAGTAAGAAAACTTATTTACCCCTTTTTTGCATGTACAATGAAGTAATATTATTTACATGCATTTGTTGTGTGTTCTTTATATTTGTACGAATAGGAGAAATACGAAGAACAGCAGGACGATAATGATTTAGATATCGAAGATTATTTAAATACAGATAAATCGAACGTGATTACTATCACTATTCCATCTCTTCGACTGGACGCTGTCGCAAAAGCTGGATTTGGAATATCTCGGGCGTATGTTATTATTTTATTATAATTGGAATATATATCATCGAATAGTCAAACTTACAAAAGAAATGTCAAGTACAGGCTGAACACTCCTAATGTCACACACGCACATCATATTCAATATTAAACTGAATCAATAACTTTTGTTATTTGCAGCAAGTTGGACAAAGAGTTTTACAGAAGTAATTTACGTATAAACGGGGAAAAGTGTTTAAGGAAGAGCGACCCGGTATGAATATTTTCATATTGATCTGGAAAATATTATATTACAGAATAAGCAGATATACATGTATGTATAATTTTATTTATATAGGTTCAAGTTGGGGATGAAATAGATCTCGTTCATAGTCGCAGTACTGATAATCCTGATAATTTGATAGTACACCGATGTACGTTACTCGAAATTGATGCAGATCCAGAAACATGTACAATTAATGCAAAATTTGTGCAAAATAAGTCTTTACTAATTGAAGATTATAATGATAAATGGCATGGTAATAAATAGTATTATCAAGGCTCAGGTATTTCAAATATATGAAATTTATTTATACAAAACCTCATTTTTGTGCAAATAAAATGTACAAATGTATAGTTATAAGAGAACATGGAATTTATATAACAAGAAAAACTTATTATAGACATTTATTATTGATTTGCCTTGTATGATAATAGAAAAATCCTTGAAGTCTATTATATAAAAATAGCAGGATATTGTTTATAATTTATTGGCTATTCATTTTTTCTACTGCATCCTCAACAATTTTCTTGCACTGAAAAAGAAACAATGTGCATAACTTGAAATAATATTTTATAGAAAGCATTCATTAATTATAGCAATTCTTAGCACTGAGCATGTATACTTACATAAGCTACACATAGTATTCCATTTAAGGACAAATTATTCAAATCTTCTAATATCTTTACTATATTAGGGGCTTTCTTTATTTCCTGCGATGAGATTTATATTCATTGTAAAAATTGTATATATTTAATGACACGTCACAAAAATATTTATATTAAATTTTCGGCAAGAGAAACATGCAAATACTCACTTCCAAGGCAAACTTTGCATCATGATCGTTTAAGAAAGGCAACAATGCGAGCGCTAAATGTGCTTGTTGGCATTGGAAACAATACTGTATGATATCATTGAATCTCAGCATGTGCACAATAGGACATGAATATACAAGCTGTAAAGCTTCGATACAGTTCTCAATTTGTTCAGGTGCAGGATATGTGTCCATTTTTCTAAAAGGTTCTGAAATAATTAGTTCCCATCCTAGTAGATATCCACTGGAATTTACAATAGCACCTACATTTCGTACTTGATGTAAAATTTTTTTTAAATCATTCACCTGGAAATATGTTCTAAATATACATAAAGTAATGCATTTGTCAATTTCAAAAGTGTAAAATACATGTTATTTACCATTAATAATTTAGCTAGTTTAGTTAAATTTTTGTCCCACA
Organism: Nomada fucata; assembly: GCA_948146005.1. Lineage (NCBI taxonomy): Eukaryota > Metazoa > Arthropoda > Insecta > Hymenoptera > Apidae > Nomada > Nomada fucata. The sequence goes on from OX411282.1 coordinate 5,643,001, forward strand.
GAGAATAATCATATATCTCAAAATCTATACAAAGTTGCGCGATAATAACAAGTGCCTGTGGCGAATAACATTGTGTTTTCCATAATATCTGCACAAGTTCTTGTTTAGAACAAGTTTCGAACGTATTTACGCTGTAGCCTATTCCTAATAGCTCTAACTTGCCTATATATTTCAAAGATTTCATGTAGCGTCTGAAAATAACAATGATTTAAATATATCGAATACGATGACAAACCAAAATGTTTCAAATATAGTGTATCAAATAATTGAGAGCTAATGTTCATGATAAATTATTATGCAATACCTGATTGTTTGGTAATCGCGTTTTGTTAAATCTTCTAACTTAGCAGTATCGACTATAGTCTGCAATACTTGAAGGGCTCTATAACGCGCTTCAGGACTATAATCCTCATTTAATCCAAAACTTATGTTTATGAGAAAGTTGGCTGACAGTTCGATGTCTCCATGTTCTAAAATATAACACGCCCTGTGAAAAATATAGATATATTCAAATGCATTGTGCAGAAAATGTACATAAAGAAAATATGTACTAAATAATCTACAATTACCTTAATAAATTATCATCACAGGTTAAATTTGGTTCAGGATTTGTTGTTACCGAAAATGTTTCTGTGATACTGTGGTTAAATCTTACGTACTTAGCATCTGGTTGCAACCATTCTTGTAGCAATTCCATCCGTAGTTTTATTATGTTAATAGAGAATAACTGACCGATCAAGGTAACTGCAGAATTTATATCAGGTCTGTGATTAGTAACATTTCGATATCTTTGGGGTATACTTTCGTCTGCGTATAATTCATGAATTAATTGTTGAGGGTTGTCCATTAACGACAAATACTTTTGATTTTCTAAACCGTGCGTATGTAGAATATGTTCCAATGTGAAGCGCGTGTATTTAAATTTGATTTTCTGAAACAATGTGACTATGATAAATACTAGATAATTCGGGCATAAAATTATACACAACATACAGGAAAATTTAGTCCGCCTTCAAATTTCATGGATTTTTGTGCCGATAGTTGAGCATATTTGTAACATTCTTCAATTGCTGCCACTTGATCCGCTCCTAATTAAAGAGAAAATTATTTTATCTTGATGTGTCAAATCAGTTGGTTTAGTTAGATATCATGTTTGAAAATATATGATATACCGGGCGGTGTGTGATTGACAACATAATATAATGCTACCGTGCCATAATATAATGCATCTGGACCAGTCATTCGTTGTATACACTTCTTTATGTCATTTAGTAAACTACTATTTTTGGGATCTACGGACCATTTGCCTGTTTTGGGTTCATTTCCCCAAACATGCGTTACTTCACCCTTTATAGCTAATGTACATATAAAATGGGGCTGCAATTTAAGAATAGGGGCGATGTCTAGCCAATTTTCGTAGTTTTTTAAATTTAATTCAGGAGCTAAAAATAAATAAATAATTAAAACCATTGTACACACGAAGTGTTAAAACAAAGGAAATATTATATGAATAGAAAATTTTACTTATAAGTTTCCACAATTCAACTTTAGGTAAAAAGGGTAATCGCCATTCTGCTATCGGCGGTAAAGAAGTATATCCTGGATTGAGATGCATCCACTCATCGTATTCTATTTGCGTAGGTTGACTATAAAAATTACAGTGGATACTCGTATATACAAAAATATAATTGGATATTTTGATTATTCCTTCATCAAGTGCGACAAACTGATTTAATTAAACCGCGATAGGAATATACTTACCCAGCGCGAGTATAATTTTGTAAAAAGCAGAAATAATTTCTGTGTTCAATATTTTTATCCTCTATAAGTTCCATAAGAATTATGAATACTTCATAGTGATAAAAATTTATCTAAAAAATTAATTTTAAATAATTTCAAATACATTAGATCTATAATTGCCATACAATACTAATATTGTCTTACTTGTGAGTAAATAGATGTAACATGATTCTTTAAGGCAGTTTTGTCTGTAATATGAACAGCAATAACATTGCACTTTCTTCTTAATTCATTCACTTCATCCGCATTAATTTGTAATTCTAAGTACATAAATTAAAAGTTTATATACATTGAAAATATATACCCCGCTAATGTTGCCTCCTACCTTTCTTTCCATTGTGGTTATTTATATTTAATTTAGGATTCCATGCTTTTATTACTGTTTGTAGGTACAACAATAAACAATCTTGAATATCGAAGCCAAAATCAAAGCAAAACTCTTGAAACAGGGGAACCATATCGTCATTATGACTCATAATACGTTGCAATATCTCTCGTTTAGTTGCAGCATCGCTTGTTAAAATTTCTATAAACATATTTTTACGAATGTATGCTTTATATCCTCAAAGTAATAAAAAGTCAGCTGAAGTATAAGATTAGTTTTAACCTTTGTAGGAAACAGAATACTTAGATAATCTTTGGGCCCAACAGTGTAAGATTTTGTTACTTTTAAATACTTGAAACAATGATTGATTTTTTGTTAAACGATAGTATTCATGTCCAAGCGTAGTTATCCTTAAATGTCGAGTACAATCTAGTTGGAATCTACAACGATTTATATTTTTAGAAATATTTGTATCTCTTCTGTTTCTATAATATATTTTAAGTACTTACGATTTGCAAGCGGTAGAGATCCATGTTTCTGAATTCGGCAGCATAAACGAGCAAGATAGAGTAAGATGAAGATCAAATGTTCTGCTGCCAATTACCTTCTTTAACAGTGACATTAAAAGATTAAGGTATACTGATTTAAGTTCCATTAACAAATTAACATCTATCCCGGTAATAATACAAACAGTAAAATATAAAGCTTTAATAATTTGCAGTAAACAATAATCATTGTGCTCCAACCTAGATATTTTCATTTTAGCAAGCAGTTTCTTCACAGACTCTTCCATACATAGCTAAAATTTTATAATATATTTTATAATATATTTCCTTAGAATAAATAAAATGCATTTATATAATTAATTACCAATCGGTCACTTCGAATGGTTCCATCTGTTGGTTCACATATCTTATCTGTATAAATGAACCAAAAATTACTAACATACTCATAATTAAAATAAATATTCTTGCTAGTTCATTGACATTTACCAGAGTTTGATTTAAACACGTAGAATTTATCTATGGAAATTACATCTCTAAATAATGGTAGTAAAAACTCATCTGCCGCGATAGCCAGATCTTTATATATCGTATACAATTTCCACTTTGATCTTGATACTTCTTCATGGCCTATATCCGCAGTATTAGATCCATATCTAAAGTTTTTATTAGAGCACTCTTGGTATAAATTTGTCCATGTATACAGTAATAACATAGACTGCAAATCATCTGTAATGTTTATAAACAAAAAAAGAAGAATATATAATATGAGGATTAGTGTATCTAAAATCTGTAAATATTTAAGTACATACCACCTAAACATGCACACAATGCAGCAGAACTTAAGTTCTGAATTGTAGCTGTAATATCGACATCAAGTTCTGCATACTGCATTATTACTATGCATATGTTGTGTATATATTGACATTCATCTACTGTTAAATATAGCGGTTCTTCTTTACATCTAAATATATATAAAGGTTTAAACAATAAAATTACTTTATAGTCATTTGATTCTCACACGCATAAAATACATATACCTTATGAAGTAATTTAATATATCTACTTTTTTGGTACATTCCAATAATAAAGATATTGCACCAGTTCTTTGATATTTAAGTAAGTCTGCAAGTTTCATGACTTTTTTGTACATGGTAAACAAGTTTTCATCTTTAATATTTTCTGAAATATGAGTATACATAACTAGAAGTGCAAATAACGAATATAGCTCAGTTTATAACACATTTTGAATATAATTTAATACCTTGTTGGTTTTCACAGATATTCGTAATATAACTCTCTATTATTTTTGGTTTCTCGTATTCATACTCTCGAATTGTAACATTAATTTGAAACTCATTCTTCAAACAATACATCGATCTTATTTCACTTATGCTGTTAATAATATTATAGCAATAATGTGATTGCACTTTACATTCCTTCGCAAGTCTTTCCAGCTCTAGCTTCACCCAACTCAGCATTTCAATGTAATATTGTAGTGACGAAGGTATAGTCTAAATCACAAATATAAAATAAGATAATTATCATGGAAAAAATTAGAGCATCTTACAGTACCTTTAATGTTAAGCTAGCTGTTACGTAGTTAACGATTTGTACACAGCAATATAGTAGAACATCTTTTTCTAAAGAGTTTAATATGTTCATTACATTTTTGAAATTCCTAGAAAGTTATTTTGCATATTAAGAATCCATACAATTAATTGTTTATTTAAATTATCTTACCCTTTAGATAAATAGACATGAATACAAGATGAAAATGCTTTCTTCCTTAATAATAAATCGGTTTTAGTTATTTGCTGAATATCTGAAATCATACTGTTATGATTTTCTTTTATTATGCGTTGTATCAATTTCTGAAAATAAAACAGTTAATAGTATTACATAATAAATGAGTTATAGACTTTCTTCGTGTTTTAATTAAATATTTGATTAATAAGTAGGGCTTTTAAAAAATAGAAAACCAAAATTGAATATGTACACACATTATTCATTCCAATACGTTCATATCCGTACTTCTTTAGTACAAGTTTAATTGGTACACAATTATATTCTGTTCTTATTTTCGCTGTTAAAATATGATCAAAATTACTACTTTTTTCTACTAAAGATACAATTGTTGAATTCCATGGAACTGATGCTTTTTTCAACACTTCTAATGTTTGCAATAATTTTGTCTGAAATGTAAATAAATTTATCTAAATTGTATTCGGTTAAACATACGAGCAATTTTAAATCTATAAATATTACCTCGATATTGTGAATTAAATCAATGATAACAACTACTCTTTTCTCCCAGGGAGCTTCTTCACCAGACCACCAGCTTTTAGAATTTCTTATTGTTCTCTGTAATAGCGTAGTTTTATTTACAGTTTAATCATTTTGGGAACAAAATTAAAAATTTGAACACACCTGTATATAAGAAGATAATACATGATCATTCTGCAAAGAATTGTTCAACATATACTGCTTCAAAAATGTGTTTACAAATTCTGGTATTATATCCACATGTATTCTATCGAGTAATATATGCGATACTTCCATAGGATCTCCAATGTAGAAATCAAGAGATATTGTTAATCTAAATGAATTAAAACTTTATTATACTCAAACGAAATGAAATCAAAATTATTATACTGATTTATCACACTACCTATAATTAACTTTTAAAGTTTGAATCTCAGACATAGCTTGTATTATAGAAACAAGTTGTTTCAAAGTAGAATCCTTATTTAGACATTCTTGAGAAATATGTTGTGGACGATAATTTTCTTCGAATTTCAGTACTTTTATGAATTTCTTCATAAAATCGATTCCTATCAGTGGCCACTCGGAACGATGAGATTTTTCAAACGATTTCACCTTTTTACAACCCCAAAGAATAATCTCAGTCATTGCATTGGGAATGAATGACAGCAAAGTAGGTACAAACTGTGACAACCATGGCCAAAGAGCAAGTGGCCCTACTTTTTCAGGGACAGTTGCAAACATATCTTTTACATTTTCGATAGACACATGCGTTATTATATTTGAAAGATGTCTTGTCCAAATCAAGGTAGCAGCTTCCATTTCTCCCTGTATAAACATAACTTCGTAGGATTAAAATAATTGTAGAATTAAATTTGTTTCACATGTATTGCTGCAACCAACCAGACTTAAATGCGTTTTAAATTCTTCTACGAGATTTGCCCGCGAGAATCTAATCCATTCTTTCATTGTGCTTTCGTCGTAAAATTCCGCGTTTTTTTTAGATCCCCATATCATATGGAACGTCTCCAATTTGTACAATATATTATTAATCAATGATAAAAGATTGAAGTATTTATTATCTTTCTAAAATCAATGATATAAATATAGTTAATATGGCGTACACAATTAAATCAATTATTACCTACTTGAAGGTACTTACAGTGGTGCTTGCTAATAATCTTATATGCGCATATAAATGAATTTTTCTCATTTGCTTGTAGTCAGGTATCAGTGCCTTGCTACAGAATTCTACTACATATTGCACATTTTCTATATGATCAAGTATGTTAAAAAGCACATCTAATTGAACAGGACCAGAACACTTCTTTGCCCAAGGGCCAAATTGCGACAGAATCAGTGCAGCTTTGGCACAATAAATAGGTTCTACAGATAAATGAAATTTCCTTGCAAAATCTTCAGCTGCATCGAAGTGTTCTCTCCTCAATAAGCGTTGTAACTGAAACTCTGGAATACTTTCTGATACAGTCTTCACTCTAATCGTATCTATATATTTATTATTACACTTATCATCCTTAACTCCTTCTAGATATAATATTACTTCATCGCAAGGATCCATAATTTCGACAAGATACGTTCCAATTGGCACATTTATTTGGAATGTTTCTTGAAAATCTATTGAATGTTTAAAATCGTTGAATACCAAATGTGATAATAAGAAAACCAAATTAAGCATATGAAATTAATGATATATATACCTGGGAATGAAAGAACACGTAAAATCCGTGTTGTAGAATCTGTATCAGATTTTGTTAACACGATAATTTTACATGAATTATCATCATTATTTTCAATAAGTGCAAAATCTGTTATAGGCTTGGAATAAACTTTCACACCGAGCAAAGTTCTAGGGCACACCATACTCAATATATAATCAGAACGTAAACATAACATTGCACTGAAATTAAAAGAATCAATGAGCCAATATTAGCGTATTAAATAATAATAATAACTATATAAAAAAGTATACTTGCATATGGTTTTTAAAAAGTTGTACTTTAACATAACTATAGTTCAATGTATGAAAACTATTATATTGTTCACCAGGCCAAATGAATAATGCACTAGATGATAGCATAGCTACAGAAACTTCTTTATTTATCGTGCCTATGGTAGCGTATGTTACCTAAAAGACTCATGCTAATACTGATATTTGTTAAATGATATTGAATTTAATATGAAACACTGCTTACCTTGTCATGCAAACTCTTTGAAAACAACTGTTCACATATGATTTGTTCTGTTAATTTTTGTAATTCTTCATCGCTATTAGTTTCATTTTCTATAGCAGACTGGATAAGTTTACCATTAATCTGTGAAATTCTAAGATATACACATAAATCATAGTTATATATAAAATATATTATAATTATATTCCATAAATACATTTTGTAATTACATATTTACCTATGAAGAACTCCATTTATTGTAGCAAGATAAATATTAATATATCCATCGGATTCATTTTGCAAATATATAGTTATAATTTTATTTCCATCTCGTATAACATTTCTTATATTCAAAAATTAAATAATTTCATTAGTCATAATAATTTAAGTAGACATATATGTATATAATATTGCAGCGTAAACTCACTTTGTGAAAATTACTTGTCCTTTTCTAATTGATAAATCGAGGCAATATAATGTTCCATTAGACAATACGACAAACAGAAATGAACCATTTGGAGAGATACAATAACATGTTATTAATAACCCAAAACTGATATTGAATAATATTTCTTCGCACATCTCATTTTCGAATATAGTAATCGATTTGTCGATTGCAACACAAACTCTTGAGTATTGCACAGATGCCAAAACATTAGGCTCTTGTATTATCTTTTTAAAAAATAAGAAAACCAAAGGTGTTGCGTATACAAAAACATACATATAATGAATTTCTATTAAAATGCTCGAAAATAAATTAACATATAAGTTTTAATAAATATAAACCGATATTATACATCTATGTCGAATGAAATTTAAGTTTGATTTTTAATGAAAAGTAATAAGTTATAATTTCGAACATGTTTTATGAGTTAAAAATGTTTCATTTATATTTATTATTTTCTTTGCAATCTATAATATAGAAAATCGAAGTATTTTTTAAACAATCGCGAATTAAATTTGTGCACAGCACACGGGAAAGTTTGAAAATTGTCATGACCGTTACGATTAAACGTAACACACTTTGTTGCGATAAAAATAAAGCTGACATTATAATACCTCTCCATCAGATTGTATTGTAGCAATAGTAGAAGTTTCATACAACGAGCCATTATTTTCTGCCACCGTTCTCGCACCAAAATTTATAGTTTCTTCTTCTATATCGAATCCTGACACCACTTTGTTCCACAACGCCATTTTACCCGCGAAACATTTATTACGAACTGTCTACACTTGCGTAAAAGGATTAAGGATTCAAATCAGGCGACCTCTTCAGAACCATCAGTGTAACCTCTTTTTGTCACAACTCACAGTCAGTGTTTTACTGTCATAACAATATACAACTAACCTTAAAACGCCCCATCGACAAAAATAACAACTAAAGACTATTTAATTGATATTAGAAATATATACATATATCGGTGGCTTTACCTCTTTCAAGAATGGATATCTTAAAAGCAGAGATTATGAAAAAAAGAAAACAACTAGAGGAAAGCAATGTTTTGGTATGTTTCTATTCTATAATCAACACATACATACTTTTCCCTCAAATCGTTAGTTTATAATGTGTATTACATTATATTTACATTCTAGCAAAATAATAAAAAATACTTCCGAAGGGGCGAATTAATAGCAAAGGGTCAGGAAATGAAAGAAGTGCAAGAAAATAATGACGAGGATGTTAAAGTTCATACAACTCGGCTAAAAGAAGACTCTGTGACTGACGGGAGTTCAGAACATTTAACATTGCCCAGACCTGAAGTTATAAGAAGATTACGCGAACGAGGTGAACCTACATTGTTATACGGGGAATCGGAAATAGAAGCATTCAAACGTTTACGAAAATGTGAAATTCTTGAACCCGAAGTGAATAAGGTAAAATATTTCCATATAAGATTAATCAGAATCATTTAAAAGAAAGAAGAAAAAAAACATCATAATTTATATGTTTACTATATATGCGGAATTTATGTTGAATTAAAGGGTTTTAGAAATGATTTTCAAGAAGCTATGGAGCAAGTAGATCAAGCATATCTGAATGAAATATTAGCTTCTTCAAAGCCACAAGATCGAGACAGGAAAGGAGATGTAAATGTTCCAGATGAAGGGGTTACTTACGAAGATCTGCAAAAAATGTCAATCAAATTAAACAAGGGAGATAGGGACTTTGATTTAAATGTTATTACACAATTTATACAGTTCTTAGTACAAATGTGGGGCAATCAATTGAATAGCAGAAGCACTGCAGAGAAAATGAGTACTAGAGGAAAAATGGCCAGTGCCACGTATGCCCAAACAAGAGAGTACTTAAAACCTCTTCTTAGAAAATTAAAAAATAAATCATTACCAGAAGACATCACTGATAGTTTGACTGATATTGTCAAGCATTTACTTGAACGAAATTACATATTGGTAAGAATACAGACACATAAGATTTACTATTGTAATATTATACACTCATCGAAATAATTTATTACAGGCGAGTGATGCATATTTGCAAATGGCAATAGGAAATTCTCCATGGCCTATTGGCGTAACTATGGTCGGCATTCACGCGCGTACTGGGCGAGAAAAAATTTTCTCTAAAAACGTGGCGCATGTGATGAACGATGAAACTCAAAGGAAATATATTCAAGCATTAAAAAGGCTAATGACTAAATGTCAAGAGTACTATCCTACAGATCCTTCTCGTTGTGTAGAATATTCAAAAACGTAACATTTTTCATGCATAATACATAAAGAATTATACGATGCGAAATATTTCAAAATGTACATTAACATAGTATTAGGTTCTGTTCTCCTACTGTGACTTCAGATACTATACACAGTGGTATCTAATTAAAATGGTATGTTGTAATAGAACTATTCGTCTTTATTGAGATATACACCTTTATTAAGTACTGCACAATTTATTTTTGTACTTTTTGCATTTGTAAATACTTAGGAATTTTAACAATAAATTTATGCACAAATACTGGAAATTCTCAAAAATAAAAATATTTTACAAAAATACAAGCGAAACGAAATAAATTTCTTAGAAATAGCGTCGCTTTCATACTTATATCTTACACCTTCAATTCTATGTTATCTTAGAGGCTAATTCATTCGACTTCTTTACTGCAGCTTCAACTGCATTGATCATAGAGGCCCTATAAATATAATCAACAGATTGTACAAATTTACTTAATACTAATAATATCCATACATGTATGTTACCTGACTTTGCCGCTCTCCATAACATGAACTCCTGTAATTGTTGTACCTCCCGGAGAGCATACTTCGTCTTTTAGTTGACCAGGATGCCTACCCGTTTCTAACACCATTTTACCAGCCCCAACTAAAACTTGCGCTGCAAATTTCATTGCCATTGGTCTTGGAACACCCATCTTTACAGCACCATCTGCTAATGCTTCTATAACAAGATATGCCTGGAAATTTGATTTCATTTTAATATCTGTTATTGAAATACATGTAAGCATACTTACATAGGCAGGGCCAGAACCAGAAAGACCACCTATAGCATTCATAAGAGATTCGGGCACACTTTCAGTTACGCCAATATATGAAAATAATCTTTCTATCATGGTTTCATCTTCGATCTTTGTATTCATAAAGCAATATACTAGGCATTATAAAAATATAAAAATATATAAAAATTTATTCTTGTTACTTATATATGCATTGTATAATTATTTTCTTTTACCTGTAATTCCTTCACTAACCATCATTGGAGTATTGGGCATACATCTGACTATTCTAGGATGTGTAACAATTGGCTGAAGTTTCTGAGAGCATTATAAAACGTTCAATAAATCGAATAAAAAAAGCAATTTTTAATAATAATTCTTACATGGGCTAATACGTCTAATGTAACTCCAACAAGCACAGAAACAAATAGTCTGTGCGCAACCTTTTTTGTCATTGTATTTTTCATACCCTCAAGTGCATCGTCGAGCATATGAGGTTTCATTGCCAGAAATATAATATCGCAATTATCTAGTACATCTCCATTTTTTAATGTAGCATGAGCTCCTAGATCCTTCCAAAAGCCTAGAGTCCTATTTGTACGAGCGGAAACCCAAACATTATCTGGATTTAAAATTCCTATAATAAGAAAGTTGAATTGATTATCCTAATGTAATTATTATTTCAGTAACATTACTTCCATTTAACACAAATACTTGTTTACCTTTGCGAATTAAACCAGCGCCAACAGCACTTGCCATATTTCCACCTCCAATAAAACCAACTGTTGTTGACATTAAATTGACCTTTTCCATGTTTATTATTCAACCTAATTATTTGTTAACAAACTTAAATACGGCCAATATTGTCTGTTGTATTTAAGTGTACAAGTGTACATACCTTTTAAATTATATACAATTTTTGTTTTTCCAAAATATATTCTCCGACGTACGATGGGTGTGCTAGCGAAGAATAAATCGTGGATTGGATACTAAATTCAATTTTCTACTTTGCATCTGTATATTTTCTGCGTAATATTCAACTACATTGTTTGTTGCTTTATTCACTTTTGAATGTTCCTTTAAATCATTTTTAGACACGCGATCCGAAAAGAAATTTGGCAAGTGCACGAAGTATGGAGAAGACACAGATAGAAGCTTATAGAAAAAAAATCAATTGTTTAGAGATAACATTAATTACCTAACTTTCCGAACGGAAATTTAATCGATCAATTGTTATTATAATTAATAAATGTTATCAATTTTTCTGTTTCAATACATTTTAAAATAAAGCACGCGGCTAATTTCATGTAAAACATATATTAATTTTGTATACATCTTAACTGTACTATGTTAAATTGTATTGTATAATTTACTCGTGTTAAGGGTTACGTACATAGATAGAAAAGCAAAGAATAAAGAAATGTTGTATTACATTCATTTTATTTTGCCTGTACATTCGCTTATACACGAAGTTACATTCGCGTTACATTGGTCTAACTAATATAGTTAATTGAGTTAATATAGTTAATGTGCAATTATAGATGACTTTTAATTAGCCTTTCTCATCGTATTTAAGTGCGCTTCTTAAATGCAAAGACATTCAATGAAACATGACGTGAACAACGACAATCTTTATTGAACTAATTTTTTAAATACATTATAATGGGTTGTATACGAAGTATGCTAAAAAGGTTACAAAAGAAGAAATGTTCGGAGAAGTAATAAATTTATCTGTCGAACAAAACCATATCGATAGAAAATATATATTTAATCATAATATTATTTTTAGGACTATTATTTTACTTATCGTGGGTCTTGATAATGCGGGAAAGACATCAGTTTTGAACTGTATTAGCAGAGGTATATTTTCCTTTATCCTGTTCAATTACATTTATATTCATCTTACAAACCTTATGTTTTGTAAGCAATTATATTTTTTTACAATATTATATATTCATACAAAGCAGTCTGTTGCTAAGTGGTACAATTAATGCCAATTTTACGCAAACACACATTCTTTCCTTTTAAAGAAAAATTATTCTTTCATTGAGCAAACTGCTAATAAAGGATTGTTCTGTATATTCTTATTTCTTGTAATTCTTAATAAATGTTTAATTAATTACATATTGTTTCAGATTCAGATAAATCTGTATTGCCAACAATGGGATTCCGCACGGTGTCTCTGAAATATAAAGCATATACAGTGAAAATTTATGATGTCGGTGGTAGTTCGCAAATTAGATCATTATGGCCAAAATATTATAACGGTGTAAGTAGTTAATAGATAATCAACTCACTACTAAAATATAAATACAAAATTTGATAGATATTTAGTACACCACCTTTCATGTTTATCCTTGGTAACATAATGTATATATATATATGTATATGTATACGAAATTTGGCTTTCTCCATTTTACATCTTTTAGATACATGGTCTTATATATGTGGTGGATGCTAGTGATATTTCCCGTCTTACAGAAAATAAAGTTGTATTTGGTGAATTAATTTCACACGAATATATTTCAGGAAAACCATTGTTGTTGTAAGAAAATAGATTGTATTTCCTTATGCTTGTTGTTCATGCACAGAACACTACTTGTATAAATACAATATGCACCTCTTTATGTTTGCACACAAGATATACATTTGTATAATTTTTCTTCATTCCATTAATAGAAATTGAATATTTATTACATCTTAATTTATTTTATATAGGCTTGCAAATAAGCAGGATCTAAATGGAGCTATTGATGAATTAGATTTTGTTGAAAGCTTAGATGTAGAACGGGTTGCCAATACTATGAAATGTCCCACAAGAGTGGAAATATGTTCATGTATATGGAAGGGAGATCAATCAAAGGATAACTCGATAGGTATTAAAAATGGATACAAGTATGTAATCGTTTGTTGCAAAATATGTTAATTAACTGAAGACATAGTAATGAAACACTGATTGAATAAAAATAAACTTCAACAGATGGTTGCTGGATATAATAATAAAGAATTATACAGTTTTAAACACAAAGCTCAAAGGTTCTCAAAATGCTCAAACCGCAAGAAATACTGAAGTACAAAGTGTGGTATTAGACACACCATCGAAACTATCTATCCACTCCAATCCCTTTAAACCAATTAAGGAACTAGTTTCGAAAATGGTAAAGTTAATAAAAAAAGAAAACATATCGTTTTTACATATTACATGTATATATTACTTCTTTCAATTTCAGGAGGACACTCAAGTATCAAATGCATCGCGAAATGGTAAATAGCATATGCGAGTGTAACATAATAAACAAAAGTAATTGAACTGTAGAGTATAAAATAATGTATTTTTAGGTATTGTATCAAGTGGGAAAAAGTTAAAAACCATGTTTAGAAATAGGAATAAAACTGTTCCTTTTACTAATGAAGAATCGGCCATTGAAATTAAAGATACATTGGAAAATGTTAAATTCACTACAAAATCATTAAAACCGCAAAAGAGCCTCGAAGCACTTCCACCGATATTAAATCCAGTAGCACTGGATACATACGCAAATGCAGTTCGATTAAAACCAAATCGGCCATATACAGCCCCAGAACGTTCACATTTTATAAATAAGATAACAGTAATTAACATACCTGGACAAGTCACACAAGAATGACATTTTTAATATTACCTAAGTGATAAATAAGGGACCACTGTACAAAGAAATAATAACGATACAAAGTATTTACAGATGTATGAAGATAAACTATTGTAGCAACGAATCTTTTATCTTACGAAAAAAAAGTTGACTGATAATTTTAATTCACATGATAATATACATATTTAATAAATATTAATTTTATTATACCATAATAGCAAGTACCAATAACGTTAACTTTTTTTCACATGATTAATCCTTTGTATACAACATCTTTATACATGTAATTACTCTAGTCATAAAATATATTCAGTATAAATCCATTTTGTATCGTTATTGACATGTGTATATCTAATTAATAGCTAAAATTTGTTTTACAACAAATGTTTAAAATATATATATATTCTTCTTTTATTATAATGACTATGATTTTTTTTTTAAATTAACTTTATTATATCTTCCAAACTTGTATACAAATTCATACAGATAAAAGTTTGGCAAATACATGAATTAGGATATATAGTAAAGACTTATCAAACTTATAGTACAAAGACACGAAAAATCTTCGATTACACATTAGTATGTAAAACTGTATAAAAAATGTATCGCGAAAGCATAGTATCAGCACATACTTATCACAATTTACAATACAATAAATATTGTACCTTTGTAATATTATCTTATGCGCGAGATTATCTTATTGAGCAACTACTTTATTAAATACATGACGATATATTGATCGATCAGACAAAACATCGTTGCAAGAAGGAACAATGTATCTCGTGCAGCTAAAGATTATTAATTCTTCATTACATTTCGCATACAGAAACATACCAATGAAAGCATAGTGACCAAACCATTAGAAACAACATTAAGCAGCATACAATTTCATTACGTAGTATTTAAAAATTATGAAAGACCGTTTGTATCACGTTTTTAGAAGTTTTCGTAGATCGTAATAATAATGCCGTTTCAATTACAAATACAGCAATCCTGCTATAATATTAATATTTGATTTTGTTAAAGTCTTATCTAATTCATTTAATAATGCCTTTTTCAAACTATGTAGCAACATAACACTTCCAATATTGGCTAGCAATTCCGAAAGTATATGCAAATTGCCTTCTTAATTCATATTTATTTTGATAACGGTAGGTAAAACTTGTATATTCGTTGTAATTGCACCTTATATAATCACAATTACTTTTAATCAGGCAGTTATATTCATCTATTCCTAAGTTGAAAATATGTTTTTTACATATGATAGACTATTGCTTGTTGTGAAAAGACACAGATTTTCTCCTTCCGACGTTTGTACAATATAGCAGGCATTATATATATATAATATATATAAATTTCTTACATTGCTTGCATCATTGCAGTTAAAAAATACCTTTTCTAAAATATAATGTCGAAATCGTATAGTTAGTATACAAATTATTTATCAAATTTTGTCTATGAAGCAGCAATCACAAAGGCATTCGATGATAATTCTACTTATAACACTGCTTTCTTAATTTTACTTTTTCATTTGTACTTACTTTGTATCTTAATTATAACTGTGTTAAATATATTTTAACATATTTTTTGTATGACCACTATAACACACATTCTACGCAGCTATCACTATGGTAAAAATGTTTGAAAATTACAGTTAAAGATACTATCGTAAATTTCTAATACGCATAAAATCTTACAAAACATACAATTTGTAAGATATCTGAATTTAGGCAAGTTTAAAAATTTGTATATAGCGTAAAATCTTACTATGTTGTATTGCTATAATGTTTTGTTTCATAGCGCAAAATGATGCATAGTATAATGGTAGTGGGTACAAGGTAAATGCTATCACGTAAATGCAGTACATTGCAAACACACCTAGTAGGAATTATATAGGTAAAGCATCTTACCCTCTAACTCCCACTAATGATGCTATAAGTGTTCTAAAGGTACACACAGTGTATAATATTTGTATATTATACTCCATAAATTTGTCATGTATAAAACAACTATACAACACCATTTTTCGGGGGCGTAAACTTTACCAAACGTGTTAACATTGAAGTTATACAAGGAATTTGTTTTTGTTGATGCATTGTAATATTATCAGGTGTATTGGACTCGAAATCGAGCGCAACCCTTTGACAAACAAATGTGAGTAAAGTTAATATATCATAGCGTGTACCATTTTCTCGCAACTCCATGCATAGTGCTTGCATAAACCACGAGCCACGAGTAGTGTTTCTCCATGAATAATAACCTGCATAAATAATATAGGATAAACTCGAAATTAATACTAAAAGTAGGTATAAAATTTTGGTCTTGTATAATAATGGAATATACTACGAATAGTAGGAATAAACTATTCCAGTTTTTAGTGTTGCAATGGAAATGATAAGAGACTGAATCATTTATATCTGGGAGTTTTATTTACCTGGTATAGTTGAGTAAGCAATTAGAAAATCTGCTTGACTTGGTATACGGAATGTTGAAGTTGGCTGACCATCTGTTTCTGTACGTTCCTTCAATGTTATACCGGCATCTAATTTATCTCCCTGACAAGCCTGTATGAAAAATAATTTCGGTTTTCCAGCAAGTGTAGGACACTTATCGGATGTAAAGTAAGCCCAAATAGAATCAGGCTTATATGAAGTATCGTGAGCATAAAGTAGACCTAATTCGCCATGGCTCAATACAGCTATAAATAGACAGTCATGCTGTGAATGGTCCATACCTGCAACTGTTACCAAAAATATATTTTTAAATGATTTATTCAAATGCATTTCTCTATATTTGTTATATAATGTGGAACTTAAACAAGAATAGTTAATCAAAAAGGAAGATGAAAATTATGGATGGGTGTCACCAACCAAGTACCTCTTTCTAAATTTTTCACTATATCTCTATGTGTATAATTATGAAAATCATTTACTTCAAAACCAAGATTTTTCAATGTATTGACAAGATTTTCACAATCTACATTCGTACCACATCTTGGTCTAAGATGTGAAATAGTAAAAAATTCATGATTAAAAATAATAGCTAATCCACGTCTTGTATGGTTCATGTTGTAATGTGTAGCATAACGTTCTGTGGGTGCCGTTTGTAAAGGGCCCATGAGAGGACTGACGCTGTTTCTGGAAAATAAAAAGATATGCATGCCTGGTACCTAGGTTCATTTAACAAAATAAAATACAAAACAGAATAAACTAAAAACACAAATTAGAAAAGTATAAGGATTTGTGTTGTCTGTACAATTATAATCTATCAATGTTAAGTGAATATAAGGCGTTTGTAGAACTTTTAATTTGCAAAGTAAATATTTGCTTTTTACATATATCTAAAATAATATGGGGACAATATTTTTATAATTTAGATGGTATACATTTTTCTACTCGTAAGAATGATAGAAATGAATTAAATAAATTGTTTCATAAATTATTGGCTAATTAATTTTAACGAATTGCAAGTTTTTAATATATATAATATATATATATATGACGAAACAATGAAGAAAAAAAGTGTTTCGATCTTTTTTATACCTTATTTTCTTTTAAAAGCATTATTAATCTGTGCTTTTGAAATAGTACAGTTTATATGAACGTAAATATTATTTTCTTTCGCTTTGAAAGATGTAGATAAGATAACTATCAATCAATTAATCCATTTCAATATAAGAAACACATTGGAGTCATCATATTGTATGTAGAAAAAAGGTATATCTAGGAAATGACTAATTTCATCCAGGTAGATAATACGTATCAATATACAATATGGGATATAATGAAGGGTGTATTGAGGGGAAAGCATTGTTCGAAAACATTGTTGCTCGATAAATTGTCAATACTCTGGGGAATGATTAAGCTTACCTCGAGCATCCAAACGCATCTCCAACATCATTACCGTATTTAACAGTATCGTTTATACTATCACTTTCTGTAGAACACATGATTCTACTTTATAAAAACTCTTCACAGCGAAAAAGGCAGATTTCGTTGAAGAAATTACTGCATACAGGCTTCAGCCGTAGCAACACTAGACTATATCACACACAACAGACGCGAGCGTGTGACTAATATACCTTCGGTTACTACGCACCACTACAGAGAAACATTAGATATGGTACAGTCAGCATAAGAGAAACGGTGTACAGTACAATGTTGTGACTAGATGTACACGTAAAGGCAGATTTGTAACTAAAATGATATCCCTAGATTGTGAATTTAAATGCAGTACGATTATAATATTGCCACTAATACAACTGTTGTGTGTATCTTTTCTATAATAATAATAATCCCCATTCCTCAAATACGTAGTACCGTGGCAGGACTTTCAATTGAAAAGTTATAAAGCGGGAAACTTGTAAAAATAAACTTAAAGTTTTTGTTCATAGATTTTGCGATTTAAAGAAAATTTCAAGTTTCCCGCTCTTAAGAATTCAAGTGTCAATCGAGAATTGACACAGTTGCAGACAACTTCAAGTTAATCTCCGTCACTACTCTGAAGTGGTGTACGCTTGACAATTTCTTTACCGAACGGAAGAATGGC
This sequence comes from Nomada fucata, assembly GCA_948146005.1. Taxonomy (NCBI): domain Eukaryota; kingdom Metazoa; phylum Arthropoda; class Insecta; order Hymenoptera; family Apidae; genus Nomada; species Nomada fucata. Next base: position 5,661,727 of record OX411282.1, read on the forward strand.
GGACGCGTAAGTGCTGCATAAAGTCTTAATGAAATCTGAAAACATCGTTGGTTAATTCGATTTTAACACATAAAATATATATCATTACTGATTCTTTCTTAATTTTTCATTATATACATATTATAGTTTTTGTCCATTTTGAGAAAATGAAAAATTACAACTTCGTGCTGACAAGTACCATACCATTGATCGATATGAAACGTAATATAATGAACATATTATGAATAAAAGTCAAATGAATTGATGCAGAAAGGATTGTTTCCATTTTGTATTGAATCTGATATACGTACTTTTCGCTTAAAATATTGATTTTCTTTCGATTATTCCAAGAAGATACCTAACCTAAATAGAGCTAATGTGTACCATACTACTTGCCTATTTTTGTTGTATACACACACTATACGATTTTTACTTCAAATATATCATTTTGTACATAGGAAAACGGAATCTGCCCCTGCGGCTAAGAAGCTGCCGGCAGTACCAGAGTCGGTTCTTAAAAGGAGGAAAACTCGCGAGGCAGTGCGGTCTGCACGTCTTCAAATTTCCATCAAAGTAATTATTTGAGGAATTTATCATTTTGATTTTATTTATTTATTATGTTTGCAAACGTCAAAACGATAACATGAAATTTGTCGAATTGCTAGCAACGTGCGAATCGTTACAAGAAGAGGAAAGACATCTTCAAGAGGGCTGAGAAGTATGTGAAAGAATACAGAACAAAGGAAAGGGATGAAATCAGATTAATGAGGCAAGCTAAAAACCGTGGAAATTATTACATCCCTGGGGAAGCACGTCTTGCATTTATTATCCGTATTCGGGGGTGAGTATAGCTTTATTGATATCAAGGTATATACACAGCTTCATACGTGCTAAACAAATAAATATTATTTCAGCGTGAATCAAGTTGCCCCCAAAGTACGTAAAGTCCTTCAATTGTTCCGCCTTAAACAAATCAACAATGGCGTGTTTGTAAAACTGAACAAGGCAACGATTAACATGCTCCGTATAGTTGAGCCTTATATCACATGGGGATATCCAAATCTGAAGTCAGTTCGTGAACTGGTTTACAAGAGAGGATTTGCCAAAATAAATAGACAACGTATCCCTATCACAAGCAACTCCATCATTGAGAAGAAACTTGGTTAGTTGTGCTGGCTCATTTCCTGTTATTATTTATAGACTATGCAGAACATTTTAATACTTATGACAAGTCCATGGGGGTAGTATTTATTACTAATTCTGCCTCCTTCCATCTTGTCAAAAAGTGATTAGAACCTTTGAAAAACCTTTCCGTAACTATTTACGGTTCGGTTTGCGATGATTCGAACATTTTCTAAATGGAGAAGATATTGTTTTACTTGAAAATTATTCATTGTTTTAAACATGTATCTATAGTAATATGTGAAATGTTGTTACAGGACGCTCGAATATTATTTGCGTAGAAGATTTAATCCATGAACTATTCACGGTTGGACCAAAGTTCAAGTTTGCTAGCAATTTCTTATGGCCATTCAAGGTATATGAACTACTAGCTCCTCGTTATGTCGACATAGGCATGGTTTTAGAAAGATATATTATTCTATAAACCTCCTACTATGTCGTAAAGTAATACGTGTTTCTCTTTATGGTGTTGCATGTAATCTTGCATTCCTGAGTCAAACTCAAACAATTTTTCTAAATATTTATGTAGATATGCTATCTAGACATTTATTTTGAATCAATAACATCGATCATTTTATTCTAGCTCAACACACCCAATGGTGGATGGCGCAAGAAGACTAACCATTATGTTGAAGGTGGTGATTTTGGAAATCGTGAGGACAAAATCAATGAACTTCTCAGGAGAATGGTTTAAATTTATAAAAATCTTGATAAATAAAACTTTAAATACAAAATGTTATTTTCTGTAATATTTTGCCTATACACAAATATGTATTCACTTTATCTACGTATTTATCGATAAATGAAATTCAATCGTTATTAAGCAGTATTAAATATTCAAATGAAATCGTAATTAATATAATTTGCTATTCAAAATATAAAATTATATATATATATATATATATATATATATATATATATATAAGATTTGTTAAATCTATTGCTAAAAGTAATGATATATATCCTACAACGCCTATGTAGAACAGCAGACTTTTTTTCAAGCACGCAACGAACGCATGCGCTATGTTATTATAGCGTTGTATCTGTCGCATCTCTAGTGGCATACTACAATGTAAGAATGGTGTGTCAAGACGAAGTTTACTGGTTCGAATCTAGTTCCAGAAACTTCAAGTTGAATATTTTATTATTCAACAACATATTATTTTTAATATAGAAAACAAATTCTGTAATAATTGCTGGTAAGTACATTGCAACCGATTTGTGAAATCATTGTCTATAAAAAACACGATTCTGAATTTTCTCACATGTCTAGTACTCACCTAACCTTTTTCTTTCGTGATAGAAAACCATATAATTAACTTTAATGCTACAAACAGAAAACAGCACATTTTGTAGTATCAGATTTTAATATTATTACATTTTGCTAACAAAATGCTTGTGTTCAATGATCTTTAAGAAATCTAAATTTTTATTCAACTTTGGGCCAGACTGCAAGAAACCTTGTTTTATCGCCACACGTTCTATGTTCGAATCCTGCTCACGCGAATTTTTTTAATAAATCGTATCGAACTTTTTTCTATCCTATAATGTTATAAAATGATAATATAACAGATATAAGATATGTCGAATGAAATATAATATTCTATAGAATGATGTAAAATATTATTGATTTATTATCCTACAAAATTTTGTGCATGCAAAATTTATATTCTTTCACGTTCTTACTATTGGTCTAGATTGTATTAATAATGAGTAAACATACTGTGGAACCTGCTGCCTCGTCTGATAATGTAAATTCATCTATTGTTAAATCTGGTCATTCATTAACCGGTAACACAAAAATGTTTATTATTCCACCAAATCTATTAAAAAATATTCGTATGAGTGAATCTATAGGAAAAGGTAAGCTATTTAATTATTACAACAATTTTTAATTATAACAAGTATTTATTATAGTCTTGTATTTATTATTTCTAATAGGCAGAGACCCAGTACCTGCTCTTGAATTTACAAAGAAGGAAAATACTGTAGGTGATAAAAAAATACAAAAACAGAACGATTATGAAAGTTCTGCATCTGTTGAAAATCCTACAAATTCAAACACTGTGATAAAACCAACTATGGATAGAAAAGTTAATACATGTAATCTGGAAAATAGTAGAGATAATGAGAGTTTAAGGGTTGCAACAAAAGTGCCTAAAAATAATAGACATGATGAGAAACCAATATCTACAGCAAGTCATAGAGAGGAAGGAAAGAAGGATCTTTATGAAGGCATAAACAGACAAAGAAAAATCTCAGAAGTAGATAATTCAGCAGACTGTTCAAAAAATCAGGAAAGACTAAAAAATGCAGGACATGCTCTTAAAAATCGAGAAAATAGCGAAATTAATTCCATTGATATACCAAAGCCTCAACAAGAAATGATTGAATCTGAACAGAGTAATAGTGATGGGTATTTAAATAGACACATAGAGAAACATAAAGAAACAGATAATAAAAACGAGATGGATAGAAATATACTTTGCAGATCTAAGCGTGTTCGCAAACAAACTAAATTCAATGATTATGTCACACCCTACAAAAAAGAAGCATTGAAAAATACGATCGCAAGTTCAGATAAAAAAAGAAATAATACGTCTAATGAAGAGCAGAAGAAATCAATAATTTGTAACACTTCTGTATCGAATTCAAATCAAGCAAACAATATGCTTAAATATATAAAGTATAAAAAAGAAGGGCTTGAAGATAAGAGCAATGATATTAATACATCTACAGATGATTCATGTTCTTCTATCACACCAGCCGTAACAAAAACCACACTGCCTTTTGATTCTGGTAACATTTCTGGAAGTCATCCTAGCATTAGATATAACAAAAAAGAATTCTGTACAAAGCGTTTGCAATATTATAAAAATGTAGTAAATAATACAAATTCGGAAGACACGGTAGAAAATAACGATAAGGATGACAATGCAGTACACACGGGATCAATAAATACCTCTGTACTTGAAGATGCTACTGTGAAAGATGATTTAGAAACAACTCTAACATTAGAAGAAACAAGAAACTTAAACGATAATAACGCAAGCGCTGAGAAAATTTTGAGTCATTCAACACCTGATACATTAACTGTCCCACTAAATCGAGAAAATTTAAGTATAGACACGATAAATCAAAGCGATAACAATCAAAGTTTCGCAAATACTCCAACGATAAAAAGAGGACGAAGACCTAAAAAAATTATACCTAAATTGCAGGAGGCAATAGATACTTCAGATGAATCGGAAAAATTGGAACGTTGCGATACATCGGAAGAAATGAATGATCTTTCCAACAAATCATGTAATATTAGTAATAATGATGACTCAAGTGATGATTGTAGTATTGAAAATAACATTCCAAGTTCGATTGTTGTTAGAAAAAGAGGTAGACCAGTAGGTACATCTGCAGGTGCCTGTACCAGAGGAAGGGGAAGAGGAAGAGGCAGAGGCAGAGGCAGAGGTAGAGGCAGAGGTAGAGGTAGAGGTAGAGGATCATACCAATCTACTTTAGATACCGAGTATATACCAAAATCAAGGGGACCATTAACTACAGATGAAACTGCAGAAAAAAATTCAGATGGGATCAGTCCTATTTCATGTACAGTAAAAGTAGGTAGCAAATCGAATATTACAAGCATGCATTGTCCTTCAATACCTTATATATGAAATACTTCTTGTTACATAAATTTGTTGTTAATAATCTAAACATAATTTGTTTAATTTAGGTAGATTTAGTAACTTGTGCCAAATGTGAAGTAGATGTACCGAAGAAGCAATGGAATTCACACAATTTACTTAAGCATAATAATATGAGCTGGAAGAAGGGTGAAGAACCCATGGTAGGTCTAAAATCTATAGCAATAAATTTCTTAACATTGAATTACTCTTATTCCAAAATATTGCTTCCCAGGACTTTGAAAATGATATTAAGTTATGGAGAAAGGTATTAATGTCAGCTATGAAAAAGAGGAGGGGACAGTTGTCTTGTGAAAAGTGTAGAACTGTAAAGCGCAGTGCGAACGGTTTCATATCTCATATGCGGTTCTGCGGAAAATCTGAAGAGGTATATAATTATATTACGACCATAACTTAAAACGATGTAAATAATATTAATGTACTAATTTGTTTGTTCAAGGAAAAACAAGCTTTGATGGCAAGTTGTCCCATTTGTAGTGCTGTTATGATGCCATCTTCTATGGAAATACATGAAAGAGTTCACAGACAATCGGAGGAAAACAAAGTAAAAGAAGTAGAATTGAATACCAACGATAGCGAAAGGGTGAAACGCAAAGCCGCAGAAAAGTAAGTATAAGTATTAGATCAAAAATATATGTCTCAATTGAAGTTAGGTGGAGACCCTAATATAGTAATTCAATTGCAGGGCAGTGACGAAAATTTTAGAATTCGCTGAACTTGTCAAAGACAATAATCTACCACCCGGAAAGAAAATAAAACTACAACCTTCTTTGCTGGTATATTATTTTACGTTAGTTACTTGACTATTAAAATTTCATCGAAATTAATAACTACGCGAAAATGATATTATTGCAGAAGAGAGTAGTTAAAATGCCTGATAATAAAAGGAGTATACCGGCAGTATGGAAGGGTATATGGAAAAAAGCATTGTTATCGCAGAAAACAATAGCTTGTCGACAGTTAGGTTGTACCTATACATCTACTTCTTTTCAAGATATGTGCGAACACTTTTCTAAATGCAACTTCACTCCCCAAGAGGTGTAATATATTTTAAGAGTACTAAAGATTTTATACAATATGTATTTACAATGTTGAAGTAACGTAATTTATTTGATTACAGTGTTATATATGTAAAATATGTAATTTTTCGACTCTTTCTAACGAAGATATGATGAAGCATGTGTCAGAAGAGCATACAACAGTGGGTGGAATCGACCGAGGTTCAGATTTCGAAGAAGAAAATTATAGCTCAGATGAAAGTACGGATAAATTCAACTATAAAAGAAAAACTTAAATAAACATTGACGTATCAATTGTATTTTCAGAATCGAACTATAGAATTAAGTTTTTGGACAAGGAACAATCCTGTCAAATTCATTGGTCAGAACCGTACTTTCCCACTGCAGAGTGGACTATGGAATTGTAAGTCCCTACATTTTCTGTTAACATATGCATTTTTTTTTAACATTGAAGCATTAATTTATTATTGTGTTTTTTACAGCGAACGGAAGAATTATGAATTGTTCTTATTTAACGATTATATTCCAAATAATTTTACTCTCTTAAAAAATAAAGAAGCAGAAAAATATTTTCCAGAGTTGGAACATTCTATGCGTTCAAAGAAAGCACGTGAGTCTGAAAGGTCAGCTAATACAGAAATTCCATGGAAACAATGGAAACGATTCGAAGGTGGTTTGGACGAAGGTAATTATTTGTATACTTCACTTTCATAATGAACAATATATTAGATTTGAAATAATTTTTTTATAGGAACGCCAACTTTTTTTGTCGGTGGTCCAGTGTGGGCATTAGCTTGGTTGCCCACACCATCGCCAATGTATTCTAAAGATCCTTCTCAATATATCGCAATTAGTACTCATCCTACAATGGGAAGTGAATACACTGTAGGAAAATCACATTCTGGGAATAATATGATACAAATTTGGAATGTAGGGCCCTTGAATCATGAGTCAGTAATCATATAAATAAATATGCCACTATATTTATGTATATTAAGCTTTATTGAATCCATTTTTCTTTCAGGACTGAAAATGAAAATGATTCTCCTACTTTATCGTATGCATTTGTACATAATCACGGGACCGTATGGTCCTTAGAATGGTGTCCCTCTGGATGCTATCAAGATGAAAGTTTTAAGGATTATAAGAAGGAGAAAGAAATTGAATCCAGGTTTAAGCGAATGGGAATGCTTGCAGCTGCTTGTTCGGATGGAAATGTTTATATTTATTCATTACCTTTTCCCGAGGATCTTAAGTTTGAAAAAACTATAGATAATGAGTGAGTGAGCAAGTTTATTAAAATTGTTTCTCGTCTCTGATAGTAACATTTATTATTAATATTATTATTATAGGTGTCCGATATATTGCACCGACCCGATAATAAAATTAGTTGTAAATATTTCGATGCATGATAACAATGATCAGAATTGGCAGTGTACCAAACTGTCATGGACGAAAGAACGTGGTCATAAGTAAAATTCTTTCACTACATTTCGATATCCTCTCATAATTTTAAAATAATTAATTTTATATAATTTTGTTAGTACAATTGCTGCAGGGTTTTCGAATGGTTACATAGCACTATGGGATCTATCCTACAAATCACCATTATCAATGCAAAAGAGACATAACACGTATTTCATTAATGCATTTCAACATTTTTATGCGCATGGTAATGCTGTGAGTAGTAAGTAGATGAAAGTTTTTGTTGCAAGAATTTCAACATTTGCACTTGTAATAATAATTAACAGAGTAACATATTTAATATATCATTTTTGCAGTGGTAGCGATTGTTCCGTATAATGGAGAACGATTTCTAGCTACTGGCAGTGTAGATAGATCATACAAATTCTGGGATTTAGAAAATCTTACTACCCCCCAAATTTTTATGCAAAAGAGTGTTATAGTAGATGGTGCATGGATGACACACTGGCCATGCGCTCTATTGAGTTTCGATGATGCCCTTAGGTAAGGAAAATGATCGAGAAATATTTTCTATTCACGAGAAAAATCTGTTTACTATTGTATCATTCTATTACAGTTACAAGCACACAAATACATATTTGGTTTCATTAAGAGAGCATGAATTTAAATATTATGCTTTATTGGGGACAAATTCTCCGGCATACGTAAGTACTTTATGAGAAGCATTGTTGGATATTTCCTTTGTGCAAATTATATCCAATTTTCGTATGAGGATTTTATAGGCTTTAGCGGTATCTGATTACGCAAATAGTATCGCACATGGTACATTAGCAGGAGAAGTATTATCGATTTTTGCTCACGAACTTATACATGGTAGGGATATCGAGAAAGCCTTGCAGAAAAAGCGAAAGGTATTCCTTTATACGTAACATGTTTACATAGTTAATATTTCCATCCATTCCAGCAAATGTAAATGTAAATATAAATAATCCCTGTAGTTGAGTTCATTTGTCAGAATCACGGATTTCTCGGAGACAAAGAGCAACAGCAAGGTAAATAAAAAGGACAAAAAGAATTTCAAAGAATATCACTATTTACCAGAAACTTATAATGAATGCCAGGATCGATTTGGTATTACTTTTTGTGATAATTTAAAAGTAAATATTTCGCAATATTTCTCCCGATTTTTAATCGTGTCTTTTACATTTCCATTAATTTGTTATATTTGTCATACTTAAAGGACAGTGAACGATATTCGCAACAGCAATCGTTATGTCCAGAAAAACTAAGAGAAGTTCCGATAGAGGAATATCCGTTTATGGCAGTGAATAGGGTAAATATATTGCAACGAGTTATTCAATTTCTTTTGCATTGAAGAATATTCATTATCATTAAATAATCAATTTTAGATATCGTGGAATCCAAATACGTGGAGTTACTTGTGGATGGTAGTTGGCTACCAAAATGGTTTAGTAAGACTGTTGAATTTCAGATACATGTCTAGGTCCCGTGATTTAAAAGCGTTATTGCCTCAACATGCAAGAGCAATGCTTAATAAAACGCAGGTCGCAGCAAAGGAATATTGTTAGCGCAAAATCAAGTCATAATTTATACTATTCTAATGTACGATCAAGTATAGAGACATTGATAATGATTGCTTAATGTTTATATGTGGCCAATTATTTTTTTATAATTTTATACACATTAAGCTGACTTTGTATGGACTGACATGCCAATGATTGAATAAGATTTGTTGTTATGTATATATTAAAAAGAAAGTATTTAAAGTTAATTCTTTTTATACGATACGTACACGTTTTCATCATTTAAAATATTTAAAAAATGAAGCAATTATTAAATTATATTAATAAACGTGACATTTTCGCGATCCTGAACAGTTGTTAATACAAGCAATTCCAATGTACCTCTTTTTCTATTATCCACTTTCCCATATTTTTCAAGAATTTTAAATTCATATATGAATCTTGTGCGCAAGCTCGATAAAAATGTGGTGAGTTCAAATTTATATAAAAGTAGGCACTATCGTGTTTGAAAATAACATTTTTATTCAAGATATATAAATTTCTACACAAACGATTCTGTGCGTGAATAAATGTCCCTTGCTAATGTCAATTTTGAAATATGTTACGCTTCGTGTCGTGTTATTAGCCACGTAATTTTAATGAAATTAGTTTCAACCATATACGCTCTGTTTGAAGATAAAATGGGGCTAAGAGATCTTCGTGAGACGTAGAGGGGATCCTATGTATATACAGCCACAACGAAACATCGGGCAGAGGAGGGAAATGAAACACTTGGTAGCGAATGGTGAAGCGGCAAATAGCTCGGCATTCTTCCCTTGATATTTGAAACGAAAGCAGTATCTCTCCCGGTTTTATCTCATTGCCGGAAGTTCACAGTATCGAATATAAATTCATTCATATTCTAAGTAATTTAAGACTGTAAGAAACCAATAAGAGTAATAAACCTGCTTTTGTTTCATTTAAAATATTGGTACAAGTAAGTGAGGAATAATTTTTTTTTCTAAACTACGGAAGAATAATGGATATGTGTAGTGTATCCATTTAATCAATTCCGAGCGCACTATATGGAGCACAGTCACGATGTAGTCATAAGCAGAATAGAATAGAATTTACATTTCTTCTTTGTACGAAATTTTTATGCCAGTAATTTATTTTTCTTAGACATGGGAATCAATCCAATGAAATGGAAAACTAGAAGCGTGCTGTACTCTGTCACAGGCCTTTTAATTTTTTATGTATTGTTTGTATATAAACAAAAGCATCAAATAATATTCGAAGGTATAATACCCGACTCCAATCCTCCTCTTGTATGGGAGTACGTGGCAGACTTTAGCAACATGAAAAAATTAAACCCGACAATGTGTGTAAAATAACAAATATTTTTTTTTTTTATTATTTTTACAATTCATATCTTTTTTTATTAATATTTTTTTGAATGTTTGCAGAGAAGATTTTAATATTATCGCAGAACACGGGAATTACGATCATTGGCAATATTCGGTAGAGTATACGGAACATTTGAGCCATATACCATTTATTCGAAACACGGCGCATGGACATTACGCCGTACGTGAAGATAATAATGGTTACTTGATCACTTCGAAACATGAAACGTGTTTCTTCTCCAATTTTGGATGCTGTGAGTGAACATATTTTTTTTTTACTAACAGGAAGATCCATATTTCTCGTGACGTTGAAAAAAGAAACGATAGCGACAAACCTGTGAGAGATATTTAAATGATTCCAAATCTAAATTCTAATTCTTGCATTTCAGTGGAATCGATCTCGCAATTCAGATTTGATCAAGATGGAACCAGGGATACGAAATGTATCGAAACTGTACAGTACGAATGTCCAGTTGTATTTTCATTGCTGTGTTATAAAGAAGTTGTATATCAACGGGAGGAGATCATGAAGAGATTAAAGTTAGAATTCTCGATTACAAAAATGCGAAATAATTGATATCTTAAATGAATGTTGATTGTATTGTTTACAAATATATTTTTAATATTTTGCATACATTCTTTATCTATGAAGACGTATTTCATATAATGTACATTCTTGCGAAATCTGAAATATGTATTCTACATTAAAGATCATTTTAATTTGTCAATTTTTCTCCACTATCTATGGATATCTGGATTAAATAGTTTATATAACGCGCTATAAATATATACATATACATATATATACATGCGCACATGTTTAGTGTGACCAACATTTAAATGCGAAATCTCCGTTGACAAAGTGACAAAAAAGTAATGTAGAGGGGGAGATCAACAATTTATCGAAAACACACATATGAGAGAACGTGTAAAAAGGGAAACAGAAAGCGAATAGTCTACTTTGTATTTTTATTTGTATTTGTTGAAATATATCGTTTATAGTATTTAATCAATATACTGTACAGATTTATATTACAACTAGAAACATGTCCAATAAATTCGAGGCGTAAGTGAAACTAGTGTTCTTATTTCGTCGTGCCTTTTTCTATGAGTTAGGTAGAGGTTAGATTTGTTTTAAATAGAAAACAAAGTTTATTGACATATTGTTGTGTGTACTGCTCCACACGTGCTCGTCCTACACATTATACCCGTTTAATTATTACCACTTATAATGAATTGTTTAGCTGATTCCAAATAACAAAACACGTGATACAACCTGACATTTGCCAGAAACTAAAATACTTGCTCGACTGTTAAATTTTTTCGAGTATTATTCCCTTCTTCTTTTTACACTTCGAACAATTATAGGGCTATAATAATTAAACCCCGTCTCTTCGTGTGCGATTTCGTTGAATATAACATTCGATACGTTATTGTAGAAAAACTATGGGAATTAATCGAAAGTATTAAATTTGTGGCACAGTGTTAATAAAATAGATATCTTAAAAATAATGATGCTGATACAAAGAGTTTATGCTTCTCATGTTGTAAATTATAGTAGTACTTGCAGGTTAAAAGTAAATGAGGACAGTGGAGATGATGAGACACAATTTAAAGATAATCAAAAACTTGACAAAGACTCAGCAGTAAGTAACAACTGCAACTTTTTTTTTACTCTTGTCTTATTTGTTTTATTCTATTTTTATTGATTTCTATTAAATAGTATACATTTATTGTAGCCTCCTATAGAAATTAGTCCGAATGAGCACAAATTACAATATGCGTACGCATTATGGTATAGTCGGCGCGGTCCCGGTAAACAGTCAAATATACAAAGTTACGACCAATATTTAAAATTGGTTGGTAGGTTTGCGAGTGTGGAGCAGTTTTGGAGTCTTTATAGTCATTTAGTCCGGCCGTCAGAATTAGGAATACCTACAGATTTTCATCTTTTTAAAGTTGGCATAAAACCAATGTGGGAAGTATGTGTTCGGATTATATATTCTTGTTATGAAATGATTTAGTCTGTTTTAAATATTAATGTACCATATATTTTAGGACGAAGCAAACCAGAAAGGCGGTAAATGGATAGTAAGATTAAGAAAAGGTTTAGTTTCCAGATGTTGGGAGAATCTTATATTAGCTATGTTAGGAGAGCAATTTATGGTTGGAGAAGAGATATGTGGAGCTGTTGTATCTATAAGGTTTCAAGTACGATGACTTTTAACTTATCTTTTTATCTTAATAGCACTCCATGTACTGTTAGATTCATTTAACAAAATTGTCAATGTTAACAGGAGGATATAATATGCGTATGGAATAAGACTGCATCTGATTTTGCAACAACAGCACGTATTAGAGATACATTAAGGAGAGTATTACATCTTCCAGCAAGTGCCTTAATGGAATACAAGACTCACATTGAAAGTATGAAAAATGTTCATCGGCCCTAAAAGTCTTGGGAAGTTAATTCAAGAGATTGGAGTTCATTGTCATGGACTTTCAGGTAATTTAATAAATTAACATTGGAAGTCGAACGAATATCTCGATTACAAAGTATTGTTTGTGTATTTCTATATTTAGCTAATTGATACTTGTGAGAAGATGATACTTAGGAGACAAAATATTTTACGACTAATGAATTTGAATGGCCATCTTATTCAATAATACACTTCATTCACAAGTGTCCCATTGTAACTTATGTACATAATAAATACATATTGATAATAAAAAAAAAACACACACACACTCATTTCCAAAATATATTGAAAATTTGTAATTTAATTTTTACTAAATAACGAAAACCTAAACATTAGAAGTTTCCTTATGTACACGTAGGAAACATTCAATAATACAAATAACCAATCATTCGATATGTTAAACATTTTTATTCAACGAATACTTGAAATTTGAAGCCCCACTTCGCATAAGATATTTATACATTTTTACATAAGATCATGCTTGCTTTTTCTTAATGTGTGCACAATCGTCAATGATTTGTTTTATACATATTGCTTTTATACATAAAAAGCATTTTAACTGAAACGGCATATTAGTTTCGATATATAAACATTTCATTAAAATTTTAATATATGTACAATTTTTTTTGATACATACGTAAGGCAATGAAGCACACAAGTCAAATAAGAAATTACAGCGTCGTATGTATTAAAAGAATGAAATATTTCGTATATGTCAATAAATAGCATTATTCACACTATAACGTGACAGCTTATTGTTTACAGACTAGAGTCAGGTATATCGTGTAACAAAAAAAAGGGCGCAATGTCGGAAAAACCAAACGTTAGTTGTGCTTTTATCTCATGATTCCATTCATTGTATAAAGTTGTTTTTTTTTTCTTTATGTATAAAGCCAGAGTTACAACCTTAGAATAATAATTGTGACCATACCTGTATGAAATGAAAACATTAAGTTAATCTGTTTTTAAGCAGAATATATAAATATAATGAATACATACCTAAGACAAATGAAAATATTAATTTAAAGTTTATAGAGAGATGAAGATAATCAGGCACTCTATTATTTTGTTCTCCCTCTGTAGGTAAAAGTAATCCAACTATACAAATGATTCCAGCAATCAGGGCTACATAATTTGTTCCTCCTGGAAATAATTAAAATTATTATTCAAACAATTGCATAAAACAAAATACTATGGGTTACTTATTTAAAATATATAATTTCCCCTTTGTATTAAAATTTAATTTAAATATATATAAAAGAAAAAAACTGAATGAAAATATATGGGTTAAAGTTTGATTACATAAAATAGAAGTGAATGGCATTAAAAATATAAAATGTTAACATTTAGAACTATTTGGCTAAGTGCTATATGTACATTTCAACGCAAAGGCTAATTTAAAATACTAACTTATTAACCTTTGTCCATAGTACTTGTTACACCTGAGGTCAGATACATTTTTGTATTCTTATCTTGAATATTTCCACGAAATAAATTATATTGTAACTTTAGTGATTTTGTTGTGTATTCTGTAATTGCAAATAATAATTTTGCCATTCCAATAAATCTATTATACTATTTATACGCAAATGAAACAGTAATACATTTTTGTATTACTTTTTTTGTACTACATAGATACGACAGATTAAACTTACTGTCAATTGCCTTATTTTGAGCTATAAGAGCGTAAGATTGCTGTTGTCTATTCTCATTTATAGGAAGTTGTTGAAACATTTCAGGATCTGGAGTAGATCTCCCGGTTGTTTCTGTTGTTCCAGAAAGTAGCTTAGCTTCAACATCTCTCTTTCCTATTGCCTATTAATATTAATAGGTATGAAATCATCATAGAATACATATTTTTGAACATAATCGAAACTTATATTCTAACTGATTTTAAATTACCTGTTTAGTTGGATGTTCCTGCATTTGTATTCTAAATTTATCAATTGCATTACAGTTACTCAATAAAAGGGATGTGTGTCTTACAACAATATCGACGCAACATCTTGCTTTTATTGTTCCTTCTGGGTCTACAACCTTGTATTTGTTCGGCGCAGTGCACAGTACTAACAATAACAATATACAATTAAAATTTCTCTGTGACTATCAAGTTTTATATTCAAACTGTATACCTTTAAATCTGATTGGGAAGTCATATGGGTTGTACAAAGTTAAAACTTGTTTGTGTGTTGACTGATCGTCTAAAAAAAAGGTGATACTTTGCGGAAATACAAATACTGGTAATTTTCGAGGTGTTGCTGCTAACTGGGACTGCATTATATTTGTTCAATTTTATGCGATCCATGCACCTGAAAAAATGATCAGGCAGTTATTATTATGTAGACGTCACTTATTGTTTGGTTACGCATCACAGCACACGTCTCTTAAGTTCTTTGTTTCGTTAAAACAATTACAAATATTTGAAACAATTAATATTTTTACGTATACATTTTCATTCGATGTAATACAAAATTTCCTTTATGTTGCGTTTAATTTTTTTTTATTTCAATCACTGCACATCTGTTGTAGATGGGTAGCCACTACTACATATATTTAATGTTGTAACTTACCCAAACAAAAATTAAGTACTTTGTTTGCTACAGAATTTACGGTAGAATTTGTATCCTATCAAATTAACCAAATAACCAATCTAGTGTTACCTTGTATTTAAAAAAAAATGTCCAATCACAATATAGAACAAATTTGATATTTTAATCAGTTGCAAGAGGCAGTTAATTAATTATATAGCAACCTCTTCAAAGTTTAATATTTACAAGTTTGTTAGGCGTCATAGGGCCGTTTGAGCGTGTATTACACTGTTGATCTTCCTAGGGAAACACACTTCATGGAACATATTCGTCATACATCACTCAACGTTCACAAACCTGTAACTATTTAAAGAAGTTGGATGTATGATTGTTCTCTTTCCCTAGTTTTCCATTGCGGATTCAGTTAATACTGCAACTTTCTTTGCAAAGAGGTTCAAATCGTATTAAAAATCATTTTATCACTTGCAAATTGTTTTTATACACGATACATTAGCGATTGGTTCAGTAGAAGGAAATTTAACACCCAACAATTTGCATACATGAAATGATT
This sequence comes from Nomada fucata, assembly GCA_948146005.1. Lineage (NCBI taxonomy): Eukaryota > Metazoa > Arthropoda > Insecta > Hymenoptera > Apidae > Nomada > Nomada fucata. The sequence goes on from OX411282.1 coordinate 5,677,541, forward strand.
CGTTGGCTATATGTATGTAAAACTTCTTAATTCGGTTAATGAATATTCTGCAAACAACCTACTATGATTAAATGTTGCCTTCGATCGTAATAAAAAAGTTCGATCTAAAGATAAAAGATGGTGTACTTCAATTGCATTAAATCCTGTATAAATACTATATATATAACATACACACGTAATTCGTGGATAAACCAGTTGTGGGTAATGTAGGGGAAGAAACATACATGGTCGGGTTTTGTTGGCAATCATTCATTGCATATTAAGAATACTTGCATCAATTCAACAATATGGCACCGTGTGATCGAGTTTACGTTTAATTGTCCACACAAGTTGTTTGAATGTTGTTGATGTTACAGTATTGATATAACAACATCGTGGCTACGTAAAAGAAAATGATAGAAGTGTTTATTTGATTGGATTGAGTAAAAAATATTGCTTTAGTTACGCAGAGCGTTTCTAACCTCACTTTGGAAGTTTCGATTTTTGGGTTTCACCAGTGTCTTATCATTTTCAACATAGTGGTAATCATTTATTTGCGTACAACTGTATTCAATTATTACTTGAGCATTTAGATGTCCTTCAAGTTTCTATTAATTCGTAATCAAATGTATACGTTAGTCTTTGTATTACTTTATCTTAAAATTTTGTATCGGGAATTGATATTGAATATTTTGCACAATAATCACGAGATATTATACAAATTAATCGAAATATTTTCAGATATCTGCAAAAGGAGACACCATGGCTAATGTCAATCCAAGGGTATTCTTTGATATAGAAGTGGGCGGTCTTCCCATGGGCCGCGTTGTGTTTGAATTATTTGCAGATATTTGTCCGATAACATGTGAAAATTTTCGATCATTATGCACTGGCGAAAAAGGACTTGGAAAAACAACTAACAAACCGTTGCATTATAAGGGAATTGTTTTTCATAGAGTAGTTAAAGATTTTATGATTCAAGGTGGTGACTTTTCAGTAGGTAATGGAACAGGAGGAGAATCGATTTATGGCGGAACATATGCAGGTACATTTACAAACGCATCTTGTATGTTGAAGTAAAAGATAAATGTTACTTATCTGCAATAATATTTTTCAGATGAAAATTTTATTATAAAACATAACAAACCATACTTGTTATCAATGGCAAATCGTGGTAGAGACACGAATGGTTCACAATTTTTCATGTGAGTATTTATTAGAGAACAGTTCATTAAATCAAATAAAGCTGTATTAAAATGTATTTTAAATAGCAGCAAATAATTAATTAGATCCGTATTAGAAGAGAAAAGATGCAGGATGGTGTGATACATTTATCTATCACATCTTAGCCATAGAAGTATCAAGACATTAATGCATTTTTGTTTTACTAAACGTTTATTTTGCATGTTGTTATTATTAACAAAAGTGATTAGCTTCCAAAGGTTTAATAAGTATACTAGTGGAAATAATATTTTATTTGTAAATATATTTGTATATATATAATTTTTATTTTTTTAATCTGTCTACTGGCTGAAAATTATTTTTCTCTGCTGGCAGATGTAAACTTTGACAACCTCAAAGGTAAAGGTAATAGGAGTTTGATATCCACTTATTTTTACATTTTAATATTGTACTAAGCTAACATGTTTTTAAATACGCTTTGAATAAATAACAGGTGATATAAGTAATTGAATAATAAAAGGAAAATTGGGTTTGTTAATTTTAATAATACATTTTGCTTACCACCTTTCAATTTTTCATATTGACCACTGTCAATGTAAAGTTATTCAGTATCTATAATATATTTATATATATGAAACACGTAAATCTTCTGGTGAATATTGAAACGAATAGAAGTAAGAATATCTCTGAAGGAATGAATAACTTAGCTATATTTCTGTGTAGTCGTGAGGGAAGGGTCTGCACACCACTACTACAACACAATGACCAATGAAAGCTGGCTCTTTCTGTTCATCTCTCATCCCCTTAATCATATTTTGTTGTTGTAGTACAACACAACCAGCGCCTCATCTCGACAAGTAAGTAGCAATAAAGAATGCAAGGATTATCGAAAACAATTTCAGACGATTTTGTTCATATTTGAATGTACACATTTTTTAGTGTCCACGTGGTTTTTGGAGAAGTAGTGTCTGGCCAGGAAATTATCTCACATATTGAGGGACTCCCGGTAGACCGCATGTCTCGTCCATTACAAGATGCGAAGGTTGTAAATTGTGGAGAACTTGTGCTGAAGATCAAGAACAAAGGTGAGCTTATTGTTTTACTGCAAATTGTTATATGAAACAAAACAAAAAATAGAAACATCATAAACTTCGTACTTAATGGATTGCCATTTGCAGCGAAAAAACGGGAAACGAAGGAAAGTAGTTCATCCGAGTCTGACTCCGACTCTTACGCAGAAAAACCTAAAAAGAAGAAGAAAGCTAAGAAGAAGTAAAGTTTCATCGAGTTTCACAATTTATAAAATAGAATGAATAGATGATTTAAAAGTGATGTTTATTTCTGTCGTAGTAAAAAGAGAGCAAAATCAGAGGACGGAGAAATTCATGATTCAAATGAAGATGATCTTGGCAAACCTCACCCTCTTATCTCGGTTACAAAAATCGACCCTGATGAAATCCCTGAAGTACCCGCGAATAAGTTTTTGTATAGAGCAGGTCCTACTAATAATGCAAACCAAAAGGAATTCAGGCAACATTATGGAAGGGACCGCGTACGGTCTCATAGAAAAACTGGTCGAATGTTTAAAGGAAGAGGAATATTTGTAAGTATTTGTGTGCAATATATATGTGACACATGGTATGTATGAATCTCCTGAACACATTTTCAAATTTTTCTCCTTTTAAAACTTTGATTTCTTTTCAATAGACTTTAATGTGTTTGGAGTAAATAAATTAGTAAATCAATTTTCAGCGATATCATACACCTTCGCGCAGCCGTTCGAGAAGCGTCACACCACCGCACTGGAAGCAAGCTCAAAATCGGACTATTAAGTTGCACGAATTTCAGGTACGTAATTATATTTTCAATGTATTTAAAACGAAAATAATTATTCAATAATTATTTCGTTAATATATATACATGTATATATATATATTTGTATCAAAGAAATTAGAAAAAGAACGTTTAAAGAAGGAAGAAGAATTGAAGAAACGAGAGGCCGATAGAATTAAAAAGTTCTCGGAAAATCCTGATGAAGAAAATCAAGAAATAGAGAAGTTTGATGCCGAAGTGCACATACCGGATGACTTGGAAAACAAGGAAAATGATCAGGCAGAAGAAAAGAAGAGTGGTAATAAAAATGTGGAACAGGACCAAGATAATTTAAACACTAGTTCGGATATTAACGATGCTACGATAAAGGACAAGATAGATGGAAAGCATAAAAACGAGAAACTAATAAAACGAGACGTACATCGATCGTACGGTGATAAATCGTCACGACGAGACTCCCGGGACAGGAGCAGAAGACGTGGAAGTGGACGATCGAGATCACGCGATCGACGAAGATCTCGTGACAGAGATTACGATCGTAGAAATAGCCGGGATAGAAGAAATAGGAGGAATTATTATCCCAGGAGACGAGATTCTTACAGAATGAACAGACCTGGCAGAGATAATTACAGATATTACGACAGACGCAATGATTATAGAAGGACAAACAATTCTAATTCAAATTACGACACAGATAAAAATCGAAGAAAGAGTGACAATGCCTCAGACACTAATAATCAACCAAAATTTAAGCGCCGTTCACGTTCAACTAGTTCTAGTAGTCAACACTCCAAAGACTAATAAATTTCCTTACTGTTTCTCTGCATAATATGGGCGTAAAATATATAATTTATGCAGTAAACGACTTTTCCTATGTTTTCAAACTTTTTCTTTCAATTTGTTCTCTCTTTTTTCTTCTTTTTAATAGCATGTATAAATTTATATATATAAAAAATCCTGTCTTGAAAATTGTACCGATTTGAAATAATAATTTTGATGTTTAAATGTACATTATAATTTTCCAGTAGTTACTAGTATATTTACATGCTAATAATTTTTGTATCTTTATCAAGTGAATATAATGGGTTGAAAGATGTAATCGTTTGAATGCTTAGTCCTATGCAATTTTTCGTAAGGTTTATAGACGAGTATATCTTCTGTGTCTGTATAGCGTCATATCGTAAATTAAAAATACTTTTATAGTCCATGATTAATATATACTTACAAGTTATATACGAAAATATCCTTTGTAAAGAATTATTCTACATACTTGTACCTTTATGTGTCTAAACGTATGAAAAATGTTCACGACTGAATGTAATCTTTAGTCGGTGTGAGATTTAGTTTTACAGTCACCTAAATTTCATAAAATTGTAAACGATTACGTTTTTTTTTCTCGCAATAATTCAAAAACCAAAATAATATTTGTATCAATGCGTTGTATAATCATTATTCAAAATAAAAGGGACACTATATTCTACCACATTCTGAATTTTTCTTCGATTTTTGTATTTTTCTGCAATATTACATGTACTATCATGTAAAGACGTAGTGCCCTGACAGGACCCTAAATCGCAAAGTTTTAAAGCGGGAGACTTCTAAAAATAAACCTGCGTCACAAATAATTAAAGTACTCAGTACACATTTCAGGAATTACTGAAAACTAAAATTACATTTGGGATATGTTGATTAAAAGCCAATCATGAGGAGCCAAATTTGTAAGGTGTTGATAACATAGTCAGTGACGTTGAAATGGTACTGGGTCTCTAGGCACTGACGAGATATAGGAATAGACAACTCATCCAATGTATTTTTTCGGCCATGATTTCTGGGTCCCGGGGACCCATTACCATTTCCGTGTCACTCGCAACGTTACCCACAGATTATAGAAAACCATGCGAAAATTAAATAATTTCACAGAATTCTTTTGTTCTTTGCCGTAATGAAAGGCAACAGGTAATGAAAGGCAAAACTGCGAAAATGGCCGCAAACGCGAGATGGCGCCACGTACAATTAATTGTCGTTGTGTGGTTCGTTGGCTGTCCATAAGGTGTCAGAATGTGCTTTGAAAATAGAGTTGCCATGACAACTTCTGGAAAGCGTTCGTTCCAAATGTCAAGCAATCAGATTATGCTTAAAATAGCGTGTTTGCATTAGGGTACATTGATGCATTATCGTGAAAAATGGTGCGTACAGATTGGGATCGTATACTCTCGGCTGATCCATCGTCATTGTCTGACGGTGACATGGATGAGCTTTATCCTGCAATGATTAGCTGCGAGGTGGATGAAATTAGTGATATACATAACCTACGTGTTTTGATGAAACTGTCTCAAGAAATACTTCAGTACAAGGACAATCAAGTAAAAATCCTTTCTTACTATTTTTATATCTACGAATTGTTTTGTCGAGAATATTTTTATTTTATATCATCTTATCGTAATTTAATAAAAAGGGAGAGCACTTGTCGATTAATCGGTGATCTCCTAATTTCTATTTCGAATATTGTGGTTCTTTTTTAATTAAAAATATTGAAAAATTTATTTTATTAATAGGTAGAGTCATTGCTCTTAGAATGCAGTGACTTAAAACAAACTATTTCTTCCTTTAAACCCGAACCTGCCAAACGTAGAAAGAAAGGTAAATTATATGTCCTTCTGTTTCCTTAAAAAGACTTGGAAACTATGTAATTTATTTTGCACTACGATTTTCTTCTATCTGTTAATATAAACACATTATTATACAATTTCTCTCATGTTAAATCCAAGAATGGGAGACACCTGATAGAAAAAATGGGAACACAGATGAATTTAAAGTAAGGCACTCTATAGATTATATAATAGGGAATATACATTAATAATACATTATTGAAAACGATATATATTATTCTAAGCATGCAGATGCATCTGAGAGTCCTGAAGATGGATATGCATTGCAAGGGAAAAGTAAAAAAATAAAAATTCTTATGTCAGAATTAGAGGTGAGATTAAATGTAAGGGTGTTTAAATTGTCAGAATTGTTGCTTCATATTTGCGTAATTTCTTAGACCTTCGAGAAAGATAATCTGATTTTAAGAGAACGATTAACGGCATTAACACAAGAAATGGAAGACGCAACGCAAAAGATGAATGAAATGACGGAAGAACTAAGTCTCTCCCAAGTTCAGTCCGCCGAAAACAAAGGTTTCAATCGATAAAGAATAATTTATTCCGTTAGAACCGTACGACAATTTACGGTCGAATTATAGAAGCATGTATTTTCAGAAAAAATATATAGTTTAGAACGCGAAAATTCTGCCTTAACTGCACAAATTGACGAAATAACGACCCAGCAAATGGACAGGGATAAAGTAATTGACGAATTCGGTACAGCTATTGATGCTAGAATTAACGAATGGAAGGTACGCACATTTGCAACACGAGCTAATTTAACATAAGAATTATTGAATCTCGAACGCTAATTTTATTTCAATTCGTGAACAAAAAATTCATATAGACAATATTAGATGAAAAAGACGCTGAGATTCTTCAATTAAAGGAGAATTTGTCTCAATCGTTCGTGCAATCTGTAGCTTCGGCCAAGGAGCAAAGTAAATCGGAAATTGTTTATTTAAACGAGGAAATTGTTCGTCGTGACAAGCTTATAAACGAATTAAAGACAAAATTGTCTGAGGCAACCGACGAAATAAACGAGTGTGCCACTGTAATCGAGAAATTACAAGCTGACGCACAACGGTGTGTAAAAATTAGATCGTCGTTAGAACAGAAAAACATTGTGTTAAATTTTCCATTGCTTTCCATTCAGGATCGGAAAAAGCGATAGGAAAAAGGAGCAGAAAGAGTTGATTAGAAAATTACAAGATGCGAATGAACAGATAGCGAAATTGCAAGATAAATTGAACGAAGCCGAGGAGGATGCTCGATCGAGAAGCAGCAAAGTTAGTTAATTAAAGCGTTCACTAATCAACAAATCGTTAGCGTCTTAATCATTTTGTCATATACTCTATTGTGTATAGCTATGCGACGTACTAGCGACGTTAAAGAAATACGAAGATGGAAATCGAGCATTAACAGACGCGTTGAACGAAATGAAGGAGCTAAACAATGATCTTAATGATAAAGGGGAACATATCAAAGATTTAATTAACGTCGTGAACAAATTGGAAATGTTGAACTCGTATCAGGAAATGGAAATTATAACGCTTAGGTAATTTACTCGTTCAATTAATAATGCGGCTTCAATCATTTCTTTTGCACACGTGATAACGATATTGGACGATGTTAGGGAAAAGTTGGGCATACCCGAAGACGAATCAGTGTCGATTCAGAACGCTTTGGTGAAACGTAAAGAGCACGAGAAGAAGTTGGAGGGACTTGTGCGGCAAAATAGAATCCTTGTCGAGGAGAATCTAGAATTGAAATCGGACGTAAGAACGGCATACTTGAAAGAAATTTCTATTAACAAACGTGACACTACAATTTCGCACTTTCGATTTCATCTAATGTTTTAGATCAGAGTTTTGAAATATAAATTGAATAGAACGTCGAAGGAATTAGACTTTACGGCAACAACCGTAGACGATACCACCGATTTTTTCCATTCCACTAAACTGACCGAATCCATCCCCAAGGGGCAGTATAAAATAAATATTTCTGAGCTGCAAGAAAATATGCAATTGGTTATTGAGGAGAACGAAGCTCTCAGGACAGGCATGCACGAAATTTTGGACAGTATTCGCGACCAAGATGGTGAATTTTCGCTAATTTTAATGGTACTTGTACGATGCACCGTTTATTTTCCTCCTTTCCACACAAAGAAAAAACAGAAAAATAATAATAATCTTTCCTATGAATTTCTGCTGTTTGTTAATAACGCACGTACACGTCGTTGAACACACGTATACTAACCACCTTTGTAAATTCTATTAGGTTTATCTATTGTTTCGAAAGCTTCGTTACTTTTGTATCGATGCATGCGAGAGGAAGGTCCGATAATTAATTCTTTAATATCTCAGGTAAAAGTACTGTAATGATACAGTCTAACACGTTGGAAAGATTGTTAGAGGTGTTGGACGTGAGACACTTGGCAGGATGGTATCATCCTGCAATGAGGATGCAGGAACACCTGAACGTTGTGCAGGGCAGCAATGCTGAATTAAGGGGTCAACTTAAACAGTTGAGGTATATTTTTAAACGTCACAACAAATGTTTAATAAATTAAAATTGCACGAAAGACGTTGTTCTATACATCCTGAATTTTCTCCGAACGGCGTGCGCGAAGATAATTACGGTTACGATATTACAAATAATTGCAGAAGAGAGCTGCAAAGGAAGGACAAAATTCTGCACACACTGGCTCTAAATAATTACGGCGAGCTCGAGAAAATTTATTCCGAGGAGTCGGACAGCGAGAAGCAGGCAATGCATCTCGGCGAAATGAAAAATCTGCGAGAGGCTTATAAAAACGAATCAGACGAATGGGAGAAACAGAAGGGTCTTCTAATAAACGAGAACGAAACATTGAGGAACGAGATTGACAAATTGAAACTTCAGCTCGAAGTTTACGAGGAGAGTGCGGAGATAATTGAAGGTAGCGAAGATGGAATTCGAAAAGCTTTCGTGATAAAAACGAAAGAATTCGCGCAGGCTTCCGGCGACGTTTTGATCGCAGGAAAGAAGATCGTTGCTCTACAGCAATTATTGAACAAGGAAACCGCGGGGGCTTATCAGGCGCAGAAGGAAGCGATAAAGAATGAAAATTACTTAAGAAAAGCACTGGCCGACTCGAGCAGGCACAACAAAATTCTCGAGCGAGAACTCTCGACGTTGCAGAGTAATCTGTGCAATTCTGTCAGCTACACGACATACAACGAGTTGAAGGAGAAACACGAGGAGGTCAGCATACGTTTCCGTGATTCATTGGAGAACAATTTGATGCTGGAAAATGATAATCGGATGCAGTGCTTGAAGGAGGAATTGGAATTAATGAAGAAGGAGAAGAATGAACTCGAAGAATATTTGCAGAAGGAGATTCCCAGCGGCGATGATAAGAATCTAATGGATTTGCTGAAGGAAGCCCGATCGAGGGAACTTTTGGAGAAACAACGAGCCGATCACGTTTCCAGTCTGCATGAAATTTTGCAGGCGCAATTAACGAAATGCGAGGAGGATATTAAAGAAGCGACCGCCGCGAAATCGGTGTTGCAAGATGAATTGATTATTCTTCATAAAAGATTGTCGCGAGACTTGCACTTTGAGAAAGCCAAGCAATTTGACGACACTGGGTCGCAGGAATCGGGGGATATTAACGCGACTCTTCAGATAGAGATTGAAAATTTGAAGAAACAGCTGGAAATCGTGAACGAGGAAGCCGAGCAGCAGTATACGTTGAATTCGTTGAAAACGATGGAATTGGATAGTCTTAGACACCAGATATTAAATTTACAAGCGGTCAGCGAAGATAAGGCGACGATCTCGAGATTGGACTTCGAATTGGCTGGTAAGAATTTCGCTGAAATGGAGCTGGTTGCGCAGAAGAAACGATTGGAGCACGAGGTGTCGGTTTTACACGAGGAGCTCGATAAATCGAGAACCACGTGCGATGGATTGCGAACTTATGTACAGGATTGCCGAAAACAGTGTGAAAATCGTTGCAGGTGATATAATCATGTTAACGCGTAACTGAGAAAGTTTTATTAAATCATATGTGTAACTAATAAATCAGTAGAGTCGCTAAGTTTGTCGACGGGGCAGTATTTATTCAGAATGTACTTTTCAGAATGTACGTAGAGATTATAGGGTTCCTGCAGAATCAGTATGCTGGGTCGACGTCGATTAGCGCTCTAGATAGGGTGGCATCGCTGTCGTCGAAATTAAGGGACGAGCGCAGGAATATCGACACGGAAATGAAGGGGGCGAAAGAGTGTCACGAGAATGTCAAGCAGCAACAGGATATGTTAACCAATCGATTGCAAATTGTCGAGCGTTTAAAGGATATACTGGAACAGCAAATCGGAAGCAACAGCGTGCAAGATATTATGCAACGTTTCTCTGAATATTCGCAATATACTTTGAATGTACGTGCTCTTATATCTATCGATTGAAGTTTATTGTTCGTCTACATTTCTTTTTCTTTTCGATTAATTACAATATTAATTTCAATGAGTGGAACTGAATTTTTTTATCAAGTTTGTCATTTCTATTTCTAACTTCGTGTTTGTCCGGCGACCTTTTTTAAACAAATGTCCCGCTCGATAGTTTAAGCTTTACTATTATTAAAAGAACAATATTATCGATCAAACAGGAGTTTAAATACAAAAGAAAGATATCGCAACTGGAGTACGAGCTACAAGTCGCCAATAAGAAATTCGTGGATCACGAGTCGCTCGTAACTCGAATCGAGCAAGACATGATACAAATTCAGAAGGCTTGGGGTAAAGCCCAAGACCAGCAGTCCAAAATTGACACACGAGATACAGCGACAAGCCCGACGTTATTCCAAAACAGTCACTCGTCTGTTCAAGCTACCGTCGAGACAAAGCCGAGGGACATACAGACCGATCCTTACACGTGCTGCCTGGACAAGAAAGAAACGTGTGAAATAGAAATTCAAACGGTCGAGCCGTACCAAGAAATTATTTCGCAGGATCCGAAATTCCAGGGGAGAGCTAACGAACCGACAAAGGATGCCAAACAACAGGAGGATGAAAAGGAGGAGGCGGTCGAAGAAATATATTCTAAGGAAGAGAAAGAATCGCCAGAAAAGGCAGAGAAGGAAGAAGATGTTTTGGAAAAGAACGAAAGGAACAAGGACGAGCGTGAAATATCTATACTTCGAGGGGAATTAAACGAGGCGCTGAAGCTCGCCACCGAACGATCCACCAAATTAATCAAACACGAATTACAGATCGCCGAATGCAATTCGAAGATCGAAGCATTGGTCAGGACAATAGAAATCAAAGATTTGCAATTGAGTCAAAAGGACAAATTGCTCGACGAACGGAAGCTTTCACCCCGGCTGCAGCTTTCTAGCGGCGACTGTGGCGATAAGCTTGCCTTGAGATCTACCGTGAACAGTTTGCAGAAGCTGCTTGGTCAAAAAGAGGAGACTATAGCTAGGTATCAGAATCTGTTGAAAGAGGACAGAGACGAGCACAGCAAGGCTGCTGCGCGTTTGCAGGAGGAAATCAGGAATTTGCACTGCCGTCTACAGACAATGCAGAACGAGGCGCAAAGGGATCAGCTAAAGAATGAAACCGCGAAGGATCAACCAGAGAAATTGATCGACAATTTGCAGGAAATCGAGTCGAAATCTTTGGTTACGATAAACAGCGCGATGCAAATCGAGGAAACCGCCAGGTTGCAGGAGAGAGTGTCTACTTTGGAGGCCGATCTGAATATCACTAAAGAGTTGAGCGATCGGTGGCATCGATTGGCTGAGGAGAGACTGAAATACATGGATCGTATGAGGGAAAGGTGAGTTGCTGTATTTACATTAATCGATAAACGAACAAATTATAACGCGCGATATTGTCAATTGTTCGTGGCATAATTATTCCTTTGAAAATATCGAAACGTTCGTCGCGGTAGAAATAGAAATATCACAATCGGACTTCTAATTGTACAATCGTAATCACGTGCAAAGCACTGAATACCAACGATAACAATACGATAACATATTTTGCGTCAATGAAACAATAATTGATAGACTGTCAATTAATTGATTGTCCCGTGTGTTGGCGTATCGTTTCTCGTTAGATTGGAGGAGCAACATAAGAGTGAGTTAGAGAGTTATCGGGACGAGATGGTGAAATGGCAAACCGAGGCGGACATGTTGCGAAAACAATTAGCGGAGAATCGTATGTTGCTCACGAAGGGGAATATTTCATTGATGAAGGAACTCCAGGAGAGGGATGATAAGATACATCAGCTTAGTATGGCTTGTCAGCAATTGCAGGTATATTACAGGATATCGAGATAATTGAATGTTCCGTTTGGCGCAGATCGAATGTACCATCCTATTTTATTTCTCCTTTGCCAAGAACGAGGTTGAATTGATGGAGTCTACGACGCGATCGCACCAGGCGATAACTCATGGCGAGTCAGAATTGAAGATTTATGAAATCACGCAGACTGTAAATCGTGATGGCTCGCAACAGAATACGCACGCGGATGCAATAAGAAAACAGTTTCAATCGTTACTGGAGAAGGAGAAACTGTACAAGAACGAGATCGCTGATTTGAAGCAACAACTTAGTCGCAGGTATTTCTGATCGTAGCCGTACGGAGAAATGAAAATTCTGCGTATATCTGTAGCACGAACTTTCGTATTGTCGTATTGTGCTCCACTTTGCAGGGGTAAAAGACATTATAATGAAATTTCGTTCGTTTAATCACCCTGTCTAATCAACACCGTCACAGATACATGGCTGTAAAAACGCAGGAGAAGAAAGCGTCTCAGCGCGAGTGTCAGCTGGAGCGCAAGGTTAAATCATTAGAAGAGGAATTGGAGAAGGCCCGAACGCAGTTGAATCGGGACTGTCTGATTCAAGAGGCGAAGAAAGCAAAGGTATCCTAAAAAGAAACACGCCCAATCCTCCGCTCACGAATTTTCATTTATTAATACCAAGACGTATCTCGCGCAGACCGCCGAGGATCTTGCCCTGTGGGAAAAGCAAAAGAAGTCGCAGCAGATCGCCGAGAAGCTCAAAGAACGGCTGAAAGAAAAAACGGACGAGTGCGCGAAATTACTTTCCAGTTACGAGAAGCTGCGAGCGGTGGTTTCGTGCATGGAACGGGAGAAATGGTACTTGAAGAGCAAATTAAAATTGGAAAGTAATACAATAGCTGGAGGTTTGTCGGCAAGGCCGGTAATGACGGCGCGGCAGAATATAATGGAGGAACTTCAGAAGGAGTGCCAGATTCTGCGTGAACGTGTCAAAGAGTTGTCCGATCGTTTAGAGAACGAGGACAACGAGAAGCTTTTGCTCCTAATCGGGGAGCAAAAGCGGCGTATCTCTGCTTTGGAGTCGGTTTCCCAGGTCTGCCGTTTTTCTCATCCTTCTTCTGTTAAATCATTCCGATTTGTTGTCGATAACTTGTTTCTATATCATGTTCACTGACACATTATAGGGTAACAGTTGCGTGGTTACTCAGCTGGAGAAGCTAGAAATGACTAAGGACATTCTGGAGAAAATGAACTTGTCCTTGGAAGCGGAGAACTTCGAGCTGCGTCTGGAATTGGAAAAAGCTAAGGCGGACGCGCCACGATTGCGAGAGAAGATCGAGCATTTAGAAAAGTGGGTTTCGCATAGTTCACTCGATACACTTGATTCGAGAATTTAGTTTTCCAATATCTTCTTCGCGTGCACAGATACATCGGTCTGTTGAAGATAGAAAAATCCTCCGACTCGTCGCCCAGATCGTTGGACAAAGAGTTGCCGGATCACGGTGCGAAGAAACCCCTGTTAGAAATGGAGAAGACCATTTTTACCTTGAAAAGGATTATTGAGAAGCTGCAGGTGGAGAACAGGCGTCTGAAACTCGGCATGAAAAAGAACCTTCCTCATCATACCGGGGTACAATTGATTTCTCGTATTTATATATTTTAATGTAACTTTTCTTTTTACATCCGATTCCTCTATATTATTTTCCGCCAGTTTATTTCAATTACTTATAGCCGAAGTTCTCTTAATATTGCTCGACGAATTTTTATTCAGGGCAAATTATCGAATAATCAGAGTCAAAATGTATTGAGGGATCTGCACGAGGAAGCGCAGAAACGTATCGTGGCGTTGGAAACCGATTTGCAATTATCGGAGCAGAGGGTGGCAGCGCTGGGAAATGTTGAAAGGGAAGGCGACAACGGCGAGATAAAAATGTTGAAGGAACAACTGAGCCACAAATCCGAGCTTCTAGACAAAGTGAAACATTTATTATCGAGAGCAGCCGCGAACGAGAAAAGTCTTCGCCAGCGTGTAAATATACATTGTTATTGCGTAGAGAAAATGTGAACGAAGGGGATATTACAAAAGGGAACAAAAATGGACAGTACAGTGTGACGGAATTTATATAATTTTCAGGTACAACAACTAGAATCAAAGCAGACGTTGTCTACGATACCGGAGTGCTACGTAACACCAACTCCGGAGTGAACAACAGTCCCGGTGAGTAAAACGTGTACATAAAACTACGCATTTGTTTATTTGCGATCGCGCGGGCAGCAGTAGAATGCAGAAATTGTTATCCACTGTCTACTAGGTCTGCGACAAATCGATCAATGTGACTACGAGATCGTCTCTCGTTTTCTAAACGATTATGCTACTTGTTAATTTTACGGTAAAATAAATATTCATTTTTTTTATTCGCCGCTCGTTAAAATATCGACAATATCTTTCGACTAATACTTTCAAGGACAATAATATTAGTAATATCAATAAGAATAATAATAATACTTAATAGCAATAAAATAATCCAACCTACTTAATACTCATCAAGTAAAATATGAGATCAGATTGTTCCAATTTGTCGCAAATTACGAGCATTCGCGTCTCCCTGAGGCGTGACTGTAAATCAATTACAGAGAAAATGAGATATACCCGCTCTGCGTCTCGAAGGTACATACATTACATTGCGTTCATAAATAAATAATGCCAGGTCGTCGATCGTCTTGGCGAATTTAGGCGACACATATCTTTCATTTTTTTTCGTTTTCTTTTCGCCACGTAACACGCACACTTTGAATACGTATCAATAATAAGGAACTTCGCGTTCGTACGGTTCTAATAGTCGCTATCGAGCGCCTGAAGGAACGGTTGAATCGAAATCTCATCCTCGCAGTCGGGGATGAGCTTTCCTTTGTACTTCACGCACGAATCGGCGCACTTCTGGCCCAGAAAGTACGGGCCGAACATTTTCTTACACTGGGCGCAGTTTCTAATACAGACCCCTGAGAAAGTAGTAGTAAACACATAGTTAAAGAGATCGATTTTCAAGCGTACACATGCAATACTGTTTGTCAAAGGATCGTAGGAAGTGGTTGCGTACGAGAATTTCGACAAATAATATTTCTGTGCTCCCTTGGCTTTTCTTTTTCTTATCATTGAAATTCCGTACCTACGGCTCGTTCGAAGGGGGTGGCTCCCGCAGCAAGCATGAACATCACTGCGCAGGTGACGAGGAGCACCAACAAGATGCGAGTCGACGTGTTCATGTCTGAAACAGGTAGAAACAACGCGTAAAATAAATCGTTAATGTTCCCGTGCTGTAATTACGTGTATATAATTACGATACAATTATGCCCCGTCGGTTTTATACTCCAACGAACAAGTCGAATGAAAAGAGCAACGAAATTTCTACTTCGACGAGGATCACTTTCACTTTGTCGTACGACAGACACCAATATAACAGTACCGTGCGTCCGTGTTATTGTTACTTCTAAACAAATATCTAGGTAAAAAGAGCAACAACGAAACCTTCGGGATCTATGATATCGCGTATGTAGATAACGGCTACCGATATCGCGTCTGCCTCTTCGATTCTCACTCCGGCACAACGCAAGGGGTAAGCCCCCCGAAAAAAGTCACTCGTATCCAATAGTAATACGCGACTCCTGGTGAATGTAGATCGAACAGGATCCAAGTGCCATGCCGGCGTTAGCCTCCGGCAGGATGCACGATTCATGAAGCCGCTTCGATATTCATATTCGCTTTCCCCGCTTAATTACCGGTCTCCGGCAAGAGGTCGATAAGAGAGACCGAGAGACGAGCGAGTAACAAGCGAGAGAGGGAATGAAATCCATGAACTTTCAGGGATAAACGCGCGAACTTGTCGACCACGATCGTCGTGGATCAACAACAGGAACAACAAGCGTCGCGACGAGGCGCGCCGGTACACGAAAAAAGGAAAAACGAGGGGAAGAAATAAGAATTCGAGCAAGACACCCGTACCTCTCATTGAAATCCCAATCGATCCTTTCTGTAATAGAACGAACGGCCGATATTTATCGCCTTCAGGCGGTCTCTGCGATACATATATATATATATATTTAATATACCATCGAGCATGGTATATCCGCTACGTCGGTGGCCAACTTTTTTTTCTTCCTCCATTCGTTTTCTCGCTTTTATTTTTTTCCTTTCCATTATACACCGTCATTTATAACCGGAATCCCCCGGTCGTGCTTCCGCGTTCTCCTTAACGGCCACATTGTGAACACATAAAAGATAATAAATATGGATGGAAGGTGTCTCCTTATCTCTTCGTCTCGTCGCCGTCTCTTTCTCCTGTCTCTCTCTCGAGGAAGCACTTGAAGATTCAAGACCAAGGATCGACCGATCGATCGTTGTCGTGGGCCGATGTTAACGCGCGACGTTGATCGTGGAAACGGTCCTCCGTTGCGGGGATCAATGGACCAGCATCGTAACCTTTCGGCGTCGTACGCGCGCGGCGGACTATACTAAATCGAGATCGAGGGGGATCGATCGATCGGTTCGGTCGGTGGTACGGTATGGGCCGCGTGGTGAACGATGATGGTGCGAAAATGAAAAAAAAAAGAGAAGAAAAAAAAACAGAAGAGGAAGAGGAAGATGTTTTCACTATCGGATCGGCGTGTATCGTATTTACCTGTTTACTGGCGCTTGGAACGAGCCGAGACTGCTGGAATTGATAAAACCAGACGAATGACACTGAGCACTGTACGATGACGGCCTTATATATCCGTTGAGACCAGATTCATCCCTCGGACGAGGGAAACCCCGCTGCCTATCTTACCTTAATTCGATTTCTTCGATTTCCTGCACTCTCGGAATCGTGAAACGTCTCGCAACGAGATTCGCGCGGAAATTTCGATCGATCGTTAGGTAAATGGCTTCGAGGGGGCTGTGCTCTCCCGGATTAACGCTTCGGGGAAAAGAAAGGAGATCTGGACTGTTATAGGGTAGACACGGTTGTTCCGCAGAACCGAGCGTACAGTTATGCCGTTAATGATAATTGGCAGGAAAATGAATTCAAACGCATTTATTCTAAGCTACAATCGAAATCCATATTTTCCTCGCATATTTGTAAAGAACGTTTATTTATTTCCATTCGTTCGGTTGTGCTTGCGTTCGTTTTCCTCCCAGTGTCGCAATTAAAAATATACCAAGATATTGGTGGGCACAGGTGCGCGATTCGTTTTGCGCGCAACCGTGTAACAGATGCAGGAACAAAAATTTCCTGTTAGAAGACAGGCGATTCATCAATGGTGTTTAATAATCTTCACTGAAATCCTTCATTCGTTGTACATCTGCGAAACAGGTACGCGCGACACGCGCGCATAATCTTACAATATTCGATCCAGAACTCGATTCTCCGGGCTAGTTTCCAAGATGAACCTGAACCGCTTCGATCACGCGGTGTTACGCGCAACGATGTCACAATCCAAGAAACACATCTCGTACGAAGTTTCATCCTCGTGTCGCTACTTCCTCCTTTCTTGCGCCTCCATGTCGACTCTCCTGATGGGAGATTTATATTCTAAGGACCAGAAGTTTTTGTACCCGATCGACGGCGCGTCCGTGGCTTTGATCCTTCTGCCGGTGTCCTCGTCCGGCCGCGGTACACGAGTTTTCTTGCTCAAGATCGCGGGCAATGCGTCGTACGTGTCTTCCTTGCGCTCAGAATCCGTTCTCCCGCGATCTTCTTTAACCTTATCGCGGAACCGTGGACTTCTAGTAACGTCGTCCGTGAAACGTTTCGAATGAAACTCGTCCGCGTCGTCGGATCGCGACGAGGCATGCTCTTCCGTCGAGATATCCTCGTCGATCTCGTCTCGGTCTGAATTTTCCGTAGACTCCGGCTCGTTCGCCGATTTCTTCGTTCCTCTTCGTTTGTCGCGATTATTTCGGGCGACTTTTACGAATACGTCGGTGAAATCGCCCGGACGATGTGATTTCGATAAATCGTCAAACCTCTCCCCCTTCGCCGTCCCGTCGCCGTCTCGTACGTGTGGTTCTTTGAACGCATTAACACTTTCGGATTCGTTAAAGTCGCTTGAAACTCGTTTCCCGTTCCCTCCGTACTTGGCAGGCGTCTCCTTTTCGAGCGGCGTCAACTTTTTCATTATCGGATCGTCCTTAAGAAATTCGTCTAGATCGAACGGCTTCCTGTACTCGTTTATGTCGAACATTATGGGCCCCGCTCGACCTCCTGAATTTCTTTCACCTTGCGTTCCCGCGGTGTCTACCAGCGACACGCGACCATCCTCTTCCCCCGAGTTTTCCGCCGATTTTTCATCACCGACGTCGGAATTATTCGAGTCGTTCCGGCTATTTAAAGACTGCCTTGAACCCGTCGGCCGTTCGTCTTCGATGTCTTCCTTAAATTCGTAGCCGTTCGAATATTTCGAGGAATTTGGGAAGTCGCTCGGTACACCTGACCCGCGGGGTTCGGAACGTAACGTACCGGAATTACCTTTGACATCCGTACTTTGCTTAGGACTGCTCGACGAATCGTCCTTCTTACTTTTCGCGGGCGTCCCGATGTTGGAATAGTCGAAAGACTTGGCAGATTTTTTCCCGTTTAAATTTCCGTCGACTCGAATATTCTCGTCACCTGGCTTCTGTTTAGAGGCGTTCAGTGCTCCGTCTGTCGTATCCTCCTCGCTAGATTCGTCGTCGATCACGGATTTGGACGATTCCCTGAAATCCGCCGTCACTTCTGGGTCAGCAAAACCATCCTCCTTTCCTTTCATTCCGCTTTTATTCGCCCGGCGATCCTGCTCGTCCAAACTTTCTTCTCTAATGTCAGAATAATCTGGGACATCGACGTACGGTATTTTGTTCGGATCGTACACGGGTATATCCGGGGACGTCGTGCTCCTCTCATTTTTCTGAAGATCCCTTATGTTAATGTAACCTTTATTCTCCCTCTGCCCGTGCTTATGCATTCCATTCGCCGTGGCCGCGTCGTGTTTCAGTTTCTCACGTTTCTCGGACCTCGCGCCGTCTCCGTTCTCGACGTAATCATTTTTTGGCCGGTTTCGCACAGCTCTGCTCGCGTCGGCCGCGCGCGACGACGCGGTATCGTCGCAGCCGGGCAAAACCGGGACGTAAGCACGTTTCCTGGATTCGCTTAACGGAGTTTCGATCTCGACCTTCGATTTCGTCGAACTCTGCACTTCCGGGACTCGTTTGTTCGCCGCGACGCCGAAATTCGGACTGGCACCACCCGCCCGTCCCTCCTCGTCAATTTGTTTTCGTTGCTCCTCGTAGCTGAGTTCCGGATGACGATACAATCTCTCCGACCGAGGAACTTGTTCACCTGCGCCTACGTAATCCGACATTTTGCCCAAAGATCGCTCGAAACGCCCGGCCGTAGTCCCCTTTCGACGATTATCCAACGTCTCGGATATGTCGAGAATCTTTTCACCGATCCGTAAGCCCGATTCCACGTACGTCATTCTTCTGCTACGGGAAATGACGTTCGAATCGCGATTTGCGTTATCCGGGGCGCTGATCGAATTGCCGCTGTCGTGTTCGTGCGTGGTTTTTCCATCGATTGCCGACGACGGTGCAGGATTAGCGGCATTTAACCTGTCCTCGATGCCGCCGCGCGTCTTCCTCGTGCTTTCGATTTTTTCGATCTCGTCCACGGCGCTCAGTTCGTTGGCAGGTGATTCGATTCGCGCTCGAGTGGCGTTCGCAGGTGTCGCGTGGTCGTTCTGAAAGTTCGCCGTGTCGTCCAATTCAGACTGAGGGTAATATTGAATAAGGGGGATGGGGTGCAGCGTGCAACGCAGGTCCGGGATCGAGGAAATCCGCGGGGTACGCGATGTTCGCGGCGAATTTTCGCGGTGCATCGTGCTTTCGATTCAACGAGCCGGTGAGCAAGGTGGGGCTCTCCGCTCTCAACTACCTTGTAAATCATTCTCGGCGACGCCGGTAGTAAATTGTACGCGCTCGCCGCGTAACTCGTCGCGGTGAAATATTTAACGGCGCGCCGTTGCGCCCTGAACGGCGTCGAAAACGGTGAACCTTTGTCGTTTCTCGAGTCGGTTTTTGGTTCCGAGCGGTTCGTCGGGAACCGCGGTGCTCGGAACGGAGAGAAACGCGATGCGGGGGAAGAACGAAGAAGAAAAGACAAAAGTTAATGAAGATCCCATAAATGGCACTCTCGTTAATGTGACTTTATTCGTTCACGTTCACTTATATACAAAGTACAATTTGCAGACCGTGTGATTGCGGGTGTACAGTGGCTCAGAAGACACCGTTTTTTTTTTTTTTATACTATCGTACGTGGTTGTACGGATGGACGGAATCGCCTCGAGCAGCGAACAGTTCTCGTGGCTTTCTGTTCCCTGAGCCATCGTGCACGCGTGCATATATTTACATCGTATGCAGTAATACAGTAATACTTGAATCAAGCTAAATTGAATGCTGTTTTAGCCGCATGCTGGACTCACGCGCCACACCTATGCGCCCCTTCTCCTACTCGTGTATAAAAATTAAGGGAAAAGATAACGGAAAAATTGTAGGGAAATTGGGGAAATCGATACGCCTGCAACGACGATAGATGAAAGAATGTACTGTGCCAAAGGCTCCATTAAATTTTATATGCGCGTGGAGGAAGTAAGATGCAAATTAGTGTATGTTTTAACGCTGGCGGTTGCAAGTTGCTCGAGTAACTCTTTCCCCTTCATTCTCTGAGGCGTTGAGTCCTACGAAAGGGTTGGTGCTTGTGGTTGGACACTCTATCAAATTAATAAGATTGCGGTCGAATCGCGCTGTTAACGATGCAAACAGGGTGGCTTCAACATTAACATTTCGATAAAAGTTTCGTTAAAGTTCAGTTTGCAGCATCGACTGTGTGTTCTGAGTAGTGTTGCTTAGTATCTATGTATCGATTCTAACGAGACTTCGGTTGTGCCTACTATTCACGATACACGCTGCGACAGAGCTATTCGTTTTGCTAGATTACGCCACGGTAAGATACTTGAATACATGATAAAAAATATGAAGGTATTGCTGGGTTTTATAAATATTATTAATTTATATTCGACGCTATTGGAATAGTTTTCTTTCGTTAACTGTCCCAACCAAAGAAGCAATTTAATAGGTATTGTGTAAAATATTCAATACGTGCTATTGACCACCTCGGTGTTTTTAATAAAAGGATTTACTCCACTCAATCTGTATTCCATACAGTTTCAAGATTTATTGCCAGTATTTCAGTATTGCAGACGTTATCAAATCAGCGAGACTGTAAAAGATCTAATATCATTTGATTCACAATTATTATTGAATCATATTTTAATCGTCACTGCAAAGATACCTCCAAATATACATATATGTAATTACACCGTCTAGATTCTAGACTCTAGACAATACTTTCAAACAATAATACTGGAATATTCTCAATACCGAAACATTTGCTGGAACGTGTGCGATGGTGCAATGGCCACGTTATTCTGCTCAGTCTAATTGATCAAAAATATACGACAAATTTCAGCTCGTAAAGCAGCACTTGATGTACACGATCGAACGAGTGAAATGAAAATATATCGTCCGTTCAATCCTTTAACAGTTAATCGAAACCATTCATGTATAATCGAGAAGATTCCCTTTTTCTTTACCACGTGGGTTAATAAATAAATTATAATATACATTGTGCGAAATAATTGATAACACAATACGAATGTACAAGCATTTTTAGGATGTAATGAGCTGTTAAAGGGTTGAAAAGTCGTTCGCTCGCGATTCACCCTCGTGCATCGATACTCCGTGCTCGGCTGTTGTGTGCACATTTACTTTCTGAATCCCAGATACGAAGCAATGCCGTTAATGCTCTCAAAGAAGAGTCGCAAAACCTGCTGTCTGTTGTATTGTGTCCGCACCTTTTCCGGTGTCATTGGCCGTCTTGGTACATCAAGCAAGTGCTCCTCCACCAATCGCTATAGTACAATAGGTTTATATTTGTATGTGCTAGTGCATCGTATAATCCTTCGTAGTATATTGTGGAGAACTTGTCAGTTTCTTCTCTGCGTTCTCAACAATATTTTTTTCTTTTCATGCGGTACTCTCTTTCTTATTTTTTTTATTTTTGCTGGGTGAAAAGGGGAAGTTGTATTCTTTGTGCCTCTTTTTCCTTTCCAGTCTTTCTTTTTAAATTGTGTTTCACCTAGCCGAAGGGAAGACTGGAAAGCGAATATTGCGGAAGACGTGCCACCCACCTTGGTGCGATTTTGTGAAGGAAATTTTGCTACGTGCTGTTACACATATACATCGTGTACAGGATATTGTACGCGTACTATAAATTGATAGCTGATTGTAGAGAAGGTAGGCAGGGGGAAACAGGTGAAGAATGTGTTTTTGATTATGCCGAAAGTTGTGCTAGAAATGTGGAAGGGGTGTAGAGATTAAGGTATAGCAATTTGTCACTGAGATACGAATAGTATGGAAATATGAGTTTAAAATTCGTTGTTGTCATTGTTCGTGGTGTGGTGTTAATTAAACTACTGTATGCATATATGTATACTCCTTGTACGATCAATTGAAGACTACACTATGAGTTTACGGCTATAGTATATTTGACTAAATTTTCGGTGAATAATTCTCAACGCGATTCGGGCCAGTTTTATCCAAACCTCGAATTACTTTAAATTGGCAAAATTTCTCGCTCAATAATGTCTCTAATTAATTTCTCTGCCAGAAAAATGCGCGGCGTCGAATGAAAGTGTACCGTTCGTTTCGCAACCCGTTAATCCACAGAAACAAAATCGTGCAACGGCTCGCAGCTGGTCTCGCGATTGTAGTACTTGCGACGCAACACGGGCACAATTAAATGCTCTACTGTATCCGAACTAGTTACTTCCAAAGAGTGATTATTAAAAGCAGTCGGCGTGGAAGTTTCACGTACCACGTTACGCAACGATCGTATTTGCAACATCTTCGTGTCGGGATCACAACGAAAATAATTATCGCCAAATATGTACACGGAAACTTTCGATATTCCCATGAACAACGATACTGATCGTATTATTCAAAATGTATTACAAAATACTGGTCGGGTCGTAACGTGGAAGCAGCTTTATAGACGTAATAGGATTCCTTAAAATTAACCCCTTATCTTCGTATATTATATGTATATAAAAATTGTGTAAAAAAGAAAATAATGTATAAGAGAGACTACGACGAAATTATAATTTACCCTATCAAATGCAATATAAATTATAATTCTAGCTTGGCAATAAATTAAATGTGTCTAAGTGTATTCGCCTAATTAATTAAGGTCGCTGGGGAGGGTTCTACTCGGATGCTACACTGTACTAGCTTCGTCTGCCTCTGTGTCCCTAAGCTGATTCGAAATGCAACGGTGCAGACGCGTCTAGTTCACTATGCTACAGTACCGTGGTCTAGGTCGGTTATGGGGAGGGTGGTGTCTAGGGGTCGTGCTTCTCGGCTCGTGACTGTTGTTGCCTACGTGATGGTGTTCGTCTAGGCGATAGGTCTCTAAATTTTACGTCTAAAAAATAGCTGCTTTATTTTCCGAATGTCTGGTAGTGGTCCGCTAGATTACTCACGTATTGTGCGTGATTCGCGGTCGGAAATTCCGCCCATTTGCTGAGGTCCATGCTCGGCAGAATGCCGCTACGACAAGGTACACGTGGGTTTCTGCAAGGTGACGGGAAACATCGTGTTAAAAATCCTGCGATTTCGGGGCTGGTTGCGGTTCGATTTCTCGATGACAATCGCCGCGAATCGAATAACCGAATGGTCACAGTGGCAAGTAATTTCACAGAGTTGATCGGCAGACGGGCATACAAATTTGATATAATTTTACTTACATCTCGTGATCGGGCAATACCATTGGATAGATCTGTATGGTGTCGATTAAGTCGGTGTTGTCGCAGATCACCTTGGCTAGCTTCACTTTGCGAATCTCGTTCAATTGTTCTAGAAAGGTGCAAATATTGTACAACACGTTTTTCCACAAGCGTAGCCAAATTTTTCTCCACCCACGCCTCTAAATTATTTCACTTTTCCCCGCTGAATTCTCGCGGCAGCCTCGAACGTTTTGTCGGACAGGATTTTTCGGCGACTCAAATTTCTGTCGCGCGCGCAGCAAAATTGCATACACGTGTATTCGTTAATGTTGACGCAATGAAACTTTATTTTCCAGCGTTGTCGATCTAGCCGAATCCTTGGACTCCCACGTCGATACGAGGTTCACGATTCGAAAGGTTCATTGCTTACCGAGAGTGAAGGACGATGGCTGATTCGGCAGCTCGTACCAGAAGCGATCGCCGCGACGGGAATAGCTGAATTGTGTAGCGATTACACAGGCAAAGGTTGGACCCAGCATACTTCCCGGAAGTGGCCTCTCGGATACACCGCCTGACCACAGATCCACGTCTGCTGGATGCCTGAAAATCGAATCGAGATACGCACCGTTATTTCCGGGAATTTTACATTGAACTTCTGGAAACGACGCCGTAAAACGCGTAATCTGGTAAAGGTGATTCACAGGTGGATAAAGGCAGATCTAAAATTAGCGCTGAGCTTGAATTATTGATGAAGAAATCTTGTTTATCTTAATCTATGAGTTCATTCGGATTTATTTAATAGCGTATAAATACCAGCGTATAAATACGCGTATAAATACTCGGTTGGTTATGGATATTGCATGTAGTACTCACTCGAAGATCGAGTTGTAACGCCTGATGGTCTCGTTTGGCATAGAACCCTGTAGCTCATCGAAAGTGTCCACCCAGGGAAGACCGCAGAATTTTCTGTGAATTCGATATTTCATTATTATATATTTATTTAATGTGCAGAATTCGCGTGCGGTTTCGTTGTAGAGAGAAATAAAATTTTTTCGTATTTGGATATTTTAAATATGCGCAATTATCTTCCAACCGATCACGCTTGTATTGTCACTTGGATAATTATTTGTTGCCGCACCTGAATTCCATGTAACTTGGTATACCAAACTCGCGACCGCGTTGCATATTGAAGGAAACCAAGTCCATTCCAAACTTGGCTCCAGCTTTTTTGAACAGGTGGTTCGTTACCTGCAATTCGAGGAGACAAAGCATTGCAATTATCTGTTGCACATTTTTGCATCAATACAGAAGGAGGAGTCACTCACTTCTTGAGTGATGGAATCGTCCATAGCTTGAGCGACCTGGTTCATTAGACCCATGATGTATTCGTCGAAAACACCAGCGCGATACAAATCGAAGGGTCTTCTGATTAAGTTCGACAGCCTCTTGGACGCTTTAATTGAACGATAAATAATCGATTAATATTAAATTAGAAATCGAATCGAAACGTCGCGTGCACTGACGGTTAATTTGAACGTAGGACAGTTTCGATCTTACCAATGAACTTGTGGGCTTTGCTCCATCTTTCTACCGCCGTTGGTAATAGCGAGTGGCCGAATCTGAAGGCTGCAGAAGCAAACGCGTCGATCACGGCAGGATTCACGGTCTCGTCGTAACCGTCCCAGTATGTCTATATAAATGAAAGACGTGCACAATTATTGAGATTAACACGACCAATTAATCGCAAGCGTCGCGAGAGTCTCAGATTTATCGCAGAACACTTTCGACTAAATAATCGGTAAGCTTGTTATAGCAAGTTCGTCAGTCTTACGTTCTTCTCGAGTAGAAGACCAAATTTCTCCATGACATCTTTACCAAGCAAGATTGGAAGGAACTCATTGTAGGTGATATGCTGAATCTGTGCAATGACGATTCGTCTTGTCTCTTGGTACAGAGTCTCGTCGTCCCAATGCGGGTTAATTTGAATCAGCTCCTTCGCGATTCTGTTGTGCTCGCGTGCCATCAAGGTGTGCATGCAGGTCAACACCAGCTGCTCGTTCACTCTTATCTCACCTGAAGATAACGGTCACGGCGTATTTAGTGAAAGTGTCTCTCGCAGTGGCACAGGAATGCAAAAATTTCTTTATAGCAATCGGGATAAACGACGTGATACGAAAGCAGCCATAACACCTTAATTATACGTATGTTTCGCGTAGAAAATTCTTACAGAAAAGTTAAGTGTCGGGACAGACTACAATTAATTCAATCAAAGCGCAGCATGCGGAAATTCCGTATTACAATAATTATCATTCTTATCATTATCGCTACCACTTTTACCCGCCGACAAAGTTTACTTTAGAATTTCCGTTCGAGCAAACAGAAGTCAAGACAGAGCCCTCGACGGCCTCGATCTCCACATACCTCGTGCAACCATTCCAAATAATCCTCAAGCAATCTAAACATAATTCAAGGAATCTAGACCGCGGCGAATTCGATCGATTAATCTGCCCCGACGGCACCAGACACCTTTTTCTCTCCACGATCATTCTAATAACTTCACCCAAGTCAGTCAAGTCGTCGACCTTCGTCCCGCGCCACTCCCTTTCAAGCTTACGCGTCGCGTCACACGCGAATAATCGGCCATTCGAACGAAATATCCGCGGCGACGGTACGGCCGAGAAATCCGACCGTTTCCACGGGTAATTTCGACACCGGACCAGGTCGCGATGCAGCGCGACGGCCGTTATCATCGTGCCCCGACAACGACGAGCGGCCTCCTTCGACGCCTAATTAATCGCGATCCCGAGCAACGTCCGTCGCGCGAAGCGAGCAATTTTTCCTATCTCTTTCGCCGCCCGACCACACACCCTCGTCTCGTCCAAGTCGAACGTCGCGAGCAGAACGCTCTGTGCCCGGGTCAATCTCGGCTTCGCCCCGCCAACGCCGGCCAACGAAATGTGCCGGCGCCGTCTGCGATAGTAATTGTTTCCCTCGAGCACGTACGATCTATCAAGGGATAGCCGCGATCATTCCGACCGCTTTTGCCACAACGTGGGAAAATTATTCCCCGCGTGCAAGCGTACGTAGGTACGTACGTACGTACGTACGTACACGCGAACCCGCGACCGGTATTAGATAAAATCGATGCACGGTCAACGGCTCGCGTTTTTCTCTCGCTTTCCCCCGTTTCCTTACCTTGGAACGTCGTTGCCCCGAGACGGGAGGCGTTCAGGTACGCGGGTCGTTTGCGTGCATTACCGCGAAATTGAGTTGTCGCGGGCGCAATTGTGCGCCCTGTCGCTCTGTAAAGGTGGAACGAGTAGAAAGGGGAGGGAGGACGTTACTGCATGATCGTTTGTCATACATTCAGTCGTTGTAACTGTTCTGATTGATGCCGGGGAATAGAGAATGCGAGAGGCGCTGCGAAACTTCTGTGGTAATATTATTCGACCGTGCCTCCTCGGCGATATTGCGGCGTTTCTTAACGAGCGAATCAGATTGTACAATTCTAGGCGTTCGGATAATGGATTAGGCTTGAATTTATGCTTCACCGTGTGGAAGCGTAACGACTTCACCAGGCATCGTGGAAATCGATGGAAACGATTGTTCGCTTAGACGCGGGGACGAATGTTCGTGTGAACTCATATAGCAATGCGAATGGGGAATCGAGGGAAAAGAAGAAATATATATTCTCGATATTTGCAAGTTAATGTCGAGGGGGGCATATTGTTGGACTGTTGCGATAACGTTGGAATGAGTATTGATTGTCAATTAATTATTGTAATACAATGTATCCGTATTTAATGACTCACCTGCCTCGAAGCAGTACATCGATCGATTCGGCCGAGTGCAACCCTCGTCGGGAATATCGAGTTTGAGCGGCAGTAAATCTTTCAAACCGTACTCAGAGAACACCGGATTCATGCGCAACAATCCTCCGTATCCAGTGCGGAGCTTTCTGAAATCACCAGCTTCGTGATAATATATTTATGGTCGTATTTTTTCACTTTTATATTCGCAGCGAAGCTACAAGTTTATCTCAATTCCATTGTTAAGGCGCACCAATTGATATTCTTTCCTGGCGCAGGCATACTTTATTCGACGGATACGTAGGAAATAGTAAATTATTCATTGCTATACCCAATAATATTTCATCCGAGTCGTACTGTGATTACAAACGCGAGAACTTTCTCCCACTTGTTGATCGAAGCTAAAGGAAAAAGAACACAGGAAAATAGGAAATACTGATCTACCCACGACAACGACGGGCGAAGAAAGAATGTGCCGCGAGAAATCATAAATTTATCGAGGTAGCACTGCATTAAAAACGAAACGTCTCTTCACCTTGCAAAAGTTTCCGTGATTCCGTAAACCGTGTTCCCGTCCAACACTCCAGTCAGAAGATTAAAAGGCACCCTGGGACCGAGACGACAACCAGGACGGACAGCTGGGAATGCACGAACGAAGTCCTGGCATTTCACATTGAACAGCCTGTAGAAGTAATCGTCTTCCGGTATGAGGATCTCGTTGCAGTAGGGATTCTTCAGGTGCGGTGGTCGATGGCAACATTCCTCCGGGTCGTTTCGGTTCAAAGGATCTGCAACGAAAAGGGACGCTCATCGATCACGCGGTGTAACGTGGCTGTTCTGCCACACCACTAGACTCCGCTTGATAGCGTTATTTATTTAATTCCGTAACGGCTGCCCCAACGCTCCTCGTTCACTTTCGCCGTGTGCCACGATATGGATACATCGCTTCCCGCTCGTGGCTCACGTGGGAAGGCATCGCAGGACGAACGGCGCGAATGTAGAAACGACGAGGTTTGTGAATTATTTTCGAAATAGATGGAACGGAAGCGTTCGAGACAGAAGGCGCGAGTAAACGCGAGGGCGGAGATTTAAGAGGTTCGACAACTTAACGTTGTCGCTGAAATTATTGGATAATAATTTGTAAATATTTCTTTGGGCGATCTGGATAGTTATGTACATGGGATTGCTTTCTTGTGATTTTCGGCGTGCTTCCAAGGTGAAGTTTACGAGGCCCTTGATCTTTTGGATTTGTCAATGCGCACGTGGTATAATGTGTAATACAGGGATCTCTGATGTAATCGTCGAAAATATAAACGGACGGAGGAGTGATCTGGACGAGTGTTACAATCCCTTGAAGGCATGAGGCAATAATTAACATTAGAAGTTACTATCTTTCAAATCCTTTCCTTTTTCTATCGATCTGGTCTTCCTTGTGTCTTTTATAAGATTGAATTTTACACCCGATTCAATTCCATAGCGAATGCATTCAATCGAATCGAAACACGGAGAACAATTCTTAACGCGACAAAATTATTCCGCGTTCATCGAAGCCGCTATTAATTGCTCTGTGCGCGTAGACCATCGACCGGCCTCTTTTCCGCCGTTAATTAACAAATTTCAGGATTTTGGCGTGGAAACGCAAAGTCCACGGAAACTTCGAGGCAGGCACATGATCGGTCTACCGGTTATCTTGTTGGCGATCGTTCGCTTTCTCTGGCAGTTACCCTAGTTTCGATAGACGGTGAATATGCGACGTAGAAGGGCTTGGAGGCTGTCTACGACGCTTGCTGTATACGAACGTCGTTGTACGTTGCCGTAATTGAACCGACGACCATTGCGTAATTTGCTATTGACTAAAAATTGGGGCTCGGCTACTTTCTCCGTTTTTCTGTCGCGAATTCTCGGTCACCGTTCCTCCACCCGAGGGCACGCAACTTTTTCGTCCGCCGTTCTTCCCGTTTATCGTGCTGGTTCACGGGTTTGAGATATTGCGGATCCCATGGAGGGAAATTTATGTAGGCATTTATGTATTATGATTGGTTTATGCTTTCTTACCTTAACGGTTTGCCCTTTTCCAAATCGACACGTTTAATTAACGGACGGTACGCCCAAGTGTTCGTAATCGAAGTTCCAGCAAACGCAAAATTCAGAAAATGCGTTCACTTAAAACCGTTATAATTGCAGTAAATACCGGATCATTGTGAAAGTAATATATCTACGACCACTGGACTGACTATTAGAAAGTTAATTGACTATCAATAGCAAGCGATCTCGAGTAAAAATGAAATTCGCGATTTAACCGTTTTACGAAACGGCCAGACCGTTCTATCGGTCAATAATCAATCTACTTTCCTTTACACCATCGACAATTCTGCCGCGTTACATTCCGTGTGACCAGCCAATTATTTGGTTTAGAATTGTACCTAGAGGCGTCGCAGTCAGTGTGTAGTCGTGGTCCATAAACTGGCCCCAGGCGATGACCATAACTGTGCCAGCGTGATCGTGATAACCCTCGTCGGGATGCATGGTGCGTGACACCACCCGTGATAATGGTAAATCATGGCCTGTTATCGATATTCTGGGCGCCGTTAAACCGTCCGCGTATCGCGGGCTCATCAATCTAATTTAACAGAGAAAAAGAAAAATTTGTCGTCACGCGGGGAACTGATTAATGACGATTGCCTTATCGAATGCCGCGTTAGTAAATAGTTCACCTCTGAAAGGGTGACAAACTGGAGCCCCATGTTGGATTTTGCAAATTCGTGCACAGACCGTCGTTCCTTCGGTATTTACCAGCCCGGCACTCCACGTTGCTTAAATAGGCCGGGCAGATGTCGCGAATTAGTGTCTTCGATGTGTCGAGCAAGGGCAGACTGTGGTCGATCTCTTCGTAGGTCAGTCCATACCTGCGATAAGCGAATTTTGTTAGCAAGTATTTAAATCTCCGTGTCTACACTGATCAGACATTCGTAATAAATTATTTCCGATAATACCTAATTTTACACCCCTATTTATTAGGGGTGTTACACCCCTATATATATATCTGTATATATTACACCACTTCATATCGAGTTCTACGGATTCTTTGCGGGTCAGAATATTGACAGTATATTCTACGCTTTCCATTCGAACCGCCTTTATCAAAAATAAGAGACATTCCAGGTGAAATAATCGAAGTTTCTTACGTGTTTGCAAGATTAGTGGAGATGTCCAGCAAAAGTTCTCCAACGGTGGCGAGATCCTCGGGCCTCCACATTTTGTTCTTGGGTTGCGCCACATCTGTACGAAACAACGAAACACCGTGTGTGATCGTGAACTGGGCCGAACAAATGATCACGTTATTAGCGAGGAATGAAGGGTATAACGAGCCGCGCGAGGTGTAATCGTTTCCAGAGTACGTGACCGAATCGCGAGCAAACTTGTACGCTAACGAGCGACACGGTAAATCATTCATCCGGCTTACTCTACGATTATAATTAAGCTACATTTTTTTCATTCTAACTCGGCGCATCTACCTCCCCAATCGTTACACTCACTGATACGTTTTCTGGCCTCCAGGTAGGCGCGATTCACAGCGTCGTAAGTGATGCATGTCTGCGATCTGGCCGACGGTTGGCTGAAAGATGAAGAAACGGAAGGTTAGCGTTCGAACTCGATTTTCGTACACGGCTGCATTATTATCACCGGTCTGCACTATTCTTTTTATCTATCTTGTCTGCGTTCTACCAGACATTCCATCGAGGCAATTGCCCAACAGATCCGAGCCCACTTTCTTAAGAAGCTGCCCGGTGTCTACCTGTCTACCTGTACCGAGGCTATTTTGTATCAAGGTAACCCGAACCTATCGTGCACAAACCGTGCACTCGCGCATGCATCTGAATTGACATATCCTGTTTCCCCGCTACGAAATGTGTTGGCATTGACGTGGCGCTCGTGGCTTTTACCTTCGAAGGCTGACAAGCAAACGACGTTCGTCAAAACGTCTTTGCATTCGGGCTGCAACGGCACGCCCTCGCGTTTCCTTCGCTCGACGCATCGTCGCGATTTGCGAGGACAAATTGATTGGACAATTCCCAGTTGGGAATTAATTATTGGCGTATCTTGTTGCACATCGCGAGACGCTCGATTCAGAAATTGCATTGTTCGAAGGATACCAGTTTTATTTCTCGATGATGTAGCATTAGGGATACTTTGGTACGGTGCCGTGGTAATATTTCGGGCACGTCACCGCGGAACTTCATTAATATTTTCGCCGCTCGTACATGTACGTACGTAGTATTCGCAAATTGAGCGGTAAAATCGCGGTGCGCTCGGAAATGTTTTCTCACAAATTATCCCATTACAATCGTTATTAAACAGAGTAATGGGCGCGCGTTGAAAGTATTCGCGCGAATGCACTTGAGGGTCGTTCTGAATTTAATTGCAACACAGTGCATTCCCGTGCAATTTCGCGTTCTAGCGGCCGGTCTAATAACTCGTGCATCGCTGCGCTTAATAAATTATCGTGCACGTCAATTTTGCAAAGCTTGAGAATAGGCACGCTGAAAACGAATAATTAGAATAATGGACAATTGAAGCTACAACTTGTTTAACCCCGGGCATCATTATTACAGATCGTTATATCTTTTTTTTTTCGCAACGCGTTTACGTTTAAGAATCGTCGAAACTTCCGGGTACATATTTACCGGGATAAAATATTTTCGCAGGAATTACCGTAGAACGCTGCGTAAGCAGTCGCATTAAAAACAATCTCTGCATGTTCACCTGCTTCGGTTATGCCA
Organism: Nomada fucata; assembly: GCA_948146005.1. Classification (NCBI taxonomy): domain Eukaryota; kingdom Metazoa; phylum Arthropoda; class Insecta; order Hymenoptera; family Apidae; genus Nomada; species Nomada fucata. The sequence goes on from OX411282.1 coordinate 5,709,924, forward strand.
GGTCTCGTAAAAGGAAAAGTCACGTTTAAAACGCGTTTCCCCCCATTAATGGCTCGCATGAACTGCATTTTGCGTACCGTGACAAAATTGGACGACAGACATCTTAAAATAGGTGAGAGATATTTTTAGTTGTGATTCAACCGAGACATTCTTGCGGTGTATTGCGAATACTTTCGTATAAAAAAAAAAAGAAGAAGAAGTAGCAACTGATGGTGCAGTTCATTCTTATTTAAACAAATAACTGCTTGCTGTACTTGTGCTAGTAATATATCGTAGTATTTACTTTACAAAGTATTCCATTTAATAAGAAATTTAATAAGAAATATTCTATTCAAGTTTCTATTTCGACGTGTATTTCTACGTAACGAAACCAGGAACACGATCTATACAGTAATTGTATGTACAAGCTATAGATTTACCATTCCATTCAGTATCAGCTGACAAGGTATCGGTATACAAGGCTGAACTGTAACGGTAATATCAATAACTGAAATAATATTTGTCACATACTGCTGTACCGGTTAAAAGGTTTTTCTATCGTTCATGATATTAGATCGCATCGTAAGTAATACGAGTACTATGACAAAGTTCATACTTGAATATATAATTTTTTTTTAAAGGAATGTAGTAGCATCGGGTTTGACGTACAGTATCGAAAAGTATGATTCTTTGCCTTCAAAACAAACGAAAGTCGATCCAAACAGGATTATTTTTAATCAACTTTAGATAATTCTATGTGTTTCTCAACTTTTTCTTTTATGAAATTAATCTGTTCAGTTTATAATTAATTTACCGATATTTCCATATCACGATCATTGCAACATTGTGGGTGGCGAATCTCGTACAGAATTCTTTCAATCAGTTGGTTGCTCGGCGAACCAGATAGCTCGCGAAAATATTTCAGCCGCGATAACACGCGTCGATTTGGCTTTCACCGAGGTTAGTAAGTGCAAGTGTAACGCACAGATAGGTCGCGTGTTACCTCTTGCTGCATTCCCAGCCGTGAGCCATTATATCTCTTGTCCTCGGGCGACTTCCTTCCCTACAGTAGTATGGGTCCCAGGCAACAGACACGATGCAGTATCGCGTTTGTAAACGTGCACAGTGTAATTGTAAACATAGAATACTAAACGAAACACCCGTTCCTATTTTCGGCTTCAATTCGTTTATAGGGAACGAAGTGGTGAGTAAATATCGAAATGGATGATACTCGTGATACTAAATTATTCTAGAACACTTAATTTTAGTTACTTACAAGTAATAATCTCGAACGATTATGTTATATATTATTTAAATAAAAATTGCACTCGATTAACTGTCGCTCTATGATAGAGTTAAATAATAGTGATCGTATATTCGTTATTTATTATTACTTGCGAAATCAGTGAGCTGAAATTATCTGGTGGAAGAGCGAAGATTAATAAATATAGCGGGGCTTAAGTATACCGCACGTCTAAACGAAACATGTTTAATTCTGAAATTTATTAACCGTTTCAAGCATGTAATCTCGGCTGCAATTTCGAAGTCGGTTTCTCATATTATGCGATAATACGAAATACGAGACACCGTAGAACTATTTTCACCCTCGTATGAAGAATTCGATGAATTTGATAAAAAATCGGGACAAGAATAATGGCCACCTCACAATCAGTTTGAATGCGCAATTGGAGGAAAAATGTTAATCGTCACAGAACTGTTGTACGGAAAATCGAACAAAACGTATCAGAATGCAGACTTTTATTTTTAATCGAATAAAAGTGCGAATCAATTTCCTTGCTTTTGTCTTTATTTTTAAAAATGTCTTATCCCCGACGCATTTACAATTTCCAAAACAAGGACTCAGACTTTTATTGCCGTCGCTGCAGAAAATGAAATGCAACTTTCTAAACGTTCTCGTTTGGAACCTCGAGCGTCAGGTATTCCATCGTTGCTCCCTTTTATCTCGGCCAGATTTGTCGTGTTTTATTAGCAGCCGGCCGCACAGGGATCGCGAGGGAACCTTTCTTTTCATTTCACGATTAGAAGATTTAATCGTGACTGCACATGCAGCCAATAACGCCGCTCACTCGCTCTCGTTTACGTGCAACAACACTTGGGCGCAAAGGCACGCGTAGGCAGTTCGAATCTCGTAATTGCGGGGAAACGATGCAATCGCATTATGCCTCGTTGAAACTGACAGAATCATGGTCTGTCGCGGCGAAACGCCGACTCGTGAATCTTCGGCCAGATATGGGTTTAATAAATCGATCGGCCTGTTGGGCAAAGTGTTCGCGAAGTAGCAGAAACGATTTGTATTGTATCCATGTTGCACTGATTGTTACGCGCGAATCGAACAATCAGTATCTGTAAAACAATTGGAAATTTGTATTGCAAAGGTAAAATGAGATAAGACTAAATGGGATTGTTCCACTGATTGATAGTAAACGCTGAGACGTGTTAGGTCTGTTGCAAAATCGAAGGGCTTATAGGCGAAATAATAAGGTAAAATAAAACTTGTCAATTTTACTATTATACGCAAAATCGTAGAATAGATTTCATAAATTAAAAGAATTAAAAATCAGCACCGTTGATTCCCATTTCCTCGCGTTTCATAATAAATGAGATTTGTATAAAATGTCTGTCGTTAATGTCTTGCTCTTTTACTGCATTCGCACCGCTATATTTTTGTTTAGTTTACACAGTTCATGCCTCGAAATTTGTTCCTCCAAGGAAGTTTTATAACTGCTTCTGCGCTGCGCCGAGAGTGTTTTTATATAATTTAATGTATTATCATTACATAAGATACCTTTTAGGGAACGCAGCCCCAGTTGATCTTCATCTTTTTCGGCTCGCAATAAATACGAGCTTAATTTATATTCTTGACAGGCCATACTTTGCCATTTATTCGTCAAGTATCGAGGTTATTCGTAAGCCCCCTTGTATTCTCATTCTGCACAATTTTAATTACGTAACATAGTTGTATGAATACGGAATTAAAAAAAAACACGGCAGGATCACTGTACTACTGCAGCAATCTTAAATGAGAAGTAAACCTGTTGAAACCTCCTTGTTTCATTGGCCATTGCGAATTGTCTTACGCAGCAGCATCTTAAAACCCACTGATCACCCTTTGTATTATAAGCAGATACAGCTTCTGAGCTGAGTATCAAGACCTGTCCCCTTGTTATCGACTTCCTATTAATAATTCATCAACCCACCGGTTGTTGCATTTCTATCGTGAAACAGACCGAACGCTATAATTGTATTGCCTAACCCAAGAAAATCTCTTTGGATTAATTTTACAAAGTACCTCCTTCAGCGTAGCAGAATCTCCGAATTTTACGTACATCTGCATCGTTGTTTCTTTAAAATGCTCAGCAAATACGGCGGCAGCGCGATTTATTTCAAGGTTCTGCAAACCACGAGTTACAACAGTCCTCCATTGTCTTATCCGCGTTGATAAACAAAAGGAGATCAGGTTTTCTATGGTTTGTAAACGGTGTGCTCTCGTTACACGTTCTCACGACTCCACTTCAGAAGGTTGAGCTTTTATTCCGTCGCGATAAATTAGTATCAGTGGCTCAATGTCCCGTGCGCGTTGCAGTAATACCACCTGGAACTTCGTATCGGGGTCTGATTTTTATTCCATCGATTCGAAAATTATCGCACAGCATCGCACGGATACCACAGTTCCGCGACAAATGTTTAACAGCTGTTCAAGATCGGCCGGCGAATTGCGGAAATATATCCCCGGTTGTTTCGGTCACAAGATTCAGCTTTCGAATTTTCACGGGCGCAACGTAACTAGATAATATCATGTTCACAATCTCCCAATGGAAATTGCTCGATGAACGTTTGACGATGATAGTTTAGTACAATCCTGTGGGAACACAGATTAGATGGATAGTGAAAGTCCTGCAACGGTTTCTCGTATCGAAGTTCCTGCTTTCTCCAGACCTCGAGGATGTCGGTGGAGGTCTTGTAACAGTTGCACAAGATCACGCCTTGATTCGGCTAACCCGAAGTTCGGAAGATGTAATTACACGTTTGCACGCGCCTTTTAAAGTGGAACAGAACGGTCGCCGAGGCGAAACGCCGATGCGAGAGAAATATCGCGAAACAACGGGTTCACCTGCGGCGTTCAATATACTTTGTAATGACAGATCGGTTGATTTAATATTGGGTTACAATTAAAGTCGTAATCGGGCAAGGCAACGGGCGATAATTGCGTTATTACGGATCGTATTTTACGTCAGGGGCACCGTGTTCGACGTCGCTTCTTTTAATTTCGCGAAACTCTTCTCGATTGTCGACGCGAATTGAATATGAAACAAGAATAAGCACGATGCTTGAGTTACGATTCCTCGATTGTGCACCGCGGAATAATAATTTGCAATCGTCCGCCTTGCAACCGAATGCATGAGATTTTTTTTTCAATTAGTAAATCGCATAAATTGTTTGGGTAACGGGGTAACGATACTTTGTTCGAAACAATCGGAGCGTCTATAAATTGGCACGGATTCGCGAGAAATTGTGCGTTCTTCCCAAATTTCTCAGAATTCGACCAATCCTCGAACACTTTGAACTTTTCCAGCTGTTACCATTAAAGTCTACAGTAAAATCAACAAACAGAAGTATTTGTTCAAGCGAATAAATAAATGTAAATCCCGCCGCTACCGACACTCCCACCATTCAACTCATCCATTGAAATTAAAATAATTATCCCTCTTTCTAAAAATTCGAACATCTTCCATGTACCTGCCGACCAAGTATTAAACTAATCCATTCATAAAGTTCGTTTACTCCCGTTTAGTTTCTCAATAGATTCCCCTCATTCCAAATATGGGGGGGACAGCCAGCCCGTCACATTAAACGCTGGTTAAACCGCGTATGTACACGACATGTCGTAACAGACTAATATAGACACGCGGTGAGAGGTGAATCGAACCAGACACAAACAAACCCTCGCCCCAAGCGATTAAATATAAAGACTTTTCCTCGTGTCGTTCCAATTCCATCGGATCGAGTCGAGCGTTCCTCTTCCTGATAAAGCCGTCGAATTGGCAGAAATTTATCTCAATGACACTTACAACGAGCCGCGTAGCAAATTGTAGGTGTAATCGAAGACGCTGGTCCTTCCTGGCCCGTTTAGGATCAACGCGCAGTCATCGCCGTCTGCATAAGCCTCGGCCGGTTGATACTGCAGGCCGTTGCAGCTATCGTTGTTTCGCCAGGTGACTAGTAGCAGCAGGAGCCCGATTATCGCGGATCGTGTCCGTCCTATCACGGATCTGCAACATTATAATAGCGACGATTACACTACACCGTCATTGCGCTAATATCGGGAGTGAATCGCGAGTGAATCGCGATGGAATATTCGGCAAAGCGAAATCGGTTGTCGCTGGTGCTGTACCTGACGGGAACCCACTTTGTTTCGTGCAGGATATCTTTTTTTTCACGTTGTATCAATTGTTGGAGAGTTTCGCGAGTACAGTGCGGCTTTACCTCGGCTCGATACATTTCTGTTTATCGGGCTTCTTGATTGGGGAATCGATTATCTTAATTGCAAAACGGATGCGAATAGCCTAGTTTCTTCGTACTGTTCCATCATCGCTTCGTTCACGTTTCCGGATAACGCGTCCGCCTTGGACACCGAGTTGGAGGCGGTTTAGTGTCGATTTATTGTCGCCGTCAAGCATATAACTGTAACCGCGTTATATTTTCTCGTTCGTTCGAGGGAAATTACGCACGCGCGTGTCTCCGCTATATTTTAATCGCGAGTCGCTGAGGCCGTTCACCTTTTATTTTAAAACCGCGACAATTACCGGCCGGATTAAAGTGTCTTTCTTAGGTTGCTGGTCGAACGGGTTAGATGTTACGTTTGGATTGAATTACAGTTTATTTCGTTAGCCCAAGATCGTCAGTACGGTTGATTCGCTCGCTTGTATAAGTAATGGTTTATGCCGCAGACTTGCGTTTCTTTTTTTCACAGACAAATATAATACACGAACGTTGAATTGCTGAATTGTTTGGCGATTATTTGGATTATTATTATTAATATATATTGTACTTTATTCAACGTAAATCGAAAATAAATTTGGCATGGTTAACAAATTTCAATGTTGAAGACATAAGAAAGCAGGGACCGGTTATTTTGTCCAAGGCGATTTTTTCTAGAATTACGTTCATTTTTCTATTTCTTTTTTGCTTGCGATAAAGTATTTACAGATTGTTCGTTGATTCATTTCTAAAATAATTACTTTGGAGGAAACATAAACATTTTACAACGTAACGTAAGAAACAAAATTTGTTTTCCAAATTGTTGCAATTAGATAAGTATCCTATTGTTCTATCGTGTAAGGGAGATATTAATTAATCAACTGAAGACTGATTAATTATTAGCCAACGAGACAATAGGAATTGGCATTACGCAACGGTCCAGTTTACCAACTGAAACACTAAGTTTAGAAACTCAGTTTGCTCATTACTAATTTGAGGCGTCGGATAATGGAAAGGAAGCGAACTTGCGCTCTATCCTGCAGCGATCAATCAGACATGATACAATCTATTTTCCTTTTTTCTCACTCTTGCGGCAAATAAAAAACTCATCAGCATACACTGACAATCACCTCGCACAAAGTAGTAACACTTTACACGAAGAATTTATATAATTACCGCCGCACTTTCCATCGATCACCCGATTGCACAATAATCAGAAACAAAAGAAACGCGAACGAGGGTGCACCGACTATCGGATGATTGGCGGATGGCGTCCGTCAGACCAGGCAATTGTTTTTATTTTTAACTCCTTTGCTTCATGAATGTGGAAACGAAATCGTGACGACCAGGCCCACCTTGGATTTTATCGTAACGAGCAAGTGCATGCTCGCCTCTTTCCAAACAATTCATGAACGCAATGCGGAGAGACCAAATGATAGCATGCGAAATGCTTATTCCCTGTACCATAACGGAGAATTACACGAGAGATAACGGATATAAAACGCGCTCTTACTTCGACATGCCTCTCTTATTATTCACATCCTCGCGTGACGATCAAGCTTGAAGCATTGAAAAGTTCATTCTCCAAGGCGCATGAAATTCTTCTAGCTTCGAGCGGATCATGTCTCCGGCGTTTGCCATCTCGTATAATTTAATTATCCTCGTCTCTGAAATCGCTTAAGTGAACGCGTGCAATTGACTTCAATTTATCCGAATCCAACGATCTATCGATTAATGCAAACGAAAGTATGTTTGAAATTCTAATCGGATAAGGGGGAACGATTTCAAGTGTCTTTTTCCTCCTGATCACCTTGCGGTGCTCTGTACTCCACTCACGGAGGAAATCGCCGATACAAACCGGTCGCGAAGCGTTCGATTTCATAAGGCCTATTAACCAATTGCCTCCAGTCAATGACTCTGACTGCTCTCGAGCCGATACGATTCGAAGAATCCCTCCGTGATACGCATCGAAACGCCATAAATCTCGCGACAGCCGGCTTGGATAGATTGGTCTAGAATCTGACGAATTCGAGACTTGTGTCGGCACCGTTTTTTCCCATCGGTGCGTTTCTTAAAACAATGCAAGACGTAACGCGTTACAGATTCCTCAGGTATAAAGCGGACGTAGGAAAATGTTTGTCGAAAAACGAGTCTTTCGAACGTGCGCGATAGAATTCGATTAGAGTGAAGAGCGACCTCTGAATAATTCATGTAGAATGTAGAAACGATTTTCTTCCTTAATAAATGTTTTTATTGCACAGAATGGAACAACATCGATTTATATAGAAATAGTTCAGAACTTTCGAACGGTGGATCGACTGTGCTGTTTCCTCACCCACTTGCACAGAGGTACAATCAAGAATCATTATGAAATGACTAATATGCCTTGTCAATGATGGTTCAACGGTTGCAGCGTAATCGAGCAAAATCACAATTGTTTAATATCTGTAAATAACGGCACGGAACGAAAGCATTGTGAAAACGAACGGGCAACGTTTCGAATCGAATTTCTCAAGCGCGACGTTAAATAAAGTGTGAACTAATATACTCGCCGATCACATCGTTGGTAACGCGAAATCGGCCCGATAGTAATGATGATAATAATAATAACAATAATAGTGGGACAATGCTCGCCGCAGCAATCATTTTTATGGCGGTACTGGAATACTTTTCACGGATGGTGAATGCCAATCGAGTTGCGAATCGATCGTTTCTTTGACTTTTCGCAGTTATCGGGCCGAATTACGCGAATCGTCCCGGTATTCTAACCGCGTAACGCCGAGAAATCGGATCGAGGAACGCAGGTAACCGTACTGCGTGCCGGAAGCCGGCGAAAGCTGAAAAAAAATTGGAAAGAAATGGGTTCGAAGAAAAAATACGAAACCGCAGGCATTGGAACTGAACACAGTGTGAACGTAATAAGAGTTACGTTCTCAGCGACGAATCGGTATCGGGAGATTCATTCGGCAACAAACACTTTTTGCAACATTTACGTTCGTATTCTGAAATACAGTATTTTACTCACGCATTCTCGACCCAAAAGGAACTGTCGTCGATTTCATTAATTAATCGACAACTCCGGCATGCGCTCGAACGAAACTTAGCAAATGGATCATCCACATCTGTTTTAAATCGAAACAATCGAACAGAAATCCAATCAATCATACGCGTATTTTCCCTGTCCAAACACTGTTTCTCGTTGCTGCTATTCAATCCTCGCCCCGCATTCTGTTTCGCTAATTACAGAAGAAAGCACCTAGCTGTGATCACCAGTGAAAGTACATATTATTGCACAGATGTAGACGGATGTGCGAACGCGAAAGTGCATCGAATCGTAGTGAAAAAGCAGAATCCTCGTGAATTTTCATTTCCTACGAGAAGTCGATATCTTTGTACGGGTCGTTCAGGTATGCGTACGAAACGTGATTAAGATAAGACTACCGGCAGATCGATCGGAATAAAGATCGTGAATTACTTTCTCGTTGCGTTTGCCGCGGATCCCCCTTTCACTTTTCTCGCCGTTCGATGTAACGACTGATTGAATTCGATATTGCTTGTACCTGATGAGCTCCGCGCCCGACAGGAACTGCAGTATCAGTTTGCGCAGGTGATTTTTCGTAGATAGCAATCGTTATAAATCGTCTCCCACAAGCATGTTCAAATTCGTTGTAGTGAGCCAGATTTCAGCGAAGGAACAATGGTTATGTCATCGATGGATTGTAAAAAAGGATCCGCGGTAATTTCAGTAGTTGCAGAAAGCAATCGCTAATAATTAGTTGCAATAATTGGTTACGAATATATTTTTATTATCTTATGCGATTGGTTGCGCATGGCCGTTCATTTGTTCTGCTCCCTTTTCATTAACTTTTAAAAGTTATTCTTCAATGATTCGATCAAGATTCCATACTATTCAGCAATGTTTGAATCTTTTGATATTGCCAGTATTGTTGACTGCATACGAATATATCGAGCCATCGGAGAAATGTCTAATTATATCAGAAAAATTGCCAAAGTTGCAGTGTCTATTCTAAAATATTTCCGAACCCCCCAACGCGGCCAAGTCGTCGACATTGTTCAACACTTATTCTCCCGCACGTCAGCAATAAATATTCAAGATCCGAAAACACTTCAGCATAAACGACCCTTTAATTGCAGTAATAGATTACGTCACAGCGAACTTTTCGAGTGGACTAGGTAATCGTTCCGCCGCATGTTTCATTATGCGTGCATTGCGAAACGCAGTGCCTTAAACGTGGATGCACGAAAGTATCTTTTTATCGCCACTTGGTTTCCCCGAATGGCATTCCGACTCGGCCAACCTCCATCGGTTATATCATAATTGCGAATAAATTTTCACCCCTTTGACCATCGTACACCGATCCGAATCTGGCCGACTATCCGTTCGAACAAAGGTACACAGCCTAGGTACTAACAATGCGAACTGTCGCAAACTGTTTTCCCAAAAAATTGAGCCGGATATCAATTGCATTTTACTTTTCTCGTTAATTAAATCGTACGGGGGTTAGGGGGCGAATGCTTTGCTCCCATAAAGACACATTCTACAAAAACTTCTCAACAATAACTCACCCGTGCATTCTGACACCACGTGCTCCACGTTGCTGAATGCTCCCCAGACAGAACTCTCGATCGCGCGAAACAGATAACCGTACAGATGGATCGTTGCTCGGAGACGTGGTACGCGAGCAACACTTTCGACGAACACTTCCCTTCCAATCGCGGCTCGTCGACGGGTCGAAAAATCTTCGTCGATGCGGTCGACGACAAAAAGAAACACGGGAAAAATGATAATAATAATAATCCGGGCAGAGTAACGGCGAATAGATAACAGAAGGCGGACGATGCTCTTGCTCCACGATAGTCGGACGAATTCGACGGTCCACCACTGTCGCAGACCGTACGTACGGCCGTTTAATAGCCAGTCACTTCTACTGGCTCCCCGGCTGTCCAGTACAGTCAGTGACCACTGACAGAATATGTAGCTCGGTGTTGAGTGATTGTCGGTTAGAGTCTTACTGACCGAGTGTCTCATATAATACGGTAACCTCACTCGTGAACCGTTGTGCACGGCGTGTATTTCTTTATCGGCTACGTGCAGTCCTTCCACGTGGTGGGGTGGAAAGCTCCCCAAAAGCGTGGATCTGTAACGCGAGCGGAGAGGTGGAAAACACGGGAGGGCGAGTAAGTTACCTTACCTCGTGCTAACAACCTCCAGGTGAGAGAGAACATGAGACCAGTTAACGGACGAAGGAGAGGAAAAGGGGCAAAGGGGTGACGGTGCAAGAGGCGGAGGGGGCGTAGACTCACGTCCACGTTTGACTTTCCTTTCTCTAAACGAGCCGCCGCGCCGGCCGCTGCCCTCGATTCGACACATCGATTGTGTCTCTGAGCTCACCGAAATACGTCGGTGTCGCCGAGACTCGCCAGAAGAACTCGACGAAATCGATTTTTCGAGGAGTTTTGCAAACGGATCTTCGGGTCTGTTTGTCCTTTCTATTATTTTCGTGGCGCGGACGAGTAGGGTGCAGTGGAAGGGCGAGAGGTGGGCGGTCAGACGAGATCGGGGGTGGTTTGTCCGATTCGTTTGATGGATATTTTGTTGCACTGCCGCGGATGGTTGTTGGAACGTGCGAAAGTACAGTACTGTACGCGTGCGAATAAGTGTACCAGTATTCCCTCTCCCCCCTTTTTTTGCGAACGTTTACTCTGGACGCATTCTTGCGCGATTGAATTATTAAGTTCATTTAAGTTGGCTGATAAAATGAAGTCATTGCCATTGGGAGGACCTTCGTAACCGCAGAAATTTAATACCCAATCGTGCTTCACGGATTTATTAAATAAACCACTTCGTTGTGCGGCAATATAAGAGCTGTATACTATTATACTTGACTTGTTGTTGCAATTCTATTCTACAAATGCTTCAATGCATTTTAATAATTTCATTTCGTTCCGTCCCGTTTAATTATAGTTTACCCATTATCCAAAAAATTAGCCATTCCATCAGTGATACCCAATTATTATTACGATGCAATTGCACATTTTACATTCGTATAAGTATTACGTTTAAGAAAAAAACTCATGAGGCTCATAAATATCGCAAGACGTTGGATGCGGAAAGTATGTGCGTTATAGCGGATTCTGTCACAAGGGTAATTTAACGCAGAGGTAATCAAGGGGAAAAGACCTTCGAAGCGCAAGATCAAGCGGTATGAAGTCCTTTTATGAGTGAATTATACGATGCTAAAAGGATATTCGATTTTCGTTATATAAGAGACACACACGCACTACACTTAAGCTTCATTGCGTAAGATTATGAAAGTCGTGAGAATTTGAACAGCGAACGGATACATTGTAATTGATTGCATAAGTGAAACAGATTCTTCGATGTCTAATGCAGGTTTCAAGAGATTAGGGTGGATCCGTGATTATCTTGGGGCAATTAGTCGGTAGTCTGTTATTATGTCTCGCCTTGCACACGTCTAGATCGTGGGCGTTGATAGTGTCCACGGTATTGAGAAAGATTTAGTGGGAAGAAAATGGGTTGACCGTGAAGAAAATTTTGATCCTAATGGGATGTCCTTTATCTTGGTCTTCGCTATGGTTCGATGACAACTGTTTCTCAATAAATAGATTAGAATAGAAACTTCTTGAATATATCGCTAAGTGGATTCTGTTAAGTGAAAAATTCGACGCTTATGACTTATGACGTTCACTGTTCGTTGGACAAAGTTCTTTTTGTTTATAAAATTGGCAGTCCAAATTCAATTGTAATAGTATATTGTCGTTAAAATAACAATTCCCAAGATAGCAATTGCAAGCATATACTTGATAATAATGATATAATATCGTAGCCAATAATTTCTCGCGGTTTATATTCTGTAATTACGGTGTCCAATTAAGCCCATCAAATACATCGCGTAATTAAAGGGATCAGTTAATATCGGTTTGCCGATCGAACAAGCCTATGCACTTCAAAATAACTATTTGAACGTAATGCTGAAGTCAATTTCACAAATCTATAATCGGTTACAATTATCCATTTCTCTTCTCGCTATCGTGAAATTTTTAACCGACCATGATTTTTCACGCTCGTTCGACATCTTGGATCGTGAACAACACGCAACGCCTGTGCCACTCTAGTCCATTAAATTAAACGGCACTCTGTCGCCTCTATCGAAATACGATTTCACTCTTCCAGACGCTAAAAAAAATAAAAAATACAACGAAGCAAATGGAGAGTAGAGCGATCATTGAGGAACGATCCGACAGATTCGATTGCCCGAAGATCTGTTCGTCTTTTATTGTGATATAAGATTTGCCGGCGTGCTCTTTGCGAGAAAAAGTTTGAAAGGCTCGTAACAAACGTATCGATCTCGATGGCGCAAGTCGCGCGAGTATCATTGGTTTCAGCTTCGACTCAAATCGCCGCGCGTAAAAAGTTTGATTAATCAGAGCATTCCGTTGGATTTCACGGGGATGCACGCGGCAATAGGCGTGCATTAGACGGCTATTGCGAATCGTAGAAAGCGACGTGACGAGTACAAATCGTAAACGTTCGTCGGCTTGGATCATCGGGTGGCAGCGCCGATCGATCATACGGTAACAACGAAAGCGAGTCGGGGTTTATTCCTTTGCACGAACGAGTCGCAGGACAAATCCACCGCGACGGAATCACGTGGTTTCCAGTTTTTCTTATTTCGCCCCTCGAGTACGCCGCGAAAACTCTTCCTGCTTCCGGATTTTTCATTGCCCTCTGAAGAAACGAACTTTCCTGTGAACGCCGCTGTAATGCACCGTTTTCTCTGTTCCGTTGCACGGAACGACGTGTCATTTCACTCGTGATCTACTATCGACGAGTCGCATGACTATTTCGGCACAAATTATTGGTAATTCATTTTCGAAACGATACGCGATTGTAAGAGACGGATTGATTTATATTTTTCAGAGGAAATCGTGGAAATAATAAAATTTCGAAAAATACTTGCTTCGTTTATTCTAGATCTTTATCACTATCACCGATTTTCTTGTAAATAGAACAACCGTATATTATCTGCATTATTACTAAGGATTACAAGTAACAAGGAAATATTAGTACCCTCATTTTGTAACATTATTACCACACCATCGTGAAGGAACAAATAAGCACGAAGGGATCAATGTTCTCAGCGCGTCGCGCGAAGAAAGAATTGTTCGAAATTGAAGTAACTCGTACGATACGCTCGCAGCGTAAGGAAATAACGTAAGGAAATGCAAACAATATGTCTTCCTATATACACAAGCTACACCAATCAGTCAGAAGCAGAAGATAAAAGCGCGTAGTGTGATCTATTGCTGTAGAGATCAGCAGGAATTGACCCCGTCGTGTTGGCGAAGTAAAAGCCATCTGATCGCCGGTGTAGATCTGTTGCTTTTAATGCAAGACCGTCACGTGGCAGAAAAATGGGAATCAAGTGCAATTATGTCGTAGATCTTCTCCGGACTTAGCATTCTCTTTGCGTTCACGGACCTTCTGGTCGTCGGGGGGAGAAAACTTTTGTATCAGAGCTCGTATCAGAATCGATGCGCGAAGGGTTGTTATCATTGATTACGGCATCCCGTTTCTCTTCATTGCGTTCAATTTTTCTCCCCGTTTCCCTGGCACCGGGCTTCATTTCGGGGCAAGATCGCACGGGTAAACAAAGTAAAGTGAATTGCACGGGGATAAAATAAAAGGTGCAGGCGCGAGGTAACGTTTATCGTTACGTTCGTGCCGCCGTTATCGTAAATCGAGACTCATTGCAACGATTTCATCAGAATTTGATTATGCATTGCACGCGAGTATTATTTGTACTTGGTTAAAGAGACGTCATTTGCAGGCAATTCTATTTTGTTCGCTTTTCTGTGCAATATATTTATACTTTAGCTTCGTAGTTGATTCTTAATTAGACAGATATCAGCGGAAAATGAAACTGGGTCTACGATTCGTAAATTCCTTTCGCTACATTAGAAAAGCCGCTTGTTGAACTTATTATTTAAATATCGGCGGAGAACGGCTACCGAGTGTTCCGATTAAATATTCTTGTTTGCTCGTAACATAAGTGGGGACATGCAAATTATGAAGATATATAGGATCGAGTTCAGAGGTTTACTTAATTGTAGTAAGCTTGTTTGCAACGAAACTTGTATCACTGGCGATAGTTGAGAGTGCATACAATCGCATTCTGTGCACGCTGACGTAACTCTTATCGGAATATTCGTCAGCCGAATTTCAGTTAACCGGAGTGGGGCGATATTAACAGTACTGGCATTTCGCTAACTCTTATCCTGAACGGTCGCGTTAAAAAATCAAAACTTTCTAAACAACGGTTCGAGATCACCCACGTTATCGGTTGTTTTCGTTGCAGTCGCGTACCCTTTTTACCAATCTGCGTGTGTACTGCGTGTACGCGTATTTGGAAAACAAGGTTGGAAAAGAAGTGTACCATTGCCTTTGGAGTGCAACCTGACCGAGCGTGTGCTGAATATTTCCATCGTATCGTCAGACGTCGTCGATGAGTCTCGCACTTAATCGCATATTCGGAACAATTAAAACGATTTCAGCAATCGTGGGTACCCGCCGCCGAAAGGCGAGAGTCGACAAACGAAAGAACGATTCAAGACAAACTTTATACCTATGTTCCACTCTGTGTGGTATATCGTGTAAAACGCAATTGAACGCGAGGCGATACTTACAACATTGACAAGCGCATTCATAATTTGGCGTACCTGTTTCGTTACATAATAATCACGGCCATTTTTTTCAGCGTGCGCTTACTGTAAATGTCAGACCTGTACGGCGACTGTGCGATAAAGAAAACAGGTACGTTTCAATGGTAACGTAAGAAGGAACGAATTTGAAGAAACGATCAATTAGGCTGCAGAGGTATTTTTATGTGGATGCCCAGTGAATGTATACTATCGGTCGCGGTAGAATGCGAAGGTCTTTGCAAATTTAGGAGAATGAAATAAACGAAAAGGAGAATAAGACATTTGATACTGTAGATCGCTCTAAATAAGATTTTCGTATAATTTGAAATTAATGATCAATTATTTTCTTTAACGGTTGCTTTGGCATAGTTTGCAGCATATTTCACGTATACTCTTTATTGGAAGGAGTTACAGCTTACCTTTCTATCCATCTCATCTCATGATATAATTACTATATAAAAAAGGTTACTTTATTGCATGTACCCGTTTCTCATATTAGTAGTTCATTAAAATCGTTAAATGGATTATTTCTTATGAACTTTTTTCGTGCTATGTAATTCTAATGCCGGCGGCTCACTTTCCATTCCAAATGCGATAAAGTGCCAAAAAAAAAATTGCACGTCAATCTTTCGAAAGTCATTGGAAAGGCGAGACATCAATCTTCAAACCCATCGCGATTTCGGCAATGCAAAAAATTTCTTAAGGTTCGTGCAGAGGTTTGAATTTGTGAAACATTCGGGAGGAGAAGACCTTCAGGTTACCACCCCCCTAGATAATATAAAAAAATTCTTGAAAGAACGTGAACTTGGTTTATTAAAGGAGAGGCATCTCGTTTTAAAATCAGCCCAGGTGGATTGTCGTACGATTTTTGTTTCATAAAATTACACCAGTTCAATGTATCGAAAATCGAACGATCCTTCAATTTCACGCACCAGTGTACAACGTAACGCTTATAGCATGTAATACTCGCGGCTATTGTTAACATTAATACTTCACGGCACGCGCACGGAGCGCCAAAGATTCTGCCTGTCATGAACCAGAGCAACCTGCTGGTAAAATCTGCAGGTGCACGCGACAAGTCGTATCGACGATACGCGTTATAGCGCATTATAGCACGATCGTTCGCATGTTCAACGACATCGACCGTTCCGCGATACGTTTCGACTTTCTACGTGTACTACAAATTGGTCATTTTCTTCCATCGTTTAAATCGCGCAGCCAGAAATCGCGATGCCAGGCGTAATGTGACAGCGTACACATCGATGTAATTACCTGATACTTCTCGTCGGTCATCCGTTTCTTTCCGACTCGTTTACTCTTATCTTCTATCCCCTTCTTAACCAGGAGTTATTAATTAGATCTTAATTGCGATCATGCACGCGGATCACCGACAAATCGAGGACAATTATCTTTTCGACTGGTTGATGAAACGAACCGTTCAGTTATAATGAGAACATATCGCCGGTGATCATGAAAACGAGCTAAGTCTCAAATAAATGAGCAATCGATTAAACGAAGTTGATAGTCGATGAACAAAATTCAGTGCCCGTTTATTTTTAAAATTGTCGATAAAAAATCTGCGATATAAGGTAGGCAAATTTTGGAATGAACGACCCATGATATTCGTTCTAAGACCTCTATGGAGATTTTATTCGAAGCGCAACCCCGTTATGGTAATACAATTTCTTTCCTCGTGGACAACGGTGATTTATATGCAATCACGATTTCGGCTGAGGTGAATCGAGAAAAAAACAGCACTTTCTCTGCGCATTCGGGATCCCCGAAAGTCGATTCGCGATGCTCCACGAGGTCGGCATAACGAGAACCTTCGTCGTAAGCTCACGCTGCAGATTTCCTTGGACGATTCGTACAGCACCGGAATGGAACGCCAAATGCCACTGACATTCACTTTTCGTAACGTCACTTAGCGTGAAAAAAAAAAAAATAAAGAAGAAGAAGAAAAGCGAGAAGGAAACGACACACGATGGACCGAATGAATCACGCGACATTCGTGTAAGTCCGCACCGTTTCTGGGACTGGGACCGAAAACATGTTGAGGAATTTTTGTGGGGGCGATTGTGCACAGGTGCAACAATAAACAGTTTGATGAACACCTGATGGTAGAACGTATTCGTACAGCAAGGGTGCGAACATTGTAATTTAGTTACTACAATGTTTTGTAAAGTTATTCGAATGGTTTATACATATTCTATTTTTACCCTGCTCGATATTTATATTAGGTAAATATTATTATACGATGCTTATCCGTGTTTTGGATAAAATAAGTTAAATCGTCGGATTGAAAAATGTTGTTTTTATTCTAAGAACACATAATCAACATTCGTTAATATTTTCTATATTTCCTGTATCATTCAATTATCAAGAATCAATTTAACTTGAAACTTTATTTTCCCGTAGAACAAGTAGTGATCAGTATTAGGAGATTTATCTCTTCATAGTAACCCTGTTTCGCAAACGGAGATTTAATAAGCCATCAGGATAATTGAATATTGTTTGCTTAAAAGTCTTAAGTATGATCGTGCTCAGCTTCTGCCGTTTAACAGACAGCAAGTTTTGCAGGCTTCCGCAACATGGTAGGAAAATTGCTTAAACCGATTGAGGTAACATTTGATCGTGTTACAACAGGTTGAATAGATCGGGCACGAAGTTCAGGTGTTCTCAGTTTTCGTATTAACAATCTCACTGGTATTTTATAAGCTTCCATATTAAATATCCATGTAACCTTAATATCTATTCGACAAGAAAACTTCCTTCCACACTTCGCTTCAAGAAAAACTACTCCAAAAAATTAGTAACTATTCGAATTCCATTCAGTAAATATTCCATTAAATTCGCAATCTTTCTACCTCTGCGAGAATCATTTTTCATCGAAATTTTTTATTAGCGACAAATAATGTAAAATCGGCGATTGCGTAACGTCGAAGGCCAAGCTTCGATTACCTTTGCACCCGAATTCTTGCCCACAGGTGATCGTCTGCGTTCGATAATCGACAGCGGCGTGTTAATGAAACTCCTCCGCGTGATCCTACTTCCACGCCCATGGACTCTTGTATTCGCTCGAAAGAATACAAAACAACGAAAAAACGATAAATGGAGCAGCATTGGGCAACCCGAAACGTCGCCCGGGGGCCCGAGTTTCGCTGATTCGAGTTTGATCGATCGGCCCAGTGGATCGAGAAAGTTACTCGAGTTTATAAATGATCGGTATCTAGGAACACGGCTAGGAGGATCGTCCCTATTCAAATGCACTCGAAGTTCCCTCACAGAGAAACGAATTCGCGGCGAGTTATCGGCATCGTCCGCTTTGTGTTTAATTATTTATGCGTGCAACAAGACCGTCCGATATTTCTTGGTCGATTAATCACGATGAAAGGCGAGCTAGTCCGTTCAATGCTGGACCGTTACATACTCGGTCTATGTACCACAAGTCGAATAACAAAGGCTGATTAATAATGTCGAGGCGCGCGGAAAGTGACGAGCCGAATCGTATGGTGCCGTTTCTTGGCATTCAATTCTCTCTTATTATTCTTAACGTACACTCGTGGCAGAAAAACTGTCGTTAAAACGAATGATCATATTCTTTCGAACATCTTGCATAAAGTTGCCCACGCCGACCCGTAACAATCACTGCGCCAGCTCAAGGACCGTATTATCATATCTTGAAAATCCGCTCTCGTTTAATGTCTAATGCCGCTCCGAGTGTAACCTCCTTTCTTAAAAGAAGAGAAAAAAAAAAAAGAAACGGAGACGAAAAAAAGGAAGGAACAAGAGATCGCGAAGAATTACGTGACCGTGCGCTCGTCTCGACCGATTTTCAGAAACGAAACTTCGCCGCAACGGTACGCGCGAAAGGTTTATCCTTGGCGGTCGGGGCGGCACCGGAAATTCCCTCGAAAAATGTTTTTTAAACAGGTTTGACCGGTGGTCACGCGGCGGTATACGTTACCGATCCGAACAAACGTGAGGGGGACGCGCGTCGACGAACGCTTCGGATCCGGGACAATGATAAAATGCGATCGTGTGCGTGCCGCAATTGCAGTTGCACGCGTGCCTGCCCATCGGGCGATTCATTTGCACGAGCGGTATCGGCAAACGGCGGTGAAAGAAGAAAATGAGAGGGGAAAGAAAAGGGGGATGAATTTATGGGTCGCGTCGCGACGTAGCGGCGGGTTTGTCGCGATCTCATTGTGTCGAAGTTGTTTTTGAAGTTGCACGCTCTTTGAGACGGTGAAAGCGATACCGTGTCGCGCTCGTTACGAGACAAGACGCGGCGTTTTATTGGGCCGATGTTGGATAAATGTGCGGTTGTCGCACGATGTATTCATTCGCTCTTTTCTTCTTGCGAGAGGGAGTCCTGAGATATTTTTGGGACGGACGGGAATAGTGTTCGAGCATTTCTAATTTTTCATTCGAGGTGCCAATTTGTATTGTCGGCGAACCATTTGCCGTTGGACGCTGTTCCTCTTTATTTAATTGAAAATTACTTTGTTCGCGTGGTTTATGGCCGATGGCGATAGGCACCGGGCTACCTACCTGTTCCGAAATTCGACGTTGAACCCAAAATCCACCAGGACGAATGAAATGTCGATGTCTGTGCGATGCAATTAACGTTTCGCTTCACGTGTCAGAGTGCAACCGCTTCGATAGGACGGATAATAAATGGCCGATCCTTGTGACTTTGCCCGGATTCGTTTCTTCGTTCGTCCGCGCGGGTTGGTTGTTCGCCATTCTTTATCGTAACGCATTTATCGAACGCAGAAGTTCGAAACTTGGTCCTCTGTCAATCGATATAACGACTGGTCCTTGACACGTCTTTCGTTGAATTTCACGATAATTTCGACGTTCGTTCATTTGTCTTCTCGTAAATGGCTGTCTGAGTATGAAAGTAAATTCGATCGCCGCGAATCGATTTACGATTCGTTGCTCTTGTGAAATACAACTATTCGACAGACGGTGATTTTATTTTTTTAACGTTCACGTTTAATTTATCGAGATTCGTGTGGGAGCGAGCTTGCGGAACGAATTGAACGCTGTACATATTATTTCATTGGAAGATCACTTTCGTGTACGTGGATTTTGATCAGTTTAGATTTGGTTAGTAAAATGAGCGATGCACCTACAAATTGATATCGGTCTCTGTGAAAGGGACTGCTTGAAAATTAGTTCGATTCTAGACTGATAAACGGTGATGTAATATGGTAAATGATGATAACATGTGTCGACAGTTTGGTTGAAGCACGTCGTTGCAGATATTCGTCGGTATTCTGGTTAAGTGAAAGTCGGACGGTGAATTTATAAAAACGCGCATTGTCTCGGGATCTGGCACGCGTGGCTAATTCTTCTCAATTTGGTCAGCTTGGTATTCATTTTGGGTAATCAACGACGCGGAAAAAGAACACGGTACAATTGGTGGATGGAATCGAGCTGGTTGTTCCTCGTTTCGCGATAACTTCAGCGAAGAATATTCCGAGACTCGTATGTTCGCTTAAAGTTGTTCAAACGTCAATCATTCGTCATACTATAGTCGAAACGAGTAATATCAGGAAACAAATAAAATATATAATACCCTACTCTCATCCGCTAATAATTATTTAATTAGAATGAATCTATTCCCGAAGACCTGCTAACGACTGGTACCTTCTCGCCCGCTGTGCTGTCGTAGATCACAAATCTAAAAATAGTATTATTAAAATAATTCTAATTTCCATCATTGTTCAAGAGTTTGAATAAAAAGAAAAACTTGATACCTCCTGTCCCGTAGTATAGTCCCGTTCGCCAATAAACCTTAAAAAGTTGCCCATAAAAATTGCACAGCCGGGCGGGAGCTGAATTCGGCGCGGCTATCGATCAGAGAAGGAAACGAAGCGAGATATCGCGGCGCTCTTATTGCGGTTACATAAAGCGGGAGACACTCGCACAATATGAAAATGCGCGTTTACGCGTGTGAACAGGCGTGCGGGTGTTTAATTCGAGGGAACGTGGAAAGATGTTGTGGCGGCAGGAAACGACGAAGAAAAAGGGAAAGGATTCCCTGGCCGATCGGCCGATCGACCGATGCAAAAGAGGAACGGCGTCTCCGCTTAAACTCGTTTAGTATCTGCTTCGCGTCGCATTTCCTTTGCGCTAATTGTCCGTCTAGCGGCGCACTCAATCTACTCGATGGATTCATAAATATTGATGTACACCCGCCTCGAATAATTAATTACGTAATACTCATTGACGGCGTTTTACATAACGACGCGTGTTTCGTTCCTCCTCGGCTTTTTATTGTCCTTCGAACGTTAAACATTTCGCTTTACGACTCTTCCTGGTGTCTGAGAAGGTGATATGCGACGCTCGCTCGATTTGCTACCATCCACGTGACTGGAGAGAAAATTATTTCCGCTGCGAAGTGGATAATCCTCGCTGTTGTTTCTCGGAACGATCCCTTACAGCAGAACTTGGATGGCTCAATAATTCACTTTGGCAAATGATCGTGTTTGAGGTTCCGTGCGTGCAAAACACTCAACTTCTCCTCCCGTTATATGCAAAACGTGTATCTCCTTACCTAAGCCGCGACACGCCCAGAAAATTTATAACGGGGCTCAATTCCTTTCTTTTTCATTCAAACGAATCTACGATTATTCTTTAATTTTCACCTTGATATTATCATTTCACACGCATTCACTTATTCAAACATATTTCTTCTCACTCCGAACGTTTCTTATATGTACAGCGTACTAGTCGTTGTTTAAAAAATAAGGCCATCCATCCCCAACTCGTCGCACACCTATCATACATTGTGTACAATCGATCGGCCGTCGACTTCCACTAATTCGACGTGAATTAGACCGGCTCGTAAGTTAGTCCGTCGAATCTGACGGAGCATGTCGGATGACCGACCCTGATCGCATGTTGGAAGAGGCGCATTCTACATAGCTCGTACCGTGGCGGATCGACTTTCTCTCGGAGTCACATGATGCTAAGTCACATGCGTTCCTGCGCAATCTTGCACCGAGATGCAAGGCCTGTGTGAGAGATCCCGCTTCCACGGGAGAATCGTGTTTTCCCTGACACACGTGTGTACAGGTGCACAGAGCCGGCCGTCCGTGCACGTAGATCGCCGAGAGGAGGTCGCAGACACACGGTGGTTCGATCTAGTTCGCCAGAGCGAACGATCTTTCTTTTCGCCGGCCTGACGTTCGCCTTCCCTTTCACAGAAGTTGGCGACGAGAATGATAGGGTGGCTGGGGAAACGCGGTGTATCGAGAGGATGATTTGTATACTCCCCCCTCGCGTTGGATTATTTATAATATTCTCGGCGGTTCGGTAGCAGGTAATTCGGTATTACTTTGGCGGAGTTTATTAACTGAACGGGTAGGACGGGAAGGAAAATATTGCACCCCGGTGGGAAAGCATCTCGCGAGGGTGGAATGTTCGTTTTATACGGCGCGAAATGTGTACGTGCCGATACTTGTATTATTGGAACATTAACATTTTCTACGTTTTGCGCTCGCTCTGAACGATGTCGGTCGATCGAAATTTATAAGCGAAGGGATCTGAATACGTTTGGGCACGAGATACTCCGCTCGCATGCGCGTATTTTCAACCGTATTGGACGAATTTGCTTCGCAATAACGAATTCTTCGATTTACGGTCAAAGAAGAGGGGGAAAAAAACGTTTCGTCCAGGTTGAATTTTGTCAGTCTATGGGACGTAATAATTGCCGATTACGTCAACGATAATCGTTCGCATTATAACGAGTTGCAGTATCACGGTTAAATGTGTAACGTTTGCTTTCTCGCGCGATCGGCGCTTTCTATAATTGATTCGATATTAAATTACGCGGCCCGCTGCATCGGGAGTGTAATTTACTAGCCATTAGGATACGCGAATTTATTTAAAGAAATCGTAATATAGTAATAAACGATTTTTAATATTGTAGTTATCTTTAGTGGAATATCTATGGGCTGTTTGTTTGAGTAAAATCAATACACGAGACAGATTTACTCGATTAAGTTTCGGTTTAGTACGACTGAGTAGTGTCAATGACAATTAACAGGTGGAATTATTTTCCCAGATTGCCCTGGTCACCTTCGTTTCATTTTTATTGAGGATACATGCTCCGACTTCTGTTACCTTTCTGTTTGCGCATGACGTCACTGATTCGTGCGCAAAAGCACCTGTTTTCATTACAAAAACCTTCTCACTTGTCACTCGACCGGACCAACAAACTTGTTGCCGTTGAGTGGTCCAATAACGCCTGCGTAATAAAAGATTGAACGTCTTTTTACGCTGTCATCGTAACACTGTTTTGTTCCATGGATACTGTGCACGGATTTTATGTAAACATATGTTCAACAACCAGTTCAATTTAGTGAAAGTGGCAATCGATGGTTAATCGATTTCGAGGGTCGGCGAAATTATGCGACGCTGCGAAGGAAAACTGTACTGGTTTTCATTATCAGCGGTAGCATGGATTTATTTTGGCAAAATTTTTATTCTGACTTAACAATCTTCTATTCTATTTGTTATTGGAATTTCACATTACTTTTTCCATCCTTTTCCTAAATTCTCTCAATATCTACACGAAAATGTTTGAGAATTAAATCGCCATTGGCGGTACGCAGCATATCCATATTCACATTCGATAATTTGTCACGCTTTGTCCATATTGCCCTCGTACCTCGATTATGTTCCCAAATGACACCGACCATTGTTCCACTGGAGCTTTCTCCTCGAGCAGCAACAGCAAAGGGACAGCGAGAGACACACGAAATATGGATTGCATCGCGTTTATCGATGCATCGAACAATCAAAAGTTGAATGGTCCATTTATCTCAAAGGAGTGTACACGTATACTCTGTCACCCAAAAGTTTATGAACCACCTGGGCATACTTAAAGTATAATATTGTAACGTTAATTTCGAATCAATGAACAGTTTACGTTGCAAATGGAATAGATGTCCAAAGTAAACAAAAATCCATTTGAACAAGTGAAATAATAATATCAAAGTAAAACGAAAAAAATAATCATGGATTATTTCACAAAAAATAAGAAATTGTATCCTATGCACAACATCTAATCTACACTGTCCAGGTGGGACGACACATGGCTGATATTACCTGGACCTATCATGTCCCAAGCAATTAATGCACGTTTTGCATACAATAGAAATAAAAATTAGTTCCTCTGCTCCCGTAAAACCTTTGCTCAAACATAATACAAGTTACAAAATGTTGACGATCCTTCGTGAAACCATTTATCACGTCTAACGCATCGAACCTAGCAAACTAATTTCAATGCACAGCGGTACTGCCTCAGTCGTCTTACCTGGTCGACTCATCTCACCTGGAGTTACCCTACAACTGTAGAAACAGCATCAAACTTTTGGCCAGGTATCGTATACACGCATGCACCTATATTTGCGTCGAACTGCAACGACAGAAGCTACTTACTCGCGTGCTCGCTGAAAACGAGAGCGAAGGCAGCGCTTGGAATAAGGCTGAACGCGAACGGGAGAGCAATCGGGATGGATTCATAAGGGAGAGAAGGGAATTTTAGTCCAACGTAGTGTTACGTATTCCGACCCAGTTGTCTTCCGAACTGAGTAGTCAACGGTCCCAACATTTCCCAGACCGTTTGATTGACAGAGGCGTTGTGCCGTACTATGATTTTCACCCTCGCGTTCCGCGAATGTATTTTGAGTCGAGATTTCCGTCCGAACTTAATTTGTTCCACGAACGGAATTCAGATGAATGGTTTCGGGGCTAATTGAGATTGGCAGGAATTTTCGTTGCGATTATCCTCCATGGAGCAGCAAGACTTCTTATTTCGTGAAACGTGCACGGTGAAACGTTGATTCGTCTGTATAAAACCGATATTATACCGAGGGCTGTGAAAAAAATCGGCTAAGATAGGACTGTCGATAATCAGGAGCCACAGAGTTAATTGTGAAATCTGTCATTGTTACTTTTATTCCGGGAATGTAACTTTCGAGACGCGTGAAAATCAGCCAGAAATATATGATTCCTCTCACTCATTGTTAGAAATTCAACCGGAACGAAGATCTAAATCTCCTGCGCTACCTGACATGTTTACACAAAGCTCATGAGAAAAATGTTAGCGCTCCCGGTCATTTCTACTCTTCGGCCAGAGAAAGTGGATCGAAATTTGGAATTCAAAATTAGGAGCCGACACGTCGAAGTTTCTTTTTATTTCCGTGCCAAGTGTTTTGCCTTCAAAACGTGGCCTCGACTTCAACCGGCTGAACATTGCGACAACTGGAATGAAATTCTGCCTTTGACTACGGGATAGTGTTCTCCTGTTCTTGAAACAGAACCTGAGCGATCGTTTGTTCTTTAAAACAATCAGGTTTCCTTGATCGGATACGCGGTAAAAGAACAACAAAAAATCCAAGCTACCTGAGACATATTTCAGATAAGATTAAATTAAAATAGTGGCACAATTCGTAGCGCCATAAATAGCTCGCGCCTGAAACGCCTGTGTCCGTTGGATTTTATGCTCTCAATCAGCCCTCGATTTTCTACAACCTAATCTGTCGATCGTAAAATTTTGAACACAGTACTCCGTGCAAATGTACTCAGCCTCGAATCACCATACAAACGGCGAGTATCATAAAAGCTTCAAACGTTTCTCCTAGGCTAGCACAAATAGTTGGCTCATTGAAATGAATTGAATTTTCAGTCGAAGACAGATATTTATGATTTCAAGACAGCCGCATTGCTTGCTTCGATAAGTGATTTACTTCTTAACCACAATTTGATTACCGCAATTAACCGGGTTATGTAAATTTTTGTACATTTGGGATCAATTTCTAATAGATTCAATGAAACATATTACTCAACCCCTGTTGCACGAGTTGCCCCTTAAATGTAAAGGTTTTTCGATGCTGTTTAGGTAACTAGTTGCAAAATATTTGATCAATGGCTTGTTATAAAATAGCATATTACCGATATATAATCGTTATTGTTTGAGTGCGGAATTGGGTTCACGGAACTTTCATTCTTTTGCATAGCTCGCCATGTGATTCACGGTAGGCGAGACTAGTCTGTATATCCTGCATCGCTTACATCCTGTTATGTCCATTGTTCAATGTCTTGGTTCCTTTTGGAATACCTTGCAATGGACACATGGACACGCGAACACGCGAATCCAAATAAAATAATTGGATCTTTTTTTTTCTTAAATATTCTTTTCCATTTATAAAAAAAATAGATTATTATATTTTGATATCACTAATGGTATCGAACATATTAATTGCAATAAGTTAAATTTCGGTTTTCCATTTTTCCCTTTATCCGATAGAAAATTAATGTGCATTGTACTTAATCGCCATTTATCGATTTTACGTTCATTGTTACACTCACTGTAAGAAGAACAGCGAGGTCCCGATGAGTAATTAAAACCTAATACGTAAATAAGTAGCTTACGACAGTAGAAAGTAAAATATTTTATAGACTTTTATCTCTATAATATATCTCCTCTTACAGCTTAAGCTATCAGCGACTCATATGCTGTTCATAATCTATGAAGAAAAGGAAGCTACGAAAACGGCGAATAATCATGCATCCGTGCACAAGAAAAAATAGGACCTTGCTCCCGTTGTGAAAGTAATCGCGGCCAAACTATTACGAGAAGCCTGTGACCTCTCACTTTCTGTATTCGCGCGGCACAATGAGCCTGTGGCCGAATTATATCGGGGACCGGTGAATTAACACCGTTAAAAGGTGGTGACCATTAATTAGGTACGAACAAGACGGCGAAACGACGATAAATCTCGAATGAAAGCGGAGAAAATTCTTCCCCTTTCAGCGTATATTTCTCTTGCACATCGTATTCCCACCCTTCTACACCCCTTTTGCACAATGGCGAACACAGGTATGATAAAAGAGAGGCTCCGTAGTCTGTCGTAATACACGACGAGTGTCGAGACAGTCCGTGTGGGAGAATAGAAATGTCCAGCCACCCGTTATTACACGAATGGAATGTCTGGCCGATCTAAATTTAAACCCGTGTCGATTTCGAATAAGGATAATTCAATTGTCGCCTGTGACAACGCTTGCATTTTAACAAGCAGCTGTTTATTTAATGTTACACAGATTGATGAGAATGATGGTCCGTACGAGTAAGAATGATTTTTGATTGAATATGCATATGTTTGTTGGAAATTATTTTCTTTTGAATGGCAAAGCTGGGCACAATGCAATCATATTATTTCAAATTCTACTATTTTCTGTAATGTTGTTACGAAATAGTTTCAATAATTAATCGAAGCGAAAGAACGCAACGTGAAATAGCATTGCGTTTTTAATTATAATTTTATTATTAATTTTCTTTCGCTCTCGACGATCGTTACCTATTCGAGATTCAGTGAAACAGAAATCTTTGTTAGCAAAATATGGAACTCGTACCAGTATCGGTAACGCCATCCAGCGTACAAATCCAAGACTTTGTAGAAATAAATGAAACGATTTAAACACTCATCAGCAGACAATAAGATATACAGTTTTTAAATGCATTGCAATTAAAAACAGATTAGACAGAGAAATTGAATATTCACTATCTATGATTTCTGGCAATTCGTAAATAAAGCGAACGCGGTAACTGTAAATGCACAATACTATCTAGAATATTTGTAATTTTTACCCTTGCATCATCGGCATTATAGTTGTTCCTGTTCCTGATGCACCTGTAGTTGTTTGAACCCCTGATGCACCTGTAGTTGTTTGACCCCCTGCTGCACCTGTAGTTGTTTGACCCCCTGATGTACTTGGAGTTGTTTGACCTCCTGCTGCACCTGGAGTTGTTTGACCTCTTGATGTACTTGAAGTTGTTTGACCCCCTGATGCACCTGGGGTTGTTTGACCTCCTGCTGCACCTGGAGTTGTTTGACCTCCTGATGCACTTGTAGGTGTTTGTGCTGATGATGCACTTGGAGGTGAGCCTGTTCTTGGTGTAACAGTACCTAGTGTAATTGCCTGTGATCCTTGATTCGATGCTGGTGTTCGTTGCGTCGACATTGTCGTGGACATTGCTGGCGGGGAAGTAGATGAAGGAGATGTTGATGTAGAAGTTGCACCTTGTTGGTCGGGCAAATATAATTCAGGACACTTCGCAGCGCACGCAAGATTCATTATATACGGCATTTTGCTGGGCGAGACGCACCAATTCCGGCAAAAAGATTTTCGTAAAGGCTCCAGTAGACTGAAGCCAAATCTTGGTAAACGTTTCTCGGTTCCATTTTCAGAACGTTCTTCCTGCAAAGTAGAATAGAAATGATTGTTATGAAAAATAATAAATAGAAAAGGAAATCAGGTTGAAATGTAAGTTCGTGTAAAAAATTTATATGGCGTATTCGAATTTCTATGTGATAATATTATACACGTAATATAATTCAATTTTAGTTTCAATGAAAATGATAAGTGTTATATTCGTAGGGCATATTGTTTATGTTTATAATTCTAACCCGTGATGAAACGGATCCGATTAATATAAGTAATGCAACAAGCCATGCGGTGAAGCAAGACATGTCGGACACGTTTTAAAGACAGTTCAGTTGCCAAGTGACAAGAAGTAATATTTTCTGACGAATATTCCTTTCAACTTATATAGACACCCTGGAGACGTGGGATCATTAAAAATTCAAGCTTGACCTATTCACGTTCCCCGTGATTTTCTATAACATCTCCTTGAAAATTGTAGCTGTTAATGCAGCCAGATAACACATATCCTTATCGCAATGCTTTGTTTCGTGAGCACGGCAGCATTTTATGTAGAATCGACGATAATGTTTCTGATATTACGTATCAATACAAAAGAATCAATGTTATTGAGGTAGATTTAATGCAATTCTGAAACGATCGACATGGATTTTACTTAAACGATGACGAACATTTAATTCGGTTTAGTATCAATGCTGTAACACGGCTTTGCAATATTGTATCCAATCTTTTGCGTAATAGGTGACACCGTTTCGTGTCATTGTTCTGGTTCGTCTGTATGCAAATTGTATATGGCGTGCATGACTGAAGAATGATAAGAAAAAGGATGTCGTTGTCGATGATGACGTGTTGACGTAGAAGAAAATCGAAAACCATTATATTTGCTGTAAGCACGTTGCTAATTATCATATCAAAAGCGGGCGCATCATAGCACGCTGTATCGCGCTTTGTACCTAATTGTATGCAACCTGCTTTACATATGCACTCTCTGCGAGCCGAATAATTCGCTATTGTTTCGGCTTAGGCATATTATTTTGCCGGAAATATATCACCTATTTTATAGTGTAACAAGTACTACGAACATTTTATTACACAGACGTGTGTATTATTACTAATAAATATATTTGTATCCCATTACTTGATATTCGTGGTCCAACGTGTCTGCTATACCGACTCAGAAATGCGACGTTGATTTGAGCGTCCTCTGCTCATGAACAGTGATCAGCTGAAGCACTATTATTTACTGAAGCAGCGTTCGGGACAGAAGTCATGCCATTGAGTGAATTACATACAAAATGTGAGTGATATGTTGGGAATCAGAGAAGCAATTTCCACGGACGAGATTTATATACAGGATCGCCCGCGAACTGTTGTCCAGCTTTTAATTGGCGGAGGGTTGGAGGGAGGGGGGGGGGCTGCTTGGTAGACTCTGAACAACGTTTTCCTCTACCAAGAGGTTGGTTGAAACTTTGTTTTCGAATTATTAACGGACACTGGCCAATCAGAGCACGCGTAGACCGCGCGCTCAACCGCGTTGCTCTGATTGACCAGATTTACGAAAATAGTTTACTTATTCTATAGTGCAACCAAGATTGCGAACGTTTGATTACACGTATGTGTTTATTATTACTAATAAATGTATTTGCTTCCCACTATTCGACTAATACCCATACTGTAACACTTGTAATCAAAAATATTCAATTCGATACGATATTCAACCAAAATCAGCCATAAAGAAACGACCCCCCCCCCTACCTCTCCCCGCCAAGTTACCCGCCAATCAGAGCAATCTATTTTGAAAGGCTCTCTCTTTCGCGTAATGGGTCTCGTAGTGATTAGACGTGTGAAGAATGTGCGCGAAATTAAGGTATGTGACATAATCTAATATGTTCTCGAAGGTAAGAAATTATATACGTCGTTTACATTTCCCTGTCTTCCAAGTTTTCTGTAGTTCAATTGTTAATGACTGATGAATATTTTGCAAGAAATTATGCCGTGAAACGGAACCACGCCACGCGGCGTGCATTTTCAAATCGACTCGTGTATGCATATACGTATCATCTTTTACGTATGCACATTACGTATTTCTGCTACGAATTCCATTATCTTGCAATATATTCTGCAGTTTCTAGCAATATTATTATAATATGGATGATTCCTAATCCATTTATGTGTAATTTCAGTTCGATTCTGTTCAATGGCGCCGCATTCGCTTGCTTGGAGAATACATTCAAAAATTGCGCGATCGCGACGTTGACAAAGGGAAATGCGCATGAGCATAATGGCGCCAAGCCATGCCGAATGGTCAAATGATCTGGTTAACAGGTAAACATTTCTCAAATTTCTTCTAGAAATAAGTAGAATTGTACAAATTCCAGTAATATTTTTCGATTAAATTATTATTCGCACCACGTAGAAATATTTTACGATGCACTATTGCTTTGTAAGCGTGCCTATACGTTTACGAATCAAGTACTCGCATTTGCTATAGTATTCGAAATGAATTGCTTTACTATATCACAATTGTCATTACTTTCGTGCATTTCTTTTATTTCATTGTTACTCTTTGTTACAGGGAGAGTATGGTGAGAGTTAATTAGATGGAACAGGGTAAGACAATAGCTACAATGACGCGAAATATTTCGTTGCAAGTGAGGCGTTTGTACGTAAACATTTTAATCATTTTTCCGTATTGCTTTTATATAATCTGAGACTGATACTAAGATGAAACAGCAAGCGTTAAAATATGTACAAAACTAATTGTAAAACCAATTATGAAAATAATGTAATATTTTATAATGCGGTCGATAGAGTCAATGCTTACTTCGTAGTTTTCAAATATTTCCACAGCAAGTGGCTCTGTTTAAATTTTCGTTTACGCTTTAGATCAACGCGATTGTAGAGTAAATGTTTTTCGCGTACTACTTATTAATACTGTTATCAGTCCACCTGTGCTCCCTTTCAATTATACCAATCGCAAAGGTGGAATCTTGCAATCAATGGGGTAGTGAGTCGCATACGTTTTTTTTCCTCTTGCATATTTACATATTTTGAATGCCTATTTACATTTTTTAATATATTTTGAATGCATATTTACATGTTTTTAATGCATAATTACATATTTTGAATGCATATTTACATGTTTCTAATGCACATTTACATATTTTGAATGTCTATTTACATATTTTCATGCATATTTACATATTTTAATGCACATTTACTTATGTGGAATACCTATTTACATATTTTGAATGCATATTTACTTATTTTAATTCATATTTGCTTATTTTGAATGCATATTTACATGTTTTTCATGCATATTTACATCTTTTTCATTGCATATTTACATGTTTTTCATGCATATTTACATATCTTTAATGCATATTTACATGTTTATAATGCACATTTACATATTTTGAATGCCTATTTACATATTTTAATGCATATTTACTTATTTGGTATGCATATTTACTTATATTGAATGCCTATCTATATTTTTCTTGTGCATATTTATTGTCCATAAACATCACTGATAACAATCACTCGATAGAATGAACATGTTTTCTTTCAGAAAATGTTGTGACCGCGCGCAATGCGGTCGGTAGAGTCAGTGTTTACTCCGAAGTTTTCTAGCTTTGTCAAAGCAATTGGCTCTGCTTAAATTTTCGTTTACGCTTTAGCTAAATGCGATTGTGGGGACAGTTTTTTTCACGTACTAGTAATTAATACTATTATCCGAGCACCGGTGCTCCTTTTCGATGATTTCAATCGCGAAAGTAGAGTCTTAATTTGTTCGCCGATACAATTTGCTGTCGCGCACATTATCTTTTATTTTTACTTTTTTCTTATATTCGCTATCGGAAGTAGAATCAGTGCATCATTGAAGGGGATGCTTTTGGCGACACTGCTAAAGTGAGAAATGTAAGTGTCTCAGTTCTCTATGAAGGATTAAATTATGCAGATTTTAATGTTCTTTCCGTTCTTGTTTAGGTACAGTTGGCACACTCCCCGACCGTGGCGTTCAGTTGCGCTGCCTCGGTGTTGTTCCTGATGTCCTTCGCGAGTACTTCCTTTGTCTCTGCAATCAACGAAGTAGTGAGTCGCATTTGTTTTGGTTCCTCCGGTCCCCAATCATGCCGTAGGACGATTGGTCCGAAACGGCACGGGTGACTGGTTGTATTTTTTAGTAGCTTTGCGAGCATAGGAACCGCCATTATTTTCTTGTGTATTATTTCTTAGATTAGACTAGATCTGCCTTTTGTACTGCGCGTATTTTTACTATAAAAAAATTAAGAACATAGAGGTATTTCTTATTAAAATAATAATTTGATCAATACTGTTTGGTAAGTACTGTTCATCAATGTTCTTCTTTTTCGATAAAAGCATACGATGACATTAATAAATACATGAAACAAATGTATTTATATTGAGGCCATTGTATATGGAACTTATAATTGCATTTCAAATCAATTGACATTTGACATTTTTATATTTTATTAATAGGGTTACTGGGGGATCGATATATGTATCGATCGGAACTTTTAATGACAACATAGTTTTCTGTAATCTGTTGGTAAGATTGCGATTGACAGGGAAATGGTATGGAGTTTACTTTATTGACAAATGTAAATTTATCTTCAAATAGCTAGTTTATCTTATGTCGATAATACATATTTCATTTTGTATTATTATTATTATCGTTAGAATAATTTTGAAGCAGATTGAAACTGTTTGAACATTTGTACTTAATAATTGAAACGAGCATATGAAATAAGTTACAGGACTTTAAAAACTGTATTATAATTCTGAATATTTTCACTCTTGTTGAGTGAGAAATATTTACATTCATAAAAATATTGTAGGAGCGAGGGTAGCAGGAAATGATAAAATTGCTATATATTTACACGTTCAGGAAGAATAAAATACCGTACTGATTAAAATCAGTTGTAACACGAGTTCTAGAAAATAATTAGAAAATAATCACACGTGTCTCGGGTAACCAGGTAATAGAACATTACTCGTGAAAGTAAATGAACTCGTTATGAAACTCGTCTTTCAAGAAAGTAATGTAGCCATGGTGTAGGGGTTTCGTAATTCGCTGTTGAATCTCTAATTAGGCCCGCATATGCCAATCGATCGCCCATCAGGCATGGGTTAACCCGTTTTCAATTAGCCAGGGCGAATGAGACACCAGACAGTTGCTAGTTAGTTGACATTTAAATCGAACCAGTACCACTAAATTTCCGACAAAACTGCCGAATTTTTCTTTCCTTTGACTGGAGGCGCCAGCTATGATACACATTCGTGTACACTATCTACAGTTGGTAATAGTACAGAATTCATCAATTTTCTTATTGAAAGGTTCTCCCTTCTATTGAAAATACCTTGAAAACGGAAGCGTATTACAGTGTATTCATAAAAAAACCATCACCACTTCACAATGCATAGCTCTGTTCCGACCCATTCAAACCAAGATCAAAGAAACACCCTCATCTTACAGCTCGGTTGATAACGAAATACCCAAAATTCCCCGGGGTTCCACGCGATCGAAACTTGCCAAAACGCAAGACGTAAGAATTCTCTCCCTTCAAGATCCCATAGTAGCTGCATCGAAAGTCCAATAAAAGAGAGCATGCCCCAGCTGATAACTAGACAAGAAACCGGTTAATTAGCCGCACGGTTAGATAACGTTCTTTATCTAGATCGCACGGGACGATCAGGTTGAGCAGTAGCGCAAACGTGCAACCAGCCAGCAGCCGCCAGTCGGCACTCGATTGGCGGAGCGGATGGCGTGGATAGTGGAGGTAAAAGCGACGAGGGGCTGTTTCAGGCGTGCGGCGGCGGAGAAGCGAGGTGGTGGCGGAGTTCTCGTTCTTTGCAGAGAACTCCACCGGTAGTCGCCTCCTTGACGTTCCTCGGGGGGGTTTCAAGCTCGCGCGTGGGAGTAGAAGCTGATAGTAGCGTGGGGTGCACATCGAAAGGGAAGATGAGAGTGGGTGGAAGGAAGAGGAAGAAGGGTGGGTAGCTGGGTAGGTGGATGGGTGGTTGGTCGGTGGGCTAAGTGGTTTGAGGGAGGTTGAAGGGAGAGAGAGACACGGCGACGTATGTAAGTACGCGAGGAAGGAGCGTGGAAAAGGGCGGCCTGGGGAGGTGAGAGGCCGAAGAAGGAGTGGGGTTGTCGAGGCGTGGGTGAACGAATATACCCGATGGTATGTCGAGGGAGAAAAGGAACGACGAAGAAGGGAAAAAGAGGCGGATGGGTATGAGAGACACGTAGACGGTGGTAGAACGCGGCAGAAAGGGAAGGGTAGGTGAAGCGGAATGGAAAAAGGAAGGAAAGGACGACGCGAGGGGGATAAATGAACGGCACTAGATGGACAGAGAAGTTCGGGTGGGAAGGAGTTGGAAGGAGAGACAAGTGCGTACGAGACCGGCTGGTGGGAGCGAGAAAGGGGAAAGGTTGAGACGAAAGGTGAGAAACATGGGGAAGGATGAACGGAGATGGGGGAGACAACAGGGACAGTGATACGGTGTAAAGACAAATAGAGCGGGAATGCAGTAAGGAGAGACGTAGACCGAATATACATATTTCGAAGAAGGAGAAGGGAGGAAGAGGAAGTGGGAGCGAGAGGGTGGATGATCGAGGAATATAGCTCGAGCAGATAGGTATGTTGGAAGTGACGGAGAGGGAAACGAACGCATCCTGGAGGAAAAGGGCACGAATGAGAGTTTATCGTATAGGAGAGGGATGAAGAGAGACGGGCACGTTAGAGGGAGAAGTGCCGGTAGGGTGAGAGTAACAGTGAGAGATAGATAGATAGATAGAGGGTGAGCGAGAGTGAGGAGACAAGAGATAGAGAGGGTAAAGCAGAGAGTCGACTCGGATATGAGGGTGTCGCGCAAGCCGGTCACGCCGAGGTTTCCATGGCAACGACAGGCGATAAATCAACCCGCAACATCCCCGAGTACCGCCAGATAAAACCGCATACACATATGTGTGTACGTACATACACGCGCTGAGAGGAGATACCGACTGGTAACTCAACGCCCAAAAAGTTTTCCCTCCGACCGATTTATGCCGCCGCTGCCTGCAACACAGAACGCCTTGCCATCGAGGATAGCTCTTTTCTCCCTTTTCTTCTCTCTTCTTAACCCTCGCCAACCTCTCTGTTCCTCTCGCGCCGCTCGTCGTCTCCCTACGGGTACCCTTTTCGTATCTCTCTTCCGCCTCCCTTTGTAAACTCGTCTTTTTTTTTTCTCCCTTTCCACTCTTCATTCCAGTTCCCCTTGTTCCCTTTTCTCTTATTATCATCCATCTCGTCTTCCTTGCTTCTTGCGGTCCCTCCTTATTCCTCTATCCTGCCGCGCATCCTCACGGTTCTCCACCTCTGCACTCTCTTTATCCGTTCACCTCTCGCGATCTCCTTTACCTCGTCGTCCTCTGTCTTCTACCTCTGTCTCTGCGGAAATGTGTTTCCCTCTACTTGTTCACTTGCCTCTCGGTTCTTCGCTATGCAACGCACGAGCTGCGCACACAGGTACATTACACCAGGAGCTTTGCCTCGGTGGTTGCTGGCCTATCGTGTCGCATGCCACGACCTCAGTGCTATCCTATCATCCTTTCGCTGCTACGAGAAGTATGCAGACGTTGTAACTCGCGATTAAACGCAGACGGTGTTGATAATAACTGTTCGTTTCCCTGCCACGCTTGCGAACCCGCGGCCGGCTAGAATGTAACGCCGGAAACGCAACGGTAACGCCGATATTCCGACGACAGTTCACGAGGCAGCTGTTTCCCTCGTGTGGGAATATGCGCTGAGAAAGAATATACGAAACCTTCTTCCTTTCGCGATATGAATGCGGTATAATTGAATAACAAGCCTAGTTGGGAATCTTTATGGGTGGAATTTCTGGCGTTTTCTGCGCAGCGTTTTCTCACGTTTGCGCGAGGATCGACGTTTAGTTATCGATGGATGCATTTGGTTGGTTGAGCACAGGAATTTATAGAAATTAGACGTCGCGGAGGAGGAGGTATTCTGAATTATACAGAAACTTAGGTGTTCATGTTTATTGACCAGCAGAAATAAATTTAGTTTTAGTTTCAGGTGGACGCTACCTGTAGGGTAGATAAAAATCGGTTTCGAATCTTCAGCCGGCTATCTAGAGTCTCGATGTTAACAGAAATTCTCTTTGCAAGATGCCTTCAGGATTTATTGATTTTATTTGTTTAAAAGATAAATATTCATTTAATTTAATATCTACCATATGGTATAAAGTGAGTCGAATCCGATGTAAGATTTAGCTCAAAGGTCAGGAAGTTTCGTTTAGGATACCTTGTTCTATATATGTCATAAGTAGACACGTCTTGAACGTATGATGTGACATTTTCATTCACAGCACGAGGGCTGAAAATGCGTGGGCAGCAAATAAACCCTCGCGAATCTAATCTCATTTAGCACGCCACTGACGTCACCGGAGGCGCCCTCGTGACGTTGCCACGGCCGTCAGTGACGTATCGTGTCCCTCTTTCTGACGGCGAACGTCCTTGCTAAGGATGCTTAAGGTCGACGGAATGTAGAACCTTAGAAAGCCACGTGTACTCATATGTACGTGACTTTCTTGAAAAGGGTCGACTGCTAGATACCACCCTGTACCCTTTCGATTGACCGACGTTATGGACGATTTCACCTTTTTACCTTTTATGAAAATTCAAAGTTCCTTCTTGAACTCTTAAGAGTGCAGATACCCATGAAGTTTGAAAGAGACAAATGTATAATATAATGCACTCTTCATTATTACTATTATTTTTCTATTATTTATATAGAAGGAACGAGTATAGAAAAGTGGCACGAAAATTATGAATGAAAATTGTCACATAGATTAATATAGATTATAATATAAATTAAAGTTATACTTAGAAGTCAGAGTAAAAAACCATAAAGAACAATCGAAATATGCACTTGGTATCAACGAGCAACAGATAGACAAGTAGAACAAATCCCTAAAACATTACTTTTCAACAAAAGCACACGGTTCAATCGATGCTCATCCCCTAGATTAGATCACCCCGTATAATTCTTCCCACAAGTATCTCTTACCTCATAATACTGTATTCATTTCGAAGGGAACGAACGAGTCACGGTGTCTATCATATCACGACGCTACTATTTTAGCGCGGAGTACATCCGATGATCAGCGGGGACACCTGTTGCTCTTTAATTTGACGTAACGCGTATGCGATCATAAGGTCGCTCAGCTTTGAAAAATTGCTGGCTCATTACAAACGAGCAGAGAGCCGAGCTGGATACAAAGAGATGAAAGGAGAAACGGGTGCAATAAATACTCTAAAACTCCAACCCCACGCAATAATTCTCACCCCATCGTCCCCCTCGGTCACCCCCTGGTTTCACCTTTGTCTCACTCGCCTGCACGTTGATTAACTTAAACGACCTCGCTCGTGAAACGTAAAAAAAAAACTGTCTATTCGTTCGAACGATTTACACGCTGAATACGGTTTTATCGAACCTCTTGAATGAAAGCTCGGGAAAGAATCTCGAACACAAAATATCTTTTTCGAAACTGAAATTGAAGATCGCCGTAATCGATGATCTTTTTTAAAGGGGATAGATCGTGAGAGAAATCTTGCTATTTTATTGCTTCACTCGAGACTCGTTACGCCAAATTTATCAATCAACCCTTCGAGACCATTCGACCCCGATATCAAAGCAGCTACATTCACCCTGGAGCACTTGAGTTTACGATGTTCTACTCGAATCTCGACGAAGTTTAGTCAGCCACCCAACGAAGACACTTGAATCAAACTTGAAGTGTGCACGTAACCCCGACTGTAAATCGCAGATTCTGCGATTTAACTTAAAAATCAAATCCCTCGCCTTAATCTTTACTCGTTCAAATCTGGGCCAACGATCGGAAAATTAAGCAGAAAGATTCGCAAACCAAAAATTAAACGTACCATATAGCTTTGCTCCCTCGAAAAGGAGAACACTTTTTCCAATTGAAAAAAAAAACTGTAGATCGGTCGATATTTATGCTACAATGGTCAAAATTTCTATAATGACAAAAGCATTGCTAATTCCACTCCCTTCCACTTGGGAGTTCAAACACCCAAAACTGTTTCCGCTTTCAAAAACATCAAAAACGAAGTCAACATACTTACTTCAGTAACCCTTTTCTTTTAAACAACATCGCCCTAAATTTTCCTGCCTCGCCAATTTTTCATACCCGTATAAATCCGTCGAATCTCCAGTACCTCCGACAAATTTGCAACTTTTCGAATCAAACTTTACACATATACGTATTCCACGCGGACCATAGTTCGGAGGAAAAAAATGTAAAGAACACGACGGATCTTTCGGTGTGGTCAAGGCATAGACTGTTATACGTACCTATGCCACCCTCATGGCGGTTACCACTTTTAGTAATATTTCCCTTGTATACGCGGAAGAAGGTCGAAGGAGAGCGTGACCACATGGCCAGTGTGCCCACTCGATTTTCGGGGTAGTTCAAAGTGGACGGATAGAATGATAATCTGGGAGCAGCTTGGTAGTTGGTTGGTATTGATCTGTCGGTCGGGGTGTTACTGTGTGGTATGGTTGGTCGGTGGGCTGGATAGGTGGGTGGTTGTGCCATGGTGGGCCAGGGTGGTAGCGGCACCAGGGGTTGAGGGGAGAGGGTGGCGAGGGAACGCTGCTCGAGATGAGGTGGTGCGGGAAGGGATTGCTTTAGGGAGGTGGAGACAGGAATGGGGCAACGGGGGATGAGAGGTCGGGTCGGGACGCCAGTAGCTATAGTCTTGCTCTTGCTCGACTCTCTGCTCCTACCTGTCTCTGTCTTTCTTCTATCCACTCCATTTTCCTCTCTGTGTCTCACTCCAACTATGCCCCGTTCTATCTCGAACTCTGTCCTTCCCGGTTTAACTATTTCATCCTTTCTCTATCTGTGCTAATTTCACCCTGCTCTCTCTGTACCACGTTCTCGTCCCTATTTCATCTCTCTCTCTCTCTCTTTCCCGTTGGGCTTCTCCCTTCCTCCCTGTAGATTACTCGTCTCTACCAGTTTCACGTTGCTCCGCCGGCATTCTATTTTTCTTCTATTCACGTCTCGCCCGCGAACGGCTTTTTTTCTTTCTGTCTGTGCCGTTAGTTTCTGCCACTTTGTCTCTTCTCTCTACCCTTCACCGACTACGCTCGTGTTCGTCGCCTTTCTCCCAGTGTTCCGTCACCGTCCCCCCACCTGGGACACCCTATTCCCCGTCTCTCTTCTATTTTCATTTCCCGCGACTACACCCCCCGGTTTGCTTCTTCTTTTTTTTCGCCCCCGTAGAGCAAGTCGTATATAGTACGTGCCTTCCTCCTTTTTCCGCTTTCCCTTCGCTCGACCCCTCCCCCTCCCCCCTCCCCCCTTCAACTCGTATTTTCATTTTCATCTTTCCTTTTTCGCGCTGCTATCATCGTCTCCTTTGCCCCTGTGCGCTTTCTCCGTTGCTCTCCCGTTCTCTGTCGAGAGTGTGCGGAACGAGAGAAACGATTATGGGACGAACGGGGTGGCTATGTCCCCCACAGGATATAGGGTGTCGGAGAGAGATTGGCAACAGAGTATTCGCGCTCTCAGTTTTACCCTTCCCTACTGTCTGTCCTGCTTTACCCTTCCCTCTTTCAGCCCTTTTCAGTTCTCTCCCTCTCTCTCCCTCCTCTCTCTCTTCTCTCTCTCTCTCTCTCTCTCTCTCTCTCTCTCTCTCTCTCTCTCTCTCTCTCTCTCTGTCTGTCTGTCTGTCTGTCTGTCTGTCTCTCCATCGTTCTCTGTTTTTGTTTCTCCAGTGTATTAACCTACCTCTCCTTCCCTCCAACCCTGCCCGCTTTGCATCCTGCACAACCCCGCGGGCCTTGGATTCGGCGTGGTCGTGTGCTTGCGCGCCACCGGATTGGCGGGCTGCGACCCCGCATGAATTATTCGGTAACCTAATAGTTTCTTGAGCAAAGAGCACCAGATCGCCGGAGCTATCTTGTTTTGCATAGTGAACGGTTTCGACGATCTTCGGTCACTCTGCTTCGGAGAATTGGGCTTAAGGGGTGGTTGGTAAAGGGTAGTATTGGAATGGGGATGGTGATTCGAAATCGTTACCGACAGGTTGATCGATCGTGAAGTATTATGAGAAGGTGGTGAGAATGTCTTCTGGAGATCTCGAAGGTCGTTTGACAGAATTTTTTTCACGGATTGTAGATTATTAGTTAAACTCCCTCATTTTGTTTCTGTTTCACTGCGACAAATAGGGGTGAATTCTTGATCGCGTTGTTAATTAGGTAATAATCGGATCAACTGGGCTTTGTTGGATAGAGTTGGAACTTTATTTGCTGTACGTGCATAAACACATTACACGCAACTTTGTGATATTGAAATTCAATTCGAGGAACGTCACGCTGGAATTATTGAGTCATTTATGCAATTGAATGCATTCGAAGCATTCTGTTTTGAAAAATACCAAGGCGACTTCACGACTCCCTCCTATTCTTAACATTTTCCATTTTGCAAGGACACCTCACGAGGACGTTCGTAAAATCGAAAATATATATGCACTTCGTGCGAAAAAACGCGCACGACATCCATTCTTTTCTTTTGTGTCTAAATTGAGCCTAATAGTCGAGACTATTATTGAAACTGTCTGAAAGATTTCCCCGGCCGATAAGCCGGACAGAATTAATCGTTTAGCGTTGGAAGTATATAGATCGGGATCTATTTACGAATCATGAATCTGTTGGTTCGATGGCGCAGAAATTGCTGCGAGACTGGACCGATGAAAGATTTGCCTCGACGCAGATGCTGCCTAAGAAT
The DNA here is from genome assembly GCA_948146005.1 of Nomada fucata. Classification (NCBI taxonomy): domain Eukaryota; kingdom Metazoa; phylum Arthropoda; class Insecta; order Hymenoptera; family Apidae; genus Nomada; species Nomada fucata. The sequence continues at coordinate 5,751,240 of OX411282.1, forward strand.
TTCTTGGGCAAACAGAACGACGAAATAGGCGCGACGAAGTGTGTTCGATACGAGGATATTTTCTTTCCGGACTACGCCGTCCCTCTGTGATGTCTATTTTCTGGGGTAGTTTGCACGCGCGCGCGCGCGCGCGCACGTTCGTTCGCGTGCTCGCGAATTACTCGATGAACTAAATTCCGGGCCACATCAAAGCAATTTCCGTCATCGACTGTGTCATCGAGTCAAGCTGCCTTTGAAGATCAGTGTCGACGCTGTCAATGGCAAACTTTACTTTGGTGAAGCGTATCGTCTAATGATAGCTCACCGTGTCCCTAATAATAGTTCCAAAGTTGCCTAATAAATGTCTGAAATTCGCCCACACAGGTGAACGGGGTGCTGTTTTGTTCATCCCTTAAAATATTGCCGCGTGTTTCTATTCGAATAGAATGTTGCAGAATTGTGTAGGTATATTGCCCAACTTTTCGAAGTTTATTTTGCGTAATAGGCGGATTACAAAACCGAAATGTTTCTTCGTGATGGAGTCTTGAAATAGTTTATGTAAGATTGAAGCATTGCATTGTTATGATTATTCGTATACAGAAATTTATAATTAAAGCTTGTTACGTTGTCTTTAGTATTACATAAATTTTGCATTTTTCATTTGCGCGTTACAGAACGCCTCGGAACGCCCCTTCAACTTGATAACTTGTTGCCTAAACTTGAACTATATTTGCTACCAAAACTCGTTGGCAAATTTCTGCAAACAGAGGCAAAATTTCATTTTCACTTGCAACTTAACTCTTCTTCAAAGTGTTCGCTGAACAAGAGGACACAACCTTCTTTTGTACCTATGTTACTTAACCCGTTGAATACTGGCAAACCTTTGAAATGAATCAACGAATTCGGTACACGTTAGCCACATTTATTAACCAAATGAGCGTTTAATAAAATATTCATCCCCAAAATATATTCTCGATCGTTATCGTCGGTAATAATACGTTCGATTTAAATATCCTGCGTGTAAACTGATGCATAAAATTCAGGCGAAACACGATTCAAAGGATGTTCGATAACACAGGGGTCCTTTATATTAGAATTTGCCACTTGCGGGGGAATATGCTTCTCGCGTTGGCTGTACAGATTATGAATTTTGGTGACGGGGTTGCGCATCAAGTTAATCCACCCCTGGTTGGGTGCGAGAATGATGCATCCCCCTCGGATGATGTAATCATTCGTTCGAGGGGCGATAGAATAGCCGAAACGAAAATTACTTTCGCGAATGTGAGAGCAGCGGCGAGCAATTTAAGGGTGGCAACCGTCAGAGCGAGGGAGAGAGAAAGAGAGAGGTCGATTTCGTCGTGGCGGATATACAAGACAAACATTGTGATTTGAGTGGCGATTGGAGGTTGAAATTACGCCCGCCTCGAGGGTTGCTGCAATTAAAGACAATTAATCGGGAAAATTAAACAATTCGAAACGGCTCGCATTCAATCGTTCATCATAATCAATTATTTTTCTCGCCTCGGGTATCAGCCAATTTCGAGAACTTTTGTTAGACAGAGTGAAAGAAATTGTGGTATTAAATGAATTCATTTTCTCCGCTTTTATTTCTGTGAGAACGAGATTTTTAAAGATTACAGCGAGCAAAAGATCTAACATTTCTAATCCAAAAATTAATACAAAAAATCAACTTTCGACCCACCAATATATTTCTGAGTTCTCGAGAACAATTATTCAACAATCATTCAAACATCGAAATACTATCTCCAATGCTATCCCATGAAGCAAGCAGTCGAAAGAAATCTTCGTTAGGATCCCCGCCAAACGTGCTCTACAATCTTCAGACACGAAACGATATCTTTAGAAGTAAGTAAGAGAAAAACGGCCATCGTGGTGGCGCCCGTTGAAGCATTATCTCTCTGATTCGCGGCAACAAGCACGGTCCCGGGTGTCGGTTAATCGAGCCGCATGTGCAAATATATCCGCGATTCGCGCAACGATCGAACTGCAACTGAAATAGCACCGTCCCGCAAATACACCGCTGTTTGGAATATATATTATGTATTGGTGGCGCGGTGCGACGGTGCGTTTTCGTGAATCAAAATAGCGTTCGGTTTTACGCGAGCCTGACACCACTTCGTCACGTGCTTCGTTTAATGGAACGCTCTACGAGTTATTTCAAACTTATGTGTCATGCATTCTAGTTGCGAGCAAATATAACCAGCGGCGTGTAAGTGAGCGCTGTACGTACGTGTAATACGGGCGTGCAATGCGCGTGCAATCGCGTGCATGAACGTGCTCGCGGCGGCGACGATTTCCCGCGCGTGCATACTCGCCCTCTTCTGCATACTCGCGCGAGGAAATAAAGGGAGAGGTATGACATTAACTGGCTGGATAATTTAGGTGAATCGCATTGGAGGAAGTTCGGTACGGTTGGGATTTAATGTTGGCCCTGTTTTGGATTGTTTTCATCTTTGTCGGTTTCAATGTTCATCTTTACTGTTCGTCGAAGTTCTGCTTTTAGCGGAGCGACGAAAATGAATGGATTTAGAATCTGGAACAGAGACGACGCTGATCAACATTCTTGCGAATAATGTACGATGGTTATTTGTTTGAGGTATGGATCAGAACGATCGACGTGGGCATTGCAGAGAGATCGAATGGATAATTGAATTGCAATGACGATGATGTTTATTTAATTGGAGATAATTGTTAGCGCTGGAAAATTATTATTGAAACATTGTGCACACCGTTTTTGGGACGATTCGCGTATTTCTAAAATATTTCCCTGCGTTCTATATTTAAGTTAAACAATTCGTCTCTAACATCCAGCTAGACTCCCGGGTTGAGCAGCTGAATTATTCTTATTGTATTAAATTGTTTAGAAAAGTGAACTCGGGAAATTGCATTCTGGCCGCGGAAAAATTTACATCGTGCATACATTTCTTAAGCAGATCGATCCGTCTCGTCAGACAGAAGCGTGTTACAAAAATCATTACGTCCGGAATATACTTGGCGTTTTCCTTCGTCTGACGTTGTTTTTATATAGTGGACAAATTGGTAGGGTGCCGGAAAAGAATTCTGGATTTCGAAGAAAAGAAGAACGATTTCATCAAACACGAGAAAATATGTTCAATTGACGTACTATTCGCCCGAACGTAAAAAAATTCCACCATTGCAAACAAAATAGCGCCCCTAACTGGATGAAGCAAAAATTCACGAAAACACCTGATTAATTATCGAAACTCGTCGACCAACCATCGATCGGTACCGTGATCTCGTTCAGCCAGGCTATCGGGAACAATTCGTTTATATCCGCGTCAATTTTTGTCGGCGCAATCGTTGCCGTGGACATAAAACTTTCTCAATATTGCCGCGTCGGCATTACCCTCGTTTCACGATAATTTTTTAACGCGTCGCTTTGTATCTCGCGACCATTAAATCGTTACTTTTGTTGCTCGCCAGTTATAATCCCAACGGGAGTTTCGTCGCAGTTTATTCAGAACGCGAACGTCCCCTCTGCCGCCTCGACATCTCGCCCTCGCCCCGTTGGCAAATTTATCCATCGAATTAATTCCACATAATGAGCACTATAAATTACTTTCGTCGACTTGACACCTACGAAAACTTCGAGAGCGAATCACACCGCAACGGGGTTAATAACGAAGGTTTCGTCGAAAATGCTAGGCACCGGGCGGCGAAGTTATACTCTGAAAGGCGAGATAAATTGGAATCGACCAAGATATTCCGCGCGTGCCGCGTCAAATCAGCGAATCGCCGATTAATAGTGTCGTTGGATCGCGTCGTTTCAGGAAATCCGCGATCATTTTTCGTTAGCGGACAAGAACAGGTGCGACCTGCTGCTCGTTCCTCAAGTTCGACCTTCTATGATGGTCCAAGTTGCTTCGACGTTAGTCGTTTGTCTGTCATATTGGCTTTATTTAAAAGATAATTAGCATTGGGTCGAGTATTGCTACATATGTTAATAATTTTAGGCCCACGTAATACTTACTTCTTACCCCCAAGAAACTTCCCCAAAGATTTCTCAGGATTCTAAAGGAACAGGACAGCGTTCGCAATAGCACCAACGTTGTCCAGCTTCATAATTCGGATCGGTTCCCGACTGCACGGTGTTCACCTGGAAGCTCGTTTTCAACTAACTCGTCGGGTGCAGAATGTCACGTTAGGATACCGCGAGGAATACAAAGCAGCCGCGGATTTTTTTCCTCCTGGCGGTGCACGATGGACGGAATTCTTGTCGAAACTCGCCACCCTCCGAGGACGCGTCAACCTTGCTCCCAGACCAGACGTTGAAAAACGAAAAATATATACAACTACCGGGGAATCTGGTTATTTTTAGACGGCAAGCTCTGCCATCGAGTTATAAGGCTATTTCCAGAGAGCAAGAGAGAGAAACGTTTCGAACCCTACGCCGAATCTTGCCGGTCTACACAATCAGTCATCCTCCCTCGCGTATCTTCAAAGTTAGCCTGCCGAGTCGCGGCAGGAACTCGCGTGTCGCGTGAGTCTGCATAGTTGCAGAAGCCGGGTGTAATCCTGTTTCACGCGGTTCCTTCGCCAATTTGTTTCCTTCCTATCTGTCCTCGCGTTTTCCAATTTGGCTTACTTGGACCGTTCCGTCTTCTTCGTTCTCGCTCTTACTCTTTCAGCCGTTTATTAATATATATCAACAGTAACGAAATGGGATCCGACGAATGTATTATTTTTATTTCGAATTTCTCGGCTTGGCCTTTAACCCTTTGCGCTCCGAATTATTTTTCCAATGATTCCCCAGTATTTTAAGGTTTTATCTGAAATCGGGCGCGACTCGACATAGGGGTGCTGTGGTGAAAGCTGATGTCGAGTCACACTCGTGAAAGGAGTGCAAAGGGTTAAAATCGTGTAGCTGTTGCGAGAAAATGATAATTGAAGATTTAACTGATCTCTCGTACTTAAATGGCCTCACGGTCGCTCCTCTATATTTATCTAAATCAATTACCGCCTTGTGAAGGCGATCAATAGTCTCAAACTCACAGAAGTCTAAATAAAATGCTTGTCCATCTCTCATCTTATAATAAAAGCGTATATAACAAAATGTATATACACAGAACGAATTGCAAGCAGATAAACATTAATCCGTAAATCACTGTATCAAGTCTTCGACCTGGGTACTTGAACTAATGGAACCACGTTGTTCATTAAAAATGTGCCAAAAGAGACATTGTTTCTTATACAAATAGTGATTTCATTGACACGACAAGGCCAAGCAAGGGATAAAAAGCCAAGGAGTGGAATAAAATAGAAACGAAATAATGTTAACGAACAACAAATCGTCCACGGCAAAAGTTCGCAAAGGACGGGTTCGAACGGCGCGCTGATACGATTCCGTCCGGTGGCGTACTTCCGGTAAAGTGATGTTCGCCGCGGCGCTGGTCTATCGGCCCGCGAAATATGTTCCACCGTGTAAAAACCATATGAATAATGGGATGGCATATCGTGCATCAGTATGCCGGTGACTGTTGGCCCAGGTCAAATTGACTTGAGCGTCTCCATGGCAACAACTACTCAGACTTCCGGCTGGTCGATATCCTACCAACTTGTATTTTGCGGCGGACCTCGCTTCTCTCTCTCTCTCTCTCTCTCTCTCTCTCTCTCTCTATCTCTGTGTCTCTCGTACGGCCTGTCTAGTATTCTCTCTCTCTCCCTGCTTCTCTGCTATCTGTCGACGTGCCCGTCTCTCTCTCCCAGTCACTCACTCGGTACACGAAGTGTTTCTCTCGCTCGTACGCTCACTTGCTCTCTAGAGTCTCTGCCTCCCTCTCTACGATCCTCTCTCGGTTCACTCTCCCATCGGTGGTCCGCGATTCTCCTCGTTCTCCGACAGCTTTTCCGAAGGAAAAGACGTGGTCTGACCCGGCTGATAACAGGCGTGGCGAGGAGAGCTTTTTTTTTACGACGAGGATGGTAAAATTCCTGGTTGGCCGAGTTTCAGTGGAATCGATGACAGACGCACAGTTTGGTTTTTTTCGGTCGTAGGACTGGCTGGGCTTTCTTGTTTAGTCGATAAAGTACGAGAAGAGTACATACTGTCATGACGTTAATATGCTACGGCAATTAATATATCAGAAGAACTAATGCCCATTAATCCTGTACTGTTGACTTCAAAAAACATCTGCAACAATTGTTAACAATTGGCCAAAATTAATGCAAAAGATTGTACATGAATCCACCTTGCTTGCTTCTTCATTACTTGCACAACGTTCCCAGAAATCATTAACGAACGATCGGCCATTCGCGGCGAAAGAAACGCGTTCGATCGCGATACTCTATGGGACACACGATTACACTCTCTTCGGGACATCCTGCTCGGGTACAGGTGCTTGCAACAGGCGGCCCGACAATTCGAAAGAAGGTACGTTCTCGAATCGTGGCGTGGCGGGCACACCTTCGACACCCAGAGAGGAGAGGACTAGCAAACATGTGGACACGGTGAACGAAATATCCTTATGCCGTGGTATAGGCGCGAGGTCACGCGTGTAAAACGTGCCGGAACGGCAGGTGAGAATGCAGCGTGAAACCTGTCAATTTCGGCCGTTTTATCATCGTATGCCTTTAAGGGGGTAAAATAACAAAAATGGAACAACAAAGACTAAAGGGGAAGCGTGGAGTAGATTATCCGCTTCCGCGTGATACATACTCAAAACCGAACGAGGGATATCCGGATATCCAATTACCGAATTCGCTTCACAGATGCACATACATAGGGGTGTGTAAAGATAAAGAGGTTTTTCCGCCACGTTCGCCGGCCGTTTCAGGTGTCTAGCGTAAGCTTGGTCTTAAACTATTTGTAGAAGGGAACGTGCAACGTAAGGATTGTCGAAGAAATTTCTAATTGCAGTACAAAGAAATGAACCGTTCAATGTTACATAATTGTATAATAGTAATAACAAAAGGATACAAAATAATTTGATAACGTCTGCAGCATAAATGGAGCGGCATTTGATACAACTGTTTATCTAAATCAGTAGAAACCTGGCTGAGACCACTCTGGAGTCGTGGAACCTCAAGAATCCCGACAATGGAACCGTGTCGCTCGAGGATCCACGACCACGAGGACGTGCCGTTCGTGGTTCCACGGCCCCAGAGTCTTCCATGCGACGCATAGTGACAAGAATCATCGCGCAGCAGCCCATCCCCGTGCAATGTTAGCAAGCATTTCGGAACGAAGGTAAAAGCGCAGCGGTGGCGATGGGAGCGACAATGTGGTGTAGCGGGTTTGAATTTTCCTAGTGAATGGTAGACGGGGAACGTTGGGGTAAGAGAGGTGGATTCGAGTTTGGGGTTGTCGAGGGGGAAGAACAGCGAGAGAGGGAGAAATCGAAGCGCGTGGGCGGCAGAAGCATAGGGTTAGTTAGAGAGGGTGGATATATATCGCAATCGGGGGCACTATGTCGCGCCAGTGGCGTCGACATGAGCTCTTCGCTTTTATCTCTGTTCATTTTCTTCTGTTCCTCTTCAGCTCTCTCTCTCCCTCTCTCTCGCTCTTTCTCCCTTATTCCCACTTCCACTCCCCGTTCAACTGTATATACTTCACCCCCTCCATTAACCACCTATATTCATCTCCATCTTTCTCTTCTCTATTTTACCTCCATCCTGCTGGCCTTTAATACGAACATAGAAGGTGCCGCCTGTACCTTGAACAGCATTGGCCGTCGGCGATGCTGTTGGTAGTGGTATCAAATATAGTTGATTTCTGGAAAGGGTCAAGCGTCTTGGTAGCGTAATCATGACAGGACCTATCTCTGTTGCTCTGCATCGTCTGTAGAGCTCTACCATTACCCAAGGGTATTCCGTACACCCTTTCCTCGTCTCCACTTCCTGGAGCCCAGCGCTTGGACTGGACGCATAACAGGCGATGACGACAACGCTGTATACATATGTTAATAGCTGGACATACGAAGGTATGTAGATCTTTTTCCTTCAATCCTTCATTGTCTGTAAATCTTTCGTTCGTCCAGTTCGATCCCTTTTGTTGCGAGGTAGTTGTACGGTGGTGATGATTCTGAATCTACTATGATTAGGTGACAATAATATATACGCGCACTGCGTCGGTGTTGTTGAGTTTGTGGCGCTGGTGCATATATAGTGACAACCCAAGCAGACAGTTCGTGGTAGTCGGCTGGAATCTTGAAATTCTTCTACCTCGCTCTTTCCCTTATCTCCCCTTAACTTATTCCCTCCTCGCCAGCAGTCCTTCCCTTGAACTCCCCCCCGTGTCGCTCTTTCTCGCTTAGATTCCCTAACCCTTGCAGAAGCCGCGACGGAAAGACGCGTTTCTGTAGGTGGTCTCTCGTGGACAGAGCAGTGGTAGTTTATGTCGACCGGTCCCGGTGGCGGCTATATGATGTCAAACTGTAGTAGTGTACACTCGATCTCGGCCGACGGTGGCGTTTACGTGGAACGTGGAGCATTCTTGTGTCCGTGTGCACCTATGTACCGCAGCAGCGTCCCTGTGCAGAAGCGTCTTGTCGGCCGCTTGGCTAGCAGTAGGATCGTGAAAATCTTCCCTTTCCCTCTTTCGCAACCATCCCTTCAACCTTATCACGCTCTCGTTCGTCCGTCTCTGCTCCTCCGCTTCTTTCTTTCCACCTCCCCCGAAACTTCACGTGCCAGCGAGGGGAAGCTGGTGTGGGTGATGTCACGGTTGGTGGGGCTAGGTTTACGTTGCTTGCTCGATTCGTGTAGGTGGAACGTTCGATGGTGCTAGTTTCTCGTACGTGACGCGGAATTCTGTCTATGTGTAGGGGCTACGGTGGCCCGATGGTAGTGGAGGTATAGTAGGTATCCTGCAAAGGCGTCTTGTTGGCCGCCTGGCTGATCAATACCCATCCAACCAGCGACCCTCTGCCCGCACCCTATGCCCACGGGGCCGTGGACCGTGCCTACACCTCTAACCACCCCTGAACTCGCCACTACCACTACCACCATCATCAACTAGGTACCACTACCACTCAGTATCGTCACGACTACCATCCCCAGTGGCGGCGGATAGGTAGGGGTAGTGGCGGCAGTGGAAGAAGCACCCTTGCTCTCCTACTCTGCAACCCCTACCGACACGCGTTGACCCCTACGCAATTTACATCGCGGCCTCCATAAAGTTAATTGAAATTTCCGACCGCCACAGCCAGAGCAGTCGCCACCGCTGCTGGAAAGAGATCTTCCGTCAGGTCGTTGCGTGTCTTATGGGGTCGTGTTGTTTCACTGGATTTTTCGTGGAGAGGGGAAAGGGCAGAGGTGTGTTACGGGGACGATGACGATTCCTCTGATATGATGGAAAATTCGTGGGTGTTTGTAAATTGAAAACGAAGGGAGAATCGCAAAAAGAGGGAAGCGCGGTGGAACAGGCTGTTGCGGGTTTGGAAATTAAATGCTTTGGGGTTTAGAATGTTGCATTAATCTGTAGGGTGTCTTTAGGTTAGGGCAAGTTATGAAATAGAAAATCGTCCGCTGACCCGATGAAATTTGCATTCTGCTTTTGGTCTTGAGTTAATGGTATCGTATGATATATTGCACTTTTTATTCACGATTTGTAATATTTCGATCACGAGAATTTATTATTTCTAAAATGCATATTCACCCAATTGTTTAAAAAATGCATCACACTACCAACTGCACAGAAATCGAACCTTCTACCAGCACGGAATACTCCTAGCAAGTATATCCTATCATTCGAAAGTGAATTAAAAACCAAGTTTAACCCCATGAATCCTACAGCATACAATTCTCTCGTTCTCCCCCTCCGCTCGTACCAAACCGCTCATCACTCTGATCAAGAAACCTTCCGTAGGCTGCAGCTTGACGAGTATCAGTAGGTTTCCTCGAAACCGCGGAACTTAATCCCCGCTCTCGGCTCGTCTCGCAATAAGACGTTTCAAACATCATTGACCGCGCTACCAAACGGAGGGTTACGATATCCATAACGACGTCTGTAGTAGTCCGTGCTCGCGGCAACAAATGGGAACAGGGAGGGGAGAGACGAGAACGGTTTGGAAGGTGCGGTGGGTGCATGTGCGCCAAAAAGTAGAGCCAAGTTTTGTGGCAGGTGTCGGTGTAACAGTGGCACGCGCACGCTCCTTCACACCGGCGCTCTTTCTTCTCGCCAATCCTCTTTTTCCACCTCCCTTTCCTCTTCCTCTCTGCGCGTACGCTCTCTCTATGACTTTCTTCTCGCCGTTCGTCCCGTCCTTTTTTCTTCATTCTCATTTTATCTTCCTACCCTGCCAGTACTGGTTCTTCGCTGCACGGACCCTCCCCATTCGTTCTTTTTTTTCTTCCCCTCTCCTCCACTCTTTCTCACCGCTGTTTTACCACCGTTGTCTCCTCTCTTGTTCTCCTTTTCACTTTCTCATCTTTTTTACTTTTTACTCCTCCGTCTCGGGCCGCGCACCCCCACCCCGCCACCCTGTGCACCATCTTCTTCAGCTCGACCAGCTCACCTAGTTGCGCTCGTCCCTTCGTCTATCTCCCTCCTTCTCTCATTTTTCTGTTCCTTTCTTTCTCCCTTTCCCTCTTTCTCTCTCTCCGCTCACAAGTTCAGTCGCCTCCCTCGTCGTTTCTACCTTCCCGACCGCTCCGCTTTTTCTTTTCCTCTTCTCTCAGTCCACCTTCTTACTTTTCCTACTGCCCTCCTCCACCACCACTGGCTAGTCCATCGACTTCTTCGGCGGCTGCATCAGTCCCGATCTCAGATGGCCGGCCGCGACGAGACAGGTGCCGGCGGGCTATTATGACCAGCTTATAGCCAGCGAGTCACCACCGCCACCGCCGCCGACACCGTGCCCACCACCTATATTCGCCGGCGATCTCGCACATGCCACATTGTCGCTCTTCTTTCGCTTTATTTGCCGGCCCGACATCTGAACACGGGAACAGGTGGCCAGGGACGAATCCACCGGTCACGGATGTTTCACGGCGACTTTGGGTCGCGTGCTCGACGCGTTGCCGGACGAGACGAGGTTCGTTCTCGTTTTCACCGGAACGGATCGCACCTGAGATCTTGGTAGCCTGCGCGGAGGAACGCGGATGGTAACAGCGACGAAATGGCTAGGGGTACATAGTTGGACGAAGCTGGATGATTCTCGACGGCAACGTGGCGAGGGAGCAACATCTTTGGGGACATTTGGCCGGTGGATTTTGGTCTGGTTATGTAGAACGATTTACATCGGGGATAATGTTTGAAATTTGGCAAGGAAGCTCTGCTGGATCTTGTGCGCAAATTAGCAGGAATCTCGTATATTTGTGTGTAAACCAGAACCTCGTTCGCTTTGAATAGAGTAATCGTGCTAAGGCAAAGAGGAACGAGCGAATGATTGTGTTAATTTTGATGCTCCGTGGCTTCGAGGGTTGGTAGTAATTGAAATGCTGCTTACAGGGTTTTACAGGAAAAATTTTCGGGGGAAATTCTGAAACTGGGAAGACATCTGTATTGATATAAGATGTCTATAATATTATAATCCATCTGCTATTGTAATATTATTTATGATCACTAATGCGTCGCATTTTGCGTTGCCTTTGATTTTATAAATTAAATACGAGCGTGAAATATAATTGTTTTCGATTTGGTAACAGCTGGAACTGTCGAAACCTGCCGCCCTATCTTTGTATGTTTTTTCGCGCAAAGAGCGCATGGCCTGCGGTTCTGTTTTTGGTTTATCTATCGAATGCAACGGCTGACATAGTTTATTTACGAATTTCCTGACAAATTTTTTCAGCGCATTGCCTGTCCGGACTATCCATAGTCCCCGCGTTATGTAACTCACCATATTTAATATTGAAAAGCTGCAAAAACCCATATCGCTTATCATTTACACCACACGCGAGTTCAATAAAATTTCCTACATTAACCTTCGAACCGCAATCTTCGAAACAGAATCGAAATCCTCCACAACGTTCCAACCCCTTCATCGTCATAATCCTCGTGGAACCGCTTGAAATCTCAAATTCTCCATTAACAATCCACGCTACGGACAACTTTCCATTGTTACGATTCCATTCGTTTCCTCGTTCCAGCGGCGTTTCGCCTAACGACGAGTTTTCTCCTGGAAGGAAAACGCCGTTGTCAGGTGTCTTCTATTCTTCTTTTTATTTTCCCCTCCCCTCTCTACAAAACTCGATTCTGTTGCAGAGAAGCGCGTGCAGACTTTCACCGTCCCGACCATCGGCACCCCGAGAAATTCTCTCATTTTCGGCATAATCGATACCTTTGTGTCGTTAAGCTACCGATACAATGTAGCTACGGGCACGAACACGCGTTCACCGCGTACACCATGGTCGTGTGCCACGGTAGCGGGAAACGGTGAAATTTTGTGAGAGCGTGTAACGCGTGGCTGTTAAAACCGCCAAACCCACGTGTACACACGTGCCTGGCTGCTGCACCGGGAGAAGAAAGTGCACTCGCGGTTGCACCGGTTGTTGCACAGACTGCTCCACAAAACCACGGGGCCACCGTGGCCACGCGAACGAATCGAAAGTCGTATCGTTGACCGACACGACCGACAGGCGAAATTAATTAAGGGGATTAATCGATGCTGAATCGAAACACACGGAAACGTGGGGATAAATTGGTTCGGTCATTTCCTAGTTTTGTGGATGCCTCGAGATGGAGATCGAGGCTGATATCTTGCGATAATCGTTGATCACGATGCGAGAAGAACTGTGGGAGTTGTTTGATTATGGCGAAATTCTTTTACAGCTTGTTGGAGTTCGGTTTGTATTCAATCTAAGGGCTGTTCGGTTTTAATGTAAGATCGTTGTCAAGATTCGAGTTTGAGTAATTTTTTTAAACGAATTGGGCTGGGTCGAGACGTATATTTATTGATAAATTGAAATGCAATGTAATGTATTAGAAGGGATCTTTAAAGTTGGGTTTCATTTTAGTCCTGTAAATAGCACCTACCGTGCTATAGCGGTAGAAAGGTAACAAGATAAGTGCATACTTGGGAATATTTCAATAATTTGTTATATTTCAGTTCGAGCAAGGCTAAGAAACAGTTATGATTTTAGAATTATGTATACGGTCGTGGTTTGTATGGCCGCTAATGAAGCAGCTATCGATGGGAAGTTAATGATTTCGCGTTTAAGGAATTTTACGTTACAGTATTAGAATCTAGATAAGTACGATATTTAGAAAGTCGGTGATCTCTGTTTTCTCCTCTGTTTGATGTCTCCGGAAGTGAACATTGTTACGGCGTTATAGTCAATCGAGGTCGGACTCGAACAGTCGCCAGGGAACTTATTAGTCATGCGGCTGGAATTACAAGCTGCATAATTCCTGCCAGTTGAAAAGTTTTAGCTAATTCGGCTCAATCGATAGCCTTATCAAAACATTTACGTTTCTGCATCGATTTAAGTAGAATACCTTGAGTTCGAATCTCGGTCCGTGAGTGTAATGCAGAGACGTAGCCACGTGGTGTCTTCGTAACAAAAACGAGAAATATTAAAAATAAATATAAAAATTCTGCATATTATCTCAACTATTACAGCCCCCCAAAAATTCTTTAGAAAAAAAAATTCAACACAATCGAAGCTCCCAACTTCTTTGATTGCAGTGCATCAGAATTTCCAAAATTTACGAATTCCAAATTTTCGTCTCATCTGTCACTGGTCGCTGACACAGAAAATATACGCGCATATCTACCAATATAACAACGAATTAATCAGGCACCTGTGAACCTGAAAGAGACCAAAAAATCATCCCATACTAATAGAAATCATTCACATGAATTTCGAGCGGACTTAAAATTTTCATTTAAAGACAGTCCTGGCCCAACTGAATCGTATTCTAATTAAAAACTTAACCAACAGAACCAACAAATCAGTAATAATCCAACGTACCCGAATCTCCCTGAGCACCGTCCCATTCAACCCACCCTTATCCTACGCCCACACTGTCAGCCACTTCCACGTCTCTTTTTTTCCGCCAGCGTGAAATTCGCAACGGCGCGTAGAGGCGCGCACAGAGTCACGTGCGTGAAGAGGAAGCGCTGGAACATCAGAGCCGGAGAGTACCTTTGTCCTCCTCCAGCATGTCGCCGGAGGAACGGGGTGTAGGATCCCTATTGATCTCCTCACAGAGAGAGGGAGAGAGAGAGAGACGGGGGGTTTCACACAGAGGGGTTGAGATAGACGAAAGAGCGACAGGGAGGAACATTTCGCAGCGATGGAGAAGGGCAGGGAATCATGGAGTAGCAGTGTGCAGAGAGGGACAGGGAGAGACAGAAATTTCGAGCGAGGGTTGCAACGAACGAAGAGGTAAAGGGAAACCGACGAAGATGAAAACGAAGGAGACGAGGATGGACCTCGGCTACGCTGCGCCAGAGGGTAGCCGCGGTTGCCATGCGCTGACTTGACGTGTCATTAATGTACCAGAGGACAACGTGGTCGTACGATATCGTCCACCAGGTCGCTAATAGAAGCTTTTTCACCGGCGCGGCGTGCGATCAGGAGCGTAGGTGGATCGGGTTAGGCGCGCACGCGACCTGTGACGCCAACGCCGCGGAAATGCAGCTGTTGTTGTTTAAACCGACGCACGGCACGTTTAAATCATCCACTAGTTTGCCCGGTGACGTAAATTGTCGCGCATCGGCCGGCTGCCTTGTATCAACACTTGCTGCAATATGCAGCACGCGTTTGGAACGCGCTAGCGTACGGCTGGCAAAGTGGCCGGTCGGTTTTTTTCTTCGTTTATGCTTGTGGGGGGTTCTCTTGGTTCCTGTTACAGCTGATGATGGTTGGGAAGTTTAGGTCGTAAGGTTTCCCGATGTTCCTGTGGTATAGTATAGTATGGTTGAAACGTCCTGGTGTAAAATATTGTAATAGCAGTGGAAGATTTTTTTATTACTGTTATTGTTACGTTGATTTCAGTCGACAGACTTATTTGCAGATTTAAAGGAGAATGGTGAGCATGGATGGATTGTAGCGAATTCAAGTATTTGTTGAACGTCGTTGAGATGTTTGTAGAACTACGTGTTTTCGTATACTCGTTGTTGCTTACTTTTGATCGGCTACTGGTGTGTTCCAATAGTGTTATGAAATGTTATGAGAATATGGTTCCATTAAGGAAATGTATTTCTTTGATTTGGAGCTGGTTCCCTTGCGAGAATGCAATTTATTAGGTTTTTTTTTCAATTCTTTTAGGAAAACTGGGTTAATGGGAAATGGTGATTTTACGAATACTATGTATGTATGGTATGTGTCAGGTATATTTTAATGAGAGATTTATTCAAGGTGCACGCTTCCCTTTTTCGCAAAATCGATATTGGACTTCGCTCAAGTGAATCGATAACTTCATTTAGAAATGTTTCACAGATTGTTACCGAAGCCTATTTGCATTTTAATATTACGTCACCCAATTTGAACAAAATAACTCCTCTCCAATATTAATTAACACAAATTAAGAGAAATTCGTTCATATTAGTCTGTGATCAAAGAATCTCCTTTTGTTAAAAAAAATTATCAAGATAATACGAACAATCTAATTTTCCTCGATTAATATAACCCACTTGTTTCCGTTCCAATTGCACGACACGAATTCCGTGGTTGCAAGTTTATCAGGAATGCACCTGTTTCTCAGATGACGGATCATCGAAATCATATACTTGTTCCCCCGCTGACGTAAATCGCTGCCGCAGCGTTTCTTTATTGACATTTCCTCTCACCGAGAAACAAGGAGCTTGTATATGGTGAATATCTTGAAAATCGCGCAAAAGAGTACATACTACGACACGTGTATTGTAATAATACAGCGTGTAACGTTGAAGTTTCTTTCAAAAACGCACGGCAATGATTAACCTTAGTCTTGCAGTTTCAGCCATTTTAAAATTCACAAAGCAAATGAATAAAATATAATTACTCCATAATGTTGTTTCAAGTAAGATGAACTCTTGGACGGACTAGTAGTATCATTACATTACGAAATATCTCGCGAGCAATGTAACAATTCTGGATAATAATTAACAATCGATATGTGTATATTTCATAAACCATATCTTATTTCTTTTAACAATTTGCCAAGTTATATTCCGATTGTGCCATTCTTATTTGTCTTAGCCCATCAGCTATCCCCATCGGTTTAACAAAATTCTAGATAACCTTAGAAATCTGTGCTCGATCTGAACAAATCAATTGCCATACAGTGCATGGCTTATTGCAATTAAAATCTATGTCGACGAGGAGCGTATTCGAAATCGCGATACTATATCTGCTATAAAAATATCCAATAAATACATGTATAACAATGACGGGGCACGAAACACTTTGAATTTTAACAAGGACGTGAAATTCCAACCAATCAGCGCTAACAAGGCAATCGATACACCATATCAGTATATTCCGATCAGCGTCTCTAATATTACGAAAAGACGGAACGCATTGTTTTCCCGCAAGGTGTGTATCTAGTTCACGTTTAATCACGGCGCATAAATGCAGCTCGAAAGGACAGCGTCTCGGGTTTCACTGCTTGAGGTGAAACGGCGAATCGTACGTGTGTAGCCTACATGTAGGTGGACTTTCATAGATTTGATACGATTGCGTGATGCGTGTATGCCGGAGTACTTTCTAGAAACGATCTATCATCTCGGTCGATCGTGGCGCACGAACCTTCTATCCGTAATAGTTTCGACGACTCGGATTCTCGTGGAAACAGGTGGCAATCGTCTTCTCTCCTTGTTTTTTTTTTGTTACCTCGTTCCTTCTTATTACAAAAGCTTCTCGTTTGGGACGGTAAATTGGTCGAGACGTTTGGTAGCTTTTGGAAAACGCTTCCTTGTTGGCGACGATTCAACAATGCGTCCTCTCGGACGTCCATCGATCAATCAGAGTATACTGTACATCTGAGATCTATAGATCTATCAACGAGCTGGCTGCTAATTGTAGAACAAGTTGTGGTTGGAGAGATTGCAATGGAATTTAGAGATTTCGTGGTTTTATGGAGGAATTTATTGTATTATAATAAAGCTTGAAGGATTGAGTATGGTGTCTGTCTTGGATGATTTTGAAATAACTTTATAGGGTTTACGTTAGGAACATCTTTTATATTCCTTTTTGTTTTTAGATTGTTGGGTTTGTTCTTAAAAAATGTTTTGCGATTTTTAATTTATTTTCGCGATACTCCAATTAGCTATTTGCAAGGTTAATTGTTTATAATTATATTTATTAAAGTTTATTTTGGTTTCTTGGCAGAAATATGTGCACAAATTTTTCATGCGGTTTTGTTGCTAAATTGTATAACAATCGCAAGGCATCCCTACTGTATAGAAAGAAGCATTACTTATGAACCATTTCTACTGTATGCACAAAGTGGAACGTTCCAGTCACACAACAGACCTTACCGACCAAACACTGAATTTCCACGAAACAATCTACTTTCTGTTCGTTAAGGAGTGGTCGCAAACATGTAGTAGGCATATGCATACTTGCCCGAGTCCCTTACCAATTGCAAAATGTAAGGAGTATTGTATGAAGAGATTGAGCCTTCAAACAATTGCTTTTCCATTATTATTATTGTTACTATTTCTACTATCATAAATACGATATTCGTATCACTTATCGTATGCGATACTTTTGATTATATTTCCTTCTGCCCCCATTATTCTAATATCAATATATGCACACCTGTGCAACAACAACTTTCATAATATAATACTGTTTTCAATCACAGTGACTATTATTACTATCACGGTTGCTCCATCGCATTTCTTAAATAATTATTACGCGAGATACACATCTGACTACCCAACGGTGCATCAATCTATGCCCACGTTACGGCAACAAAAATATAACACATATAACCCCCTCGTAATATACCGTACTAATTTCCACTAATTAATAATCAGTATTAATATCCATACGACACCATCATCCTTCTCCAGTCATTACTATTATCTAACATACTTATGAAACACAGTTCCAACTCCGACGTGCCCGATACGTACCTTCATCCTCCCGTTCGCAATATCCAGGCGATGTTTTATTTATGATCAAGCCGGTTGGATCCCCCGAACGATCCATCGCGATAATCAATATTCCAAGTGGTGGCAAAGCGGCGTGAAATTTTACCGCCGCGTTCCAATTCGTGTCCAGGGCGAAAATAATTCATCGTGCACAGCGCTCGTCTCTCTATGCAAGCTAAATAGAAACGTCGCTATTAATCTCGACGCGTAATTGCGACACTGAAAGGGTTAGACTTGTTAGCGCGCCGGACGATATATCGTCCGCGTGCTTAGACGCTAAATTAAACGTTTCGCGGCGAAAATAGCAGTCGCTTCGGTTCATCTGCCTTTAATATATTACCGGGACGCAAATTCGGATGGTTCGCAACGCTCGAGAGGGAGGGTTCAACCGGCCTGCTGTCGAATAATCGAACGATAATTCGTCCGTCGAATCGACCCTCGCCCCGTGCAATCGATCGCCAACGGGCGCAAATTTTAATTTTCATCTTTCTTTTTTTTGGAGGGGCAAATATACTATCACAGTTTATTATCAACCGCGTTTCACCTCCTTCCTTATCCGGTGTGCGCATTCGCAATTACGTGTAAACGCCATTTATTCGCCGATCACAGCATGGATGTAAGGAAACGGTCACCGCGAGTTCAAATCTCGCGCTCGTAGGGTGAACGATCGGCATTAGGAGGTCAGGTGCACGATCGTCCAGGGAGCGATCGTGATAGCGACCGATGCTCTGACCACTTCCGGCGAACCACGGGTAGACACGAGCAATTAATTCGAATACGATCGGGTCCCGTTTAACGCGTATAATTGCTCCACATTCGTAGGAACAGTTATACGCGCGTTACATACACGCCGGTTTTACTCGCCCGTTCATTCTTTCTGGCCCGTGAGCTAGAGCACATCGCGGAAAGAAAGCACCGTGAACGCTGGCGTCGCTTTTGTTCGACTACCACTGGCTACGCTCTTTTCGCCGTTTTGTTCCGTTTGGTAAAAGGATAGAGAAACGAGCGCCGGGCAAGGAACACGGCACGTGTATGTAGGCCAGCTGAAACGAAGCGTCGGAATAAAGCGAACCGACTGAAAGCTGGCACGGATTCGACGAGAGTGAACGATTTCGACGACGCGACGCGACGCGTGTGTTCACGGTTCACGGGGAGAAATCGACTTACCGATGGAGCAGAGAGTACGAGCGAGATCGATGTAGGCGTGGACCGGTGCTCAGAAGGAATAGATTTGCTTTGCTTTATTTGACGGGGATTTTGGGTTTCGAACTTTGAAGAAAAATAGGTCTTCCGTTTCTTGCGTTTTCTCGAAGCGTCTATCGTCGATGATGTCCGTGTGAAAGGATACACCGGTATTCGTAAAAAATAACGGGGTTACGTGTATTAAATGTGTACCACATAGGTAGATTTGTTAAGGCGGTTATGGGTGTTTGATGGTCAAAATGACTCATCTGGTTCGTGTATTTTAGCGATAACGAGTCGATTGTGCGTTTGGATGTGAATTTGTGATTAGGTTGATATGCAGCTAGATATGAATATTGCAATCGTAATCGTTGCGACGAGCACCCACTACTACTGTACGAGCTGATTGATTTTGTACAACAGGAAGTTATGAGCCACCCCTAAAATTGAAACGTCAGCTCCGCGAATTAATTAGTGGCTTAACTTTTCAATTAGATCTCGTGGGCTGTAGCCTTTGCGAAATAGAAAAATCAGCGGCGTTATATTTCTTGATCATTATATTGGATGAGCATTCGTACAAAATGCAACACATTGTTTTAGGCTAAATACCAAAATTTTCCTCCATTTTCACTTGCACCATACCCTTCCTTCTGTCTTCTACTGTTCGCGAAGGTGTACCACGAGGCGACGCTAAACAATTCCTGGGAAGAATGGATAGATATCCGGGAACCCGGTCGGATATCGATCAGCAAACTCGCTTTCTGTTTCACGCGGGAGATAAGGAGATAAGGCGGGCGATATGTAGGACACAGCATGTAAATCAATAAAGACGGCGACCAACGTAACCCCATACGAATTATCACGAAGGATTTACCGTTCTTTTTGTTTCTTTTCCCTAAAGTTTACAATGCGTAGATATTACGATAGGCTCGATGGAACGAGACATATCGGAGCTTCGACTACATGAGAACTGACGGGTAATTACGTTTCACTTAGTCGCAGTTCAAGGATCAGCGATGCCTGAATGCTACGTAGTCAGGCAAACTTGCTGTTGGTTCATCTATTGCGATTGATTTTTATACAGAACGAGTTTTCTCGATTTTTAATTCAAAGAACGGAAACAATTTGGATAGTGCATACACGTGTGTATGTCGAGTGTATCTCGTCGTGATAACCAGGGCAATTTCCTCTGGTTTGTTGAATATCGGAACATTGTTGCAGCGGAACACGCAAATTTCGTGGGCGCAGGTTGAAGTAAGATCGATAAAAGAGGCGTAGCTTATATACTTCGTCCCGTTAAGAACCCCTCCTGAGACTTCGATTTCCCTTCAGTCATGCGATAACAACAAATAATCCTCCAACTTAAAGATTAACCAACCTATCGTTTAATTACAAAAAGGGATACCGCTTGCTCATAGAAACTATAAAATAAAGCAAACGGAAGATTAACGACGATATTAGTAATAATTCTCACGCGAAACCAAAACGAAAGAAATTGGAGCAATACTGAGTTCCACCGTTTTGCCATGATATACTTGAAACTAAAAATATCCTCCACGCAGACAGATACCAGGAGAACTTTTGTTAACCCAAAACGGATAATAACTCAAAATTATGCGCATTATGATTTACGAGACATTTGCAGGCTCAACAAATGAATCTTTTCCGAAAGAAAAACAAGAATCAGAGTAAATTGGACAACGATCAAAGTCAGATTCTACAACGCGGTTCTGCTCCGTTCCAGTAGAAACAGCGCTCAGTCAGACCAAACGACAGGACACTCGCTGCGCCCAGACACATGTAAGTAGAAGTGTCTCTTGAGCTCGACCCGTGTCTGGACCGTAGGCGACAGAAGAAACCCGGTAAAACCCGGCAATCCCCGACACCGTATATACGAACCGCGCTATCATAACTATAAAATCATTCTTGAAATCTCCATAGCTACGGGGCAGCGATGTGCATTAATCAACACGCATTCGTAAACACGTTACACTTGACTCGGCATCAACGTAAATGACAGCATTCCTGGAGTCCGTAATTTTTGCCCGGTGTATAGGTTACGCGTCGCTCGAAACCCACCCCGTTCCCACCCTTTTGTCAACGAGCGGCGCTCAGGCGGCTCGAATGTCCCTTTTCGCGAGAGGACTCGTGAACCCCGCGTATGCATCGGGCATCATGCGTCGTCATTCAATTCCGGTCAGCACACAGAAGGTGGATTTCTATGCCACCGTGCGGCGTCGTGTGCAATCGGCACGCTCGGTCGGTCGGTCGGTCGTGGTAGCGCGCGTGCTCGCGTCTATATCGGGATTTTTGTAGCGGTTTATCATTTTTGTGCCTGCCCCCCCTTTTACACCCCACCATGGTTTATTTAAAGTGTCACGAAGGCGAAGGCGTGCACGCGCGTGCGCTCGTGCACCACCCGATGTTGGCCAACAGGCTGTATTACGGGCCTTGCACCGACCGGGTTGCCAAACCGCTGCTACTTGTGTGGGTACAAAATCGACCTTTGCATGGGGAACGCGGCGAGCGTGTGTATGCGTGCGTGAGCAATCGCTCGCTCGCTCGCTCGCTCGTTCGCTCGCGCGCGCGTAAAGCCATTCTCCGTCGCGGCGCCAATCAGTGGCGGAACTGCAGGCCGGTGCATCCGAGAGTATACGTGGCGATTCGTGGATTTCCAATCTGCTCTTCCTTTTTTTTATGTCCAGTATTCTTTTCTTTCTTCGCTTGCTTATTTTTCGTCCTTATCGGCCTTAGGGTAGAGAGGTTCGATAACCCGGTTCCTTCGGGCAACTTTGATACTGTTCAGGGTCTGCATGGGACGAAGGGCGTAATGTGTAGAGTTGCGGGAATATTAATAGGGATAATGGATATTAAGGTATGGCCCGGCGAATCTTTTAGGAGAACCGGGTCAATGAGGGAGAATTTCTAAGAATAAAGGAGCATTATGTAGATAGGTGGGGTCGGTCGGGGGTGTTACTTTGGTGGGAGATAATAGTGGGGTAGTTATTAATGAATCGCGGCGTTCTTCGTTCGGGTTGTTAATTATATTTATATGTGTACGGTGCGATGAAATTCTGTGAATACTCATTCTTCTGCGGAGTTTTGCAATTTTTCCAGCTATTTAAGTAAATTTCTTCCAAATAGTATTCGAAATCTATCCATTATTATTAAACGGGATTTCTCATGCTTATTGCGGGCGTGGAAGATTGTGAGATACTTTTGTTATCATTTCAGGGTAGAGATTACGAATTGTGGTTGCCCGTTGGAACGTTAAATTTTGGAATGCGTCAGAAGGACCTTCTATCAGTTGCGAGGTATCGATCCGGCGCGATACCTTGTGACTCAATGATCCTCTACTCTTTAAATGCTCTTTACGGTATATAATTTTTTCTTCGTATCGATTTCCTAATAATGTCTTTAAGGAACTCCGTTTATGCTAAATACGTACTGTATGTACAAGCTCCTCTGAAATCAATACTGCTTTGCAGCACAAGTCCCTATCCAATTCTCGATGCAGGTAAACAGTAATGATAGAATGAACGTTAAATACATTAAATTATCGGTTCGTCGGGAAGTATGCGAGGATCGCTTCTAACGATTAAATTATACGACGCGCGTGTATTAGTAATTGTACCTTAAAGATACGCTTGAATATTCCGTGGAACTGGATGTTACATTGGAGAAAATCAAGTTTTTTTCTATCAAACTATGCACCACTCCAGTAACAAACTTTCTATTACCTTCGTATCGACTTACTAATAACGTTTTTGTTTTACACGGCAGTGAGATTTCGCCACTAAAATTCAATGTGCAGTTGCGATTTCCGTCACTCAATATGTGAGTAAAATGTGAAACTGCAGATGTTCTCCTGAATGTGTAATATCTTTGCCCGCAACTGTCTCATACATGTACTCTAGTTGATTGTTATTTAATTCTTGATGCACGAATTGTATTTATCTTAATGCATTTTTATAGGGAACGGCCAATCCTTAATCCGCGTTACCAAATTGAAAAGAATAGTTTAAAAATTGTACTTTTAAAAAGGAAAAGATTGACAGTTCGTTAACAGCAAGAAAATCATTCCTTAAAATAATTATCAGGGAAGTATCAAATACGTAAAGACTATGATTTATTTATCACATGTGAATCAAATAATTGCATAGAATTGCGCGTTAATTTTTCACTATGCGCCTGGCGATCGATATTTACGTATATTTAACGAACTTCTGAACCAATCACACCTCAAATCACAAAATTCCGCAAGAATTCTTCCAAATCTATTCCGTTCTACTGTCATTCAGTATTATCAATGTTATATCACGCATCTTCTTTTCCCAATCAAAAATGTTCCTTCGCCGATATCTTAACACGGACAAGGTGTCTCGGTAATCAAATACAATATCCCACTGCCATTAAAACAATTCTCCAAACATTCAATGTAAATGATCAACTACAATAACACACTTTTACCCGATTTCTTCCCACCGGCACGTTAATTTCTAAATGCAGACGTGCCTCGCCCAACCGATAGCAACGTCACAGAACAGGCAAAACAGCATTGTCCAGAATCATAGAAGAAACGTATTCATCGAACTTAACGGGATACGCCGTTTTCCCAGATAGTCGACTCGTGGTTACGTTTTCGTCGCAGCTGTGCTGTCTGTTACGTTCGTTTCATTCAAATACGAGCACACTGTTCTATTCAAATTGAACACAAAGGTGTGCACGAGGGAGAAAAAGAACACGAACCGCGAGCCTACGAAACTGCTCCGTGATTACCGTGAACCGTACGACGAAAACATCGACGCAGCGTTGTTTTTCATTATATTACTGGCGAATCGATAAATCGTCGATCAGTATGAATTGTTCATAATCGGGTATTAATTCGAAGACGAGATGCCGATCAGAGGCCTTTCATAGGTGAATTGTCTGATCGATCTAGATTTCAACGCACCTGAACACGCGTCAATATCGAGGGTACTCGATAAGTGCATCTTTTGGTAGCTATGTATTTGTAACTGTAACATGTGCTTCTAATGTTTGGGTACGTATTTTAATGTTTGCAGTACGCACGCAGTTTGACGTGTAGTCCATGCATTTGGGTAAAAATTTCTGGTATATACAAAATGAAAGGTTGAAATGTTGTGTGCTGAATTTCTTTTTTTTTTATTATACTCACAAATCATCTAAAATCACATGAAAATAAAATGAAACATCGTCCAACTTCATCTTGAAGAAAAAAAAAACAGTTGAAAAAGAAGAACAGAAATAAGGCAACTAACTCAGTTTCACACTTCGCAAAAATAATACACGGTTTCGAATCCCTCCTTTATAAAATTACTTATGACACATACTTTGTATTCAATGGAAATAATCCGTGCTCGGAATGGCGAACTTGTTGTGTCAGAAAACTCGTCGATATCTTCTCCAACCCCATTGTTAGTCATCGTCGATCAGAATTTCGATCAGGAGAATAGAGTACATATATATCTATATTCACGTACACATTCGTACATATACTTGTCGAACGATAGGGGACGAACCCCTCGTACGAATTTGATTCGAGGAAGCGAGCGACGAGTAATCGTGGGACAAAAATCGAGCCACCCGTTCTCCCATATGTATGCGCATGTATATTTTTACCTCCCTTATGTCGCACAATACTAGCCACAATGTGTGCGTGTGTGCGTGCGTGTGCATGTGCGTGGCCGTACAGTGGCGCGTGCGTGGCGTCGTAGACTTTATTTTCGGTGATCCACCGATTTTCGGGTAGAACCGGAACATTTGTTTCGGCCCCTTTGGCCCGTTTCTGCGCGATACACTTTTCAGCCTCGTGCAGCACCAACGCTGTTCGTCGTTCATCTAAATTCCATCGAGATTTCAATCGCAGGAAGAAACATGCGACAATTCTGATATACAAAATCAATATACTTTAAACGGTTTTACTTGCTCGATGATTGGTGATATGTAAATTGAATTACGTTTTTGTCGTTTTATTCCGTTTCCTTGTAGTATAATATGCCGGCGACGATATACTTTTGAGGAAACTCATTTCTCTGAAGATATGCTTGCGATAGCGTAAATCTAGATTACGTTCAATTAGATCAGATCACTTACTGACACTAATATTTAGATTTGAAATACTGATGGTACGTATTGGCATTTGAATTTAGGTCATAGTTACAATTCAGTAATAGAAATTTCCAAGTTCTATTATGCACGCCTTGTCAATATATAAAATGACGACGAGAATAAAGTGTCCGAAACATCGGTATAACTCTAAGGAATTGATGTAAATATATTTATTCTTCTGCCACAAGGAAACCGTATGTCTACTCGCAATCGGTTACTAAGAGAACTGAATTTTCTTTTTAACTAAGTTTTTTGCGAATAACAACGCCCAAGAATCCCACAAATAATAATCAGACATAAATCTAGGTTTAACGTCTTCAAAAATTGTTCCACCGATTAAGTAAACTAAATAAACTTCATTGGACATATGCATCTCTAATATCTCGAGCTTCTCGAGCTCTTCAATTCCATTATTCTTATTTAGCACACATTTCTCGTTTAGTGGTATCGAAGGCAGACCGGAAGTACCTTTAGGCAGTATGGAAAAATGGTTCGATCAGCATAGGTAATCCCCTAGAAAGATAGAGAAAGAAAAAGAGAAAAAAAATAAGATTCTTACTTCACCCGGATTCTCCATTCGTGTCAGTGAAGACGAAACATCGTGGCGCGACTCTCTCTCTTGTGAAAATCTATGGCAGCTTTCATACCGATTACAATGGCTTCCGTTCAGCGTGCCTATATCGATCGTGAAATCCAGGCGGCCGTAATGAGTGAAGCATGTTTACAATTACATTTGAACGCGTTGCATCGCGCGTGTTTCACGATGATTCTTCGCGTGAAAACGCGAAACGCACGTCCGAACGATCGATACACACTTTGGAAACCGGAATCCATTAAATACGACGTTCAAATTCCGACTTGCAATATTGCCGTTTCAATTTCGTCTTTACCCTTCGCGCGTCTATTGAAAATGAAACATCAAAATTACCGATGAACAAAACGTGACGAATCGAAATACTGTGACCGGGCTTGAACTGAAATATATTGACACAAGATATCTGTAGGGAAACACTGTACAAAAAAATCCGGGGGAAAATGAAAGAAAAAGTCCGTCAAAATCTCCAGAAACAAATGATCAGTGGTGTAGACGCCAGGAAAAGAACGCCAACAAAAAGGGAGTGACAGATTCTTTCAACGGATCCACGTAACAGCATCCATTTCTCGGGCACGCATCGAGGAAACATTTTTACTTTGCATCCGGAAAACTGCTCGAATTGGGCGTGTTCCGGCGTTAGGTGCTCCCTTTTCCAAATAATCGTCCGTAATAAGGAACACGTGTTCACCCCTAAATTTAGCGTCAACTTCATCGGAAGGGAACGCGGGCGGTTGGCCGGAAGGAAGAGGCGCGTAACCAGCGAAAGAGTTGTAGCTAGACGCGAGACAAACGAAGGTTTTGTCAAATGGCGGGGATAGATGGTTTGTTCGATCGGTGTTCTTTCGCAGAAGCAAAAAGTTTTGGACGAACCGGAACCGCGAGAAGAGCCGCGTCAACGACCAGCCATGCTATTTAAGAAACAACGTATGGGGAAGGAAGTGCGCCGGAAGTCGAGGAGGAAGGGTCCGCGTGGCCTTGCGCTATAAACGACTTTTAGAGATAAAAAAAAAAGGAGTAGAAGAAGAGAGAGAGAGAGGCACGGTTAAACGAGGGAGTAGACGGGAAGTGAGTGAAGTTCTTGAAGTTGAAAGCAATTTCGATGAGCTTCGGCATTGAGAAATGATTCCCTGCGCACGCAGGCTGATGGCAGATGAAATATTTACAACGTATTGCTAAGAATGAGTGAGTTTCTCTTTCGAGGGGGTAGGAGAGGGCGTTATTTTTGTAGCTGCGGGAATATTTTTGGAAACGTTTTTTACTTCGATACAATTTCTTTTATCTGTATTACCTCGTCGGCTGAAAGTTTAATTCTTATTTGTACACTTCATATTAGGAAGTATCTCCAATTATTTCAACAATATTTAAGGGTATCCCTTTTTTTAAACGAAAGTTCTGCTGTAACTTCTTCAATCTCTCTTAAAGAATTCATTTCAAGCATACTCTTAACATTCTAATCATATCCTGGATTCTGCAGAAACTTTCAGATCATGCGAATATCAACTAGTACCACAGGATTACTATAATTATCGTATCAAATTGTTTCTAATACTTTGCAAATGGACAAGTGATCGATGTTGCATCGTAGTGTAGGGGGGGCGATAGTTTATCAAACCACTTAAGCATAGTGTGCAACGAATATTACAATAAACGTGTACCACGAACTTTTCGAATACCATTCTAATTCGTGTGTGTCGTGTTCGAATAATACCGCAAACATATCCATCGTTGTGGCACAGATAGAGACCAACAAGCTCGAATACGTGCGATACTTGTCGCGCATGTCCGTCTTGCACGCTCCTCCGTCTAGGTGCGCAATGTGATCGATACGATTTCGTTGATCCAAGAAAGGATCAGCACGAGAACGTACCGGTATCTTGAGTCGCTCGAGGGTGGCACGATTACGTAGCAGAACATTCATTCTACCTACCACATCGTAGATTATTCCTGCCACTTTTTTGGGGCCGCGTTATACCAACATAATCGATAAACTACGGTGCCTTACGTTGATTCTATGTGAATACTTGCGTCCATTTTTTGGAAATTCTTCGATGCGTGACAATATTTGTTCCTTTTCAATAATCGATGATAATATCGTGCTGCATTTTTCTGAACGTTAATATTTTCGTCAGTATACATATTTTGGAGTAGATGCGGAAATTTGAAATATTCTTTTTCGTCTTCTCATTTTTACGTAGAAAGAAGCAGGAGCAGTAGTTTTGCAAAGTGAAACGCATTAAATTGCAGTTTATATCATTTTGTTATCGCTCCTTCCAGTTTTTTTTACGACCACGCGTGTATCACAATGCTGTTGCGAGAGTTCGAATAGAGAAAAAAAGAGTGGAAGATGGAAGTCGAACGTTGAGCTCTCGTGTAAAAGTTGGTTCTCTTTTATTAGTCCCACCGACTAAGTGACTCCTTTCACTTAAATAATCGTACGACAGAGAGTACCCTTCTAAAGCGCCTCGAAATAACCCTCATCGTTTTAAGTAATTTCTGAAAGGTGTTTTAAAACTCCACTGGTACTCGTATGCCTAATTTCAGCAAAGTTTGCCCGCGATTCGATTCTCGGCGCTTTCCCTCGTTTAAAACTGTTTCCGTAATTTCGTGAAATTTTATTTAGGCACTCTACTATTACTATTCGTTCTACAAACGAAGAGTTCAGTGGCTACAAATAGTAATTACTCGAGGAAGTAACGTTTACTTCTAATTCTGAAGGATGCTTCACTCTCCTTTCAAACTGTTTTCGATATTAAGAAGGAAATTGGTGTAAAGTCTAAGGACACGTTGATGTAAAAGTGTTCGTCGACGGGAAAGTTCATTGACAGAAAATTCGTAATCTCAGTTAACAGTACCAAAGTAACTTTGGAATCGTGAACATTTCTAACCGCTTCTCTCCTGAAAACTCACTAATATGAAAAAGAATATAAAAAACCTCAGTCGAATTCCAGAATATCGTCTTCCTATTAAAACAAATTTCTATATCGACTTTATTATTTCTATATCTGGTCCCGAAATAATCAACGAAAATATAAACTCAATACCACCCCTTAAGATCCATCCCTTCGCAAAAGAAGTTCTTAAGCTCTCCCATGGACGTCTTCCGCATCTTCCACTTCCGCCTACGATGGAACCGTTCTTAATGCCCGACAAAAACTTCGACCACAAACTGAATCTTCGTCCAAGCCCGTCAACCTACTACGGTCATTCCCACGGAACTCTCGAAGTCTCCTACCTGCCAGCCGATATCAGACACGTTCGAAACGTTAATCGAATCCAACTGAAAAACTCTCAATCTCGTAGTTATGAATCCATTCTCGAATGGCTTCGATCGAGTGCGGCGTTACACTTCATCCGGGTAATGCTAATGGAGCACGCAGAGACCTGGCGTATTATGGTTCGCGAAGGAAAAATAATAGGCCGAGCAGGTCACTATGGCGACATTATCCCGTTAGGCTTGAAAGTATATTTTCTACTTGTTGTGGCAATGACTGCGCTGCCGGCCGGTGTGCCGGGCCCCTTTGCAGGCCGCCAGGACA
The DNA here is from genome assembly GCA_948146005.1 of Nomada fucata. Taxonomy (NCBI): domain Eukaryota; kingdom Metazoa; phylum Arthropoda; class Insecta; order Hymenoptera; family Apidae; genus Nomada; species Nomada fucata. The sequence goes on from OX411282.1 coordinate 5,780,672, forward strand.
ACGTCGAACACCGACACCAGGCCAAGATTACCGCTTCAGCACCTGAGCCTTATTCGGTTAACGACTGACAGCCACACGTATGTATGTATGCATGTAGCTGTTCCACGCCGATGGGATCGTGTGCTTGGACGCGCGATGCACGCGGACGTTGATAAATAATAAATTGTTGTTGACCGGTATCGCGGTATAGCATGGTGGTTGATGTCGTTTATAATTGTGTTTCTGTGTGGAGGATGGAATTGGAGGTGAAGATATGTAATGGAAGGTTACAGGAGTGGTGGTCAATCTTTTCTCCTTTTTCTGATGGTGCTCCTTTCAAGAGAGAAGTTTATAAAGATTAATGAATCTGAATTGTTGGGCTTTAACGAATTCGATGTTGCGAGTGGTTAGAGTAAATGTAAAGTGGGTTACTGTCGCCGAATGTTTTTACAATAGAGATGCTATGTAACTTAAATCGTCTGAGGTACATATCAATAACTTCAGTGGGCTTGTAGTTATTGTCCTGAAAAATGTCATTATCCAAAGGGGTTAAATAGTCGGGGTTTCCTCGTGAGTTGCATTCCGATTGGACATTCCATTCTCACAGAGAAATACCTTGTGTATCTTCAGGGGACAACAAAATAATTCACGCAGCATAAATTTCTCCCAACAGATAATAGTACTAAGCATCCAAACATCTGTCCAATAACCTAATTTCTTTAAATAGGCTATCCATCATTTTCTATTTTTAACACCGAGAGCATCTAAAAATAAGCTCTCTAAATAACCACATGGTGGTTCGCCACAAGCCGAATCGAATAATAAGTTTAATCTTCGCGCTCCGCGCATACGTGTTCCAGCCTAATAATATAATTGCCAATATCAGAATACAAACAAGAACCATTTACCTCCACACTTTACTTACGAAATATTCTCTACGCCATAAATACGGGTGAAAACAAAGAGTCGAGAATGCACCGTTGTTCGTCCGGCATCGTTAAAAATAGAAGCAAGAATTAATAATCTTCGTTTTCAAACCCAGCTCCGAATGTTCCCCCAACAACAAACGTTAAAATCTTTCTTGGAACACTCGTCCTAAGTTTTTCCTCAATTATCGTAAATGCGGAACAAAATAAAATATGAAGAACCACCGTCCTTCAACCCCAATCGCTAGCGCCTCCCCCTAAATAATACAATAAGACGTCATCCGTATTATTGTGACACGTTAAGAGAAACAAAAATAAAAAGATGGCCCACGAGAATTATTAACGGGCCGCGTAAACGGGTTCTTCGGTCGCTTTCGCGAACGGTCGCGCGACTTCTTCCTCTTCGAACTTCTTTCAACCGCGTCCTCCTCTTCCTACACTCCCTCCGCGTCGCTTCGCTCGCGTTCCATCGAAGGGGCGACCGCGCGCGGACTCCTTTCGAAACGAGCAGAGCGGACGCGCACGGATTCGCGCGTTTTACAGTGTTTACCTCGGCTTCTGCTATTCTGAGACGCGTTGTGTATGGGCAGTACACCGAGCTCTCGGATTTTTTTAAACATTCTTCCCGCGTGTCGTGATGCCTTTTATTGTCGGGATTATTTTCAGCGCGCGGGCCACACGGCCGCTGGAATACATAGGCGGTGGCGGCTTGTTCTTCTGCGGTTATCGGAAGAAAGATGGCACCCCTTTCAAGACACCCTTCAATCACCGCATTTCTGCAACTCCACGGATCGATTCTATTTGAAGGAACTCGCGGTAAAAGTCTTTCTTGCGATTGAGAGTCGAGGAACTTCTAATTTAAAAGTCGATCAACAGTGGGCAACGATAGAATTATACGGAAAATCGATATACATTTTAATGGAGCAAGCAATATTCGGAATATTTAATTCGCCTATTTATGTAAAAATGTGTTATCCTTTCTTCCCTCACCTGACAGATTATAATCGAATAGATCTTGAACACGTTTATACACTCAAGAATTAAAAAGAAAAGTGATATTATATATTTAACGAAGTACAGCACCGAAGACTGGAAATATTCGTACAAACTAAAAGCCGCATTTGCCCAACCTATGTGTACCACAACAAATTGCATTCTACGCCTGCATAGTGTTTCCGTATCAATTGACCCAACGTCGAGAGAGTCACTTTCGAATTACAGCGGTACTGCTCCAGGCTGTTCAGCCATATATGAGTAAACGAATCGTGTACCAGACTTAGAATAATCATGGATTCCTAATCACGAGCGCAAAAAGTACCGCCAACCGTCTTTCAAAGCTTGTAGGAGGATAGTCAGCCATTTGTCGCGTGCAGCAAGAAAGAAAATTTCGTTGTTTTCTCCGGTGGTCGCCCTTAAATAGCCAGATATTCCCTTCGACGAGTGCCAAAGGATATTTATTTTTGGAGGACGACTTGTATCTGCTGTTCGAATGGTATACCCTAAATTATCCAGTTTTAGAGGCCAGTTTCCCAAATTAGCAGACCCTTCTTGCACAACGAACAACCGGAAAAAGACAGTTTTCCTATTCCTCGTTCCGTAGTTGAGGGACCACCAATAATATTGACAAATTTTAGGCAGACGGTAACGGTTATGGGAGATTGCAGGCCGGTTCACCGCCATTGTCGACGACAGGTCTGAAGACCTGAATCCCTTTCGTCCCTTACCGAAGGTAACCCTCGGTTGTTTTCTAGAAACGACGTGACGGGAACGCTGATGGACAACCGTGCGAAATTTCTTCTCATGAACAAGTCAATCTCGTCTTGTCACAATACGCGCCACTGTCTAGGAACAGTGACAACAGGATAATTAAGATCATTTTCGCAAGTGGAAAATTGAAACACCATATATAACTTCGTTTGCTTTTGCCAACTTGAGTTTAGAAAGCGGAGGACGAATAAATCGTAGCTGCCGATGTCATTGACTTTTAGACATGCTGCTTAACGAGTAACTAATTGTATGCTGTTTATTTAATTATAGAAATACCATTAATCTGTTTTTCTTTCTTTCGTTCTTCTATATTCACTGAGACATGCAAGTTACTCGAACCTAAATTAACCTCGTATACTGCAATGCTACATCTTGCCGAACTAAACGACTCGAACCATCGACAGTACCGTACTAATCGATTTTAAGAAGATTCCAACCAAGGGCTCGGACACTGGATTAGAAGCAGGTACCGTGCAACTAAATCAACAATAACCTCCCCTCGATGTATCGTCGAGCGTATCGGCAAAATGAATCAGGCTCGGTGCCTAAAGAGGCGGAAGAATATCGAGGATATATAGTTCGTACGATGATGCCTGTTGGCACTAGATACACGTGTAACCATGAACGGATCCCCGCAGGTGCATCAAGTAGCACTGTCCAGTTAATCTAAAACTCGTGTCTCCGTCGACCTGGGAATCCTTCTAATGTTTTACGAGAGACAACAGAGGCATCCGTGTAGTCGCTACAGGGTGTCCATAGGCTGGCACGAGATAAAGCCGACCCTCGACGACTTGTTCAGCACCATAGGGTGACTGTCCTTCCGCCACGAAGAGAGGATGGTCGAACAGGCCTGACAGCTGGGTCGCCACCAAACACGCTCGCTTGAAACGCGCAGCCGAAATTTTACAGCCAAATACTACCCGCCTGTACCGCTTCGTCCTATGCCGCTCCTATGTACGATCCGCACATCTGGTCATCGCACCCGCCTCAGCTATTCGTAGTCCAACGCAGTTCGGTACTCGCTACTGTTAACCAGCCAATACGTCTACCTAGCGATGGGATGGAGTAGCCGGCGTTTGTGTGGGCTTGCTCGAAAGGTGCAGAAAATTTGTGAAAATTTTCTTAGTTGATTTGAGTACATTGAGTACTGAGAATGTTGCCTCTAAAGATCATTTAATATTGTTTTAATCGGAGGGATCTTTCATGAGTTTTCAAGTGAAATTATTTGTATCTTTTTGGTAGACTTTAGGTACTCCGCTGTGATGAATTACTAGGGCATTGTTAAAGAATTATTGTTATGAAATATTCTTCATGTCACTGTTACCTAAGATCGATTGTACATCTTCACTGTAGTACTAAAACATTAGCGGCTATGTACGTAAATAGTGTCGATTTATCCCGAAGCTACTTAAACGCTACTTTGCAGGACCTAAATAGATAATCTGTTGGTTACAGCAGCAATCCGTAATATTGGCATGATTTTGCATTCAGTGTACGTATATACCTTGTTCATGAATCGATAAGTGATAATGCAAACAAATAAACATACGTATTGCACGCGAATATCGATCACTGAATAACTTAAATGGGCTCATAATAGAGGACGTGGAACAATATTTGAGTATCCTATTGCTTAGTTTAGTTGCTTAATCATGCCACGGTGCACGGTCGAAAATCGAACATGGTTGTCTATCCTGCCTGCATGGCAAATCAATAGCACTTCACGCACCGAGTATCATCGCGCTGACGTAATACACAAATCAATGTTACATACATGGTTCCGTGAAACGAGCATTATTTCTTGCTAATCAATCAACGGAGTTAACAATCGAGCGATATTATCCACGTAAAATCAAATATTTATTTAATCATACTTTGGACCAGTACCTGTTGACTAATGAAAACAAAATGTCCAATACAATAAGATGTTTTAACTATATATACATAAACAAGTTTCAAACTTTTGGTTACCAACAATGCTTTGGAAGAAAAGAAAAATAAACGGAACCTTGGCATTGTATGGGTGGACGCGAAAAAATCAACGGTCAGAGGGCTTTCCAAATCAGCCTCTACAACCGCATATGCACAAGTCGATTAAATGCTTCCGAGCAATTGTGCATGTCTTTCAACAATACGAGTAATCCTTCAAGATTCATCAAGTTGCTCTCTATGCGTTCCTATAATCGATGACCGATAAGAAAAAAAAAAAGCCTAACTAGAACGAACGAAAGCATCGATGGCGACAGCTGAACAGGCAACTCGCATGGATCTTTAGCATCGTCGATGGAGCGACCGGCGTCGATGTCGTCGGCGACGCTCCTCCGTCGGCGCGTCTACATTCAAGATATCGAACGTCACTCGACTCCCCGGCCATTTCGAAGAAATATGGGGCAAGGCCGGCACCTTGGTCCAAGAAGGGCGCATGTCGACTCGGCAAACTCTATTATCCGCCTATACATAGTTAACCCCTGACTATGCGCATCGACGGTCTCCTGTCCGCTGTATGCATGCATGTATACACGTTGTACGCACATGTATACACCAGTGGCAGAGGCATGTAGGAAGGATGAAGGAAGAGCAGAGTACGACACCGACGTCGATAGAAAAAGAGGGGAAAGAGGGGAGGGTTGATGCTACTCGAGCGAGTGAACCGACGAACGAACAGTACGATGAAGAAAGGATGAAAAGAAGACGGAAACGGATACAGGCTACGCGGGAAAGAGATCGTACTGCGACGCAGAGGAAGGGGTAGTACACAGTTACATAGTTCTCGATACATGTGAACGCACGCGCTCAAATGTGCACCTACATCGGCCTGTTACACATCGGACTCACGAGCCGTATTGAATATTAAACCAATAAACAGGAGAGGAGGAGCGGTTACAGATGGTCGAGGACACTTGGCAACGCCGCCAATAGACGGACCCGAAGCCAGTTCAAGCCTCGTTCACAGTGGCGCTGTGTGGCGCGAAGGGGAAGAAGGAAACTGCGCCGACAGCGCCGCCAACCTCTCCAATGCTAACGCCAGATGAGGAGTGGTTTAAGAAAGAGAGGGTAAAGGATTGTCGGCAGAAGGGCGAGGGTGGTAGTATACCGTGGAGGGGTGTAGGAACTGGAAGCGGATAAACGAAGGGGCCAACACGAGTGCCGAGAGTACTACGTGCGCCACTGCTCGTATACGCTCGTTCCTCTAGCGAGTGCTCGCGTTGCGGACAAGCCGCCGCAGCTTCACGTTGGAGAGCACAGGGAAATCGATGATGTTTTTTTCGACCCGTGCCATGTATTGTTGCGTTTTTTTTTCTCTCCCCATACGATGGAGCGACATATGGAGGCTGGGGTATACAGCTAGACGGGGTTCTCCCGTGGAGGGGAAGAACGTTAGGAGCGCCACTATAGCGTTGAACGAGATTCGAATGCGAAAAAAGAAAAGTAATGATTGAAATAAAGTTCTTTAGACACTATGGAATTTAAAAAGGAGAAATTGGACCAAACATATATGCAGATATAATAAATAATTAAAAATATGTATTATCTAGGAGTACTTGTATTGATCTTTCTGTTGGTACAATTGATATCTTGAAACGAAAATTTGCTTCAATTATAGTACCTTGTGTTTATATATTTTGCTGCAGATTTTAAGACATTTTATTATTATTTTGAGTAAATAATTCGAGATTAAATGCTCGATGAGTAATAACAATAAAAATATGGAAATGTCGCTTTGTGCATCCCCTGGATCAAAGAAGGAGACAAAATGTGCTGCGACCTAACGGCGGATAGCCGAAGTTTCGGGCAGCGTGCAATGTCTGGCGCGAGAAAACATGTTTCGAAAGGCCGGAAGGACGCGCGCGTTCAACCCTACTATAATCTTCACGCTAACTTATCGTAAGAAGCAGTCGTTAAAATATGCTGTCTTTCCCACAACTCGAACAAATATATTTTTCTATGATTCGCAACGTGGCCACGCCACGAATAAAAATGCGACGTGCATCCGAGGTATTGCCGGCGTGTATTTCACAAACAATGCATACTTCCGATGCATCGTCTAATTGCATAACAATAAACTGTGCAACCACTCGTCCCCACCAACAGGCCGTCCATTTCCAAACGATCTTGACGATTAATTACGAAAGAAGTACATGGTAAGGACCAAGCGTAGGCCCTCGAACGAAATTCAAACGATCGTTCCTTTCATCCCGAAAAAAAACGGTTTCTCGGACAAAAGAAATCCCAAAAGCCCCTCGCCCTTTTGGCCAACTACCTTAGAGACACCACGAACGTAGCTGTTCATTGGTATACCATCTATATACTACACTAGCTTTACCCGGCGATCCGTGTAAGTACACGGCGGCTATCCTTTGGTGTAGGTATACGCCACAGCGACGACGGCAGGTAACCGCCTTAAGGAGTTTGTTTAATTCCTCGTCCTTGCAAGCCACCCTGTATTGCACACAGGCCAGCACACGGGTGCGCAGGCGAGAGAGAAAAGCCGCCAAGAACTGTCGCTCGAGAGACGTGAATAGTGTAACCGAGGATTGAGAAGGACAGCGATTCGAGCGAAGCAGATGACAGGGACAAGAGAGGGTCTCGTTGAGGAAGAGGGAAAGGATGAATCGTAAAAGAGAAAGAGGCGTCGAGAAATCGAGTGAACAGTGAATAAAGATAGAGGAACATGGGGCGAAAAGTAGACACCGGCCGAGGGAAAGACGACAAGAAAGGGGAAAGGAAGAAAGAGAACAGAAAAGGCTGTAGTAGAGGGGATGCGTTCGCGCGCTCATCGGCGAACGTAGTGGGGATGGTTCGACCGTAAGGGTGAGCCACATCGTCTGCGGAGGGGAATGGAAGTTATAAGAAGTGGTGGGTGACGACTCACACACACACACACACACCACCAGTGAGGAGAAGAGGTTAAAGAGGGGAATCAGGCGCGACGTCGACGAGAAGGTCACGCACCGTAGTCGCCACACTATTTAAATAATGTATTATTTCTATCTGGCCGGCTATGTGTACTTGCGCGCAGCGAAACCCGGAGAAAGAGAGAAGGAAGGAGGGTACAGCAAGGGGGGCAGAGAGAGAGAGAGAGAGAGAGCGTGAGGCAGCGGCGTGAAGAAGCAAAGCGTGGGACGCCACAGGAAGGTGGTTGGGGGCAGTGTGAGAGGATGCGTCTGCGAGATCCACAGACTCGAATTCCATTGCCCTTCCTCGCGCGGGCCACAAAGGCAGTCGGGGGAAAGTGAGAGATGAAATGAGCAGAAGCGAGCAGGAAAGGACGCTGCTTTATCGAAATAACAATGAGCCATCGAGAGTCCTGTTATTGAACAAATTACGCTAACCGATCCCGATCGGAGCCGATCAACCAACGGATTTCTTTTTTAGAGAGGCAATTTCTCTCTGAGTTTTCACACTCCGTTCATCCGTGTCGTTAAAATAATATCTCAATTTCAACCATCCCCCAAAAAAAAGAAATAAAACATCGTCGATAATTACGGTGCCCGTAAGAGCGTCGTAAGAACACGAAAGATATGCCGAAAACATTCTTTCAATTACTGATGCCGGTCACAGCCCCCGGCTCCGTTCTGTTTGCCATAAAATGCTCGCATTGACGGCTTTATTCGCGCACACGCGTGGTCCCCGTTGCATATGTTCGTCATTAGCTCATCAACATCGGCCGTGAGTCAGTCGAAGAAGCTGATGCCCAACGAAAGGATTCTTTCTCAGTGATTTCGTTCTCCTTCCCCTTTCCTTCGTCTGCCGGTCGCGTCGTATCGTTCACTTAGAAATCACTGTTGGAGCGTGCATGCGGAATACGCGATTTGCTAGCGCGCACGCGTCCCTTGTGCGTGTACTCGAGCGCGAGTGTGCCCATACACATTGCACGCACTCGCGCCTGCATACGCGCTACTTCTCTAACATAAATGACCGTTGCTGGCCTGTTGCTACCAGCAGTATATGTTGGCCAGCGGCTAGCTCGCGCTCCAACGCGAAAGACTTTGTTCTGACAAGCAGCCAACCACTCCGTGTACCACGAAGTGAACGTTTTCATCTACGTTCAGTGGCGCGCACGCCTGTCTTGCGTGTGCTAGTAGAAAATGCATACTTCCATGTAGGAACTACCGACTGATGCAAGGATAGGTTGGGATCACGATAGGCCGCGGAGACCTCGTCGGCGAACAGCTACCGTGGAAATAGCGTTGCGCGCTTGTGTAATTGCCGCGTAACTTTCTACACGAGACTGGACAATCTTTGACCCGTACCCTGACTTGTTTGATGCTAGGTGGATAATTATTTGGATCTCCTTTTTCTTTTACAGACTAATAGCAAGAAAGAGATTCTTTTAGATTAATTGAACCAGGTGTTTAATACGCGGATTAAAGATTAAACTAATTTGGCATCTGTATTACTACTATAATAACAAAATTCCTTGAGAAAGAAAATTGAATGCGCCACCTAATAAGATTCACGCGAACAGGGTACAATATATCAAGTTTACTCCTAATTTTGCATTCAGTCCCCGGACAGTTTGCCAGCATCGACATCACGATTCCGGCATAATCCTCACGATCGTCGAGTGCACGGTGACTTTTTCGTAGTCACCGTTCAAAGTTCACCTAAGTAGTCGGCGACACGCTGCACCCCGTTCCGGCTCGTAATCAATCCATCTCGACAAGGTCATGATTGGTCGTCACGAACGTCGCTGGTACCGTGCGCGGTTCACACGAACGACACTCGCGATAGGAGAGAAAGTCAACGCTCTAAATGTCCGAGAGTGAAAGATCGACCGTGAGAGTCGCGCTCGCGTTCTGCCAGCTAGTAAGAGAGAAGGCTTTGCACATAAACGTTCTTAACAATGTGGAAGTATGTACTTTGGAGTCCACTACCCCTTTTCTCTCTGCTTCATTTTGTTAACGAATAGATACACTTATTTCAATAAGAGAAACATTTACACACTGCCGATCGAATAAAATCTCTTTGGTCATCGACTTTCAATGATCCGGGCACACTGATTGTAACTTTACCAGAGCGGCGCACGCATTCTCTAAAAACTTTCACGAGCCAAACCTACATACGTATATACATATCTACCAGTAACACTTAGAAGTTGCAATCTCCAGGTCCGTTTCCTCTATTAGTAAACTTCGAATCACCGAAACAGGGCTAACATCGCGCCACAAAGAGGCTCGATTGTCTCCACACGTTATCTAGATAATTGATCTCGCCATCTGTAAGCAGCGTTGTTAACATTGATTGCGAAGGGTGATCAATACCCAGTAGCAGCGTGCGGCTATCACTCGTGCCATAAGGGTTCTATTTCTCCCCCACCTCCCCTGCGTGGAGAGGAGAGACGGACCCTGCAGAGTGACAGGGATGGACACGGGTGGGTCGAAGAAGGAGGACGGATCAGGGGCACGGAAGAAAGGGACGGTGTGGCGGACAACTGGGCAGGAAGAAAAGAGCGAAACACAGAGAGGCGACGATACTAGCACTGCGAAAGGGGAACGAGTGACAAAGAGGGAGAGAGAGGAGCGCACGCCACGCCATGCCGCGCCACGCGACACGTGAGCCGCCGCTAACAGTGGACAATGAAATTACTTCGTCGTGTATCGCACGGTATTGATCCGTTCTCTCTTTGTCGCTCTCCCTTTGCGGCTATCTTTCCTTCTTTCTCCAAGGAACCGAGCCTTCGTAAAGTAAAGCTATATACGAGCGTATAGTAGCTTCTTACCAGCGTATAGTAGCTTCTTACCAGTTTCCTATTTCTTAGACATCATGCCTTTTTGCTTGGTCACTTTGCTCCACCTACTTACATACATGTCCCAGTGACAGGGTATATTCTTCAATGTGAATAATAAGGTTGTTCAATGGATGAATGGTTTTAGATAGAAGAGTGTATAGTTTTTGTTTTCTTTTTGACTGCATGGGTTTAATGTAAATATGTAATGGAAAAGAGTTGGTGCGTTGCGAGGAATATCGCTTGGTTATTAGGCGATTCAATTACTGGGGGTTTACTTTATTGACTTAGAGAGGATAGTTGGGGCGCGTTCATTCCGAGCATTCGAAATGGAGCCGCGTGCGCGCCAAACGGTACGCATCGTCGGCTCTTACTGCAGGGACGTAGTTATATCATGGAGCCCTACCATCCATTTTTGTTCTTAATTGCGAATTGAAATTTGCGAATAGATTGGTATATTCTGACGCAAAAGTATGTAAATCACAGTAAGATAGAAGCACTGGTACGATAGGGATTTTATTTTTATAAAGTCTATTGTTAAGTCTATTTGTTGCAGTTGAGTTTCCTTAGTACATTAGAGGCAAGGTGAAGCAGTTAAAAAAATTTGTAAATAAGGAATTCAACAATTTATATTTTACTCCACAATCTTTTTATACTGAACTTTATTTAAGTTCTTTTTACTTTTCGGAATAGTTTTGAAATTGGTTAGCAAGTGAAAAGTATTTGCATTGACAGTGATGCGCAGAATTCATTGAAAGTTCTTATACTCGTGTACGAACGAGCGGATAAAGAAAAGTTCATTTATGACAAACCTGTTGTCGTTGCGTTCATCGATCACTCGTATACGACGTGCGACACTTACGGAATTCCTGGGTTGAATTTATTGCCATGAGGGTCTGAATTCTTCTTTGCCGCTGCCGAATAAATTTCTGCGACATACACCGTGTAGGAACCTAAATGATGCTTGGTATGCTAGTCAAAATAGGCTTTTGCAAATGATCTACGATATCGCAGTATGAAGAAAAACTTTTTTTTTTCTTTCTAATAAGATCAAAGTTCAAAATAAGAGATGCAATCGATCAAAATGGAAACTACGATATTTAAAAAGTACTGTCGCTCTATACATACTTAGAAATTCTCTTTATTGTGAACAAAAAAATTAAACACATGATAAATATAATTTAATATTGAGTAGTCCTAAATGGAAGTGTATAGGTTTTGTGTTTATAGAAAGAGGTGCAGGTTTTTTTGTTTTCCTTGCACATATAATTATTTATAAACATATATATAACTATTAAATTGCACCACCAGTACGTCTAATTTATAGCACCGTATAAATTAGAATATCGATTTTACTGCTGCTTATTTCAACGTGCAGAAATTAGTAGAATCGGGACGGAGCCTTGTCTCCGTTGGTGTTCATAATTTGTCGCGCACAAATTGTGTCGCGAGAGAGGACGATTTAAAATGTATGAGCCTTGACGACCGAGGGGCCCAGAATCTGTACCGTTTATACGGCTCGTGTCGCGATAGCTACACCAGAAACTGGCACACATCTTTAACGAATAATTAGATATTGATATCCTCTTGACACGTTACCCTGTAACACTTTGTCCTGTATCCTTGAGGCGTCTTACAGACTTACGACGATGCCTTGAACGATTGATTAACATGCTCCGATTTGCTATCAATACTTGTCTTCCATGCTTCTTATAAATAATGGACATTAGAAGTTTGTCACGATAAGACGATATTTATATGTTTTCTTTCAGGTTAATATATTTAGTGTTTGTTAGGAATTCACATGGAGTATGTTAGAGTATTTACTATACAAATAAAACTCGAACAATCGTACCACTTTCGGAATCTGTAAGATACTCATGTTACCACCGGGACCAATGATAGTACAAAAGCAACAATAGAACTTACCAGAGATAGAAAACATTCAACTGCAGCAAATCCCACCCAAAATCGAATCGAACATCATACATCACCCACTGCTTGGCGAATTTCGACCCACGACAAAGTACCACACAGACCATTCCGGGAATCGATCCAAAAGGATAGAAAATGTTTGATCGTGGCGGCCACCTGCCACGACCTCGGGAACTCTACACCTACCCAACATCATATATACATGTTTCCAATTTAATTCGCATCGTCTGACGCAAAACGACGAAGAAGCAGTAGTAGTAGCTGGCAACGAAAAAACAAAAAAAAAGGAAGAAGATCCCCCTATCCCCATTGGGGATCTCTCAGACCAAGTTACGCCAGAGGGCACCGCGCAACCGCGTCGATAGCCGCGAATCTTTCGCAAATCTCGTCCGGAGCATCTTGTATCCGGTGCATGCGAACAATCGACGCGGCGAGAAAACGAGTGAAATCGTCGACCGTCGAAATCGTGAATGGCGCGTTGGGTCGGTCGATTGCGGCATAAACGCTTTCGGGTGGCGTCCAGGCAGGTGGCAGGCAGAATGGCTTCTCGTAGGAATCGCTATAGAGAAGAAGAAGAACGGTCGGTAAGATTCTCAAACGATTATCAAGAACGCGACCGACCACGCCACTGAAAACGAGCAAGACCAAAACGGAGCGGTGTTCTCTTGGTAGACGAGACCTGCCGTGGCCCACCGTAAGGCACGCCATTCGGCAAAAGGTTGCGCGTGCGGCAGAGGCCGTAGGTAAGATAGAAAGAAAAGAGTTCAGGATGGACGGAGAAAAAGAGTGAAGGTAGGGGAAGGCACGCGGTGGACAAGGAACAGAGGCGCGGCGAGAGAAAAAGAAAAGGAGCTTGGACGGTTGAAAGAAAAGGCAAACAAGCCAGGATAAAGCCCGTTGAACGGTGATGAGTTTCGTGGAAAGAGCCGACACAGTTGTAGAGGAAAAGAGATAGGTCGAGGGAGCAAGAGAAAGAGGCAAGCTTAATCCCGATGGCGAAGACCTTACCGAGTAGTCTCGCACTCTCTTTAGCCTGCTCTTGGACCCACGCATATATGTATGTGTACAACCTTTTCCGAAAGAACTTCTTGGGAATCCCCTAAAATTCGACGGAGAGCAGAGTACAAGGCGTATCTACAGTTTCGTTTTTGAATCGGCGGATTGGAGGGAGCTTGAACCACAGACCTAACCAGGCCTCGTTACTGCCCTCGCTGTCACAACAGCGATTGGTAAAGCATCGCTATTTTTACGCTCGGGCATTTTGTAATCGAAGTACCTGCTACTGGGATTAATCGGCAATGCCGGTTAATTGGGAGAAATATAAGGCAGGCGGGAGAAGTTGGAAAGGAACGTCTGAAACATCCCAGTTACGTATATAAGTATTAGCGTGGTATTTTTGTTGAAAGAAAAAATTCGCCGAGAAAGTATTGCCGTGAGAGGGTTTCTCGATCGCTTGCTTCATCCGCTAAAAGTCCTCTAGCTCACCGTTTAATACTAGCTTACACGTGTATATAACTTTGAACGCACTCTACGGCGTTATCAATGGCGTCACTCGAGATAATGGCACAAGCTATCGCCGCAGAAGCGGCGAACGAGACAAATAAGAGTACTGGTTTCACGAGTTGAATGTATATATTATAGTGTGGTAAGAAGATTTCATATAGAATTATCGTGTTTCATTTTCGGAGTAACAGTAAATTCAAATAATTAACCATATCACTACGAAAAAAATTATAAATTACGCTTTATTAATTTCAGTGGTCTAATTTTATATTTAATATTCATTACATTTGTCAGGCGCTTGATTAGAATCTATAGCAATGACTATTGGAGTCAACACTCTTCTCTTTGCGATAAAACTAAGCGCAGAATTTCCTGCTCAACGTGATCCAATTAGTGTTATATTTAGATGTAACAAATTCTTTCCTGTCTATAAATAATCTATAAGCCAAATAATCCGTGCATAATTTCAATTCTATTATGGAACGAATTTAGCAAAGCGCATCGAGAGGTTTCGAGTTGTTCCCGATCGGGTCGTCAGCGCCACCGTTAGAAAAACTGCACGGCGCACGCTCGTGGCCGTTCGAAATCACGCGAGAAAGTTGCCGTATCGCGCGGTGAGAAGCGCGACGAAGGCAAGACCGCGACGACACGACGAGGAACGAGACCTCCGCTCTTCCTCCGGACAAATATGTAATACGATCAATGTACGTGTGCATACGTGCGACACGTGCACGCACACACCGGACAGACGAGTAGCCGCAAGTACAAAGGGGCCACGGCAATATAGTTTTAAAACGGAATCGAACGAATGAGCAACCGAACGAGTAAGCCAGCCAGCGCAGGAAGGGCAGAGAGGCAGCAAAAGCGAGTCCCGACGAGTAACAGTGGGCGACCCTGCTGCCGGCTGCTGACAGCATTCCTACAACAACACAGCGCGATCCCGCGAACCCACACATCGCGCACAATATACACACCACCCTGCTGATGTCCATTCGATCTTATATCTCGCAACTTTTCGAGTAATTTCCTGGGGTAAGATCATTCGAATTTCTTGAACTTCACATATAACGTAGTATTTTACGAAGGGTATAGGATAGGTGCAATGTTAGGCGAGGCTTATGTAGTACGTTTTGAATAGATCAATGGTTTGTTGGGGAATACCTTTTGTAATGCGAAGCCCCTGATCGATAACACAGGGTAGGGTGAGTAACTGGGGCTGGACTTGGAAAATGATATGCAGTAGTGATTGAATATTCATTGTGCATTCAAGGTGTATATTCCATATCGATAAAGAGATACGTTCGGGAATAAAGTAATTCAAAATCTATTACGATGGACTATGTAAAATTTGTTACATAGAGGATATAAGGAAAGTTTTGAATAATGTTTCTGAAGAGAACCAAAGGTTACTCGTGCAGAAGGAACTGGTAGTATCTTGAGTCCATCTCTACATGGACAAACACAGTCACAGTGTTGGATCAAGAAACTCTGTCGCCCTTCACAGACTCCTGCGATCAGTACAAATGAGTCATCCAGCATGCGAAATGCATTTTATCAACCGTCCCCCAACACCTCTGTCCTTGTTGTCCATTCAAGCTATCGACCGTCGCATATCTAGACGTACTAATTGACAAAACTGATTGTAGTAGCCACGATTAATGAACTTCCGAGTATATAGGACTCCGATTGTCTTCCGGCTTAGGTTCCGGTTCAAAAATCGAGTGAAAGTACCGAAGATTGCACACGGTCAGCTTTACGCGGATGAAAGTTTCATAGCACAACCAAGAACCGTCTATGATTAGTTTCTTCCAGAAACAATCGACGTTAACGGGTTTGTTCCGGAATTGATCCGCCCCTGGCGCATGCGCCACGCAGTGCAGTGTAACTGGTCAACACAACGAGTGCTGCTGCGTCCAGATCAATCGATGTAAAAATACAATTATTCGTATTGATCGTGTACGATATTTACCCCGAGATAAACCTCTCTTTTGCAACACCGAAATCTGTCAGTCGGAGTAACATTTTTATTCGAAAGTCGTGAACAATGGAAAAACGAGATCAACAAAATCTGGAGGTGGATCCAACGGCCGCACGAAAATCTCGTGCAAGACGTCTGTACGCGTCGACCACGCAGCGTGTGTCTCGCAAGCAACAGCAGCACAAGTTCAAACAATCGACCCGATAAGATCGTCGTTAGCTGCTCGTCGAGACGGCCCTGCTACAAGCGCAACGCGACGTCGTAACACGGTGCAACGCGTCGCGAGATTTCGGATTCGGTCGTTCGTCACCGTCTACGCTTCGGCCATATTCGGCTTCTTTCGGCTCAGCTGTGTGCAGTGGCGTCGCTGTTGCGTTCTCTCTCCTTGGTTGGCTGGCTGCTCATCGCCGGCACAAACACAACGCACAGGTTTCAGGCCTGCGGAGGGCTCGGTTGCGCGAGGAGCTTGTACAAGAGAGGACGCAGCGACCCCGAATAATAGACCGCTTTCGAATGACGCGGAAGACCGATGATCGACCGGGGGTTAAAGCCGATCGCGGTTGCCACGGCAACTCCCGTCCTCGATGGACCACTTCCGGTTTCGACGCCCCTCATCGTGGCCCGTGGCGCACGAGGCCTCCGTGTCCGCCTCTCACCACGCCGACTTCCCTCTGCAGACAGCCTCGACAGCTTCGAACGCACTCCGGGACCTGGGTCGTGGAAGGACGATTGGTCGTCCACGAGCCGCGTGAAAGGATATCCGGGAAAACTGAACGGGGAGAAACTGAGAAACCGATGAACGTCTCCCCACTACTATCGATTCACTTGAGACTTTAGTTGCTTACTTGTTAGTCGTCTTAGATATATGTATGTATAGAGAGTTTGTTACTGAATAATTTTTGTACATATACATAGATGTATATGTACACGTAATATAATATAAATAGATACGTCGGTGGAGTTTTTCTGGAGTGGCGGGCTGTTGATTTAGGATGAGGATCAAGGTTTTTAGAGGTGGTCCTTGCGGAGGGGTCAATAGATCGATGGAATTATGAATGGAGAGTGATATATTTGTTGTGGTAATATTGGTAAATGGGTGGAAGGTGGTAAGGGTATTGATCGGGCTAGATATCAGTCAGGAGGTCCTTGCGTGTTCCGGCTACGTGACTGCTTTTAGTGGTTGGGACAAAGGATGAGCTTCTGGAGTCAGAGGTGGTAGGATCAATAGACGTGATTCTGTTAGGGTAATATTGATAAAGGAGATATCGTGTGATCGCCTGATTAACTAAAGACGTCCTTTATTGCATAATTTCCTACGAACTTTTTATACGTTCCGACAACTCTTTTCCATTGCCATTACTACTGGATACAAGATCTTCGTCTAAAAACGAACTTCTGAAAAACGTTACGTTGACTGTGAAATCGCCAGTCCATATTCTATTTAACTTGTCGAATGATCGATAACCATTTCCAATCGCAAATAATATAACTCCAAGATAATAGCCATCGAGTATCGCGGGAATTATCATCGACATTACAGCGACATTAATAACATTGATTTACAATGTTCCATGTACCCAACCCCTCCCTACGAGGAAGAATTCCCAAAGCAGATATCGTCGCTGTTAGGATCGTTTCGCGGTGTATTTGTTTGCGCAGCGCGTGGACGGGCCCGGCATAACAAAATAGCCGCGCGCATACACGCTGGCAGTGGCAGAGATCGCGAGGTTACCTGTTCGCACGCCAACGATAATGCAGTCGAGCACTCCGGTCTCGTGTCAACGATCGGCGAACGGCCACGAATCTCGACGTGCGCACGTCCGTCTAAATGTACCTACCTGAGAACCTTACGCCACCCAGCTGCCCTCTCCCTTGCATTCCCGCGGACAACTAAAGACACGGTCAGATTGTGCGATCTCGTGTGGACCTCGAACGTTTGTTCGTTTCGCTTCTGCGACCGCGCGAGAGTTGCCCCCTTGAAATTATAAAATCCGCGGTTTAGAACTGTTTGAATATTGTTCGTGGTACATCCTGATCAGAGGCAGATCATTCGAGGAACAACGGAGAAATCAAATTCTTGCTCAGGGTTAATGGCGAATTTAATAATAACTGGTTTCCGTAAATATTTAATTAATTTCTACTACAATCTACAATTCTGTCCAATACACAAAAATGAAAAGTTCCACCCTTCGTCCAAGCAGGAGAATAGAAAACTGGACTGTTCGCGATTGCAATGTTTCAACAAGCCCGCCAGATTGCATACTTCCTATCAGGAACAGGTCATTGCGTAGAACAGCGTATACCAATCTGAAATACAACGTCAAACGAATTACACTGTACGATTGGTAAAAGTGACCCTCCTCGAATTCCAAGACACCGCATACCTTGGCCACTCTAGAATGACAGTGTACCAACTTCTACGCTATCAAACTGCTGGATAAAATCTCCATTCTCTTGCCTTTCTCTGCCCAACAAAGCAACGCGATGCAAACAAAAAAAAATATCAAAAAAAAAGGGAAAGAAAGGAAAGCACAAATAACGAAACCGTACGGAAGACACACATACGCCCATACGCAATACAAGCATACGCACACAGAGTGCAACATTGCTCTCTCGCAATCCTCGTTTGCACGGTGGCTCTCGCAATCGTAGCTTCTGTCGCGATGACGCGCGCTCGCGCACGCTTGCGAGAAATCGGGCCTCCACCATTAAACCATCACGTCGCGGAATAATGCGCGACTATACAAACGAGCCGGCTACACCCACCGCGAAGTTAAAAGTCCTCCTCCCTCTGTCTCTCTCCCTCTCTCGCCATCTCTCTTTGTCTGTCGTCCAGGAGAGAAAGCAAAAGGAATTTCGCAGCCGCGATATCACCCGCCGCGGTGAACATTATTTTCCCTTCACCGTCCACCTGCCGTCCTCCGACATTGCACGCGATTTTCAGAGGCAACGAACAACAACACACAGGTAAAAGCAGCAGCAACGTGCACCATCGTACTCGACTGTATCCGCTTATTCATACACCTACCACATCTTCATTAGAAATGTACACGAGCCACGAATGATTTTGCAGGATCTGCTTTCTGGTCTTCGTACTAGAGAAACGCTATTCCATCGCGTCCCAGCCCGTTCACGAGCTGCGTGTGTTCCTACATGGGTGTGATTGTGATATTTTTTGGTTCGCTGGTATTTATAATCGAGAAGTTGGGCAAGAATGATGAATTTTGTCAAAGAATTAGCTTGTTTGTTATTATAAACCACAGTTTCATTAGCCACGAATAACTGAGATATCGATACATTCATTGTAATACCAGGTATCAGTATTTCGAACGAAATTTTTGTTTTTAGTGTTTTTCAGTTTATCTATGCGGAATGTTCTATGAAAACTCGGTACAATCCACTGCAGCATCCTGTATATACCTACTCGCTCTCTCTGTTCTGCTCTTTCTTGTACACGGATCGTGCGCACCTTGCGCTCGCAGACACCGAGCTGCTTAACCATCCGCGTTAATTGAGCGTTAACGCGAGAATCCCGTGTCGCTCGATGAATCGGTGGAAAAATATGTGAATGAAAATGAACTGGTACAATGGGGACGGTTAATTAATTTGTTACTGTGCTTTTCGTGGGAGGATTTTTTTCCGCGACGTTTTATACCTCGAAGAACGTTTGCAGAAAAGGAAGTCCATAGTTTTAAGTTTCGAGCGTTCGGTTATTGGAAATACATACAACTATTTCGATAACAGTAGAAGGCGTTTAGCTTCCTCTGTTTGGTAGCGTCACGCATGCAAAACGAGAAAATTTCAGGAAATTGAGCAAACGTTCAATCACAGTGCAATTACGCCTTTTGCGACACATGGGGTCGCGTTACTCGTTATTAGTAATTAAACTTGATTATCGACCGCGTTTCATATACAGTATCACAGGATTATTTTATGTTTTACAACGTAATCCGTCTTACTACCCTCGTTTCCTTTGCAAGACGCAAAATGACAAAATTGGACGCCTCCCGGCTATCTCAATAATTTCTCGAGTAAAAATATCCACTCTTCTTAAACCGTTTACAGTTTCATTACTCTCCAGTCTATCAGAACCTCAGCCTCCCTTTCGAAACGAAAACGAGAAGGTTCATTCTTCCCACTGAACCAACAACCTAACAATTATTAATTCGTCAAAAATCAACTCCCCTTTGATTAACCTACTCCAAACATCCAACCTCTTTACACAAAACACGCGGCGCGGTGCTCGGCCTCCGACCCTCCATTAACAAAAAATCCTCGATGCACCGATTCAATCCCGTACCAAAGGAAATACAATAACCCAATTCCATTTATGTCCTACCCCCAAAAACCTTCCCACGATAGCTATCCACGTCAGCGGCATCGTTTCTCCAACGAAACATCAGAAAAATCGACCAAACACCGTCTCGTATTCCCCATCCAGGCCGCGTCGGTGCCGAATCACCGTCAGGGTGAAGCGTGTGCATCGCATCGAGCCCCGTCGCGCCCGTTCTGAGCTCGAGCTTCACCCTCGTGGATGACGGGAGCCCGCAGGACCAAAACCACCCTAAGTTCGTCGATCCCTTTTTCCCATGCGCGGGTCCTGAAACGCGGGAATCCCGCGTCGACGCGCGATCGTCGCGGGGACATCGTGCACACGAGCACGTCTAAAATGCATACGCGGCGTCGAAGAGGAGGAGGAGGAGGAGGCGAACGCCGCGCGTTAGCATAGGCGAATTCCCACCGTGGTGCGGCACTGAGGCTTTAGGGTACGTTTACAGTGGAGCCGCAGCACTTGATCGGTACGGCGCGGCGTTGAGAAATGCAATTCTCCGTTTTATAATGGAAGTGTTTGCGTTGAAGCGACAACGGGCTGACCAGGGGCGACGAGTTGACCCGTCGTGAACTCCTATTTCTTCGCTCCACTATCGCCGCTGGATACTGTTAGTGGCCTCTAACAGTATCACTCATACTATCGCCCATCCGTTAAATGACTGAAACCATGAAACGACTAGCGCAACTCTACCCTATAAACCGCATCAAAGAAACGTATATTATCGCAGCTCTAATCGACGCTCTCTTAGCTTCTATCGCAGCTCCGCTGTAAACGTACCCTTATACGAGTTCCCGATGCTGGGTGTTCTATAATATAGGCAGAGTTGCCGTTTGTCCTGCACTGCTTGTCCGGTCGGTCCGTGGCCAGGACTCCCACCAGAGCAACCTAGCCTTCTTATGTGCCCACCTACTCTATCGAGCAATCCAAATGCATTCTTTCCACCTTACCTTGCCCCGGACACTTCTTCCCTGGTCATCGTACTCCTCCTTCTTCCCACAGAGCCCTGACTCTGGCGCGAGCTCCCTGTCGATCCGTTTCTCTCTTTGCTGTCGCTTCCTTCTTCTCCTTTCCACGCCGCTTCGAGGACTTTGTTCCCGTCCTACCTGTATACATGCATACTTTGCTTCGTTCGTCAGGTCGGTGTGCGACGGGTTCAAAGAGTGTCTGTTAGCAGCGTGGGAGGGGAGTTCGGGATGGAAATGCGAGGGCGGAATGGGAAATTGTGGGATCTGATATTTGGGGACGGTGTTAAGATATTGTTGATAGCGTGGTGTCGGTGGACCTTTGTTGATCGTTGGGTGTCTTTGTAGTTTTAATTTGTGGGGTGACACTACTTGTATCTTTTTAACGTCTGCTTCTCTTGTTTATTTATTCATGGTTATTAATTATATTGTTGCATTAGTTCTAATTAGATATTTAATTTTGTCATCCTTCGTCTTAATAATTCTTAACCGTATCTGACGTGAGATTGCCAATTGTCCCGAAGATTCGTAATATCTAAGACTGCAGTGTATTAAAAAGTATCCTAATTATTGCACCCGACGAATTTTCTATTTCGCGAGGAACTCGTTGGCGAAAGAGTGAAACACGTGTAGCGGTGCAGTCGAATGCACCTCGTTGCACCTATGCCTCGTGCCATGTTCCAAAAAGTAGGGCCTATTTTTGTCTCGCTCTTTACAATGACTTTCTCGCCGTTTCACTCCCTTCGTCGGTTCGTTTCTTCCGCCACGTTGCACGCAGATAGGTATACACCTTTGCGTTCCCTCTTCCTCTGACCTAACAGTGCCCTTCCTCCCGCTCGTTCTGTCCGTCGACTCAACGTTTGGACCTTACATACTTGGCATACCTGCAAACGACCGCGTAAGTCCAGCGGGGCAGGCAGCAACGTTAGACACGATGAAATCTGTCCGAAAACCTGTCGCGACCTCGGTACACCTCTCCTACGGAAACGTGGCACTGGCTCTCTGGTCGTGGGAGGAAGAGGATCTGGAGAATAGAACTGGATTTGGCTGGGTGAATGATCGGTACGATTGGAAGTGGAGAAAGTTCGATGTTGAAAGGCAGATGGATGAATAGTAAAACTAAATACAATGGACAAGCAGAGTGACGAAAATAGCCGGGCATGTTGTAACTTTATTCGAGAATTTTTCTGAAACACTGATACTAATCATCGGTGCTACAATGGTATTAACGAGTCTGAAGAATGTATTAGTTTCGGGTGTTCATTCTTTGTAGCAATGCGAACGTATAATACAAGATAATGCTACGGTAAAAATTGAATAGTTTATCCAGGAGGCATGATTAAATTGGATACAAGTAGCGTCGAGCTTCTATTATATTGCAAACTACTAAATTGATTCGAAGAATCCACGCAAACTATAAAATCCACTGCTTATATTGAAAGGAATAATGTAGTGGACGTACAGGTTGTAGGTTTGCGAACAGTGGCTAAAACCTACCATTACTGTTATTCATTTCCTATTGTGAAAGGACGTCCATGCTATATGTTAATCTAGATATCATTAACATTTCTAAAACACTACTTTAATGAGCAGACAACTGCTGGGAGTCTGTTATTTCGTAGGCAGTCTATCCATTTGAAAAATTTGCTGCTCAAACGTAATACGCTGGTAGTTTACGAATAATTGCCAGGACAATACTTTCATGGAAAAGCAAGGTTTCATTTGTGAAAATTAAAGTGATGTCGGCTATGTGGGCTGGGTGTGGGCTTGGCCGCACTACTTATGGGATAATCCACTACGAGAAGTCGCGAGGGGGGGATGCAAAAATTTGTTGCGCTCGAAGAATGAGGATAAATTAGTATCGATGCAAAACCAGTCGAATATTATTTGTATACTTTTCAGATGCAGAATAAATCTTTTAGTGAGCAGGGGGCTATAAATTGGTACGCCTAGAAGCCTAAATTTCTTGTTGGGAACTTGCATGCTTGCTAGAATTGGTTGCAAATGCAGCAATTTGTTACTTTCATCGTAGGCGGTACATACTTATTCATCCATTCATAATAGTCGGACGGCTTTACATCAAAAGAACTTGTTTTAACGACACATTATCGTATCACGGACGATTACATCTCAACCGTGCAATAATTCGAAATTATCTAGACGCTGAATCCATAAATAAATGGAAACGGCCAGCTGTTGGTTGTCAGCCAAACAACTGTACACTCTTTAACAGCCGCACGATTCCTCAAAGTTTCGCACATCTTGCCTCTAACTAGTTGCTACATGAAACGAAAATACTCCGTTCTTCTTGTTTCACATATTTCCAGACTTTTGCGTGCATAGAATTTGTCACTGAAATATTCGAATGAAATTCGTAGAAAGAAGAAAATTTATGCTGCTCTTCCTACCAATGGAACAGTGTAAGAAGACAAACTTTACACGCCGGAAGAATTTAGTGTTGCCGTTAAAAGCATTGCACCTAAACTCTACACGCATCTAATGGCAAGTTAAAGTGCAGTCTTTAATAGCACAGAGATGACAATTGCGACAACTAAAACAACGACAGCCATGGTGCAATTAATGCATCATTATTGACCCATAGCCAACAAGCGGAGCCCCCGTTTCGTCCATCAAGGCCCACACCCATGCGTCGAAAAAGAGGCCATCGTCCCTATGCGCGCGGTATTATACCTACACTCTTCCCGACAGACGAGCACAATTTTTAATTATCCAATGCCAAATTTGGCCTGGTTCTCGACGGCGTAGGCGAAACGCAGTGCCGTCGATCGTCTTGGGGAAAAAATAAGGAAAAAAGTGAAAAGAAAACGTCTCGCCTTGAAGTCTACTTACCGTCCAATTATTTTAGCCTCCGCTGCAGTGATTCACGTTCACGGAATGCATCTAGCCTCGTACGCCCTACAAAACGACGGAGGCAGAAGCTGAGAAAAAGACGAGAGGAACGGGAGGGGAAACGAATGAAAAAAAAAAGAAAAAGAGCAAAAAGGAACTAAGACTCGCCTCTCTTGATACACCACGGAACACTTGTTTGTACGTCGTCGGTTGATGTTGATTTATCGAACGCGCGCGCGAGCGCACGTGTTGTACAATTGATACGTTGCGAGGGAGCAGATACGATCTGCTTCGCGGAGATCGCAGCGCGTGCAAGAGGTTTGTTCCGTATCGCGCGTGTTACGCGTTCGGTCCATCGCGGTGGAATTTTCAGTTTCCACTGGCGGGGACCTTCGATTCGACAATAAAAATCACCGAGCTGAGCTAGGCGCATCGCTATTATTCGGTGCTCGCCTCACGGTCGAACTGTCCAGATATTGCGCTGCCCTTGCGCCATGCCGATTTTTCTTGATAAGGCGAATGCAACCGCGCGACGTCCTTGCGACAAAGGTCAACGATAAAACGCAGACAGGGAGCTGTGTCTTTAATTGCGCTGTGGATGTCGTACTGGTGAAAGTACTGACGAACGATGCTTCACTGCGTGTTTTGTACTTCTGTTTCATCCTTCGAGAACTATTGTGTATGTACTTTGTTCGAGGTATGCTTTAGGATGGGCACTATTTTCAAGTTGCATCGGAGCCACAATCGGAGCACGAATCAACGCGAATTTGTGAGCTTCGAACTGGTATACTGAAAATTGTTGCCGTCGATGCCGAACCGTTTTCACGTTCCTCCTTAGCAATTAAAGGAAAAGGTCAATTATTGCATTACCGCTCTTGGATGAATCGTCTGGCTACGTGTCCGTACATGTACGAGGGTGCTAATGCATAAAACGATAGAAATATTATAAGAATTAGTTAATAGTACGAACAAGTGGATTCTTTCTCATCGAAATTGATACAGCAAATTCAGAGGTTCAATAATACATTAGATAAAATGAAATAAGAACCAATGGCAAACTCCGTCCACCCTACAGTGCTGCATAAAATAAACCCTGACCTCTTATTTTCAAACTTATCTCCATTCTACTACCCCCTGAAACCATACGCTACCCATCACAAAACTATTCTATCCCCCCAAACGTATTCCAACGACATTTTCTACATACAAAGGACAATACCCTCTCAACTTCTTCCCAACAGGCGACTTTAACAGCGCATTTTCCTTCCTCCAGCTTAATAAGCGGGGAAGTCGCGCCTCTCTTCGAGCCCACGGAATGCAAAGAACCTTATAGTGGTTGTGTTCGCAGGTCGTCCCACCGTCAGCTTGGCACGTCACCTATTCGACGATGGTAATATACGTTCGTCGTTCTTGGTGATAAATATTACAATATAATATTCCCGGCTGGGGACGAGGATTCCCGGCGAGCCGGCAGGACGAACGGAAAGCAAGCGTGACGAAGGGGTTATCGACGAAGGGATATCGTGTTACCAGAGACAACGAACAACGGCCCACGAAGCATCCTTTTACGATTCTACGAATAGCACATGCGACAATTTTTCCACAGACGTAAAATTATTAATCGGGTATCCCTTCGACGACCCGGCGATGCTGAGGTAAGTCTCCGAACTACTCGGGGGAAGAAGCATGGTGGTTTCTCGAGTTCGTGGAACCGGCGAAGGGCCATAGGTTGTTCAACCCCTTTCTTCTGGAATGATATTACGGGAGAGGGTGGAAAATATGAGTGCGTATCTATCTTCCTTTTTCTTTTACGCGTCGTTCTTATGCGGAATGTATTTGGAACTTAAGAGCAATAGTAATATAGAATCGAATGGAAACGTGCGTTTGGGTGCAATGAACGTTTATTAATAAGCAACAGTGTGCTCTATAGATCTACGAAAGGGTAACAAGCGGTGCTACATATTTCTGCATAATGACTTTCGTTTATTGCTCGTTTATTGACACGACGGGTCCGTGAACAATGAAACGGATAGTGCTTTCACTATCACTTACACTCGCACGGCTTTATATAACAATACTATGTAATTATGGCGGAGGCGTTGCTTGTTTGCTGCTTTTCTGTCGTCCGAGATACTTTGACAGACACGCTATATATCAGCGCTAGTTTCATTCCTTTCAATTACAATTTACAATACACCAGCATGCACTGCGTTCGACTATTTTATTACAACTAAACTTGCAATCAGTGGCACATTTTTTTCATTAATCAAGTTTCCTTACGAGATCACTACGTATCCAGAATTCTCGCACGACCCTCCTCATCAGGCAACGAAATTTTCTCGTTCTCAAAATATCCCTCCCCCAATGAACTCCAACTATCAGCACCCCGAACAACTATGTACCGCCACCATTCGGAAAATTTCCCCCAACGGACTTTCCAATTATCAAAGTCCGTTTATGACGACTTTGCTTGACCAACGATCATCTCGAACAACTCCTCCAAGCCCGGTTGATTCCGATCAGACGCGTTTTACGAATGCAAACGGTGACGCAGAAATATGTACGTGGTCGACGCCGCGATGCTCCGCCCTCACCCTCGGTTTGCTGCGTTTGGTCGCAGGTCGTCCCGGCGTCAGGCTGGAACGTCAGCGACCCCGCTTCCTTCTCGTCCACCTTCTAGGAGCCACCTACACGGCCCTCACACCCAGCCGGTTTTACGTGTACGTGTACCGTGTTCCATGGAAGAACCGCAGAGAAACCACTACCTAACGGACCGAGCAGTCCGTTCTTGTCGACGTATATACGTATACATGTGTATACCACTACTGTGGCGAACGCGGCGCACACGTACATGTACTTACATTTAAACTCAAGCGATTCGAGTGCATAGAGAACGAGAGCCTGGAGAAGGCGCGTCTCTCCGCTTCGCCATGGAACGCTCAGAACTCGAAGGTCGAAATCTCGGTTCACGATTTTTCCTGCCGGCGTGATGGAGCGACCGAATTTACGTGTCGCCAGGTGTACACGCTATCACACACCTATGATTATTTGCCTCGACGTCATGGATAGAATGGTGATACTCTTGACAGTATTGAGCACCTGACGCTAGAAAATGGTATACGTTCGGGAAGAAGAGAACAGAATCTATCGGTCTACGAATTCTCATTATCCTTGTGAATCTCTTTTAATTTAGAAGGTCGACAAGTGTTCATTCGGTGACTGTAGTTCGTAATTTCACGAATTACAATGTACAATGAATCTCAACTACCTTGTAACAGCAGATACGCTGGTGCATAAAAATTGTCCAATTTTAATATCTCAGAATCGAAACACGCGATACGAGCCTCGATCAACGATTTGTCGTAAAATGTCCGCGGCTGAAATAAAATTTCGCGTTCGCCGCTAAACAAATTCGAAATTCACGTACGCGCATACTTACGTATATATCTCGCGTACGTGCGCACTCGCGTCTCAAAGCACGTGACCAGCTATCGAGGTTCCACCGGGGTAGGGATAAACAAGCTCTCCCATCGCGTTCATTTGTTCGCGAATCATTTGAACGGAATATACAGGACAAGTAGATAGGCGAAGGAAAACGGCGAAGGTGGAACAGCAGGAGTAGATGAGAAAGAGAGACAGGCATATAAATACGAAGAGCGAAACGCACACGTACGTAGATGTTAAATACGTGTGTTCGTGTGTACATGCATACGTACGTATATAACTATGTACTGTACAATTGAATGTGTGAGTGACTCGTCGTGGCGAGAGGGAAAGGGTTGAAGGGGGAAGAAGGCATAGGTGAATCTTGACATTTATATGTATGTGACCTGTCCCGCGGAGGCATTCATCTACTACACATTAGAAGGTTTACAGTGTATGTGTGCCACGTATTATTCCAAAGATATATGTATATATATATCAGTCTCACTCTTTCTATCTATCTATATACATACCTGTATATATATATATATTTCACACGGCGTGTTTTATGCTTGCGGCTTCTAGCCGCTACGTTTGCCGTATAAGAGAGATTTAAGCACGCCTGTGCATGGACTGGCTGTGTGTATTGTATGGGAAAATTGCTGTAGCTAGAGCCATAGACGCGTGCTTGTTTCTAGTGGATCGTAGCCGTAGCCCAATGGTCTTTGTACATACTTTTTGGTCCGAGCATGGTGGTACGCTTTGAGCCGAACAGTTTGTACGAAGAAATAAGTCCGATATTCTTTAAGACAAATATCGAAGCTTGCCTTCGTGTTTTGCATATTTTGCGTCCTGGGGGCAAAGGTGGAATTCTCTACTAAAGTTCTTAATAAATACATGTGTCGCCCTTTCATTTTTCTAAACGCGGCATCATGTTTACCACGATAGCAAATCAGCACACAAGTTTCTGACTCGGCGTGAAATATTGGAAACGAATACGTTCTTCAGGGTTAGGCTTCTTCGTATGGCAAATCGTCGATATACACACGTGAACATTGAATTCTGCTTCCTCGTGTACTGCACGTAGTAAACGCTGTATTGAAGGAGTTAAATTGATATGCACGGGCAAAAAAATTGTAATAATTGTGAACCTTACTCTTCTGGTTTACCTTATACTCTATATTTAACCGCCTACCAACACTTATGCGTTCGTTAAAAAACGTGCAACAAGCGGTATGACAGAAAAATGAAATGAATAAAATAATCGTCGGCGGAGTATGGAATTTCCAAGAATATAATGTATAATCTATCGATATTTTAATCATAATCTGTCGAGTGAAAGTATCAATTTTTCACTCCGTGGATGGTAAAATTCTGAATTCTGTCCGTCCCTCGTCCTCGTCGCGTTTTCAAGAGTACTCTCGCGGAAGGTTCGCACGAAACGTGGGCATGTACCGGTGTGCGTCCCGTCGATTTGTCGTTTTCCCACAGGCGTGAAGGTTTCCGTGTAGGAGCAGAAAGGACGGAATCGATGACGGCCCGGAGGTTGGTTTGCGAGGAAGAAGGGGAAATACTTGCGCATTTATATACGCGTACGCACGCACCGATAACGCAACGAGCGCGCATTAAACTTTATTGCGTTCAATTTAAAAATAGAATTCTATCTAGAAGGAAGGGACGTCACGACATTCGCGCAAAGTGCGTCTAGCCAAAGATGAGTCGTCCGCGAAGGCACGTCCGATTTGCCGCGAGTTGTACACACACTAGCTGAGGTGTTTTTGGGAAATGTTAATTTCTATTTGCGAGCGAGGAGGGGCCCCGACGAATCGTGGGGAATTTTTATTGGAGGAATTTTAGTATACACGGAACGGAGTGTATTCGATTAATAAATAAAACTTCGATTATAGGAATCGAAATTTAGATACACCGTGGAGTTTAGTTTGCTAGGCGTTGAATTTTTCAACGACCCATCGATCGGCCGGACAAAACACTGATATTAAGGTAATACAGCTTGTTGTCGTAGTTTGAATTAGCTTTGACGATCCAACTGCTAGGCCGTAGAAATGTAAAGACTTTGTGTATAGTATTATTCGGCCCCAAAGTGGGCATAGCATAAATCGCGTACATGCATATTGTTCAAAGCATAGTAAGATAACAAAATGATTGCTCGAATTTGGATTACGCGGTACGAGAATTACTATCTATTGACAAACGATTTTCCTATGCGCGCAAATATTTCGATACTAAGGACATAGATTTCCCTTTCAAACGATTGTAACATTCTTCGAATGCATTTCAGCAATTTCTGAAATTTCACGATCAACGACAAGTCTGCCGTAAATTCGAGCAAACTCAGATTCAACTCGTCTCGGTAGAAACGAAAATGAATGTAAATCTTTTCGTTTCAAGATCGCGTTAGTTTTCTATGCCACCCCCGGTCCACAAAGAAGCTACAATTACACCGAACTCTATTAAAAATTCCAAGCAAACCGTTTCCAGGGCAAAAACACCAGCGGGATTCCATAAAGTAACAAACTGATAAATTATCCCACGATCGCGGATCCTCATACTTCATCGATCGAAAGGAACGAAAGGGTCGAGGTTTGGCGTGCGCCATTTAAATCCGCGTCGATGGATCGGTGCGCAGCCGTATTATTACCATCTATAGGAGTCGTTTGCGAGCTATCGAAAGGTCGGTGATTTATGCGGTTAGCCGTGGCATGGACTACGCCTTGGCTTTTGCTCGTTGTTTGTGCACACGCGTAAAGAAAGTGCGTACAATACGTTTTGCTGGTCGAAAGACGAAGAAGAAGAAGTTGAAGAAGAAGTAGAAGAAGAAGAGGAAGAAGAAGAAGAAGAAGAAGGAACCTCGGGGACGAGTGTACCGAGGAAGAGAAAGACGACAGTAGAGAGAGAGGGAGAACACTCCGGACGATCGGGATGCTAATTCGTTTTGCTCGCTTCCTCGGCTTCTTCGTCCTTTTCTGCGAATGCAGATCGTCGGGAGACGACCTCGTGGAATGCGTTGCTCGTCCCCGTCGAGGCGAGCTCGAACTCCACGGCTAAAGGGACCCGTAGGATCAGTCCTTCGTTCCTTCATTCACTACTGGAAACGATCCTTGTGGACGTTCGTACAGAAAATCGGGGCGAATTTATCGATGAGCTGAAATCAAAGGGCAATCGGGAAGCGTGGAAACGAAGGAGAGTTTAGGCTGGCAGGTCGTTAAAATGGGGCAAATTGGGACACGATTTCGCGAGTGGATAGAGGGTAGAGAGTCTGTTGACGATTGAAGGGTGTATTAATGGGGAATTTAGCAGATTTTAATGAGCGTGAATTAGTCGAATTGTAATTTCTTTTCGTAAGTGGTGGACGGGGGTGGTAATTTTATTTCTAAGAACGAAGCCAATTTAGTTCCGAGAGGAACATTACGGAGGAGGGCCAATGCAACGTGCTTGCAGCGTAGACGAGTAGTTGTGGTATTTTTTTCCACCTTCTCTGATACTTTTTGGAATGCTGGCTGGTAGATGCAGCTTCCGGTGTCGAGTATGCAGGCGATAGTTTAATCGAGATTGGCACGTGAAGGTAGTAATAACTTGGGTTCGATCGAGAATACGCGTATAGTATATTTATTGTAACCATTCGAAATTATACACGCGTACGCGAGAAACGTTCTTCCTTCTCTTTATTTTTCATATTATATTGAAGATTAAATAGATTATGATTGTCGATGCAAATTTAAACTTTATACATATATGATCAACTTTTTATTGGTATACAAATTATTTATGCAAGAAATTTTTATTAGTCTCGAACGCACGAGAATCCTCGCAGTAGGCTAATCTAATTATGTCTCTGAGAATAAAATATCAAGATGGAACGAAATGCAGTAGGTTTGATTTCCACCACGAGCTTCTTCTGTTATACGCGTTCACATTCTGGAGCGTCTCGGTGGTTTTGAAAAATGAATCGTATCAGTGACTGACGTTGGAAAGTGTCAGTTCACGAGGCTCATCGAGGTGCAGATATTTCTCTTTATAGGACATCGATCTCCCATCTGGTCGTCGATTTCTCTTTTTTTCCGCACAGTTAGAGAGCATTTCCCCTTTCGCTCTATGGCTGTCCGCGGTCATCGAGTATCGCGGCGATGTCTATGAACGCTCAACGAGGATAACAATACGACGACATCGCGCCGCGTCGTGGCTAAAACGCTCGACCCCCGACGAACATATTCATGGACGAGTATTCTCGTAACTTTGATCCTGACGAGTTTTTTTTCAATGAAACGGATTATTCCTTCTTTTCTTTGATTTTTTATTATGCCGAGGTTTTTGGCACGCCTTGCGCACTTCACGAGTGATTATATTTCAGTAGTATTTTTATTTAGAATCGCAAAATATCACAATACAACTATATGGTACTCTCAGTAGAACAGATCACAGAGATAATCAGAAATAGTCAACGTATAATATTTCACAGTTCACTAGTATATTTCTCAGAGAGTAAAGAAGAATCAGCCATAGAAACTGTGATCTCTTGTCCTTATTACATTATTATTAGGCTTACGGTACCCGAAGTTTCGTTCTATAATATACAGTTACCTCAAAAACTCGTACAAGTACATCATTGATATTCGAGCGAGTGAAACATCTCTTAAACATCTCTTTACCCATAGATTTCGTTCGCATCATGAACGATAGTGAAATAATAAATTCGTTCTAATGCAATCTCTGCCCCCTTCTAATTTTCTTCTCGCGGTTGCAAACCTGTGTTATACAACTGCGAAACAACCAAACCGAATTGAGCACATCCAGCGATCCGGGCATCTCGAGGATGCATGAAAACGGGAACACCTAAACGTCCTTTTCCCGCGATGAAAGAGGTGAGAAACCTCACCTGCGACCCTTTCGCAACGCCTTAATATCGCTCGCCGCGTCGTTGGATGGCTCTCTTAATAATTATACAATTAGAGAGTATGCGTTCGCGCGGCTGTCGAGAGACACGAGTAAAACGAGTTCACTTGGGACGCCTTTCGAGGTCAAAGAATTGAGAAAAGAAACTCGGATACGTCAATCGTGACGAGGATTTGAAACCACTCCCACGATAATGCTACGAATTGATCTCTCCGTCGTACCGAAAATATTTTGTCCCCCGGTATTAAATACAAATATACCAAATGCAATTAGTTCAGACATATATTCGTTATTACTGATATTGTTAGTTGTTATAGGGTGTAAAATACGAGGCTTCATTGTAGGGTTACTGTAACAATTCCAATTTTAATAATTTTAGTAATTAGTAATTTTTTGTGCTGCTTGTGAGATTGATATTTTCTTTCTGAGTCGCCTTTATCCTGCCTTCTTCGACATCGTTCAAATTAATTCACCACTTCTGCACGAATCTCCTGCATTCTTTCCTCTCATTCCTGTTTCTCCTCTGCAACACTTTTAATGTACAGAACCAATTTCTGTACACGCTCTGGGGTCACATTTTTCTATGTACACTTTCAAGTACGTACGCCGTAGCTTTGTTAGTTTAATGAATTCGAACGTGGAATTTGCACCCTGAAAGTAAAGGTCGCGAGTGATTTGTCGTCTCCTTCCCGTGTTCTACGGTGTTAAAATGGTTCGTTTATCAATAGCACGATGAAGTGAACCGTTCAGACATAGGCCATACGTCACGAAGTATTTGTCTGGCAAAGAAACGCAAGGGACAACGGCGAAGATAGGGAAATACCGAATGATTTTTCGCGTAATTCGCGTCGAATATCGCCGCAGCGTTATGTCCTACATAGTGCACATTCCAACGGCGGAGTCATTTACTCCTCGTCAAGATGGAATATTAGCAGCAACGGCCAGTGTGCTGCATTTCACTTTGCGAATCGGTTAAACGCGTCGAACGACGTGCAAAGGATTGACATATGTATAAGTGAATTCCAGTTTCCGCGTTCCGAGCCGGCCGTGATTTCGCGATATCGATTGCTATGATTATTTGCCATGCCCTTCGAAACGCTTTCACTGGGCGAGCAGATTTTTCGCGATAGATTAATCGTCGTGAAAAATTAATTGCTGCTGCGCTTTTGGAGAGCATTTCCCTTCCTGGTAGCTTGATGTTTCTTGGTCCATTGAAACACGTAAACTTTTTGTTTAATAAATAGCTTGTCTGCGTGAAACTTGAGGAATGGGAGGTCTAAGTTAATAGAAATACTGATGTTCTAGATAAAGGTAATAAGTGTTGAATATACTGTAATAATTGAAATTATCGATATTAAAAGGTGGAATGCTTGATTACAGTGTGAAAGAAGATATTTAAAGGAAATGTTATTTCCAGTAGTCTGTGATTTCTCAATTCCAAATCACGCGGTAGGTTATTTTCACGCGATCCTGGCCAATTACCGATTTCTCTAATCAAAACAAGCGTCGTTATTAAATACCAAGAGGTAAACTCTAGCCTTTCATGCGTTTTTACTCCATCAGTGGCCGATCGGTGGAATACCAGTTCTTGTAAAATAATGTCACGGAAACGTGGAATATTTGTTTCCCTGTCTTTGAAAAATCTATGACATTCATTCGCCACTGTGAATATTTAATCGACAGTCCGCATATAATTTCCCGAACACCTCAGTACAGAGGAATAAAAAAGGACAAGAAATACCCATTTAGATGAAATATCAGAGAAATAACCGTGCTATGATATAATAGAATAAAAACTTCAGAATCGCGCTAAATATTACAAAATTAATATCAAGATAACGAATAATCGTACATAATGAATTCTACAGATTCCCCTTAAAAATTCCATAGTGTCTAATAAACACGAACATTTACGCTTTACAATAGAATCGAGCACCCATCTGTACGCGCATCAACCAAAAGAAAGAATCCCAAATAAATAAATCCACCAGAACGATTTAAACCGGCCCGGTATCTCGAAGTTCCATTTCATCCCGAAAAACCGCAACCCTCTTTTGAAATCTCGCCACTAATCACGATCGACGCGGCTTCATAAAAACATCCGACCTGACAGGGTGGTTATCGGGCACCAGCAAAAGAGACCACCACCCTCGACACGCCACACACGTTTCAATAAAAGCGGCCACCGGGATCCGGTGGAACGTACAGTACTCATCTCGGTTCCCCTTTCGCGGATCGTTTAAAAGGTGGCGATCTGTCACCGTGGCCATAAAACGATAGCCAGTCCATAGTCATAAAACAGGCTGCGAAACGCGTGTGTGCTCGTAGCTGGCTTGGCTGACGCGAATGTTTCAGTTTCGTGAGTATAGAGACTCGGTAGGAGTAATAATCGTATACCGTTACTTCTTTCGAAAGGCCGTTGACTCAATTGCGCCCCGGATAAAAGAGGCGGTTCACGAGTCGTCCGCGAGCGGTGCACGGGTTATATCGACGGCGGTACCCGTGTGTCTACACACCTACAATTCCACGTGTTCACCTAAGAAACGCCCGCCGCTCGAATCGGCTTAAACCGACCAAGACGACCGCACGGCATCGATTTCCAGACCGGCTAAATGCCGATCCTCGAGATTGTCGCGACACGCACGAATTTTGCGCAAGGTCCACGCGACTGTATCACTCGCCGTTACGAACTCATTATGGGCGATCGACGGATCTGGCTGGCGTTTTCCTTTTATTTCTATTTTTCTGTAGGGGGAATACAGGAGGAGAAATTTGTATCTTTTAAGGGTAACAGTATCTGTTCGCAGATTTGTAGCATAATTTGAATCCCTTTGTAGACTTACATTAAAACTTTACTACTTACATTAAAATGCTGTCATGAATTTTGAATCCGGATGAAGCTGCGCATTTAATCTTTGCCGTCTCCTGATACGCCACAGTTTGTAATGAAATGAATGCAAAAAGTACTTGCAGATGTAATATGTCTGTCTCGATCGCTTTTCAAGTATTTGGAATAAAATTTATGATGGAAAAGAGTAACGACGACAGAATTCATGCGTTAAAGAGTTAAGGTAGATTTATGAAATCAATATAGCTGAAGCATGAAATCTAGACAAAGATAAGTTGCACAGTTTAAATCGAATTATGGATTCTTGCAAGTGAATGTTTAAGTATACAACGTTCTTTTGTTTCACGCTGCCAACTTGAAGCGTAGTAGTAGGTAATATCCTAACTGCTCGACCACACACTTTCTCTTCCTCTAAATTTTTACCCCCGATCCCAATAATTTCTAACAACTCGCCGAGAACCTATCATTCGGCCTAACAAATTAGTCTAACATTCGAAAAGAATAACTGGCATTACAATGCATTTTTTTCACGATACATATCACACACTGAAACCTTGGAGCTTAGCAACACTCTAAAGACACTTTCTTTCGTCGAACGTTCCCCAACGACTTTTATAGCCTCGTCTTAATAGAATCTATTATAACCCAGCTTCCTGGCCGACCGTGTTTCCATTTAGAGTCAACTCTGACGACTTAAAAGTCCATATTTCAAAATTCAAAAACGCCCCGACCATCCCTTCTTTTTAGCCTGCAACGAAGGGCGAAGGGATGCTCGTACAAAAGTATTAATTCAGCATGGAAATTATGAAAGAAATTCCTCTAATCGATCAAACTTAGTGTAACCAGCTCATAACTCTCTAGGAAAGGTATCCTAATTTGTAACACTGCATTTCTCACTTCGATATAAAGAAAAAATATGTCGTGCAATATTGAACATATTCAATTTATATTGAAACAGTCGATTGAAAATATTTTTAACATTATATACGTTTTAAATAATATTCAAAATATATGCCAACGTCTACAATATATTTTTCTATTCACATATTAATAACACGTTACATCGATCAAATTATTATTAGATAATTTTTGTTTTAAAAAATTATCCGCTAGTGAGATTCCAAACAATCAGGCTCGCCTTACATAAGTAGGAAAAATTAATTCTTCGTTAATTCACGCGAACAGTTTCTTCAAGCGCTTTTCCATTCCTTCACAGGAAACAGGAGGAGAGGTAGCCTTCGACTGGCTCGCCTCGGTTCACGTCGGTTCAGGTGTAAAACCATCGTCATTCGAACGAACACCGTGCGAGTTAGACCTCGATGATTCCGTGTAGCACGCGCGCGCTAGTTCCTTCTATTCCCTGGGCAAGCACGCGCTACTCGCATCAGGCATGGTGCACTTTGAAAGTTGAAACACATTCACGACCGAATTCATCCTGATTGCTCGCTACTGCGCGCTAAATACCTGTTTAGTGATTCCGCCGCGCCGCTGCGTGCCACTTTCACGGCAAAAATCTGTCGAACATGTTCGAGACTCGATTTCCAAGCGAGGGCGGCCGCGCACGCGACAAACTCAAGCTTTTCTTCTTGCCTCTTGGAATTTGCTCCGTGTCGTAAGGAGATCCGAACGTTCCGTGAAGTCGGAGTAAGGGTTACAGGTACACCGTTGGTCCGAAAGTTTCGGGTCATCAGGCATCTCGAGCTTTATAGAAATTCGATTAATGTGACTAATAATTTCTAAATTCAAAATGTACGAACACATACAGGATAGATAAATATTGCTGTCGATAAGAGCGAAAGAAAATTCTGTGAAATTAACAGACTGTAATTTAAATACTGGTTATAGTATTGCTATGTGCGTTGATCAGTTGATACATATTTTTATTTCGAATAAGCTTCTGAATTTCTTGTCGGAGGAAAGTTTTCGATTCAGGTGTAACTACAATGTAGCGTTGCAACACAGTTTGACACCCCCGTTCGAATGAAATTAGCCTTGGATCGGAATCGTGCCTTTTGGGAAGTTTTCGGCGCCTTTCAGACTTCATTCCTACCTAATTGTGCATTCTGCGGGGACCTCGCTCTCTGAATTTCGAAATCGGAACGGAGCTGATATTTTTCTCTTCCTACAATTACGTAATGGAGCGTTCGCTTTTGAACGGACTAGTCTTGCCGAGAGAGGACATTGTATTTTGTTCAAAAAACAAAAAAACAGTATCTCGTATATTTAATGAATAATTTCGTACAGATATGAAACCGTGAGCGATGTGTTAATCACTTAACAAAACCTGCCACTCTCCACCAACCGATTCTTTCATTCTTATTCCTACTCCGAACGTGTTCCGCCAAACGCGTAACGTGTCAACTAACGAATTGAAAATCTCGTTCCCTTGTAAACCCTCCATTCCCATGAATAATTAATCAACCATGAATAATTCTCCAAATTAGATCCCCATCGGCACATTTTTTTCCTGTTTACCATTTCGAATTCTTTTTTCCTTCTCCCCCCCATCCCTCTCTTCTAACGAAAGCACGCGGTGCTCGTACACGTACACGGCTTGCATACATCGATACGCGAAGAATCGTCTAACGAATCGAGGTGCCGTATCCTCCTCTCGGTACTCGCGCTGATCTATACAAGCACATCCATCCACGTACACAGGTGTTACTCCTGTCTAAATTCATCCGTGATTCGTCGCCGGTCTAAACGGGCAAACATACAAATATATAGATGAACATATGTATACACGTATATATGAGGCTCGTGGTCGTTCTCCACGAAGTTACATCCATGACAAAGGCCGGTCAAACCTGCCTGACAACCTGTAAAATTCCTATGAATGAGCGCAACCTTCCTCTCGTCTCTCTGGTCACCGGCGACGTGTGTCCGGGCTCTCTTTTTCGTGAGCGTGCGCGCGCGAGCAGAGCAACCGAACGAGCGACTTCGACCTCGTCCGTTATTAAATTCCACGACCTCAAGAAGCCGGGATACACTTGGCCTCCGCTACGGGATAAAAGGGGAGGACCTGTGCCACGTGACACCGATGCTCGATTCCGATCAGCCGACGTGGCCTAAGACTTTTCTATACCGGTGATCGTGCCACAGAATCTTGGATATATGGACTGGACGGTAGACACGCGGTTAGATTTTTTTTTTTTTGGAGGGGGAGGGGGAGGGAATCGGTCAGACAGGTTCGAGAGGTTGGAGCCGGTTGATCACTGGTAGGTGCATTTTAAACGGCTCCTTGGGCGAGCAATTTTATGGCGGCTCTATGGTAGTAAAAGTGATGGGCGAGAAACAAATTGGTGGCGATTTCTTTCACGGATCGTACGTGTAGATTATTTTCGTACAGTGTCCCTTCGATTCCCATTGGTGTACGTGTGAAGGATGGGGACCGATATTGATTCATTAATTCGTATGCATTTCTGCGGGAGTAATTTCTATATTGATATCAATCAATCCTCTGCTACATATTTTCGTCTGCTGCGTGGATTTTTCTTCCGATGTACGAATTATTCTAGCGCAGGTAAAGGAAATTGTATTAACGTAGGGGGTGGGTCCTTTCTTTTTTGCAGAATTTTGTTTTCATTCTGATTTTTGTGTTTTTGTATGAGTTCATTTATTTGTCGTCGAATTAATTTATTCGAGTTTATTAATAACGCGAGAGTTACTCTTTTAATTATTTTTGTACCAGGAACGTGAAATACGATTGGTGAAATGTAAGGCATTTTATATATTACACGTTAACATAACTCTGGATACAAGTATAGGATAACGTATTCAAATAATTGATACCGCCGGCGAAATGGCAGATATTTCGAATACCATTCGCGTCCTGTGAACTATAGATTCGATAATATCATTACGTTAAATTCTCGACATGCGATGCCCTAATTGCTCCGAACAATGTTACATAAAATCTGCTTTCTCGCTAATGAAACCAAAAATCCAAAACGATGTACAGCACAGTGCTGCACAATTATCAATTACGTACCTGTGTCTGACTGTAAAGGATGAAAAGAAAGACAGGCAAATAACGAAGAAGAAGGTGGAGAAGAAAAAAAAAACAGGTGGTGGTTTTAAGGACACGGCAGACATTAACGAGGTGCCGAGGAGCAGGATTATCCACCACGAGGAGGTCAAACACATTCTCGATCGTCAAGGTTGCACAAGCGGCCGCCTAGCTTATTGTACGCGAGCGTGTTACGCATTTGCATAGCCACGGCTGTTCTTTAAAATTTCTAAACCCAGTAGAGGCTGGCCGTCCTTGCCGGATGTCTCAATTTTCCGTGCGGTATGCAACGGTATGACTAATACGTCCGCGTATCGCAGCAAGCCAGAAATGGCAATCGTTCTGTTGCGACAGTCGATGCTGGCACCGAAAGAGAGAAAGAGAGAGAGAGAGAGAGAGAAAAAAAATACAGTGTTCGAGAGACGAGCGTTGGAGAACGCCTGACTTTCGTTGATCGTTCACCTGGAAACTCGACGGACGGTGGTCGCCTTCGTTGACGAGGCTGAATGGATTGTTCGTGGATAGTGAGATTTAATGAGCGAGGCTCCGTATGAAATTTTATTATGGCATAAAGAGAATTCTATTGAATATTTGTTGGCGGTGCTGCGTACGCTAATCTTGCGAACAAGAGCGGTGATCTCTGAGATTGAATAATAATACTAACGGCAGGTAGATGTTAATGGACGTTAAAAAAGAATGTTGGTCCTTAAGATTTGATGCAGGTTGGTGGTATGAAATATAATTGGTGCTTCTATTTCCAGTAGGTCATATTGTATAATAGTATGAGGCGAGTCTACGTAATTTGTTTGTTCCACGAATTGAATGGATATTGATTGTGGGCTATTTGTTAGT
This sequence comes from Nomada fucata, assembly GCA_948146005.1. NCBI lineage: Eukaryota > Metazoa > Arthropoda > Insecta > Hymenoptera > Apidae > Nomada > Nomada fucata. The sequence continues at coordinate 5,820,677 of OX411282.1, forward strand.
CAGCTTAACGCCGTCGTATTGCATCCACCTTGAAAATGACCAATTAGCAATTGGATAATACAAGCTTAGAAATCCCGCGTCCTTGCTGGAAATAATTTAATTCTTTTCACATGAAGCTCGTAGGCATAAATTGAAGCAAATTGAACATGTTTAGTTTGCGGAATTGTCAACCAAGCTGGTGCGAATAACACTGCATATAAATGCTCTTGCAGCAAATTGAATTAAATTGATTCAACAGGTGGTAGGACTTTTTTTTAATACACCACTTTACGCTCACATGGTCGATATTCGTTTGCAAAGGAAATGATTCTTCGTGGTACCATGCATTTGAACATATTCACATATTGTATGTCATTTGGAGCAGCGTAAAAATATCGATCTTAAGAGTGCTATTTATACGAAATTATCATGCGGGCTACCCAATATCGAAAACCAACTCAATATACATCACTCCAATATTTTATCAGAAACGGATGGATATATGTATCATCAGCTGAATAGATTAAAGTGGGCTTTGTAATCAGAGAGCATCACTGAAAATAAACAGAATCGAAGATCCTGCATAATATATAGTACACCGTCAAGTAATGACCAAACAAGCAACTGAAAAACACGGTATCACAAGCACGTCTAAATGTACCAAGAACAACCCACCCTCCAAGCATACAAACCGCCAAGCGTCCTCGACCGCATAATAACCCCATTCACCATAATAAAACAAAAAGCACCATTCAAAAGCACCATGCAAGACGTCCTTCATCAAACTCGATTAAACCAACTGAACAAACTCCATTCCGCTTCGACCCGCCCGGGAAAACACCGCAGACCGGCCTCGTCGATCACCAAATCGTTATCTTGGCACGCGTGCCGCGTGCACACGTTACTCGTTGCGCAACAATCGTTCAGCCCTTACATAATGCTTCTTACGTTCGACGTTCGAAAGCTCGATTAAATCCGCAAGTTGCGGGCCATCCCGACGTCGTCGTATTCGCCGAGCAACGACAACCACGGCGGTGGCAACGCCGAGGCCGACGATAAATGCGCGAAACAATCGAATATTAGGCGCGCCTTCACCAGCAGGAAACAAAGTGAAAGTCCCTCGGCACGGTGACGCGTGAAAAAGGCTCGAACGCATCGCGATCCGCTCGCGTATACGCGCGTCTGAATACATATCATCGAAGGTTTGGAGCGGAGTGACGCGACAGGGACGCGCGGGTGCGATTCGTTCTTTGCACGAATCGTTATCGACATGGGAAACGGGATATCAACCCTTTCGCTGCGATTCCGTTCAAGCATTGCTGGAAGACAACGTGAAGTTTCACGTACAAGTTCTGATTTGTGGTTTTAATTGAACACCTTTCGTTTGGTAAAGTATTGAAATAAATATAGGGGCCGAACGCAATAGTATGTCTGAATTTTGTTGAGAATTAGTACATCTCCACGAAGGAGAATGTTTTCGTTCATCATGTTCATGTTCATCAGTTTTGAATAAAATATAATTAATATATATTATACATTGTTTGGAACGCATTCATTCATTTATTAAATAATTCTCGATAATGTACTGGGTAATTCGGATTATGTACATTTGGCAGGATACCGTCAATAACGTGTTAAAATTGAAAACATTCTAGTTGCATAAAACAGTATGTTTTGTATTACTATGGAATACGTGTGCGTATAAACATTTGGTACTTTATTTAATTAACTCTGGGATAATTTGTACAAAAAGGAAGTTAAGAAAAAACCGGTAATTTTTTGGAAACTCTTTAAGCTTGGAGAAATTTCGTGGCTGATCATTGGTATATAGTTAAGTTGCTATTTGTGGATGTAGGCTACTTTTGAGCAACTTTTGAGAGTCTAGAAGAATGATATGCAAGGGTGGTGTGCTTGGGTCGAGTGTATGGTGTGCAGATGGTTTTGGGAAAGAATAAATGGTTGTTGCTTCAGGAGTTGAGTTTAGGATGGATGGCAGTAGTTTCGTAGCTGACTAATTGTAGACGGATGGTGGATGGTGCGAAATTAAAATGTTCAATTGGAATTTCTGATTGCTAAACTGCTGCAATGTTGATAGTTTTATAAGTTTGGAATATCTACTTTGATGGAGATACGTAATCGGTCGCAAGTGCGGATTATCAATATCTTGATAATCAGTAAGATTGCGATAACAAAACTATGCATAGTGTGCTTTGTACAGAACTTTCCGTTATTTCAACGTTCGTAACTTGAAGGTGGTCTGCATACTTAGCGACAAACGTATGTTGCAATGGTCGCCATCATACTGTGCAACAGTTTTCAGATATGATAATCCACGCAATAGTTAATATCCCTTAACTAATGAAGATCATTAATCTTTAATCAATATCAGAAGGTATAATGTATTGTCGTATATGATCCAAGACCACTTCTTCCCCGTCGTGGAATTTAGAGAACAAACCAACCAGTTATTGTCACATCCACTCTAAGATATCCGTAAGTAAATTCAATTACGAAATACCACACTGATATTTAGCCTACATTTCAAACCCTTTCATCTTCCTACAATTCCCACCTACCAGCCCGAGATGGTTCAACAAACTCTCAGTTACAGATAGAAAACAAAGATTCAATTTGACACGATCGACTCATTTTCATTCAGGAAGTGCAAGCTCTTTGGTAGCCGTAGCATATTAATTGAAAAAATCTTCGAGAATATTGTGCTACCCTGACATATATGGAACAAAAACAGAAACATTCCGAACCACGTACCAGCAGCACCTAAACGTCACAGAGATTTCAACTTTCACCTATTCTAAATTATAAATAGGACACCGACAATGCATTCCGATGTCTATAACCCACTGTCTGAAAAACCTTTCAGCTCTTCCCAAACCCAAAAAAAAAGGGAGGAAAAAAGAGGAAGAAAGCATTCAAGAGTCGTCTATGTGAAACTCGTATCGCAATCTCACCCATTTCACATCGCTCCAATTTATTGTTGCATCAAATAGGCCATCAAGAATGGTTTTCAATAATCGCAGTGCACACTCTTGGAAACGTACAGCAAACTATCTCATCATTCCTTTAAAAGTAGGAAACAAGAATCATCTAGAAACTGAAATCGGAACATCGCAAACCGAATAATAATAATAATAATCGCTCACCAAGAGTAATCGTAAAATCTGTTCAACACCGATATGGAGTAATAGTAATGAGTAATCCACATCGAACAGAGGATCGTCCAAATTTCACCCCGACGAATTGTCACGCTCAATTCGACCCCGAATAATCTTGCGCAAAAGCAATGCGCACTTTGTTACCCGCGTGAAAAGTGTACTTTGATTAAAAGGAAAAAAGGATGCAAAATAAAATGAACCTTAACAATTCATCATTCGGGGAAGCCAGTTTCCATCGTGCTCGAGAAAGTATTATACATATTTGCGCTCGCGGAGAGTGTGCAATACGTAACACGCAATATGTACTGCACACATGCATGCATACAACATAGATCCAAGTATGTGAAAGAATATCGAAACTTTTAAAGACCACCACTCTCCCAATCTCCCTCCATTTCGATTCGTGCAACATTAAATAGGGCGTCGAGGACGTTTTCTGGCGGGCATAGCACGCGTCTCACGCTATACATATACAGTACGTACATATCCGCCCACGCATGCCTCGCTCGTTGGCTCGTGGTGTGTGCTCAAGTAGCTCGAACCATGCTCTCCACGCCACTACGCATCGAGATTCTTCCTGGTATGCGCTCGCGTCTCTGCTCACATAAACGCATGCATCATTCCCTCGTAAAAGACATCCGCACACGAAGTGTACACGCTACGTATATATATATATATATATATATGCCATGTATGTATGTGCATACATACGTGGACACGTACGAAACGAGTACTCTCGTCCTCGACGAGCGTTCTTCCTTCCCGACGACGCGCTATCAGCACCGATAACGAACAACGACGCAGATAACCGTAACGTAGGACGCTTTCCTTCGAGAATCGACCGGCCTGTTGAATTAAAATGTCAAAATGTGTCGTCACGAACGGGGTACGTACAGCGCGTATATAATATATTTACAATGATTTCGAGGGGACGCTGGAAACTTTGCAAATGCAACGAATAAAGTGAAATGAATAGCGTAAAATTTAACATTTGGCTTTTGTGATCTAATTCGGTGCACGGGGCTAAGATTCTTGTTACATGACCGTATTTGATTCATTGGTTCGAGTAAAAGTGGTCGTACGAAGTCGCAGAAGTTCATAGTTTACATATACGAGGTTATGTACACCTATGTATAGTGTGTTTTCTATTTAACCGGGCAAATCTTTTCGGCTGTACAATGCGACAATGCGGGCAGGTACAATTGCGAACCTCCGCCAGACTCGGTACATATCATAAAATCGGGATATTAGCCGAAGTGCAACCCAGATACCGCGTATGGCGTCGTGAAATACGTGATCCTCGGAAGTGAGCCAGCACTCCCGCGCTGTAATGCAGGAATTTTCATAATGCAGACCGCGGAACACTTTGATAGAGCAGTGCTAGAACAGAAACTGGATCAACGTAACCTAAGGATATCGACCATGCCGCGGTACCGAACAATCACGCGAATCGAACAAGAAAAAGAAAACCGGGAGGCAAAAAAAAAAGAAATAAAAGAGAGAGAAGAAAAGAAGAAAGGAAGAAACGGAAAGAAAGGGGAAAATAGTTTAACAAGAAGCATACTGTTTCCTATCGCTGAACTAGTTCTCAGAACACCCGGGGAAGAATTAACCGGGCCAATGCGGAATTCCAAATCGGCGAGCAGAGTCGACGACTAACGAATAATTGAGAAATTCAGGTTTCTCGTTCCGCTTATCGCAGCAAGAGGGGACAAGGGAGAGACTGCTTCGGGATCGAACGTCAGGAGCTGGCGAGGTCACTGAATACCTTAAAGGTCGACCGCCTATATCCACTGGAGTGAACAATATCCCGTGGGAATCCCTTTCCTGATTGAAGGAGGCCGCCACATTGGCCGTTGTGTGCTGCGAGACGCGTATACATTTCCACGGGGTGCAAGCCTCGAAATCCTGTTTTCCAGGAACGTTGGAATGATATAATGAAGAACATTCTTATAGCCCTTTCACGGAGAAAGTATTCGAAGGGTAATTTAATACCACGAAACTATGCTTTCCGTCCTTCTTGGTCTTGACTTCTTTTTTTTCTATAATATTGGGTTCGGACGGGAAGGAAGAGGTCGAATGAAACGGGCGAAGTCCTTGCCGCTTTATCGACGAGTTCACGCGATCTTCGCGCTGCCGGACTCCGTTGAGAATGGGGGGGTTCATGGTATGGTTTAATACCCGTTTCTTTAATGAACTTTAACTTTGTCTTCTTCTTTTCCCGAACCTCGGATTCGTGTAACTCATTTTATACTCATTTTAGTCCGATTGAAATTGTTCCTGGGCATTCGTCGAGGCACCAGGGTGAACTCTTTCTTTCGCTACGATGTGTATTCCGAAGCTGTACAGTAGGCAAGCAAATTTCACTTGCACTTCTCTCTCGAAAAAATTCACAAAAGTATCTAAATTTTCGGGGGAACATACGAATGTCCTATAAAGTGTGGCCACGTCTCCCGCATAATAGCTACCAATTTCAGCAAGTTTCAAATTGATCTCCGCTCCTCTAAAAAAAAGTCGCCTCATGAAAACCGTGCGTTAATGAAATAAGAAAAGAAAAAACAACGATCACACGTATCCAACACATACACGCGTTCCAAAAACCGATTACCACCCATCCGTTCGTTCGTTCGTTCGTTCGTTCGTTCGTGCGCGCACTCGCATCGTGATTAGCGTTCCGGGCGGCGATGATGACTCTGGAAGCGAGCCGATAGAAGGTGCACTCGAGGTCGCTGTCCACCCTGAGGTCACCCTCCTGTACCGACCGAACAATATCCGATGGGAACCCTTTGGCCGCGAGCGAGAAGATGCCAACGGAAGAAAATGGAGAACGTTCGCCAAACGTAGAACGAGACAGTAGAATGGCACGGCAACGGATCGGACTGGAAGGGTAACAGAAAGATTAACAGAGAGAAAGGAGCCAGGAGAAGAAGAGGAAGAAGAATAAGAAGCGGAGAACGAAGATGGGAGAAGGAGAAAGAGAAAAGAGAGGCGTGCTAGCTGTTCACATTACCTTACTTACTATACGGGGTCAATGCCACCGCGTCCGTCCCGCGGCCCCACTTCACTTCACTTGGCTTCACTTGGTCCTCTCCTCTCTTCCCTGTCTCACCGTCCCTCCGTAACTCTGTTCGCTTTCCTCAGCCATGCTCTTGCTCTCTGTTCCTCATTCTGGCGTTCCTCCTGAGGCCTTCCGCCCCCCCCCCCTTGCTCGCCTGCTGCGCCTCTCGCAAATCTCCGTATATACGTTCCCTCTTCCTTCCATCCACGCTCGATCCTCATCATGCTTCTCTCTCTCTCTCTTTCTCTCTATCTCTCTCTATTCCTTCTCACACCCTAGTTTCATCTCCTTCTCTATCATCATCCTTCTCCAACCTCCTCCACCTCCTGCCGCTTTACTCTGCTCCTCTTTGCCCGCGCGCCACCCTCGCGCAAACCTCTCCCTTCCAACAGTTCCTCCGCGACCACCCCCACCGAACATTCTCATCGACCGTTCGTGTATAAGAGCACAGAGAGTTGCTCTTCGGTATCGTCTCTCGACGCGTCCCCCTCTGCAGCGTTACTTTTCTTCTTCCTTTCATTCTTTCTTTCCTTCTTTCACATTCGTTTCGTTCTCCACATCGAGAGAGCAGCTCTTCTTCCATCCGCCGCCAAGTTTCGTATGTGTGTATTTATATATGTGTGCGTGTGTGTTCTCTGCTTGCTGGTAACCCCACGTTGATGCAGCTGCTTCTGCCTGTTCCTCCTCCTCCTCCTCATCCTCCTTCTTCTTCTTCTTCTTCTTCTTCATCTTCTTCATCTACTTCTTCTTCTTCTTCTTCTTCTTCTTCTTCTTCTTCTTCTGCTAATGCTGTTTCTTCTTCATCGACTACTTCGTTCCCCTGCAACCTCCGCCGTCTCATTCCACGGAGTGACTCGTCCTCCCTCCCATCCGACTGGCCTGCTCCGGCCACTATAAACTATTCCAAAAATTCGCACTGTTATTATTATCACTTAACCATTCCCAGCAGGCACGAGCTTCTCTCGCAGGTCAACACAATGCGAGACTTTGTTCACGGACGATCCAGAAGCGCGACTCTCGGGCTGCTATCTCTTTGGTGGTCCCTCTCTCACGGGTCGAATCGATTTTACGAGAGTTTCTACTCTCCTCCTCCGTCTACCGACTCAACCCCTGCTTCTTCGCCTCCTTTGCCGCTTTTTCTTCTTATTCTTCTCGCTTTTCTTTTCTTTTTTCCTTCCTTGCCTTTTTTTTCTTCTCCGCAGCCACCCTTCCCTCCTTCGCAGACATCTCTCCCCCACCATTATCCCGCTGTCTGTATTCCTTCATTCCGGGATCGAGGGTGAGAAAGGATGAATGATCGTTAGGGAATGGACGGACTCGTTCTTTCTTCGTCTGCGGTTCGGCCTTTAAGCCACGATCCAGCCGGATTGAAAGAAGCTCCGAAGCTTCGGGTTTATTTCCAGCGGGAGGTGAGCGGGATTAGAGGTCGCGTACCGCACCGCGTCGCGTCGCCACGAAGACGCGACCGATATTGCGAATGCATTTTAAATTAGAAACGTTGATAGATAGTTTATTGCGCGTGGTTGTGTGTTGTTCGATTTGGCGGCCGGGAAATTAACGGGGTTCAAAATGGAACCGGTTTAGGAAGTTGGCGGACACAGAGACGTATTGTACTGTCGCTCGCAGTGAGAATCGTGCATCGTCGTAACGTAATAGGTATTGAGTATTGTAGTATTGTTTTTATTTTTTTTTTTTTGTTAAGAAAGAATAACGTTAATTTTGGTATTTTCTATTAAATACGACTAATGGCCAAGTGTCAAGCCATAGACTGGTAATGTATTTTCGTCCGAATTCCCTTTGTTACAATTTTCAGTGCGAGTAACTGTAAGTACAGTCTCACGTTGACTATGTTGAATGTAAGGAAAGGATTGTCCGAGGCGCCGTTGATCGATGCGTCACGGTTACCTGTTCGCACTTTGTCGAGAAGAAATTGGATACTAATTGCAACGGGAGTCAAGTTATGGCTGGAATAATAAATATTGAATTTTCGCCGTCGATTGATTGAAACAGTACAGGGTGTTTCGGAAATCGTGTTACAGCCGAGAAGAAGGCGACTCCTCGGGTGAAACAACTAAAAGTATAGAATATTTAAAAAAAATGTTTGTCCAATCAATCTGGTTAACCCTCCGCAATGCGTTAACAAATAATGCGAATAATGGTCGGTGAGTCTCAGTGATTCATTTATCTCGATTAGCAAAAATACTGAAATAGACAGCAATGCATCGAAACTTCGATTCTGACATTATTTCGGAACGCAAACAAAAATACGCGGTCACCGTAATTCGATCGTACAAACCGGGCAACATTGTCCAACTCGATCGTCTCGAAAACGACGCCACCTATGAACAAATTTTACTCCATAATTTCGACTTATTTTTGTATCACGAATCATCAAGGGTCCTCCGTTGTACCAAGTTCTCCCGAATACCGTCGAGGCCAGATGAACATCGTATCGTCCACTTCCGTGAATCGGAAACGACCGCGACGAATCAGTTGTTCGATGCCGAAGAAACGAGCCGGACGAATCTTTGCATCGCAATACGGCCCACGGGCGGGTGTAAAATTAGAGGTGCCCGTACTTCAAGCTTTAACAGCGCGACTGTGAATGAACTATGACGTAGATTCGTAGAATGCAACGAAACCACCCACACGCGGGCAAACGCAAAATTGACTGTGCCCCGGCGTCGTTGACGTCAGCGACGTAGAAGGGCGCGTACTTATCGTATTTACCTGTACCACGACCACAGCGTACTCCTAGATAATTCGATCGCGCTGCTCGCAGTCGAATACGAGCACCTCGAAACCAAATGGCAAAGGGGACCCCGATTAGTTTCGTTCGTTCAGGTGAACTGAACGCTACGTTTCTCGTCAGAAATACATCGCCGGTGCACATGTACGCGCTGTCCTTCCTCCCTTTCTTTCGTTGGAATACTGAATAATATTTGAGTTTCCGATCGCCGCCGGTAATTGAGAGATCACGTTCTAAAAACCTTTTCTTTGGGACGAGATTCAAAGGGGTGCAGGTACTGTTAATCTTGACGGTTAATCGGGGTTCCGAAAATTCAGTGGTTGATTTATAGGAACTGCTCGTCTGAATACGTGCCGTTTAGAGCATTGCTATGGCACGGGTGTCTGAATTATTATACATATTGCTTCGGAGAACAATATACTGTAACTAACAAAAAAAGTCTTGCATATACTGTAACTAACAAAAAAGGTCTGGCATATACTGTAACTAGCTTGAAACTCTTCTTCGTCAGGTAATTTCCATCGTTGCAAAACACTTTTAAAGAATGTAAACCTAAGTTTTCTATATTTTCAAGCCTCAAACGATCTATCCAAACGACACATTGTCGCATTCAAAGAGAGTCTGTACATTCGTTTAAGAAAATCTACACCATCTTCGCGTTTCTGCACATTCTCTACGCGAACCAAGGGACAAAATCATCGTTGTATCGCGTTGCAACGTTAATGCAGATCGTTCTCGATAAACATTAGCGCGAACAGGTCTCACATGCATGAATCTCCTGCAACCTTCCGCGATGCAAATGCAACGTGACCAATGTCAAGGCTGCGCCGACAGCGGTAGCCGCGTTCGCGAGTGCTGGAACAAATCTCGCGCACTCGCGAGCATAATTCCGTGCAAACGTCGATGGAACGGCGAACAAAGGTTCGTTTAACACTAGATTTACAGGCATCGTTTGCGGAATTATTTTTACCCGACACCCTTCGTATTGATGACGATCTGTTTCTCGATAATAATTAATTGAGTTCTATTTCCAAGTGAAATATAATTAATTTAATATACATATTTATTAATCTTTTGTTTTCGCGTCCGACGGAGCTAGCGTTGAAATCATTCGAATTCCTGACGCCGACGAAACGATTTCTATCTTCGTGATTTTTTCGATCAACGATCGCTTCGGCGTCAATCGATTTTATTTTATCGACGATATTTACATTCCCGACGCGATATTTTCCTTAATTACTTTCATTACCGTACAGCTTTGTGAATGAGCCGTGAACTCGCTAAATTTATTGACTCGTGATTACAGGTATCGTGTGTTCGGGGCTTCGCGATTAGGGCTATCGAACTTTGGCATCGTGCGATTGCTGATGTATGTATGTACACGTTTGGAAGGCTCGCAATTTTCGAGTGCCTCGATTATTCGCAATATTTATTGCACGTCAAGGTGATGTTTCAATTAAGGATGGCCTGGGTCAGTTTCTGCTACACGATTGGCAATTACTTTTTCCACGGATACTCGCCACGAACTGTTTAGGAACGATTTATCATCGGAATTACTGCGAACGAGTATTGGAGATATTTATAATATTTGTGGAGAATTATTTCATTGAACTAGGTAATATTGTGATTTCTCGATTTTCGAAACGTAGTCTCGTAGTTTTATTCCTTTTTCAAAACGCATAATATTATTTTGGGAACTTCAACAACCTTAAAATTATGATAATTAATATATTTGATATTATCTACGAATGCAATATCATTTCCCAGCTAAAAAACAAGAAATTAAATACCAACGATAATTCAGCGAATTTCGCGAATTCCTTTATAACTAGCTGTACACGGAAATACAATGAATTTTGATCAATTCTGCTTCCGCCGTTTCAGTTTCGCGTTAAATATGATCGTGAATAATTTACGCTGTCATTCATTGATAAAATTGTATAATGGACACAGAGAAAATTTAATTTCCAACTTCGGTTTTTCAAGAGGTTTCATCAACACTTAAACTTAGACTATGATCTTTAGATTAGACTTTTCTTGGATGATCTGAGCGCGTGAGTAAGGGAACCTTGGATTTTTAGAGGGCGTTGGAAATTATCTAGTAGGGATGGTGAGGGCGAATTCCAAAGGACTGCGGTTGAGTAAGGATCATAGGGCAGTGTGACGAGGTATTTTGGAAGCGGAAATGCGATAAGGATATTGTGATCCAGTGTTTGCGACGACGAAGGCTTAAAAATATTTGTGTACATACATGAATCCTTCGGTGACTAGTAGATAATAAGACTAATACAGATATATTGGTGGCGACTACATTACAACTCGTACAATTTTTCGATGCAAATCCTGACACGATTCACGTACATTGTCGTCCCGGTTTTCTTGTCTTGCAACTTCGGAGGGCGAAGGGTTAATCAGCGGCATATACATTACACGAATTGACCTTACGTATTCACTATGTATGCAAATCCTCCTGTTCATCGCAGCCAGTCGATACTTACTGTATTGCAATTTTCTATTTATACCGATCTTTCGTCATTTTTAATCGATCTTTACTCGATCACGATGGACGAAAATTTGTAACCGGTCGAAAGCACAATTTCAGTGCCAAACAGGGCAGAGAACGTAGGAAAAAACTAATTTCCATTCAAGCATTCGATATTCCACTACAAACTTCAAATTAACTACCACACAATTCTCGTTACAACGGAATAAAATTGATCGATCCTAACCAGCAGTACTCGCGTTTAATTACAATATTATCTACTAAATCCAAGAAATTGAAACTTCGCGAAAGGTGCAAATTCAATTTAACTCAAAAACACCTTGCAATCATGCAACTCGTCCCTACCACTGTATCTCGAATCAACAAATAGGACAGTAAATTGCAGACGAACAAACAAGGACAAGAATAAAACTAAAAACCAAAAGAATGAGCGTCTTTCCACCAGTCGCGCGGAAAAATCCAACGAGGACGAATTAATCTCCGAGCAAAGAACCATCGTCCATCGAGCTAATCCCATCCCATCGGATTATTATTCCGGCAAGACCGGAATTCGGCTCGATACAACCGTCGTCGAATCTCCGCTGTCCTCTTCAACGCGGACCAAGTCACCGGCTAACAATAAGACGCCGCGCAAACACATATCATAGGGAAACAGGGTGGACAGCGAAACGAGCTGGCCGCTACGAAAAAGGACATAGCGGCGCTAGCCGGTGGCGACAGGCCGCTGTCGGTCGTCGTCGAAAATCCGTGAAGATGCTGCTGTTCCAGGAAGTAGGAGCCGCGGAGATCATCGACCCTTCACGGCTATTTCAGTTATTTTGCAGCATGCAGCTATTTTAAATACATATTGTGGAGTAGAGGCGTACGAGCATGAACCATACGGTGGTAAGGACAGCGGAAGAGGGACGTAGTCGGAAGGGAAACGAGTAGAAGAGGTGGGACGATAGGATGGAACAGGGATGGATGAGGAGCGGAGAAATAAAGGCAGGCTAATAAGACGTGGAATGATAAAACGGGACGGACTATGGGTGGCGGGTAGAGGACGGAACCGCGAAGAAGAGCAGACGTAGAATCGAGAAAGAAACCCGTTGGTTTAACGGAGAGAACGGGACAAAGTGAAAGAGAGAGAGGTATAGAGGAAGGGGGACAGGGTGGGGATGAGGACAACTCTCTCGGGAGGGAAGTAGAGAGAATAGCGGCAGAGTGAGGCTGCACAGAGAGGCCGGAGGGGTTGGTATTTATAGCCAGCCCCGTCGACGTCGTCGTCGTCGTTGGCGTCGTCGCCGTTGTCGTCGTCGTCGACAGTCTTGACTCCTTGGTGAAATTTCAGGGAGGGGTGCACCCTCTCCTATCTCTCACTTGTATCCCTCCCGCCCCCTCACGCCGCTCCCAGTCACTCTGTTAAAGGAATTTCCTATGATTAGAATGAGTATTTCTATACGCCGCCCTGAACTCCGCCTATATGTGTCTTAGGACAGGAATAATCTACACCCGAATCTGCCACGACGCGATAGATATGTTCCTTTCCCTCGCAGCCTCGCGTGAGGGGGAAAAAATGAGTTTTATCGGAGAACAGGGATGATGTCGATAGAGAATTGCGATTATTATTGGTGATCGTAGAACGGTTTAAGTATGAGCAGGTTTTCTGGATATTCGTATACGCGAATTCCTGGCGGAGAAATCGTTTGAACGAATGTCGAGAAAGATTGTATATTATGTATGTATATATGGCCGTGGAACTGTGCTTCTGGTTTCGCTTCGAAGATTCCCCTTTTTCTTGAAATTATGTTTCGGGAGGGTGAATCGCCCGGATCTAAGGATGCGGTACGGAATAGAGGGGGCTGCGACGATTTGGTAGGGCGATGCTCGAGTTTTGGGGGATTCGATGCGAGAAAACTGCTGCTTTTTTTTTTTTTGAGAACTCGTGGGTGATATCTTTGTGCTTTGACCTCTTTTGGTCTTTCCTTCTTTGATTGGGGATTTGTGTTAGATCGGTTTAATATGCCGATGGAGTTTCTAAAAGATTGCAGAGATCTCTTGATTGTTGTTATTATTGTTATTAGAGTCTGTATGCAATCTGTTTAGCAGTGCAAGAGCGCGTGACACCAGCATCGATTAGAAACTTTAAGATCCGGAACGAACGGTCGAGAACTCGTGTACGAACCGCCGCAATTTCTCCCTTTCTTCCGGTTAAAACGTACCGGGCGTAGTGAAACGTTGGCCTTATTAAATTGATATAAAACGTACCGCAGTTCGTTCCCCCGAATAATTTCTAAACCGGCCGCTAATATGCCTAAATTACCGAAATGGAAAAGGTTTGCGCGGCGGAGTTCCGTTTATAGAAATACGCGTTGAAATCGGTGGATAATGTCAGACTTAATATACCTACGTAACAATTCACGTTGAGAAGTAAAGGAGTATCGGCTTAATATTCTTCAACACTGATAAGACTCGTCCCGTTTATTTAATAATAATAATAACAATAAAATTGAACATACGATTCACGTTTTTGATGTCCTCTTATTAAACAAAAGTTCTGACAAATTTCCTACCGAAAATATAAATTCGAGAAACGATCTTCATAAGAAATCCATAAAATGATCATTTCGGCGGGCTTAATTAGTTCCGGTGTCAAAGCCGTTCGTACATTCGTGTCCCGCGGACCCACGGGAAGCAAGTGTGCATAGGTGTACCACCGTAACACGAATTTATTCTCCTTATCCATCATTGCCAGCCGCCGTGCACGTGTTTAAATATCCAAAACCGCGGATCCGAACAATCGACAAACGGAAAGGCAAGAACAATCAGGCGCGTACGACGCGACGGCGAAGAGAACGGGGATCAAAGGGATTCCCGTGAAAGGGTGAGAGCGACGTGGAAGCAGCCGAGGCGAGCTGAGAAGTTGAAGAAGTGGCGTTCAGACATCTAACAATTTATAAAGCAGAGAATTCCTCGTCTCTCGCCCTTTTCTCCACGTCTCATTCACCTTACCATTATCTCTCTCTCTCTGTCACGCACACACGCGCTCTCTCTCCATCTCTCTCTCTTTCTATCTTTCTTTCTTTACTTCTTTCTGCTCTTGGAACCTGACGAACGCATACCGTAGGAGTTAGCATAATTGACTGCGTACGTTAATCGAGCGGTCATGGAAGAATGCCCGCGAACGTTTCGAGCGGAGCACAAGCAACACCACGCCACTCCGGGCTCCCCGCCGTTGTTGGACGGTATTATTTTCAAGCGAAGTGAATCGCTCGCGGAGTTTCGCGAAGAGGAATGAAAAGCGGAGCGAGGCGAGCAACAGCAGCGGCCAAAGTAACAAGCTGGAATGCACCGCGGCGCGGGTCACCGTTTTCTTTGCGGTACCACGAGTAGAAAGGTGGATGCGCGTCCTTATTTTACAGTGTCGTGCCTCTTCACGGTCACTTGCGATCGTGTAAGCTGACCGAACCGCGAATTGTTCGCCGACGAACGATTCCGGAGAACGACTTCTGCCGCGGATTTAACCCGTTGCACGATCCACCCGGGGTTTCGAGCAAATGGGTTCACCCTGCGTCGAAGTTACTCGATTCGGGCCACGGCGACGATTTTGAACGGCACGGGTCTACGGAGGACCGAATGATGCGTAATATCTTTCCACCTGTCCGACAGGAAATCAATTGAACATCAATGCAAAGTTGAAAAGTGTTCAAAAATTGGTATTCACTTTCAAAGTGAGAATAACAGCCCTTCGTCGTCTCTGTTCCAAGGGGGCGGCCTCGGAATGAATTTATATTTATCCACCGATCGCGTAGTACAAAGTTTTGTCATTTCATGGCGTTGAACTTATGGTAATCGCGAATGAAATTCATTTCGTGCGTACAAATTTAACCATCGATCGATCAAATACTTCGGCAGTGAGGTTTGTAAGAAATGTAGAAGTTAGTCGCGTCGGCGTTTGTGCAGTTCAATTATCGATCGTATAATCAGAATCGCACCAAGCCTAATCCAAACCAGACGATCCATCCAATTCTCTCGAGGCTCTACGCACGAGCCATTCCAGATCCCATCGAACCGATTCCATTTGCCGGTGTACAATCGGATCCTCGCCGGCGATGCGTTTCGCATTTATCCGGTTCAACGTGGAACGAAAACCTTCCAGACGGAAAGTTGGCCGAAGACGCGTGAACAAACGCGCGGAACGCGTCTACGTATCCTCTAAGAGCGTCTGACGGAGCATCGGTGTTAACGAGCACGGCGAACGTCATCGTCAAGCGTAGAACAAATTAGCCCGCAACCCCTGGGGCGCCAAGATCATCGTCGCAGTCATTAGTATGTCCGGAGCGAGAAAATTTCACGCGAATCAATTGCATGCACGTGACCTTCCTCTTCGTTGATTAAAAACGAACGAAGGAATGGAAGTTCTTTTTGTTGCATATATATTGGCGAGTTTAACCTCTTCGACACGATGCCGAATGGTTAAAAAAAAATCGAATTTCTTTTTTAATATCGAGGGTCACAGATTTTTTCTTCGCTAAAGTTCTGTATCGGGATAGTTGAAAGAATAAAACCAAGAAGTTAAAAATATTTGGCAGATCAAAATAGTGTATTGATCGATAATATTAATAATAATAATAACAACAGTCATTTTCATTTCGAGAGGTAGTCCTTTAAATTATTATTTATGTATGGAACATTTTTTATTTGCTCTTAATCAATACAATAAAAGATCTAGAAAGTTCAAACAAGATGTTAAATATCAATGAAAGTTTAGGGTAGTTGGTTAGAGTCGACCGGCGCGCCGCGGCGAGGCAAAGGCGATCGTTTCTTTTACCCTTGTGCACAGGGCTACGGGGTGTTAGAATGGTGGCCTTCTAACGGTGGTCCGCGTTGTTCGCGGTGGCCCACGCAGGAGGGAAGGAATGTAGGGGTGAGTCAGGACAAATTTTGCCGAGAAAAATATTTTCTAACGAGGCGGGAAGTTTGCATCGACGAAAAATTCTTTGCGTCTTCCTGTCTTGGCCATTTATGAAAATTGGCCAATTTCGTGGTCACGCGTTGGCTTTGGAATTATGGTTAGACGAATGCGGAAAAATTGAGAAAGGGGGTCCTCGTATTCGAAGTATATCTACATCATAAACATTATTCAATAATAAATTGTTGCAGTTAAATAATGTTCTGGTGATTAAACAATGTTCTATTTCATTCACACGTACAAAATCGTTCCCTTCTCAGTTTTCAATGCAGAACAATTTTCTTTTCACTTGACAAAAGTCTTAACCTAACCTCCCCCCCCCCCCCCCAAAAAAAGGACAATAACGAATTCACTTTTTGGTATATTACTGCGAATTCCAAGTACAATGCACAATTGAAAAGAATTACGTGACAGCAGTGAAATCCATTTCTGGCGATAAAACCACTGCCTCGCAAAAACTCTGCGATTGTACTGTACAATTTCGTTTTAAAGAATAATTGAAATACGGTTATTATTTAATAGTTTGCCAGTACACATATCAAAAACATTGTTCCGTTCGTTTCACTCGTCTGTATATTGTACGTCACGATGAAATTGTTATTCGCGGCAACAAAACGAATCGTGACTCTGCGTTTTACACGTGCGCAAAAAATGGCAAGTTGTATCCGATAAACGTGCGGCTCTCTTTCGATTATTGAAGCATCGCGATAGGAAGTTTTTCGTTATCAGTTTATCGTGGGCGAGCCTTTCGAAACGAACGTCTCGCCATTGTTCGAAATCCATACGGCCGCGGCGGTGTAACGTGACGCTATATAAAGCTGGCATTGCCACGGTTTTTGCACGCCGGTAAGGAGCGTAATCGTTGAAATATTTACAGAGCTGTAGGAATTGTAATCGATTCGAAATGATACGATACCGAGCAGCTTTCTTTCACCGATATATCCCTTTCACCCGTGCTCGTTGCTCGGCCTACCCTCTTTTTATGGACATCCAGTCTTTCCATTTTTTCCGGGAGGAATAGTCGTGTACAGTGTATATGCACGTATGTATATACTTTACGTAACAGGCACAGTTTACATAACATCGCACAATGAAATAATATAGTGTCCGAAGCTCGGGAAAAAACAATTTGTCTTCCACTGTCGTGGACAACCCGATTAATCCTACGCTTTCTTTTACATTTATTTATATCCGATACATAACGCGTGTAAAAACATTCATAGTAATGTTAAAGGAATCAACGTTTTTCCAGTTTTCTGGATCGCCAAATTCATCAGTTCAGTTGCCAAACATTCGACAAATTTATTTCCAATAAGTGCAAATAAATATAATTTGAATCTAAATTCTAAACCACGAAGAAGCCTCCCTTGAGAATGCAAGAAGGGAGAAGAGAACACGCGTCGAAGAGTAATGACAAATTTCGAAATCAGCCGCACGGTGGTTAAACTCCATTCCCTTTGCCCTCACGAGGGTTACATCGAGGTAAAACCAGGAAGTTACTTTTCAAACACCCTGTGTACCTCTCCTTTCCCCTTTGTCTCACTTTCTCGACCGATCTGCCACTACTATAGACACCGCTCTCTCCCTCTATCGAACGGTTTTCGCCCGTCTATCTTCCTTTTCCCTCCCCCTACCATCGCCAGACCCTTCTCGCCCAACGATCCTAACCCCTAACCAAAACCTGCACCCCCGTTACACTCGACTCGTGAAAGGTTTCCCTCTTTCCCTTCCCTTCGACGCCACCTTCTCTCCGCCATCTCCTTCTGCAGCTCTACGTCTCGTCGACGTCGTCGTCGCCGCCGCCGCCGCCGCTGCTGCTGCCGCCGCCGCCGCCACCGCCGCCGCCGCCGCCGCCGCCGCCGCCGTCGACGTCGTGGTCGTTGTCGACGCATAGTCGTCTCCTCTTCTATCCAACCGTAGCCTCGACTCGAACAGACCGTTCCTCCTTTTCCAACAGCGGAGTCCCTCTTTTCCCTTCTACTTCAACCAAATCGCATTCCACTCTTCCCTCTAAGCCATTTTCTGCGCTCTCCTTTTCCATCGGCGTCGACCCGCATGAGCGTCTTTCCCTCGACCCTGTTCACTCTGTCCTTCACGCTCCTCAGCTTTTCCCTGTTTCATCTTCCACCCCCGTATTTCCCCTCGAAATTCCCCTTCTCTCGCTATTTCTTGGAAAAGATCCGTGCTTTCTGCCTGCCGTGTTCCTTCTTCGCCATACTTTTCCACGCTGCGACGGAATCCACTCGTCCCCTTTTTTTTTGCTTCTTTATTCCTTCGAGTACATACGTATATATATATATAAAAATACGTATGTATGGATGTACATATGTACCGTAGGTGTTTGTGTGTGCACGTGTAGAGAACGAAAGACGCAGCCAATCTTTCTTCAACCCCTCGAGTTGCAGGACGCGTGTTTGCTTGTGTGTCGTTTCTATTCTCCACCCCTTCGTTGCTTGTCTACGCGAAGTCGAAGTTCCCAAGCTTTGTTCCGTTTCACGTCACCAGCTCGGTATATGTATGCATTCCTCTGAATGGACGAATGATGATCATTCCAGTTTCGATTAAGACGCAGGCGCAGCTTCTGGGTATTAAGGGAACGTAGTAGAAATGATGTTTCTTGGAAGAGAGCGATTCTTTTCGTTTCGAGCTGTGTGTGTGTGTGTTTTTTTTTTTAGTTGAGCAAGAAACAGTCGATGACCCGAAGAAAATGGAAGAGGAACGGAAGGACCAGGCCAAGATACAGGTTAAGGGGAAGAGCTGGAATTCTCGGGAGGAAAGTAGAACCGGGAAGGGGAAGAAAACGTTAAAGGAAATTTCGGCTTTCTTAGAATTTTCTCGCCATCCCGGCGGTGTTCTTTGTTAGAATGGCTTGGGTTAGGTCTGTGGGTAAGGTTTGGCAGACGGCTTGCGCATTCTTGTATGTTCGGAGCGCTAAAGATACGAAAATACATTGTTCAAATGATAGAGAAGATATTAGAAAAATATAGGATTATATATATAATAAATATTTTATACTGAACAATTATTACTTCTTTGAGCCGTCTGACATTCCTTCTTCAATTAAAACAATTGGTGCCCAGTTAATGCTGGCGTTAAAAAACTAAAAATGCACATTCTAGAAGACAAACATGTAGTACGCCGGTGAAATAAAATTTTGAAATATGAACATCGAGGCCGCTGCTTTCGAGGAACACAATAAGGTGCAGCGAGATTAGAGTGCAACATAAAACTGCATTCTCGTTCGGTTCTTTTTCCAAATATATACGCGAAATCAATACTTGAAATTTTCACTAAATAGTGCAGCTTGTAGGACGGGTTAAGGATTGCGGAATATCGATTGCACAACGACACGACTATGTATATTCATATTTCCAGCACTGCAGAAATCATATACTGCTATGCCTAATTACGTATTCTTATCTGAAGATTCTCTAAAGATTCCCTCTGGCGTGAACTACTTTCTTTCATTTTTTCGAACGCTTCCACGCCACGTGTTCCCTTTTTACCCGCCCTCTTAGAAATATGGGAATGATCCCCCTTCCCGACTCTCCTATCAGACTGACCATTCTATCGATTTAATCAATACTTTTCCATTTCCCAGCAGCGGTGTTCTACCAAAATTACCAAACAATGCCCGCATATGTTTCCCTCTTCATGGTTTATCCACGGTTTCCCACGTGAAGCCAGTTCGACTTCCAAGAATTCCAATTTTTCTCACCAACCTGTATCTCTCCAGTCCCTCGTTTGCGTCATCGTCATCATCATCATCATCTCGGACTCGTGAACGCCACTCTGGAATCGTGTACAATGTTCGCAAAGAAGTCTTTGTAACGACAAACAAGGAGCCGTTTCACGGCATTTCATCGGATTATTTCGCAAAGCTGGACGGGAGCCCCTTCGATTTCGCTTCGGAACACAATTTCCGTTCGCGCACAATTGCTATCATTTTCCTGTTTCGGAGACCGTTCAATATTTTCAGCCGTTTTAGGGCCGCCGCACACCACTCGCCGCCGCTTTCCATTCTGTTTTTTCCGTCCCTGATTCTATAAACGTTCGTCATTTTTTCGGGGACGGGGGAAATATTCGAGTTCGCTTGTTCTATTTGCGATCGTAATTCGATTGGTCTCCGTGGATGGACAAACTTGTATCGCTGATGGGTCCGAATTCTACGTAATAAATGAATTTTCGTTCGTTTAGATCAGCTTGATACCTCGAACTATAAACATAACATAAGGAAATAAAGATTCATGCATCCAACGAGCCTGTGGGTAATAATAATTCATAATTAGAATAAAATATAGTAATCCATAAACAATCTATAAACCGAGATTTTCTTCAAATAATTGTATTACACGAATGTACGAACACTGTGCAAAGCTTTTTCTTTGTCACGAATTCATTGCATTATTACTAATTATAAATATTTCGTTATGATTGATTTAACGATTAAATGGATATTAGAAGATGCGAGATATGAAGCGAATTATTATTATATATTGCTTAACCATGTAACGGTTACCCAAAGGTTGGCTTTGACACACAAATTTCCACGAATAATTAAGCTTTCTGGAGCCATAGAATGGGGGAAGAAATAGATTTTGCGACCCGCAAAGGCGAAACAGATAATCTCTGTCGTCCTGAAGATTTTTTGGAGGCGCAACTCCACCCTTCTGTAGGTTACTGCGCAGTATATACACCAATAACTGGAACAAAGCCCACTTTGAAAGACGGGCCTAACAGTACCGGTTGAATGGACAGCTTAGGGAGTGGGAGCCAGTCGGTGGCCGGGTGCTTGAATCATCCCTTGCTGCTGCTGCTAAACATCCCCCTATTTCACGAGCAAGTGTGGGGCTTTTACGCTATGTGAACTCGCGTCTATCTGCAGCGTGTGCCAAGATAGAGCCGTGAAATATCCACAAAATCATTTGCGTGTATATTATCTCGTTGCCGCGGCCACAACAGTTTCGTTCGTTTGCGCCAATAAATGTTCGAAGATCTTCCTCTAGGCAATCGGAGAGATTACTTTTCTTTCGTCCCATTGATCCCTTTGTACCTTTTAGATATTTCATCGCGATCTCCATTCCTTCGGACCTTTCGAAAATCTTAGTACCCACACAATCGAGGAATTTGTATTGCAGGTGGTCGCGTAGCAGACGTCCAAACAATTGGACGGTGGTCAGTCGATGGATTAAGCGTCTAGGAAAAAAAATCAACGACTCGATGTCGACGCTTGAGTTGCGCATTATTAAAATTACAGGTCAAGAATAACTTCCTACCGTATAAGTCCGTCGCTCTCAACGACTTCCCCAGAGCAACCTTGCCGTTTCCACCGACTGACAGTGGCGGTGGCTAGATGCAACAGCGACAATTTGCAAATGAGCGCGTGCACTTATTATTCACGGCCGTAAAACAAACAATCTCTTCGTACGAATGGACTGAAACGACCGCTGATCGTTCTTCGCTCGGTGCAATCGCAGATACGAAGTAGAATATTAAAATTAATAATTTAATATTACTAAAGTGTTGCTTTTTAAAGAGTTAATCGAGTGTTAAGCAAGAATTTCGATTCCTTAAAGCTCTTCCCACGGGATATAATTATTATTATTTTAACAAATCGGAACTTGTGGGTATATTTTAATCGGAGACGTAAACATAAGTGGGCTGGTTTAAAGTATTTATGATCCAATTAGCTGTTGTTTATATTATGATAGTATTTAAACAACCTTTGCCATGACCTGCCATGACCTTTCGCGAGTTATTATTATACGTTAGAGGTATGCGCTCTATTTAACGAAAAAATAATAAATAGCAAGGGGTATAGATAATATAAATAAAATGTTTATTTCAGAAGCAAGCGTAAAATAAGCGTCGTAATTTGTTCCCGTTGCGTAAATGCGCAGCTGCTATTACGATACAACAGATAGCACCAACAAAAACTGCAAATTGAAAGAAAATTAATCTTACTTTGCAAAATAACTATCTATTCGCCATTTGTTTATACAGATTGATCACGTGTAGTATACAGATCGTTCAGCCTTCACCAAATTCCCATCCCGCGGCGGTTCCACTCCCTCTCCCCAAAAAATGACCATGAAGATTATTCAAAACGCCATTTAGTCGAGAAGCGTGACTGATTTCTAGTGTGGCATCCGAGGTCTCGAACAAAAAAATCGTACGCTTTACTAAAACGAGTGATTCAGAGCGCGATAAAATTTTGGACGATACGGTTTTATCTGGCTGTTTCAAAACACCGTTCACCGATAGGATCGGCTGTTGCGATCGAGACTATCGATAGTCGCGACTAAAGACGCACCGGAATCAAGGAAAACGGAGGGCATGACGCAAAGGTCCCAGAAAATTTCATCATTTTGGAAAATGTTCGACCCTCGCCCCCTTTGTTTGCGCCACTGTTCACAAACAATGAATTTATGCGACAGCGGTCAGCGTCTCGCGTTCACGCAAACACAGGCACAGTTATCCGTGTATCACCCGTTATTCACATGGTAATCAGAGTGTTAAGCAATAAATTACCTGCATTACTGGGGAATATCGATTCGGCTAGGAAGAGGGCGTACGCCGCCGCTGCAGTTCGATGCAGCTTCGCCGACCGTGCCAAAGGTTAAGTGCTACCTGCGCCCGCAATGACCGACTCCTAGGGGAAGTTTTTCAACTTCATTTTATATAGATATATTTTTGGCCATTGGAATGATACGAATTCTATTTGATTCTGTATGGGATGAAGTTTCAGACGTACCTGCAACGGAGGTGTTTTAAGGAGTTAGTGAAATTTCATTTCTGATAGTATAGTATTTATAGGTCTAGTATTTTCGAGGTAAATTTCGGCGACATTAAGAAATTGTGACTGAATGTTATATTCATACAAACGTAACATTTATAGTGTTATATTTATACAAACGTATTAATATCGGGGACCGCGTATCAAAGTACATATACATACAGTCAAAGCGTTCGATCAACTGAATTATTATCTTTCGCAATAAACATATCATTATTTTGCACTATATCGTACGATAAAGTAATCTTATTAAATAAAACTGAAGACATGTAAACTTAAAGATGTATCCGCGAAAATATAGAAATAGAAGTAGAACCAGGATTGAATCGACCCTTCTACCCAACTAGTAACTAAAAGCTTGCGCGTGCGCACCGCTGCAATTATTAAATCCACTGCCGCGCACCGCTTTTCCCGTGGTCCTGCAGCCATCGATTTCTCCGTTTAGCGAATGCTAATTAACTATTAGCTAATCATGACAGCCGGATTGCTGAAATCCCTCTGTTCTCCCGTGGACTGGCTGCTTTCAACCAGCGTCCCCTGATATTCCTGATCCCCCTCGCAAAATCTCCACTTTATTGCAAAATCCGGCTACGATAGTCGCGTGGATGGCCAGGTTCGACGGTCGCTTGGTTTTATGAGCACGACACTGACCTTTGACACGTTGCAAGACGTTTCGCCGCTACACGCACACGATCCATGCCCCCCTCCCTCCATCTCTTCTTTTTTTTTTGACCGACGCGACGCGACAGGAAAACGTAGTTCGCGCCTAAGGTGCAACCGCGGTGCAACCCAGCTCGCCGCGCGTGCGCCGCGATGTCCTTCGAAGGTTGAAAGCCTTCTGGTGCGCAGCCGCAGTAAATCATTCTGTCGCACGGCGTGTTATCCGCGAGAACGTGCGCCACCGCGAGAGCACAGCCTCTGCATGTCAAAATATTGTTAGCCGATTGATAATTAGCTGGGATCGCGGGCCACCGTGCAGCAATGATAGAAAATCCGGGACTTATTGGAACAGTGGATTTATGATGCACGAAGGGGATGCGTATGGAATTTAGAGTCTCGTAGAATGTATAATAGGTAGGTTTCGAATAAAGTGCGGCAAGAATGGAGAATTATTGGTCGAGTATGTACGAGTTTCTGTACAGTTATGTGTACTCGTTATAGCCATTGCTACTGTACAGTTACGATAAGGAAATCTGATTTTTATTTGTAATAATATATTGCGTGTCTGCGGCTTCTACGTAACAGGCTGGACAGCGCACGAAATCTGTTTTTGAGATTATTAAGCATTTTTGGGAGAATGTTAATGGTTTGAGGATCAATGTAGCAGTGTCTAAGATGAATACGTATTTAGGTTTTTCAATATTGAAAAGGGAATGTGAATTCCAATAGTGAAAAGTTCTTTTAGATGGGTACTGAATAATTTTGTAAGAGTAGGATGGTAAAAACATTTCTGAATGAGATACATGTAAACTTGCACTCTGTTTAATTAAACAATATACTAAAGACTCCTGTACGCATGCATATTCCGCATTTATTAATTGCGCAAAGTTATCGGTAGCCCTTTGAGTTTCTTATTGAAAAGTTAACGATAGCACGGAGTAACCTCATTACACGTCATATCCTCGTTACCTTGACCGATATATCTGAGACATCGCAAACTTATTTAACGTTATCTTTGTGTATGTTGTTGAGATACAGTTGAATTGACAACAAAATCGTTGAAAATAGTCATTCATTAACTCAAATAATGCATAACTTAATTTTAATTACAGTAAATCAAACTTATTTATAACTTACTTATGATTAACTTATTTATAAATTACGAAACTTCTAATTTTCGTTAATACTTGAATCTACGTATAGTTCATATTCTTTTAAGAAAGAGAATACACAGTTTAATTTAGATGAATCCAACATAAATGAAATCTTTAAATGATATCAGCGGAGTATTTTACGCTCTATTTTACTCGTTGCCAATCGCGTAAGACAATTACCAGCTCCACAGGTGCGTATATTTTCGCGATTAACAGAATACAAATACATACGTATAATAAATGCAAGGAGAAAATCGCTGCCTCATTTGAGCTTCTGGCCACCAATCGGCAACGACGTCGTTTATCATGCTAGCTACAATCCAGCAGCCAATTGACATAGTTGATTGAACCGCGCAGATAATTAAACATCTCCTACGAACCCGAACAAAGATCGCCCGCTATCACAATTATTATTTCTTTGGCCGTCTGCCGATTGCTGCAAAGTATCCGCGCAACTTTCATTTTATTACAAAGAACGATTGCCACATTGCGTGTGTCCACCTGAAACGGCCATGAATTCACATGATCGAACGTATTAAATACAAGTGGGGAAAAAACCAAGTACAAATCGAACGAATTCTGTACGAAAGAAAAGACACCGTTTTTACATCCGTTCTCAAGTAATTGTCGCAACATTACCTCTCGAATGCACGACCGTTGCGTGTGGATGATAACGCGTCGAACATGTGACACTACTTACGCAACCACCGACCGATCGTCTCTTTTCTCTTGGCGCGATATGACAAAGAACGATTTCTGAATGCATAATTAACACGGAACCCGCGGCAAGAAAATTTTTCTGCCACGTGTTGATGATCGTGAAGAACGGACGAACTGCACCGAGGATCCCATAATTATTAGACTCTTCTAAAATAGTACACGAAAGGTCGTGCTTGTATATTTCATACGATACACGAGTTTCGCAGCTGTATGTCGACCCAAATGAGAACTCCGAAATCGTTTCTATTTATCGTTTAAGAGTTCTCATTATTACACCATAAACTATTTCGGGAAATAACTGATTACGCAGAACACTTAAATGGCATCGAAGAATGCAAAGCAATATACCGCTCTCGTATAACATAATTCCACATTGCAACTCAGTTCCATTGGCTGACTACGTAAGAAGGGTAGCTGTACGCCCAATTTTATATGCGTTTAAATAAAGAAATTCCGCAAGCATTGTATACTCGTCAGTCGTTTCTCATTTCGCCCGATGTTTTACAACAGATTAACACGTGTTTCTTGCATTTCCCCACAACCATTTTCAAATAGCCCATACAACGAACTTTGTCGTTCGAGCGAAAGAAATTAGGGTACTGGAGGCAGGCGACCCGCTCGAGCAACGGTAGTCCAGGTAGCGACAGATTTTCGGACGGTCTTAAAGTTAGCGACGTTACACGTTGAAAGTGGTATCGCTATAAATGAACGACTGGAACGGACTAAACATGGTCTACGGGAGAAACTAAGGCTTGCGTCGCAAGGATGCAGGAAAATTGAATAAAACGTACACCAGCGCGACTAAATAGCCTCGAGTATCAAATCGCTCTTAGCGAAGGACCATTTAAGGCCTCCGACCATAAGCAATACCCCTCGGTGATGAAACTCAATCTGCAATCGTGGCAGACTGAAAACGATTAACGTATTAGGTTTAACTTGATCGGTCAAACTGCAGAACTGCAACGACGATGAAAAAGAAGTTTGCGAGCAAAAGTCATTGATGTTTTTTTTGCTCCTACACCCCCCCTCCCCGCCCCTCTTCGTTTCTCTTTTTTTTCTTTCGTTTCCTCAAGACTGATAAATTACTTGGCCGCGTCTACGAATTTTCCTAACGTCGCGTAATCGGCAAAATTATAGCGTGTTTTCGACACGAGGCGGCAGCCGGACGTCAACGTTGTAGCCGGTGATCGTGTATAGTGTAAAGTACGTATGCGCGCAATTGGAAAAAACGTGAATCGTAACTTGGCTGGTTGAAAGACTACGTACTCCGTGCGATATCGATTGAAAGGAAAGCTTGAACTTAGAATGATATTCCGGTTTTTTTTCATTTCAATCAGAAAGAGAGAGCCTTTTCTTTTATTTATCTATTTTTTCTCCGTTTAAAAGGGACGATTTTGTCGAAAGGAGTTAACATTACCATGCTTCCCTTCAATGCAGTATCAATTATGTATAAGTACAGTTATCCTTGGAACAAGTTAATCAGGTTGTTAAAAAGAATCATATTGAAACGTAGCCTGAAAAAGAACGCAGCCAATGTAATTGGAGGATCGATTACACGTGCGACTTGATCGCTCAATTAAATCGACCCGACAAAAACGTTACTTTATCAAATAGACAGACAGATTATTAAATCGTGAATAGCGTGGATGTATCGAGCGGCGCATTTCCCGCGTCTAAATTACACTCCGTTTGAAAAGAAACAATTTCTACCGCCCCGTACAAACTGCAATGCATGCATATAAACTATGCACTTCTTGCGCATAGTTTAAAAACGAGTTTCAATATAACCAATCGTACAGTAGCGCAAAAGAACCTGCAAATTCGTATTCAAATCGATGGAAAAGAAGCAAAGGTAAGTCGACGATTATAAAAGACAACTCCATCGATTGCAAGGTGACGCCGTCTCTAATCCGCCTGTTAGCACTTGCAGACTTTACGTGCGAACATGTACGGTGGATTTAAGATCGAGCAAATCCTTTGAGCAAGCGATGAACGTCACCGTTCGCAATAAAGTCAAATTACGATAATCTGCCGCGCACAATGCGCGACCAGCGAATCATCGTTCGGCCATGTCTCCGATCGCGTAATCCTAGGCACGATACGTCCTGCTGATCATCGTCGTGCATTCGAGAGGAACGCAGCGGTGAAAAAAGACAGAGAGTCATTATCGGTACTCGTACCGCACACATTTCCCAGTGCCGATGAATTGTAAACGTATAACGAGATCTTTACAGACCTTTGACGCTTCTAATCGGCAAATTATCGTCAATTTCATAACCAATACCGGCGACAGCCCGGCACAGGTAGATTCGAACCCACCGGTGCACGTGTTTTATTGTCTCTCTTACGCTGGTACATTTCCGTCATAAACCCATTTTCTTCTTGTAGGGGAGGTGCGGGACACGTCATCGTATTCGACGAAATTATTCGGAAATCCTGGCATTTCCAGAAGGGAATAAAGGAACTATTTGCCTGGCTCGGTGCACCGTTCGTACTTAAGGGTCGCGACAGGTAGAAAAAAAGGTGCATACCGTTATACCTCGTCCTCGTGCAAGAACCTCGTCTTCCTTCTTGCGCCGACCCCATAGATCCCTTATTGCCTTCCGACCGGGAAAATTTCGAGAAAACGGTCCGGAATTTTGACGGGAAATTGCTGGTTCGGTCATTCGCCGTGTATACGTAGATATAACGTAGCCTGAATTTTCCAACTTCTCAAATGACTATTACGTTCGTTGTTATAGGTATCTACTGTTCTTAATATTGTTATACTATTTATAGAATTTTAATATATTACTAATTGATATATTTAGGGAAATCCGCAATTCGTTTCAGTATTTAGAAAAATTGTGAAAAAATTATTCTAGTAGAATCGAACGAAATTTAATAAGGGCTTGGGCTTGGGCTTGGGCTTTCATTCACGAGTACGGGTAAATTATTTTAATTAAACGGCTCGGGTAAACGCTATTGTTTAATACGTTGTGGTGACGCCACTGGATAACACGGTGCGGTCGTGAGAGCCGCGCGTGCGTTTCGTAGTGTGACAGAGAAATACAGTGTAGAGAGTAGAGAAAAGAAAGGATGATTAACCGAAGGGAGAAGGGAAGAACGATCCTACGAACGTTTGAGAGAGAAGGTAACGACACCCAGGCAAGGATTTAGGCGTGGGATGGTGAAGTAGTGTAAGGATGAGGGCCCTTTCGCTCTCGATGCTCGACAAAGTACATACTGTAGTTCTCTGCTTGCCAGCACGCTGCACAACGCACATACCAGTAATTTTCAAGTACAATTATTATGCACAACCCTTTTGTGTTTACAATTATTTTTTAACAACGAGTTTAACCCTTAAACGCACTACGATTCGCGGCGTTTATCCAGGTTCGTTAAGTTGGCAGTAATAATAATTACAATAATATCGTTGTAGGCAAACATTTAATCGTATTAAAAGAACAACAGTTGACCATAACACATGTACATTTCGGTATGTTAAAATACAGTGAAGTTTATGTAAAGAAAATTGTAATTTTTGTTCAGTCAATTTTGCTTCAAATCGGTTAAAATAAAGTTAGCATAAAGTATGAACTAATGGTAGTCGGGCATCGCTAAAATCTCACGTTACCAGTTACGCCTTCCCCACCTTATGCTTGTACCGCCGCGTATTCTCGCATTTAATGACGAGGAAGAATAAATCAAAGAGGAAGTACTCAAAGAGAAGTATAAGGAAATGAATTTATTAAAATCATTCGCTTGTTACAAATTATTCTAAAATTAAGATCCCTGTGTATTAGAGGTTGGAATAATACGTTCGTTGCCTTGAAATACTTGTACTTAAACTTTCCCCTATGCCGTGAACTCAGACTAACACCACCCTCGACGTTTATTCTCGACCCGGCTGGGGTGAGCTTCGTAATGCATAATGGAGCCACCCGATTGATATCCAAGCAACCGTCCGAAACTTCTACAATCTCAAATACAATGTCGGCTTAACTGTAGGCACGAGGGATTGGTTGGCCAGCGTGCTCGCCAAACAAAAGGATGCCATTTAAGGGTATACTGACAATTAATTTTTGTGGTAGCAGGTAAAATAACCCGTAACATTTCTGTTCACATGTACATTAACTAGATTTAGACTACGTATGTATATACGGAGATTATTGAGATAGATGCTGCTAAAAGTATTGACATTACAATTCTAGTTGTAAAGTCATTATCTTATCGATTAATAATAATGAGGAGTTCATAGGTATTTGATTTATTGTGTTTTATTTTATTTTACACGTACATAGTACAATACATTAATATGCCTATAACCTGTGACAAGGCAACGTTGCGACTGAGCTTTCGAGGCTGCCGCTGCAAAGATGTAGAGATGACCGTGATTGCTGAAACATACACACATGTATCAATCTAAACATCCGTGACACGTAACGAGGACTCGAAGAGCAACCTCGTATTCATCGACACACAAATACAGAAATAACGCGTGAACCGACCCATCTTCCTGTATAAGTGCACATATACCATAGCATACATTTGTATGCTGGAGTATTGGACGCATACAGGCTTGGATAACTTAACGTGAAATCCCGTTTCAACATTCCCGATCTACGTTTAAGTCCATCGTAGAATACTTTGGAACATATTAACGGACGCACGTGATTTCCAAGATCGTGGGACTAGAAATACGACCCGAAGGATAGAATAGCAAGTTCCATTCTTCTAAATTTACCTCAGCATGTTGGAATCGGGGTTGCAAGAACAAATTCAGCAATAGTAATCGATGCAATTGAGTGTCTAATTTAAGAAGATAGAACAAAAGAATCAACATTATCATTAAAGGTATTTACAGCGGTACATTTTTATAAGAACAGGTCAGGGTAATTTACAAGATTCTGCAAATTGTCTAAGTAATTTCAATTTGCCCGACTAATCGATCCTGTTTGTAACAAGATCGCGTTAAACATCCCATTCGAGGCAATCGACTATACAGCGCGGAGTAGTATGTACACACGATATACCACTATCGACAGAGGCACGCATACTCGTTGGTACATAAGTTCCGGGCGGTGCACGTAGAAATGCCACATGCACCTCGGTTTCGAAGGGGTCTGCGTACGTCCCGGTAGCGACAACAGAGCGCGGGAGCAGCCGAGAACGGAAGACGGAGGACGCCAGTGTAGAAACGAGAGAGAAAACACGACGAAAAGGAAGAAAGAGAAAGAGAGTAGGGGAAAGAGAGTGACGAGTGTAAGGGAGAAGGAGAAACGGACAGACGTGCTCATTTCTCGGATCGAGCAGTATGTACGAGGACGAGAGAAGAGGACGATGGTGATGTTACAGGGGAACCTTTTCCCTCTATCGCGTGGCTCCACCCACACGCCGCCACCGCCGCCGTCGAGTCGCACAATCTGGCAACAGTGGCTCGCTATAACCGATATTGTGGCCGTGGATTGAATGGAGGGGAACTAGCTCAGGTCAAACCTCCCCACCGGCGCGACAACCCCTCGGTCGGAGAAGCGACCCCACGCCACTGTTCTGGCTCTCCGTCGTTTCTCACCCCACCCAACCCCTGCGCGTCTTTCTCGATCTCTATCCATCTGCCTTCATCCTTCCTTTTCTACCCCCACTTCGATGAACCGCATCTTGTCCCCCTTCCCCTGACCATTTACTTCTACGCTTGTCGCTCCCCACCACCGATTCATTCGACTGTGTGCGTCTCTCTATAGAGTGGCACACGCGTACGGCGCAGTGTTCGTGCGTCTGTGCGTTGGGTGCGAGTGTCACGCTTCTGCTAGGTGGCGTTCGTGTGCGCCTGCGCCTGTGTACGTGCGCGCGTGTAATACTCCCACCGCGTCATTCCTCTACCACTACCGTTAGTACCTTTTAGTGTAGCCGTTGCTCCGATACCAACACCACTAACTAAGGTTACCACTACTGTGACATCATCGTGCCTGCTGCTTCTGCTGCTGTCTACATTAACGTGTGTTACCAACACATAAAAGAGAGTCGCGTGTGTGATACAAGATCGACGACGAATCGACGGCAGGGACACCACCGTAGTATACACATAGCGTGTACACACAGTGGACCGATAGAGAGCGCGCAGTAAGCCCAACAAGGATAGAGGCTCAGGTCGGTGTGAGAGAGACGGCGAAAGAGGGAGTAAGACCGATGTTGGCCCCAACAGCCTCTCACTAGACAGTATTACTTTCAACCGTTTAGCGGGGCCAATGCTACCCGGCGCAGAGTAGTCAGTCAGCCGAGCAGTCAGAGTCAGCCGTCCGCGAATACCGAGAGGACGCTCTCTCTTCGACCACGAGTATCGTCGACGACGATCATTCACGCGACGATTTCTCTAATGTTTTCGACGTTATTCTCGAATCATCTGCTGCTGTTGCTTCTGTCGTCGCCGTTGTCGATGTCGTTATCATCGTTATCAATGCCATCAATTTTGTTAACAGTTTGTCGTCGTATTATACCGACAATACATCTGTGACAGACTGTGGAGGGCGAGTAACACATCGGTGGATATAAATAAAGTTTTCAAAAGTGTGTGAGAGATAGAACGAAAGATTCGAGCGAAAGAACTTTGTACAACGAGGAAGAAAGAAAGGATGGAAGAATAAGACAAAAGTATATAGTTTTTGTGTTTCTATCACTTTGACGTTCGGTTTCGCGGCAGTTACAATTGTAACGTGTGGTGGTACCTAGAACAAATTTCGTAAATAGTTTACTGCTTGATAAAGTTGTTGCCGTTGGTGCCGCAAGGACACAATACCGGTGTCGGCCACGAGCAGAGAAGCTTTACCCTCTCTCACGGCGCATCCGAGTCGCACGCGCGTGCAACACTCTCTGGTGGGTACCGCACGTTCGGCCCGAGCTGTGGAGCGCGTTGTCGCTTGTTTTGTCGTTGTTATGACGAGGTGATGAATAGACGAAAGCGTTGCAGTGTTGAGCAGCGTGGTGATCGTGCTCGTCGTCGTGACGGACGATGACGATAAACGTAGACAGTTTCGTGGACGCGAGGAAGTGTGTTCGTTGATGTGATCTAGTGTTTTCCTTGTCATATTCCATTTGCCACGAGAAGGATTGGATTATAACCGTGAACAAGATTTATCGGCCGAGGATAATGCGCCCCTGTGTCAATCTTTAGGTAAGTGGAAGTGAATTTTTTGTACCAAATTGCGTGTGCGTTGTTGCAAAGTGGTTGTCGATTCTCAGGATAATCTGATTTCTCTCCATCGCGAGTGTTTCGTTAGATTCGAAATTATGAATGAAATGAGTGTACAAACATGTTTTCATTCAACTGTGTGGCACATTCATTTCTTGAAGAAATTGATCGATGCAAATTACGGAATTTGATTCATGATTGTGTGACGATTGTTAAGAGTTCAATTGTATAAATGTAAATATCGAATGGGAATTTATTGACATGTACATCCAATCACAAAAAATTTGATGCACGTAAAATCATATTCGAGGGACAGAATGGTTCGCGATCTTTCGACTCGCCACTTGCTGTTATTACGTTGCCAACAGTAGATATTCTAACCGGTAAGGCGCTTTCACAACGGGTGATTGTTCTAAAGATGTGTCACTCTGTCTTACTCGTTTCTCTCGCCGATCCCGGTTAACCGTGAGAGAAAGAGTAAGCAATCAGTGAGCGAGGAAGAGAATGATAGAAGTCTCGCATAGACGGAGACACGAAAAGGCAGAAAGTCACGTCCACTATAATCTTCGATTGCCTGGAGGATTGTTACGTGAGTAGTCGACGTATTTAACACTTTTATGTGTAGCAACGGTTTACCGCGTTGACCGATACGCTACCGAATAAGCTACCCGTTAGTGAGTACGCTTCAATATTTTACAACGAGTAAGATTATGTATCCTCGTATGATGAATCCGTTATTGCACTTGGCAAGAGACGGAGTAAAAGATACCTGCCGAATGTATTGTGAATTTCGTGCGAATTTTTTTGTTATCGAATGTATATTGTCGTTCGTTTTTATCGACAAGTAACTACATAGTTATCGGTAGGGAAGCGTAATCTGGCATACGACCTTAATAATTCATTACCGAGAAAAGCACGAGGCCGTTCCACCGTTATATGTTGAATATCGATGCGATGCGCGGTTCGCGAGTGTTTGTTGCCATTCGAATCATGAAATATATAGTTACGTATATTAGTAACGGCTATAAAGAGGAAAGAAAATGTTATCGGTAAATCGCGTGACTGGTAACTAAGGGA
Source organism: Nomada fucata (assembly GCA_948146005.1). NCBI lineage: Eukaryota > Metazoa > Arthropoda > Insecta > Hymenoptera > Apidae > Nomada > Nomada fucata. The sequence continues at coordinate 5,854,665 of OX411282.1, forward strand.
GCGATATAAAGTCGAGCAAACGAGCAATTCTCTTTCGTTCATTCGATATATCGTTTGACGTGCTGATAACGGATCTGACATTGTCATCAGTCCACGTAAAGAAATAAATATATGATATAGGAAGATCAAGACGGGGGCGGATTTGGGAAAGAAAGGGATTCGTTGAATTCTATTTAATCTAAGTAATAGACTTACACTCAAGTGTGCTACTACAGCACCGTGTCTCACGTATTGTACCTTACGTAGTAGCCGCGATTCTGTTTGGCGTACGCTGAGATAATCTTGGCAATATTAAACGCGCAATAGACTTCGCTACGCCCGGGCTATCTAATCGTTTATCGCCAACAGTTATACGCCAAGTCACTGTACTATCAATGATAGTTTGCCGAAACTGGGCTCTCCCCTGTGTACTCGTACGTAGACATATATATAGCGCAATGCGAGAACGCCGCTAGCCAACCGATATATATTAGACAGAGCCACGATTCTTCGTCCGATAACCAGTCACTTCACGAACCTAAAAACTATGTCAGGATCCCTTGACATTTATGCGCCGTTGCTTCGTGGTTGCAGCCTTTTAGGCGCTTGCCTATATTGCCAGTTTCATTAGATCGCTTTTCGCTTGTTTTATTATTTCGAAATACATTGAGTCGTTCGTTTTCTTACTCTATTTACTCATATTAAATTAACATCTAAAATCAATAACTCAGGATAAGTATTTTATTTGATCGTAGTATCGGTATCCTTTTTCCATATTACTTATCTTTAATACGTTTTATAGACTACAGTGTATAGATCGTAGCTTCTTCAACGCGTTCTTTTCTTTTCGAGTTGCACAAATTCCTGCATAGTTGAACGCATTGCATCGATAGTTCGCATTGCTTCGTGTACACCTCCAAGCCAGTGTCCAGTATTACTTCTGCGAACGTTGAGCTTTCACCTAACGCCATAGAGACAGAACCACTGTTACGAACGCGCATGGAATAGGGGAGGGGGGTACTTGTCGAATGCGCTCTGTACACTGGTACGCGTATATAACTACGTGCATCGAACACACGCGATCTCTGTGTCCATATGCAGAGGCGCGGTTGCTCGCAGATCTCTCTTTTTTCGCCTCTCCTTCTCTCTTTCCTCTCGCATTTTATTGCATCTCCGTAGCGAGAGCACGAGAAGTCAGTTTCGTTGAAAGCCTTCTAATCTCGATACAGGCCCCGTTGCGGTGGCACAATATCAGAAATAGGTTTGTTAAAATAAGCGTACACTCGGTGGCGCATACCGTGCTTCCCAGGGACGTATTACCGCGGGGGGAATCACCCGATGGATCGTTGGTGGGGATGCAGCAGCGAGAGCCACGCTCTGTGCTTCACACACGTTGCCCTTATCCACAAATAAATGAGGCCGACTTGCCGATTCATACCGCGCGCTAGTCCACGATTCTTGATTTGTTCTTTTCTCTGTCTCTCTTATCCTATCTGCTTTCGTATCGATTTTTCGTTACTCCTCCTTCGTTTTATTGCCTTTATTATATCCATCGGCAGTAACAGCTACGGTTTAACGCAACGAATTTGTACAGGGATCCGTGCAGTGTCTCGGCGCGTGTACGGCCATATGAAAATTGCACCAAAGCGTCTCATAATTGTCAGACAAAGGCGTCGCCGTGTTTTGCACACGTAGTTCCACGGGATATCACAGCCATTTCGACAAAGGGGGTCGCGCTGCTATTTACCAAATTGGCAAATATCAGCGAGTCAGGAATATATCGTCATCTTTGATTGCGCACTCTTGCTTGTGGAGCGAGGGTACTTATTTGTCAAGGACGATGAACAGACGCCTCGGAACTGACGAGGAATTATGTCAGAGGAGCAGCACATTATAAATTCACCTTGGCGCGTTGGCACGTAGAAAATTGTGGACATATCGTAATTTTCATTCCTACGGTAGTATGCGCGCCAGGTACCGCGTATCGTTCTTACTTTACCTTTCCTTTTGCTTCCTTCCTTCTCAATGGACACCCTTGCGTCGTACGAGGCCGGACGATTGTTTCGTGCATTGAAAATCGATTGCGAATTTCCTTACTATACGGCGCCGAATTTTCCTTTCGTTACGAATTTCGAAGTTGAAGCGATCGCGGACACTCCCGGTCGGCCGGCTCGAGGAACATCCGTTGAAATCACCGCGCAAGCAAGAAAACTTTCGTGGTAGAACGAAGCATCCCATTCTTCGAAAAAGGCCGCGTATACATATACATGCCGCTTGCGCAAACGATTGGTTTACACGCGACGGAATACGCTCGGCTGGATTATGAAACGTTTGTTTTGCCGGCGAGAAGCGGTCGCTCGTGACGCTAGCGGTCCGACGACAATGGGACAGCCTTCGAACATATATCCCTGCACACCCGCTCAAGGTGAGGCGTAATTAAATTTTCATAATTATCCGTTGCATAATGAGATGTCGAGACGTGTGTGTCTTTTGACGCGCGGTGCGTGAATCGAAACGGCGGAGAACGGTTTTGAATCGGCCGCGCTCTGCTCGATACGACACCGATCGAGCCAGGCAAAAGACCTTCCAGGAATCGTTTATCGCTTGTCGCAAAACAGCTTTTGTCCGATAGATTACGCGTCGGTATGAGAAGCAGTATAGCGTTTGAAATAAACGAAGGATAACGATACATCGATATTTCTTTTTTATTATTTCTATTGAAGGTCCGCTTAACGTTTGGGCTTCGTCGCTTTGAAACATTTTTCTTTCGCCAGGGTCTAATTTTCTTGGATTAATTTATCCCCGTTCTATCATTGTTTATAAAATAGCGATTAAGTTGATAAGAATTGCTGACTGATTTTGTATAACCAAAGCGAAACCTGATTGTACGTTTGGTTTCCTTGCCCCTATCGAACGTCTATTGCGTGCAGTAACATGCTCCACTGCGCGCATGCGCGGCCTCTGACGCTCAAAGCGCCAAATGCCTAATTTCGTTCCGTATGCATACATACTTATGTCAAACGCCCGGTTAACGCGTCGACACTCCCAATTATGCATAAATAATGTACAGAGCTGTTTTTTTTAGTCCAGCATATTTTACTGATACTTATGCATATACCATTGCGATCAGTTCTAAACTATGTACTGCACAAACGTTCGAATACATATGTCGTGTAACAGTTGGTAATGTCATTATTAGTAGAATATCGATAAAACAGAAATTAAGTAGCGAACTTAGTTTATAATGAGATTTCAACGTTTACGATAAAAGTTATTAATTGTAACGACATGTACAACACACTTTATTACAATTATTAAAAACTCATGCTTCGACAAGTATTAAGAACCGAATAACGAAGTGCAGTCGGTTGAGTTCAACGTATTCCGCAACAAGTCGGTAAGATCTGTGTTCCACCTTATTCACAAATGCAATAAATTATCAACTGTTATTCGAATTGTATGTTAATTGTTCGTAGTCGTGGATCACTATATAAAAGAACACGGTTGACACGCGGCTGCCGAGAATTTCACACATATAATTAACAACAGTTGAAGCCTCATAGCTCGACGATAACCGTAATAACGTTGTACAATATCGAATTTCCGTTGGAAAGATTAATCGTCACTGGGACGATATCGTGTTCTATGATTTATTACCATGTTCAGAAACACGGTGACGTGTTAAAAGAATAAAGGGAAAAATAGTGCGCGTGTTAACGCCACGACGAAAAGTCGTCACGGGCAAAGCGATGGGTTAATAAAATAAGCACAATTGCAAACGGGGTGCGTTGATTGGCCGGAAGCGATTGCGCGTGGCAAGGCCGTGGTTCACCTTATCCAGGAAGACACGCTGATATGAGCTGTCATAACTTTAGTTGTCCGTTTATTCTTCCTGGCTATCAGTTATTATTGACAGCGCGCGTGTTAATCACCTTTTATCGTGCGCATGCGTGCCATCCGTGATTCGAAATACGCGCGTAAATCGTGTATACAATTTATATTTTTTTTACCTGGTGATGGTAGTTGAAGCGTTTCGTATGAAATTGAAATATATGTTGTAGAGGTAGGTCTACATTTAGACTCGGGGTACTCATAAGGTTTAACGCGTTAGAATTCCTATTGCTTGGCTTTCATGATATAGTATCTTTATTTAACGCGTCGTATTAATCACTTTCCTTGTACGCCGCAGAGATACAAATATCTTTTATCTGGAAGAAGGGCTTAATAAAGTGGAAGACTTTGTAATCCGTAATAATTAATGCAAAGAGTAGGTGGAGATGTAGTGCCTTTCGCGATGTATATTTAAACGGTCGTTTCCGCGCACGTGCGAACATGCGCGCGATTATTTGAAATTAATGAGCGCCGCGCCGTAAATCGGGTACATGTCGCGCAGACAAGATCCTATCAAATGATGCCATCGTTACTTTAAACTACCTCACTGCTAAACTCTGTTAATTTCTTTCTTTGGCATATGAACGTTACAAATATAATTACAATGCGAGAAGAAAATACAACTATCAACCATTTCTCTTACTAAATTTAGTTCATTATTAATATATTAGTAGCAATGTATTTTGACTCGGCGCCGCAATAGAGTGTTATTTTAAGCCATGGCTTTATAACTCATGACTTGGATCTTCCTTGGACGCTCCTGCGAAAAATATTTCCTGGACGGGGTCTCTCCTTCAGCAATGCCTTCCAGTTTAACCCTGACATACATCAAGTTAGCAGGCGTCAGTATGAACTATATCAAAGTTTTCCACGAGAATCGTGCTCATTCGTTTTGCCTCAGTCGACGGTGAAACCACCGATGTTATTTTGGTGCTCCGTGTTAACTTATAGGCACGTGTATATCCTCTCTACTTCCTTGTTCCAAGCCCCTATATATACGCCAATATCTATATGCGTGTCAAACTATAAACGGACTCTAAAGAAAGTATGTCTTTCTACTTCGTACATACATTACTGTTCATAACAATTGTCTCGATTTCTCCAGTAATAAGATGATTTCCAGCGTGCCTTTCTAATTCCTAATAAATTGCTTCCTTGTTTGAGCCCTTGCTTTTGCGTCCATTCGTCTAGAGCGACTTATGTGCGCTTCGCTTTATGGCCCTTCGATAACCGCAGGGAATATGTTTCTGCTGCTTATGCAATTAATTTATGTAACACAATTTATTATGCAACAAAATTGTGATCTAATTGTGGTTGTCGGTTTTCCACTTCCGATTCTCTGACAACAACTTCGTCACTATCAAATAGCTTTCATTCGTACTAACATCCAAGTGAAAAAATGAACCGTCTATTCAAATTCTTTAAAACAGTACTTCGAACGGGGGGCAAACCATTATGTTACAATTGGAAACAACATTCGCGCCGTTCAATACATTTAAACTGGCATAACAATAAAGTACTTTTCTTGCCAAATCATTGTTCTTTCGTTATCTTTGAGAACACGTATGTACGCACATCGTTGGACTTTTACGTGGGAGAAAGAGCGAACAACGAATTGTTGTCGCCCGGCATTCTCTTTATCTCATCGTACAGAATACATTGCTGTAACATGCTGCACTGGAGCGGATGATATTTATGTAACGGTCAAAGGGGTTAAGTGTTCTGGGAAAGTTTTCAGAGCAACGATTGGCCGTTGGCTTCCGTGATTTCGTCATCCGGCAATCAACGCCCCGAAACAACTTTCTCCGAATCTTGACAGGACGGTGGCGGGCCCTCTTCCTCTGCGTGGTCGTGCGCGCGTGCTTGCGCCTGTATTTGCAGAAATGCATCCTCTGGAGGATTTATTGCACGTCAAAAGTAACGTGACGTAAGGCGTTGTAACAATTCGCCGATACAGAGGCTGATTTCGACATTGAACACGCGGGGACACGAGTGTAACGCCGTAAATGGAAAGTCGTGCCCGGTATGCAAAGGTTGGCAACACTTTTGAGGAATCCATTTAAATTCCAATAGCGGGGGTTCACCATTCTTCCCGGAAGATTGGTACTTTCACGATATGATCCGATCGAAACAGACTTGAACAATAACACACATAGTTGTACAAACTTAATGATGTTAATTTCAATTTGTTAGGAATATTAATCTATTGCGATGTTAATTAATAGATTAGCCGTGAAAAGGACAAGAGATTTAAGTAACGGGCAGTAACGGAATACATAAGCTGAAAGAAGCCTTCTGATCTTTGACCACGGGGGTTTGATGCAATCTATTTTGAAATCGTTTAATTGAATAATTCGATATACAGTCGAAGGGGGATCGGTTTTGATGGTTCGAATGAATCGACACGCTTTCTAGAGTGGAGTTACTTTGTGTGTCAAGGATATTCAAATTTTGCTTTCGTTAGACAGACAGGTCGTTTTTTCGTTTGCGCGCACTCTGTTTTAATACCAACTGACGTACGTTGCAGAACAAAAGATGAATTATTTGAGTTGCAGATATTGCGCCAGTGCTGAATCATTGATCAACTTTTTTTTATTAGACTTTCGTTGTTCATCAAATGTTCAATTAAAATTGATTAATAACGCAATGTATTCCTTCCGCGCCTTAGTTGACACAAAGATAAAGCATATGTAAGCGGTTTTCTCGACGTTATGGCCCTCACGTCCAAAAATTTTTACCGTGTCAATACCGCTTTCGTAATCATTCGACGAGTTGCAATCCCAAGGACCGTGTCCCCTCCAATAACGTCACTGATAAAGAAGTACATTGGGTGTTTTGACAAGTATCATGACGTTCAAATCGATATGGCTGTTTAATTAAATATATTGCCGAGAAATAATAAATATAAATCCTTTAATAGATAAAAATGTCAACATAATAGATACAAGATTTTCAAAAAGAAGTGAATATAGTAAAACGCAAAAATATTGGCCAGAATATTCCATGAAGAACATTAAAACTTAACGCGTGTTCCCCGAGGAACTATAACGTGACACCAATCGCAGAGGTTTGTTACAAAACTCTTTTGCGACGCTTCCCATTTATGCACCGTCACAAATTATAGGTCGCAATTATTATATCGTCTTAGTATTGTCCCAGAATTGGACTGTGATCCTTACATAATGACAATACGAGGCATATCGTCCAGTTGCATAATCTTGTTCGTCGTGAATACTCTAACTAGGAATCGTTTCGCTATTGAATGCTTTAGAGAAATATCATGGCGCATACCTTGAAAATTTATCAGAGATCTCAATTGTAAAAGATATTCCTCGTAAAATAATATTCTCTGCTATTACCGAAAGGAATGAAAAATATTGATTTATTGCTCCTTAGTATTCGTAACATTAGCGTAAGTATAAATTGCAATTAGAGTTTCGTTTAGTCAGCCTGATTTTTATTTTTACGCAAGAGTTAACTTCAAGGAATACACGGTCGAGAATTTCACAGAGTAAAAGCAAGATTTCTCTTCTGCTTGCGTTTGCTCTTATTATCGGCCGCCATTGTAGGCGACGTCGAAACGTTCTTTTATCTGCACAACTTTCCCGTGTTCACATTCTGAACGGAAGGAAGTTATCTAAAGCCCTGTGGAACTTCACTGCGGTTAAATCTTACAGTTTTCGGCTTCTTTATACTCGGGGGGTGGCCGGGGCAGATGTTATTTCCGCTTAACACACGTACAACACACGGTCCTTCTGTGGCGCACGTGTTTCGATGATTTCGAACGCGTCAGAAACGATCGAGGGAAAAATGATGGAAGGGACAAGGATCCTTGACCCTCTTCACGAAAAATGAATTCGCGATACGAAGACGTCATTACCATTCTTAAAATATCAAAGACGCCGAATCAAAATCACGGGGTGCGGTAGTGGTACGGTAATGCTCGACTGCGCATCTTCAGAGATAAATCGAAGTAGATAGGATTTTACGGTTTAAGCGAATATGAAAAATGTGGATATATTCCTTTCGAACGGCATCTTAAGTACTATGTGGTACCTGTTACGTAACGAGCGCAGTCTATTCAATCCTAATAAGGAAACTGGAGTGAGCGAGCGATCACACGTTGCGCATAAGTAAATGCAAATGGTTGATTAACTGGATACGCAGCTTCAACTTTTCAATTATAATAGACACAAAACAACGATAGACAGAAGGAAACTCTGAACTTCGCGGTGCCACGAAAGATCGAGAACGCTGTTTAAATATTCCGCTGTGGGTGTTCAACAAGCATCAGGAATATTGACCATAAATATATGGATTACCGGTTTCAGAATTTTACGTCATACAATTTTACTTCGTTAACTTCCTGTTTCTTTGCGCATCGTATGTCGTGCATTTCCGTGCGTGTTAATCGAAAGGAATGCTGCGATTAAAGGTCATCTGTTGATGCACAAGCAGCGTACGTGATGGAAACTGTAAATTAATCATTCGAAAGCGAGGCGCGTCGCAGGCCGCCTTCAAATGACTGACGCGCGCGCAACGAAGCGCGCGCACGTGCCCGCGCCAAGTTTTAAATCAACATTGCTGCGAAAGCTGACCTCTTCGTTCCACTTCAACCAAGTTCCTCTTGGAGACGTTTAAACCGTCTTTCTGTTGTTCGACCTTTTCCCAAGGCATTGTGAAAAATCTATTCCACCTAGGCTCGAAATGCCACGAGCGTTTCGTGCGAATGACAGAATCTTCTCATAGACGGCCTAGCAAATAAGAGAAATCTTCTCGACTGGTCGAGCTCGATTAAAGAACAACATGAGCATGTTCGTTGCAAGATGATATTTCTATTTTATGAATCGCTCTGCGTTATTGTTTCAACGCGTACAATTGCACGAGAAATGTTTAATATTAAAGAATATTTATTTCTCGCCTTGTGCTGTTTTAGTAGTTAATATTAATATTAATGTTGTATGATATTTCGCAACATTAATGTTACATTTTCTCTTTTGTTGTATAATGGATTGTGCAACGCCCGTTCAACGTGCATGCCTTTATTTCAATCTTGTAAGAAAAGGACTTTGATGAACAGAGCTGGATGCCAATAAAGAGGAAATGCATGGAAGTTTTCGTGGGGAGGGACACCGCGACATAACGTTTATTATTCCTCTCGTAGATACGACTCGAATTGCATAATCGGTATTTGCATAACAAACAGCGAATGAGCGATGAGGTGATTTAAAGTGGATTTTTTTGCATAGTATGTTAAACAAAGTTCGATTGCTAACGAGTTCGTTCCAATATTCGTAATTCATTGTTTCGAGGGCGTATTAAAATGCGGTGCGGAAATAAAAACGGCGATTCAGTTCATTTACATTTACTTCCTAATTACGTTCGTTGACACTGTTGTGATCATCTACATGTTTATATACCAACGTTCAACACTTTTCTTCCATGGCGGGTCTGCTGTTGTGGCTAATTTAATAAATCGATCTCATCGAAGATAACCAACTGAAAATCAAAATATTTGCGACAATGACGTCAGCTCTCAATTACGTAACAGCCACGTGTCCGACACGAAACATCGCTTACCTCCCCGTAACCTTCATTTTTATATAACTTTACCTTTTTCAATGCTTTCTATTTTCGGGTACACGATTTTCTATAAAAAAAACTTCAACTTATAAAAATGATTCGTAAAATCACCACTCGTGACCCCTTAATATAAGTCTGTTTTACTAATCGAGTGTAGAAGGTACTTTAAAAGCGAGTACAGTTAAAACAGAACAACATACACGACCGCGATCAGGAATTTTTGTCTTTCCGCTGAACAAAAGGCCAAGATTTCCACGAAAATGTTTTTGTCCCTGCGATTCGCACCGAAAATAACGATACGCGATGCAACAGCAGAGATCAAAGCCCTCTGTGTCCCTCCTTTCTCTCCCCTTCTTCCTATGTCCCCACATACGGCTACTCTTTGGAGAGGAGAGAGAGAGAAAAAAAGAAGGAATTCCTCCCACGATTCTCTCTCGGTGAGTCGACCTCGGACACACGCTCTTGTTTACCTGTCGCAGTCTTGCTGTCTGAACGCTCTCCAGACTCTCTCGAATCCTCGTTCCCATCCTCCTTCTCTCTGCCTGTGTCCTGATTTTAGTGAAGTGTTGCGATCGGCATCCGGCGTGTTCGTTTTTTGTCCCCCTTACTCCCGCACCCGTTCACCATCTCTTTGTCATTCGAGTTAAAGGTGCGTTTGGACCGGTTCACCGGCTCGATACGTGTATAAGCCCGATAGACTGCCTTTGTAATGTCTCGGCTCGTAAGCCTTCTTTCAGTACATTCAAGAATATAGTAGCGGTAATATTACGATATATTGTTAGTATCGGTTAGTCGTGATTGTGTTTCAAATATCTCGTTCGATGGGAACTTTCGTACCCGACAGGTAAAGAAGTTCAAATTTTCTTTTCTAATTATTTCTAGTTTCATGGCTGCCGAACTTTCTAGATTTACAGAAGCATCATGCTGGAAATTCACTCATTTGTTGGTTAATTTCCTTCGCATGACCGTGCGGCTATAAAGAAAGAACGTCGTAAACGACGGCGATGATCGGAACTGGATTTGCTAAGGCGCGAGGTTCATATACGAGTTCACGGTGCACCAGGCGCAGAGAACGCGGCTATTACATGTCTATACGGGACGACCGTGAGAGGACCATTTTGATCTCGTACAAGGATTCCTCGCTCGATATTATTCGCCTCCACCTCGACACGAATCGCCACTATTAGTCGCCTCCTCGATTTCTGTAAATGGGGAAAGCAGCCTGTAGTCTACTCCCCATGAAGACACGAAAAATTTCGAAACAACGACTATTATAAACAAACCTGAAGTACTACCGAGAAAAGGTTGCAACTTTTAAACGGTTCATTAAAAATGGTGCAATTTAATTTCGTTAGTCATTTTTTTTTAGTTTTAAGAACTGCTTCTGTATCTTCGATAGCGGCATTGACCCACTTACAAGATATATTTTTTTCAACTACTGGACCACAGGTTGCATGGTTTTCATATTTTCAAGGATCTTGGAGCAGTATATACAGTTTTTTCTTCCCCAATGAAATGCAGTAAGAAAACAGTAATACGAGAAAAAATTCTCACCTTAAAAAAAGGCAGAACTAGCGGGAATATGAAATTCCACGGCAAAACGTTAAAACATAACGATTTAATGTACTTTGTATTTGGTTTCCCGCCAGGCATCGCATTCGCACCCGTAGTTGTTCCTCGGCATTCTACATCCTCTTCTAAACACGTCATCTAACGAATCACAGGCCTTCTGACGACTCTTTCTTCCTTTCTTTCTCTCACGCCAGCCGTGCAAGCTGTATGCAGGGGCTTTTGTTGCGTGCCGAGTGGGCTCTAGTTGACGAAATATTGACATCCGAGAATAGAAACCCGTTGCGGGCTTTATACAAGGGCCCAGCCCGCCCCCGGTTGCTGTTCAGAGGGGAAGACAGAAGGGGAAAAGGAATATGTATACGGTCAGAATAAGGGAGAACAGAGAGCATCGAACGAAAAAGGCATGGGTTCGATGGGTCTCCCTCCCTTTTGCCCTCCATCTTTTTCTCGCCTACCCTTTTACTGCGTCTTCCTTTTTTCCTCTCAGTGTTGCATTCAGCACAAATTTAAAGGGGGTTGGACTCGAATGACGTCACCTTCGAAATGCCCCCTGTACGTGCTATATCTAGACGTAAGTACGTTACGTATATACATACATATGTACGGGGTGACTCGGAAATCGAATCCGAAACAATAAGCTCAGTGATTGCGAAAAAGGGAAGGAGACTAGGTGCTGCATTACTCACGACCGCTGATCGATATGCTTTTTGAAGAATTCTTTTTTTTTTTTTTTACCTTTTTACAGTATTGCTTCTCCGAAAATATATGTTTCAAGGAGCAAGAAAAAGTATCATTTTATATTTTTTATAATTTATGAAGTATAACACAAAATAAAACGAATACCTTAGGAAGCTATAAGAAATGCCGCTTAATATATACAAAATTATGATGACAAGAAAGTTATGACACGATGCATTTGCTGCGCGTAATATGTTAAAAAGACTTCCTTTATATATGTAATAACGATTCCAATAATGGCCTTCAATGTGTCCGTTTATGAACACCCTATATACCCAGCATATGCGGTTATGCGTATACATGTATATTGAACGACACTGTATGGGTGAACGTGTTCCTCTGTCGCGTCGACGTATTGAATTCGACCGGGGGGCTATTATTCGAAATTTGTTTTTGTTCGATGCACCATAATCGCGTCTCGAGGACGCCGCACGCGGGGAGAAGGGTCTCTTTCGTTTTAGCGACGAGAGGAGGCGTCCCTCTCTTTCCGTTGACTTTGAAAATCACTAGGGTCAAGCCAGCGCGAAAAAAATTATTTAGCAAATGGTTATCGAGATTTTTACAACTTTTTTTAAAATCTTGGTGTAATAGTCGAGGACGTTTCTTTCGTCTTCGCTTCACCGAGCTGCACAGTTTTACGCGACGGATATTTTTAACCCACTCATTTTAAAATTAAAATTTTAGATTTATTTCCGAGGGAAAAAATAATCTTTTGAAATTTTTCACTCACGTATAAGTTACAAAAATACCTTACAGAGAGCGCCACTTGTGCTTGAACCGCGCCGAAGAACTCCGTTTGAATTCTCGTAATGCATCGCCAGAATTAGAAACTCCTTTAACACGATAAAATTCAGACAGAGTTCTGCTTTTGTGCAGACATTTTCAACAGTTTCACAGAATTTCCGCGAGCGTGAGCAAAAGTGCTGGCGTGCACGTGGTAACGTGATATCACGAAGGATACGCTGCGATACACACGGTGCACTCTTTCACGTGGTTCCCCTAGTTTCGAACATTATGCAGAACAATGGTCATCATATACCCTTGTTCATGGCTTCTTTCACGTCTCCAAGTAATTTTCACTCGAGTATCGCCGGCTATTTCAAGTTAAATTCCTTTACAATAGCGTAATCTACTAAATAGCGTTCCAACTTCCTCGTCTTTGTAGCGCAAGTTGTGCACGTATGCAGGCGCTTTACTTGGAAACACTTACCGCGCTTCTAATAAATATCGTTGAAACTCATTCATAATAAAATACAACGGATAATCAAACTATGCGAGCCACCTGCGCAAATGAACGATCTTACATGGAAACTATTTAATTGTTAATTAAAAATGATTCATTCTAAAAGTCCTGACATTGCGATCTTATTTCGACGCTAAACAGAAAGAGTATATTTTCGAATGACCATCTTGAACCGCGATATTTGCGTATACGGAGGGGGTTGGCGATTTGCTCGTGCATGATCGAGACTTTTCATGCGGAGCTTTTGGACAAACCGAAAACGATTGTGCAAAACGCCTCGGCTCCCGAGACACGATTGCGCCGGCAAACGGTGTTTGTAGCAGAACGGTATTATAAGCGCAGAGAGAGCAGCAGTGTGTGAATAGCGAGCACGTGCATTTCCCACAGAAAACCAATAGGGGCCTTGGCCAGCTGGGAATATGAACGGAGCGCGCAGGGTTCGGTCTGTCTTTCGATCTTTTGGTGTGTGCGCACCTCGAACGGGGACAGAAACAAGAACGAAGGCTACTCGAAAGAACGAACAATGTTCGAGACCTGGAACGTATCGATAGAAGGGTACCACAAAGCGTCCGACCTCCTTCTTTAAAATCTTAAATGTATTTAATAAGATGGGAACGAGCTTCGATGCAGCTTCGATGACTTGGTACAAGTAATTCGAGGATTAGGTGTTCGAAGAATTGACAACATTTTTGTACATTCTTCTTTCAGTCGTAGATAATTTTTTAACCGATATATTTAAGATGGTAAAACACGGGTATGTAACTCGTACACGTATAATTTATAGATTTTTTTCCGTTCTACTTTGCGCCTTATTTTTTTTTTTTTTTTATTTCTTACAAACACGATAACTGTTTTACGTTAGCCTGAATGGGCAAGAGATAGCTCTATCGTAGATTGCAACCGTAGCCTGTGGTAGTCACGTATTTTTTCTTCCATTTTCTATTTCGCGATTGTTCGAAGGAAACAATACGCCATAGCGGTCTTTAGCGCCTCATGAATTTGTATTAAACGATTAAGCTCGGCTAATTGCAGGTCTAACTAGTTTGAGCAATTACGATGATTAAACGTCGCTGAATTAATGTTAAAGATCGCCAATAACTACGTAGTCCGAGCGGCCACGCGATGCGCGCTTTATATTGGCGACCTTCTCAAATAATTCAACGATCATGAATAACTGATATATATTATTGTTGCGCCATGGACAATAGGGAAACAGAACGATACAATCGATTATTTATATAGAAGAGTTCGACCACGAATCCGACCTACATAGTGATATCTATATTATACTTGCAGCGATTACACATACATTACGAAAATGTATATTTCTTACCGGCACATTTTGGCCACGAACTAATGCGAATATAAAAAGTCTTAAAATTGTCGTATTTTGAATGAGATTTCTCTCATGCACATTTAAACGAAGTATTTTTCTTTGTTACAGCACCTCAATTTTCATTGAGTCATCTGAATCGCGTGAATCGCGATTGTTATTTCCACCAGAGCTAGTTTTAAGAACATCATCAACAACGGCGGCGATCGGCTTAGGGGTGCAACCCGTGTTATCATCCGGCTATCATAGCGCGGTGCCACCCCAGAACGGGGGTGGTGGTTCGACATTTAGTGCCGCGGCGATGGTGGCAGCTGCCACCGCTACGGCCACCGCCACTGCCAGCGTGGTGGCCATGCAGGACCGCCAAGACATCCCCTCGCAATTCAATCAGGTACCATTTCCATTTATTTATCTTAAACCTTCGTGTTTTTTCCCCCCTCCACCTCGCTTCGAAGACGGTTTATTTGAAAAAAGGAACTGGCCCATTTAAATAAATCTTAACCTGTTGTTTATAGATGCAGAGCCAACATGGAATACCCCACCAAACGTACAACGCAGGGTACGCCCAAAGAGGACCAATGGCCGGAATGGGGCCAGTCGGGATGAGCAACTTCAATAGCATGGGCACGATGAGCCCAATGCATTCTATGAATTCCATGAATTCGATGAACAGTATGAATGGCATGAATTCGATGAATCCTATGTCGATGGGAGGTATGAACGGTATGAATGCTATGAGCGGAATGACGCCCATGAGCTCCATGAGTAACATGGGTAATATGGGCATGAACAATATGATGGGACCTAACAACATGCAAATGAACAAGATGAGCATGCAGGTATGTAATGCATTTAATTTACTTACATAGGTATTCTCCTAATGTATCATTTATTTCCAGTAAATTGTTTGATTCCATTTCAATAAATCTCTCTTAATTGAATTCAAGTAGAAGACTAAAATATTGTCCCTGTTATTGAAAAGAGAGAGGCAAAATGCTCACGACAAGGACTCTATTTTTCCAGGCTCAACCTCACCAAGGCTATCCAAGGAGATTGGCGCCGTACCCAAATCCCGCGATGCACATGGCGCAGAAAAGGCAACAGAGCCCGTACGCGGGCCCAAATCCTGCTGCGATGCAGCCCACCTTTAACGGCATGTCGACGTCGCAATATCCGACCAATTACCCTACAACAGCGAGGCCAAACTTTCAACCTCAGTACCAACCTATGCAGACTATGAATCCATCGGCAGCTGGCTTTGGGCCTAACTCTATGATAAGGAGTACCAATATGAGGCAAGCTGCGCCCTCGTACAGCACCCCCAATCAAGCGGCGAGCAATCAATATTACGCCAGCAATGGTATACCTGTTAGTATGGGACCTACCACGGTTGGGAACCAATTCGTTGGCCATCAACCGAACTCGGGATACGCTAGCGGTGCGACCTCGTATGGCGCAACCGGAGCTGCGACCAGCCAGTATCAACAGGATGTCGCGTCGATGAGAACGTCGGGTGCAGGAAGTCTGAATTATCAGCACAGTCCTATCCCCGGTAATCCGACACCGCCGTTAACCCCAGCGACGAGTATGCCTCCTTACATTAGCCCGAATCCGGATATCAAGCCTAACTTTAACGAGATGAAGTCGCCGGTCAATATTCAGAGTAAGTTTATTTTACTTATTTAACAAGTGCTTAGGATGCGAATGGTTTTGAAAACGTTTATCTAAACTTAATTCGAATCGCTTGTGAATTCTATAAAAGTATTAACAATGTATGTGTTTTATTTTGAACAGAGGACGATGAGTTAAGATTAACATTCCCCGTGAGGGATGGCATCATTCTTCCACCCTTCCGCTTAGAACATAATTTGGCTGTAAGCAACCATGTATTCCAATTGAAGTCCACGGTGCATCAAACGCTGATGTGGCGATCCGACCTGGAACTGCAGCTCAAGTGTTTCCACCATGAGGACAGGCAAATGAACACGAATTGGCCGGCGAGCGTGCAAGTCTCTGTGAACGCTACGCCATTGGTTATCGATCGTGGTGAGAATAAAACTTCTCACAAGCCTTTATACCTGAAGGACGTTTGTCAACCGGGAAGAAACACGATACAAATCACTGTATCGGCATGTTGCTGTGTAAGTTTCTAAATATCACGGTACTCTCAATATCTTACATTTTCATTTTCATGGAAGATAATGTTAATTTCTTTTTTGCTTACAGTCCCATTTGTTCGTGCTTCAATTAGTTCATCGACCAAGTGTGCGAAGCGTACTGCATGGTTTGCTACGCAAAAGGCTCCTAACGGCTGAACATTGTATTACTAAAATTAAACGAAATTTCAATAGTACTATATCAAATAACGGCATACAGTCGGAGAAAGATGTCGTTGAACAAACAGCACTTAAGGTAAATGTTCAGTGGCTTACTCAAATATACATCTACGTTTTTCTTTTCACTTTTTCAATTGTTTAATCGTACGAATTATTTTTCCAGGTATCCTTAAAATGTCCTATTACTTTTAAACGTATTACACTGCCAGCTAGGGGACACGACTGTAAGCATATTCAGTGCTTCGATTTAGAGTCATACCTACAGTTAAACTGTGAACGAGGATCCTGGAGATGTCCTGTGTGCACGTAAGTAATTCTACTCAATTTTCCATCAGTTACGAAATTAAATTTTCCCTATCGATTTTTCATTACTTTTGTATATATCGTTTACAGGAAACCTGCACAATTGGAAGGACTGGAAGTTGACCAATATATGTGGGGCATTTTGAACACTTTAAATACCGCGGAAGTGGAAGAAGTCACGATAGATTCGATGGCGAATTGGAAACCGGCGAAGAATCTCACCGGTATAAAATCTGAAGAGGAAAGCGACTGCAAGAGAATGACAAAGGCGATGTCGCCTGGAAGCATGAACATGCCTACAATGAATAATTGGGATATGAATCAGGCGATGAGCCCGTACATACCACCTGACATGAGCAGCATCGTAAGCGGCTCTATGATGAATAACACGCCAACTACGTATGGAAACAATAATATTAATCATCGGAATTCGTCCGGAGGATCCTTCGATATTAACACCGGAACGAATGCGAATACCAATAACGATTACACCAATGGAGGAGGGCCATTATCGCACTTAAACGAATCAGTAAACTCCTTGGACCCTCTTAATGCTATGGAGAAGTCACTGAACGATCAGGTAAATTAGAAACTCACGATTTATTCAATTTATCCCTAACATTTTCTCTGTTTCACTGATGATTAATTTTTTTTTTAAATTTATTGCAGATGCCCCATACACCGCATACACCTCATACCCCACATACACCTCATACACCAGGCGGTGGAAATAGTGGCCCACCAAGTGTTCCTCCTGCGTCTCAGGAATCCACTGGAAACCACAACACATCTGGTAACACGAATACAAACATAAGTAATGATACTACGGACATACCATCGGACTTAAATTTCGACCCAGCTGCTGTAATAGACGGCGAGGGTACAGGTCAAGAAGCATTGAATGTGAGTTAATCGATTTTCATTTCTTCGATATTTAAAATACTTTGCAGTTTAATGGACTGTAATAATCATTTTTGACTTTGTCTTATATTACAGCTCTTGCCGGATAACGTTGTGGATCCAATGGAGTTACTTTCATACCTAGATCCACCAGATCTGAACACCCCTCCCAGCAGCGGTGCCAGCAGTGGTAACCCCTCTTCGAGTGATGATATACTAGCACTTTTTGAATAAAAAATAACGGGCATCCCGTGAGAGAAATAATCAAATCCCGACCTCGACGGTAATAAAAATACAAACTACAAAAACAGCAACAATGTCGGCAGGTTTGCACTTTACTAAAAATATACTTTGAATCGTGCGGAACTACTTCTAGTGAACGATTTCAAAAACATGTTGGGGTCACTGTTAGGTGCTTTCACCTAATTCAATGGTACAAAAAATCTTAGCTCTAATTATAATATTCCTATTGACGAAGTTAGGGCATATTATTAGATTTAAAGATGATGACCTTTAATTAACTGGCGGAGAAAAGCACCACACGTGATAGTGCTTGTTTGTAAAGATGTTATTGCACGGATTATGTTTAGTCCTTTTCGGATTGGGAATGTTTGATTTCCAATAGAAACACGTTATACATATAACATTGTGCCGGGCATATGTTCCAGAACTGAACACCACGAATGTACCACAATTATATTAATTGTGTTTAAACAACAACAAAAACTGATAATCGAATCTTTTTAATACCGAATGTAGAGTTAATATTTTCCACAAAGGGTTTTACATATAGATTAATACTACGGAAAAATATTTGTTTGATACGATAAATGTGCAATACGATGAGAAATTTACACACGCTTTATACATATTGCCATTTATATATTTCTTCATTCCGAAATAAATTTCTCCATGGACAATATTCTAAAAAAATACATCGTATAATATAGTTACTACGATTATGTTTGACACGACGAATTGATAACTTTTCATTAAAGACTTGTACAAAAAAATCGTATAGCACATTTATAAAATTTTATATCACAAATGCAGACTTTTTGAGGCCACTGTTAACACAATATTCGAATTAATTTTTTCCCCTATCTCTGTATCGTTGAAATGTAAAATGTTATTATCGAATTTATAATTTTGGAATATTTGCTTGACAAAATGTACTGTGCTATATATTTCGAAGACTTCACTTTGAAGTTCTCCCTGCAATACGATCTTTACCTCAAAAATCGGTCTACTCGCATTCATGGCTATGATGGACCTACATCACAACAGAACTATGACTGTACAGTAACTTTTGTAAATAAGTTTTAATCGAAAAGAATAGATAAGATGTTCATCTGTTGCGAAATACCCTGCTTATTGATGGATATAGCGCATATAGTGTTCCTTTCCTTTAGATCATTAGTGACAACAGATGAAGAAGAATCGAGGGCATATCGGGCTTCACACTGGAAACTATGTTTCATGTGGTGTATCTCCTGAGGTTTTGAAAAAATGCGTAAGAGGAAAAAATATTTAAGTTTTTTTTGTTTGTTTTTTGATAAAGAACTTTTTTGTTTGTAAGTAAATACTTTTTATTTATTCAAAAAATTATAGATTATAATATGTTATTCTCATCGTTGCATTGATAACGTAATTGATAAAAATCTGTTTAAGATCATTAGAGAAAACTGTCTGTTTTTATTCATCGACACCAGGTGTTTTATTATTTTTTGTAGAATTTACCAAAATGTTAAATGTACAATGAATGAGAATTGCAAACATTTTTTTGTAACATATTAAACCTTTGGAGATACATCAAAAACCACTTGTATGTATAGGGTTTAATTTCAAGAACTACATTTATAGAACATTTTAGTTATGGTTTCTATTGAAAGCAAAAAGAACTTCGTAATATTATGAATAGATTAACGACCCTAAGTTCACAAAAAAAATCACAACAAATGATGAATGCTATAAAATCGGATATAATTAATCAACCATTATAATACAAGGAAATAAATTCTATATAATAAATAACATAAATTCTCAAAATAGCTGGTTTCTCATTTAACAGAAGTTCGAAATTATAATTATTTCTTTACTACTGCCAGAGTGACACCGCCCATGGCCCACCGCTTGCGTAGTAGTTATTACATTTATATCTTTTGTGATTAAAAGAGAAGATATACTTAAAGTGATTCATGTAGATTATACAAATTTTATATAAAAATGTATTTATATTCCAGTGTGCAAGAATAGCGCACATTGAAGAATTAGATGCGGTCAAGTTTCTATTCATATAACTACTATAACATTATTGAAAATAGGATAATAATATTACTTATATTAAGCGAGATTATTGTATATTACCTGTATATATGATAAATAGATTAATAATATAAGTAAAGTGGCAGATACTTATTGGCCAGTTATAATAGTAAAATAATTATCTTAATTATTTCTCAGAACCAAAACATACAAGCGTTGTATGAGAATACTTTAAAACTAGAAAATGTAATATGTAAATGGATGCAGGATAATAACAGTTCGAACACTGTACTGTTATTTCTAATAGAATTATTACTTACTTATTAAAGACATAATTATTAAAAAAAAGTTTATTCAAATTGTAAGCTTTACCTAGGATTGCCAGAAAGTAGGCATATGCAACATTGTTGCAACTGTATATAGGCAATGTCTACCTATACCTACTTAATAATATCCTAAAATACATGATACACGGTCTTGGTTTACAAGTTGTAGAGCTTTATAAATATCCAATAAAGCAGTAAAAAATTCATAATTTTTCAGAAGAGCGCATGCGAAAATCATGAACATACATTGTTATCACGAGAAAATAGAAGTATTCAATATCGACTCTTAACGTGTAGTTAAATATAGGTGTAATACTTAAATGAGTCGATATATTTCAAAACCAACTGTGTTTATTTAAACGTAAAGAATTTTATACTGACAAAGTGGTTATAAAATGGACATCTATAAAAGAAATAACTGTATGGTTGGAAGTAATCCGAATCGGTCGATAAATCTTAGTCAATTGAAACTGAATTATATATATATAAAAATGTGTTTTAATATTAGTTTCAATGATAATTTAATAGTATATTAGATTATTATAAATCTCTACAACTTCATGATTATATACCTATTTATCTATTGTTAGGAGGCCCATGATTTGACCTTACAGTGCGCCACTAAAGACTTAAATCATCAAATGTCGTGTGCGTTGTCTTGTCCAAGGCCTGAAAAGTTGCACTAAGAAAATAAAATATTTTCATGTAACATGACACAGCTGTACCTGCTTATGGCATATTGAACTCATTTATCGAATCCAACAAAACATTAACAGGTAGTCAACCATTTAGTTCTGTCATGAATTTCATGTATATTTCTTTAATGTTATAAAAAGTTTAGCATACTTTACACAATTTGTTTTAAATGTTGTATGCATTATAAATGTTTATAATTTCTAATCATTCATCAATATTGGACACGGACCAACTTTTGATTGCACGCGAGGTATGTGGACATGAACCTGAGGTTTCCTTAAATAATTTTCGAAACCTGTGTAATATATTTATCATGATAACCATAAGTGATGGGTACAGGCTTGTGTGGAAAAATAACAGAAAAAAAGCGCATTAGGAAAAAAAACTGATATCATCGGCTACATTCGTGTAAAAGGTTTTAATACACAAAGAGACCAGTTTATAATATGTATGACGGACACCGCATTGTTTCTCAATACAGTTAGAAACATTCAATAAAAAAGTCATAAAATTGAAAGTTTATATTATTCTTGGACTATCTTCCTTTTATAATTCATACATCATTTGCATTGTTTACTGTCCAGTTTTGTGTAGTGAACAATGTCCTGGATGCGTTGGTTTTTCAAGAAAATGCGTCACAGAGAGTTGGAAAAATCACAAACTTGAATTTCTTGGAAATCAAAGCACATGTATGTCAGGGTTCGGAGAGTTCCGCAGATTTTCGGAAATGGCGAATACCGCCGAGCACCCTCGTAGCTACCGGCGCGCCTGCGCGTCGCGGAGTGGGGTACGCACGCGTCGCGCCAGACGTCAGTCTCACTTCGAGCGTCGTACCGTGAGGGTTGTTTCTGTTATCGAAGGCTAGCGACATAGCACTCTACAACACAGTAGTGTCTTGAGTCTTACTTTGCCATCGTATACGCTTGATTATTAGCTTTTATTAATCAATTCACGTTTAACTAACAATCGTTTTACTATCGCGGGAGTACATTAAAGTCTTTCTCGAGTCTGCTTTCGCGACTTCGAACTCGATTCTGATTTTAGCACAGGTTTATCACGTTGCTTTTCTTTTTGTTGTAGGTATACTCGATGATTGGTTGGTACAGAATAATATATTGAGGCTGCAGGAATAAGATAGACCTCAACATTACTAAACATATTGCAACCTGGTATATATAAACACCTCACCAAAATTCAACCAGGTTGATGAAATCACATCTCGCGAAAACGCAATAAAGTTGTAACCAACGCCTCTGGAAAATATAAGAGGGTTGCAAACAACGGCTCAAAAAATGCAACCAAGTTGGAAACAACTCCTCATAAAAATGCAATTCAGTTGCTAACAAGATACCGCGAAAGCAACGTTGCAAATTGTGCCCCAAAGGAAACGCAACAAAGTAGCAAAAATTATCGTGAAAATATGGAACAATTTTGGGCCAAAATGTTCGCAACTATGGTGCAAATCGTTCTCTAAGAAAATGCAACATATGTATGTCTGCACGTATACATGAAGTGCCTCGCCAAAATTCAACCAAGTTGTAAAGAAATGCCTAGCGAAAATCAAATACGGTCACACACAACACCTCACGAAAACGCAGCAAAATTGTAACCAACACCCCGGGAAAATATTAGGTAGTCGGGAATGACGCCTCTAAAAATGCAACAAAGTTGGAAACAACGCCTCATAAAAATGCAATTAAATTGCAAAAAGGCTCCACGAAAGCAAAGTTGCAAATAGAGCCCTAGAGAAACGCAACAAAGTTGTAAAATATTGTACAGAAAAAGAAACTGCAACAAAGTTGCAAACAATGCTTCACAAAAACACAACAAAGTTGCAAAAATCCTCCAGAAAAATTTGCGGCAATGTTGCGCCAACAATTTTGCAACAAAGTTGCAAACATCGCCTCGCGAAAACGCAACAAAGTCGCAAACATCGCCTCGCGAAAACGCAACAAAGTCGCAAACATCGCCACGCGAAAACGCAACAAAGTTGGAAAAATTCTCGAGAAAAGTTTGCAACAATGTTGCGCCAAAAATTTGGCAACAAAGTTGCAAAAATTGTCAAGAAAAATTTGCAACAATGTTGCAAAAATTCTCGGGAAAAATTTGCAACAATGTTGCAAAAATTCTGTAGAAAAATTTGCAACAATGTTGCGCCAAAAATTTGGCAACAAAGTTGCAAAAACTTTCGAGAAAAATTTGCAACAATGTTGCACCAATTTTTTGGCAACAAAGTTGCAAAAATTCTCGAGAAAAATTTGCAGCTTTGTTGCGTTTCGCAAGGCGTCGTTTGCAACTTTGTTGTATTTTAATGAGGCGTTATTTGCAACTTTGTAGCTTTTTTATAGGGAGTTGTTTGCAACTTTGTTGCGTTTCGCAAGGCGTCCTTTGCAACTTTGTTGTATTTTAATGAGGCGTTATTTGCAACTTTGTAGCTTTTTTGTGGGGAGTTGTTTGCAACTTTGTTACATTTCATAAGGAGTTGTTTGCAACTTTGTTGCATTTTTAGAGGGGTTATCTGCAAATCTTATGTTTTTCCGAGGCATCGGTGACAACTTTGTTGCGGTTTTGCGAGGTGTTGTGAGCAACCATATTTGATTTTCGCTAGAAATTTCATTGCAACCTGGTTGAATTTTGGTGAGGCGTTTATGTATACCAGATTGCAATAGGTTTAGTAATGTTCAGGTCTATTTTTACAAGTTCTCCGCTTGGAACTTTGCATTTAAAGTTCCTGCACGGTAGTACTTGTTTAAGGAATTGGAATTAGGTCTTTTCAAGGATAGTTAAGGTGTTAAAATAAAGAGAGGCGTAGAATTCTTTTTATTTAAGATTTATTCAAATTAATTAATGGAGATACATGTTACAAAAATGCGGTAATTCAAATTTACAAACTAATACTTATGAACTATTCTTTAAACTTAATTTACAATATATCTTAGAGATAAAAGTTATAGTAAAATTTACGTACTTAATTTGCTGAAGCGTATTTTAAATTACAACAGTTGTGTAACTTGTGCATTTGTAAAGCCCGAAGTATTTATTGTATCTTGCATTTTATAT
The DNA here is from genome assembly GCA_948146005.1 of Nomada fucata. Classification (NCBI taxonomy): domain Eukaryota; kingdom Metazoa; phylum Arthropoda; class Insecta; order Hymenoptera; family Apidae; genus Nomada; species Nomada fucata. The sequence continues at coordinate 5,878,890 of OX411282.1, forward strand.
TTAGCGTATTCAGTAGAACTTGTAGTAACAGTAATATTAAAGTTTGTACAAGATCTACTGAATAAAGAGAATATAAAATAAAATATATACTAGGTATAGATAAGAGTTAATTACACAATTGTTCTAAATTAATCTTATGAGCGAATAGTTACAAACTATTTTTAGAAACCAATTCACTATAAGTAAAGTATGTGGCAAGGGTTATTCCTTCTTATTTCTTGCTTTATGCCCAATGAGAAATGTTGATCAAGCTCCTTGCTCTTTGCCTGCAAGACCTGCACACACAAAAAATAGATTACTAAGTATATGTAGCAGGAGAGATAAAGATTGTTACATAGTATTTAAAGGAATAAGAAAGAAGGGATGACCAAACCAGAAGCGTAAAACAAAGAGAGGATTATTTAACAAGGAATCAAACGAGTCTCATAAGAATGAATTTGATGAGAGCAGAAGTAAAGGAATTGACGGAGACCCTTAAAAGAAGGTTATGAAATGCAACAGCTGGAATGAGACAGATAAATATAAGGAGTTAAATATAATGAAATGTTTAAATATATTAGAAGAGGAACTAAAGTACTCAAGTAAGAATGAAAGATGGCACAATTTTAAACAGACGAAAATAAACATTAATACTATTCACCTAAGACACGGCTGGTCTGCAGACGAATAGTAATGGCCTGCATGAATGAGTGGAATTATACAGTGTAGATGGAGGATCGGAAGGAGGTAGATTTAGTAACAGGGTAATGTGGATTTGGGAGTGAAGCAGTATAGGGTAGAACAGCGTAGAACAGTGTAGGCTTCTGTAGATTAAATTAAGATATATATATATATATATGTTTAGTTTAGAGTTGTATCTCTTGTTATATCAAATACAAATATTTTATATTACACTTATATCAGCCTTTGTTGCATAAACCTTTCAATCCCACAAAACCAATTTATTATAACTGAAGTATGTGATAACAGATATTCCTTCTTCTTCCTTCTATTCCTGCACAATGACAATCAATGGTCAATGCTCCATATCCTTTGCTTACAAAACCTGCGCACACAAAAAATATATTAGAAAGTATGTAACAGGAGAGAAAAAGGTTGTTAAAGGATATTTAGTCGAAAAAGAAAGAAAGGTAGGGCGAACTAGAAGTAGGCGATTCTTTTAAAAGATATGGAACAAGTCTGACAATAATGAATTTGATGATAACGGAAGTAAATAAATTAATGGAGGGCCTTAAAAGAAAAAGAAAAGAAATAAGATATAATGAAAGGTTTAAGTATATTAAAACGGTAACAGTACCACAGTACCAAAGTAAAGACGGAACAGGAAAGAGTCAGCAATTAATTGCACAAAAATGACTTATGAATTTGATATCAAACATAGAGGAAATGGAAAGATGTACAATAGACTTGTGATAAATAGATAAGATATAGTGTGATGTATAAGGTAGAGAAGGTATGAAAAGGAAGAGCGAAACAGAAAATGAGAGTGTAAGAGTTAAGTCCGTATATTAAAGACAGGTTATATGTACATTAAGATCAACTTTCATTGCTGCGAGACCGAAATAAGGAATAATACCGCTATTAGTATGTATCTATTGCACGCAGGAGAATTTGTTACCGACAATGTTACTACACATTAACTTTATTATAGATTGTAATACCGTGTTTGCTAACACTTTATTACTATGTAGGTGGCAGTATGAATCGACTAGCGAGCATTATTAACTTAATTTTATAGATGAAGACATAAATAAATAAATTATACAAGGTTAATCGTACCCATATTTATAAACAACTGCTTGAAATTAAGTACCGCTCGTATCCCTGTCTTATCTACACCCACAGTGGCTTCAGTTCCGCCATCTATGAAGAACTGCACGAAACCACAAGTATGTTTGCTTTATCTAGAGTCATTAGTATCGCCATCTATACAAATATGAGTGAAACTACTCGGTCCCTGCCATAAACACACTTAAGATACGTAAGAGCCGCGTGTAGTTTCTCAAAGTTTTGTGTAGATGGCGACAACATAGCAGGTAATGTAGATCCTTATCGATCCGCGTAGTTTCAAGCATATCTTTACAGATAGTAATTAATTTGTGAATTAAAATGTATACATGGTTACTTGATTTATAAAAAAAAAGACATGTTGGGGAATAAGGAAATTTAATTCTCAGGGCGATACATAAATTATCTTACTGTACAATGATATCTAAAGCGTAAAAGAACAGAAGAATATACATAAGAAGTAGGCCAATAAATAATACAGAATATTTGCAACTACAACTACAAAAAAAAATAGAAATGAGAAATCAAAAGTAACTGCAATAAGATCTTAAGATTCTATCCAATAAAATGGCTATAGTGAGCAATAATGCCCACTTAATGTTCACTGGTTCCTGACTGCTTACCCAATGATATCCCGGGATGTAATTTTCCAGGAAATGTTGTTCTATTGCTGATAACAATTTGAGAAAACTGCCAAGCTCGCTCCATCCACGATACATCGGAGCTGGTCCAAGAATTGGTGGCGATGACTCCGTGAACATTAATTGGGGAAAAAACGAACATTAAGCAGGCACTACTGTATTTTACATCCTAAGTACCATACGCAGTCTATTCGCTCGAATTATTTTCCATATAATTATCAAACGTATCTTATCTGTTCTGTGAGATTGTGTAAAGAATCGTTTAAGAATTATACAGTAAATAATTGATTGCCCAGGTCTCACCACGTGGAGGTTACTGCGCATGGAGACCCACCCTAGCCACGGCCCTTCCACCCTCCAATTGCGGGAAAAGTAATTTTAGTAACATTTTTGAGAAAGAAAACTCTCCTATTATCGTCACTTTGTAGAACGTTCATTATCTGATCGTAGCACAAATACGACAATAACAGGAGTACTTAGAAGAATCGCGACCGCGAACTAAATTGAATAAGAGTAGGAAACCTGAAAAAAATCTGCAAGAGGATGCAATTTTCTGAAATAAAACATTCTCAAAAATATATCCTGAGATCTTAAAAAGTAGACAACGAAATATTAGTGCAGTGGTGAACACTGCTGTCTTAAAGACTATGACACAGCTTAAAAATAAATCCTCCCTTATTAAATACTAGATTAGATACAAATGCGCCCTGCCTGTCTAAAGATCTAACTTAAAACTAGTATGACCCTACCTAGTATAACATCTAAGAGTTCAATTGAAAGAACAATATCAACAATATCCTACCTACATAGGACTCTAATTAATACTTTCCCATACTGATACAGTTATAAGTATGCAAATACTTAATATGGAATAATTAATGGGGGAATTAAATCGTGGCCCATGGTGTCCTAGAACAGACTGAACCAATTATTAGTTTCATAAACCCTGCCTAAGTAAAAGTCTAAAAATTTCAATTCGTGTATAACCTGCCTGTATAAAGATCTAAGATTGCGTGTTCAAACAAAACCTACCTACATAAAGAGCTAAAAGGATTGTTCGATTTATAATTGAGCCTGCCAAATTATTTGTCTAACAACCATAATTAGTTAAAAGGGCAGTGGCAGTGGCAGTGGCTGGGTCAGTGTCAGGGTCAGGGTCAGGGGCAGGGGCAGGGGCAGGGTCAGAGTCAGGGTCAGGGGCAGGGGCAGGGGCAGGGGCAGGGGCAGGGGCAGGGGCTGGGTCATGGGCTGGGGCATGGGCTGGGGCATGGGTTGGGGCAGGGTCGGAGTGGGGTCATATGATACAAATTTTACGCAATCCTCTTCTTAAGCTGATTATTTTCTCCTGCTTCTGAAACAAAGACAAACTAGAAGCAATTAGTAAAGCATTATAAAAATCTTAAACTCACAAACGGGATTGACGAGGCTGGCTCTTTAATTTTTTAGTTTTCAATCGTATCCTTGATAATCTTTCTAGATCTGTGTTGTATATATTCCACTTTTAAGTAAGTCCATTTGTTTAATATATTATATTTGGTTCATTTGGGATCATGTGTGAATCTGTAACAATCTCATGCTTTCGATTAGTGACATCCTCAAGCCCGGTCATTGAAGCTGCCTTTAATTTGTAATAAATTAAAGACAAATATAAATAACTGAAAAGAAAACTTACACCATATGCAACCAGAATAGCCAGAGAATTGTTCAGCCATGATCTTTCGCTGACGATGATGTGCCACCCTCCAGGGTGGCTCAGGAACAGGCTTCCAATTGGAAGCAATTAGGGACTGATATTCGCAACTCTAATTAAAAACGCGATCATTAATCAACGCAACGCTAACTGTAATTCGCGATGCAATCATTTCGCAACACTATTTATTAAGACCGATAGAAAGCAAACTTTAAATTATTTGCAATATAAAAAAACAAGAAAATTGAAGATCCCCTGGAAAGTTAGCTGAAGGCTCAAGACGCGAAAATAAGTTCCGCAACACTATAAACTTTGACATACGTAAAATATATTATAAAATACTACAATTCAACTAACAATAAGAACGGCCAAATTGCAAGAACAATCGCGACATCGTTGCGCAACGCTAAATCAATCGCGATTATCATTTGCTCGCAACCCTAAAGCAACGCGATATTATGGGGAGGGCTGTATCGTTGGGCCGGAATGTGCGTCGGCCAAGTACAAATAAAAATTCTACGAATGAAAATGCAAGCACAGTGACAAAGTAGTAACAAAGAATGATTCCCCATTCTTAAAAAGAATGGCGAGCCATTAGTAGTTGCCCTCTTGAGCGACAGTTTGTCGGGCCTCTTCGGCATATAGCCCCTTCTTTTCGTTGGACCCGAGGGCCAGCTGAAACTTAAAGTAGGCTCGAGGCTCTAATCGGAAACCAAGGAAAAACTTATAAATGTGAAATGAAGAGTTTAAATCGCGGAGCTAAATGGAACGCACGCGGCCGAATCACGACCAAATAAAATCGTAAAAATTGTGATTACGGAAAATCGCAAAGATTACGATTAAAATTGTAATCGTTCTTCGTTCACGCGTGCACCCTCGAGCATAATGTAAGGCGTTTCGTTTCGGAACCTAAATCGCGACCACGACCGCGAAGGATTCGAAAAATCGATAGGCAAAGCCAGAGGCGAACGCATTTTCGTTCGCGCCACAGCTTCACTTTCGACTTTTCAAATCAGATTTCCTGAAACAGGTTGAACACGCGAAATAGTGCCTACCCGATCAGAGACTGTGTCAACCTGCCCGGCCCTACCTACTTATGTCTATCAGTCACACCAGAAAGTATGCTACCTATCCTACCTAGACCTATATTTAAAAAATGGCAAACAGGCACACCAACACACGACACTCCACGGTTCTCAGTCAAACACTTGGGCGCAAAAGCCTACACTAGAGAGGCGTCCCGGGACGCCCCCGACACCCAAGTGCTGTCACACAAGTTGCACACTCTAAGGTACGTACCATTTGCCTGAAATCGACTGACAGTGGCTGGGATCTTTGCGTTCGCATGGGTAAAAACCATGCCGCGGTTGATATTTAATAGAATAATTAAATAGCACCGATAAAATAGGTACTTGGTAGCAGTTGATAAATATATTCGATTATTAGTGCAATTAATAGTGAAAATGTCTCTCTTTTAAATTAGTGGGCATCTTAGTTTGGTCATAGTAGCTAAATTTTAGTACGGAACGACGCAAATCCACAGCCTAACCACACACACAATGCGGATATTACGTCGTGCACGATACACCAAACGCACTGTCAGTCGCCAACAATAAATCATTCAATAGCTTATCAACTAAAGAAATATCGTCGTGCTCTACCACCGTTTTCCCACCCAAGTAGCACCGGGGCACGTGAGTGGGATCCGGGCAGTGAACACGGAAAGGGTTAAACCTGGAAATCCTCGTCTAAAAAGATGATAAAGACATACTCATTTTCTAACGGGCTAAATATATATTTATATATGTACCAGATCAATATATGATTCTATTTTATTGAAGATATAATTCAATGACTCTACTTTAATAGAAAAATTCAGAAATGACTCTACTTTATTAGAAAAATTATACAATGACTCTACTTTATTAGAAAAAGTATGCAATGACTCTACTTTATTAGAAAAATTAATCGATGCCTCTACTTTAATATACTTTAAATTGAATTGAAACATCCTCGGGCGTTCCCATCATCAAAGCATTGCTTCTAAAACGCAAGGTTGGTTTCAAAGTTGATTGCTTTGATTTCGAGATCTACCCGTTCGCGTATTGTCTTCTTGTACATTCAGGTTTAATTAATATTTCGCACGGAAAAAGTGAATTTATTGCTATCTTTATACGCAAAAGCCTAATATGGTTATCGAATAATAAAATTATTCGATAGTTCCAACAAATTGACAAGGTATATAAATACCTTTACTTTATATTCAACCAAAGTAGAAAAAAGAAGAAATTCTACGGTCTTACTAACAGCAATCATTATGCATTTTATTATAACTGTGCAGTAAGTGCAATTGACAAATAAACGAAGTCGAAGGGTATTCGACTTCTCCACTACAAACTAATGCACGTATGATATTGAAAGTTACTTTATATTCATTTAATAAGTAATACCTATTTAAATATTCGTTTCATACGAATTCAATTAAATACTCTATTATAAAAAGATGCATAACGATATATTTTATAGTAAATTTCCCTCTTAAAATTCTCAAACTAATTTGAAACGCGTTGTACAAGAAGACCTATCCTCATATAATATAAAACAGTATACAAGTTACTACTCATGAGTATATTTCCATATACCCATGGTCACAGTGCTTGCCAGAAAAATCTACGTAATTACAACCAGTCACTCGTGTCGGTTCGGACCTTTCGTCCTGCGACATGATTGAGTGACCAGAGGAACTTTAAAGCATGCCACTCACCGGTTGCAGTCTCACTAGGGGCGCGGTCAAGCTCGTCGCCATCGAAGAGGTGGAAGCTGCTGAAACATTCAAAAAGAGCAGACAACATTAAAACCTTTATTCTTTCAGTGCTTTTAGAATGTGTTAATTATCTCAAGATTATTGCACTACAAGATTAAAGAAATAAAGAGATACTTACTCGTCAGGTTGATGGATGAAAGCCCGAACTCGCCGAACAGGACACTGACTCTAATGGAACACTTATGATTCGCAAACAAAGTGATTCTAATCTCGCGGGAGTATTATTTCGGGGCAAACACTGACTCTAATTTCGCGGCTCTTTACTGTCATTTATGTTTAATTATTATTAAGAGCGGTTGCGCTCAAAAAATAATAAAAAGAAGTTTTACGGAACAAGCACTGACTCTACCGACCGCATTGCGCGCGGTCATCAAAATTTTCTGAAAGAAAATCTGTACAAGTCAGTAAATGAGGAACGGAGGTGGAAATTAAAGCAATTAACATGTGATTTTATTTGTCTCTTTCTTATTTCGTTATGTCTGTTGAGGAATTACTGCTTTTGTTTTAATAAAGTACTACTGTATTATTCATTGTCTATTGAAGATATATTATTATAGATTAATATTAATGATTTACCAAAAGCCTATTGTGACTGTCCTTTGTCAGAGTTTCAAAAGTGATCATGATCCTAGTAAGTAAGCAATATCGCGCACATATAAATGTTCGCAACTGCTTGTAGAAATCAAGACTCGAAACTGTGCCTGGAACAAAAAGCAAATCAACTTGACAAACCTGTGCAAAAATCAGAATCGAATTGGAAGTCGCAAACCAGTATGTAAGTGACTGAATAAAATATAATAACGATTCCAAGAACCGTTCAAACTAATCAATTAGTTAACGCGCTAGTTAATGTCATATTAAAAAAATCTCGATGCTGGACGAAGACGCGTCCATCCTCAATTGGATGATCGGTCATTCGAGCAGCAAAGGAAACTCAAGAAAGATTTTAATCATTAAAGTTTAATATACAGTTGCGATAGTAAAACGATTGTTAGTTAAGCGCGAATTAATTAATAGAAGATAATAATCAAGTGTACACGATGGAAAAGTAAAGACCGAGGTGGTATGCCTTAGCCTTCAACTACAGACACAACCTCACGCAGGGACGCTTCAATGCTGTTTGACGGGGCGCGCGCCGCGCGACGGCTCTCCCCACTCCACGAGCCGCCCCACTCCTCGACGCGCCGACGCGCCGGCGCGTCGGCTGCGCTCGGTGACATTCGCTATTTCCGCAAATGCTGCTATCCCAGGGTCATACCTACTGGACTTCTACTGTTTTTTTGATAGCTCCAACCCTTTACGGAATATATTTACAATACACAATACCTGTAATTTGAATTTACAAGCTTCTACATATAAACTATGTAAATTTCACTATAACGTTTATCTTTAAGATGCGTTATCAATTAATTGTTAAGAATTATTCAAAAGTTTATATGTATTAATATATCTATAGTTAACATTAATATGGGATAGTATATAAGTGTAAATATCTTCGCTTTTAGGTTCAATATTTTAATGAACTTTATCTTAAACTGCGTGTTAAACCCTAATGAACAAGAAGATATAATTGCTTAATAGTTTACAATTACTCGTTTCCACAATATTTGTTAAATAAATGTTTGAATGGTTGCACCTAGTTAACTTAGCGCATTAGTGCCGGCATCTATAAAGAAGTGCTTGAAACTACTCGTGTCTCTGTCTAACCTACACGCGACTGAGTGTAGATATGGCAGATATACACGTGTGTAGTAAGTAAGGCACGGATACGAGCAGTTTCAAGCACTTCTTTATAGATGGCCGTACTAAAGACTTGAGTGCAGATAAAGCAGGGGCACGAATAGATTCAAACTCTTCTTTACAGATGGAAGATTTATAAGTATCAACTACTTTATATTCACTGTATTTCCTATACTACATAATTGTTAGTATAAAATTGATGCAACATGTACTGCGAATAGATTTAAAGGAACAGTTGTTCAGCATTAGCATCGACGAGATTCTAATACTTACTTATATCGGTCGATATATCGGTGTCGGTGGTATTAGCTTACAAGTCGAAATTGAAATGTTTTCGTAACTTGTATCTTCAATAAATACATTAAATTTATATAAATATATAATATATATATTTATTTACGAAATTATAAACTCTGCCCTTTTTATTTCCACCTGCATGCGATTAAAACAAATACAAAGAAGTGTTTATCAATCCTTTAGTAGTTCGTATATTGTTCAATAGGGATTTTACAGGTGTACATTAATGGGAACAACATCTACATATGTGTGACTCTTCGTTAATATATACGGAGTTTGTGTTCGTCACGCTACAAACTGTTTAATATGTGTTCGATATAATTTGAACCGTCTATTAATAATTGGTAGACTTCGCTCCTATACATACGGTAGATAGATATACAAAAACATCGTATCGTACAAAATAGTAGCAGTAGTATCACCACCAGTTTCGTCCCCTTGGGATCTTCTCATATGCATGGTACACCTCTCATTGTTCATCCGTATTTCCAATTTCTCACTTTTTCTGCATCAGACCTTATAAAAATACGATCTTCTAACCCTCTACATGGCCACCGTTTCTCGCCCCCTTTTCTTCCTTTTTCATTTCATTCCTGAATTACTGGAAGACTTTCTAAGAGGTTCGACTAAGAAATTGAAGGATAGTACTGGAACTAAACAATTGTATTTATTCAATCCTGCTTCCTTTTTATTACTATATTTCGCATCTATATCTTTCCCAATGATTCTTATATCAACCTAAAGAAATATCTGCAAAGTCTACGATATTACTGAGGTGCAAATAAGTGTACTGCACTGTCAGGAATATTGGCGACTAACGATATTAATAAATAGTGCAATCTCTGAATCCAGTATCCACAAAAGTTAATGTTTTTAATGTAAGTTAATGAGTTCGAATAAAATTAAGGTAAATGCTTAGTATCTATTCAAAATGAGATAGAAAAATTTGGTCTTTGAAATATCTTGCGAAACAATAGATTCCACACGACAAAATGGTTACGGATACTTAGAATAAAATAAAAACTATTTTACAATACAAAATTATCCTACACTCTTCATACTCAAGTTAATAGAAGTTACTCGAGAAATAATCCCGTCGCCTACAATCGTTCCACCAGTCGCCAGATAAAGGGTTACAACGTTTTTTCTCTTCGAAACGAGGTCAGCATCAATATGTCTCGATCGAGTATGGAAAATACTAGTTCGACACCATCCAGTTCTCGTTTACCCGCTACTAAGCGAAACATTGCGGCGTTCGTGGAAAAGTTCGATGCTCTCGATCTCGCTTTCTTATGGTCGTTTCGTCGTTAACGTATACCGTACGTAGAGATCGGTCGAAAGGAGGAAATAATTGGAAAATCGCGGAAGGATCAGCCTGTATCACACGCTTCTTTATTCTGCATACAAAAAAGAAAAGAAATTAAATTAAAAATAAAATGAGCCATTCGATAACGGACTACTTATATCGTTTCCACTCTCGTTTCTACGCTTTTCAATTTTTTCTTTTCTCCTTCAATGTTTTCATTTTCCCATAATCTGTATCCTCCTCATTTGTGCATATTCATTTTCCCGCATGTCGTCGTTAGGGAATGAAGAACGGACACATCGACGAGGTGAAAAGAGGTAATAACGCATGAATTGCACATTTCTGCAAGAAAAAAGCAAACAGAAGTCAGAAGAGATACAGGCCAGTTGGCGCGCGAAACGAAAAGCACTTGGGAATGTTGTACTATGATCCATGATTTTTTTATTAAACAAATTAAATACAAAAGGTTGCGTTTTTTTCCCTGTTTCTCTTGTTGCTCGTGCCGACCACGATTCGCAGTAGCTCCATTCTCGAGATAATATAAATAATTAAAAACAACAGAAGAGAACGGGAAGGGATGGGGCATTAAATAAAGAATAAAAGAAGTCATCAAGGGGCACGGAGGGGAGGGCAGAGCTCGTGGAAGAATAATGTTTTCAAGGCTTGTCTACATATTCTGATTCTTTCTCTTCTCTCTTTTACGCATAAACATCCTCGCATGCTCGCATTACGCAGACACTAACGACAAGGTGGATACTTTCGTTTAAAATTAAGGGAAGAAAAATGGTTCGAGCTTCAGCAATTCAAGACTGATCGCCTTTCCTATTTATATTCCTATGTATATAGTTTACTTGGACATGAACGATTCCGTTTACTTCCGAGGATTTTTCGTTTACTTCGCCACCAATACGAGCTTCGATTTCTTTTGTCTCCGTAACAGTGCACATTCAACGAAATTACATCCACAAATTCATTCTTCTCGAATTCCCGTTAACTTGTAACTGGTTTTCCTATGTAAAATGAACTGTTAATTAATTGTTCAATCGCCAAGCACGGATAAATTCTCAAAAGGTACGGAATCGCGACGCAGCGTCAAATGCTTTCTGGAATGGACCGTACAATGCTCTTGAACCGCCAAAGATTTACCAAAAATAAAACTAAAGTATAAGGGAGACAAAAATTATGAACCGGAAGATATTTGAAAAAGAAAAAAAGGGAAGATTGTGATCGTCCGTCTTTGCAAATGCTTGGATAAAACAAAGGTAATAAAGTAAAACGGAAACGGAAATAGCATCGTTTTCCTGCCTGCTCCATTCATATCGTCCTTCTACGCTCGACTGACGAAGATCCCTGTGATCGATATCTATATATGCTGCTGGACACAACGCTCGCCACTATCAAACACTTCCATCGAGAACGTTCCATTAATAATAATATTTAAAAGTCATTAAAGGATATGTACAAAGAGATATTAATATGAATATGCAGTAAATGTCGCCGCCGCTGCCGTTGGATTCGTGCGAAATCGAGCGATCGTTCAGACGTATCGCGTTATCTCGGTCATTCGACGTGAATCGAGAATATTTTTTTCTTTTTTTTTTTTTGAGAATCAGCACGGTGTTCAACGATCTATTCTATGCAACGGTCTTTGTCATTTGTCATAATAATATATGGAATCAATATTAACATTTGATAACGAGCTGTCGCGTTTGGATTAGCATCTGTGACGGACATTATGACAACGTGGAATGTTAATATAAAATGTGTTGTTAATGTCATGAATGTACGAAAAATTTGGTGAATTCATTCCAAGAATTTCGAAACTCTTATTGGAAAAGTTAGGGGAATAATAAAAGAGGAAGCACCGTGTTAATCCTCGAGACTGCTGTTCGCTTTCCGCGCACGTTTTTCTTTTTTTTTTGGCAGACCGTCGCGAAAGGAGATACTTTCGAAATTAGGCCCTTCTTTCTAATCTGATTCGTGTAAAATATAAAAATAATAATAATCATTCGTCGACAAAATATTAGACACTCTTGTAAGAATAAATGAGTATGGAACGTGTTCAGTAAATTCTATTAAAGATTAAAAAAAGGAAGGAAGTACAAGATAAGTGGTATGAGCTTGTCGGCGAAGGACGTGATTTTTCACCTTTCTGTTAAGTTTTTGTTTGGGGGGCCTTATTTCGTTTGTCCTCCTTTCCGGACAGAGGATCAAAAGAGGCGGTTCCGCTTCTTTTTCTCTCTCTCGTTTCAATACGCTCTTCTCGCACGGCGCGGATTATACATATAGATATATTTATATATATTTATATATTTATAATATATATATATATAGATTTTTTTTATATAAAACTAAAAGTACCGTGATACTGATAAAATTTCGGAAAATATTAGTTATCGACGAAATGCGCTTCGGTGCTCCGTAATATTTTAGCCCTCGATAACGATAGATCGAATTCGAGAAGGTCGAGAAATATAAGTTACAGCAGATTTAAAATTCGTTTTCGATTGATAATTAATTACCTCGGTAAAAATAAGTTGAGCATACGCGCGATGCAAATCGGTTACTATATCCTCTCAATGTCCTTCCTGAAACGCTTAATACCTTGGTTGTTATTATTTTCTTTTTCTCCCTACCATTCGTTCCAAATCGTTTCATTCTCACCGTCGCCATTCACACTAATCCCGTACAATTTTTCGACTCTAATTTTTTTTTCTTTTCCTCGGTCGTACATCCCCCATTATGGGCATGTACGCACGCGATAGTTCATAATAATAATAATAACTAGACGCTGGAACAACGCTACGAGCGCTATAACAAAGCTTACTCGCGCAACCGCGGATAAACGCTCTAAAAAAAAAAAAAGAAGAAGTTGAAAAGCCCAGGAACGTTGCAGCACACCATTTCGCGATAGAAACTCACCGCTCGCTTTTCTCGTTAGTCTCCCGAAAAATACTTTGTACTTGTGATCGCGTCAACGGTAAAACTCCATACACACACAATCGAAGCCGTAAAATCTGGTCTCCCCTAAACGCCGTCGATCCGGCGCTTTAGCATCTGCTAATATGGTTACGCGCGAATCAAACGTTCACGCGTTACACAGTAGTCGATTGAAAATTACTTCAATTATTACAGTTATTACTGTCGGTGAACGTCGTGTTATCAATTATCTTCTTTAAAACCAATAGAAGAAACGAAAGGCTAATAAAAGAAAAAATCAGCAAACTGATACAAAAATAAAAAACCAAAAGATACGTGGAAAAGCTTGACAAGAATTGTGATAGAAAAAGTTCTGGACAACATCGCTCGTAAAGAAAACTTCGTGGACAGAATAATCGGCGTGGAATCTGTGTATGTGTTATCCGGTTCGTTTTTGCACGCTGAATCTTCTAAACTCTCGTCCTCACTCACACACCTAGCGTATATACGTAACGCAGACATACATCACTCAATCTCCTCAATTACAGGCTACATTAAACGCTACACGCTATTTACACAAAAAGAAAAACGGAAAAAAATAATGGGGGAAAAGAAACGTATACTTAAGCTAGTCTGGGCGTTCGGGGTTAGCCTAAAAAGTAAATATAATACAGGACACGCTGTCATTCGTACTCCCTGCGACGATTACGCGGTATATATAACATCTTTGGACTCGATTTATTACACATTTATAGAGAATTATTACTTATGACCGTAATTTCTCGCGCCTAGTCTCTCTTTCTCTCTCTGAGTAGCCGCTACGTGAAACTCGACGTGGCACCTCCGTATCGGACAATCTCGTCTCCTTAACGATCCGATACGAATGTATTCTGTGTCGTTTATCGTTTCTGTTCTTTCCTCCTCGTTGCTCAGCTTCTATTAATATCTCTGTTCTTGTGAATCTTTGTGTGTATCATTTTCTTTCTTCTGTTGTTTACTTATTCTTTCAATCGGTGCATTCGTAGTATCTTAACGGGCGTAGCTCTTGAGATTCTAAACGTGTCTCCTCTGGTTCGTTTTTTTATTATATTCTGGAAGACGAGCGCTCTTTTTCTTTCCACTGCGCCGAAACGCGTTCCTCTTCGAAGTAGTTTTCTGAACGTATGCGACAATCGAGACCTCGAAACCTCGGCGTCGAAAGCACTGTGCGTTTCTCGATCATTTTTGTTTCCTTGCTTTCCATTGTGCACCATGCTCCGTTCGTCCTTCCATTATTCCCTTTTATAATTATTCCGAGGATCGCATTAAGGTGTACGATTCGTCAATGGTTCCCCTTCTTCGTTTCCTACGTGAATCCTCTAAAACGTGGCACGACGACGAAACTGATCCTCTTCGTCGCGCGGAAAGAAGCAAACTGCCGTGGAAATGAAGCATAATTTTTTGGCGATCTGGAAATCCTTGCAGCACGTCCTGGATCACTTTAAACCGCCGACACTTGAGCGTCCTCGTCGTCTGAAAAATTATTCGAGACAAAATATTTTATTTAACGTTTGTTCGACCCTGTTCTATTCTTCGTTAAGTAGTATGCCACGATGACTTGTCTACCTTGGCCGAATATTTATGTTTTTGCCACTGGTACCTAAGCATTTGGATTTTTATCATGTATCATTGGAAACTTCGATCAGATATCGTTTTTGAAATTGTCATTTTTCAGTATTGAATATCTGCTCTTCTAAAGAGTGAATCGATACGATTGCTATGAATTGTAGCAGCTAAGAGATTAAGTCTAATATGCTTGTTACTTCTAAGATGCATCGATGTAGGTGTAAAAAAAAATGTTAAAAAATAAATGTTTCTATCCACCTACGTGACGAAATCTACCTCACCAGCATTAACGATAAAACCATTCTATAAAATAACAACTACTGATGCATACTTACAGCCTTCGCACAGAAACAACAGTTTCAATAGCAGCTAGCGTAACACAATCAGAAAAAGAAGCAACAATTCAACATACGTTCAATTTAATTCAATAAATAAAAAAAAAAAAAAAAAAAAAAAAACAGAAATAAGCAAGATCACATTCGCCAAAGTAGACTGAAATCTCATCGATCAAAGAACAGAGGAGGAAAAGTCTGTATAAATATCGTAGAATTCCACAGAGGAACCAGCTGCTAGATGTATCGTACTTTATGTATTCAGAAAAATCAGCTCGAAACAGAGGAGAATCGTGGTGTGACGTGACGTGCAAGTAAAAATGAACTCAAGCAAGCTTGGCATGCCTTCACATAAAACGGGAACACGAAACTATACAATATGCAAGGATGATCAGCTTGCGGCAAGCCTTCAATAATAAATATACGACTTATCGATACAAAAATAATAATAGCTAACAAAAATCGGGCTGCAATGTATTTTTGTCTGGGTAAAATGCGTATTTATTATGAAGGGATGCGGTGAATGCGCCGAATGTTGCTTAGCGCGAGAATAAAATGAAAGAAAAATAGAGGAACGTAAAAAGAGAAGAGAAATACTGAGAGAAAAATATGAAACAGAGAACCACGAGGATAAGTTATGCACACAGAGAACGCGTGGTTACACAGGCACTTTGCATTAGAAATGTACAAGTGAGAAAACAATATGGATATATGTCGTTATTTACAGTTCGATCGTTGTGGAAAGAAACAGATACGAAACATGTACATACATCGAGTAACAAACAGCGACGATTCCATATAGAAGAATCGTTCATCGATTTGATGTGTGTCCATACATACACTGCACTCGATCGATAGATCGCTTAAAGGTAGCTAGAGAGATCGGTGTGTAATGTGAATAATAATTGCCATAGATCATCCATTGGAGAGAAAGATGATTCGACAACGTGTGTTGCATAACGTTTCACGGTAATGCGCTCGAAGTGGAGCTTCCACCGTTACTATTCGAGTGTTCGTGAATTGAAGAAGTAATTGTAATTACGGCTCGTCGTGATACGGTGTCACGAAATTCGCCGATCGTAACGGCGAAAAATGTTATACTGACGATAGTGTTGGATGGTCATTTAAAAATGGCAAATAATTCTTTCTTTCATGTTGGGCACACTTAAAGTTTTTCAGACATGGTACACTTTCGATGGCAATTTTGTTTCGGGATCACAGTATTTTTTTAAGGGGCGGACTCGAGGGTGAAATAAATGCCAGTAATATAAATGGATAAGTGATTAAGATTTTCGAAAGAATTTTAATAGAATATTAAAAGAGAGAGCTAATGAAAAAATATTGAAATTGAAAGAAATTGGATCAGAAAGGTATTTTCTGTGCAAGTTTAAATTTAAGTTTAGTTAAACGAAAGCCTACAAGCTTAGTAAAAAAAATTTGATTTGGAAATCAATTATTTAATATTGCCTCCAATATAAATAAATATGATTAATTATCAATTTTAGTCAGCAATACCAATATATCTCATGTACATGTCCGAAAATATGAATCATGAAGGCATACAAGAAATCCACCAATATTGTTCGATAGATAGGACAATAATAAAAATCGAAGATTGCAATTAACATTTTTCTCCGTGCATTATCGATAATCGATGATGGGATTGATATAATAATGGCCAACATAAAATTGGCTCAAATCATTGCTATTTTCAACACTTCAAACGGTATTACCGTTCAAGTCGTTGATATTAATATTTCATTTCGATGCGATCAGCGCGTCTGACAATAAAATGCCGATACTACTTCTCATCAAAAACCTATTGTAAATGAAGAAGTGCCTTATTCATTTAAAGCTTGTAAGTCAGTTAAATAAGTCCATTAAAAATAATCTACCCTTGTAAAGAAGAAGATAATTCTGATATCTATAAAAGGACTTTCATAGAAACTTCCATTCAAACAATTTTTCTCTATCGCGTCCCGAACAAAATATTATTCAGACTATTAGACTTTGGTACAATAAACAATAAAACTGCCCCAGTAATATCAAGCACGCACTTCATTTTGCATCGCAACACAACTAATAGTTTTCTACCAACTGCGAACATCGACCAATTGTTCTTCCTCCTTGACGATTACATTTAGGACCGTCCCTGGTCAACCGAATGTTCATACCTGACTGCTTGTCAGGCATAGAGCAATTCCACCCCCATGTATCATTCCCATCAGCGTCGATAGTGGTAGGGAACGCAAACCTCTGGGGCCATAAATTCGTAAAAGTATAGAAATGTAAAATATGTCTAGAAAAACGTGGGTAGGTAGAGTAAATTGTATTGTAGGTAGCGATTGTGTTTGCTTTTGTACCATCTTCATGGTCGTTCCTGTAGGTAACACCCTCGTGGCTGTGAGCACGACCGAGCCTATGCAACCTTGCCATCTGCGCTGCAACTTTGTACGCAGGCGGCTGACGGCACTGTGCACTACCGATTCCTGGACGCATCGTCGTCATCGACGTCATCGTAGACATAATCGTTGTGCCAGCTCCTGGGGGAGGAAGGGCCACCGGTACTCCAAGACCCACGCCTATTCCTAATCCCGTAGTACCTGAAAACCCTCGACTCTCTTTCTCTCGATCTCTCACACTCCGTTCTCCTGCTCCTCAACAACTGTTCTTCCCTTATCCTCCGCCACGTAATTCACCACCATTTTCGTGTCTGAACGAGCACGAATCGTACGGGGGACGAATCTACACGGAACGCAGAATGCGCAGGGAAAAAAAAATGAACATACTTTTGCAGAGAACTTATTAATGACATCTGAGTTGTAAATTATTGTACTTTTAGATATGCGATTCGCAGTGCTACGCGATCGCATCACTTTAAATCTATGCAACTACAAATTATTTCATTAAGGAAGTAGTATTGTTCGACCATTGATTATTATTTTTGTCAAATATGCAACTGTACGAGTATTATTCATAGCTCGTGTAATAATGAGATTCATCGTACTCGTTCAAACCGCACGTTCCAGATAGACGAACGAGTTTAGAAGGAAACTGTATGTACAATATACTCCTTATTCGCCGGTAGATTAACCCAAGAAACAGGAAAGCGAAGGAAAAAAAGTACCAATTAATATACACCCTGAAAGGAAGCCCCGGTTCTCCGTTAACCCTGAGGAAACGCGGTACAGTGAAAACGGTCACACACGATCGATGCAACGCACACTTTTCTATACACACGCACGACCTACGCACACGTGTAGAGCAGGCAACGATACTCACGTGACTGTTAGCGTGCACACGCCAACCCTTTGAGCAAGCGATTAATACAGATTAAGCCGATGCATCGCTGTACATATCAATGAATCCCTCGAGTTCGAAACGTTGCTTCCGGTCGGCACAGATTATCATTAACAGTGGCGTGTAATCATTCTTCTCGACTGTGCCGGAGATCAATGCATTTCGGAACATTTCTTTCGATCTGTCGCTTCAAAAATTCTACGTGCCCATCACCCGAGCAATATTATTATACATTCACAACTGTACCATGCATAGTTAAGCTAATTTGAATGTTTCCGGAAGCAACGTGATCGCGTATAAGGTGTTCTACAGTTCTACCAGAAATAGTTCAGACCAGGCGAAGGAGAGAAACTCAAGACAGGCAAGACAATCCGCGGACTCACCTTGAGGATTTTGGGGTTGGTGATGGTGATGATCGTAATAATGTTGGTGGTGGTGATGGTGGTGGTGATGATGATTGTGGTTGTGAGTCTGGTTGTGGTTGGCAGGAAGCGGAGGTAACACTGCTACCGCGTGAGGGAACGGAGGTGCACCACCTCTCATAACAGACCCTGCACCACACACAGGCCACATACGAAATGTTTCTTTACAAAATGTACAATGTCGCACGTTCTCCTATTCCTCTTTATTTCTCTTTTTTTTTTGTTGAATATGTATATATAAAGAGCGAGGAATGAATTGAGTGAAAATTCTCTATCACGCATTTGTACGATTTATCATGAACGTTTGAAAAAAAAAAATTGGGAGAAAATTTGAGGTTCCGTTCTATACCAGAAGGAAGATTCGTAGAGTGAGTGCCGTGTGTGTTAAGATCGCAAAAAATTAGGTCGATGTGTCGTACATAAATATTTCTGTATGCGTGTTGTATGCGTGATGAGTAACCCCTGCGCAAAGAAGCGAGTCTCTGTGAAAAAAGCTTCAAGCGATAAAATGTACTGAAAGCGTTCGAAACTCCCGTGGAGATAGAAGCGGCTATAAAGCACGTTTACCTACGTTATCGGTGCAACGCACGGTTAAACGATAAATAAAGTACCGGAGTGGATGTTAAAATACGAATGTATGGTATCTATATGTATATGTATATGCGTATTGCAGCCCAAGTTCCACGGAGGTCTTTTTCCTCGATACAATTGATGAAACCGAATGAAGACGAGTGGCCATGGGACATACGTTTTCTATTCAACGTGAGAATCTAATCGTGATCCGACATTCAAAGGACTGTCTCGTGGGAGTAAACGAGCTACAATTGTGTGAAACTGTAATGAGAGAACGTTCCCGTTTTACTTTTAGTACTTGACGAAAGAGACAGGCTGGACGAAAAGTGAATCGAGGAACAAACGTAACAGTTACTCGAGGAATACTAATATAGCAATTAAGAAACGTATACAACAAATATCACACGTTATCAAAACGAATCATTCCCGTTTACTAGCTACCAATAAAAATATATAACGGTACGTCACACACTACAAGGATGAAAAGAAAAATATATATTAGGATTTTACTGTACGATCACTTTTATCAGTGAAAAAAACAAAGGGGCAAACAGAGACTCATTTAACACCCAACCGTACCACGGAAACGAACTTTCACGCAGTTACTGTGCCAATCAACGACATACACGTTATACACGTGCCGTCAAAGCTGGCGACACTTTAATGATTTCAATGAAAAAAAGAAGGCACAATATTAACAACAACAACAATAAGAAATGAAAATGGCAACTTCATCTCGTTGGGCCACTCCAGATTCTTTCTTTGGATCTACCTTCTAGTCTACGATCTACGGAGCGGGCAAAAAATAAGGGGCAGAAGAGAGGTAATGAGCACGAGCTTGTGGAGTTGTTTGATTGTTTGCGCTCTTTTGATTCAAGTTTACGTACCTTGCATGGCGGAGTGCCGTCTTTGAGGTGGCGGTGGACTACCACCAGCTTCCACGCTGCTTCCACTGTGGCTGTCCAGCTGTGTACTGTGACCACTGTCACTGCTCGTCACCGAACCTACGCACACGTCCCCAAGACACTTCTATCACTACACATTCTATCCCATTGCTCGCCCTGACGCACCCGCTAACTGCTAATTATCTAATAAAGATTAGTCGCGTGTCTCAGACTCTTGTTAACCGTACCATTCTTTCTTTCACTCTTACACTCTTTCTCGTTCTCACTCAATTATTTAAAACGTAACAACCAGCAATCGTCAATGACGCCTACGTATCGTCGACAATAGTCGCGATTAAAAGTCTCGCTCGCACAGCAATTTGTATTTCGATGCACGCCTACGCCAGAGATCGTCCTTCTGTAAACGACTATCGGCTACTTCTAGATAATAGATATAGTAGAAATCAGAGTATCGTATCGCTGCCAGTGGACACAGCAATCGATAACGGAAATCTATGTGTCCTATGATTAAATTGCAGCTTGATTCGAACTGAAGGAATTGCTTAGATAGCTTTGTAATTAATATAGTTGAAACTACTATTCTAATTAGAAGTCGTTCGAAGGGGTGAATTAAAGAAAACGAATAAACTATATTAAAGTATTGAGAGATTGAATCGTTGAAGGATATGATCGACGCGTCCGTATGTCCCATGGTGAGTGATCTAAATTGAAGCTAAACGTGCTTCGCCCTGGGATCATAATATCGTGGTGTGTAAAACACGGAACGATAATATTGATCGAATAGAAGCGCGAACTACGGTAATCGGCGTACAAGATGCGTGTAAAAATGGATAAGCTAAATATAAACATGGAACATTTATGAATTGCGTAAACGGCTGTGCAGCGTGCATTATAAAATGAAGATAGAGTTCGTTGATTTTGCGAGACCTGACCAGTGTATACGGTCACGAGCAATGAAAAGGTGCAATTTGATGGTTACTTCGCGAGATGTGTCTGCTGTTTTTGTACGTGTGTACGCGTGTGTGTGTGTGTGTGTGTGTCGCAATAAAACAACGTTGAAAATAAAAATGAAAAGAAGCACCTTGTGTTTTAATCGTCTAATGCTAGCAATATGTATAGAGAGACACAGAGAATAAATGTCAACATTGTAAAAAGTATTTACGTTTAAATGGGCATGTATGTATGTGTGTATGCCAAGTGTATATGTATACAGAACTGTTAATTGACAGCATCTCGCATCGAACCACTTTACGGATCGAAATTGATAAACTTACCACTGGTCAACGTTTTTCTTAACGGCTGAAGATTGCTCAGGCTGGTTACGCTACTACTTTCAGCGCTGAGATCGACAGGTGGTGGTAAACTGGAAGGAGTATCACTATGGGATCGCTCATGCATAGGAACTCGGCTACCGGATCCTACTCTCCTAGGTGCACCGGGACTAGGCTCCAGTCCACTGGAATGTAACGCCAATCCCGGCACTGGAAGCGGCGGCGGACAGTGTTTAGGTTGGTAGGGACGAGTTTTATGGGGATCGGAGAGCGCCAACATTTTTCGTACTGCTTGCGGCGATGCGGCTCCGAATTTTGTACCTGAAATTGCAGAGTCATTCATATTTCATAATAACTTTCTAAAGATAAGGCACGAAATATTTGTATGGGATTGAAAGTGAAATTAAATCGATAATCGTACCTTGAATACTCTTTCTACCTTCACTGGTACTGCTTGCACTGCTTGTCGTCGATAGAGTTGGTGATGGATGCCTTCTTCCCCTGCTCGTACTAAGAGGAACAGCTGCGGCCATTGCAACAGCTCCCGCATGAGGTTCACATTCCACGGACAGAGAGTGCAATCGCTCCTCGTCCGTTATCACTTTCATGTTGGCAAGGTATGCTTTCACTCTTCGTACCATCTGTGCCTCCTCGAACATCTTCTTCGGATTCGGTGCAGCGGTGGACTTCTTCCGCCTTTTTACTGTTGCCGTTTGTCCTCCTGGACATTGTAACACTGTTAGTAAAAACAAATCATCACATGTTTGACTCTGTTTCTAAAACATCCGAGATACAGTACCTTGATTGCCGGTAGTCATTTGATTTAACGCGACCATGGCCGAACTGGGCGGTTGTCCGCCTCTTTCCAACATTATCGATAAATCATAGGGAGAGGAACACATATTTGTCAACGTTCTCACTTCTTTTGCAATCATTCGTAACTTTTCGAAATTCACTAAGCTTTCCACTCTAGAATCGTTGCCCAGGTGTATGAACGTTAAATCTTTCTTTACTACAGGATAAAATGGAATCTGGAGAAAGGGAATGTGATTAATATTGTTTCGTTATGTAACGAACGAAATAATAAGTGTGATATCTATGTACATCGCTAATAACTTACTATTGGTGGTTGCGTTTGTTCATTTGCTACCAATTGCCGATATTTGCTCATGTTACGGCTGGGATCCATCAGTTCTTGCAAGTCGCTGAAGAGCCTCTGATATTTGCTTGGCAATTTCTCCCAAGAAGCTCGCAATCTCGAGACAGCTCCGTGACCCAAGCCAGATACAATCGCAAACATGGAATTGAAATTCTTACACTCCTTGCATTGCCCTGTTCGAAGTAAACGAAAGCGGTATTAAAAAATTCCTGCATCGAGGAATATGCTACTGAGTGAAGATTAGAAAACTCACGGGCTATTTTGATAAATTGTTTTATTATTTTACTACGTCGAACAAGATTGTGCTCAGAACAAACTTCTGTCACAACCCAAAACATCTCTCTGTTGACTAGCTCTGCAAATTGCCTAAGCATAGGTACCCCATATCTACTCTTCAATTCGAATAAATCATCCACGTATTCCGTAGACTCGATTTGTCTGATAATAGTAAATATTAAAATCAGTATTCCCTTCTTGTACAAAGTAACATGTAAAACGGAACAAGGAAATTCGTTAATTCACCTGAATATACTGAAATCTTGTAATGTTAGTTGAATCGCAACTTCAACAGCATTCAGTTGTAAGAAGTGAACCTGAGATTCGCGAATGAGTTCTGGTGCTTGTTCGTCTGCAACGAGCGTCTCCGAAATACCGTTCGTTTTCAAATAATATCGTGAACTCAAACCAATTCGTTCCGCGAGATTTTGCAACTGATCAGGTAACCTGCGTTGCTTAATCATACCTCCTTCTCCAACGCTCACCTCGGCTAAAGAGAAGTTCGAACTGCTCTCAGTTATACCAAATTCTTGAAGAGCAAGCATTACCACCTAAAACAATAATATTGATATAGAAAAGAAATCCAAATAAATATCCACATTGTTTCCAAAAATTATATATATTTTTACCTCGTGTGCTGTTGTCTCTTTATGAATAAGAAGATATTTACAAGTTTGATCGGCTTTATAAACTTTCAGAACGTGTTCCGGATAGTCAGGCGCTCTTAAATCATCGTAACAATATAACGACGTAAGGTCAGGGTTACTTTTAGAGTGATAAAGATTAGTAGTGGTTTGGGCAAGTCCTCCTGTTCCCGGTGGTGTATGGGGAGGTGCAAGAGAATCGTCTACATGTACACCATCGCTATAAAACAGAGAACTTTATTTTTAAATCAATTTCATCTAGGAAATAAATGTGCACGTGAATATTATGCTTACTTAATAGTATTCTTTGGCAGTATATTCATTTTCATGAGGGCTTTTTGTAATCTCCTTTTCGGTCCAAGCGTCATGAATCCCTTATGTTCCTTTTTAACATCTTTACACGGAGATACATTAGAGTCAGGAATTAACAGTGGAACACCACCCACTAAAGGATTCAATGCATTTACTGGTGCTATGGGATCCACGTGAGTGGACAACCTTGCACGTGGATCTGTCTGTAATTTTGAAATCTCGGGTTTGTTCGCCCTTCCCCGCGGCCTTGGTGAATCGTCTGGCATCTGAAGCATTTCTTTAAACGCTACAACAGTAATTCATTGCTCGCATAAAACGAAAAATAACGTACGAATTATTATTTCTAGAAAATAGCACATACCAAGTAAATTCGATTTAACAGTTATACTGAGATGAGTGGATCCCCTTAAAATTTCAAGAGCCCTGGCATGACTCACATGTTCAAAGCTCTGTCCATTTACTTCTAAAATCTGATCACCACGTTTCAAGCCAACATCTTCAGCCTTTGACTTTTTATCAACTTTTGAAATAAATATACCGAACCCCCTTTCGTATCCCCCTAAAATACTAAAATGCAGGACCTCGTCCCTCGTGGGCCTTGCTAACGTAACATTCCGCGTTCTCGCTTTTGCTGCACATGCAATATTTAATAATCTGAAATATGTGAAAAGATATTTAATCATATATGAATGCTTGAGAAGTTTATAAGGCTGAGACAGTACAGAACGTAAATTAATATATACCTTTGTTGCCCTTGCATTTTCTCCCTCTCCAATCCAGCTTCGAACGCTTCTAAAAATTCCATCATCGCTGGATCCGTCTCAAAGTCCGTAAAATGATTGTTTACCCAAAGAAGTACAACACGGGCAACCCGATCTCTCACTTGTGCTTGATCAAACCATTCTAACAATTGACTCGCAACTAATAAAGGACTATCGATAAACGTTCGATGGGTTAATAAGAAATCTTCTATATAAGTGGGATCGGTAATACTGTTTTCTTCAATAAGTTGTAACATTAAACGTTCCGGAGTTCCGCGAATAACCACGTGACCTCTGCGTGCTCCACCATCCAAAGCACCCCTCAATTCCGTTACTAGAATTACTCTACCATTTTCTTCGTGCCGCCTCGTATTTTCTTCACCTTGATGTTGAATTCTGAAGTAATCTGCCTGGGTGACGCATACGAATTGGCAGTCGTCGCATCTAAGCATAAGGTAAATTCTCTTAGCACAATGTACCTCCCTGGATCGATAAACCTCAATAAATACAAAGAATTGAACATAAAACTCACTTCGTCCTCATCACACCTCTATGTAAAAGTCTTTCCATAGTTGGCAAGATTCCAAAGCTATCACCAAGGTGCAACTGCTCAATTTCTCCATTGCTATGTTCAATTTCCACAGCACCGTTGATAAGCACACTCCAGCTGTCCAATTCTTCTCCGTCGTTTAACACTATCATACCAGCACGCTCCACCACAGCAAATACCATCACAGCGCACAGCGCTCTTCTTACAGCCAATGTCATGTTT
Source organism: Nomada fucata (assembly GCA_948146005.1). NCBI lineage: Eukaryota > Metazoa > Arthropoda > Insecta > Hymenoptera > Apidae > Nomada > Nomada fucata. Next base: position 5,904,427 of record OX411282.1, read on the forward strand.
GTAAAGGCCTTTAATTGCTGCGTGAATTCTAGAAGCGTTTCTATATCATCTTCTGTTCTGTCCATTGGATCTTTCTCTAAACATTCTCTGACTGGATCACGGACAGTCAAGCTCTGCAAACAAGAAACAATTCTTGTTAGTTTACCAATTTTCATTTCTAAAATTACGTGCGGTTGTTTTGTGAAAGAAAACAAAAAAAAAATTACATCCATGCTCTCCGCAAGATCTTCCTCTTCATCGCTATCGACTATGGATTCAACAAGCCCCGAAAGATCAACATCGTCTGCATCTGCATCTAATGAGCCTTGCACCGACGTCATGGTGTCTGAACCACTGTATGCCGAACTTGTATCACTCGAATGACTGCTCCTATTGGACTTTTGGTACAGCTCTGGCCTGCCAGTCAGGCCTTGTGAGAACTACACAAAAACAAAAAGAAGAAACGTCGATTAGTTACTCGTTTAATCAGGGACAGTATTTCACCTTACATATTTAAAACGACAACAAGCTCCTTCCATAAGTGTTTATAATGTAAATGTTTGAAGCCTGCATCGATTGATTATTAAACATGATGTGCATTGTACTACACTTGCATTAATCGAGGATGATCAACATTCGTCCTGCTATTGCTACACTCGCAAAAATGCAAACCAAGGTGTTTACATTAATGTTCATGGCAGACGATCTTAATACAAAGCAACGCATTCTTCATCGCGATGTATCGATGTAATCGTGATTGTAAACAATAACACGGTGCAGTCCAAGAGAAATTTATCAATGCAACCGTGCGATTTATTCCTTTTCTTTTTAACACCTACGAGAACGACGAGCAGCGATCTATCATCCATGTATCGACATCGATCTGTCAATCGACAGGAAGGGGCTGCAAAGAACAGGATCAAGAAGCATGTAGGACAAAAACATAGGTTCTACGAGCGATGGCTCGTTTACGGAATAGTACCAGGAATGGGCGTGAAGGGGACAGGCTCTTACAGGTAAGATAGGTTAGGTTGCCAGACATGACATCACGCACGCAACATCGAGCGACCATAGAGAACCACGTACAGCGAGAAAGAGATAGGAATAGGAGGCACGTATGTCTAAACAAAAACATCGTGACATCTGTCATCCCACGGTAATCAGCTACGATCGTCTATTAGCGTCTATAGTAAAAAACTGTTCGCAGAAGATCTCAAGGAACGAGGAAAGTATTATGGTAAACCAAGGCCATTTTGAGCCGCGGGAGGATCGGTCAGACTCACTTGGTACATGCCGAAGGCGTCCATCCTATCCCGTTTACTAGTGCTACTCTTGCTAAGCACTTTCTTCTTCCGTGTTCGAAATCACGAGAAACAATGTAGAAAACAAACAGTGCCCGGCCACATTCTCTTTTCGTTGTTTTACCACGATTTGACACAAGTCGCACGATTCGCACCTTCCGTTCATGAGCGCATATGCGGCCGTATATACAAGAGGCACGACGTGACCTTCTTTGTGTGCGTTTACGAAGCTCGTGGCGCGTCTGGTGTGCCCGTGTCGTGGACCGTCAGTTTAGCGGAGTAGCGGACATGGGACTGCCTCTCGTCCCTCCCCCACCCTACGTCAAGCCACCGGCATTCCCTTCGAAAGCGAAGGGTCACGTGACCCGAGCGAGCGGCAAGCTTCAGGTCCGTCGCAACAGGGGGGCGCATGTTGGGGGGGCCCACCTGTAGCTTCCGACCGTGCCACTAACAAAACACTTCTCTCGACAAACACGTCCAAATGTCCGTCGAAATTTTCGCCTCACCCTACTTGCATCACGTTAATAGTCAATTACCGACCGCATACTGTTTTTATGCATAACTTTGTACGTTGCTCTACAAATTTTTTTGTTTGTTCCTACTCTATGAATAGTAATCGTAGTATGGAAGATCTATTAAAGACCTTTAAATACTGGAGTAGTGTTAACATTTAAAAACTACTCTTTGACTAAATTCTTAGAGTAAAGCGATATATCATGTGGAATAGAACATCGCTACCCGCTGAAACTCCGTAGATGAAGCGATTCTCTATGAATACTTAATCGGATATCAACAAGGACATCCACTCGATCGTTGCATAAAGAAATAATTCATTTCAACAGCAGCCGTGATGCTGCGCTGCATAAATTCCTCGCCTGAACGTAATGTATCGACGATCGCACACCAGGCGACTTGAAACGCGGGGCTTAAAAGCTGACCGTGTGAAAAGGACTTAAGGAGTCGACGGTCGGTCAATCGTCAGTCGGTAAGCGATTGCGAGAGAAAGAAAGATGCACGGAGAAACAGTGTGTACCCGTCTGCTCAAAGCATCCAACAGGGAATAGTAAGTGCTCAAAGGCCACTGGCCGACCCGACGGATGATTTATACGACCCGTTATGTCGTGCCCATGTCTCACTTTTCCTTTTGTCCTGCTCCACAGACTTTCCAAATTGCTTCTCCCATTCAGTTTCTTCCTACTCGACTGGCAGACACTGGCATACCAGTGCATGCCGCCGAGTACATGCATACATTCCACAGACTCCTTAGGGCAAAGACACTCTAATGTAGATCATCTTACTTGAACGCGTTGGGTTTTAACGAGCCCTTAAAGTTTCAGAGCTCATCGTCTCGACTTTTGTATGTTCCCACAGGCTTTTGTGGGGAATATAGGAACTTCGACGATATTTGTATCTTAAATAACATTCGGCCGGTATTTGCGTTTCGAATAAAATTTAGAATAACCGAAAACATTTGTCCTTGTACCTATTCTCATAATACTTTTCAAATAAAATTACTGACGAATGGGCTCGATGAAAGGGTGTATGCATTTAAACAGGAACGAGGGAAACGTATCTCGTCCAGGAAAAAAGGACCTATTCTCTCCAGAGTACAACGCGCCTGAAAATCGCAACCCGCGTAACACGTCTCACTTTCCATCGCAGAAGAATTTTTTCTCGCCTTGCACCGACTACTGTTAATTCTTCACGGCCAGACAAATTTTCAGTATATATCCATCGATGAAAATAAGAAACATCGCGGTTTGATCAAACTTTTCTTCAAAGGGGGCGGGTTTGCATTTGAAATGCATGAGGAAGCATATAAAACGAGGAAAAAAAGCGACTTGAAAAGTTTACCACTACGTAACTGCTTTCAATACTGATCCTGCACGCCTCTTTCATTTTTCCCCTCCCTCTCTTTCAGTCTGTTTAAATTAGCGACAACACGTGGGCGTATCGTACGCACACGTCTCGGATCGGCTTCATACTTTTCTTCAATGACGACAATGACTGTACACCGATGACGTAAGACAAATCGTCGCGAACCGTTGCAAGGAAAATGATCGGCAAAAGTGCTCCGACCTAGCGATAAATAATGGTCATACGTCTCTGTCGCGTTGCATCTGATATAAAACCACTTCTGTATGCATTATGCTATATTAAAATAAAATGAAACACGGCTCTATACGTACTTGGTAACGGAGAAATCAGTTTAACAATCGCAGCTTTACGCGAGTGAAATCAAATGAAAGACTGTAACTGTTTAAATAATTTCACACCGTGAATTAAACACAGATTTTCTAATAATAATTAATATCGCCAGCCGAGTAATTATGTATACCTCTTAATGAGACATTCAATTGATAAAGAGATTAAATTCATTTCTTGGTAAGCATACCTATAATTCTTATTGCTAATCAGGTTGTGAATTTCATGTGTACTGGTATATGTATATAGAAGTTATTACTTCTTCACGTGCACCTGTATCGATACATTCTTCCTGCACATGCTCGAAAAGCAGCGAAGACCAATTCCAACAACATCGCATATCTTTCTACATCGCTTCGAAATAAATCTTCCAAACTAGTTGAATCGCAGGTGTGGTTGAAGATTGGCCACGGACTGTCGTTTAAAAGTAACTAGTAGTCCCATCGAACTTTTGAATCTGTATAACGGCATCGTCTATACATATAAAAGAATTCGGGTTGCAAGAGCGCCACCGTGAATGCATTCTTCGAATATACCGAAGTTATATACGCTTGCAATTTCTACCTGCGGGAAGAAAAAAAAGGGAGTTGGAAAACAGATGCTTACCGTGTCATCGAAGACCAAGTTGACCTGACGATGGTCAGTTATGGGATGGGGGTGCGGTGGTCGATGCATCCTTCCTCCATGAACTTCTGGGTAGTCGATCTGTAAAAGAAAAAGGGAGACAGTTAGAACGGTCCTTCTGCAGCAATTTAGTATATATTTTCTATTGCAACAGTATATTCGTGCCCCGTAGAAAAATCACATTTTATCGATAATTTGATCCAAGCAATGCAACCTGCGGCACAACCCTTCACATTTTGAAAAGCACGAGACGGATTCAGTTCGCAACCCTCTCGAAGCTTAAAAATATTGGAATTATTTCACGCGCGTACTACCAAGGCTGAGCGAATACTAGGATAAGTTTCTCGGATTTATGCAGAAAACCTTACTAGAAGTTGAGAGAGATCGTAGAATATCCTTGTTCTCACGTTCATCGAAGACCTTTACCTAGTTAATTAGCTTACTTTCGGAACGGATTGCAGAAACAGCTTTAGAAACAGCGCTTCAAACGAACATGTCCTTCTATTTTTCATTCCAACCAATAAATGACATGATTACTATCTCCTATAATTACTGCGGTATAATGCGAAACGCATAAAAAGTCAAATCAATTTACATTGAGGGGAATGGGCCCACGAAAAATGTGCTAATTTGTCTTCTTTCAAGTTCAGGAATTAAATGCCTATTTCGCATAAACCACGCAAAGGATCGTCATGCGACTCAAGACAACCGTCGCGCTGAGGAAGCCTGAGTCAAACTCGACGAGCATCTCCTCCGCAAAGCAGACGTGTTGTCACCGAGAACGACACCGTTCCCCGATAATCTAATCCAGTTCCACCTGCGACTCCTGCAGCTGCGTCAACTTCTCGCCCCGTGCTTTATATACACGCATGCCCGTGCCCATGTACACGTGTATATATTTTTCAGTCGACAGTGTTCGTTGTACGACGACGATGTTCACGAGAGAAAAAGATGGAAGGAGGGACAAGGGGGAGGATAAAAAAAAAGGAAAAAAAATACGGCAGAGAGACAACGAGATGAGCGTGTCTGGGGACCGGAACCCGTAGGCCGGACTTCCGGTAGATACGCCGATTATACTCGCCATTCACAGAACCACTCCCTGGCGACTCGATTGTTAGAGGCGAACAGTATTTAGCCAATTTCGGGATGAAAGTTGAATTTCCACCGGACGACGATACGCTGATTCCGATTGGGAACAGCCGATGCGAAACGCGGGGAGGCCGTGTCGCGAAAAATATTGTTCGACGCGCCGGAAATTAACGAAACGCCTTTCTCCCCGATGTTGAAAAATATCGGGTATGGAAGCGTGGATTTTATCCGTAGCAGGCAACGGGGCCGTGTAGCGCGGCGCTTGTTTCCAGTGATTTGTAACTTTTAATTTGTTCCAACTGACACGTAATAATCGATATGGAAAATTGGTTACCGGAATTGTATTGTTAGGAGTGTTTTATAACGTAACGGCGCGGTAAAGCGAATTTGTTCTGAATTCCGTGGTTAGGGCTTCGGGTGACATTATAGTTTTGCTATATGAGGCCGGAAAAAGTGGGAGAAATGTTTGGGTTAGGAGATTTTAATTACGGTTAACATTACTGTTGGGATCGTTAGGGGAGTGTAAATAAATTTCAATACTTGTTGGAGTTAATAGAAGATGCGTAAAATTATATTGTATATAGTTATAATTAAATCGCTGACCACGCACTTGGATTATATTTTTGAGTTTTGCACAATGAACTATGTAAATTTTGTTCTACCTAGGAATCTACCACATAATGGGGCAAGTATGTTAATTATCAGTTCACTCGGACTGGCCTGTCTTCTATAGTCGTCTTAATCATCGCTACTTACAGTAAAGTACGCCGCACAAATTAATTCCACCACTGACCGTAAATAATTAGAAGGGATAAACAATATTTTTCCAAGCTACATTTACGATTCAGAAATATTTGATGACGGCTGTTTGTCAGATATTTTCATTGTCAGCGTTCTTATTTTCTACGTTTCTCAAACTTATGCCATTTCAACACATTTCGTATTCATGGACGTATATTCAATGCTCGTCTTGACACGTTTCCGTGTCACGTGAACTATCACAGTCAGCAGAAATAAAATGTTCATTAGGCGAGTAAAAATAGTTGTTGATGCGGTGTACTATAGTATATATATAACAGCATCGCAGTCTTAACAATTTCAAGGTGAGTTCTTCAAGCTCGAATCTTACATTACTATCCTTTTTATTGCTCATCGAAGCTCGTGAATGATTTTATTGATTCGCGTTACAGAAATATTAAATTATATTATATGATAGTATATCGACTATTGCAGAAAGAATTTCATTATCCGTAAACCATAATTCATGAAAATTGGGTAACTTTAACAAGTATCTATTTGTACAAAAATTTTTTAAAGGGCCTTATAAAAAAATAAAATAAAAATCGTATTATTTAACAATGCCGAAATTCTTGGCAACAAAATATTATTTAATGTGCACGGTACAGTGAAAAAATGTATGCCTACTGATCCCATTTATCAGTCACTCCGAATTGCGGTTAAATATGTCAAACTGTGAGTATTTAAAACATCAGACCGTATCTCCTAATTGGCGATCCTCGGTCGCATAAAATAATAAAAGCACAGAAAACGAAACCAAACGGTTTGCGCGACACGTTCTGTTTTCCGGTCGCAAATTATTAAGGCGAATCGCACGTTGTTCGCTAGCTAGAACAGTCGCGAAACTCGTGATGCAACGACCGATGCAGAAAATGTGCACGCGCATTTCGCTGTTACGTAATTCTCGAATTACAAACAATCAGACGTGGAATCGCTGGCATAGAATATTTGTTGTCACTCTTGGAAAATTGCAATTCCACAGATTCTCCATATTTGGCAACTGTTTTGGAGCTCGTGGTTCCAGCTATTTTATCCAGTGCTCATTTTTGTTTCTTTGTTAAGAAACATGTGTTTTGAATTAAAGTTGATTGAAAAGTTGATCGAGGCTTGAGACTTTAAATTATGTGGTAAATATGTTAATGGTTTCTAGAGATGCATTAATTGTTGCGATGTTGGTCGTTCGATTTTCGATTCTCGTTTTCAGGGGCAGCTTGTGCGAAAAAGAAAATAAACGGCAGCGGACAAAGTTGATATTAAAAATAACTGATTGAATACTCGTGAGGTTTTGAGAAATATATGCTGGATTGATCTTGGAGAGTAGATTAAAATAGAATGTATTTCCTGGTAAGAATAACCCAATGTAAAGAATTCGTAGACAGGGCCTGCCTTGAAAATGCTGATTTCTGTTTCTCCCAAATATTTATCTCCTTTGCGCAAAACGTATGGGCAATTAGAATGTATTAATGAATGCTCAGAATAACTCTATCAATAATGAATACATCATAAATTTATAAACACTGATTATAATTCACCTAACGTTGAAACATTCTTGAATCTACTTGTTCAATTGATCATTATAGATTACATCGACCATTATTAATCACCGACTAACAACTTGTTCAATTAATATCTCGAACCGTAATAAGTAATAACTGTATGCCTGTAAGTTGTATCAATTATTGCTAAGACACTGTCCTCTGAAATCTTCACCTGTAATATTTACCATATCAAACAAAAATTCTATGCAAGATTACTCAGAGTTACAGATACGGAATTGTGCACAAACTAGTTTCTACCACCGATACAGGCAGATCAGTTATTATTAATAAAACATTCTACACAAATTATCCCATACAAATATAATATTCAACATGAGACAAAAATGATACGCAAACCGTTTAACAAAGGCGTAGTATTAACAAAACAAGCGCATCCAGTGTGCAACGATTGTGACTTCTCTATGAATGAAGAGCAGCTAAATCGGAGTATACGTAGCCATGATGAATCACAGGTAAATGCGAGCTTCGTGCGAAACTTTCGTCTCAGGTATGGCAATTACAAGCGGATCGTTCGATAACGTACGATCGTTCTGCGTCTTCTCGCATTCCTTCCCCTTTATCTTCCGCTCGTCCTCGTTATACATATATTCACACTATGCGTGGGCCCTTTGGGTGCGCGTGGGCGTACGCATACACGCGCGTGCAATCGAGCAACCACACGATAAAGAGTCAACGTTTCTGCTCCGTACGGGATGATACTCTGACCCGTTCCATTTCGTTTTCAATAAACTTTAACGAGGGATAGGGTTATCGAATTCCTGTTAATTGTCAGCGCTGACGAAGGGTGTACTCGCGCGGAAGGAAGCGTAATTTTACTTTTAACAAAAACTTGTCGCTGTAACAATGTAACTTGGCGGCGGAAACCAGTTTGTATTTTAATGTTTTGTACGATAGTGGGAAATCTTTTCGTGAAGCATTTGCGCATATATTTCTGCTGTAAATTTACACATTGTAAGTTGGCTGTTTTTTTTTTTAATAAAACTTGGACTTTACTTATATTAGGAATATACTTATTTTCTTTTGTAATGTACAATGTTTAATTTCGAACGGTATTCCTAGTAAATTATTGAATACACTATGTGCATTACAGATACAATGATGTACATATGTATTCTACGCAGAGCCCGCAACGTTCAAATTTATTCCACCAACAAACGAATTCCAGCATTTCGTATATTTGAACTCGATATCGCGCCGATCGATTTACACGCGAATCTGCAGTGGCTGAACTTCTATGTAAATAATTCCACAGAATATTTCACTTGCATGAGAATACAAAGCACAAAGCTAACATCTATTTCGTAAATTCCAACGCAAAGGAACTATGTACGTATACATAATATGTATATATGCATACGTTCCCAACGAGCTACGGAATTGAGAAATAAAACGTTCTGTTAAGATACCGGAGTTGTTTCAGTGCAGCTTAGTAAGATACGAAGAAGACGACGAGGACAGAGACTTCCTTAATTACGAAACGAATCTTTTTACCTCGTTCGAGACGATTGATAAGGGCCTCGGTGTGCCAGGCCAGCTTCTGGATAACGAACGACCTTTCCTCTTCCTCGCGACGATCCGAGGTCGCCCAGTTCGATTCATGTGTTTCAGCATTTTCGTTGCTCGAAATTCTCTGCTCGTCGTTCACTCACTGTTCCCGGTACCCATTACCCTGTACCTTCCAACGTACCATTATTCCCTACCACGATTTCGATCATCACTGAAATAACCGGCTTCTTCTTATAATATCCCCCAACAAAGAATTATTCTTCGATCCGCCGAACACCACTCGTCAAATCCACCGACAAATCACTCGATCCAACGAAGCTCACACAAAATCACTGCGCGGAGAGGACAATTTCTCCACGATTCTCCTTTCACTTTTCACCAACCGGACAGAGGCCTAGAATCGTTTAAAATAGTCGCACTGTAACGCCGAACCATCGATACCACCTGATTGTCCTTTCACGCCGTGCTTTCACCGTTCATTCTCATCGATCCCTGGTTAAAATAACAACGATTTACACCCCGGTACGCGTTGCTGACCCACGCAGGCGAACGAACGTGTCAAGAGTGAAATTCGTGCTGGAACCCACGCGCGGTCGTTGTCCCCTTTTAAAAAGACAAACCAAAAAACACGGTACACTTTGTGATTAAGTCGTTGCTTAATGAACCACCGATAGTCGAGTCACGAACTAACATCCACGGGGTCTTGTATGGGTAGCGAGGGTTGTATCAAGGTCGGAATATCTTTGGACCTTTTCTGAAAGAAGGTGGAAACTGAGGCACGGCTCGACTGGTTCTGGTACCGGAGTTCGTAAGAGCACAAGTCGTCTCGAGCACATCGCGGGTCACGATAAACTGAGTCGTTCACGATTCTTGAGGGCCAAAGACTGACTCGACTGGTCGTCACGTGACTACGCATGCAGCGAAGTAGGAGAAGGCCTCGATACTTGACGCTGTCAGATCGCATGGGACACGGAAAATAGAACGAGACGATGGCGTTTATCGGGGTCTGATGGAAGGGTTCAGTTGTGGAGAATCTGGTATCGATAATGGTGTATAGGAGGGTAAATGATATACATATACATATATATATATATATTTTAAAAATGTTCTGCAACTTGCAGAATGAGTTCGTTTAAATAAAATTGGAGAAACTATGGTGGGAATGGGGTTTGCACGATTTGGAATTGTTAGATAATGTTTTTGTCAGTGCGTTCGCGATCGGAGGGCTATGAATTGCGGACGTTGGAACTGTGATCGAGAATTTGGGATGTTATAACGCGAGTTCCTTGAACGGTGCGAATATCTCTTCGTCGCAGCTGACTCGAATAGATCGGGAATTTGTAAAATTGTGAATGGAATTTTTGTGGACTTCTGCAGAAATAACGTGGAATTCTCGTGGCGATATTTCGGTCGACAGCTTTCGGAATGAAAAATAGCGATAAGGGATAAATGTTAAACTTTGTCGCCCGTGTTATTTTCGCTTACGCAAGTTACGTTTTGCCAAGAAAAATTACTCCCCCGAAATAACACCGACGATCTATATTTGCACGCCACTGAGGACTTGAAAAATTTGCGATACCGTGCTCGCACATTCTCCTTCTCAGATACCAGTGACGTAGTAAAACCGTTCGGGACAATATGTATTACACATTTCGGACGATTGATCTTTCACTTCTGCGCTAGGATTCTATTAAATCGTGAAAAATCTACAAATCTGACAACTTTGCACAGATATACCAAACCCCTCTCAGTTTATAATCCCACGACGCCGGAATTCTATAATGCATTTCAACTGCGACAATTACATTACAACAAGTGCCAAGGTAAAAGAAAATACATACACTGGGAACCTGGAATAAAGACACGGACAGAATGTGAAGTATTTCTTAAGAGGGAAATAAGGATGACGCTACTTATCGATCCTGCCCTCGTGTATACACTTTCTTCTACACAAAACTTCGCTTCTGCATGATTTTCAAGAGAGCTAAGACCGGTAACACATGCTCGAACACGTGTTGGGTAGAAAGTGCAGCCGGATTAGCGTCGCCGTATTTGGAGAAATTGGGGTCCGGGTCCGGGACTAAAGGGGCTCTGTACCGAAGGTCTCTTCGGCAGAATTTCCAAATTTCAACACGGACCCCACACGGTTGGTCCGTGAAGAGGGATAACAACTTCGACTAACCGGAAGGAAAATCGAACACAGCCACTTGCTATCTGAAGTGCAGGCCACTGTACGTCGCCAGGGGCGGAGTTATTTCAGGCGGGCAAATACCTGCTCGAACAACAGAGAATGCCGCGAAGTAAGGAAAATATGGATTCCTAAGAAAGTTATTCAAAAATATACAATCGAAGATGTGTTTCAAAGAAAATTGATATCATCGTAAATTATATTAATCGATGCTCGTGTATACAGGAATATTATAATTATACAGCTTTCGAAAGGTGAGTTAGAAAATATTTCACTTTATCTTGAATCGTTAATATTTAAAGTACTTGCCTGTCCCTTTAAATGATTCAAGTGAAACTATTAGCTGTGGACATATGCAGTTAAGCATCGTTAGAAAATAAATAGTCCAACGCGATTTGTTTCTAATATCTGTATTAATACAGTAAGTAACTAACTCGTCAGAGTTCATTGATGTACCTAAAACTAATCACGTACCCTACCTACGCATTCATAAATATTTTCGTATAACATCCTCTCCATCGTACTGCTACAACAAATCATTCATACCATTATTATTATTCTTCACCATCTTGTTAATTCTTTTCACGAGAAACTGATATACACTAACGATACTAAACCAGCCCCAATCATCCACCTACCAAGTCCAACAGAATTATCGATACGAACCACCGCTCGTTAGAAAATCAATTAAACATTCAGCAACATTCAAAGAATCCCTCACGCAAAGAATCGTCCATAATAATTGTCCCTCGCTAGACCTAAAATTTCATTTCGTCCGCCGCGTTCGACGAGAAAGCGTCCCACGGGGAGAGCCCGGGCATACCAAATTCTCGTCAGAAACGACGAAAAAACGAGCGCGAAGGAAAAAATCCTCCCCCTCGAAGCCGCGCGGTCGATAGCCAGCCGGAGACACGCTCCCATGAAAAATTCCCCGTAAAATATTTACACGGCCGATCTCTCGCCGGAGCTGAGCGACGCGACCGTAGAATTATCGACGGTAGAATTAGACGGATTAAGATGCACGTGACGGACGCAGTAGCCGCGTGTGCTAAACCGTCTACGAGGTTCGTTGGGACCCGTGGATTTGTACGTACCGTCGCTACACGGATCTACGAGGAGCTAAAAATTTCTTTCACGCCGGGACCAACAGGGCGACAGAGAACGAGTCGCAGAGGAGGGCTGGTGGCGAGCACGCATATTCATACGCGTTTCCCGCCGGCTGTCTACTTTATTTTCGGTTCTTCCTGCGGTCCCTCGTCCCGACACCATTGGCGTCACACACGACCCACGAAAAACTCGCCGAGAGACGAGAAACGCGCCCGTGAAATTCCGCCCCGACGAGACGACGCCAGCTCAGGCGGTGATACCGTACGTTCTTGTTTCGTCGCATCTTCTTGCGTCCCCTCTTTCTTTCTTTGCCCGGTGCTCGAGAGTCGAGAACCGTCCGACACTGTCGCCTTCTATTTGCTACTAGAAAATTCTACGACCGAGAACGCCCCGGTCCGGCGGGGTCGCCGTGAAAGGGTGCGTAGGGATTTTGGCAAACGGGGGTTGGAAAGTTGTGGTCGAGATTCATAGACAGGGCAGACGGGTTAAGCTTCTGTTTTCTGTAGATTTTCTTTGAGGATTCTACGATTTGGGTGTTTATTGTCTTTTGGGAACGATGGATCAGTTGGCGCACCGTGACCGGGATGTTCTGTGTTATTTTGGAAGAGTTTACGGAGGCACGACAAATCGTTATTTAAATTTGGTAAAGTAAAGAGTGTTCGATAATTATTGCGACAATATTAATTACTTTGGACATGCGCGGATAGAATTACATACGAGAAATAACGATCTTCTTTGGAACTTGGTCAATTAGTTTTGAATGAAATTCATGAACTGTAAAATGCGCGATAAGAACACCGAAATATCGCTTTTCTTTTGTTCACGGTATCAGTCAAACTACATCGTATGGAAATGTACACGGAGCAGTATAATAAACTAGAACAATGTTAGATCAGCACTGAATTCTATCATGAATATTCCGCTTCGCATCGTTCGCAAAACAAGAATACAGACCACGACGACAAATATAGACGAGTCGATCGTGTAGATACGTACAGTCGATTAAACAGATGAAAGAATGACACAGATAACGTGTCCCCTCCACGGGACAGAAATGAAAAGGTATAAACTACGGCTTGAAAATTTCCTAAACGAGCATCGAATATTGAGAACCGAGTGGCAACCCATTCAGCTCCACCCTTTCCCCAGTTTCTTTCCCGTGCCTTCCAATAGTGCCAAAAATACATGCCCACGCACAAAACATCGCAATGAAAGCGACGGAACAGTCGGTCAATCGTCCCAGTCTCCATGAATTCGCGAAATAGTTTTTCCCGTTCACGGGTAAATTCAGGTACACCCTGGTCCAAAGATATTCCAAGAAGAGCCCGGCGCGATCCTTTCTGTTGCCCCTATTATTCGAAATCGCGAAGGTACAAAAGAGGTGAGGCCCGCACCGAATCGTAAACGTCATCCGTGAAGAATGTTCGACAATTTCATCCGTCGCTTTCGTGGGTTCACGCTCGTTCGCAGTACAACTTTCGATCGCAGAAAATCGTTAGATTTCGCGCACCTGTATACGAGAATAGGATCGACTCGATTGAGCCACGCAGATCGACCGATCGAAGTCAGCCTGAATTTCGACGCGATTTCGTCTAAACCGATCGGGGAACGAAACGCGACTGGTGTCGCTTGTCTGGCTCACTGGCACGATAAGCTTGCTATCTTCTTCGCGGATGTTAATTTTTCTTCGGTTTTTTTTCCCCTCCCCTCTGCCTCTGTCCCTCTGTGCTCGTATACTTGTGCACCAACACGTTCTGCAGCGTGATCGCGTGCAACTGGAACGCCTGTATCTCGAGTACGTGCAAGCGAGTGTCAACTGTAAGCTGCTCGAGAACGAGTTAAAATGCTCGCCCTTTCGAGGATACGGGCTCGGATACGGGGGGGGAAAAGTTTAAATTCGATTTCGGGAACTGGAAAGTCGGAACATGGATGTGGCATTTGCGGTAATGGAGTAACGTGAATGCTTTTTCGTTGAGATTCTACGCGATGTATTGCGGGGTACCTTGGGGAAATGTTGAGGGATGAGGTAGATTTTTAGAAGAATGGAAGGGTAGATTTTACTGAATGAGACGGCGATGCACCTGTTCTTTGGTTTCTTCGAAGGAACTCTGAAGTGAAAGGAATGTATATTTTGTGAGGGGAAATTTTTCATGAAGTATTAGTAGTAGGCTTTAATCGTAACTTTTTAAAAAACAATTATTAGAACCGTGTCTTGTTTTGTTTTTTTATAAAGGGAAGAATTCCTTTGCAAAGTTTGCAGTTAAGTCGAACAAATTTTGGAGCAAAACTTTTGACAATGATTAGATGATAGTATTGTTTATAATTATAGTGCATTTTTTAAATTCGTATTTAGAAATGATTCTAAATAAACATTGATTACCATGTTGGGATAGGGTGAAAAGATATTTGCAGAGAAATCGCCATGAATTTTGTAGCAGAAAATTTGAACATCGTTGAAAATAATGTTAAAATTTTAGAAATCTGCGGTCAATAACGTCCCCTTCCTCTTTTGGAGCTGCGGCAAACCCGAAAAGAGAGATTCACAAGAAATAGTGTACCTAATTAACAGATTTCTCGTAACAGATGCGTAAAATATTCGAGAGAAAGGATTTAGCTTGTTTCACGATGAATGAGAAGTGAAAATAATCTTTTTTCAATGGTCGTCAATTACCATTAACATCTTATAACATACGTGTCTTATCACTAGATTGAACAACTCTATGAAACGTAATTCATTAGGTGCACTCTACTTATATCCGAGTTACACTAAATTCAGATTATCTTGAAGATAAATAATTTAAACGAAAACAAAAAAAATATTATCTGGGAATCCCATTTTTCACTTCTATCAGATATGTACGTTCCATTTCTGTTCCCAACCAAAATGGATCACTCCACGACACCGTACGATAGTTACAGTTCTCCGATTTCCAATTACAAGAATAATGAACAAATTGCAGATAAGGATACAAAGGTTCCCTCGTTAATGAATGCTTCAGCGAAAAACAGTGCGCGTAATATCAATTTCACAACATCACTTTTTCCTCACTTGTGTCCACAAATTAATATATCGCACACCAGAACACAAACACAAAAACTTCTCCCAACGCTCCAATGAAGCTTTCGATTATTGCAGACCTCGTCGTTTATTAAACATTCCACGAGAATGAAACAAAACCGACATTTCCACCGTGTTTGCTCCTCGATTACAATACTATTGACTTTGTCGCCAAAAAAGGGGGAATATCCCCAACGCGAAGAGGGGAAGGACAACTAAATTTTTCTTATTCATTTACGGGCAGTACAATATCCTGTCCTCAATGACTGTTAATAAAACACGAACTACATATTATCCGTCCCCTTGCTCGCGTTACACGTATGCACGAAGTGTACGCAGCACACTATGCGAGCTTGTACTACGTGTGACTGCGAGGTATGAATGGAAAGTTGAGAATTCGACTCACACAACTGCACGTCTATACACGTCACTACGTGGTTTCGTAGAATCGATAGGGGGTCAGTATACGTTCACAAACGCGTTGCAGGGTCAGCCCACACGTTCGTAGATTTCTAACACACACACACGCACAGTGCATCTATGTGTCTACTTCCTTCGTTTCCTTTGGCTGCTCTCTTGTGCTTTGGACTCTTTGTCAGGATTTGATCACGATTACTTTTCAATGGAGTAGCCGGTCGGATGAATGTGGCGTATGGAATAATACATACGCGGTATGATGGCCTATTCGCGGAGAAGTTAGATGTGCACTTTATTGCAATGGTACCTATTACATTGTACAGTTTTATTGTTTCAAATGAGTTATGTGTGTAAAATGTTTGGCAAGTGCAGAATGTACAGAACCATGCAAAAAATGTGTGAGATACGTGGACTTATTTACAGGTGAGTGTAAAAGGATGGTCGACAATTGAAATTTTAATATGCCTTGCTGTTATTGTTATTTAAAAATGATTGGGGTTTTTCGTGTACGCGGTAATGCAGTTTCTTTGTTGCAAAACTTGATGTTTATGTTTAATGAAATTGCTTTATTCTCGGTGAATAGAAGTGATAGCGTGACTTGTGGCTTTTTAGATCTAAGGAAGGTCTTCACGGTCCATTGGGCGAGTGTTCGTGAAACAAGGATTCGAAATCGCTTGTGTTTCATAAGGAAATATAGTTAGCGGGATATTTCTCAAGTTATATATTATAAGATCTCATTCCAGTCTAAATTGGCTTTCTCATTCGGTTCCGATTTTGACATTCGTTTGCATTTCCCTCGAATAATTCAGTCAGAGGCTTTTTGAAATGTAAAATAGTTGTGTGAATCTATAATTTTTAAGCGAGTACTTATAATTGTATTTAAAGAACGCATTAAGAGTTTTTCTTAGATTTCGCTGTCAAGTTTATCTGGAGAATTTGAAGAGTTCTAATTTTATAGATACACGAAGGTCCTAATATATATGCTAATACATTTTCTTCCTCCTCAAGTGACTGTGTAACATCTGTGATAAATCATACTTACTGAAGTATAACTAGGTCTGAGTAAATCAAACAACTTACGATAAAGTGTCTACTACGTAAATTAAACCAACTAATTTAAAATTTGACTAATCAGTGGCGTACGCGGAATTACACAAAAATATGTTCAGCCTGCATTTAATTCCTTAATAAAAACAGACCTTTGTAATGTTTAGGATACTGTTCATAAATTTCCTATTAAAAAATTTCAAAACTTTCTCTACATTTTGATGTACAAATTCATCATTTGAAGAAGTATTTTATTTTTAGTATTTCTCGGCATTTCTATAATATTTGCTGTATACGTTCACGTCTCCAGAATAATATTCAATTTTAACTATTATCATATTCGTAACTTCCGGTGGCATTTAATTTTGCCATCTGTCTACCACTATATTCGACTAGAAATCTACATCAGTTTCACGTTCCCTGAATTTCTAAACTAGAGCAGAGTACACATTTCTCTCTCGCCGTAACAATTCCAGATAATATGGCATCCATTCTAAACAGAGAACTGCAACTGTACCAAGAGAATAGAAACCTAAGCAGAATACAAATGCTCCTAATACACCCTAATGCTTTGAACGTGATACGTGTAATAATAAAAATATAAACCGCAGTCTATACTTTATCGATTCGAACACCACAAGATCCATTTAAATATCAAATCCTCTTCTTTTCTCCAATCTGCACTCGTACCATTTCCACAACCCACATGGAAACATCGAATTTCGATTTCCCCCCGTAAATTAAGCAAATTAATTACTAATCATAATATACAACCTCCCACACTCCCGAATAACTCTGAATTAGCTATACTATACTTTACGTTTGATATATCTTATCTCATGTTTTAAACGATTTTACGCCTGTACGATCCCACCGCGACCAATCAAACCCATCCCGAATTCAGAACCGCAAGTTCTCTTTATATAACGAACTATTTCGGATGTTTCCAAACAATTTGAAGGGTAGGAGATCGGGTTGCAAATGAAATTCACAAAGCAACATGTCCAAGCAATCACCACGATCTCGCCAACTAACTGTCCAACTAAATTCGCGATAAAATGGGCCAGTGACCCCAAACTCATTGTCAGCGCAACGGCGTGCAAACGCCAACGCGCGGCGATCGTGTCGCATAAACGCGCGTTCATCATCCTGTTTCATGGCGAACGACGCACGCCTCTCGGATAGGAGATGCATACGACGATCTGCACGGTCGATCTTTAATGCGCATTGTGCATCAGCCAAAGCATAGCCTATAATCAGTCGAGCGTGGTACGATAGTACTGGCGGTGCACGTCTATGCGATGAATATACAGGGTGTAGGCAGGTTCTGTCAGACGACAAAAGCCGCAGGTGCATCGAGCAAGCCGGCCAGAGGCATGGAAAAAGATCTGGGTCGAGTGTTCCCGTTGCCGCGATGGAATGTTCAACGCGTCGTTTTTTTTATTGTTAACGCCGTTTGCGATATATTTGTTGCACAGCTGTCGATAAATTCGCGATTGTACATACACCGTACTATTCGACTAGATTTTGTACAGGCCAGCGCACCTGTCTCGCTAGATTTCTTACAGATCTTCAATTGTATCTTGTCAGACAGAGAGACCAGATGCGGACATTCTGTGAACGCGAACGAGTTCGAAGTACACGAGCCACAGGAGCGTAAAGATTGGAGGTCGAGAGGAAATGTTAGCGCGAGCAAAGGCGGGAGCGTGGCGACAAGAAGCGGAGTACGCGTTTAAGCCTTGAATTCGAATGGCGCTCGGCGATCCGCCGGAAGTGGAATCGTCTTGGAACGTGGATTCAAAAAGAAAGGGAAATGGGACACCCGGCTGCTCCGATTCGACTGCGAAAGTAAACCGGGTCGCGAATGGATTTGATACCGACGGTTTGTCAACTATAATAAGGAAGTTTTTCTCTACGGGCATTTGTCGCAATAATATTCTCCCTCGAAAATTATGCCCAATTTGATTTACGGCAAATATTGATTTCAAATGTTCCGGTCGCAAGAGCTGCGCGCATTAAGTCTATGCATTCTATTTCCCGCGAAAGAGCCTACGTACACGGTGTGTGCAGCTAGCAATTTTCTACACGTACGTCCTTTCCTAGTGATTTATTTGAAAAGAATGGGACCAAAGGTGAACGTCGTCGGTGACGTCGGTCGTTTCCTTCGACTCGCAGGAAGCAAACACGAGGATCAAAGTATTCCGAGTTTCTGTACGTGATTACTTGTACAGGCTATTACGCGTACACACTCTCCACGCTCGGCACAATCTATTTACCAGATAATTGAACACACCATTTATGCCGAACAATTAATTAATTACAGAAAACTGATTACCACAGAATCGCGGTCATATCTGTTCGACAGCTGCCTGCGTGCGGCACATACGTGCGGTTCCGTTCTGAAAGCTGTACGTTCGTCGCAAAAACAAATCTTGTACGACAAGAAGCAATTAGAAAGTACGAAGCGGCGATACAACGCGAACAAAAATTCATCGGACGATCCGAAGAAAGTGCAGCCGCCGCGAAACACGGGCGGAATTGGAAAAGAAACGTACGTGGAATTGTACCGTCACGATCCCCGTACGGGACCGACTGCATTTTTGTCTGGCCGACGATTTATTTTAAGATGCGAACCTCCGGCTCTTAAACTTTCTTTTCCCGCTACGTCGGACGTTGCGACCGGCGCGTGTTTTCGCGAGCAAATCTAAGCAGACTCTTGTCACTACCGCCGGGGGCCATTAACCACGGGGAATTGTGAACCGTATTTGCGTTTCGTGCAGTAAGTAAGCCTCTTTATGCAAGCGAGACGGGTTAAATCAACCGGGCGCGCTTCGCATAATCGACCCGCGACAACGTACAGAGAATCGCTGTTCCCTGGCTTTCCTTTTACTTTCGACGTTTTGCTCTCGGCTGTGACTCGCGGAGAATGCTATTCGTCACTTTTCGAATGATGTGCACCGAAAGAGTTGGCCGAACGTGCTTCGTTTTTCCATGCCTCGCGACGCGGTGAACGAACCTGAATCTTTTTTACGGCGATTTTTAATAGTTGCAATTCATTTTGCGGAGACCGGAAAATGGGGAGGAAAAGTTTGGGGAGAAAAGTTGGGGATTGTATCTTTGCGGGTTTCGTGTTTTCTGAAAATGACCCTATCCTCGTTTAATTTCATTTATATGAGTAACTGATAGTCTTCTTTGTTTAACGGCTTCCTTCTGTCAGTGTAAGACTGTATATATTTATGAAGAAAGTTTGGTAAAACTTTTGTGTCTTCGTAAACCGTAACTTTCTAAAACGGAGATCCGAATAGTCTGCATAAAATATATCATGGTTGATTTTAATTATTCCGCGGAATATTTGCGTGTATCGAATTGTTCATTTCCAATTGCGCGGTAATTAAAGAAACGATGCGATTTCGTCAATTGTATCGTGGAATCGATGAAATTTGTTTCTGCTTCCCCTAGCGCAACCCGATATAACTGGTATTACTCATGTTAATGCATAATAATTTAGGTATCGCCGCTGATAACGCGCTAATTACCTTCGAACCCATTATATTTTATTCAAACGACCTTTCATAGTCGCGCAAAATTTGTCACCAGGAATCAATTTAATCCCCCATACTTTCGCAATATTTCTTGCCGAGAAATATCCATTTCAAATTTAATTAATTTTGAATGGGAAAAGTCCCCCTTCCGTGGAACATAATCTTTCACTCCATTCGGTGAATCATTCGTCATTACTCAGACTGAAAAATAATTAATAATTACGCGAATACATCCGTATTATGTACCACGTGCTCTTAAATGAATGGAATGGTATGTCAGAGTTTCCAACGTGTGGAAAGATAAAATCAAATTCCAAGGAAAGGTCTGTGGCTGGTCGACTCATGGAGCCAATTTTATGCGAACTTCCTGGACTGAGGGATCCTCCTAGAGAATTATTATCCGTAAATGCTTACGCACGCCGGATGTGGCGGTGTACGTTTAGCCTGCCCTTATGTAAACTCGCGTTCAACATCCTCCACGAAACTTCGCCATTGACGAAAGAGAACGCGAACTCATTTCTCGTTGTAATTGTTTTTCGTACAAATCTTGTTAATTAAAGCCAGCCGGCTCATTCATTTCTGTGGCGTTTCTTTTTTTTTTTTGAGGAGAACTCCAATTTCTTATGTTGAATACGTTTTAACGAAAGATTAATTTATGTCTGAATCTTTTGTGCTTATTTGGTGGGAGAATGCATTTCGTAAATTGCTAATCAGATTTTATATTACACGTTACGTAATTTTCTTTTGGTATGTATACGCGAAATGTGGAACCAATATTATTGAAAATGTAAGACTCGTAGAACGTTAAATTGAATTTGATTGCAAGTGATGATGCTATAAAACGAAACGAAACCGTTTCCAATAGGATCGTCGGCTCAGCAAAGTGAAATCCATCGTCATGTAACATGTTATTAACATAATACTATTTAACCTACTAATACGTAAGTGGGCTACATATGGAAGCTGTAATTACACGCTGAAATTGTTTCTCGTATCTTTACCTGCGGACGTGCACGTGCAATCAAGTTGACGTCACTTACATTATAACCAAGAAAAAGATAACTATCATTATACATAGAATATCATAATCTAGAACCACTTTAAGCATAGTACATAATCGTAAAACTACATTATACATTATCATTCGGGCATTATTGAAAGATAAAAAATCGTACGTACACCTTTTTTTCCTACAAATTACTTTAAAATATTCAAACTTTCGTATATCATAATTATACGACATTTATGAAATCATTATTCAATATTCTATTTTTAATCTTCAATAGTTAACGTAACATTATTAGATTATAGTTTTAATATGATTAAACAGCGTAAAATGCGATTCAATCATCATAATACAAAAAACTGCTGTTTGAATGAAAAACTCGAGGAGTTAAATAATTAAACTAACTAATCGTGAGTTTATTCGATACAGTGCCCTCAATTTCCATAAGATAACAAAAATCGCTCTGAGTTTCACTTACGCGACTAATTACATTGATAATAGTCAACAAAGAAACAGAAATATACGCGAGCAAAATCATACACGCATGCCTTCAGCAAATATTTCCAAAACTATTACGAAATACGTTACCATTGTCCACGTATCACGATCGATTAGGAAATAAAGCATAAACAGAACAAGTGAAATAAAATATATACGTAAGAGGAGATAAAAATGAAAGATCAGGAGAAGTTGTAAAAATTATGCAAGACAAATCCCATCAATCTCGTACTGTTTTCCGTTTCATCGGGGCGATACTGAATTGCTCGAACAATTCCGGGGGATTCAACCCAGACGATGACGTTACAGCTAGGCGCCCGACGTCGATTCATCAGCGTCGATAAGCTTCTTGAAAAATGCATCTGTCGTTACTGACGCCTCATATCGAAGGATGAACCCGTTACGCAATTAACACCCGCATCCTGCACAACAGTCCACTTAAATTATCTCAAGCTTTCTCGTCTTACTAACGCCAGCGCCGACGCTGCCATTCGAGAAATTAATCACAGAGCAATTGTTAAGCAAAGGCCGTGAAAAGCGTAAAGCTCGAACGATGCGTGTAACCCTCGATTGCGGTAACTCCTTCAATAATATTTCCCAATGTAATGGGCCTTTCGTGGACTTTGGAAATATCTGGAGGAATAGATTCGAAGAAGGCGAGAAAGGTGAAATTTTGTTGGACCGGCGTCGATTTCATACGCGCTGATTATCATGGACAAAGTTTTGGTGCGGGTCTTATTTTTTATGATGAAAATTTATGTCTTTCTGTTAAACAAAAATTTCAAAATTCGTTTCAACAAAAGTATCTTCCTCTACGAGCGTCTACGCTCCCTTCGTGCAATATTTCTCCGTCAATCGTCTCGTGCGAAACGCCATCGTAAAATAGTCAATAACCAGATGTATCTATCTAAAATATCACCTGCCGTTTATCGTGTACAAAAGGGGGAAAAAAAGAAACACGAGGTTAAGCGTAATCGAGCAGAAACTAATTATTACATCGAGATCGGGCGTACTGAGCAACTGGAGTAGTACTTACACAGTCGTCGACCACGTGTAATCGTTATTAATTGACGTCCACTTATCGACTCTTTGAGATACCGTGCAACACCGACAAACACGCCTTCGGATCCTGCTTTCTTTCCAGCGAACGCGGATAACCACGCGGTATAAATAGTGCATTGTAATTACCAATCGCGGCGTCATATATCGGCCCGTTAATGTGAAATCTTTTAAATGTGGCACGCGAGTAAGGAGAAAGAGAGAAGGAGAGAGAATTGGCATTTTTTTTTCTTCGCACGATGACCGATTAAATAATTCAATAATTTGTCGAATTAGCATGTCGCAAAGAATTCGCGATTATATTACGGAATTTTCTGTTCCCGTGAAAATGTATCGCACTACTTTAACCAGCCGGCTTTTTCATCGTTTGAAGTCATTAAATTCATAGTACCTTGGTTTTCATTTTAACCAAAGGGTTGGTCTTTCTTTTTTTTAACAGAATTCAATTAGCCGCGAACCGAATTATAATAATTAACTCTCGCCTCGTTGAAGAATAATCCTTTCGTTCCACGACCCCCGTGTCTCGTTCGAATAATAATAGGCCATAAGCATCATGGGTTTAAACCGGACGATCACTTCGCCTTTCGATTTACATTATTCCCACCCTTCAATGGAAAAACTCGGGCATATTCGCATCACAGAGGAGCAAAAGGTTTCCCTTTAAATATGCATATTCGAGCGTGTTTAACTCGTCCACGATGGGACGCTTTGATATTTCCGCGTTGAAATTTTCATTAACCCACGCGGCACAATCGATCGACAAGCCCAATTAAAACTTTTACGTCGTTCGCACGACGTTTGACGCGTTAAGAAGTTGCAGATATTTGAAAGTCGAACGAGCATCGAACAGGTCTGCGTTACACTTTGGTGGTAAAATGAAACATACACAATAGCGGTTCTTCGTTTGCCCCAGATGAGTCGTTCGTCGACAAAGAATGCAAACGCGTGAGTTTCAGCAATTTTGTTATGAATCAACGCTGCTGATGCGGTGAAAAGCGTGAAATATCCGGCAGATACGACCGACTTAATAAATCATATTATTGCTTACGTAATGACGAAATGTGTCACTGGGATCTTTTTATTCGTTCTCGATACGAAAGGGGAAACGTCTAGTGACTAATGTACGATTAATGTAATGTGAATTCGTATCGCCGACCGAGACGTTGGATAGTCGTGATGTTGCTGTTATTATTTACAATGATACGTTATCAAGCCGAGATCAGCGTGACAATAAAGGAAGACTCGGTTTGAGAAACGATAGATAAATCGACACAATTCGATCAGTTGGAATTTTCGTCTTTTATCTTTTTGTGTGTTCGATTGGCTTAGAGATTTTAGTGTCTCGCAGAAATTCTCTCGCCGGAAACAAATTCAAATAAAGTCGAGGCCAACTGCGTCCGCAAATAATCGAATTTGATAAATATTTAATGAATGATTTAATAAAATTGATAATGCTTAGAGATTAAAGTTATTTATAAACTCTACATACCTGCACATACTTTCCTACCATTAGAAGGAAGACAAAATAATCGCGGTATCTATGAACTGTACAGAGAAAACGAGAGTGACATTTCCCTCGCCTTCCTCTCCCCGGTGGAGTGATTAGTCATTCGTGATCGATATTAATTAAAAATCCATTCTCACCACCGACACTCCGGCGCTTGTGCACAATCTACAAAAAGAAAGAGGGAGAAAGGGAAGAAAGAAAGGTTCTTTCATTTGCATCGGAGGCACCTCTCCGAGGTGGAGCGTCGAAATTAAATCAACGGCCTGTTACAAACACTTCAGAAGCGAAGTGCTTGCGACGTCACGATATTAATGAGGAATAATTATAAGCGGATCTTAGTTGCGTCGAGTAATTTACATGGATTTATTCCTGTACGAATTTTCCACGCACCGGACAACAATTTTCGAACACTAATCGAGTTTCGCCGGGGGTTCGTTAACAATAACAACTTTACGACGTGCAAACTAAATTCTACGCGCGCGAACGGCGCGTGGGAAAATATATAAGGAGAAGCGAGGCGAAAAGGGAACGCAGAACAATAGATGAAACTCAATGAACGAAACGTGCGTATTAAAATTTCCAATTTATTCCGGGGCATCGAACATTTTATTATTTTGCTTTAGTACCGCACGAGATATCATGGGTGAAAATATTTTATCCGCGTAGTCGAAATTCGTTGAATCCGAAAACTCCCCTGAGTTTACCACATGGTTAAAACGTAAAACGTTCTGTTCCGTTTGGGACAGAAAAAATAATCGGGGTGTCTGGAAAGTATGTTCGTCGACAAAGAAACGCGCACTGCAATACATATTGGTTTATGCTGCTCGGTGGAAGTTGTGCTAACTTTTCGCGGAACTTGAGTATCACTTTACTCCAAAACCGTACGAGAGACTCTTTTGTTCCCCTTCTAAATTCCACAGAGAAAATGTGCCAAAATGTATCACTAATAATAATAAGTAACTATAGAAAAGATTATTATATTTCGCGATTATCAATCATGGAATTAAAGGATCGCAGTAACAACAATTTAAAGTTACATATTTCCTACTAAAAATTGCAAGCTACGATAACTACCACCACCACCTACTAAATATTCGAAAATGCAATAAATTTATAAGCTCCCAAGAGCTACAGATAAAGTGATTCGCATATTGGTTCGCATGCAGCTGAAATATTTACTCGTTCGCAAAATGTAATACCATTTACGACGCAATCGAACATTCGAAAAGCTTTTATCAAACAAAGTCGAGTACGACGAAATATTTAGGTCGTCAAAGAATAATCATTTTTCAAGTATTTCCAAGGCTTGCACCGTATGTGCATCTAATCGTCCAAAAACAATGCAATAATGAGTAATTGACGTTCTACTTATTAATCGCCTTGCACGTCATCGCGATGAGGTTTCAGGGGGTGGGAAATGAAACTGGCAACAAACCGGGTATAGAGCAGGGAATAAAATACGGACCGAAATATGCAGTCTGAAAAATACCTTTGACGCACAGTGGCGAAAAGCGGGAAAGTAAATCGCGTAGGAAGATTAGCGAGAGTTCTCTGCATTTTTCATTCGAGCTCGTTTCGATGCCCGCCGAACGCCGTTTTCCCAGCGCGTTATTACTCGTAGGTGGACTTTCCGCGAATGATTCATTCCCGTTTAAAGCACGACTCGACGAAGCTTCACAAAATAAGCTCGGATAACGAACACAGAGTTTAGGGGCGGAGGTAAAAGCGGAGCGCTCGGCTACTCCACTGATACATACTGCGAGCCGGCTTTAATCTGCCATAATTTTGGAGATACCGTGCGCCGGATAAATGTCAGAAGATACCTGCCAATTCAATCTACACTTTTGTGACATATTATTCCCCGATTGTAGAATTTTATGCGCGCACGGGTCGTAACGCAGCAGCGGCTGCGAGGATATTTGAACGGCAGTCGAAGTTTCAACGGGCGAGAATATACAATCGCGAGCGTGATTATTTATGGATAATAGAAGTAGACTTGTTTGCAAAAGTTATTGGATACCGGACACGATTTTTGGTTCAACTTTCCAGACAGCGTAGATAGAATTGTGACTTCGTGAATCGATTAAGCGCGAACGCATTACTTTAAACACTTTATCAATCATGCTTGAAATCGATCAAATGGGAGCATACTGCTTGAATTATTTTATCATTGCCTTCTGACCTGCTGGCGAAGTTTTCTCAATTCGTTCAATAACTGTTTTCAGGAAGCCAAGATAACGTTCAAAAGGAACATCAAAACGAACGATGAAAGATAAGAGCAAGGAGAGACGATAGAGAAGAACGTGATGGATCGAAAGATGAGAGAGATGGACAAAAGGAGGTTAAAGGTCAGATGTCCAATTTGTAGCAGGTCACGGAGACGCCTGCAGCCGTATACACGTGAAGACAGATATTGCTATCGACTACTGTCCCGTCGATATATTTCTACCTGCGACGTTGCGGACGAGAGAATTCCTTTACCTATATCCGATATCTCGATTTCGAACAGGCGAAAGAAGAAAAAAATAGAAGAGACAAAGTGTCGATGGAAAATGCCCGACGGAATTATGGGAGGATATCTGACGCGAATCGAAGGATCCTCGACGTTTCCGTGGAAACGATAGTCGTACAATCGCCCCCAACACCCACTTAGCCTGGAAATCGTTTTCATTTAAAACGAATGTTTGATCGTTGAGAAATATACAGAACTGTGAACGGCTTATAAAATGCAACGTTCTGTGAGGAAAAAAAAATGTATCGCCTCCGAAGTATGCATTACACCAGCAGAGGGATCAGTCTTGTCTTAATGTCAAATCTTTCTAGGAACTTCTTAAGCCATCTCGGAACTCCGTTGCTGGCACAAGGAAGTTTGATCGGTCTCGAGGTGAGAAATATAATTAGGAGGCAAGTTTGTGAAGTCGCGAATTCCAGTTTTAGTTTATTTAGTTATTAACGGCCCCACGCGAAAATTGTTTCGTGTGAATCGCAGACCGTAGCCCCGAAGGGTGGCAGTAATTTCCCGGAAATTTACAACACTGGATATAATGTGCTGCCGTTATTATTACCCTGTCACGATTAATTTCACGCGCAAATAGAAAGAAACATGGTTGAAATAAGTAAGTATACCAAATATCGATAGAATGCATGTATCTTAATTAAATATTTATTCCCTCTAATTTCATTTAATGTCTGCGCGTCAAGTTTCTCCTGGAAAATGGAAATATTCATTTCACACATTCTGGACAGACTAAAAATCGAAAGGATTTTGCCTACCAATCCCTTGCAGCCACTGCACGCTAATAAATCAACTTCCCACCAGAATATTAATGAGCCTGCCAAGGACAGACATTTTTTTCCTTCCAAAACTCCGGTGGATTAATTTTTCTCCGACCGCATGAACCGTGAAAGTCTCTCAAAGTGAAAGTACGTATCGCAACACTTTTGGCATCAACGACTTGCTCATTTAATTGAATCGTTTCGTTAAGTTCGCCCAATTAACCGAAACGTTACCGTTCGCGCAACCTCACTCGAATATTTGTCGCTCGAAGCGGGTCAAAAATTACGTTTGATCGAAGCGTCAATTTTCGTTTCCTTTTGCGTCAAAGCAAAAATCGAAGGGAACTCATCTCGCGGGAATTTTAGATCGGACAATCGCGCGTGCCCGAGCGATTATAGACCGAATCCTCTGGAAATCCTGAAATTCCGGCGGACGACGAAAATACATCCGATTACGAAACGGGGGCACAAAGTAGCCGAATTAACGAGGTCGCTGCGAAACAAACGTAACAGCTTATGCAGCCACTGATCGGTATTTCAGAAGGAATTTACATCGGAAAATGCACCGACTGTTTGGCACATACGGCTATTTATTTATCGTTCCGGGCAGGTTCCCTTTGTCGCCGACGTGACACACTAATACACGCGAAATAATCGTGATTACACAACACGCCGAACGCCTCCAATGTAAAGGCTGAATCGGATTTCCACGTTGTCCGTCGCGGAAAGTTAAATCTGACAATAAGGGACATCGGGCAAAGCAGCCGCAGAGAACATTGTTGTAAAATATATTGTGCAGTGGCCGATGAAAATATTAGAGCCACATCGAAGCAATCGATTTTTTTATTTTTAATGGACGAACGTTAATTAAAAATTTTCCAACGCGAAAAGCTGGATATCGCGATATTTACTTCTGCACAAAACGCACAATACGTGTTTTTTTCGTACTGCGGCTCTGATAATAATCTGTTACAGACTGTATTATTCGCGAACCTCGATATTTTTCCCTCGTTATAAGGGCACATAATGGAAAAGTGTCCCAGTTCGGTTGTAAAATTGAACGTTGGATAAATTCATTAGCCTACAGCTAACGAAATATCGCTTTTTTCTTTTATTTTCAAATTCGACGATTTTTCATGAATTGCAAACAATTGAACAAGTGACGAGAAATGTTTCCCCGGTCAATGAAAAGCTGGTTTAATTATTACAGTGTACATATGCCCACGGTTGTAAAAGTTTCGTCGATACGTGATAACGATTTTGTTTAATATTATTAATTAAATAATTGCACGCGATCGAGGTGAATATTACATGGGGGAAGAATGCTCTTGGATCACGTAATACTTTCACCAGTATTTTACGCCATGCTTCAGATAATTTACCCTTACAATTGCAAGAATAGAAACCGCGACATGAAATAGAAACTAATTGTAAATCAAACTGGCTAACGTTGGAAAAGATCGGTGGTATACAAAAACTTCTGGTGAAAGTGGTCACATTTTCTAACTCTTGCTATGATTCAACACGAAATATCGCGGCATACTTTTCTTCACCGCCAGTCGTTTGTTTTTATAAGCTAGCAACATTTTTCGGAAAAATATCCGGAGTGTAAAATTATTCTTCCCCCACAATATCTACGAAACGCAAATAAATAATCGCGTAATTAAGTAACGCATTTTAATCCAATTAACTCGATGCAAACAATAATTAGTGTTACAGTACGCTGTGTAATGGAACATTGTCAACCGAGGAGCCAAGATAGTGCTAGAAAAAAAAAAACGGCTGAAACTGACGAGAACAGGAAGTTGTTATACCACCATACAGACAGGCGTGTATATATGGTACAGTGACAAACGCATTGCATAATTCAAAGTGCATTCTCCGTTGTTTCATGAACCACAGTATTCTTCCTTTTTCCAAATTCTTGTTTTGATAACGAACGTGCTGTTTCTTTTCGCGTAAAAAATTTTTTTCGAGGACCGTACGAAAATTGTCGTGGGTAGTTCAATTATAATTCCGTACCATATATGAATTATTCCTGCCTTCTTCTTCTCTCTCTCTCTTTGTATTAATATGTATTATACTTTACCAAAGGGTGTTACCCGTATAACAAATATTATGATAATAATAACTATTATTGTTAAAAACATATCTGACTCATCTTTGCAAAAAAAACCGGGGTTGGTAAAATGGTTCTAATATTTTCATTGATCGAATTCGAAATATGTTATCAGTGTTGGTTTCGTCACTCGATAATGAGATTCCCTGAATTTTCGACAACGGGCAGATGATTCATATTCAAAGTCCTGGCATTCTCACTATCGATGTGGATTTAAATGTAAAGGTTTATGTAACAGAATCTTGTAAATGTTCGATTAATGGAAATGATGTAATTCGAAATTCGTAGCTAGCCTCTTAGTTTTGTTTATGAGAATTGTAGAAAACTGTGAGATGGTTTGTAGTGCGTACAGCTGGCTTCTCAAAAGTTTCGGTTGAATTGTTATCATTTTGACTCGACCACGGTGGGGAAAGCTTAGATGCATGTTAGATAAGACGGGATTAAAGTACGATAAGAGTGAAAAGTGGAGTACATGTATACAGGAGTCTTGAGAATTTCAAGTCGTGACTGGATAAACGAGTTTCGTTTACGAGAATGTGCACCAGAATGTTATAATTTATATCATCTTTTTCCGATTCAAGATGTTACACAACCGGGTAAGTTGTTGACATTAAATTATAAGGGCTGCACTCAAAAAATTGTTGGTGTATATTAAATTGCATTAACGTAAACTGCACATGGTAGGCTCATTACTTCTCAAGAAGGTCCTCGTTTTTCTTTTAAATAATTTACATTAGGTTTGTCAGAAATTAGAAAAAATTAAATGTTCATAATAATGATAATAACAATAATACTAAGAAGAAAAGAGATAGGTAATATTTAAGGTCAAGCCAAAAACTGCTCAGGGTATGCTGATTACTTCTTATCTCGCAAAAATTACTTTACAACACATTTGTAAAATAATTAGAACAAAATTAAACATCCAAAATAATGACAAATTTTGTTCATTTAAGATCACCGCTAAAAATGTTCAAACTACGCTATTTTCCATTTGCATAATAGTTAGAGAATAATTTCTCATCAAATTTTCGCAGAAAATTAAAGATTGTTTTCCACGGATGATTATGATGTGTCCGCCTGTGATCTATAGATCGCAAGATTATCCTCTGTTTTACCGACTACTTGGATCCTCGCGAGTGTCGTAGGTGGCAGCACGAACTGCTTTGTTTCACTCGCTGCTCGTCCGGAATAATTAACAGCGGGAAGAGAAATCTAGGTCCACAGGCGTCTAACTCTTGCGCTGAAGTTCAACGTGTATTTTAAATGTCGAGAGAACTACAGCTGAATAATTGAAATTAATTGTTGCGATTTTCGTGCCTCGCTGAGCACGATTAACATAAGCAAAGCTCGGAAAATAATTCAAGCAGTGAACGCTACTTCGTGTTACCAGCAGAACTTTAATCAAGTAATCAAGAGATTAAAACAATCGTCTATTTAAAACTTCCTAATACACAAGGTTTATATTGTAGTCTCTAGAAACAAATTTACTTGACTCCGAAACTAAGCTGAGTAAAAAAGATACACCTGTCGAACATGAACCGTTAAGAAAAAATACTTGCAACTTTCGTGTCGGAACGATTTAACGAAAAAGTATGATAAAAGTGCTATCGAACTTTCTGTACTTAAAAAGTCGGATGCTCGCAGACTCTAACGTTTTTCTTTATATAGTTCTTGCAACATTTTTAACATTTCTCGTGGATCAGCACCGAGAGTACCTTCCGCTTACCAATTACTAATTAATCTACCACGAATATATTCATTCCCCAAGCAGATAACAAACAGGCACAGGCGAAAAGTCTCGCCCAAAAGACCCAATCAATGAAACCAATACAGTTATAACGTACTTCGCATTCCAAAATATTCTCCAGCTGCCATTTTTTCCACTCGCCATTCGAACCCCATTACAAATCCCTTTCAGTCGAAAACGTTTCCGTCGAAAGCCATTCGACTCCCGATATTTCATCTCTCTCGAAACACCTCGTCGAACGCACATCACCCTCCCCCCGTTCACCTATCGCGGAAATTAATAAACGACCCTCCCCGTTTCGTCCCTTTCATCTTAACCCCGCACTCGAGAATTTTCACCGATAGTAATTCGTCAACCCTCGCCCGCCTCCCGTTTACGAATCGGCTCCGATACCGTCGAGGGCCGCTCACCTACCAATATTTCGTTCTCCTCGAACAACTTCCCCGTCCGTTGACTCCGTTCACCAACTATCCCCGTTAATCAACGATCCCCGAGTTTTTTCCTCCCTTCCCGCGGCGCAAATAAACCCCGCCGTTTCACGTTTTCAATCCGCCGAAATAATCGTCCGCGTAATCGCGATCGCCGGAGGGTGAATCGAGAGAAGCGCAGCGATGCCTGCCGGACTCGAGAACTCGACGCCAGGCAGGCATAACATACAGGAGAGAAACAGATAGAGAGAGAGAGAGAGAGAGAGGGAGAGATTGTGTGTGTGTGTGCGTGTGTGAGAGAGGAACTATTGATTAACTGTCTGCCACGTTGCGTCTCGAGTCTGGACAGCATTGTCTTTCATTATGCGATATCGCTTGCCGCGTCCGTAATACGTACCAGCAGCCACCGTCGGCTTCGAAACGCGCTTGGTACGTAGGGTGCGCTCTTCCACGGTACGTGTACATTCGCGAATGTGGGACAAACCGGTCGGAAAAAGAGAAATTCGCGTTGCTCGTCCGCGTCGATTCCTTGCCACGGTACCCCCGGCCCCTTCGCTCTAATAGACTGTTATTTCCACGGTTTTCAGCCGTGCGGCCGAGAGGAATCGGAGATGAGCACGCGAGAGATGAATTTGGGAGGGCACGGAGCTGATCACGGCTCGACGGTCTACGGGTTTTAAGGGGTTTCATTCGGTTGTGCGTGGACCGTGACAGAAACGTGGAAATGAAATTCGATAACTTGCACGGCGTTTTCTGGGGTGGAGAAGGCTGCGAGGTTGGATAATTAGTTTGTTTCTAATTGCGAGTACTTTCGCAGAACGGTAATTCTTCTTTTTCCTATCTTTGTGAAGCGCAGAGCGTGGTACCTACTGGGTACCTTTGGTACCTTTCTTCTTCTTCTTTTTACTTTCGTGAAGGTTTGTAACATCGTGTACTTGGGAACATAATACGTTGAACACTGTCACGGAACTTCAGTGTGCTCGTTTCAGCTTTTAAAACAGCGGAGTGAAACGCCTATTATTCCGATGTAGAGATATTACGTATTCTTAAGGTACAAGCTTTTAATGCTCTTTCAATTTTAATCTTCTTTTTACAAGCCCCATCTTGTATCTACGTCGCACGTTTTAGTATTACGCAAGATTCTATGTTTAATGCTTTGCTGAGAAATGTTGAATAAAATAACGACCTCGTGAAAAGTTAATAATAATAAAAGCCGAACGGAAGCGTAACAGTTATAAAAAAAGGATCTGCTTGTTACGAAATATTCGAATATTATAAAATTAAGTCGAACGACGATATCTGTTATAAACATTGCCGTCCGTCCGACGAATAATTCATTCAAAACAGTGTCAAGATCTGTTCAATCCAATTGTTCCGACGCAATTCGGCCACCGCCCTTAAATTTAATCGTCGAACGTGCTGGAAATACCGGGGGGAAGTTACGATTCGAACCCAGCGAACTCTTAGCACCGCTTCTGCCCAAGAAAATTCGCAAACTTCCGCGACGGAAACGAGGTTTCTCAGTCACGTCGGACGTTTGCTGCGCGTGAATTTTTCGCCAACGTACGGATTACGGGGCGACCGTAAAGCTAGCTTCAAATTGTGAAACGTTTCTACTTACGACAATCATCTCAGAGGGCTCGAGAACGAAGCATTCGTTGGGTCTCCTGGCGCTGCCGCCAGTCCGCTTGCCAAAGCTGTAACAGAAAACGGAAATAACGCAGTTAAAATCCGTCCAGAACTAGCCCCGACGCGACGCTCGTTCCCGATGAAAAGAAAAAATCTTTTCCGGGTGCAATTTGTCATAAAATATTTAACACCTTTCCCTGTGACAATGGGGAAACATGGAACGACGACATTACCTTAGTTTCACCTCTTCCAGAAGTATTACATTTTTTCTGCCCACCCCTTTTTCTTTATGGTAACGGATTTAATGGGAAGTTGGCTAATTGTGATAAGCGTGCAATAGTGGAATATTTTAAACGAATGTGGTACTTTATTTAAACTAACTGTAATATTGCGTTTTATTCGCAGTCAGATTAAATTAAATTAAATGTTAAATAATTATTACGAAATTATGTAGTTTATAATATTTTCGTGTTAGGCTATACTAGAATCTGAAATTTAGTCCGCGGCCAATTCTGCAGTCCTGAATTTGTCAAGTGGAAAATATGAGGAACAGTAGTTCGAGTTAAGGTGTTTCTATAAATAATTAAAGCCACCCGTACGAAATTTCTGAGTACGAAGCAACACGAGAAGGCGCGATGGGACTGGGGAAGCTGCGAACAAATCATTTGTACACCAGTATCGGTGCACAGAATTGAGAAATAAAATTTCCCCTTAATTTGAAACAGTCTTAACATCACCCATGACTCTTCACACAATGGAATCAGAATCTCGACAAGTATTCAACCGCAAAAAGGCGTACCTGAGGAAGCATAGAAAAATATTCCTCCCCGAACAACCCTCAACAATACTAACACCTGACGCTCCCTCAATTCACTCCACCACACGCTCGTCCAAAACCCGTGTACCAATAATTCGCCCCGCTTAAATAACTTCAACTTTATCGCGATCGTCCTTCGTTGAAGGGTTGAAAGCGACGGCCGTTGAACGCGTCATGAATTTTCGTCCCTCGCGTACTGCACCAGTTGGCGTGCACGAGAGGGAGGATCCCATCGACACGGTGGTCATCGTCGAAAAACGCAATTTATCATGATAACCGTGTGCGCCCGTTGTAATATTTGGAGTAAGGACGGTGATGCACGAGCGTTCGAGTAAATATATCTATTGTTGCGGTGCCCCGGCTCTTAAATGTCGACGATCGAAACATCGACAGATGTTTCCCTCCCTTCCTGGTTCCGGTGCTTCTCGAATTAGCCACGAAATTCCCAGCTACCCTCGTCGATCTACAAAAATCTCCCGCAGCTATAGGAGAATCGGGGGTCGAATAATGCTGGGCGCTCGTGAACCTATACTGCCGCCGGCATAATTTTCCCTTTTGGTACCCGTGGATGCGTATTATTCTAGAGGGGGATGTGTACTATTGTACATATACATATGTACGCGTGTGTGCGCGCGTGTAAATATATGGTAGTCGAAGGTGGAAGGTGTTCTCGAAATATTTGCGCATTTGCGCATTTGCGCGACCATTCCAATATAATCCGATTGATGGAAATATGTTGCGCAAATAGTGATTCGGTTGCTTCTATCGAGCTGATTGGTTTAGTTTAACTTCACGTGGATTACGTCAACGAGGTCGCACGCATTAAGTATCGATGATTGATAGCTGAATGAATTGTGTTTGAAAATTGATACGCTCGATACCGACGGGACAGGTTTGATGAATTAATGTCCCCTGCGAGACATTGTCCCGTGATGTACCAGTGAATTAAACACGGTCACAATTTTTTTCGTTATATTAATTATTTTAATACGGGCTTTCATTCATCCGAGGGCGATCGTTAGGAGAAATATGTTCGCGCGAAGAACTTGGTGTAATTGGACTCAGTTTTCAGGATACGTCTTTTTTCCCCATTGTATTTTTACGCTTCTGTACCTATTTTATCTCGCCGTTTCGTATACAGAATTCTGTGGAGATTTATAGAGGACTGGAATCGTAATTTTAATTAATCGTTGCAATTTTATTGTGTCAGTAAACTTGTGCGATTTAATTTCTCCCTGATATCTTACGAAAATCCAAATTAATTAAATGAAATATGAAATTTAGAAGGGCGAATTGTCGTTGTCTTTATTCCGCTGTATCATTTATGAGTTGTTTTAACTCATCGTTGCTCCAAAACCGTACAGCTCGGAAATATTGTAACATTTTGCAGAATTCTACTTCGCAAATAAATCCGAATGTTACCATTAATATGAAGTTCCATGACAAGTACTATTTGTTGCGCTACAACCTGGGTCGCGTTATTATAAGGTAAGAAATTAATCTCAATATCGGGAAACATTTCCCGGCACTATAATTCTACCAATATTCGCCGTTCCCACCCACGGAGTTTAATCGAAATGGATACGTATGGTTCTCCCATAGGCGTTAACACTAGAATTTGGGGACCAAGAGCGTAGTTTAGCTTGTAAAGCCCCCGCTATACCTTTCCTGCCGACGCTAATCCATTTGCCCCAATAAATTATGATTTCTGACAATGAGAGGTACACGCAGTACCCGTGGATTCTTGCCTCCAATTAACGTAATTAATGTACGATGAACACGCAACGTTTGCACGAAAAATCTCGTACCGACACCAACGATCTTTCATTATCGAACCATCCTCCCGTTTATTACAATTCGTTACGCTAAAGACAAAACTTAAGACAAAAGCTTAAGACAAAACTAGTCCCAAAGTGATTCTTCCAAACTATTCTCTAGTTCAGTTTCGCCTCGGAACA
Organism: Nomada fucata; assembly: GCA_948146005.1. Taxonomy (NCBI): domain Eukaryota; kingdom Metazoa; phylum Arthropoda; class Insecta; order Hymenoptera; family Apidae; genus Nomada; species Nomada fucata. The sequence continues at coordinate 5,940,891 of OX411282.1, forward strand.
TTTTTCCTTAAATTTTCCAACCTGTATCCGTCATCGAGAAACAGATCCTCCAAGTATAAGAAAAATACTCGACCTCGTCCCGAACGAAGAATGTCCGAGCTAATGCGAATTCAGAAGATCATCGCTTCGAAGGAAACCAGCGGATCATCGTTTCAAACCCATCAAAAGCTAATATCACTCTAAACCCCCCGAAAGGGCCAACCAAAGCAGCCCTTCCCAATCGCGCAACCGTGCCGATACATTGCGCTCCATTAAACAATCGCTTTTACAGCCATCCCCCCGTCCCGCTTGCGCAAACCCCCGCCATCTTCCTCCAGCTTCTCCGACGCCAAGCGCTTGGCCGACGTCGTGTGCATCGTGCACGGTAAACCCATCCGAGAAATCGACGTCGACGCGTATATCACTCACGCGCGACGCATAAATCTCGCGCGGCGGTAACACGAACGGGGCAAATATCGACAGTCGTGTATCCAAACGCGATCCAACGAGAGCCGACAGTGGATCGTCGGCCGTCGCAAGAAACGTGGTCGCAGTTTCTTGACCCCTTCTGCGCATCCGTTTACCTTTGGCGGCGCGGTGCGTAACGCACGCGGGCACCGAGCAGGCGGTTTAACACGCGTGTCACGCGTGTACACGGGGCGGAAAATTGAATTCGACGGGGATCGCGCGTCCCGGCTTCCACGTCTCGAACACCCTGTCGCGGAGTCAACCCCATAACGTCGCCCCGGCTGACACGAAGCTCGATAATTATGGTCGTTTCGTTCGCGGACGAGACTTCGTCGATTCACCGTCGCGTCGTCGTCGGGTTTCGTGGCTCGCGGTCTCTTGCCCTTCCACGTGCATCATTTCCTTTCATTTCTATTTCCTTCTCGCTCTTAGATGCTTCTTATTCGGCATTTTTCTTCTCACGGTCCGTTCGTTAGGGGTTCTTGTTCGCCGGGAAAATGGGTCCTCGATGTTCCCGGAGCTTTCGACGAAGATTATACTTTCGGGGGATTAATTCTCCTGGCGTTCTTCGCTCGGGCTCTGAGTTACATTTCCCTTTTTTCTCTCTTATTACTCGTCGAGGGAAGTTTCAGAAGGGAAGTTGACAATTCGGTGGCACGTAAGGAACGAACTCGTCAGACGCAGTTGAACGTAAAGCGTTGCACAGTGTTCGGTAATATCACGGACGCGTGTGGTTTGTTCAATTGGTACTGGCTTTCTTTTTTTTCACGAATTCTTACTTCCCTATTCTCGTTTCGCCCTCGTTTGATTTAATCGGTTTTCACGCTTCGAGAGGCGTTTCGTTGCGTACTTTGACGCCGCGAGTTTGTTTAATCGCGTTGACAATTAACGTAATTAATGAGCGAAATTACGGCCCACGTTGCACAACCGAAGTTACTTCTGAGAGAAATTTACGAGCTATTTCTAACTACGTCTTGGCCTTACAGCGGATTTAGATTTAATGATGTTTTACGATCGTTAAATGAAATCTTGCAAAATTGTCGTAACAGAAGTTGCATTGCTCCAGCGTGGTTTCTTTTCACTTATAATTCGTGTAAAAACCGGTCGCGTTAACACGTAATCATCGTTTCACGAATACGCGAAATAAAAAAAACAAAAACGCACGTAGACTTCCATTAAAGACTTCCTATAACAATCTGAACCAGTTCCCTCGAATATTTGTCCGGATGCTTACAATTCCCTTCGAGAAGTCTCCGCGTCTGGAAAATGGCCTACTAAGCCATTTCAATCTCCGACGTTCGCATGCCAGAACGACTTTTTTTCCCCCTGGTCACTTGCCGACATTACGCACTCCATTTAACAGGACTCGCCTAGCCGAACAATAACCGACCTGATAAAATATTTCAGCCGGCGCCGTTACTTTTATTAGTTTCCTTTGTTTCTTTTTGGTTTTACGCCACCGTTCTAACTGTCTCTGATCCGTAAGGGAACAACTATAACGACAAAACCGTCGGCCAGGCATTGTTGGTTTCTCATGACCTCGTGGGATAGAGTCTAGTTAACGTTAGATTTTTATACGCTTTCGTGCCACGCCGAGCAAAGCTTGCATTCGAACGAATTAACAGTGCAAGATCAATCATCGGTGTACAAATTGCGCCGCTTAAATTTTCGTTACCTACTTTTTCCTGCAATCAACGAAATACTGCATACGCCTTGAATCCGTTAACAAATATATTTTGCAGCTCTCTTCGAAGACCAACGAGTATTTTAAAATGACCAAGATTCTCTTTGTTGCAGCTATAAGTTCGGAAAATAAACGACCCGATATTTATTTCCTCTTGTTTCTTCTTCCCACTCGTCTCGCAACCTGCAACTCTGATACGCACAGCAGAGTCGGCCCATCGGGTCGAACAATTTTCATTCGCCACCGTCTATCAAGCCCAACCTCGCGATCGTCGGCTTATTTTCAATCCAGATGATTCCGATCGTCGACGGGCCAGCTATATATCGTTAAATTTCAATCAAAGTGACACTCTGTTTGGCGGCGTGTGCAATAACATGTATGCAACTTTGCGCGTCGGATGTCTGTATATTGAACGGGAACGATGAGTAAAGCAAGAGATAATAACGAAGAATAAAGGAACCGATCGCAGAAATGAAGATACGCGAGCCGGCCTGTCGCGCTTTCATGGAGATTAATTGAAATAGATTCAGAGTGTAACGCTCGTCCGTTTGGACAAACGCGTTACGCTGATTTATACGTCGGATAAATTTTTGTCACGTCGTTTCATCAATGAAAGTCGCACGGTCATCGTGGAGCAATTTTGTCCAACGGGCGAAGAAAATGTCGATTTACGTTCGAGATTACGTGCGCTTCGATTTTGTTGCGCGGAAAGCGTGATAACGTTGGTTGAATAAATCCGATGACCGCAGAATTAAATATTTCCGTTCTGCGAAACAATTGCGTGACAGAATTCGAACGCAGCCTGGAAACACGGGAAATTAACGAAAGATTGATTAACGACCGCGCAATACCGGCGCGATGTTTATTGGTTAAAAATGAAGTGATAATAGATCATTCGTTTTGAAGTAACGAGGCTGCAAGAGAGGATTTACTGTTTGGGTAATTCACGCCGACGTGATTTATGCTGTTAGATCGGCGTTAATTTATAGTCACCGGTCTGCGAATCTGATCAACGAACGCGATCACCCGACGCGAATAAAAAATATTGACCTTGTTGTTTCGCGTTCGCGAACAATAACGCGGTACGACGCCACGTTTCAATTTCAATATCGAACGAAATTCGATGTTATTTAAAACAATTTAAAACAAAAAATACCGCATATTTCATCTATCACTGCTGAATGAAATGTTCAATATACAGAATTGAAAGTGACTTCCTCTACCGAGGAGGAAAATCGTGAAACAAACACGTACTATTTTAAACCGCTCTCGAAAATATTCGCAACCAAGTCGTTTACAGACACATCGCTCGTTATACAATAATTAAGTGAAAACAATTCGATGGGCGAAATAAATATATCCATAAAAATCAGACCGAAGCTCTGTCAATCAAAATGTCCAGACTCACCACACGGAGAATCGTCTACGTGGAAAAGCAGGCGGCGGCGGAGGTTGGACTCTATGACTCCTGTCGACAGATTCACTCCTGAGGGCCTGGACAGCTTTTGGTACGGCCCTGAACGGCTCCTGGGATGCCCTGGTGATCATACCAGGGGGCAGATTGCCATTTCCGACGGTGTCGTTGAAATTACTCGCGCCTCCGCCGACGCTTCCACCGCCATGGAAGCTGTTCCATCGTCTGACAGGACCTCTATTAGCAACATGGTGTCCGTTTCCGGGGCCGCTGGGGCCACGTAGTTGGCTCGTATGCTTGTGCATCCTCTCCGCTTTCGTTTCTCTCTCTCTTTCTCAGCCCTCGGTTATCCTCCAGGCCTCGGACGTCTCCTCTTTCGACTCCATCCTCTTTTTACTTTGTCATTCGCCCAGGACACCCTCGACTACATCCTTCAGGACTTTTCTCCCCCGTTGCCACTCTGTTCCCGTCCAATCTTTTTTCCCCAAATATTTTTTTTCGTCGCACTCTTGCCGCGGATACGGAATGGCTACGTAACACTCGCACGGTCGATCGGACGCAGCCACGGATCCGTTTCACCGGTGCGAATCTTCACGGCGACACGTTCAAGATGGAAAGCCTGTCTGTTGAAGGGAATTTGAATTTTCTGAATAGGATTAGGCGCGATTTTATGCCGCGTCCGTGAACCAGGCTTTCATCGATCACTGCTCGCCGATGCTTTAAGAAAAGTTTCCTCCGCCCGCTCGACTTGGCGGCGTTAATTTGTTTACCCGGGTTGAAAGTTTTCAACGATGCTTCGCCTTCCTGCACGACCGAGAGTTTCTTTGTTGCGCGGCAACGAGCATATTTTTGGTTCGGAAGGATTGCACAATGCGGATTATATTCTTACAGTGAGTTGTACTTTTCATTAACAATTATCTGAATCAGTCCAGCAGAAGCACGAACGTTCCCCGAGAAGATAATAACTACGGTTTCCCGCTGATCCGACACTTAGAAAACACCAGACTAACCTAAACCTAGCTGGAAAATCTGGAAAGCAGCGTTCGCAGTTTAACGAAACGAAACGAAACGAAAACTTACGTATCCTATCGCATGTCCGTTACGAACTCCGTACACCTTGCAGCAGGACGCGATCGCAAGAGGCTCGCAGAACTCTCGGACCTGCCTCGAACGGAATTAGAAACGAAACGCGGGCAACCACCTTCGCTTCCGCGTAACCGTCGCCCAACGGAAGTCATCGCAGACGCGAGGAACGTTGCTTTCGCGGCGGCGGGTTCGTGAAGACGAGAACGCGGCTCTCGTCTCGCCCGGGGACGCGACGAATCCCCGAAGCAGACCTGACGCGACTTTATTACGCCGCGTAATCCGTTTTCATCGTGCACACCGTGCCCCGGTTAATCAAGAGTGAACGGCGTCGCGATGTCGTTCCGTCGGTTTCCTACCTACGCTTTATCAATTTCGACCGCGCGCAACGGCGTTCTGATAAGAAGAAAGGGGAGAAAGGGCGGCGATAAAATCCGGGACAGCCATGAAGGAATCGAGTGTCGCAGGAATGGTAAGCGCCGTATCGCAGCCGACGATAAGTCCTTTGATCCGTCTTACAATTTCGAGAACGTCGCCGATAAGCGGGATGTTCCTTCGATAATGTTACGACGGTATCGTTACACGGGGTGGTTGGGCTCGTCGACTTTTTTTTATACGTATAAAAGACGGATACGAAACTCGCGGACGAGGGAACGGTGGTGTGCTATTTTAAAAAGCTATTTGATCCTGTGCAGTTGCATGGAAATGAAGCCCTGCTCGGTATGTGTGTGTGTGTGTTTTGTTCTATTTGCTTTGGTTTAGAATGCTGTGCCCTTTCTTTTCTTTTTTTTTTTTTTTTTTTTTGGAGTGGAAGTGGAAATGGGTGGAACAATTTTCTGAATATTTTTTGTGGCGGTGGTCTCGTTTTTGTCGACCGGTAAGGTTTCCATGTGGAATTTCAGACGCGACTGTGTAGCATTTTTGCGGGGCAAATGAAATGCTGCCGGATATATAAATTGAACTGCGAATGAGCATTGTGGAATTGAGGGAAGTACTTTTATTAAATTGATGTAACTCGCTGGATGGGCGCGTGGCTTTCTTGTATTAATGCTATCAGTCGGACGGTGAATTGGAGAGGTTTATCAATGGAATTGCATCCAATGTTTTAACACGAGGGAATATATTTTTTTTCATTTAATTGCCAGCGTTAGGGGTTATACGTTTCATCGTCGCGTGTGTAGTTCCCGGGTAATTGCGTAGAAAGAATTCATTATTTCTCTTGCCCGTTGGTCGTTTTATATTAATTGTAACATGTATTTGAAATGTGAGTTTTGGTCAAGCGGATTCCCCGTGCAAGTTCACTTACTAAAATGAAACATCGAACAGAAGACTAAGTTTCTCCTCGCTTATCTTATCGCACAATTATTTAAATAAAGAAATTTGTATTTATAGATGTGATAAATTGAAGAACCAGTAGAATTACTGTTGCCGGTTATCTTCTCGTACAAATACTGGGAGAAATCGTAACGAAAAGAGTGGGCAATAAAATAGCTCTACAGATCGTAATTTGTTAATCAAAAGGGAGTTGTACATTTTGTAATTAAGCGAAATCAGATTGAAGTTAAAGTGCATTCAATGAAGCATTGTCTTCTGAAAGGAACGTCCTTTCTTTTTTATAACAGTCCTTAACGAGTAAAACATCCACCGTTACCTTCTTTCACGAAACAACCTGTTCTCCATACAGTGGGCAGAAAAATTCTGTTTCACGGAAAAAAAAACCAACTATGATTCCCTCGCGAACGCGTATTTAATGATCGTCCAAATAATTATCTATACAACGGAGATTCCAGCGAAGAAAACTAGATTTCATCCCACACTTTCAATTTTGCCATTACTTGAAAACTACATTTGAAATTACACCGTGCCGATTTTAATTACTCTCCCAGGCGTACTGTGTTACCTGCAGCTTCATGTTTTTTTACGCCACATTGCCGGACACAAGAAATATTAACAAGGACGGAGTCGAATAAAAAATCGTAGGCTTTCGACAATATTCGGGAAAAATCCATACGTCTATCATCCGGCACCATTTCTGACACGATTATCGACGAGATTATTGTCCGAGAAACGTTTCAATCGTTAATCGCACGTCGCGATTTGTAACAGAAACTCAATTTGCTCGCCGGGTAAGAAAATCGATAAACATATATACCGAACACGTCGCTGGAATGTTTAATTCGTCCGTAACGGTGCTCAAATAAAAATGAAAGGCAGGCAGTTGTCCTCTCTGAAAGCCAACGACAATTCAAGCAAACGCGTACTCTATCAATTGACCGACGAGAAACAAGGAAAAGGGCAAAAATTGTGCGATGCAACGAGGATTCATCGACGAAAGTGTCTTGTTCGCGTATCTGTACGCTCTTGTCGCCTTTGGCGAGGTTGAAATCCGAAAGACACAGAGATTACCTGGGGATACAGGCGTGGGAAAGTCTTAGTAACGGCGCACAGTGAAGTGCATAAGAGGTCCCCGAGGAGGAATAGGTTTAAGGAGGAGGGTAGGAGTAGGTAGACCTTCTCGAGCTGGTGTATAGAAATTCAGCGAGCTTGCAAAACCTCTTGAGCACGCGCCCGAGAAGCGGCTCGTCTTCCTCTCGTCGTAGGCGCGGAGGAAACGTACGAAAGAGGAGGTGAATTCCTTTGTACGAACGGCAAGCAGAGGCGAGCGTCGACAAATTGACTGGGGATGAAATAAAAATGCATCCCCTTCGATTTTTCCACAGCCGCGACCCGATAGAACTGCTACGCGAGACTTTTCCAATCTCCATTGAAATTCAACGCTGACAATGACGAGCCGAGGTGTATAATTAAGTTACAGCGGATTATCGAAATGATTTGTTTCGATATGCAATAGGATTTTTCTTTTTTTTTAATATCAATATTCTGTAAGTTCTGTATTAATAAATATTCTGCCTGTGTTCTGTATGCCTTGGGGCCAAATATTATTGTATAATTCTCAGTGTTGCTTTAAAGAAAAATGTTTGAAGAATTCATCGCGAAATTGTCTAAATTATCGGGCTACGACCTGAAATAGGATTTTAAGATGAAGCGTTCTAAAGAAAATTTCATTTCAATCATTTCAATCGCTTATGCTCTTTGACCTATCCGCCTCGTTCAAAACATAAATGAGTTGAAATTCGTAAGTTGTTGCTCGTTACGCACCACTTGAAATATAAGCCACCTATAGAATACAATGAAATAAAAGGGAGTCTTAAGTTAAATTCAGCTGACGTTAAAGAACAGTAAGTTTCAAGTGTCAGCATCTATCCGACGAGAAGCTGTCAGGGCCGTATTAACCACCCTATTTTAAGGTGGAAACCTTGGAACGGAATCAAAGTTGAGGTGCTTCATACTGTCCTCAATAGGATCCGCGTTGTTTCTTTTTAATATTTCGTTCAAGATCACTATGTCGACGCTGTGTTTTTCTCTAACGTTCAACTATTACACATTACACGACCTGCATCTACTATTTATTTCCAATTTTTAATACTTCTAATATTTTTCAATATTCCTATTTCTTGTAATACCCGTTAAGACATTTACTGCTTTCAGTCATCATGAACGATATTATTTCTACTATTCGTCAAGTCCGCTATTATATTTTTATTCGCCATGAGTCTCTTGCTTTCGTTACATATTAAATATCCCACGTTCCTTACTGTTTCACAAATTACGCTTCGGATTTCCTTCTGCGTACAGAAAATCCGGCCGTCCTAATAACTTTCAGCCTCCCCCAGTTCAGCCATCAACAAAGTGGCCAAGGTTTAACCAAAATCCTGCATAACTTCCTCGAGAGTTACCAAACTGTGATCTTTATACAGAGCAACTTCAGTTTCAGTTGAATTTTGCAAAAACTGCCCCTCGAAACCGAGTCGGCCAAGTGCTCGTAAAACTTTTCCAACCCTACGGAACGTCCATCTCTTCTTTTTCACCCACAGTCCCGTTAGCGACAGTTTAAACATTCTAACTGAAGTGTTTGCGAATGCGTCTACGTAAACGTCGCCCGTAAAAGTTCCACCGACTGCGGCATGGGCGAGGGACCATCGCTGGCGAGGTTGCCCTGCCGTGAAAATCTACAAACGTTGTAGAAAATTTCAGCTTTCCGTCCCCTACCTGTAATGCTTCGAAGGGCGACCCGCAGGTGGATGAGCCTACGTGGGATTCCCAGGTAAACCCGACGGTCCTTTGACCTGTTTCGTTTTGAATCTGCGAGGTCCATTGTTGGTCAATGAATTTTTGAAGAAGGTCTTTTTCGAGGGAGACTGGGAAATATCTTCGAGAAATGTTCCTTGGATTCTTCGTTGCATGGGCACCCTTGGTCTTGTTCGAATATTTTCGAATTCGTTAGATGTCCGACTAGTATAGCTTATTTTGGATTATGGTACCACGAATCGAATGAATAGGAATGTAGAGCTATTCCGTATTTCATAGAAGGCCATGATAAATAGTATAAATAGGGGATTGATGACGATTTCATAGTGACATTATAATGTTCGCTTTTTGTAGAAGTTTTGTAGTTGTTTTGTAAAGCCGAAAAGAATATTAGAATTAATTAGAATATTTAGTATCGTTAGGTTTTTCGAATATATTTCTGTTGCATCGGAATGAGTTTTTCAGCCGTTCTAATAAAATTCTTTTGAACTGTCAGTCGGTGTAATTTCACGCTGCCAATTGTTATAACTATTATACTTTGAGCAGGAAAGTTTCCTACCTGAATTTCTTCTTTATAATTAAAAGCATGAGAAGCATACTGTCACAGATAACGCATTCAAGTTTTAAGTAATAATTTTCGAGGGCGTAGATTAACTTGAAACTTCATCGTTGGCTACTTCTCTACCTACTCGGATAAACTTTTTAAACGAAATTATTACGTCCTTAAGAGCCCTCGACGGGTTATATGTGCTATCAGTGCATAGTCCACAGTTATATTTAATGCCTGTTTGTCACGCGACACAGAAAGCTGAGAAACGGATAATTTTTCTTTAAATGTCACGCTGAACTGCGTCCAACTTAATCGTTGCATGCTAATGCAGGTGTGAGTTATTAGAGCAATATAAAATATTCAAAAATATTGCCCCAAATCATACAGTTTAGTTCGCAATACAATTATCGTCACAAGTAACAGAGGGATCAACTGGTCCATTGTACACTTAATAATTATTCGATTAAACGACTAACAATCGTAACAAAAAGTACGATTCGCAATGAGTTTAAACACCGCCGTTACAGTTTCCGCATCTCCAAATTACGAAATACAGAATATCGCATATCATATTAACATGTTAAGCACAACCTTCCACAGATCTTCAGAACACAGGCCCAACAAAACTGAATCCACATTGCACAAACCTATTCGACCCATTTGTTCATCACTCGAGGATAAATAAAATTCATCTATCGTTCTTTGTCTAAAATGTCCTCTCGATCAACAAAACACACGATGATGCCGCCAACCAAGCCCACTCTAACCAATCTATAACACAGTAACCGAGCACAAATGCGCTTATCAGCCTCGACTTTCTTCTACAGCGAGACACAATTACGCTGCCCCGTTATAGCACAGGCCAAAAGTTTCGGTCCACGCCCGTTCTCTCTATCCAGAGTACGGGCAACTTCACTACGAGACAAAAGGAATCGTCGCGATAACGAAAAGTTCGTCGCGTTACGCGTTAACAAACTTGCCAGCGTTTAACGGGGAACCAACGAGTTAGACTATTTCAGCTACAACACACGAGCCCGTGAATACCTGCAGCAACGATATAACCTGGAACGACGACGAAGAAGAAGAAGAAACTTCAATTTCCAGATGGAATACGCGAACCGTGCCTTCCAATGTATGTACATACGTACAACCGGTCGAAACTCGTGGGTAATTAATTTTAATTGTTTCTTTATATCTAATTGCATACGTTGGCTCTGGTACCGGTGTGTTGCGATTAAGTTTGTTACTGTTAGGTGTACCGATAAGTCACAAGTAATCCGCTAATTTTTATTAGAATTATGGCTTGTTAACAATACGTTGCAAAACAGTGCATTACAAAGATAATTGTAATTTTGTAATAGGCCTCTTTATTATTTTTTTTAAAATATCTTTTCTAGACTTTTATCTATTTCTGCTGGAATAACTAGCGGACAAATGGATTATTATTCCTCGCAAATGAAAATTAAAATAATGCGTCCTCTTGACGATTTCACTGAACAAATTATTTCACCCATAGTCACAAAAAAATCACTAAGCCTAGCCTAACCCGAGTCCACAGGAACATCCAAGATTACTAACAATAACTGAATAGTTCCAGTCACGCCCCCCTATCGAACAACGAAATTAATTAACAGGGAAATTACTGTCTCTCGATTAGTCCGTTTAACCGGAAAGCAGATTTCTGTCATTACGAGAACCCCGCATTGACACCGGACAAACGACATAATAAACGACTTACGAGTTACCGGCACCGCCCACGCATTTTTTCCATCTGCATACAAACGATTGGGGACATTCGGTTCGGCGTCGGATGTTCTGGTGGGACGGACGGGTTCACGGATGGAATTATTCAACGAGAAAGCAATCTGCTCCGAGCGTGGATGAGCCGAGCGATAGCGCGTCGAACGCGAGACAAAATCGGTGGGCACGAAAAAAGATAAACGTTTACACGTGGAAAATTTAAATCTGTGGCACGGACACCCTGTTCCCGGTCAATATTTGATTATTCTCGCTACGGTATTTACTCTGTTACTGCGAGAATCATCCGGGGTTTACTCTTTCCGCGCGCGTTGCAAACTGTTTACGGGCCTTCCACGCGTCCACACCGTGCGTACTTTGCAACTTCCCAGATTCTCCGTGCTCGATCCGTGCCACTTTGCTTTATTCGCCCGAGTTCCGCGTCGCGATCCCCTTGGATAAAAATATCGCGATCGGCCCTCCCCGATCGGAGCTTTTAACGGCAAGGTAAGCCGGATAAATTGTTTAGCTTATTTCAGGTGGCTCGTGATATTTTTTTTTTATTACAGTTACTAGGGTCTGCAGTGCGTTGAGATGGTGATACCTTGGACAGGTAACGGTCTTATTTGAAGCGCAATTTCTTTCTGCGAGGCCTTGCACTTTCGAAAATATGGCTGTCAAAAATGACATCCCTGCAATAGTATTGTTATCGTTGTTCGCAGATTACTTTGTAAATAAATTTAGGAACGTGCAGTGAAATTAAATTGAACTATTCTTTTTATCCCGGCGGTATATCAAAGAAATATAATAACCGTACCATTTTACAACTCGATAGAACAATTCTTAAACCTACAACTTCATATTTCTTAACTATCCCCGGTGATGTAATAAACGCAGAACGACGGAATCCTTCCGTCTACACTAGTAAACTTCGGCTTATTATCTTCACCTCATAAACGTGCCTAACGAACCACTGTTTGTCGCACTCGTATCCTCCCCCGTCGTCGTAAGTTTTATCGCTCCATAAACCAACGAGTGAACTGGACGAAAAACCAAGAAATTAAGCAGGCTGCATACCAGCCCAGCAAAAACTAGATCAAAGTATGAACGAGTGACATATTATTTTTTTTCTCCTCATCTCTTTTCCGTTTTACTACGTTCCTCTCCCCGTGTTCGTCAAGTGTTGCACTCTGCGCACACTCCGTGAAACAGAGCGTAACTCTCTTTCAACTTCATCAGCGGCCCGGGGCCAATAAAATCGTTAATGGCACTTGTTATCTTTTTCGCCGTAAAACCGTTGTAATATCGGCGATAACGTTTGAACGAAGATCCTTATGGCGATCCCCGGGCATAATCTCTCCCCTCCCCCCGTCGCAATGCGATTCAGAAGTTTCCCCACGGAAATGAATGACCCGTTACCTCGGTAATTACCCCTCCGCGATACAGTTTCGTATTATGCAACGGTGTAACAGGGAAACGATAAGAGTCTAGCTCCTTCGGCAAGGAAATGAGAAAAATCTTTATCGAACAGACCTTGGAACTTTTCATCGCTTCGGCCATGAGAGTTTCTAATAACTCGGGACCACCTTGGGAAGATGTGGCCATCGAATTTCATTTTTATTATTCTATGCCCTCTGTTCGCGAAATGTCCTCTCGGATGCTCGAGTACAAGGAGCGGCGCGATTTTAGTTACGTCGATTTTGATTGTACTAATCCGCGCACAAAGTTTGACTCGTGATAAGTGAAATTTTGATAGTCGTTACAAATTTGTAAGGGAAAAAAATACAATTCTAGGTGGAATTTAAATTAGCTCTGTTGAAAAATGTGGCCTTCACTGAATTCCTTGGACAGAAATATATAATAATACCTGATGGCAAAACTGTGCTCAGGAAATCAATAAGAACCTACAGTCCTACACCATTGTGTTTGGTTACGCAAAGATTTATATAAGCCAACGTAACAAACTCATTATTCTCCCCCTCGCCGGACTCTAATTCGCGAACTTCGCAATCAGTACACTACAAACGACCAGCGACACAATAGGATCCCGTTTATTCTATTTATCAAAACCGAAATTTTACTCGAGCACCGATTATTGTTACCTGAAGCTCGCGCTTGTCCATGTTTTTCGCGAAACAATTAAACCCAATCCCCCCCTCGTCCCGTGCAATTATTTTCGCCTCGCGATAAACGAGCAACTAACGTCAGCGAGCCGTTGGCAAACGGTTAATCTCACAACTCCATCGCGTATTCCGCAACGCGACCCCTTCCCACTATTCAAATGAAAAATCGCAAACAATAGCAACAATTAACCAGCCCCCTCCCCCCATTATCTGTTCCTATTCCTCGACTTGTCCCACTCCGATAAACGAGTTTCTGCAATCCGAGAGTTGTTCCGGTCCGATCGCGGGTTACGTCGCTTCGCCAACAACCCCAATTCACCCCCTTCCGACCCAGCCGTCTCGTGGAACTCGAGTTTCACCGCCACCACCTAAACGCGACCCGACGCGCGCGATAACCTTTCGCCCACGCAATTCTTTACCACGGATCCATTCCGCCGTCGTTCCGACCGAGCGCACGCAACAAAACGGAAGAAATTCGCCAGAAGTGAGCAGCTAATCACAGAGGCCGCGCCGCCGCGGGACTCTCCACCGTCAGGACGACGAGCGTTAAACAGCCACTCGATTCGGCCGTCAAGTGGAGCGTAGAGCACGTATCCCTCGCGTCGCACGGTCGAAATATTTTGCGCGTGAAACAATTGGCCAACGGGCGCATTGTCGTTAACAATGCCGAACGTTGCTCGCTGCTAACGACAATGCGACGGAGCGCAACAAAGGGGCCGCGAGATCGAAGGAAACGGTAAAAGTAACCAGAGGACAAAGGGAACGGAGCGGGGCGAGAAAGAGAGCGAGGAGCACGTAGACGGAAAAAAGGCCAGTCAAGGGAGAGAATCCTTGCCGTACAAGGACAACGGGCCAGGCCATTGTTGCCTCCTGGCTTAATCCCGACGATCCTGCGACTCTCTATTCCTCCTCGCTCTGTGTCGAAGCTTCCGCTAACGAGCGCCATTCCCATAAGTCTTTGCCACCGTTGCCCTTTCGTCTACTATCCATCCCTGACCCGAAAACTTGCGGCCTCTGTCCTACGCGATTCCGGTCATTGTTTTCGGTGATACCGGGGCGCGACTCGACCATCGCGTCACGTGGGAAGGAACGTCGACGAGACGGGTTGCGAGTAAACGGGCCGACCGTCGCTGCTACCCGTCCACTTCTTCAGAATCTGGCACGCGAAAGGGCGAGGATGTGTATATTCGGTTTCGAAAATAGGTTCGACTTGATGGACTTTTAAAGAAGTCGTTTGGGATAGCGAACTTCGATGGACGTCCGCGAACTCGCTATTCACAGAGATAGTTGTCGAAAAGTATCCCGAGAAGTGAAGTTTGCACGTTCGATAAAATATGTATAAACGCGACGAGGAACCCGACAGGTGTAAAGGGCATAACGCGTACCTGGTGTCGCGAAACCCTGAGAGCGAGAGACTGTGCTTAAATGGGCCCTTCCTTATCGAGCTACTTGAACATCGAAGTTGCGCGAACGTAATAGTTGAATTATGCAATCCAAAGTACATGGCACCTAAGGGGTTGTCCCCTAATAAGTCTCGGTAACAAGCTCAGCGCCATTACGCTTGCTACATCTTGCATCCCGTTCAGCGCTACGTACTTTGAACTTCGTGCGCGATTTCCATTCCCATGCCCGGTGCCACGTTCGAAAAGGAAAGCTGTATACATACTGGTGCATAACTAGACACAGCTCTTTGGGAGGACGCATCTTAGGACAGGGTTGAAATATTCAAGACTGAAACTTGAACACCTTGGAACACCTCGGGGCCCATCGGCAGTTCAAGTGTTCAACCCTCGATCGCCGATGTATTCACCGCGACGATCAAACGAACTTTCGAATCGTTTCCAAAGATTCCGCGCCGGTTACCTCGGCAAAGTGGAACGCAGCGTCAAAGACAATTTTACAGGCGTGTTTGCACGCGTCGAACGATGCCACGAAATTGCTCGCGTTGCTGGATCGGGGCTAGAAATTTCAGGGGCATGGAGGGCACATTGCTGGCCGCGTTTGTGCATTCGTATTTATGGTCGCGTTCTGAATTACGATACGAGCGTTTCCGTTAACAAGAACGGAGAGCCATTTCAAGGGAGGACAGACGAAGTTATAGAGAGGGCAGAGTGGAGCAGAGCAAAGGACGGAGAAGGGGTTTGTGGAAAGAGAGGAGAGAGAGAGAGAGAGAGAGAGAGAGAGAGAGAGAGAGAGAGAGAGAGAGACAACACACATACACGGATCTACAGCCGACAAAGGCTCGCTTCATACGCTTAGCACGGTGGAAAGCTGGTTAAACGAGGGCGGCAACCAGCTTTATGGCTTTACATGGTGGCCACTGTGGTGTATGCACTTCCCATGCATCTATGAATCGCTCGATCGCAGTCTATGCTCTGACTCCTGTCTGCATCGACAAATTATGTGGCCGAATGGATCCTGAAGTGGCCGGGAAAACGCATCGATCGCCCGCCTGTCTCTCCTGTCTCCTCATTTTTGTTCACCGCGATACCACAAACCCGATGGCGAGCGTTCGTTCTATATTGGTAAAATATTCGCCGTGGTTCGACGTCCTTTCGCTTAGGATGGTTCCGGCGTCGTCGAGCAGAAAATTGGATCCGAGACAACGTGAGAATCGAACGGGTGCTTCGACTTAAGGTGGACGAGTTGTTGGCGATGGGCAGGACGCTTCTCAATTAATACCGTGTTTTACTGGCGAAGTACCGGTGTAGCGTAATAGTCGTGCAGTAGTGGAAAGTGCGATGCGTGCGTCAGAGAGCATCGTATCCTAAATAACAGCGGGTCGAGAATATCTTCTGTATGTGACTGATGTATCAATAGTTTAATAATTTTGCATTAATATTGTATTACAGTATATTAACGGTCAGAAGCCCTTCGATTTCGGGATGCACAGGTGTAGAATTGCATCCAACAAATTATCACAACGATGGATCAGTTTTCATTCCTTTCCGTGCCAGATGGACATTGTTTGGCGATACGTTAATTCTGCTTCCAACAGTATTAATGCGTTCATCTCGACAGGGGTCAATATTAGATATTACTAACAAGAACCTCGCCTCTCGAAACATTTAGAATTTTCTAAATAAACATCCGATTATCAATTACTCGAAACTCATAGAAATAGATTTCGATCGTTCTCATCTCTACATCAATTTTTCGTAATAAATCCTGGACACCGACTACTCCTGCGACCCGATACTTCTTCCCATTTCATGACCGATTTGTATCGACCGGTGAAATCAAACCAACCGGAGCGCGACAGGGTGCAGGACAAGATTAGAGTGCAGTTCTCACGATAATTCCGACGGAATTCAGGTAACGTCGAGATGATATTACCGAATGATATAAAAACTATGAAACTCCGCGGCTGTTCAATTGAAGAATAATATAAATACGATCCACCGCTCCTGAACTTCTTCAACCGTGGACCGAGTTCCACGGTTGTCCGGGCAAGATCCACAGGACGCCTTCTTCGCCAGCACCGCGATAAATTTCGCGACAAGCAACGCTATTTCCCTCGGTTTTCTTTATCGCAGCGGCATCGAGGAAAGTCGTAGAACTGGTTCGAATGGAAAGCAGAAGAAAAGGCCACCGTTACTGCATTAACTTCGACTTGATATTCAAGATGCGGGAACGTGTCCCGACTCCGTAGCGTGAACGCTCAACAGCGAAACACACGCAACGTGGTTGGCCCAATTCCCTCATAAATTGCGCGCTTAAAGGTGGAAAATTAAAGCCAAGGCGGGCTAATGAAATTTTCCCGTGCTCCCCCGTTCTACAGTTACGGTTTTTCCACGAGTACGGAAGCGGGTGGCTGGTTTCATTAATTAAGGTTCTCTACCGAAATATCACCACTTTGCTCGAATTTAGCGTTAAAGTGAGTAAATGACGCGTACGTTCGTGCCTACCTATTCATCTTTGAGGCGCGGCCCGTGAAACGGCGACCTACTTGCAGGGCGGCTCGAAGAAACAAAACGCGTCGACCCGACCCAGAAAATTTGATCGCCCACGAACCACCTCTTCCTTTAATTTCATTCTTTCGCGCGTCCCACAGTTATATTTTCGTCGCTTGCTACGTTTCATCTGACGCGACCGCACGACAGTAGTTGTACAAGAGAAGCGTGAAGGGCGTACTAACAATATTGCTATCAAAGTATTCATAAAAAAACGGGAGTTACGATGGTCAATTAAAGTATCATAATTGTTTGTTTCTATTCTCTGCAAACCACAAGAACAACAATTTGACAACATATGCCAACGACGATATTAATAAATTATTAATATATATTTAGCTGTTGTCTTCAATTTGATATCTGATTCGATAACAATGGAGTTCTCTTTAAGATCTAACATTCCATGGACAAATTCACAAAGATCACCGAATTCCCCTACCGTCAGCAGCGTTAAGAAAGGAAAAAATGCCAGTCACCAGTCTGTACCTAAAACCAGCATCGATGCATTTCCTAACAAGCGTGTATAATATACACCTAATTCTAATACGTTGAACGAAAGAAAAGGAAGCACTGATTTAACAAGCCGCCACACCTCTCTCAAGGCGCCACATAGATTATTAAAATAAAAGCAGTAGGCCGGCTTGAGCAGTTAGCTCAAGCCAGAAAGGCTCCCCAGAATCGATTCGGTACACGTGGCATGCGCCCGCTTCGATATTTCATTTTCACGATTCTCCGACGAGGGAAACGAGCAACGAAACGAGCTCCTCCCCGTATGCAGAAAATGGTGAACGCGTGATCCACATATGTATATACAAGTGAATTCGCGTCTTCGACATTCGGGGCACGGTTGAGAGAATGACCGACCGATCAAGGACTGCGGAAAACAATCGTGAAGGGTTAAGGTAATGTTCGACGGAACCCTCCACACGGATCTGGCAGTCTGCTGCTCTAATATTAGATCTCGCCTGCCTAATGCGTTTCTTGCTCTATCGCGCTGGCTGCCTCGGATGATTTATTCTTTGATGCCAGGCCTGGCTGTTCCTTGCTCCTAAGAAGCCGCGATCGACCCTTCGCGAGGAACGCTTTGAACAGATGAGAGGTAACGCGAGTTTGCACACGGAGGTAATAAGAAGTTACGGGGAACTCGGCTGCATGGTGATTGCTGGGTGATAATTGTAATGGCGGATGGATATTACTGAATTGCTCGGCGAGGGTGTCCCGAGGTGTTCGCATTGAATATCGGCCACTTGGAATATTGTTGCGCGATTGAACTTTTCGAGGGACGAATCTATTTCGCTTTCCTAATATCGCTCGAGTCTGAGATGTAGATTCGTAGTTGCAAAAATATTGAACGGTTTCTTAACTATTCGTCGTATCGAAACGAAAGTGAAAACCTGATTTTAGGAGAACGGGTGAATTCCATTTATCGAGTTAACGGATAACGATACGAATTGGAGAATAAAGCCACCGCAGCACGAATCAGTTCCCACATATCCTCGAATTCCTCAGAATGCAACAAGAATCTCGATCTCATCCGTCGCGCACACTTCCACCCGCATCAATTACACATAACACTGCAATCATCTCCGAGGCCCGTCATTAAACCGAAGGAAAATCTTCTCAAACGCAACAGATCTTCCCCAATCATCTGCCTTCCCCTCGAAGCAAATCGCCTCGAGCGTTTTTTGCTGTACGAGCCCGATCTGCAAATTGAGCAACGCATTCCAGCCGGCACGAACGCGCAAGATTTTCAGCAACGCGAAAAGGTTGAGCGAGGAACGCGACGGGCATCGATCGAAATGCACGTTGAGTGAAAGCGTGGACGCGTTGCAAACGTTGGTTCGACGCAGGATCGAGTAAAAATTATACGCGTGAATCGTGAGAGAACGACCCTGGCTCGCCTTGGGAGTTCGCCACCATTGAGAAGCATCGAGGTTCCCATAGCGCGGCCCATGGAGAGAAGATGCACTCGGTTGGACACGTAACAAAGTTCAGCGCACCTGTGCCATCGACGACGTGGCGAACGTTGCGAAACGACCGTCGCGTTTGATTACCCGGAGAGAGTGTACATCCACGTATCCTGGCGAATTTCAACGGGATCGATAGGGGATATTTCGAGTGGCGTTACGGGCGAATCGAATGGGAAATCGAAGTGAAATGAGAATGGGCAAGTTTTCATCGTAAAATTAGACCGTATCGAAGGTATGGATTGTTCTAATGCCACTGCGGCAAGAGTAAAATAGTATGCGCTGCCATCGTCTTTCGAATTTGTTTTCCTGCAGTCGAACTCGCGTAGAAGTATACTATTTAAAAGTTTGCGATTATAGTTTAACAATATACGTAATTAAATGGATTTAGAATTGGAACAGTGAGAAGTTGAAAGCATAAACGTTCATAATTGCCGAATTTACATCTATGACAATTTTAATGTTTAATTAGTCGAAAGTTCACAAGGTTTTCGTCGCACAAATACTTGTCTGTAATGTTAGCATGTAAAATTGAAATGTCGCCCGGTTTCCTGTTAAAGGATATCTTCCGCTGAAATGAAACGTCGAAACAAATTGCACACGCACACGTACACATTCTTACTATCGCACGCGACGGAATGTAGCACAGCAATGCTGCGATTATCAATCATTTCTACGTTACTGCGCATTGTGGAAAACCTTGCTGATATAATATAAATTCTGCACACTATCTCGTGTGGTAAATACGGCGTCTGTAATGAGATGAAACGCAGCGATATTTTTAGTCAGGATATTAATATAATCCATGCAATCTGATACAATCTTCCCTGTACCTTCGTTGTGCACAATATCGACGCGACAAGCAGCGCGTTATTTCGAAGAAAACAGAAAAGGCTCGTGGAACTCGAATGAAAAGCACTTCAACGCGTATTGGAACATCTACGAATCTGCGATTCGTACCAACGAATTATAAACAGTTCGCCTTGGCACCGTTCATTTAGATCATTTTCTTCCATCGACAAACGTCCCCACGGGAGTTTGAGCAAACGAAACGCTTCAGGTTGCGACGCGAAAGAAAACTGACCGAAAGGCGAGCTCTTGGACAGCTGGAAGGCTTTCTTCTTTAAGCTCGTTCCGCAGCAAATGTAACGCAACGTCGCGTTTCGCCGTGAAAAAAAATGACTCGGCGCCGAAGAAATGCACATAATGGGACAGAGAGAGGAGAAGAAGAGTCGGCAGAAGACGAGAAGAAGCGAATCGATGGAGGAAGAGCCGGTTAACGGTGAAATCCAGCAACCTTATCTTTCCCGTTAAGTCGGCTGTTCAGTCGCATTAAGAAGAAAAACGGGATTACCTTTTCCTTTCTCGATTATAAACCGCTGAAAATCTCCATTCGAAAGTTTCCCCGTCTGTTCTTAGAAGCTATAAAACTCGCCTTTTCTATCGCGCGACCTGTAATTCCCTCTATAGCTCCAGCTTCCGCAACCTGTTTTCCTTTTTTCCTCTATTTTTCCCTGCGCACGGAATATGTTATTAACCCTTTTGCGGTCAATCGTGTATCTTTTTATCTTTGCTCGATGAATTCCCCTTTTTTTCTCTTGTTAGAGTTTATTGATTTAAATAGAATGTAGAGCACACGCTAGTATTCGAAGAATCAATGAGGAAATTTCATTTATTTGCCACGGATTTTATTACGTGTAATTTAAGATTATTAATTATCGATTAAATGCTTTTGTTTCATTTTTATGGCCATCGCAATGGCGAACAAATTTTTGATATCAATTTCGTTTTCGCGCGGTTAATGGTATTTGGAAGACAAATAATATTTTTATTCCAGTCGCAGAACAACTAAAAAAAAAAAATTGCATCCAAAAATTGTGTTAAATACCGTGGCGCGTAAAAGAATATTTGAGAAGTGGTTCTGCATAAAGGAAAATTTCCTAACGGAAGTTTTAATCGAGTAATATAAATTTCTACACTCCGGCAAGTATTCTAAGGTATTTACATAAAAGAACCTCGTAGTTTAGTGGTGAAATTTCCTTGCATTTCAATAAGGGCTTCAAGCTTTTCCGTGCGAGAAGCGCGAGGTAAGTGTCTCGAATGAAATTTCAGCCGGATAATTAAAAATAAGTGACATTTTTCAGCCCGACCAAAAGGGAGTGACTGAAATTTTTTCATCGCGAGTATGCGGGTTCGGTGCTCGCGCGATAAAGGGGCTCAATTTTGGTTTTCTCATTGAACACGAGTAATAAAATAAAGTTCCCGCAGATAATACAGCGAAACGGACTAATCGAAAATCCTATTCACACACCGGTAAAAAAAGAATGACCCGTACAAAATTTTAACAAACGAGCTACGAATCTCTAAAATTATCAAACAAGATAAATAGTTTCCGCAATAATATTTCTTCAATCATTTCCATTGATACGATACCTAGTTTCCTGTCGTTCGGATAAAACAATTTCAACGCGGTTCGAAGTGCCATAAAAGAAAGTGACAAGAGCCTAGACAATTGCTGGAGTGGAGGAGGGGAACCAACGGAAGGAGGAACGGAACTTTTCACGGGAATGGAATATCAAAAGGATTGCTCGCGATGTGGAAAGAGGGACAATTCGATGTGTAGTCTCAAAGTATCGCCGGCCCGTTTCTAATGGTATTGCCACTCGATTTCAATTTCGTCTCAACAACGATTTCCATCTGTCACCGGCCCCGCCCGGTAAAACTTTCTCGAATGGGAAATGGAATATACTATAGGTGTCGCGGACATCGACAAATTGAATCTGGATTTAGCTTTAACAGCTAACTGAATGCAGGATGAGAATAAAGTCAAACACGAGCGTACGTCATGCGTAATTCTTTCTAATTGAAATACTACGAGCACAATCCCTGCATTTCGATGAACATTTCGAAATACGACTGGAAGATAAATCCTTAGTGCTGATGTACGCTTCCCGAATTGAACGACTGTTCGATTAAAACAACAAAGAATTACAAATCGTTCCTGAAGACGTTCAACAAATTTTTCCATGATTAATTACACAATGCTACGTTAATATCAAATAGAAATAAATGAAAGTTACGTCCGCCAACGAGAAAACTGAATAGCCATACTTTCTGCCAGAAGAATAGAAAATGAATTAAGAAGAATTTCTTTTCGCCTTCATAATAAATAAAATTTCTCCTCGCGTGGTTTAATCATTGATACTACGAAAATCTCGAATCCGCGAAGAAAAGGCCATTTAATTCCACGAAAATCCATTCAATCGAACATCAATCCCTTCGTTCTCGTCGGCCCTTCTCGAACGAGCTTGGGACAACACTTGACGCATTTGCCACTTGTTAACTCGACGTTTGTTCGCAGCATTGCTCAAGCGAAAGCCCGACACAGCCGTAATCTGCGAACAGTTCTGTACGAAACGTGTAGAATCGAAATGGCCAACAAATCGCGACGAGGCCGGATCCAGTCCAACACTGTCCTCGTCCTACGAGTTCAATTTCATTTCTGTGGAAGTTTCGCCACAGAATGGCGCAGATATCGGACGTTCCAGCCAATGGCAATCGTATTAATGCGAATCGATCACACTTTCCGCGCGAGTTGCAAGCTCTGTTATCTTACCGTCGACGTTTCTTTTTTCTCGTCCGACTGGCAACGCGCCAGTCCCGCGCGAAAGAAACTCCTTCGACGGTCCTTGCACAATCTAAACACCCCACTGTGCCGTGGTATCTACCCCCGTCAGCCGTTACCTTCCCTCGCCCCCCTTGGCAGACACCCGCGCCGAAAATCATCGATCGCCGCAATAAATCGGAACATCGGTTGCAAAAACGCGATTGCGCCCCGACTGTCTGACCTAATTCCGATTTGGCACGTATCGTTGTATATCCTTGTGGTTGCGGGCGTATTGTTTTTTTTTTTTTTGCGTGGCACGTGGTGGAAATGGACCGTTGCGTCGACGGAGAATTGTATAATAATTCGAAAGCTTTCGGTGCCGGGATGGAAAAGTTTCGAAGCGGAGAAACTTGAATAATTTAACAGCTGAAGGATATCAAAATTTGAGGAACGAAGTGCACGAAAGTTTCGAGACTGGGGAACTTTGGTGTCTGCGAAACGAAGTGCGTTCGGTTTTCGTTTGGTAGAATTGGAAATATTAAAAATTCGGGGAAAATAGAATTTTCGAATGCGTGAATTAATTTTGAGAAAGGTTACGAATCGTACAGTCTCGGGGTATAATAATTATACGCGTTACGCTTAGAATACAAGGATTGAATATCATATAAAGAACGAAATATGCAAAGGAGATTGCTTGGAAATATATGGCTCGAGGGACAATAATAAAGTAATCATTTTATTATGGAAAATCTTCGTTGCAAATCTCGCATATTATATACATAAATATATTCAGCCGGTGCTTGCCATCCGAGATTCCCCATCTCTGAATTAAAGCCAAACATTTGCCCCCTGAAAGATGTGAATTTCAAGCGTCTCCGCAAATACTCCAGCAACATGCAACATCAAAGGAAGAAAATGTTTAGATATAAAAATGAATGCGAATATTTGCCATCGTATTCAGCATCAATCATCTAAAGCTTTCAAGTCATCAAAGTCTTACGGAACATCAAAGTATACGAAAATATTGCGCAGAACAAGCCAATCCAATTTCTCTCACTTGCATATTCGACTACACGTCTGTCGAAGTACGAAAGAACATTCAACGAAACAGGATCTGGCTATTGAAAGGATCAAGCGTGAGATGACTTCTTTCGAAAATTGACTCTTCGTCGCGCGAATCGAACCAGGAACAAGTAGCCGACGAGTTGCACGAATGGAACGAATAAAAGGAACGAATGATGACTGATCCAGGGTGCATTTCTACCCCTTTTGAATTCGAGAAGGGGATTTCACGGTCCCTATTCGAATTCCAGCCCTATCTCGAGTCGATCTCGGCTTTTCCATCGGTTTCCAGCCTCCGGGCGGTAGCCCCTGCGAATCCATTTGAAATTAAACCGCCTCCTAACAACGAAACAACCTATCACCTTGTATCGCATTCGTCGTCTATCTCCATGCGATCCACTGCATCGCGTATGCGAGATAAATGAGGTCTGTAATCAATGTGTACTCGCGTCAGGATTAAACAAGATCGAATAATTCTGCAGGCGCATCGAGTGTGATGCGACTTGGTGACGGAGACATATTTTCTGCAACGCGCGTACTCTAATTAATTAGAAGGAAGTTGCTGTTCGTATTCGGGGATGATTAAGGGGAAGAAGTCTGATAAAGTTATTTTGATCATTGTGGATTGATCGAAGTTGAAAGTTATGTAAATGTTAGAAATGTTGACAATGTAAATACCTATCTGCTTTCTGATGTATCAGATATTGAAATAGTAGCAGAACAATAATTTAATAAGTAATATTGGAAATAATGATTCGCGCAAGTATAACGTCGAGGAAATAACGTTGATAACGTTGCAGTGTTATTTACATTTCAACGCAAACCCATTCGAACGCATTCAAACTCGACATGCGTACAGCTCACTCAGCATAGACCATTATCATCGGCAAACCATTTCAACGACACGCCGTTCCTGAAGCGATTCGATTCGAATAGTCGATGGCACTGCAATGTACCTCCAAATCAAACCGCCTCCTAATAAAGGGTCACGGATCGCGAGCTACGTACAAATGTCGCATCCCCCTGATCCTAATTCAATTGGAGGACGCACTTTTCAGCGGAAATCGCGATTCTCTGAATGGGGCCAGCTTGGATAAATGTTTTAACGCGAATCTCCGTTTCCAAACAGATTGGTAATTTTGTGCAGACCGACCTCCGATTTCATATTGAATACAAACTGTTTTACTCTCCTAACCACTTCTCAAATGAAAATAAAATTGAATAAAAAAACCATTGTTTAATTGTTCCCAATAAAATGAAAAACTATCTTCGAACATTTCTATTCTTTATCTCACCACCTGCCATCAGGTTTTACCTTACCACAGTGCATCATTCACTCTTCGAGAAGCCAGTTCTCCCAACTACCTCGAGTAGGGTGAACCCCGAACTCAGCGTTTCTACAACAAGTTACCCTAAATCGAACCCCAGCGAGATCGAGTCGCGTCTCGCCATCGAATCCCCGCAGAATCGCCAACAAATCACCGTTCACCTTCCTCAAACAAAAATCCTCTCGGCCGCCAAACGAAAGCAAGCCTCTCTCGCCACCGACTCAACCCTGAGATCGATGTCCGAAAAGCATCCCCCTCTGTCGGTCGCGTCTCCGCTTGACCGTGCCCTCGAAAATCGGCAGAAATCGTTCGTCAACCCTTTGAAAAGTAACGCGGGACCCCGTAACGATTCTGCGTGCGCTTCATCATTCAAGGAGTCGACCGGTCGAACGAACGTCATCGCCACCCCATCGCGCGACTGCCCCGGTCGATTCGCAATTAAATCGCCTTTTAATAACGAGAAGCACGAATTACTCGGATACACCGTGGACAAAGTGGACGCGCGTAAGTGTCTGTGGCCCGGTCACGGTGTGTACACGACGTGCGCGTGGTGTGTAGCAGCGATGTTCCTAAAGTCTGTGCGCGTGCAACTGGTTAATCAACGGATGAACCGAAAGCCAACCAGTCAAACTGGGAGGGAGTGTCATTCGTGCTTGGTCCCATCAATTTTCACGTGTGTGCGTGCACGGTGCGTCTCTACGTTGCTCTTGGAACTATACAATGTACGTGCGTGCTTTGCAAGACCCAGCTGCCGTTCGGGGCAATCTCGAGGCCATAAATTGCGGCCGGACTGAATATTGGAAGAAGCCATAGGCTTACCAAGGGACTGCGCCACGTACGTAACTAATAGAATGATGAATTTGTTTTAAGAATTGTCAGGTGCGTGCGTGACACCGACGACGAAGACTCGAAAGGGTGATTGGGAGCAGAGGGAAAAAAAGAGAAGGCTGTCTTCCTCACTGTCGCTTTTTTTTTGTTTTTGAAGAAGGAGAAATTATTTTTGAATATTTGCGACGATACACAGCTCGCAGGGTAACTCTATGCATGCATTCCCTATGCGTTCCCTTACGTGGTAAGGGAATTAGTAGCCTTATTTTTAATACATTATGTATAATGAATTGACCCACAAGCATGGGGAATATTTTCTCGGTTTTAAAACACGCGAGAGGAAGCAATTTATTTAATATATTTCCCCCGTGTTTTAGTACGGCCATTTCATTTCTACGGTAATTCATGAGTTTCTCTTTTAATCAAATTTTCCCTGCCGTTGTGAAATTTCAAGAATGCTCGGGTTATTTGTAGGGCAGCTTAATAATAAATAACAATGGCGCGAAACGCTGTGTAATAGGCGGAAAAATTAAATTTCACCGAGAGCGACCAACGGAATGAAAATTCGAGAAACGAAAAATTACGAAAAACCCCGCTATAGCTGTTACCCCTTAAAATATTACACGATTTCCGCATTCAACGCGGTTAATTTCTATTTTTCGCGTCCGTTGTTCGACCAATTCGTTTAACCCGCCGTTCGACGATGAAAACGACGCCGGGCATTTCAATGCAATGCAACCGCTAAGGGACGTCTACGGTTTCCCCAGGGGAAACTCGCGTATTCGCTCCAGGTTAAAATATTTGCTTCGGATTAATGCACTTTTCCGTGACGTTTATTCGTTGCTTTGTTACGTTGCGCAAAGGGGCGGGTCGCATTTAATAATGCAGCGCGCGTTAATACGCGAGTGTATTACAACTTTTCGCGGCGAAAATGTGCACGGCAACAGGCGGATGATCGCTATAGAGAAATCACAGGATGCGGCTTGTTATTATGCAACGTCGTTAGCAACGTGTATCTGTCGGGAACGGGCATTATGTGACATTAATGATTAATAAAAAAGACGAATAGGCTCTTCAGCGACAAGTTTCACCGTAAAAAAAAAATAGTGAAATGATAGAAAATAAAAAATGACATATATTTACTCCATTGCTCTATTCGCGAGAATTCCCTCCGGTTATTATAACTGTTCTTATTAGGTCGCGTGAAATATTATGCAAAATATTATGGGCGACGCGAGGTCCTATCGGTTTTCGAATAATTTACCCGTGCAACTTTTGCAAAACGGTTCTTCGATATTTTTCTACACTCCCACCTATATTTAGATGCTCAAAGCCTAGGACTGATTAGCACACCGTCGTAACTGATTAACAGGGTGATCGCATAGCTGAACGGACATGCAAGGGGGCCGAAACTTTAATGAATAAAAAATAGACAACGGTGATTGTTTTTTCTTCTTCCCGTCATTAGAACGAATAAAGAGGGTAAGATTATGTATATATTCGCGTGGCTCTGGAGATAAAGCGGCAATCAAATTTTACAGCCCCGCGATTACGCGAACTTGTTCGCGGATCTTTTCCCATTAAATAGTTGGCGAAGAACATGGCTTTCCGTAATACTCTGCGACAGAAAGATTAAGAGTTTTAATTTCCCGGGTAATTCAATAACGAAGCAAATCTTTGGACGCAATAAAATGTGACACGCGGCGATAAAATGCTGCGAACGATTGTCGTCATTATTTTTTAATGCCAGCAACGGAGGACGGCCAATTTAAGTCTCGTGCTCGCAACGATATCGCCTGTTCCGAATTCTCAACACGTTAAACCGGCACCAATTATCGTAAAGTGAAGGTATGAAGGTGACGATGAAATCGATGCTGTCCACAAATAAGTAACACGGTTAGAAGCTCACGTGAACTGTAATTAAATTTATAAGAAAATGAACAGACCGTTGGCGCGTTGTAAATTCACGAATAAGTGGCGTGCAATAGTAAAAAAGTTGCCCGATACGAACAACTTCCAAGACGTTTATCGTTACGTCCGAGCGAACGGCTGATCATCGTTGCCAATTATTGTACTCCGATTAATTCTAGCATCGATTCGACGAGAAACTTCAGTACGCAGAGAAGGTCGCAACAAACTAATCCGACGCACATTCGAAGAAATCGAAAGGAAAATCGATTCGTGCATCAAGCAACCCCCCAAATAAGAGCCGAACGAAGTAAGAAATTATAAAGGAGAAGAAATCGGTTTCGCTCTGGCAAACGAAACGGTCGCAAATTTCACGGTTCAGAGTGGATCCCTATGGAGGCGAGAATGGGTTGAAGGATCAGGATTTAGGGTCGTTCGTAGCGAAATCACAAAAAGGGCAACTGGTCGGCCCTGGTGCCGGGCAAAAAAAATTTTCTTTCGTCGCGCCCCGATACGCGACAAATATTTACGCAACGCGCGTTACGTTGCGATTTTTACGCTGTTACATCTCTGAAAGGCCGACGAGCGAACAGCCAGTTGCAAATATTTACGGAGAGCATCGGCGAATTGATGGTGTATCCGCCTTCATGCCCCAACGGAGGCAGATCCTCTCCCTTGACAGGCCACTGACCCAACGCACCGGGGTAAAGGGGGAAAAAATAGATGGAAAAATCGATAATGCGACCGTATCGTGCCTCGTCACTGTTGGTTAGAAAATTTATCCATTAACATCGACGGTGAATTGGAATTTTAAACGGCGGACAAGCTCGGTTAAAAAAAAGTATTTCCTTAGAAAATACGTGAATGCTGTTGGACGTTGGGTATCCTTCGTCTATAATGCGTTTTTTAACTTAAAAATCTGTACAAATATCAAATGCGCGCTATATGGCGATAAATCAATTAATTTTTTTTGTGCCATAACAGTCCCTTCTACTTAAACAAAATGATAATAAAATTTTTGTAACGTGGTAAACTTGCGAAAATAAAATTCTTCACTTCACAGGAGAATTAAATTTATAAATTCCTGAATTATACATTAAAGTAGCACATCCGTCGTACAGCGTAAATGAAATTTCGAAGTCTCAAGCGAAACTCAATTTTCCACCCACGCGCAAGGACAAAAACGTCCGCGTCAAACGCGTCCGTTGAAAATCAGCGAAACACTTAACAACCCTTCCAACAGATCGTCGAATCGCGTTGCTAGAACAATCCCGAAAGAATAGTAGACGGTGTTTGATCGCGGCGTACGCGATAATCGCGAAATTAAAATCACCGTTCGACCGAAACGAATCAAAGCGACGAGACGCGTCGAAATTCAAGTAGCCTACGACGATAATAGCTCCCGATCGATCCCTCAACCAAAATTCTCATTGGTCCGGCACGATCATCCGGTTAATTAATTCCATTAACTGGTCGCTAATTAATTATTGACATCGGAACCGCGTAATAGTTTCATCGATTTCAACCTCGTTCAACGTTTAATTAACGCGTGAAAATTATTTTATATAAACGATACGAATACCCGTCACTGGGAAACACTGTATATTGTTCAGTTTAGAAAAGGGGAATTATTCAACGTGTTGCTAATACTGTTTCAGCAAGAATGATATTTCGCGTTACGCGGAACACATATTACACTTTCTCCGGTTTCTAATGGAACAGTGAATCATACGTGCACTTTTATGCGCATTTCGAAACTAAAACGTAATCAGGAGAAGAAAAAAAAGCCGAAAGCATAGCTCGCGTAGCAATGGACGGTCGGAATGTGGAAAATTAAATGTAGAAATTTCTCGACTCCTAAAACTGAAGGCACAGATAGCAATATCTTTCGCCGCCTGCGTTACGTACTTACAACACTCCAGCCCCGGGTATTACTAATTCGTGAAATACCTACGCTCTCGCGTGCTCTTTGATCATTCAATATCATCGATAGCTTTGGATCATTTTAGTCTGTTCCAATTATAATTCTGTTAATGTAATATTCTCGTGACACGTGATATTGAAACATTCCTCCGCTAATAAGATATTTAAGTGCGAAAGAATGCGGAAGAAAATTGAAGAGGATCTTCCCGTTTGAATTTTCAATGATGCAGAGAGCGATAGTTTAGTTAACCGCGAGTCCGCCTAATCTGCTCGTTGGCGCAGTGAACATTCTAAATTGAGTAGCGAGGGAAAAAAAGAGAAAGCGGGGTGCATCCGTCTGCCTTATGTAACCCCGCCGCTCGATGCTGTCAGGAGAGATAGGGCATATGCACTGGACAAGTCGAAATACTTCCTGGAAGCTTGTCGCACGTGTTCATCCTTCGACAGGAAACAAGAACTACATACACGTAACCCTACTGGGCATTGCTGGCAACTTAATTGCCGGGCCTCTCGTCAGGCAGCATGTATCGTGACTGATGCGGCACACGTGTCGGGCGTCCAGGTTTTTTTTTCAGGGGAAAACGAAAACCGGAGAAAATTGCCAGGAAAAGTCGGGGAAGATTGTTCCAAATTATGTGTGGTTCGTATTTTTCCAACCGAGGACGCCTCGTTTGGGCGCTTGGTCGGAAAAACGTGGAGGGAAATTTGCGTCGAGTGAAAGTTGATATTGAGTGGAAAATATTTCATAACGAGATCTTTTTTAGTTTGTTGTTTTGACTCGTAGAATTTTTCGGAATGGTAACCGTTCGGCAGGATTCAAGAGTAATTAACTCGTACTCGTGTGAAATCATTGTCGCGCGAGTAAAAGGCACACTTTCAATTGCACAATAACTGCGACGTGGAACCGCCATCGTAAATAAGAAACTTCGAACACTGAGTTGCGCCGATGCTTCCACAGTGACTGACGCACGTTTAATCTCATTAAGCTCGACAGACCACGAAAAAATCAACGAGAAAAATCAGATCGTCCCACGAACATTATCGATACAGGCGTCGATGATCGCACGAATGAAAGTTTATTATATCCTCGCGTGCAAATAACATGTACGCTGTTGGTCGAAAGTTTACGACCACCAGTTCTTTCAATTTACACAAAAATTTCATCGCTGATTATCAACTTGAAGTTTTAAGAAGATAATCAAAATTAAAGCTTATTTAACAATCTTAATTACTGCCAATCTGTGCGACATCAATGTCGAATCGCAAATTGTTCACAAACTGAGCCAGTGGTTCCAGCAAACTCTTCTTCGACTGTATACATATGCGATATGTTAACAAACATATGCGTATACACTGGCAAGCAAATTTGATCAGTCCTCAAATTTGATTAATTCCCGCTCGTTCTAACGCTGCACGAATCATCCAATTGCCAGAGAGTTTCGACGATCCTTAATGTTCGTAATTGGGAATCGATCGAAATCGGCGTGGCAAGAAACGAACACGTGGCATTTTGCTCTGGACAAATTGCTATCGAAACGAAATATGTACGTTCGTGTAACACGCGTGCGTGGTGTTCGTGGCGCAATTAACCCCGCGTCTGAACGCCATCAAGGGTAAAGCCTCAGAAATTCGTCCATTCGTGGCCGCACGAATTACACGGAATATCGATCGGCGGGGCCGCTTCCTCGAAGGAAAGGTCATTCAAATGGATAGATAGAAAGGAAAAGTGGGTTAACAAAAGATATGCCGGCTAACAAAATATGTGGGAGATTAAGGGATATCCCATGAAACGCGATACTTATCAATTTCTACCTGGTATTAGATGGTATTAAAAAATATATAAAATATAATGGAACGGTATCATCGAAAGGAATATTATAATACCGCACATACTACGAAATAAACGTGGCTCACGGTGAAACGAAATTTCACTGAAACGAATTTAACATAAAGAGAAAGATACTATAATCACTGTGCATTAAAACTTATGGCTTCACGAGTTTCGTCGTTCAGTTACAAGTTCGATGTGTCCTACAAATAATCGACAATTGAACAAAAACGTAGATCACCCCCATTGCCGACACGAACAACAAACGGAATACTCCAAATTCGGCACAACCAGAAGTAAAATATAAATCGTCTGACCAATACAATATACGTTCCTGTAGATTTTTCAAATAAGTCTATTTATATACACCCGGTTAATAAACAATCTCGTGTACACGAGCCACGACATTTTTGTTTCGCGGTGCACGAGAACTTGAATCGTGACCTTGCTAAATCGAGAAAATCCCCATCTCTCCGGGACGGGGATTTAAATAAATTTGAATGTTGCACGGTAGACGGCGAGCGTGCTGAAAAATTCATCGTCGAAGGGGGGGCGGGGGGTTGCGAAGCAACAAAACGGGACGCCCGGTCGCCGATGTCGTGGAAATGGCTAACAGGAATATTTCATCGAGTGGCACCCGCGGTCACGGCGACCGTTGTTTAACCCAGCCAGAAATAATTGCAACAATAAGCGTAATCTTTTCGCCGGCGTGTTACCGCCGCCAGGAGCGCAATTCATTATCGCCGGCTGACACGTCTGTATTGTTTCTACGTTGTCCAGCCGGCGTTTCTCCGCGGCGCCGATCCGATGTGCGCTCCACTTGTTCGGAGTAAGAGGACGCGCGATGCATATACGCCCGTGAAGTACGTGCATGCCCGCTTGTACGAGGCGAAAAAGCGAGAGAAACGAGGAAGCGGCGCAGCGACGTGTAACAAAACGCGAGGAGAACCGACACAGCTCGTTCTACGAGAGAATCGACGTTACTGTACGTGTATACCGTCGTCAAAATGAATCGCCAGGTGATGGCGACAGTGCACGTCTATGTGTGCAGGAATAATTAGTATTAACGTAGCGTGTACGTATATATTATTGATAAATTTTTCGAACGAACGCGATTTTTCGTGAAACGGAGCGGCGGGAGTAATTTTTAATCCAGTTCGTTTGTCTACGAGGGAAGCGTTTGTTGGGACTCATGGGATGCATAGAACGGCACAGTTTATGTTAACATTAGAGAACTGCGTAAGTGTAAAAACATTTGGGTATTTCGTTTAGTTAACTGAGGCACGATTTGGAGAAATAACTGCAATAATTCGGGCAAAGTAAGAATCGTAACGTCATTTAGAGGAACAAGTAGAAATTGTGTATCGATGTAGGAATAGTCATCGTTTAGAGAATTTTTTAGCGAGTGAATTTAACTCAAACATCTTCAGGCTTGTATAAAAAGACAAAAAGTAACAGTACACACCTGATACTGTAACTATTGCAACCTCGTCGCTGCGACGTGTATTCCCGGAATTCGGATGTTTCGAGAAGCTTGAAAAGCTGCAGAGAAAATGTATATTACAACATTATGAAGTCGTCATCAGAGCGGAAATAGAGACAGAGGGAGAGAAAATACGAAATTCCCTGCAGCACCCTCGCGAAAGGGCAATTCCAGCCGGGAGGCAACTTGAAAATACGTATAGCGAATTCTCGCTTCGATGCGAGGTGTCTCCGATTGGAGTGGAAACAAAACGGAAACAAGAAACAAAAACCAGAGGAAACGATATTTTCGCGATAAGGTGTGCACACCATTCTGTTCACAGAACAGAGGATAACATCCCTGCCTTTCCATTTCTTTCCACCTGCAGATTTTGCCGGAATAGCAAACACCCTTTTGTAAATTTACAGGCAACAAAACTTTTTTTTTATCAGTTTCAGAGAAGAAGGAAAAATAAAAATAGATAGCTTCTATTGGAACAAAATTAATTCAGATTTCGTAAAAAGAGAGAACAAATTAAAGAAACTAAAAGACAGTTACATACTTCGTTGTTCGCGAGAGGAAGCTATTTATTTTCTAATTACGAAACTGCGACTACAAATTAATTCAAGGTGAAATTAAATCAAATGGTTAAATAAAACAATAAAATCACCGTGCGTTCAGAAACACGTCGAGGGTAACGACAAAGGCAGTTTACACAGTTCCTGAAAGTCACGAAGACGCCTGTAAATGGATCCTAAGGATACATATCGAATAGACGGGAAAAGAAGTGCACCGCGATTTATTTTCCAGCGGTTTTACGTCACGCGGAGGATCGTCGTCGAACCGTGACAAAATATAGCCGCGAAGAACCATTCCGCGAAACTACGTACAAATTACGATTACACCATAGGATTGCAACGTGGAACTACGAAATCATCCGTTGTATACTGTTTGAACGAGAAATAGCAAATCAACCCCGCTGGTTACTGTACAATTAGGTAGAAAATTTGATTGAATTATGAATTGTCGAATTTTGTTCGAACGAATCTTATTTATTTATTATACATATCCAAGATTGATTGTATCTTTTGTTTGCAAGTTATCTGATCAATGTTGCACTGCCTTTCATTGCTCGTCGCTTACGTACTATCAATTCTGTGGATCGTTTACGTGTTCACGCACAAACTGAAAAGCATCAACAACCATAGTGTTTTACTCTGTGGGAGGAATCCTCGACACACTAGACTGCACTCGAAACTCTATATCCGCTGTACAACTCGGTTATACAAATCAGGTATACAGGCATCCGAAACTCGACATACGTAGAGAACTTGCTTTTAAATATTGTTCATTCCATTTGCAATGATCTGATTAAAAACACCACGTTCTATGCGTTATTTATAACAGATTTCGATTAATTTGTTAATCG
The DNA here is from genome assembly GCA_948146005.1 of Nomada fucata. Lineage (NCBI taxonomy): Eukaryota > Metazoa > Arthropoda > Insecta > Hymenoptera > Apidae > Nomada > Nomada fucata. The sequence goes on from OX411282.1 coordinate 5,975,373, forward strand.
CCATAATTACTCAAATAAAACGATAGTCGCTATTTCCATATTTCAAAGAAAAGACTAAAAAAACTATAGATCTATTTATAGCTGTATTCTTACAGAATTTATGTTATAATTAGTTGTTACAGAAAACTTGCAAACTTACGATAATACTTGCAAATTTGAAATTTCACAATCTCACAAAGATGATCCGAGTCTCTTATTGTATAAGAAGAAAAAAATTTCGTTCAATCCCCATTTCTTCCAAACGGGGAATCTTATGGAAACGTATCCCGCAATTTTGCCAGAACGACTATTCCTTTCGACTGTTCGCCACAACGACGAATGTTATTCAAAACGACGAGCATTTCGAGGTAGAATATAGTCAGACGAAAATCTGAACGAGAGATCTACGGTATTAGGAGCATTACGGTGACCGCGCAGAGAGAATTGTATCGCCTGTATAAAATTCAGAAACCGGCGAACGTTCCTTTCGTAACTTACGTTTTTTCGTTTAATGCGTTCGAGTAACGCTCATAAACGATAGAACATTCGACGAAGAAGGTATGTAGTACACACGACAGTGTGGCATATGAGTTCAGACGAAATCAAAAGTGAAAGGGCTTTCGAACGTGCCGCTTTTCAAATTTTGATCCCGATTTTTCGCTTGCGAAGGGAAATGTTTCTCGCGTGAATTTTGGTTGTGGAGACAATTAATTTTTCCCAGACGAAAAAAGTGAGGCACTAACATGGCAAAAATTTGTTTGCTAAATAATTACTAATTCAAATTCGTTGTAAAGGAAAAATAATTGTCGATCAATAATCAATTACTCCGATTTTACCGTGAAAAAATATGAATTCACCATACAAAAAGTTCGCAAAAGTACGACATTCGTGCAGAATTTTCATTCGCCTTTTACACAGAACGAAGGAAAAATTCTTCCGTAACAATAAAAATTGTGTCGGTGTTAGAACATAAGAAGCCGACTTAATGACTCGTTCAGTGTTTAATTATAAGAGAACTCGCCAAAGAAAGAATCTCAATTGCCCTCATTTTCATAGTGCAATTTCGAGAACAATTAACTCGAATAATTAGGCGTAAAGATACTGAAGATACACTCTTGTGCTATACATTCGGAACACAGTTAACAGAATATCACCAACGCGTTATCTATAAATAGATTGCCCTTTAATCCTTGCCTTCGTAACAGAACAAAAGTTGTATTATTTTGTTAAGGATACCTGCATCGACATCTATTACAGCTCCAATCACGAAGTGAGACTTTTAAATTGAAACGCAATCGGTGTAACAGCTGCTGTCAAGTTCAAATTCGAATGAATCGTTGTAGCAGCATCACGTGGTAGAATAATGTCAATTGGGTCAAGGATTACGAACGTGTGCTCAAAAGTGCAAGTGCACTGTACACATACACACAAACAGACACACATACACACGCGTCGTAGAAAAGTTCCTGTTGACACACATATTTCTATGCTAGCGCAAACAGAGGGAAAGAAACAAGTACATGTACATGTATAAGCCTAGGGAGAGATCGAAATTTACATGTCTTTGTTCGACCGTTCGAGTCCGGCGAAAATTTGGTTTAATGAAAAATTCATCCGGCCGAAAAAAAGGGGTACAAAGGAAAAGAAAATGAGGCGAGTTCTTTGGGGTACGTCGCGTATCTATATAATTTCGAATGCGTGAACCCCTTTTTTTTCCGAGTCCACGTTCTATTGTGTTCAGTGGAAAAAGGGACAAGCACGACGGTACAATGTACTTTTATCGGTGTGCAATAAACTAGGGCGTGACTAGGAAGTTCAGGCGCGGCTTATAAACATTTTTATTACAGAAAGTGTTCAATAAAAAACTCGTCGGGAAATTTCTAAAGCACACAACAAAGTACGCTCGTTCAAGCTGATGGATTTTGTGGCGCGTGTCGTTAGAATAATAACAAGGAGGAACAAGGATAGAATCTAATGCTTTTGCGTTATTAATATTACTGTTAATCAGAAACAAAAGTTTTTTGTTATTAAACGAATAATCGCAAGGGAATCGGATAATTATCTCGATAATCGTTCCAGAGTTAATCTTGCGAGGAAATTTTTAATCAACTGCAATGTTTCAGTTCCAATTCGAAATTCGTTTTCACATATCCGATCGTACACGTTTTTCAATTTAAATTATTACATTTCATATTCTGTATGTTGCAATTTCGATGAAATTGTACATCGTCAAAGGATCTGATTTTACGAACTCATTGGATAACTAAAATGTGAAGCAAATCAACCTGGAGCGATGAGCATTAATTGGCTTTCGCGTGATTTTCCACGAATCGTTGTACGGCCCCTCGAAAATGTAAACATTCGACGTGGAAAAAAATATTCTCATACGATGCCTAACCGTAGCTGAACAATGAAAGATGGAGAGAAAATACGGAAAGAAAAATTCTCATTGATTTATCAAATTAAGATGGCTCAGAAATTGCAATGTAGAATTCCCCCCCGAACACTTTTTTGTTAATGTTTCACCCTGATTGTCTTTCACGAGAAATATTATTGAAATCAAATATAAAAAATTGCTGTGGAAATAGGATCACTTAAAGGTGCCACTGAATTGTTATTAATCATTGGGGGCAATCTGTGCGAAGGTTCAATCATAAAGAACTCTTCACGAAACATATGCACGTGCATTGGTAGAAAATTAAGCAACACCCTCAGCCCAGATTAATGATTTTCATCTATTGTTCCGCAGAGGGGAATATCGGTATTTTATAACACCAGCATATTGCGTAACAACGGGAGCGAACGTCCATTTTACGATGAAATCAGTAGCAAAATTATCCCCGGCATTCGCGATAATAGAGGGTTGATTAGATACGTTATGTTAATTAAGCTATCGTATTAATCGTACGATGATAAAATTGAACATGTCCGATAATACGATTTTCATTGCTAAAGAAAAACCGAGTTCCCAAAGGAAGCAGAACTACAACGTTATTTACCGGTATACCGGTACATTTTATAATTAATACTGAAACTTTCTAATTTGTCAATGACGATAACGCAGCCTGATATTAAAGAATAAAAGAAGCGGGCTCAATCGATCGACGGTTTAACGAGAAAAGTGTAACCTAATTACCAAGTCCTCTTCGAGCAATTTCCGCATGATTCCAGCGATTAACAATTTAAATATCCAAGTATATTATATACACCCAGGCACTGTCAATTGCGTTGGTGTACCAATAACTGTCGCTCAATTCGTTCAACAAAATGGCAATTAAATGCTGTATTCGTGTAGACATCGATAATAATAAATAGCTCAGTACTGAGAAATCAGGAGATGGTAACGAAACGAATTCAAGCCACGTATAAAAAATCAAAACAAACGTTATTAGGTTCACCAAACCAGATGCTCGTTGTGCACGCAATAAGAAATCCATTAGGTACAAAAGAAATTTCTGATCAACCCTAGCGTGATTATTCACGTCCATCCTTCAAGCTTTTTATCGTAAACAAATAACGACCCCATTTCTCGTTCACTTTCAAACGCTTGCACGTATCCGTACATGTATAAATACGTAAGCTTGTAGCTATTCATATATAGTGGCGAGCATATAAATAGGGACATATGTGCTTTCAACTTCAGCTGATTATATCATTATATATTACATCCCTATTTTTTTTGGAGTATTATAGCACTTGTACATATGTGCATTTCCCGTAGTATAAGAAGCCGCAAATATTTCATCGATCCACGATTATTTTTTATTACTTACGACACAGCTACGTGGCGATCAGTACAACATTCAATAGAAATTGTAATTCATGCAGATCGAATGATTTCTACAATAATCATTTTTATACTTCCTATATAAATATAAAGAACGTTCAATTCCTTATTCCCTATTTATTTATACACTTGCCACTATATTATACGGGTAACCCTTGTGTAACGCGAAAGTTAGGCTCCGGAGAACTGCTGCGTTACGAAAAGTAGTACTACGTTTCAGAAATAATTATACACGTTCTCGTTCATTTGAGTAATTTTGTACGCACAAAAACATGCCGGCGTGGCAAAATAAAAAATTAATCGAATCAACGCTCCTACACAAGATTAATTAATAACAACAATGCTCCGCGTTATGTAAAACCGTGCACCGCGTTGTGCAAGCACTGAGAATAATTGATGAATCGCGTTACATACATCGAAACCGTGTTTTATAAGTTACCGCCTTATACAAGGGTTATCTGTACCACCGCGCAGCGTCCTCTGTAAAGGGGCGCATAATTTAACCGGATTCAAAGTTGGCGCGCGTGACGTCGCACGTATACGCACATTATACAACAAGAACGACCTCGGATTAGGGTTAGCCGTCGTAAAATCAAAAAGTTCATATACCTTAAGCGGCGATTCCGCTCACCCTGGTGTCCCCGAACAAATATAAAATATAATCGAAAACGCTGCCGTTCGATCGACCTGGTTCACGGATCGTGGATAAAAGAACTATGCTCGTTCAGCCGGCCAAATATCCTAACCTGTCCACTACAGCGGCTCCGGGTAATCCACAGATGATTGCACTTCTTCACGGGAAAACAAACACACCGCGAGTTCGAGTCAACAAACCGCGACTACCGGCGTACTGGTCGCGATATTTATCGAATGGACACGCGTGCCGGTCAACGTTACGACGAGCAGATGACACGTACGACAGGACACGAGACGATGGTGCGAGCCAGCAAACAAATCGACACGAAATTTCTCACCCCCGAAGCTCGCGCCGCGGCGTCTGAAACTGTACTGCCACTCCCGCGCTGCCACTCATCGTGCAACGCTCGCGTCACCTGCGCGCCCTCTCGGCTGCGAGTGATACTAATCTTTGAAACCCTTATTAGGTACCAATTTTTCAAACCCTTTTCGAGGGTTCCTTTTCGACTTTCTTCGGATGGAACACGTGAAATGGGTTCATTGGTATCTGTGTGTTTGTATATTCGGGGCGATTGATAGGGTGTGAGAAAATCGGTGTAAATGTTTGTACTAGTTGTGGAATCTTGAAATGATTAAATGATCGTTAATAACTGAACGTTATTACAGAGTGTTATATTCTTTACAATCGTATAAAGAATAATATTGAGCTGTCCTTTATTTCGTATCCAGCTGACAAATTTTTGCTCCAAAATATTCCCAGCAATATAAAACCTCGGTCGACCCCCGCATATTTGGCGTTTTCATATCTGGAGATTAAAGCGTGGCTTCCTTTATCGCGTAGTCGAAAACAATTCCACGTCGTTCGCACGTCGCGCGAAGGATGACCGATTAGAAACGGCCGGAAATATTAATTTCGAAGGGCAAAATCATCCCCTCGCGTGTCCTGTCTCTGGCAAAATTTAATAACTCGTGGACACAGAAGTGAGGTTCGAGTAGTGCTCGAGTGTGGCGGTCGTTCGGCGCGTTGCTTGGAGGACAGAGGAGAGGATAATGAAAAAATGGAAAAGAAAAAGAAACGAGTCGCGGGGGCGAGGGCGAGCCTCTGCTGTCACTGCAGGAAGGTCCGGGCCATGCTCCAGCTTCGTACGGAAACCAGTAAATTTTCCACTGCAAATAAAACTTCCCGCGAAAGGGTCCACCGTCGATTAAAGCGGCGGAGGGGAAAAATGAGATACGTAAAAGCTTTCCGCGACGCTGTTTGCTTTTCCCGTTTCAGCCTTTCCTCGCGAATGTGCGAGCGAAGAAGAAAAAAAGACGAAACATATATGCACATGTACTTCGACCAGCTTCTGTCATCCCAGGCGTATGCATCGGTGGTGGTCTCAGCTGCGGCAAGAAGCAATTAAAAAAGTGATTAACCGTTGGGTTGCTGCATTTTCACGATCAAAAGTTGCATTCAAGATCATCCAAACGGTGCTTTTAGTTTGTTAACGGGCCCGTTTAGATCAGTCAGATTCATTCTCTCGTCACAGGGACAATTTGCTTATTATATGTGTATACTTTGATGCTGCTGGCTAAGAGCATTGACGTGATTGAGACGCGATTCTTTCGCAATTAAGAAAATTGAATGAAAATGGTTTTTGGAGGAGGTCCAATTGTTTTTCTTTAATTACGATAGAAATACCAATATTTCTCTCAAGAACTGTAAATGTTTGAAAGAATGCTATATCTTTTAACAGTAACTCTGACTAACAATGGGTATTAAATGAAAGGTCTGTTCCATGAATTTATCATACCGTTTATAGTTTCATGATAATCAACCGAATCGAAGATCCACATGAAATTCGCAATACTTGCAATACATCAACATCATTGATAAATTCATTGATATTCAATGTATTTCGGGCAAGAAGTGCATGGATTAAATAAAGCTATTCTGTATTTAAAAAGAAATTAAGGAAACTTTCCATCGGTAATGAAATCATTTGAAAACAGAGAATTAGATATTATAATCCAGAGATCTGAGAATATCTAAAAGAATCTATCAAAGCCACTGAATTTTTCGTCGTTCTATAAAACCTTTCTTTGTTCCGTAAAATTCAGTCCTGCTGCCACCCTCTTTTCGCAAAAAAAAAAAAACTTTAATACTGGTAAGGAGTAAACTCAAGACCGTTCTTCCCAGTTCCAACGGCTCAATTATTTCAGACGCAAGTCCCACAGTCTACTCAAGGCCGAGATAGGAAGGAAATGAAATTCTTCCGAGCCACATTTCATTAAAAGACATTAAGAATGCCTTCTACTGTGCAAATGAAATCGCAATTATGCATGCACCGTAACTTACAAACGCGAGCGAGCAGCTTCGAGCTTTCCGCTTTAAATTACTAGTATTCGTAAACTGTTGGCATCCAGCTGCTTTGCGCTGTCATAAGTTTCATACCACATTTGCAAAAGAAACGGCCGAATCGCAATTTGTCCGGGTAGACGAACGAATGAGCCTGCAATTTCAATTCAACGCCCGAAAGCAAACCTCCCCTTGTTACATTATGCAACTCCGCTGCAAAACGCGATACCAAACGTTGAATTTTTAATTTCTTTTATTTATTAAAGAGTTACAATTGCACGGAAGAAGAAGAAACGTTGCAGCAAGTGAACCGATTAATTATCGAGTCGGTAAGAAACAAGAATAAAGCAAAACAATGTGTACCATTCCGTTAATTAGAGAACATGAAATATCATCGACGGAATAAAAAGGGCGACACAGCGAACTGGAAAAAATATACGTTTGAGAAGTCACAAATAAGGCACTTAGAGAGCACGCAGTGTTTTATAAAAGTCAAAGGTAATGACTTAACGAGTACGAGCAAAGGTACCACTACAAATTAAATCCCCTTCCCGGAATAAAAATAGACTGTCCGAGCTTCGCGTTTCTTATTCAGAAACCTTACTCGTGCATCATCAAGGGATGATTCCAAGCTTGCGATCGATCACGCACGAATTAACAGAGGTACTGCGGTTTTTCAAGTTGGTAGAACAACATTCGCGTACGCGTTGTACATTTTGTACCGATGGTTTACGCGTCCGTAAATTACTATCACGGCCACTATTCCGAACGTAAGCGTGGCTCGTTCAAACAAGTTGGCCTCTGTCACGGATAGAGGATTCATTAATCCTCAACTAGTCCTGGTAATTCGTGTCAATCCACGTAATGTTCATCATATCCCGTGCGCGTACACGTCCCAATTCTATTTCCAGTCTGCAGTCTATTTCAATTTCATCCACGAGCGAAGCCCCTTCCTATCCAACTCTTTATTTTACCCAACGGATCAGTCCCCGAAATTTCATCCCCATTGCACCAATGGGGTATAAAAAGATTTTAATCGTCCGTTTCACTTGTTTCAATTGCATTATTGAATTATATTCGCCAGTGATGTTGAAAAAACTTAAACAGAAGATTGCTGCTACGAGTTGAGAGGGTATGAAATGCACTTACGCCGATATACAATTATCCTTCTGCCTTTAAAAGGAAGGAGTGGCATTACCATTTTTTTCTGTGACGTAAAATATTTAATTTTCGTCCGACCGCGAGATTTTTCCGTCGTGAAATAATTTACCGCAGTCCGTAATTAACCTACATGCTTATCATACTTATCGCCGGTACATTTTCGAAACTTCATCATATAAATACGTTCGAGCAATTCGTTTTTAAAATTAAATTCGTTTGCGTCACGTTACGTGCACGTTGCATAGGTGTGCATAACAAGACCGCACGGCAGCGTTAGAATATCACACAGGGCAAATATTATCGCAATCACGCCTCTGATTACAGTTTGTTCGTGCCAGGGCAATCAAGCCACCGTGCACATACGCCATCTCCTTCTCTATCTCGCCCTCTCTTTCTCTCTGTCGCGAAATTCGCGTTAAGCAACATGTCTACACATTTTTTTTCTCTTTATTTCCGTTCTCTGGCAAAGCCCACGTGTACACACCTGCCTCCGATTAGAATGACTCTCGATGACCGGCCGTAAGATAAGAAGCGTGTGAACCGAGAAGTTAATTAAATTCGTCGCAGGGGAAGATTTTCTTTACGAGCTCATAACAGTTTGCTTGTATGTTTGCCTGCTATCGAGGAAACCATTAATATCGATTAATTGGGGTGCATCCCCGTGGATCGTTGAATTGAAACGCGTTGAAATTTTGTTTTGCGAGGTAAACGCGTTTATAATCGATACGATTCTGATTATGAATTACGCGATAGCGATCGCTTTTCAGTCGGGCACCTGTAAATCAGGTGAAGATATATACGCGATGCCTTCCAACGCGGGTAGAACCGTTGCTTCAAGTTGATCGTGAAATTCGCAACAATATCCGCAGGATGGGAAGATAAATGAAAATATTAATAGACTGAATGGGGACATGTTCGGTCTACCTACTGAATAAAACTGTGAGAATAGACTTTGCAAATACTACCTACGAGAATGCGGTTCTTGTCGTTTCTTTGATTATACGCAGTGGTACGCGAAACAAGGAATAAGAAATTCTGTAAGTATAATAAATTGTAGGTATCACATAGCGGTGAAAATATATTTGATAAATTCATTTATAGAGGAAAGTGTAGAAATATAATTCTCTTAAATATACTCGATATACATATAAATTTAACATCTTATAAGCAAAAATAAATTAAATGAAATATCGTTTTTAATTTTGGTGTAAATTTGGTATTGCCTGGTTTACCAAGATGCACGATTTGCTCGCGAAGAAATCCACAGAACAATAAACTGAGCAATTCAATTCCACAGAGTGGGTCATTTTTTGAATGCGGTTTTATTCAAAGGCCGGGGCCAATTATTGCACGACTGTTCTACGTCTTACTGCAATTTAACCCGCACCCCGAGCCATTGAAGGGCTGCACAAAACAGCAGACGATGAGCCTTGCCTCTACCTTCGACAGCCTATTCCTTAGAAAACGTCCCCCTCTACATGCTTCTACAGTGGTTCCCTCATTAATGAAGGCTTAATTAGCGTGCTTCGCCTTTTTATCCGAACGATAGTCGCTTCCGGTTCCGCTTCCTTGGTCTTCCGCATCGAGTAAACGAGCGAAGTCGAATTGCCCGGCTATCGTTGCTCGAGAGCGTTATCCTGCCTACGGTAATCACCGTAGAAACTATCGGAATCGATACGAGCGTCTTTAAATGTTATGTACCCTTAATTGTAATTGCGAATACGTATGCAAATCAAAGCATATTATAAGCTGCTGTTTAATAATAATTACACAATACCGGAACATTAATTGACGTTCCGAGAAACATTGTTGCGATGGAACAATCGTTTCACGCTATCAATCAAAGTTCAAGAAACGCTTAGGGAATCGTGTTGGTTCAAGGGCATCTGATTGAACAGTCCAACGACACGGCATATCTTTTTAAGGATCTCACGATTTTTTTAATAGGCAGAATGACGAAGGATTAAAAGCGTTATGCTTTGAAGAACTAAGAACTCTGTACAAGCCACGCTGTCGGGACTCTAATTTATATGATCTATATGCTGCATATACGGGCAGGCCAGAAAATTCGAGCAGGTGCGTCGAGTTAGGCGGTTCGATAAGACGACACGAAATCATGCAGGTACCTACTGTGTCCCTCAGAGGTTGTTTCCACCACCGAGTGTGAAACAATGTTTCTGTACATAGAGGGAAACCATTGGATACAAGCGATGACGATATGCATGCATATAAGTACACGCGGCTCGAGTTGTTCTAAATTATAGCAAACTAAAAAATGTTAATGTGAAAAGATTTTACAATTCCGCTCGCTGTTAGAATTGAGAGCTATTAAATAAAGTGCACGCCTCACACGCAACAACACCAATTTGGATAAGGAAAATGTAACGATTGTAACAATAAGTACCCGGCGAATAATAAAAACTTTTACCGCGACCGAATTCTTCGCTATTTCAAACTGTACGCCTGTTACCGCGAGTCATTCCTTTTCTTTTTTTCATTTCGTTCGTTCCTACGCCACTTACTTTCCCGCGGCACGAGTTTCGCATTGTATGATTCAGTGCTTCTGTTCTCCCGCTTCTTACTACAAAAGGAGTAGCATCGGGTGTATATAGACAGTTTCGGTGCAAAAGTTGCGGCGGAGAATGCGAATTGGCGAAGCTCAGAATGCATTGACGATTACAAGGACGTATAAAATTAATGCAATTAGCCGGAGTAAATCGTTTTTCCTTGCGCTATACGCAGCCTCTGTTAATTATCGCGAAGCGAATTTTACGGTCGCTTTGAATTTAAAATGATCCCCTTTTAAATAATCGCACACCGCGTTAAATTACTTCTATTACATTTCTTCTTGCACCTTTACGAGCTTAACGATCGAATGATTATTCGCAAATATAATCTAGCGCGACATTATCATTACGTGTAACGGTATTAAATCGTGTTAAAAAAAAAAGAAGGAAAATAGTAATCGAGAAATTAATGAAAACGGGAGCAACAACGTGGCCGATCGATATAAGGAAGCAACAAGCACCGGCGCTTCCATCACTTTAATTACAGGGAAATATTTTTCCACGACGATCGAATTACCAGCGATCAGATGGGTTTCCTGGGGAAATTGAGATCGCGAACAGCACCGCCATAAATTGCAGAACCGATCGGTCCGTTTACTTAACCGCAAATGGTATTACTTCTGTGTAACTTCGGGCAGCGAGGTATCGTTTCAGGAAGGCGTTACAAATTTCTCAACTGCACTTCTCTCTGGAACCACGTTGAGAATTTTCCGCCGTTTCGTGAACAGTTTATGGCACGAATTCAAGGAACTCTTACTTTCTTATCCCCTCGTGTTCCCTATGTATTCGCGTTTCACCATTTTACATTCGCTTCCTTTTGTTCCCTTGCGCCTCCGTTTAACGCGGATATCTATACCGAGCTATTCGAAAAGGCGAATGGACATATAAATATAAGGAGTAATAAAGATAGGCAAATTTTATTCAATTGTATTTAGATCCGCGTAACTGTAAACTGCAAATGAGACACGGTGGAAAATTGAATAACGCAAAGAGTAATTATTAATCTAGCGTCGTGTTGCTTTAAATAATTATCCAATAGAGAAACTCTATTAAAACGATTGAGAAAGAAATTATTACACACGCAGTGATTATTGAAGCAAACGATTCACCAGACAGTAATTTTCTCCAATCAAAATATCCTCTTTGCATGTTACGAAATGAAAGAAATTGGTTGAATGTACTGCACTACTGTTGCTTCAAATAAACAACAATTTCTCCAGCCTAGATATTTACAGCGCATCAATGTTGATATTAAGTTAAAGTAACGCAGAATTATTATTTGCGATAAAATACCTCGAAATATTAATATAAATTAAGATATTTGTCGAACTACAGTTACATATTTCGTCTTTAAACGCCCCGTATACACCACATTTTGTTATTGCACATGATTTCCGTATTCTCCACTCTTTCCTTATTCTCGATTCCTCTCGTTTCGAGGCACGACCGTACAAGTGGTTTCAAGGTAGAAACGGGGGGAGAGTAAGGGAGAGAAAATTGTTCGCAATTTATGTCAGCTTTGCGGAACACCATACTTGTCGGGCACTGTACCCATATGGAACCATAAGCACGTAATACGTACGGGTATATAAAGGCATAGCTACGGGAACATTGTTACTCCCAGACGTTTGAAAATTTGATATCGTTCGTTCTCCCCCCATTCGCGTATATTTCTGTTCTTATTAATCCACAGTGTTTTCCAACGTGAGAGTGAGGCCATTTGGGTAACAGAAATTATTCGGTGGATATATATAATATATACATATATATACTTTGAAGTCGAAGTATACAGCATCCGTTTGTAAGCCACTGTCAAATGATTTATAAATGCCATTGCAGTATACAGCAAGATTTGTGGAGGTGGAGCGTCCTCATATAAAACCGTGTTGATGCTTAGTAGAAATAGTTGCAATTAGTGGATGGAGCTTCTTGGAGATAATTCCTTCAAAGATCCTAGCCATCGTATTCAATAGAGAGACCGGTCTGAATACATAAACCCTGCAAGCTGATTTTCCTGTAAAGTGAATACGAGAACTCGTCGCGTATCTGCCAATCAGCCCTCTCTAAGCCGTGAACCTTAATTGTCTTAGGCTTTGTTAAACGGAACGTCAAAGTAGTAATTGTCGATCGACCTTGCGACGAATTTCTACGAAACGACGTCCTCCTGAATTAAGGTGCTACACAATTAATCGGATTCCAGCCTCGCTTCGAACGACACTACATCGAATTAAGATTTCATTCGCCGACTCATTGGCAACAACAATTCCAAGAAGTAGCGAGTAAATAAATGTAATGAACAATTTTCTAAGAAAAATTAATAAAAAGTAAAATAGTAGAGATTTATTTATTCCAAAAACGTTCTGTTCTATATTTCTATTCAAGTGTTTAAAATGAATGATATAAATTGTGCCTATCCTCATCTTTGAAAACAATTGTCTCTGTCATTGTACGAAGATGCCTATTTCATGTGCCTATATTGCGTAATAAAATTGTTATCCGGACAGGTGTACAAGCAATTTGACGCAACAATTTTCAAAACAAACCCGACGAAAAAAGCAAAAAGGAATAAAAGTTCGAAATCGTTCTCGGGTGGAACCGAATAATTAGCGCCTGCTACAGCGTCCAAGCTTAAAGCGTGCGATTTAATTGGTCCCTCGGTCGTTTCAAGGGAAAACAACTAATTGCATTAGCAAAACGTTTCTCAGTTCGTTAAGCTAACGACGTATCTCCGCGTCGGGAGATGATGCGCGAGATTATGAAACACGGCTGGTTGTTTCTGGATTATGACATCGACAGCGCATTGCTTTGGAAAGAAAGCCACGGGTGAACGTGTGCAACCTGACCAAGTGCACCGGTGCATTGCAACTGGACCGGTGTATAAATTATCGGTGTTTCTTAACCGCGCTCCGAATTCATCCTCTTATCACTGGTCGAACACGATCTTTCTACGCCACGCAACGCAACGCGACCGTGGGAATTGTTCAGAAAATATGAATATTCGCAACGTGTCGATGTCTTTCGTTACGATTTTACTATAATTTAGAGAGTCTTTGGAAAAGGAAATGATTATAATAGATAGGAATAATAGAATTACTATTAGAACTACCGACGCTGAATAAATTATGGGAACGAAAGTGATTGAATGGAAATGAAATAGGGATGTACAAGTGTTGTTCTGCTTTCATAAGTTTCCGTGGCAATATACGGATATAATCGGTTCCATATGTATTCGTACCCTCGCTGTTCAATATAAAAGAAGTTTGTGCAAATTGAGTGCTGACTTTCGGATTTTTCAATAAACTGTTTCCTACAAATTCAAGCATGTAAGTATAAAGTTTGCTTAGACAGCATTTTAACAAAATTGCTTGTTTCGTTACAGAAACATATGAATTGTGAACCAACCCCCAAACACTTAATTTCAACTTTCTTGCATAGACAGTCAGAGCACGGACACTTCTAAAAACGGCCCGAATCCTATACACATATACGATAATAATTCTAAATCAAGACATCTGGAAACCGCGTACATAACCAGGGACCATCTATACGAAATGCAAGACAATGCTTTTTGAAAAAATTTCCTCTCAACTATAGTTACAAGAGAAGTTCGACCTTTCCCAAATTTCCTGCAACAATTAATTCCAGTTTTACCGATGTCGTGCAGCTAACTCGCGTTCTATTCAACATCGCACGGCCGTCTCCGCTATTTCTCAATTTTAGTATAGCGGCGGGCACTCGTTCCAGACTTTACCTTCTACAAGTCTGACCAGCTCATCGATCATAATAACGGATCAGGTACTGCGTTTCTCACCTGCGCTCACACGAGCGTGGTCGCGATCGTTGTGAATTCACGTTGCCTTCATCGTGGCCTACGGTGATCGTGTACGTGGGCTGTTTCACGACCATGTGCCGAGGAGTTGCTGAATGCCGTTTCTGCCAGATATCGACCTGGCTACTGTCTAGACTAGACCTTACCCGGTCCCCGTGTTACCAGTGACAGTACCGTTACGAAAGTGACTTTTTTTTTTTTTTATTCGTCCCCGATACGCAGTACCGACGACGATCGAGAAACACGGGTGCGGATCGATTTTTGCGTAAGGCGATCTTGGATCGACCGTACGTTCGAGCTGCGTGTCGGGTCGTGTCGCGATGAAGAATCTTGCGTGTAGAAATCGGCACGAATGCTCGTGCATTCGCGTGTCTTTTCGCGCGACAGGGTGGAAATAGATTTCGTGAAATAGAAATTCCGGCCGGCAATCGGCGAGATAATCTGTGTAGGAAGGGTGGAGAACGAAATACAGGACGGCGTACAATAGAATTCGTGGCGAATGATGCTAATGGATGGCGTGAAAGGGGTATGGAAATTGTGAGCTGAGTGAGTTATGGCGTCTCGATGTTTGGAATCGAAAATGGTGAAACGGTGGGAGAATAGTTGTGGAATACAGTTGGGAAGTCGGATATATTGATTATGCAATTGGACGGTCGAAATTAAATTAATGAAAGCTGTTTCATTAATAAAGAAAGGGAAGCGAAAGGAAAGTGGAGTCCAATTTGAATCGATTTTCATTAGAACGTGAGTGATAGAATCGATTAATTCTTGGGATACGTTTGATGATCTCCCTAACCCTGTTGGCTCATATTTTCATATTCTCTTTTGTAATTGAAACAACACTTTCGTCGACCCATTAGATCGTCATTTTGTATTGTTTGAACCTTCTTCAATTATTTTACGCACGCCACGTATGCGTCGTTTTGTCACGCATATAAACGTGATCACGGTTCCTAGATAAATGACGAAAACATAGAAATCCAAACAATTGTACTCACGTTACTCGCGTAGAGGCGCAATAGAGAACCGATACTTCGTACTGTTCACTTACCTGAAACAAAATGAGAAATACGCGAACATTATACAACAGTTCAATTATATTTCAATACAAGCAAAAACAGTGCTATATTACTCGCTCGGACAATTAGTAGGAATTCGAACGTAATAATTCCGTAACATTTAAATGAAACCTCGCAACAGGCAGAAACATAAATCAGGGAATTTCGAACGATCGTCGATCGGATGAAAATTTCATTCAATTATAAATGCACCGGGGGATGGACCGTGATATATGTATATAATATACTCTCAAGCGAACTTTCCGCGTAATTTGGTTCCCGCTTTCGACATAACGAATCTGTCGATACCAGAGCCGCGGAACAACCACGACGCAGAACTAGGTGAAATAGAAATCGCCGTGTGATTTATTGAATAGATCACCGTGCGAATCTCAGAAAATTCCTCAATGTCGACGCACGTATAGTATCCCGGATAAAAACGAACAAACAGGACCGAAGGGGGAACGATCCCCCGATATTAATTTACTGGAGATATTTACATCTGATTTATTTGGGCATCGCGAACGTGCCAATAACAGTAAAGCGAAATAACGCTGGAAGCCAAACAAAAGTTACGACGCACGCCAGTATCGAGTGCAATGAATATTCTTGAGTAATAAAAAAAACAGGGACGAATGTTGAATGCGGACAAATACAGCGGAATAAATATAACGAAACTGCGCTTGCACTTTAATAACGTGGGATGATAAAAAAAAAAAAAAAAAAAAAAAAATGAGAAGGTCGAAACATAAAACTAACGCACAGAGACGCGGCGATACAAATACATGAAAAAAGTAAGAACAGAGGAAATGAAAATATGAAACGAAGCAACGGGAAAGGATATATTACGACCATTATAAAGTACTGAATTCAATTCCATTTCGAACGTAATCAAATTTCAACGCGTCCAATAAAGTGCAGAATTTCTTCGTTCGCCTAACCATTAACTCTCTACGTCTGATACACTATTAAATTCACGAGATCCATTCCCCAAACAAACATTCTAATATCCCCCCCTAATCCGTGTCAAATGCACGCCTCTCGAGCAGCATGCCCGATCATTGCAATAAAGTCACTCCGGTCTCATCCGCAAAAAAAAAGAAAAAAGAAAAAAAGAAACGAACCGCAATAATAACCCGCAATCTTCAATCAACCCCGTGCCACTCGAAACGAGAGAAGCCTAAGCCAACCCTTACGCTCGACATTCTGCGTGGCTTTGCGCGAGACCACCACGGCCCTTCGCCGAGAACAATCCTCGCAGAAGTTGAAAGAAGCACGATCGATAAGCCGGCGATATGAACAATCTCTAGGAGCAAATTTTCCTTTCAGGTACACCGGCGTCGCAGGCAAAGGCGGCCTCGCTCTTACACTCTCTGCGTGTACGGCTTTGCAACGGGAGAAGCCGCCCCTCGGTACGATCAAGTGCGACAGGAAACGAGCGAAAGAGAGTAAGGATGGGGGGAGAGGGGCGGCCGAGGAACGAGGCGAAGCGCCGCGGCAAAAGGTGAAAAGGAATCCAATCGATAGGCGAACGCGTATATACGAAAAAGACGCTTTCATCGAAGGAAGTTAATAAGCCGGCACTCTTTGCCACTATGACCTTCCCCCGAGGAGAGAAATGTCCAACGACCAGCAAAACTTCCACGGGCAGGATTTTTCCACGGAAGGAGGAGGCCGGATATATAACGACGTATTACGACCCACGCAACCCCCAATAATATATCGTCCCCACGGGAACACGTAGCCGGCGATGAGAAGGCCGATTCTTTGCGGATGCAGATGGCGGACACGTGCTCTGCCTCTGATATTAGGACTTTCGATTCGTCCTTCCGTGTGTACGTATACCCTCGACGCTTTTCCCGAGGTGGAAAGTGCGGAGGGTGTCGATGAGAAAAGCGGATCGTGGTTCTCTTCTTTTCTTTTCTTTTCTTTTTTTTTTATCGCGCATCTTAGCCGCCTGCCCGTTCGCCGGATAATAGGATCGGAAGATAAGTGTACTCAAACGTCGGTCCAGCTATCCCTCGCCGGAAGAACGGTGGAAATGAAGAGGGTGGAAGTATCGTGTTAGACCGCGAAACTGTCGCGGCGATGGGAGATTGGTTGCACGTATGAATCCTTTTAGTCGGCGAAACGTATTTACGTATCAGTCTTTGGAAGATCGAGTGCAATTGGTGTTGTATCGTGGATCAGGATTGAGATAAACGACGGGAACAAAGCCATTCAATGTTGTATTGCATTACTTTGTTCGCCATTTGCGTCGGGGGTGTTCGATGAGTGTAACTCAATCTATTTTAATGATATTACTCGTTGTTGAATTTACTGTTTTATTTAAAATCGTCACTCTTGCGCCTGTCCGTAGTATAAAATGACGTGATAACAAAAGTAAATTTTAGTATCTGTTGTTACTTAAAAATTAGTAAACATGTACCGAATGTTACTATTCACGTGTAGAAACGATTGTTGGATATGCAGAATTTGATTAATTTGTGTAAAATTCAGAAATCCTTTATTCTCTTTGTGCAACTCTGCATTTGGTTGACATGTTAATTATAGCTGGTTATTTAAGAAATTAATATTATATTTCTTTAAATCCAAACGTGAAAAAGGAAAGTCCAGGCAAACGACGGGGAATTTTAGTATTATAAACGATCCGACTTATTACTTTCGAGTACGTCGTCTTGATTAATAGCTTTAATACGTTTTTACGCCATTGCACTAAATGGACGTGGGAAAAACGTGTGTAAACGTTTACTCTAGTTCAGTGACATTTTGTAACGGCAGCGCAAACACGAAATATCTGTAGAAGTTAAAAATTTAGGATAACTGCCAAACAGTATGACATTGTCAAATACTTTTGCTCGCGAACAGATTTCCAATTTGTATATACGAACGAATTGGCTTCTCCCGGCACGTGTAATAATTCATTTGAAAGAAAGTTATCGAGTAAAACGTTGAATGAGGAACAAAAATCAATACGGCATTTACTATATTAGAGCATCACAAGAATGTATATTTCGCAAACGATCCTTCTGCCATACCAAATGCGAAGATATCTCGGTGAAATTTACGTCCAAGTCCAAGTATCGGCAAACACCATGAAAAGTAGCGAGAAAAGTAGCAGAAGAAAAATACATTCGATGCCAATAAATCGCGAACTTCGCGAGCAACCCGTCTCTCTCGGCATTCTCGACTAACGCATTGAATTTCAAAATTGAGAGACTTCGAGGGGTCCTCGAGTAGCCGCGGAACACACGATGGCTGCACGCGGTCCAAGAATGTTTTTTCCTTTCTTTCATTCTTTTTTTTCTCTTTTTATTACGAGAACCCGAAGGCAAAAGCGACGTCGTGAAAAGCGGTTTTGTGTGGCCGTCTCGGCGAAAGGGGTTCTGAGTTTTCTAAAGGCACTCGACGAGCACTCGATGCTGCCACAGCCTCGCCAAGGAGCGTCTCGTTCGAAGACAAGCTGCACACCTCTTTCATTTCTTTTTTTTTTAACGTCAAGTTCTATGTATATTGCTGGATGGGAACAATTTTTACACGCACAAAGAATATAAGTGAAACAGGTGTGAGAAGAAATGAATGGTTGACGAGAGGACTTCGGGGAGGGGTTGTTTAAATCGAAGAGAATTTAGGGGATGTTCACGCGCAGAGATTTATAGGGTGACCTCTCTTGGCGAACAGGTAAACTAAGCTTCTGCTGGGACGAAGTTTTCTACTTTATCGCAACGAGGCAAGGAATGATTTGAATCCATTGCAGGTTACCTTTTACCGACGGAATACTCGTTACCATGGTCGACCACTCCGATAGTAAAAAAGGAACGACCGCAAAATATTTTCAATAATGCGGGAGGATATAAAAATTAAACATGATTAAATATCTTGCAAATATAATTGTAATAACGTATAAGGGTGATAGAAAAATGAATGATGCAAATTTTAATTTCACTATGCATTTTCAGGAATTGGGCCTATCAATAAACGATATCATTTATAGTATCATTTTTCATTTTTCACTTCCGTTTCAAATACGAAGGCTGGTTAATTTATACATCAAATTTAAACTTGCCGAGTGCACACTTCAAAGATCCTACCAAATGGAAGATATCGATTGAGTTAACATTAAGCAACATTTGTCGCTCCAATTGGAAAGCCGGAAATTGGTTTACGTGTCGCATAAAAAGTGTTGTCGAACAAATATTCTAGATTTCCCTATCAATTACTGCTTCTAACAACAGTGTAATGTATCTTACTCTACCTGCTCTCGTATCACAGAAACTGTAAACGAGAGATATCGCGAAACTTATTGTCTCCGTTCACTACTGCTTCAAAGAACTTGAATACACGTAATCCTTTCTACACGGTCCTAATCCAGGAAGAAGAATTTCTCTACAAAATTGCCTTCGAATCATATCAATCCACAGCTTCCTCAACACAACATACACCTTTTTTTTAAAAAAAACCACCCCTGTTTAAAGCAGTCCCCAGTAAAACTCAGCACACTGTATACTCTCACCGTTCGCCATGTATTCTAACTTATGGAACCAAAAATTTACCAGGGTGTAAATCATAAACAGTACATAATAGGGCAACCAGAAAACTGTGCGAATTAGGAATCCTTAAACCGTGACAAAGGCACCGTCACGACAAAGAAAGAAGCAAGATTTCGAGAAGAGGGGTGTCGACGATCCTGTAGTGAGTCACTCGATCATGTTTCTACAGAGTCGAGGGCAAAGTGGTTTCACGAATCGATTTCGATCGTCATTTCCGGGACAAGGGGTGCGGATAAATTCGGAAGGAAAGGAACCCGAACCCCCGTGGCTCGTCCACACGACTAGTTCAAGTTCCAGTTCCAGTTCCAGTTTCAGTTTCACCGTTGGGTATCCAAGGCTGACATTCCAGGCTCGATATACCTCTCGAACGAGGAAACCTCGTCGAGTTATATTACAAACCGAGTTTGCTTGCAAAACACGATCCCTTGCCACCGGCGATCCTTCGTCATAGAACCAGAGAGACAAAGGAACGTCAGAGTATGATAGAATTTCGTGTTTCACCGTTCTTCACGCGTTATTGTCGCAGATCTTGATGGACGCGACGCATGTACATACGTAGGCACGCGTATGCGTGACCCACAGCTGTTTCGATTAATCGCAATTCGGGGAGATCGAGATTTGCGTGTATTTTGCGTGGGGTCTTGACGAAGGCTGACGAATTAAAATACCGAGAGGATGCTTATTTTGGCGACCGTTTTCTCCTACATGAGTTGCACAGTATGCGATTCGATTGGACGCTCACGAAGATCACAGCATTAATTATCATTAATTATTATTAGTCATAACGAGGAGGATGGATGGACAGCTTTCACTATTTTACTTGCCAGAGCACTGTGACTCAAAGTGAAATGACAATTTCCTACGTTTCGGAATTCGTCGCAGTGAGAAGCATTTGAAAACTGTAAAACGACGTTCGCCAGTGAAATATCAATTTCCAACGACGATAACTTGAAATCAAATTCTTAACTCCTTACAAAGCTCTGTGTCGAAACAAACCAGCAATAATATTCGTCTCTGTCCGTTCAAGAGCTCCTCCATCCTTCGTTCAGATAAAAAAGCAAATAAAAATAAGAAAACGGACTGGGCTTTCACCAAGAAAAAAGTTTCACGTCCCATTGGCAGTGTTAATCACGTTTGGATCAGAACGTCGTCGAAAATTCCGACGATGTCAATGTTAACAGGAGTTCGAACCGCAGGCACCGCGGTCCGATTCCAATGATCCTGTTTGCGGTAAATGCCGTTGCAGCCGACTCGGAGGAGGCTGTTGCATCCAGAGATATGCAACAGGCCGGCAAACGCAATAAGTCGCTGGCTACTTTCTAGCCCGCGGCTTGCTGCCACGGAACACGGCTCCGTTCATTCTCACACACCTGGGCCTATCGGGGAAACTTTCCTGCACAGGTACATACACCGTTTCGATGATCGTGTGCGCACGCTGTCCTCTATGCACTGTACGCCACGATTCATCGATTGCTTCTCGCCGTGGTAATTCTAGCTGTTAACTGACTGAAGCTGTTGCTCTCTAAAATTTTTCATTTCGTTAAGTATCACACCGTGTATCGGGGGGTCCCGTTAATTGATGGCAAGAACTGGAGTGCATCGAGATTGAGATGAAAATTTAAAATCCAATTTGCCGGCAGTCTTCTGTACAGGACGGGTAAAGGGTTAACCGTATCCCCCCGGACTTCGAGTGCAGATCATCTGGCAGTAGAAGCGCAAAACAGTTCCGCGTGGGAACTCAAAAAGGAGTTCAAGGGCCCTTGGAAAGTGGGACGAGCGAATGTCACTTCCAGTTCTGGAAGGCTTGACACACATCCTGGCACACCACCAGATAAAATGTTTTCGCGAATTCATAGCAATACTATCTTCGAGTTGTTCAGGTTCATCTCCCAGCATTTACGCGTCAACGATAGGACACGTGTATATGTATATAAATAATTTTGCAGTATTCGTTATCAGTGTCACGATGATTCCGGCAAAATAATTATTTTGTACAACCTATTATTCACTTGGAATGTTATTCACAGTAATGAATTATCTAATGAATTATCGTGCAATGAACGACGGAGCAATAGAATATTCTGTCAGTAAAATTGTACAGAAATGATCCATTCGAAACTCCAGCAAGCTCGATCGAATTAATTCCGGCAGTGGATAAATATAGAGTGCGACTTATTATAAAATGAATAATTTGCTTCTTGTAACCATCGGTGCGTAATTAACACGATACACGTACTCGTTACAATAGAACGGATATTTATTTAATAAATGGGAACAGATTCAAACTTTCAGGAGAATTTTTATCCACGACAGCGCAAACGAAACGCCAAGTCGCCAGGAATTGATACTTTATATACATTCCACCGCCAAGTGGTTTCAATAGTCGAAATCAAATACACAGAACCGGCCCAAGGAAAAGTTAATGGAAACCCTCGATGTCGTAATAACTGTGACAAAACGTCGACCACCAAGGATCGTAATTGTACACTTGCTCGAACAAGCTCGATTGCAAGATAAATATTATTATGGCAAACAGAAGCAAAGAAGATTGCGAATATTCCGAAAACCAAGGACAGGAATGAATTGAACAGATATTTGCAGCTGGGCCGATCGAATTTTTCCAATGTTTCGGTACGAATCATAAAAACCGTGCTGCGTATTAAACCCGTGTATCAAACTATTGATTATCTGGTTAATGTTACTCGACTGGTTAATCCAATTATCTTAATTAGTGCGATGAAGAACGTAAGTGGTCTCTGAATGGCTCTGACGATTTTTCGTGACGACAATTCACAGCATCCACGCGCACCCCTTGACCTTTAAGTCCCTTATACGTAAAATTAAAAAGAGAAAAAATAGCGTGGCATGAAAACGTACCTACTATTATATGCACACTATGAATTACGATACATATATACACTTCTCTAAACAATATTCAAAGTTACCAGCTTGATTGAAAAATCTTTTGTTAATTATTATTAAATCGCGAAATTTCTGATTCTTCTCCCCAATACGAATATTCTATTTTTATTAGTTGAATTATAATCGAATCGATCAGATCGAAAGCATTCTCGAGACGTTCCACAATTTACCATATTCTAATTCTTCGTCGAACAGCGTACAATTTCACCACCGAGATCATAATTCGGAAAACAAATTTAGCAAATCAAACCTCGTTTCTCCGGTATCTGCCATGCACATTTATTCACGAATTTCTGGACACTTTAGCGAATAAATCGAACCGACCGAAGATAATCAATGCCCATCGATAAGTGACCGAACAACAAGCATTGTTCTCCGACCTCAAAGATCCTTCCAATTTAACGCAATTAACAGCGCACCGAGTCCCCGTCGTAACTCCATTTAACAAAGACTATTCATCAGAATGAAACTGGCTCGCACACCAACCAACACAACGAACCAACCACGCACAGAGGCAGAGAGAGCCATTTCCATGAATCAGGAAACGTAATCAGCCCCAGTTGTCAACTTATTTCCAATTATCCAGCATTATCGAACGAAACGAAGACAGCTGCGCGTTTTCCTCACGATCTTGTGCAAACGAGCGTACAATCAGCCAACCAGCCAGCCAGCCAGCCAGTCGAATGTCTACAAAAGGTAGTTTATGAAAAGCGTAGGAGAACCGTGTACAGGCTCTGTGAAACGAAATTAGGGGCGTCATTCATCCTACTTTCGGTGGCCGCCGGGAACGTGCGACGAAAAAAAAAGAAAAAAAAAACGGGAGAAAAGAACGGTAGTCGGTTGAAACGTGACTGCACGCAGGCGATACCGAATGCATATTTGATGCCCGCTCTATTTCGCCGCGATAAAACGCCTAATACGATTACGCCATTGTGCCGGAACGATGCAGAAGTAATGGGAAGTTTTCCAACCGGCGGCGAAACGATGGAACGCGAAACACGGTACAATATTGTACGTACCGTTTCGTACGATCGATAAGAAGTCTCTTCTGTGCACTCGAGGGGCTCGCCGCATTCGGAATTTCGACGAAGGGAGTCGGCGGTTTTACTACGGGTGGCCGTAAATGGCCACTCCGGTGGCGGTTTTCGTTGTTTTGACACGGGGGGATGGGATTTGATGGCCGGGTCGAAGATTAACGGCTAATTGAATGTTCGATGGGCGCTGTGAACACGATAGTATGGAGTACCGATCTGTTTAGATTTCTGTTCTCCATCGGCGGCGCGCCTCGGAGAAATTACGAATCGGAATGTTCGCAACACTCGGGGAAATTGGGGAATGCGTATTGATTATTGGAAATCCGATTAAGATCGTCGATTCGTGTGTGGTCCCGGGAAATCTAAATAATTTGAGAACGTACGAATGCATTATGCATAAGACACTCGAAACGCGCCGCCTTTGAAACGAAAAAGGAAAAATCGTTCTATAGAATTCGAGGTTTCCTTTCGAAAATAACGCAGGCTTGTTTCCGTTGAAATTTCATTCTCCCCCACCCGTTCGAAATAGCGGGGCCAGTCGAACGTCCTGGAATTATTCATTGGGCGACGTGCATTTCTATGCGACGTACAGCATTAAAAGGAAAGGATGCTAATCGTTCCAAGCGTGATACTTCCACGAAGTTCAAATGAATGCCTATTTCTAATACGTTCGAAGAATATCAGCGAGTAGAAGACTGGCTTCGCGCATCGACAGCAACGGGACGCAGTCGTACGGGTCGTAAAAATATTAATAATTATAAATCTTCGAGCTGGGCGCGTAGCACGTGACAAATGCAACGACACGCGAGATTGAAAATTGAAATACGTATTGGCCTGGCCTGGTTCCGTGAATTATGAACAGGAAAATGAATTTACGACTTTCCAGATGATTAAGCTTTCAGCCGATCAATATCGACTGTGTGAAAAACTATCGTTGCCAAAAATGTACTATTAATAAAACATATTTCACTGAAATGTTCGACAGGCATAATGATATATCATTAATAATTATGTATCATCGATATTATTTTATAGTAACTGAAGGGAGAAAAACTTTTAAAGTTCCACTTGCAATAATTAATACTACAGAATTACAGATAAAAGTGGACTTTTTCTGTGCGGTTACTATTACTTAATCTCTGGACTGCATTACGAAATTCCTACTTTTCAACTTCCCGATCTTTCAATCGTGACGAAAAGAAATGCTCTCAATTCCACCGTGGAAAAGCTTCGAAACATCGTCAAGTAAATATTGCAAAACTTGACCAAGATACATAACACTTTCCAAGGTACATATATATTTATATGAACCTCTATCCAAGCCTTTCGTTGCTCTAAAACCGGCTGATCGATCCTGAAACAGAGCCACCCCGGACTTTCCTATGGTGTCCTCCGTGAACCAAGCGATTTTCCAGCCCCATTCACGGTGTCCGTTCTCGTGCAACGAAACCACCGTGAAACGAACAGAAAATAAATATATAAATAAATAAATAAAGTAAAAAGAAGATCGAGCCACGTACGGCCGAGGCGTGACACATGCAGGTTGTCTCCTCGGCCTCGCAGCAACTTTCATGTTAATGGCGGGCGGCTTGTAAGTAAAAGGCCGTGGCCACGCTATGGTATGGTGGAGCAACGGAGGCTGGTATATACTCGGAAGATAGAGCATAATACGCTATAAAACGTTCGCGATGGCTCCGGAGCCAATCGGCCGTTTTGCTGCACCTCGATGCACTTTTGCTTTGCGCACTGGTGCACAGTGTTCAGGTTGTCGCGGGATCGATGGCGGTAAAGATTTCTTCGAGAATAGGGGGGAGGTAAGGTTTCCATAACGGGGAGGGAGGAAATTTCTAATTATTGAAGGTAACGATTCGTATGGGGAGGAGTTCGATGATTGTTTCATAATTAAAAAATTTTGTTCTGCGAAGTTCGTTTCATGATTTATTTCTAATCTCACTGGTATGTAAGATTCCGTTTACTTGTATCATTTTTGTTATTGGTACGAAGTGAGACTAATTTATTGTTAGGAAAAATCAATTGTATGTATCTCAAAGGAAGAGTGCGACAGTAAGTGAGTGTATTGTTATGTTATGTCGCGTTGAAGGTACGAATGCGTTCAATTGCCCGATGAATATTTTAATACGATAATTGGTTGCGTGATTTATAATATTTATATTTTATTTAGAGAAATTGATCAAGTGCTTTACGACTCATTCGCGAGCTGCGAATTGATAATAGTAAGATTGACAATTATTTTAGTCCATTGTATTCGAATATTTCAATCACGTTCACTAATGACACGGTTGCATTCGACGCACTCGCAGAACAAAATAATTGGGTTAGAAGTGAAAGGGAGAAAAATGGGGCATGAGTTGTTAAAATGAAATATAGAATTTAGCAGAAGTCACTGGCTCGAGAATGCGATAGATTGCAAGTTCGATAAAAACAGTTTTATTTAATGTATGATGTCTGTTGGTTTACTGCGCGTGGTTGGAATAAAACATAAATTATTGGACGATAATATTAATCCTGTGGGCGATCTTCATTTTTTCGAGCGGTGTTAAGTTTATAGCTGCAAGTAGTGCATACAGGACATATACAGACCAGTGTCTTCAGCAAGTGAATTATTGCTAATGAGGGTGTGTATACGATTTAAAAATGTGGGCAGTTATTTATGAAGTGGTTCTCTATATGTGCTCGAAAAGAGGGCAATAATTCGTGAAGGGTAAATACAAGTACATACTTATATGCACCCCACGTGCTCTTCGACTAATTGTGAAAGGAGTACGTAAATACGCCCATATGTTACACTCTATTCAATTTTTAAACTGCGTAGGTATTGTGTGCGTGTGAAAAATCAGTGTGAAATAATAGTTGTTTTGGTGTCCTTCCTACACAACTTTATTTTGTCGCATTATACTGTTAGAATTTATATTTTTATAAAGAACGAATATAGTACTTAATAGGAATATTTAAAACAAATATAAGCTTACCTATTTTAACCAAATAAAAATACGTGTATTAAAATAATAAAATAACATTAAGATAAAATCAAAATATGAAGTAACATAATTGTTGCTCCCAGTAATAGTAATCGGGATCGTAACGAAATTCTTGAAAAAGATTAACCTTCTTTTTCTTTTATTAAATCGCGATCTATCATTAAGTTGATTCATAAGAAAAAATAATATTTTATTGAAACTCTATTCTCCGATTCACTTTTCTAGTATTACATTCAATGATATGTTTCGATTACGATAATTAACCGACGAATGCACCGTATCTTAGTCTCCGATGTCCACTTTTCAGAATTCAGAAATTACCCCTGTAACGTCCCAGAGATTGCAGTACACGCATCTCATTCGGGAAATTATACCTCTGCCCAACTTCCGTCAGTGAATATCCGTTAGCCAGAAGAGTAGTAACATGTCCTACGACGTTGCTTCTATTTCATTGCACGCCAATGCACTCCTCGTGTAGTGAATGGCGACAATAATGTTTCGATCGAATTGACTGAATGAATGCTTGAAGCTTGCAATATTCATGACATAAGGGCACTCGTTCATTTCGAGTCAAAGATTTGTCTCGAGTTCTGCGTGCACGTAAGCAATAATGCTTTACTTTGTCAACATCGAACTCTATGTTAAAACAAGAATAGATACATTCGCAGAATTTTTCATAGGAGTCCTATAAGAAAATTTGTAGAAAATTTAAGTGCACCATTTAATTTCCTCAAACGTTGCTAATGATGTGTACTCTACCATTTAAGTTTTGAGCTCAAAGACAAGAATATTATCAAACCAATAGCCAATCAGAAGATTCTCGAACTCGTTGCATCGAGTAATCATTACTCGACCATTGATCCACACCAATCTGTGGAACTCGGACAAAAGTGCAGCATCTCGATCGATTACTATTACTGGTACCGTTTCGCTAATACCGTGACAGCGTACTCCACCGCCGAAAAGGGACGCGAAACCGCAGCCAGTTAATTAAAAACGCAAACTTTCGTCCGGCTGTTGGTACTCTACTCCCTGTCAAAGGTAAAACACACAACCGTGGGAAGGCTGTCCAGACAAAGAGCTGTTTGAATATGAAATTTTTTTCATTTTCCAGTGCGGGTTTCCCCTCGTCTCTCAATTAAGAAGGGCCAACAAACAACTGTACTAACTAAGTAGAAGCCTCCATATACACACACATACTGGGTGTTTAAAAAAAACCGGGATAACATGGAAATCTCCACTACGCCCCTATCAGAGCAACAAAATAACTAGCCTGTCAACGGGGATTATTTTCCGATCAGGTACTTCTTTCGACACACGAGTTAAAGATTAGTAAAACAGAATCATTATACCTCGACTTCTCTAAATTCAAATTTGATAATTCATTCTCGACGAGAACAGTGACGATAAGAAATTTAGAGGTGCATCCGAAATATGAAGAATTTCTGAATAAATCAATCATTGTGTGAAAAATATTAGCAACACATTCATCAATAGGTTATTATTTATTATAAATCATGGATATAAATCTGTATTATTCAAATTTTGTCCAAGACATTCACCAATATTACTGCTAAAGAACAGAAACGTTCCAATTCAACTTTTCGCCCCGCCCTGTATATGTTTGCATTCGAATTTACCTTAAACAATCCAGTGGTCGTTTCTCTATCTCTCTCTCGAGAGAGAGAGAGAAAGAACTCGTTAAGTGGTCATTGAGAAGTTGCTCAACTTCATCGTTCGACAGGGACTTTCAAAATGGATTCAAAAGTCCCTGCTCGGCGCGCTCGCGACCACGGCGGCCAAAGTTTCTCCTCGAATACAAAATGACGAGACGAACGGGCGACAGAAGCGACGGGAAGGCTGAGTTTCGCGTGGGTGCCACGAGGCCAGACCGAATCCTTATATTAAAAAAGTTTCTGGACGCGCAACCCCCGCGAAACTCGCGACGCGGCTCGTTTTCCACCCCCGCGAGCAAATTGCCGAGAAAAGTTTACGCACGAACGGGAAAATGTTGGCGTACGCGAGGGTTACACTTTTGGAGTAGCCAGAGTCACTTTGACGTGTAGCTCGGTGGTACCGCGGAGTTTTACACAGTTCGTGGAAGTAAATATCTTTGAATACGTTCTCGCAGTGAAATGGAAATCGTTTGTTGGACTTGTGTACGAGCCGTTCACGGGCCGGAGAGGAGAGCTTTGCTTCTCTTTGAATTTTACCACCGAAGAACATTATTGGTGCTTAGCTTTTGATATTTATAATATACGATAATTACGTTGAGCACTGCCGAATGACGGAACTTTGCGTGGCAGTCGATTAATAAATTATTTACCTCAGAAGCCGATTAATTCTGGACGCTAAATTAAACGAAAATCCATGGCGGAGCATATAAATATGTATATGTATATTTTGTAAGACATTTTTAAGAGCAATTTATCAATGTTTTATTGCAATCGACATCATTTCGGTAAGGAGTAAGTTGTTTAGCTTATTTCAGAAATCTATCGGTTTTCCTTTAAACAATGCAGTCTGGAACCTACCACTGAAGTGAACACGATTTCAAAATACGTTTACACCAATTTCGATCGCCCAATTATCCAGATATTCCTTTCTTGAACTGTTGCATCTGTACGTTCGACAAAATTTCTAGCACCCCGTTCAAGTTTAGTTTATTAGAACAACCTGATTGTACACTGTGTCGAATACTGCGCTCCCAATAACTGTATTACGAACTTTGCCAATATACAGGGCACGTCTACCGCGGCAAACATATCCTCCTTAAACAAACACGATTTCACCATGCTCAATGGCAAAACGAATTCCAACCGCGAAACTACCTATTCCATAAACATTAACATCGAATCTTTCCTGCGTAAAACTTTTTCCTGAAATTAATTAAATCTTTCGCATGGTCGACGCGCTCCATAAAGTACGTCTTCCGTTCGCCTAAAACAACCAATCTGCCAGCCGTTCACCGTTCACGATTTTTAAACAATTTATTAACAGACCCACGATAAACCAGACGTTCAATTAGAACCGGTCCCGCATGAGCAAGTTCGTTCATCGAACAACTATTCCCGACGGAAAAACAATTTCCACGTTTCCCGCTAAGGTCCGCTCCTCTCTCGTTAAAGTCTGCCGACTCAGCCTCCCAGATTCCAGCACGAAATCGCCGTCGCTAGATAATCGACCAACTAACTGGACCACCTATACACGCGTCCGTTCGTCCCTTCCTGGCAAACGCGTACTGCCGTCCGGCGTGAAATCCCGCAGGAATTAACCACAATTGAACAGAGAGAGAGAGAGAGAGAGAGAGAGAGAGAGAGAGAGAGAGAGAGAGAGAGAGAGAGACGAACAACGAGGGTGGCGGGATAGACGTTCGCGCCACTCGAGAACAATATAATTCTTCCGGTCCGTGAGGATCCACGAATGTTTGCGATCGGTCGCAGGCCAACTCTCGACGATTCGACAAAAGGTATTACGTCGGTGAATGGGGTGTTTCGCACACGAACCGCTGCCCTAAGTGGCCGCAAACATTTCATCGAATTTGGCGATCCCTTCTGGCAACGAGCCTCGAAAACGGCACAAAGGATAATAAACGCAGCTCGAGACAATGAGGTCTAAAGAGGGCCCCTTCACCCCGCGACTCTTATTTCCCTCGCCCTATGAACTCTTCTTCTTTTTTTAACCGCCGTTTTTACCCCCCTCCCTTTGCGCTAGCCGACGGAGACGAGTTGTTGCATCTGTTAATCGCGGCACGTGCTCGCGGACTCGTGCCGTGCGCGTTGGCGAACCGCGAGGACGACTGGCCACGTGGCCGGGAGCGGATCGTCGTTGCGAGCCGTGGACACGATTTTACGAGGAATTTATAGAGGCTATGCGGAATTTCGATAGGGCGATAGAAGGGAGAAGCGTTGGTCGATTTATATGGTACTCGTTGTGGGTGCGAATCGAAGTGAAATTAGGTGTAACGTTCTTTTTTTTTATTTCTTTAATAGATATGCAGTGTGTAACGCTGCATATTAATACCTTCGAATTAATACGTGGAGTGTTCAGACGCCGATCAGCGTTGAGTCCATTAGCATTCAAACTGAGATAAACAAGGTTTTTACAAATTACTTGGTGCAAAATGACAATGTTAGTACCCTCATCTATTGCTTACGTATGAAAATAATGACTCAGTTGATTTATCAACTGAGAGTTTTAACAATAAAGAGGTTTTTGAACTACGAAACTCATGTTTAGGGAAAGTTCGATTTACAGTGATTGGCTTGTATGGCCTCCATACATATATTACTCGTTTTTGTTTGCCACCTGTTAAGGTGGACAATAAGCGAACGTTTTCTATTTTGGACCATATCGATAGCTATTTGTAGAAATTTTCCGTATCTTCCTCGCTTAATATCTTTACTTAGTATTTGCCTCGGTTAATAAATATTGCAACTGAATGCCTAATGTTTGACAGGTAGAGAAGGAACGATTGGCCTAGGTGGTGCCCTCGTATTTGGGTCTCTGAATTTTGTGGAGGACGTTATTATAGTTCGAAATGAGCTCGTAGGTGGCTGGAGTAAAAGTTATTTAGCATATGCAGCGTGAAGTCATGTTTAAAATCATTGATCGATTAAACTGCACAGCACCTCTACCTTTACTGCGAGTATACTCGGAACCGAAGCAACTGCAATTGCATACCAAAATAAAACAATTCAGCCAGCCATATTAACTCACCGCTTATACAATTACAGCTTGTATATTATTAGATCACAAAGTACCACTTGTCAAGTCTCTTGCAAACGTAATGCTATTAACCATTATTTAAAAGATATCGAATGATTAAAATATAGCACTGTGAGTAGCGTTTAATCGATAACGCGGGGCGATCGTGTATCGCAACGTATGTAACCATAATAATTCCATGGAACATTCGTCATCGGAACATGTAACTCCTGCCATTTAATTATGGAACTCTGCTCCTAGGCTTGGTCGTTCAACTGCAACCAGCACTCAGCTGCGAATGAAATTCACGTGTCACAACAATTGCTGTCACACGGAAATAAACGCGATCACGTGTGCGCGTATTTCACTCTTTTGGAATTTCCATTCAGCGCCGCCGTAAAAACCGATACAGGACCGTGTGAAAGAAATGCTCGTAACCTTGACCGTTCATCTCTACGCCAGACGGAAACCCCGGAAAATATCCATCTCTTGGCAATGATTCCAGCAATGGAATCGCGATTGTTACTTCCGTTCGTCCTTAATTCGCAACTGCGTGGGCGATACACGTTGGATACAATCCGTTCTGCATTGCGGATAAACTCTACCGGGATGGAAATGTCACGCGAGACAGTACCGTTTCACTTGCAGCGCGATTTAAATGTTGCACAATCGATGCGTCAAATTGGTTGGGCGATAAATTTCCCTTACGTTCGTCGTACGTGTAACGCGAAAGAAAGACTTCGCGTTCATAATGGAACATAAAATTATTAGACAACAATGGCTCGGTTTAACATTCGTCGCACGTCTCGCGAGAAACAGCCCTCGATTATTCTTTTCTCCGTTCTGCTTCGTGCAATACGAAAATAATCCCCGTGCAACCTCTGAACCACTCGAATCGTTAAACCCGATACGAAAGATTCATTGTCGATCACGAGAATACCTAACGCGACACGCAACGATACTACTCATCTGCATTTAACAACCACCTTACCTATTACAACTATGCGCCTTTAACCAGAATAAATATCGCGGTAACAATATCGTCCTATCAACTCGGTTACGCCGGTAACGCCGTTGCGAATTACAAACGATCCTAAACGAAGAAAAAAACGACAGGCATCCTGACGTCTCGTACATTCCCGTCTTGCTCGACCCATTCTCAACCCCTTCGCCGGCAAACAAATCGCCTCAATTCCCGTCCGTCTAACGCGCAACACTCCGGGGCGAAGAGTAAACCGGCCGGCTCCCAGCGTCTCGCATTCCGGCGGGCATGGAAACGCGGAAAATACCGTTGCAACCGGAAACTCGGGCGAATAAAAAGGAAAAAATGTCGAGGAGGCTCGATATACCGCGGCGCGGCATCGCAAAACGTTTCGAATCACGAAAATTAGAAGCTTAGAAGAAATCGCTCGACGAGCGGGGTAACACCAGCGCGGAATGCACTCGATAGCCTTGGCTCGTGAGACGGGTTTCAGCTGTGCGCAGGGGGCTCGCGTTTCGCTGGATGTACGCGGGTGCCAAGCTACGATGGAACGAAAATCCTGACCGAGATGCAGAGGAGGCCGAGCGTGTGCGCCGCGTACCGCGATTCGCTCCTCGATCCTCCCATCGCCATCTCGGTTGTTCTCTGTTTATAACGTTACACTTGTCTGTACCAAAGACGCCTTCGACGCGGTGAATCTCGTTCCCTCTGGTCCCCCCATTTGCCACGGTGTTTCTCGCGCGGCGATAACGTAACTGTGAGTCGCGTTTCGACTATTCGAGTGCGACTTCGTTTCGCGACAGTAGGTCGAACTGTCGAAACGACGGGGACTATGAATAATACATGTCGCGGGATTCGAACGTAGCGTGCAGTCTTCGAACGAAAACTCGATTCTGTCGCCGTGGCAGAACAAATTGCCACTTCTCGCGGTCTTTCCTTTTTGTCTCTTTGTTTCTTTTTTTTTTTTTCTTTGTCCCGGGCGGGTAATTCGTTCCCGTTCGACGGTGAGAACGACGAGACCCGATAATGGAATTCGGTCCGGAGAATTTTGAACGGGCGAGGACGGTCTTCGCGTGCGAGCCGCGAGGATTGTCGCTGGGAAGACGATTTTGATCATCGATATCGCGGATGGGGAAAATGGACGAGCCGTTGCGGTATCCAGGGAACAATATTGATTCGTGCGTACCCGAATAATACTGGTGAAAATCGTTGCGGAACGTAGGCAGATATTGTGTGCGCAAGAGTCGTGTAAAAATAGCGTTGAATATGTCGTATTTTTTTAAGGACACCGATCGGGAAAGCGAGAAGAAGAAACGATGGAGACTCCTGACGTCTCGGATGGGGACGAAAATTTATTTATAAAATGAATGCTCGAAGAGGCAGGCACGCGAGCGAACACGGTTTCACAAATCGAACATTGCATAATACTTTTACGTTCCGCGAATATATTTCGATATTTTGAGCCCGCTCATCGAGTACCCCTTTTGTAAGACTGTGAATTGCCGAGAGGTACTCCTCGGCCGTGAGCGTCGTCCGCAAAATATTTTATGATTAAATTATGCACGATGGGTGAACAGATGAAAACAAGCGCGGCGCAGAAATTTTTATTTCTGATACACATTCAAAATAATCCTTTCAACATCAGCTCATCGTTCTGTGCTTTCGAATGTTTATCACAAAGCCTTTACGTTACCGCAAAGGTTATTATTATGATATCGATTTTTTACTGCACGCCAACAAGTGAACAGAGAGAAAAATAAGAAAATAACAAATTAATATTCACAATCGCAACGAGCAAAATATACTGATTCACGAAATTACTGCACCACAGATAAAAAAAGGAGAGAGAGAGAGAGAGAGAGAGAGAGAGAGAGAGAGAGAGAGAGAGAAATAATAGCGAGTAACGAAGGAAATAAAAGAAACCAGCAAATTAGTGCAGCAACCGTTCACTGTTCAATTATCCTAACAACGAAATCACCTTGCAGTCAAAGCGATTACCAGCATACCGTTCCCTGTCAATGGAGATTCCATTTGCGGCAAATAGCGCGAGAATGCCGATTTTCCATCGGTGTCTAAGCAGTAGTGAGCCGGCTATTTAATTTAGTTAGAGATCGATAGGGTGTGGAACAGCACGTGCTGACGGCAAACAAGGTTTTCTCGGCAACCCTCCTTCTCATTTACGCGACACTTCGTGTATCCACGAACCCTCTTCTACAGGGTGATCAACAACGCGCGGAACTATTATTAGAGAATCCAGCGAACCACGCCGTTTTATCAGTATAATGCCGAAGATCACAATCTAAATTGGCGACCGCGACTTCACGCGCTTCGTCGCAGCGAGCTTGTGCCACGGTTTAAAAAGTTGGCTGGCGTCGACGGTGACCGGTCGGGGAACAATTCCGCCCGTAGGGGTGGCCGATAATTAAGGGCAGATGTCTTGTTCGCGACACCACAGATCGTTCTACGGAGGGCTCGTCCTTACGATCTTGGCGAGACGTAGACGGCGCGTGGTTAAGTGCGCACGCTGGCGTTGGTAATTATTCGAATTGCGGTGGATTTTCAATGCATACCGATCGCGAAATTGTAGTTCGAGAAATGTAAGTTTCTACTGTGTTTGTTTAGGGGAGACGGCGTAAAAGTATTACCGGAAATGTGTCGGATGCTTAGGATTAAATGTTACATTTGTTATAGCGATTTCTTTTGTTAGTTATGAGCTATAACATATTATTTATATAAAGAGATTATTATTTTTAATATAATTTCGGCTGACGTCCTTTTCAACTGCATCGTTAGAAATATTCTGGTTATCGAAGTCCTTGACCAGAAGTGGATCAATATTTTACACTATTTCAATGAGATATTTGATCTTTGCTGTATGTACGTATACATGTCAGGACGATTCGATGCTTTGATTTTCGCGTAATCGAATTTCTTGCGGAATATATCAAGCGAAAGACCAACACGTTGACGAGGACATAATTGATTTAACGTAGTACAATATATTGTTATATGTATACTATGAAGCTGCATATTAATAATTTTCAATACACCGTACGTGGTAGACGTTTTATAAAAATAAAAAACCAGTGACCTGGAAGAATCGTCCCAAACGAAACAATATTTAGTACGTAATATGTTATGGAATGCAACAGATTTAGGGTTTATTAAATTAACCGCATTGCACGTCTATTTAATACAGTTTTTCTTGTACAACATCCAACACCAGAACTACAAACCTATTAAAAAAAATAATCCTCGTCCGTTTGTCTTTCCCATAAATTTGTTCACGTCGAATAAAAACAAAGCACAAGCTTAGTTCGTACAGAAACAAAACACCCGTAATTGTCTGCAATCGCGAGAAGCTGCAAGGTACACGTGAACAATTTGTCCAATGAAACCTGCTGTCATAGGGAAGTCTACGTTCTAAACGTTCACGCAAATTTTCGTGATTGCCGCGATGTTTGCCACGCGTGCCAGGCAATATTCCGATATTTGTAATATTCAAGATGCCAAATTTTCCTCCGCTTATTTTTCTTTCTTTATTAATTGTCTCGGGCGCTAAATTTACCCTTGCTCGCGCCGAGAAAAGAAAACCGTTGTGCTCGTGTAGCTGAGTTCTTTTTTTCCTTTCGAGCCGCCACGAAACGTTGATATAAAATAAAACCGGCCGGCGCAGGTGACCAATCGGAAATCGATAAGTTATTTTATGAACGTTATCAAAGGAATGGTCGATATATTGGCGCCATTAAAATATAGTCAAAAGTAACGTGGATTCCGTTGCTCGGACACGAGGGTATGCATATCCTCAATGATCAATCTTCTCCATCGAGCAATTTAATTATAAAAACTGACTGGGACCCTTCGGCAGGGGTGATGCGCACCCTTTATTGAAATAGGAAATTGACGCTTCCACGTGGAAATAATGAAAATAGGATTGGTCCTGCCCCTTTCCAATTTCCCCCCGTGTTTTTAAGAACATTGGGAACTCCACGTCATTTTCGAATTTGCTGCAGCAATTAGATACCATTCGTTTCGCGTAACGAGCGGCCCACATTTTCCCTTTAGAAGAATCAAACCGGGCGAGTCTTTTGTTGGGCCACTTTAAAAAGCATGTTTTGATCGACTTGCGAATGCTTGTTACAGGTTGCAAGAAGAACTTATTTAATTTCGCGATATAGAAAATATATTTATAGAGAAAAGGGTTATCACTCGAATCGATACCTCGTTGTACTAATTTATTATTCCAGCTCCGCAAAATTTTACGTATCCCCCGGCCAATGGAAAATATTTTCCTCCAAATAAGAGGTCACGAGGCAATAACCCGTGGTCGACAAAAGAATTTCAGAACAACAGCGATCGATGGCTCGCGTCGCCCCGTAATAGATTGCACAATCAGTCTCGTCCTCAGCTTCGAGAATTACGTGAATCTTTTATGTAAAAGTTTCCTTTTTGGAACAGCTGCGACAAGGTGTCACCGGAGCAGAGTGAAAATTGATTGCGCAAGACGCCGAGGAGACTCGAAATGCGCTTAACGGAGACAATAACGCCGCGGTCTTATTAAATCGAGGCATTCGAAAAATCGCGCGATGAGATCGTGGAAATGCCAGAATTTTAAATCGTCCAATGATCGCGAGCTTTTATTTCACGGGGCCAAAGAGTTTTTTTCATGATTCTGGGGTAAAATGCACGTCATCGGGACAGGTTTTTCAACGTGTCTGCAAGGCTCCTCGTAATGGGATCTACTCGCGCGTTTATCGTACAGTGGATTGAAACGTGACGCACATCATTGACAGTACCATCTCACGTGCACGCACGCGTGACAGCCACGTAACAACAATGCCAGTCGAAAACCTCGACAATCAATAATTTCGCAAAAGCTCGCGAGGGTCAATCGCTCCGATTTCCAGACCGATCGAGCCGCGAGCACTCGACGTGCCTGAACATTCACGAAACGTTTCGACGTTCTGTTGCGTTTTTGAGACACGCTGTTTCGTGCAATTACGTTCTGATGGCACAATGCACGCGTACACGCGTTGCCAGACAAACGTTTGGGACCTTGGTCGCGCGAAATATTGAACGGTTTATTTCGTATTCGAATGGTAGTAATTGCACTTTATTTTGATATATTTGGACACGTTGGACACGTGCTTAAATTTTTCACCTGCAAACGATTAATCTGTGACGATATTTTTGAACAGCTTTATACGCCTGGTGGTCTCAAGCTTTTAAGGAGCAGTGTGCATACGTACGTACATGGTGTTTTGTATTGAATTTGGCTGGGTATGATGCACGAAAGTTTGTGACTTAAGAATGTATTTTTACTCGATTATCGATGTATCTATTTTTGTTTCACGAACTGTTAGTATTTGGTAATACACCGTTGGTCTTCGAGGACGTTTTACATATCGTGGGTGGATATTGAGTGGGTATGACGGCTGTTATTAAATAACGAGAAGAAGTCTTTTCGAGGACTAGTATTGATATTTTTTGTTCTGAGTTTTATTGGCTGAATCTGAATTTTTAAACCTTTCATTGATGTTATCTCGCCAGAAAAATTGGCACAGAGGGAGGAAAATTGGAATATCGGTGATTTTCTGAATATTGTATTCATAGGAAATATTCTTAAGGAAACGTTGCAGAAATATATGACATTAACTTATTAGAAATAAACGAAAGCAACGGAAACAAGGGCAAAACATTTCAATGACCTTAATTAATACAATCAGGATTCTTTTGCAAATATGTAGCACGGAGGAAAATGATTTAGGAACGTTTTACCTTTGCACTCTTTCCATTACGCGCAAGTTCTCGAACGAAAAGTTTTTGCTCGTTTTCCTATAACAACGTCTCTTTCGGGATTCTGAAAGCCTACACTTGACATCGTTATTACTTTCAGCTTTAATAATCCTCCACTCTTCAACGTCGTTGCTATATACGTTGCTCAAATTTCGTAGGGAACGTAAATTGCTACATTGCACGTCTTAATGATTATTAATTATTTGTTTAGTACTTACGGAATATTCGCAAGCAAATTGTTTTACACTGACTACGCGCAGAATTGGAAACAGAAATATACGAACCCGGTTTGAATAATGCCTAAATATTTAAATTATGCTTCTAAATGTATTTGGGAATAATGTGATTCATAAAATATATATATATATATATATATATATATATCGATAAATATGTCGATGCGTTGAGGTATTAGACGATTAGATCATCCAAATACCACATCACCGATAAAATTAATAGGCGAGGCCAACCCAAACCCACTGTAACATATATTTCCGACATTTTGTGAACTTGGATTATCGATAATTTCGTCCTTTCGTCCCGTTTGATCTACCGTATAATAATAATTACACCTTTCGCTATTGGTACAGCAATTAATATTTATAATAACATAATGTTGTATCTGTTCATTAATTATTAATCCAAGAAGCGCATAAACTGTTAATAATGAAAATAATATCAAGCAATAGGTTAGAACGATGAAAAGAAAGGCTATTCAATACTGGATTAATTCCTTCCCAGGAAGTTGCCTTAAAATGTATGATAATTTATGAGGGAGCGGATGTGAAACATCTTCTAAGCATCCACGTCACGATCTTTAATCTTGCATAACTACGAGACAAAATTGATGCTTCACAATACATCAAAATCGATTGTTTCGTCAAATAATTCCCGTGAGTACGACAAACGGCATTAATAGTTTCTTTAATCCACCGTCGAAATGAATTACAACACAGCGATCATTAAAACTCGGCCAAAAAACGAATAAAAATGATATCCAGCCTAACATTTTAAAAGCCATTTACCTCGAACGACATAATCGTCCCGAGCATTGGTTCGATACAAAAACCCATACGCAGTTTCATAATTTCATTAAAATACACGCTGAAATATTTATTAAAAATAATTTTCCACGAAACCGGAAGAGAATGCATTTGGAACGAACCGTGCGCCATGCGTCAAACAAATAATAAATAAATAATTGAGGAACCACGATGACAGAGGAATTTCAGTTCCAAGCTTTCTCCCAATCATTTATAACAACGTGATTAATCGAGAGGGGCTGACGCACGAGCGAAACACCGGACACAGTGGAGCACAGGAATCTCAACGTCAACGAAATGGTTGGCCCGTCAACGACGAGCATTGTGGCCAGATAAAGGGCACGGTTAAAAGTTAAATTAAAGGCTGCTCACCGCTCATCCTTGGTGACAGTAATGTCAGGCGGGGGCGCAGAAGGCGAGGCACCGTCTGGAGCATCCAGTTTGCCGGCTTTTTTCCTCTCTGTTCCCTTGTCTCTAAATTCGCCCAACGAAACGCTGGAGTGTCGCGTCTCCGCCACGTTCAACCAACGAAACTCTTCACACCAACGGCATACCGTCGTTCATTAACGCGATTCGACTTAAATCCGGACCGGTCTCGCGTCACGTAAGGTCGATGGAAATCTCGCGACGAGCAAGAAAAATAAACCGAACGGAGGAACGATTTTCTCTGCCCAATAGTCGAGGCTCGATCCACGTCAGACTTGCGACCACTGGCACGCGGCGTAACGCCAACCGAGATATCTTTCTGCTCTTGTTTCTGCTTCTCAACGTTCTCGATTCGCAACGATACTTTCGACCATTGCACTACTTTCACCGTGTCGAAGTTAACTCGAAACTCGCCGATCCTGTACGGCGATCCTCGTCCACGATTCCGGTACCTCAAACGAGACCCCGAAGGAACAGCCAGGATCCTCTACATCGAATTTTCAGCCAGCTTCGAGACGTTTCCCTTTCAACTTCGAGTCGTTCCTGGATGTGACGCACGCTCGTCGACCAGCCACGGGCCGTTACTTCGATTATTAGATTTATCGCGAAATACTCTGCGCTCTACGAGCGGTGCTCGCTCCTTGGGCGAAAGCGTTTGGCAATTATCGTTGGCAACGCGGACAGGCCGGTTACAGTTCGCCGGTGTTCCCGCAGGGAGTCGAGGGGCCTAAAGACGTTCTTTTACCGTGGATCGGAAGGCAATCATCGACGTTGCTCCCGGTTTCCAAGTGGGCAGAGCGGTCAGGTGATCGAGTGCAAGAAGACTCTTGGGTGCTCTTGGATGCTCTTGGGTGCACTTGGGTGCTCCCGACTCCGGCGACGTTTCGTCGCGCAACGCGGGTCACTGGTCCCACAGGATTTCGGTATGCGTGGCTCGCCACGAAACAAGTTCCACGGCCAACTCGTTTCTCGCGGTGATCTACGCGCCACTTTGTTGTTTTTTTTTTTTTCAGCAAGCGAAATGCTCGTTAAGATCGACCGTCGTGATAATCCGCCTCTGGTACCGGGGGCAGGATTATCAACGGGTTAACAAACGACGCGTCCCGATGGCTTGTTTATTTCGTACATCTGGGGCGATTAACGTTGGCCGGTTGAACGATCCCATCCGAAGAGTTCAGGCGCTCCCGGTGAAGTTGGTGAACAGCCAGTGACCCCCAATATAGTTACGAGATAATTAGACGGTGTAATAACAAGTGTTCGTTGTCGCAGGATTGATCTACGCGGACACGATGTCGTCCTCTTTCCTTCCACGTTGATGACGTTCGAAGGTGACAGGCAGGACTGCAGGTACGTCGCCGACGAATCGCACAACCAGGTGGCCAGGCGGATCGAATTCGCGTGCGAACGCGTCGAGGAGCGTTCACGATTTGAGGGTGCACGTTTCGAGCGCGACGATCCTCGACCCGGGGGCAGGGCAAACGCGTCGGAGGTGCGGAGAAATCACTGCATCCAACGTGCACGACGAGGTCCAAGGGTACGCTCCCGCCCCTTGTTGTTTTATTCGCGCTCCTCGAGTGTAGTGAAAGGGGTGTCCGCCGAGGGTGGAAGAGAGAGGACGTCGCGCACGTGCAGTGCCGGAAAGGCCACGCTCTTTTCTTTCTTGCCGGAAAAATCGATCGTTAAGACACGCTGCATCGGACGACGGACACGCGTGCACCACTGGTTTCTCCGCCCGTTGCACACCGTACACCGTCGGCGCCACGGATTTTCGTCGTCGCTCGGGAAATTCGCGGCTGGATAATTGTCGTATCGGTGTGCCGGTCCGGCGGTGGCGTTTCGTTTCTCTTCCGTTTGCTTCTTTTCGTCCCCCCCCTTCTGGAACTCGAGCTACATGTTCGTTGGACGATTTACACTTCCCCGGGGGTGGAAACGCGAGTGGGAATCGAGTGGATCGGAATGCGATTCGCGGGTGCAGTCGGTAATCGCAACACTCACCAGCCAGCACGATATACTCGAGAAGACTGGAGTCTCTCTGGGTAGGTGAGGCCCCCCTTCTTTCTCTCTTGTACGCTTTCAGTGTTGTACCGAGAGCCTCGTGGCCACCGGTGTAACCTGCGTTCGCGTGCCACGAGGCACTTGAGAATTGGACAGGGGTACGCTACGTTGGTGAGACAACAACGTCCTATGCGCGTCTCGGAGTAGAATTTCAGGTAGGCGATACGCAGGACATCGTAAACTAGTCGAATCGTTCGAAAAACAGTTGGGATAAGTCGAGTGAAAAATGACAAAATTTTAACTGAGAGCTGTGTGCACCCCGGTGAAACTCGACAGGGGTTGATTTTGAATTACGATTGGGTACGTGGAAGGGAGTTTAGGGGGCGAGTAGAATGTTTGAGAATTGAAATTACCGAGAGATACACTTATGCAAAATATGAGCAGCGGCAGTCTTTGAAGGCACAATTAACTGGTACATACGACTGAAATGAATAATTTCGTAAACGATCATCACTTTGTTTCTAGGGTTTTCTTAAAATTGTATTACTGACATTGTTTGAATCGTCTTGGAAGAATGTTTAGGTATTTATTAAAATAATTTCGCGCGTTCTCGGATCGTTCAAGTCGTTGCGAATGTTTCTCAGGCGTACGCAAACGAAATCGAGCAGAAAATGTTTAGGAAACATCCTGGAAATTACGCGAAGTAAAATCTGAAAAATAACCCGTTCTATAAAATCGAAAACCCGCGCAACCTCCACTCCGTATCTCTCAATTACGAAATAAACAAAATAATACACGATCCAATAAATCCACGCATTAATACGGCCCTGTAATCGAAGCCTGCCTCTCTCTCTCTCTCTTCCATTCTCTTTCTCCGCCTAACACGTACCACGTTACTCTTCGCGTCGCCGCTCGTCGCTCCAGAGAAACCGTCTCTCTCATTAACTCCTACCACCCGTCCTTCTCGCGCTCGCACCCTTACCGATATCGCCGTCCCGCTCCTGTGCACTGAGACGCCGTATGACTCGGCTCTGTTCGTAAATTCTCGGTACGATTACACGATGGTGGATCGACGTGGTGGGGGGTAACGTGTGCGTCGAGTGAGACAGCTGGCGTACCGTCTAAGTTAGAAAGGGGCAGTAAACCCATGAAAGAAACGAAGCGAGTGAGCGTGCACGAGATAGAATGCAAAGTAAGTACGCGTGCATACACGTGCGTCGTACGGTGTGTGCACGATTGGAACGACTAGTATTAGACGGAGCAGGCGAAGGAACATTAGAAGAGGTAGGGGTATCGAAATGGGGAACAAGGAAGGGGCAGGCCATCGCCTGTTCGATAAACAGAGAACGAATATACATATAGGAGACACAAAGGTACTGAGCAATGAGGATAAAATAAAAAGGAAGACGGCATAATGGTAAAAGTATGGCAGCGGGGAAAGGGACAGGTATATCTGTGTATACGTACGCGCAATACGGGGATGAATAAATAGGACGAAACGGAAATGGAGTAAAAGGGACGGTGACAAAGTGAGACCTATGAAGTATACACGGGGGAAAAAGCGGAATGGAGACAGAAGTGTATTAAAAGAGTAATAGGAAAGGCGAACACGGGGGAATGGGAAATGCAGACGGGATTGAGAGGGACGGAATATGTAGTCGAGAAGCG
Source organism: Nomada fucata (assembly GCA_948146005.1). NCBI lineage: Eukaryota > Metazoa > Arthropoda > Insecta > Hymenoptera > Apidae > Nomada > Nomada fucata. The sequence goes on from OX411282.1 coordinate 6,018,853, forward strand.
CAACCATGCCCGTGCTTTGTCTGTCTCGCGTCTACGAACGAATAGTAACCGAATAGCGAGGTGCAGGCTTGCGACCGTGCACAGACTTCGCACCTATCCTCCCCGTAAAAGTGCCTTGTCGGGAAACGGGATACGAAATCTGGCACGAAATGTTAAAGGTGGAATGACTAAGAGAGGGAATGTCTCCATTTGGCTGCTGTCGACGGGAAAAGAGAGTTGAAAGAGTTGGATGTGAGAACGAGACGAATAAAATTCCAATAGTCTGTTATCGGGTTAGAATTCGATGAAAGGGGAAACGACAAAGAGATCAGTCTTTTAATCGAAGAAGCTTCCTTCGAGTCGAGAATAGTTTCAATTTTATTAGTCATCGATATTGAATTATATCACTGCTGGAAGAAACATTGGAAACCGCGTTTCGAGGATTTCGAAAGCTTTTTGGAAACATCGGGGAAAAATACGAAATAATTGTAACGCCCTTCCCGGATACACAATTTTTCTATGTAAATGTAACGACACCTCTGGAACATTAAAGTATTATAATATAAGAAGCAATAATTAAAAATTTGTAATTGCACTTCAACAAATTCGTTTTTCAATGATATAGATAACGGTTGCAGTTGCCTGTCACCTATTACCGGTTGAAAAACTTGAATATAATATTTTGTTACCTGGACGGTGATATTACGGCATGGGATAATTAAGATAATGTGTTCGCAAACAATTACAGGCCTCGCTTCCCCTTTAATAAACGAATAAAACTGATGCAGTGAAAATTTGCTTTTTCCTTTCGCAGTAAATTTCATTAAAAGTAGATTGTCTACTACATTCGCTGTAACAATGTTCCGTCGCAACGTACACCTTCAAGGAACGAGGTTACACGATTAATGAGAATTTCCGTGGTTCGAGGGACACAAAGAGAGAAAACTGCGACCGTAACCCTGGTACAGAACGATTTATGAGCGGTCTCCAAGTGTATGTGCATGCATGATATACACTGTGACCGCGAAGTTATCGAATAGAAATGTTTGATTGACATTCAATTGAAGAAAAATGCCTTTTCACGTGTGCACAGTGTTTTTCGCATTGGACTGCGTTGATCCATTAATTTCTTTCGCATACAGCAAACAATAATTACTGTTTCATGTTTCGTTTTAATAATTATGAAATAGAGAAAATTAAATACTAACGACAAAATATTTCTGCAAGGTGTTTCTATAGGACAATAAGATTTGTTTGCTGCAAATCTATTATTCAATTCGCGCGTCGTAGTATTAATTATTGCGCTAATGATGTGTACGTAGTACGCGTTCCGTGTAATTTTGGGGATTATTGTTTATATCTACGAGCAGTTTAAAATTGCATTAGCGACGCAAGGGAACGATACTGTAAACGACAGCACGTAAATACGCTGTAACTGAATTCCATGCAATAGATTAATTGGATAATTAATTATCATATGCAAATATGTAATTGAAAGGTCGACAGCCAGCTAATGACCAAAGGAAATAACAATTCCACGATATTGCAAATTATTAACTAAACATTCATCGCAATCGCAATATTGTAGCAATGCATAATTTAACATAACGGATTGCTCAAATAACTCGCAAAATTATTACAAAAGAAACGAAAGAAGACAATTCGCGACGGTGCAACGTTTTCGGCCACCCGGTGCACCTGCAAAGTTCCGTAAATATACGGGCGACGATCGATTTCCATCTCGGCAGATTCTTCGCGTGAAACGAATTCAATATGTTCTTGAAAAACAGGACAAAAAGGAAAAATGAAAGACGAGAGCATCGTTGGAGAGATGCCACGTAAAGTGTACGCCCATGTTACAATGGTGATTCGATCTAATTGCAGTTAAACGGGACGATCGATCGATCGGCCGGTGCTACGAGGGGGGGGGGGGGGGGGGACCGATTGATCGCTGGATCTACGGTCGGATTTCAGATGTGATTTATTACGGAAACCGTGGCGTACTCCACGAATGAAATTACAAATGCTGAATTATGATTACAATAACAGCGATTTATGGGTATCGTCGGCCCTTCCCAAAACACAGGCACAAGAATTTATCGCGTTGAGGGAGTTACGAGAGCTGCATTTGCAATGTAAATCTTATGTGAAATTAAAGCAAACCGAACCGAGTCGGAAGCCGTTCAAATGCATCGATTTAAGCTGTTTGTGCGTCGTGGAAAACGCGTGCCTCTTTTTTTGCGCATACAATTATGAGCGATAAAATCTAACTATCGATGTATACAAAAAATGGGGAAAGTTCGCGGTACACCTTAGAAGATAAGTAGGATAATGATAGATTGAACAGAATGTTTCGAGACTTACCTTGAACGAGGTAGAAACATGGAACCATCGATGAACACGGAACCAGAGAGCAGTATGTACCAGCTTGTGGCCAATTCACCGGTGCTGAAATATTTTTAATGTTCGATTAATGATTTGTATTTTTACGTATCGAAACAAGAGTAGAATATGTTTGATCGCGAAAGTAAGAAACGGAAGGGAACTGAATTAGTGATTGGTATCTTTGTACAGGAAATATTGGAGTAAAGATATTTATAAGCAACTGTTGATGCAAATGCGTACGCCCTGTGATACACCCACGTTTAAAATTTGTTATTTCATTTTTCAAAGAGCATATTGCTAAAAGCAAATGTAATCAACAATTCATGTTATAATGGACGAAAAATGCAAGAAGATCGATTGAATTTATCTTCGTATGGGTCTTCTCAACTATGAAAAATTGCAGGTTCGGAATGTTAATTGTAAGTAATATTATAAAGTTAATATTGATACTGATTGAGATTAATTTAATCGATTCTTAGTTATACTACCTGATTAGCCGTTAAATTTCTATTTTCACAAGTGACTGCACACGCCGGAAGTTTCAAGCTCCGTTAATCGGAAAGTAGTAAGAAATTAATTTATTAATATAAAAACTAACTAGAAAATTTTTAATCATTCGATAGATATATGTACATACGGTCTGTCCGGTTTAAGTGAGAATAGTTAAATATCTTGCAAAATATAAACGATGCGAAAAAATGATTCACGAAACAGTTATGGCGTATCAGGGAACGTATCATCCTAGGGTCTACATGATCCTCAGATGATCCTGAAATGTCCAATGAACTTCAAGTTCAAATTATTAAATGGGACTATATAGTTTTTACTAGATATTCTTATAGCTGGCAGCGAAACATTTTCAGAGCACTATATTCACCTGCCATTTACATAAACCAGTCCGAAGATATGAAACAATAAAGTTGCCGTGCTGCTGGTATTAACTAGACGGTCGAAAATCGGACATGTAGCGCCATCTCGCGATCTCGGGCTTATTCGCAGTTTGCCGCGTCTTCAAAACCGAATTCCTTGGTTACATCGTTAATTGAAGCAATTGTGTTTCTCTTGACTACTCGAGCGTATTTTCTCAACCGGACTTATCGTAAATTAAAGCAACGGGCCATAGGTATCTCCTCCGACAGTTGCAACAATATGGCATATGCGGATTAATAGTTATTAACAATTGAAAAATCGGCAAAAATGCACTGTAGTCCACTGTTATCATGACATGAAATGTCAATAATCGAACATGTGGCGCCATCTCGCGTTTGCGGCCTTTTTCGCTGTTTTCCGCAGCGCTAAAACCGAATTTCTGGATTACATCGATAATTTCAACAATTGCGTTTAACTTGGCTTCTACTGTGTATTTCTCAACCGGACTTGTCGTAAAATAAAGCTACGGACCATAGCTATCTCCTACAGCAATTGCAACAATATGGCATTTGTGTTTCAAAAGTTATTAACAATTGAAAAATCGGCAATTGTTGTAGGAGATAGCTATGGTTCGTAGCTTTCGTTTAAGACAAGTCCGGTTAAGAAATACGCAGTGGAACCCGAGAAAAACATAACTGTTTAAATTAACGATGTAATCCAGGCATTTGGTTTAGAAACTGCGGCAAACTGCGAAAAATGCCGCAAACGCGAGATGGCGCCACATACACGATTACCGACATATCGTTACCGACAAAATATTTAAAAATTATTATCTAGGCTCCTACTGGACCGATTTTAATCAACCACGTCTTAAAAGAAAGGGAAACAGATAAGCTACACGATAAAAAATACCCCGATGCTGTAACCATATGCAATTGGCCGTGATAATAAGTTTAATTGTTTAATTGTTTATAACAAATGCCCCGCACGTGGAATAATATTCCCACCTGTTGGAACTGATGGCCAATGACTCCGACTTTAATTCATGTCCTCTGGTCATTGATGTAGCTCACCGGGAAGTGGCAGTAATTGCATTTGTTTATAATTTCTTTAAACAAATTCAATTATCTCGGCTTCTGCTGGGCCGATTTTAATCAACAGCCTCTCAAATTGAAGCTCTCGGTTCAAGGAACAATCTGATTCCCCATTAGGGCGGCCCTCGTGCATAGTTTCGATGCAATACTCAAACGAATTCTTAATATGTTTATAAAAAATAAACAACGAATGAAGCATTTGTAAGTCGTATAATATCGTATAGCGGCATCCTATAACTTCATTTTGAGCAGTCAATCATTACTCTAGCTACTCCGGAAGCCGAGATATTTGCAGCGGCCCGGAGTGCATTTTTGTCGATTTCTCAATTGTTAATAACATTCGAACTGCCAATTCCACATTGTTGAAACTTTTGGAGCAGATAGCTATGGTTCGTAGCTTTCATTTAAGACAAGTCCGGTTAAGAAACATGCAGTGGAAGCCGAGAAAAACATAATTGTTTAAACTAACGATGTAATCCAGGAATTTGGTTTTGAAGCCGCGGCAAACTGCGAAAAAGGCCGCAAACGCGAGATGGCGCCACATACACGATTATCGACTGTGTGGAACTGTAGATATCCTACACTATTAGCATGTCACACACGACGTTACCGACACTTCATAAAAAGCGATGCTAAGTCGCACTTACTTTACGTAATTTGTGGTTTTTTCTTTATAAAATTGGTTCAAGTAATGTTCAACGAAAGAAATTTATTATGACATCTGTGATCACTGTTAACTACGTTTAAGGTTTCTAAAAGAGGCGAGAAAGGAACCTAGAATATATACAGAAGCTGTCGAGAAAGAAAGTCTCTGTTGCGTTTTGATCCTACTCCACTTCAGACAACATAGGAAACATTGTATTTTATAAAAAAAACAGGCATACACTATTTTGAAAAGTATTGCACCGTGATTTTAAATATTCTTCAGCACTAATTAAAAATAATTTTGTTGACAAATTATTTCAGTTACTTACTCACCACTTTCGCAAACAATTTGTAACAAATAAAAAAAGATACGTACTAGTACAGAACGTGATTCGCATGATGCCTTTCGTATCGTACAATTTTGCAAAGTCCACGGAGAATGGAATCTCTGCATGGACGTAACGCTTCCAAACCCAGTAGGCCATAATATATAATCTGTAGATCCTGAAACACGAAGAGAGACCAATATTAAATATTATAGTCAATACAATTACACAGAACAATAAATAAAAATTTAATGCGTGTTAAAAAGTAAAATCCAATTATCTTATCCATAGCACAACAAATATAAAAAAACGATTGCACCATGAAATTACAAATTCCTCCAAGCGTTTTTACTCGCATAGTCAAGCAAGCTACAGTTTATATCATACTGTAATTTTTTACTACATATATATATTAAAACAATTGAAAAGGACGAGACAAATTGTATTCAAATATCTTCGAACTGCAGCAGTTTATTTTGAATACCATTCATTTTGTTGACACAAATTGTCTACGAAACCCAGTAGAACAATTCAAATAAACAAAAATATTCCATTTATTCTATATATTTTCGATACACTGTGCATACTGTCCTGTATGTAAAGTTTTGCTCCAAGCATTCTTGTGAAAACTACCATTGAACGTCACTGTTCACGATCGACCTATCGATGTAGTAACGAGACAATTTATAAACTCGAACAAGGCGCGCGCCAACGCAATTGTCTCTAATGCGACCCCAATGTGCCTTGTTATCGTACGCCGTGATCTCTGGTGCCATCGTTATCCAAATTGATCATCTGAGCCTCACTTATTAATCGCTTTGTCACAACCGAGCCAATTCAATCATAGAATATCTCCTTCCTGCCACTTTCTCAATTGAATAGAAATACTTTTCAATTTTTTCGAAGATGCCATTTATTGCAACTCGGTTCTATCCGATTCTTTTACATTTTCATTCCCTTCGATTCTTATCCACTGCGCGACACACGAAATCAAATTCGATCAAAAATTTGCAAACAAATCGAGTTCACGACTATTGTACCGCAGAACCTTCTCCACAAATGCGATACTGCAATGGAACTGCAACGCAATATAAAATAAAAATATTCCAAAACGACTCCTGAGACCGACCACCGCGTATCGAACCATTCTCACCTGTTAACCACGGAACGCAGGTTAATTTGTCCCCCGTACTGTCGGTATATTCTACGCTGTAGTTGTTTTACTCGAAGATCCGTCATTTTTGTAACGCGTCATTGCATTTCTTCTAAGAGCACATCGTCGAAATTGTATCTGAACAAGTTCGAGCACAATGATTTCTGGCTTCTATCAATGTTTCATTTCTTTCTTGAAACAAGTATCTGATTGGTAGTTAAACCGGTTCGCGTGTTAAAAAGTAAACTAAGAAGTAGCCTTCTCGAATTTACACGTGTACGCCTTTACCATCCGATCATGTTTCGTACATCAATTGGTCAAATTTTCAACGACACGCATGCGACGCGTTTCCCTCACGAGTTGCATTGAAATGAGGGTTATTAAAGTCGCACGAACAGTTAATATAGTTGAATACGCTTCCGGCGCGAGTGCATCGTCGACCCGAGTATTGTTCTGGGACACCGATCGAAAAATAAATCGCAAGTTGACCAATGCTTCGTGCCCTTGCAATGATGAAAAAGGCAAAAAATAAGAACGTTCGCGATGCGTATGGTATCGATTCGTAAAAAAAGAAATGCCCTGTTTGGTAAGTGAACGGAGCAAAGCGACGTGGATAGATGATGCAAGGGATCGAGAAGGAGTAAGGATTCAATTTCCACGCTTGATTTGCTGCTAGACGAGCACTGGCTGATCGATGATCGACTTTCCATAGAAAGAAACGAGAAACTTTCATCAGCGTAATACCAAAGTGCAGCAAACGACGGTGAATTAGCGATCTAATCGTTGGGGCGATTAACCCTTTCGAAGTGCTTGTACACGGCGGTGAGTAGATAAATACGGGGTGGTGGAACGAAATGCAAACGGAAAGAAAATATATAAATATAAGATGATTATGAAATGATGGGAAGAACAGTAGTTAAAGAAATGAAACTGATGCATCAGATGTTATAAGTGGTTTCACGAAGGATATTCAAAACGTTTGAACTTCCGCGTATAATCTTTGCGCAAATGTTTTATGCGAGTAAAATTAATAATTTTCCTGTTGTCACCCTTAAAATATTTATTTTGTCCTTACGCAAAGTACTCAACTTCCTTCTTTTATGTGTGTGGATTTTATGATTATATTTCACCTTGATAACATTATAATTCCACACGTATTTACTTACTCAAATATATCTCTCTTACCTTGGACATATCTCACTAAATGTACACCGCGCGTAAGGCTTTTAAAACAAAGTGGTTCATTACTTCCACGCTTGCTGTACATGAGGAAAAATCAAGCTTAAATATCCTTCGACGTTTACAGTTTCTTGAACTGCGACAAATGTTCCCACTTTCAAATCCTATAACACTGTATCTGTAATACAGAATTGTAATCATTTATCCAAATTACACGTCGGGTAATTAACTATAAGCGGAGTATCTAAATGTTCGCGCGTACAGCACGCTGATATTAATAAAACCTGTATCGTCTTGTGCATCGCGGACATTTTTCTTCCCGAGGATACTGGGACGAAAGGATTAAAGATTAAGAGCCGCCATGCACGACACGTATTATAACGCGCGTCGACTTTCGCGATAATCGATGTTGCGCGATTAAGGCGCGTCTTATCAGAACCGACGCTGGAAGACTGCATCTTCTGCGAACGCAATTTAGGTGAACTTCTCGGATCGTCGGTTTCAGATCATCCTTCTGGTTCAAGTGGGAAAACTTCGCTACGTTCTCGCACGAACTTTCACATTAGTTTAGTGGTTGCATCTGGTTAATTATTCGCGGTGTTCCTAACTGAAACGTTTCGCGAAAATTGCACCCGCGATGATACCTAAATTTGTTGCAGATCGTTTATTGTTATCCATTTGACTGTTAGACGGGCGATTTAATTACAATCAGCAATGGTGTGCGTATCGTGAGAATACGGAATAATGATTATTTATTGAACTTAAACAGTTATGTATTCAATTGGTATTGCATTAGTATTGTATTCCAGTGTTAGTTCTAGTATACTAATTATATTGTAGAAAAATTAGTGTGCTAATTAGTATTGTAAGAGTATTGTTTCTCTATTAAATAATACTCTATTAAATAATTACATTGAATTACATTACTAGAAAAGCGAAATGGATTCCACCAATAGGCTTTGCAACAAAAAGATACGATATGGCAAAGGGTTTGACCAGTATAGGGTAACGCCAACCGATTTATGGTAATCCCTGAAATTATGCACCGGAAAAAATGCCCCGTAAATATCAGCTTTCCTAATGTCGTGGTCGTGCTGACCATGGTGCCAGCCGCGATAAGAGAGCCATAAGGGATACTCCATTATCGTTCTAACATTGCACAGGCTTCTTGCTACAATCTGTAGCCAGATAAATGTGTATTCCAGGGAAATCCTAAACTAAATTTCCCTCTGTGGCACCACTGGACAGGACAAAATGGAAGGGAATGCGAAGGAAACGTGCTACAGAGGACACTTTTCTCCGAAACAAAAGCGCTCCTTCACGGCCAGATAATCGCACGAGAACAGGTGACTAGGAATAAAATAGAAGCTCTTTGGGGCCCTTATCTACGTTTAGCTTCCACGGGACAGGGGGTTTAGATTATTTGAATTTAAAACAATAATGCCCCTCCGTTTCCGGGAACTTCCATTTCCCTTGTGGCACACGCTAAGTAGCGGTGGAAATACCTTTATACACGGGGGGTAAGCACAGTTTGCCCAGTATTGAGGAATAAATTGACTAAATTCGGGAAAAGATCGCTGCAACGTGAAAGACTTTAATCTCCACGAAAATAAGGGAAAGGCTATCGTTGAAATAACTAGAAACTAGAATAACTATGATACTAACGATACGTTAAAATATTTCTATCGCTATTATTTTAGATTATATCATAGTCGATTAAATTCGTACCGAATTTGTGCTAAAATAATTACATTTAAAAGAATGCAACACCTTGGCAATCATCAATTACTAAAAGCAAGCTTAATCCCTAACCCTTTATTGCCCGGCGGTACTTTGTAGGCACCTCTTGTGTATATATTAAAATGCTGCCACGAATTTCGTACGTGGATGCTACAATTAAATGCATACGAAGGTACTTGTAATATGTTTCGCTTAATTACCCTTCAGGTATCCGGACGGAAAAATTGCGAAAGAAAAATAAACAATTCTGCAGGCTAACCTCTCACGAATAAAAACGTATCCTATTCGAAACAAAAAAAAAACAATTTTCAACCTGCAACACCGCGTGTACAAAACACAGCACGAGTAACATCAACAAAGTTCCCTTCTTTCCAGATTCTCTTCTTTCTTCGATCTGATCTCGAGCGACAGACCTCGACGCACGATTCCGCGACACGTCCCGAAAATACGCTTCACCCCCTTCGCCCCCGTCCGAAAACGTGATCCGTTAATTGTTTCGAGCCGCGTTTGGAACGGCGGACGGGTCTAAAACGATCAGGGCTCGTTCCGTCGTGAAATCGCGACGGCGACAGACGATTCGCGCGTCGAAAAATAACAATGTCGCGTCGGGCAGAGGTCTCGAGGTGCAATTTTCACGGTCTGCCAGAGTGTGAACAACCCCTGTGCGGCGTAAAAAGAGTCGGGGATCAAGGTTTTCTCGAAGGCGCCGCACAGTCTCCGAATCGTGTGCGAGGCATTTTTGCGTGGAACAGGGACGAGGCGGTTCGAGCATGTCTCTCTGCCCCTACTGCACCACCTCTGCCTCGCCCTTTTTGCTTCCTTTCCCGTAACGAAAAGTGGAGCGGACACTGGACGACCTTCGCGTATGGGATCGTATGGAGGCGAGTTACGAGCGAGCCGGGCCCCGTAAGATTTAAAAAGGGAACCCTGGTGCAGCCGCGTAAATATCAATTATTTCGACCCTCTGGGAGCAGTCTAGTAACGGCGAAACGAAATTTCTATCTGTTACGGCGGTGGTGTTGGGTTGTCGGTTGTATGAAGACGGATTAGGGTTGAACCGTCCGGTGATTAGTGTCTTCTTTTTCCATTCGACGGTGGATTACGTGCGGGCGCGTGTCCGCTGGATCGATTCGTTGTCGGTTAACGTTGCGGGAGACAATTTTTTGTTACCGGTGAAAAGGTCGCGATTCTGAAAAATATTTTTCTTCGTTGGTCGCACATTTGGCACGCGGCTTTGAAATTTCTGGCGGTTGAAAATCGTGCGTCGTTCTTTTTAATTTGCGTAGCTTCGCTTTTCAGTGGAAAGATCGTTTCTATTTATCGACATTTTTTAAAGTGGCTCGAACAGAATTGTATCTACGGTAACTTTCATTCGAGCGTCCAAAAGAATAGCACGGCGAGTTAGCGAAAATTGGTCCGCTGATCATTGAGATGCATTGTACGTGGTATCAAAATAGCGAAACGAGAATTGGCTGAAAATGTGCGAACACTTGAGCGAACCGATTGTTGTGCAGCGAAAGAGAAAAAAAAATGCCGAACGCATTTAATCTTTAAATCGCTGGTACACCCAGTTGCTTTGGAATATTCATGTTTCTCCGCGGCGAAGAAATACGTACTCGTCAGCTTTCTAAATATTTGTTAAAACGCTGCTGGCTTCATAATCTCGTTTATTTTTTCGCTCCCTCGCACGTCCCTCGCAACTACCAAATTGACCATGCACGCCGCATAAACGAAATAAACGCGCGATGTTCCTGGGAATAAGAAAATACGTGGGTCGTCTGCGAATCGGTGAACCGATTCTCGCGGTTCAGCGTTTTAAAAATCTTCGAACCGTCTCGCCGGCAAATTTGTGTCATATACAGCGGGCCGAAAAAGTATACATACGGTGCAACGATTTCACTTGCGGCTCGTTTATCTTGGTGTCGAGACACTTATCCGGAAAACGATATACATGGATAAGAAGCACGTCTATCACGACGTGGTTCTATTCTATTAGATGAGACGCTATTACCAAGAACAATTGTCTTGAAACCAAAATAATGAAGTTGCGAGTGAAACTGACGCGCTGCATAAAATACTATTTCGATCCTCTGCAATTGTTAAGCGCCCTGAGATACTGAAAAACCCTGAGCGAAATTTTAAGACACAATTTGTCATGGAACTTCAAACGAACGAAATTTTCCGGTGCACATATTATACAAAAAATGCTGCAAGTATTATCTAAATTATACGACCACGCGAAAGGAAATGACCAAAAATAAATAATTATCTAACCCATCCAGATGCAAAATGATCGCATAAGCACCGCTGCTTTCACTTCCGCAGAAATACAAATCGGTCTTACCATCAGAAATGGAAAACCCTGCGTTTCACGTTTCCACCTTCTCCTACCTACGGGGAAATCGATCACCCGTGCCAATAATCAACCGAACCAAATGCACGCGCGCACACGACAAACGTTCGACAGTTTCATTAACAATAAATAGCATCCGCAAAAGAAACAGCACGCGCGCGGGTAGCGCGAATCGTTACGCGTCACTCGTTTCCGCGAGAATGAAAATTCAAAGACACCCAGCAACTCGTTCTACCGTTCCGACGAATAATGGCGGCTGAATGAAAGAAAGGTGGAATATAAAAAAACAAGCAAACAGACGAGCGCACCGGGGAAAAAAGAGCCTGTCAATTGTGCCCTCCGATCGAGGACGTCGGCGCAGACGCGTCGTTATTTGTTTAAAACTGCCACGCGGACCGGTGCCTGGATCGATATCTCGAACAATATCTGAGACTTTCGTTCCGACGCGAAATCGCGGCCGGTTTCCCTTGCATTTCGTTGTCTCGCTGTTTATCCACGCTTTGCATTCGTGCGTTTCGCGATTCGAGCGGCACGCGAATTGGCACAGAAATAACGAACGAGACCGGAAGGAAAGTCTGGGAAGCGTTCGCCCGCCGCGGAATTCGTCGGGTTTTCAGAAAAACCCGTGACTCGGGGAATTTTTCTTAATTGGCCCCGTAACAGCGATCGATAGGGCTGGTCAGCTGCAAGCGTCCTGAGTGATTTGAGAAAGGAAAGGATGCCGAGCAAAGCTTGAACGAAGTACTAAAACCAAGTAAGAAGAACGATGTATCCACGATTTTGTCGAGCGAACTTGAAGAGAGATTCAGTCTCTCTTAATGCGACTCGAGTGATCTGAATAATTTCACTAGGCATTGGAGTTCCTTGAATGGGAATATTAATTTAACTCCTTCTCAGTCGCGTGGAAGGGGGGACGTTATTTAACAGTAAATTAGATTATTCGATCAATCCGGGAGTCTTGTAATGATGTAATAAATCGAGTGACGGAAAGGAGCTACATTAATGTTAATTTGGTAAGTTATTCATCGTCGAGAGTACGATCCAATAATAGAACGATCTCGAGTGGTACTTACGGTTAGATTTGAAAAATTAATTTTATTGACGATCGATCGAAAACACTGCTCGGAATGGTTAGAGTGTCGCGCAAAATGTTGTTACACTGCGAAAGAAATAATGCTGAGCAGATTAAAAGTAATTCTGCCGGAGGAACGAATGAAAGAGATTGAGAGTCTGTTGACTTCTTTAGGAAAGGGATATTTGCGGAATATTAAACTCTTTTTCCAGAAAATCCGCTCGGATAATTTCGTCCACGAGTAAAGATAACTTCTTTAGGTCGAAATAGAAGCGCATTGATCCCGCTGCGCGACACACACTTGCTGAATCTAAATATGCACTGACTGAGGCGAAGTTCTCGTCATGAATTATTTTTTCCACAGAACTCAAAGTGCTTATAGTCGGCAAACCTGACGAAGAATGCAGCATTATAGTTTGTTCCCGATTCTTTACTCATTCCTATCGATTTTATTTTCCAGACGGCGCATTTATACAATTTTACATCTATCTTGACGTCTATGTGAATTGAGTATTAAATTGTAACAAAGACTACGTTTCTGTGAATATTCAATGGACCGAAATTCGATAAAAAAAATCGCCCAAAAATTAACGTACATTTCCAGGAAAAGGTATTGCAACATAAAACGAATAAAGATTCGCAGTTATTTTGATAAACAGTACAACCGTCGATGAGTAATGTTTCAAAAAATATTAAAATGTAAAACGAACAAAAATTTGCAATCATTTTGATAAATAGTACAACCATCGATAGGTAATATTTCATTGAGAAGCATGACGAAAACTAATGAGGTAAAGGTATATTTAAATTTCCTTCGAAAATACGAGTTGCATCGCCGCGCAGCGTCGCCGATATTTAGTTCCCGTTGCAACACACGTGGCAGGGCCTTTTGTAACGACAGAAAAGTCGTTCGATCGAATTGATAAGCCATGGAAATGGGACGTCACGATAGAACAAAGCAAGCTAATTTTTCCGATCGCAATCAAACGTTCGACGGTTCGAATTAGAAACGTACGAGCCGTAGTTGGTTCATGTTCCGATGGAACAAAGGGGAACGAAGGCAGTTAAAAGTAAAGAGAGGTCCGCTATAGAACATTCAGCTGTCTGTACACATACAACGCTGCGACAAATTTTTCTTTTATCTCGATATCAAGGGCTGCTTCCAGCGTTTATTAGAATTTCGTTATTAATTAAATTTCCCCGTGCCGTTTAATATGAAAGGGAAAAAAACTTCTGACCATCCTCACTACTTCGAGACTATTCTCAAACTTCATTGAACAAGGAACACAAAGAGTTACGAGGAGAAGTTTTTAACGATACCCTGGAAAATTGTTGAAAATTGTCCAACGTCGTGGCGACGCGTCGGAATTTTCAGCCGCGAAACTTTCTTTCCCAGGTTCTTCGTTAACAAACGTTCTCACTCCGATGATGCATTCGTTAAAGACCGAGATGAAAAAGCCAGAGGTCTCGAACATAAAAATACGACGTGCTCGCGGTGAAGTTCTCCAAGTTCCAGACGAATGCTTTGGAATCGATAACCATTTACAAACAAGACACGTACACGTGGTAAATTTTCGATTATCGTTTTCCAAAAGTCGTTTCGTCGATCGGAGGATGCACGCTCTCGTGACGATTGTTTTATTGATTCCTTTAACTTTAGAGCTACCCACATAATTGGCATCGGGGCCGGGAAACTTGGAGCAACGAGCAATTTCTTCGAGGAGGAAGGCAGTTTTTTTTTTTTATTTCGAAATTCCAGAACGCTGGAGTCCATTGTGCCATTATAGGGAGATACGATGGGGAGGGCTATTCGTTTGGAAAGTTTGAGCAATTCTGCTGGCCGGGGACATTGACGGCGCCCTTTAACCTTTCGACCACCGTAAAACGTAGTCACGAATGCATCTTTGTGCGTGAACATTCTACCGTAAGATCAGGGAGCACGAAGGTAAAAGAGGTTTGGGATAAGTGATTCCGAAATATTCGTACACGTTTTGTGCTTTGGAATAATTGTTACCTTTGTAGTAACTTGTTCAACATATTTTTCTTTTGCGATAATGCGATGGCGCAGTTGCGTGCAGGGTTGAAGGAAATTGATCGTGCTTTAAGTTTAAAAAAATGTTGTACAACTGAAGAAACCGAATTTCCTTTCCGATTGCAAAAACTGCAACGGCTAATTCGCCAGACGGAAATTGGTGTCCTTACCCTTATCAGCGAGTGTTGGAAACGAATTTGACGTATATGTATACGTATTTATTTATAAATTATTTTATAAGTCATCACTTTGCGAAGTGTCTTGAAAGTACTGAATTTCTTTCCTTTATTCCAATCTACTTAATATTAGTGTGATCGTTTAAATGTCCAAATGAAATGTTGGTCTCGCCTACAGAGTGCCACAAAATTAATATATTAATTATGCAATTTCATTAACTCACTTGAAGCGTACGTCGTTCTGGATCACGGCAAAGAGCCCTGACGAAATGTGGATCCAAATAGTCCGTCATAGTAGCCTATCTATAGACTACCCTGCGATCCTTTTTCCTGTGTCTCGTTGAAGGATCTCTTCTTGGACATTGCCACTAAAATGGTCACGTCTGTGTTTCTAGCCTTTTCGAGGGCCGCCTGATCTCCCATCGGCCATTCAAAAGGCCAATCGTCTCGTCTTAGTCTTAAAAAGCCCTTTCATTTTCAATGTCATTCTTCTTTTCACGAATTTTTCCGTTTCGCTCAAAAATCGATCGCGCCTTCGAAAGTGTGACGACTTCTTGTCGGGCGTGACGTATCAAAAGACATTGCGACGAAGATCGACTATTTCATTCCTCAAGTTCCATGATTTTTCCGTCAATTTATCAGACGTGGACTGTGAACTCTGCAAGAAAAATATAATTATGTTACATTAGAACGAAGAGAAATATATTTTTTCAACCATTCACTACTATATTGTAATAATAATATAATTAATTGAATGAAAACGGAGCGCGATATTAAGGTCCGTTTAAGTATATACACCAATCTTGAAAATATTTTTATCATCGAACGTGAAACACAACGATTGTTAAATATAAAATAAAAACACCGCGCACATAGATCCACGCTGTTCACCGCGGACTTATCTCCTCGTTAATCCGTCCCGGCCATTCCTACTTTCTCTCCTCCGCAGAGATCAATTAAAGTCCTTAGAATCTTCTCCAATTTACCCCCCCCCCCCCCCCCCGCCCCACATTGAATTCAGACTCTCTTTCGCCAAACGCAAGAGACTCGCATTTAATCAACACGCATACACCCGTACAACCACGCCCGCTCGAAATATCTAAACCAAACTGCATATTCGAATCTCTAAACATTTACCGTAATCAGAGTGCCCTATTCAGCCAATAATACAGACATTTCCAAGCCATCAAACGCAGGCATACGAGCGCACTTCAATTTCCAATAAGGTAATGCCGAAAACTCGGTTGAACCGAGGCGAACGCGTACACCTGCCCAAGATCGATCGGTGTCAAACTTCGGGAAGAATTAAACTTCGGCAGGAATCAAACTTCCAACTCTGTCTGACGCCTGAAAGACAGATCGAGCGGCGCGCACGGCTACAATCCTCTCGAACGTCTCTCCGCGGGGAAACGATAGCGACGAGTACACGTAGATCGTGTACCGTTACGAATTATGAATGAATCGCGAGAGAACGTGCAGGATGAATTATAAGCGCGACGGAAGTCGCTCGTTAAGGCGTGCTGCACCTGCGGATAGATGCGGCGAAACGATAGCGACCACGGTGAAAATAGGCTCGTCGACCTTTTCGCGATCGGATCGAGGAACGGGGCGATCCGCGACGAAACGAACGCGGCTGCCCACTCGAGACCAGACGGAAACAAATGTTGTAGAATAAACGTTGACGAGGGGGGGGTGCATCGATTTCTCGGTACGCTCGGTGCACGCTTGGTCTACGTGAACGGGAATCGCGCGAACGCAGCGGCCGATCGAATTATTAGAGCTGTCCGCGTGAATTCAGGATCTCGTGTTAACCTTCGCAGTGTCGACCAGTGTCGACCTTTTTTTTTTGAGAAGCAAATTCTGTTAACTGAATGATCGATAGATTCTCGAGGACAACTCTCGCGACGCGTCTTCAGAATTTCTGCGGGCAGCGTTTATTTTCAACGAGATTTCTGATTTCCGCGGCCGTTCAGTTGTACACTTAATGTTCGGCCCAGAACGCTTGAACAATATGAATTACGATAATCGCATTCTTGCGGGTGGATGAATCGGTCACGAGTGATCGAACAGATGCCGGAGGTAAATTATTATTAAACTGATCTTCGGGTGGCAAATTACTTCGAGACGCAACAGCGTCCATATTTGACATAAAACTGCATCTCAATTTTAATGACGTTTCAATTCCTTCCCCCGAATAAATTCTTGATTAAAATCCGATCGAATTAACGCGCTCGGCGGCGACGAGAATTTCGTCGCGAAGTTCGCGGAGAATTTCCAGCGAGGTATCGTACTGCAAAAAAGGGGAAGAGAAAGAGTACCAATCTTCGTAAATCCCCGACGGTTTAACGGATCCGTTAATCCGTTCTCGTTTCTCGACGCGTCGATATTAAATACCGAAGTCGAGCCGCTTTCCATTCGACGCGAATATCAACATTTCTAAGACGGCTGGCGATTATTGAACTACTTATAAATGATTCCCGAAGAATGGAGTTATCTGCTCCATATCGCAAGCCGAGACAACCGTCGCCCGCGACTGGCCAACCGTAAAACGAACCAGTCGATCCGGAGCCATTTGATCCGCCGCGATCGAGACCAGGTCGCGGTGATCGAGATCCGATACACGATGCATCGATCCCGCAAATCAAGTTGATAAACTGCCAGACGCGTGGCGCGGATAGGATGAACGCTAGACCACCGCGGCATCGAACTTTTTGGCTTGGCTTTGATACGAGAGTACTGTCCGCCGGGGATACCTTGTTACCATTTGCGTAATGGAAGGGAGATTTATGGTTCGCCGCGTGGATCATAGCGGGAAGATTCGATGCCGATTAAAAGAAGGGAATACGAAGGGTTCAACTGGCGTTGAAACAGGCGAATAGGGTGCAACGTTACAGATCCTTAACAAACGGTATTTTCACTGCCCTGAATAGCAGGGAAGGGCTGCTTCGTTGCTCGCGATTTTATAATAAAGTTCAAAAGCGTTGCAATTAACTGCTGTCATTGGATTTGTCGTGGCTCTCGTGCAATTGCGCTTCGACAAGAAATTGAGCGATAAAAAGTTCCTACGGTCGGAAGCGAAGATCGATCGATTCGTATGGCGGGTCTGTACTTCGTTCAATTCCCCTTTTTTCATCTTTTATTCCTCTGTTCCGAAGTGACCCACGTTTCATCTTATTTGTAATGCATGCAAATTATGCACGAGATGCGACTTTTAACTCGATTCGTAGTATTAGCGGTGAACACTCTATTGTTAATAAGATGTGAAAATCAAGAGTGGAAAAGATATTTAGCTGTTAATTAAGATCAAGCACCTATTACCAGACGTTCTATCTCGCGATACACCGCCGCGGGTCAATAATTTTCCGAATTCAACGGTAACCAACCGGCCGCAAAACGTTGTCGCTACAATAGCGGAGGGATCGCCGCTGTTTTCCAGCCTACTCCAGCGATTCTACCAGCGGGACGCAATTTCCCAGGATCTGAAATGGTGAACTGCGTGTATAACACAGGCCCACTGGATCAGCCCTTTTTTTTTATCGTTGCAGAAAACGGAGATGGGACGCGGCGGCTGATAATAACCTGCGCCCGAACCGACTCGCGTAACAATGCTTCTTCGCTGTGGGACACTTTTAATCTTCTGTGCGCGGCCTGTCGAACTTTTATACGAAACTCAAGCAACAATCAATGGTGTATTAACGATTGAGAACGCCGATATCGATAAACCTGACAAACACTGCTTGTTCGTGATTGTCGAATTTATGTACGCTGCATTTTTTTTTAAATTTCTTACGAAGTGTATATTCGAATGTACAGTGACAAATGTATTGTTACATAGGTACTTTTATGTTACGACCAGGCTTTGGTAGCGAAGTTTGCTCTCGCTTTGCTTCGCAAGCAACTCTTATTTGTCTATCTACAAGAAATTTGACGAGGTACTAACAAATCGCAAGAAGCCTTCACACTTCACTGTACTCTATTGTTCCTTTAAATTCCCGACCAGCGGCCTTTCGCAGCAAAAAGGGTTACGTTTCTTTTATAGCATTTCTATTATCATCCTCGAATCGTATTACCCTCGAATTTATTTTTCGCCTCCGAAGCAATAGCGCGTTGCCTCTACCTTGGGTCTAAACAGAATCTATTCAAGTGAATTAAGGTTAATTGAATTACTTTCCACTACCTCTGTCATCGGGCCATACTTGTCCGCGAACGAAAAACGAGAAAAGAGCAACATCAGCTACGAACGGAGCGCCGCGGAAAATCATAAAACGATATGCCCTTAAAATCCTTCTGAAAGAATGGACAGACTTATCCGGGCTGACGTGAAATCTTTCGAAAGTAACGTGATTTGGAGTGGGCCAATTCTCAATTTCGCGGCGGGTCGGCGCATCGGATGAAAAGCGTCGCAACCCATCCTCTTATCCGGTGCAGAAAATTAAATCGTATAATCGATAAAAACGATAGCATCGTCGAAGACATCTCGAGGAAGCAGAGGCAGGCAACCGCAGAGGCGGAATCCAGAGAGGAACGGCCACGCCGACCTTGCAGATCGTTTCTGTTTCGATTCCTATTACTCGTTTTGGCCTTCCCCCGTTTCTTTATCTTCGCGTAGCCCGCCCCGGCTCTTTCTTCCTTTCAAAAAGAAACTTGCTGAGCCGGCGCGGCGCGGCGCGGCGCGGCGCGGCGCGGCGCGGTGCGGCGCGTCTCGTTCACAACACGTTCGTACCTGTTCGCGTACTGTGACTCGCGTGAAACGGAATGTCATGAAAGAGAACCGTGTGTACCTGTCGTATGTAACGTCCACGGGGCTCGGCTACGCCGACTGCGCCTCCTCTGTCCACTATGAACGGTGATCGTCGGTTTCGTGGATCTTATCAGCTTTAATCTACCGCGAATCATTATTTCACTCTTTTCGGGTAAATTTTATTGCACGTTTGTTGTTGGCCAAATGGATTTTACGCAGGAATCGCAGCAGAGATTCCGCTCTTTATTTTGTATCAAAAATTCGACACCGGAGTTCGATTTGGACTTACCAGTAATAAATGCATTTTCATCCGTTATGGGAAAAATAATGAAGGATCTTCTTTCTTGCCCCGGGATACGAAAAATATGCTAATGTTATAAATAATAGCTAATAATTAATAATAAAAGCTAATGGAACAATTGTGGGTACATAGGTATTTAAATGACCAAGTCCTTGTACGCTTCTTTATTTCTATAAATTATACCCGCCTACGTCATTCCTGTTAATCTTTCCCGTTTCTCAATGCGTTTTAACAGTGATGCATTATAGTTTAAGTTTACGATGGCTTATCTCCTATGCTGCTTTTTTTTCGTAATTGAAGCACGAAAGAGGTAACGAAGTGTGCATACACCTGGCACAGGACAGGTTGTCCAGCTGATTAATTTCATTCTCGGAAAGTCAGCGCTGTCCGTGCATCTCGACGTTATTCCGCGAAATTGCGGATAGTATATCGTTATGCAAGGTTGCTGATGCATTCGATATTACGGCAGGGTTATCTAGCCAGTACCCATTTCCAGCATACGGAACGGACTTTCGGAACTGGCCTATATACAGGGATATTTTTATCGGTGACTGGTTAACATGCCTCGTTAAAAACACCGTATGTCGGACCAACGCGAAGGGAACATGAGGAATTACAGGTCGCGCCTCTGCTATCGTGAATCGTTTGTTCAGTCTCATATAATAGAAACGGATTGACGAAGAAATACGTTCAGGGAAAGAAAATGTTTTCACATTGCACTCCGGGGATTAAAGTGAATCGGATAATTCGAATACCGTGCAATTTTGTTAGATAATATAATACGTGGTTAACTGTTGGCCGGCCGTATATCATTTGCGATAAGTCATTCTGGAGGATGTAATGATTACGACAATTACGATTAAACTGCTGAAAATATAGGGAAATGATTAATAGTTAAATTACTGTATCCGTTACGGGACACAGATTCAGCTTTACTGTAATAAGAATATAAATCGTTTCTTACTTTTATATTATAATTTCATAAATTGATACGCGCACGAGAACGCGATTATACTTGCGACTGGTCTGCGATCTGTTAAATTTTGACAATTAATTTGAGGAATAAAAATGGGGAAAGAAATTGTAAGGGCCAGTGCTCAACTTGGAGATAGTTGTACTTGTGAATTGTGTTTGGTGGACTATCAGTCACCGGCCTGAGTTTTATGAGTTTCGTGATCCTGCATTAAACAAAGGAGCGCCAGGAATAGTTCGCGCACTGTCCAAGCTAATAAATTTCATAAAATTAACGGGCAAGCTGTTAAACTGTACGTTTTGTTTAAATACTACTGTTAATGAGCATTGCGTATGAAATGCAGAAACGACTCGAAATTAATTAATATTAATCAGCTAGACCTACTTAGTTTAATAAGCGCCGCGAGACAATACGCATTTCGCGAATTTTCATTATCACGGAAAAGTTTCCGGGACATATCGATAACATTTGACATCGCGAATTCGATTGCAGATGATCGTACGTATGCTTCACTCTTTCTTGGATCAATACCATTTGCGACATCGTGTTCCACTTTATCGTTATTTCGAGATTACGTTTCATCATTTTATGAATCATTTATAGTCGTGGATGATGTATTGTAATTGCAACGAAATATACGGTTCGCATGCGTCGCGTTGGACAGCACACAGCGAATCGTAATTTTATTACGTAACTTACATAGTTAACAGAAATATGTGGAATGTATTAACGGCCCGTGTTAACGGAAACAATAATTAATCGTGACGATAAAATCTTAGCAGTTCGATAAAAAGTTATTCAGCTTGGATTTAATTGGGAACGGTTTTAATCAATTCGAGGGCGATTCGTTATTTTAATAACCTTAGAATGATAAACGTCCGCTCAGCTATCACGCGCTGTTAAATAATTGTTAACAATAATGGAAGAAGCTGTTAATCAAAATTGAAAAACATTTCCTGCCTATAGAAATGATAGAAAAGATATCGCAAATTGTTACTGAACTTTTTACAAAAGCTGTAGACGTTGCAATGGTATTTCTACTTCGCCACATGACTTTTAGATTCAACGATACACGAAGCAAATGCCCGAGCCATAGATCATTCTGATGATCCACGAATTATCATAAGTGGAGGCATAAGCATAGCGTGACGGTCACAGGAAAGAATACGAAATTCAATGTACGTGAAGTAAAACCGTAATGTATGTATAGCGGGTCTAGAACGACTCATTACACTTATCATTACAGAGTAATGACTCGATGCCTATCGCCATTCGAAACATTAAAACAATTCCGCGAAATTAATCGTACGCATTATATTCGTTCCTGAGCACACAGAGAGTTCGAACGAAATAATTTAATTTATGCGTACGCAAAACACAAGATCCATCGCGAGATAATGAATATTTATTGGCAAATCAATCCGGTTGATTTATAGTAGCCGATAGCTAATCGTAAAAACATTTCCAAAAATTTCTGCTACGCGCAAAAACGAAACCATGCCCCGACGACAACGTCTGCGGTCGAACAATGCGAATGGTTTTCAATGCTTAAAATTTTGTCCCTCCCCGGTCGTAAGTACGTATTATTATCTAGTTCCATAAATCGTAAACGACAATCGAATTTTTCACCGGTGACTCATTCGTCGGTGAACACCAGTTATTAATTTTTATACTTTTTAAATACACGTACACGCCTACCTAATAATGAACGAAAACGAATAACGCGATTAAACCTTGAACCGGATGACGTTTTGTTCTCCAAAAATTCTGCGACACAATCGCGCGAGAGTACATTAAACTCTCGATCGCCATAACTACCCGTATTATCCGTCCAATTGAACGCGAAACGAAAGGCAGGAAAGGGTTGAAAGTTTTCAACCAATCTCGAATGAATTTCCGATCCGTTCATTCGGGTTAATAACAAGGCTGCTGCGCCGCTACTTTCTTTATAGGGCTTCATAATGATTGACAGTGCGAAGCGGGACAGTCCGTGTTTGTCAGCAGTTTGTCGCCGCTTCTATACCACGGCGAGGCGAACGAACAACTATCTAGATTGAATCCAGAGATGCTGTCAACGATATTGCGGGACAACCGTTCGGTGTCACAGAGAACCGTTTGTGTGCGGCAGTAGTCCGTGGTCACGTTATGTGCCCCTCGTTCGATGCATCGTTGCGATCCGTGCCGGGTTCCGTAACCCTTTCTCCCTCTTGATGTCACGGTGTAACGCGACGGCGATGCCTATTGCCGTTTCGAGGATTCATTCCGCGACTAGATACTTGCGCTTCGTGCAGTCGCGAGTACCCCGGGTTACGCGAAACATAATGAGAATTAAATGGAGACTTTATTCAACACGAATTGAACTACGTGTTACAAACGTCAAGTATCGGCTAGCACATCTCTAGCTTCGTGGCCGTATATAAATCCAGACGATCGGCACCATTATCGAAGATCGACAAACCGAAGCCGTTCTGCCAAGGAAATCCAATGATCACCGCGCGACCGTGAATCTTCGCCGTATCGGGGTGACAAAAAATCATCGGGGAACCTGGGAAATCAACCGCGACGAATCCGACCGACATTCCCGTCGAGGCAACTGCGACGTCACGCCGATCAGAGCGATCGATCATTTTCTTTACGAAGACGCTCCGGTTTCGAGGCCCACTCCGATGCCCACGAAAACCCAGATTCGAGCGAACCGTGACTAGCTCCCCGTTCGACATTGCTGGTTTTCAGCGACAAGTGTGTCGTCCTATTTTTTTTTTTGTTGTCCCCGCTTCTTTTTTAACGCGATTACGGATGAATCCCGCTACGCGAATAATCCCGGATTCGCGGGACACCCGTTGCTCCAGGTGTTAATCGGATCCGCTGTTCGCCGACGCAGTTCTATCGAGCGCGTCTTTGACAGTCCAGCAACTAGGTCCGAACCCCGACGGGATCCTTGGCCTACTACCACGCGCGCTGCATCGCTGTCAAGATAATGAGCCGACGCTACCGTTACCATTACCACTGCCAACGTACCCCGCACACGGCGATTAGAAACGCAACAACCGACCTCCTACGCCATGGCAACACGCGTATGTACATCCTCATTAAAGGCTGTGCCCCGTCCCTACAGCTTATCTACGCGGCTTTTTATTTCTATAACATTTTATTAATTCGACTTTGCGCGAACCCTCGACACGGCTGTACGCACACGCATACGTGTCACGCAGAGAAACGGTGAATTGGAGTCGCTTGATAAACGAGATTCGATCGGGGCAGCCGCGGTATCGTTTGCATACACGTTTTTGTGTTGCTTGTTTTGGCAAATCGATATGCACTTTGATCGTCGACAAGCAAACGTTTGTGTCTGGATTTAGTGTTGCGAAAAGGTGTTTGCGAAAAGGTGGCAGGGTAATGATGTGCACGAATGGTGTGCGCGAAGTGTTGGTTCTTTTTCGATACGGACGAGGAGTTCCAGCGTTTTAAGCGTATATTACATATTTATGTATATAATTGTTTGGTGTATCAATTTAATTATTTAATAGAAACGCAGTTTGATAGAATGAGTTCGTTTGAGTCGACCCGGTTTCTGTGATAATAGTCGCCGCAAATTTTCCACAGATTTTATATTGAATGCGCATTGGGGCGAGAGATTTTTAACAATTGTCGTGGTTAACAGAAAAGCTCCGTTCAATCGGTTCGCGGGCAAACGAATTTTCCGATAAAGTCACGGGAGCACAATTGGCTTGGCAGGCATTTAATCGAACCGATTAAGATCTGGAACTCGCCCGAACGTGCTAATTTTCGCGAAAACAGCACAGGAATCTCGGCGTAACCCAATTGCGTAGGGCTTTATTTCCGTTTCGTTTATTACGTTACCGCGTTAATTGCACCGAAAGGTCGATTCTATTCCATGTAGGCCAACGAAACAAACGGACCGGGCTGAAAATCTGTTGGTCTCGTTATAATTAGATTTACGCAAACCGTGGGCGAACAGTACGGCCGGAACTATTGTGGGAGAAAGGTTTTTATTTCGCAGCGGACGCGTGCGAACCGTGGAAGGAAAGCGGCTTTCGTTGGATGAAAAACGTGGCAATCGGCGTGTATAGTTGAGAAAATTCGTGGTAATCACGGGGGAAGCTCGTTGCCATACTTCTCTGTGAATCCTGTGCAATTCTGCGAACAGTAACGCCTCGTAGAAACTCGCCAACAATGGACAATATGTAACCGAGTAACGTGAAACTGATTTGGTGCGGCCGTTTTGCGTGCCCGATACAGTTAACTGCGAGTTTCCTTCACTTTTTGGTTTTCGAACGAAATCGTAGGGACCTATAACCCTGATCGCCGCACACGTGATGCATTTCGCACGCGACGAAAGCTCGAGGAAAATTTCCAAACGGATCGATGGAATTTTTAGAATTCGGGCAAATGGAATTAAAGATAGGTGAGTAAGGGAACGTGATGCGTTTCGTATGCAAAAAGATGAAGTATGTTCGCGGCATACAAATTATTATCAGTGAACTACGAGTATCATTAGTATCACTCGTTACCACTAACAAATATTTCTCTCGCCACTGAATAATTGTCAATGGTGCTGCAATTAAATGTACCCCGTCTCGCGTTTTTCTCGCACGACACCGATGAAAAATTTTGACATCTATCTTCCCCGAACAGTAAAAGCGGAATATAATGTAATGAAGATATAATAAAAACCTACGTCGCGGATGTAAAGTTACGATTCTTCATAATTTTATATACCTTAGAGCCCCGATGTCACACGCAAGCTGCAAGTTCTGAAAAATGGCACAAACTGCAGCTCCTTTTGGTATTTGGTATTTGCACACCGCAAACGAACGACACGCTGAGTAGAAAAAAGAGAGAAAGAAAAGAGTGAGCGAGGAAGAGGAGAAAGAGCCAACATGTCGTCAGGCATTTTTAATACTTGGCGAAACTAAAACAACCCGGAGCTATGCGGGACTTTTTTGACTGGCGAATTCGGAGGATCAAAAACCGTGGAAAGCACCACGAAAGCGAGCGCAAGGGGTGAACAAGGGTGGCGACCCTCTGATCTTCAACACACTCTTTTCCCCTTTCCTCTTCAAGCTGCGTCGGGTCCTCTAGCCGGGAGGGCACCTGCGACAGGTACTTCGTTCGCGTGGAGAACGGCACTTCGTGTACACTTTAAAGGCGGCGCCAGGGCCGTATATTGTTACCGTACAACGAATTCTTATAAAACACCCAAATGTTCAGCCAGTTTACACGAAAAAATTAGGAAATCTTTGGACCGATTTTATTAGAGGGAGAAATTTTTGCCGAAAGTATGAGGTAAACATTATTATTAAGGAGAAAGAAATAGATGATAGGTATATGTTTAAATTTATCGCACGATTTCCTGATCACATTTTCATCTGGAGTAATTAGTATGCAAGAGAAATTATGGAAAAGACTCCTGAGGGACATATGCTTTTTAGAAAATGTCTGTTACCTTCGTCAAAAGTACCGTAAAACAGAAGCTGCATTAATTTGGGATAACGAAACAATATTTACTTCTTCGTTATAGTGCGAGAGTTATTATAATGCTTCAAACTAAAAAAAAAAAAACTTTACACGAATGCAACGAAAATACCGTACACTTATCATAAACCTTAAGACTATCTTCACCTGGTCCCGAGTATACTGTACAAACAAAATCAGTCTCCTCTACTTCCTAAACGTATTTGCACGGACAACAGATAGTAGCACTCCGCTAATTACACAGTTATCATCCTAAATCATCTCGGTGGATCCCCCGTAGTTTGTTTCCACAAGATCAAACAGAGAACGTATCGATAGGCGATCGACCGTAAGGCAAATATGTTTTCCATGTCGGAAAGCAATACTTTCGTCACAGTGGGAGAGTCATATCCCAGGGACGTAAATAACGATCAGGAGGCGGTGTTTACTCGTGGATCATACGAAGATGATCAAAAGAAAACGGAATATTCACGATCTTCTCGTGGCATCGAACCCACTGTAATAACTATTTCGAAACTTGCCATCGGGGGGGATGTACAACGGCGGGGAAAAGGGGAGGAAAATCGAGTTGAAAACGGATCTCGAGCTGGAAACCACCCGGCCACTCTCTCTCTCTCTCCCTCTCTGTCTCTCCCTGTACACCTAACCATGATGCGTGGGATAATTCTCATCGTATTATTATCGTCGTTCATGGCGTACGCACGCACACTCTTTGTGTAATCCATCGAATGCACGCGCATTCGTGTTCGCGTACACGGAGCAGCATTTTTTTTTTTGTTGCTTTCATATAAGCGTGTGCAACCATTCGAGAGGCCTATTTGTTTAATAAAACGTTGCCGCAGATACGTGGGAAAGCACGGGTATGATTTACGATTAATTGTAACACGAGGATTAAAATGATCATTCCGCGTTGACTGGTTTGTTTGAATGACGTGGTAAATCGTGGTCCAGACAAAAAAAAGATGTACATTTAATTGCAATCGATTTATCGATTTGTCGAAATAAATTCAACAGAAATATCATAAATTTTACGCCACTGCGATTTGCGTACGCGTAATAAATCGTATTTTATAGCATTTGCCACGCACAGACAACATTGTCAGAAAAATGATTCATTAAAAATATATTTTTCGTGATAACTTGTGCTAAAGTGCATCCGTTTTAATTCGATGTATCCGCGTCATGGTGAAATAAAGAAAATGGACACGATTCCCTCGGGAAAGGAGATTTTTCTTATGGATTCTTTTTACACTAGTCAACAAAACAATTCGCGACACGTTTTATCTTTTCAAGGCGCGACACAGGTACTAGTTTCTCTGCCGGGAGCAACATTTTCATCCGAGACGCGTTCTCATCATCTTTTCAAATCAACGCGCCCGGTACTTATTTACGTTGCAACTGAATTTTATAACGAAACGATCCGACTTCCGTTGAACCGTTTTCTTTTCCCTTTACATTTTACACGATCAACTGCCGTCTAAGAATACACCAGCCGGCTGTATCGTATTTGCAATTTTGACATAATTGAGTTCCCCGTCGTGGCAGTAATATACCGTTCACACGAATATTATAGTGTCGTCAAACGTTGCCACTGTTACAAGCTACCCTTTACTTTATTCGAGTTACGAAACCACTAATTCCTCTCCGTCGAATTATTTGCGTAATGTTCGAACAATATCGTCCGTCGTCTAATACCGCGTGAGATTTCGCAGACGATTGAAATATACGATTCGCACAATCGATACGTTTCAGTATTAGTGTACACATACATAGATCTGCAATTAAACGGGGGAGAAATTTATCATTCTCACAAAGCAAAATTTCTGCGTTCGACAAATTACAACTTTAATAATAATTAATTTCGTTCGTACATGCGTAAATAGCAGCGCTTTCCCCGCAAAAGAAAATGCGTTCTAGATCCACGATTTATTTTTACGCGAAAATTCAAGCAACGGAGCGTTCTGTCGCGGTGCCCCATCCAAAATGCAGCTCCCTTTTCAAAGCCAAAGGCATTCGAGCAATGTTGGCTACCTAAGCGATGCGACGAAGCAAACATATAAAAATAGGACACCCTTTGTACACTCACGCACCAGTCGGCACCAAGCGCCGAGGTAAAAAGTCGTTTCCGTTTGACCATCTGCCGATTTCAGGAGGGAAACGTCCCCGCATCTGGGGAGACTCTCACAGGAGGTCGCAGAATTCATTTTACTCCGAGCAAATGTATATTGTGTACACTCGTTTCTACATTAATGGAATCTTCGGCCGATCGCGGATCTCGTTTTCTATCGATTGCAATTATTTTACGTTATTTTACGTTACGCCGTATTCAATTTGACTTGAATATTTTTATCAATCGAAGGGCCCGCTGGAAAGCAGGTTAATAGCAGCGTTTTATAAATTTACAAGCGTGCAAGCCGAATTAAAGCTTATTGTCATAGGAAAATAATAAATGGACGGGGGAAACGGTAGATTTAATTAAAACGGAACGGACAATAAGCAAAAAGATCCAGCTCGGTGCATAAATAAATCGAGTCCCCCAACTCGCGCGGTGATTCAACGAGACAGTGACTCCGAAAGCAAGTTCAGGCCGCAACAGACCCATCTAAATCACGGGGCGTGATATTTTTAGAGCCGCGCTGTAATCTTCCAAATTACTAATAGCTCGGTGTATGACTAAAACTTCGGTATACACGCGATTATTCTACTTTTATCGGCGTGGACGCCGCATTTATAAATTAACGCTATAATTGTAGCAATTAGTCCGACAGGTTAACGGGCAGCGAAATGAAATTTCGCCGTGACTTTGGTCGGAGCATCCTTTGCGTAAACAGTCACCAGGCTTCTCTAAAATTCCGTCGTCGTTTCGATGCCAAAGAACGCTATTGTACATAATTCGATGACTTGTACAGGAAATTCATAGCTAAGCTGTTGCTTGAATAAATTACGGTTGGATCCGCGGCGCGAGCCGCGCGAACAGCTCATCGAACTGCGGTTTCTCCGCTATCGCGACAAACGGACTACGGTGAATTCTAACGAGAAAAGCGTCACTGTTCGTGAGAATTCACACGGGCAGATGGACGAAGGCATTCCATCGATGGCTAGCTACTGTCCACGAATCGAAAAGTAAAAACGTCAGGCGTGGGAAGAATCGAGCGTCATCGGGGATCGTTATGTTTTATGGAACCAACGGGGTCGCAGGCACGACGATCGACTCACGATACACTTAGAATTCGGACGGCTCATATCAGTTTACTGCGCCGGCAATTATTTCGAACGGACGCGAAAATTTCACCCGCGTCGAGCATAATGTCAATGGAACGTGAAATATTAATTTTACGCGGCTAATAAAGACAAACCTGTCCCCGTATCGATATTCAAATCCATAATAAAAAGATTGCGAGCTATAGAATAAATTGTTGGCCATTCACGCGCCTGTATCGTTAATTAATTACGAATACAACGAAAACAAAATGAATTCGAACGGTCGACCGATGCTATAACGAATCAGAAAGGATAATCTATGTCGATCTTTCTCTGTAAAATTAAATAATAAAATCCATTCGTTCCTATTATCCGTTCGAGTTTATTCCTTTATCCTGTCCATAATATTCGATACTTCGCCGAACGACATTAACGCTCGATCGGATCGATCCAGAAAGAGTAAAAATTCGTTTTCCTAACAACTGGTAGGTACACAAGGAGGTCGATGACAAGAAGGATGGCTTGAGTGGTCGGCAAGCAATAATCAGGTACGGTACACCGCCGCGCAATCAATATTACGTTAGGATAATCGACGGGCATGGCTAAAGCTTCGCGGCTAAGTTTCACGTTTCAATTGTGCCCGTGTGCTCGCTCGCGCGTTGGGTTCACGACGAATGCAAAACCGTGACCGTATGATGCATGGCTTCTGTCAGAAAGTGGCGAGACCAGGATTCCCTTTACTTTTTTCCCCCCAGGTAGAAAAGTGAAGGTA
Organism: Nomada fucata; assembly: GCA_948146005.1. Lineage (NCBI taxonomy): Eukaryota > Metazoa > Arthropoda > Insecta > Hymenoptera > Apidae > Nomada > Nomada fucata. The sequence continues at coordinate 6,049,341 of OX411282.1, forward strand.
CATGCGCCTCCCTGCTCAGGTAGCGTCATCTTTTCGTCGCGCATAACGTTCCACGCTAACGTTCCGATCGAGGAATTTTTTTCTACAGAGTCTCAGTGATCCGTACAATCGATTTGTCTACTTCTTGCGCTTTTTGACGTTCCGACGCTTGGTACGATATCATGTCGACGGTCATTGTACTCGTCCGGGTATTCGTTGAAACCATTTTTCTTGGTCACTTTGATCTCTCGCGAGACATTCCATCGTTTTCGGTTCAACGGAACACCCCGTGTGTTAGTCCGCGAAATTCGTCAACGATCTATGAAATATTTCGATGTTGTCGAGAATTGCGCAGATCACGGCGTGAATTTCAATTTCCGTGGAATTTCGCGATTGTGCAGGCACGCGGTCGAAAAATGTCGGCGGAATGTAGTGGCAAGTAGTTGTGCCGAGGTGAATTTACCATAGAGGGATATTGTTAACTTTGATAACGGCAAGAACAAAATACCGTGACGGATTTCCATGTTTCGCGAATAAAACGCTTTTCTCGTAGGAAATATGGAGGTAGTGATAACGAGTTTTATTAGCGACTACTTACGGAGTCGCGAAACATTTTCTGGCACGGTATAGAAAAATCGCGTGTACACTTATCAACGTTATACACCTCCGCCAATCTCTGTTACGTCTGGCTGCCATGATTTTCATCGTGGATGCAAGGTTTGTACAGTGGTTTTCGAATCGCGCACCGAGCCTTTTTTCATTGAACGTCGCACGCGGGTAAGAAGTACTGAAACGTTTTGCACAGGGTGCACACAATCTGAAAAATATCGCGAGAGTATATGAAGAAGAAAAAAACAAAGAAGAGGGAGAAGAAAGGTGTAAATGTCTAGGCAAAGCGCAGACGTAATGAGTTTTCATCAAGCTTGGAATCGCGAGCGAGTGATGCATGACTTCCTTTTGGCGACAGCATGAAAATCAGCCTTATCAGTTCGCCTTGCTTTCCCTACCATTTACCTCTCCAGTTCCCACCCGTAAAGAGATTAAAAATCGTGCACCACTATTTCGTTTATCACCGCCGACGTAATGACGCGTTAAATTATATAGGGGGAGCAATTTTTAGTTTCGAAACATACATATTACTTTCACGACCGCAATTAACGTTACCTTGATTAAAAATGTACAGAACATCCTTACAATTTAAAGCCTCGGAATATTACATTACTCGATACCGAACTGATAATTCGGAGTTCCATGAAACTTTCAATTACCCTTCACTTTTTAACATACTATGCCTGGGAATAAAAAAATTTCCCTGTGACACTGTAACGAATTCTAAATCATCGACGAAGGAAGTCACGTGCAACAGCACGACGGAAAATCGATGAGGGAAACCGATAACGTATGTACATTGTACGTGGACTTTCACGGTTTTCCTCGAGAAGTAATTACTAGACACGTGAACCTACCCCTATATTTTACTATACGTTGTCCGTTCGTTTGCAACGTTGAAATCATTAGTCATCCTACATCTCTATTAATCACTGGCCAAAAGGAACACCGATAGAATTTAATTCCCAGTAATCGGTTATCGCGCGTGTATCGAAATCGCTGTATTAAACGTAAGAGGACAACCTGACTTCCGTTTTACATTCCACCTACACAATCCTCGCGCAACATGAAATCAGGTGTGCACAGTTGAATTAATTATCTTCGATCATTCTCATGGGTTCCATTCCCAGAAATGAATATTATCTCTAAAACCATCGATTCAAGTGAACGATTAACCATTGAGGATGCCACTTTCAATATTAATTATTTGCAAGCAGTGAGATAATTTAACATAAATTACTGCAATTCGTGCAGAAATTTAAGGTATCCAGGCGAAGGGTATAGAAAAATCGAAAGTGTTTCGTAAACGTTTACCGTTCAGACATGCCTGTTAACTAGCACGTAGCTACTTCATAGCGTTACAGGTAATTAAAAATGCATAGTTTGTCACTTTTTCACTGTGGACATTTTCGTCCAGCTGAGTAGTTTCATATTTTCGATGGACGACCAAGTCTAGTCAACAGGATACTTAACATTCTGTCCAACGATCAACGAAATTGCTTTCTCTCTGTCCGTTCGTTGGCTTCTGTTTTATTCTTCGAAAGGACGTCGGAGATAATTAGTTTGTCTGTACAGCCAAAATCTCCGACACCAATCATATCACACCAAGTACAACGCGATGCCAATGCCCAAAAGTGAATCAATACAGCGAAACGAAAGAAATCCTGCATCCATGTTAGCCGTTCGGTAAACGTCGCGTCAATTTGATCAATTTACCCAAAAGTTCGAAATCTGTCCAGCTGGAACGTTAAATCAATCCTATCCGATCGCCGTGGAAACGAAGGAAAATCAATTTGGTCCTTTTCGCTTATTTGCTTCGCAAGCTTCGCCGATCGCTTCAACCAAACGGACGATGTTTCGCTTTGCGCCACACTCCCCGAACGAACGTTACATTAACGCCAAAATAAATCCGCAATTAAACCTTCAATACTCCGAGCACCAACTTGAACGCCGTGAAAAGAAACGACACAAGAAAGATCCCACCGCGGATACCACTTTCGATTTCCATTTCAAATTCTCCACCCAAGGATTCGCACCCTCCGCAACGATTCTCAAACCGCCAATGAAACGACCAACAGAAATTCCCACCCTTCCGCGACAGCGACGTTACCCCCAAACCGGACCGTGAAAGAAGCCGCATGCAGAAGTCGTTTGCCGTGGCTAAATTTATACAAACGTGTTACATTAATAACGAGCAAAGATCCAGAAACATGCTCGGGGCCTGTACGAATGGTCAGTGAACCTCCCCTAACGCAAATCGATAGCGCGTCGCTTTCAATAGAAGCACGCCAGGTCGCCGAGGGACCAGCACGCGAGCACGACTCACCTGCCCGACGATCGAATTCCAGGCTCGTGCAACGGGCACCTGGCAGGAAAGTTAATTGTCTCGGTGGCGTCGCTAGACGTCCACGTGGACGGCGGAGGGTTCGCGACGAAGGGGAATGCACGACGGCGCGGACGGGTGTCGAGGCGTTTTCGTCGGTGCCAAAGTCTTCGGTGAAATAATGACGCGCTCAGCCCGGAAGTAATTAAAGGAAGAGCCGGGTATTGCGCCAGAGCGTTTACACTCGTCTGTTCCGCATTCGAATGCGTACTTTTTTTCGCGAACGGAAGAGCCTACGTTTATCATTTACATTTCTTTTTCTTTCTCTTCCCGTATCGTGTTCGCGCTGTTCGAGGCTGCGTACGCGGGGGTAGCGCTGGGAAGAGGTTCTACTTGTGGCTCTTTGATCTGGGCGGTGGATAATTCTTTTCCGAGGTACGGGACGATGGTACGGGCAACGTCTTTCGCCGATGAACGACGTTAAGAAACGTGTTACCGTGATTCGCTCGAAGGCAACGTCAAATGTAATCTCGTTTACCGCAACCATCAGACACCGGGGATTTTTATTAAGTGCGGGAGAAATCGAGAAATTAAATAGTTGCGTCTTGTGTTGACGAAGAGTAAGGGTGGAATTATTATTTTGTCAATATGGCCACTGTACGTCGTTCGACGCGCTGGGAATATTCATTCGGATTTTCTGTTTTATTTTCGCTTGCGCGGAGAACGTGACTTTTAATACGGGGGAATCTTTATTTTCACTGGCGAGTATTTCAGTAGGGACCATTAAAAACTTTATTGTTAATTATGAGGAAGTCATAATTGAATAATAATTTAGTTCGGATCTATAATAATGTCTCGTAAAATTAAATTCTCCATTACGAAAACTTTATACCTCTTACGCTCGTTTTTAATGCGCAATTACAGTTTCATCGGGCTACAATTCCGCGAATGCCTATCTATTACGGAATCGATCATTTTAATGCCCCCTTCAAATTACAACGTTGCACCGTATAAATTATTCTTCCTTTCGTTTCAATTGAAATTATTATCAGCGTCAATTAAACCTAATGCAAGATCGCGCATAAAGAACGAACTAACAAATCGTCGGTGGAAAAAAATTGAAAGCGGCCAGCTATGTTAACGATCTCGTATTCCAGTCGTAACGGGAACGGTTCTCGAATAATTAAACAAAAGAATGAAACATTTATGCGCGCGATGCTCAACGATGCGAGCATCAAAGAAGATAAATAGCGTGACCGACATAAACGACGAGTGAAATGATAATTACGCAATTAACAATTAAACGCAACGAAGTTCGTTCGGGGGAAAAATTCTTCCTTTCAAAATCAAAATAGATCACGATTGATCGGGCGAATCATTCACACAAATCATTCCCCTTGTATTCCAATTCGCATTTAAATGAATTTCTATTATGTGTATCTATTCCGCGCTGTTAATTCGAGAGTCGCGATACCATCTTCTTTATAATGTACACTTTATTCGTTGATATCGCGGCGATAAACAATCGATAACACCACGCGAGCAAACTGAACGTCGCCCATTTATGTCCACATGGGTGTGCAATAAAGACGCCGTCGAAAATTGATAGGATCGTGTCCCGTACACCTTCGCACGTAGCCACGACACAATGAATTCTACATTCTTACCAACATACTATACACACGACGACCAGTAACCATTGAACTCCTCAATTGTCAAATACTCCGCCAATATAAATCCAATCGAGTAACAAACTGTTCCCTGTATAGAACATCAATATTCCCAATGAATTTCGAGTTCGAATTTCCTTTCAACGCGAAACACTGCCCGAATTAAACGTTATAACAGATGCAGAGTATTCGTTTCCCGAAATTAATTGAAACAATTGACGATCCCTTTTCGCGGAATCAACGAAGCAATGGAAGTAACAACGATTACTCGGGTGTTTCGATGTTCGACGTTGCACCTGTAATCTTACGCGCGTTCACGTGTCCCTCGAAGAATTTCACCAGCAATGACATTCCCCCTCCTGCTCGTAATACTACAATGATTACGCCGTGGCACCTGATGCCGTTCACGATCGATCCCTCGACGTTCGATCGTGGCTGAATGTCGTGCACGAGCCGCAGCGATTTAATGGCACTCCACAGACTCTTCGACGGTCGTTGTTCCAACGACAATGAACCGTGCCGATACGTGGCCGTGCATATTTAGCCGACCACTTCCGGTTCCTCCTGTCCTCGACAGCACCACCATCCCCGGGAGAAAAGACACGCACCGCGGCACGTGTTCCAGGAGCCGTAGGGGCTGGTGGAGTGTCTTTTGTACGTGCCTTCGATTACACGGATCGAAACGAAAATACCGTGCAGGACGTTTCATTGTCAAGCGCAACGAGGACGCACGAAAAGCTGATAACAAATTTACGGGGTTCGATCGTAAAATGCAACGTTCCGCGGACGAGAACGTTGACACGCAAATTGATAATTCCAAATGATTCCCGCGATAAAAAGTAATCGCCCGTTGGTTTTCATTTAAACGGCCAATAACCGACGACGTTGATAACGACGAGATTGTAACTCGCCGTGCGGAATGCAAACGACAGATTCGAGGCGCGATCGTTTCATTCGAAAGCGAATTGAAAGCGTGAACCACGAACGACGTACGTGTAACCGTTTTCGTGAACGGCGAAAATTCGGCAACTTTACAGACGTTCATACGCGGCGACGCGTGCATAGAAATTGGATATTACGAATCGCGTGTAGAATAATACGCGAGCCATGCGAGACAATAATTTCTCTTGAGCCGAGAGATCAGACACGCGTGATAGCACGTGCATATACGTGCATGCGCAAGGTCGTAAAGCCTCTAGGCTGCACAATGAAGCTTATGAATTTGCAGGTTCCGCGGTCACTTTCCCGAGTGCGATAGGTCACAGAGGAGGAAGAAGCACATGCACGTCGCAGAACGCAAATACGACGCGTCGCGTCGCACCGTCTCGCAATTTACCACGCGCAACCCCCTCGTCGTGTCAAAGGTTTCGCACGGCGGAATTACAGGCACGTAATTAAGACTTTAGCCGGTCGTTGCGTCTACGACTTTCCAGTCGCGCGATAACGAGGATTAAATGAACCGTGGACAGAAAATCCCGTCAACTGGGTATTTTCATAAACATTTCATTTAACGAATACCCCGCCGACCCAGCGCCGGGAAATGAAAGTTCGCCGACGAAACGCGCGAATCCGTGCGCGAACGTATCCCTTAACGAGTATGAGCCCAATCGACAGAGGCTTCAAAGGCGTTTGGAATGTTGCCTGACAGAAATCGATACGGCGTTTTTCTCACTTTTTTCACCCGTCCCTCAACCGTATCGCCGTGCACGCCGACCGGATGCAGGGACGGGCAAATTCGAAGATGCAAGCTTCCCCACCCGCCCGAAAAGCATTTTCCCCGCCGTGAGACGATTTGGCAAGGGATCAGGAAATTGCCATGAAATTACTCGAAAATTGATGCAACACGCCCTAATGCGTGAACGCGTTACCACATCCCCACCCTCCGTCGAGGGATCGCGAATTTTTCTTCGTCCCCCCTCCCCCACCTGTTTCCGTTTTGCCGCTTTTCCGAAACGATATTAGCCATTCGAAATTTTCATCCCCCGGCGTAATTCGCGGACAGCCTCGACGCACAGTGTCTGACGGTATAACGAGGCTCTCGATTGAATTTCTGCGATATGCGTAGAAATTTCTGGCCTGACTTCACGCGACAACCGATCGGGTCGAACGAGGGTGAAATTTTGCCCGCGATACCGACGCGTCCACGATTGAATACTTTAATGAAATCTAGGGGGAAAATTGAAATTGGAAATCGTCGTTTAAAGCGTCGTTTTACGATCGGCGAGGTGGCTCGCAGGCTTGTAAGTTATTATTGCGTCTCGAATGAATCGTTACCACAAGCACGTTCCGGGCGCACCGGTTTCCACGGAGGAAGACGCTGAAATGAGTCGCGCGTTGCGGCGGAAACGTTTGCAAACAGTCAGCAATACTATTATTAAGCGGCCTGCATGGTGGAGATACCGAGCTTTGATTTTCACTGTCTCGGTGGAGCCGATTGCGTCGGTCTGGTACGTAGCAAGGATGACTGAAACGCAAACTCGAATCCAAAACGAGGCGGGTAGGAAATAAGCTAGGGTCTAAATGCAGAATTTTGTAAACGAAAGGCTGTATGCAGAATTTTAAGATTACGGTGATCGCGCAAAAAAAATTTCGGTATTATTTTATTCGTATTGTCTCTTTTGTATTTCTATGGAAAACGAAAGTTCGTTGCTTCCAAATTCTCAACGCTTGCTCAGATAAAATGCCGAAGACCACGTTTGTATAAAACGATGTATCCCTATTTTATTGTCTTCTGTGACCCATAATAAAACACCTTTGATCTATGTTACGTTCAAATATAAATTCGTTCCTCTTAAATATCCAACCTTTTGGACATTGAATAGGAAAGTGCGTCTATTTGTAACCAAAAATACGGCATAATTTTATTGTGTACCTTGCCCCCATAATAGCGGTCCTTTGAATTTTTATATCACGTTCAAAAATAAATCCTTCCGTCTCAAATATACCACTTTTTGCAAATTAAATACCAAAGAGCATTAGCTTGTAAAAATAAAATACATCCCCATTTTATTCTTTTCCCTGCGCCCATAATAATAATCCCTGGAAATTCGATACTACGTTCGCACATAAAAGTTCGTCCGTTTTAAATATCCAACCTCTTGCAAAATTGAATACGATAATGCGTCCGTTCGTGAAAAAAATGGTGCGACATAATGTTATCCCCCTCCTTGCACCCATGATAGCGGTCCTTTGAATTTCTATATCACGTTCAAAGATAAATCCGTTCCATCGAAATATCCAACCTTTAACGAACTTAAACCTCAAAAAGGGCGTACAGATTCGCTTCACAATGCGTCGCCTCCTCCGCCAATTCCTCCTCACCCTTAACTATCCTCAAACATCGTCCCGCGACTAATTTTCCATCCAACAGAGCGGCGAATTAATCCAGCAACGGTGAAAGTACAATCGACGAACCCCCGCCTTCTCCGTCCTTCGGCCACTCGACGTTCTTGCGACTTCTCAAGGGTCCCCCACAGAAATTCCACGGGGGCATTTCGATGTCGGAATTACCGGCGGCTAAAAGCCGGGGAAATTCCTTGCGATCTGTGGGCAACTAAACGCCGGGTACGCGACAGAAGAAACGACGCAGATGACGGGAGCGACGAGAAGTTATGCGAAGCGTGAGACCGGAAGCGATCGAGCGGTACAATTGACCGGAAGTATGCAACCCCCCCGAAGGTGATGCACATCGCAAACCCGCGCGACGGTCACGTTTTGCCATGCAACCGTGGGTGAGCGTGAAAGATCGTCGCGAATCGACCGAATATTTATCCACGCGCGAGCTTCGTTTGGGTTTCGTTTCGTTGTTTCCAAACCGGCTAACAGGTTCCAGAGACTGCTCAACGACAGTAGGGCCTAGGATTGTGCAATCCCACCACGCTATTGTGTTCCGCGGAACACGACGTTCTGTTACTTTCGCGGAGATTTTAACGGAGTTTCAACGGCGCGCGTGAACAACGCGTCTTGACGGACTCGTAATTCGCTGGAACGATTATATGTATAAACTGCAGGTAAGACTTATCTTGTGCGACCGGTGGCGGACGGTAACTCGGTGATTGTTTCATTTTGAATTGGTTGAACGTTTTTAAGCGAAGGCGTAAGAATTGTTGTTTAATTATTAAGGGTTTAAGAAAAAGTGAATTACTGATAACTATATAACTGTATGTATTTACTACAGTTCGAATACTGGACAAGTTTTACCTAAATACACGACCCTCTTGGGTACTAATTATTTATGAGAGTATTGTTCGGAGGTAACAATAGTTTATTCTTCGTTCGTTGCCTCGTGGAAAATTTCCTGGGGTAATTCATACCTGCTCTTATTGTTAGTTCCACCTCTATTATTCTGACTGCTATAATGTATTTCGAACTAATAATTAAGTTTACGATGGACGGATTATTCGGAAGCATTTAACAAAAGCATATTGAAAGAAGGTTGTGAATGTAAATGAAAATCGTTTATGTTGAAACAAATAGGTGTACAGTTCATTGAGATACCTGGCTCTTATTCATAGCAGTTTGTCCGTGAAATACTCGCGGTTCAGCATACCTATATACCTGTGTAACCGTTACACGTGCACGCACGCGGACCTGCGATTAGAATGCGTTTTAGCGAGTGATTTATGCGAGCAAGATTGTGACACACGGCACGCGTAGGACTCGTCCCGTTTTCGTAACGATATGCAGGAGGTGGGTGGAAAAATTCGAAGGTGAAATTTCTACGAACTCTCCTTAAAGGACGGGAACACTTTCTATACGCTCGTCAAGATAGCGATGCCCGATCGTGGAAACAATAAATCCCGTTGCAATCTAATTATCGTGAAATTATTCATGAATTGAAAAATACACGCCAACAAGGAATTGCCGAATGCCCAGCTCCATAAGCGAGTGCGTAGAATCTTTCGAATGTAATTTTCTGTATCGTCGAAAGTTTAAGTAAAGTTGTCTGACAAATTATATCATTCAGTGCTGTAATCTTTCGTCATCCTTTTCTCGAGCTGTTCGAAAAACAAAATAATTAATACGCTACGCGGACTACTTTGTAAGCGGACGATATAGCGTTCTTGTGCTGTAGAAATGTGGCTCATTCTTCACACCTGAGAGTCCACAATTATTGCACGATTCGAAAACACCGATGAGAACACTGTAGGTGAATAATTTATATATTCTAGTTCAGATACCAAGTACAAGAATGCTATCTAATCCCGATGTATTATTCATTTCCCCGGGGCACATCCGCGCGATAATTAAACGTTTCTAAACAAACAGCGATAAAAAATTAAAACGCAAGTATATTCCACCGCATCAATACTATTGAAAATCGAACATTTGAGAGAAGATTTCGGGGGAACTACTGTTACGAAAACCCGTACCGCCTAGAGTCTAGACCAACCCATATTATTTAAATCAGTCCACAAACTCCAATTCATTTGGAAACTCGAAACTCACAAAACCTACATACCCCCTTTCAATTACGCGTAGGAGTTAGGGTGACGTCTCTGACGAACGAAACACGTTGGAAACTCATCAGGGACTACAAACATCGTACCCGATTTTGGTCAGGTAACCACCTTACAGCCGACAGTGAGCGTGCAATTTAAATGAAACAGTTCAACGTGCCTTTAAAAGTCGCAGGTGTAACAACGCCAACGAATACGGTGGGCAGCCGATAGAACAAAAGCAAGAGGAAGATGCCATGGAAGTGGTGTTTAACTGCTTCTGCACGAGCCATGGGGATAGAGAGAGAAGGGAAAAAAAACGGGGACGTGTAGACACGAACAATAAGAGTATGAAAGAAACGGAGTGAGTCTAGATATGAGGAGGGAGATAACGGAAGAAGGGGCAGAACGCACGTTAAGACAGGTGGTACGGATAATAAACGTCTAACGGAAAACCGTGGGCTGTGGGTCACAATCAGGGTATGAAACGGTTCCGAATATGGTTATATAATGTAACAGCTATAATAATTGTTATATCTTCATCAGGCGCAGTAATGAATGTAACTATCCCTAACTTACGACCGACCTATGACCGAGTAACGCGGAAAAAGAACAGAAAAAGAACGGAAGAAGCGCAGACAAAATTCTTTTCTAGGAGGTGAAATCAGCTATTAAAGATAACTTGAGGGGTCCGGTGTAAGAGGGTCTGTTTCAATACAAACTGTTTGTTATAATTCAAACTGTTGTCTTGTTATGTAAACTTACCAATATGTAGGTAATGTATGTACGGAAAAATGTTTGATTTTATTACTGGATTTTCCATTCGCGTAAATCTGAAGATTCTTGTTGATCCAGTTACAGCGCGATCACAATCCACCCAGCCACACTATCATCAAACGTTACTCAATACCGTGCCGCCTGCAGCGTGAACACGGTCTGCATTCAACCATTTGACAGACACAACACAGCTGAACGAGCCGCAAGTAAATCGTGACTGCTCTATCAATTTCAATTAAGCTCGCACTTAATCAAACTATTTAACAGACCCAACAAAGAACTTCCTTCCTACTTCCGAGCGCTCAATTTCCTATAAGCTTCGAAACGTGCATAGCATTGTATCCGTTCACGTGGGACATTACGCGAGGAAGCTTCTTTTACGAGGGCGGAGCTGGTTGTTCGGAGCAAATAACTGCGTAAAGAATATGTGGTTTCAAGAACAATCACGCCAGATTTGACCATTAAGAAATCGACCACCGTCTCTTTCCGATCGATAATCTGTCTCGCGTATAATCTCTTCGAACGCTCCCTTCGGAGAACAATTGTTAAAAGCTCTATGTTCGCTACCTGGAATTATAATCACACTGCGGTGATACAACTATGCCGTGTTTCGTGTGTTCCCTTTGTAAGAATCGTGTACAAGCTAGACGAGCACTGCAAGGTACTGCGTGACGAAGTATCGATTTGCATAGGGAGTTTAGATAATTATATAAGAAACGCAGGAACCGAGGCGAAAGAAGGGAGCAATAGAAAGTGGGCCCCGATCGCAATCTTCGTTCCACGGACAAAAGAGCGTGGGTCCCAAGGGCCAGAGAGCCATTAACAGGCTAATTACCGACAACGCCGGAGTATTTCACCTTCCCCATTTCCAGGCAAGGAATTACTGAAACGCGACTGCAGAAAAATATTCTACTTCCGTTAGACTGTCCTTCTTGGCCGCGTTCTTGCTTCGAGGTAACCCATATGACGAACCACCCATACGCCAAGCTTATTCCGTGCAGATGCACGGCTGCATGCATTATAAGGTGCGCACACGTGTGCGTTGCACCTAGGAGCCTTTACATCGGATTCACGTGGGCGACCCGAAGGGCCGCGCATCGTCTACGGCCAATTGATCTGTTGCCTTTCGTTTCTTTTCATTAACTGTTTCCCTTCGAGCAACTCGTCCCCATTCCCAGACGACACGTAAAACACGGAAAGTTGAGCAATCGAGGAAAGTTTGGATAAACATCGGAATGATAGAAAGTATCCAGAGTTACTGGAAAGCGAGTTATATGTATTTGGAAGGTGAATTCGGTAATGAAATCGTTGATATAAACACGGAATTCAGATGATAATAAAAGTATCTAATATTATATTACAATAATGTTTGAGGCAGCGTTTTTATTATTTTTCTTTTCTTAAATATTATACACTTCGTTGAATGATATTGTTTCTTTAAGAAAGGTGGTGCGTCAAATGTGCCTATAAATTGATGATAAGTATTAATTGATTTAAACCGAGTGTCTAATGTATGTAAAGATAATGGAAGAGAAAAATAATCGATGTGAGAATTTGATAGAAAACATAGAACACGAAGGACAGAGTTCTTGCTATTCGGGGTAACGTTAACAAATTTGAACAGACAAAATTGATACAAAACGTTACACCTGCTACCGTGTCTGCTGTGCGCGATTTATTCGTCGGCGCACCATATATTTATGGGGAAAATTTAAGGTAGCTGGAAATACTAAACATGCCACCATGGTGTAAAGTTGTAACAAAGATTTATATTCACAATGGGATACTAGGTACGTCCACGATATACACTATACGTCTCCCTGTTATTTGCAACGCGCAACAAGAAGGCGAACTATAGTAAACGATAAATGGCAAGGGACAGATTTCTATTTTCCACTATGACAATCGAACATCGAAATATATATTGTATAATTGGATTTTTGTACAACAGCAGGCGAAGCTTGCAAATTTTCTCCGCTATCGACGAAATAAAAAGCGCTCCGTAGACTATTATGCGTAACCCCTAGAGACGGCGTAATATCAACACTTCAGAGTTTCATTCGGGTTTACGAGTTTCACGTTTCGAGCGAGTGCAATTGCGTTTCATTCAGCCTACTCAGGCGTTCACAAAGATTCGGTAATAACGTGAAACAATAATTTGCAAATATTTGGCAGACAAATCACACCAGTGAAACGAAATGCTTCTAATGCAAAGTGTAAAATAAAGGATCCTCGATAGATTCAGCGGGTTTGATTAAACAAAACGTAAAATTAATTTATTACTGAACATTTTAATGGATTTACTCGGACAGAGGTAATTACAGAAAAATTATTTCTGCCCAAAAAAACGACAAACTTTGACGAGATATTGGTATCGTATGAAATTTTGTTTTAATAATTTCAAATCGCTGTGACAATTTCTTTATTCAAAATTTACCGGTTTCAAAAAATGTTTCTTACGAAAAACAGGTGCACGGACACGGTATTTTTTTCGACTGAACTATAATATCGTACAGAACTCTCGTATTCTTTGCTGTTGCCACTCAGAGACTTTTTCAGTTCTCGATCTCTCATTCAGAGCATTTTCTGTCACGAAAGAAGAACGCAATCTTCCGCCTTTCTTCTCAGAGGAGATGCTTTCTCGCAACCTCGCGTGGACGTCGTGTCATTTATCGATCCTTCAGGTGCGCAGCAATCGTAGAGAAAATCGATACACATACAGCCGTCACATGTCTGTCAGTCTGAGGTATCATTTATGGAAGAGAATTCCTCATTACCATTCACCAGAACTATTGTACCTAATGCATTTCGTGGTAAGAATAGAATCTATGCAAAATTGAACATTTCATTTATTATTATCATTGAATACAATACGAGTTAAGTACGGTGGCAAACCCCTGTTTAATTCGCCAATCAAGATTGTATACTATTTCCACAATATCGAACTATGATCAAAATATAAGTATGTATACAGAGTAAAAGAAACTCCGCTATTATGCCGTATTACCGTAATAATTCTTTTTTAATACAGCATATCTGTCCACGCATTCGTACGTAATGCTCGTAGAATATGCTGTCACTGTTTTACGAAAAAACGCGAAGGCATTCTGTATAATTTTATTCAGACAAGCCACGGCACACAACGAAACAGCGAAGCTAAAAGTTCTTATCCAGAAACGACGAATAAATGAACGAATTGCAGCGTTCAATTGGCCGGCAATGAAAGAAAGTTCAATATAGTCTCAGACTTATACAAATGTTACGAAAACCAACCACCTTCTGCCTCGACGCTCCATTACAATTAAACCCCTGACAAATTAATCGCCCGACCGCTACTTAAACGCAAATGGTCAAAGGAAAAAAGTACCGTGGGCGAAGATACGAGGCAAGATACCATCTCCCCCTAAAAAGAAAAAAAGAAAGAAACTCCAGTTGATATCTTCAGAGGGGGCGTACGAAGTAACCATAACAAGATGTTTCATCCACACCGTTGGAATTTCCCGATTAACTGCCATTGCGTCAAAGAAATTTTTCGATTTTTGGAGTCGTCACAATCGATCAGACGTATAAAAAAAAGTCTCCAGAGAAATCGCATCGCAGCAGCCACGCGCTTCGCTACGAGATGCGCTTAAATCTCATTTCCCCCCCATCCCTCTCTTTCTGTTGCACTTTATGAATGGCAAAAATACACGTCAACGTACAGAAGCGAGAGAGGAAGAATGATATACAGACGGGTAGCAAGTGAAACGTGAAAACTCTTCAGATTTCACGTTCGAAAGACGGTAACGACACGGCAACGAACCTGTCTGTAATTTTTTTCTTTTCGTCTCTCCCGGGCAACGAATCATAAACGAGAGAAGAAGCGCCAGACGGCATTGTCTCTTTCTCGTAGTGCATTACGTAAATGAGGGTACACCGTGACCATTGTATTCAATCCGCGCGAGTCACGGCGGTGTCCTTCCGCTTCTAATCACCGTGAAAAAGAAGAGCGCCGAAAGTGTTGCGCGCGTCATGTCGCGAAGACAGGGCCAACGAGGCTCTTCACTTATTTCTCCCAGCTTCCGCCTGGTTATTCGCATCATTTCGTTGTTCTCCGTTCGAGTGTCTTTTTCTCTCGACACCCTTTGCCACGGTTTTCTTCCGGCAGATCGTAATGTTTCGCGCATGTGCTGCATTGTGTATGCTAGCGCGAACACTTTGTTAATTTCGTGCGAATCATTATTATTTATTATTAATCCTACGTTCGAACGCCGTTAGTTTTTTATTCTGCAGGATTGATATTGGTGCGATACAATTAACAGGTTTTGAGAAAACGTAATTGGAACCACCGACACAATATGTATTTGCGAAAGGAAATGAAATACTGAAGCTCGCGTTCGCTCATTCTTGCACGTTTATATTTGATAATAATGAATTGCAAATTAATAATAATGAAATAGGTATAGTTCGAAGATGTCTTACAATTAGTTCAGTTTTGGGCCCAGTCGAAGTTATGATTAGCATATTCTTTTTAACAACGTCGCGAGCGATATTGCTTTCGTTTACGAACAATAATTCTGCACGATTTGTACATAAAGAAGATTAAACTACAACACGTCTTTACATATAATTACAGCATTGGCTTAACGAGGTTAATCAGGGACAATCGTTCGAACTGAATGAATCACTGCATTATGTATACTTGCAGTTACTAACGAGCAGAAGAAAAAATGCAATTTCTATTCAAAGAAGATTATTTGCCTATGTAATGTCAGGCGCGAGAAAACTTTCTACATTATATTAAAATTTCTTCTGTATTACATTTAAATTGAAGTAATTCATGAATATTTTGCAGCTGTTAAATAACGTGTGCCGCATTAAATCATTTCCCAGTCAATTTTCCATTTACTCGAGTACCGTAAAATTTCTCAAGAAAATAAAGAGAATTCTTCACGGATTATATCATAGACAAGCATCTTCGAGATTATTGGCACCAACAATGTTCGTTAAAGAATCTGAACCTTAACTGTAGAATTACGCGTAGAGGTAATCCAAGAGTTGAACACGCTCGATGTAACATCTTCACCGCGTTGATCCAAACGAATAATTAAACTGTTTCGTGCATCCAATAACATATTTCCATTCTGCCAATAAGGGAAACAGAATACTGTCCGCCCGATAAATCCTTCCCATAATTTCTCCCTGCGAACGATCCATTCCCCCGGTTCCAACTAGGAATATAAAAATGACTCTCTTCCACGTTGCGTACAACCTTTTTCTGTCACATTTATTATTGCAGTTCGTGCATTAAAACGTCTGTCCGAAGATTCCGGCTCATTTAACGTCGCTATTACGTGAACACAGACTCATCAGTTTCTCTCTTATGCAAAAGCGACGCGGTCTCCCCCCGTTAAAGAAGAAGTTTTCCTTTTAGACGGTCGTCCTAGATTTCAAAATTTGTGAAAGGCAGTCCGTGCTTGTTTGTCCCAGTTCGTGGACGATTTTAGATCGTGTCGACCAAGGCGAGAAGTGTCGTGCAAAGTGAAACACGTGAATTCGAACCGTAACCAAATTCCACGACCGATCGTCACCCGAAGGAACGGATCCTGAATTTTCCGCTGACATTCGTATCGTTTTGAATCTGTCCACGATCCTTCGAAGTTGTCGACCCTCGGAATGTTTACTTCCATCCCCTGTTTTCGAGGTATAATCGTCAAACTTCGGTGACGACGGTCGGGCGAAAAATAAAGTCGTTCTATCCGAAGAAATTGGGGAAACATCGGGAGAGAAAACTGCTTGACTGCCACAGTCGGGCTTTAAACGTGCTCTTAACTCGTTCTTTCGTTCTGTTTGTTACCTTTGAAGGGGACAATTTTCGCGTCGTTAGCGGAACGAAGGGGGTGAGAAATGTGTTTAATCGTTCCATGCTCTGTTTAGATGAATTTAACGTTAATTTAGTGCAGCAGAATTTGTCACGATAAATATTATTGATATAAGAATATTTACAATAATTTCTTCGGGAAGGCGGAATTTAGTTTTGATCGCTTTGCGGTTAAGAATTAATTTGATTGCAATTCGATATACATCCTCGAGTCACGCGTTACTTTCTTCGTGCAAAAGACAAGTGTCGGGACATCGGGAATTATCCAAGTGTTACAACATGTTCTACGTCCGTCTTTCATTAAAATCGCAGATTCGAAGCCGGTGAAACGAGTTTCAAAACGAGCATGGTGGTCAATCATACAAGTTAATGAAGTTCTAACATTTCCATAAATGCTTCGCAAAGAAACGAAACACCATAAAAAAAAATTCGCTGCTACTTAAAGATTGCAAATAGGACAATTAATATTCTCTGATTCAATTAATGAATACATTAATGATCCACGACGAATGCCTAACACGCTCCTTCCACTTTCACTCAATTTTTAGTTTCTCTAGAGAAATTCATAGAAGCTGACATTTTTTAAAACGCGACAAGATCCACCACTGTACCACTAGTTTGATTTACGAAAAAAACGTTTATTTTCCAGTGAAACTACATCGAATTAAAAAACGGCACCGCTCATAAATATTTCAACGGTATAGAGATTTTACATGCATTACATGAGTGCAAAAGTTCTGTCGATTGCTGCCTCACCCAGCGATAACGTTATTTTTGTAAACGAATTACGTTACACACAAATTTCCCTTACAATAAGTGCAATAAGTCGACGAATGTATAATCTATATACCAAACAGTGTTGCTCGTTTAATTCATAATTACTATTGCAACTGTAATCCATGCATCAATCGATAAATATACTAAGAACCATTTTTATCTTTCTTATTACTCAAAGGCGACAGAATCTTTCCACTCATCCAATACATACACGCATCTTCCCCCCCAAAAAACATGTCCCTGAAAATCTTACACGTTCGTACAAGAATGACCGCAAGGTACACTCCGATGGACGCAAAAGGCTAGGCCGTTTGAGTCACGGCCAGTCGAGGCGATAATACACGGTTCGCCGTGGAATTCTAATCGGACCATCGACTTCTAACTGTTCCAAGATACGGAGGAGTTCCCTTGCGGCCGTGGCTCGCCGACAGAACGGTGCTACTCATAATCTTCACAGAAACGTGACCAGTGTAACCCAATTCGCCGGCAACGAACTAGCGTATACCCTTAATCGTTCACCTATAGGCAGATGCGCATGCATAGATGTTACCACATCGCGTAACAGCTGTGCACCTGCTGTTCTTCGTGCCGTTTCTACTTTACTTACCTCCGTCTACCTGCACGCAACCAGGCGAGCCTACCGCTCTTTGTGTCACACTATACTCTCTATCGGGACGGGGAATCGGGGATGCCAAGTGGCGGCGACAAAACCCGTGACTTTCTCCGTTGAGGATTTATTTCGCATGCAAGCGACTTCCTGCATCACGGGGAAACAATGTCTTCCCTCGCGGAGAATCGTCGATGAATGAGAGGAAAGAATACATCACGGGACGCGGACTTTCTTCTCTTTAATTAGGATTAGTGGTTGGGTGCTGAGCCCGTGGAAATTTTCCCCGCTTCTGAAGCGGCCTATGGCTGGTAAATCTTGATTTTTTTTTCTTGATCCTTTCGAATGGAAATTGGAGAGATTGGATCGATGAAATATATTGGTATATATTTGGTAATTCTGTTTTCAAAAGTTTCTACCGACTCGTGGATGTATTACGTCGTATGCAAAAGGGTTGAGTTTTATTTTATTTATTTCAGATATTTGAAAAGGCATGAAATAAGACGTATTCCTAGTATATATAGCCAACATACGTGGCATAAATTCGTGACAGCATTTTAATGCAATCGTCGCTCCGAAGCATCGCCAGGCAATAAAAGATTAAAGGATTATGTATAATGTTTGGAATTTCATTTCCATTACGCGATTGCACTGACTTTGGGGCATGGAGGATATGAAGGAATAATAGTTCTACTACATAATTACTACTATCGGAGAATAAAATATTCTGTAATAGTATTTGTAGCACCGAATCACAGATGCTTAAACTTTCCACAGGAAATAGCATCGCCGAAGTTACGAAGAAAGAAACGCGCCCACGGGCCACAGAAAAAATAAACTCAATAATAATTTGACAAGGTCAATGATCGATAAATATATGCTCAGCTAATAATTACCCAACACTCCATGTCACCGTAAGAAAATACATTGGTTCTCAATGATTCAAAAGCACGACCTTATCTAATCAATTTCATTGGGAATTCAACGAGACATCCAAATTTGGAACATCGGTGTTCGTTCGCGTGATATAAATGAAATAAAAGCAGTGTCGGATACGAATTATGTATTTAAGAACTACGAGAATTACGAACCCCAATGAATCAATCAAAAGAAATATCCATCAATGGCATTAATATGTCTTAACAATTTGATTCGAAACTGTGTTACTCAACAAAGCTAACCCTTAACTATTAATAGAACGTCTACGAGACCGCTTGAAATATTCATTCATCCCCATTTCTGTTCCCACATGACTTCTTATGGTCTCACTCTAAAATCTCTTTATTTATTAATATACAAAGCAAAGACAATTGAGTTTCATCTTTATTCGGCACCTGTATGTACCGTAGTTAAGGAATAAATCAAATTAAAAAAAAACGCACTGTAACATTATCTAATATAGCTGCCAACTTTATTTTCCAGATTTCCCGAAGACTCCTAATCAATACGTATCTCAAAACAGGGGAAGAGAATAATATATCAATTACATTAAAAATGGAAGGGGCCACTATAATGTCACTCCTCGAAACGAATGAAGAAACGCAACCCAAGAACAAGAAAACCTGGGTGTGCTGCCGCCGCGCATATTCAATTTGCACGGGCAGGAAACGTTTGAGAACTCGCTCCTGTATCCTCAATCAATATTTAAGTGCTTCAAGGATGCTTCTCCTAGATGAAAGTAACCGTGATCTCTATCCTTGACACGTTTTTACGTTCGCGGGCGTAGTTGCGAATTTAAAAAGCATCGCGTGAAAAGGACGAACGAGTTTCTTGCACTCCCCTCTACGGTATATATACGTAATTATGTATGTAGGTAAGTGCATATACTTGCCACTCTAAAACACGCGAGAACGAAGAAAAGATTAGGCACCGCGAGACGTGGAACGTCGGCGAAGGTTCATTTTCGAGCAAAATGGTGCATCGTACCGCCTGCGTTTCTCTTCTATACACCACCCACGTTTAAAACATTCCTCGAGTATGTCGCTAACATCATCCGCGGTTTAAGAATACCATGCATCCCCCCGGTGCACGAAGAAACGAGAAAAACCGTACGACTAGAGTGGTTTTTTGTCGCGGGACCACGATTAACGCCGCGGTTTTTGTCCCCTGTTTGGGCTTTCTGTTCGGTTTCAAAATAGGAACTATCCCCGTGTGAATAATGCAAAGAAATTTGTATTACTACGTAAGAATGAACTTGAGCTCGTGTTATGGCGTGTTGGGCTTCATGAAGCATTTCTTTAAATTGCCTTTTATATGTTTGTCGTATCAAGTCTTTTCACTCTTTCTGATGGTAAACATTGTTTAGGTTCTATGTTGTTTAGTTTTTAATATAGCAGTGTGATATGATGTTAACTTCGTATTTTGGTATAAAATTTTGCACCTTCGATTGGGTGTCCCCCGAAGTTTGAAAAATGTGGCTTCATGCATTCTGGCTTCTGGGGCGGAGATGTGTATATGCCTAATTTATCGTCACAAAATGTCCCAATTTTCACGACACCTGAACCCTGATTCCTACTTTTGTGGCATCGAAAAGTAAAGACTTTATCTTTATCGAGATACAGGATATTAATCATCGATATGTGTAAACACAGCGGGCGCCATGTTTCCTTGTCGCCCACATTCTACGCTTTATCTTGAAAAAAAATCTACATTCGTAGGACGGAGGCAATATTATTTGCTCAATGAATACTTAACATATTTTCGTACAATCACGTTGCACGTACAAGATATAACAACCGCTATTAGAGTACTCCGATACGGAGTAACTTATATACCCCTGAAACGCTCTGTATTTAAAAAAAAGGAAAAATATTTAAAAAAAATGGCGTATGTGTAATGCATATACATATATGATTTCGATATATCATTGAGGATCCTTTCACACGCGGAAACTGGTTTACACGATGCAACGATTACAAGCAAGACGCTAGGAATCCGAAACTCGCAGCTTCTTCGAGAGTCAACGTACCTCCCCTCTTTTTAAGCGAGGAACGTATGTACAGGTTCGCTCCTTCGCCACAGAGGCCACGCAATCAGACCGTTTTTTCGAGGTTCGCATGGAACAGGTATTCGGAACGGTTACTGTAGAGGTAGCGTGTATTCGCAAGACGCCAGACACAAATTGGAGTCACCGCGGGCATACCGTATACGAGAATAACTATCGGACACGAGAAAATTAACATCGAGAACGGGGATCGCCCGCTGTGTTTGCCGCCACGAACTTGTGACGTTTTACGCACGCCGTTAACGAAACGAATCTTTACGCGCCGCTTCTTACGCGGGAACGTTCTAACACGTTCCGTGTACGGTAAAAGAGGAAAACTCTCGCAGAATTTGTACGCCGCCGAACTATGACGCCATTTACGAATCGATTCAATAGTTTTGCGAAAAATCGGAGCTCTCCTCGGCATATGTAGCGACCTTGCACGCGCCTGTCGTGAAGCATATATGTACATGCATACATCCGTCGAGATACTCCGTATTGTTCGCGCGAGACAAAAACCGTTAAACGTCGACAAGCTTCCACCGATGTTCGATAATACACGTACAGGCGCAACTTCAGGCCAGTATCTTTCGTTTTTCGAAGAGAATTTGTAATTCGCGCGATTCGTAAACCACAAGATCGTGCGAAGACGCTCGACAAATGTTTTCAAAGGAGACTAATAGGTTTCGGGCGTATTAATGGATAAGTACTCACCGTACTAGCGGGCGTCGCTCCAACCGGCAATATAATCCACGTGCTGAGAACCCACTGGACAACACAACGTACACACAGGCAAAAAAAAAAAACACTCGCGGCAATGAACTACAACGACGGAAAGTGAAACGTCAGTAGCACTGGCGTGTTAAAGAACGAGACACGAAACACGTTGTCGCGGTACCACTCCGAAAAAACAAAAGGCACGACGGGAAAAAAAGAGATGGAAAATGCGCGAACCGTATTCGTAAACGTTCGCTTACGACCGTCTCGCGTGGCCGGCTGTGACTGTACTCCAGTTCGCTTCGGCTTCGGCGCGACACTCCGATCCCCACCACTCGGGCATCACCCCCCACCACCGCGACTTCTACTTCCAGTTTGTACTTCCGATCTTCTCGGCAATGTTCGGTGACTTTCGACGCGATCGGCGAACTCCAGGGGCGTGTCCAACGTGGGGCAGTGACGTTTACGATTTTCTTTTTGTGATACATATGGAATTAGTAATAAATAAAGATACATAAAAATACTATTTGTATTTGTACGGAAAGAATAATTGGAATCAATTCGTGGTTTACCGTGTATATTTTTTGAATGAAGCATGTTTCGAACTCAACTGGATCTGTTAGGAGATGAAACCAAAGATCGGGAGGGTTGAAAAAACCAAATATTTTATTTAAAAAATTACATTTATCATGTTGCCTTTTTATTTTTATCGCCATTTTCGGTGTGCACATCTTTCTTCAATTCGTAAATCTGAGGAAACAGAGAATTGTGTAAAGTTTGTAAATATTTCTGCCAATTTAGTATTCTTTTTATTATTTCGAACACATACTTGTATATACGCTTCAGTTAATGTTATCATCTGAGGCAAAATTTGAGTTACATGTAGATCCTGTAACTCGTACCATTGACCAGTTGCTCTATGTAAAATGTGAACCCTATATGTTCCTTGACCTGGTTCTCCATCGTGAACTATGTTTGCAACTAGATCGTATGTTGTAAACGGGTGTCTTTGCTTCACTTCAGGTGTTAAAATATCCCCAAAATCTACATTTCTATAAATAATATACACATTTGATTTGCAAAGAAACAACCAACTTTAGTGTCAGAGTATTGAAAATAATTTTGATAAAATGTCACTTACTTAACCGGGAAGTTAACTATAGTAGGATTTTTTTCTACAAAGAATGTATTCTTTGTAAACCTCTGCGTAGAAAATAATTATAATCAGTTATTATGATATTAAAGTCTCTTTACAAATTTTCAACGAAATTTGATATACTTACTTTTATATAAAGTATGAGGTAAGGTGGTAGTTCTGTTATTTCGAATCTTTTCATAAAATTCTCCTTATAGGTCTTGTATTCTTTTTCAGTTACAGCATTAAATTTATTTAATAATGTATATAAATTTACCTGTAAAAAGGAACAAATATATACGTCGTATTATATTCACTACGATTAAAATTAATTTTCGAATGCTTACTTGTGGAATAATATTTTCTGTAAACTGATCTTTAAATAAAGGTGGCGGAGGAAGATCGCATGTTAGATATAAAAATGGGCTTTCGGTTACAGTTTCACCATACTCTACGGTATGAAGTAATTCGCTTCTTTGACTTTCCTCCAATTCGAGTGGTGGTATCTTCCGTGTGTATATACGCATATGCCCCAAAAATGTTTTATACACTATACTAGAATCTCGTTTCTTTGTACCATTTAATGCCAAATGCAGGGCATTCAAAAACCAGGAAAGAAAATCAATTGGATCACCTAGAAAGTTTTAATTTCATACAATGCTGAACTCTTACTATAACATAAATAAAAATTTCTGTAATAGTATAATGTAATGATATACCCTGTTCGGTAAACTGAAATCTTTTTTTACTCCATAAAACAACAGCTTGCAGCATTTCATGCGGGCTAACATGAGCTTTGAAGTTTCGTGGGTTCCATAGTTTTCTCATTAACTCTCCAAACCTTTGAACTAAAAGATAAGAAGAATCTCCAGGTGGCCTTTTTACGTGAGAATAATTTGATTCTCTTAAAAAAAAGTCCCTCAAAGGTGTCACGTGAGAAAGTGCCTAAAATCCTTAATTGTTATTCTTCTATAATAATAAAGAACTACAGAAAAAAATATTTGAAATGAACTTACTTGTAAAATGACATTACAATAATCATTTGCTTTAATATTATTCATTCCCACAATACCCGGAGAATAGAATGAACCATCTATTGCCCTTGATAGCTTATCACTTTTGTCTAGATGGAAAATTTGTGCTTTGTCGAATGTTGGATTTAAGACATACTTTATGTCATCCAAAGATGAATCTAATAACAATAGCTTATTAAGAAACACCAATACTTTTTGACAAAGGCATAATATTATCAGAATACTTGCTTACCAATTATTTCGTAATTGTCAGGTAAACAATAAAATTTTAAGGTATGTAGATTGAGGAAAACATGATGACTTTCAGCTACGCTATGCGTGTATGCATGAGTGTTAGTACCTCTACCTTGGAAGTACTTTCCGCATACAAGACAAGCATAAACATTAATTCTCGACAAAGACACTGAACATAATTTTTCAAAGTCGAAATCTAAGAACTGACGATTTATTGTATCTAAATAAGGACACAGTCGTGGGGCATCTGAATTTATTTTGGTAATTTTAGCACTCTCTGTAATAAAAAAAAAACATATCTAAGTACAATATATCCTAACCTATTTTATGGTTAAGAACTATGCTTCAAGATAAAATGTACATTCTCGAGCTATAATATACGTTTGAATAATATTTAACTTCCCAAAAGCGAATATAATGCATACTGTTGTTAAAGATAATAATTCAATAATTTGAATTGCAGGGATTAAAATACAAGTATATATACCTAACCTTAAAATGAAATCATGTAAACAAAGTATTTCTAACATTGTCCTACTTTAACAGTACATCTATTGAAAGAATAAATAATTAATTCGTGCAAAATGGAATTATATTTGCTCACTGTCAGTTTCTTCGTGTGATTCATTCGCTTCTCTCAATAATTTTCGTTTTAGCTGATTCTCCGGTTTATTCGACGCCATTTTTATTAGCAACTTGAGTATGTAAATCGGTTTAGTGAAGTATACCGGTATTTGTATTTACTTGTTTAAACCATATTATCTTTACGCAGCATGATTAAATTTAACATATAACATAATATGTGATTTAAATATGTAATAACTTTTATTCGTTTGCCTCGTTTTATTGTAATATTTAAATAAAATATTAACGAAGATGATTTACATTCTTAGTTAGCTGTGTTAACATTATTTGTTAAAAATTATATTTTATGAGCATAATGTATTAATATTAGATATGAAAATAAAGAGAAGAAACTTATTGTTGCATTGTAAATTACTTACGATAAAAGTTAACTTCAACGAAGACATATGGAAATACCTGTTCTTGACAAAATTTGGTTCCGAAGTTGCATATACATATTAACAAATGAACAATTACAAAATAGTTCGTTCTAATCACAAGTTACATATAAACATCATCGGTTGATTCTGCATTTCACCTGGTTATTACAGAATCTCACAAACCTAAACAAATTATTCGAAACAAGTGCGTATTGTTTGAAAATAACACAATTGCAAATATTCTTCGATTTTCGATATCTCGTTAAGTCGATAAAATGATTGTTTGCCGCGCCACCTACAAAACAGTTCTTTTCAGAAGAAAAGAGACCAGCGCAACCTATAATTCCCCCCCGTTACGTCTGCCACGACTGATTGTAAGGAGACTGCCCGATGGTGTTGAACGCAGGCTCACTTGACAAATATAACTGGATAATGCACATCTATAAAGCAGAGGACATTTAAACTGAGGATCAACTGCAGGCGGCGAACTAAGAAATGTAGTAATAAGTGGCATTAAGTTCCTTAAATCACGTTAAAGATCATTTCCCGTGGGGTCGCTTAAAGTAAAATCGTTCTTGATCGGGCCCTACGGGTTGTTCGTTTAATCTGGCATCGAGACGATCATTTCTCCTCTGTTGATATGGCCGTCGTCGAGGAATTCGATTATTTATGTCGCCTTTGCGCGACTAAAACGGGTATATTAATGGGATTGCCGATCTTCGAAGCCGGCGATCAGATGCGCAATATTGATAAGAAAATAGCCTCGTGTTTGCCAGTGCAGGTAGTTAAAATCATGCACAAACGGTGTGGAGGTCCAGTTTCACTGCAATCTTCAGTGCTCCGTCTTCTCCGCCCCCTCTTTCTAATTTAACTATAAATAGTTGGAAGAAAATTGGTGCAAGGTTTCATGATCCTCTTCTAACAAAGATCAGGCTGCATGTACAATTTTAAATCACGTACAATTTGTATAGAATAATTGAAGATTGTAGTGTCGGTTGATAATACATTGTTTGGAAAGGAGAAAAGAACGAAGAATGTTAGCATTGTCGATTGATCTCTGTATTTTAGGTATCTATGACGGATCAATTACCGAAAGTGGTTTGCGAAGAGTGCGCTTATAAATTGGACCAGCTGTTTGACTTTCGTGAAAAGTGTTTACATACAGAGAGGATGTTCATGGAAATGCTGAAAGAGATCGCTAAAGACGAGATTGTTCATATTTCGAAGCGGGACTTGGAGGATGTAGAAGAAATGAATAGGATTCAGAGGAATATTAATAGAATACAAAGTGACATGGAAAATGTACAAAATCATGTAACTCCCCAAGAGGCGGGAGAAACAGCGATTCATACCATGCAAGTTATGGACGACATAGATTTGTCTGGCGGCGAGCAAGTTGTTACACAAGAAGAGATGGGCCAACGGGATACAGATATCGAGGTTGCCGGTATTGATTGCTTAGACGGAGATACAGTCAGAATGGTGGACGAACATATACGAGAAGTAAATGAACATATAAACCTTCCCTTTGGCTCTAACATGTTTGTTGAAATAAATTGTACCTATTACGTTTATTATAATATTGTTTTGTGGGCCAACTTAATATTCCAAGGCACACATCACTTCGGCGATAATTTAAACCTATTTTGCTATCACAGGTGTCTGATCATCAAATAGCAATGCATCTGGAGGGTGATATGGCCGTAGTTGGAAATTTAACAGTGAGCAGTCATTTAAGTCAGTTAGGAATTAATTATGTAACTTCAATGAACGCAGTTCCGGATGATCAAAATCGAGAACCAATAGCACATTATTGTGACAATGTAAAGTACGAGTCGGTACCAATAAAGCAAGAGTATCGCAGGTTGCAGGAGAGATTAACTACGGAAGTCCCTGCAAATGTACTTGAAAATAATGTATGTTATTAAATTGGAACGGAATGCTGGTAGTAATGTTAATGAAATCGAACGAAATCATTTATTTAAACAATGTATTTTCGATCTGCAGGTACCACACCAGAGTTATCCCTCTACTCATCCAGAAACTGGAAGTGATGTAGAGGAATCAAGAGTACTTGAAGACGATACCCCCAGGGATACAAATCCTGAAACGAACACAGTAGCATCTACGAGCCAAGTGGCGACGGGTAATTCAGAAATTTTAGTAGAATATACGAAAAGAGCCAAGCACGCGTTATTGGAAACAGCACTAAACAATCCCACAATCGACGAAACAGGATCACGTTGGTACGTGTGTCCATTTTGTAACGAGGCGACGTTAGGTTCGAGTAATATGATAGCACATTTCGAGCAATACTTTTGTTGCTGTCCCTGCGGTCTCTATTTTACAAATGTAGATGCACTAACTGTGCATAAGGAAAGCTGTGATGTACATAAAGGTAAAACGAACAGCAAAGAAGAAGAAGAAGAAGGCCTGGAGTCGGAATTAATTGGGTCTGAAAGCGAGGCAAATTTGGATGACAAAAAAGAAACATCAATGAAGCAAAAATGGATACCAAAAGTTTGTACTCATTGCGGAAAACAATACAGAACGAATTACAAGCTACAAGAGCATATGCGGAAGCATACTGGCGAAAAGCCTTTTCAATGTGTGACTTGTGAGAAAACGTTCCGTAGCAAAATAGGCCTGGCACAGCATACAGCCACACACACAGGGCAATTCGATTACAATTGCTCCACGTGCGGTAAAGGTTTTCAATCCAAAAGCTATCTTGTCCTACACCAAAGAGTGCATTCGGATATAAGGCCGTTCCCATGCAATACATGCGAGCAGCACTTCAAAACGAAACAATCGTTGCTGGATCATCAAAACAGGCATCTAGGCGTTAAACCGTATGTCTGCGAAATATGCGGTAGAGGATTCATAACTAAAGGACTCTGTAAAAGTCATCAGAAAATACATTCGGGCATGGATAATCGTCAATATCCATGCGTGGTATGCAACAAGTTGTTTGTTAGTAAAAGTTATCTCAACACACATTTGCGCATTCACACTGGTGAAAAGCCGTATCTGTGCGAAGTTTGTGGCAAGGGATTTTTAACGCGCGTCGATCTGAAAATTCATTCGACAATGCACACCGGCGAAAAAAGCTTTAAATGTGATATGTGTGGAAAAGTATTCGCCAGAAGAGCAGCTCTACGATGTCACAGAAGGTTGCACACTGGTGAACGGCCTTATAGATGTGACGTATGCGGTAAAACATTTACACAGTTCACCCCTATGGCCATTCACAAAAGATTACATACTGGAGAACGACCGTACGAATGCGACGCTTGCGGCAAAACATTCGTGTCGAGATCGACGATGATGTGTCATAAGAAAAAGCATCATAGTACGCAACCTGTGCAAAAAGAAGAACCAGTTCCTCGTCAGAATGAGATAAAAAATATTTTACCAGCGGAGATTGTGCTCCGCGATTCCCAAGAGGGAATACAAATTACAGCAGATTGAAGCGTACGATCAAAAGTAAAGAAATTTCCGAATAAATATAGACAAGGCACGTTTAGAAAATAAAGTATCGAAGTCTGCATTTTCTAAGAAGCGGCATTAGTCACCACGATGTATTCCTTTACTTTAGCATATGTGTTAAAGTTATACACAAAGAATATATTTTCGAGAATTCTTTACGAGGAGTAACGATGTTTTCTAAAGTCATGGATACGTGTAGAAAGTAAAGAAAGATGAAATAATCATTTCTCGTTGTCGTTCTTTTTTTTCATTTTTTTTTTTATCGGTATAGATACTTTACCGAGGCATGTTGCTATTTTTAAATTGTCTACTTTTTTATTTATAATCCGTAATGCTTTGAAATATTGCGAAGATCAACAGTTGCTGTCAACTGAGCCACAAAAAATAGTCAACTTTAATATGAAAAGGATGAATACATTACTTGCAATGCTTTTGTAGAACCTGATTTCAAGATTGTAATAATAGATTTTTCCATGATTATTATGTATTGGGAACAGTTATTAATATTTGTATCATGTTTTAAACGAAAAGGACTATATATTTTATAGTTCCTCAGCCTTACGATCAAGAAATATTTATGTCTATTTTTATGAACGCTTAAGTAATTGAACAGTGAATACACGAATTTATGAACCGAATTTGGGATGAATCAATTTTTAACTTATTTTTTAATGTACATATACCTAAGAAATTCATCGTGCACTGTAGAGAGAAGAAAAAACAAACGTTCATTATTTAGAAATATGTAGAAAAAGTGATGTATTCTCTTTCTTAACGACATGAAAAATTTACTCTTCGTCTACTATAAGGATAAAAAAATTGTTTCAAACGCAATAATAAAACGAGAAACCGGAACATGTACTACTTATATATTACAAAACACGGTTATCATGAGAAAAATGAAATATTTTCTTATTAATACTAGCAAAACATTAAAATATAATTTATCGAATAAAAGGCTGATAGCTACTTTCCCTAAATGGAAATACTATAGAACGGTGGATATATCTCGTTAATAATATAATTTTTAAAACATAATAGAAAGCATAAGAGTATGTAACTCTGTGCAAATAGAGAAAGCTACATATTTATAATCACCCGTAACAGTGTGGCATTTCAGCGATTTTCTTTTAAATAAAAAGCTTGCAACACTACACACAGTAGACATTGTGATATATGAATAATAAAATGATTACATTATTTGTAACATTGTGATGATTGTAATATTATGATTGAGAGCCCTCTTGGTAAAAAATATAAAACGTTTTACAATAATTTTTTTCATTTATTTAAAAATTTTCATATACCTATGAGGCGTTCTTCGTGGACTGCCTCAATTACGGAATATCTTTAGTAAGAATTAAGTTCTCTCGTATAAAAGGTCTGAATAATTTAGTTAATAGTAAGGTGAGACCGAATTAATTGAAAGTTGTCCGATTTTTATTAAAAATCCTTTTTATTTCGAAACGGTATTAAATAATAATGTTAATGACAAGAGCTGCTAAATTGATATTTGGCTTAAAACTGTCGTTTAGCAGCAATAACATAATACGAGCATTTCGCGCGTATATTGATTTCTTCTTCTTTAAATGGACATAAAATTGTCTCTGTCTTTAACTACATTATTACACTGACCTGTTATGCAGCTATTACATACGTACACACGTGTGTATGCATAATATTTTTGTATGCACATGTGCGTCTAGCGTGCTAACAATTTCCATTACAATCGCTGTTCAATACTGCCTAACATCATCCTACAAATTGACAACAAATATTTAATCTATAATTTGACATTAACTACCTATGCAAGGCATCGATGACAATATATTTATTTCGTTACTTTTTTTTCCGTCTACGCTATAACTATATGTCGGGGGGCCCCTAAAATTACAGATAATGGTGAGTAACGATTATTTCTATTCCAGAATTACAATAGCTTTTTTCGCAACTTATTTAAGCAATACGGTGTACGTTTCTCCGCGAATCTTTGTTAATACAAAATACATATAAAATTGTAAATAGCCGCGATAAAAAGGAAAAAATCATAGAAAAATGTGACACTGTGAGATACAAAATACGTCCATCGTTGTTCGACATACGTGTAATTTCAATGACCATATAAATATTTGACTATTATTCTTCCCCGTTTCCTTTCTTTTTTAGTTCTGTTACTCTAATCGCTATTCTTTCGTGCTACGCCCAAACTTTACTATGTAAACGTTCTTGTAAGCGTGCAAGATAGGGGCCCTCGCTAGATCAGTGGTCGGTGGTGTTAACAAATTTGTCTAATATTCGATTACATGTGTATCTTACAAAGCACCACGATCTAAATCTATACAATACATATAGGGTGTTTACTTTACTTAGTAAGAAACTACAAACTGGAAATCGGACGTACAACTCTTGCACTTTACGTTTCTCGATCATTCGCTTATGTATGTATATATTATATATATTATAAGTAGAACTTTTTATTGTAGAGATAAATACTGATAATTAGCGGTGTATAACGATTGCCGCGGAAAAAGTTTATGCGACTTTGTTGTAATAATTATAATAATATGTAAGCGCATTATTGAACACCCTATATATTTTGTCTAGTAGTCGCTTTATACAATAATTAAGCATACAATTTTTTCGTCAAAATTTTATTTGAACAACGCAAAATTAGAAATCCTTTGCAGAATCAATATACAACATCGAATTCGATATAATTAACACATCAAAGTATGTTGTATTTCTTTTCGGGCGTTCGCCGATTATTGTTACAGTTGTTCTTCCTTTCCGTTTCTTTAGCAAAGGGGTTGCATTTCACGCGAGAATACAGACGCCAAGGTGGTTTGATATTTTTACATATGATTATATTGATCCCAAAAACTGATTTTTAATTTGTACGCTTATGTTATAAACTTAGCATAGTCACAGCGATATTGTTTTCCTTTTGTTAATTTATAGACATAAAAAACAACTATTTTTAGGAACGCAGGAGGACCATTCGAAGGAAACATTGTTATAATTGTAAATAAATTTAGGTAAACAATATTTTTTATAGAATTTTAAAAAATAACGATTTGAGAAAATAAAAAATTACTCGCGAATCATGGAATACAAAGTTCTGCCTGATGAAGATATAAATACACGATCAAACTTCCTGTTTCTCGTTGATCCTCAATATGGATATAAATTTTTAAATCAAGAAAAAAGTGTTTACCTTCTTTGAAGAACTTAGGCTAACAGTTTTGTTCCATGCCTTTCGTGGAATTATTTTTTGGCAGCATTTGCATTTAAACATGCACAATATAAAATAAAAAGAATAGGAAATTTGATGTTGTATTAACGAATAACAGGCATAAGTAAATGAAATACATTACCACAAAACTTTTATTTTATTTACAAATTTTGTATATTAATTGAATAGGATTTTCCTTATTTCTTACCAACAAAACAATATTACATAACCCAATATATACAAATAACAAAAATACTAGTGGAACTGGTAGAACTTAATATAAATTAGAAATTATATATTTTTATCAAATATAAAGGGGGCCTTCGTTTATCAAGCGAACGAGAACGATTCCAAATATTGCCGCAAAATTATTCTTCTCTTTGCTTGTCATGTATACATTCATGAAAGAGTATTGGATTGTAAAACTTTATGATATTTCGTGATATTGTGATACTTGGAATAACACTATGATGATCTGACTATGATGATGGAAACTAGGATACTAGTAAATCATAGTCCGCCATTACGTAGCTACGATACAATCAAAAAAGTATATATAGACGATAATATTTTACACACTTACAGATTTGAGCACCTATATTAATTTAATTTCAGAACCATTTTTTTTTCTCGACATATAATTGTACCATCTTATTTCGCAATTACCATTGCATCATTTTCTGTGTTTCTCTTACATCGTTTTACCTTTCCAACGTTACCAATGATTAACAACACAAAATTTCCAGAGATATTAAATTACACACAATTGTAACAGCGATGTAGTCCATCAGTCTTTCTCTCATTTCAATATCTGTCATGGTTCATTTCTTTATGTTCAATGTAATATGTGCACACTCTTGTGTCTGTGGTGGTTTAAAACACTCGCGAGACTAAAGAACATGTTGACCGATATAATTATATATTCCCAAAGTACTCTCTTTGCACTACATGTACTACATAGAGTAAGAGGAAAATAGCATGTTGGTCCTCTTTTGATATTGGATGTTATATACACACCTATTCGTATAACAACTTTAGCTTTTTAAGTTCTCATGGGTGTAAAGATAATTCGTGAATTATACATAGAGATTATGAGAAATATTGCGAATTCTACTTCGGTCAAGTTGCCCCAGCTCATTGTTAACACTAAGGAATATATCATGCTATTTTATACATTTTTTTTTTGTTTTTGAGTAAAAGCATATCTATAGTTAATTATGTGTTCTGTTGCTTCCTTAATTCGTACTTTATTGTTTAGTAACTGGACGATTGTGAATTACAAGTATTTTATTCTGCATCGTGTATTCAGAAAATTCGAGATATCAAATATACCAACTAGAATTCCAAAATTGTCGGCAACACCTACCACAGACACTGTTGATAAAGCAAGTTTTCTTCCTTACATTTTTTTTTCTTGTTTTTTAAATCATTACTTTCGCTTTTTCAAAAATGTTATTCTAGTTTTATATTGATCAATGATTCATGTAAAAGTGAACGTAATCATACGACATCAGAGTAAATCCTTCTAACAACGTGCCGTACGTAATCAAGCAATATCAGTGTACAGCGTTATATGGCACCGCCTCTTATGTTTCATAGAAGTCGATTTTATTTTATTAGAAATTTTAATGAAGTTCATTTTATTACCGCGCAATTAATACGTGTTTCTTTCTTTTTTTGTCAAACAATGTTCTTTGGATAATAAAATACAAATATTTGTAAATAAATTTATCACAAGTACGCAATGAACAGAAAAGATACTTTTTCATTTATCGTTCCTATATGTATTTTGCAACAGCAAAATATACTTTATGTATTGGGATTTCTCATAACAGTATTGAAAACAGACTTCATCACTCATCAGATTTAATACAGTATTGGAGATGATCAAAGTTAAAATATAAATAATGCCGTTTTGCGCATATACCTACTATTATTGCTCCAAAACTACAGCACTCATAAATGGGTCCAAAATGTAGATCATTGTGAACAACTTTTCTTCATCACAGGGTATGGTAAATTTAAGTATACCACCCTAAAATATGTTGTTTTTTTACATGCTATACCCCATATTATTAATGGAATACTATTACTAAAGCACGGATATTTATGCAGGTATAATATATTGAAAAGACGCGATATTTATCCAGCATATCGTAATAATTCTTTTTTGATGTTACCGTCCATAAATTCCAATAATTTATTCATTAAACGTTATGTGTGTATAAAATATACAAATCGTATATGGGATGCAAAATTATAGACGTCTCATATGAAATCAAATTATTTCACAACCATCTGATACCCTCCCAAAAAAATGTCGACTAGGGTGTCTTCTTTCATTCTGCTTGTCGTAAGGATAGTCTACAATAATATTTGCATAAATATTCGCTGTCTAATTCTTACATCAGAAGACTGTAATGAACCACATATTTGCATTCCATAAAAGTTAACTAAAAATTCTTTTTTTTCACGATCATACTACTGTGGTATTCGTAATAGCGATACTAATAATAGAAATAAGAGTAATACTAATAATATAAATTTACTTACGATGCTACTTAACGGCGAGCGTCTGCTTAAGGTGACGCATGAGGTGACTCCCGACATCGTGAACCTCAGGCCATTGTTTGAGCACAAATGCTATGCCCAGTACAACTAACGTAGTAGTTAATATGCGCACCCTGCACATGAAACAATGAGGCTTAGTACAGCTGCAACAGAGACGTGAGAACAAAATAAAACAATGAGTGTGCGAAATTAAAATCGGATGGCGGTGTACGTGATGAAGTATGAGATGAGGTGCAATGTGAATGACCAGGAGAAAAAAGCAGAAAGCAATAGTGTAGCTCAAACAAAAATGTAGAGAAAGGGTACGATCACAATTTTGTTGTAGCACGATAACGAACGAAAAATAAAATTGATTTTAGATGATTAAATTGGAGTGTAAGGCAGCAGCAGCATTGTATATTACAACAGATTACACTTAATCAAATTAATTAAATGTAAATATTCCCTGTAAAAAACGATCATCAATTAATAATTTAAAATAAGAAATAACTGTACCTGGTCCTAAGAAAAGGCATCATAATACCAGCACCTGTCGCAACAAGAAGTAGAATAACTTGTAACACCGTTAACAATACATTTATGAGCTTCACAACCAATGCTCTGGCATTGCTGTTATCCAGTCCCTCGAGGGTGACATACTGTTGATGCTGTTGCTGTTGGTGTTCCATTTTACAAATTTTAGTCTGGCAACTTTCCAACATTTCGTGTATGTCCCTTAAACGATCTTCACTCTGATATTGCACTTTCTCCTCCATATCGGTTATAGTCTGTTTTAGATTTTCCACTTCGTTTTGATGCAGTTCTGTCAGGTCGTTAATCTGCTCTTCCAGACGTTCGCTTCTGAAACGTTCCTCTTGCAAAGCTTGAGAAAGATATGTCACTTCTTGTTGCAAACTCTACAAATTCGATATTAAACGGAAAATAAATAGTTGTTTCTCCATCCCACTTTAACATAAATAATACAACAGGAGCATCGAAGACAAACCTTCACGCCTTCTAATTTGTCCTTCATCCTCTCCAAATTTTCTCGATGCTCTTGCAGCTCCGAGAAAATAGATTTTAGACTAAGCGCGGCATTATTACTACTATGGCATGTGTGTGCTTGCCCCCTACTACCAGGTCCACTTTCACTTGTAACACTAGAGCACTCCGATCCTTCTTCAGATGGAAATTTCATTGCCGTAGCACTGTGAGTTGATCCTAAACTACATCCACCGGGAAGCGTCGCCGATCCATGATGGGCCTTCTCATCTTCAACACTAGCGTTATCTCCATTACCTGCACGTGGTGTATCGTTTACATAAAAAGTCGAGCCATCTGCAGAGACATAGACGTCGCAAGTTAGAATGTTATCCAATACCAAATGATATTCTGCCTTTCGTTAACAACTAATCTGTTTATTGGATATTTTCCTGATGAAAATGTCCTGCCAAAATTCGTTCCGATGTATCTTATTGACTTTATAGAATCTTCTGTAGAAATAATATACATAGGAATTGCTTTTTCATTTCAACATGTGTTTCCTCGAAAGTTCGTGTATCCTCATGTAAGTTTCATAAATATTTGTTGGTGTATTGGATAACTAATGTTAAAGAAAGCAAACATCCGTTTTGTGTGAAGCTACTAAAGGTATACGAGGCAAAAGTGTTAGACAACACAAAACGGTAATAAAAATGTGAAGCTTACACAATATGTAAACACAACATTCTTGTATAGAAATCGATAAATAAGAAAAATGTATTTAAAATACGTTTAGAATTTCTACTCCTTATTCCACACAATAACGAAATAGTAGTTGTTAACAACTCTTATGGTTATCTTGATAAAGAATTAGAATATATAGTACACGTATACTAAAAACTAAGTTATTCTGTACAGTAGGAGAAGGTGGGCACAAAAGGGAAAAATTATGAGAAATTCAGCAAAAATGTTACTTACTACTTTCAACTGTCGTGATAGCGCAAAATATAAAAAAAAACTTTTATTCGGCAGTGTTTATATAAGTGGAAGTAGACTGTACTATAGTACTTTTTTCTTAATGGCAATTATATTTGTTTCGAACATATTAGAAAATATTTTCGAAAAGTATATTACGACATTACGGTTCTGACTGTGTATTTACATACATATATATTGTAAATAAAAAGAAATGTGCATACTATTGCTTGTAATACCGCAGTTCAGTAGCAAAAAGCAGAGTGTGTTTAGTACCAGTGCCCATTAAATACATTTTAATCATCTTTTATAATAAATATTATTCGTAAACTAATAAATAGATAAGATTTGAGCAATATAATATTGGTTAATAAAACAAAAAACC
The DNA here is from genome assembly GCA_948146005.1 of Nomada fucata. Lineage (NCBI taxonomy): Eukaryota > Metazoa > Arthropoda > Insecta > Hymenoptera > Apidae > Nomada > Nomada fucata. Next base: position 6,086,100 of record OX411282.1, read on the forward strand.
CACTTTGCGAAGTAAAATACTCACGAGATAAAGTGTTTATGTTATCCGCACTGCCAAACTTGTTTTTGATCAAATGTGCAAATTCCCTTGGTTTAGACATTACAGTTCTGAAAGATGTAGAAAATAGATATAATTAAACAATAGCATTATCTAGATATTTAGTAATATCTATACATTTAGTAAAATGTGGCCTTCAAGAATGAAACAGAATTGTGTAAAAATAATGAAGTAAAAGTCAAAATCTTGGTAACACAAGTATGCACGAATATGCTTAAAAATGTCGCAACTGATTTACTTAATACTTGCTCTATGAAGGAGTAATTTACAAAGTTTAAATCACAGTAATAGATATAGTGCGAAAAGGTATGGAGAGCTATTTTAATATTGACACTCACCCTGAAAAACCAGTGATTCCAACCTTAATATTGCCACCCACGTTTCTGGAAATAAGTCTTAAATTAGAAGAAAGTTTCATACTCTATATTTAGCACAACAGAAGACAAATTGGAGAAGGCGAAAGAAAAACTTGTTATAATACGCTAATAGTTTCCCCAATTTTGTAGTAATCTCAGAGTAATGCTGAAAATCACTTTGTAATGTTAACACTAGTATTCTAAATTTGTACATTACTCCTATAAATACAATTAGCCTTGCAAGGTAAAAATATATTTTTACGCAAAATAATTATATACCAAATAAATCCAGATGATGTAAGAAGCTGAAATATGTGAAAATATATAATATAAATTTCAATTTACCAATCTAAATATAAACGCTAAGTACTCTATAAATATTAATAATTATATAAGCACGTGTTATTATACAAAATACGGTTCGTGACTATTTTAATACGAATAAAATACTGTAGAAATAATTAATGATTGACACTAATATACTTACTTGAGTCCCTGTCCCATATCGCGAAGAACTTCCCTCGGTTGTCTGTGACTCGTAGGTGCCCCATTTAGCTCGTAATTTTTTAATTTTTTTGTGTAACCATCCAATTTTTTCTGTAGTTGAGAAATGATGTGTGCTGACTTTTGATTTTTCTTTTCAAATACTGCTTTGATTCGATTAAGTTGCTGCTTGTCTGCATGTGCAGCTAACTTTAAATATTCGTTAACATTTTCTGCAAGGAGAAACCAACAAAATTTACATTCATAATATACATATATTCCAATACCGAAGATCATTCTGCATTGCATTTTACTACATTTCAGATAATTTTTCGAACTCTACTAGTACGCCGTAAATATCTGCGCTACGCTAATTAACTATTAATTGCAGACAATTACCATCACGTGTGGTTTGTTCTATTCTTATAAGCTCTCGCGTTTTAGCAATTTTACTTTGGATGTGTTCAATAGCTCGACAAACACGAGCGGAACTGGAGTCAGCGTCGTCAGTTATTAATTCGGAGGAGCCGTTCGATAGGAACGATTGTGTTGCATGATATTGTTCCTGTGAATAAATTTACATATTATATTATAATATTCGAATCCAGTTAACAGATAATGTATATAATTTCAGATTGCAGAAGGTCAAGCTCAACTAACAAAGCACATTTTCATTCTATGCACAATGATCAGTAGCTTGTACTATGATTGCACTCTGGATTATGAAGATCGAGAATTCCAGCATCAAAGCCACTCATAACATTATGGAAATAGCTACTTAATTTCTTAACCCATGACCCTGATTACATAGCTGTCGTTGATGACCTTGCAGTACAGTATAATTACACACAACAGCATTACATTATATAAGTAACTTGATCCAAGAATATACAGAATATTTACTATTGAAATAGATATTTGTAATGCAGTTTCATTGATCTCAATAAATGAACACGAATTCGAAATAGCAGGCATTTCTTTTAATGACTCGAATTAGAAATCAAAATGAGATCAATGCGAATGATGATAAAGCGTATGAACATAATGAATGAAGGAAGGCTTTGAATACACTGAAGTTGCTCTGTAGCAAAGTAATAACATACGGTATCATCATCAGCTGACAGGTGAATATTTGGCACAAACTCATCTTGTTCGGCAGTGATTAGATTGGTATTTGATTCATCCATAGCATCAACACGAATTACAGTTCCTGGTGATTTTTGCCTACTCCCTTTCATGCTGAGGCTGCCACCGCCACCGCTACTTCCACTGCCTGTACTACCCTCCCCTGTTTGGGAACTGTGAAGTTAATTATATCATACTGACATGTAAGCTCAATGTTTTAATTTCATGTAAAACACTACAGAGAGAGGAAAACGAAAAAGAAAATATAAAAATTCTTAATCTTAATCTACACGGGCATACTCCAACATGTATTTACATTCATATAAAATTGTTCCTTACAGTGGAGCATTACGTGCTTTTGGAGTGTGATCCGAAGCAGTTGATAATTGTTGTTGCGTCGAGGTCAATGTATTTTCTCTGTTAGGCGATGCGCTCCGTGAACTATTTTTACTCGATGCATTTATCACCAAACCAGCCATTCCTCTTTTCCTGAAAAAAAATACCACTTCGTTATTTTAATGTTACCACAAGTGTGCTAGATATATGAGCAATCCAATGTATACAATATAAACGACAATGAATACTTATGTATGTATTCTTTCCTTCTTGATAAATATTATTCTATTTAGATATCGATAAACTTTGAATTATGAAGTGTTTGGTGCATGATTGAAACTATATTGTTCCTTTAAATACTTTTAAACACTCACTGTATTATGTCGCACTATAAAGCCACTTTTTTAATCAAATATTATCAATTTTACTGGTAAGATTTTCTTTGTAATATAATTTAGTTAGAATACATTCTGTACAAAACGTACAATGCATTTATCAGTTACATCTATCAAAATAGAAAAAAAAAGACTAACAAATCGATGTCACAGATAAACCAAGGTATGAATTACAATAGAGTCCCATTTTACTTGACGCCTATACATCTATTTTGAGCTACAATTTTCTCTAAGGGTGATATTATCTAATCTAAATCCAGTACGTATAGTAGATTGTACACGTTGTCCAAAAATAGCACCTAGGAGGTTGAATTCAAATATTCCAGCGTTTTATCTCTTTTAGCGAAATATACTTAATATTTATTGATACCACTGAAAGGGTCAATCATATCGTACCAGTAATTAGTACATGTAACGAAAATATGATGGCCTACTTTCGTTACAGTGTACTGGTAACTGATATAATTGTTATTCAAAGTTATATTGCATATTTATTAGGAATTGCAATAATATACTTGAATAATATTATTAATAAATTATGCAATACAATACGTATTGAATGGACTGTCGAATTGTGTAATAATGAAATTCATTGTGCCATTGAGAGTGTATCTGAGAAAGAACGACTTTTTTCACATTCCATCGCCTTTAACCCGATCCTTTAACTGATGAATCATTCTGATTATCATAATTGGACCATCGGCATTGCTTTCGAAGTGTGACGAATATATTACGCGGAAAAAAAAGAGCAAGTGTCGCATTATGTACGTAGCGAAAGGGCGAGATCTGTTCTTTTGAATTATTACTTAAAATTATCATTTAACAAAAATATGTATCGCGATGCGTATTCATAATTAAAACGTAAGTTAGATAGAGAAACTTGCATCTGGAAACTTTACAATTTTATATTAAATTGCTCGTTTTTCTAATACAAGCAAACCGTATTAACAAACGTAAAAATCTTGCACAAATTTAAGCGTAAAAAATATATTACTTATCGTAATTAATGTTATTAGTCAAATAGGACAGAATACGCGTACTTTATTGAGTACAACAAAACTGCAGGAAGGAAGACGGGATACAAACAATTGCCGAGCTGAAAAGTTTTTCAAATAAATGACACAAATTCTGCTACACTACGGTTCTTATGTAAACTAAGAATTTCTAACGGAAATATAACGATGTCATATCGTGTAGTTATGAAATATACATAAAAGGCAAACGGCCTTTGCGAAATATATTCCATTTCGGGTCTATCGGTATCATTAAAAAGCGTTGGTTCTTTCAAAAGAGGTGGAACAGAAATATCAGAACCCGGGGAAGGAGATCTGGAAACGCATGAATGCGCATCGGGAGTGGATTGATGATATTTAGCAACCTGTGATATGTTACGTTACTATCGCGACTCGTTTCCACACACGTACACGCGAATAATATTGCTACAGACTCGAATGGGACATAGGAAGTGATTGTGTCCCACCCCTTCCAATGCTGATATTAAGAAATGGTCTACAGCTACAGAATAAAAACAAACGATCTGTCAATCCTTCCGCGGTTCCTTGACACCTGACTTACCAAAATATTTATTACTTACCTTCTTTACCGTCCGATACGCATAGCTCTTGGCTGAAGCATGTTTTGCACAATGTAATGCCGAAACGAATGCACAAAGTGGGCTCCTTCGCGTACTGCGTTTTCTCTATCGCGTGCTGGTCAATCAAAGGATACAGCCGTTGTTATCGTTTTTTTTCACGGGCGTGTCATCGTTCACCGCTCGACATCTTCATCACTAGCCACTGTAATGTTAACAAAACCAAACGCACTATGTCCGCCTTAGGCACTTAAACAATAAACTCATTCAGAAACACAACGAAATGCACACACGATACGACACATTACGCCGAAACGTCTCCGTTGCTTCGCGATTCAACAGTGGAATACGCCAAACGGAACACAGAGCAACGAACGTAGTGGTGGGGGTAAACACAACCGATATTACCACTTGCTCCCACTGATCTTACGATTCCTAGGGATATTTCCTAGGGACGCGCAATGCGTTGATATTGCACTACCGTACGTATGAATCAGCTGCCACAATATATATATAAAAAAGCGTTGTACTGTTTTTAAATGCAATAAATACATATCACAAAAAGAGCATGACACTGAATATTACATTCATGACAATTTTATCTATCGTGTTGCGAAATATTCTGTTTGATCCCTTCTTTTTTCCGGTTGTTTTATTAAAATAATTTTGTCTATCTCACCCGCATTTTTCGCAAAATAAATGAAAATAATTAGCGTGATGTTATAATACAATTACACACTGGCGTTTGATAATGAAAATAATTCGCGTTGTATATCCATGTTAAGAATTTTACTTATTCTTGGTTGAAAATGTTGCACGTAACAGTATGAAGAAGTTACGTGTCGTTAAGTTTTCATGCGAGGAAAACTTTTTGAGAGCTTAGACTCGCCGCGTGTCAAGACACGTCAAAACTTTGAAACACTTGTTACTATGTATCGAGTACGATACTGTTCTTTCTAGTCAATTACCGTGCACTCGGAAATCTTCGGTCAGGTTCGGATTGAATGAGTGCTGCGCAAAGGGAAAACGCACTTAACGAGAAACGTGATTTATTTTCGATTTCGTACGATCAATTCTGAACGATATATATTCAAACAATTAAGTTCAATGAGGCTATCCTAACAAGGTCGTAAATTAGAGTTGTTAGAGATGAAAAGAAAAGATTCGAATGAAATTGCCTCACTGATTATCGCTCAATTGTTGAAGCTTATTAACGAGCGACTTTCCAAAGGAATCTCTATACTGTGGGCTAACGAAATTTAACAAGCTGTACGGTGTTTCAAAATATTGGCTTTCCCTGTTTGACGTGCTATCGTGCTCGTTGCCAACGATGGAAAAACCTGCGCTTGACAATTCTATGCAAAAGTTCGATCCTTCTAACGTGGTTAAATTTAAATGGACGAACTGATTGCTGTTCTGCAATTTCTCCGATACTTTTATGTCCGTAACATGATGTTTCACATCATCGATAATGACTTGAGCCTCGAGCTTCCACTGTTCCGGGTTCGTCACATCATGATTCGCTTCTTCCTTCATTCTAGCTTTGCTTGACTATACGGGCACGCGTCTTTATTTATCGACGCGTGCAATGTATTATTATATTACTCAATTTGGCGGCGTTACAACTTTGACGTTTCGTCAATGTTTGACGGTAAAATAATGCTCGTGTTTTTTTACGCGCGGAAATGGCACGTGGACAGGTTAGAACGAGGGCCGAGTACCAAGATCAAATGATTATGCAATTATTCGGCAAACTAAATGGTTCTTAAATAGTATATAGTATTGTTATTTAACGGCGACAGTCGAATATGATTCCTGGGTCAGTTTAGTCCTTGACACTGGTACGATTATAAATTATTATGTACATTCAATCCCACGTACTCACCGGTACATGCGCACCGAATGTACTGATTCCACTGACTTAGAAATCTCGCCTGAGTATTTTCTCGTCTCCCGTCGCGCCATCTGCACGTAGTCTACGCAACTAAGTTTGCCGCAACATTGAACCGATAAGCGGGAAAACTTACTATGTTGCAAATAGATACTGTAGTAATGCAATAACGATTTAGATTATTCTTAAATCTGCGGTTACGTAAAGTTATTATCGTATTGTTTACTTTCATTCGGGGCCGTAGTAAATCTGGCTTTACTAATTAATCGTAAATTTATGGACGAGACAACAACGTGCAAACTACTATGACAATATCTATAATTACATAGTTTGTAAAGCACAGAAATAATTAAACAGAAGAGAATCTATTCTCGTCCCGTGTCCTCGTTTCGCAATGACTCAATGGTTATCGAAGAAACGTGACTACATCGTAATGAGACTCACGTACGTCTATTAATTTCATCCATAGAATGCGGCTGTGCAATTGGAACTGGTCGTGTCTCTCATTGTACGAAGAAATATCGTTTTAATGAAATAATCATATATCATTATCTAATTCCGTCCTCTCATAATTCCGCTTTATTGAAAATAAAAGGAGCAATTTAGATGCGTTGCCACATGCGCACACGGACAACAGCCACATCGTATCAGTATCGAAGGCAGGCTGATCGAACTCGATTTGAATATCAATTCATGGCATTAATGCCTCGTGAACTCGCGCAATTGATCGTGCGATTATCAATGACGATCGTATCGATATCGCGGGGCATGACAAGAGAACCTGACGTGGTTACGACAGCTGCGTCAACCACGTAGAGATGAAGACGGGCCAAGCTGAATTTGGGAGATGTGGGATCAGCTACCGGAGCTGATACTGACGCAGATATTCAGTCACCTGAGTCGCGGGGACCGTGCCAATGTTGCACATGTTTGTCAATCATGGAATCGTGCGCTATCCTCGCCAATTCTTTGGCGTTCCGTCACAGTCCTCATCGATCGTGATCTGCGTGGTGACTTCCCGCTGGCGGGAGAATTAGCCGTACGCATACAATGATAAAATATGAAATATCAAACACTCTTATTTAACGATCCCAACGATCCATTGGCGAACGAATCCAAATATTGAAGGAAAAGAGGAATACTCGGGCTTTGAAGGCCAGTAGTCACTGCTTCTGTCTGAAACGTACAGAGGATTCATTGTTGTCGAGTTAAATATGACTAGAGCCCGATTTTGATAAGATAACAAGAATTTCGACGTACACGTAGAGTCGGAGATCATGATTTTGTCAATATTGTTAATCCTTTTGAAATCGATTCGTCATAATTCATTTTCCTTCGATCTCGATTGGGATGTATTTTTAAATAAACGATTGCACGAGGTACGTCGCTTGAGTGGATTGCATTATTGCGCTTACCTATACATTTACGCGTCGATTCGTCGTTTTAAGGCAAAATATGGACAGCATATGCGAAGCTTGGAACTCGCCTGGTCACGACCGTACATATTGCCAAGAGAAGCGCGTGTTACTCGCAACATACAAGCCGAAGCTGGTGCTGATTTCCTTACGGTTATACGAGTCAAGAATGTTCAGCTGAAGAAATTGATACTCACCGATTGGATCTTCAGCTGCAAATGGGGAAACAGGGGCAAACTGTTGTACGCTCTCGCGAACTTTTTAGGGTAATTGATTGGTATCACAGCTGAATGCATTCGGGAACTTTCATCTGTGCATCAAAAGAACCATTCTACTAAATTTAATCTACCGGGCAATCCTATAAATAGCGCAGTACATTTTCCCAACAATATTTCTCGATTGAATTCACCGACAAATTTTCAATACGATCTAATCCCGCGATTCTTAATAAGATAAGTGAGAAAAAAACCGTCGGATCGGACAAAATAATCGAACGAATTGGAAATTACGTAACTATCAAGACTTTTTAAGAAAAATAAGAATCTCATCGCGTGCATGCTGTTTCAGTTCACCAATTGATTCTCAATTGCATAATCGTGCCCGATTTTCCCAGCTGTCAGCACAACCTGGAAACACTTGGCCTGTTGAACGCGAATCTTGGCGTCAGCGACGTGTTGCGGCTTCTCGCAAGCGCATCGAGAGGATCCAGCGAGCACCTGGCTTACCTAGATCTTCGCGGTGCGTTTCGCGAATGGCAGGCGCCCCACAGCAATACAAGGCACGTGAACGACCTGGTCGATCGATCGATCCCACCAAGCTCCTCGGATCATTCATTCTATGTAAAAGGAATTTTCAGATATCTACGCCTTCTCGGTCGATTTCGAGCGTTAACCCTTCTCAGGCTCGATTATCCGGCCTTGTCCGATCAGACGTTAAACGCGTTGACGAATGCGGCACCGAAGGTGCTGAAAACGTTGCACATATCGGTGAGAGACTCGGATTCCAGGCATCACACGATAGCCGACACAGCCTGGCACAATTTGGTACTCGTCTGTCCGGAGCTCACGGTGTCTTACACTATAGGTACAATATAATGCAGACTGACGTGAAAGTAATCATTGATTTCCTTCCGGCCATTCGGTTTCGTCGCGGTAATATTGAACTACACGCGGCATCGTCACAGTTTCGGCACGTTTCCGTCGCGAACGAAGCGGTTCGCTGGAAAAAGCGTCGGAGGAAATTCTATGCCCCAGGGTATATGATTACTTTTGCGTCACGCTTTGTTGATTGTCGAATCGCACGGAGGTTTCTGATTGCACATCGCTCATTGAATCGTGTCGTACGATCCCGATAACACTCTCGATAAGAATGTTTTACAGGCGCAATGATATTCGCAGGAAAGATACCTGCAATCGATTCGGTTGCACGTGTCGCTGGTCTGAGAAATTATTGCTCGTTTGCCGAATTGCGACACAAAAATGAAAATGTATTAACGATTTGGAATGGCGTATTTGGAATTGCGAAAACAGATCAGAGCTTCGATTTTGGCCGCGATCGGACAGATCGTACACATATGAATCAATCTTTTGGAACGAAAACGGGTGGCTCCTATGCACCATTTAGCTTGTTAAGTTTGATTTTCAGTTAACATCTCCCATTACGAAGATATGTGCTACTTGCTGTTACCCAGTGTGCCATTGGCCAGGTTTCAAATGTTCAGCGGCCACGTGTGGGACCAGAGCAGATCGCGCAATTTCAGAAGCACCGTCGGACTGCTTATTACCCATTACACCAACACGCTCGGTATGACAAATTCTTGCAAATCTCCCACGCAATCTTGTCCACGAGCAGCGAAATATTTCCTCGCGCGAAGTTTTGTTCGCTCTATTTAACGACACGTTAACTGCCGCGACAGGATCTCGTTGTATCATTCGATTATGGTATGCTTTATGTCTGTTGCTCCTTGCATCGTGTAAATGTGAGTTATTGAGATGCGCGATCACGGCTATTTCTGTTTAATAAGTTGGACAATTTTCGAATTCCTCTTTTGGCCGCCGGTGCATTGTCATGTTGCCAATCGAACGAGATGCGCTTAAACGTACTAGCGAAATTCTAAATAAATATTCGTGAGAGCTTTGCGCGGTGAGAAAATATGATTCTTTTTCGTTTCCCTGCCATAAAGGTGGCAATGTATTAAAAACAAGTTCGTCGAATGATTGTTTCGAATATTATTTTACTGCGATAAATTCGTATGGTCGTAAAATTTTGAAGAATACGATTTGTATTATTCTCGGAATAGTTTCGTTCAATTGCAGTGAGAATAATTAAGTACGTATTGTTACAGCGGAGGTAATGCTGCAGCTCAGAAACAATCGCGAGCTCCTCGACGATTTGCTCGTCTCTATGCTGGTACAATGCAAACATCTAACAAGATTACAATACGATGGTATAATAAGAAGTCTCGACACTTTGAGGGACATCTGTCAGCTTCAAGCTGAAAGCAAGACACGTAAGGATCCAAAACACTTGTCTTTGCTCAGTAGAATTAATTTGAACTAAGATACCCAGTGTATATTTCAGAATAGTAACGAAAGTATTCATTTTTAATCTGTTCACCGGGTTAGCTTCCAATCAGATATTTATTTCGGGAAAGAAATCGATGATTAATAAATATTTAACTTTCGTCCATTCGAATTAGAAATTGTAATATTATGACGATTGTAAAAGTGTGTCGGAAATACGATGGATCTTTTAATTAATCGATTGTTACGACAAAAGTAATTGGCAATACGTTCACCGGCTAACAGATTAATGTGGTGTCAAACAAAAAAATGTTAACGTTAGATTAAAGGAATTCATTTTGCAAATAAACAGGTTTTCGTACGATCCATGTGAAGCCACGTAACGTAAACGCCAGAAATCGTGCCGTATTGAACGACATTAATTACAATTTCGACCACAAGATGATGGAACAAGGAGTAGATTTTCGGATAGAAGATCCAGCCTCAGTTTTGGTGTTCTATTAAAGTATTAACTACTTGGCTGTCCATCGGTATCTGTCCCACTAACTGTCTCTCGTCAACGCAGCGAAAAGATGAAACAATATTCACCCTACATCTCGTTGCGTTTCACACTTTGTATCCACTTTAATTGTATTTATTTATTTTGATAACTCGAAATATTTGTTGTTTGTTAAACAGTTTTGCAGGGCATAAAGCATTTTTCAAGCATTTTCTTTTTAACACCAGACAATTATTGTGCAATAACTTCAATAGAGAATTTGAATAATAAATATACAGTATTGTCAAAACATGATTTTTTGTTTTATTACCGGGGCGAATTCGTTGACAATCGGAATCGAATCGCCGACAGGTTCTTCTTATACGTAATTATCATATAAAAGTCTCGTTGTAACAATTTCTAGAAAAAAAATATCTCAAAAGATTGAATTACATTTGAAGAAAATTACTCTCATCGGTCTTCGCGATAAGAGATACAGTTCTTCGAGTTGTTACTCAATCACGGCAGCGTGACACGTTTTACTGTAACTATTGTATGCATAAAAAAGTATAAAAAAGTTCATAAAAAAAGTAGAGGATTAAACTCGTGTCATATATATCACATCACATTACAAACGTCCTACTTTCCAGAACTTCTAACTATTCGATTATTAGTCACCAATTATTCAATTTGATTACACGCTAATCACAGAACACTAAACACCCACTAATGTGTTCTTTCCGGAGAACTTTTGATTCGACAAACATTTTCGCAATGCTGACTCACAATCGATTAATTGAAGTCTAACTTCCCGAGGAAGATCTACGCGCTACGCTAACGGCGTGGAAAACATTTTTCCTACAATCACTGTAAAATCGCACTATGCACGACACTAATCGTTTACTGCCTACGTTACAAAGAGCTGCGACGATTTCATAGATACAAACTACGATTACTATGATCAGTTGCACTTTAATACTAGTTCCAAGGACGGCTTTATGATCGCAGAGGTAGTAAAAATGTTGCAACACTCCGCACTCTTAGTAACTATTGTTACAAACGAATCTAAGTGAGTCTATATATTAAAAACAAACGAAAAGAAGGAAATAATCACGAATATCGATGGTGTACCATTGAAACGATCTCTAAGCGTCGCTCGTAACAATTTCTAAATTATCTAATTTCTCATTCTTCTTGGTAAAAGGAGAAGAACGTATATAATTATATTTAAAGAGTATATAATACTCTGATTATAGAACTTACGCTGAAAGTTGCCTTCTATAGAGCTGCTATCGATCTCGATGCTTCAGTGGTTCATTCACTTGAGGTGGACGACGATTATATCTGTAAGGGTTGGCCTGATTCCACGAGGGTTTTTGCAGAAGTATCTCAAGGGTCATAAATTGTACGAGAATGTCCCGGTATTATGCGATCGAGCTGCGCCAATCTGTCCAACGGATGGAAATAAGAAACAGCGACAGTCTGATATGACCTGACACTTAGTAAATTGAATTTAATATTCCAGGAATTTCCGACAGACACTGCGTAACTTTAGCTGCTGTCGTATCGAATCTGCCATTATTTCTCGGCAGGTATTGATTCTCGCTTTTGTATCCATTTCTGCTTCATCTTTTTACAAAAATACGCATTAAACCTAACAGCAAGACTGGGAGCAGTTGAATAAATATCGAACGTTTAAATAAATAAATCAAATAATATATAATACTGGCTTGCGCAGCACGAAAAATATAAAAAAAAGGCACAACAGAAACATATCATTTTCATATGTTAAAATCCACTCGTATAAAATTATTGAAAGAATTCTTCCACAAATTCGTAACAGAAACAGGTTGCTTCGAAACAACCTGATACATGCAACTGCAATCTGCAATTTTATTGTCATAAATAAAAATTCGTTTCGCAGTCCCAGTCTTACCTGGAGCATTGATTTGTCGTCTCTAATCATACCGGAAGCCCCTCGTTATCACTGTCGCGCGCATCTCTCGCCCACACCTGTGGCCCCTCAGCGACAGGACTTCATGTGAGTGTTCAAAACAGTTCTAGTGACGAAACCCTTTCCACACCTGGGACAAACGTACGGACGTTCACCTGTGTGGTAACGTTTGTGCACCACCAGCGTGGACCTCTGCGTGAAGGCTTTTCCACACTGATCACACGAGTACTTCCGTTCGCCGGTGTGGGTGACATTGTGAGTCCTGAGCAACGTTTCACAGGCGAAACATTTGCCGCACACCTCGCAGGTGTACGGTTTTTCGCCGGTGTGCGAACGATTGTGGATCTCGAGACCTTTCGCCGTTTTAAGCTCCTTGCCGCAAAGCGCGCACAAATATCGACGCCTCTCATAATTCGGCGTGTCACCGTGGGCCTTTACTTTGTGCTGCTTGAGCACCGACTTGTACTTGTAAATTTTCCCGCAAATGTCGCATTTGTGCTCGATATTCTGCGGGTCGCGTACCTCGAGCTTCTCCTCCGTTGGTGCCGCCGGGTCGTAGTGGTACAGACGATTGTGCTCCTTTAAACTGCGTCAAGATTTGGGCACAGTAAACTTTTTAATGGTTCGAAGTATAAAATCGGGGGATACATCGCGCGCGCCATGGAATTTTCTAAGAATATTGATTGTATTTTGCATAATCTCGAACCCGTTGCTTTTCGTTCCATTTGTAGCTTAATGATAAATAAAGAGGCAAAAAGATTGTGAAACGAGTTGAAATTATTTGGAGACCAGGCTATAGGTGTTTGTACCTTCTCGAATTAAGATATTGTTGAAGATGACAGTATTTTATTTTCAAGTGAATAATAAGATCGTACCTGTAAACATCGTTGAACGTGCTGCCGCAAGCGTTGCACTGTTGATATTGCATGAAATTGTGCATGGTTGTGTGGGTTATGAGGGAGTCCTTGTCCACGAAGTTCTCACTGCAGATTTCGCAGGTGAACTTCACCTCCCGATGGTGTCGTTTCGTGTGCCTCTCCACGTCCGCGGCGTTCACCCCCATGAAGCTGCACTGACCGCACGGACTTGTCTTAGGCGTGTGGGACTTTTTCACGTGAGCATTCAGCATGAATTGCTGCGGATATGTTTTGCCACAGGTGCCGCATTTGAAGGGCCTGTGGATACCGTGAACGATCCTCAGGTGCGCCACCAATCTCGTGACGAAGTGAAACTTTTCTTGACAAAGGTCGCAGACCTTCTCGTTTCCTTCGAATCTGCAACGTTCGGATGGAAATCGAGATTTCCTTTCAGATTATTTTCTTGGCCGCACCGCGATAACAGAATATGCCACCCGATTTTCATTTTACTCCCGTCCGAGGCTCGCAATTTACGTTGCATTTGTTAACTTACCGACAACTCAATTTCTAGAAAGCTTAAGATTATTTAAATTTAGTTTTGGTCCACCTTGGTAAAATTAACAATTTTGCCTCGCTGTAATTATTGAAACAGTAAATTGTGGTATATATGAAATACGGGGCTACTGTAGCTTTGAATTTTCTCGATGCCCGAATTGTACAAGGTAGATGTGCAAAACTCACTTCTGTCCAGGATCGAGAAGGATATCCTCGCTCTTGATTCTGAACACTTCGCAGCTGGTAAGCTCGTCGTGATCGTTGTCCCAGTCGCTGTAACGAGGGAACCTTCATTGACAAAAATACACATTTACACAAAGCATCGTGTTACGATTTTCAAAAGGGATCAATACGACAGTGGTACGTTTCAAAAACACTAAGCCACCGGATGCTTTATCGTAAATGCGCTCAATTTCAATCGAACGCCATCTTCGTGCCGGATTCCTCAATAAAACAAGACATTTCCTTTCGAGTCCGCCGCAGCGAATTTATTAGAAGGCGAAACAAAATTCGGCGCAGTATCTTTTGTAACATAAAAATTGCAATTCGTAATCCCGATTACACTCAAGTTTCCAGCTGCGTGGTCTTCTCGTGTATCTTGCGGTGTTTCCTCAGGAAGCTTCCGGAAACGAATCCCTTGCCGCAATCGACGCACTGATACGGCCTCTCCCCAGAATGATACCTCAGGTGCAGGATCAAAGACGTCCTCTGCGTGAATCGTCTGCCACACTGCGGGCAACCGTGCGGCTTTTCGCCGGTGTGCACCCGCCGATGTATGCCGAGGTTCTCCCTGCTCGAGAATTCTTTGTCGCACAAATCGCATTTCGCGATCTTCTCGTTGACGTGGCCCCGTCTGTGCACCATCAGTCTCCTCTTAGAAGACAGCACCGCGCCGCACAGATCGCACAGATGTTTCGTTCTCTCCTGAACCCCGTGTCGCTGTCTCATGTGTCCCTCCAGGGACAACTTCCTCGGGAACGTTTCCAGGCAAATCGTGCACAGGTGCCTCCGCGGCGGGTCGTTCTTCAATTCCACGGGCAGAATATTCGCGTGCTGCGTTCTCAGATGGTTGGTTAAATTTTTCTTATACGGGTACGACTTGTCGCAATGGTCGCACCGGTACACTTGTTTCCCCGTGTGAACGTTCACGTGCTCGAGGTACTCCGTCCGCAGAACGAAACCCTTCCGGCATTGCTCGCATCTGAACGAGTAATCTCTGGTGTGCCGTCGGCGATGACTCTCCAGATTGGACTTTTGGTTCGATCTGTAGTCGCACAGGTCGCAGGCGAACTTCTTCGAACCGGTGTGTATCAATTTGTGACGGGCTATGTTCATGGGGCTTCTGAACGTTTTGCCGCACTCGTCGCAGCTGAAGGCCCTGTCGATTCCGTGGAGGTTCTTCAGGTGCTCCACGAGCTTCCTGGTGTGGCAGAAACAGGCCCCGCATTTAACGCACTCGTGAACGGCTCGCGAGATCACTCTTCGTGACCTGAAACAGAGGTAACGATGAAGTATGGGCGACTGTTCGGGACATAAGCGTAAATTAATTTCACATCACTTGTTTCTGCGGTATAACAAATGCATTCGATTTTCTTTAGTACCTTCCGTTACTTCTGTTATATACCTACCGATGTTTGATGATATATTGTTTGCAGGTGAGCAATGGCATGTTAATTCGTATGTTTTACACATAGTCGAAGTGCGGATAAAAGCGAAGGGAGAAGAATGGCGTATTTGAGAATATTTCCCAAGCTGGAATTTGTTCGATGAAGGAATAAACTGTACGTGCCACTTGTATATCATTTCTTTCAGTCGTTTGGAACCAATTTTTATGCGTGCACGCGAAACTTCGTAATCGCCTTTACAAAAATTTCGAACATATAAATGAATGGATATATTCGCATACATATTTGTAATATTTCGGTCCAAGAATTGCCAACATTTTTCGTTATCGAAGACAATCTCGAATTGCGCGTGCAGCAATTTAATCACGACAGAATTCTATAATTTCATTATATTTCTGGTTTTCGTAAAAAAATTACTGATCTACCGTTCGCGTCGTGCAACGGAATTTGGACTCCGAATTACAAGCAATAAATATCGACGCTCCCGCAGACAGTATTACTTTAATCATGTACGTAATTGTAGTTAAAGCCTGGCTGGTGTACAAAGTACGTATAAATTCTCCTATTACAAAATACGGTATGAACATTAACAAAGTAAACAACGCATAATAATAATCCTCCTGGAAACAATGCAACATTACAAGCCTTCTTCCTTTCGACGATTCTTCCGTAACAGCTTCCGCGGTATAATGTTCTCCATCGGTTTTCTTCGCCTTTATACAGCACTCTCGTGCAACGCAACGAAGATGGTCTCTACAATTTATACTGCCTGAAGCTCCCAAGCATAAACCGTATACCCGTCTTAACGATGCACTCAAAAAACCATTCAATTATAGATACAAACATTTACGCGTCCACTTAATTATCACGTCCGTGGTCCAATAGCAAACTAAACTATCACCAATTTTCCAAACAAAAGCGTAACATTAAAATAAACACTACAATGCCAGTGGAACAATAAAACATATCACTTCCATCGTGTATCGTCGTTTCACAAGCCTCAGGCAGCACGAACCGTGAAACCCGGAAATCACCGTCGCCTAAAATGAAATTATTCCACTAAATTCACTTCGTTCAATTCTCCTTCTTCTCCGTCGTCGCGTCGTTCAATCCCTGCGTGAAGTCCGCGATGATCTTCTTAATAGAGACCACAGGAAGCGGCGGCAGGGGTCCGGGATGGCGCTTCCGATGGCAGATCAGACCCGGCTTCTGCGCGAACGCCTGCCCGCATATATCACAAATGTAAGGCCGTTGTCCCGTGTGTATCAGTATGTGCTGTTCCTGGGCGGTCCTCCTCGGAAATTTCTTCCCGCAGACCGGACAGGCGAACGGCCTGATACCCTCGTGGATCCTCAAATGAAGATCCAGATCCCTCTTCTGCCCGAAGGTCTTGCCGCACGTCGGGCAAACCACCTTCTCCTTCGTCTGATGCCATATCGTGTGCAGCTCCAGGTTCCTCTGGGTCGTCATGCAACGCTTGCACAAGCTGCACTCGTAAGCGGGCTTGTAGTGTCTGTACTTCATGTGCGCCTTCAACGAGGGCACGCTCTTGCAAGCGTGACCGCAGACGGTGCATATAATCGGCGGCGCGTTGCTGTGCATCTGTTTCGTGTGCTGCAACAGATCGTTCTTGATTTTGAACTGCTTCCCGCAAATCGTGCACGAGTACTCGAAGCTGCTGGTGTGCTTCCTGATGAAATGGTCCTTCAGCGTCCATCTGTTGTTGCTCTTGTACTCGCAGATGGTGCACGGATACAAGACCGGCCCGTGGGCCTGCAGCGTGTGCAGTTTCAGGTCTTTTCGCAGCTTGAACGTTTGATCGCAGGTCCTGCAACGGTGCTTGTGTATCTTCATGTGGGCCACCAGGTACGGTTTCCGGTCGAATTGATCGCCGCAGAAGTCGCACTCGTACAGCTGATCGGTCTCTTTCTTTGGCGTGATCGTTTCGAGGATCTTCGACGCTGTCGGGCTCCGGGACGGATTCGCGAGGATCTTCAATTTCATTCTACGGATCCGGTCCCTTTCCCGTTTGCGCTCCCGTCTGTTCAGGGAATAGGAGTTTTCTATCTTGATGTAGCAGAGCTCCTCCAACGGGTTCGCACCGCCGCTGTTCAGGGGATCACGCGGGGAGCTAAAACAGATAAAGGTATACGTTCGTTAAGCTTTCGCTTTATGCCCAGGTGGAGTGTCACAGGATACGCTTCTATATGGAGAACTTACTTACTTGAAGTACGCTTAGCAGGTGAACATTTCACGTAAATACTTTCGCATAGATGGCAAAATCATTGTGCAATGAGCTACGTGGCGTAATCGGTTTTTCTATTATACTTTCGTATTTGTTTATGGAGTCAATTGAATTTTGTGGATCGATTTACAAGTGGCGTTTAACGCTTCATTGAGATACAGTCAAATTGTGTTACAGTCTGTTCTTAATTGTCTTGGATCGTGCTGCTCGAACGATGGAAATTTGGAACCTTCTATTCTAATTGTTATACTTACTTCGATGTGCATACTTTCGTTCGAAATGGAAATAATTTCATTTCGAAGATCTCTTGCCCGCATCAACGACGCGTATTGAACGTACAATTTACAAATTTTCAACTACGCTTTTATTAAAAAAAATTCATTGTACAGTAGAAAATACAAACAACATTCGTAGGAAACATTTTAAATCGATTCTTTACCAACAAAGAGACAACAGAGCCGCTTGTGTCGTTGAAGATTTTCGTCAGATTTATAAAAATTCACCATGTCCATTCTCAGCTGTTCATAAAATAAAAAAAAACTCTATTCAGGATCTGTTTCATCGAAGAACGCTCGCAGGCACGCGCAAAAATAATTCCAATGATACGCGATTAATTAATAAACACAGGGTCCGCTCTGCGCACAAAAGCTTCCCAAACTTCTCGCTCGTTCCACAACAAAATCAATATAAGCAAAATCTCTCCCAACGCACGAGGGACATCGAACCCCGCCGCTTCGGCATCCAAGTGAAACGAGTCCAACGAAGACAAAATGTTTATTCGAGATATTTCCAATGCACGCCCCGAGTAACGCATCCGACGAAACGACATCTTCCTCAAACCGTCACAGCCTTTCGTTACGTCGAACGCGAACCCGGACATCCCGTTCATTCGATCTTAACAATCGTATTCTTCATGGTGTACTCCTTCGTGAACTCCGTCACGATATTCTTGATCGAGACGACGGGCAACGGCGGCAACGGTCCAGGATGACGTTTCCTGTGACAAATTAGCCCCGGCTTCTGTGCGAACGCCTGGCCACAAATGTCGCAGACGTACGGCCTCTTCCCCGTGTGAATCAATACGTGCTGTTCCTGAGCAGTTTGCCGTCGAAACGATTTCCCGCAAACCGGACAGGGAAACGGCTTCACACCCGTGTGCACCCGCATGTGAGAGTCAAGGTCCCGACCCCTGAACCTCTTCCCACAGGTGGGGCACAACACCTTCTCCCGGGTCTCGTGCCACGTCAAATGCTGCTCGAGATTTTCCTGCGTGGTCATGCCCCTTCGACAAATCCGACAGACGAACTCGGGCTTGTAGTGTCTGTACTTCATGTGGGCCTTCAGCGCGTGCAGATTTTTACTGAAATGACCGCAAACGTCGCACACTATGGGCGGGGCGTCGCTGTGATTCTGTTTCACGTGGTGGTTCAACGCTTTCTTGATTTTGAACTGCTTGCCGCAAGTGTCGCACGCGAAGTTGTAGCTCGTCGTGTGCAGACGGATGTAATGGTTCTTCAGGGTGCCCTTGTTGTTGCTCTTGTACTCGCAAACGCTGCAATCGTACACCTGACGGCGATGAATCTTCTCCACGTGCGAGGAAAGGTACCGGCGAAGCCTGAACGTCTTCGGGCAGTCGGTGCATTTGTGCCGGTGTTTCTTCAGGTGCTCGGCCAGATTCGCCTTCTTCAGGAACTTTCGTCGACAGTGGTCGCACTCTAAACGAACTTTCTTCTTGTATTGATCGTTAAGGTTGCCAGACAGACGCACCCCCGCGTCTGTTTCTGACGGATCGTCCAGATCGTTGTCTCGGTGCTCTCCGTGGGCGACATCCAAGTTCTCCTTGCCGATCCAATTTATATATCCTTCGGGGAAATCTATCAGGGAGTTCGAGCGGGAATCCGATTTGAATTCTTCGCTGAGGGGATCCAGGATTCTAAAACAGACAATTAGACAGATTTCGTTACGGTCGGTTCGTAATTGAACAGAGCCTTAATAAATAATTGAACGGTCGTGGCTGGGGCGACAATGACGATTAATTGGTTCGGAAAATATCGAGGACTACTTCCGCAAAAAAGATCCGATGTACGGGAACTAGTTTGATTTCAATCCGTCGAACTTCCGTTCCCATTAAACGCTTAAACATGAATTTGATTTCGGTGAAAGTTTAACGCGTCCCTTCGAGGACGTATGAATGATTAGAAATTCGGATATCCGTGTGCAATCATACCTTCTCGTTCTTCTAAACGATCCGTTAGCAGTCGCAGCCTAGAAACGTATAAAGTTAATCGATTATTACCGGTCCGGCAAAGTTGTTTTAATACGACAAATATACTTATCTTGGATACTTAATAATTTTATTCCTTTTTTTTTTTTTACTCTCTCACAAGAACCAATACTCTTCTCGGTCACGTGGAGCAATAAATTGTCTCCGGTTCGAAAACGTCGTGACGTATGCCTCCCTTAAAAATTCAACGGACTTACGGGTTCTCGTATTCATTTTATTTGCCCCTCGGCGGGCGTTGCACGCGGGACAGTTGAAAAGATCGGGCTCAGTAAAAATATTTATTTCAAACTCAAAGCTATACACAGCGTGTATGTGTCCTTACGAACGTATTAGACTAAGGTATTGATTTTTAGAAAAATAGCCGTCGTAGGCGTGCTTTCGGCCGCGCGAGCGTCTTCCGTTCTCCCACGGTTTCACACCTTGTCCCATTGGAAAATTACTAGTAGCATGGTCGGGGGATGGCGACGTTGTTGCGTACACACACGATGAAAACGAGGGGAACTGTGTTACATTATGTTACAATTATTCTTAGGAGGACTAGCTCTCGCAGATAGAATAAGTGTCATCGAGACATATCACAACGGTGTACGTATCAACGGGTTACCGCGAATGTACATTCGCGGTACGCGGATAGGACGACGTCAGAGTGTTTCTTCCTGTTCGAGAAATAATTATTCGAGATATATTTTAGTTCGTTTCACGTTACACGAGCGAGTTCCTCTGACGCGACGCGTTGCCGATATCGTCATTCGATCGATTTTCATTCAGCTCTGTCGCGCTGCGCTTTAACGAGCAATGTTAACTCGACGCTGTTGCAATTTTAACAGACGACGAGCCTCGATTCGGAAATTCGTGTTAATGTTGCTCTATGTTCGTTGGTATCGAGGACCGCTCGGAACGTTATTTTTATGACGATTGAACTGATTTATTTGCTAGGTGGCAATTGTACGCGTTGAAGGATCTTCTCGAATTCGAGTGCGATTTTTACGCCGAGTACGGGAATTTCTTTTTCTTTTAGTTACGTTGTATAATATCAGTGACGATTCTAGTTTATAACGGACTTGGGTTTAAAAGGAATTCAATGTCCCGAATGGTCTTGTAAACATTGCAGGTGAAATGAAAGAAGAATTTCCGGTTTTCATATTCTTTTCCCTTCCTCCGCGCATATCATCGATTTACAAGACTGTTATTATATTATACATCTTACGGGTCTATACTTACAATTATACACGATACGTCTAAAAATAATTATCGTTCGCTGTTAATGTCTTCAATCCTTCGATCTTGGCGGTGTAGAAAGTACTAGGGAATTCTGTTCGCGTTTCGTAGCACGGTTGTTCGTCTCGGTTGAACAGTAATAGCGTGAACGTATTGCTGTTACTCGTTGTTGAAGCGTTGAATTGTGCAATCGTTCAGAAGCTACGCGCTGTATGAAACAAATGTTTCTCGCGAATGATTTTTGCATCGTTCGAAATATTGTCATTAGCAGCGTTAATAATATGCACTAGTTCGGTGTGTTCGTGAAATGTAAACGACTAAAATTTCGTTCATGAACAGAGGCTCAACAGAATAAAACGTGCAAGGATTTGTCAAGTTCTTACAAACAATTAGAATGATGATCGAAAGTCTGCAGTTGAATGTCCCGGTTCTAAATACCAAACGACCCCAACGAATATAAGTTGGCAAGCACGTCGCTTCCGTAAACTTCGATATCTTCAGTTGCAAAGTGGGCACGAAAACATGCCATAAATCGGGAATTCGCCAACGTAACGACGTACGGATAATCTACGTTGAATCGAGAAAAAAGGAAAAGAAAACAGAGGGTAGAGTTCGATCATGTACAAATCTTCGAGCACCATCGCGAAACTGTCCGATACAATTCGAATCGAAATACAGCAAAACGTCCCGGGAACAATTTTACAATTAAACGTCGCTGTCCCCTCGTGTCCCGATCTATTCTTCAACGACGAGCAAGCACAACAATTTCGTCGCGATTCGTACGAGCCTACCGTTTCGTCGCGTTCGCCTCGCTAAGACGCGTCATCGATACGCAAACCAAATTCGAGTAGCCCTATTCGTACAAAAAAAGAAAAAAAAAAAGAAAAAAAAAAGAAAATGAAATTACCGTTCCGCTACAATCGCTTACACGCGACCAAACCGTTTGCCAATTAAGTATCAAAGTATCAAGAAACACGCCACAGAAAACGATCCGTGACCCGAGTTGAAAGACCATCGATTGAACGATCCGCAACAATTTTATCCTACGCTTCCTCTTCGATTCTCTCCTCGTTCTCTCGCGCGTTTATCTCCTGAACGTATCCCTCCGTGAATTCCTTCACGATATCCGCGATCGGCATAACCGGCAACGGAGGATGAGGACCTGGATGCGTCTTCCTGTGACAAATCAGACCGGGCTTCTGCGTGAACGCTTTCCCGCAGATATCGCAGACGAACGGCCTCTTCCCGGTATGGATGAGCAAGTGCTGGCGCAACTGTGACCTCCTCGCGAACGGTTTGTTGCATATCAGACAGGAATGAGGCTTGCAGCCTGTGTGCACAGCCATGTGCCTTTTGAACGAGTCCTTCTTGGTGAACGTCTTGCCGCATTCGGCGCAGACAATCTTCTCCCTCTTCTCGTGCTGCGTGAGCAAATGCTGGTCGAGGTTCTCCTGCGTTACCATCCGCCTCTTGCAGATGTGACACTCGTATTTCGGCTTGTAATGCGCCCACTTCTGGTGCACGTACAGGGAGCCGCTGTTCTGGCACAATTTCCCGCAGACGTCGCAGTTGATCGGCTTCTCCTTATGGTGAAATCGCACGTGGTTCGTCAGGTCGCCCTTCACTTTGAACTTCTTCGGGCAGAATTTGCACTGGTGCTCGTACCGGTCGGTGTGCTTTCTGATGAAGTGCGACTGCAACGAGTGCTTCGATCGGCAGACGAAACCGCACGCGGCACACGGGAACAGCACGTTGTTCGGCCGTTTGCGCGACCATGTCTCGTGTTTCCTCTCCAGGTGGGCGGCGAACAGGCTCTTCTTCAACGTCCTGTAGTCGCAGACCGCGCATATGTACGCGCCGTCCTCCTGTATGCACACCTTCTTCTTGTGCGTCCACGCCACGTGTTTCCTGAACGATATCGCCGAGCTGAACATCTCCGAGCACACCTTGCACTTCAGCGCACCGGCCGCGCCCCTGGACACCTTTCGTCGCGTCTTCGTCGGCGTCGAATGATTGTTCACGGACTCCAGTATCTCCTCCTCCAAGTACTCCACCTCCTCCACCTGGTCCTGATCTTGATCCTGGCCAGCCTGATCGTCCTGATCGATTTGCTCCAATTGCTCGTGATCGTTGTACAACGCCTGGTCGTCTTGGTCGTCCTGCTGATACTCGACGATCTCCTTCACGTCCACCTCATTCGACATCAGCTTCTCTATCGTCACCATGCTACCTTGCACCTTCACCTGGTACAGATCGCCAATTGTCTTGTCGTGCTCGCCGTCGATGCTGCCGTTCAGGATTATCGGCTTCACGTCCTCGTCCTCGTCCCGTTGCTCGGAGCTTCCGTTTAACAGGTGCTCCTCTTCGTACAGCTTCTCGTCGGACGAATCGTACTGCAGATCCTCGTCGTTGTACAGACACTCGACCTTGACGTTGTTCTGCTTCTCTTCCTTGCTCGCGGCCTCGTCCATCTGTTCGGGTATGTCTTCGTCGGCCATTGGCGTGTCGCCTTCAGGTACAAACGCGTAGTACGGCTTTCCGTCGAATTCCAGGATCTGCCATTTCTTCATCACGACCGACTCCTTGTCGTAGATGAAGATGCCGCGCGAGTTGAGGCTGTCGAGCTCGAACCTGTAACATTATCAATGAATGGAGTTAGTACGATAGTCGCGTGGACCTTTTTCTCGGTCTGCAAGCTTTCAAAGTGATATCGTTTCGATCTTATGTCACGCGGTACAGAGTTCATGTTAGAATCGTGGCGAATAGTGGTTAAAGATAGATTGCTCGCGAATGAGGCGGCACGATTAAAAAATAAAGAGGAAAAAAAAAAGCGAACAGCTTAGACACTACCGGAAAATTAGTCGTGAAAGAGCGTGAGATCAGGGCGAAGCAAAGTAAAGGAGTACCTCGTGAACGGAGTCGTGTCGTCGTTGGATAAGGAAAGTGTTGAGAAAACGTTTATTTCGAACACACGGGACGAGTGTTACAAAACCACGGGCAGAAAGATCTTCAGCGTCGCGTACAAAAATATTGTCAACCTCGATCGTGAGATGCGATACGCATATATAATGTATACATATATTTCTTCTCTCCCCTTCGTTTCAACGACACGGAGCATTAAAAAATTGCACGGTACAAAAGATCGTAAACATATTCCGCCTGGAAGACGGTCTCTCGAAAGTCATCCGAGCAGCGAACAAAAATGTAGAAAATTTCGTCGGGACGAACGAAATATTCAAACACGTAAACAGCACAGAAGCGGGAGGGAACAATCTCCTAGACGTAACGCAGCTTCGCGTCGTGTCGTGTCCCCTCATTTCTTCATGAACTCCTTCAGGATGTGATCGATAGGCATCACGGGCAGAGGGGGCAATGTGCCGGCGTGTATCTTCCTGTGACAAATCAGGCCGGCTTTCTGCGCGAACGATTTGCCGCACACGTCGCACACGTAAATCCTCTCGCCGGTGTGCAGCAGCAGGTGCTGGCTCAAACTGCTGTGCGTGGTGAACGGCCTGGAGCACACCGAGCAACTGTACGGTTTGTCGCCGGTGTGTATCCTCATGTGCTTCCGGAAATCGTGACTCTCGAAGAACGTTTTCCCGCATTCCTCGCAGACCGACTTCTCCTTCTTCTCGTGCTGCGTTAACACGTGCTGGTCCAGGTTCTCCTTCGTCACCAATCGTCTGTGGCACACCGGGCACTCGTACTTCGCCTTGTAGTGCGCGTGCTTCTGATGCGTGTAGAGGCTGTGGCTGTTGCGGCAAGTTTTCCCGCATACGTCGCACATCACCGGCGGTTCACGATGATTCAGCCTGGTGTGCGTGGTGAGATCACCTTTGATCTTGAACTCCTTGCCGCACTGCTCGCAGGAGTACTCGTAACGTTGCGTGTGCTTGCGAACGAAATGGGACCTGAGGGTCTCCTTTCGGCAGCATATCAGGCCGCAGACGACGCAGGCGAACTTTCGTTTGCTCGTGAATTCGTTGCGACCGGAGTCCACGTGGTTCCGGGCCAAATGGGCGATCATCGTGGATCGTTTGTTGCAACGGAAGTCGCAGGTCGTGCACGACAGAGCGTCCTGCTTTCGCGTTATTAATTCCATGAACGAAGAAGATTCCGTGGGGGGTGTTTCCTTTTTATCTGGACCGTCGTGCACGTGTTTGTGACGTTCCAGCAGGTGTTTCTTTTTAAATTGCTTTCGACATACGTCACAGGAAGGCAAGGTGTTCGGTGGTCCCGGTGCGGTGTCCTCGGCGATTTTCGACGGATTTGAGATTCGTTTGGACGACGACTTGACTGGCTCGCTCCTAAAACAGGAAAATTAGTTACGTTTATTAGGGCTCCAAGTGATTGGCACGTAATATCGGTGATTACTTACAATCACAGTTAAAAGTCACGACGAGTGCGGCGCAGTTAAAGGTATCGCGCGCTTATTATTATCGCGTTTAATTAATTGACAAATCTGTTTCCGGGAAAGAGAGGAGGCAGAGGTGGACCGTTTTTATTTTAAAGGAAAATAGAATGCGGTACAGAAGATGAATCGTAGATTTATGAAATTAAAAAAATATATATGCGGATCTCTTTAACTCCATTTAAAAAATTTAATCTTGAATCTGCTCGCAACTGGCGAACGAAAAGATTTTTGAAAATTGCTTACACGAGAAAATCGATTCAATATATTTCATTTGTTCGCCAATAAATTTGCTGACTGTCTTAAAGTTTTCTGTCAGATATTGTTTATAGAAAATTGTAGGTCGTAACTCTTGGTTAAGATTTCCATGAAACATTATGAAAGTATTTTTAACTGTAATATCGATGGAGTAATCAAGTGGCAGGAGTCCATAATAGAGGCAATCGTTTCTCTTTATGGCACGCCAAGGATGCACAATTATCGATTAACTGTTAGAGATGAACTTGCCGCTAAAACTCGCCCAAAATAGTTGCACTGAATTCCCTGAAACATAAAGTCGTAAGTACGATTAAATTTAGAATGGCTTCAACAGTCAAAGCGCTGCGCGCCTGAAGATTTGCTTCATTCTAATTACAATTCAAATATTTGTAAATAGTAATTTAGAACATCGATAATATTGTACAATACTTATCTGCAATTTAATCGACTTCGCTTCAACATGTGTACAGTTCCAGAATTCGCCAGTCCACGAATAAAATAAGTAAAATATTTACAATTTATGAATCGTATACGATCCCTATAGCCAATACGCTATATCCCGCCTCCGCGTAATTTAATTCTGACCAAACAAAACGACGCACAAATTTACCAAGTAACTTGCAGTACCTAGCAAAGAAATAAGAGTAAGAAGGTTCGATCAATCTTCATTACGTCAATCAATCGTATTGTAGGTAGAAAGAAGTATATATCTCATGGTATTGCAAACTGTGGTTATTTTATTCGAAATAATCACCGACAATCATGAGTAAGAACTTTCGACGATCCTCAGTTAAAATATAAATCTGCCCGGAGGTCGTGCTTAAAATAAATTCTTATAATCTCTTCTTGTATACAATATATCTCACAATACATTTAAAATCACCCTATATGTTCCCTGAATGATTCGTATCCACGAAACCCATCGAATTCTCGTCCGGTTCGAAGCTTCATCCCGTTCACCTCGAAACCAAACAAAAGTACCGGCAAACGAATTCGCGCAATAACCTCTACACAGAAACGACAATTTCGACCAAAGGGAATTGAAATAATTACAATCACGCGACGTCACGCGGAACAACGATGCAACCCTTCCTCCCGTGTTCCACGCGGCCGCCGAACAAATATTTAACACGGTAAATAAAAAAAGGAAAGTGCCCCCATAATAACATCAGGAACACCAACGCTTCAATACCGATCGAACATACGAAATCCATTCAACGGGTCAAGCTTGATCGAATCGTTCATTGCATTATAATTGTATTATAATCACATCCTCGACAGGGAACAGAAAACCGTGAACTATTCCATCCAATCGAGGAAATCCCTGCTGGCACATTTCCGTGACGTCGAATTCACATATTGCACGCGGGCTCGTTTCCGAACGGCGCCATCGAATCATTCCTTCTTCATAAAATCGCTGAGAATGTGTTCTATGTGAACGACCGGTAGCGGTGGGTGCACACCGGGATGTGACTTCCGGTGGCAGATCAGGCCAGGCTTCTGCGTGAACGTCTTGCCGCAGATATCACAGATGTACGGTCGTTTGCCGGTGTGAATCAGCAGGTGCTGCCTGTACGCAGTGCGACGGGCGAAAGCTTTGCCGCATATGTGACAATCGTACGGCCTGTCCCCGGTGTGGGTCATCATGTGCTGCTTCAATCGATGATTCTCCGTGAACGATTTGCCGCACTCCTCGCAAACGAAACTCTCCCGTCTCTCGTGCTGAAGAAGTATATGCTGGTCGAGATTCTCCTGCGTGACCATGCGCCTCTTGCAGATCTCGCACTCGTACTTCGGCTTGAAGTGAGCCCACTTCTGGTGCACGTACAGGGAGTTGCTGTTCGAGCAGGTCTTCCCGCAAACGTCGCAGACGATTGGCCCCTCTTTGTGCTTGAAGCGCACGTGAAGCCGCATGTCGCCTTTCACCTTGAACTTCTTCCCGCAGTACTCGCAGTCGTATTTATATTCGGACGCGTGCTTCCGCTCGAGGTGCTCCTTCAGTCTGCGCCGATTCTGACACTTGAACTCGCACACGTCGCACGAGTACTCCTCCGGCTCGCTCGTGTACCTGTAGCTGCTTTTCCGTCGACCGATGCGCTTCGTCGAGTGCTTCCGGCTGATGTGCGAGTGAAGCGTGGACTTGTTCGTGCTCTCGTAGTTGCAGAAGTTGCAGGCGTACGTCAGACTGTCCGTGTCTTTTATCTCTTGCTCCTCGGTTTTGTGCTCCAGCGCCACGTGCATCTTGAACGCGACCAGGCTGCGGCACACCTTGAAGCACACCTTGCATTTGTAACGCTGTGCCTGCTCGTGAACGGCGTTCCTGTGCCGTTTCAGCATCTGCATCACCGGGAAGCATATGTTGCATTCCTCGCAGGCGTACACTTTATTCGTGTCGCAGTGGTCCTCGTTCGCGGCCGGATCGTCGTCGGCGTCCTCCTTCTTTATCTTAATCGGGCAAACATTGTTCCTCGACGGTTCATGCTCGGCCGGGATCATGAACGTGTCGTCGGTGTCCTCGTTTTGCCTCAGGTCTTCGTCCGTCGGCTTTGGTACCGTTTTCTCCGGTTCAGAGGGGTCTGCAGATTGATTCGCTGGCAGGAAGGCGTAGTAGAGGCAACCCTCAACGTCCACTACCTGCCACGGTTGCATCGGTATTGATTCCTTGCCGTATATAAAACGTCCATCTCCGTTTAGGGCCCTGAAAAGCACAGAACAGTCAGTTAGGTATTTCGCAAACGTAATTCTGGATCACTATTATTATTTGTTTATTTGTTTTTTGTTCTTTTTTTTTTTTTGACAATCCGCGATCGTTCTGTGCCGTTCATATTTATTCTTTCCTTTTAATTTGTACATCGATTAAATTATTATAATTTTTCGATCACATGTAAATATATTACATATTTTATACTCGTTCGCGCAACGAGTTTGGAAAATAGTTCTATCAAGAGTCGAAGGGAGAAACGCGGCAGACTTACGGTTTGCTCAGGCATATTGTATATTAATTAGCGGTAAATAACGGGATACTGTGCGAACCAAAAATCGAGAAACCCTTCCGCTTCGTCGACACACATTCCACTGTAAATTAAACAGAAGATTTAGTCGTAATCGTTATATCCTTGAATGAAGTAAATGCTGGATGTATTGCATTGAAAAAAAGAAGTCCTTGCCATATATGTTTCACAAATGTGCAATGTACAATTAGGGCGATACAAATATAGAGAACAAAGCGGTTCAACAACAGTTCTAACATAAACGTGAAAACAGGGTAGTAACGTTTGTATTTATACATTAATGGAACGCAATTAGTATTAATTAGAATTTAAACAGAGATTCGATTGAATACTTAGATACTTTCAAAGTCCACTATAACGGTGCTTGCACAACGAATCCTTTCGTCCAGACGTTACGTATCCGTGGTCGACGAATCTCTAGTCGAGTATTTTCACGCAACGCGTGTCACTATCGCACCAGCGTCGACCTTAGAGAATAATCCAGTCGATGGACGATCGCGTAAACCTAACAATATAGTACCTTAACACGGACGCGGCTCTTTACAAAATTTCTTAATCCCTAAGGAGCAGTATAAATCGGGGAACGTTCATTGCACGACGCAAATTCAATGTTCACAGTTGCACGATCGTTCGCTCCGTCGATCGTCTATGCAATCAGCACTCTTCAATTGTTCATCACGTCGTTCAGTATATGATCTATCAATACCCTCGGGAGCGGAGGATGCGATCCAGGATGAGATTTCCGGTGGCTGATCAAACCGGGCTTCTGCGTGAACGCCTTCCCGCAGATGTCGCAAACGTACGGCCTGATCCCGGTGTGAATTAACAGGTGTTGCTTCAACGCTGTTCTACGGGCGAACGATTTGCCGCAAATCGTGCAAGTGTACGGCTTGTCGCCCGTGTGGATCCTCATGTGAATCTTCAGCCTGCTGTTCCTGGAGAACGTTTTGCCGCATTCCTCGCAAACCACGTTCTCCCTCTTCTCGTGCTGCCTGATCATGTGCTCGTTCAGGTTCTCCTGGGTCACCATTCTCCTCTTGCAGACCTGGCATTCGTACTTCGCCTTGTAGTGCGCGAACTTCTGGTGAACGTACAAGGAGTTGCTGTTCAGGCACGTCTTCCCGCAAACGTCGCAGATCACCGGCTGCTCCTTGTGACTGAACCGTACGTGGTTCGTCATGTCCCCTTTCACTTTGAACTTCTTGCCGCAGGTCTCGCAGGAGAACTTGAAATCGTCCGTGTGCTTCCTGGCGACGTGCACCTTCAGTTCGTACTTGTTCTTGTTCTTGTAGTCGCACTGGCTGCAGTGGAACAATTGGGGCTGGCCGTCAGCCGTGCAGGATTTCGCCACTTTGTGCTTCCTCTTTATGTGAGAGTACAGGGACGACTTTTTGCAGGTCTTGAACGCGCACTCGTTGCACGAATACACCTCGTTGATATCGGCCGCCTTGTGCTGACGTTTGTGCGAGTACAGGGTGCTCTTCTTCGAGCACTTGAAGTCGCACTGGTTGCATCGCTCCTCGGCAGGCTTAACCTCCAGCTTCTTGCCGGCGCGAGTGGTCATCGAGGATACGCTTTGCGACTCGAATTTGATCGGGGCCGCGGCGTGGACAGAAATGTCTGTCTCGCGGTCCGGTGAACTGGTTTCCGCGGACGGCTCTCGCTTCAGAGACTCCTCGTTGATCTTAATCGCCCGGCTCTTTCCCCACGGCGACGCTTCCTCGTCGTCGAACGTCCGATGGTTCTGCGCCACGTGCGAGGTCAGCGTGCTGCTCCTTTTGCAAACGAAACTGCAACTGCTGCAGGCGAGGATCGTCGACCTCCTGCTATCCCCGTGCTCCTTCCTCAAACTAGTCAAACTGCTAATCGTGCTGGATGATCCCTTGGCAGTCTCTTTTCCCGTGAAAAATTTGTGCTTCTTCCTGACGTGGGCGGACAGCGTCGACTTCACGTTGCTGCCGAAATCGCAGGACGAACAATTGTACCTGCGTTTCCCAGACGATCTCTGCGTTTGCTTGACGGCTCTTTTCACCCGACGGCCGGTGTTCAGTTTCTTCCTTCGAAGCCACGACTTCAAATTGTGAGACACTCTGTGCCTGTTCAGCATGCCCACCATGGGGAACCTGGCGCCACATTTGTCGCAGGTGCAAAACTCGATCGTCACACCGCGCGGGCACACCGGGGTACTGGAACGATTGTTCAGGTTGCTCGATTGTTCCTTGTTCGCGATCTTGACCGATTTCAGTGGAGGCTTGGTACTTTTGTCGGGTTTCCCGGCGTTGTCCGACGCGGGTACCAAGGAGTAGTGCAAGTTGCCGTCGGTGTCGACGTGCTGCCAAATCTGCATAGGAACGGAGTCCTTCCCGATCATGAATCGACCGGACGAATCCGCCGTGAGGATTTTCTGGCCGCTGAGTGGTATCCTAAAACACATCGAAAAGGGACACGATTAATTTTGTGACAGTCGAGTTCCCCGTTGATGGTACACAGACGTTACTTACTGCTGATCTAAGACGTCTTTACGGATTTCTATGCGATTTCGACTAAATAGAAGTTTTATGGTATTTGCGTGGTGTTTACGAGACGGTGGTTTATGGGTAGTTCTGTTTTATTCCGCACTATTTTTGCTTTTTTCCGCTTAGGACAGTTACATTGTACTTGTCGTTGCTTCGCGTGATCAATGCTGCACGAGGCGGACAGAAATCGCCTTAAAGGTTTGTATAAAATAAAAGAACGACAGAGAAATGGAAGGAATGTTTTGTCAAACGTAAGATCAATATAAATAAATATAAATAAGCAATTGTTGTGTCGCATGCACGGGTTAAGATATACGCAGATCTCAACGCGGACATATTCCCAACAATGTTTGGGACAGTGGAAAGTGTCGGCAAATATATTCAGCAAACTCCTGAAAATAATTCAATTCCCACGATTCGGGGATTTCGTCGCGCGTACACAAACTGTTTCACAGTCTTCTGTGTAAATCCTATTGATAATACCAGCGGTTTCGTAAAACGTTACATTAAACTATTCAATTTGTTTGCGGCTCGACGCGTCGCAGCTCCTCCGTAATGTGGCCCAAATTGGCGCAGAACATTTCCAAAGAAAAACACTATGAAAGCAAGTCGAGATACGAAAGATTCAGATACATTTATCACAATCGCTCGCGCGGTAATCATTATCAATCGGTCAGCATTATATTACAAAGAGATCTCTGTTTGAAACGTCGCAAGATTATCAGTGCCCGTTTCACTCGTGCACTTCCTCTTCCCTAGAGGGACAGGGGGCGGGGATAAATGTGCGTCCGGATGTTTTCTACGGTGCTCGATCATGTAATATCTCCTCTTGAAGGACTGTCCACAGAGATCACAGATGTGCGGCCGTTCCGCGGAATGCGTCAACAGATGCGTGTTCCTCATGTGAGACGTGCGAAAGTTTTTCTTGCAAACGTGACACGTGTACGGTTTCACCCCTGTGTGCGTGGTCGTGTGGGTCGCCAGGTATCTCTTCGAGGCGAACACCTTTCCGCACTCTTTGCACTCGTACGTTCGGCTATGCTGCCCCATATGATTGTCCAAATTCTCCTGCGTCAGAAGCCGCTTGTTGCAAACGTTGCACTGAAACTTGTACTCGTTCAAGTGGGCGACCTTTCTGTGCTTGTAGAGGGAGTAGTCGCTCGTGTAGAATTTCCCGCAGATATCGCACATGTGCCGCGAGTCGCTGTGCGTCCCAACGTGAAACTTCAGATCCCATTCCATCTTGAAGCGTTTGCCGCAGTGCTCGCAGGCGAACTTGTAATCGTCCGTGTGCCTTCTGATGTAATGGGACTTCAGGTTGTTCTTCGTCTTCGTGCGATAGTCGCATTTGTCGCAGCAATGCAGCAAACTCGTGTCGACGTCCTGATGGACCAGTCTGTGGGCCTTCAGGTCGCATTTGTACTTGAATGTCTTGTCGCAGTTGGAACACTTGAACGGCCGATGGAAACTGTGCTTGCTGGTGATGTGACGAAGTATTTTGCTCTTCTGCTCGAACGTCGTCTCGCAAATGTCGCAGGTGTACGTACCGTCGCGCAGTCTCTTGTACAAATCCTCCCGCGACGCGGAATCTTTTCTGTCGTTCAACGCCTCGCTCGAGCAATCGTTGGAACGCGGCGGCAATCTTCTGCTCGTCGAATTTTTCGAGCAAGTTCTCGCTTCGTCGTTTCTTTCCGTCGGCTCGAAGTCTGCAACGCGGTGGGAAATATTTGTTCGTTCGGCGGGACCAGAAGAATCGTTCGAATGCCTGTTACTTCTGCGTTCGCGGATTTTCGAGGCTCGACGAGTGATTCTTCTTCGAAGGATACTCGATGGTTCGCTCGACGATTGGAATTTGTCTCTTGCTCGTGTAACGTCAGCGGCTCTGTTCTTCGGTGTTAAATGCTGCGTTGATTTCCTAAAACACGAACGAAACATGTCAGTAAACGGGATACATTCCACGCCACGCTGGGCAAGCAAACTTATGAAACGTTCGCTTCTCCTTTTAGGCAAACTTTTGGCGAATTGCCAGCACTCCGCACCAGCGGACGTTGAGAAAACGCCGATGGAAATGATATATAGTCGGCTTATTTATTCACGAGTACAACATACAAGTGGCGAAAATAATCGTACAGTTTATGCGTGCAGTTGTTCCGCCATTTAAATGTAACAAGATTGATTACATATAATTTAATGAAGAACATTTAATATACTTATTATAATTAATAATACGCTGATCGTAATCAAACACTGCTATCTGTAGAGATAGTGGTACTCTATGTTCAAAATACATAGGTACAAAAACGTAATTAACGATTAAATAGACAAACGAATTCATAGTATAAATGAAATATAAGAAGAACAATAATAATTCATTTAATTGATCAAGAGCCTTCGTCCAATTTTCATTCGCTTATTCGTTTTTTACAATCGCAATACACGTGCATAGAATTCCAATATTTTTCCAACGCCATCGCGATGTACCTTTCTTGTGAAGACCAAAATCATCGAAATTTCTGTACCAAGAGTACTTTAATTAAATCAAACATATATTAAATCTGCTTCTTCACTGTCTTCAAATAATTTTCACCGTCCTTCACGCATTACGTTCCTTTTCACTGTACCCCGCGATACCCCGGGATGCTTGCGCTTCATGTGTATCTGAAATGAAAAATTCCCAGGCTGAGTAGCTTCTGGAGTCGTGTGGAGCGGCATTAAATTGGCAAATTTAATCAGGTGAACATCGTGGTAGGATTAAAATGAATATGTATACGGTTCATAAAAAATTAAACGGAAGATAGCGGTTACTGTATAAAATAAAATAATAAATAAAATAAATTTCAAAGTCGATAATTTTTATAAGAGCTCTAGGAATTAATTACTCATGGGGATCATCATTAGCTACGTGTATAGCCCACTTTATATTGCTACGTACAGTAAGAAGTTGAAGAAATATTAATGGGGGAACCAAAAAGAAGACGCGAATTTGTATAATAACAATAATAGTAATGATGATGACGATGATGATAACAGCATTAAAAGCAACTCACCGCTAGGTACGAGAAATTGTCTTTAAATCACAATATTTTCGTGTGTTTGTCAAACTGATTGACGCAAAATCACAATATTAGCATATACTCGAACGAGGGATTGTCGTAAAACCGCAATATTGGCATGCAGTTGAACGACTCCGTGTACTTTTAATTTATGATGCATCGGATTTGGTGGATATTTGTACTCTTCTGGGCAAACGACGTGCTACCGCAGGTGTATATTGCGATCTCTCGCGTGATAGTACACACTACGTGCATCACAAAATATTTCTTCATCGCCATTATCACTTTTGTTTTTCCGAGTTCGAACTTTTTATTGATTAATTCGATCTCAACGCCCTCGACGATTCTTCGTGAAGTTTTATCTTCGTGTTCCGTTTCGTTTCATTCTTCTTCCTCTTCGTAGTGTGTCACCTGAACAGTGGAAATGAAACATTTATAAATTTTTACATCCACGATATAATTTTTGTTTGTTTCTTTTACTGTTCTTCGCATCGTCGCGAAACAATAAAATCGCCAGAGACATAGGATTTCAATGAAACAATTAAATTCGCGGGGCACACGCGTGGAATATAACTCTCAATTAAAGTTTCGTTAATTGTGTTTCAGCTGCGATCCTGCTTTTTGTTTTCTCGTCCTTCGTTTTGCCAAACTTTCTAAATCGTGCTTCATTAAATGTTCACATAAAAGTCAGTTCGAATCGGTATACTTCAGTTCGTCGTAATAAATTTCATGTTTTACCTCGTGAAAAAACACTCGCGGCACAAGAGAATCGACGTGAAACATAACGCGAACAGCGTTCGGCACCGACGAAGAAGCAATAATCCACGTTTTTCTTTGCGCATTTATTGTATGCATACAGCGAACGTTCCACGACGATTAATTACAAATATTATACATACATCTCGGTTAAAATCCTATTACAGTAAAAATAAAATATTGCATTTATTCGCAACAACCTCTCACAGACAGTCTATTCGTAATTAACATTCGATACTGAATTTTTTAACCCCTATTCAATACTGGAGATCAACGTTCGAAACGAAAAGATAACGAAAACTACACGACAAATATTGCCAAAATTCAAAGGTAAAACCGGTTAAACCGGCTCAACAATAACTAAACCGAACCAATCCGTCTAGTCTTGACGATTCGCCCGCGGCGTTGAGAATAAACCGAAAGAAAAGGGGGACAGAAGCGAAGGTGTATCGCCGAACAAGAACAATCCTTCTTCGCAACGTCTCGACAAATTTTGATCACTCCTTGTGCGAGCTTTCGTGTTTCAGAAACGAAGCTCTGTACTTGAACACAGCACCGCAAGTCTCGCACTTGTAGCTAATCAAATGTCGCTTTATATGTTTGTGAAGCAATCTCCATGTGGTGAATCGCCACTTGCACTTGTTGCACTTGAACATTCTCGTCACCTTTCGCTTCCTATTCCTGTTCGTTGCTTTCGCCGTGATCTTTTCGTCCTCCGAATCGGAGGTCTCGCTCGAGTCCTGGTCGTCATCGTCGACGTCCTCGTAACGCATGCAGTACGCGGTCGTGCAATTCTTCCCCCTGGCGCGATGCATCAGCAGATAGTGCTCGTTTTGATACATTTTGCCGCACACCTCGCAGCGACACGGCGCCACCACGTGCTTTCGCTCGTGCCTCTTGAAATCTATGCTGAGCTTGAACATCTTTGGACAGTGGGGACAGTTGTATTCGGCGTACTCTGTGTGCATCCTCGCCTGATGACGCTTCAGGCTGTGCTTCCTTTTCGACACGAAACTGCAGTCGGTACACTTGAACATCTTTCCGCTGTCGGTGTGCAGAATCATGTGGCGTCGAAGTGTTCGCCTGGTCTTCAGCATCTGATGGCACACTGTGCACTCGAAGTTGCGGGCGTCGCTGTGGGTCGACATGTGTATGCGCAAAGAGCGCTTCTTCCTGAATCCCTTGGAACAGTTGTTGCAAAAGAACAGCTTCTCGTCGACGTCCGTCGTCGGTGTTATGGAGTAGTTCGCAACGCGGGCGTTCAACTGTACGGGTAGTTGAAAGGACAGTTTTGGTATCAAGCAAGGCTTCTCGTCCGTCCCGTCGGGGTATCCAGGGAACGATTTCAACGGCAACTCCTCGCAACTGTCGTCTTGAATTTCGGTCTTGATTTCTATGGAAGATACAACGGGATGTTCTTCTGATTCCTTTTTCGCTATAATATCGTGATCGACAGGCAGGAGAAAGTACTTGTCGACGTTTTGCACGACGAGGTACGTTTGTTCTAGAGGATCACGAACTCGAGGCCTAAAAAATGAAAAAGAAGACTGGTCAATATGGCTGGACGATTTCGCTATATTTTTTGTTTGTTTGTTCGTTTTTGGTAATTGTTTGATTGTTTCGTATGAAAATATAAACAATTATGCGATATGACCAAAATCGTGGAATGAGTTTTGCTTTTTCTTCCAAGGCGTGGGTTGTCTTACATTGTCGCTGAAATGGGGGGTAAAAGTTGATCTGTTTGTTGTTCTGGAAAGACATTGACAAGAGGATTAATTCAATTGGTTTTTACGGCGATTACATGCGTCGGTTCACTTTTAAACAAGCGAAAATTGAAGTTATCTTTTCTGATGGATCCTTTCAAATTGGTGACATGAAGATGGAGGACCATTCTTGATTGAAGAATTATTGTTTTGTACAATATCAGTAGAACTGAGGTATTTTACATAATCTTACATATATATTAATATATATGTATACATATATTTCTTTTCCTCAAATTTACAAGTAATATAAATTCCTTTTTCGTAAGAATATCGATGTCTATATTACATTACTTTTAAACGTTACACTTATGTTTATGTACATATAAAAGATATTTCTTCGTAAAAGTATTTTATTAATATCTTTTTTCCTTGTTTGTTTGACTTTAGTACGACATTCAACTATCACTTTCACGTTGTTCTCCATTCTTAATCATCAATTTATCGAGATAAATTCGTTAACATTTCGTACTAAAAAAAAAAAAATTCCTTACCCTAAAGAATGATTGTTACGTCGTATATTACACTAACGCTATGCTGTACAATATGCGTTGCCGTGTCAAATGAATCGCTGGCAGGAAACAACAAATACTGTAATAATCGTTCTTCTTACGCGTGTGGAATAAAATGGAAAAAAAGTCTTCCTAATTTACCAAAATATTAACATCATAAATAATATTTTAAAACTTAACATTAATTAAAATGCTGGGAATTCTGCGCGTCCACGTATATATCTTTTCTAAGAGGACGAAGTCTTGCGATCGCAACAAATTCTTCCGTGCTCGATTTCCATTGACATACCAGATTCTGTTGCAATTAAATGTGTCAATTTCGAACGCATCGCTTGTAACACCACACTTTTGTGAAGAATAAGACAAATCGGCATTACAAGTGAACGCGAATTAATAAATCAAGAACAGTAACTGTCAAGCATCAGGAAAACGACTCCTCGAAACGCAAGCAACGGAATACGACGCATATCGCGTAAAAGAAAATGATTTCTTTAAGCTCGGCTACTCTGTTTCCCGTTTCATTTCGATTCGATTACCGGCAAACGAATCAATGGAGAGAAAGAAAAGGACTCCCGGTTTCTTCAAACTTTAAAGCTATTTCACAGCAGATTTCGTCCACATCATTTATCACATCCAATCAAACTCATTTTCCAAAATGAAACAAAAGAAAGACTTACGTATAACGAAGTACGACAATCACACGTTGCAGTCGTGAAACTGTTCGAACGTTCATAAACTCGATCTCACGGAAACATTTTTCCATTTTCCCCAGTATCCCACGGAAATGCAACGGTTCGATTGGTACACCGAATCGATCCACAAGAATGTTTCGATGCGGAGAGAAAGAAAAATTCATTCGCTTCAGACTCTACTCGAACTAGCAATTCAAGATGACGTGCCCCTCGCATCTTAACGTTACCTCGAAACAAAAATGTACAAAAATGTCCCAGTTTGAACACTTCGTCCGTTTCATCCGTTCGCACAGCGTACGCCTCACTTGCCCCCCTTGTTCACAATTATTTTATCCTGCACGCCGTGCAGCAGGTTCGTGATCTTAATCGGAGGGGGCGGCGGATGGACACCCGGGTGTTTCCTGCGGTGCAGCATCATCGGCGACCTCTGCGTGAAGCTCTGACCGCAGATGTCGCAGACGTACGGTCGCTCGCCCACGTGCGTTAACAGGTGAATCTTCTGCGAGCTGAGACAACCGAAGGTCTTCCCACAAATCGCACACAGATAAGACTTCTCCCCGGAATGCGTCCTCAGGTGTTTCGTTAGGCCGTATTTACTCTTGAACTCCATGCCGCACTGCTCGCACACGTACTTGATCTTATGCAGCTCCATGTGGCACTCCAAATTCTTCTGCGTCTTGAACTTCTTTTTGCAAGTCTGACACTGAAACTGTTTCACCTTCGTCTTGTGCTTGTAATGCTTATGGAAGTACAAGGAGCTCTTGCTCGGATAAGAGGAGCCGCATATGTCGCACACGCAGGACTCTGTGTCGTGGTCCTTCGTGTGGGTCGTGTAATCGGACTGCACCTTGAACATCTTGCCGCACTGTTCACACTTGTAATTGTAGTCCTCGGTGTGCTTTCTGATGTAGTGGATCTTCAGGTACGGCTTGGTACGCGCCTTGAAGTCGCAGAGGTTGCACGCGTGCAGATTCACCGGCTCGTCGTGCACCTCCATGTGCCTGTTCAGGTGGGCGCTCGTTTTGAACCCCTTCGAGCAAATGGCACACTTGTGGGGCCTCGAGTTGCTGTGCTTGTACATGTGCCTGGTGTGCTTGCTCTTGCGATCGAACGTCGCGTAACAGATCTCGCAGGTGTGCAGCTTCTTCTTCGAGGCCTGCCTGGCCGAGGACTTGGACCTCCCTTGTTCCTGCTTCTTCCGGAAGTCCAACGGGGTATCGTCGAGGTCATCGAACTGATCGTTACTGGACGCGTTCTCCTTCGACTTCTCTTCGGTCCGGCTTGCCTTTGCCGGCTGAACGGAGTCGTCCTTCGGGGTTTGGGGGCTCGATTCTTCGTTGGACGGCGGCGGCTCCTTCATCATGAACATGCTCAGCGACGTTG
Source organism: Nomada fucata (assembly GCA_948146005.1). Classification (NCBI taxonomy): domain Eukaryota; kingdom Metazoa; phylum Arthropoda; class Insecta; order Hymenoptera; family Apidae; genus Nomada; species Nomada fucata. Next base: position 6,125,842 of record OX411282.1, read on the forward strand.
GTATCCGAAAGTAATTATCTTCTAGCTTTACTATCAGAAAAGTTGGCGCGAGCGGGTCTAGCGCGTTGCACCTAAAAAAACCACAAAGCTAGTGAGTCGATTACACTCTTGGCAACGTGCGCGTGTGAGAGAGGATGGGGTTTCATTATTTATTTATTTGTTTCGTTTCGTTTCGTTTTGTTGAACCGGGCACGCGTGCATGCACTGTTCTGGCGTTCGACGATCCGTCGAGGTTTTTAGAAATCTGACGGTCGGCGAGTGTCTTAGATATTGCTTTTCTCTTCCTCTAGGATGTTTTCTCAAATTGCGCGCGCGCGTGTGTATGTGTGTGTGTTAGATTTTAGCCACCGCGCTATGGAACTTACGTATAGTTAGACGCTGCAGATGAACGAATATTGTATTAGGCCTTGCGGTAGTGTGATAAGGAATTATATATAAGTAATACGATGATAGTTATATATTAATGGTAGAATCGTGTCGAAAGATTCGGTAATATTTCGAAATATATAAGGCTTGTTTTATTAAAGTGTTATAAATTTGTGTTATAGATCTCTGTAAAAAAAGAAGCATCTTTCGATGATTCGTAAATTATCCATCATGGTTCTTGCACTAATGTTATATTTATATTGATTCAAGCAGAACTGTTACTTCTATATATGCTTCGAACGAATGTACAAATAAGAAAATCTAAAATATCAATCAGTTTTCGTTGTGGTAAAGTTAAAAATCGTAATTATTTTATTCTTAAAGATAATAATATAGGCGTATAACAAATATACAAAAATGTTATTTCTTTACAATATACAGGTAAGAAGAATGTGAGTACTTACAGATACTTGTATATACATTGTGTTACCGCTATTATGGAACTCAGTACCCTTTCGAGTATAAAAATTGAACAGCATGAGGTGAATTCGCACGATATGCCAGATTACATTTGCAGAATAAGTTTTCCACATCGAAAAGTATATTATCACTGTTCCTTAAATTAAATATTGTAAATCTGCTAAAAAAAAAACAACAAGGTATTTAGCCTGCAATCAGCAGACCTGAATAGCGAACGACTTCATTCATTCATCAAACCGACGATATCATTCCTATAAAATGATACTGTCACAGTACGAATCACTCCGACGGGACGACGAATCTCTCGAAAAATTAATTAGCCTCGACGATTAAAAATTGCCTGCGAAAAATTATCGCACCTCCGCGGCCGTACGAAAATCGATAATCGTTGCTAAAACGTCCGCGATGAAAATCGACAAGAATCACGCCGATAAGAGAATCACCGTTCCCCACCCGGGTCACCGCAATACACCAAATCGATCACAATCTCGCGTTCAACACGTAGCTTTTGTCGATCTGAACGCCCTGCATCTTCTCCAAGTAGCTTTTGGCCAGTTCGGCGATCTGCGGATGGGACGGCGGCAACGGGGGCAGTGGCCCAGGATGGTTCTTCCTGTGTCTCATGAGGCTGGATCGTTGCGTGAAGTCCTCCTCGCAGACGTCGCATTTGTACAGCCTGATTCCGGCATGGGTTAACACGTGCTGATAATAATTGCTACTGGAGGGGAACGTCTTCTGGCACAGTATGCAGGTGGATATTTTCCCGTGGCCGTGCTTGAACTTCTTGTGGCTCATCAGCTCGCGATTCCCGCAGAATTCCTTGTCGCACTCCTCGCACCTGAAGCCCTTCTCGTGCAGCTTCATGTGGCTGTCCAGTCGGCTTCTGTGTAGGAACTTCTTGCGGCACAGGTGACAGGTGTGCTCGTACGCCGCCTCCTTGATGCGCCTCTGATGCTTCCACTCGTGCGCCTTCACGTGTCTCACCTGTTTGCCGCAGAATCGGCAGATCTGCAGCTCCCACATGTGGCTTCGCTTGATGTGATGGGTCAGATCGATCTTCAGCTTGTAGCAACGACCGCAGTGCTCGCAAATGTATTTCGACTCGTAGTCGCTGTGTACCCGCACGTGGTGCCTCTTCAGGCTGTCCTCGCTTTTGTACTTCACACGGCAGACCTCGCACTCGAAGAAGTAATCGGGCCGATGGATTATCTTGTGCTCTTCCAAAGCGCGAGCCGTGTGACATGCCTTCTTGCACTTGTCGCACTTGTAGGGTTGACGGTGCACGTACGTCACGTGGTTTTCCACCTTCTTCGCGCTGTCGAAACGCTTCTCGCAGAAGGGACAGGTGTTCCTGATTTCGTCCAACACCTGGTCCACCTCGGCTTCGTCTTTCTTCGGATTGATCGCGTCCACCTCTATCGTCGACGAGGCGGCCTGAATTTCTGCTGCTGGTTTCCTCGAGTCTTGCCCGGGATCGGGTGGACGTTTGGGATCGTGATTGGGACCGGTGCAGGAGTTTCGTTCTTGGGACCCTTGAAGCGGATCTTGCTCTGAACGCTGCGAATTCGTCGAGGAGACGTTTTTCTTGGACCTTCTTTTTGGCGATTTGTCGGCGACGTTATTCCGCTGGCCGACAACTATGAAATGGTAAGGGGAATTTCTGTTTGGATTTCTTAGCAGTGCTGCGACTGGTTCTCTTCTGAAACAAGGATAGCGCGTGTCAGTGTGTAAGGGAGTGTACGTGGTTCGTTAATGTTATTTCTAGAATTGCAAATTAAGGGCCAATCGGTAGATCGTTCTCTGTCGACGAATGATTTTCGTGTGTGAGAGGTTTTCTTAACAGAGGCAACACTGACGACCGATCTTCCAGTACATTGTATTTAATATCGGTAATATATTAAAAATATTACTCACTTTTGTCGCTTAAATACGATTACTTTCGCGCGAGACCGCGCGAACGTCCATCAGACAGAGACTTTTCTATCTCGAAGCACAATATCAAAAACAAATTCTACCCACTCGTCAAGTTCGAAATGTTAATTACACGGCTGAGCGATTTCTAACTGCACTTTTTTTATTCAAAATCGTCATACATTTAGGGAACTTCAACTTGGATCTATAACAACGCAGATGATATATCATATTGCGCAGATTTTCTTAGAAAAATGAGTCTGCCTCGGCTCAACGAGGTAAATAATAAATACGGTGCTAATAATTGAAAGTTCGCTATCCGAATGAGCTTCAAATTGAAAAACAACAGCGTACATCATTTATTCTGCTAACAACGTCTGCAGTTTCTCGATTTCGTAAGTTAAAGCCCAACGTAATCGTACAATTATTTGTACCCTCGTCGCGATTTCGCGATCTCCCCAGAATCCTAATCCGCGTTCTGCGTACGTACCTAGCAAACGATACAACGGGTCACAAAATAGAATAAATTCTTAAATCTACCAGTCCGCCGTACGTTCACCTCGTTTTGTACAACATATTACACATTCGCTCGAATCATCTCTGTGCATATAAACACTTCCTTCCCTTCTCTACTTATCAAACTATCGCCCATATCGTTCTTGCAACGTAACTAACATAATTCCTCCGTTACCAACGGCGGAAACTAGACGCAGCCTCGCGAAAAACGAACCTCCGACGATCCCCTCAATCCCTCGAATACTTCAGCAAAATCATCTTGGCGATATCGGCGATGTGCGCGATACCCGTGAAAGGCGGAAGCGGCCCGGAGTGCGTCCTTCGATGCCTCAGAAGGCTGGACCTTTGCGTAAAATCTTCCCCGCAAATGTCGCACTTGTACGGCCTGACGCCGTCGTGCGTCAGCACGTGCTGATAGAAGTTACTCTTGCAGTGGAACACTTTGTCGCAAATCGTGCACAACGAGCCGGGCCTGTGCTTCACGTTCTTATGCCTCGCGAGTTTGCTGGGTCGCGTGAACGCTTCGTTGCAACGGTCGCATTTGAAGCCGCCCTCGTGCATCAGCAAGTGATTCTCCAAATTGTTCGAGGTCGAGAAACGTTTGTTGCACAGACGGCAACGATACCGGCAATTGATCTTTCTCAGCCGTCTCTCGTGAAGGTACTCGTGATTCCTAATGTTCTTCGCGGCCTTGCCGCAGATGCGGCAGATATGCGTGACGTTCATATGGGTGAACTCGATGTGAACACCGATGTCCATCTTCAAATGGAAACCCTTCCCGCAGTAGTCGCAGATATACCTCGGCTCCGCTGTGTTGTGCGCTCGAATCACGTGATGCCTCAATCCGGCCCTACGTTTGTACCTTAAACGGCAGACAGAGCATTCCAAATAGAAATCGTCCTGGTGCACTTTCGCGTGTGTCTCGAGGCCCGCCTTCGAGTAGTACCTCTTGTCGCACTTGTCGCAGTTGTGCGTCTTGTTGTGAAACCTGTTCACGTGCCTCTGCATCTTTTTCTCGTTCACGAAATACTTCTGGCAAACCGGGCAGACGTTCCTCAGGTTGTCCAATATTCGATCCACCTCTTCCTTCGGCGGCTCAGCCGTCTCAGGGGTCGTACGAGATCGCTCCTCGTCTATTTCCACTTGGTTCGTGATGAACGAACATATTGGCTTGCATACTTTCTCCTGAAAAGCTCCTTCCGTTGGCTCTTTCGCGAAGCTTTCTATTCTTCCCGTTTCTTCCGGCGATACATTTGTCCTATCACCATCCCTCGGTTCACTTCGTCGATCTTCATTCGATACGTTCGTCGCCTGTATCGACGAACCCGTATTCGTCGCTATTTTGTTGCTCGTTCTTCTTCTCCGTGGAAAGCTGTACCGTGGCTCGATCGGCACAACCACGCTCCTAACATCGTACGACATGCCACCGTTCTCACCGCGGACCGGTATCAGCACATTTTTAATTATGTTCGTGCCAGAATTATCCAACACTTTCACCGGCACCAGCGTGTTCTTAATCTCGTTCGTCAGCGGATCTCTGATCGGCGCCAGGACCGTCCTCGTCCTCGTCCTCGTCGCGTCCACCGCAGCTGACCCGTTGGAAATCTCGTTCGACTCTAAATCGTTGCAACGATTGCGCAACAGTTTTTCACGGGAAAGTATGCGACGGGTCGTCCTTCCGGTAAAAGTTAGCGGATCGGTTGCATTATTTCGTCTGTCGGTTAACGGTGGCTCGTTAGAAAGTTTGCAATCATTGCGTTCAATTCGTTCGAGTATCCCGTTGTTCTCACGTTCACTGGCAACCGGAACACTGTTCGCCCCGTGTAGCACTCGATTATTCCTGTCCTGGCAGGTAGCAGCGAGTTGCCCACGTATTAGAACAACTTCGGGGTTCCTGAAACACCGATTCGTTTAGTCAGTCGCAAGGAAGTATCAATGCAGTCATGCAAATATGGTTGAAAAACGTGAAAGTCTGGTCGCTGTCTCCCAATTTTCGCCGATATTTCGGCTACTTTCGAGTTTCTACCTTTTGGTGCCTGTAGACGACTGATACGATTAGTCTTTGGTGTTTGGACGGGGGAACGGGGGCGACAGAAACGGGCGACAAATACACGGTGGACGTTTAATTGCTTAAAAAGGAACAAACAATTCAATACAAAGTAGGAAAACCTCGACCCCTCGGTTAATATATATTTATAATATATTTCTCCAGGTGAATGCGAACTTACAGTTCGCGCTATTTATTCCGATCGAAGTTCGTAATTTATAGTAAGACACATTTGAATCACAAATCCAGCATTTGTCTATTTACACTGCTCCCTTGGCACCATCCGATACCAGCTATATTTCACAGCGATCGTCGATTCCTCAGTCTCTCATTGGCTATTTCACTGTACAGCAGCTATTTACCTCAGAACGTTCAGCTATGTGCATCGTTTAGTTTCGCGTCCGCGAATATTTAAGCGTCGTTCGAGCACACCTGGCGTAAGAACAAAACGGAATAGATGATACAAGTATTTAGAGCGCGTCAGTGCGAAATAATACTGTCATCGAAATTAAAATCGGACGAGTGTCACAAACGAGCATAAATGACGAATTACAGCGAGAAATGAAAGAAACGAGCGAAATTGTAACGTAACGCGAACGTAGCTGGGAAAAACGCTCGCATTATTCGATCGTATTACATTGTCCTTAAAATACCTTTTCCATTTCACGTGCCCCAACGTCCCTTCAAGTTCAACAATGCTACAAAGTCTTTAACGCTCCGCGCGAACCGAGACGGGCCGATTACTCCGCGAGAGCTAATGCTCGTTATTCTTGCGTTTGCTCAGCACTATAGGCGGTGGCGGCGGATGATTTCCAGGGTGTTTCCGACGGTGCACCATCATGCTGCTCCTCTGAGTGAATTTCCGCCCGCATATATCACAAACGTACGGCCTTTGCCCGGTGTGGGTCAGCTCGTGCACCCTGAGCGACGTAGTTCTCGTGAACGATTTAAGGCACTCCTTGCACTGATACGGTTGTTCGCCTGTGTGCACGCGGAGGTGCAGCTTCAGCGAGTAATTCGTCGAGAAGACCTTGCCGCAGTAGGGGCAGAGGAACGTCTGCGAGTGCAGGGTGACGTGGAAACGTAGATTTTCCTCGTTGGCGCAGACCTTTCCGCAGACGTCGCACTTGTACTGTCTGACCTCCGTTTGGCTGTGCAGGTGTTGATAGAAATCGTTCCTCGATTCGAACGGTTTCTCGCAGAGCGTTCGCAGCATGTCGGGGCTGCCCTTCGAACCCTTGTGCTTCATCAGTAAATGATTCTCCAAGCTGTTGCGCGCCTTGAACGTTCTCGGACAGAGCTCGCAGCAATGCGTGGACGGCGTCGATTTTATCGCCTGTCCGTGCTTCAATTCGTGATGGGCGATGTTCTTCACCCCCATGCCGCAGAACCTGCATATGTGCGTGACGTTCGTGTGCGATCGATTGATGTGAAGGGCCAGGTCCAGTTTCAGCTTGAACCGTTTCCCGCAGTAGTCGCACATGAAGTTCGGCTTGAGATTGGTGTGCTCGCGGGTCCGATGGTTCTTCAGGCCACTCGCGGTTTTGTACTGCAATTGACAGACGCTACACTGATAGAACGAGGGCACCTCGTGCGTTTTCTGATGCTCCTCCAACGCGTAATCGGTGATGTAACCCTTGCGACACCTGTCGCAATTGTAGGGCTTCTTGTGTACCTTAGAAACGTGCTTCTGCATCTCGTCCACGTCCTTGTAACGTTTCTGGCAGAACGGGCAAGTTGTGCGCAGGGTGTCCAGAATGTCGACTTGATCCGCGTCCCCCTTCGGTACATTTTCAGCCGGTACACCTTTCTCCGTTTCTTCCGACGTTTTCACCTCTTCTCCCATCGAGTTCTTTATCCGCTCCTTCTCCCTTTCCTCCGCCTCCGATCTGATCCTCTCTTCGTGTTCTTTGGCACTCTTATTACCGGCTTGCCTCCATTTATTTCTATTCATCCCCGTCCTGGAATCGCTCTGCTTCCTTTGGGATCCTCTCAGTTCCGGCTGGATCGGCACCACGACCCTTTTGATCTCGTACGACACCAATCCATCGCCCCCGTGTACCGGTATCAGCACGCTCTTGATGATGTTCGTGCCGGATTCGTCCTTCACTTCAACCGGTACCAATATATTTTTCACTTGCTTCGTCACTGGATCCCGAACGGGCACCAAAACTGTTTTCGTCGAGTCCACCGTCGTCTCGTCGCTCGTTCGTTTCCCCGCGGGTCCACCGCGGTCAACCTCGGTTTCAACGATCGACTTCGTTCCCTCGCCGTCGACGACGTCGCAGTCCGCTTCGATTTTCCACGGCGTCGAGTCGCGCGCGGCCAGGCTAGACACTGGAACAGTAACTTGGTATGGCACTCGATCATTTCTATCTTGGCCCCGAGTCGTTTCTGCGATCGACGACCTCCTGAAACATCCATTCGTTTAGTCAGTCGTAAGAAAATTATCCGCGCTCCGGGTATTCTCGGGAACGGACAAGTGAAACAGAGGGGACGGTGGATCGGCCGGAACCCGTTCGAAGGGTCGGGGTCGGTCGCGTTGAACGCGTACCGGGGGCTCGATCGATCGCGATATCTCTCGCCGCGAACGAATTAATCAGCGGTGTTTTCGTCGGGCGCGTCGCAAGTAAGCGAACGGGAAGGGAAATGTGATTGCGGACGATGCACGGTGATTGCCAAGAACACACAGTGAGAACGATCGAGAGATTTCTGAAAAGGATTTTTAATTAAAGGAACAAAGAATTCAGTACAAGCAATGAATGCGTCGGGCATTGCACTGAAACAATACGGTTTCCGGGTTAATTGTGAATTTACAGTCAGTGTCTACTTACATTAGTAAATTTGTCACAGCTTCTATAGAACAACCGACATTAGTGGAACTCTCGCTTTGCATTCTCTCTCTGTCTCTCTGTCTCGATCTCTCACACTCTCATTCTTACAATCGACTTGAAACTCGTAAGGCTCGATTCTCATACTTCACGATCTACACCATCGAATAGTATTTGCACTGCTCCCTCGTTAACTTCTCGCGCTTACTGTACTTAATTAACAATAATCGTTTGATTAAGTACATAATATTATGTACACGTTCAAGTCTTATTTAATAGCTCACTCGAGAATATGTATGCGCATGTGTACGTGTACGTGTGTTTGTGTGTGTGTGTGTGTGTCGATGAACGAGGTCAGCAATTGCTGAATCGTTATTTTTTCCTCCACATCCTCGGGATCGTTTCAGCACGATTCATCAACTCGAGTCTTAACGGTAGAAAGTAACGCTACAGAAGCCTTACAGCGAACGGAATATGTGTTAAACGCACGGCGCACAATCACCCTCTACATAACTCGAAAAATTATGATACGCAAAGCAGCTTGTTTTATTTGAAATACAAAAATATCAGTATCAGGATTATAGATATAGCTTCGCGCGAAACGTAGAACGAAACAATCGTTCGAACGGCAACGCAAATGCTTGCCTCGTTCAATAGCCGCGTGAAAATGCGAGACTTAACTACAGGCCACGGCTAACGCAAGGGTCAACTTAAAAGCGAAAACGCAGTCGAGGGAAGCTCGAACTATCATCGCGTTCTCGATACTTCCTCTTACTTTCATTCCCGGTATCGCGGCGAAAAAAAAAAAAAAAAAATAAGAAAGAACCCCTCCATCCCTGTTCCTTCACGTTCCTTAACTTCTCGACGCTGTTCTCCGCGCGCAATTTCGATATCTCGTAACTTCGACATTAATATCTATGGTTTTCTGTTCTCGCGTCCTCTGAGCGACACAGCCGGCCGTCTAGAACGACTTCCCGGATTGCTTCTTACGGTGCGTCGTGTCATGCCGCTCCTCCGCGCGAACCTCTTTCGCCACGCAGATCGCAGAGACGGCCGCCTCTACGCGGTGTGCGTGATTTCGTGCACAGCGAGCGACGACAAAGCGGCGAAACCTATCGTGCAAACCTTACACTTGTACGGTTTCTCCCTAGTGTGTATCCTGTTGTGCGCGTTCAATGCTCGACGGTTCGTGAACTCTTTGCCGCAGTAGGAGCACATGTTCACCTGCGAGTGCAACGCGACGTGCTTGCGAAGCTTGCTCTCGCTGACGAAACTCTTGTTGCACACGTTGCACTTAATGTTACGGGGCTCGGGCGTTTCGTGCATCTTGCGTTTGTGCCGTTTCAGGTAACTCATCTGCGAGTAGACCTTCTCGCAGGTGTCGCAGGTGAACGTTTCACCCAGGTGGCAGCTTTTGTGGTCCTGAAGGTCGGCGTTCGACATGAAAAATTTGTCGCACTGGTTGCAGGGGAACGAGTAGTCACGCTCGTGGAACCTCCGACGGTGCGTTGTCAGCGAAGGCTTCCTCATCGTGGCGTAACCGCAGATCTCGCACGTGAACTTGATCCCGCGATGAATCCGCTTGTGCACGGCCAGCCCGGACAAACGTTTGAAGGTGAGATGGCAGGTCTCGCATTTGTACGGCGTTATATCGCTGTGCATCACCATGTGACGCTTGTAGTCCCTCTGTCTGCAGAAGTACACCTTGCAGACGACGCAGTATCGTTTTCGATCCGCGTCGTCCTTATTCGTCGTGTGTATCAGAACGGCATTTCTATGCGAAACGGGGACAGAGACTGGGATCCGTTCGGTTTGCCCCGCCAACGACGACGCGGACAGTGTTGTTGAGGTATCGGCACAGATATCAATGTCCTTATCACCGTCGCCTTCGGATTTCACGTACCCTTCTACGTTCCCCGTGGTTCTGCAAGCAACAACGTGATTTTTTCAATATTACATGCGTTCAGTTCAGTATACGTGAAAATGGTCTCCAGACAGCTGGACGTTCTATTCTCTCTTTCTTTTATTAAACCAAGGGTCGTTTCGCCAGAATCGCAGCGCTCTGTTTGAACGAGGATACGAAAGGGAAACGATACTGTGACACAGAGCGAACCGGACCGCACGAGATGGTGATCTCGAAGTGTGAAGTCGCTTACGCACGATTCGATTCGAATATCCATCGTTCCGTCAACGGATCGCCACTATTTTATCGTAACGCATCGTAAAGGGGAATTCGGTGCTCCTAACTGACACGGAACTCGCAGTCGGTGTATTCTCTCAGCCGGAACTTTCGTCCCGGATTACAGCGGATACAACGTCCAATACAACTTTTCCAGTGAAACGAAAACGAAACAAAAGGAACACTAGATCGAAAAGAAGAAAGAATAAATCGCCGAGAGTCGTCCAACGCGTGGCAATGTACGGAACGGTGCAATTTCGGGTCGCAGTTTGCGTCGCACGCAATCGGAGAAGAAGCGAGCATCGTCGAACCACCGGGACAAGATTCGCTCGACCGATTTCTCGCACGCTCCCTCAACTTCCAGTTCTCCTCGTCGCCCGCTCGAAGCCGATGCAACGGACGCGCATTGCCGTCAGCACCAATGGAGAATCCGTCTCGCGGAAGGTGATAACGATGCCGCGGGCGGACCCGCTCTCGCGCAGTTCGTACAGTGTTCTACCCCCGACGGTGAAGGCACTCGCGATTACACGCAGGTCGACTTCTGATGGGCCGTCAGGTTTCCCTGACAGGAGAAGCCACGGTTGCATATCTGACACACGTACGGCCGTTCCCCGGTGTGCCCCCGCCTGTGTATAGTTAACGTGGACCTCTGTGAAAATGCTTTCGGGCACTGGTCGCATTGGTACGGTTTCTCCCCGGTGTGCACCCTTCTGTGCATCCTGAGATTCTCGGAATCGGTGAAACCCTTGCCGCAGATGTCGCAGACGTACGGTTTCTCGCCGGTGTGTATGCGTCTGTGCTTCTTCAAGTGCTCAGCGCTGCTCAGACTCTTCCCGCAGTAATCACAGAGGTACAGCTTCGTGGGGTTGTGACTCTCCTTGTGACGGAACAGGGACCTCTTCGTCGCGAGCACTCTTCCGCATATGTCGCACGCCGTGCTGGTCACCTTGTTCGCCTTCATCTCGGGATGCATACGCCTGCAGTGCGCGGACAGCTGCCTCCTCAGGTAGAACGCGCTGCCGCATAATTGACAGACGAACGGCTTGTCCCCGGAGTGTATGTTGTAGTGCTCCTGGAGATCGATCGCCTTCCGGAACCGTTTGTCGCAGTCGTTGCATTTGAAGGGCAGATCCGCCTTGTCCGTGTGCCGCAGCATGTGAATGCTGAGCGCCGCGAGAACGGTGGTCTCGTAGTCGCACTCCTTGCACATGTAGCTCGGATAGAAGTGGGTTTTCTCGTGCCTGGTCAGGTCGCGGAACAGACGGAACTTCTTGGGGCAGTGTTTGCAGGTGAGATCGCCGACGGTGTGCCGCATCAGGTGCTTCTGATAGTTGCTCTTGTGACGGAACACCTTGTTGCACGTCTTGCAGAGGAACTCCAATTCCGATTTCTCCTTCTTCACCTTCATGGCGCTGGAACGATTCACCACGGACGCGCTGCCGGCTTTCCGGCCACCCTTCCGACCGGTGTGCTTCTTCATGTGCTTCCTCAGGTTCACGTACGTCCTGAACACCCTGCCGCACTGGGCGCAGGTGTTCTTGCGTTTCCCTTTGTGCTCGATCTCGTGATTGTCCAGCAACATTTGGGAGGCGAAGAAAACGCCGCACAGCTTGCAATGGTACGCCAGAGGCAGATCATCTTGGTCGTCCTCGTCGTTCACCTCTTGCTTGATGAAGCTTCGCTCCTCGCTCGCCGGGGTGCTCGCGTTGTTACAAGCGATCGGATCCGACGCTTTCGTCGATTCCGCGGCGTCCGGATCGGCGTCCTTCTTCACCAGATTGAGCTTCGTCAACATCGCCATCGGATAATACTCTTCGGAGAAGGGTAGCTGGTTGTACCTGAAATGTAAAAATTCGAAGGGCCATATCAGTATCAGGTGTCCCCGTTGAGTGATCGCGATCTGTAGTTAGGACGCGTTTCGAAAAGCGCATACCTGGGAACGATCGTACGGTCGTTTATCAAGCACGATCTACAGTTTCAACGTGATGTCCCTGAATAGATTGGCAAATTTTCAACTCTAATGTCTCGAATTCGTTTAAATATGTATCACGCTGTGTAGAACCTGATGATACGCGATCAGAATGTGAAACAAGCATCAGCACGCTAACAATAAGGCAGGCCTCGTGTTTGGACAATTGTCAAACAGTTGCTTTATTTAACAAAATTGTACATGCAACGGTTAAGTAACTGGAGGAAAAACAAAAAAAATATCCTACAATCTACAAATGGACGATTTACAATTCCTTGTACACGTTTCGTTGGCGAATCTAACAAAAAAGAAAAGAGTCTCTGGGCCGTATACGTATAATCATGTGAAGTAATACTGCGATTGAATTATGATACACGAGAACGATACACGTTTCGAGAGACAGCCCTCGAGAACGAAGCTGAACATGATCTATTCTCGACCGTCGATAGTAAAAGGATATAAAAAATATAACCGAAGATTTTCAGTTTCTAACTTTGGCACCAGTACATCCATACCGATATATACTATATTCTAGTGTACTAGCTGTACATTAAACATTCGATAACAGTTCCTTCGGCGCGCGGCTTCATTCCGTCCCGTTCAAAATCGAATTAGAAACGACGTCGCGCGGCGGAGGAGTCGAAACAAATGTACAATCAGGTATGCAAGTAGCGTACGGAAGCCCGGCGTTCGAATCTCCGCGAACTCGAATAAGTCCACCTCGCGTGTCCCCCTGGCCTTTTCAAATGCCGTTCTTTATTGTCGCGAGAATTGCTGAAAAGCATTCTCAAACGCTCGTTCCGTCTATTCGACGATGTCGCTCGCCGCATGGACTTTCCTATGAGCGTTCAAAGACGATCGGGAAACGAACGACTTGTTGCAACACTCGCACTGATACGGCCTCTGGCCGGTGTGATAGCGCTTGTGAATGACCAGCGTCGAGTGCTGCGTGAACGATTTCCCGCAGGTGTCGCAGGTGTACGGTTTCTCCCCGGTGTGGGTCCTTTTGTGAACAACCAGCGTGCTCCTCTTGCGAAACGCCTTGCCGCAGACGTCGCAGATCAGCAACTTCTCGCCGCTGTGGAGGCGCAGATGATCCTGAAGGGATCCCTTGGAGGACACCGATTTCCCGCAGAGATGGCAGTCGTACTTATTCTCGCCCATGTGCGACTTCACGTGAAACACCAACGAGTTCTTGTAGACGAACGTCTTGCCGCAGAACTCGCACTGATGCTTCACCGGCTTGAAGTTCGGGTCGTGAACGGTTAAATGCTTCACCAGCGAATGATTGTTCGGGAAGGACTTGTTGCACGTGTGACAGACGTGCTCCTTGGCCCCGTGTTTCACGTTCATGTGGCCGTGCAACTCCGCGTTCGTGAAGAACCCCTTCATGCAAATCTCGCAGTACCTGGTGTACTTGTCGAAGTGGCGTCTTTGGTGCGTGGTCAATTGGAAGGCCTGCACGAACGCGTGCCCGCACACGTCGCAAACGAAGTTCCTTTCACGCGTGTGGATCCGTCTGTGGACGGCCAAAGTGTTGGTACGCTTGAATGACTTCCCGCAGATATCGCACTGATAAGGCCGGGCGTCGCTGTGCGACACCATGTGGCCCTCGTACAGGTTCTTCGTTCTGAAAAGCTTTTTGCACACGTCGCACTGATAGAACATCTGTATCGAGGACTGATCGACGATTTTGGAAATAGCCCCCTCGACGGCTGCCTCGTATCTCGTCGTCCCCTTCGTTTCAGCTACGTTCGACGGGACGTTGCTCGGCGCGATCGTGCGTTTTATGCCGGGGCGAGGATTACTTGACGATTCGTGTGTTCGATACGTCGTTCGATCCTGCTCTTCTATTGCGAGGGGACACGATAAATGCGAGTTTTCCGTGGTTAATTCTTGCGTCGACGATACGATTCCCGAACTTGGCGACGATCTGCGAAGAAAATGAAAAAAAGTCTCTGGTGAATAGTGATACTTAGCTGGTCGGTTTAGGTCTAACGACAACTTCGGTTTTTGTTTTTTTTTTTTGTTTCTCGGGGTGTAACTCGATTTTATTGACGCAAACGCTGGTCGAATTTACATTCAGCCGAATACACACAGGACGTACATACGGACGGGTTATTGGTGTCGGTCGATCGAATTACTTCTCACGTGTTAATCTTCTTCCTTCTTCCGTGCCTGATTCTTGAATATTCTGCGGTCCCGTCTTTAAAGAAATGCGCCTCTCATTTATGTGTGAAATTGTTGAGTTTGCGTGTATCCTCGAAGCGAGAAGGGTTTTGTTTGCGGGAATAATGTATGATAGAATTTCTTACAAGGATAAAATCTTTATATTATATTGCTTGTATAAATATACAGAATGTATTATTTTCCTTAACGCCTTATTTAATGCTCTTCCTCCTTTCTCGTAGGTAGTGAAAGTACTTTGGATTTTGTTCAGCGTCGTCCTTTCTTCCGAAGGATAACTCGCACACTTTACGAATGCTAGGGGTCTCGTGTGAATACAAATTGTACCAATATCTAACGATTAATGAAATTAATGATAATAGCAATTTTCTTATGTTGCTTAATATAATTTTTACAACGGGCAATTCGTACTTCGATGAGAACAATAAAGAGATATGTTTACTTCTTTGTCAACTAAATGCAAACGGATCGAATAATTCGAGGAAATCGTTGCAGTGTAAAGTCATTCGATATTATTGCATACGAATTAAAAGTAATATAAACGAACGGCTTAGATCATTCTTCCTGGTTTCGGTACTTTTCGTCCTTAATATCTTAAATTATCCATGTACGAGACTAAAAATATATAATATGAACACATGATATGCATACTGCGTTTACTCTACAAACAAAAAATATATTCACTGAAATAAACAGATCAGTACTCGCTTATTTGCACGTGCGCGTGATTAAATTTTTGCACGTATATTTACATAGAACGTAAAGATATTAAAGGTACTATGGCTAGTAAAGAAGAAAAGCTACGCATCGTGTACAATTATTTAACTATATAGCTGATATATCGGCATTTTGTTAGCTTTCTGACAGTATACGACGATTATGAACCAGTTAGAAATATGATTATTATTAAATATAAAATTTTCATCCCGTTAATATTCAATAATGTATTTCGATTATTAGCAAGTATGTACGTTGCTTGGTACAGGCTTCGTTCCATTTCTGTTCCATTCTGCTATATTTTCTCCCCGAATTTCCATAACATTAGTAATCTCGTCTTATTCAATTCTATTTTTAACATAGGCCAAAACTAATGAAGTAATCTGGCAGATAGTTTACTCAATTTGACTTAATTGAAATTAACTTTCAACTGATCGCTTAGATGTAATGGCACCATTTAAATTATAAAATTCTAAGATGATATTGCCTTTCACTGTTTCAATGATCACTTAATTTAATAAAAATACCTTCAGACGTATTTCTTATATATATATTACTTACATATACCTACTTTGTATCAGTCCCGTCAAAGGATTGACGATTTGTTTCTTTACCTCGATCGTGAATTATTGCAAATAATTGCTAACTTAATCGTTCTACGTTAAAGTGAATTTACATTTTCTTGGAGTATTTAATATTTTCAGTTACAGATTTTGTTTAGATTGGAAATATCTTGCCAATATATTCAGCAACTTTTTTTTTATCAAAGGTACCTTTTGCGACTTGGAAAGTATAAGAGAAACACTTCCATCGAAATAACCATAAGAAAAATGTATTGTCCACCGTGTTGACCATCGTGTCGTCGTCCATCGATGAAATTTGTTCTCCAAAATAGATGCAACAATAGAACTGACACAGGAAAATCAACTAAAAGCGCGTTACGCTTTAATATTCGAGGTTCGATTTAAAATAATAATACAATGATTATGAAATTGTGTCGAAAAAGAAATACGTAAATTCGCATTGAAGATAATTCTGTACAGAAAAAAATATACCACGTAGGTTAAAAAATATATCCATCTTAAATACAGAACTGACAATAATCAAATTCCTTCCAAGTGTCTGCGTTTCATTTCATTCCCCTTAAATCACTAAATTCCTTTGTCGCCGAACTTCTAAACGAAATGTTTCCAAAAAAAAATACAACAAATATTCTACATCCCCTAATGAATCGCCCTGTACAGTATGACGACGTTCGAAAGAAAAACTCGCAACAATGGCCAACACGCAATAGTCTTTTAACACCTAAGACACGTATTCCTAACAACAGATTCCTCTGTTTGAACACATTGCTGCTACCTGTATCAAAAATCCAAAAGATCAATACGCCTTACTCCGCCAATACTAAAAAATACATTATTTCTACGCTCCTTCCACGATTCATTCTGGCGCATACACGCGACGCACCCCTTTGGTTCATTTTCTTTCGTTATGCGACTTCATGTGAGAATTCAACGAACCCTGCTGCGTGAACCTTTTCTGGCACACCTTGCACTCGTACGGCCGCTCGCCTGTGTGAGTTCTCAGATGCACGATCAAGTATTTACGTACGCTGAAAGCTTTGCCGCACATTTCGCAAACGTGCGGCTTCTCACCCGAATGTATACGCATGTGGATCTGCAGATACGCCTTGCTGGATACCGATTTCCCGCAGATCTCGCAGGTGATCAAATTCTCGCCGGTGTGTATCTTCAGGTGCACCTTCAGCGCGGCCTTCCAGTAGCTCTCGAAGTTACAGATATTGCACTTGTGTTTCTCACGCTCGCCGTGCGACTTCATGTGCGTGTTCAAATAGGCGGCGCTCGCGTACGGTGTATGGCACACCTTGCAGACGAAGGGCTTTTCACCTGTATGGGTCAGCAAGTGTCGTTCCAGCGTCTGGTTCGTGTAGAAACCCTTGTCGCAGATCTCGCAGTGGGTCACGTATTCCTCGTTGTGCTTCTTCTTGTGCAGACGCAGATCGTAACCGGAGACCTTCGAGATGCCGCATATGTCGCAGGTGAAGCGTTTGTTATGCTGCTTCAGGTGTGTCTTCAGGAACTCCTCCGTCTTGAAACACTTGTTGCACAGCACGCATTGGAACGGTTTCTCCTTCTGATGCACCTTGATTATGTGCTTCTTTAGCTTCTCGTCGTCCACGAACGTCTTGTCGCATTCGTCGCATCTACCACCGATTTCCTCGACGTTCCTCTCGTGGTCCTGTCTGTGCTTGAGAAATTGCAGTTTCTTGCGCATCCTTTTGTTACAAATGTCGCATTCGTATATCACTGTACATTTCCTGCTGTTCGTTCGACATTTATTATTTAAATGGTTGTTACCATCAGTTATTTGGTCTGGTTCTTGTCCTTCTTCGTCGTCTACTTCTCCTTCCTCATCCTCCTCCTCCTCCTCATCCTCTTCTTCTTCTTCTTCGTCTTCTACATCTTCATCTTCCTCTTCATCGCCCTCATCCTCTTCTTGCACGATTTTTACTACTTCTGTGCCGACAGTGTATTCTAAGGCTTCGGTCACTATTTCCTGATGGCTGATCTGTTCGAACTCTTCCACTGTACAAACGTCACTTTCGTACCTGACCAACCCCATATCCTCGAGCGTTTCTATCGATTCTATTTTCGTTTGCTCGATGCTGATCACCTGGCACCTGCAATGGAGAATACTCGTCAACGTGTGAAACACAGTAGGGCGATTATTTTAGAAGATAATATAGCGTATTTTCTTGGGTAAGGTGGACTTTCTTCTGTTTAGAAACTATATTTCGCCGTGGCTTTTCTTCTATTCGTGGTACGATTTAGGGTCAATTATCGTGTAACACTCTCGGAGAAAAAAAACGATGTTTATGGGAAAAATTTTAGCACTTTCATGTACGGACACGGGTTTCACGTGAGCACACCTCGGTGCATTTAAACGACATGTACGTGAAACGAAGTAACAATTAGTTTTAGAAAGGGTAATATTTTCTGTCGAGATTTATTATACACAAGTATTGAGGACGAAATATAAATAAGATATTTAAAGAGACTTCTTAAGAAGATAATTACGATTCGTTGAGACTTCTCCTACTGGTGAAAATTTATGTGCATATATATTATATACAGTTGAAATTTTTTCATAACTTTTATGCGAACTTTCAGAATATATTTGTTGGAATGAACTTTCTGAACGAAGGATTCATTGTTATTGCAATATTTTTATTCGAAATTCTTTCGAGTTATATGAAAGTTTAACGTTATAGAAATAAATTTTTTCAGGCAACACTGGGTTACTATAACAACTAAATGTAACAGTCCATGCATTTAAATTCTTAATCAATGTAAATAAAGTAAACATGAATTAGCTGCAAATGTATTACTACAAATTTTGTTCGGATTGTAATTATTACTGTATTACCTAATTAATTTTCTACATACTTCTTGCTGGTCTAAAATATATTGTTTACTTACCAGTCACAGTGTTTCCCGTGCAAAACAAAATTTTCTAGTTCATCCTTAAGTTTTATTGACGAAAAGGCTAATTCGAATAGATTCATTTAAACGCTGCTAAAATGAAATTTAGTAATTTCTATATTTTCCCATCGATATTAAAATATTACAAGTCCTATGATAATTTTCATCAACGCACCATCGATTTTATTACATTATATACAATACACACAAACAGCTTATTATAAATTAATTAACCTTACGCAATATCCTGTCATAACAGAAACTCCCAATTAGTATAGTTAAAACATGTGTAAATGAATCACGCTATTAAAACTTATTCGGGATAACACAAAAAGAAAGCAACAAATAATTTATAACACCTGTTTGTTCCAGAAATCGGTGTTGTTTCTGACAGCATAAAAACAATGTTCACGAACCACGAGCAACATGTATCACAGTAAAACAAATCAAATACTTTTTACTACTTTCTCAACATCCAATTTATGCCGATATACGTCTGAGGATCTTTTTTCCATAGCTGTAACCAATACAACAATTCCCACCAGCATCCTGTACAAATGATTAAACCCAAAAGTGGAGGAATAAAATCAAATTTGTTGCTCACCGGAACCTTCGTACGTCCATTACCGCGAGGAACAAATAAAACGAAGTTGCCAATCACAGAATGCATTGAAATCCCCATGCCCGTTCATTTGGTGCTCTCGTGCCGGCGCAAATGAGCACTCAGAGTTCCCCGTTGCGTGAATCGTTTCTCGCAGATTTTACATTTGTACGGCCGCTCCCCGGTGTGCGTTCTCCGATGTTTGATCAGATATTTCCTCGAGCTGAAAGCTTTCCCGCAGAACTCGCAGATCTCCGGTTTCTCGCCGGTGTGTATCCTAATATGAATCTTCATGTACTGCCTTCGTATCAGCTTTCCGCAGACCTCGCAGGCCACCCGACTTTCCCCCGTGTGCGTCCACAAGTGTTCCTTGTAGCAATAACTGTAGAACGTTTCGAACCCGCAAACGTCGCACCTGTACTTCTTCCTGCTCTCCGGCTGGCTATGTATCTTCATGTGGCTCCTCAGGTAAACTCGATTGCCGAACGACTTATGGCAAATCTCGCAAGTGCACGGCTTGTCCGCGCTGTGAACGCTCATATGGGTTTTCAGGGTCGCCTTCAAGTAGAATCCCTTGTTGCAGACCTCGCAGAACTCCGTGAACTCTTTGTTGTGCCTCCTGATGTGTATCTTTAAATAATACTCGGATGTCAATTTGGCGCCGCACACGTGGCAAATGTGTGGCGACCCGTGCAACGCTTTGTGAACATTTAAGTACTTCTTCTTCTTGAACACCTTGTGACAAACGTTGCACTCGATCGGACCAGCGATAACGTTCGGCTCCTTACGTTTCGGTCTCGTCGTTTTCTCCTTCGTTTTCGGCCGCCTGCTGGCCTCCGTCGTCGTCGTCGTCGTCGAATCTTTGCACCGAAGCCGCCTGTGCTTGAACAGTTGCATCTTCCTCGCGAAACCCTCGCGGCACACGTCGCACGTGTACTTTTTCTCCGCCCTTCTCAACGACTCTCGGGTACGCAGGATCGACTGTTCGGTTCTATGGACCAACAGAGCAGCCTCCGTGACGAACTCCTCGTCACAGGACTCGCATCGTTGCGACGTCGTTCCTCGAACGAGCCGCCCGTTCTCGTTAACGTCCGCAACAACGACAAAAGAACGTGCCTCCCCTTTCGGCGATTTAACGGTACGAGATCGATTGGACCTGGATGGTATCGTCGTGACGCTTTTCAGTCTGCAAAAAGATAACAGTGCGTGAACAGCGTTGCGATAACGAACGCCAAACTCGCGAACAGAACGAGGACATTGCGGGGCGTTAATGGAAGTTTGCGGGCGATTCTCGAGTTTAGAGCAGCGACAGTGCGGCGGAGGAATTCGATGCTGCGTCGAATGAATTTCTTCTTGCGTTTCTGTTGTTCATAATAATGGACGGTACATTATCATCCTCGATCCGCGGTTCGTTCGGCAGTTCTGAGTTATTATCGATTGTTGCACAGGTCGGACATTGGAAAGAAGGTGAAGTTACTCGGTCGCGAAATGCAAGTGGAATTGCAGTGAACGATTGGTGCGCGTTCGAAAATTTTTCGTCGATAACATCGTTCGCGACGGGCAAGTACGTAGCGATTGACGAGGCGGTAATTGTTCCGTGAACACGTTGCAGAAAATGCATGCAACTACGTGCAGGTGCAACGAGGTAACTCGAATGCTAATGTCTTACACGCAATTATCCCCGTTGTCGTCTTCATCCGTAGAGAATTCCGATTGCGACCGATGGTTGGCTCGATACCCGATTATAGGATTGAAGCATTGATTTTCTTGTTTCAATTAAGTGTGGCGTGAAATATGGAAACAGTTTATCGTGTATGTGAATATAAAACCAAATGTTGAATGTATTCTTTATTTTTATGAACTTGCATACAAAAGAAGGCTATTGCACTACGGGATTCGAATGATAAACAATGATTTCGGTATCTCGTAGAAATAACTGGGAGAGTTTTGCAGTCTCGTTCACTCTGCAGTCGGGCGATCTCTCTGATTTATATACAAAAGTTATGGTAAGTTGAAGAAATCGATAATTACCAAACAAAACCAAACTTCTCGAATTTGTAATAACTGCTGTAAATAATACTATCTGTACTTAGCGATCCACTAAAACGACATATCACACTACTGATAGCCACACGATAAATAAAGTTTCTTAAAGTATCTGATTCAGTTATATTTGCAATTCGAAGTAAATAGAAATGCAATGTCGCGAATGAATATTACGTATATATATATATTTCTATATATATATAAAAAAAAGAATTACTTTACTACGATAAATGCTATGTAACTGTTTCGTACACTTAATACAAAAAAAATTATTATCACAAATTGAAGCATTGGTTCTTACATAGTTCTATATTACTAGTCGCAATAATCTATATGTGATTGTTTTTCACGCTTAATTTATTTTTTGCACTTATTAAAGCGTTATTAGAACTACCTGTCGAACAAGGCTGCTCTACAATATTGAAACAATAGAATTATACTATATATCCAATAACCTTATAACTTGTTGCATCGTTACACGTTAATTCGGATACTTTCCAAACGCATATACTTTCTTTCCTTCGCCTGCGGAAGAATGCACCGCGTAACAATTAAGGCACTATCGTTATTCACTAATTTAAAGCACCTCTCGCAAAACTCTACAATAGCTGTGTGTGTGTCTGTGTATATATATATATATAATATATATATAATATTTTTCTCATTTACGAAGAAGTGGTAAATCACATGTGCGTATAAAAACAAACTTGAGTATTCAATGAATACAGTGTAAATAATCTTTCGAAGCATGGACGGCTGTGTGTATCTGTCTCGTAAAATTACACGTAAAAAATTTCGTCAACGCTTGCGCGAGAATCAAGTATAAAACACGAAACTTTCACCGAGTGTAACCATTGATAAGAAATTACTCTATACACTCATTAATTTCGTATTATCATTAATATTCGAAACCTACTCGTTCGTTAGCTCCTCACGAAGTTAAAAACGACGACGAAGGAGCAGGTTGCTATTCGGGGAACCTTATTCAATCGTTAAAAAAAAAAAGAAAAAAAAAATGGAATTCCTTGCAGAATGTACAAAAACCTTTACGCCTGATTTTCACGTAAGATCGCGGTATAAAACAGTTAAATGCAGATATAAAAAAAGACTCTCGAAATAGTGAATCCGTTTAAACACGTCAGCAGAGGAATACGCGTAACACATCCTTATCGTCCTAGCCTTTTTCTTTCGTTTCTTCGAACAATAAACTTGGAACATCGTCGGGACGTGCAGCAAAAGCTCGACGTTCAATCGTCTGTCCACGAAACATTTAATTCCCGTACCCTACCCCACCCAATCGTTCGACGAACATCGAGACGGCCAGCAACGATTTAAGTATGGAATCATCAGTGCGCAGAATAAACGCTTCGACGCGAATTATTTCTCTCAATACTTCGATCGCTAGTTCACGATGATTTCGTAG
Organism: Nomada fucata; assembly: GCA_948146005.1. Taxonomy (NCBI): domain Eukaryota; kingdom Metazoa; phylum Arthropoda; class Insecta; order Hymenoptera; family Apidae; genus Nomada; species Nomada fucata. Next base: position 6,148,618 of record OX411282.1, read on the forward strand.
TCGTACAAAAATAGACGAGCACTCGGATCGCGATCGTCACCCCCCATTGCTCGATCACGAATATAATCGAAGTACCCTATCGAACCTGAACGTAAGTAACATATCCCTATATATATATATATATCTCTCTCTCTCTCGTCAGCGAACAAACACCCTCGAAAAGCTCCGACAACGATGGAACAACAGCTGCCCGATTGTTGTTACGCCAGTACACCCTTAACTGGGCAACAGTATAGTTATAGTATCGAGGGCCTGTTCCTGATCCTGGACCTCCTGTTCCTGTTGCAACTGTTGCTGCTGCTGTTGCTCCTGTTGCTGCCGCGCGCTCTGCTTGGCGTGCGTCTTCAGGTGCGAGTTCAGCATCGTTTTCGAGGCGAAAGACTTGTGGCAGCAGGTGCAAGGGTAAGGCCGATCACCGGTGTGACCCCTGAGATGCACCACCAAAGTGGTCCGCTGGGTGAATCGTTTCTCGCAGTGCGTGCACTTGTGCGGCCGTTCGCCCGTGTGCGTGCGCCGATGCACGCTCAGGTAATTCTGCGAGATGAAGCCCTTGCCGCAGAGATCGCAGACGTGCGGTTTTTCGCCCGTGTGCTTGCGCAGATGGACGGTCAAGTACGTTTTACTGGACACAGCCTTGCCGCACACCGGGCAAATGTATTCGTTCGACGGTCCAACGTTGCCGTGGGTTTTCATGTGCACCAGCAACACCTGCTTCCTGGAGAATCGTTTGTTACAGAGCTCGCAGTGGTGCTTCCTCTGCGGCGGCACGTAGTCGGGCTGATGGAGTTTCGCGTGCAACCTAAGCCCCTGACGATAACGGAACGTCGCGCTACAGATCTCGCATTGGAAGGGTTTGTCGTGCGAGTGCATCGATTGATGCTCCTCGAACGTGGTCGCGGAAACGAAACTGGCGCCGCAGATTTCGCACTCGTACTTGTACTCGATGTTGTGCCGTTTCTGGTGCGCGACCAGGCTATCTCTGTGCACGGTGACGTAGCCGCAGGTCTCGCAGGTGTGGCTCTCGACGTCCGTCTCGTGTTCTAATTGGTGTTCCTGCAACGCGGGTATCGTGTCGAAGCTGCATCCGCAGTGTTCACAGACGAGCTGGTCGTCCTGCAAATGGATCTCGTCCTGTTCGTGCATTTTCAGGTGCAGGGCGAGATCCTCGTCGGTGACGAAACCGTCGCCGCAGAGATGACACTGTATGATACCGTCGGGGATGATCAGTTCCGCGTCCTCTACTTTGGTCACGTGCATACTATCTGTGATGAGCAGCTGCTCTGTGTCTTCCTGTTCGAATATCTCGTTCGGGTCGCATTGCTGCTGATCCTGCGGTAGCATCTCAAGCTTTGACACAAAATATCTGGAAAGAAGAGAGACACAAAACGGGGGTGAATCAATGTTTCCATTCAAAATCGATCGTTATGCTTTTTAACTCTTTCCTCTTAAGGGGCTTGGTGGCTATTGTCAAAATACTCGGGGGTCCGTTCATATATCTTTGTTAGATTAAATATTTCATAAAGTGCCTCGGTGCTTTCCAGTATTTTCTTTACTGCATTTTTTTGTTTATTTGTTTTGTTATTTCCTTGCGTTTGTTACTGTTTATCTTGTTAATTTAAACAGTCGATACAATTTGGGGCATGTTTGTGGAAGTATTGGTGGATATGTTTGGTACGAAGATATTGCCGCACGATGCGATACACGTTCGGGTGAGTATTTTCGAAACTCAATTTCATGCAGTGGTATCGGGGTTCTCCGAATTGATAGACTTTTACATTAACGTTTAAATGCAACGCTTGGATGTTCGTAGAATCGAATAATTAACGTGATTCATTAAGGAATTGATTCGAATGTCCATACGTGGGCAGTAATTGCAAATAGAAATAACTATTCCACGTTGCGTTATATTTTTTTTTATGGTAGAATGAATATTGTTAGGTATACGAAAAATATTGTACAATGATTTATAATCGCGTGTTAGTAAAAGATCTTCCGCCCACGGAAATCCTTTGCTGTACACTTACCACACGTTGTACTGTTTTACCGACGATCCATTCAGGTGACACAAATCGCCATCTTGATATTATACGCAACTTTATGTCGATCAATTTATCCTCGCGTTAAATTTGAATAATAACGATATTGTTCTTAATAAATTGAAATTTTCGGAACAAAAAGCGAAAGATGTGTTCGTTGTTCGTTTCATATTAAAAATCGAGCTTCAAAAATTGTTTCTGTGCAGATAATTCTAATTTTTGTTTCGATTGCTTATCTGAATTACGTAAATACAAGATTCTCAGCAAAACTTGCTAAAAAAAAGAAAAACGATCGACGAGCGTTAAATGACGAGTCTTCAGCTTGCCAACGAAAACGAGCATTTATCGAAAGCACGAATACATATAAGGAAAGTTGCAAGATACAACCATTTTGTTTTTTTTTTAATGAAAAAAATACAACTTCGAAATGGCTGTACGACCTAACAACATTGAAAACTTTAATTACGACGAAGAAATTACATTCAGAGGTGATAAAATTCTCAGAAATAGTTTAGCAACGATTACGTCCAACGATTAATAACATAGATCTTATTTTCATAAAGTTACATAGAAATATTTAAGCGTCTTCATACTTACGTTTTACAATATTCATAATATGTAATAACCCTGTACTTGCTTTTATTAGAGGCACATGAATTCATTGGTAACGTTGAAATGCCAACTGTATCACTTTCATTTATCATTAAAATAATCGTATACGGTAATACCTACGCTAATTGCTTCTCTACCTAGTGTAAATATTTTAACATCGAGTAATTTTTTTTTTTTAACACCTTTTCATACGCAGTCCACCCAGCACGATTAGCTTCGCTAGTTGAAACGTCTTCCATCGTTTAATCGATTAAAAATTTCTCTAAAAAATCCTAATCTTTTAGGCACATTTAAACTTAGTTCATTATACAGGTACTAATTTCAGTGGTAGCGAATGCCGCATTCGAGACGCGATATTTTCCGTGAACGAAATTGTGATATTCTAAAATTGCTGAATCAAGTAATCGATAGACACCCTTATCGCTACGAAATACTGTGATAATACACGAACGAACAATATCACAGTGACGACATTCATGTTATACGCAAAATCAACGAAATCCCTATCCCTTTTGCAACTAATCCCCCGAGGAAACAATATCGAAAATATCGTTGCCGTAAAGAACTAAGAACGTAGTCTGAACTAAAAAGAATGCTGGCAAAATTCTCACAGTCGTTGAACTTTGTAAAAATATTTAATAAAGGCACCTATTTGCGCGCTATCCCCGTTCGCCATCGCGGACGATTTTTCAAAAAGAACAAAAAACGTCGCGCGTTCGCAAAATAAATTCGACCGATAGATTAAACGAGTTTCCTGTCCAACAAATGTCCCGTCCCCGACGGCTAAAAGAATGTACCGAACCGGTCCTCCGTGGTATCGACGCCGGGACCCGAAAACTTTCAAGCGACAGGTAACGAGGGTATAATTAAACGAAACAACGAGCTTCGAATTAGGGCGCTAGTCGACGCACGCACCTACGACAACGAACCGCGGCGATCGAGTCCTACGTTTTGGATTCAGTGCTTTTTCATATGATTCAGCATGATCGTTCTGGTAACGAACCCCTTGCCGCACAGCGTGCAGGTGTAAGGACGTTCCCCGGTATGATATCGACGATGGACGGTGAGCGTGGACGCCTGTGTAAACGATTTCCCGCACATGGCACAAAGGTACGGCCTCTCACCCGTATGAATACGCTGATGCACCACGTAATACTTCCGATGGGTGAAACCTTTGCCGCAAACGTCGCAGACCAACGGCCTGGACCTGTGCACAGCCTTGTGCGTGTTCAACGACTCGATGGTCGCGAATTGTTTCGAGCACGAGTCGCAAGGATACGAGGCTACCGATTTGTTCGCGGACACCGCGGTACCGCTAATACTGCTGGTGACCGGATCACCTGGTGACACTATCGTGTCCGTAACTCTATCGTTCCCAGCGAGAACCGGCTTGTGGGTCTTTGCGTGATGATTGTACAGATTTCGCGTCTCGAAACGCATCAAACACCGCGGACAAGAGTACGGTTTCTCTTGGCCGACCTCGTGCATCCGTCTGTGCCGTTCGAGCAGCGTACGATACCGGAAACTTGCCTGGCAGCGATCGCAGGCGAACGTTTTCTCGACGTTCACCGAGGTCGCGATCGTCGGGATCGGGGCGCAGGACGTTACCGGCGCCAAATGCGTCACCTCGTGCATCCTCAAGTGACTCAGAGCGAAGAATGTCCGTGAGCAAATGGTGCACGAATATCGCAACGGATTCTCAATATGGTGCTCGAATTCCGGTAAAGCCGGATGGCTGGTTCTTATATGGTAGTTCAGTTTCAGGGCGCTTCGAAACTCGAGGCCACACGTGGGACACGGATGGGACTCGGTGATGATCTGCACGTGATCCAAGAGCGTCTGATCGGGACAGATGGATTGCATGTGGGATGGGACGGTGTGATACGGCGCGGGCATCATCGACGACTGATTGGAGAACATAGAGTTGTTCTGTAGCAAGGTACACGTGACCGGTAAACCAGTATCCCCCGTCTCGGGCGATGGTGAGAGTATCTGGCGCAGCATCCCCGACAATCCGCCGAACGTCTCGCTTCCTTCCCTGAAATCGACAAAACCCAAGGACAATGCAGCGGCGAACAGTACACACAGGCATTGTCTTTGATTCGTTCTCGTGATCTTGCTTTCTCTGTTGCAATAGGCGGTGATGAGAAGAGATAGAAAAGCGGTAATTAAGAGACAGACAGAGATGGGGGAGTTCTCTTTTTATGCTGCGTGATTTCTGCATAGTGACCGTGCAAAGTGCTTGGGCATTGTGGTTCTCCTTAAAATAAAAAAAAAAAAAGAGGAAAAGAAATATACAGTAGTACAGAGAGTGCGACCAGAACGCAAGTGCAAGTCGAGCTTGGAGACTTTTGTCGTCATCGTTCCCTGTTAAACGTCTTGACGATCTCCTCCGCAGGGTCATATTTTTGTTAGACAGGTATTCATCCGTTTCAGAAGAATGCTCCCTGTTAAGAGCTTCACTTTACCTCGAAGTTTCTACGATTTTGTTTACCGTTGTCCGTCGTTAATCGGTAAACGTGTTCCTTTGACAATATAAGCAAGCAGTTAAATAAAACTGTTATGCTCGGATACATCTCACTAGTTCCATTTCGATTTAATTCATCAATTAACGAATACTAATTGTAACGAATGAAACGTGCGCGCGTTCTACTCCAATCTTAAACTAACGCCTCGCCTCTCCGTGTCTCTATAGACCCCATTATCAGGTAACTGGCACAAACCAAGAAGAAAATGAAATGTTTCTACAGCAAACCAGCAGAAGGAAGAAAAAAGTTAAGCTATGAAACTTAGCAAAATAGTTAGAGGAAAGCGAACCCTTGCTAAAAATTATTATTTCTTCTAAGATACAATAATATCGTTGGAGATTACATTAATGTATTATTATATGGAAATTAAACCCTCACCTTCATAGAGATATCCAACGTTCATGCAGTCTCTTCGTTTCTTCTTTTTGCACAAACTCGTGTTTATCAACCCTCTTTGAGAGGTTTCATTCACACAGTTATTCGACAAAAATACTAAAGTATTTGAAACGATAATATGAACACATTCTGTTGTGGCATAAAATATGCGCACACAAAATGGAAAAAGATTCCCATCGTTGGCGTTCAGCGATATAAACGTGGAAACAAGAAATGCCTCGAGCCACATAATCACGTCGTTACCAAATTGGCAACGCTCTGAACGCAAATATCTTTGTTGCAAATACATCTGACGCATCAGACTTAACGCATATCGACGCACGCATACTGCGTAAAGTAAACACGCAGTATGAATAATAGCGGCGCGTAACAGCAGCCTGGTTTTAAAAAAAATGTTCTGTAAAATGGTTCGACTACTATTTTTTCACCGAACCCAAAACAAAATGAGACGCACAATGCAAACGATGTGCGGCATAAATTCGTGAAGTCGAAGCGCAGCGAATTTTCAGCAAAAAAAATATGCTGAAGCGCGCGCTCAGTAACTTCAAAAGAGTAAAATCGCGGTCTTTTCGTACTCGCATTTCGCGAATACATATTAAAGAGAGCGTGAAAGAGAGAGAGAGAGAGAAAAAGAGAAAAAAACGATAAATTTCATTCGATACATGTTATACTTATAAACTATCGAACTGCGGGTTTTGAAAATATACAAAAGTATGATACTCGCCTTAAGCAAAAAATTGTCTGAAGTCCTCTTCATTGTTATTCGCACGGTGAGCTTATTCTTCGATTCTTCGCGTCTTGATAAATTATTGTTCTAATTGTCATTTATTCTCTTTCATTTTAAACTAACTTGGCATTATCCCTTTCGTGTAAAACACTTGGCTACTTTTTCGAGCTGACACCCAATGCAGATGCCAGCCCCGTAAGTGATATCAATTGAAATCGAACTTGGCGATAAGAACGACCACACGTTTTATTAGCGAATGTATCGCGTTTGTAACTATATGGCCCTGACGATAATGTAAAAGCGTAGGCATTGGAAAGCACGAAGACGACAAGAAACGGTATTTTGTTCTGTTTTTTTTTTTCTTTTTTTTTCGCTAAACGAATTAAAATGCTTGGCTACACTGTTATGCACCCAAGCGTCTATTATATCGTGACTTTAGCTTTACGAAATATTAGTTTGTGATTTTTGGTCGGCTTATTGTTGGCCGTGTGCGGCATTTCGTGCCATCACGTAAGCGTGGGATATTGATACTGACAACATGTAAACATCTGATTCTCAGTTGAACAGAGGGAGGATTAAGTACCTGTCGTACAACTGATTCGCTTATATACATTAGTTAAAAGGTATACGATGGTGCTACGAGACTAGACAGGTAGATAATAGATTCCTTCTGTTCATTTACTGTACACGTATCAATATTAACTAGGATAGAGTTCATTTAAATAGAAGTATCGTACTAAATATAATACGGTGGAACATTCTTGCGAGATATAGAAACTCTGATATTTTCTATTGAAATGAACTCTAGGTACGTACATGCTATTACATGTAAGAATATTTACGTATTTTGCAATCTGTTTTATTTTGTTTTTAATGGTCCGATTTGTCAATGAAACCATTCCCCTCTTTTTATGTGCTCAGCATGGTTTGTCCATGGTTTCGAAAGAAACAGATTAAAAAAGTTGGTTTTTAAAAGTAAGCAGATATCAAATTGCAAAATACAGAGAGCCAAAGATGGTTGTGGGGTGTGTACGAACTTACCTTCTCATTTCATTGCACCTTATTCATTAGTGATAGGTGGCTAACTCTGAGATACACTCTTTTTCGAAATTAAAAAGAAAGAAGGAAATACAATTAGGCAAGAAAAGAAACTGTATAGATTATATTTGAATTAAAGTACTGTACTTTGCATGATACTTTGGAGTGGTACAATTGAACAAAAAAACTTTTCCAGATATTAAATACGAAACGAAAAATTGGACGAAGTATTGCAGGTGTAAATCTCCTCCTTTTACACAAAAATATTCTCGGGGAGGAAAAAAAAGAAAACACAGTAATGTGTGTGTATATGTTTGTGATCTCCACAACAAATTAACACCTTTGGCCCTTAAAGTATACAATATGGATAATAGACTCACCCAGATTTGGGATCGCCATCAGCTGGCTGCGGTATCGACATCTCAGGTATGTCTGAGATCTTCTGCTGCTGCAACCCTGAAGGACCTGCTTCATCGCATGCCAAGGAAACATTTACAAAGGTCGTAGGCTCTATAGTTCTGTTACTGGGATCTTCTTCGCTCTCTTCTTTCACAGGTAGGCCTACGAAGATAATACAGAATCGACGTATTTAGATGATTACGTCGATAACAATTTGTTTTCCGGGCAATTTAACAAAATAGCAGATATTGCGTAATATGTAAATTTAAAGTACCTTCATCCCCGTCACATTCTTCGTCAGAATTTTCGTCATCTTCGCTGCTTTCCTCTTCATCTTCTTGTTGTGCAGAGCTTGTTTGATTTTGTGATATTTGGTTGTGTGTAGTTTGCGTACTTGGACCAGGCACCGCCTGAACGGTTTGTACAGAATTACCGCTCGTGTCCATAGGAACTGAGGTTATTTGTTGTTGATTAGCGCTGGATATTATCATAGGAATACCCAGGCCCATATTATCCATCATACCCATACCCATATTGTTTTGATGCTCGCCCACTTGCTGCATCACATTGCCATCTAACCTGTTCTCCGAACTCTGCTCTTGTTTCATTACACTCTGGGAAAAGAAATGGAAAAAACAAACGAAATAAATTTCGAGCTACTCAGAATATCGCGTACAAGTAGATAAAACTATTTACTGATATCATCAAACAAATGTAACCTGAATGTATTTGATTACTAATGGATAAAACAATGATGATAGTTTTTTGTATTTAAAATGTGCAGATAATTGAGAGTCAATAAAATTGAATGAATTAAATATTTCTGGAACTTACAAAAGTTTAAAATAATTTGATCTCTATTACAGCAGTAACCAAGGTAAACATGGAACTGAATGTGAAAAGAAAAAAAAAGAATATCTGTACATTCATATTTTGTTATACACTGGGTGTGCAAATATTCGACGCGATCAATGGAAAGCTGTTATGCGATGAGAAGAAAAAATTTACCTGATTGAGAACATTGGTAACGTAACCCTGTTTGTTTTCCAGGCTGACCTCTCCAAGCCATTGTAACAATTGTTTTTCTGCGTTCGCTGTTGTATTCCAAAATTGGTAAAATAATTCTACTTTATAAACGCAATCGTCGCATATCTTTTTGGGTAATTTGTCTTCTCTTGCAACCTGTAATCGCATATTAAAACAAGAACGAATATAATTCGTGACAAAATAGGATCACGTTGTCAATTAAAAATAAAATATTAATTACAGGGCAACGGGACTTGCTTTGCGTAAATAAGGTTAAGAATCAATCATTGTTGCGAGTGAAAGGGGCGAAGAATCTTTCATAAATAACCGTATAATTATATTCCTTCATTTTATAGAACTTCGTACTTTGTACTCACGGGCGCAAACAATTTACAACATCATTACTAAAGAAAAAACAAATGCGAAATAATGATTTGGCACATAGTATTCTTCGCGAAAAAAAATTTTAAGTCGATATGGCGTAAAATTGAAAACATGCTACTTACGGAACTATCGAGAAAGAAACGCAAGGCAGTCAATTATAGATATTTTATAATAGAACCAATGATGTCGAAAACAAGATGTCGTAGGGAAGAGAATTATTCAATAACATGGTAAACGTGTACTCCCGAGAAATATTATTGTTTGTCATCTGCGAGTGCAAGAATCATAAAGGCTGTTACTCAGAGATGATGACGACGAAAATTTGGGTAGGCTCGCAATACGTTGCGGCAAGGAAGAAAGCGCGGCAAAATTCCGTCGAATAATTCGTGGGCGTCGTGGTCTCGTTGGAAGAGAGATCGAATAGTACGAAAATAAGATATAAACAGTGCTGTTCCCAGTAATACAGGCATCCGGTTGTACGCTACCCTGAAGCCTATTCGCAATTTCTTGTCTACAGGGCGATCTACGAGACAATCGTATGGAAACGTGTCTACTGGGAGGTCGAAAAGTCGTGGACCGTCGAGGAACCGCGATGTAGCTACGAAAATGCACAATATGGCGGATCGCCATTGTCGAAGCGATGGCGTAGTTGGCTTACCTTGACCGGTAGGCAGGCAGCGATCTTGAGAAATATCTGCCGTACGTCTCCCTCACCCTCGAAAATCGGTACCGAAACACGGTCCTTCACGAGACACAGCCGACACAGGTCCAGATAGTCGAGGGAGGACATTTTACCATGTAAAACGCCAGCTCGAGACGCAAAACCGCGCCCGTAGACGCGAACGCTGTTTCAACCCAAGCCGGAGAAGACCCCGCGTTCTTCGGTACGCGTCGTTTGCTCACTGTACTTCGGCGAACTCCGTCGGTATTCGGCTGTCTTCGACTACGTCGGCTAACTTCGGTAACAATCGGCAAGACGGGTTGCGTATCGATCACGTCGCGCTCGAGAAGCCAACTGCTTTTACACACGATAACTTCGAGCATTGCGAATGCTCCATTATTTTCAATTCATGCGTTATTTAATACAGGGAGATTGTATCGTAATTGAAAAATTATTGTTGAAGGAAAGAAGCATGAATCTTCGTAGCATTCATTGCGGTGTTTCGGTTACTTTGATTTCGTAGCATAAGGTACGCCTGCACTTTGATTAAATCGCGTATGTTGCAAAATGGCTCCAACTTTCGTCGATCTTTGATCCCATTTGAAATTATAAAAGTATGGGGCGGTATGTATCCATGGCTTCGCATACGCTACGCTTACCTTTGATACGTAACGATTGATCGTCCTGGGTGTTTAAGAGGTCGTTGCAGTTAATGCAGTTATCAAATTTTCATGCACGATTACTCCCACTTTTAGCGTGCGGCTACTATCACGCATGATCAGACAGGCCACACTTGTCGATGGACAATAAGAATAAATCAGAACTTCGCGAAACGTATTAACCGCGGTAAATTATTTTTTTACTTTCGAATTGTTTAGCCTTTGAAATGTTATGTGCAAATTTTCCATCACCATTCCGAGGAGTACCCATATTTTTGGGTATCTAAGATCCGGCGATGATCGCATGACTTATTATGAAACAGTAGGAAGCACGTTTTTTTCATGTCATAAGCAATCATATGAAAATAAGTTAAGAACGAGTTTACATAAGAACTGGTTACCAGGAATCACTTATAATGCAATGCTTATCTTCGAAGTCGATTTTGAAAAAAGAGGCTCTGACACAATCGCCATTTTCGGTGAAGGTGTAAAATAGACTGTCCTGATAATCTATTAACAAATTAATAGAATTCTGCGGCTGGTTAATCAAATTTATTTATAATTTTTCTACAAGTTATATTTAGGTAAAGAGTGACCTTTCGAATTTTTAAACTCTTTCCTGGTATGCCTTATCTTTAAAATATAGCGAAAGCGATGTTCTGGTAGTCGCATCAATTTCAGTACTGCATGTGCGACCGACGAGTGTGTTTAATATCCGATTGAACAAAAGGAACACAACGATGATAAAAAGTATGAGCAGGATTAGCTCGATGCTTTCATGTTTCTGTGTCACAGAATCTGTGCAACTTACCCTCGTCGCCGTTGGCGATATTAATGACCTGTCTTGTCTTTTCCATTGGCCGTACGGACTTCGATGGATATGACAACCTGATTAAAATTACAGCTTACGCTACCATCCGGAATTATTATCATTTTCCACGCGTTTGGTCGATAAAATAGCTTTGCACTTCGTTTGAAAGTACTTTGCGTATAGCTGTTGAAGCTAGCGCGACACCGTACGGACGAACAGCGTCAGTGCTTTTTGCGGCTCCGCACATTGTCGCTTTCCAATTGTAAATGAAAATAATTTTTTCCTTCTTGTTCCGACTGGACCAATTCACGTTTATCTGTTTATAATCTGATACCACTTATTGTGTCACGAGTTCGACGAGGTGCAACAAGTATTACTTACGCTACGCGCCGTCTCCCTTCGTACGAAATAACATTCGCAAGAGCACGATTTCATATCTTCGCATCCTTACGAAAGATTTCAGCGTTCTTAATTAAAAACGGGCACCCCGCACAGGGTTAATTTTTTTTTAGCACAAGGATAACGTGTAGGGAGAAATAAGACGGTATTCGTTTTAGTTAAAAAAAACTGCTTTATTGTGGCAGAGCACATGTATTATCATATACCAGCATATAATTAGGAAGTCCATAGTAATTTACAAATTACGATCCACTTAAACGTCGGTACACTTTGGCGGTGTATGCAGGCAGATTTGGGAACCGATTTCTATCACGCTCATGCTGTTACCGTGTTTATCTTCCTCTCACTGTCTCCTCGATCGTTTATGTCTCATTATTTCGTTTAACATTGATTTTTCTTTCGATACGTTTTTATTTTATTTTATTTTATTTTTTTTTTTTTTTGTTGAATGCGGAAGGGTGGTGAGCGGGGGGGGGGGGGACTTCTAAAGATCCTTGCAACGACAGTGCATTATTTATAATACATGAAAACGCGGGATATGTGGTCTTCTTCCATTCGATTTTCGAGAATATTGTACCCGTACGAGCCATTGAGTTTTACTTCCGTTCTCTCACCTTCTCACTGAACGAGGACCTTGTTCCACATCTTACAAGTAACCATGATTACCGCAAATGACAATGTTTTATTTATTCTTGCATTTGTTTCGTCAATAAACAGATTACTCTCTCGCTCTCGCCCTCTCTCTCTCTCTCTCTCTCTCTCTCTCTCTCTCATATAGTTAATTCTTAAGAGAAGAATGAAGTCTGAAGTAAAAGCCTTGCATATCTGCGAAAGTAGATATTTTCTTTGGAACACGGTTCTATCCGAGAAAGCATTCGTCAATCCTCCATATTATTATGTACACTTTCAAGTCTTCAGTTTTCATTTATTGAAATCTTTCAATGATTTTTCCTGTTTTTTTTTTGCTTTTTTTTTTTGTTTAGTTGATGGTACTTGGCTTTTATTTTGTCAGCCGTCAACGTTGTTAATATGATTTTTCGTTCCTTATGTATATACAATATAAAGTACGATTAAATTTTCCGAAAACGGAAGTAACATTCGAAATTAATAACAACGATCGCGGGTGAAATAAATATTCTTAATTATATGCAAACTATCTTAAGAATAAATAGACGCATTTAAATATATTACGTACGGAGACTTGTCACGGTAGATAAAACTCGGTGAAACGAGTAGAAAAAATGAATCAAGTCGCAGTGAGAAATTTAATAGGAGGACTAATTGTTAAAAGAACGCCGATAATACAACGCAGTGTTCTCTAATTTTTTTTTTTTTCTTTATACGCTCGCGTTCAGTTTATTTTAAATCGTAAATTTTCTCCCCTTTTGCCCGATTTTTAATTCTCTCGCTGGTGAAAGTCTGCGTCGTCAATGAAACCACGATAAGACTGTATTATTTCGATGCTCATATATAGTTAATTAGTTGTTAAGTAATTTGTTAAATTCGTAACTATTTTACTTACACTTCATGCTATAACAATAATAGCAAAATTGCGTGAATCTGTGTCTAAATTTTCTCGTTTAATCTCATACCTCTCCGAGTTGTCGTAATGTAAATTTACAGCTATTACAAATATTATTGTTTATATTTGTGTAAGGTAACATTAATGGTAATCATCGTGTTCGTTAACTACTAATACAAAGTTAAAAATGCGGGAAGTTGAAATTTTGCGGGCACACCGCAGAATATATTCGTGTGTATACGTACATGCATTTCAGAGTTCTGTCTCGAGTTTTGTCGCTCGAGCAAAATTGAAATTAACAGAACATGCCATTAATATCTACAGCGGTAGTCTAGAAAAATACTGTCATAAAGATGATAAAAATTAAGCTTAATTTACGATGCTCTCGTGAATAATACAATAAAAGAGATTAAAGGTGTGGATCTATAGTAACTAATACAATTAATTATTAGAATACTAATAATGTGACACGTCCTCTTAATTTCGATTTCTGCTTCATAATTTCGAAGCCCAATTTATGATTGATTAAATTTTCAAGCCAATCACGTATTCGACACAATAATTCAACCGATCGAATCGTCGTGTACGGGAAACAAGCGGAGTGAAAACTCTTTCACTTCTTCCTTCTTTATTGTTATTAAAATGACGCCTTGCGATCCGATATCTGCCTAAATCGTTCAAACACTACAATTTGTCGCTCAAACTCTTCTTGGACATTAAATATCGAGTAATTCAAATTCCTTGAAATTTTTCAATCGAATTATCGCTACACTTTACACTAAAGAGATATATAAATGATAATTATGTACCTTGGAGAACTTTTGAGCCATTAAATATCGAGTGACGTCAGGCATCGTGCGAAAAAGTTTACACCCCCTTTCCTCTTTATCGGGGATCAGAACGACTGATATCTCTCGAACTTCGTTTCTTTTTTTGTTCTTTCTTGTATTTTTTTTTCCTCTTGTTGTTATATCTTAACGTTGTCTCGCTTATCCAGCAATACTGGAACTAATTAAGCTAGCGTTGGTCGTAGATCGTTGACAATTTATGCATATTTAGTACATTTCACACCATACCGATATAAGACCTCGTTTTAACAAGTTAAAATGATCAAACATCGATGGGAGAAGGATGGTAGGAAAACGCAATATTCTATCGCGAACTGAGCGAACCCTATGTATGTCTGACTCTGAACGGCATAATCTCCTCTCGCGCTTGCTGCGCGCCTCCGTAACTTTCGATATAATGTACTTTGATGATCTATAGTTTTCAGCTACTACTTGAAAAATCGTACTTTTAAAATCATTTGTTATATAGTTTCTCTTTACACGAGGAACTAGATAATCTATCATATGCGAGACTTTATTAATGTTAGTAAAATTTTATCAGTTCTCTGTTACCCGTGACCATTAATTTCTAAACCTGGCAATCATCGCTGAAAATGTATTTGCCTATACTCGCGTTAAATATGAAATCATAAATTACATATGCATCAAATAGTTAACCTTCCGTACAGAGCAATAATATGTAATCGATAAAGAAAAATTGTTCCACGACGAATTTAATATTTCACGATTAAATTCATTCATCGTTCGTATCTGTCTTATGGCCATTTGTACTGCAGTAATTTTGAAAATTGTGCATCATACAATGCTGTATTGATAACATCTTTTATCGAAATATCGAAAATCGGGGACGAAATTATTAGTTAAGTAGTAGTGCGCGATCATTTTATTCAAGTGATTTAGAATATTAGAACATTTATTCATTCTTTTCTGAACTGTTTTTTCCTCGTACAATTATGGATAGAAATAAACGAAACAGTTTTTTCCTGTAAACTCCTTAAGTATCTTGAGGGAAATAATTTGTAACTGGTTATTCGTCGATTTTGAAATACATTTTTCGTATCTTCTTTAGTAATACGAAAAGTTTTATCAAAGTAATACAAGGATTTAAATACGCATAAGAAAACGGCGGCACTTTAATATAATTCGTGACATTACATTGAGCTTGCGTTATGTGGAAATATTCTGGATTATTTATTTATTTGTTTTTTCGTTTTTTACCCTTTTTTTCGTTAACTATACCAGTCCACGCATTCTAAGTTATGTAGAATTGATCAGTTAACGTAAACAAGCTCTTTTTATACCTGCCTGCTTTTCATCGATATCTGCTATTAATGGCAAAGTCAATTTATTTTGTATCCCCTTGACCATTCGTCAAATATACCCTTTGTTTATCCCATTTCGTTGCTATATTTTAATTTCATATTCATCTAAATCCACGTTACGTTTTACATTCTAATTACTTTTGTATGATGTTCAGAAACTAATGTGTGTAACAGATAGATATGCAACATTTTTTATTAATTTAGTGTGAAACGGTTGTTATTCGCGATGAAACGAATTTCCGGGAATTATCTTTTTTTGTGCAAGCGCCAACCATTATGCATCTTACAACACTGAAAAAAAAGTTAACGATAGTAAAAGACAAACAATATATGCAACTTGCTACAGACTTGAAGGTTTTAAACGTTTATACAAGCTCACTTATATTTTTACGGAGTCTCACTATAAATATAAAGTGTTATCCGAAAGTCTACATAATCCTTGTATTATCTTAACACGCTATGACGTCCATTCGAGAATAAAAAAATGTATATCAGATTCTTGGAAACTTTATTCTTACAGGGGATTAATTTATTTTTAAACGTTAATGTAATGAAGCTCTAATTTAATTGTAAATGGGCGAACGGTGAAGGGAGGAATGATCAATATTTAGTTGGACGAGGGGTGGCGGAGTTCAATTAGTATTCGAAATTTCGACAAACGCCTATCGTCCTTTACTGCTAACCGGTGTAAACGATAAGAAATGATTTCTTCCGTAAGAGGGAGCGTGTAAAATGAAATTCTCGTCGATCGAAGGAATGTGAAATGTGATTTTAATTGTGGATCCTTCGGATGCCCGTCCATGTGACGTTTGCATGTTGCCGTCCTAATAAATCATGAGAAATGACATTCCAATCGACGCGATCGTTGTTTCTTTCTACCCTAATATGTTACAAATGGAATTCGTTCGTTTGTACGATCGTACGCGAGCGTTGACGAAGACACGACGTGTGTATCGATTCTTCGAATTTCTTCACGTCACTTCTTTTAATGGAATTTTCGTAGATAAATTTCGAATCATCCGGTCGAATGAAATGTTCAACAAAGTACAGCTGGATCGTCGAATCGTGAACACCTCCGTCCACGTGGCCACGCTTTCTTTAGCTTCGATTGCAGTTCACCGACATTATTCATTCCTGAAGGTTTTTCGCCCCTTTTTCTCTTTCGTAAATTGAAATATTTAAAATTCTATCAAGGGACACATCATTCGAATACAGAGCAACGAATATCAGAACGGAAGAAAATAATTTCATTTCCAATCCTTTTAACGAGACAGCAGGTTCCATTCCTTTCTTTTCCATGAAGTTTTTTCAAATACATCCGACTCCAATTTACTCGATCGATCTTTATAATACGCTTGTAACCCTGTTTTTGTTTTCTATAAACAAAACGTTATTGTCGTTAAGAGGTGACGAAAAGTATCGCATTAAACGCGCAACGAAAGCGTACGCGGCACACCAGCGAAATGCACAAAACGAGGAAATGAAACGCGAACGTAGGACACGGAAAGGAACGTGTAAAAATGCCTGTCACATTGGTTTTGCATTTACCCCGTCTATTTTGCAATACTCCCGGAAGGCCGAACGAGGGCAAAACGAAGTTTCACTACTTATGCTACGCGCTCGCGCGCGCGTGTATGTGTCTGTGTGTGTGCAATCCAGTGTGTACGACTTAAAAGTACTCGAATACGTTCTACTTGTCGATAAAAGGCAAGAGAATTGTTCCGCTCGTGTTCGACTATAGTATGACGCGTTTTATCTATTCGGAAATACGTGCTTCGTGTCTCGATGGATTGACTTTTCGTAGGTAAACTGTAACCAATAAAGAATCAAGGGACGATATTGAATTCTTCATGATCTACGGCATCTGGATTTGGTTATCTTCGTTACATAATATTTATATATATATATATATATATATTTATGTATATATATATAGATTTTTCTTGTAATTATTTTGGTTTAATTTAATAATTCTTTCCGATTGGAGTGTCCGCGCGTGACGAGATCTACGTTACCTAGAGTTCTACGTAGTTACGGCACACGATCTCTCAACGATCTGGATCTTTAATTAAACGGTAGTTAAGTGGAAAATCGAGAATGGGATTTCATCATGTACCCGCGCACTCACATGATAAATAATATAATGTTATCTCGCAAGTATGTATTTATACACATCGTAAAATCGAAACGCCTTAATTTCCGTACACCTAGATTCGTACGTATAATATCTATAGTTCATTATATACAAATTGTAAAATGCCTTCCTTAATGAAAAAAGTTGTGTTCATTCTGCGTATATGTCTTTTGGTGTGTATATATATATATATCTTTCTTCCTTAGCAGTGTGAACGCAGATATATATGTATAGTTACATCTCTTTTCTCTTCTCTCCCTTTTTTTCTCTCTCCCACTCCTCCTCTCTCTATCTCTCTCTCTCTCTCTCTCTCTCTCTCTCTATCTCTCTCTCTCTCGCTTTCTCTCCCTCGCGTGCTTATTTTTTTTGTATTTGTTGTTTGTTAATGCTTGTTGACTACGGAACACATTATCACTCGCACATCCATTTTTGGTTTTGTACATGCACAACACTTGCGTCTGAGAATCAATTCACCGCCTGATCGCATCAGTGACAAGATACTTGCTCCACCGTATATCGTCGCGACAATTTAATTAATGGAAGATCTGCCGGCCCCGCTTTCCCCATCGAACGATGCTTGTTCAACGTTTTGGCGAATTCGTGTAAAAGAGGGTGTGCGATTTTTGAACTATCGGAAGAACAGCTGGAAACAATAGGAAGCACTTGAGCATCGTTCTATTCTCGTCCCTTCCTCGGGATACGCTTAGCTTAACGTTACGAATTTTTTAAATAGATCTTTACTCGGCTACCGATCGGCGAGAGACGACCAATTATGAGGCCCCAATAAAAATAATCACGTCGCGTTATCGTCAATCTTCTGTCGTACACGTTCGATGTCAATAAAGCTCCGAACGATCGTCGCTTATAATATATTCGATTAGGATCTCGTCACTTAAGCGACTGTCCCGCGATAACCGTTGCCGCAGCTCGAAACAATCCTAATCACCGTCGGGACCGCAATCTCGCGACAACCACCCGCGAACGATCCGCTCGATCGTCAATTCCGAAAACGAACAAACACTCTACCATGCTAAAATTCCATATTTCCTGATCCCGCGTACGTCCCGTTCTCGCCCGTTGAACGGCCGAACAATCCTCGGACAATCAATTCTTATCGATACATCATTACCAGTCTATCCGAAGCGAAACGAAACAATCGTTTATCCTCCCTAATCCGACGGGCGCGCAACAAAGAACAATAATTGAAGCGAGAACAGAAATCGAACCAACATCTCCAATTTGCCGAGGCTCATCTCATCCCCGGTCTCACGGTTCACAGAACGGTTAATCGCGGTTCCCGGCGGCGAGGGGGCGGTGAGAGCGATTCCTAGGATTAAATTCGTTGAAGAGGTCACCAGCCGAAAACTCCCTCTACTGTTCCTCGCTAGTCTCTCTCTCTCTCTCTCTCCCTCTCTCTCTCTCCCTTTATTCCCTTTCCCTCCCTTTTCCCGTTCACACTGTCTTCTTATCCCCTTTTGCCTCATACTCATTCCCACCCCTACGGCCCCGTCGTCTGCCCCCTCTTTCGTTCACCGTGAAGGAAAAAAAGGAAGCCTCAGACGGATTCCCGTCGCGGCAGTTGTTGCGATAGCGTACTGACAACGGTCGACGGTCGTCAGATGCTGGCACGGTGTTGATGCAACGGCGCCAGTTGCAGCAACGGCGTCAACGTCGGTGGGTGTAGCTCGCTGTGCATATCCAACGTGGACAGCTGCTGCATCGGCAGCAGGTGCGAGATCTTACCGGGCGAGCGACGAACCGTGAACCGTGGTCTCCGTCGTTTCTTCTGGAAACCGCTGCAGCGGCAGCTACAGACCGACGTCTCGTCGTCCAGCGATATCGTGTCGCCGTGGTTGCCTACTTGACCCGACAGTATCGAGCCGTTCGCCGTTATTACGTCGCCCTCCAGGCGCACTGCTCCTTGCGCAGCCTGCGTCATAAGAATATCTTGCTTTATTCTCGATTCTTTTTAATACCTTCTTTGGGGGATGGTGGGGGGGGGGGGGGTTCGGGTTATTCTTTTATGGAATCGTCACGACGCGGACGAGCCCGTTCGACGTTTCGAGGGGGGCCACGGGGTTGGACAGCGACACCGTGGATCCCGATCGTCTCGTTCGGTCGGGGTGGTACGGTTCGATTGGATGGAAGAGGGGTCTGTCGGACGATCTTCTTGTATTGATTCGGGGTAGGCGGCCGGGTTCAGGGTACGACGGAGGCTGGGTACCAACCCTTTGCGGTCCAGCGTCACGTGCAACGTGACGGCGCCACGCTTTTGTACAGAAATTTTTGTCCGCTTCGTTCCGGGGAATTTGATCGGGCCTGTGTTCGATCCTTGTTTGTTCTTTGCGAACGTGCAGCGATAGGGTAGTTTCTGCGACGTCGTTAATATTGATAGAGGGGGCGCGTTAATGTTTAACGCGTTTGTTTTACTTTGATTCGCGAGGGATTTTAACGGACACGACGAACCAGTGTTTCGCAAGCAGCTGAAGGCATTAAAAACGGAATCGTACCCTTGTTTATTAATTTGCTTCTCGAGAAATATGGCGGACCGCAAAGGGTTACTGAAGTACGTTTCTATGAAAGGAAATATGTCAGCCGATTTAATTTTTCGCTCGAGGGGATTAAACGTGTTCTACTTCAATTATATCAATCGTTTGTAACATTTTTTTTTTTTTAACATAAGGCGCATTACACCGCCCGACGTGTAAACCGTGGTAAAAGGAGTTTATTCCGGGGATACGAAGGAAGCGTTCAGTTTATTATCGGGGCATGTCGGCGACGGTTTACGATGTCTAAAATATTTACCGAAAGATCAATACTCTGATGGACGCAGTAAAAAGTGCTGCGGCATTTTTCTTACCTGTAGAGCCTCGGCCTCGTCTCGCCTTTCGTCCTCGGTATTCATTGTGACAAATCTCAGCACCAATAAATTGAGGGAGGCGGCGACGATGGCCAAGCCGAACAAAATGAATATCAGGGCGAACATCACGTACTCCGGCTTGTTGTCCAGCGCATTATCCTTTTGCAGCGCGACCATGTCGCCGAAGCCGATGGTTGTCAGGGTGATGAAACAATAATAGATGGAATCGAAGTATGACCACCCCTCGTACCGAGAAAACGCAGCAGCACCTCCCGCAATTGTTAAGCAAGATAAGGTCGTCACCACGCAGATAAGATTGATTTCTGAGGCCTGTAAAATAATACGATTTTTTTGAAACTGCCGACAAATCTTGCAGATAGTGAAGTCGAATTGTTTTATCGCGATTTCACTGGTCGCGAAGTAATCGATTTTCGAATAGACTTTCGCTGCCAGCGATGTCTAAATTTTCTAGACAAGGCTATGTTCGTTAAATTTCAACTGTACCTATTAATGGAGCGTTTACGTTTAATATTCGTGCAAATTTATTGGGAATGAAATGGATAGCACGTTGAATGTCATCCCTTGTAAATTGCTCGCTGTATCCCAAACGTATGGACGGGTCAAAGTAATTGAGATAGATTTTATGTAAATTATTCAACGTCATGTGAAGTAAATAGGGGAGAGTTTGTAGGCTTTACCTGGACATCCTTACAGTTAAGAAGTTTCTTTACGTTCCGTATTACGACGGACGAGAACTTATTCAGACGCTCTCCTATGCTCTGGAACATTACAAGTCCTAACGGGATGCCGACAATCGCGTAGAACATCGTGAACAGTTTCCCACTAATGGTATTCGGTGTCGAATGTCCGTAACCTGGAGTAAAATAAAATTTGCAACGTTACAGAAATAGGAGTGTAACGTTTTCTTTGTAACGGTTATTTTTCGCGAACGGCGAAGCTTCTCAGGGAAACCGGAGATTTCTATTTCGTTGAAGTGCGCTTTAGATATTCTATTAAACAATAATATCCTTGAATTCCGATGATTAAAACGTACCGATAGTGGTGAGGACCGTGGTTGCATAATAAAACGCCCCGGCGAATTTCCACTGTTGACCGGCTTTATGAGGTTCCGTCTTCAGCACCACTGTTTCCATGATCTTGAAGTCGTCCTCGCTTATATTGTACTTGCGTATAACCATCTTTTCAATGGCTGTTAACAAAAAAATCAGGGAAACTTAATTCGTCAAATATTTCATTGAATTTAATCCATTGATTTATTTCGTACTTTCCCAAAGTGCATCTTAAATATATATTTTCGAGCGAGCATAGATATTTTTATCGTATTGCTAATCGTCTTCTACCGATTCCCTTGTATTTGGATAGATACGCAAAAAATACCTCAAAGTTCTAAAATTGTTACTCGCATCAGCAGGTTTTTCTGTTTTCAGCTTGCAAAACCGTACTATCCGCTCGAGGGCACGAAACAAATGATCGTGATGCACCTGCAAGTTTCATCTTCGGTTCGCGACGGAACAGAAAATCGATACTCCGAACAAAATTACTGGCTTCTCAAAGTGGCAAAAGCCATCTCGCGGTATAAAAATTTCAAGAACGCTACTCCCCCCGATGCTGCTTGCGCGATACTAAATAAAAAAAGATTACAAACGAATAAATCGAAACGCGAGACCGCCGCAAAAGCTTCCCAACGAAATGCATTCGAACATATTTTCATTAAAACAGTTTCCAACTGGATCCCCGTAATAGTCGACACGAGTGCTTTGGAACAAAAGTGCACCTTGTTAGTATACTGGATGTTCTGATTTTTCCTAACCGTATAATTACTGTACATCATTATTATCCAGCCGATAAGAATCAGTTAGCCTCCCACGTTTTTAAAACAACGCTGAACAGAAAATCGTTTCACCGAAGACATTTCGTCAATTTCAACGGATATCATGTTTAATGCATATCCGTTCTTTTCTTCTTATTTTTATGTGGGCCCGTCTATTGTATTTATGAGGGGTGGGGGTGGGGGGTGTTAATGTACCGTCCAATGCTTCTTTGCGTCGTTTCTCCGTCTCGGACTCGAGAACGTCGAAGATTGCAGCGCCGACGAGGAGGTAGGTGAACGTGAAGACGATCAACGATAGGGTCCGGACGTTTTGCTTCTTCATTCTCTAGTGAGCCACATGCTCACTAGCAGGGCCCCGGCCCTAACTACTTGCATCGCTCAGTGGGGTACGATTTGGTGTGCCGGGCCCATGATGAACCCTTCTCCTTTCTGATGATGCTCGGGGGGCCCTTCTTCTCTTTACCGAGCGCTACAGACCCGGCACGCGACTCCTCTTCTTCAGGGTGTCTTCTTCCTTGCAGAGGCTACCTTCCAGCCGCTTTCGTTCATCTGGAAAATGTGTACGAATCTCCGTCAGATAGATTGGATAAATTCTTCGCAAACTGGAACTGACAATAGTACACCTTTATTATTAGTTTTTTGGGGGCACTTTTATTGCTGTTAGATTAAGACTGCTGGTTGTAAGCAATTAATGTAACACAGAGGAGGATGCGTTGCGCTAGATATGTTTGTTAGCTTAAGCTATAACGGTGCGCCAATTTTCCCCTAAGATATAGCAAATAACTTGCAAGGGATTTTACACAACTTTTATATTTATATTAAAAGGGGACAAGTTTTATATTTCAGTTCCTCGGGTCAAGGAATCGAATAAAATACAAACGTGAATGAATACGATCCAAAGACATCTGCATAGTATAACGTTCGATGAATCGATTTGCACTGAATTCACGATCACCCGGGCGATTTAAATATGAACCAAGGGGCAATTCCAGTCCAGGCGAACTTTGCAAGCGAAACTAATAATCAGACGATTACCGCGATGATCCGCCGTGAAGATACGGCAGGAAAGTGGTCACGCGACGGAGGAAACGACTCGATGAAGGAAAAGGACATTTTCCGAGCGGTGCCCGGAAATTCGTATTGCTTCCATAGTTCGAGAAACGGCAAAGGATTTCTTTCTCAAACGTTCCCCGACCGTTGGCCCCAGTTACGACGTTAAGGGTTCCCAAGCCATAAAAGGGCATAACCGTCCTTGCCGTTGAAACGGGATTCTTTTGGGAATCGTCCTTTTCTACTTCGACCGGGTTCGACCTGCGAGGTATACCGCGAGGCGGACTGGACCGAGGAGAAGAAAAATCTGTCGATATAGGCAGACTCACCTGCAGCCTGTTCCGGGTTCTCCTTTACGTACGACAAAGGGTTGAGCAGAATGATATGGCAGTGCTTTCGCTGCTCCCACTGCCACGTTCCCTCCATTCCTCAGCCTAGCGCCCGACGCTTTCAGTGCCGACTGAAATAGAACAGCACAGTTCTGATAAGGTTCTGAACTCTATTTCTCAGACGAGCACAATAATTTGGTCAATTACTACGTATTCTATATGGCGACCTGAATTTCTTATTCGCGAAACTTTGCGGTCGGGTAAATCTTTCAAACGGAATTTCTCGTAATTGCATGGATGAAAATGAATAATCATATTTTTCACAGAGGTTTACCGATGCATCAAAAAATAACAACGTATCAGTTATTAATAATAGGCTGGCCTTGTGAATTTCAATTCGATGCCCGCAGACAAGTTGATATCATTGTATTATAATTCGCCAATGTTTGCTGTATCACATTCGTCGACTTGCAATTGGAAGAAAGTATTACGGGCCGCCGAAACGGTTAAGCGAAAGAGCGGATCCATAAGCGGAACTTATATCAGATTTGCCCGTGAACCAATAGAAACAATGTGGATCGTTGAATCGAAATGGATAATCAAGGGTCTACTTAAATAATTCAATAACGATGAAACGTCTTCAAATCCAGCCGTTCCTTTCATTCCTCGCATCGAATTTCCATTCCGGCATTTCAGGAACAATGTATTTTCCCGTTCCATTACATTCGTCGCAATTATTTCTTCAAATGTCGCAGATTTCGTCCCAGATAGGAAATCGGGCAGAAATTGCAAGTCGCTGCGCCGTTAATCCGTTCCACATTGCCCATACCCGCTCGGTTCGCTGCGTTCTCTGCCCTTCTTCGGTTCCACGAACCCTTATCTTAATGGATATCGATTAATGCCGCGAGGACGATACGTCAAAGAATCATAACGATGACGTGCAGGAAGTGAGGCAACGATAAAAATAAACCGCGTGCGTGTGTTTATGGGTGTACAGTTATGGATGTTGCCGAACGATCTTATGAAATTGCCCGGATAGTTCGAGCTTGCAATTATGTAAAGGTCAATTCGTCTGTAAAAAGAAACGCCACGGATATTCGAACCTCGTGAACAAATTTAGGTCGCTAGTTTATTTTTTCCAACGCGTATGCGAAGGTGCAAACAACGAAGGGTGTTTTTTTTTTTAATGAAAAGTCGTGAACGTTCCGTGCAGCACGATTTACATCCTGCAGGATGTTCAATATGAGATGCTCCTTTTCCGTATATAACGCGTAAAATGTTCATCGCGAACATACACCGAACATCATCGAACCGCGGCGTCGACTCGCCAATGGATATTCGAGGCTATCATGAAACCCCATGAATAATACATGTCCGGATGTTACGGCAGTCCAGCGTGTACTCATTATTGTTCCCCGAGCCTATTAAATCCGGATTTACGTTAATGATCTTCGCTTTGTGACGAGCAACGCGTCACGTTCGCCAGCAACGATCGGCCACGTTTTACTTCGCGTCGAACCGAGGTTCGTCGGCGAAAATCAACGCCGGCCGTTCGCGTAATCGTTGCTCCAGCATCGTGTATCGTTGTTACGCGTTTAATTGTATCCGTCTTGTGCGCACCGTGATCGGACTTCAAATTTCCGTGCAGGACGACGCAGGGCGCAATAAGCGAACCATTGGCATCGATGCAGGTCCAAATAAACATTTTCCTCGATATTTCCTTTAGCGGCGGTGCGTCGTCCGTTGCGGATTTATAAAGCTTCGCGATGGACTCAACCGAATTCAATCGTCGCGAATTTTCGTGGAACGAAAATTGAATTCCACGACACGCGGTCCAGTCTGCGCGTTCGTCACGATTAAAGATTTTAATCTTGGCTCGCAGTTACTTTCTGGCACCGCACTGTTAGAATCCTCGAAGATCCTTGATTGTGGCACTTAAGATACGCCCAGGACATTTCAAATAAGTCCAATTCTTGCACGCCGCGCGGCTATCGTTCTATTTCAGTTGCTCGCGGTGTAACCAGTTGGATGTCCACGGGAATAAACGCGAAAGGACATTCGGACGATTGTAGGATAAATATAATTATCCCTGGGCTGTCGCTTGTAGAACATATAGAAAATATGCCCGACAAGTGTTCAATTGTTTGTCGTGCTTTAATGAGATCCAATTGCAGACTTTAATTAACTGGACGCCAAACGGTATTGAGTGTGCCAACAGCGTGGCCTAATAGAGGTTTATCGGGGCGAAGCTTTATCTAAAAAGTATTTACTGTACAAGGCGAACGAGTAAACGAGAATTTCACGAGCAAGCAGATAAGACCGTCGCGAAGCGACGCGAGTTTAAATAAGTGAGGCACGGGACGCAATAGCAAACTCCAGTGTTCAAATCGATTCCGCTTCCTATTCGAGTAGACGAAGGTGTTCTGCGTTACTGATACCATTCTGTTTTTATTTGCGAATAAACATTTCACCGCGGAAAGAAATGATAAGGATGTTTTAATTAGTACATCCGATTGATTCAACAAGTAGCGTATTAATATTTATTTTCGTATTGGCGGGGATTTTGAATATCGATACGCGTTACGTGGAAAAAGTTTTCAACTTTTCCGCGTCATAGAATCTCGAACAATTTTCGTTTCACATTTGACACCTGCATTTCGTGAAAAAAAAAATTCGCGCTGCGACAGTAGCGTCGTTTCTGTTTCATGCCCGCGAACACGACGAATCGATTTATCACGCCACGATTTATCTTTTGCGATATCTCTTGCCCCGCTGCGAAGTGCGACACTCGTCGGCAAAGTACATTCCCCGTAAGTGACAGGCCGGATTGTAAATTTTGTAGCTTGCATTCGAGGTTGCACGGCGGCGGATGACTGGAGCACCTGGCTGAAACTTCTAAGGTTAATTTTGCAAGGACGATTCGTGATTGCTCGTATAATCCTGCTGCTAGCTAATTCGTTATCCCGACAGAATTTAGCCCGCTGAATTTCCGGTTAGCGGCACGAAATCTCGGTTGCTTCGTAAAATTTGTAACACGGCGCACCGACAGCACGCGCACTAGAAATATGTACGTTCTGTTTTATATTTTTATGTCAGCGAAAAAAGAGAAGCTCCGTGACTGCCTTAAAATTTACGGCGACGTTAACGTCTTGTTTCGCATATTAAAACGTGTAAAAAAACCTGCGAATTTGAATATAAAATAAATATCGCCGAACGACGCAACGATAAATCATTTGAACAGTTTTAACGTATGAACAGTTTTTGAACTGGCCTGTTCAGGAGACAAAAGTTCATTGATTACATTGCAACTATGTACACGGTTACACGTTTCCAGCCGTGTTATATTTTAAATCGTTCGCATACGTCCAGCGGGGTAGATTTTCTTAACTTTGTTACGGTTTCGGGCCGCCCCGTATGATTTATTGGAATCACGGTAGCCCTTCTTGTTCGAAGGCAGAACTGAGGCCCCGTTAATACTAACGATTTGTGTTTCGCGTCACACAACTGGGAATCGGTACAAGGGCATCGAACAATGGTCGGATTTGCGGCCATCGTCTGCAATACGAGTCCAATATCACAATTACACAACTGACAGTAACGTTAATACAACAGCCCGCGGTGAACTTAGTTTGTAATCAGAGTTTCCGCTTTAACGTTAAAAGCGCATTATGTTCCCCGCCACAGTAACTTCAAAATGAAACGCGACGTTCAGCCAGGAACACTGAAACTCCGCCGTGGAAACTTGATTTTAAAGTTGCCTCCAAGGAGGGTCCATTCAAATTGCCCCGCCGGGTAAACCCGATGCACGAAATACTTCGGTATAATTTTATTCGCGAATTAGCAGTATTTCTTTTTCACCCGGCTCTCCTGTCTTGTTCGTTCAAAGCGATATCTCGGAGCGCGGGGCGAACTTGTATTCCTTGGCCTGTGCAAATTCATAACGCCCTCCGCTGCGATCGCAGCCAGCAATAAAAGCACACCGTTTCCCTTCATTGCAGGTTTGCCAACCGTCTGTAAATATTTGAACTTTAAATAATATCTTTGGAACCGATGTACAATTAGACTATTGTCGTAGGTATTAAATTCGAATGAAACATTGCGGCATACAGCTTGTCGGATAATGCAACAAACAGCAGCAACAAGCTTGTTCAATTACGGTAGATTTCCACCCTCTTGCCTCGCGTTTTCCGGGAAAGAAAAAATTAGCCAAAATTACGATACTGGTATATCGCTACTCTTGTCACTGTATTAGAAATTATGATTCACAAGGGACGCTGCCTTCGTGACCAGAATTTCACAATCGTCTGAACATCCCTTCTCCGCTACGTTCCAATCGTGAGTTTCAGCCTCGAGCCAATTACGATTCTTGCAATTCGAAACTTCGCCCGGGAAGGCATCTGCTCGCAAAGTTCTTGCGGAATCAAATTCGTGAAATTTCCTCGGATTGCCCGGGACATTATGCGGAATTGAAAGGAAAGCGTTTGAAAAACATCTAGCGAAGATTAATCGACATTGGACATTCACGTATGAATTTCGTAAATCGTAAATGTAACAAAAAAATATTATATTCGTACAAAAATATGAGTCTCGACTCGCGTTTTTCTTACTCCCAGGCGACCAACGTCGTTCCAATTATTATCATTTCTTCTGGAACTTTCGTACAGCAGTTTTTCACTTTCCATTGCGCGTTTTTGTTGTTCAAGTTTGATCAAAGAAGCTTGTCGAGTTTCCACCGTAACTCTATATTCCTCTGCAACGCAAACACCGTTCAAAGCATTTTTCTCCTTTCCCCAACGAGAACAAATGTTTGTGTTGAATTTTTTCCCCGTTCATAGATCGCTCGCTCTTTTTAAAACTTTCCAATAAAATCATCGCATTATAAAGAACCTACTTTTACTCATTTCATCAGCAAACTATGAAGACTCTTTACTCTCGTCTCGTTTCATCTTCGACACCGTTTCGTATCATTTCTTTTCCTCGCCCCATTACTCGTCTAATTTTCGCACTACGTTTCTTCGTTTCCTCGTTCTACCTCTCGTTTTCCCTTCTTTCGCCCCAACAATCTGCTGTACCTGTCGTAAACAATTTTTGATTGCGAACTATCACGTTATAATTTGCGCAAGTTATTATCGATCAGCGAACGAAGCGTTCTTCTATTATTAAAACGTAAATATTTCGAACGCCACTCGAAAACATTCCTCCGTCTTCCCTCTATATTTTTCCTTCTTATCCTCGCGTACCCGACAAATTTCGTATAAAATTCTCGCGCACTTCGATTGCCATCTTTTTTTTTTTTCTTTATATCGCGACTCGCCGTTCGCCTGCTCGACCGTCTATTCTCGTTTTCAAAGGTAAGATGTAGAATTTCATAACTCACGTTCCTCCGTTTTTATTTGCTCCGTCTTGCCGGGCGTTTACTCGTTACTTCGTTTTGTTGGAGGATCACCGTTATCCTTTTCCGATAGACACCGAGTATATGTATCATTTCTCTTTCCGCCGCCGTTTCACGGGACACATTTTGTTCCTTCATACTTTCAGCTTCGTTTCCGTCTGTCTGCTACCTCCCGGGGCGCTTCATATTTCTTCGTCGTCCCGTTTTCCTTCCGCTTATCCTGCTTATTCCGTTCCCCCCCCCTTCCGTTTTGCTCGTCCTGGCCCGAAATTACCTTGGCCTCGGATAAATGCAAGAGAGCTTTGGAAATCTGCTGCCAAGAGAATTTGCAATGGTAAGCGATCGCGGGGCTTAAGATTAGGATCCTCGTTTTATCGTCTTCTTTTTTCTTCATCCCCTCAACCCCCCTGTTTCACCGTCATTTCGTCGTCGTCACGATTTCTCCCATCCCCTCTCTCTCTCTCTCTCTCTCTCTCTCTCTCTCTCTCTCTCTCTCTCTCTCTCTCTCTCTCTCTCTCTCTCTCTCTCTCTCTCTCTCTCTCTCTTTCTCACTCCTTGTCACCCTTCTTTTTCTTCCTTTTTTTTTCTTCTGTTTCGTTAACTGCTCGTCGATGGAGAAAAAAGCCAGAACTCAGTTATCGTAATTGAGAACTTACTCGCTGAAACGATTTCTCGTCGTGAACTTTTCAACTTGCTTCATAATGTATCAACTTGTGCATCGAAGGATTTCATGTCGCCTGATAGAATCCTCGAGGCGGGCAAACGGTAGGATATTTCGAGTCGATTTATCAGTATTACTTAATCGCTACGGTCTTGGCGAACCTCGCTTCGATAATTAACACGCGACAAGTGCGTTTCCGCGTCGAGAATCGTACGGATGACATGGAACCACGTGTTTAATTCATCCGGTCGAAACACTTATTACTCCGAGGCGTAGGTTCATTCATACGAAATATGCATTCGCGCCGTTCATTCATACCGTATGGCATTTGTCACTGGCACCATCCCCGCGCGTCTCGTAATATTTATGGGGCGGCAGGTTTGAGTTCGGTTGGGGTAGGTGTGCTCGCGCGTTGTCGGCTAGCGTCGCTGCTATTTCACTGCGAGAAGCGCGAGCGTTGATTTCGCAACGTTACACGCGCGATGCAATTTCTTCGCGACAGATTTTTTTCGGTGCTTCGACGCGGACAAGAATAGACAGTTCGACGAGTTACCCCCGGCTCGTCGAAACATTCAAAATCGCCACGCTCCCCAGAACGTACCGGCGAAATTGCCCCGACGTGTTTGGAAGTTTTCGTTTCCGACACGATGATACAAATAGCGTTCGCAGTTCGACCCTCCTAGCTGTCGCCTGAACGCGGCGAATTTTCCAAGCTGAAAATGTTTCGCGCTATTTACATTTTTCTACGACCGCCGTTCGTTCGATTCGAATGGTTTCGCCAACAAAGAAACGGAGCGGCACGCTTTTAATCTTCCCCCGGTCGAACGAAAGGTGTACACGGCGGTGTAGAAAAATGGAGGAATCGCAAATAGTTTCTCGTCCATTACCGTCGACAAATGACGCGATAAATTCCGGTAAAATTCAGCAGAGAACTCGAATTTTTTTTCTCAACGCGGTTTAAATTAACGCTCGGCCCAATGATTGATCCCCGCGCGTCTTATTGAATTTACGATAAATTGCTTTTATAGCGCTCGTGCGTGCCCGGGTCTAGCCAGCCCTCCACGCGTCTCTCTTCCCCCTTTTTTTCCCCACGAGAATACGTCTCTGTCGTACTTACTTCCGGTGCGCGTGGCGAAAGAGAAGACAGCCCCTTGCTCCTTCGACCGACACGTCGTGGAAATTTCGTGGCCGTGGAAATCGATAGAACGATCGCGATCCCCATCGCGGGGACAATTTTTCATCCCTGTGAATGGGGCAGGTGTGAAACCTGGGGACGCTGGTGTGTCGAAGTTGTTCCATAAATTGATGAAGATGTGGAAACGAATCAGGGGATTCGTTCGATAAATATTAATGCCGTTGGATGTACGGTAAACGATACCATTTTGCTGTCGGATGTGACAGGACCGTTTAGACGCGTTTTTAGGATAGCTGTGCATTGATTGGCGAATTATTCAATTATGTGTAGCTCTGTTGTCCCCAGAAGTATGTTCGGTGGGAAAAATAATGTGGTTTTTATTAATATAGAAAAGCTGTACGTGTAAACGCTTGATTACTCTGTTTACTTACTTATTAATGTAACAAGGTTAAATTTATGTTAATAATTGTAATGGTGGTGAGTGTCCTCATTAATGAAAGTGTTAAATGTAGCCGCGTACAGAATTTATAGTATAGACAGATATGCATGGTCAGACATTACAAGTTTTACAGTGATATGCTTTTTAAGTAGTATAGGTTAATCTACGAGGACAAGCAGAACGCTCTGCGCATTCTAGCTATCGAACAACCGTGAAATTATTATTCCAATAATCCTCGATAACTAGGAATTTATTTTATGCATTGAAGGTGCACAAGAGTAGAAGCCATTTTTTAAGTTGACAATTTTGAACGACATTTAATATAACCTATGGTATCAGCTAGTCAGCATAGTAATACATTTTATTTGCAGTATTTATTCATTCCTCTGATCAGATCAATTTTCATCAAGAATACATAAATGTTTGAAATTTATTAATCGACAGTTATGGTGATCTTTGTTCTTAATAAAAAAAATTGCATTTTATAATCGTTCCGGTTCATTATTTGATTTTATTTACCACTCCTTTGAACTCCAATCCCATCGAGGCCCATTTAGTTTCAGTCGTTGGAAGAAGACTAAAAATGTGTAACAAGAAATACGAGAATATTGCGGTGGTCGCAATTATCATGTCGGTTCCAATTAATTGGATAGAACATTGTTCGATTATTTCATTTATACATTTCCTCCGTTACTTCGATATAATTTGATCCACCTGTAAGCATTGTAATCGATCGTTGATAAGCCCCGTCAGCACTGTTACGAGAAATGAATAAGCGAACTGCGGTACCGCAGCGTGCACAGGCTGCATTGCGCATCGTCGATCTTTTCGTTTTCAAATATATGTGCTCTCCCACCGTGTATGAACATCTGCGTGCAACACGTTTTTCAGATATACGAAATTTCGTATATCTGTATAGAGGGAGTTTCATGCGTTTGCTTGTGGAAAATCACCACCATTCATTTTTTTCGAATACGGCGAAGCTAGGAGGATCTCTAACGTGGATTCATTTT
The DNA here is from genome assembly GCA_948146005.1 of Nomada fucata. Taxonomy (NCBI): domain Eukaryota; kingdom Metazoa; phylum Arthropoda; class Insecta; order Hymenoptera; family Apidae; genus Nomada; species Nomada fucata. The sequence continues at coordinate 6,180,851 of OX411282.1, forward strand.
TAAATATGATAACCGCGAAACAATCGTGCACGTGAAAATAATGCAGTATAAAGATAAGATTTTTAATTATGAAGGTATTTTAATTATGAAAGGATTTATTGCCTTTCCACGTTACGAGAATTGTGAGTCCATCGCAAAATATTTTCTCGATTCGTTCGCAAGAGGTCAGTTCAATGAATAACAAAGATAGGAAAAGCATTTATTTTCCGAAAGCTCGATGTGGTTGTTATTTTTAAATATAAATGTAGCACAATTTGCAGAGAAAATCTTACTTAAATAAGTTTTCATCGGTTATCGATAATAGTTTCTGATGAGCAATATTAAAAATCAAAGAAAAGAAATATTTTTGAATGGAAATATATAATTCCATTGATAGCTATGCCTCTATTTTACAACGAAATCGTATTAATAACGGAACTGAAAGGGAATCGTTCCTCCTTCGTGCTGAATTCCCGGTGTCACAACCTTGGTCGATCAGCTATTATAATGGGGCCAATTATTACTTGGTCGCATCATTCAATAGTATTGGTTATTATTTCTTTGATTGCATCCTCCGGGAACTTGTTTGTTCTCAATAGAGACTTATTACTTCCAATGAATTAGCTGCAACAATGAATTGCAACACCAATTGAACGAGAAACGGATCTTCCAATTCCTTAATGTTTGAGATAAATATAGACCATTCATTTCTGGCCATTATTTAACATTAAATATGGGAGAAATTGATTTTAACAGATATCTGTACTCGACCAATTGCAGCGTTAAATTAAGGAGTCTACTCTGATCTCGAATTCCATTTAATTATTATCTTATTCCACTGCGCCCGAACTACGTGTCTCTCGCTTTTAAAATTTGTTCAACATATTTTTACTAAATTTTTGCACGCTGCACATTATTCAATGACAGTAATCTATCCATTTATTCGTTTAGTACACAAGACAGTAGTTCTTCGCGATTTTCCCTCGACTCATTCTACGGTCTCCGTATAATCGGCTCATACTACTTATTCAGTGAATACTGCAGATGGAAGGATGGCACGTGTACTCGAAGTACGGTACCTCGTATACATACAGTGTTTCCATTATCTGACGATAGCAGCTTGCGACGCGAACGAGAGAGCATAAATTATGGTGTCCCATGAATCCCTGTTAATTTGCCAAACGCGTGGTATAACAGTGTAACTATTTGCTAAACGAACGCTACGCTCAATTTTCGTTCAGATTACGTCAACAAGAAAATCAGAAAATTGCAACAGTTCATCTTCAATATAATCGCGACGCAGTTATAATCTCACATTTGTATATTGTTTCTAACATTGTCCATTAGTCTCTCTCTTTCTCTCTCTCATACATCTATTGACTTCCAAACGCAAGAACAGTTTTCTAACCGACGTACAGCGACTCACATTTGTTCGCGTCAAGCTGCCATATTTACTACATAAAACTGTAAAAAACAAAAAATAACTATTACTCTAAAGTAATATAAAAAAGAAATAGTTGTATACCTTAAGTTGAGCAAGAATACGGACAGAACCATCACCCTTAAAGCTTGTCGCCGTACTTATTATATCATAAAGTTCCATTTTACGCTCACCAACTTCAGAGAAAAAGTGTCACAAAGGGAAAGGTGACAATTTCGCGAATCCCTAATTCCGTCGGAATCGCGATTCTCAATGCACCTACGTGCGTCCAGCGTGCAAGCAGATGCGCATGAAATGAGAAGCCCCCGTGATCAATGCCGTCCCACCTCGAGCGAAGGACGTCCGGGAAAAAAAATATCTCGAGATTGTGCCCAATCAAGCCGGCGAGAGAAAGAAAATAACCTGCGCCGGGGCCAATTTTAGCCGCTTCAACGTGCACCGTCGGGCTGAATAGTCGCAGATACGGCTGATGAACACGGCGGCATTATACGAACGCAGCCGCGCCAGCTGATACGCGAGACGATCGAGATAGATGGCGGATTATGAGGGTCGACCGTATTTTATGCGCTCGTTCCGTTGTAGAATCGCAATGCGAACTGTCCTCCTTGTCCTAACTGTCGCGTGAACCTCGACGACATCGAAAGGCATAGTGTTCCGCGGGCTCACTAATTGCAGAACGTCTGCGCAGACAGCGGATATACTCGCCCCGTCGTGCATTCCCGTTGTCTCGAGCAGCTCGAGGGATCAGAGTTCGGCGATATTGCTTTCTTAACTGTCGGAATCATTGACATTCGCGAAACAGTGGAATCTCGGTTGGTTCACTGCACGTTACACGGACGGAGGCGTAACGCGTTCAATTGGAATCACCGATACGGCGAGTACGGTGTTATTCTGAAAATCTCAGGTTCGAAGAATTGCGTCGGGTCAACGTCGGTCTTCGCCCGAAATTCATCTTCGGTGAAAAACGAAATACGAGACGGCCGTAAGAAATGTTCAAATCGCCTCTTAGCGCGCGTGCAACGCGTGTATTGCCTCTGTTCCGGTATCGTTTTTAAGGGACGACCATGTAGGGAGCGCGTGATAACGAAGAGTACAGCGAGACGAATGAAACGGGAATACTTGTAACAATTTTTTCGTCCTGAAGCGAGCAAGGAGGAAAAAAAAGGACGGTCGCATTATACCGCAATATGCGAGATGCGAAACGATCTCGCGCGAAGTTTCGAGGGGTCGTCGGTATGGGAGAAAAATCTAGAAGACGAAGAGTTGTTAATTGTTGTAATAATTTTTACGTTTCAAATCAAGAAGAAAGGACAGGATAGAAATAGCGCGCCGTAATTTTTCACGATTTTACTCGAATTAAAAGCGTCATCTCGTCTCAGGTGTCTCGGGTCCCTGCGAAGTGCGGGTAGTTTGTTCTGATTAATCGAATGCAAATGAGAGTTTATTAAAACTGTTACTCTCACTTTTCCCCGTACATCGGGCGGAGTTTCTGGAACGTGACTAATGGAACGGGGCCAAATGAGATGAAACTCGCGCACCATGGCGGACTTTCCTTTATGGTCTTTTCTAGATACACGTTGACACATCGCTAGGCGCGAGGACGGAGAAGGGCTGGTTGCTTCTGTCCTCCTTTTTCGATTCAATTACATTAGAGGATGCCAAGGATCTTTCTCCCGACAGGATCCTAGGACAATGTCATTTCTCTCTCTTCTTTTTTCCTTCTGCACACGTGCACGCGAACGAGCATTGCCGTTCGTTTCGTCCCACAATTTCTCTTACTTACACTTTGTCACCGGCACAAATGAATTATGGTGAAGCGAATCGATTATTATGCGTTCCATCAAAAGTCGGCTAAAGTACGTGACAACGTAAGTAGAAAGTAGCGAATAGGTTTTCCTTTCTTGCGGAAAGTTGAGGTCAAAGCTCGAAAATGAAATGTAATACTATTCTAGTTGCATAAAAAATGGCTTCGCTTAGATTCCAAAGTCGTGGAATTGTTGGTAAAACTTTTGGTATTGTTGTGCCGATTTTTCCTTTCCGGTTTTCCGTTATTCAATATAACTAGACACCGCTCTGTTGAACGAAAAATTGCATCTCGCCGGCTAGATTCTATACGAGCGGCAAGGTTGGAATCTTTTTTTTATCTCACACCGTGGATAAACGTCGGGGCAGCCATTAGAAGCATCGATGTAATGCATTTATAGAGGCAAAGCTCGTACAAATATTCGATGAAACTTTTTTTTTTCAGCTTCCTCCCGTCGGCTAAAAAGTGATTAAAAAAACCTTTATATCAAGGACACTCGAGGGTGGCCAACGCTAATGGCACGAGCAACCTGACCGAACTAAAATTACTCTCCCGAGCTTTGACTCGTTATAAAAACATCGTAAAGCGGCGGTCTAAACGTTTGGAAATTTTATATATCAGTTGTCGCGTCTCCTCGTCGAGCTTTTTTCGTCGCGAAAGCAAAGCTTAAAAGGGAGAGGCGAATCAGAGAAGGTTGTTAACACTGCGCAGTTTGGTTGAAAGCACAACAACCCTATCAAAAAACGTATGTTTCAACGGTTATAGGGGAGACATGAAAAAAAGATATGCTATTTTATTCCTCTGTTCCTTCTGTTCTATTATATACATTCTTCACACCTTCGTTCATCTTTCTTTATCCATCGCATACTTCATTCTTTGTATTTAAATCGAGTGGTGAAAAGAAGTGAGCGCAATTTCTTTATCTGTTCATAGCAATACCATGTCTGACTATTTGGAGGATTAGAAATTCAACAAAAAAATATCGAATTATTTGTATTATAGACGTTAAGCGTAACTATCATTTAAAAAGCAAGAAGGAAGTCTGGAATTTTAAGCGAGCGAATTACAATTCAATTTTTATTCCCGTTAAAATTTGATACAAAGAAAGCGTTATAACTAAATATAATAAATCTATCGTTGTTCAGTGCATCGAAGTCTGTTAAATAATTTCTGTCGCGTGTATATTTTTAATCCGAATGCTACTCAAACGGTATAATACTATGTTTATTCAAAGTGATCGAAATAAACGTCATAGTAAGAATAAGTATTATCTAGCGGAGAATCAGCGTGTCTTAATGACTCCCACTTGCCATTCTCGATGTCTTGGCAAAATCAGGCCAAAGATAAGGAGAGAATTACTGTTTAGCGTAAACGGAGAGCAAGATCTTTGGAATGATTCCAAGATAGTGGATATCGCTTGGTCCATATAGAAGCGGCGCAATCAACGGCAGCCACTTGTTAATTGCTTCGCATGCATTTGAAAACACGGGTTTAATCCCCCCCCAAAAAATATAATCGGTGCCAAGGCCTGTCTACGAAAAATTAGTGGCTTAACAGCGACAGTAGCAAACGTTCTAAATATCACAGGGTCGCGTCTATTCGAAATAGCCTCAAAAATCTCCCATTCTTTGTATCCATAACGCACCCCAGAAAACTAAATGAAACAATTTAGCACCGAGAATAGAGAAAATTCATGCGACGGATCTATCAACCGATTGTGCAGAGCGTCGAAGAGAAATTAGACTGAAAAAATACAGAAATCACGGATTAAACAATCCCAAATAAATCTTTTAAATATTTTAAACTTCCTATAAAGCCGAAAAAATTCAAACGGTAATTCCATGCAATAATTCACGATTCAACCATCTTTCCGGCACGCTCGAATCTTATCTACCCTTATCATTTCTGTCACGCATGTTGCCATCGATCAATTGAATCCCGACAACCATTAAGTCCTTTCCCTTGTCTGATCCACAAAGGAAGTCGATTGAATATCGCGATGGAACGTAGCGATACGCGAGTGCAACAAGTATTCCCATTAATAAGCAGCCACGCTATCCCGTCCTTCTCCACCGCAACGACGCGCGAGTGAAGTTGGTCACGCCAGCTGGCTGCTCGAATGACGAACAGGGGCTGAAAGGGTTGAAGGGGCGCGAGAATGCATGGGATGAAGGGTGGCGTAGAGCAGAGGGAACACTGCAACGACGGGAGTATCGCGAGTGACTGGCCGTCAGAGTGGGACAGGAATTACGACTAGGTGCTACCTCAAATGAGAATAGGGGATGCAACAGGGACGTAAGTGGATGCAAGAGATACGTATTGCGATTCGTGTGCTTCGTACGAGCGCGACGAGTCACTAGGAAACCGGCCACTTTTTTTCGTAAACAACGGCATTCATTAGTCCTTTGAAATACGTTTCCATTCCACCCTTGAAGTTTTCTACGATTGAAGCGTTTCATTAACGACGGACGATTCCGTTCGGACTCTACCACGGTCTGCCGATGGCTGAATATTTTGTGACTTCAGCGTTGAACGTGAAATTTTTGTACGCAACCATTTCGTTTATCTTTCGATATCGTATAAGGAAATATTTTTCATTGCTAAGCGAGCAGTTAATTAAAAATGATTGTTACTCGAGTGGGATATAAGCAGAGGTATTTGGACGAACTTAATATACCTGTAGCACAAGTTGATTCTTCGTACGTCCGCAATCAATGTTTTCTTCGACCTTCTGTTCATTATCGAAGACGTAAGAAACAATTTCTTACCCGACCATGTAACGATGCCTTTGTAACGGAAAGCCAGCACTTCTTTTATTCGTCATACGTAATTATTATGGTAATCATTATTCGGACTATCCAATTAAAAACTTGTCCACTTGTCCCGTGAATTAAATCATCCACGTGCACAAATGGCCCATCCGAGTTATTCGCTCCGATTGAATAACATATTCAATAATATCAATAATAATTGAATAAAACGATCCGCGGGGTTCGTTAAATTTAGACACGGCCACGCAAAAAGCGATTGTGCCTGCGCGAGCAATCGCTGCGCCGTCGGGTTTATTAAAAATGAACGGGGACGCCCAGATTAGGAAAGTGCCAAGCTCGCGGGACGGCCAGCTGCTAAGATGAACGCGGCAACAGAAGATGCGTTTCGTCTTAATAACGCAACACCGGCTCCGTGGAGCGAGGCTTACGGAGAAATTTCGCCTTCGGAGTTGCTTCGAAACAACGCCAATTCTCCTTGCGGTCCTCTCCTCTGTTTTTTTCGCCCCGCCGTAATTTCGTTCCTCCCCCAATCTCGAGGCGAGTTAATGCTAAACTACTTCAACTTAAATAGAGACGTTAAGATTGGAACGGGTGGAAAGAACGCGGACGAAAAGTGCGCCCTTTGTTTTAAATAACTTCGGGGAGTCGGGCGAGAGTACCGAGCCGCTTTGTTCGAACACTCTCCACGTTGATGAAGAGCCGTGGGAGTTGATCAAAATTTCCCCAACTCGGAGGTCGCTTCTTTTCGTCGACCGAAATTATCGGTGTCGCGATTGCGCGTATATTTTTAATGGTGTTTCTTGTCGTAAAGCTACGCGCAAACACTTCGTCTCGTTCGTTTCCCCTTGCTCGCATATCGATTGAAATAGGAGAGGCAGAACTTCGTCGCTTCGACAAATAAAAATTCGTGCTGGTTCATATCCAATAATCAACTATTCAAGCTACTCTATTCTATCTTTAATCACTCTCAAGATCGAAGAGCGTCGCGGCGAGATAGTTTTGCGCCATGCAAAGAGCAATAAAATCTTGGGTTCTATTGAACGACAGCGATACACAGACACACGCGCGCCAGGCGGAAACGTCGATAGGACTTATGGGGGAAGTTCGAATCGAAGGGCCCGCGGCGAACTTAATTTTCCCTCGACTTGTTCGTGTTTCCGTCGGTCGGGAAGAAATTCAGTACACATGCACCGACTGTTCCGTTCGACTTTCACCGGATATCTCTTTCCGGGTTGAAACGTCTGTCTGCTCCCGCGGCCACTTTTCACGTGTCGCTTGCAACGGCGCGTAATGTATTTTTCATGGGGCCACGGTGAAACTATGGTTTCGCAGAAGCAGCGGCGAATAAAAGGCAAGCGTGCGGTGTATCTTCCAGCTGGAAATAAGCGTGTTACATTTTATGCTTTGTTACGGCACATTTCCAACGCCGTGACTCGGTGAATACTTAGCACCGGAGAAAATAAATAAGATCGCCGCGGGAAGCTTTGAATCGCGTGAAATAAAAGGGAAACGTCGCGACGTAAAAGTGAAAATAAAAGGAAAATGGATCGCTGAGGAATGATAAATGACAAATAGAGTACGTCGCTGTGTTTGTTTTGTTGATTATTTTCTTCGAGACCGTTATTTCAGTTTGGAAAAATTGTTACGAACGCGCGCGTTCGTTATGTCTCGTTCGTGAAACTGAATGCCTTCGTCGCGCTAATTGTTCTGGCCGAAATAAAAATATTCATCACGGTTTATAGATTTAATTTCCAATTTCGCATGGCGCGCACGAGTGGCGTGAGGAAACGTGTAACTGTAAATTTGGCTAGGGCGCGTTAATTGCATTCCTATTCTCTTACGAATGATTAGTTAGAATGCAATAACACGACGGCCGTTTTATGTTTCCAAGCGTGGCAATAAATTTCTATAATTCCAAAGGGGATGGTTTGCAGAACTCGTAGCACCAACCGTCGGATATAATAATGCATTTTAGATGCAGCTATCTCGATGCACGACATCGTCTCCAGGTTAAGGAACGTTAAAGATTATGAGCCTTGAAATAGCAGCACTAAATTTATAAATTAAATTCCGAACCACTTTTGGGACGCCGACAATTTTCATCTACTTTTCTGATGAAATATCTGACGAAATATTTGACGAAATATTGATACAATTTATAAAATTACCAAACATCCCTAGTATTTGTGAGTAGAAAATAATTTTGGCCTTTCAAATGATATGGACTGTCTCTCAAAAATATAGAAACTATTTTATATCGATATAATTAATCGTACAAAAGTTTCAATTGAGAAACCATGTTATTTAACTTCTCCGATATATGTGTAGTACGATTAAAATGATTACTTAGCAGTACTTTATTCATTCTTCAAAATTCCATTGAACGTCTAAAAATATCCCACGATTATTTCTTTAATTATATCAAAGCTTTTAATTCAACATCCCTTATGTAGGCCCCCCGTTTATCTGACTAAACACGTGTACGTCGTTGTATAATGAGGAAAACGAAGCAAACTTTTAACTGTAATTGTGAGAGTTCCCACGTCCTGTCGAAAGTTCATGCGAAATGCATCCATCTTGCAGGATACAAACGATCCTGCGGACGTGTCCTTGATGTTCTCCAAGCATTCACCCTCGTCGCGGATACTCGTCAACGATGTAATTACAAGACACACTGGCGTTATCCGTGAGTCAGTGTTGGTGCTCGATAAAACAGACCTCCGCTATGTTTCATCTATACGAACGCCAGTAACAAGTATACAGGGTGATCCAGGGAGCAATACAAGTACACACCCTTCCACTGCGACGTTGGAAAAGAATCTCTTGGCGATCGAACCTGTATTGCATTCCGTACACCTTTTTTCCTGCGCTTTTTGCCTTCTTCATTTCTCGCTCATTGAAATTTTCCTTCCGCAACGTACAATAATATTGACAGCGTCCGTTCAAGTAATAAAAATTGATTCGTGCATTAATTTCGAAGTACTCAATATTCCTTAAGGAGGCATCATACGGGGGTGCAAAGAACGCGAATAAAATCGTATCCCCATCGAGCCAGAAGGAACCTTGCAAAATGGAAACGTTCGAATACGAAAAAAAAAAACAAAACGAAACAGTAAATGAGATTCTTCGCAATCAAGAAATTCGATTACGTTTGGGCCAGATCTCCCAGAGTCGCAGACAAATCTGTCGCCGATGATTGAACGTACGCGTCACGCGTACCACCCTGTACGTCTGTGTACATATATCGATTGGACCACAGGGTGAAGGGACGCCGAGCCGGGCGCCACGACGCCCTCCTTCTCACCCCTCCAGACAACAACGACCAAATATAGCTCAGCCGATATGGGAGCTAATGAACCAATTACGCGTAATAGGGCCGCCGCCTTCGAGGAACGACTGTCTCGGTTTTCTTCGTTCCATCGAGGACCTTCGTCATTCAAATAATGCCCTCAATTATGGCCACTGTTCTGCATTTAATCGGCGTCGCGGTGCATCCGTACCGGGAACGCCATCGCCGAACTCGCGGCCGACCCGTCTTTTATTTATATCCGCGTTTCCGATAACGAATGTCGCTATCCGAGGGACAGCATCAACGAAACTCTTAAAATATCCCGAACTCAATTTCCAGAATATTGGCTCGGGCCAAGAATACGTTCCTGGTAACTTCTGCCTCAATTTTAGGGCCACTCCGTTGTATTCGTTACACCCTATCGCTCGCGAGACTTATCATATCGGTGATATAATACACAGTTGTTCCTTAAATTGATTTTAATCGCTACGTTTCGCTTCGGCTTAATATTCGAAAATTGTTGTCGAATTTTCGTCCCGCAAATCCTTGCTGTGAACGCTCGTCGAATTACTTGGCAAATGATTTCGTCGCACGATCATTACAGCTGTGTCTCGCGCCGTGCTCGAAGTAAAATCGTTTTTATTTATTAAAATCGCTCAACGGATATTTCCTCGACTGGCACCCGCGCTGTGCACCTCTCAAAAACGTTTCCAGTGCAACGAAGAAATTCCGTTCCACCCGCCGGATACAAGCAAATTTACACGCCTCGCAAACAGCATAATTTATCGAAACACCGGCCGGTCGATGAAAGAATTCCATTACCCGCGAAAATTACCGTGAATAGGGCCAACGGAGTGACTCATGGCGCGTGAAATGCCACTCGAAATTGAGCTGTTTGAGAGGAGAGGTCCTTTAAAGGCGCATGGTAATCGGATGGCGGGACAGCGGTGCCGTTCCAGTCGCGGGTCGAAGAGAAAATCGCTCATTTTCGCGGACAAGGGACTTCCCTTCTTCTTTTTTTTTTCACCCCCCCTCGGTCGATTCATGCCCCGTTACGCGGCAGTTTTAATTAGCACGACCGTGGAAGAGAAAAGGTCCAACAAAGAATTTCGAAAGAGAAAAGTTTTATTCGCGAGCAAGCAGAACGGTGGGAGGGGGTTGGATAGATTATTCCTGCGGCAAGAAAGTTCGAGTGAGGGAAATTTATTAATTTTCCGGGGGGGGGGAGGAGGGAATGACGATGTGCACAAACGTGGGAATTGATTTGGCTTCGAGTGGCTGGTTTTATAGCGATGGTTTTTCAATTACGATATCTCCGTTTCGCGTGCTTTTTTTAAATTGTGAGTTTGGGCAGAGCTTTTTCAACGAAATCATGCTGGAGATTTTTCGTGCATATTACTTTCAACGTTTCATTTCGATGCAAATTATGTTCGCAATACTTTCGACGTTCAGAAGCGAAAAGTTCGATCAATTTATTTCATTTTTTATTCTAGATACGTTTCATGCGTCATTGGAAAGGAATTATTCGGAGTAAGTAACATATATATCGCATACACGTACATATATCGAAACGTATTACGTTACTTAGAAATATCCATTTTATATGGAAAATGAAATAGAAATCTTTCGAGCGCGAATCTTTATATCCGAAGATGGACATCGTTAAAATCACAACCCTCGCGAGGAGTCGCTTCTAGCTATTTTATGTCCACCAATACCGATTCCGTATACATTAGCCAGCATATCCAGCAACTTGGCAGCGATAACAATGGCCTTTTGTTCCGTGCAACCTATAGTTGTTTTGCTTTACCGGGGCTGCTTACGCCACAAAGCTTGACAAAAAGGATAGCATTATCGGTAATGTCCGCTGCAAGCGCGAATTACTTGGTACGAAATGCACGGGTATGTACCACCGCTTGCCACCGAAAATCACAGCTTCCGAAATAATATCCAAATTTTGAAACTCGCGTGTGTTCCTATTGTTTGTGTGGGCGGAAAGAATTTTTCGTGTGCGCGGTACAATATAATATTTCGTTCCCTCAAAAAAAAAAAAAAGGAAAAAATAGAAATTACATAGAAAATTTGTGCCCGAAAGAAAGAAATTGCAAAAATTCTTTTTCCTTGAAGAAAAATTGATGCACTGTAATATAAGAGTTGTTTCAGAACTTTTCGTATTCTAGACTTTTGTACAGCGTGTGTCTCGGTTAACTGGAAACAGTGGAATACGTCACGATAGATTAAACCAGATGGGAGAAGCATCAAAGTCGAGTTACTTTCTTTAATTGAGACTCTTTTCGTATTATGGCAGCGTACGCTGTGACGAATACTTGTCCCCGCAAATCGTCCAGTTAAGAAAACGCAACGTTCCGAAAGGTTTTCGAAGGTACCCCCCCCCCCCCCCCGGCAAACTATGAAATCGTTCGAAATTGCATCCGCAAATTGCCTCAAATTACTTCCACGCAAAATAAACGGCATCAAATGAGTAGCAGACGCAAAGGAACGGACAGAAACATTTGCCATTCGCCGCGGTTGAAAATACATTCAGAACCTCTCGCAGTCTGTGTCCACAAAGTTCAACTAATTACACTTTGATCGGCTTAATTTCCTTCTGCGTGAAAGAACCACCGAAATTCGTATCTCCTTTCGTGCCTCGAAATCCCCTTAGAAACGCTTTGCCCGAGAATTGGCCAGAAGGAACTCACCTTTGTTTCAGTCAAATCTCGTTTAATTGCGCGTAAAGATTGACGTGACTATGATTGCCCTCCAAAAAAGAGCCGGCGCCAAAGTTTCAGAAACTCCCGTCCACATTCTGAACGAAACGGAACGTGCATACTATTGAAAATGTGTCCGGTGGTAATACAAATTTCCTCTTTCGTATCTGTACTTATTTAACCAAAGCCTGTATAATAAATATGATTATTACGTGCTATTTTTGAATATATAATACAACGGCGCATTAGAATATTTATTCAAGTGAACAGAACCTCATGCATAAGCTGCGTTCCGTTTTAATTTCGATTTGGAGCCCTCGAAAGCCCTTTAACCAGATAGAACTTTCGCTGATCCCCCGCGCTTACCTCGTAAAAGAAAGTTCCATTGAAACGAAACAAGCGAAAAACGTATTATACGAAAGGTAGATTTCTAAACGCCGGGGCGGCACGTTTTACCGGCGGGTTTCGGTGGAATTCAATTACAACCCGGTCGAAGCCGAAATTATTCGGGAACCGTGCAATGATTACATTGTCCGTTCACGGACACGCCGTTAGACTACTGGTAACGTGCATGTACGATTACTTCGGGGAAATCGCGCCAGGATACGTGTAATCACCGAGTGCGCCGCCGTTATCGGTGTTAAAACCGAGCGAACTTAAAATACATTCGATGCTTGGCCGACTTTAATTAGAATGCACGCAAATTAACTATAAGCCGACTTCGACAATTTGTTCGGCATTCAGTGTCGAGGAATTACTGCGCAGTGATTTCGTAGCAATTTTGTGAAACGTGTGAAACACGAAATATTAATGGCGAGCGTCGTAAAATATTTGGCTTATTGTTTCAATCGAGACGGGATTACCGTCTGCGCAATTTTCGATGGATACATATTTGCTTCGATCGACGAATCGAAAGGGCGACGGAAAGTTTTGTTAAGAAAATTGCTTACGCTCGCCGGGCGGATCCCCATCAGACATGCTCGCGAGAAATTCTGAAAGTTATACTAGACTGTGAGTTAGAGGTACGTGCGTATCGAACACGTCTTCGACAGTAAATATTGCTGGTACGTGCGGCGGAGAATTTCACGGAACGACGTTAGCTCGGATGCTGGATATTGAATATTTCCAACGTGATTCCCCTCGCCGTACATCCTTATGAGTATTTAACTTTTACTACTCCGTTGCAACAATTTGAATAATTCAGCCGCGTGCTCAGTGGGTCGGAAATTCGATTGAATTCAACGCGACGCAGTATTCGCGAAGCTTATCATCCGGATGTTCTTCGCGCTGTAAGATTGAAAAATTGATATTAATTGTTTGCTCGCGACATTTCTTTTGCAGCAATCCTATCGCAACGACAGTTTCCTAAATAATAGACGATCTTGCTCATTCATCCGTGAAGTTTGTCAGCCTTAATTATCCTTCGATTCGCGTGTCTCGTTTAATTTGATGCCCACCTCGCGTCCGTGTAATTTGACAGTTAATCAGTTACTTTTGCATGCGTTATCTATTCACTTCGGTCTGTACAATTCCAACATCGGGCCCGTTTATCGATCGCCAGGTGCGTCATTGATGAAATTTAATTAATCACTGCGGCGAAAGGGTAGTGGACGTCGTTGTTCATAATATTGGATAAAATGGTTAAATATAGAAGCGGTGCGAAATAGTTTTGAAGGTACGAAAACAAATATTTGTGGCACACGCAAAAGTAAATTCTTCTGAAACATCATGGAAATATGAAATGGGCAATTGTCATAGTATCACCTCTGAAAAGGAATTACATGGCTCTAAATAAAGAATAGAATTATATTAGAGGTAATTGAATCGTACGTCACTCGGCCGTTCTGCATTCTGATTAGTGTCACTGGGTAACTCATATTTATTCATGAATTGTATTTACGTTGAACTTGCACCCAGATACAATACTCTTCCACTCTGTCTCGCGGTTACCAAAAATTTCTTCGACACAAGTCCAATATTTATTAATTCGCTAAGCACGCGAAAGGATATTTGGATTTTGCGAAACTTCAATTGTTAATTGTTTAATTCTCCAAATGGCAAGGGGAAGTCTTTCAGAATTTCAAGCATGGATAATACATTTTTCGTAACTTTGTTACACTGTTGTTGAAAGTGGTTCAAATCGCATAAATATTTATCGTTCGTGTACAACTGTTGCCGTAATTGTAAGTGAACAAGAACGTACGCCTACAGGAGATTAGGAATTAAATCGAGTTCAAACAGAAATTTCGATAACGAAGTTAATAGCGTGTTTCATCAATTCTTCAGTCTAGCTTCCGATGGCTCAACTGAACGTACGAACCACGACGGTAATTTATATTCGCCTCCATTTCGCATACACGGCTTATGCGAACATGTTTCTCTAATCAATGTACCTGCGGTCGTTTGTATACACGCCTTTCGTATTGCACAGTATCGATTGCGAAACCTTGTTAAAGGGAACAAACTTTGAATATTTTTGTAGTGAAACCCATTTTCCGAATGTGCAAAATTAATATCAAAGGCGGACGTTTCGACCGAAACGCTGAACTTAATTCCAGACAATTGTGGTTAAAAATAACGTGCATGTTCGATAATTTATTATCATTAACTGTACATTATACTATCATACTTTGTTCATTAGTCTATTCAGCTACATCAATTCTTTCGAACATTTATGAAAATGTTAAAGATATTCCTTAAAGAAATTCTTTATTTAATGAAGCACAAATTCGATCTTTGTATACAAATGAAGTACTTTGTATTCGATCTTTTGTAACAAATTTTTCGAACCTTTACATCATCCACTATTCTGCCCCGTTTCGCCTCTGTCAGACGGTCTGAACGCTCTCTAAAGACAATAACAATAACAAATTGTTTCCACACCACGCCCAGACGAGCGCAACAGAACATAACTAAATTATACAAAAGTGAAACGATAACAATGCCCACGCTGTGCGAAACGTCCAAGAAGAAAAAACAAACAAAAACGAGACATCTCTCTAACTAAATCTATTCTGAAAAAAAAAAACTTTGTGCCATTAAATTTAACCCCTATTATCTGTCCACGAGCCGGCATGAACAACCTCGTTTAAGCGCCCACATACTCAGCTACGTGTACCGAATCCCACCGCGAGAATCCCCGAAACTTCCAAAAACCGCAAACACTTGGACAAACCGCCCCCTTTTCGTTTAACTTCCACCGTTCTGACCTACTCCCATCCCTAACAAACTATCCCCGCCGTGCCTGCACGCATATACGTTCCCTTTCCTCCCCTTTCTTTTCTTCGCTTACAACGCTACCAAACACGCGCCCCGAGAAACGAGGCATTAATTTCCGCGCACGCCCCGCGGGTGGCTGAGCAAACCGGCCGATCTTCCAATCGAAAGATACAATCGCACGCATATCCGGCACTTCGTTTCCCGTCGTGTCGCTCCAGGACTCCACGGTGAATAACAGGACGAAGGATGACTGGCTATCGATAGCCGGGTGGAAGAGGTTGACGGGCGACGGGGTGGTTTTGGGTGGCGGCTTACAAGGCCGTGGCCCATATTCCACGCGGTGACGTCAACCCGTATCCCCGGACACGTCACTGGATCCGGTAAATGTGTTAAGTTTTTTTTTTTTTTTTTTTTACCCACCATAGGGAATCGTCGTACGTGATCGGCTCATTTCGACGAGGTAGAAATGGGCTGCGCGTTAAGTTTGCTCCGCGAGGATCCACGACGTTTCGCCTGATATAATCGTTTTTCCGGGAGATCGGTGGTAAGTTCGGAGAGGATTCCGTTGCCGAAATTCGACGGATTGATGGTTTATGGGGAAACGGCGACGGGGGCTCACGGATAGGTGAATCTAAGAGCGAAATGGATCGGGGGAAATTTGTCATGCGTCGGCAGCTCGATATACATATCGATGTTTGTTCGTATGTGCGTGATGGATGGACCGTTTTTTCTTTCTTTTTTCTCTTTGGGCACGCTTTATGAATTTAGTTACGGGTAGCTTTGAAGTATCTGTTGTTCGGGGAGCCCGATTTTCATATACAAATGGAGGGATTTCGAGTTTAATCAAAAGGACGGTGTCGGGGGGTGTCGCTTGAATTTCGCTCGGTGTGCGTGATCTACCGGCGTTTATTTGTATCTTAAGAAATGCGTTTTTGTGAAATAACCGAACGGAGATTTTCTTAATTTCTCGAAGGTTTTAGAACAAAACGGTGAGCCTTGAAACATTTAGACAATTGTCATCATTTTTGCGTAAAGTAATCTCGTCTGGCCACAGGTCCGCGATGCTCGCTTAATTACATCCTTTCACGACCCATTGTACGAATCAATTATATGTGCAATTTGTTATACGGGGACCGCGAGAACTCTCATTTCCAATTGATAATTAACTCCGGGCATCATTACCATCGCTGCAACCATTCAACATTCTAATTGTGAGTTTAACCGGGGGATTCTGTGCCGCGGTTAGATTATCGTTTCCATGGAAATGCGATCGGTTCGCATCTGTCGGTTGTCCCTGATCGCATATGGAATATTCAACAGGAATCGACTGCACGGTAGAATAGTGCGCGGGCAGGAATTTCGTAGAATCGAAAGCAGGCGTAATATTCGGCAAGTGCCCCAGAAATTTCCAGGCGAAAGGTTATCCGAACGTGTTGGCATCGGGTGCCGTTGACGATCAATTATTTCATGCGTCTGCCCTCGTCCGGGACTGCGTAATGTGATTAAGCGATCCTTCACCCTCTACCTGTGCGACACGAGCAGACGTAACTTCGTTCCGCCCGCGAATATCGAATTCGTTGAACTTTCTCAACGATCCATCGATATCTCGCTGTGCTTCGCTCCAATCAAACAGCTGTCTCCACTTTTCGGGGTTCGCACATTTATCCTTCGGATAGTACAATTGCTTTCCCTGTATCGAACAGAAGATGGGAGGTTTTCGGTAAATATCTACAATATATATATATATATATATAAAGTAAAATAAAAAGGTGGAGTAAAATAGAATAAATGGAACCATTATTGATACTCAAACTTGATCGCTCAAAAATATGCTTACCGGCGTGCAGAGCCACCGTACACATACGCGTATACCATCCCGGAAAACCGCGTCGTTCTCCAAATTTCACTCATCCTCGCGCGCCATCGCCGAGTGAAAAGTGCACAAAAAAATCTCGCAAAGCTCCAGTCGTCAGGAAGACAACTGGCCTCGGGCGTTCAATTAATTCTGGCCGCGGTATAACATAATCGAGCAACAGAGACGACGTGCGAAATCAATGGGTCGATCGATCGATCACGGGCCGCTACGCGAACGCGTTCCCAGCTTCTGGACGTCGACCGGGTGCAGCTGCACCCCGCGAACACGCGCGTGCACCCTAAGCGCGTTTCAATCGCTTCGACCCGCGTCGAAACGATTTAAACCTCGTGCCCGTACGTCACGAAACATTTGTCGACGCGTTACTGACGCAACAGACAGCCGCCGTCGTCGTCGTTGAGTCCGGGGGGGACGAGGCGACAAACGGCAGGACCGGTCTTTGATTTTAATCGAATCTTTCTCGAGCGTTCATTCAATGAACCGGCCGCGCTTAAATATCGAGCGGACGCCCATTGTCCCCCGCGGAACAATTACAGCCGACGACGTGGCGTTTGTTCGGTGGTACACAAGCCGCTTTTGGCCACGGCGCGTATTGTCACGACGCTGGATCATTGTTGCAACGAAGAATGTTATTGTGGCCGGAAGATCGATGGAAATTATCGGGAGGCGTGCACGAACGTCTTCGTCGAATAGACTCGACGATACGCATTTTCGTTTAGTGAACTTGCTCGTCCGTGTTGCGACGTTCGAGTATCGCTCGTCGGATCAATTGTTAACGGCTGACACGTATTATACAATAAGCTATCGAATAGACAAATTTTGTAAATATTCATGGAACGAATTGGAACGGATTACGCGGGGCTAATAATTGAAATTGCATGCATGAATGTATGCGCGCACACCGGTTTCTAAAATAACATAAAAGCATGGCGTTCAGAAATTTCGCTTGACGCAATTTCCGTGCCGTCCCCCGATCGTTACGAATTTCTGCACTTTCAACGTTATCTCGATACCTTTAATGTCCATAAAGAATTGCCGCAAAAAAAAAAATCGCTTATCATTTCTGGCTGACAACGCATCGCGGTTAATGCAGCTCGCGCAGCTGTCGTTGATAAAATTATCGCACCGCGCGAATCGAACGGATCTGAAAAACGTACGCGGCGATGTATGCGTGCGGCGCGACGATGCTCGTGTCAATTTTGACTGCGCGGAAAATTCGAGGAATCTCGGATGAAAAGCAACCGGCTCAGAGATTTCTCTCCGTTTAATTGTTGCGGAGCGTCGACAGAAATTGCCGCGCCGGGAACGCAGTTTTCGAGTGGAACGGAAGTCGTGTAAGCGACAAAATTCGTCGAGTTCTCGGTATAATTAAGAACAAAAGGGATATCTGAAGGACCGCGAAGCAACGCGCAAACGGATGCTTCGTTACCTCATTAAAAACTCTGAAGCTCGCAGGCAGAAATTACGATCGCTGCGACGACACCGAAAAATCGGGAAATACGGGGTTCGTTCAACGGCGAGGGGGAGAAAAAAACGTGACAACGCAAGCGGGTATAAAATTTTATTGTCACGCGGATCCAATTTATGGGACAACACGTATTCGCTATTTCTCGTTTTGCAGCGTAGTCTGCATCGTTCCTTGTATTCTCGCCCCCTTTCGTACGATTGAGCACTCGCGTTTGGCACCGTTGTTAAATTTCGAAAAATGCAATTTCATTTTCATCGTGTACGTAGCAAGTTTTCTTTTTTAAACGTTCTTCTTTACTATCCGCCCTTTTCTCCAACCTTGCCTGACAATTTGCGTTTCAGTAAATGAAACGGCACGGATTGAATCAGAATCGCAAATCGCGTTCAAGTATTTATAGAAGGTGTAACCCGTTTAACATACTTAACCGGCACTTATCTCTGAAAAATTGCCATTAGTTTGCTCGATTTATCAGATCTCTCATGCGAGCACCCTGTTATCACTGGTGTTTAAGCCGTAATAAAAGCGGTACTTATAGAGGATAGTATCGTTAAATGAACAGTTCTATCGCTTGATCGTGACAGATTCATTTAAAATGTACAGCTGATACGACGGTTTATAAATAAAATCAACGATTCTATACGTCATGGGTTATGCAACATATTTATTAAATATTCCCATTTCACTTGTCACGGGTATTCTTGAAAACGGGGCGAACCTGTTAACTTCAAGTTACAGCAGTACAATATCTATTTCATAGCATTCTATGCATTTTTCGTGCACCCGAAGAGTGTGCTAATTAATTACAACTTTGACGTCGTTTTAGACATTCAGGAATAAATCTGCATGTCCGGGCCGATTTTCACAGAGCATGTCGTCAAGAATTAAACTCGTATTTAATATTGAAAATATTAACAACCTGCCCGAGAAACCGTCTGAATAATATACTAACAGAATGATTGATCTGACAACGATTATAAATCACTGTTATCCCATATTATAGCAGCGCATCGTGGAGCGCACTAAAATATAAAACTGAACAACAAAAAATTAATTTCCTCTATCACTTATTTATAATTATCACAAGTCTCCCCCCCCTCCCCCTAAGTAAAGAACGTTATTCATTTCATTATTCGCGGTAGATACGTACCGCAGGCATTCCAAGAAAATGTCCACATGTCCCATTTAAAAATATTATAAAATTCGCACGGCAGAAATACGCTCTACGATGTTCGCTCAGTTATTGACACAACAGGACCCCCCAAAGAACAACGACGTAACCTTTCGTGCGCAATTGAAAATCCATGGCTCGCCAACGGACTAGCAGCGATACAGCAATACCAATATAATTGAATCGCCATGTAATCTAGCTGTTCCAGTTCATGTTCAACCACGCGATTTCACGTAGCGAACAACACGAGACGAGCGTCGCGTTCTTTCCGTTTGATTATCCTGGAACGAGATCGCGGATTAAAAAAAAAAGAGCGAAGGGGTACGCAGAGGATGGAGCACGATGGTGTGATAACACAGCCGCATTGCGGCACACAACCACCATGCTTGGAGTACACAACGTTGCCCGAAGCGGCCGTACAAATTCCCCCTTGACTCCCACGCTCTTTCGACACACCGACGTACCCATTCAGCAACCCTTGCACCCCCGCCGCATCGATGTATCACCTGGTTCAACGTGCAACACGCATGTCTAGCGATTGTTGAGAGCAGGATAGAAATCTCGAAACGACTTATCATGGGATACGAAGAGAAACATGGTAATAACGCGACCGGAGACTTGCGATAATTTGACAAGATTCTCAAGCGGTTCGTACGAAGTAGGATCGGTGATAAATTTCTGGATAGTTGATCGTTCGCGTGCTGTCGACGTCTGGCAGAAGTCTGGTTAAATTACGCGACATATCGATAGGAAATCCAACGTTAGGAATGTTGAAGCATCATAAATAGCTGGCAGGTATCGAGTTCGTGCTTGTTAATAATGTTCTCGGGCTCGCGAAATGTTACGGCACGTTGCGAATAGTTGATTTCGTAGCTCGAGATCGATCTCGCGATATATTCATTTGTCAGATACGTACGTTCATACGCGCGCATGTTTTATTCACGCACACGCCATTGCTAGTGTCCCCTTCGCAGATTTATGAAACGTTCTACTTCAACGTTCTCCTCTCGTTCTCCATTATTTACACTCATTGTCATCAATTGCTAAATCTTCGGAGAATATTCGTTCGCCTCGCGAGCGTAACGCAATTAATCGAGACGCTTATTCCGCCCTCATACTGAAACCCTCATGTTGCATTTCGAAGTGTCGAATTTAAAAAAAATGACAGATTCGAGTCTAGCAAATGAAAAAGTCGACTAATGCAAAATCCGATTCGAACACAGCGTTCCAGTTCACCTGACTGATTTCGTTAAATTAATCACGCTATAATTCGCGCAATTTGTCGCGGTCTCGCCGAATCGGCCCTTCGAGGCGTCCCGTTACAAACGAGGCGTCTTCGTTCCCTCCAGGGGAAAATGATGTATCGCGGAAAAAAAGTGGCCGAGGTAAGGAGCAGCGTTACACGGATGGGCCAGTGCCGCAGCTCGCGGAAGAAACTCGTTCACAACCACGCGGCCACGTATCTGTTGTTTCACACGGAACCCACTATTCGTACAGTTCCTTCGTACAGGCGTAACAGCACAGCCTGCCGGCAGACTTGTTAATTGCTTGAAATCGCTGGCGGGCTCGCCTCTCGAGTTTCTACGCTCATTAAACGCTCCGGCGATCATACGAGAGTAAACGGGGCGACAAGCCGCGTGATAGATATCCGCGAGCCCCCGTGAATCGTTACCGCAGAGCTCGATGTCTTGGGGACGAATGTCGAGTTGATTGCACGATCTGAATATTTGTCCTCAAATATTTGTCAAGCGGGCCCAGTAAGCGGGTAAGTAATTCGTTATTACTTAATCGGTTTTATGGTTTATCGTCGAGGCAACGTGAAACCGTTCATTCGTACAGGCAATTGTGATTCTTCTAAATTTCTGCCGGCTTCTCCTTGAAAATCTTGAGCATGGACAATTTTAGCTCAATGGAGACATCGATATTTCTTTGCGATGGTTAAGATTATGAATGAAGTGGGGTACACACTTGGTCATCGTGGATAATGTTGGTTTCTAAAATTCATATTGTACTTTTTTTGATGATACATTTGCAGACTGAATCGTTCGTTCGAGAACGATTGCAATATTTTTCAATTGCTTGGAGTTAAAGCAGTATAGTATGTTTGATAAAGCTGTTAATTAGTTACAGTGTTATACTGCTCTCTGGGTTTTTCAATTTTGTTAAATAAATTACTGGTTTTTTCTTTTGGTTGCATTCGTTGTCTTATGTTGAATATTGTTAGGAGTGTGACATTTATCAACGTCGAAAAAATGGTGAAACCATGTAGAATAAAATTGTTAGTAGAAAGTGAGTTGTGTGAGTTAGATGACAGCAGTTGGATAGATAGGCTAGATTACGAAGTTGAGATACAAACTGGGGTTCCGTATTTGTTGAAATACATCGCCCGAAATGTTATCCAAAAGCTGCGGCGCAATCACGTTTACCGTCGTAAACAGTTTGCAACTTTCGTACGTAAATAACCCAGTAAAACTCGGAGGCTGCTCGATTATGCGAATTTCTGGATTAA
Organism: Nomada fucata; assembly: GCA_948146005.1. Taxonomy (NCBI): domain Eukaryota; kingdom Metazoa; phylum Arthropoda; class Insecta; order Hymenoptera; family Apidae; genus Nomada; species Nomada fucata. The sequence goes on from OX411282.1 coordinate 6,203,083, forward strand.
AAGAAATCCCAAGAATTGTGCGCAGAGCGGACAATCAAAGTTATTCGCAGAAATGTGCAAACGCATATTAATTGCTTGATGGATCTGTTAGTCAGGCGTAATATTCATTTTGATTAAAACGTGCCGCCTGAAAATTTATGTAACTTGCATATTTCCTCCGAAAAAGAAGAGAAAAGCATTAAAATTATAGCACGAAGCCACGAGTGTTAGCTTCATAACATTATAAACAATGTTCCAATATTGTTAGAATATCCCATCGAGGTTGAGGTAACAAATACGCTGGAGTATTAATTATTCTGCGGTTCCGTTAGCTTCTAATTAAGGTGCGCCTAGGTAGCGCTTGCCACGAGATACACGAACATTTAAAATGACGAAACCGACATGCCGAAGCTCATTATAATTTTTGCTAGCAACGAAAACGCGTGCACGGGAGGGAATATTCGGTAGTCGCCAATAATTCGCACGCAGGAACTTGCCCGGCGTGGTGCAATAATTAAAATCGATTTATTGTTTGAACGTTGACTAATTAAGCGTCAGCCGTGATTAACTGTTTATTTTTCTTCGTCAGAATAACCTCTCCGAGTGGAAATATGCATTATTAAGCAAGAACGAAGTGGAACAAGGCTGCCGAGAATACGATATTCATTTTCGACCTTTTATGTTTAAAAGAAAAAAAGAGGAAAGAAACGAGGGACGAAATTGAGCGGAGAAATTGAGGGAATGAAATATTGAAACAGGAAGGGGGGGGGAGGGGAGGCATTTAAACAATGAGTGGTTGTATCGATTTCGGTTTGACTCTAAACTAAGTACGCAACACGTAACGAGGAAAGTTAATACGATCTGGATTAATAGCAGATCAACTGATAATGCGCGAAGTGCATTGATACAAACCAAATGCCGGAACAATAAAACGTGAAAAGGTGCATGCGAACGTAGAAGAAAAGTTTATGCCACTTAACGCTGCTTAGCTAATTACGTTGAATTAATTTCATTCGAGTTTACGAATTATAGAGTTCATCAATTACTAGATACAAAATACGGATTTTTCAATTGTCTTCGAGGAAATCAAATTTATACTAATACAGGATTTTTTCTACTAATCACTAAGATATTAAAAATGAAGTTTGTTCGACGATAAATTTATAGATACTTATTAACATTTACATGTTGTGATTCGCCATTACGTATCCCATAAAGAACAGGCTGATGCGAATAGAAAAAGAAAATTGCGTCCCCTCCTCGATCCTTCGTAAATTCGATTCAGCACTATCGTCAATATAAATCAAAGCACCCCTCATACTCGTAATGCAATTACACGCACACAGTAATACTATTGCAGCTCCAGCATACTGTCGTAATTCTACACAAACCAAACACCAACTTCTCTGTTAATAACCAAAATGTTCCCAGCTGTTCTATCAACTATCGTTCGCAGAAGTTACGCTCACAGACCACATATACGGACCTGTACTACTTAAAATAAATACATCCGACCATACCATTGAACTGCACTACTGGAAAAATATGCTTCAATGACCTGTGCCGTTTCAAACAGATTATTTCTAACAATATCGATGGCACGTAATGCTTGAATTAAATATATGTATGCCACTTATACTGATGAACTGCACCGAACAAAAAAATTCTCACCTGTCATATCGACGATCTATGCCACTTAAACCAATATATTCCTACCATATTATCGATTCTGCTAATAAATAAAACTTATTGAACATATCGGTGACCTGTGCTGCTTGAAAGTATATACTACCGACAATATCGTTGACCTGTTCCACTTGAAATAAATATATTCACCCATATCAATGAACTGCGCTGCTCAAACGTCTTACTGGGCATGATCTATACTACTTGAGGTAAATACTATTTATATACTATGCTGCATAAAAGATCGTACTTCCGGCCCATATCGTTGACCCGTGCTACTTAAAAAGTATATATACATATACATGCACGACCGTATCATTGATTGTCAATATTACAGTCCGTTTGAACGTGCATGCAGACCGAGTATCGGTCACAGATCTTGTCCCTGGAAAAAACAGCAGGCAAGCTCGCAGATTAGATTCATGGCCCGTCAACAACCCACTGATCCAATTGGTGAAACACGACCGGCCTGATCTGTGACAGACCGGATCTCCTTGCACGCCTCGTTTGAAGCTGGAAAGGGAATCGGAACAACGACGCTGGAGAAATCACGATGCGACCGTGCAACGGGGGATGAGAGACAGAGGGAGGGAGAGAGAGAGAGAGAGAGAGAGAGAGAGAGAGAGAGCGAGAGAGGGTGAACAACGTTATCTCTTGTAATTAAACGTTCTCGAGCTCGCTATCGATCGTCGTTCACCGAATTAACTCCGTTCGCCTGTGTATGTTACGTCGCCGACACGAGCACGTCCGCGTTGGCCATTTTCTTTTTTTCCTCTTCTTTTCCTCCCTTCTTTCTCTTCTTTTCCTACGTCGTGCACGGTGCACGCGTATCGACAGAACGCGCGCATCGTCGCCTTCGTTAACGAAATCTTGCCAGCGAACAGTTTTCCGCCTAATCTTGTTTGAAAATGTCGCACGGTCGCGGCTCTGCCAGCCGACCGGCCTTTACGCCTTCCTTTTTTTTCTTTTTTTCATTCGTCGCTCGATCGTGGAACAAATTGACTGCTCCCTTCTCGCGGACCAATAAACTGCCCCGACCGAGCACCGATTCGATTTCCCATAGACCGTCGCGGATATATTCCTGAAAAATTAACGGACCGCCCGGTTGTGCGACCTGACGGTTGATAGCTTTAGTTCGCAGTCCAGTGGAAAGGGGGATGTTTGAACAGTTTTGAGAAGGACGATGTTTAACGTCGTTCGTTTTGAACGTTCACTTACTTGCAAGATATGTTCACGCATGTCGAGCGGGCGACGAATGAAATTTTGTAAGAAGAAAGAAACGGTACACTGTGCTTGACGTTTTTGTGCAATTTTCATGGAATTCGGTGCCGCGGGACAGGTGCCCCCTGAAGATACTCACGGTTTCGAAATTCCACTGTACACGCACGTTTTGAAGGTACACATTCGCAGTCTGTTTGTTCTTCAGAAGCAAGTATAATCGATACGTCAATCGATGCGAACAATAGCACCGCCAGTACACATGTAATGCAGCTGCAGATTACTGTGAATAATGTTGGCCCCGTGTAAGCTTACCGAAGATGTGTACTTATGCATCGAAGTTTGCTTACGGACGCATTGCAGTGCACGTGGCCCTGCATACATACGCGGTGTAATGTGCTCAAATATCGTTTTGTTGGCGTCACTGATAAACACACGAATAACTGTTACCAGTGTCAGGTAGAAGCTTGCAGAACGGGACACGTAAGTTGCACTGGATGGGGCCGTATATTTTCCATTTACCGATAAGTATTGAAACGTGTGCATTATGCATGGACGAATCGTTCCACGTTCATAAAACAGTTGAAACATCTATGGAATTATTCGAGAATGCACCGCTGTCAAAATCTTCAATGGTGTCTCTCGTTCATTAAACAGTCGTTCGAGTAATATTCTAATTCGAGACCCGAATTCTCAATCTTGCCGCGAAAATGTCCTCCTCCCATCGCGTTTAAAATATCCAAGAATCAATAGAAGCAAAGAGAGAAGAACGTCGAAACATTTACTGTCATATAACGATCTCGCGTTCGTGAACAAAAATTCACCACGGCGTAACGGGGATAGAAGATCAACATCGTACATCCTCCGTTCGATTTAGAATTCGCGTGACATCTGTCCGGCCAATTGATCGATGCTCGACTTCCAAGGGAAGTCGTCCAACGAACGTCACGACATGTCAACGGTTCAACCGTCACGCGGATACAGTACCAGCCGCCTCTGTGTACCAATTGTCTACTAATTATATGCCCTTGCAGAGACGCGTGATCCCGATTAACCGCATCACGTAGACTTAGGGGCGGCGGGTATTGGAAATCCTTCCCAAAAGTAATTAGGGCTCACGCGGTCAAGCTGCGGCAAGGTGCGCCAAGGTAATATAATATGGAACAATCCGAGACTAATTCAATTTATATCGGCCAACTCGGCGGGCGTGCGATAAGGCTTATCGAGGAGCGGGCGTCGCTTTGCTACGTTTATCTGCTCTCCTAGTTCCGGCTGTCATTCACCTCGACAAGTAAATTCAAATCCAAACAGCAATCCGCGGTTTGATTGGAAATCGTCGGAAAGGCGCGTGGGCTTCTAAACGGAATTGGATCGAGGAAAGCGAACAGGCGTTTTCTGCGCGGTGTTCTCGCGAGTTCGCAAGATTTTCTGCGATCCTAGAGGTTTTTCTTTATTTTAAAGGATCTGAAACATCCGGGAAACTCCGGAGATACTTTTTGGTACGCTGTTATCCTTATTCCTCTTCTCTTATCGTCGCGTCCGCGCGAAGCAATAATTATTATCAGCTGTATGCGTTATATATTTTTTCATGTCTTTGAAGCGAGCAGGATTATTCTGCGAGATTTCTGAATTTTATGTAGAATAAATTGCACAGTGTTGGGATACTCTTATGTTTACGTTATCGATTATCTTCGCGATTTATAAAATCGAAGAGTATCCTCTCGTTTCTGAAAGTCTAAGAAAGATGCACATTCTACGGAGAGTATCGTTCGCATGGATTAATGCCACTGCTTGCAAAATTCGTTCTCTAAATGGTCGAGTGGAAAGGGATCTTCTAGACAGTTTTAATTAACCTGCGTTGAGTTTATTATTCGTTGAAGTTGCTAAATAAATTTAAGATACAATACCATTGTGGACCACCCGACGTCCTCAGTTACTCTTTCCGAAATGAAGAGCTCCTACTGTTTGCCGAGCAAGTCTAGCCTTCGCGGTTTACAGAACTTGTGTTCCTATTCTATCCAAATGAATTGTCTTTTTGGACAATGAAACGAAACTACCCTTTGTGCTCGATTCTGTCAGTCTCCAAACGAAACTCTGCGTGACTGAACGGAATGGCTCACAGAAACAGGGTAAAATTCTGAAGATTCTGTGAAATTGTTTCATTTTCTCGCAGATATTCCATTCGGTGCAGTTTAAACTCCTAAACCGAATTGCTTGTCTGCATGAAATGTCTATAGCAAAGGAGGCAAGATTCAGTAGATTCTTACGCATTGTTATGTTATATATTCTTTTATGAAACAATTACCAATTTCAGCCTTATATTAAACGAAACGGAAAAAGTTTTAATCCACTTTCAAGCATCTGTCGGAATATTATCGATTGCATAAAGTTGCTAATTATGCAATATCGTTATGATTCTTGGACACTTTGAAATTATTGCCATGCGTTCTTCCCCATTCTGATTGCAAGCGGGAAGCGAACCTTCTGTTTCGTAATTGAGATTCAACAGCACTCCGTTGTCGTTGCTGTGAATCACTTACACAATCTGAAAGTATAATCAATGTACTTGTTGCATAGTCGATGCGGGAAAGATGTTTTTCGGTCGGTGCTCGAGGATTGAGGAGTGATTGATCGGCACAAGCATGCACTTGATGGCTTTTTAAAAGACGATTTCCCGGATCGGTTAAATTTTTTTTTAACTTCTGACACACATATTTGAAAGTGGCACGCTCCTCGATCAATCGCGTTACAGGCACCGCAAGTGTATCATCCACAACTGCGAGCACCGTAAATCCACGTACGTCAATGTACAAGCGTGTTCTTTGGAGTGCAAAATAAGCAAACTTTCGACTTCTTCGCATTATTATACAACACGTGGAATTATGAAAAGCAAACTTTCCACTGTAAGCAATGCGCTTCGCGGAGCATGAATTTCTGCTGAAACCGCTTTGGTAAAATATTTTCCTTTTCATCGTGTCACAGTGCACGTATAATTGTCTCAAATAAATCGCCCATCCATGGGCGCACGAAGTATATTTAACCCTTTACCCTGAATTTCATACATCCGTTATTCCTTTCGTTGTGCCGTTGGAAATAATCTTTCGCCAATTTTTTTTTGTAATAACTGGTGCACGCCACTGTGGCCGCTGCACGAATGCAATTTTATACGTTTAGAATGTTAATGGAAATCGATCCACCGATCGCAGTTTCCTGATAAGCATCAGTCAGTAATATCAGACGCAGGAGCCGAGCTACTAAAATAGCTCACGCGAAGTGGACTATTAAATTTATGCCCTGCCCTTCTGTATATCATCGATTCGAAATCAGACCACCTCATGCTCGATATGGAACCTTCCCCGTCGTTTCGAGGACAGCAACGAACGCATTCTAAGCTAATTCTGGTATTCCTTATTCTCGAACGAAGGAAAATGTGAATGCAATTGCGATGCGAGAAGTTTTATTCAACTATTCGAAGACTTCAATTTACAGCATAATTCAAATCAAAGAGACGAACTGTTTCACTCTCGAGAACTTGATATTTACCTTTAAAAAGTCAGCACAGTTTCATTTGATTGTGAATATTCCGCATTGAAATATTGCAGCTACGCGTCATCGAATCAGCCTCGTTCCATCAGTCACGTGCCGCTTTTATTTAAAAACATCGATTTCAATTACACCAATCCATGGTTCATTTTCCATTTATCGTGCAAGAAGTACTTTCGCTTCTCTTTTTTTTTTCATGAAAATATGCGTTCCTCTAAAACACGAGATCGGCTTTAAAGCAGGTTCCACAAACAGCTCAACCTGAAGCGCTCAATTTCTCTGATACACGCCCTTTGGGTAATTAGCAAAATTTTTGACAGAACTGTATTGCTTATATTATACTGTCTGCAGTAATTAATTACATATTAGACGAATATCCACGATGTCATAAATGCGACGACACATCTGACATTTATCTGACAATAAAATCGCCGACTAATATTTTGCGTACAAAAATATGTTCGATTGTATGAAAAAGAAAGAAATAGTTTGAAAACATGAAACTCCGGTGCGCGGGGAATATATTCGAATTTCACCAGAATGAAATGGCGCTGTCATTTCGCGAGACAATATTGTATCTAGCAGCTGAAATTAGAGCCAAATATATGTATAAATCGAACTACGGGCAAATTGATGCATACAGAGAGCCGCGCGATTCACAGTGATGTATGATTGGAAAACATGATTGAAGATCACAATTCAACGGAACAAGCGAACGCGTATTTGCGAAACATAAAAGCCCCGTAAAATTTCAGCCTACGTGACAAACTATAAATCGTTAATTTCGAGCGGAGCTAATCGTAAATAAATATTCGTTGTCTATCGTGCTCCCGTGAAACATCCAATCGAAGCATTTTAAACTATTTCTGGGAATATCGATTGCGCGCGAACATTCCGCGCGAATCTCCGACAAATATTTCGCTGTCGAATTCCCAAATACAATACATTGCTTCAGAAACGTGAAATTCCCCCAATCAACCATCATCCCTCGAAGAAAAAATCAATCGACCAGTCGGAACAGTTCCGATTTCCATACGCGAGACCAAGTACGAACGTGCAACTTTCATATCACCATATCATTTAATCTCCAACGTTCCTGCAATTAACGAAGTAACAGTAAACAGGACCGAAATGAACAAAAAGAGAAAAAGAAACGACCAATCGACTCTGCCCAGCATAACAAATACACACAGACCCCTCTACCGCTAGGAAACTCTCCCTTCCCGTGCCACCCTTTCCCACCAAAACTCATTCACCAAATTTCCATCCCACCCCTTTCCACATCCACCCCGATAGCCGCATAGCGTTCAGCAACGTCCCGTGTACGACCCTCGGTCGCGAAACCGGAGCTCGATGACGCTCGTAGGGATGCAAGCAGCGTCGCGAGCAACCGACCAGCCAACCAACCCCCCACCGTCGGTGTTTGGCGGCGGCGGCGGCGGTGGTGGCGGCGGTGGTGGATTGCGACGGTGGTGGTGGTGGTTGGAGCGCGGCGTGCGTCATCGTCCGGGCCAGCGTGTGTGAACGTACCTTAAAAGCGGCTGAATGGGTGCTGTATTTTCACGTAAGAGCGGCGCAACCGGAGAAGGGGATGCTGGCCTGGTTTCATTGAACCTGCACCGCGTACACCTCGCCCGGCCGTTGCAACCCCCTCGCCATCGTGGTGTGTTCGCAGTGCAGGGAGGTCGGTGGTCGGCGGGGTGGCCGGGGTGAGGCTATGCATAGCCCGCGACGGCTATATATAGGTCGTGCCTTCTATAAATAGAACTCAGACCGCCCCCGCCGGTTCGCGCGGCCGAGAGGGAAACGCATACACGCACACCTAGTGATGCACCGTGAGGGGAGTGGCGAGGATAACGAGAGGGGGACGGCGGAAGGGGTGGGCATAGACAAAGGGAAGCACGGGAGAGAAAGAAAGGGTGGTGGATGGCGAATTTTCTTCGTTTCATTTTTTTTATTGTTTGCTTTTTTCCTTTGTGAAACGTTAGCCCGGCTGAGCGTGCAACGCGAGAAGGGAGAGACGGAGGAGGCGCTGGGTCCGCGAGGGTTGGCGTGAAACTTAGTGGATAAGCGCAGGGGGCAGCCGGTGGCGCGATCAGTCGGAGGATAATGTTTTTCGTGGACCTCGAACGAGATTACGAGAGCGATGCGATTCGAAACGCGAACGTACAGTGGGCCGAAAATGTATACGCGGTGCGTATCAGTTTCACTCGGATCTTCGTTCTTTTCGCGTCGCCGAAATGTTTGCGTTAAGACGAACATTCTTCGAAGAATGCACGTTACCTTAAAGTGCACGAGACGTGCTTCGTATCCACGAACATTGTTGTCAAAATAATTATCCTGAATACCATTTTGGCGACGCAAAAGGAAGAGCAAGTTGCGGGCGAAACTACTCCACCGCATTTATATTTGTACATTCTTGGCCAACTGTATACATTTCGCGGTGTCTTTTAGCGCGTTTAACCGTAGTATTCTGAATTACCGAGGTGAAAAATGTTAATGACAATATCAACCCGCAAAAAATCGAGCGCCCCTGCTCTCGACAAACAATAGCAAGTTCTTTCGCACCAGAACAAACACGCTTGCGAACAAATTTTATTCCCCATTGCGGAATCATCGCCCTCCCGCTTATAACATCGGCTACGCGATACTCTGTATGCAACCATCCCCCGTGCCAGCCACCCCCTATACGTCCATCGGCATACCCCTTCCTCCCGTCCCTCCTCTGCAGCTTCATCGCCAGTGGCCCCGGCGTTCTAGCGTATCCACCACCACTGCGGATCGACTTCCCTGTGCCGCAAAATACTTTTTACTTGCTCGCCTGCGTATTAATGGGCTGCTGTCGGGAACAGGGGCTGCGATGCGAGCTTCCACCCCTGCCCTCAACCCCACCCCTTCTCTCGCCGTTCCTCTTCCTTCTTACGCCGGCCTGGCCCAGCGAATTCTCGCGTATCGGGTTTTTAGGTTTCCCTTTGTTCCTCGGTGTTTTTTATGAAACGATCCCCCTTTCCGCGTGAATGCGCCGCGTCCTTTTCACTGATAATGGACTTCTTGAAAGAAGTGCACCCCGGACAGCGGATAGGTTGCGGCGTTACTCACCTGGGAATTTCGCGTGGTAGATTACGGTCTTGCGCGATGGTTCTGTCCTGTCGTTGTCGCACGAACGGTTCTTTCGACGTTCCAAGAGTAGTTTATGGTTCGCGGAGTTCGGTTATTATTGTCCCGTTCTTGTTGCCACTGGACTGCGAGAATTCTTTAATTCCCGGTCGATGGTGTACGTTGCTCAAATAGAATCGGATCCGGCGGGGAAAAGTGGAATTGGGAACACGTGGGCAGGTGCGAATTGTCCGGCGAGAGGAATTAAGTAGAAAATTTACGGCGTTTATCTTCGTACTTAGCGATGTGAAGCGTTTCGAGCTCGACTCGGTGATATCGTAAGAAGTACATTTCATGCTTATATTAATCTATCGTGTACACAGTTAACATGCAAATCTTGCGCCTGACAAATTTCTGTTCGTTTCAATCAATATTACGCGTCGACTATAATTATGCGTCGCGCGCTGTTAATAATCTCTCCGGCGTGAATTTTCAATGGGGGGCACAAAATCGATCGCGAAAGTGTTCAGAAATGATATTTTCCAAATTTATAGTACCATTTATGTACACGCGGACGATTCGTTTTCTTTTTCCCTAACCGGGCTCGTATTAACGAATATTAGGAATCATATTAGTAACGAATATTACGAATAATATTATTAACGAACAGCGGTGAACGATACACGTGATTATTGATTCTGTGCGTTTCGTTGCCGCTAGAAATGCGAGGAACTTTAATTGCACGGTGTTGCGCGAAGAAACCAATTAATCTGGGGATGTCGACACATCTGCAAAGGTATTCGAACGGGAATTTGGAGGTTTTCCACGTGGAGCCGCCTCGTCGCATCGGATAATTGAATCTGGGGGGGGGGGAGTAAACGCGCCCCGAAAACTCGTTGCTTTACCTCGAGTCCCTTGCAAATGGACTGGCCGAAGAACGAAATTAATTAGCGAGCCGTACACAACTGTAACTTGGAACGGCTTCAACGGACGAAAATATTCTTCCGGCACTTTTCTCGATTTTACGTATCGTTCTCGAGGAACGTGCCGTTGTTCAAGAACGGACAATGGTTGTTCTCCATTGTACACGGTCCGCGGTTAATTTATTGTTTGTTTGAATACAAATATTCACTGTGTAATTAATAAAATTCTTCGAATGTACTATCCTCTGTTTATTTGCTTGATACGATATTTCGAAAGGGAAACAAAACGAGAAATGTTATTCTACCATTCAGATACTTGACGATAATGCAATAAATGCCAATACCGACGACTGGTGACCACCATTAACTATTCAAACTGGAATTCGCGGGTGACAAAGGCTCTTTAAACAGAAGCGTTCATTCTAACGAATTGCGCGAGAATTCTATTTCGGGATATGAAGTTCAATTAAAGTCCGATTAAAGCGAAATACCATAATCTTGTGGTACGTTTCCACTTCAATCGTAATGGTTCGTTGCAGTCGTACCTTATTTCACGAATTTCTTGCGATACGCCGCTTACGTTAACGCAGCGGATACCAGTGTAAAAATGGCCATACCTGAAACAGAAAAATAGAATCGTTATATTTAAAGCGCATACGAATAAATTCGTGCTCAGAATACACGGGAATTGGCTAGAACCGAAACTGCAAATGGATACACCATTTTGATGTCTCGAATTAGCCAGCCAATTGATATTTATATTATCAAATGTACAGTCGTGTTCGCCATATTCCATAAAGAAATGTGAAAAGCTCCGACTGAAAGAGAAATGAAAATGTCAAGTCTCGTAATACAAACTTGTCGATTTGAATAAATTAAAAGGGAGGATTGCGCATCAAAATACATTTCACGAATATAAAATATTTATAAAGAAGCTTCCTGTCGCGCAAAGATAGTTCACTTATTATTTCGGACCAAAATTGTCTTAAGGGGGAAAATCCATGGGGAATGGCGGGCGTTACGCACCACGCCGAGCAACCCCAAGACTACGCGGACTCGGGGGGTGTGGTAAATAATAGCAGGGGTGACGAAGAACGAGCGTCCCAGTGGCGTCATCGCCATCAAACGCTAGTAACAAACTACCGATGTCGCTTCTTTACAAAAGAACTAACTGCAATGCGAGTGAATCGAAAATCGATCCTGTGGCTGGTCCAAGGTCAGTTTTTCCCAATACACCCCTGTGATATAAATTACGGCACGCTAACCAGCTTCAGAAACTCTCAACACCTTCTAACAGCAAGTCGTTACGTACATTATCATGTATGTAAATTAACTTTTATTTCGTTTCGTTGCTTCGTAATCATTTCATCTGTATTTGGGGGTAGAATATTTTGAAACTTCCGTGAAATGATTTTCAATGCAGCGTTGCGTGTTGATTTCCTTTAATAAGACAGGAATATAGTATAACGTACTGCGGATATTATTTACGCGGATCAAGTGTGGAGGAGAGTGATCCATATTACATTAAATTGCAAGCTTTGCTAACCGAATGTATTGTCGAAACGCTGACACCCAAATATCACGCAAAATGAACAAGAATTACAATCTAATGAAACTCTTCTCCCAGCAATATGCTCTTGGTTCAATGCCCGAGATTTTATTATTACCGTTTCGTTGAAGCAGATTCACTTTATCCACGATCACGTGGAATCACAGTTTCGAAGGCTACCTATGTCGGCGAGACATCGCTCCGCGCAGCGAATAGAAAAGTCGTTGAGCGCTAACGTATTTTCGAAAAGGCGAAACTGTGCAGTGTCTGTGATAAGAAGATTTCACGGAACCAGGCACAGACGGTGGATCCCGTCTGACGGCGATCGAAGAGCCCCGAAGTGTCGTCAATAATATCGGCCGCTCGAAGTGTAGTTTTATCGGCACTCGAGCCCGAAAATACCCGCTCGCGTAAATGGATGGCTCCGCTTGTATCCCAACATTTAACGTATTGATCAACGAAGGAGCAATAAATAGAGGCACGACGGGACAAGACCGTGAGCCTGATTAAACTTCACTCTCCGTTAATGCTTTATAAATAGTCGACGTTTTTTTTTTTTTCCCTCTGCTCTGCTTTTCTTTTGCACGGCCGCGAAGACGAACGATGTCACGTAGTCCTTTGTGCCCATTTGTAACGCGATAACTTGTTGACCGGTGTTGTTTTTAATTATTTATCACGCGACGCACTGGCAGGGACGAAGTTCAGTACATTCGAGGATCGAAATTTGTGGTGCGCTTTAATCTGAAGGAGACGGTTGTGCTTGTCGAATTGGCCCGACGAAGTTACATTTTGGAATTTAAAAGTGGACAATTTGCGGCCATTTCATTTGTTTCTTTTTTGTTCCTTGAAAAACGTCGAATTGCGGAAACAAATAACGATGTATTCCCGCGGAATGTTGATTAATTTCGTGTTTAATCTAACCGATAGACCGATTGACAGGTGAGAATGTGAATCTGTGGAAATTGTTCGGGAACCTTTGTTTTGTAACAATTGAATGAACGGATTCGGCAAATTGCAAGAACAACTGCATCGGATAAGAGCGTAACTGAAAAGTTATAATAATTGCGTTTGCCAATAACGTTAAACCGATGACACATTGCAATTTGTTAATTGTAATATGATTACGTCATGTCGAGGACCTCATTATACCATCTACATCAATTTTAGCTGAACGATGAATTTATTTGTCGCATCTGTCGGACCGCATGGTCTACAGTTCATCCATTTCAGGCAGTCGAATGCCGTCAGTAATAATTTTACTTCCCGATAACGTATTTCCATTCTCGTTTCCGTCGTGGAATTCCAAAAATACCTGGATTATCGAAAAGCCAAAAACGGATAAAAGCGTTATCGGCTGCAGCTGTTCCGCATTTTAATTGAATCGTTCTTTATCGGCTCACGTTCTCAAAGAACCGCGCGACAATTGAAAATGGGGAACGCGGTTCGAAGATTGTGCCGAGAACGCGTCATCGTTGTATTCGAAAAACGAATTGAACGTTTGGAGAAACTTCGTTTCACTCGCTAAACATTGCGTTCTGAATCACGACGATAGCGTTTAGAACGCTTCACAAATATTCGATGAATCAACAGTGCAAGCTATCCATAAGCACGATATATTTCTGTCGTCGAGAAATTAAGAAATTTGTTTAATGCAAGAATCGCACCGGCACTAATTGCTGTGTCGCCAATCTTTCTTGTCCACTCTTTCAAATAGAACTTGGCGAAAAACACAGTGGAGACGTACGAAATCGAGCGACTTTCTAAATCAAAATACAAACACCCTGGAATTCCGTGTTAGCGTAGAATATAATAACATCGGATGCTAAAATGAGGCACATATTATTGCGTCCCTTTTATTACCCGCAATAAGTTCCAGCATTAGTAAGAGGATGAATCAAGCCCATAGATACCAGCCACCCTTATATCGAAGGCCATAATTTACTCCGCAAGCTTCTGTACAACAAATTAACGTTGCACTTAATCTGCACGAGGAAAATGATAAACAACTCGCCACAATTTATAATTACAACGTAGATACGTTCGATATACTAAACAAATATTCATCCTAAACAAATATTCATCCAACCCGAATCCATCGTTCCCATCTTTCATACCAACGTCGTCACTCAATCTGAAAAAGCAACAAATGCCTCTACCAAACGCATAATACATAATTCTCTCCTTTCTAACAACAAAAAATTAAAAAAAAAAAATACAACAAGGAATCATTCAACCGCGAACGAATAACTTCCAATAATTTATCGAGGGCGATCCAGAGGTGCGTTTTAATTCGCGGAAAATTTCCGGCAGTTTGGCAATTTGGCAAGTCTCGGCAATTTGAGTTCCCGATTTCAAGACACGTCTCCGCGACCATGCTAATTTCTCCATCGGCCGAAGAAAGCCTCGACAGATTGGCGACGTGCGTGGAAACATGATTCGAACTCGACGTCTTGTCAGCCATGCTTTCTATACCCTTCGAGAACTATATAAACTTTGCTAATGCCAGAAGAACGACGATACATCTTTCTCGTCTTTTTATTCTACCATCTACGCCGCCCGTGAATAGGCCGCTCGCAGGGGCGTAGGTCGGATCGATCGTCGAGTAAAAGTGAAAGGACGTCCCACGAGTTGCTGTGCGGGGTTTGTGAAATCGTGTATCGAGGGAGGAGCACATACTCGTCCGGGAACAGGAATCGAGATTTTTCCCGCGTCGACCTTCGTTTCTAAGCGATCTTCCGGTACGGGGACGAAAAATTTCCGTCTTCCTGCAATATAATCGTCGAGAATGATGGATTATTTGTTAGCGGTAAATTTATCGGAACGTACGATACTGCTTCGATGAAATTGAACGAATCTTTGGATTGTAAGAAAAAAAAAAAAAATAGTAAATGTGACAGATGTTAATATAAATGTCGGTTTTCTCCTTGATCGACGAGAACATCTTTTCGATTGAGGCTCTGTGGCTTTAAAGATATCGTACGAATAATACAATTCTTCCAGTCGGTTTTCAAGAACCGCTTTAAACATTTTGTACAGAAATGATTTTTGATGGCCGCTTTGTTTGTCGGCTTTTAAAACTTTTGTCGATGCCTATATCGTTCTGTAATTTCCGTTTTGAAAGGTGAAGATACATTCAGCCATCGAATAACGTGACTAATCGCAATTGCTGTAATTTTATTCTTATTCTACTTCTGTTCTAATTTGTCGACTGGCATAACGCAATGAAGCAAAAGGTATTCGATTTAAAAACGTCATTGAGTTGTTTGATCGAGAAAGCACGAAGCGTAGAGGCAAATCTCTATAACGTTTAATTTTTATTAGTCGTTCCATTGCGATTTAGAAACAATGGTTCCTTTTGTTGGAAATAAAACGATATCCCTAAAGGTGCATTTTTTGCGATAGAAAAAGCAGAGGTTTAAGAAAGAACGATTTGTTTAACGCGAGTATCAGCCCAATTGATCTCAGGGATACATTTTCGGTGTAGCAAACGTTCGGCGATTAACCTCCTTTAATTTCGCATAAATAGCACGTTTGATGAAGTGCATCAACTACACCCGACGAAGTTATTTAGTTAACTGGACTCGCTTGAACGCGTGCGCTATTGCATTCACCATAAAGGTCTCCAGCGATTTACCTAATCATGTGCAATTTATGTCACATATACGTCAATTATGTTTCTTATTCTTTTTCATCGGGGAAAGTGACGTATTCAAATGAGGCACTTACGCTGTTAAATTTACATTTTCGTTTTACGTTACTCCACCATAGCAATACAATATCGAAGCAATATAATATCTAATAATTATGTTATACAGTGTAGTATCTTGTGTTACAGCTTTCTTTGCACTTGAATTTATTTCACCAACGGGTGTGTTGTTCGTATAATAAATATTCTTATTATTGCTTTACTGAAACTACAAACCAGATAAGGAATAAGTATCAACAAAAGTAACAGCACTGTGAATATGAAATTGTATTTCTCAGTACGTCAGTATTAAACAGATTTATTCACTGCGCAACAACTGATAACGGAACAACTGTTTCCGGTGCAAAAATATTTTCTTCTTATCGCCGTCTAGTCTCCCTCTGCATTAATTTTGTTTTCTAGAAAGCACAAGTTTCCCGCTGAGGACAGTATCTTTAAATCGTTCGTTCATTAACCCATTTTCGCGCAGCAAGTAAATTATTTTGTATCCATTTCATTGTACGATTTATCGTACAATAATTTACACGTTGTATTGCAAAGTAGCAATTGTTAAATCTTTCGCGAACGAATTAATGTTACTACGTATTGATTTAAGGGGCGTACCAAAATTACCGTTCGTTCGGAAACTTCTGGCAGCCACCGTGCATCCAGCCACTCCATCTTTTAAAAAATCTAGTATCTCGCAATACAATCAATTCCGTGGCTCCGCGTTTCTCTCTCCTCGCGCAACGAACAACAAAAGGTATCGGCGATCGAAAAGCCACTCCATCCAAACACAAAAGATGAAACGAAACAATAGCAGAAAAAAATAGATGCCCGTCGCAGTTGCGCAGCTTATACTCCATTTTCTCGCGTTCCATTTATTTCGAGTTTCGGGTACGAACGCTCCTTCGTCGCCCCCCTGATAGTTGGAATACATCGTTAAAACAGGATCTGCCACGCAAACCCAATATTCGTGAAAGCGTGGCCGGTCGCCGTTAGTCGCCGCACGATTTCGCCTTTCTCCTTCGAGTTTTCCCTCTTTCGGCACGGCGACTTCGATTTCGAAGGCAATTCCGGGCACGGGGATCTTTTCGTCGATCCCGATCCCACGGCACTCGGAGGGAATTACGAGAACGCGACGGATGCTAATAAAGCGACTTATATGATTCATGTACTGCGTCCTGCGTCCGACACACGCCGACAACTATCGAACTTTGGTGAACTGTTCGGGGTTGTCGCGTTCGCGTCTGCTGAATTCGTTCCAAATCCCGGACGATTCGCGAATGCGCGGTGCTTTCGATCGGAGCGTCAAAGTATTAATAATGGAGGTGGTTTTCCAGGAATTTGTCATCGACAGGTCTAAAGTTAGGAATCGTGAATTAAATGATCGTATAAATTGGTGGCATTTACTCTTTGATGCTGCTGCATTCTAATTTTTGTTCTGCTAAAGGATTTGAAGTGCATGGGAAAACAGCGTGGAAAAGTGAAAAGTTCACATCTATATTGCAATAAACATGTAATTTAAGAAGAAATTAATTAACAGAGAGAATGCAATTGTCTACTTGTTGCAGATATTTGTATTAATTGAGAAATGTATGCAACCCTTGCGGAGAGGTATATGTATTTATCAAAGCAATATTATTTTTTCCTTTTGGTGGTAAACTACTTTCTTCACTTTCCCTCCGGAGTTAGTTTAAACTTTACGGGTGGGTTTGGGATGAATGGTAAATTCATCAGCACTGTATCTGCATTTAATCCTTAAAAATGATAATCCCGGATCCACTGGAGGATGTGCTTGATTCTTAAAAGTTCGAAACAACTTGGCCGATGGAAATGAGGATTAGATTGAGATTAATTCAATTACATGCTAATTGCTATAAGATTCTGCAAAGAATATAGAATCCATAAGTTTCTACGTTTACATATTTATTTGCCTGCGATTAGCACTTTCTTCCTTCATCGCGGGCAGCTCACTAAACATAAATTTTTTTTACAGTATTAATAATCAATGAAAACAATAGAAACCCATTTGTCGAATAAGAATTTCAACTGCGATAAATTACACGTTACCTTAAAAACATTTCATTGAGAAGGGTGCAAGATTTTGTCGTGTTTACACTTATGTAACTATACGTGTGATTTAATTTTCTTTTTTATAATAAATTATTATTGATTGAATTAGTTATAAACCCGAGAGTAACGTGCAGTTGTCTAGCACTCGTATACATAGTACTACCGTTATAGAAATAGCCTTTCTCTTTCACTGTTCATTATTATTCTGGCCATCAGAAGCTCTCATTTACATTTTAATCATGCCGCTGGATGCGTCTGGTCGCGAATAATTGATCAACATCTCCTTTCGCAGAAAATTATCGATATAGATTCAAAATCGAATTTTCTGCGACGCTGACTGATCGAAAGTCAATAAAAATAATGCTAAAGAAATAAAGAGCTATACTTCTTTGCACGACTACGGAGATAATTCGTGCGTTGTGATTCGAAATGAAAACCGGCATTGTTTATTCATTATCGTAAAATGCACTTTCATTTTCCAAGGCGAAACTATTAAAAACGTTCAGATAAAAAAAGGGATACTTTATTAACGGTGTAAAAAAATGGTACGCATAAAACTAGGTTAAATATAATTTCGCGAGAAACGTAGGCGGCATATTTTCAGTTATTGCTGTCAATGGATTCGTTCCACTAATCGTATCGATAATTTACCTTTAATTGGACAGCAGACGAGCGCAAGGAACGCAAATTCTCAATTAATTATTACTTTTCTTCTATCCGCTCAACCAATACCTCAACCCCTTCACACATCGACCCAAAAATTTCTTCGACAATTACTTGCTGCGGTTCAATACTTTTTCACTTACCGAACGATATTTCATATTAATGCTCGCGAACACGTCGTCAACGATGAATCACGATGCACTTAATATATTCCAAGCGATATGATTCAACATTCTAAAAGTGCATACAAATTTTGGTATCGCGCTCACAATAATAATAATAATAATCTCCAATACAATATCCTGTTTCCAATGTTCAATACCGATCCCGCTTCGCACGCGTGCGAATCCGTCCTTTAGAAATGCTAAAATATCCAGGGCAAAGTTCCCGGTTGCCATTAACCGACCGGTGAATGTTTAATAAAGTGCAAACTCTATCGGGAACCGAGATTTTTCTAATAGATTCCTGGGAGGCCCACGTGCAATCCGCATACATTATTTTCGCCGATCAAGTGATCAAGCCGATCAGTGCATCACTGATACGCACAAGTTAACCAGCTTAATTGACCGGATGATGCTGAATTCTGCAAAGTGATCTTATTGATTGGCCGGCTCGGCCGGTTACGTCCGTCGAGCACTTCTCCGCTGAATTAATTATGACTGCTCGCACAGATGTCGAGGGAACGTTGAGCGAAGTTTCAAGTGGGTCACGCCTCGATCTCGCCCCGAAATTTCGCAGGAAAGTTGTCTACGTACCGCCGTGGGCATATATTTTAACGGTGCGCGGGGCCAAAGAAACGCCGATCGTTTATTTATCGCGTCAGTTGTGTCTGCAGTAATTTACGGGATGTACGTGGAACGATTCGACGGTCAACTTTAAATGAAATTCCAATAAATCGGCTAGGAGAGAAATTTCGCGATCCCATTTAGCAAATTGTTTTAATATTTCTCCGGACCTTACGAGCCCCGAAGATTCGGCGAAAGGGAAATAATGTGTAAGGAAACTGAATTAATGTTCCACCGATGAAGGGCTCCGTCAACGGGATGCTACTCGCATCGAGCGGCACGGTATTGGGTCGTGATACAGCGGAAATAGCAAAGAGCAACGCGTTCATCGGAAGGCGAGAACGTTTTAATCGTGAACCGAGGCGAAACTGGCCGGGGAACGTTCGTAAACTCAAGCAGAACTTAGCAGAGGTTGTTATTCCTTGGTCGCTAGCTGGTTGGCACGAATTTTAGCGAAGAAAGGAAGACTTTCTGCCGCTTCTCCTTACGGCCGATTGCTCTCCAAACGACAGCAATCGTCGCTCATTTTCTGTACGCGATTCCCGGAAGCTTGCAAGTTTTCAGCGTGTCATTATGTCGCGGAATGCGAATTGAACAGTCTTCATCCACGATCTATCGACCGTCGATGATCCTGAGAGTTGTCTCGCTGGACGGAAGATACGTACGCAGCCTCGAGTCGGATTTGCGAGTAAAAATTAGCCCCGGGGAAATCTGTTCTAATATGTCTAATTGATAAATTGTGACGGTTTCATTGAACTCATTAAACAAATATCATCGGAATTCGCTTAATACGTTTATATATTTATGCAGTAAATATTCAGTATCTTGTGGCTTGCATCAAAATTCCTGCTTTTCAATTCTGACTGGATACCTCGGCTGAATTATTAATTGCAAGGGCCATCGCGCCTGACAGAATAATTTGCATTTACTTTAGAAGCACATTTTCTTCGAACTCTTACTCATCTTAGTACGCTATGTTAGTAGCGCAAACAATTATATTACCCGCAAAGCATTTAGGAAACCAAATCCAAATGATCTCAATCGATATCGTCACGTTCATAAAAGAATTTCAACAGAAATAGCAGTGGAATAATTCGCTAATAAAAATACTACCCCCGTTGACCCGAGCATCGCGTCGAAAACCGTATTATCCTGGTAGTTCCCTCAAAAACGTTGAAAAAGAACAAAACCGCGTTCCATTTCCTGTTTACTCCACTTTCCGGCCGAAACGTGTTACTTAAGGGTCCGCCTCCTCGGGTTCACCCTAGGGACTCGAGCGAGACGAGCGAAAAGACGAACGACTTATCTTGCTCTTCTACTCGGCTGAACGGTGTTCACGCTTCAACAGTCGAATCAATGTGGCACGATTTTCCCTCGGTCCGAATGATAGCCATGCGAACTGAGAAAGCGCAGATTGATCGAGGAATGCCAATTTTAACGATTCCCGAACGTAATTCAACTTTAACCCATCGTTCTTTTATTAACCAGCTGGTGTGTACAGCGACCCTGTACCAATATCTAAACGAGGAGTCAGTAAAAGAAGTTCATAACCAGGCCGGAATGGCATGGGTTTTAATTATAAAATTCCAGCAAAGCTTGAGAAAGGCACGAGTTATAGAACTGATTTATAGAAGATTAATAATACGTTGCGGGGCGAATTGAAAGCAACGTCGTAAGATTGTTGCACTCTCGTCTACTTGATCAGAAGTTTTATAACATGCACGTGTACTTGAATGCACGGCTGACGCGGAATAAATTCTGTTTGAAAATTGATCGAATTAAAACAGCGAGATCGGTGTTTCTTTAAAATCCGCCGAACGTTTGATCGATGCGCATACGTAAATATAGTAACATCGACCATCGCGTTCAAAACAATTAAACAAAAATCGCTACGCATTAGAACGAAATGGAAACGGGGCAACGAAAACTGAACCGTAGAACAGACGATCTCGATCGTCAAGTACGCCGTGACTCGCCTGCTCGAGGAGAACCCGGAGAATCAAAATATCGGCTGGAATACTATTCCTTCCAGGAGGATTCCTACGGAAACCCCGGCGAAACCACAGTGGCAGCAACCGGCCAGGATATCGTTCCCGATTACCTCTTTATCCAATAAACTCGATCCTCTGCCAAAGCAGCTAATTCCGCGTCAGTCAAGCCGATGATCACGAGCCAATAAAGAAAGCTCACGATCGAGCATCGGACCGTTTCCTTCTCTACCTCGACTCTATTATCCTTATTCCACGGGACCGCTATCGCCGCCCTTTTCACCTTTTATTTCGACTGTCGTTCGCTCGTCGATCCATTCATTACGGGACAAAAGGGGCAACGGGCACGCGACGGGGACGGAGAATAAGAAGGAGAATCCAAATTCTCGGGATGCGCCGTCGTACCATTATTCCGGGTACGGCCTATTCGACGGTAACGTGTGTACCAAAGGGCACGTTCAGCCGAAAGAACGGGACTGCTCGTCGAGAAGGAAGTCAGAAGCCTTCTTATCACAGTGGAATATTCGGCCTGTCGCGCGGAGAAAGGCCGAGAAACGGGTAAAATGAAAAGAAAAGTCACGCGGAACCGAGCGAATAACGCCGTAAGGCGTCGGGTTAAGACGGCGAACAATGCAGGAAGGGATGCACGGAGGTTCGCCTGGCCTGTTGAAATTCCGCGAATCGCGGCTACTTTCCTGCTCGCGAAGGCTCTCCTCGTTTTTTTTCTTTTCTTCGTGACACCGAACCGCGGTTTTTGTCCCATTCGCGTGACTTCATTCGTCTCTGCGTCAGTGGCGACGATCCGTTGGCATGATTGAAGATTTCTGGCCGCGAAACGATGTTTGTGCTTTGTTTCCTTTTTTTTTCTACGCTGACCCTTAGGAAAGTGCGACGAGAGAAACGCGGACAACTGAGGAAAGTGTAGCACTGAATGAAACGTTTTGAGAAATGTTATTGGCGCTACGAATTTATCTTGAATTTAGTCTGGATAGATTTGAAAGTTTTTCTTTTAAAGCAGGATATGTTTCTTATTAATAGCAGCTTTCATGCGGACAATATTATGAAATATTGAAACGATATAGAGCTACAAATTTCCAAGGACGATCTCTTCTGTTCAAATCGATTTTCGAGATGAACTGTTCCCCTGGAAAGACACAGAAGAGCAACGCTGAAAAATGAAATGAAAACGGCCCATGGAAAATACAAGGGGAGAGACAGTGCGTGATGCACGAAAACTTGAGACACGTAGGAAACTTTAGCTGTAGGCATAAAAATGCCCACGCTCAGCTGGATTTATTTCTATTTTCTCGCGTTTCTCCAAGTCCCGGCCGGTGAATGTGATCCTTCAGTTCTGCCGTTTCGCGTGCTCTGCGTCCGCTGCATAAAAGTTCAGAAGCGGACCAAGTAATAAATTACATTTCATTCGATTGCTGCGACAGGGCTGATAACTTAAGTCATTATGCTGATTAATTGCGCGAGAATTCGTCGATTCTCGATAGAACTTCCGGTTAATAAAAACGAGCGTCAAAGGTTGATGACTTGTGCTTTAATCTCGAAAGTATAATCATCTTGAGGTATTCAGAGAGCTGTGTTGGTCGGTTTTAGAAATAGAATTGTGTTTTAGGAGATATTACACTGAGAAAACGGAAATCAGCCTTTTACTAGTGCTCTTTATATTGTTTATTAAGAAAGGGTTATTGTATACTGAACAATATTATGCTAGAAAAATGATCAACCATAGAAAATAAAAAATCTTGACTGAGAATATTATAAATATGCCTATATACTGATACGTAAGTTGATTGTGCAAGGTGAGGTATTAATTATCAAATTATAAGGTGAATTAATCAATTCTCAACACCCGAGAGTCGTTCTATTTTTAATAAATTCCCCACCACGTTCGATTGAATATTTCAATCACGAAAGTAATTGCCTTTTCACGAATAATTGATTTGATACCAATTTCTCAAATGTATAGCAATTTGTTAATACAGTAAATGAAAACAACGGTTGTATCAGTTCGTCCAGAATGATAATGATCCAGATACGTTGCTAATGATCATTTTATAATTACTACCTGCACTTTGCGCCTCCATTAAACCGGAAGTGAAAGTCTTTAACCCGTCGAAATGTTCGCTCCGTCTTCGTGTCTCCACACGTTGCCGAGACCATCATCGGCGTTAATTCCTTTTCAGCCTGTCTTAATTATCCCCCTTGCTAATTCGAGTTCTGAGACCGGCTTTGACTTGCCACAAAGTTCCCACTAAGCGGTGATTAGACCCTTGGGAATTTCCAACCGACCATTCTTTTCGTTCATCGACGCTTTTCACCGTCCTTCGCTGTTTCCATGAGCGAGTATCGAAATCGCGTCACGCTTTGTTGCGCTTCCGAATTTTCGTTACCATGCAAGTACCAAACGGCATGAAATTGCAGACTGCTAACTTTTTGTATCATGAACCGACTACTGTTTGTCGAGAAACACATTTCCTGTCGGGCGTCTTATTTTCTATTCGTGAACACAATTTTGTATTGTTTCTTTTGCTTGGAAAATCGGTGCAGTTATGGAATTCTGCAG
Source organism: Nomada fucata (assembly GCA_948146005.1). Classification (NCBI taxonomy): domain Eukaryota; kingdom Metazoa; phylum Arthropoda; class Insecta; order Hymenoptera; family Apidae; genus Nomada; species Nomada fucata. The sequence continues at coordinate 6,226,849 of OX411282.1, forward strand.
CTCGTATGCGACTTATTTTGATCCATTGTTTCTCTTCCAAATAGTGAAGGAAAATGATATTAGTCGGATTCATTTTTTATTTTTTTTTATGTAATTTTCTCTGCCCTCAAAAATGATAAATCAAATTTTTGCAAACACATACGTTACTTTCATGTAAGGATTCATTTTCTATGGCGCCGCTACCGCGAGCACTATTTTGCAAGCCAAATGATTCAATTTGCCCGATTATTATGAAGAGGAAACAGCGTATAATTTCTCATATATGACGGATATGCAGCTTAGGCTATTACGATCCACGGAATAGGATGAAATTTAATTCAACACGATCACGGAGAAGCTGGTTCTCTGACCCAGATAGTATATTCCTTAATTAAATAGTACATTTATATTTCATACATTTGTGTGTGTCACACAGTCGCAATAATTATCAATAAAACAATTCAATATCTGTAAATAAAATAGCAGACAAGGCACTTAGAACGTGTATAACAGCTACAAATTATTTTTAAGAATAATAAATAATTTATGTTCAATATTTATAAATCGACTGTATAGAAATATAAAAATTTGTCTTCAAATATCTGAATGATGATTCGTTCATTTATTGAAAAGACACATAAAAAGTATCGAAAGATTAATTACACCTAAGTTTTCTATTTCAGAGTGATCGATAACTCGAGCTAACGAGGAGCACAAAAAGACCGACGTTCCTTCGAAAAGAGCATCTTGAAAAATTCAGCTGAATACGCCAAATCTACGCGTGTCTATCGTGCTGTCTATTAAAAAAAATGTTCGCTCGGCTAACGAATCAAAATTCTCCTAAGTTTGGGGTCGTGATCTCGTTCATAAATTATCAACGTCGCTTTAAAGCGTTCCACTTTTAGACTTTAAATCATCGCTGATCAAGGAACTTTCATGTCACTCGTGGATCTATAATAAAACCGCAAAAAGTACTTCATTCTGATTTTTAAAAATACGAGAAAAATCACTTGGCTTGTTCCCCGTATCTTACTCACGGTATAGGGCGTAAAAATGCGTTATTAACTTTTTTCAAATTTGAAACGCGATTCGATTAAACATTTTTCGAACACATAGTGAGAATTATGACAGCACGGAAACACTGTTAAACAGATATTAAAATGTTAAATATAAATAACAAAATGTTACGTGTTATTCAGTATGCCCTGTAATTTTCGTGATAAGAAAACACAGGTGTATCGTAGCAAATATAGAAATTCGTTAAACAATTTCAAACTGCAAATATAGAATTTATAGAATTAATGGATTTCAGTATGTCTGACCACGCATTGAACCACCAGAGTGCGTATACTCCGCCGCGTCTGACCATAGACGCGCACATACTACTTAATACAGATACTATTCTACTTATACTCCTGTTTCTCGATGCTCTCCTGTTTCAACGCTTTCTACATTTTCATCGACCGCGTTACGATAACACTATTAATTAACCCAGCGTGAAATGCGTCACATTTTAGAACCGTACAATGCAACCCTTAATGAACAATGGAGTAATACCTAAGAAGTCCTACGCAAATAAACCATTATCTAAAGATTTCTCCCCACCCACGCAAACCTTCCAATCGCACCTCACAATTTCATTATTCCGTACCCTAAAACTCTCACTGGAGAAACGCCAAAAAAAAAAAAAGAAGAGGACTTACCGTACCCACGACGATCAATTCACCCCCGTCCAATGTAATCAAAAACAATCCAAACATTCGAACACGGAAATTCGTTATCAACGCCGACGCACCTGCAGCTTCCAGCGCGATCCCCCGAACGATCAATCATCCGTACATCGCCCGCCGCAAAAATTTAATACAAAATCAATTAATGCTAAACAATCGGAGACACCCTCGCCATCGTCGTCGCCGCGGGGCAACGGTTATAAGTACAGATAGCGAGCGTGACGGGGGGATATTACCAAAATACTCTCGAGTCCGCCAGCGAGCGATCCCTCGTCGACCAACTAAAAGACCTCAATCCAATCATCGTTATCGTCGGTGGGAATCGCGCATCGATCGGTCGACTCGCAGCTGCAAAACGATTAGGGATCGGCCGGACCGTCGATATCCCAGGGTTCACGTTCACCCTGGATTAGAAAGCGGGCAGACGTTCCGATTTATTGTACAAGGTGAAACGTCATGCTCGGTGAATCGTTTCATTCCCTGTACGAAGGTGTCTATCGCGGTGCTCCTTGAGCATCGCCGGTTCAATCCCCCCCCCTCCCTCCCCCCTCCACCCTCCCCCGTTCCCCCTTCAACGTACACAAAAGCTGGCCACTCGCGTGATCCAATTTGCGGAAAGGGACGATACAGGTAACCGTGCGAGTCCTGCGTGGACGGAAATTATTGCGGCCTTTACCACTTAACGACATAATTGAAGTGGCGGACCCCGTCGTTCTGCTCTCTCGTGCGTCGTGCCGTTACGTAGTTCCTTTCTTCCGCATTCTGCGGTCTTATTCGTTCCTCGTGATGCGGCAGTACGGACCTTCGTTCGATCGAACAATCGTTCGCCTCGTCCCCGCGGCTCTCTCGTCTGGTTTTGTCGTCACCCCTTGTCGCATCATTATACTTCTCGCGTAAAGAAAAAGCGCGGCGACGATAGATCATCCGTGGGCGACCAAAGCGAACGCGTATCCAAATCGTACAGTCGATAAAAGTGCGTCCCCGCCCCTTTGTTTGGTTTTACTTTCCTCGCCATCTATTTGTCCCCTCCAATTTTTTTTTTTTTTTTTTTTTACCTCGTACCTATCTTTATTTATTTCTCAACTGTCACAATTCTTTATCCCCCGCATTCGCCTCGCCCCTCGGCGGCGTTTTCTTCGATTCTCACCCTCCCCCCCATCTTCTTTTTTCTTCGTATGCCAGCCACTTTTCCTCATCTACACCCGGCTGCGTCTCTCTATTTGCCGTACAAAGAAAGTGGAGCGCCGAAAATAGTCCGGTGGGCCTGGAAACGAGGGTACGCGAGGGTAAGAAAAGTTTATTATGCTTCTACATGATGGCTTTCCAGTGGCAAAGACGCGTAGCTAAACGGGGAAGGGGGAAAAGCGCTCATTAGGGCGAACGAACACGTGAAGACGAAACCACGGTACATAAAAGACCGACCGTTGAAGACCTTCGGACGTTTCACGTAGGGAAGAAGGAAAAAAAAAGAAGGAGGAAACCGGTATTTTCCACGCTTGGGAAAAATAACTATTTCCACCTGGGTCCCTTTAATTCTTCAAATAACAATTTATCAGACGCGGCGTGCGATTGTTGGAAACGCGTCCATTAAACCTGTTAATTGGATTAGATGAATTGCCTTATCCCATTAGCACCCATTTGGGTTCTTAACGCGGTTTAATAATCTTGCTTGCGGAGAGACCTTTGTCCCTATTATTTTATTCGTCACAATCGAAAAAGCGAAAGCGTCAAGAGAGGAAAGTAACGCAAACGCGGAATGAGATTAACGCGGAGGAGCGAATGAAACGAAAACCCAGTCGTGCACGCGACATTAAAGGAAAATCATAAAAATTCAAGGCACTACGAACAACCTGCCTTTAACGTTACAACGTCGTTTCGACGCGCGACCTTCTATAGAGCTTTCTCTACTCTTTTACCCCTCGTCGCGTTGACATCCCCCGATGAAACGCAGACATCACACGTGAAACACGTTTTGCATGAGAATATTCGCGTTCGTGCCGCGAAGATCGTCAATGTTCGTCATCAGGCAAGAGTTCTGGTCACGATCGATGAATTTGCCCGGATAATGAAACGAAAATCACTCGGAAAACACCGTGGATACACGTATCAGCCGTTCAACTCTTTCCTCGGGAGAAATCGATTGCCACGACCTGACAGAAATTCCTATTGGCGTGGGCGTTGATATGATACGCGCGAGAAAGAAACGTCCTCGAGGAAATGCTCAAGATAAGACAACGAAATCGTGCTCTCTTATACAATATATTGTGTTCAACATAACAATTATCTCGATGCACGAAATACGACAGGATTATTTTTCTTGATGCTTGAGAATTGGCAATGTATGATTAAACCTTTACGAACCCTCTCGTTTTCGATTAAATAAAGTCCATCGATCAATTAAACGTACACCCGGGATATCGTACATGTATCACGATTTCTGTCCAACTGATCGTCCAGTGTTGTTCACAATGTGAACGACGATTTCCAATTAGTCCATGGCCTGCTGCATAACGTTTCCCGTAGACGCCGCTAATAATCCATTCCCCCCTTCGTCCACCCTGCCCCCGTGCAAACGTTTCCGTTTCATTTGCAAATAGTTCGCGAAGGATTGGTTTCCTTCGCCCGAAGCCAAGCTCCGCGGAGGCGGCGGGGGTGGCGGAAATTTAAGTTCCACCCCATTATCGGTTGCTTCCGATATCTCGTTGCTGCCTCCATTGTTACGCCGAACATCGTTGCTATTATTACCGCCCCTAATGTCGAAGAAATCTCCTCTCGCCTTCCATTTTCCCCGCCCGGATTCCTGTAATTTCTCTTTTCCCCGGCAGAGATGATTTCTGACGACTCGTGAGGCCAACCGGCGATACACCTGAATTCTTCTGTATTTGTTCCGTCTTTGCGAAGCGCGCCGCGAGAAATTTTCAACGGCGCCGATCTGTTCGACGGTGAAATACTAACGAGTTCCTTGTATCGAGTATGGACGTGCAACTACGTGCAGAGCGCACGCCCCGGCCAATTAGCAACTTCCGAGTAGCGCACAGTTCCGCGAATTCTCAAAGCAAAATTCCTCGTGGTACACACGCGATGGCCGTGCTCGTCGGCACGAAATCTCTACGCGCAACAACCGGAGGCCGCGGAGAATTATCTTCTTCCCGGGGCCAAGGGATGCGCGTTCAACGAGCCGAGCTCGCCGCCTCGGCCAATTTCTTTCAGCGTGGATTTTCCAGGCGATGTTACTCTGCCGATCCAACTTCCTGGCCCACGGTATCCCCATTTAGCCTCCTTTGCTTACGAATGGGCGATTCGTCGGATACTGCGGGCGTTTTTATTCTTTTATTCTTAGGTGTCCATCGCTCGCACGAAAATTTCGGTCGTCCGTCCATTTTTAGTAGGAACGCTCGCCGCCCGGTGATTTACAAAACGAACCGTCGCGGTCGTCGTTGGGAAATCGGGATGATTAAGAGGAACTGCCCGCTGGGACGTGTTTTCGCCATTTGGAACGATGCTCGATTTAATGGGGATCAGCGAGAATTTGGACGCGAGAAGTGTTACGGTTCTGCCACGATTTATGACGACAGCAGTTAACCCTGAAACGGCTTCTGCTCCGTTTGACCCTCGAGGTTATCGGGCACCCTCGGCAACTTAGATCTTATCAGGTACGAATTAAGCAGATTCGTCGTATCTGCGGGCATCGGGAAGGAACAATCGCTCGCCGTCTTTTCATGCGGGGGATTCCTTCGTCGATCGAACCGGATCGTTCTTATATTTCGCGGATATCATTGGACGATACGAATTAAAATAATAACATGCCAGTGTCGTTAGAAACGCGGCCAATACTGCCAGATTGAAGTCCTATATATTCATTTTGCTTCTTCTTTTGTTTTAACGCGGAACTGCGCGTTCAATTCCATTCAGTTCGTCGTGTTTCGATAATCTTTGGGTCCGAGAATTGTACACGTCGGAGGTAAATGCTGGCGCAAAGATTTCATCGTACAATTCAGCCAGTATAATAATAGGACGGTGGGTGGAAAGAAGGAAGAAGAAATCCTTCGATTAATAATATCACGACGTCAGGGACGCGGAACGTTTTCATCCGAACCGCCCCAAAAATAAGAGACGCTCCGTATAATACATTAAAATTCAACAGAATCGCGGGGGCTTAATCCTTGAAATCCCCGACAGGATCAAGGGGGACCGGTCGCCATTTTCGAGCAACGTTCCGGCGGACGAGAATCGACGAAAGCTCTAATTCCGGGTAATTCATTTCTGCTCCCATTGACAACGCCATTAACGGGAAAGTTAAGAAGAAATTCCACCGTTTAACCTTATATGGACGCTTAAGCTTCAATTGGCCACGGTTCCTAATGAAGTTTAGGGCCGAATTCGTTCTCATTAAGAGCGCCACTTAATTTTAAAGGCTCCCCCGGAGAAGTAAGCCCGAAATGCTTTATTTCCAGACCTCCGTCGGACCCGGTTCAGCGGCCAAATTCCGGTAGGATTTATCATCATCCGGGAAGTGAATATGTGAGATTAAACGAGATCGCCAACGTGAAATTAAAACGTGAATGGCGCCCCGTTCGTTTTATTCAGATGTCGATAACAATTGATTAATCAAATCGTGGTTAATATTTACGTGTATTATGTGTACAGGCATATCGACGTCTCGGCTTCGCTGTTTCATTACGCGATTCCCGAACAGCCGGAGATTCGGATTCACACGCGGTTTATCCGTCCTGCTTTTTTTCGTCCTTCGAACATTAATTTCACGTCGGATTATTTAAATCAACTCGCCGAAGTCGGCTCGCACGAATTCATTGTAATTACGGTCCAACGGCTTTCGAATACTTTGCGGAGAGATCTTTTTCAACCAACACGCGACGAGCACCATCCACGGTACGTAATAATCGGAGGTACGAATCCACCCGTTTAAATCCGCTACGTTTGTACACGGTTCTTCTTATTCGACCGGAGAGAAGGGTAAGAAAAAATATGAATTATATCGACGTAAGGAATACGCACGGTCAATCCAATTAGAATTCGTCGATCCACTTTAATCCGTTTCGTTCAGCGTCGGACGAAGCATTCGACGTAACATTACGAACTCCCAATTTCCCCAAAGCCTGTCTATTCTTAAACACAGATTCCGTCGTCTGAATAATTGTCCGCGGCGCCCCTCGATCTGTATCAATGAAAACAATCAACCCTTTCCCCACCCCCCCAAAAAAACCCACCATCTGCCACGAATAAAGGGCTAATCTCGCCATCCCCACATTGCAATCACTACAAATGAGAAGCTAACATATCCTACGGAATTCCTAACACGAAGCGTCGAACAGCATTCGTTGCCCCGGCCTTCCTTTCATCGACAGAATTAATCCGACTTTTAATAACGTCCAGCATCGCACCCCTAAATTGTGTTTATACATCTATTTCGCCGCAGAACAGGCGTATCTGACGCGTGCGTAGATCAACCACGTGCCACTCGGCCATCGACCAGCAGCTTTCGTTTCGCGTAAATGACATCACGGCCGAAGGGAGGGCGCCCGGAATATGTACACTGACCGGGCAGGGATGCTGGGCCATCCGCACGGAGAAGGAGAGAGGACTCTGGAACACAAACATCGAGAGTTTCGTAATAATGGCCACTGGGCCAGGGTATCGTCTGCCCTTTCACCCCCGTGGTAATTCTCGATTTCAGCGCCGTCCTCGAGGACGCGTCTCTCCGTTCCAGCCTTTCGTAACACTAACCGCAGGAAGGGACGGCTCGAGGAAGGGAATCGAGCGACTGGCGAGTACGGCGAGAAAAGTTTACGTCGCTGTTTCTTCGAACGTTCGCCAGAAGTTCGACGCGGTTCAACTCGCAACGGGAGTTTTTATTCATCGGCGCGCGATATTATCTGAACTGTTCGATGCTGAGCTTCGAGTACACGAAGCGATAGCTGTACTCTTGTCGTATGGATTTCTATGCATAAAATGCGAACACGTTGTTTTAGTTGATTCTGTTTGCTTTACGGTTTTAGTAACGGAGGTGTAGAGTTCTGCTGTGGCTCCGTTGCGTTTCGAATAAGTGCTTGTGTCAAAGATATCGGGGATAATGAAGTTCGTAAATTTTTCGGGACGACGCGTTTTCTGATCGATGCTTGCGAGACTAGTGTAAAATGAAGGGTGGAATGGAGGGGCAATTCTTGGCAATTATTTAACTGCAGAGAAAATTGGTTGCAGTTCAATTAACGCAATTATACATTGAAGCATTGTACATGTACTATTCATAAAATAGTAATGAATGAATGTTGTTTAATTGTTTACAATTGGAAGAATATTTCCAATAATGTATTTTTTATCTATTCCATGCTCCCTGTAATATGTAATGTAAAACATCGGTCAATGGAACTACAGTCTGCTTCTGATGAAATTTTTCGTGCGAACGATATCGAAGCTTCGCAATTATTACAAATTCCGTTACTAATATTGCCCGACTCATAGCGACCAAGTTTCTCGCAATCCAAACAAAACATTACAGACGCAACAATCACGAGCATCAATGGGAACGCATTACGAACATCTTATTCAACTATTCATCAAGCAACATCATTTGTTCCGCTACACGACCATAATATATATATTGTATTCTCGAATTTATGTGTCTACTTCATCTGTTAGTTCGATTAGGGTCCAACGACAGAGGCACTCGCAACAAATCACCGGAATCATTAAGATCCTTGCGGTTAAGGGATGGGTGGGGATCGAATTTGTCAACTTCCCCGGAAAAAGAGGCTCGCCGATCGTGAACGAGACGAGTCCATCGTGAAAAATTCTCACGGCGTCCACGGCTGCACGCTCTTGACAAAGCGGAGGGTTGGCCGCAGACGACTCGCGCAAAATATATAACATTTGTCTCTGCCTTCGATATGCCCATAGGAATTTCTGACGCGCGTCGCCCAAAGTAAATACGACGAATTCGCTCCGCAACGCGAACCTGCTAACGAAAATCATGGAGACTCTTAACGCGCGACGATCTTCCTAGTTTTCGATTGCCCCTGTAAACCGTAACCCGACGTATTTCAATGCGACTCCTTCCGTACGATATTTTTAATCGTACGGTAGCGGGATCTCGTGAAAAGTTCGATCGCCAGTTTATGGGCGATCGGTGAGAACGACAGGGAGAAGGAAATTTTTGCACTCTCCGTGGAACAAGGGCCCAGTGACTGCGAAACAAAGGAGAACGTCGTGAAAAATCTTTATGGTATCGCATTGTTGCCTCCGACGGCGAAGTGGAGGGAACGGGATCGATTCGACGAATGGGATACGCCTGTTTCGTTTACATCGAGGCAAGGGTGGAAACCATCTACCACGGGATAACGGGATATCGTTTCCTGCTACCGTTCCCTCTACGCCGCGGCCCACCGCTTCGAATACGAGAGGTTCTTGAATCACGAGCTACGACAAGATTCCGCAAATTTATATTAGGAGACCTTCGCCCCGTTTCGGAATGGAATCGTTCGACGATGGACACCGCGGTCGCGGAGTTCGGAGAAGGCACGCGAAACGATACGCAGCTGCAGAAGGCAACGGTGAAAATACTAATCGCTGTGAATATTTGACGCGTCTCCGTTCTGTTCCGCAGTGGTTCCGGTGCTCCTCGGTCATCGGAATCGTGGCTATTTATATTTATAAAGCGATGCACTGTTTGCGGATTCGTTAACGCCGCGGTTGGACACGCGGTGGAGGAAATTTGAAAGGGCAGAATTCTATTGGTCGATAATTGGATAGCCGTGGCACGATTTAATGGGTACAATCAGATGCGGCATTTAAACGTCGCGGCGGAAAAATTTCTTTCGCCAGGGAAGAATTCGTCACGGGAGAACATTCTGTACTGTCGTTTTTGAAACGAAGTGCGAGCATTGATTGGTGAAAGTTGGAGTATTAATATATTGATCGGAACTGTACCGTCAGTGCGGAAAAGTGATACGCGACGCTTCTGAAGATCTCAGCATTCCGCAGCTTCGGAACAACGGTCTCAAAGGCAGTCCAGAAATATCGCGATTTTAGCGTTTCAACTAAGGCTCCCTTTCCGAGCCAAGAATTTCACCTTGCGCGGAGTGTCTATGCATAAACGCGGGTCTGACCTCCTTTTTTCTTTGTCAAATGGTTACCGTTCCTCTTTTTTCGAGTTCTTTTTTTTCACGCTCCCTCCCTTTCATCTTCACCCGCACTTTCGTCGCGAACGAGACAGAAAAGGATCGTGCCTCGGCCCCTCGCGGAACGAACGAAAACAATCCGACGGCGAAACCGAATTTACGAATCACCGCGCGTCCAACGGTTAACCCTGCACGCCAAATTGATCAAGACGGATTCGTTTATACTCGTCCCGTATTATATTCGTGCGCGATCGAAATTCTTTCGCAACCTCGAGCGTCCCGAGCGGCCAACAGCGAAACAATTAATTTCAAAAACCATTACACCGACATGCGGGCTCTCCATTCTTCCCCGATCACAAAGGAACCGTCCCCCCCCCCCTTTCTACCGACGCGCATTCCGCCCCGACAGATCGGAAGCTCGCAAACTTCTCAGTCAAATAAATCAGGATAATATACGCGGATACAATCAATGCCAGAGGGAGATATTTCCATAAACGATATCGTACACGTATAACTATAAACATCGTGCAGCTATTCGCGTCCAATATCAACCTGGCAGAAGTATGTTCAACACAAATATTCCGCGACGTTATTAGCAAACACGGCGGTCCCCATCCCCCAGCTTCCAATCCAACCAAAATATTCTCCAGATTCTCCGACTCTTCGTTCGAGAACCGCGTCCGGCAATGTCCGGCTATCGACAACGGGTATCTATTCGACCCAGAAAACGCTCTCTACCGGGGAACGACGTTAAGCAACGGCCGAATGGGGTAAGGCGAAAATTGACCCAGCTCGAGGCCCCTCGTTTCGTCGTAGCGACGCGAAACGAAGGAAGCCGGCGTAGTTACGAGCGCGGCTTCGATATCTTCCCGGCTTCTGCGGGGTCGTAACCGCGACCTTAGCTTTCCTCCGGTATTGGTGTGTTATACCCGGGTCGATATCCGGCCACGGGGAAGAGGCAGCATCCACGCGAGCGCCATTCGGCCTCCTACGCTGTGTGCTCTGTTCCATTGCGACGCGTCGCGTCGTTTCGTCCCTTTTCCCAGCGTTCCCCTAACAGTCCAGGGCGGCTCAAGTGAGCCAGGATACGCGTCTCCTTCACCCTATCCGACTTGCAACCCCACCTCTCCCCCCCCCCCCCCCCGCATCGTTCGTTTTCTCTCTGTGCGCTCGAGTGCGCCTCTTTGAGAGGAAAGACGCGAGTGTGGCTCGTAACGTGGTCAATCCGGCATTTACACCGACGGGAAACTTCGAACCGGCGAATTCTGCGGCACGATCGACGTATAGGGAAGGGAAAAGGGAGTGCGATTAACGTAGAAACGCTATCTCTGGGAGTATAGACGGGGGCGACCAGAACATTTTTGGTACTCAATGAAATACAGTGGAATTATGAACCGTCGAATGGAGTTGTACGACTCCGATTTCCGCGTTTGGCAGTGTTGAGAGTAGGTAGGTGGGTAGCGAGAGATGCGAGTCTAACGGGATTGTGAAAAGTATGTTTCGTTTGGAAAAATGTATAATCCATTGGAGATACGTGTCGGCCCCGTTACACGGCTGGTCGTGCGTACACATACCCGTCCGCTCAACGTTCATACGGGGGAGACTTTTGCGTAACCCTCGGCGTTATTGTGCTGATACCGTTTTCTCAATTTCGCGTCCTCGGGGAAGTTAAATGAATTTTCGGTTGAACAGGAGAGTGCGTACGTCGTCGAATCGCTCCGACCGGCGAATATTGGGCCCGTCTTTTCGTTTTCGTTGACGACCCCGAGAGTTTGCTTGCGTTTGCGTGGGTTTCAAGGCATCGAGGTGTCGCCAGATGCAATTTCCGAAGGGGTACACTGGCGAGTGTGCGAAAGAAAATGAGGGAAGAAAAGAATCGGAGGAAAGTGTATTGGTCGAGAGTAAAATGTTAACGACAGGAATAAATTAGTTCGGAAAGATTGTAAGGTTGAATCAGATACGAGAGATTAATGTCTGATATGAATTGGTGCAACATAAATGTTATGTTAATTGTCGGAGTTGCATATCAAGCTTTTGTACATTTAATAAGAAGTTTTATGAGCAACGCAAATATTCTGAATGGGCTGTGACAGAGGAAATAATATTGGTTTCAAAAGGCTAGAGAAATCAATGTGCGAAGGGCTTATCATTTCAGACAATCGTAAAATGATGCGAACATGGAATCGTTGCACCGAAATGATTTCACTCCATAATTTGTTTGAAAGGATAAAGATATTCACACCAGCAGCAGTGCGCGTACAGTTCGCGTATAACAAGTGTACGAGCAATTAGCAGCGACCAATGAACGTACTGATGTGTATCACTTAATTAGACGTCCACCCGGCTCATTTATTTCATTCAGAATCACGGGCTACTTTAACTCCGCAAGAGAGATCCACGATCCAAAGAATTTCAAACATTGGTTCTAGCGTTGGGGGATTTAATTAAAGCAAATATCTCAGATCCCTACTGCACATTTAATATCGCCACAGTGTACAATACGTACGGTAACGAAACTATTCATACAGTATTAATGAAGAAGATTTCTAATAATTTTTCGATCATTATTTTAAGATCACTGATATAATTACAGCAGTACAAACTTATTCTAACTTTCTGTATCATTAACACCATAGGATAGGAATAAAGCAATTCAGATATATTATGAATAGTGTATTATATAAATAAATATATAACTTCCTAATTGAAGTGATAAATATTACTATTATTTATTTGTATAAATGTAATATCTATAAATGTACTCCTTGCAAAAACACATACAGTCTGATCCGAAAGACAACAAATAAGAATAAATGCATGATCCTGAAATGAATGATAAAATCGTCTCTCGGCGTCGTACAGTCAGTTCACGTATCTCTTTTAACGAGAAATGTTGCACAGCCTGATTTTCTCAAACGAAAAGTACAAAACACCGAAATCTGTAATCATAGACGAGGGTGTCTCGCCACAACTTCGACACTTCCTTACGTTTCTCTCGTTTCTTCTTCGAGATCGAAGCATCGACCGGCTTTTTCCCGGCACGAGAAGAATAATTCTCGTCGACAGGCTGCACTTTTAGAGGCAACCTGTGGCGAGGGAAACACGTATCACGCGTGCACGCGCGTGTCTTTCCGATCGAAAGGCAGAGCACTACAGGGAGAAGAGGAATGATTGATCAGTATTCCAACGATGTTCACATCACGTCGTGAAACAGGAGAATCTAGTTTGCATTTTCCATAGAGAGATACGCTGATTAAGTTTCGTTGGAAAAAGGGACACACTCACATTTTCTTCTATGTGATTCCAGTGGAATTTTAATCGAACGAAAACAAAAAAGGTTTAAGTATAGTGGGGATGCGTAAGTGTGTGAAAATATCGATTGATTACGCTATGACAAAAACTTGAAAATTGAAAGAAAGGAAAGAAAAAAAGAGTAGTCTAATTGGAACAGAAGTAACGTGATGGTACAATACAAAAAATGCTGAAAAATTTTGCATATCAATAAAGTAATTAAAAAATTACACACTATACCTCCGCATAGATCCTGAGTATATATTTTTCAGTATCATCTTCGTTTTCTTTCATCGTATTATTACCTCGAACAAAGCTTCGACAGCCGAAAGTAAGTTAATTAATCGTGAACATCAATGAAATTTTAAAGCCCCGGACATCTGGTTCGATTATGTTCGCATGTCACGTTAAATTTTTATTAGGATTACAATCCAAGGGATTCGTACGACCGAACAGCCCTCGTGTACTTGACCAATTAATTTCTCAGCGATTAAGTAATACACCGAGGGGTCTACGATCAAACTCCTCAAGTGTCACCGCTGTCTCAGAGGTTTAATTCATCATCGGCGAGGGTGTTCCCCGTTCTGTGACAAAAAGTGTTGGTAACCGAAGTGGAACGACGAGATATGCCTCGCCGCCTACAACACATCTCTGATTCACTTTAACCACGGCTCCCTGTATTTTGATATGGAACTGTCATCCCCTGTTAATCAATTCTTTGTCTGGCCGTGTCGTTGCAAGAATCGATAGAGCAACGGCATTCATTTCTCCCTCCATAATTGCGAACTCTATTCTTCCCCATTAATTACCCATCCCTGGCGTTTTCCTCCGACCACGAGAAACTTCCACGAAAAAAAAAAAAAAAGTAATGTTCCGAGTATAAAAAATATCCCTTTGCCTTTTACGACTAAATATCTTACAGGAGACGTTTACTCCTCTCTCTTCTTTTTTCTGAAGAAGAAGTTTATTCGCAATGAAAGATCAGGGAGATGAGATACGAAACTGCTTTGCAAATGTAATAACGAACCTGCTTGAAAGCTTTCCCAGTTTCTGGTCATCCCGCAGAATTTCTTTATCTACTTTCATAGGGGGGAGAATAATTTGTACAAAAATATTAGCAGTCTAAAATGTTAAGGAGCGATACTTTAAACCGGAACGCGATACAGTGTCCTAACAATTTATTGCTAATATCCATATAAACGAACACCATAGTTCTGTATTTCCCTTCTTTATGGTATACTGTTGATATAAACGAACATCATAGTTATATATTTCCCTTCTTTATGGTGTACTGTTGATATAAACGAACACCATAGTTATGTATCTCCCTTCTTTATGGTACACTGCGAACTTCTACAACTCATTTCACCCATTAATAATGCAGCTTTTTCATAAATATATCCGTTCCTTCATTTTCCACGAAGTGTACGAACAAAATTGTAATTAAATCTCTCCGCGCCTGGAACGGTGCGAATAACGCGATGCTAACAGATCAAAATTAAACCTTCACGCCTATTGTTCCGGCAACTCAATCTACTAGATCAAGCATACGCAGTATTCCCCATCGGCGTTATTCCCTTAACGCCAACGCGATCGCATACGTTCGCATCAAGCTCAGCAAATACAACGTGTGTATCGATTCGCAGACCTATCGTTGACCTTTTTCTACGATATTAAAGTTGGAACGAACCATGGGCGTGAAGGGACGCGACGCTCGTCTGAAAAAGAAACAACGAAGGAAAGGAAACATCGACGACGAATTGCAGCCGAGATTCTTTTCATCCATCTTCAATCAGCGTTCACCGCGATAATTGATCATCGATCCGTCTGTCTCCTTTCAAAATCGTCAAACTGTTTCAGTTTCGCACTTCTGTATCGCGCGAACGAAGCGGTAAACATGTTTGCTAGAGAAATGATCGTGTATTCGCGGAAAACTGTGCTAGACGAGCTGAATACGTAGTTTCGTTTCTTTATTTTCGTATCTGGTTCGCATGATCGATAGACCGATGCGGCGTGCGGATTTCTTTTTTTAGTTCTCTGCGAAAACGAGTACCACGCAGCGCACGTGTAACGTAATATGGTGTATTTATGAGTTATTCAAAAGTTTGCTGAATATTTGAAGCGTACCGGGTTAAAGAGAAATATATTTTGGAAATTTAATATCACTAACGGCAGGGGTATCGGGAATCAAATTTGCGGATATCTCGAATAATGCTGACGCTAATTCCATTACCATGTTCTCGGATGGATTCAAATTTTTCGACGATTTTATTTGGGAGAAATAACAGGCCATCCCGACGAATTTGGAAAGTTTAGATTACTCTTACATTGATCTCATTCTATTGTTAAATTCGTACGATCGATATTATTTTTAAATCATAGTATGCCAATCCTTCTAATTGCCCAAATTTATTTCCGAAAGCGGCTTTAGAAATTTGTAATTTCGAGTTCAGAGCACCTTATAATATAACTGCTGATGGAGTCAACTGGGTACTGCAATAATGGGAAGGCGCAGTCAGCAGAGAAAAACATGCAGTAAAAACTACTGCCAGAGATGGTATCAGCTGAATACGGTATTTTCAGAACAGAAACCTATTTATTCAAAGCAGTTTCAAAGCGAGACATTCCCTTCGCGTTTTACGCTCCCCGTTCGGTCTACCGATACCTTTGAAGATAACCAGCGAAGCCAACTACCAAGCCAAGTACTTTACCAACAAATATCTAGTCGGCACCAACTGTCATGTACTTGTGCGTCCAATCGTTAAAATAAGAATGGTCAAACACCTACGCGAAGAGAAAAGTTTATTAAGGTAACAGAAAAACAAGTCGAAATTATCCTAATAATAATAATTTTGAAGCAGTACGAAGCGTTGCACAGACCAGTGGAAGTAAAGAATCATCGAGTACGATAAACGGGATGCGCAAAGTGCCTCGATGAAACCCAGCATGGAATTATCGATGGCTGTCCTCGTGGCGCACGATTCGATTTCCCATGGCGATTTCCGGATCCAGCAGATTTTTTTGTCACGATGATTCCGTGACTTACGCGACCCGGCTCGACGGGAAAAACTGGTAACGATCGGTTTCCACGCGACGCACGATTCGATTTCCCGTGGCGTTCACCGAATTCGACGAAATTCTTTTGTCGCGACGACTGTACGACAGTTATCGATGCTCATTCGCCCAAATGGGGTTTTCTTTTTTGTCACCGCAGTGGAAAGTCGACAATGCGGACGAAATGAACTTCATTACACCGAGGTGGGGGGGGAAAAAAATTGTGGAACACTCCGGGAACGCTATTTCCGTGAAGCTTCCGGTTGTCCCTTCCCCTTCGAACCTCGAACATTAACTGTCCAATTTTCGGGGGACGTGCGCGTCGAGGCAAACGTTGCTTGTACAAATTGAATGCATAATAATATTACGAGTGTATATATTTTTTGTTAAGGCTGAGCGAAAATTTGTGTCCAGCACGAACGTAACATTTATATCCTTATCGAAATTTCACGCATTGAACCGCGCCGCGATTTCTATATGGATTTCCCTTTTATGCCGAGAATAGTGTACCCGGCGAAAATATAAATACGTACTGCAAATATCAGCAGCGTGAAGTAGAAACGATTTAGCATAGCTGAATATTCAACCGCTGCGTTATTCCCATTTATTTATGCAATATGATAAATATTAGTGACGTCGAGCGAGGAGTGCCCATTGATCCGTGCCGGCTTATTTGCACGCTCGATTTCTGCCGCAGCTCTTGGATGCAAACGAATAATCGTCAAGTCCCTGAATAATACGTGGAATGTCAATTCCGGTTACCTGAAAGGTATTTGATGATGTAATTGTAATTGATGATCGTAGAGAAAGGCAATCAAGTAATTAAAAAGGATAAATATTCCACAGAAAAGCTATCGGGCGTAGGAACATACACATCTTTATTTGTCATTTCGAATTTTTATATGAATTGAGAAAAGGAAGTCCCGAAAGCGCACACCGATATATCGCGTCAAAACTAAAAATTGCAGGAACGTGAAAAATATTATAATGCCTGAATATTTTTGAACATCAAACATCATCCAAATACAAATGCATTTCATCCGTCACCGGAGCACCACAACCTCAGCCCCAGCCTCTATTCTCACTCGTCTTCGGCATTTGCAACGGGGAACGTGAAAAGCGACAACGAATACATAGTCCGTTTCACCGGTGACAGAAGTATCGACTTCTATTCATGCACCGCATTTATACAGTTTTTTAGATAAAAGCATTTTGTGCCGCGCACGCGGCTGTAAAGCCAAGCTTTCAGATGAAAGCCGCGTTCTCAAACGACAAGTCGCTCGCAAAAACCGATACGTCTTTCCGATCTTCCCCGATGATGGTCAACAACATTGGAAATTATGTACCAGTTTTATCCTTTTCTCATATCGCTCGGCGTGGCTTCGAATAGAGAAAAAAAAAAGGCCAGCTCGAACACGTTCTCATTCAATGCTAAATATTCGTCGAATTTCATCCTCGTTTAATCCGCGATGAGTAGGCGGAAGCACGGACGATAAACAGGGAAAAAAAGGGTCCAACAATTTGTAAATCGTGAACAACAGTCGCGGCATGGACGAATTTATTTCTGCGCTCGACTAAGCCGATGTAACTTTATAATTGAAGGAGGGCTTAAATTACCTATTTTAATTATCCCGTTATAATTCGAACTAGGGAATATTAATTAAAATTAATTTGTGTCGTTATACGTAATTACGTATACAAGGGAAGATCTATCTAACACGAGAATCAACAAATTGGCAAAAAAAAATCGGGGAACATTGATCGCAATTTAAAGAGAAACATCAACGCTCGCAGAAGTATTACAATTTCGCGTAAATCTTCGCGGAATAATATCTGCACAATATTTACAGTACACGAGAGACAGGAAAGAAATAGATTGAACTAGTTTACGAACCTAACGATAACGGGAGCCCTAAATTAAGGGCCCCCTTAATTACTTTCGAGTATGTAGCCCGTTCCAACGAAAACGGACACTTGCACGCAGACTGAACATATTAATATTAATCGAATTACTCGAACGGCCCGTTTCCTAACAGAGTAATTAATTATGCCCACCTACGTGAACTTCAATCAACTGGTCCTCGCAACTTGCATTATTAAACATTTTTTTTAGCAGTTATCTCTAATTATGTGGGCACTTCGCAAACTTCTCCGTTTATAATACGTTCGACCAAATCGCGTTACAACTTCCGACCAAATTTCAAAACCGAAGGAAAACGAAATTTCGCAGACCGCTGAAATCACTCGCGGTGATTCATTTCTTCTCGTAAATATTCTGAACCGTATCATCATCTTCTTTTACCACATGCGATTCATAACGATCGCAACGTTATCGTCATTTGCATCGCTCGGTGTACTCATCAAACGGATACACGATACGAGCG
Organism: Nomada fucata; assembly: GCA_948146005.1. Classification (NCBI taxonomy): domain Eukaryota; kingdom Metazoa; phylum Arthropoda; class Insecta; order Hymenoptera; family Apidae; genus Nomada; species Nomada fucata. The sequence continues at coordinate 6,245,422 of OX411282.1, forward strand.
GTGTCGGGCGAAGCAACGGGAATTGTTAAGGAAAATAAGAAGTCGACGGTGGTTGCACGGCCTGTCAGAACAAGCGATAAATTCTTATCGCCTTTCGACGTGCCGCGGCCGGCGAAGCAATAAATAAAACGAACAAAGGAGGATCTGGTGCGGGCCAATAAATATTTTCCGCACGGTCATTCCGCAAAATGTGTGTATAATGTACCTAGCGATTCTAACGAACCACCGTGGCGGATGGACGAACGCTGAAATCGAGTATTCGCTCAAATTTTGTCCTCCTATCTTTCTTTTCTTTCTTTTTTTTTTTTTATTTTATAACGTCACTCGTTCGACGTGCATGCACAAGTGACAGAAACAGCCGCGGTTTCGCCGGCTTCAGTCTTTCTTGTCGTATCAAAGGGATGCACATATCTGGGTAACTTTTTATCGCATATTAATCTACCTTTGTCCCTGGGGCTTTGTCGCTGTAGATCTGAGTCGCTCGTACGGAACACTTCAATGCCAGATAGACGAACGAAAATGATTTTATTCTTCGCGTTATTTCGTGCCGTCTCGAACGATGAATATGTATTCCGTTTAACGAAACCGTCCTCGTCATTCGCCGCGCGACTTTGTCGAATCGAATAGAAACTCGCGATGGAAAGCGAAACGGACTCTTCAGGATAAACAAAGCAGCGGCGAGTGTCGCAATTGGAATCTCATTCAACTTGGCATTCAACATCCAAGTGTATCTACTTGCACGCTCTTGTCGCGGATTGAAAAAAAATAATAATAATATAATCATTACCGCGGCAACTTTAATTACGATGTTACGAGAGGATGAGACCGCGGCAAAGGGTGGCACGACACTGCGACGACAGCACCCATTTATTCTTGCACGAGGAGCAGATTGCCCGGCAAAGGGTTAAAGAGGCCACGACACGGTCGCCTCCTGTGTTCGTTGCCATGTCGCCAAGTGTATCGCGTATTATTAAAAAAAAAAAAAAAGAAAGAAAGAAAAAGTGGCCGATCAACTGCTCGAGAGGATGCTCCTCGATGGCACAACACTCCGGGCTCGATAGCTATCTTTATTTCGCAGAAAGCCAGAGGCGGCCACTAGGCCCGCGATGCGGAGGAAAAACGGCTTGACGAAGTCGAGGGTCGTGCTCGTCGACTGAAGTTCCTCGATACTGTTTTGAAAAGGGACGAAATACTTCGATCGATGACGAGCGACACGTTTGAACAATTTTGATGAGAAGCACAGGAACGTATTTTCGATTTAGTGTGTAACATATTGTAAGTAACGTTCGGAATGCTTGCGACTGGGAGACTTGTACGGATCTGACATTTTGATTTTCCCACGGTGAAGCTAATCGTGATTGGAAGAAACAAATTTTAACGTACAATGTACAGTTGTTAAATAGAACAAATGCGTAGGTATATTAATAATTTAGGGCGCAGACTAATACGAAACATTTTTGCAAATTCAGCGAATTTGTTTCGTACGAAAGCTTGAACGAGGAACTTGAATATGCATGCGCGTCAATGGAAGTAAAATAATATAAACGCAGTAGTATGGCGTTGTGTTCCGTCGAATCGATTTTGTAACAAACTGGCTGCGCAAAGAGAAATTGAGCCGTTGCCTTTCGAGGGCAAGAAAAGAAAAGTAAATCGACAGACGTAACATTGTGCTCCCCGTCCCGCAGGAAACGCACGGCTTAATAGAATTATTGCAATATGCAAAGAGGTAGAACATGAAATTCAATTAACCGGCGGTGTTTTCCGCAATGCTGACGTCACTAGTGCAACTCATTTCACCTCACCGGAACTCCGAAGTCTTTGAAGAAAAAGGAAAAAAATCGACGGCCCTTCAACTTCATTTTTTAAACAAATATAAATAAACGCAAAGTTCCGAGGAAAAATGTCTCGGGGCAAGTGGGCGCTTCACCTTTACCCCAAACTTTTTCGCGTCTTCGGTAAGAAAAGGGACATCCAAGTGTGTATCCTTAACGATGTTTACGCTTCCGACATCGGGGAGCCAACAGAAGAAGACGGGATCGTCGAACCACGGCGAACTTATTAATACTTTCCCCTCTGTTCCCTTTGTTTTTGCCCGCCACCTGTCCTGTCGCAACCCTGCTCGCGACTCTTCTTACGTTTTATTATTCCCCGCGTTGAAAACGCGCCCCGCGTCGTTCGAAAATGGGTAACATTCCGTGACACGAATATAATAGGGACACGCATGGAGGCGGTGCCATTATGCGAACGTGTGCCAACGTCAAGCAGAGTCGTGACGGACGAAAAATATAAAAATATTTCTACTACCATTCGAATGTGAACGCGGTAAGTCTGTTAGTGCGTCGATGCCACGCGTAATCGAAGAGGCGAATGCAAGAGCGTCCAGTTGCCGCAGAATATGTTGAGAAATCTGGTTGCAAATCGTGCGCTGATGCGCACAGAACGTCGGAGATAGTTTGCGTTCTTGACAATAGCCTTCATCGCTCAGGACGATAACTTAGTGTTCAAGCTAACCGAAGAGACCGAACTGTCACGGCTTTTCAACAAATTCTGGTTTGCGAATCTTTTCGTAAATTTGTTAACATTGGTTTGAAAGACTCTGCAAATATTGCGGAACGAATTGTTTTAATCAAAGAAACATTTCAATAGGCGTGGATGAATTTTTAAGGTCATATCGGATTCGCGTATGCTGAACTTCGTTTGTAAAACGAAGCAACCTTGCGTCGGGTAAGAGATAAAATGATAAAATATCTTGCCGGTCGAACATCAAAGAAAAATTCATCTGTATTCGCCGTTATTCAATTTGGAAAAAGAATATAAACTTGTTTGTTGGGAGACCTGCATATTTATGCGTCCTAAACAATATGCAGGAAATTTTTTAATCGAAGGAAAGCCTGGCTTGTCTCATCGACATTTCAATAGCAACGTCCTTCGATTTCGCTAAAAGTACAAACGCTTTTCTAATTTTCCGCGACAATGTCTCGTTACACGACTTTACTAACATATAAAGAAATTGTATTCTCTAACAACGACAACGATATATCGCATTTCCGATATCTCCATAAAACTACTCTCATTTATCCCACCATAATTATAGTTCTAAAATAGTCGTTCCAATTTTTCCCAAGCAACCAGCATATAACAAACCTACAACAATATCCGCCAGCTTCTAACTAACAATCTCGCGCATGGCGTCAATCTGCATAAACAATGCTAAACCCCAATCTCCATCGTAGACAATCAATCCCGTGTCCAATACCGAACCAACAGTCCTCGAGCTCCGAATCACCGATGTCAATGAAACACGCCAGGCAAACATCGTGCGCGTAACTCATACGACTGTTCGTTAAAGGTAACAGACGACGGGTTGACTTAATATTACAAGTTTAAAACGATCTGGAGCACAATGAAAGCCAGGGACCTTCCCTGCGTTGGACAATAGTGTTAACAGGTCTCTAATCAAACAAGCTCCGGCAACAAGCTCAGAAGCTGGAACAAGGTAAAGCCTTGAACGTTGTTTGCCGCAGTGGGCGAGCCCTGTTGACGTTCGCACACTCCCAGCCAGGTTGACGGATAGATAAAGGCCACTTTCAGTTGGCTAACTTGTCAAACGGAATGTCCGTTCGACGAGCTATCGATGTTTCGTCCGATCGGTGAACGGGAACGCGGCGTCGTCGAAATCGTGGATAAACGAAGCGGCGAGCGAATACAGATGAATTAGTAATGCATACAGATTGAAACGCCGATATGAATGTAATTGCACGCGTTACGGGCTCAGTTCCTGGAGAAGTCTCGCGAACAACCGTGAAAATTTGCGGGGCACCTGTTGCGGAAAAATGAAAAGGTGCACGGAGATCCTGTCCCTTTTGCTCGGTCGGTTCGATAAGGGAACGAAGAGGGTCGCGGTCGCGTGTTCTTGTTTCGTTTGACGGGAAATTTGGTGGCCTTATGGTGATTAGCGGATTCTATATCTGGCACGATTCAGGGTGTACCGGGGTGATTCTGTTCGAGCTAAGATTATTTCGGCCGGGTCGTAAATATTCATGATACTGTTGCTGTGTTAGGGTTACGACGACGGGAACGTTATTTGCCGCCGCTGAAGCAGTGATTGGGAAAATCGAGGGGTTATTTGAGGAAGAATTACGTGCTGACTTGAGTGCTGAATATCAATCTCCTTCGATATCTAGGAAACGCGAGACGTATAAATTGAGGAAGTTATTATTGCGTTGAGCTTTCTACGGTGCAATAATAAAATTCCTGCGTCCATGTTATTATTTTAATATTAACGCTATGCACTTTTCAGGAATGCACGATGGTACAAATATTATCGTATAACACCTTAGTTTAATGCCAATATCTATTTATTCGCATAATCGTCTCTTTTTAATATGACATTCGATAATTCTTACATGAGCAAGCTTCGAAGAGTTACCCTAATTTTCGACGTGTCGCGCGATGCAAAATTCTTAAAATAAAATAAATTCCCATCATATTTCCCGCTTCGGGGACGACACTCTCGAACCCCGCGTTCAATAATCCAATGTGAGGACGAAAAAAAATTGAGGACGACTGGAAGGGAGGTTGGGGCGAAACTGCTGTGTATCAAGGAAGGCAGATTGCGAGCGATAAGTTGCATCGCGGTCTCGTAGCAAGTTAACGGAAATGAGAAAAATATTAACATCAGGGCCACCGAGACGGAAATGGTGGTCTGGATGGAGAAGGAGATGTTTACTGCGGGACGAGATCCAGCTCAGAGTAATCTCGGGACAGCTGAGTGATAGCTGGGAAAAGGAGGAGTCACGTTAAAGGGATCGTTCCTTTTTCGTTGTCGGAATTAAGATTTCATCTACGATGCACCTCTGCTCCTCCTCCTCCCCCCCCCCCCCCCTCCCGGTGGAAAATGCATGCTGCACGTCCGACATTCTCAATATCGACAGGTCGTCTTGTAGAGGTTCTATGAAGATAGGCATAAAAATGTCGACCGTTCTGTCGACTATGATTCTTAACAGGGGGTTGACAGCACAGTCGAATGATGAAACGTGGATCGCAAGTGGCCAGAATCAATTCAGAGTGCATACATATCAGACTGCGAACTCGAGTAACGAAACACTGAATACGGTTATCATTCGTGATTAATAAAAGCAGCACTGATAACGTTGTAAAAATTTCGTTTAGTTTGTACCGTCTAGACTAATAGAGACCATTATTGGGTACAAAAATTGAGAGATAACATTTACCAATCGAAAATTAGATTCGACTAAAAACTTTTATCCTGCTTATTCGCGACAAGCTTCCTCCGCTCAACATATTTTCGACAGAAAAAGGTATATTATACACGGTTCAACTTTTATCACGTAATTGCGTGGCCAAATTTTCTGCCAAGTAGAGTTATTGCAACAAATCTTGCGCACGATTCCGTGCAAACCGAATCGAGGGGAAGGGAACGAGGATGGAGGGCAAATGTACACGTCCCAGAACTAGCGGTAGGCGAAATACTTAATCAGCAAGAGGCACGCGACTGTGCAAAACACGTCCCGCGCTACTGAATTATTTATTAAAAGTTCGCGGTAGGCGCACTCAACACGCGGCAGCCGTGTCTCACGTTTGTTCTGTTACCGGAGTGAATTTATTTTTTCGCGAGCACTTTGCATCGCGAACTTCCACGGCAGTTGTGTACCTACCCTCGACTTCGCGTTGAAACAAGTCTTTCGTTTCTGGCGAGCGGAAAACTTCTTAATTGTCGCGAAATAATGTACACCCGGCTACGTTTAACGCGAGTTTATCAACTGCGACCGAACTTTCACGGGAACATTCTGCTTCTCTTCCACTTCTTACGTATACAGCCGGCAGAACGCTCTATTTAATCATCAAATAAAACAAATTTCTTGCTGCGATTTTTATACGATAAGGGCAATTATCGTTGATTAATTATCGGAATGAAAAAATGTAACGAACTATTCAATGGTTTCAACAATAATTGTGAATTAGCGAAATGTATCATTCTTGTACAAAAATTTGTATATATTTTCAATTTTGTCAACGTCCCCTCTATTTGCCATAGCTTTTCATCCCGCCGACCAAGCCGCCGCAAGTATCTTATAATTGCACGCATTTATTTAGAAATAATATAATCACAAATTAAATCATCCCATATATTTCGTTGCTGAATCATGGACGCAAAAATGAACTCGAATTTTCCATTGGCGTTCGGAACGTCGTATGCAAATATCCACAGTGCCGCATAAATTATATCAGAAATTATTAAATTGTATCACATGATTTATCAACATTGTAACACCTGTTCATTACATAAGGTCGAGTTTCTTAATTCGTCGCATGCCCTCCCGACTGGCAATAAAAGTGTATCGAGCAGGCGCGGCTGCAATTAATATTACGGCCTCTATCGTTCGCCACGGAATACCTTAATGGCCGCAGAGAGACGCTCGTAAATTTGTTTTGCCCAACTGAAACGGGAGAAAGCTGCGAGATAATTGCGCCCCGTGATAGGGTACGATTCTCACTTTCTTTTGGGCTTGTCGTCGTTGATTACCTCGTTGATTAGTTCCCTTTTTTTTATGTGAAGATACGCTGGCACTGAAGTAGCAATAAATTTAGCAGGATGTCGACCGAAAAGCTGCCGGAACATTGTGTCTCGAAGCATTCTTCGCTTGAAATATATGAGAGATTCGAGAATTTGAAGATTCTCGTTAGGTTCGAAACGAAGAGTGAGGATTCCTTTAAGATATCTCTCCTAAGGCACCTGTGACCTGTGATCCTAATTTTATTGTTCTATTTTTATTTTACATTTACCTCGTACGTATGTACGTACAGTTCCTTAAACCCTGGGCAATTAAATTATTTATAAATCAAGGGAGGAATAGAAAATAAAACGGCAACGATGCATAATCCTCGCCGCGAAACAACGACTTGTATATTCTTTGCCCAATTGAAAACCAACGGAGTCGCTGGTTTACTACCCCGGCGAATGCCTGTTCTTTTAAGGCGCTGTTAAAGGCACGAGCACTTGTTACCTGCCAAATGGCCCGTTTCCTTTTAGCGCGAACTAGAACACCTTTATCGCAACTGAAACGCGTTTGACCGTACGCGTGAACTGTTGTCTTACAAAAGAACCGATAAGAAGCGTGGAAAGAGTTGATCGTTTTTTCTATCGTTTCTTTTTTTTTCTTTTCTGCCATTTGTTCCGTTCACCTAAGTGGCGTGATAAATGAAGAAACGCGAATGAAACATATTTTCGGTGATTAATGAGGCACACTCGAGAGGCTGAAGTTTGAGAAAATGATTACAAATCTCATTTATTCTCGGGAATGAATCTTCCCATTTAACGCAGCTACATCCGGCAAGAAACAAAAGATACTTGACCGACTTTTGGCACGATGTTTCTGATACACACATTCCCGTAGGGATCGCGATGATATACGGGAAGTGCAGCTATAATTCAGGGGAAAAGTACGGAAAAACGTCATGGTAAACGATGAGGGTGAAGTCGGGCAATCGCACGACGGTATTCATTACTAATATCAGCAAACCCAGGAGAGCCACCTCGCGCTTCTCGAACCACCTTTTCCCCCTTTCGAGTGCTCTCACCTTAATTACATATCATTCCCGTGTCCAAAGGCTGGGTCGAATATTAATTGCGTTACACCTCGAATATCACAGAATAATATGCTTTACGGTGGCACGTATAATGAATTAAGTAAAAGCGGGCATTTCCGAAGGAAGTTGGCACCCACCTTTGTGGAACGTATTAATCGTGCAATCGTTAAAATTCTCCAGTTACGCGAGTCGACAGTAATGTGCTTGAAGTGGCACAAATTATTCGATAGCACAAGTAACTCCGAAAGGGATTTCTTCTAATTATTGCGAAGCATTAATATACATTATATTAGTATACAATATGTATATATGAATTGCAAAGTTGTAGGTAATTCTATAGGACGAAACTAGAGTCGTTCGCTTCCTATTAAGGCTTTCCAAAGTTTCGAAAGCTCAATTGCTCGGCTGAACAATTATTCTACTTATCAGTTGAATTTTGAATTGTACAAATGAGTTTGACAAGTGGAAACGACATAGAAATATCTCAATTCTGAACGGTTTAACATAATGATTACACCCTTAAAGCATGCAAATAAAATATAGTTACTCCTGTTCTAAAAATTGTCTGAAACCATTCTTTGTACCATACAAAACCTATAAACCTTACACCAATTTATTCGGCTTTCATGCCTGAAAAATTGCACAACATTTGCAATAACGAACCATAGACTATCTTTATCATTGTAATATATAGAAAGGTCTAGTAATTACGAATCGTAACGCCGCCCTTCAATCAACCGTCGAGAGTTCAGAATTATTTTAATCAATTCATACGATTCCAACGTTCCATCGTGAAATATTTCTTTGAAAACCAACGAGCAGGGAACCGCAGCCATCGATCGTCGCGTTCTAAATGCATACATACAGTCCTCTACGTGCGACCGATTTTGCATAAATTTTCCCCGGGGGTATGTTTATGTACGGGGTGCAGTGACTCTTCTGTAAAGTGTCTGAAAACAAACGAGGCACTTGTCAGAAAGTAGCAGGGTGCGTGTCAATGCATATCACGACGATGTTTCAGCTAGCAGAGCGCGACGCGAGTTTGCTGCTATCGCGATATGATATCGAAAATCATCCCCTTCGCTCGCAACGGGGGGTTGTGTTTGTGACGTCATCGAACAGGCGCACGCGCCAGGAGAGCCTAACGTGTTGATCGTTACCCACCTTCTGTACCTTCTTCGCTAAGGGTGCATTCACACGCACTGTGCTTTCTAGAAACTTCGTTTCGAAAATGTGTCCGCGTACTTCAGTTACATTCACAATTTGCGCTTGCTTGAGTTACGAGGCGAAATTGAAATGGAAATTAACGGACGAATTTACACCGGTGTAATTTAGCTAGTCTCGTTGAGGACACGATTCGTAATGAAATAAGAAACATTGTCACGGTGGTGAATGATGCGAACACGTTTCTTAGAAGGCAAACATTCTTTTTCTGAGTTCTGCGATTTCTCTAGAGACACGAGGAATTTTTAGATCGACTCAATGTTATTCGACAGGAAATCCGGATTGTGCATTGTTATAAGTTGAACCATCCAATCGTTATAAATTCTATAGCCAGAGCGATGTAACTAAAGCCTATTGTCCAATTATTTCTATCTCTCTATCTCTTGCTGTTCACGAAAACAGATCTGTGCATTACTGTTCGCCCTTTCCTGTACACAGATTTCGCGATAACACGGGCAAATCAAACGTGAAAGTAGGCTGCTGTTCAGTGAATTTAGCCGCATAATAACAAACCATCGCAGCTCGCCCCGACCAAAACTGTATTACGTGTAAATAATTTTACGTTCCCGTATTAAAGCGAATAATAGAAACGTGTTTGCGATGCAATCGAAGAATTGTCGGAAGCAATTGAAGTGCATAGGCCATACTACGATAATTAAAATTGACTCCGTTCAGCTCTTCGTAGCTTGTATTTTGCATAAGACAACCACCATCGGCTCTGACGTACATAGCGCGATGGTCTTTCAACTCTAACATTTATGGAACCGTTTGGATTAAATCCAGCCAGACGTGAAATCTGTACATACATCTAACTTATTAAATAATTTGTCACAACTATAGCACCCATAAGAAATCATACCTATTCGATCACTGTTAACTATAAGTTCTATAATTGTCACACGATTAATTATCGTTAGACAAAACTGTCCGTTTATTATTTCAATGGATAATTGTGTGCTCCGTTCGAGGACCCCGGACGACGAGCTTCCGTCAGTCGGAAATTTCCACGGAAAATTCTGGTTGGCCCCAAGGCGGACAGGGCACGATTCGACGGATCCTGGTCTCGCGTGAATGCAAAGGATGCAGTTAAATTTGCATCCCGTATACATTATGCAAACCAACGCCCTTCTAGTCCAGAGATATCTTTGGGAATTCCGTAGCTCGCCATTCAATCGACTGTCGAGATTTTGCGTCGTGAACGGCTTCGTTTTGTCGGCTGTCGAAGCATCACCGCGGAATCGAAGTCGACTATCGATTTCCCGGCAGATTGTTCCTTTTCGAGAAGCGGCGCAACCACTCGACGCGAGGCGACGCGACGCGACGCCGAGAAAGCCACCATCCCGTGTCTCGTTCTGGGAAATTGTAGCCGACAGAGGGTGGTGAGTCTGTTCGAAATTACCGATGCTAATTGTCGCTGTTACGGACTGCAACAGTCGACCGGATCAGTCAGACCGATGGGATAAACGCGGGTGTGCGAATGGGGACCGAGCATTCGAGATTACTTGGAATTATTTTGCGTAACCGGTGAATGCGGCGTATTATTCGAATGTTCGGAAATGTTTCAACTTCGTTGCAACTATTTCGAGTGATATTTGCTTCGAACAATTTGTAAGCGTTAGGTAATAGTATCTCTTTTATAATTATTGCAAAGAAACTGATACTCGGTAAGCGTAAACGAGTAACGTTTGGAATAATTTCAAAATTACAGCAAAATATCTCATGCAATTTAGAATAATGATATTCATCCGAAGTAATTTAACGGTATTAATAAAATTGCGAATAATTTAGAATTGCAACGGGTCGCGAGAAATAAAGGCCGCTCGCTGTAAGTGGAATATGGCGCGAGTGGTCAGACACGCGTCGTACTTCTCGAGTAAGGAAACCTTAATCACCGCACGCCATTTTAAATGTTATTTCATAAGTATCTACTAAGTCTGCACGCCAATACATATTTCGACCTCTGCTGAATCGTAATCATACATATTTATGGAAATATGAATAACACGCAACTCTACAAACGCGTGCATCTAGGTTACGCGGTTTGTGGCGAAGTCTTATTGATTCTGTGATTGTTAGTACGTCTGGGGTATCATTGCGATGCGTAACTTGCGCATAATTACGAACTTTAGAACAAGGCACGAAGTTAAACGTAAAAGAGCCCCGAGTATCCGTAGACTTAGCCCGCAAAGGAATATTATACGATTCAACTTAATGTAATATTTCATACGCATCATTGGAGTATATTATATTAGCTACTGAAGAATTTAGTCCACAGAAAGTTTCTAAAAAATCTACGGATATCTATAAAATATGTTGAAGCACGTTTTTTGGGAAGCTTCTGAAAAATACAAATTCATTCGCGTTCTAAAATCAACGTATCTAGACTTGGAAAATTAAATATTAAGATTTTCTCGGCTTATTAAAATTCGTGTACTGTATCAGAATGCTTAATGGTGGAAATTGGTAAACCTTAAAAGATTTCTGAGGGCAGTATCGAAATAGTCGGTTACACCACCAGCTCTCTGTTTGGATTAAATTAGACAATATTTCACGACGAAAAGCTTGTGGGATAAAGAATTCATTTATCAGAAATACAATGGTTCGAATGAAAGTTTCGGGAAAACAGTGATAGACGATGTCTCTGTAGCTTGATAAATCTTTCTCCTATATAAATATTTCATCAAAAAAATATTTTAGCAGACGATATCGTTTTCGGCGCTTCACGTTCTGCTTTACCTTCGTTTAAATATATTTCTGCACGACCTCTTGCTGATATTATCTGGCTGACAAGCAATTCTTCGCTCCACTTTTACCGGAAACTCGCGGTTAACTCCCTTAACGTTAGTCGCGAAACGCTTTTCACGCTAAAAACGATCTACGCTGATTTGTTCTAATGCGAGAAGTTTCGCGATAAGCGGGGTGGAATGCAGTCACGCTGGAAATACAAGGCAGCACGAAATAGCGGGAATAGTTGGTAAATCAGTTTAAAATGCGAATTACTGTAATTATAAAGATTTTCACTTTGCCTGAAAAAAAAAAATAGAGAGGAAGGATCACTTTAACCTGGAAGCAAAAATGTATCCGAGAAATATCTCTCTCCGCATTGCTTTTAAATACTGACATTTAAATTCCTTTACTTTCATCCTTGCAGTCGCATTTATTACAAACTTTTCTTTTTCACTCTTACAAATTGCTGCACTTAAGAAATTACTCCTTTGGCTGGTGATTTCATTCGGTAATTTATTTTGTTTTGTTTTGTTTGCGTGTTTGCTGCATAATTTGTCGGAATTACATTCGACTCGGCGACTTTTAATTGCTGAAACTTGGATGTTAATTGAAATTACGTTCCTCATTCGCGCCACCGGTTGCTTTTATTCCCGGAATACGTCGATATTCTTAAAAGTATGTTACTGACGAATATAGACGTCACGTGTGAGCTATTGAAAAATGTCCTCGCCCGATGTATGATCCCGGGTCATTAAGTATGACGAGGGGGAGCTTATAAAAAAAAACTCGGCAGAGATTGAAAATTGGTAGCAGGAAGTGGAGAACTCCCCGGATACGTTTAAAGTTATTTTTCATTCGGATCGCACTTGTCGCCTTATGATCTTGGGCCACGAATGAATTGAAAGATGATTCTAAAGATTCGATGGTAAACAGCTGATAGCAATCAGACATTATGACGATCGTGTTTCCCCATAATTATTTATTTTATAGAACAACATATTTTGTATTCGACAAGAACAGTTCACTCCCGAAACAACTCTATAAATACTGAGATAATTATATCCGCAGTAAAAGAAAATACCGAGTATTTGAAACATAGTAACGTTAAACATAAAAATTATACGTTTCACCAGGAAAGATTAAAATCAATCGCTAAATGTATCAAACGTAAATTCTGAAAGCGCTATAAACCAGCGATAAATTGGACACTTGAAAAATTAATATTCGATGCGACGAATTCGTGCGCACCGTGTCCGTAATCGAAGTAGGAAGAATGTCAAGCGAAAAAAATGGTCGCATAAATATGAACCGAGAATGTAAGACACAGAGGCCATTAGACGTCGACCGTTCTGCTTCGATCTTCAATAATTTCGACACATGGGCGCATCGATAACGATGCATACGTATGCCAAATGCATGCACGACGAAGGGAAGAAATCCTTGACTCCCATTATTTCCACGATCTTTCGACAAAATTCCCCCGATTTGTTCACCAGAATCGTCACGAGTCTGTGTCTACAGGCAACGGTATCGCGTATTTCACGGAGCACAGATATTCGGTCCCGGGAACGTACGACGATACGCGGCTCTTGAATATTTCACGAAAATGATCTTCGCTAGGCGACCTGTCTCGTAATTGAATACGGAGGAGAATGTTCCCTTACATACTCAATGGGCCGATGGCAAGCTTAAATTGCGTTTTTATTGCGAACAAAATGTGTATGCGGTTGAAATGCAAGAATGTAACGGAATATTTAGAATTCGTGTGTCACAATGGCATTGATGATAATAATTCGGGAGAGGCGAATGAAATACATTTGAAAGACTCGCTCCTAATTGGAAACTCGCAAATATATTTGTACTACCAAGTAATTCTACATATACTCTCGTGAAATTATTTGAGATACATTTAATTTAAAAAATATGCACCCTTTACGAACCCTGGACGGAAGAAAATTGGATTCATTGAGGTTCAGACGATAAATAATTATTTCCATAGTGTGAACAATAATAAATTAATTGGACTACTCGCGAATCGATTTGTACGCCAAAGTAAAATATTTAGTTTGAATTTTTATCATCTTCGACAGGAGAAACCGGATTGAGTGTCTACGAGCAAGTAGCAACCGAACAATAATAATAGGTCTTACTTCGAGTGTGTCTGATATACACGGTGCAAACAACTGAATCACTGACAGAATTGCGGGCACGTAGTTCGTGGTAGAACGACGTGTCCGGATTGAAAGGACCCATACACATGTGTAATGATATCTTCAACGTGGAAAGAGGGAAAGCTGGCACGGAATTACAATCGCATAACGCACGACTCGCGGGCAATTTGGCAATGATTTTTCCGCATGCCGGCCAGCGCAAGGATTTTTACAGTCGATTAAACCACGACAAACATTCAATTTATCCGAGGAATAAATTTTATTCGGGGCACAGTTTGGCGGGGCGGTTCGACGTAATCCAGTAATGCTCCTCGGTGCTCTTCTTATTTCTCAATCTCTGTTTTTCGCATTTCGAAGGAGGCGGACAGGAGAAACGAGCTGAATGTAAAAGCTATCATTCTGCCCCCGGTGTAGGTACATACGTAAGTATCGATAGCATCTGCCAATATCGAAATACACTCAACTTGGGAATTTAGGAGATTTGAGATATACACAATACGCTCGAGAACAGTGAAGCATCCTAATTGAATAAAACATATTGTATCCGTGTCCCTTTGTGCACATAAACGTATTGCACTTGAATGTTCGTTCAATTTTAAATAATTTAGGAGCGTTTCATTGACATTTTTGTTCACGGTGCATCGTGCTGTAATTGCAAACTTGGCAGCATTTTCAAACCAGTGGTGTTTTAATTAAATAAAATAAGAAAAGGTGCGAACGGTGTGGAAGTAAAGAGTTAATCGAATCGTGTCGATGGTACGGTATCATTGCCTAATGGAATAACTATGTTTTCTATGTGGGATATTTTCAAAAGTATCCCGTTGTATTCCAGCCTCGGGTTGTTATCGAATCGACTCAACATTGTCTTTGGCAAGCATTCAACCACGGTAACACCCTTCTCACATGAAGGTACACAGGCTTGCCAAAAGGTAATTCAAAGACACATGAATGAATGTATTACGTGAAGCGGTCTTAATAGACTAATATAACCAACGTGGTCATAATGTGAAGGGTTTTTGTGTTATAACAGCTGGATTGTGCAAAACCGTGAACATTACGCATTTGCATTGTTATATGTAGCAAGTTTAATGTATTTATATCCATTACGATAAATTCAAATAAACACATCACAGCCAGGATCTTGCACGATAAAAGATATCATTAAGAAATATTATCAGACGATTGAACAGTTGATTGTTTTCATTGTCTATACAATGGCAGTTTGTATATTTGTTCATAAGCAAAATGAATATTTATAGGATCGCGAGTCTGACTTTTACGAGGGAGAGACTGGAAAGTTTCTAGTCAATTGAAAGTATTCTATGTATAACAAGTTGAAATGAGTTAAAACACTGCAGCAAGTAATTCTGTGTAAACAAAAACGAAATCAATCAAAGTTTAATTAAGAGACTCCCAACTTCTGTGAAATATGCTGCGAAACGGTAATTCCATTACTGTAACAAGAAGTTTCCTGTCAATACTGTCATGACAGCGCATAAATTTGTTTTTAAACTGCACCGTGTCAGAATCTACCTCGAGGCGTGTCAGAGGAAAAATTGTGATCCTTCCATGAGAGAATGAACAACGGTGTAACTTACCTGAAACTTTACGTGAAGTTTCATGTTTTCAATGAAGAAGAGATGCAGGTGAAACGGGCTGTAATTTACATTACAGTCGGAATGCACGAAATTGTTGAATCATTGATATGAACGCAAGAGAGGAAGGACGAAGAAGTGATAGTGGTCAGCGCATGGTCAGACATGTCATACAATAATACAATTATTGCATACTCTGACTGCTGATGTCTATCACATTTCTTTCGCTTAATCGATGATAAATGATTATGTAAAAAATTCTTCATATTTTATACTCCGTGTTAGTTCTTAAAATTTGTTTAATTCTCGCTTCGAACTTTTGCCTGTGCCACCAAATGTGTTAAATGAGATATAGTAATAATTAAAAGTAGAACAGCAGGGAGGAATGAACTTTAACGTTCCCGAGGTAATGCTAAATGCGCGCGTCATTGCAGATTAGGGGTAGAACGTTCATTAATCAAGCTAGCCCTACATCGTTCACTTGATCGGGAAACGATTGAACGACAAATCGTTCCTACGACGGATGCACCTGATGATCCGAAACCCTCGCATAGGAACGAAGAGAGAGCTGCCAAGAACGAGTCCAAAATAGCAGCGAAAAATGGCTTTATATTCAGATAGAAAATAACAGACAGATGGATCTGTTGATAACCGTTTGCCGTGTTCCTTTTAACCACACGATTCTTTAGGCCGGTTCATTTATTCGTGACGTTCAGAGGAGTTAACGTTGCACGCTACGGGTTATATTTTGTGCGTGGAACACACGATGATATAAATTCGTGCATTCTTGTGTTACTTGATTATGTAAATAATGCTAAAATGGCAATAACAATAAGCTCTAAAAGAATCGCTGCTTGGATTTAGTGAAATATCAATTCGTGGCTGCTAAACGCACTGCAATACTAACAAAAGTTTGTTATTTTGAAACTGTAGAAATTTAAGATGCAGTACACATATTCCAGATTTTTTATTTATTTCTTATTATGCGGTGACGGTGCGGAATATTCGACGGATTTTCAATTTTTAATTCTTCCAATTCGTAATGCTTACATTGAATGTGTACGTTTCTTTTTGGGGCTCTCCCGAATTTGGAGACTTACAATAGAGGATTGAATGACAGTTAGCATAATTGTAAAAGTTTACTCTCTCGAGTTTTCAGAACTTTGGGTTACATCGCAGAACTTTGTTGATGTTGCTTTGGACAACCACTACCTACCTTCCAAGAGCATTAGAATCTTTCCTAAAGCTTCCACACTTGCAGCTTTAAGCCTGAAATAATATTACCGTCGCAGAAAATTCTTCAACCCCCCAAGAATTAATCAACACCTTTTTCAACTAATCGATCAGAAATCAAAGACAACGCCGAGAAAAAACGGAGAATTAAATTTGTATACACATAAATTAGAAAATTATATAATAATTACGGAACGATAACGTCACAGTCTTTATAAATACATAATAAAATGTTGCTTCGAGTGAATTCTTCATCTGTTCCTGGTTTATACGAACCTCGTGATTAAATTATATGGTATTTGCATGTATCGTGTTGCAGTGGTAAAGGTTGAATACAGGGAATTCAAAACGTAACAATGTTACCATTGATAAGTTATCAATTGCTGTATCAACCTAGATACTAGTTGCACTTCGTTAAAGGCTGCACGATAACATTCAGCCATTTCGCAGCCCAGTGATCAATAATGTGCAATGCTGTACTATCTATCTATCTGTTTTATTCATCCATTGTTCTGAATATATGCGAGTACACGTACATTAGAAGTGATCAACCTGATGAGAATATTTCGATAACTACTTGAATGTAATCCTTGATGCTGCAAAACGATATATTTTTATATTTGCGCCTGGCGCTTCTTATTCAATGACAGGTTTCGAATCATAAATAGCCAGGAAGGGTCATATTTGGCGGAAGACTGAGCATGCTTTCGCACAGACAAACATGTGAGGAAGACGAATAATCTCATTAGTTGAGGTCTAGCAGTAAGCTCTTCAATGTCCACGGGACAAAGGTAAAGCAGCTTAAACTATGCCGTAGATGCATTACACGATTTTGTACTTAAGACGCGTAGAGCATTATTCTGCCCTTCTACATTTCACAGAAATTTTGTTACACCGAAATGACAATTTTTTCTTAGGACTAAATACTATACGCTCAGTGTGTTGTTGGCCATATATTCAGCAGAGCATACTGACAGATAACTGAACATTTGCAAAGGGAGGATTGGCTCAAGAGAACAGAACTTCCTGGAATGGAAATAATGATAAAAGTATAGCAGCCATTTGGAATTCAGCGTGGTTAAAGAAAGTTTGATAACGCCAATAAAGTTTCGCAACAGGGCACGATAATCTCTGCGGATGGTCTGTCCGATTATATCTTAATGTATATAAGTTATTTTCGATAGCTTTTTGTCTCTAGCAGAGTAGATGTGTGTAACTGAACTCCAAAAAGAAAAAAGAAATAAAAATAAAGAAATTACATTACGGAAGCAGAGCGTGCCTTCGAATTAATCTCAAATAAATTTTTCACGTTAGCTTAGCCGGTTAAAAAATGTTCAATTTGCTACGAGAAGCGTTGTTTGTCATCGAAAAGAAAAACACAATGGCCTTCGTATAAACGATTTCTAATGTATCCAATATCTATTGTTCGATATTCTAATTTCACTTTCATATTTTTCTTTTCCTGTCGCCTGCTGTTTTTACCGTACCGAGCCTGCTCTCCTCGAGAAATAGGGTTTCACTAAAGACCAGAACGTCAAGTTCTGCTGCCATTCAGGGAAATCTAGAGTGGCGGATGATAGAGGAGTGATCTATGAGCTAATTTCGAGACCACCTTCGAGATCTTTCATCATCCAGCCTGACGTACCGGCGCTTCCTCGATAATTTATTGCAATGGCTTACATGCTCGGCCTTATCGATCTTTTAAAGCGCGACACATCAAACGAAACTTCAGCCAACGAACTTCCCGAAAGTGGAGGCTGCTCAAAGTAACGACCAGACGCTTTTAGGGGAACGAGGGGTGTAATATAGAATTCGAAAGCGGAAAAGCGAAAACAAGAGGTGAAGTCGATTTTCTGTCCGAGCAACATTTTCCTCGAGATACGAATGGAATTCCGATTTTATTTAATCGGACCGATTCGGCGATAAATCTGCGAATTAAACGGGAAATGGAGAATATCAAGTAAACGAGGAACGATTTTGATCCCGATAGCCCGGTATTAATTTTTCATACAGCAGGCTGATGAAGCTGCGACACGCGTGATTTATTTTCACCAATTTTACGTGACAGATACGTGTACACGCAGGTGCGCGCGTATTTTTTCAACGCTTCGTCAGACATGTAGGCACGTGTTATTTGCAATCCATTAATTATAAATTCAAGTTCCTGAAGTCTGACAACACCGTACGTACGTTACGTCTGATTCTCCCTTTCCGTTGCAATTCTTTGCCTTACGATTTTGAGAAATTTTTAATAATTGCGAAATTCGCATTGTTGCGTCCCTTGAAGGTGTGCAAAAGTAATCGACTTCGGTATCCATCAAATATACCATTCTTCGCGATATCAAACTAGGTTCGAAACCATTTTCCCATGCTTCGATAGATTCCCCGTGAGGGTAAAGTTGAAAAAATAACCCCGCCGATATCATGAATACATTGAGAAGAAACTTTCCCAGCACGCGCGCAAACAACTTCGCGCGCATAATTAATCGAAAAGTGCGATATTGTTTCTCTCAATTTCTCTCTTCTTTAAAAATAGAGGGGGGGGGGGCAACTGTTTGCAGTTTCCTCGAATCCCTTTAATCAACTTCCAGCAGAAAGTTAAACAGCCGATCGTTTACCCTTATGACTATAACGACAAGAAAACTGCCTATTAAGCCATAAGGCAAACATTCTTCCTTGGCTCCCGGGGCTTGGACATGTTTACAAACGGCTTCGCCAAAGTGTAATTTAATTTTCTGTAGAACTCGATTTCCGTCCGGGCCAACGGACACGCAATTTCGTACAGGCCAGCTACATAAAAGCATCAACGATGAGACGCTTTGAAACGTTCGCGGACCTGTCTAACAAACCACCCCTTTCGGCGCCACAACGTATGCTTGACACGTGCTTATCAACGTCACAAACGACGAGCCAGCGTACAGTGATAACGCAGTTAGGGTGCAGCCAAGGGTGTAGTTTAGAGCGAGGACGAATGCGCCTGAGTATCATCGTGTTGACATCGCTAACGCAATTATCTGGGGGGAATCGCCGGTGAAACGTTTTAAAACGCGTCGTCGCAAAAGAGTTAACAATATAGGGTCCGATTGCCATGGTTCAATGGTCTACGTACATAGAATCTGAATCGTTAAATTAAGGGCGCAATGTTTGATGCTTATTATGTTGGTGTAGTGGGTGGTTATATTGTTCGTTGTATGTTTTGAATCGAAAATTGTTGATCGAATGTTATACAATGTAAGGATCTGGGTGTCGTG
This sequence comes from Nomada fucata, assembly GCA_948146005.1. Lineage (NCBI taxonomy): Eukaryota > Metazoa > Arthropoda > Insecta > Hymenoptera > Apidae > Nomada > Nomada fucata. The sequence continues at coordinate 6,265,234 of OX411282.1, forward strand.
ATTTTATTTCTACGAAAACATAAGAAAATATAGATTCGAATTTACGTTCTTAGAGTTGATATCGTATTCGATCATTAGACCTTTGTGCTATGGAAAAAGGAATGTACAGACTACGGATTATTCCATAACTTTTTTCCCCCCAAAGTTTTAAATATTGCTGAGTGAAATCATTATAACGTGCGAGGAAACGTTTGAAGCTACAGGAGTTAAAAAGGAACAAGCCATGAAGTTTAATTTGAGGTAATTGTAAAATTAAATCCCCCGTGTTCTAATTTGAGAAGCATTAAGGGTCTCTGCTAAGCGGATTTATTTATTTTCCAGCTCGAAGAGAAACCGCGTTGCAATAAAACCTTGTACACCTGCTATTTTTTAACAACTCTTATAAGGAATTTTTTTATCGAACTTGCATTCCCGAAATTTTTATTTTACTCCGACTCTCCTCCCGTTTCGCTGGCTGTCGTCTTCAATATATTTTGACTAAAAGCGAAAACTTACTCCAAATGAAATTACTGTTTACGTTAACCTCAGCTTTTAATAAACCATGAAAATTTTTACAGTTTAGAAAAGACGATGCTCCTGCATAAAAGTTTCGAGATATTAAAATCGATTCTTATTCCATTCTCCATTATTGCGAACTGATTTATAAACGCATTATTTTTATACCAATTTCCTCATACATTGAAAGAGACTTAGAATTAGAAATGCAAAGCTAACAGGCAAGTACTTCTCTTCGAACGAATACAGTTTCTGGATTTTTTGGGGTCTTTAAGTAATATTAACATCGCGATAGCTTTAATATCGCGGAGTATGCACATCACAGGATGATTCATAGAGGATCGAGTTACCCGCACGTGGGTAATCGAAACAACTTTCTATCTTCATTTTGTTGAAGTAGAATGAAAATTGAACTACCGATGACAGTGGAAAAATTTCAATGTTACCCGTGCTACGCTCAAACCTTTTACTTGTTAGTTTCTAAATTTAACACAGCTTTTGTTATTCTAACTTTCTATATCGATTTAGTACAGAAATATGTTATATCAGGTTTTCCTATAATCCATAACTATATTTTATTTTTCCTCAGAAGAGTATTCTAGTTATTCTTTCATACACGTATGCTTATTTAGTTCATATACTACTAAATTGGATATTTTAAAGAATATTCTCCAACAAGAATTAAATATATCAATATCGTAAGCAGCAATGGAAGGCTTCAATTCGAGTACAGAATATATTAATTCAATATCGCATGGACAAGTTTCCAACGGTTATTATTTTTTTCATTTGCTGTATGCTGTTTCGCTAAAAGTTAGAACATTCGAAAAATGTTATGCTCCAAATAAAAATTAATGCTTTCAATGACAAACGCCATTGCCAATCATATTAAGTACAATTAAATAAAATTTCAATACAATCACCAATAAGTACATTAACAATCAGACACTGCATAACCATAAATACAATTAATACAAAGTGCACGGGGGATTCGTGACAGAAAATAAAAATATTCGCAACGCCTACCACGACCGTACGGAATTAAATACTCCCGACACGATTAATCATAACATCGACCAAAGAATTCTAACTTCGATAGTAGAACGAAAGAAGAACTCAACCATCGAAAGAATAAAAACACTTTAACCATCCGATTGCCACGATCGACGTCGCGTGGAATGTATTTCTGATTGTGTCGATCAGACCAATCCCAACGTTTCCCCATACCGCCCCGCGTTCACGTCAAATTCACCGTAGTGTCATCGTCCCATCCCCTAACATTACTCCGGCATGCTCATACCTGTCCTATCCAAGCTTCCATCTCGACAAGCAGCATGAAAACCGCCGATAAGTCACGCGGCGAAAACGTATGTAAGTAGTTAGTCCGGACAGCCTACTTAGTTCCGGCGCGGCGGGCATGAGGTCCGCAGTAGTAACGGAAAGTATATAGTCAGACGACAGTAGCGCACGCGACACCGGCGACTGGCAGACGGATCATTGCTCGAATCGAAGCCAATTATCGGGCGCGCCGGCTGGCACCGTGAATCGAATAGGAAACTCGATCCCCGCGGTTACACCGTAATAAACGCGGAAAACACCGTGATATCCGCGATTGAACGATACGGTCCGCGACAAGAGGCAAACGCGCAGAGAGGGATGGCTGGAAATGAAAATAAGAACAAAGAGTGGGGACTGAAACAGTGATCCTTACCTTTCCACGTCACGGCGAGGTGCACGCGAAATCCGACCACGCCATTCTCTCTCTCGAGCACAGCACCGCACTGCACCATATATAATACACAGAACACACTTCAACACACCTTCATCCCTACCGGAGGCAGCTTTCCTTCTCCCCGTATTCCTTTCGTTACTTGTCTATTTCACCCTCACCATCTTTGTTACCCGATTAACCGGTCCCTTTGTTTCTTTCCGTTACCTTCCTTGTCAATTTCTCTTGCACTCCCTCTCTCTCTCTCTCCTCTCTGTCCTTCTCAATCCTTCTTTCTATCCCTCTATCCCTCTATTTTTCTTTCTCTCCCTACCTCCCTCTCTCTCTCTCTCCCTCTCTCCCTCTCACAAACCGGCAGGAAACCTGTCTGTCGGCCTCCCTTTTCTCCGGCACCTTTTCTTCCTCTCGTTAGGATATCGAAACGATAACCGAATCGTACGATATCCAATGCATCGGAGGATCGCAACGTCCACGGTGTCCGTCGACGATACAGCCGACGTAGGACGAGATTAGAAGGAAGAGGAAGAAGAAAAGGAAGCACCTCCCTGCGGCACGCGCGCGCACGAGAGAGAGAGACAATCCAGCATCCAGCTACGCCCGTGACAGCGTCTGGGCAACTACTGAGGACGATCTGCGCGGTTCCGGCGCAAGCTTTCGTTCGAATTTTGACCGACCGCGGCGCCACAGCAGTTATCCCTTTTCGTTAACGGGTTCATTATGGTGCGCACCACCATCCACGATTCATCCCCACCGTTCGCCCTCGCGTGTGGCTGTGGGAGATCGCACTGTTTTACTTTTTTCGAATGTTTCATGAGAATCGTGTGCTTTTGCACTTAACTCTTTATGATTCAACCCTTTGCGCTCGACGGGTTTTTTTTTTAAGCATAGAGAAGTGGTATGCAAATAAATGGGGTGGATTCGAGATAATAATGTTGAAGACCACCCTGTACTACGAATAGCAAATGTATTATATATTTGGTACAGAAAAGGGAAAGGTATCCGTCGATGGAAATGCTATTGTCGCATCTCAAGTCGCTATTCGAGTATTCGGCTTTAATCAAGTGACGAGTGAGAGTGCAAAGGGTTGAGGGTATACAGTTTCGGGGAACCGGATTGTTTTAAGAGACGGGAAATGAAATTAAGGGGTGTTATGGTAGATATAGAGACGCCAGATGGTGGCCTATTCCTAAATGGGATAGTGTAGTGTCTTTCATCGTATTTATTTTACTGGATTTCTCCTTTTGTTAAAGTTGCCAGGGACTAATCTACCAATTGGCGTATGATAATGATGATTTAGCAGGAATTGGTATATTAAAATAATCAAAATTTAATTATATTTTCTATTCTTTCTCATTGAATCGTCTATCGGTAGAATACAGGGATTTTTTTTTCCAGAAAAAAAGAAGTTTATTTTCGAAATTATATTTTCTATGATGTAACGACCCTATCGACTGGAAAACACCTCGTAACCATTACCATTGAACCTTTAGCATTTCTGCTCACACTTTTCAATGGAAATGTCAGCGTGTTAATTAACAGGATAAAATTAACAAAACACTGATCAATAGTAGTTTGTAGTACTAAAGTACTGTAGTACTAGTAGTAAAGAGCGATGGAAAACTAGATCAGCACAAATATCTCGATTGATAGATTGTACCTTATTGTGGATATAAAATTTATAAATAAAATGTAATAGGACAAACGGAACGGTAGAATAAGCAGTGGACGATTTGTCGCTTACAATCTGCAATTCGTAGAATTGTTTTAATTGGACAGTGAAAATTGTCTGGTGAACAAACATTGAATTGTATTTTTGTCTATTGCCCAGTACGATTGGCGATAAATTCTAAAATATACGGTACAGAACCTTTTCACGATATACGAGTGAGAGCTGACGTGTAAATAGTAACGAATTGCCGATATTTCGAGAAACGATCCCGTGACTGGAATAGCGAACAATCCGGAATTACCCTTGATTTTTATTCTATTTCTTTTTTGGTAGTCTGCGATGCTTCTGAAAGTATAATTTCCGGAATTTTAAACAAGCATCCGATAAATAAAAAGTATATACTACATGCTGATTAAAATAGAAATGGTTATAGTAAACTTACGAAAACTGCTAATTGGACACTGATGGAATAAATGTACGTGCCCCACACAGATAAAAGGTTCATTATTCGATGTTAATTAACGAATAGGAGATTATTTCAATATTTTGAGGAAAGCAGAGAAATAAATTTTTGTGAGGAAATAGAACTGATAGAAAGTTAGAAGGCTATGCATAAATTTTCGAATATGCAGGATAAATAAATGGTATAAAACGCCACAGTTTTATACAGTTTCTGCCCACTCGATAAATGTTTCTCTACTCTGAAATAGTTCGTAGGCTATATTCTAATGCCCATTTTTCGCTTTTCTTTAATGGCATACATGGTAACACTCTCAGGATGAAAGCCAACAATGGAGCAACCTATTACGACTATATCAATGTGTCCACTCACGTAAAAATTCTCATGCATCAGAATGACGTGTAATATTTTACAGATTATCCGGAAAATCGTGATTATTAACCGGTTGCTAGTTTTCTAGTTAACGAAATAAGATAGGAACAAATTAAAGTTTTTAAAATTGACCAATACGGGGTGAAATTGAAAAATGTCAAACGCTTCATTTAAATAAATTATTTTATTATCAAACTTACACGTTAAATCGTGCATAACTTATTTTCATTGTTCTTAGAAATATGTTTTCTAGAAAGACATTACAATACATAAGCATGTTCTAATGAAACATTAGAAAACATTTTGCTCTATTAAATATTTTTATACAAGAAGAATATTGCACCGGCCACGCAGGCCATTTTTATTTTAGATTTTCCAGTATCACCTTTGATGTATTACATATCGCAATTTTATGAATACAGATGTACAAAGAAAATGTTTCATTTCGATTATAGTAATTTCAAGCATGCAAAAGAAGAGAGATTTTATTGCAATTCAAAAATACATTGTTTCTATTCAAATTATACAATATTCTACGTATAATAACAGTACGTACCAAAAGAATATAATTAAAAATATTTATTTGTCAATATAAATAAAAGCTACGTATAAACAGTACTCCATGGTACGTTCCTACAAACGTAGATAACAAAACAGAATATGATCGACTTGAAAATGGAATATATAAAAATATTAAATGCCGTGTCAATACGTAAATTGCTCATTTCGAAAAACCTACTATCTTACGAATTGCTACTATTCTAGGTGCATAAATAATCAATCATTTTTGTAAATTACTCGGGGTAATACTGAACATTTTTATACTCTTAAATAAACTATATCAAAATCATACATCTCAACAAAAGGTACGACGCGAAAGCAACGAATATGAATCTAAAAGTTCAATAACTTAATCGAAATTAATCAATGTTGTGTGAAAAACTGAAATTTTCCGAAATAATACTTAAAAATAATACTGGAAAGTATAATCCACGCCGATGATCTAAAAATATTGAAAGTGTTCATCAACGTGCGAATCTAAATTCATCTTTAAATTATCTATGAATTAAACTTACCAAGGGTATCTACCATGGGTCTTTATGTGGTTCTCAAGGAAACCATATTTACTGTAAACCTTATTACAAATATTACAAGTGAACGTGTTCGAATGATTATGGGAATAATGAACTCGATGATGTACTTTAAAGTGATGAACTAAAGATGATTTGTATCTGGAAATGATTAAAACAAAAAATTCGTTCCCATTGAGACCGAGATATTTTCCAAATTCAAAGCTCTTATCGGGAAAAATTGTTAGGAAACTCTGTTGCATGTTTTTACCTATATTTCTTCGCACACATGTCGCATTTGAAAAGTTCTTTCAAACGACTGCATTGAACTAAATGCCGATTGAAATGATATTTTCGATTGAAAAGTCTGCCGCAGCTTTCGCAAAGTATTATGTACCTATCTGAAAAAAAATTTGTCAATGACAAACCACACGCTTTTCAGCGGATAAAATCTAATATTTACCTCCGTGTGCTCCAGCCTGATGCATCGCCATTGTATGCGTGTTAGAGAACGTTAATGGACACAATAAACATTGTAATCTACAAGCATGTTTCGTGCTTAACAATACGTTCAAAAAAATTGCAAGGAAAAATGTTTTAAACGTTCTTGTCGTATTGCACGAATGTATCGCAATAGATTCACTTACTCTTTCTTTTTCCCCCTCATCTCCTTTTTTCCATCGACTTCCGATAGTTCTGTCTCACTCAAATTATCTGTTTCCTTTCCAAGCATTTCCAAAATTCCATCGAAATCCACTTCAACGCTCGGATCGTCGATTAAATTGCAGTCTTCTTTCAGTTCCGTACGTTCAATATCCACGAATTTTCTTGCCTTCATATTATCTTCAGTGGGATCATTTATCAATGCCGTCAATGCTGAATCAATAGCATCCAAGCATTCCGAAATTTCTTCCTTGTCGATAATTGACAAGGACTCTTCTTTTATGTCCACTCCCTTTAATGTACCTTCGGTTAAATCCGTTTCACAGTTTGCAGTGCACGTGTCTGAACAGCTTAAATTAATCTCTGCGTCTTCACTGTGAATGTCTAGCAGTGAATCATGTTTTATATACATTCTGGTCTGTTCCTGTTCAGTTGCTAACCAATTTGAAACACAATCTTCGAAGCAATAATCACAATAAGAATTAGACAAATCTTCGGATTTTTGTTCGCTAGAATGTAATGTATCTTCGCTCAAAAGTTCTGAGGGCATTAAAGACTCGCTCTCTGAAATGTGTATCCCCTCCTTCATGTTCTCGTTTCGACACCAATCAACTGCTGTCTTACATGTATCAACTTCATTACCATTTATGTCGTATTTCATTTCATAAATATCACTATCAAGCGTTGTACTAACAGAGTTGTGCACTTCGTCAGAATCCGCCATACACCAAGAAGAACAGTTCGAACTGTTATTACCATAAAATTCATAGTTAAATTTGTGAAATATCTCATTGCTCGAGAAGTCAACTGTATCCGGGAAGTCTTTAAACGATGAAGAAAATGTTCCATATTCTGGATCATAATCTAATGATATATTCTGAGATTCCGAAGCCGGTGGATCCTCCTTTTCATTGCTTTCTGTAACAGTTACTTCTTGCTTTCTGTCCCGTTTTCTGCAACGTTTTAATTCTGTCCGTTGTGCGGAAGCTCTTAACGTTGTTGGTACCCGAGTCTTTTTGCCTGATGTATCTCCATCGCCGTCAATTGAAGTACAGGTACTCCACTTAGGCAGTTCATGCCCGACATCTACAAAATGATGTTTCTGTTTTCTTCTATGACATACCCTTTTGCATTTATTTCTCTTCTTAATAAGCAAATTTTCGGCAAGTGTATCATCTGATAAATCATCCGGGATTACAAGAATTTGTGTATTTTGTTCTACAGTGCTTATATTATTAGTAAAGGAACATTTTGTTTGCTCTTCGTCTACTTCGAAACTTCTGTTCAACCTTACGCTACTTTTTAAGATATTAGGAATTCTTCGAGGAATTTTATTGCATACCGATATATGCTCTTTCATATTTACAGTCTGATATTCAGACACAAATTCAAAATTCTCAATTGTTCCATCTTGCCGATTCATATTTTCCTTGGCATATTTTCTCTTTGTTGCAAGATTGCTCATCATTTTTCATTGCACGTAATAGAACTATATTTAAATGGCGTTGCTTAGAATTTTTGTACTCTACATTCAAACAATTAATGTTACAATTAGACATGACACTGATTGCAGTGCTTCTTAAACATCCTCTGTTATGATTTTTCAATAATCTAATCAGTCTTACTCTCGACTACAACTGTCCATTACCTTTATTGCACTGTTCCTTATGGCTACAAAGTATGAAATAAAATGAACGAATTAAAATATATTATACTTTCAGGACAAAAGGACGAAACAAAAATTTTATGAGCCGCAGGTGATTAATGAAATTATCACGAATTATATTGCTATACGAAATGTATGTTAAAGAAAGTGTAGACGCAGCGTTAAGAAGAGACAAACGTATTATTAACGTATTATTGGGATAAAACAATGTTTGTATATGTCCAATAACAAACAACGGATTACTTTTAATTTATAAAGAAATGTACTTCTGAGAAACCGATTCATTTGTACATAGGCTTACCTAACTATTCTTGACAATAGCGCCTTCGATGATCAAAATTACGATCGTAAGCATTACTGTTCTTCTTGCACATTTGTAACTGTCATTACAGGAAAGGAACTTCAATTAATGTAATTTACCTGACAAAGCACTTTGTACACAGTTTCACGTAAACCTACATCTATGAAACTTTCGAATTTTTATTTTAGAAGTTCTATACGAATCAGCGTTGATCGGTGCAACGACACACGTTAAACTACTATGCGCGATCGCACACAGGCGAGTGAGCTGCTTTAGATAAAGCAGACCGAAACTTGAGGAGTCCTTGAGAATCACAACGTAAACATCGAAGAAGCACAGTCGCATACATACTGAAATCTGGAGTATGTATGTACATACGTGCCGTGAAGAAACTGCGGTCTTCCTCGAAAACGAATATGCATAAGATTTTGGTATATTCGTTTTCGAGGCAGACCACAGTTTCTTTCTCTTTTTACCTAAGTTCATTACTTAATCCATGTCTTATACACACCCGAATCTGGCGACGTTCATTTAAGAAAATGAAAACGCATAAGTGTTGCTCTGTTAAGTGTTTCAAAGTGCATCTCATTTTCGTAAGATATATAATTGTAATTAATTTGACGTAAAAAGAAACGAAGGAAAGGAAGATTTTACTTACGAATATTTATAAACGAATAATTTTTCACGCTTAAAGGAACATTACGCATGTCATACACGTGCTGTAGCGTATGTATATATAAATAAAACGAAGTGACAATGTAGGGGTATAGAAAATATAAGTTAAAAATTGATAACTCATAATAAAAATTTTTATTGTATAATTAGTAATAGCGGCGAACCAATTTCTTTTAACAAAAAACATTATGTGCATGTGTGTGTGACAATGGTGATAAAAATAAATAAAATGTTTTTCTCAAGCGAATAAATAGTATACAGATATTGGTTTGGCATGTGTGTAAATACCTATCATAAATGCAATCACCAATCATTATTTTCATCGAGATCATCCTGATTGTGCCTCAGCGTGGAAAACAGTACGTCCCTAACTTTTGGCTTAGGATCTTCTGTAATTTTTGTTGGCACAGCTTCCTGCTGCCCCAACATCCATTCAAGTTCTACCAAGATATAATAAGTTCATATACAATATTCATATAAATATCTTCATTTTATAATAAACAATTGTATTTACCTGCTTCAGTTAGTTTCATGCCTCTTAATTCCATTGGCCCAATAAATTGTTTCACCATATTTCCATTATGATAGACAAAAATTGTTGGAACATTGCTGTCGGGCCAATTAGGAATACAAGTAGTAGAAATACTTCTTAAAAACTTTGTTGCAGGGAACTTCCTTGCTAAATTGACTAAATATTGATTTATTAATGTGCACAGAGGAATGCTGAAAAAGTGCGGTTGTTAATAATAGAACTCCGGTTCCTGATAGATTCGAACTTTCTTAAACAGATTTCAGTCATACCCAGCTTTATATAAATGAAGTACAACCCAAACATCATTCCCAGCATTATTTACTTCTTGAACATAGTCCTCGGCTGATATTTCTCTAACTTCGCCGTATTTAGCTTTGCTTGCTATTTCTTTCATTTCAGCTATTCTCTTTCGCCGGTATTCCAATAAAACCTTCTCGTCTTCTTCATCTTCCAATTCATCCAGTTCATCTAAATTCTTGGTTTCCAAATCAATAATAGCTGTAAAAAATAAGTTATGTTAATATTATGCATCCTCTGAAATGTAAGCACATTAAAATGCAATGGGTAAAGTAAAAGATTAAGTACCACGCCCAGTTTTCTGATTTATTGTATTTTCCAGAATATCAACTATTTGGTCCTCAGTAACTTCCTTCTCTTTCTCAGGGATGATCCCTTTTCTCCTGAGAATGTCATTCCATTGTGTGTCCTCATTTGGATCTTGCTGTATTAAAAATGATTACAATTTTACTGGTTTAGCCATTGAAAATTAGAGAACATTAGAAAAGTTGAAAAAATTAGGGAATATTTAGTAAAATTTTTTATTTTTAATTAGTTAGAGAATGATTGAAAAAGTTGATTTTCAATTTTTTTCTGTGAAACTCAGCATCCCATATTTGGTCCCCGGGAGGTCTAAACTGATATAACCTCTATTAATTGAAATCAGTTCTTTTCTGCTTACCATGATGAGATATTCTCTTTGAAAAACTGTTCCGCGTACAGTAGAATTAACTTAGATCACCGCTGTTGGTTGATTGACAGAATTAGAATCGGTGAATGACAGAATTCACTTACAACATTTGCTGTATTGCGATCTACAGCTGATCACGTTTCACAGAATGAAACACGCTACACAAGCGTACTCCGACTTGACTCCAGACTGCGTGCATTTATGGTATCAACAATGACGCACTCACATTCTTGCCACGTTCTATTTAAAAAAACAAGACATCAGCTATAGTAGCGCCTCTATGGAACATATTGGAGCTCAAAAGGTGCATCCTATATTCAGTCATTCTAGGATCATAGGAATTAATAATAATAAAAATAATAATAAAAAATTTCCTTGGTGGACCTTTGGCTTAACCTTTTTAGCTTTTAACTTTTTAACCAAATTACAAATTTCTCTGTTTCTCTAAATCATCGGTAACGTTGTCAGTGACATGGAAATGGTACTGGAACCACAGACGACATATAGGACTAGGCAAGACATCTTGTGGACTTTAGTGAACTAACGTGACTACCATACCGACTCAGAAAAACCACGCTGATTCGAGTATCCTCTTCATATGAACAGTGATCCCTTGAAGTGTCCCGCCTGAGCTGTCACGCTTTCAATCACAGGTACAGCAAGTTGGTCAGAAATAGTAAAAAGTCCAGTAGGTAAAACCCTGAGATCGTAGGATTTACGGAAATAGCAAGAGGGCAACTCCCCATTCTTTTTAAGAATGGGGAATCATACTTTGTTACTACTTTGTCTTTCAGGTTTCCTTCTAATATTCGACTTAGCTTTCAGTCGTGAAATTTCTAACTACTCCTTTTGGTGTCTTACTTGTACTACGGTCAATTAGCGAACGTTCTACAAATTGACAATAATAGGAGATTTTTCTTCCTTACAAATGATAGGAGAATTAGTTCTCGCGTAATTGGAGGCCGCATCTGGGGTGGGTCTTCAGGCGCAGTAACCTCCACGGGATGAGACCTAGGCAATCAATTATTTACTGTATAATTATTAAACGTTTAAGAGACGTTTGATAATTATGTGGAAAATAATTGGACCGAATTGGCTGCGCACTTTCCGCTCTCATTCCCTTTCTTGCTTCATCCCCTTCTTTGCTTCAACCCCTTTTCTGCTCTCAGCTCGGAGGACCGATGGATAGGAACTGTTGGCACCTGTGGTGGTATTTCGGTTGGACTGTCTGCGGGGAGCGGTGTGTGGCTGTGATTGTGGTTCTGGACAGGTGACTTCCAACTGTTGTAATTTATTTTTATTATAGTACTGACATATGTATATTTACACATACCCATTTTATTTGCCCAACAATACTATTTCAGTGAATAATTGTTACTCAACTGACCACTATTATTCATGACGCTCAAATTGTAATAATATTGGCGAAAAATTCTTCTCACAATTAGTACAATAGTATATAAATAATAAATTATTTAAGACTACAGCTTGGGAATTAAGTTGCTCCTCTGGATTCAATTGTACTCCCATGCATAACATTGTGCTTCCCTGAATCTCCTTTAGTACGTGGCTATCCAGTTGCCCCTAAGTCTTATTTAAATTGTCTCTTTATTTTTTTCCCTCTTATTTGACACTTGAAAGTAATCACTAGGAGCCGGGATATGATCAAAAACAGGGACAGATCGTTCCTCGCATCGACACATATAATTTCAGACGCCGTTGATCAGAACCGGCCCAGTAGAATGCAAGATAATTACATACGTTTAAAGAAATTATAAACAAATTCGATTATGTAGACTCGCAGACCAGCTACATCAATGATTAGAAAACTTAAATTAAAGTTGGAAGTATAAGCTACCATCTACAATAGGTGTCATCATCATTCCATGTACAGTTAATTTGTTATAAACAATGAAACAATTAAAATTGTTATTACGGCCGCCTGCATATAGTTACAGCAACGGAGTATATTTCATAGTGCAGCTTATTCCATTCTCTTTCATTTGACACATCATTTATTGAAAAACAACTCACGACAGCCGAAATAAAAATTTTTTAAAATTATTTCGGTAACAATACGTCAATAAACGGACATGTCGCGCCATCTCGCGTTTGCCGCCCTTTTAGCAGTTTTGCACAACGCCAAAACCGAATTCCTGGATTACATCGCTAATTTTAACAATTACGTTTCTCTCGGCTTCTAGTGCGCACTTTTTAGCCGAACTTGTCTTAAACTAAAGCTGCGGACCATAACTATCTTCTCCAACAATTGTCACGATATGGCATTTGTGGTTTACAAGTCATAAACAATTGAAAAATCGATAAAAACGAACTCCGGCTCACTGCAATTAGCTCGGCTTCTGCAAGAGCTAGATTAATGATCGAGAGCTTAAAATAAAGGTAAAGAGTGCTACTACATGACAATAAAAGTTTTACTAATGCTTCATGCACTGTTTATTTTCCATAAATAATTTAATTATTTGGTTGATAATTGCACGGCAACTGTACACGGGAGCTATTCTATACTAGAAAGAGATTGTTGATTGAACAGAACAGGCTTTAATTTAAGACGTAGTGGATCAAAATCGGCCTAGCAGAAGGTGCGATAATTAAATATATATAAAGAAATGAAGCAGCTATCGCACTGACAGATATCAAGCGAATGAGCAGACAAAAGTTCGCCTGCGGTATTTATTCGGGAAACGAACCACGTAGTGCTCCAATCAGAGTCGTCGAACTTCAACGGTTTTCGCGAAATAATGCACTACTTTTCACGAAAAAATTACCCACGAACGCCTCGACCTTAACGTAATATTCATATACAAAAACTAATTGAACGTTCGAGTTGGCTCGTTGAAATATAAAACAGATATGCGCGATTGAAATGGCATTCTCCGTTGGACGAGAAATATCTTGTCGTGCGAAATATATTAAAAACCTTTTCAAAACTATCGGAAAGCATGACAGATTACTACGCCGCTTGTCTTCGATCGTACGAGATGCGACGAGAGAAACAATCAGACTCGAGGTAATAGCTGCCAAGTTTTCACCCATTTTTCCAGAAATTGAAGATTAAAAACTATTTCAGGGATTATGCAGGATATGTGGGCCAAACGTGTTACATGGTAAAATACAGAGGGAACATTATTTTTCAATTTATTTCAATTTTGTAAAGTATCAAATGATCTCGAAAATCCGATAGACGTAAGAGATTCATTGCTGGAGGAGAGTTCTGATTGGTCGACGTTGCAATACCATCTGTTAGATTCGCCGAGTAGCCTCCCCAATCGTCCAGCAGCCAATCGCAAAGCGTTAAGAAGTAACCGCCAAACCGAGGGTATAAATACTACGCACTTTCTGCGGACGAACATTTCGTCTCTGGAGGCCCGCAAGAATGGATCGGTTAGTGACTAGTGCAACCAACATTTCTTCATGACGCAACGGTAGCCTAACGTGCACGGTAAGTTTTTATATTCTGCCACAATTGACAATAAATAGAGAATGATTATAATAGCATTGATCGTGTCAAGTAACGATGCTGAATATCTCTGTTACAGTAACAATTACGCAATCGGAAACAATCCGAAATCCGTAAAATAAACGAAAGCTAGCCTGGCCGTCGGCTTCCCGATAAAGTTATAACAGGCTGATACTATCCGACCTTCGCCTCCACCTAATAGTTCTGCAACGAAGGATTCTGCAGTGTATTGCTGAAACTCTACGCAGCGAACGGTAAGTCGAGATTCATTTATGTATTCCTTCGTCACACGTCGCTCTAGACCGCGCGCGACTATTTCGAAATGACAATACTGTTTTACCTTCGTGTGTGCACACTTTCCAAAGAATCATAATTCTATCCCATGCAACTCTCGGTTCAACAAAAGCAGGCGAAAGAAGAGTCTGTAGAATACGAACGGAAGAAACAACTCTCAACAAAAAACTGTTCATTTCTGAACAAAAGAAACAACTCTGACTTTAGAACCGTTCATTTCTGAACGCCCCGACACTGCAAAATAAATGTACCACCTGCTCCCTACTCCTGCATCCCAAAATTTGGTATATTGTGCACTTACGAATGTCTTGTCAAACATTACAAAGATTCAGTCGGGCACCGCGAGTAGAAAAATATTACACCGTGTCTAAATTATATTCGAGTGGCTTCGCGAACGAATTGAATTATTTTTCGGCGTTTCAAAGATTGGAACGCGTGCTCGCGGGGTATACATCGAATACGAAAAAACCTAAGGCCCCGTATAGAATTAATTAAGTTTTTTGTTGTATGCTTGTGTGATCACCCATTAGGTGTATGCTTGTGTTTCCCTCGTTAGGTGTGTGCTTGTGTGTCCCCCTTTTATGTGTGATGTTGGGTGATCACTTCTGTAGGTATATGTACGTATGTGGACTGATTTAGAAAAACTTAATTAATTGCATTACGGAAACTGGGTGTCGCGTTCGTTACGTCGAGTTTTGTAATAAACATACGTTATAAAGGCAGCAGCGAATTGAAATTTTCATCTTGCAGACCAGTAGATAAATATTATAACACGTCTAAATTATATTCGTGTGGCCACGCGAACTAATCGAATCGAATGATCTTTCGCCGTTTCCAAGAATTGAACACGTGCAGTTCGAACCGAGCGAACGCCTTTGTGTCCGAGTTCGCGCGACGTATGTATGTAAACAGTCGGACGAAATTCGATACCCTCCTTCGCGGAGATAAAGTCGGTGGATGGGGGCCCACTTCTTCGAATAATCGATGCATTTGTTCGAAATGTAAAAAGAGATTTTTATTCCAGTTAATCGTATTTCTGAAAGGATATTTTTGTCGAGAACAGACAATTTTGTTGGTACCGCGGAAAGATAAAATTGTGTATTAAAAATTTAACTCAAACTTCCTACAACAGCTGTCTCTCAGAAGAATTATGATCGTGAATTGTATGCTACCTTCCTAATGGTTTATTTGTATCGTAATGAATATTTGCAGCTCCGCTGCAGAGATTCAAACGGACCACCTAATCGTGCCTCACCTTCGCACGCAACGGAAAAACATGATGCAATCAGGAACTGCATTGGAGGAAAGAAGAAAGAAGAAAGAAGAACGCGTGAGTACGCAACGTACTCGCCAAGTATCGTTCTCTAATACGTATATATAGGGCACGTAAAATTGCAACCAATCTTATTAATCCATTTAATACGAAACCACAGATTACTCAGATGCGCCACTTTTTTTCTTTTTTTGTTTATGGGAAATGAAATATACAATAATAATTGCGCCAGATAAATGCATTGGTACGATTAGAATAGGAATGGTTAGTAACCGGGCATCTAAAATATTGAACTGACTGAATGTATGATTAATATGAATTTTATGACGTGGAACGAAGAGTGCAGCATAGGGACACAGATTTAGGATCTCCTATTATTCTAATGAACACAATATATTATTATAAATGAAAAATGAAATTAGACAAATGCAACAGGCGCACGCGATATTTTTTATTTTTATTTTCGAAATACTTAGATCAAATATCACACAAAAATAACAAAGCCGCTTTTAATTTCTATAGGAATACTTATATATGAATAATAATGGGAGTACTTATATATGAATATGAATAATAATAATAATAATAATAATAATAAATAAAGGTACCAATGCCGGTAGGTTTAGGGTCTACAAAAATGTAGACAGTGGACGGGAAAATGTCAAGTGAAAACGAAAAGGCGCCAGTTTTTGGATTGTAATGCATAGTGAAAATAGACAAGTACGAATATTTTTTTTTTTAATTTTCTTGCAAATGAATGCTCTAATTCGTACTATACGGCTGTAGCTGATCTAATAAGAAAATAAGAGCCGTCAGTTTTTTTTTTTTAATTCAAACTCGAAATACCAAGCACCCGTTCCACGTATCTATACATGAAATAAGAATAATGCTATATAGTATGCTATGCGGCTATTTCAATTTATACGGAATGTTCTTTAAGCATTTCAATCATTCAATTTTCGTATTGAATGGAAAATATTGTTGGTTGCGTTGTACTTATCGGTATCTATACGGTATCGGTAAACGTACTGCTTCATAGTTATCGGAGGCAGCATTATGTGGCCGGCAAACAAAAGTATATGGCGGGTTAATTTCAATTCTTATTCCGTTTAACATATGGAAATTATACATATAGATATAGTATTAATTAAGTTTTTCGTTCTATGGTTGCGTGATCACCCATTAGGTGTATGCTTGTGTGTCCCTACTATAAGTGTATGCTTGTGCGTCTTTCGATTATGGTGTGTCTTGTGAGTCCCTCTTTTAGGTCGGTTGTTGGGTGATCACTCCTTCGGTTGTGTGCTTGTGCGATTCCAATTCAGGTGTATGTATGTGGTGTGATTTAGAAAAACTTAATTAATTTAATTACGAAAATGGGTCGTTGCGCTGGTTCTATTTGCTTTGGAAATATGACAAAGGCGCCCGCGACAATTTTTTTTCTTTTTTTTTCTCTCGAAAGACGTAGAAAGTTGCTGCTGTTCAATGTAGTTTGGCGTTCGATTTGCCTTGCCACAAATGCTGCCAACTACCATGTATAAATTCCATTTTTCCTTATAATTACTAATTCTAATAATTAAATTGCTAATAAATTGCTAATAATTAAACTGCTAATAAATTGCTAATAATTATCGCCGTGTCTGTTTCAGGTCCGTTTGTATGGCTATATGCTGTTATTGATTATTGATTGATTGATTGATATTCTGTTATGTCTATGTCTGTTATTTATGTCTACATTCGCTGCCCGGCAGCGGGGTTAATTCAATTTTGTGTGCTTACATTTGCAAATCCTTTCAGCTTCCAATTTAGGTTGTATCATCGATCTATGGAACTCAAGAATGAAGATGTAGATGTTGATGTAGATAGAAAAGTATACATATATATATATATATATATATTATGGGTATATGTAGGTTGCTTGAAACTATGCTTTTTATATGTAGTCTGCTTGTACGTATGCTTTTTATATGCAGTCTGCTTGCACGTATGCTTTTTATATGTAGTCTGCTTGCACGTATGCTTTCTATATGTAGTCTGCTTGCAACTATGCTTTTTATATGTAGCCTGCTTGCAACTATGCTTTTTATATGTATTCTGCTTCCAACTATGCTTTCTATATGTACTCTGCTTGCAACTATGCTTTTTATATATCACTGCTTTTTACCTACCGCTGCTTTTGTAGGTGTGCACACATTTCCCACTTCTTTGTTCTGGACCAGCTTAGAGCACTGCAGTAAGCCAAGAACTGCAGTTGTCTGAGGTCCAGTCCAATCGTTACTAATTGTCCGCCGGGGGCATTTGGACGTCGATTCGGCGACAGATATGATATTTACGTATCGCCAAGAAGATCGCCTTGCCGAAGATAATTATTAATTCATCGTTGGACAACGTGGGATGAGGAAGTCGAACGAGCGCGCGCGCGCATGTGTGGATGAGTGTGTATAGTTGCGATTCGATATATGTATTCGCTTTCCAAACGACGGCACTCCTGTTTAAGTTACAGGGGAATAGTTTGACTCCTCCCTTCTTATTCCGTACTGTAACCGTCCACCATTTTTATTATAGGCGGCCACGCCTTCGGCTTACTGCTTACGCGTCGGGTTGTCTTCGCGTACATATATATGCTCATTGTTTTAGTATCTCCATTTGGGAGTTTGTAGTCAAGGTTTCTTAACATATCGAGCATGCTAGAAGCACGATCATCAATTAATTTCATCATATAGTTCTTATTAGGGGAAGTGTATCGTCACGTTTGGAAGGTTTCTAGTATAGTTCCGATACATCATTTTAAGAGCACCCATTCTGTGAGTTTTCTATACGATACTGCTCCTCCTCATTTGAAACGAGTAAAGTCACTGTTCTTGTACGTATAAGTCCGTACTGCAAGTTTTCATTAATTTGAATTCAGTCGCGTTTTTCGGTTGATGTTCGCGCTTTGAAGGGCTAAGTTTGTATGAGAGGTGCTCGCTTGTGTAGGTGCACTTAGCCTTACATGGGTCGTCAACACCACTAGTGCCAAGTAGCGTGATTCACTCTCCTGAGTTCGAGTTGCTTCCCGGCGGCGGGCACCGGGGTCATGGAGCACAGTGGATTTGTGGGCGGCATTCGGGTCGGGATACCGGCCACGGACGGGCCGTAGGTCTGCGGCCGCGGTCGATTGGTAGCCGGTAGCTTCTGCTGGTTACTCGTCCGTAGGCTCCATGTTGTCTTGGACAGGTGAGCCGTCTCTAGGACTAGAGGGGTCATAATTCAAGGCTTCGTACTGACTTGCGTATCCGTCACTTGCTGATTCCCCCGGTTCGGGGCCGTTCCCAAATCGTGCTCGGTGGGACTTCGTACGATGTGGATGATTGTGAGTCTCTTGTATAAACTTTGACTTTTCCTGGAGTGAGCCTCAGCTGTATCGTTCCGGGCCGCGTATAGTAGATTCTACGCTCATTGTTTTTGCTACTCTATTCAAGAGTAAATGGCAGATTTCAAGTTTTAAATTGAGCATAGTAGAGTCACCCATATCGAATTCGTGGTGTACTTTCGTATTACCACGAGTACAATTCACCCGATACTCTCGTTTGCACCTTCATATTTCTGACGATCGCTTCAAGTAGGAGAACGGCAGTAGCGACCATAGAAAACTTACATGTGGGTTGCATCTTCGTTTGCGAAGCGCTTTGCGAACCTCCGGGCCAATTAGAGTCACCGCTCAGTATTTTAGCTGGCAGCAGCTGAAATGCTGAACTATTGCGTAATGGAGGGTGGATGGGATTTGGGCCCGGGGTGGGTCCCGTCGTAGTCACCTCCGCGTGGTGGGACCTGGGAATTAGTACTTTTCTCTAAAGACATATTACAGAACGGTACTAAGCCAAGTACTACGTAATCGAGTCCATTTTTATATTCTCATTAGCTCTGCACGATTTCTTCAATTATTATTACAAATATGATCGGCCATTGTGGCTGCACACTTCTGCTTTAATGAAATTTCCGAATCCTGGCACTCTTTTGTGGCTCTCCTTTAATGTCTATGTCTGTTATTTGCCTCTAAATTCGCTGCCCGACAACGGGGTTATTTCAATTTTGTGTGCTTACATTTTTACATTCTTCCACTTTCCAATTTAGGTTGTACCATCGTCCTACGCAACTCATAAATGTCGATGTAGATAGAAAAGTGCACATAGATGTATTATGGGGATATGTAGTCGTCTGCTTGCAGCTATGCTGTTTATATGTAGTCTGCTTGCAACTATGCTTTTGGTATACTACTGCTTTTCATCAATCGCAGCTTATTATTTGTCTTTTTTTAGGTGGCCATTGCGTAGATTTTGTTTTTGTAACACTTTTAATCGTTTGCGTGCGATATTTTGCGTGCTAGCTGGCAATAATGTATAACACGTGTATTAGTTCCGCATCGCGGTAGAGGCATATCCCTTTTTCGCTATATTTGCTGAACTGCAAATGGCCTTAAGTGGGCATATTTATAATATATTTTTCCATTTTTGCTCGAAATGGAGGGAGTATGGGAAGCCGTGGTTAGGGTGGGTCTCCGGGTGCAGCAACCTCCACGTGGTGAGACCTGGACAAATAGTATCGTCTTTGAGGTAATGGTCAAAACTATTATCCAAGGCGATGCTAAGCGGATTTGCTGCACTTCTTTATTTATTGTTAGTTGCTAGTTACGTAATTGTACTTCTTATATTTTTTGACATATTATAATATTGTTGTATCGAAATTTCTGTAACAAACATTAATCTTTTGTTATTGTGATGAACTGATTTATGCTAAACATACACCTCTATGCACTTGTATAATAATTCTGTTTCTGCTCTTTTTCTGTAACAAATGGTATTCTCATATTTAATATTACGCGATATTTGTTCGAATTGATATATTTTTATTGTTGCTTTCATTGTATACTTTCACATAGTACTGTAGCTAGCTGCTATTTAATGCGTGCATATGCTTTTAGCAATTTAGTATCCTGCTATATTTCTTCACACACTTCAGAATTATAACGGTGGTTAGCTCAAGTTTTTAAGCAGTTGTAACAGTTTTTAGAAGGAAAGTGGCGTCTATTAGATTTGGTAGCACTCATTCCTTAATCGTGTGTGGTTAACTTCTTCGTACTGAAACTCTAACATATATTTCTTGTTGTGCTTAGTTATCATATTTCAGGATTTATGAGTCGAATTAATTGGAGCCGGTGACAGGGAAGCGTTCACCAATTCGTCATGATTGATCAGCAACCGTTCTTCACGAATTCGAGGATAGCAATAATACCAACCGAAGTTAACATAGATATACAACGATCGATAAGTTCTATGATTTTTACGCAGTTCATTTGTTATAAAGAATTAAACTTATTATCACGGCCAATTGCATATGGTTACAGCATCGGGGTATTTTTTATCGCGTAGCTTATTTGTTTCCCTTTCTTTTAAGACGTGGTTGATGGAAATCGGCAAAGTAGGAGCCTAGATAATAATTTTTAAATATTTTGTCGGTAACGATATGTCGGTAATCGTGTATGTGGCGCCATCTTGCGTTTGCGGCCTTTTTCGCAGTTTGCCGCAGCTTCAAAACTAAATTCCTGGATTACAGCGTTAATTTAAACAATTATGTTTTTCTCGGCTTCCACTGCGTATTTCTTAACCGGACTTGTCTTAAATGAAAGCTACGAACCATAGCTATCTCCTCCAACAGTTGCAACAATATGGAATTGGCGGTTCGAATGTTATTAACAATTGAAGAATCGCCAAAATGCACTCCGGGTCGCTGTAAGTATCTCGGCTTCTGGAGTAGCTAGAGTAATGAGCTAGTTCAAAGAGTAATGGTCTTGTATAGTGTCGGTGCAATTCACAAACGAATGGTTAAATTGTTTATAAAAACTAAACACTGCATGTTGCATTTGTAAATCATTTATTGACATATAGCAGCATCCTTTACCTTTATTTTAAGCACTCGATCATGAATCTAGCGCCTCCAGAAGCCGAGATAATTGCAATGACCCAGAGTGCATGTTTGCCCATTTTTCAATTGTTAATAACATTCGAACCACAAATGCCCTGTGATTGCAACCTTTGTAGGAGATAACTATGGTTCCTAGTTTCTATTTAAGATAAGTCCGGGCAAAAAATATGCTCTAGAAGCAATGAAAAACGCAATTGTTTAAATTAACGTTGTAATCCATTAATTGGGTTTTGGCGCTGTGCAAAACTGCTAAAAAGGCCGCAAACGCGAGATGGCGCCTCATGTACCGTTTTCGAGATATTGTTCTCGAAAAGTGTATAAAAATTATTATCTCGACTTCTGCTGTGCCGATTTTAATCGACCACGTCTCAAATGAAGGGGAATCGAATACGCTACATAATAGAAATACTCCGTTGCTATAACAATGTGCAGTTGGCCGTAATAACAATTCTTATTCTTTAATTGTTTATAACAAACGAACTGCACATGGACTATTGTTCTCACCTATTGGAGATGTTATAAGATACTGCTAGCATTAATTTATGTCCTACGATCATTGATGTAGCTTGCGGATTAGCAGAATTAATCGCATTTGTTTATAATTTATTGAAACAAATTCATGTATCTCGGCTTCTGATGCACCGATTCTAATCAACGACCTCTCAAATTGAGGCTCTCAGTTCTAAGGACTAGCTGCTTCATTTTTCGAAAGGGTTTCGATTATAGTTTAGGTGAAATTTGGAAACAAATTTTTAAATGATTTATAAACAATAAACAGCGCATGCGATATTTGTAAGTCATTTATTGGCGTGTAGCAGAATTCCTTACCTTTATTTTAAGCACTCGATATTTAATCTAGCGCCTCCAGAAGTGGAGAAAATTACAGTGACCCGGAATGCATTTTCGCCAATTTTTCAATTGTTAATAACTTTTAAACCACAAATCCCATATTGTTGCAACTGTTGGTTCACATGCTTGTAGTTCGCAGCTTGAATGTAAGACCAGTCCGTTTAAAAAATACACACTACAAACCAAGGAAAACGTAATGGTTTAAATTCGCGACGTAATTCTGATATTTGCTTTTGAAGCCGCGGCAAACTGTTAACAAGGCCGCAAATGCGAAATGGCGTCACATGTCTTTTTCCATATCACTCATAATGCTAATGACAGATTGTCGATGGGAATGCTAATACTCCCTTACGTACTTTAGAGAATTTGAAATTTGTACATTATATAATAGGTTGGATAAATGTGCATGAAAAGATATTAACTACTTTGTATTATTAACAATTTCTATGATGCTACTGTGGCTGACTCTACACCGTGAGGCGTTACACCATCAGATAACGTTAATACCAGCAGCAACGCAAATTTATTGCTTCATATCTCGGGAATGGTTTATGTGAAAGATATATGCAGGTAATATTTTGCTAACGTTTCGCTGCCCGCTATAAGAATATGTATTAAAAAATATGGAGACCTGTTTAAAAATTTCACCTTGATGTTCATAGGGCATTTCAGAGTCATTTGTAGGTCATGCAAATGCACGCATTATATGTTCCCCATGTAATCCTGCAACTTTTGTCTGAACGATTTTTTCGTATATTTGATATTTTGCAATATATCGGACTTAGTTAAACCGGACACGCTGTATCCATACATGCTATTATTATACCTCGCTGGACTCTTATATACATACATATTAGACACATGTCTCCCTATTATAGAAATACACTTGCTTCCGCAACTTTGATTTTTTATGCAGCGAAATTCATATTAGTTTACAAGAAGGCAGAGGAATTTATATATTTAATTATTTTCCAAGCTTAGCATAAACAATAAAATATATGTTTGTAGTACCTTTGTCTATCAATGGACATTTAATAGAAAATTGAATGTACCATTTTACTTCAATCGTTACTCTGTATTTGCTCCGTACTTATTTAATGTACACCCAGTCGGGTGTAATCAGGGAAACCGGTTGATCATGCAGCTGTGCTGGACCACGGTTATGCTTTGTGTCCCACACCAAATACCTACAACCAGTTTGGGACATCCCCTCGATAATATTTATAGGCGTATGGGATGATAATTTCTCCCCTGTAACGGTACAAACGCTGATAACGAGTCTTATGATTACACACAGATTTATGCAGATTAGTTCTTCAATTCTTCTACCATTTTTAACCTTCAATTTCGGACGAAATTTCGTGAAATAAATTTGACACCGGTGAAACAAAGTTGTAAGTAAATAAGGACGAAAGATATAAACGATTATCCGCAGAAACATGTCCCCCTAATTACTTTAATTCCCTTCCAAAGAAATTGCGCGAATAGAAAATCTACGTGCAATGTATTCATCCGGTGAACGTTCACGCTGTTGACGACGTCTCAACATCGTTGACACCCAGTTCTGTGTTCATTGAGAATTTAAATTTCACGAGCACCGCGAAAACGGAGTGGAGGCTCCAATTTTCCTTTGCAACCGGGGCAAAAACCGTGGATTAAGGTTTCTGTGAGTACGCGCAGCGTAGAAGGTTTACCGAACACACACGTAACACAGTGGAACGCTCAATTCGTTTTCACGGCACTTTCACGTCGCGTGTACACCTTTGTGTGGCACGGTCTTTTGTTGCCGGACCGCATAAAAGGAGTATGCTTCCTCAATCGTAGCAAGCAAATTGAGGCGAACGCGTACCCGCGACTGCTGACGAATGAAAGTGGACATCTGCAACACCACCGATACATTATAAATATGAGAAAACACTTTTAATCCAGGGCGCAGGATTTAAAACGATCGTTTCATTTCATTTGATTCGTTCAACTTAAGTAATGTTAGTTCAAGAATGTGTTTCATACAAAAACCACAAGGCCCCCTACCCTATATTGTTAGAATTAAATTGCATTACTCAAAGTGTCATTAATCTTGTCTAATTATGCAATCAAATAATTCCTGCCGAGATTCCGTTGAATTACCCCAATGCATTAGTACACGCTAGAATTGTCCACCGAATTCTAATCTACGAGGTAACGCAACGCATAATAGCGAAAGGAAAATATAACGTGCAGCATTCCTTGATTATATTTAAACACAAATTCGACGACGCATCGTCGGATATTTGCAACAAGAGTTCGAACAACAGAAAGATGCAATTTTGTCGCGAAGAAAGTTTGTTTCCAGAAGGGCCGTTTAAAAAACCGATGCAATGAGAACAGCAACAGGAAAATACTGACCAAAGAGCTTCCTTTACACAGACGTATTTATATACAATCGCACGCACCGTCTGTCGTTATTGTTTTCCATTGTTGCGCTCTTCTTTTTCGAAAGCATTGTTTGGCGAAACACGAGTGTTTCCGGTTGCGTGCTAGATCGGAACTTAACCCTGTATTTAGGCTTGTATACCCCGATTCAGGGAAATTTTTATTCATTCATATACGCGTACCTGTACACGCTATACACGTACGTGTCACGATGGCGACAGGGCGATAGCAATCACGGGCGGAACGTTGGAGATAACGATTTAATAGAATGCTATCCCTATTGTATCACCATTTTCATACTGACCCGTACGACATATCTATGTACTTAATTTATCATCATTGATCACCCTGAATATGAGCAGATCACAACTTTTCGCAAGAACCTGTACTGCAATCTTTCGTACGCACTCGATCGCGATCGAGCGTGTTCTCCGCTATGTCGGTCAATTTTTGAACACGCGCACCTACAAGTACACGAATGTACGTACATCCATTGTCTGGCATCGGTTCATCCGTCGATGTACCATAATCTCGTGGTTAGCTGCTACGTTGCGGCGATGCCCCATCTGCGGCTAAGCGTCGACGCTTCCACGACCTTCTTTCCTCGGGTTACGAGGCGAAGATCGAGCTTGCCAATTCTCTCGCCGCGTGTCGGATCCGTAGTTACGGGTAATCGGCGATTTATAATGCTTGGCGAACGCGAGCGTGTACGTGTCGCGGCAGATTGAATCGCGCTTCCCACTTTTTAGCAACGTTCGCGCGTGGAACGCGTCTGAACAGAGGCGAGTGTAAGGACGAGCGCACAGGATCACGCGTAGCGAAATGCTGGCTGCAATCGTTCACACGAACGTTGCGTTTCTACGTTTCGCACGAAAGAAGTGGTTTAATGGATTAAACCGTTCGATTAAGTGAACTGCGAGCACTGATCGCGTTGAACACGCGACGCCAAGTAACAGCAAAACAATTCCTCCGATCTATGCGTTGATCGATTAACGTCGATGCTCGCAATAAATGTTCGTAGCCGGATACGAGATCAGGAGTTGCAGCGAATATACGTGAAACGCGGTCCTTGGAGGCGTTTAATGATAACAGCTGATATACCTCCGGCCTCCTGGATAGGTTTGCTCGAACGCAGGTAGGTACGTGCGAGACGCGAACGCACGTATGCAGTAGTATGTGGTTGGACGATAGCGTGAACGCAGGATGTATATATTTACCTTGTATTTGCGCATCACGGTGTGCGGCAACGCGTGTACAACGTACAGCCGTTCGTAAACTCGCGTATCCTGGATCGTAGTCTTTTTCGCAATGTGTTTAATGATCCTCGCGTAACTCTCGCAGAAACGCCAACACGACGAACGCAGAATTTCCTTTCCGTTGAAGGGGGGGAATTGTTCGCGATCCTTGGAATACGTGGCAGCAAACATTTTCCGATTTCCACGCCGTCTTTCTCTATCCATCGCTGAGAATTATTCAACTGATGCGTTCTATGGTGTTCGACGCGGTGTGCGCGCGTGACACGAGTCAGGTGTTATTCGGCGAACACTAATTGGAAGTTCTTTGGACGATCACGATTTCAATTACGAAGTTTGGCGCGCGACGAGCAATTTCCGACAAAGTCTATTTATCCGATAGAACTACGAATCGCCAAATATTAAAATACTTAATCGCGTCGCGGCAAAACTTGTCTCACACTTTTTACATTACGCGTCTGCCTGCGACGAAATTTGCAGGTTGTTACGAGGGGAAAACAAGAAATGTCACGTATGCAGGTATCAAATTGTGGACGCCGCGAACGATGAAAGAAAATCAACGTTAAAATGCAAAACCGCGATATCGTATTGGTGACACGTGTCGATAGGCGTTTCCTTGTCTGTCGGCTCGGCCAGAAGAATTTGCATAATCGCGTGTACGGCATCACAATGTGACGGAAGGGAAAGGGAATTGTACAGCGACGGGGCCCTCGGATGTGTCATAAATAAAGGGAACGATAGAGAGTTGGAAAACGAGCGTGTCCCCGAGTGTACATACGTCCAGTACGTGTATACGTGTCCATTACACCTGGGACGTGGCCCGGCGGAAATTTGCAGTTAGCTACATTCCTTGCAGGGTCGACTGAACCGGGGATGCCTTCATTCGCGTGATCGTTAATTGCTCCCCGTCCGATGAAGATGTGATTTTCGCTCCGCCACAGATTGGCTTCGATTCGACGGTTAAGTGGATTTTAATTCGGTGTGCCTTTAGTCGACAGGGGAAAGTTACAATTGAGGCGTGCAAATGTTGGAAGCGCGTGAATTTTTCGGTTCAGCTCGGCGATGGTGACAGCGGTTTATTTAATCTCGATAGGAAGTTATTGCAAATTTTTAGCTGCCTCATTTGAGGGACAATTAACTTTGATTAAACGAAGCGGTAACGTATCAAACGCAATGTTTCAGCTCGCCAGAATGAACCGCGTCCATTTAATAGTTTAGCCCAGTTACACTTTACTTTGGAAAGCAGTACGTCGAAGTGGAACACCTGTACCCGTACGCATAACAACCTTGTCAATCGAACGGTGACCCGTTGATTAAATGCCAACAAGCAGCATTTCGTGAAACAAAAATGCTTACATAATTACCATACGCGTATTACAACTACGACTCGAAACACTACCAACTCGCTCCTACATTTCCTAAACTCATCTTATACTATACAAATACGATCCAAATATAGTCCAAATATAGTAATAATCCCCGCAATTGCTCCGAATCGATCTACCAAGCATCCCCGGTACAACATAAATTTCCAACCACGCATTATAAAATCAACCCTGACGAATCGTGTCTCCCAAAACATCCTTTCACTCTTACACCACACTTTCGATGATCATCCAAAATTCCACGCCTCCTACCTATTTCCCATATCTGTCCAAAAAGGAAACCTGTTCCCCTCGGCCAGCCCCCCGTAGCCTCGGCCGTTTCGTGACCGCTCGAAACAGTCAACCGTCACGAGATCATCCCCGGGGTCATCGATGAACTCGAAATCGACGAATTCCCGGTGACACAAAAGCGGAGCAACCGGCGCCTCCTGTTATCAGCGCGTAGGGTTTCCAGCGCGGCTCGGTAGCGCTACGGTGGTTTTCGTCGCGCGATAACAGCAACCTCGTACCTGTACGCCACGGACAGCCAATGAAAGGGCCGCCTCGGCGTCGACCATCTTGCGCGGCTCCGCTTTCGAGTTCGGAGTCGCGTGGCTGCGGCGTTCGGCTTGCAGTGTACGCCGACTGCCGAGCCGTGACTGTCTCTGTGCCTCGTGGCCCTCGTGGCTTTCCATTGTGACCGCACGTCGAGCGTGCGCCTTTTCGTTTTGAACGCCGCGAATGAATCGCGACAGCACGATTCCACGGGGTGCCCTCGTTCGACGTTCCTCCTCTTGTTCTTCGTGCACGCGACCGTCGAATAGTTGGACAACGGCGCTCGGCCCCGGAAACGAGACGGGTGTGTTTACGTTCGAGAACTTTTTTCATCCCCTTTTTTCACAGGGAGAACAGGCCGCGTGACCCGTCGCGTTAAATGGAACGCGCTGGTTCGACGGTGTTTTCAGTTGCTGTTTCTTTCGTTTCTTTTTTGTCCGTTTTTCGGGCGATGGTCCGGTAATCGAATTTGAACGCGATGGACCACTGAGCGCGATCGCGAACCCTTTGGGATCGTATCGTCGAGGGATCGTCGTGCGTTCGTCGGCTCGCGCGAGGGGGAAGTACGGACCTCGTGGCGGTGCCCTCGCGTGTCACGATACCTCTCGTCCCGGGCTGTGATTATCCGCGGACACGTTTTTCCACGGACGGGGCCTCGCCGAGCGTGCACTGAACGAGGGAAGAAGCTTCGGCTGGACTGAGGACCGCATTTCGTAACGGTACGTGTGTTGGTACAGTTTGATCGATGGTAAAAAGAAAACGTCGCCCGGCGTGTGTTTATGTAGAAAAATGTACGGGAGCCCGTGGCTTCTATAGATTTACTAGCACAGTAGCGATACGATGAAGGTACATTGAATCTTTGCAACGTAGTGATCGCGTGAAGTATAAATTTACATTTAAATTCACTTAAATTCGTCGAAGCCTCGAGGTGAAACGATGTCGAATTAAATACGACGATTTCGCGGACGCCAATTTTTGTCGATCGAATGTGACAGGTACGATAAGAATGTTCTTCGTTTCGAAGAATCACGTTGGGCGTCGACGTAATGGTATTGCGAAGGAGGGACGAGACGTGTCGCACTTAGAGCTGCACGGACGAGCGTTGTCCGTGCCCGTGATTAACACCAAATCGTACGTATGGAATTACATCACGAACGGTGTGCGAATTGCGCGTGCGTTTCGCGTTGACAAGCAGCCTTCGTTACGCTACGCGACACTGACATCTTTGCAATAAGGTAAGCGTGTCGCACAAGCGACGCTCAATTGAGCCTAGTATTTGGTGCAGCGGGACGATCTTATTCGATTTAACGTCGCGCTCTCGCCAAGGCGCTGTGAATCGCTCGTTTATTGCTCGCCTGGTGACATTCGCGCTCGAGATCGCCTATTTATTTTCGCGACTTTCGCACCGACAGCGATCTTGACATTGTTCTATCAACGTCAATTGTTCCTCGATCGGGTTACTGAACTTTGGTGTCACTGCCTCGAGTAGACAGCACTGTGTTACAGTAGAACGGTTGTCCCGTTCGTCTTGTTTCACCGTTCGAGGGATCCTCCTTTCGAGTACAAAGATTTTGGAACATTTTGGAGCAATTAGACTGATGCTGATCGCCGTCGTGAATTACACGAGGTTATAGTAATTACAAGTGGCACGATTCGTGGGGCGACTTTTCTCACCGAGGCGTTGAAGTACTCGTGGATAAAATTGTCACTTCGACGGACATTGTCGTACGCGAATTCACGACGGTAACGAACTCGCGTGACGAAGAGCGTTGCATCGTTACTGGCACAGCAATTAACAATCGGATTAATCTCGTGCACGGTCGGTCGATTTGTTCGTCACCCGCGATACGATCGTTGTCGATCGAACGAACGCCGATTTCGAAAACGAGCAACATTATTCGTTTGCCGGACGGTCGAGAAGTGAATTTGCCGAAAATATTCCGGCTCGAGTGAACACTTAAATCTGGACGGCGAAACGAGTACGCACATAATTACGTAGCCGCGTAGAAGATCGCCGTACGCGGAAAGGGAAATTAACCGCAATCGCGTCTCCTTGGGCGTAAGTGTTTTTCGTTTTTTCTTCCATTGTTGAACGACGAATTTCGTCAGCATCGCGTACCGAGAGGCCCACACGTCATTGTCTCCCCGCTAGAACAATGAACCATTTACCATGTTCGACACTACAGTTTTTTTCTTCTGTCGCGTGTACGCAAGTACCAAGTACACGCGTGTCGCGAAAGGGAGAAACGTCCGGAGGCCTCCAGGAGTGTCTATCCGAGCGCGTTGCATCTGTTTATACAGGCGTAGGTGCATTCGTGGCTCGGCATGCGTGTGAATCATATTGATAATAATACACGGAACGTATCCCATTGTAAACGAAAGTTTAACGCGACGGTCTCGGCACATTTAATGGCCGATATGTAAATGGAAAATTATCAGCGGTTGCCTTGGAACTCGGGAAACGATAAGAATGGCGACGATTGCCTGCAAATATTTGTTTATTAATACAGGGCGTAACGTGTGAGCGTTCCGGCGGTACGAAACGGAAATCGTCTGAGCTTTAATTCGTTTATGGCGGCACGGTCGAGTGTCCGATTCTGATTGCAGGATCGTCGACGCAGAGGAGAATGCGTACGTCAGGGCGTATGCACGATTCCGACTTAAACGAAATATTTCACCGCGGTCGTTCATTTTTCATTAGATAATGGAAATTCGGGAATGGCACGCGATCAAAAGCAGAACGTAGAGTTTTATTCAGCCGATGTGCATCTTATTGATTATTTATCGAAGATGCTTCGAATTGATGTTTTGTTTGGAGCCAACAGGGCAGATTTAATCGCTTTTTCCTTTTATCAATTACCAATTACTTTCCCCCGGAAAATTTCGCGATACGCCTTTTTAAAACCCAACTAAGCGAAGATTCGAAAAAGAATTTTCCACAGTGGCGACAAAAATTTATCCGTGAAACATCTAAAATACAACTGTTACGCTTTTGACCGGAATAATACCATCCCTGTTGATGTGCAAAAAAAGCACTGTCGTAAATTAACGAATGAAACAAAACGAGAGAAAGAGATTTTCGTTATATTTGCTCATTATTCCGAGCACAGAGCGCTCAACATGGTTTCACTCTTTCTTAATATTTTCATTCATAGGGGAACGAATAAGTCTCTCCGTGACGTATGCATCCATTATTCATTTATGATGATGAATTCTGAAGATCGGGTACTCGCCTCTAACTATCCGAATAATAACGAAATTCCGGTTCACGTTTGAACCACCCACGTGCTCAATCGAGAAAGCACTACAAGGCAGAAAATTCCAAAAGTTTTTATCGCCCTGCACGCTTAACCCATTTGTGGTTATCATTTTTCATCCCAGTCGTTATCCACCGTTTCCCTCGTCTGCTCATCTTCCCCCCGCTGCACTTCGCCGTTCGGCCTCGCGCCGCTCCATTCGAATGTTGCCCGCGACGTATTAATCATTCTGATACTCGCGTCCCCCGTATCATTTTCGCCATCATTACCTCCCGTTTGCCCCCTGCTCCGACTTCAATTTCGTCGCTCACGACGGCGAGGCAGCGTCGTTTAAACCGTCCCAGGTCGCAGCTTCTTCGTCTCCGCGTGGCCCTCGCGCAAACGCGTCCATGAATATTCACGGGACCACGCGTTCTCGTCTTTTCAACACCGGCGGCCATAGTTTTATCTTGCTCATTACCTCGTCACACTTTTTCTTATTCGTCCCCCTTCGATCCCTACTCCCTTACGCAATTTCGCCGTATCATCCGCTCGACTTTCGACTTTCGTCGTTTCGTTTGTCAGTTTTAACGGTGCTGCTTTTTCAACCCTCTCCTCGCGCGACCCGTGCACCTCGTGTAATTAATTTCTCTGGGGAACAGAATTAGCTTCGCTGTTATTACTTCTATCTCGAACCGCTTCGGTTTTGGTATCAACGTCGAAATATAAATTAAATTAAATTACACGGACGCGATAAAGACGCTCGCAAATGATTGATTTAATTATATAAATATTAATTATATATAAATTACATGGTTTCGTGGAGAGAAAGAAATACTCCTCACTAAAGCTGAGCCAACGAAAAGGAAAAAAAGTTCTACATCAACTTCTCACCGTTTCATATTTATCGCCTATTTCACGGAAAGGGTCCACGATTTTGTAGCACCCTTTCGAAGGAACCTTCTCAGAACCTTCAATCTTTCCTCACCCCCCTCTTTCATACCGACACAATAAACTCTCTCCCGTAAAATACCCAACGGGTTACGACCCACGATCATAGTCGTATTTCCCATAGGTGCCCGAAACGATCGGTAAGACGCGAAAGGGTTCTGTGTAGCGTTCAAGGCACGAACGCGTTTAAATAGTTGCATTAACTAGGCCTCGGCCGTTCCACGTTCGAAACACGCCTCTGACTTAACGTCGAGATTGTTTTTGGGGAAAAAGGGACGAAAAAGAAAAGAATCTGCTCGCAGCCTCCGCCAACGTTCACCCCGACTTTGTCGAGACGCCAGGGTTCGCTCGTTGCAAGACGCCCACCCACGCATCGCCTCCGGCTGTCGGTGCATACGGGGTGTCGTGAAAGTGCATCGATCGCTGCGCGTCGTGCTTTGTTGAGGACACAGCCCCTGCGGCCCTTCGCGTGGGATAGGTCTGGGGTGATTTTAATACGCGATATTATTCAGCCGCCTTCGAGCAACCGTGCAAGAATATGTACACTCCTCGATCTCATTCATCCAACGTTCTCCGCGTGCACCCCGATGAACTGCTGACTGGCTTCAATCGGAGCACCGTGTAATCGTTGGTCGGTTTCGTGAAAAATTAACTTTTCGGCCGACGGGCAACGGCGAGAGAGGGGTTTCAAGTTGATTGCAAGGAGCGATGGACGTTTAGGAATTCGTATGCTGCCCGTAATTAATCGGTATTTTTTTTTTTCCTTTGCCCGCTTGATGGGTTACAATCATTAATATTCGTCTGTTATTTGTCAATCTTGACGTGGGAATTTGGGTTACACGTGTTAACCATTGAATTAAAATATTTGAATTTATTAGACGAGGATAAATTGATTAAAGGTATCAGCTTAGCTATTATTATTGCAGTATTTCTACGAGATTTATTTATTACGTCTTTACGTCGTTTTATCATTTCCAACTGCGCGTCTCTAATAAAAAAGAATGCCTTTCTGGGCGAACGTAAGAAATCCCCACGGACGGAATATTTTGCAAGTTTCATTTCTTTCTGGGCAATCGATAAACATCAATTGCATTAAACCTCTATAAAAGTCCGTGACAGAGCTTCACCATAGTAAAGACAATCGAATACCAGAAAAATATTATTTTTCGTAATAAAGCTTGCTGCCCGGCGTTCAGACTTATTCCTCCGATTCGTGTAAGCGAAAAGAGGGGCCCCTCAATGTTTGAGTGCGCAGCCAAGACGTTAGTCGGTCCTTCAGCTGCTCGTGTACACGCGGACCATGTATTCACTCTTTTATGCAGGTTTCCACTGAATGGTACGTACGAACTCCTTCACGGTGTACTGTACAGCGTGGCATAGGCATTTCACGATTCAATTCGGAGCTCCCTCGTGCCCCACGGTCCCCCTTCTTGCTTCGTGATACGCCCACGATTTATGATCCTTCGTGCTTCGAAAAGAAATTAACGTTTCAATCGGAAACGTGGTCCGCCCGCTGGCAACGATCTCGAGGCTCTGGAACGTTCGTTTTCGAAATTTTAACGATCTACCAAATCGGGTTTCACTGAAACGTCCACAATAATCGAGAAACGGGAAATATAATCGAACCCCTCTCCAGGCAGCGATTTTTCATTTTTTTTTCATTGATTTTTCATTGTCGCGCGATGACGATTCGAACGCTGCAATCGCGGATACGAATTCGCGATATGCATAGCTCCTTCGCGTTCGACGATGAAAAACTGTGACCGGTCTTTTACTACCCGTGGAATTTGTACTTTTCTTATTCTCATAATCGAAGGAACATTTTACTTATCTTAGAATATTGTACGGATCACGTTTTATTTCACGAAAATATCCGGAAATATTTGCCGCATAAAATTGGCCAGACCGAGCGAATTTTTCTTTCGAGCTCCGTGAATGGGAACGTTGATGGAATTTCTGTTGGTACGTACAAGTTTATGGGGCGTTTACGATCTCGTTAAGTGATCCGGCGTTATTGGCCCATAATTTTCGTAGGCGTTAAGCACTCGCACTTGACAAAATATTTTCCCATGAAGCTATCGTGGTATACAAGCGCGTTCAATCGTGCCGGCATACAAACAAAGGGTGGGCTAAATTACGGCGCTGGGGTGCACATTGTGCGCATCCGCGATTCGTATGTTTGATGCGAGCAATGAGCAATTAAGTGTATGCAATTAATAAAACGCCGAAAAGTAAATCCCTAAATTTCTTAATTAATAATTACAAGGAAATCAACCATGTTACAGTTGCTCGTTTTAAAATACACATGCAGACGTAACATGTCCGAAGTGTCTCTTCGTTTATTTCTTCTTCTACTTCTCCAATTCCATCGTTCAACTTCAATTTCGTATTCTCCGGCGACAAAACCCGACTAAATTCCCGTTAAAATTTCGAGCGTACACAGTAAATGGCCCAGAGCCGCGGAGAAAGTTAACGACTGGCCTATATTACGAAGCGTATCCTTCTTTGTGCCGTGTGTCTCACGTTATGAAGAACACCTTCTCCCGTCTCTTCTTGTTCCACGCTTCTGTACAATATTCACAAATGTATCATGCGCGAGACCGTGCAGTGTTCCCGGGGAAACTGAACGCAGCACCTTAACAGCGACTCCTCTTCGTTTCTCCTCGCTAAATGATATTTACAATTTGTTTTCTCCTCCTTGCAAAAGGACTGAAGGAAAACAATACGACGAACCAAAGCCCGGCAGCGACGTTTTCTGTCTTCCGTTTTATTTCATTTGAAACACCGAACTCGAAAATCGAGAGAACGGTTTCGGAACAATCGCGCGAAACGTCGATACGCCTATTCATAAGCAAATTTCGCTTTCGCGGCGGTATTCTTCTGGGACACGTTTATCGTTTAACAGCAAAGGGACGCGCTGCTTTGTTCGCCATCGCATTTGTCGACGCACGTGGTCAAACGGTCATTGCAAACACTCCTCCGTACGTTTCGTTCGTTTTCTTCTCTAACTAACGGAATTTTGTCTCATGGAACGCGAATCCCCATTACCCGACGATTAAATAGAGAACAAACTGTAACGCGAATTGTTCGAGCTATCAGGTGTTGCCAATCGGTCACTGGTTCTCCGTCAACCTGGCACCAGCTTATCTCGCAACTGGTTTCAACCCTTCCCCTTTGACCCGCGTCTAATCGCGTCTTGCAAATATTTGTTTTCGCAAGAATTCGGATTGAATTTAAGGGAAAATTCTACGGCCGGTGCCGTGTGGACATTGACAGATCGGCGGAGGGCGTGAAGTTGACCGAAAGCCCGTGCCGGAAGTCCTGTCTGGTGCGATGGCTTTCCGCTCCACTGATTTCCCGCTACACCGTGGTCTTCTTTTTCTTCAGCAACGGCGACACGTACGCTGCATCTTCCTTCGTCGGCGCCTTCTTTCGTGGCAGATAATCGTGGACTCTCCGCATAGGTGGCTACACACGCGTAATACCGTCGGTCAGCCCTTGCCACCGATGCCGCTGTGGAATCGCTAAAGATTGGAGGAGGAAACGCGCCGCGAGAGGAATTCGTAATCGTCTGCGAGACGGGAGAGATAGAGAGAGGGCGAATCGTGAAGCTATGAAATGAGATTTATCCTCGAATTGACAAACGACGTCCTGTTTTCGCGAAGGCCTGCTCCGTTCCGGTGAATTGAATTTAAGGACACCGCGGTGGTTACTGGAAGGATCCCCTCGTTTTTCTGGGGTTTTCTCTTTCCTTCAACGAGCTGCTACGTAGGAAGGGTAACGAGCGACAAAACGCTTCGAGGAGAGCGTTAGGACGAAGTTCTTCGTGGCACGTGTGGTTTTTCAGTGCGGTTGGCGTTTCGATTCTTTTTTTAAACAACGAGGATCTTTGCTTCTTCGAGGAAGCGCCTCTCCGTATGCTATTCACAGGCTTTGTAAAACAAATGCTAGATTTGTTTTACAATCGCCGACGATTATTCTGTATCGATCGTTTCAGTCAGCCTCGCAATTAGGGAGCTAAGAATAGTCACCGCTCTTTCGACAATAAATCTGATCTCTAGCCATCGTGGAAATTCGCCTCTCGAATGGTTCCCGATATTTTCCCGATAAATTCGAGCGAAGAAAAATGATCGAACGGTCGCTTCAGGGATCGAAGGAATATTCACACCCACACGGTGCTCCGGCAGTGACAGAAAGTTTCTCGGTGACTCGCTTTCGACTTCGCGGGATCACGGAATTCATGAAATTTCCGAGCCTCGCGGCCTGGAATCGCGCGATTCGCGCGTCGCCCGCGTTGCAAATACGCCCGACACCTTCCCCTTTCGGACAGCCGTTTAAATACGAAGCGCTCGGCCCGTCCCTCTATCGCAACCGCCGCGACAATCGAACCGCTCGGAACGACACCGCGCTGTGTCCGCCCGTAGATTACGATTTCTGCTCGCGGTTATTTTGTCCCTCGATAGCCCGGCAGATACGGGAACGCACGCGTGTTTCCGCAGGTAAGTGCAGCGCTCCGTCGACTTGTGCGCCCGACGGACGCCCCCAAAGGGAAACGAATTTGCATACAGAGAGTGCAATGAATTCGCGACTTTGCGGCTACGACGCGCAGCTTCTCTTGTCGCCTTCGGTCTCTGCGTTGCAAATTTCGCGTAGCCCACCTCTCGTAACCCGGCTCGCCTACGTAACAGACGGATAGCGTTCCGCCTGTCGAAAGTCGTTCCCGTCGTGTCGATCGCCAGGAGTGTCGTCCGGGCGGCGAGTTCGACGGTTGCATTCAATTAAATGGCTGTTCCTCCCGGGATGGTTGTTTTTAATCTGCGCGTAACGCGTCCGTTTGGCGGAACGTAAGTTCGCTTGAAGAGCGAGGGGGTGCGTACTCGCTTATTTCTGCCGCGTACCGAACATCTTGCTGCTTCGTTCACAATGCGCGTCTTTCACGTTTGAGAGCACCACTTTGGACATTTGAGTAATTCATACACGGTTGGCGTATATAGGCTGTACACTCCGAGTAAATATTTTTTACGCCGAAGTCAGGGAGCGGACGAGCAACGGAATACGCGAGGCGTTGCGTGGAACTTTTGTTCCGAGGGTTTTGGTTGTTAGAATTGAAACTGCATCATTGGATTTGGTTGGGAGGGAGATACAACTTGGATTTATTAGTTACGGGCGACGTTTCATTACAAACTAAATTGTTATACGATCATCCGTTTCTGTAGTCGTCGTTTCGCATCGATAGTTTAGGATCTCCTGGAATCAAAGGGCTCGTGATGATTTGGCCACGGGCGTGCCGATGAATTAACGTTAAATCGTTTGACAACGAACCTGATAGGCGTCGCAGAACTCGTACGACGTTGACATGTAAATGAGAGAGAAAACGGTGGGATATGTTTTGGCAATGAAATACAGTATTTCTCTTCTGCCGTCCGTGCAGCATAACGCTTTGGGCTCTACGAAATTTATCGCTCTGGCCAGTCGATACGGCATTCGAATCAAGTAGAAAGCTATTGCCACGATCGCTGAAATAATTTGACCGTATTAATGAGATTGAAAGAAGAAAAGAACGGAATTAATTCGTAAGAAAACGTGCAATACATGTTTCGAAAATAATATTGAATTATCGCGCGTGCATTACGAAAACTATACACACGCGAGACGTTACGAATGTTCAAGATCACGAATCAACTGGAACACGATTTGCAAATTATTTTCTTCATTCGTCAATATGTGTCGGCCCAAATCGTTTCACGATTCCTCGCGCTTTCTATTCTCCCGCATCGACGTCCTACAAGCCGGACAAATAACAGCTTTCCTCACCCAACGTAATGTAATGCCTCAATTCTTTCATCCGCCACGATCCTTCAATGGCCTTCAATATCATCAGCTCGTAAATGATCAAGCTGTCCAGGGCGACGCATATGATGAACGGTGAAACGATGAACATGATCGTGTCCCAAACGTATATCTCCGCCATGTCGCCCTCGAAATAATCGTATATATGAAGCCCAATGGCCAGCGATATGGTGCACGCCGACCACATTAAGAAGATCCCTTTTACAGCGGTGAACTTCTTCAGCAACGTACGGCCGAACGACGTCTGCTGTTCAAATACGCTTATGTACAGCATTAACTTCAGGACCGCGATCGTAGTAACGGAAACATCGAAGCTGATCATGCAAACGTAATCCATATTTAACTTCATGTTCACGTCGAAGAACCATCGTAGCACTTCCTCCAGCGGTTCGATCAAGATCACCATGTTGGAACAGGACAAACTGATCATGTACATGTTCGTCGACGTCCTCGTGGATGATTTGGAAACGATCACCAGTATGATCAAGAAGTTCAAACTGGTCCCGACGGCCAATAGGATCAGATTCATGACCCGCGCATCCGAAAGCGGTATGCTTGACGCGATGATGTTGATCTTCGTTATGCTCGTCGTTCGGAGAACCGTCGTGGGAAAGATTGGAAATGATGATTCCGTTTTATCTTGTTGCCGTTTCGCATCGAACGCGTCCATTTTATTCCCCTTCGTGAAGCTTCTATTTCCGTCGTTCGACGCGAACATGATCCTCGAACTTTTCTCGCGGCTCGGTCTAGCTGGCGTTCGATCCGCGTCGTGCCCTCCGCCTTCTTTCAACCGAGGGTCTATCGTCGTTTGTCGTTTCGGTTCGCGGCAGACGATGTAACGAGGCAACAAGTAGCAATGCGCCAGGTTACTTCGGGGGACCAGGTAGCACGTCCGTTTTCATTTGCGATTCGAGTT
The DNA here is from genome assembly GCA_948146005.1 of Nomada fucata. Taxonomy (NCBI): domain Eukaryota; kingdom Metazoa; phylum Arthropoda; class Insecta; order Hymenoptera; family Apidae; genus Nomada; species Nomada fucata. Next base: position 6,304,222 of record OX411282.1, read on the forward strand.
AATACTGAGCAGCGGCAAGCAACGGCGTCGGTGGTCCCGCTTCTCATTTTCTTTATACCCGTTCCCATTTGGGAATTTCGCACTCTGTAACAACGTGGGCGCGTATCCCCGAATGACGTTGGTTAACACGCAACTTTTTCATTTCATTAAGTGCCCCCTCGGTCGGCCGTGTGATAAAGCATCGCGGCACTCGTTCGCTCGTCGAATATCGTCGGCGCAATATTTTCCTCGCGCTCTCGATACACCTGCGCGAAAATTATTGCAACTATGCTTCCGCGGTTGAACGAGGAACGTCCGAGCGAATGCCGAATCGTGCCTTGTAAATCAAGTCGAGACTTGGCACACGGGTATGCAATTTTCTCAAGCGATTCATCTTTCGTGTATAAAATTGCTCCAAGCATCGCGACAAAAACGCAACTAAATTCGCGTGCTCCTCGCCGACGTAGCCATAAAACTAAGATTGAATCCTCTTTGAGTCTATACGCGGAGAATGTACCGCGAGGAAACCCTTGACCCTGACACAACGGCCGGAGGATCTCGTTCTTCTTCGTCCGCAGTAACGACCCGACGACCAGTGACGAAAATAGTTCTGCACGAATAAATCATGCGTCGTCCGACATATTTATCCGTCGAGAGGAGGATAGGTGTATTGGAGAGAGAGCTAGAGAGAGGGGGGGGGAGAGGTGCACAAAGAAATGCAGCACCTCGTTCCACTGCATAATGCAACAAGAGATGCAAGAACGAAGGCTGGAAACTGTCGTTGGCAAATGGCCAATCGGTGCGATTTCGGTCAGAATTCGGCCGTGATGGATTTATCGTTGAATACGTACCGCGGGAGATCCGCGACGATCGTCTCGAAAGTAGAACGGCCCAGGTGTCTCACCTATTGTGTTCCCACAATGGGCACATTTTCGCCGTGAAAACTGTATTCGCGGGATACACTAGGCCCTGTCTGTTTTCCAGCGCGTGAAAGGATGCGTATGAATTGAAAGGTCGTGTCGTACGCAAGAGAAAGGAGTGAATGTTATTTTTTTTTTGTCTTTTTCGTCTTCCGTACCCTCGTACATATATATATTTCTTGCGGAGTTTGTCTTTTTAAATGTGCGGTGTTTATTTTATGGCGTGTATAATATATAATGCGTACACGCGAATTGAAGTTTGGATGTTACTCGGAGAATAATGAACCGCTGCCGCTGTTAATTAATATTTTTAATCTCTAAAACCAACAGTTCGTATCACCTGCCTGGTAGTTTTCCTCTCGTATCAAAACTTGGCATTATTTTTATTTTCCTCGCATTTGGAAGGCGATAAAACGGCGCGTTCTGCGGCAAATCTTGCTCGCCGTTCGCGTGTACTCCACTCGATCGGCGTCGATCACGGATTCTTTCGTGGCCGTTTCGTAAATTACGAATTTCGTGTTGGCGTTCTGTGTGGCGTGCGTTCTTCTTGGACGGTTCGTACTTTCATCGTCGGGCCAGGTGTGTGGTTCAGTTTTGCGGGTTCCTTCGTGCCTTTTTTTTTTCTCCTTACTTTTCGTCTGTTGGGATCGGGTTAAGGGCCAAATAAGTGCAGTGGCAGGGCCAGGGCCACAACCGGTTCGCCGGTTGGCCGTCATTACGACGTAACCCAAGCGACCCTGGCTACGCTACGGACGGCATGATAATCAAGAGGCTGCGTATTATTATCGCGAACATCGGCATTCTTGCGCATTATCATCCTGAAGGCAATGGAGATGTAATATATTTGACAATTGCCGATGAACGTGCCCGTGGTCCTTTTGTGTACAGAACTCGTTCGTTGAGTACTATTACCTTCAATATTTATCGACGTATTTCTTTGGCTCGTGTAACTTCTTGTTAACCGTTCGTTCGCTTTTTATTTTTGCGCTTACCTCGCCGAACGGTGTTAGCTGTATAATAAATATTATCGTCATTATTTTCGTATATACTTCAAGATAAATGGCTGGAATTCCCTTCTAGCCCGAATTCAATTTAAATAATAATTTCAAGGAACCGGCAGGACTGAAATTTTTGTTTCATTATAGTCGTTAAAAGTAAAGTTAATCCTGACTCGTTGGAGGCGGAATGTTTGCTTTAATTAATTCCATCCACGTACTTCGCGTACTTACGTGATCTTGTTAAAAAAGTTGTAAATTGTGCAGTACAAAATATGGGGAGGATGAATTAGGAAAGCATTTTAGTTGGAATTAAACGGGTACTTTAATTAGCGAGAAAATGGTTCATCCTTTTTACCCCCCGATAAGATTTTTAATTCAAACGTGATTTCGACTTTCGTTTTCTCATCACTCACTCGCTTGTATACACTTTCGTTCGTTCCAACGCTTCGACGTGTTTCGTGCAACGTTCGTCTACGCGTGCCGAGTTATTACGTGCGTGATGTCATATCGCGTTATAGTACTCTTCGCGACACATTATTCAGTTGTCACGCATCTATTCTCCCGTTCCCCTGGCAAATAAACGCACAGGATCCATTTACGCGAAAATTACTTTGAAACTTTAAAAGAACCATCGCCAAAGTTGAACTGCTAATACCTACAGTCCTGCCTACGGTCCTACGGCCCGCAAAGCGCAATTTCACGATAAGATAATACAGGTTGTATCGCCCAGGTGATTCACTACGCTTCGCAGATAATTCGAAATTACCGCAATTCGACAACGAACGCTCTTAGGACTCGAAAAATGATTACGCCATTTTACTGATATCGAACAAATATTTGCGCAAACACGAAGCTAAACTTACACTGCGCTCAACAGAAACATACGAACCCAGAGGCCAACAATTTTCTTTCTCCATCGGTTACCGTTTATTCGCTCCGCGTTTTCGTATCGCTACGCGAAAACGTGGAAGGGCTCGTACAATACGAACCCGTTCGCCTCGCGGATGAAATTGTCCCCAACCATACCGGTGGTATCCGTAACCGGCGTTGATCGCGAGCGTAAAACGTTTCTACGCACACGATACTGCAAAAGAAAGATTAATCGCGAGTGAACCGCGCCACCACCGCAATCTCGTGCTTGCTGCGGCCACTTTGCCTCCGCTTGGCCCTCCGCGCGGAGAAGCTCGCGATATTTTACGCGTGACCGGTTCGGCGAGTTTTTCCCGAAGACCACAATCGTGATACGCAACTGGCCGGCATTCGATACGCGGAGCGCAGGTGCTGCGGGAATAAAAATTCGCGAGAACGCGCCCCGTCGAAAGCGCGGCGCAATCTCGCGAGGCGGCCGGCAGAAAGTAAAGGGTTGAGTTCGCGGGATTCTCCGGCGAGCGTTTTACGGCCACATTTTCACCTTGCATACAGCTGTTCGGGTTGAATTTTTGTCGGTGCCCGAAAGAATTTGAAAGGGGATTCGCGACACGGGCAATGTGCTCGGAGAACGTTTGCTTTTATATTAGCGGAGGGTGATATGTACGTATTTCTGTTCACGATATGTGCATGCTTGTAGATGAAATTGTCGTGGACAGTTTATATTTATTTATTCATTATTGAGTGCGTTGTTATTTTTGAACGCGGCGTTGTAAGTTTAATAATAGCGCTGTTAGGATAGCGTGATAATTATTTAAAATTTCCCCCTTGTTTGAAGAAAATTGTTCGGGACGAACGGGTTGGAAAAATGCAGTAGTGTGTAGCTATAAGAAGAAGAATTATATTTATTGGTGTATCCGGGTTTCGTTGAGACGCCTCGTGACTGGTCCGAATTGATGATAACTTCTGCGCAGAAATCGTGAAAAGAAACGGCGTTAGTTATTCGTAACGATTTTGCTTGAAACTCCAATAACCGGCCAAACAAGAGTTAGGGATTTTTAGTGGGGGAGAAGCGCTACTTGTAATAATAGAGCACCTGCGGCGTAAATTACAGTGATTGACGCTTTCGAAGGTGAAGTCGGACGAAAACGGCACGGTGCCGCAGAAAAATTGGGGCTTAAACCTGCCAATTGACGGTCGTATAGAAAGAAACGTGGCGCCTTTATGTTTGGTCATTCAATTAAATGCGCGAAAATAAAAAGTTCACCAAACTTTTGGTTACGATTTCATCTTTATTCTTATCCGTTCCAGGAGAAAAGATATTCCATTCCAATTGAGCTACTATTGTATGCATTGCAGTAGAACTACGTGAAACGTGGTAACAGCCGTGGAACTTTTATTTGTTACATGTGATTTATGTTTCTTCGATAATGAATCGGATTAACTTCAGTCTGTTGGAAATGAATGTCTTTCAATCCTATTTCTTAATGGAACCATCGATAGGAGGTTGGAGCAAGATGAATGTCCGAGAACTTTTTAGCTTACAAACCACTCGATACGTTGGCGGCGCGGAAACTTTCGAGGGCGTGCCCATATAAGTGGAAAATCCTTAAATCCTGGGCGAAAAAAACCTGGCACGGCCAGACCTGGAATTACCACGTCGATCAACTTTCTCGAGCGAAGGGTTAAAATCCTATCTGACGCATTCAAATCCTCGCGCGCGTGGTTCAGTCGATGCATCTTTAAACGCATCTTTTAAATTAATATAACATTGTTGTAATATGGCTTCTTTTTTCATTCGCAATTCAAATGATTTCAGTGGAGTGTGATTTTGGTATCGTTGGACATTGAATCTTTCGATCGTTCAAAAATCTACCGTATTCGTCTGCAAATAATTGAAACCATTCTCTCTGGGATTCATTATTTATTTGGTATTTATTTATTTGCTCGATTTCCAAAATATTCTGAACGCGATTTATTTTCTTCCATTTCGTTCGTTGAAATATCGCCGGGAATTGCTGAACCCCTATCTCCGATCTTCTCACTTCACCACCTTCCTTTCCCATTTCTGTCATTTCCATTTTATATTCATTCGCTCCCAAGCGTCGAGTGATCCCGGCCTGGATTACTTACGCATACTTTGAACGTATTCTCATGCCTCTATCTGACAATGCACCAGGGATGTTCAATATCTTAATTCTCGAACGTCTTTCACTCCGCGATAGGAGGAGAGAACGTTGTTTCCCTAATTCCACGCCATTTTCTATATCATCTTAAAATTCATACTGCATTTACTCTACATACGAATTAAACGAATCCCTTATACCTATTATCATTTCATTCTATATTATACAAACATGGTGGCAAATAATTGTCCACAAGCGACTAAAAAGCAGCAAGCTGATATCTAAAATAACTAACAAGTGCATTTCACGTTCCGACTACAATTTCTGCATCGAACACACCCCTCCCCAAAAGAATTCCTCAACTTCACCCTTATCGACCCCGTCAAAATTAACTCCTTTCACTGTTGCGTCTTAAAGCGTGTCCAAGAATCCGGCGCGAAACCCAACTCAATCCCTAACCAACCCTATAAAAATTGGCACCCTTCCTTTCCGCCCCCCTAACCGACCCCATTCCCGTCCCGTCCACGAAGGAATCCCGCGTTCCTTTTTTTCCCTTTCCCCCTGCAACCAGATCCCTCCAGAACGGGCAGTGCCGCCAACTTCCTTCTTGCGTCCTCGCGTAATTGTTTACGCTCGCGTCAGGCTGGCCGCCGTGGTACGCGAGACCGCGAAAAAAGGAATTCCATCCGCGACGCCGTTGGAGCCGCGAAACTCCGCATTGCGGCGAAACACGATGATGCTGACACGTATAAATCCGTCCTGCATACGTTGGCCGAACGTATTATCGGTCGGGAGTGCATATCCACACGGTGTCTCGTTTAATCGTCGTCCATACCGCATTTTCGCGACGCGATAACGAACCGCGCACCACGGCGCGAGTTTTAATTATAGCTGAAAATTTGGTGCGCCCGCTCGAGTCGAAGCGTCGCGACGCCGGCCGCGCTTCTTCTTCTTCGTCGCTCGCTGCGATTCGTCGAGTTATCGTTGAAGCTGGACGCCTGTGTCGTGCGCTATCTTTCAGCCGCCGGTGGCAGACCGGAGACGGAACGCAATTTTATCTCGTTTCGTCCCGATGTGTCTCTATCGAACACCGCCGAGACGGCGTCGAAGTGTTTCTCAGTGACGCGTCACTACGTGGAAACGTATTTCACCTCGACGCGGTGGAACTTTTGGGGCGCTGAACGGCGTTGCACCGATCCGGGGAAGGTTGTAGTAGAGCGAGGTAGATGCGATCCGATTCTCGAGGCGTTGGTCACCTTCGGAAAATTTGGTACAATTATGTTTGGGTAGTTGTAGTGCACGGTAGTGGAAGAGTATAGCTTAGATATAGATATAAATCGTGTCCTATACAGTGAACTGTAAATAATAGATACGTCGAGTATCAGTGAATGTAGGTATTAGTTAATTTTACGGATATGTCGTCCGGTGTTACGAATTCCGGTAACAACTACTTATTACGGTTGATTTATGTAGTAAAGCAGTTATGTTTCCATACCTAAGATAGCTGAAAGTTGCGATAGTATTATACTTCCATTGATAAATTATAATAATTATCGATCATTAGATGTGCAAATAATGTGACACGTCCAACATGCATTTATATGGTTAGTAAAGAAAATAATCTCAACATTAATTACATAGCAAAATAATGTTCCCAAGCAATTTTTCACGCTGCTTAAATAGTAGACTTAACTTAACCCTTTACAGCTTTGTGGTTGCCACTTGTATTAAAATGCTGTCATAATTGAATTCGAATCAAACTTGTACGAATATTACCCTATTCAAGTCATTTGACGTGCCGCGATTAATAATTAAGTATTTGTAAAAAGGATCTGCAATTGAAACGTGTCCTATTTGATCACCCTTCGAGTATCTAGAATAAAAATTGTGAGAAGAAAATGTGGCTAACAGAACTCAGACCCTGAAGGTTTAAACAACGAATCACGCGTACTTCACTAGTCGTAAAGCGATTGCACCGATCGTTGCAAGCGAACGAATGCACCGATTGTTGCAGCTGAACGAATGCACCGATATTTGAAACAGTAGCAGACCGATTCGCCAGTTCTCTCTCGCACGTTTCGGGCGTCGCGATGCCTCCCGCGGCTAATTTTTCGCGGCGTCTATTCGCGCGTCGTAACGGAAATAACCTCGCGATAGCGGCAGACACCGCCATAATGTACGATCTCCCCTTTTGTCGCTTCCGTTTTTCACTCGGCCCCGGCCGGTCCCTTCCTCTATTTCTTTCCTTCGTAAGACCATCGCGACGAGCGGGCTTTGCAGAGAAAATACGATAATCGCCCGGCGTACAGTCACCGGAAGCGGCACCTCCGCCTCTTTTGGAGGCACCTCGTTTCTTCATAAGTTCGTTGGTGTTTCTGAAAACACGGCGAAATCGGTGTTGAATAAGGGACGTCGTATCATTTGATAGCGCAGGGAACGCTTGAGCTGCGGAATACGCGTCCTCGGTTAAATAAAGAAACGTAAATGAGGACCCGTGCGTTTTTTTTTCCGTCGGATTGCAGAAACTTACCTATTACCTTATTACCTATTACACCGTTAGAGTCGTCGTGAGTTCTGTAGAAATCTGAAGAAAGCGTCTATGTGAAGAGAGGTGTCCCTGGACAAACGTGTTGATGGTGGTCGTCTATAAATACGCTTGCGTACATTGTTATTCAGAACAACGAAGGCTTGTTACGTTGGCATGCATAACACGTACGAGATAGGCTTGGAAGGAAAATAACGCATTGTAAAAAAAAGGCCTAAAGTTTTCGAGTATTCGAAAGGGACAAAATGCTGGACGGAGGAATGGAAAGTATCGGTGAAAACTTTTTTTTTCACACAAAAATTTGTTAAGCTGTGTATTACGATCGAACAATTGAACGTAATTGTATTGAAATGAAAGGGAAATGTTTAAATAAAATGGTAATCGTGATCGGAGTAATTAAATGGAAGTTCTTAAAACGTTTGGAAACTGATTAGGACTATAGTGTTTGACGATAGAGATGGTACATAATTATAATACATATGTAATAATAAAAATAATGTTATTATTCAAGTTATTATTAGTGCTGGGAAGGATAGAATTTTCACGATTTCGGTGAATATTCTTATGAAAAAAATTGATTGGTTGACATGTATAATAATTAATAATTTTTTTTTATTGTGACTCATGCATATATAAGTTAGTTTATGTAAATTTCAATAATTGAAATATCTTGATAACAAATCTCCGGTATGGTCTAGTGGCTAGGATACCTGGCTCTCACCCAGGAGGCTCGGGTTCGATTCCCGGTACCGGAATAAATTTGTTGCCTGTTTTTTAACGCAGTTTGTAACAAGGTTTCTTATCAAACGACGCATCACTTTGGCATGCTGCACCCAGATTAAATTCTGCCGATAATCTTGTAAATTAAAACTTGTGCCTCATTTTTGTGCCGATTGAATATCGTCGATACGAATTGTTGTGTAATACTAGCAATAAATATGACAAATTTCGTATCTTCATGATTATTTTGGCGACAACAACCAAACAATTATCTCAAAAATGAATTACAGATAACAGATTTTATTCCACGTCTCGAGGTATCGTGAAGGTAATTTTTTCCTGGAATCTAAATTGTGCTTGAAATATAGAAAGATTCGTTCCATATTTCTACGTAAATTGTCGCGTCAACAAATGTCTTTGCTTCTCGAAAACAATTGGCGGTGCTTAATTCCTTCAAATAACTCCTCGTTCGCTACACTAAATAATTTCATATACTGCGATTTCCATAATCCACGCCGCGTTTCCACGTGAAAACGATCCAACCGCTCGTTATATGTACCCCGATCTAAACCCTCCACGGAGCAAGTGCACGCGATAAACACGTACGACCGACGAAAGAAAGTGCCGGAGGCAACTAATGCGTAATCGCTCAATTGACCCGAATCCTTCTTCCACGTGAAACCAGTCCGATTTCCGGCGGCCCGACTTCCTCTCACAGCAAATAGACAAACGGCTCTCTAAACTCCGCGGGAGCGCGATGGAATTTTTGCCGTGACGGAAACTTGTAATACGTGCACGTACACAGCTTGTATCGAATTGCCTACGTTAGGCGTCCTACACCAAGTCAAGCGAAAGACACCGCGGCTACACATTGTCACCGAACCCTAAAAGCGACCACGAGGACACCGGCGACCCAAGCTTACCACTCGAGCACGTATACAACTCGCCCCGACCACTTTTCTCGGCTCCTCGAAATTAACGCCAACCACTCAGCCAGTACCATTTAGTGTGTCGGGGTATGCCGGTCCGGCGACACCCGTCCCCTTCGCTGCTCCAACCCCCTACATCGCCGATACGTATCACCTTTCCCCGTGGTCCCCCTTTTTTTTTTTCTCCTTAAACTTCCCTTTCGACGCTGGAATAATACCTGCGTTTCCATTTTCCTTTCCCTTTTCGCTGGTAGACAATTTTACGTATATTCGAATGAATTGTGCCATTCTGTTTTGCGTTTTGGACACTTCTTCATTTTTTTGTTTTGGGATTCAGTTGTTTTTAAGACGATTGGTTTTATAATCACCGTCGATTGAATATGTTATAGTTTATTGGAGTCTCGATTCTTTCAGGGGTGCCCGTTTTTGTTCTCTCCGACTGAGAATTTCAATTTTCGTCGTTGACAATGAGGACCGTGCACGGAAGAAACTTGTAACGGTGTAATAGGTTGAAAAGGAATCTTCGCTTGTGAAGAGAAAGTTTATTTAATGTAGGGTCTCGTTCCGAAGAATGGTAGATATATATATATATATATATATATGTAACCAACTCGAAGTGTGTTTAAATTCGTTACCGAGTCAGCGGGAGGAGGAGATCGTAAAAGAATTTTGCTCGTATGGAGGATGCCTATTTTTGATGATCGCCGACGATGATGCGGCGACGCAGAATCCGAGGCGATTATCCCGCGCTGTTTTTGGAGTGAAAAATGTATCAACGGGGGAGGTCGTAAAATTAGATTTTCGAAGAAAAAATAATATCGGCAATGATGTCATTGATCCTCTGTAACTTTCCGTAATTCAATTTTCACGGATCTTTTCACAGTCTGCAATAAGAACGGTCAAGTAGTGCGTAATTAAGTACTATTGTTATCAAATTTTGCATTACTTATTACATTGTAAGAAAATACGTCATAATTTTTCTTGTATATTAATAGAAACTGTTTTAACAATTTGTCCCTTTAATTTGAATTAAAATTTTTATGATTTAGTGATCTAATATTTTTCGTTCTCATTCCAAGAAAACAATTTGAATTTCCTATCGAGGCTGGTACATGTTTACCAACGCGTATCGTGAGAAGTATTAACACGCTGAAGGAAGTAAACATTTCGATTGAACTGCAATCATTTTCACGATTCTCGTTTCAATTACATGCCTCGACAAAGTATGTACATTGTACATGGTTTACATTTACATACTCCATTCCATTTCTTATGAACCGAACGAGGACCAACCTTTTCATGTCCCTCTCTCTCTCTCTCTCTCTCATTCCCTGTATTTCAAATTCATATATGTAAGATAACGGTGCAGAGACACGCGTAAGCTAATATTATTCGCACGTGGACAAAAAGGGGTCGCGATATAGAGTGCGAGGCAAAGAAATTATTGTTCAAGTCGATACATGCGTTACCTGTTCACCGTTACCACAATTCCGTGTAACGATTATGAATCCCGTGTTTCGGAGGAGTGGGCTTCTGAGCCCAGAACACCACTTCTGGGATAATTAAGACGAAACATTGGGAACGAAAAGCAGTTTTGAAAGAAACTTCTGTCGACACTGAAAGGAAGAAAAATAAGAGACGATTCGGGTTCTTCGCAATTCCTATGCGTTTATTGGCAGCTCCAAGGTACAAGTGGCTCACGATAATAAATCATCGATAAGAAATTAGTAACAATTTTTGAAAAAACATTTCTCCGATAATATTTAAAATATATCAATTCTCGTTAAATGATTTATGCTGCAAGATTACCTGGAATGAAGTGTTTTCAGCGGTGCTTGATAATTTCGTATATACTTTCCTTTCGGCGTGCAATAGAACCTCTAGATATGTGCAGCATTCTTGGTGAATACTTTAGTACAAGAATGTTAAGGATTGCAGGAGATGAGCTCAGTCTCGGTTAATGTTTATTGGCGGCCCGCGAATTATGCTTGCTTATTTATAATCAATTACAAACGTGTTCTCGCCATTGTCGCTATGTCGTTTTCCTTGAAGATCCTCGATCGAGGCCACGTTTCGCCATGTGGAACACCGAGGAACGAGGAGAATGGCTGGGGAATATCGAACCCGACGTTCATTGATTCGTTGAACACGATTTCTTGGTATTGTTACAATCGCTTGATACGCGTCGCGTTACGCTACTGTTCGACGCGTTATCACATTTCTTACGTAGTACGGTAACAGCATATGAAAGGCACGAAATGTAATTCGCACGAATTGCAACGTCAACGTCAATTAATTATACATACATACATACTCATATTAATTCACATAGGCGAAATAATAAATGCCCTTCCACATTCGATATTTGAAATTTGGAGTATTAAATTATTTAATTTAATATTAATTATTAATATTAAAATTATTAATTCCGTTACTACGGAAATCTTGCAGCAAGTTTGCTTTTTATTTTTCCATCGGCATCGTTCACATAGTTTTTAGAAATTTCCTTCTAATTTGTCCAAGAAAATTGATCGTAAGACATCTCACTGTCGTTTTCTTTATTGCGTCCTGAAAATTTCTTCCACCATTATACAGCTGGGCCTCCGTATGGCCGTGGTTTTTATGAGCCTCCGGAGACCTTACCCCGCAATTTACCTAGATTCTTTCAGCAGGTATAAAAAAATGTCTCATCCACTGCAGGACACGTATTGCAACAAAATGTGCTCATAAGCTGCTGGAATTCGGCAGAGAAATTTTCACAACCCATATATACTTATTTTTCCCTTTAAAACATTCAACAATTATCGTCGTTTTTGGCAAAGGATATAAAATTCTGCGGTATACCTGGAAAATATTTGATGAAATCTTCTCCCAATTTTAACGTGCACACCTGACAGTAATTGAATTCTAATTCTAATTTAATAAGTTAGATAATGCGTTAATGAAATTGTGAAATGTTTCTTTATTCAGATGAAACTGACGTAGATGATCGAGGATGGCTTCTATCATGGGGTTACAGCAGCCAGCTGCATCCCAGGATACCGTGGATTACGCTGGATATTTGCAATCAACGCAATGCCATCAGATCCATGGAAGTCAAACGAATGGACAGATCCAGTCTGCCCAGAAATCACCATCCAACGAACACAATATCAGTTTCACCAGTACCAAAGGATTACTCAATGGACCCGGACAGAATAATTGTTTCCTGAATAGCGCCGTGCAGGTAAGACAAATCTCATTTACACGAGCGAAAAATGAATGATCAGAAAACTGTGGAAAGGAAGAAGGGGAAAATTGTTTAAAATATTTGCACGTAAATATTGTGAGGACAATTATTGACAAATTTGTCTTCTGTTTTTTTAAAAATTTATCATACTAATATAAATAAGATATTTATTTTTGCTTAACAATTGCCCACGAATTTAAACAAAATTATATAGTTACTTGCGTTGAACTGATACGGTGCTGGCCGTACTAAAAAGTTACGTACAATGCCGAGTACTAGTTGAATTAATACCAGCTATAATATATGCAAATGGACAATTAACAAATGGAAGCAGGATGTATGAACCGTTAATTCACTATCCAGCTTCAGTTTCAAACAATTTTATTGTCTGGAATTTAAATTTTCTCAGCCGCGTTACAACTTGACCCCATTTGAAATTAACATTAGAGAATTAACAGAAGGAAACCAAATTGCTCCCTCTGACTTAGAGGAACAACTACACTGTACATTTTGCATCCGATTTTTAATAACGGGAAACATCGGGATATTAGAAAGAGACCCGAGATATTAGAGATATCGGGATATTAGAACGAGTCTGCAACCATCACACACTATAAACGAAGCAACAACCGCTCTATTCGCGAATCGTGCAATTATCGTTCGCCATATATATATCGTGGATGAAAATTTTGCAGAATCTGTTGAAATTCGCGCAGCTCGAGAACGCTGCCGCACGCTTCATTAATGAAAATAATTCTCGTTTGCACCATGACAAGGGGGCCTTCCCACGCGCCGTTAGAATTTATTATGTCGATCGGGACTGTTTTTCCCAGCTTTTGTACGGCCGCGCTGTGTCCGATTCGTAGCGGTAATTGTAGCATCCGCAGGAAGCAATTACACATGGCGGGGTTCGATTAGAACAATCGATCGGAATCGCGATTGGAATAAACGTTCGATGCCCGGCACAAAGGTGGGACCCCGTCAAGCTTCAGCTTCTCGTTTCACGAGGATTACGCAACGGTAATCGCGCGAAACGCGTTCAATTCTGAAAGCGGACGGTGTTCTCGGGTAATTCGAGTAATGGCTCTGGCTCGGTTCAACGCAAACGCGTGTCTGAAATGCGAAAACGTGACCCGTTTCTGTTTGTACCCCCGGCGTATCGTTGTTCTTTCATGAACGATTGCCAACCGCGATTGGTAGTTAAAACGGGACTTGCAAAGTGGATTGCTGAAGGAAAATGCACGAGGGCCGAAACGGATTGCGATTTTTCGTGCAAAACTTTACCTTCTTTTTTTTTTCGAGACGTGTGATATCTTCATTTCAATATTCGTCCGCGCATCATTCGTCTGAGTGTGATTGGTCATTACTGTGAGGCGCGTACTACCATTTGTTCGCTATATTTATTTTAATGGCCACGGTGAATTAGTGAGTGGCGGTGTAAAGCGAAGGGTGAAAGTATTACTCTGATAACGGAGAAATGGAAAGGAAGATACCTGCTGCGTTATAAAGTGTTAATATTATCAAATGAAGTTGGTAAATAGCGAGGATGATTATTATGCAAGTATAATCGTAATATTACTGCTTATTATTGAAAATTCGAAGATTATGTTGATGGCCAGAAATGGTGAGAATAAAAAGGTAGGTAGCAGTGAAAGGGCACCTTTTTTCGAGGGCTACTTTTTCATTTTATCCAATCGCTATTTATTCCCTCGTTCCAATATCGCTGCAGCGTTTCTCGAGCTGCATACCTTGTCGAAGGCCTCTGTGCGCCTTCCCTCATGCAACCGGATAGCCCAGCACGCGTTTCAGCCTTTTCGAAACATTCTATTCCTTAACCCACGTTGATTCGCTGGAAAATTCACTTAGCCCACAATTCGAAAATCCATTAAATAATTTACCTTAAAATTCAACTTAAAAAGAGAGACTGCAGGCTCCAAACCTTTCCACCGAAACAACTAAAATCAATTTTTCACTGCACCCATACCAATTCGTTTGGCGAGACTCTTCGAAATGCTGCGAAAGATGACGGGAGAATTTAAGGTGGAAATGGTCGACAACACCTGCGCGTATTTTCCTTCAGTCTCTAAATCTTTTCAAGACGCGAAACTCACGGGTATTTCTTTAGTATCTTTACGACAAGATACTCATGAGCCACCATCTCCATAGTTTATAGCCGCGAGTGGCCACGAAATCTTTAAGGCCTGGCGTATCTTCGAAAGCCCCCGGGACAGACGTAAATATTCATGCGTGGTAAGTGACAGAACACGTGGAGGATCTTCTTAAGCCTCCCCCGCCGTGGAACCTCACCCCCTCCAGTTCGTTCGTGATTCTTTTTCTTCCTCGACGCCACTCGTATCGTTTCGGCCTTTTTTTTTCTCCCCATTTTCTCCTCTCTGAGCCTGTCTAATAGCCAACCTCAAAATATGGCGTGGCGTTTCTCGATTGTGTTCCCCCACGCCGGAACGAAAGTTCAGGCCCTTGTTGGTTCCTGGTTAACGCCGTAACTCTCGAAGGCCCCGGGACTGATTGTTATCCTACGACGACGAAAGTTTTAGCCGGGTAGGCACACGAGATTAATTGTTGGCGTGAATATGACTCTTACGACGTTCGATTGCGTTTGTTTAAGTTCAAGGTAGATTTTGACGGGTCACAGTTATTGGAGTAAATGTTACAATTACTATAGCGAATGTTACAATTATTGGAGTAAATGTTACAATTGTTGGAGGAACTGTTACAATTATTGGCGTAAATGTGTCGATAAAAATGATAGAAGATCATATAATTGTAGGGGACGATATTTGCGGTTTTTATCTAATGTTTGTCTAGACACTATACTTCGTCGAGGCGTAAAAAACAAGACGAGCTGTTATATTTATATAGGATATATCCGGTGATGTGTTCAAAAACAGTTCGTCCGCGCGTTCAGCGGGTCATTCTGAGCAAAAAATCTTATCTGCTTATATAAGTTTTGTGGCAGAGGTTTGCTCATCCTCCTCGGTCATTGCATTGACTTGGCAATGGTGGAAAAACAAGTTTTTTTGCTTGATTAGAAACTACGAATTGGCTGTGTAAAGGTCTAGAACACTTCTTAACACAAAACTACTGGCAGACGTTACAATAAAAATCTCTTCCAAACAGTGTACCTTTCATGGCAATAATTCAATTCAATTTAATAATTTTTTTCAATAAAAATTGTTTCTACAATTCTAAGTGCATATGCATTTTTATTTAATTAATTTATATTTTATGCAAAGACAATGCTCCTGCGCGGTCAATGAGCATCTTCAATTATTATTAAAATAGACGAGTCAGTAATTATCTGATTATCTGACCATCTGGCATATAAGTACAATGTATACAAAAATAAAAAGAATCAGCAGCAATGATTTCTAGAAACTGGAAAGTCCCACAGTAAATGTGGCAATTGTTTCGAATCGCAACGACGACCCCATCGGGTCCGTGACTCTTCTCGGTGACGTTCACTTTTTATTCGTGACACGGGACAAAGCAGTTACCACGCCCTGGCTCTGTGCACGGTTTATGCGTTAAACACTTATGTATATCACGTGTCGCGTAACCCAAGGCATTGGGTACGCGTGCTTCATGCCGAATGAACAGTCGATAGCTAATCGTACGATTGTTTCATTAAATTAGAACGACTGTTTCTTTATTAAGTATTCATGGGCATTTACCTGGCGTTGATCGGCGCGCCCTGAAAATTAATCCGTTTCGTAGTACCGTGGGTTGCTTGTATGCATTGGGTACACGCTGAGTACCGTGTAAATAGAATGTACATAATTTAAAAAGAAAATATGCATACAAATTTTAGTTCCGCTACTGTAAGTAGCTTGTAGACTGTCGTTTACGATGAAAGGGTTGCCGGAAATTATTACGTTTTCTGCAATACTTGGTTAGCGTTGCTGAAAAAGAGGTTCTTCTTTGACGATATTGCCTGTCACAGGGGAGTAATTTTTGTCGAAGAATTATTATCACTCGATGGGATAGAGCTTTAAATAAGGGTATTGGAAATAGAGGAAATCAGAGTTTATTCTATATAAAAATTTCCATATAAAATTCTATATAAAAAATTTCCACGCGCATTGCTTTCTGCATCTAAACAATTTTATATTTTCTATTTTTCAAGAATTAAATTTGTCAAACCTATAATTCATTTTATTGTTTCCGGAGCTTTTTGGAACGAATCGTTTTATTCAATTGTCAGATTGCATTTCATGAAATTATTTCTATAGAATTTCTCTGCCTTTTGATGAAATGCAGCTTATTGTTCAACAATTTATAATTTTTGTTGCACTATTCTAAGAAGTTGTTCGAATTGTCTTAAACACCGTACCACTAAATATTTCCCGGCGTCGGTCGCTGTACTAAAATTTTATTTCAATTTCACGGCAACGAATTCTCGCTCGGTTCCTCCTTTCAGATTATTAATGCCTCTCAATTTTGCACACCACTGAACGGTGAAATTAAACAATCGTGGTTTGTATCTGCCAGGGCAGCGGCCGATAAATGGTAATTTTTATCGGCGCGATTTAATCGGTCCATAAATTATCGGGGGGGGATTAATGAAACTCAGGAGTGTATCGCTCGAGGGCTCGTACGTTGAAACTATTTCATTAGTCGACCCGAACTAACGAACGTATTAACGATGTAAAACTTGTTTTCGGGACGGTACGTGTAATGCCACGTCTGGACATTACGGTCCATCGAGCACTTTCGTCGACGATTTTGATAAACGTTCAAACGTTCTTGGTAACGTGGAAAGGAGCCATTCGTGGGCAATTTATTCTTCAGCAAGCGAAGCGTCAATGTATATTTTTGCGTTCCGTTCGTATATCTTGATTTTTCTTCTTTCCGTTCGCCTCTGCTGAAACTTCGATAGGGAGCGAAGGAAGGAGACTCGAACGAAAACATGTCATTCAGCATTTAAAGGAGATGCAAAACGTGGCAAACCAGTTTCAGCAAGATTTTAGTAATATAATTGAGTAATAACTAATGTATATTGTATTGTGTCACAGTTAATGCACCGTTCGTGTATTTATTATGCATTATTTGAATGAATTAAGATGGCTTGCCACTCTACATTTTCTAATACAAAAATATTCGTTTTGTCACGAATTACGTATGTCGAATAATTATTTCACATACCTTCTTATATTAATAAAACTGAGGAGAACGATCTGCGACCCAGTTCTCGAATAATTGGAAACGGCCACGATAGGGCCGTTAATTGTTTTTTTAACTGTTTTTCTTTCGTTCCCATTCTGTTGGATTTTTCATTAATTGGAGACACTTTTGGTCCTGCGATTGATTTGTCGTTGGAATAGACTGTCCCTCTATAGTTGGCGAAGAACTCGGTTTCGACCGAGTGGAATGTACAAGTCTGGAGATAATTAAAACCATTGCTGTGTACTGGGGGATAAAAAAACAATTGACTTATTTGAAAGTTATGATAGAGAAAGGGAGATCGATTTTCTACCAATTCTTCAGGATACGTTTCAACGAAACGGATTTAATTCTATTGTCAAGTTTGTACATCGGTGTTGCATAGTAATGCTTATAGATAATTCAAGATAATTTAAAAGCGCACGGACTCTTTCGTTATTTAATAATCGATCGGCCCTGTCGCCCCTCCACATCCGTGTGTAAGTCAATGACACTTGACGACAGAATTATTGAACCAATGATCATCATCTATCTCGGTAATTAACGTGATTCTATTCATAGAGACAGTGTACGTTTCGCAAGCTTCACGCGTCCGGTTGAAAGAAACTTTAGTGGCGGATTAAAATAACGTTCGATCCTGATATTCATTTACATAATGACCTCCGTACCAATTTCTTTCCCAGACATAAAATCTTGAATAGAAATATCGCGGCTGCAATGTTTTTGGCTGAAATGATTTATATACGCAGGGGAAATCTTGAGCGGGCTTTAATTTTACAAATTTTAATTCCACAATCGTGACACAGAGTGGCGACAATTACTTCCGCGTTGAACACTCCAAATTCCAAAGTACCTAACCGGATCCATTCATACAAATATTATTAAAAAAGACAAATGAAATATTACCGAGATGTCATTGTCTTTAATATAAAAAAAAGAAGATAATAACATCGTGATTTACATAAAGAAAAACAGTCTGACTCCGTGTTACAATTCCCTATCAGCATTGTACAAACGAAATTGGCCGCCAAGATGCACCGTGTACACTTACAAAGGAATGTTGGCGCGTTCTGTGTACAGCCGAAAAAAAAAAAAAAAAAACGGAGCACTGTATTGCTTTATCTTGGACTAAAGCAGCGTTATCGAGCGACTTGTACCGGTTAATGGAGCCAGATTTTACCCTATCTAAAGACACAACAACAGAACTGCTCGCGTATTTGCCGCCAGCATCGAGATAGCGTTTCGTCGACGAGGCTGAGAGCAAAAGCTCCGGGAGGTTTCCATGCCGAGGATTAGGTAACAACGCGTTGCATTACCCTAATCTTCGTACCTGTACTTTGCGCGGTTTTTAAAGTCACTTGAGAACTGGAAACAGCTGGCCGATAGTATGAGATATCCTTTCGACGGTGAGAGCCAGGCCAATTTGCCGCGTTTTGCGTTGAACGGAACGCAGAAGTAATTAAAGAGCGGAACCGTGGATATTCAGCATGCTTAATGGAATCGTTTGTTGTCCCATCGGTAAATTTTAATGGTTTTATGTTATAACGGCGGAGAAATATTAATATATCGAAGGTTGATTTTTTTAGGGGAAACGTTTTAAGAATAATCTTGGTAAATACGTTGGTAAAGTGGTTCGAATGAATTTGCAGGAAATGCAGAATTAGGTTTTGCCGAAAAGGTTCACCGATAATAATTACCAAATAATAAATAAAGTTTCTTGCGCCCAGTGCCGAGGAAACATTCGCAGATGTAGAAATGTATATTTTACAATTGACAAGGTAGTTTATTTTTATGTTACGCATGTAGTGCACGACACGCCGCGTGAAGTTTGAAACAGATCGACTCAGTAGAACGATGCATGTACTTCATTTCCACGACATACTTCGTCTCGTCAAAGAAATCAGAACATTCTTCCTCAAACTGTTCTCCATAGAATGATCAAACCGCAGTCCGCTTTACTGAGCATCGTGCAAACAAAGGCAAATGGAACCAAAGGGCGAGCATTAGCCACTCTTAAAAAATGTCCGCGTATAATTCATCGTTTCAACGACCAACGCGGTCAATTTCCAATCACGAATTTCATTCCCCACTTTCCTACTCTCCGCGAACATAACTCGAAACAATCGTACACCCATCCAAACTACCGCTTCTACCCGCTGCGTACAAAACGCTGTCCCGTTCAACCGAGGCTTTCGCGAAAGGAGAAAAATTTGCCAACGCACCCGTTCAAAGCAAACAAAATTCCCTTCCTCTCTCGTGTACACCTCAAAGCATCCCACTGTTCTCGCCTCTTCTGGCGCCAACAAAAAGCCACGAAAATAAAACAGAGGCGAGACACGTTTGAAGAACGAACACGGTGACACCTCTGCGTCCACCCACGCCACGTCAATCCCTTGGGTTCAAGGTTTCGAGTCTGGTCCCGACGGCGAACCCCTCTTTCATTCTCGCCGTGTCGTATAAATAGTCGACCGTGCAAGCGATTTTCTTATCGTTAAAACCGCCGCTTTGCTGAAATCCGGCATCAGCAGACAGAGGGTTGGGCGTGGATCGGTTGTACAGGTCCGCGGCACAGCCGACTCGTAATTAGCGTTGCCAGATGAATCAGTTTCCTATTATAATTAACCGACCGCCGGAAAGGGAGACGAAGTGGGTACACCCTTGTACACCTGCACTCGTCTTCTGGGTGTTATTGACACAGTCGCTCCCATCGCACGCCGCACAATGCACTTCCCCCCCGCACACCCACCCCCCGTCGCGTCGACACCTCGGGGGCTCGAACTAAATGGATGATTCTCAGGTGTGCGGGGCGTTTTTTGTCCACCTGAAACGTACGCGTTTCGTTCCGCTTCTGTATGCTGTGCCACGAGCTTAGCTTGGGGTACGCGTGATGATGCATTTCTTTTTGGTGGGGTTCGACGGTGGTTCGGGTTCGATGGGTTCTTTTTTGTCGGGGAGAAACGGACTTCGTTAACAGGTAGAACGTTGTGGACGATTCGTTGGATTGGAGGTGTTTTTTGTGATGATACGCAGACCTTTGCGTTTCGTTCGACGACGGTTTTTAACAATTTCGGACGACGAGTGCAGGATTTGGAGGTGTTAATGAAAAATAAGTAGGAAATAATTATATTAAGAAAGCCTGCAAGAATTAAGAATAAGCTGTAATGCAATGAATCTTCGTATTCTTTTCTTACCCTTCTATTCTGGGGTTAGTTCACGTAATATTTGTAATAGTATATTCGTTTTTATAAATGACGTTATAAATTGTTTGTGCAACGTGTATGCCTCGAATCGTTACTTACCGTTCGAGCGGATTATTTATTAATATCGTGGTGAATAAATAATTCATTCGAAAATTGTGCATTCCTAATTAAATGCAATTTGAATAATAAATCGATCAGAGCACCATGTTCAAATGTGAGGAGGGTACGAAACGGGAAGCGATCATTTTGCTCGTGCAAACCTGCTTGCTCGGGTTTAAACGAAACTCCCGTAAATAAGTGATGCCTTTAAAGGTTGGAGGAAATATATTCTAGTAAATATTGACGCTGATGATGTTCCACGCTCTCAGCCGCAATGCACCGTACATTTCGACTTCGATTGTATCGGTACAAAATGCCAGTCAAGCTGTGAATCATCCGTTCGAATCCGAGATTTCGATGGGCCATTTCAATGACGTGCATTTCGTAACTTATCCCACGCAGTCTCGTCATCTCAATAGACCGATCAGGCCTACGCTTTCCAATCCTGTTTGGATTACTACACCGAATACGCTAACTTCACGTTGTGGTACGCGTCATTCCAGTGTCGGTCGTGCCAGATTATTTCGGGACGTAAGAAATAAATTAAACAAAAAACCCGTAATATGCTTTTTAAAAAGGAAAACAACAATCCTTAAAATTATAATTAACCATTGCCGATAGAAACGTAAGTAAATGAACGAAGGTAAACGAAAATTTTTCGAAACAAAACACCATATTTTTCACTGCAAAAAAGAACTTTCCAAATCCACTAATTTACCGATTGCACCTTCCGCAATTTAACGACAGTTAAGCGGACGCTCTTTTTACTAACTCGAAGAAAATCTGAAATCTGGTATTTCCGAGAGATGTTCACGAATCCGTTCCTACGTACGTTTAACAAAATGACACAAAATGATCGACCCTATAATGACCGTACAATTTCGTACAGTTTGTGTGGTCGTCGAATTCCAAAAAGAAGTCCGCAAACCACATGACACTCTCGTAACAGGAGAAACGTTTTTCGAAACGAAAGACGATCCGACCATCCCCATCTGGTGGCACGTGGCCGATGTGCACCTGACCTAATCTTTCTTCGGGATTTAGCCTGTGCGATTGATGAAACGTCAGTGTACAGTAGTGGCGCGTGCCCCGGTCTACGAAACAGCTGCTCGTCTGATGCAGATGCGTTCCTTCTGCGCAGCGAGATTCGCCGGAAGATGATCTGATCACGTTTTGGGACGGTCCCTTGGACCATCTGTCGCGTTCAGTACGCCCACTCTAACATTGTTACGCAAACGAAGTTAATTCCGTATTCAACGAGACCATTGTTACCCATTGTCTAACGTAATAGCCTTCTGTTCCATCTCCTCAACACTTACTTAGCTACGTTTTAGAACAATGTAGTACGATTAATTTCAGTTAATTATAGACTGCCAGAGCGTTGCCCTTGCTCGTTTCCTAGATTATCGTAGACGTCACAAATTCATTCTCGTTTGTCGCTGATTGGAAATCTCGACGCGTCGCCCGCTGGAAATCGACGGCTTTGCTTCTGCGATAACGCAATTTTCATATAACACCGCAATGCTGTAGAAACGAATACGTAATTCCATGGGCAATTTTAATCTCGCAATATTCTGCTCCGAAAAGCATTCTCACATTGTAATAAATCAATTTGTACACAGAATTAATTCGTCTTTACCGTTGATGTGCCCTGGAAGTTTGATTAAACGTCTCTTCGACAAAAATAGTTAAGTATCTATAATTCCAGCAAAAATACAAAAACGCGTACTAGCCCACGAATCGTTCGCTTCTCCAATAACCTCTTAATCTTTCACGCAATTTAGAAAAATTGTCTCGAGAATAAAACTGTATACACATAAATATATATGTATACACGTATTTCCCGTCCTATGCGGCGAAGGAAAATCTGAACCCGCAGCACAGTGCCTCTTGTTCGTTTCAAACGAGCACTGTTACAACGGCAAATTAGTGAACCAGAGGTTTTAAAGGTCCCGTCGATGTTGCAAGTCGCTGGCCCATGAATCCGGGTCTCGTTTCGGGGACAATAGGCGAAGAAGTTACGTTTCGTGTCGACCCCTGACTACCGACCCCATGAAAAAAAAACAGAAAAAAAAACGTATGCATCGTTAATGGCGGATGGAACCTGCTATACGCGATTCGGTCTCTCAGGGCAGCAGGTGTCTGGGAAGGGAATTACTTCTCTGACTCATCGCCAGGTGATGTTTACCGTGGCTCGAGGAAGGAACCGGAAGCCCATGCACAGACAACAAGTCGTTTCTTCCAGACATCATTTGTGAATGTATTGCTCCCCCCTCTAATTTATCGTTTCTGATTGTTCATCGGATCTTTGTTCGGGGATTAGACGATTTTTATTCTACCCTTATCATTATCATTCGCTAACAATTGGCAGCAGCGTTAAACATTTCAATTATAATCATCGCATCGAAATCATACGACCCATTCCTTTGCAACTTCGATTACAATCCGGGCTACCTTTCGTAACCTATCAACAAGAATTGCCCAGGGTCGTAAATTCCCCGTCGGCACCGTGCAACGCGAGTTCGTCACGCGAAACAATAAGACCGTAGGGGCTCGATGGCGGAACGTCCGACCACGCGAATGCAGAAAGCCAAAGGGATGAACGACAAGGCGAACGAAGTGGCGATCGGAGAAGCGAAAGAGGACGGAACGGCAATAGAAGCGGAGACGGAAGAGCCGATGGAAGAATACGCAAGAGGGCGGAGGGGGGTTTTAAGACGTTGCCTTGCTAGAAGAAACGAGCAACCATGGCATCGTCTACGAACCACGTGTGGGAAAACTCTGCGATGCGAGACTGAGAAACGCGTGCGTTCGATCGGGAATTCGCACGTGCGTGCGTGCGTGTTCGTCCATGTGGACGTTTACACCCACGCGTGTTGCGTTCGCATCGTGACCGCTTTTCTATTTTCCCTCTGACACCGGACAACGCGAGACCGGCAAACGTGACGCTCAATCGACTGTTTTAATCAATCAACGAACAATTAACGAGCGTGCGCAATTAATCGTAATTCCGCTGGATCTTATATATTTCCTCGCGTTAATATTATTACCGCAGAGATCTATACCCGGAGTGGTTGAATTCGATGGAAATCCACGGTCGGATTGATTTAATTGCTCGGAGCAAGCTTCGAAACAGTTCTTACGAAAATCAACGAAGACAGTCGCGAGCATCAGAATTTTTCGATTAGTTTGACGATCAATTAGTCTCGCGAGTAATATTTATTTCCCCTGCACCGATCGCTGCAATTAAACACAGTCTCGTTTCTCCATGTGTCCGTACCATTATCTCTTTCATCGTGACCTCTCATCGTGACCAAGAGCTGTACAACCTTGTCCGATATTGACACAACCCGTTGCAACATCTTTAAAACTAAATCCCCTGACAAAGACTCGATTTCTATGCGTCAAATTTCTATCACGAATAGCAAGGCAGCGTGTACCCATCGATCTTCTCACGGACGAGGTCCATTCACGTAGAATCAAGATCCCCTAAGCATCCGACAGTGAATTCCAAGTTCACGCTCTCGAACACCGGTATCGTCCTCTCGGAATTGTTCACGTATCGTCCGCGTGGACCTCGACCTCGATTCAGCAGCCGCGATATATCATTCCAACGCACCCCCGCGAATTCGTTCTTATATTTGAATTTTCTGGGTCGCGGAGATCACGCAACGGTTGCCGCGTTAATTCGAATGTCCCCGCGCGGAATCTGTCTTCCTATCTTTTTGCTTCAGCGACTTTTCTTAGACGGATCAGCTTGTGAAATCTAACGCTCTCGACGCTTCGACGACTCCTGGAACCGTTCCCGCGTGTCTTCGAGCGTTGCTCTTCGTTTTAGTGGACCAGAACCGATCCCACTGATCTCATGTTCCGGGAACACAGCCGATGATCCCTAGTATCGGACACACGTGTCCAAACGCTGATGTAACGCTGGATATTTTAAAGCACGTTCACGGTTTTCGTTTCTTCTTCTCTTTTTATTTTATTCGTTCGTTGCCGGCGATTGCTCGTTCCCCGCTCCGGTTAATCAGGATTTATAGTTTTCACCGTGCGAGAAAAGAAGGTGGTGTAATTTAATTTATTAACCTTTTTTCTTTTGTCTCTGGATGTTACGTTACGTTTCGTGTTTTTTTCCGATGCACGTATTAAATGTACCTGTGCACACAGCTGTTGATTCAGTAGCCGCGAACGCATGGAAAATGTCGAAAGTTGGTGGTTGACGATGATATGCTGGTTTTTAATGAACGGATGACGATAACGCAAGTCATTGCGTCCCGAAAGGGGTCACCCGAAATGTTTTGGAGGGATTCTCGTTTCTGATTCTAAAAATAGGTGGGACAAAATGCGAACCCTTCTGGTCAGGTTGATATTCAGTCTGGCGAAAATTCTGTTAGCGCATTGGTATAAATTCAAGCCAGTCAGTATTTATGCTATGCAGTCGGCATGCTGTCCTGCAGTTATCTGCGGACCGACTGGCTAGATTTAATTCGCTGCTTGAAATAATTAGAGGATCTTTCACTCGAGTTCCTCGAGTCAACGAGGCATGTAACAGCAACGACAAACTATCTTGTTCGTGTTAGATAAATAAAAACTATCCAGCGCGTCCAGGATTGAATTTGTATTAATTTGTATTAATTCGTGATAAATTTTCTTCGAGTCAGTCAACACGTGACATTCGTACTTTACTTCATATACGACTTTTCCAGAATTTTGTCCAACTTTTCGACGAATAATATTCTAAACAACGAGTTCATTTCGAAATTTTAAATCACCGTACCTTTTTTTCTATACCATTTTCCATAATTACAAGGGGTCGATACGTTTTTCGTCGTTTCAACGATTCCAAGGCATTCCTCTTCAACGTAGCGTCGCATGCCTCAACGTGATCACACAAAGAGTGTCGAATGGTTACATAAATCACCTCGTCGATCGCGTCGATACAACTTCGTCATCGCGGGGCGCACAAAGTAAAGGGTGCAGAAGAACGAATCGAAAAGGTTAATGCGCTCGAAACCCGTTTCCATCGGCCTAGTTTCGAACGTGCACGTTAGTACACACGTTTCTCGAGTCCATTGTGCGACGGTCGCCGATCGTGCGGCCTAACGAGAACTCGTGGCGAAACGTGTCGAGGTCGGGACACTGTGTATTCCATTTTTTTAATTACGAAACCTTCCCGTCGAACTCAAACGTTAACGGGCCGGCTGCTTTTACGAATTTCGTCCGACTTGTCCGCGGCGTCGACGAAACGAGAACCCTTTGATTTCTTTCCAGCGTGACGCGTTGCAACACGCGGTACAATATTAATATCGTCGAAACGCCAGAATTAATCGAGCGCCGTGGGTCACGTTTGTTACCTTCCCGCGGCGATGAAAATATGGCGAACATTTCGAAGCGCTGGCATTCGATTGCTGCCAGAATTTAACAAACATGAAAATTCCACGAGAATATATTTATTGCGCGAAGGTGCGCGATATTACAAATACTGGAACATCAGAAACGATTCAAACGTGCCAGAACTCTGGAAGCAAGCAAATGTTGCAGCCATCGAAATTCGACAATTGCCGAAATGAATCGCTTGACGCGAATGCCTTTTATTAATCATAATTTTCGCGATGGGAAATAATCACAGGCCTCGCGACGCCTGAACGTGTCTCTTGTTGCTAAACTCGTGACATTAGGTAGCTTATTACCCTGTATTATACATTGCCTGGCGCTACCAGTGACGTCATTGTGATCGCGAAATCCCACGCCCACTCCGATTACCGGGAGCCATTACCTGGCCCTCGTCCCTCTGCAGAAACGTGGCCATACATATATCCCGTGTACGATACGCAGTTTGACCCAAGTCACGTTTTACGAGGATTGCATCTCGGCTTGGTGAAACTGGATCGCTCAGTTTCGTTCGAGAGCGCTGAATCTTTGGAAACGTGTGCAGTTGTTATATACTCGTTCGGGAACCGCTGCGAGGCTCGTAACATATGAAATCGTTTTATTCTAAACACCGTGCAAACTTATACCGAATTCTGAAGCACGTAATTTCGGTTCTGCTTCGAAATTTGCCGAACCCAAAATCGCACTATGATACGTACGACTAATCGTAAAATGTAATGTAATTTAACGAGCATACAATGGCTGAAATTGAAGGAAAAAAACGACGATAGAACTCATTTTACGATTCAACTCGTCAGCCAAACTGCAGAAGAGAGTCGTTCAAATTCCGTTCACGGTCACGGTCCATCCCGCAGAATGATTTTCCGTTTCCAAAGTTTTTCGTTCGGATCGGCTCGCACGAGACGATTGCAATCAGTTTCCCAATGGCGAGCATTAACATTGGAGCGGAATTTCATCCGCGAACGGGTGCACCGTGGGTGCGGTCCCGTGTTCGAGGTTGAAATAGAAATAAAAGAAAAGCGAGGATGGAAAAATGGCGTAACCGGCAGTTAGCTGCTGCTTGATAGGCGTAGCCCTGCTTCTCTTGCGGTGCTTCTTGCTTCACGGTCGTTCGATGCATTCCAGCAAGATTCGAGAGCAATACTCCGCTCGCCTCGCGAACGCACGCATTCACCAGGCTTGCTTCTTCTTTTCGCGTACACGATCCAGCGATCCTTTCCACGGCCGGAAATTTCTCCGGCTTCGAAAGCCGAGCTGTTTATCGTCGATCGCTTAGCCCCGTTTTCGCTGAAATCCTTGATTCAGCTACGGCTTTCGAATTGGATTGAATTGCTGATAAACCGTTGAGGATGGAGCGCCGCGGTACCACCAATTTTGTGGCTGGTCCTGGAAGCGATGCTTCGAGCCAGTATCAGCTTAAAGTTCTCCAAGGGACACTGCGGTATGTCTGTTCGCGAATTACTTTCACGTTTTCCATGTATACCGAATAGTTTTATTATTATTGCAATTCATCATTTTCGTATTTCTTTATTGTCTCCTGGTTTCACGTACATGTTGTCGTACGTTCCATCGAAATGGATTTGAACCTCGAGCAAATAAAAATGATATTAGTTCCCGTCGTGTCGGGCACGCGTGCTTTGAAATCACGACGAGATGCCCCGTCTCAAGGCGGACCAGATTCGCGACAATGACTCTGGAGCGGTCTTGAAAAACGCAACGAGCGAACGCATGTGCGAACTAGGGGCAACCGCGGAGAGGTAGGTAAAACCTTTAGAAGCAAACAGATCCAACGAAGACGCGGCTGAACAATATAACGTGCATTACCTCACCGGTTTACGAGCAGGACGCCCCGCGAGACGGCGCTGAAAAATCGGCGTCCCTCGGACAGAAATTGCGAGCAAAAGATCGCCGGCACGAGCTAACAGTCAGAAGAACGTTTCGAACAGTTGTCATTAGACACGGCCGCGTTCCTCGACGGTGAAAGATGGAACGATATCCTTAGCTTCGGCTACTTCTATTTCGCACTGCTAGCGGGGAATGCGGCTTTTTATTCGCGCGACCATAGTTTCGTCCATCTTCCGGGAAGGTTTCGTGTAATCGGTTTCTTTTCCGTCCGTTTCTTCTACGAATCGTGCGTCTTCTAGGGAGGGCACGGCGAGGGCAGAGATTTTTTTACTGCTCCAATTGCACGATTCTTTGAGATAGCTTTTAGACGGAATTGAAATCGACGAGGTTTGCATAGGCTCGGATTTTTTGGGGATTGGTCTATCGTGAATTTTACTGAGCCCGTTGGGTTTACAGTTTTGGAACGTTCGCGTTATTCGTTGCGCGAGGTCAGTGTTATAGGAAATGTAGCTTGCTGTATAAAAATACTAAGGTCGATCTAGAAATAATATTTATAGAAATATAATTCTACAGCGTGGACCTGTCAATCGGTTTGCTGAAGATGTGAAGTTTTCGTAATTTTCGTAATCGCGTTTCGTGATTTGTATGATTTTCAAAGTTCTATTTAAAACCAGTATGCCGTGCGAGGATGCGTGTGATCCGTGCTTTAAAACTAAATATATACACGTAACATAACGCGCTTCCCTCGCCTGGCAAATTTCTCGAAATCATTAAAAACTTTCCACCATTTTTTCTTCGAGTCGTATTCGCGTGTATCCAGTGATCGCAGCCGCGTCCCGCTGAAAGTCCAAGCGGCTCGTATACATTGTGGACGTACCTCATTATCGCGAGATAAAGAGAAGAGGAAAAACGTGAAAGCTCGAACGGAAGTTCGAAAATTTCATCACGCATGTGCGATCCCGCGCGTGGGCTCGCGCAGGTAAAGTCGCGACGCACAACGCACACATACGCATTGTCCCGTGGGAATCGCCTCGTTGAAAGAATCCTTTAGCGACTGAATTAACAGCCCGACGAGTGAAGTTGCGTTTCTTCAGTGACTCACGGCGTATTTCTTCGTCGACGATCATTTGGAGAGTTAATTCGCCTCGATCGAGCCATCCTATCGTCGTTAACCAACGGTGGATCGTGGTTTCGCCGTCCGTTTCGCACACTCCGCCGACCGTACGAAAGTGATTCCGTCATTCATTTGTCAATGTGTAGCCGGTGGTGAAAGCAACGGAAGGAAACGAGCGAGTCCGTCGACGGTGTGACGACTTTCGTTTTCGTGAAACTTCGTTCGGCCGTTGCGAACGCTCCTGAAATTGACCGTGAAATAATTTTGATTCGACGATTATCGTGCTCGTTCAGCCCGCCTTGGCATTTACGAAGGTATCAGTATACCTATGTATGCTTGTCGTGAAACGAACGCTCTCGTTACTCTCGATAGAGAGGCACAGAAATGTACGCGACGCAATGACGTGTAGTATTGTAAAGTGGAAATAATCGTAGCTCTTTTTGCCAGTTAATATTACGAAGAAAGAAAGACGAATGCATCTCGTGGCCTGAATTTTGCACGGCTTTTACATGCTTTCTCCTTTGTACAAAGAAGAGAGATATATATGTTAGAGAACGTTAGATTGGGTCTTGTGGTATATAACGTCTTTGTTAGATCGGGATGCAGAATGTAATTAATATAAGAAACCTTCGTACGATTTGAATTTAGAAATGGCAATAAATAATTTTTCCTTTCTTTTCGTATTATTATATAGATATTACACTTCGATCTCGGATATCGTTTCAATTTTTATCCAAACGAAATAGAACCGAGGAAACGTTCAATTTTACGAATTTTTTATTTCTGCCAAAAAAATTCAGAGGAAAATATTATTTTCCCCTTCAGTTGTGCCCCTCGAAGCAAGCTGATATCTCCGAGCATCGGTTTTCTATAAACTCGATGAATTATATCGTACACGCATCACTCGTATGCACGCATCTATCGTGCTCGCGTTTCTTTCTGGTATTTTCTAACGTGCTATAAATGACGTTTCCAATTAGTAGAACAGAACTACGCAACCGGGTGACTCGTTTCAGTCGAGCACCCTGAAATTAAATTGCCATCGGCCGGCTAGCATAGCTGACACGTTCGCAATTATCATTCGATACGCAACGAGTCGTGCAGAAATACGCAAGGTTCATTTCGTTCCCGAGTTGGACGACCCGCGATCTCTATGCTGGTTCTCATACCGGTTGTTCACGTGTGGAAATAAGCGATTATAAATTAATCGAGCCCGGGTATAACGAGCTCCTGTCACGGACACGGTAGCTGCGTCACGTGGGAGTCGGCGTCTCGAAGAAGTCTGGCGCCTCTAGGTCGATCTTCGATTGTAACGATACAGAACTGGTGCATTAAACTCGCAACCTAATTTGCCTAATTTGGACCTGGCTGTGATCTTTCTTTTAAAAAGATTAACATATTTCCCGCGCTACTCGCGGCGCGGCCTCTTGGAAATTATGGGTCGCTGTTGTTCAACGAATTTGTGACTCGATTGTTGGATCGAAGTGGAACAATTTTAATTATTGAATGCCGAATCGTTGGGAGGCGCGAAGAATTTTTTCGCTAGATATTTCGTAAGGGATCCATTTGGATTTTGCACAAACATTGTAGCGTTAGTATTTTTAGAACTTGCAACGTTTTATTCGCAAGTACCTGTTAAGGGCGAAGTACGCGCACGCGTAATGCAAAGAAATACGCGTTCGTTACAATTGAAAAGGTTTTTGTACCCGGCTGAAATAGTATACTCGGGCAGCAGTTGAAACAATGTCCCGGCGATGCAAATTGCTACTGTCGCGGTTTACTTGTAAGTAGAACAGCCGAACAATTAAATGGTAATTAAACAAAGAATGAAGGGAAGGGCGACCAGGGTATGTATAGCTTTTTTAGATTAAGTTAATAACTTGGACGGTGTATACGAGGCGCTAGATCTCACGTTGTTCAACAACCCTGTTCGTAGTAAACAAGTTTATCTGCGATAGAGCTTTCAAGAGGCTACGTAAACGCAGCTACAAGATCTGAATTATCTTTGTTAATACTAATATAATACGGGAGCAAAAACGATACAGTGTACTTAGGCCTGCACGCACCGAGATTCAGGTTTGGATAAGTAAACCCTCATTTTTCTTAAATCAACGAGCAAGGAAAATTCATACGCAAGGTAAAATATTTCTTTTCTTTTCCATTCGCAGACGCTATTTAAAATATTACTTAGATAAACACCGGAAGCGAACTAAATAAATTCATAAGTCACGATAGTACAGTATAAATTAAATAACACGCACGTCGTCAAAAAGTTCACTTTCGAAAGAATCGTACAGGGTTCGAAGCCTTCGAGACTCGTTTAATTATTTTACATTTCACCGCAGTCTGGAATGAACGATGAAAGAAAAGCAGTAACTTATTGCACGTTTATTCATTAAATTGCAAATAAAACGATAAATTTTAACGCACAATCGCTTCGAATCGTAAAAAGTGTAAACAAAAAAGAAGAACCAGAGGTTATTGTTCGCCTAATTATAGCGAATCACCGAGTGGGGGAATCGAGGTGAACGTCGAGGGCAGCGATATCACTATAAGGTACACGTGAACCCGCTGCTCCCACGTGGTTCAGAGAGCGTGACCACGTGGCGGGCAATAGTACATATAGTAAAGTGCTCGAGAGATAGAAAACGATGTCGGTTGAATGGGAAGGCGAATAAACGGGAGGAAAGGCGAAGGAGGGTATAGGTTAAACCGGAAGTCGTCACAGGAACAGCCTCTATGTGCACCGTAGGTTCACATGGTCGACGTTCACCGCGTCAGAGGTTACGATAATTTCCTCGTGTCAGTGCAGGTGTTTGCATCAGATAAAGGTAGACTTTCGCACCGACATCGTGATGTTCCCTATGCTCTTAACCCCGTGTTTAAACGTAGATCAGATAACAATTTGGGTTATTAGAGAAGTTTAATTGATGACTGCGGTTGTATTATTTTGTGTTCTTGATAATTCATGAACCTGTTGTTATCGATGGAGAATACAAGATTATTCAATTCCTTTAAGAAATTCGTTTATGGTAATGGAATATGTATTTACTTCCTTTGAAACTGTATTTTCCTGCTTTGCATAGAGTCCCGTTGGGGACTCAGCCGTTTCAGTCTCTGGTCGAATCACACTTCAATCCGTCAATTATAAATGAAAATGTTTAATTCGTCAAGTAATAAATATGGGCTTTTTGCAAAGACCCCAAAATTTAAATAATTCATATTCTTGTATACGTTCTATTCATTCGAGCAACGAGACATATTATTCTTCGTTAGCTACCTTATATATGCGTTACCTCTGGACAAAGAATTCGCCGACAAGCAGTTGCATCCAATCGTTAAAATAATCAACACAACCTTGAGCGTGTACTTCGAAGATACGCGACACGAACAATTGAACTTCATGCTTCAAAAGCGAAACTTTCAGTTTCCTTTGGCTCTTACTAAAGTAGACATAAAGGATTTCCGATTGCTCCTAGCGAATTGTCGATTTTTATGCCTTCTCCCCCCTTTCCGGTGGAGAAGATTGCACCACCCCGTGAGAACACTCCCTTTTGGAATCAGAGATTCTCCAAGCAATGGCCCATGAAAAATGGCATACTACGAGTGTATCTGCCTGAGGGGCTACGAATTAATTCAGGTGTGTTTTACCAAGCGTTGAAAGCTCATACGTACGTAAAGGGCTTGCTCTTGAAGCGTAACATTCCTTGAATTGCCCCTTAAAATAGATTTCTAAATCTATGTGACCGTTTATTTTAGCGAAACATATGTCCTTACAAATTCTATAACGTTTGAGTTCATATTAGAGTAATTCAAATATAATAATATTATCCTATCATACAATTATAATAAAAAGTACCTTTATAATAATAATAAATACGTGTGTTTAAAATGTTATATAAGTTTCACGTTATGCCTTCTCTTTAATACAATATCATTTGAAGTGTCTACTATTTTTGGAGTTGTCATTAAGATAGCGGAGATTCTGTGAATTATTTCGGTGGAACATAAATTTTCTACAAATCGTACAAACTTGACACATGAATGAATTAAGCAGTGTCTACAAGAGTCTTGCAGAATAAGTGATTCAGACTCTCCAAGAGTTACGACATGCGCTGAACGCGATGTTTTGTAATCCTCGCTCGAGGGTACGTTTAATTCGATCCTACGTAGAGATTTAGCTCATTCATATACTCTTAAATCGATTGAACTCGGCGCTCTTAAATGATACACGGTTAAGAAACCTCTCGTGCGTACTTCAATGGCTGAAAAACAAAGGAAACATAAATTATATAGTGTCGATCACTATCGATTACTGTTACTGTTCCATGCACCGAACCTCATAGGTGATCTACTTTTAAAAACGATTAACTACAGCAAAGCCTCCGCTCATATAAAATGTATTATAACTTTCAATTTCTGCCAGTCTAATTTGGCGAATTAGTGTTTGAAGCAAACGAAAATCCTTCCAAATTAAATGGAAGAGATAATAACAAAAAAAATTAAATCTGCTTAATCGCAACCCTTCGTTGCGTTCGAGTGAAACGACGGAATGAATCATATCTTTCTGTAGCATCACGATTACGTCAAACGTAGCGCCTGTAGCGATGCAAAGCGTATACACGTGTTCACGTAGCACAGTAACTTTTCAGGCGCCTTCCTTTCACTATGACTGAATGATCGTTTCGATGGTGCGTACCCCATGCTGCTGTCGCATTCATAAATAGAAATATCAGCAACACCGTTGTCGATTTCAAGACAGTTTATTGAATAAATTTTTCCAATCAAGTTCAAACAGAAACGTGTGGCGAACTCATATTACACGAGCGTGCACGATTTACCCTGCCAACGCTGCTAACACGAGGCGGAATAAATAGTGTGCGAGCTTCGTAATTCGAGGTTCCCCCTTTATCAGCAATATTGCACACGCCTGGCAATTACCGTTTCCTTTCATTATTGTTCGAGGGGAAAAAAAAAACATAAAATGGCATTTCTCCGGCCGAAAACCGATACGACAGCGAAGAGATACATCGACGAAGATATTCTCTATTGTGGCAGCCGGGATGCTCGAAGCGATCTATGCGCGATAGAATAATGAAGAGGGAATACCGATGCTGATTTACACCCACTCGTGCACGAGTCCACACCCCGTACGCGTAAACAATACGAAACGATCGTAAATCAAGCTGATGGAGGAGCGATTATAATTTTCAGTGGCTGCTTAGTATTCCTTTGTTTTTGTACCTACGCGCTGTTGCAACTGTCGATTCCTTCATTTTGCAACGAACCCCGGACGCACTGGCAAATCTAACGTCTGTATGAACAACATTTTATTTTGCCTGACTTGACAATTGAACGGCGGCGTTCGATTTAGGAACGGAGGAACCGCGAGTCCGTGGCAAAGTTCTGTCAAATGGACAACTAAATAAACTGCGATGCGATAAATAAATGATGCAACGCGTGGACGAAGTGTATAACCGGTATCGCAACCACGTCGAGAAACGAAATAAAAACGGACGGAATGCAAATTATCAACTTCGGTCACCGCGACAGCCAATCCGATACGCCGTCCAGAATTTCTTTCGGATGACAAAAAAAAACTTTGCTCGAACTTTGCGCGACCTCGTCGTCACGGATTGTACGATCTTGCCAGAATGGGGGTGAAACGAAGTTTCACGTAAGTCAAGAGTCAAGGTTGAAGCCCGCAGTCAGTCATCTCGTGCACGTTCGAAACTGCTGGTCGTTTCGAAAGCGATCCGGAGAGTGGCGGGCACAGGGAAACAACACGTAGATACCAGCTGTGAGTAGTACTACGATCACGTAAACCGTGATCCAAGATGGCATCGTGTCGGGTCAATATCCTGGCTTGGTTGGAGAACGGCGTCGTCGATTTCTGCGCCAGTCTCGGTGAAACACCACGTGAAGGCGCCACTGAAAGTCTTTTTAATGGGAACTGGTTTCAACCACGACCATGGACCGCGTGCTTACGTTTCGCTTGACCTCGGTTCCAAGCGTCTTTGGAAGAACAAAGAGTCTAGCTGCTACTGGTCGCTTCTGGTTCTGGCGAGCATCTTGTTCCTATTTTATATTTCAAGCATTCGCGGAGTGTGTCGTGCCAAATGGATGGCCCATTTGTCGTGATACTATGGGGTTGAATGGTGGTTTTTATATTGGGGGTGGTTGAGGAGGGTTGCATTTTTCAAATCAGCCGAATCGATAGAATTTGCAGATTGGTGCGAAACCTGGGGTGCTGAGTGAACATTACATTCTGGATAAAAAATACTTACCTGGAAGGTGAAATTTGTATAGAATGAGATAGTAATTTGAATGGTGAAATGCAGGATACTTGTGTTCATTAAAATTAATGTTACAGTAGATCAATGCGGGGGATTAATTAAAATACAGAAACTGGGTTGCATCGGTGGGATTTGTCATAGTAAGCAGAAGATGCTTGTGCAGTTCAAGAATGTTTGGAATTTTTAAAGGGCCCGCGGTTCTGTAAGATGTATTAATAGAGAATTCGTAGAAGTACACGATGAATGGTTGGAATTGTTTTTGCGACAATTCGAGCGAGATGAAACGATTGCCACATTCCTCGGGAATCCCTGGTTGGAAGGTGAATCTAGAAATTGAAATAGTCATTCGTACGTACAATTTGATATAACATTAAGCGTAAACAAAATTAGAACCGTAATACAAATATAAATATAGCGGCCACGAAAGCGTGCTTTAAATCAAAATGAAGGGACGAAACGTTTTCAGCGGAACAAACCCTTTCGAAACCCTTAATAATTACGCACGTGTTCTTCTTGCGCCATAGTTATCATTTACTTATTAATACCACGCGGCAACTTCTATGTGTATCGTTAAGAAAAAGCACAAGCAAAACGGTTCGCGAAAGTTTATAGCTGGAACGTTTTTCACAAGTGGCTGCTTCTGCAGAAACCGATGTTCAGAAGAAATTATACTTCCGTACCACACTCTGCGTACCTTTACGATCGGTTTTACTATGTAGCATAACAAGCGAACGTTTCTTAGTAAGGGTAGTGGTTTGCTTCGTTTGCGGGAACACGGGTGCTTTCTCCACCCTCCCTCCGTCCCTCAAACCTCCCTCCCTCTGTCTCTTGCCAGATAATTTTTGGAAAATTCATCGACACCTTGCGGTTCCAATATGGCGAAATCCTTCAACCCATTTCTCGAGAAATCGCCATAAGTTGGACCTACGAAAACGTTTCACAAGTTGACTCTTCTCCCGTTGAACATCTGAGCACCGCTGTCCTCTGTTTCGTTTCATCCTTCAATATCTTTTTCCTTCAGAAATTGCAAACAAAATGCAATTACCAGACAAGTTGCGTATTTTATTCGTAAGCGCTTGTCAAGAGTTCAATTACGAGCGTGTGCGTGTGTGTGTGTGTGTGTGTGTGTTGTCGCGTAGGCGTGAGATCATTCCGACTTATTTCCGTTACTGACGTTATAGAACGCTTGCTAATTAATGGAGGTTTAATGGCTGAGAAAAAAAGCACGGATAAAAATATGGCATTTCTTACTTCATCTTTTTGCCGGGTGGCGAGAGGAGAACGGTAGACGAAGAATCTTTCTATTGAGGCTTCAACATTT
This sequence comes from Nomada fucata, assembly GCA_948146005.1. Taxonomy (NCBI): domain Eukaryota; kingdom Metazoa; phylum Arthropoda; class Insecta; order Hymenoptera; family Apidae; genus Nomada; species Nomada fucata. Next base: position 6,340,982 of record OX411282.1, read on the forward strand.
TTTTTTATTGCTTCTCTCATATTCGTACGTACTACGGGGGAACGACAATACACGCTACGACCGAGGGTGGAACGGTGGACAAAAGTAATGATACCGTATCAAAAGCTTCAAGAATAATGGTGGCAGTGTACCGTGCCTTTTTTTGTCGTCAAGATGAATTGCACATTCGGCCTAAATGGCGCGTTTAGGAGAGACAAAGGTTTCTTAATATGGAAGGCAAAGAGCCGTCCTTTCGTTGTCAGCGAAAGCACGGCGCGGTGTAATCCTTTTTGGAAAAGTTGGCTCGGAGCGTTTTATACGGCGAAGCTTTTACGTACGTGTTCCCTCCGACCTACGCAAAATTCAGAACGTTGGTAATTCAAGTTTGGAGAAGAAACAGCTCCCAAACGTAATTTACAAGTTTCCATTCTCGACGATTTACGTGGCGGTCCTCTTCCAGGCCGTGCTCATTTACGCAGCCACAACTAAATATAGATAGAACTGTGTATTTCTAATTTCTAGACGATGAAATATTCGAATATGAAATTTTACAAATCTAATAGAACGCTCGTCAAAACTAAGACTATTAAAATTATTTCCATATATAAATTTGGCTCAAAGAATAATAATAAACCAACTTGAATTGTTGTTGCAAATAGAACACGTTCTTACAATCCTCTGTCCACCGAAATTGCTATTACAAATCGATGTTGAAAATCATATCGTTCACTTTCCAAATCTACTTCAATATACCGTCCAGTCTATCACGGTTCCATTTAATATTTCGACACGCAAATTGCACCCAATAACAGCTACATCGAGGCGTCGCGATCGAATTAGCTGCCAAACAATTGCTGTCCCCGCGTGAACCCTATCGCCGATCTATCCCATAACAAATCATTAACGAACAAAAGATTACGATAAGCTCCAAGCTTAACCCCAATACTAAATAACGATTGATCTTTGATGCCTGTCGCGGCCGATACGAAAGGCTCACACAAAAGTCTCCACGCTCAGCTCGACCATTATTTAACCATACCTCTCCCTCAAACTTTCCCCATTCGAAATCTCGTTCCGACAGACGTGCATGCATGCACACGTATGCACAAACGCAACCGCGCAGCGTCCAATTGTCATTCGCGATCCTCCAGCCGCTCTCGGGCTCCTCGTTGAAAAAACGTGTACACACGTACAAACCGCCATACCCGTCGCCGTATCAACCGAAATGGTTTCACGTTCGTGTAACACCCCCGCGAACCAGGATGCTGCGTCTATCAATTTGCCTGTCGCCCCGGTCGTATCAACGCCGGCCGTGTCATAAACATGAAAGCACAGGGATCGATTCGAAGCGTATGCAGCACACTTTTACTCCAGTTTGTATCGTGGAACCGGTTTACCCTCTCGTAACATGCCACGCTGGCCCCTTTTATCGCCGCTACACACACCGTTTCCCCTTAAACTCGACGGAGCAGCGCGGTGGTCACCGTGCCCCCTTGGAGAACCGGTTTCGCGTCCCGATCTTCCTTCAACGCGTTACCCCCACCTGGTGTTCACGATTTTTCTCGGGTTCCGTGGCCTCCTGCGGGCAACGAAAACAACGCGGCAACGGGTTTCCTCGGCTCCGATCCGGGACGCGTTCCACCTTCTTTTGGCTTCGTCTTCGAAACGCGTCACGGCTACCTTTACTCTCGTCCGTGGGGATTCATTCGCGGCGAATTTATTTCCGTCTCGATCCGGGTTACGCTTGACGATTAGATCGGTGGGAGTCGCGGTGGAAGTTGGATTTCGAGGTTTTGGGTTCTTTTTCTTGGATCAGTTGACCGTTCGGAAATGACTATCGTGACGCCGTGTGAACGCTTTGTTTTTCTGCGGGTTAACAATTTTAGTTCGTGCGCGTCGTGTGCGAATTGATTAGAAAGATCTGAAAGGAGAAACGCCTTTAGAAATGCGGAGAATATTGTTACTTTTGAGGACAGTATGGATCGAAACGATTGTACCGTTGCTAATTTTATTCGTAACTGTATTACTGGAATCTCTATGTTAATTTTAGCAAATATATTCTGCAATTGATGCGCGTTGCCCTTCAGAAGTAGCCTGCTCGAGAATCGCCTCATTAGAAATCGATAATTGCCGGCACGAGTGTGCTCTCTGAGTAAACTCGTTTCCCGTGCATTTCCATCCACTGAAATTGGAACCAGCAATAGTATCTAGTTCAGCACGTACTCAGGTATTTAATCGACGCGCCTCTACCTATTATTTATCTGGTATGGAGGGCCGCTTAGGAATAATCGACGCTACGGTTGTCCACGGATCACGATGTTAACATTCTTGCCTTACTTTATTGTTCACCTGTATCGCAATTTTTCTTCGCCACACTTCTACCTGGCACGATAGGGCAACCTATCTAAATCTACGATGAAAATTTCGCACACTAAACCAGGCTCAAAAGTACGTATCAAATCTACTCTGAAAGTTGCTTCCTCATTCACTTTGGTTCCGCTTTTCACAATAATAGTCACTCTCTCGATTATTATCGCATACAGCCGTATTACCTGTGCTACGCTCTTCGACGCCTCTCGTTTCTCGATTCTCGCGGGACCAGTTTTTGTTTCGAACTTCTCGCGTCGTTAACAAGACATTGCTTCTTGCGGTAGTTAATTTCTCCGATTTTTATCACATTTATAAACAATCATTTCTCCCATCTCCCATCGTTCGTGGATCATCGACGTGGCCCCACTTTTGTCGGAATATTTTATTGCTTTATCTGTTTGCTTGTACACACACGTTCGCCAGGTGTACGATATAAATTATCCACGGGGTTGCAAAATCCATCCTCGTTTACGCAAGTTCCGCTGCTCCGTGCGATTATGCTCGCTCGATCGGAACCCTTTCTTGTGTGTATGCATAAAATCGATTGTTGCACAGTGGACGAACGATGACGTTGTTACTTGATACATTCATATCGTGCTTTATGCGCGGTTAAAAATTCCGTGACCTAAAACTCTATGTGTCATAACAGCAAAGTCCTGCCAGATATGTGTACCGTTTAAAGTTTAAAGCCTTCTTGTGATGCTTCGTGAAACATCGAGCCAGATGACTCTCGAGAAAACAGTTATATTCGCGTGTTCTTCTCTAATATACGTGTAGCGAGCGTTGATATCTGGGTTGCTGATGAGTAATAATTTTTGGGGGCTCTATTAACCCTCACTTTGTGTTTGAGGTTTAGCCATTTGCTATTTGCATATTGTGAAAACACTGAAACATTGAAATATCGTTCAGCGAAATATAAACAGAAATAGGAGCACAGATATTCTTCTACGGGAAAATGCTCAACTATTTGTTTAAAATATATATATTTAAAATTAAATTCTACTCAATTATATTACACTGGAAATTAACTTTTATTACGTTAAAAATTAAATACATGACACGTTAAGTATGCAAACGTGCAGGAAATAAATATTCCAACGAATTATCGGATACTTATTCTGTCTAAACTAACAATAGAAATGATGTGCCGTCAGAAATCGCTGTTCCCGTGTGTCCACGATAATCTATGCCGCGGTTCAGTCGAAATTATAAGGAAAGGGGGTAACTAACGCTACTTACTGTTTGGTAAGGAAGGGGGGGTCCGTTCTCCGATATTTCAACGTTCTGGCGGGGCAATCTGGCCTCGTACGGGCGCGAGTTAACGCTTCTCGTGGTCCAGCAGCCGCAGAGTCATCCACGGGGAAACCAGTTTCTGCTTCTGCCCCTTTCCCTTCTTCCCTCCTGTATTTCTTTCGTTTACTAAGGAAGAGTGGCGCACGTGCGAGCAGCACCTCGGTGAACCCAGAGCTACAGAAGCCTCCGATGGAGGGGGACAAGAAAGCGAAAGACGAGACACGGGATGCTCGGTGATTTTGTTTAGAGATGGAGAGGATCGAGGTTCGAAGCTGAAACCTGTCTCGCTTCTACGATAGATGGAGATTTGGGTTAATGAAATTTTACGAGATGGGCGGATTAAATTTTCATCCGGTGGTAGGAAGGTGTGTCTGGTACATGCGTATTGGTAATGATCTGAAGAGTGTAATAACAATGGGGTTGCGGTGAATTGCTTCTATTAGTTAATCTAATATTGGTTTTGTTTAGTTTGTTGTCCGTGTGAAATGTTGGCGCATTTTAACGGACGCTGATTTCGGTGTAGGTTACAATTGTAACACCGTATACATTATTTTGACTGTACATTTATTATACAGAACGGTTTGAATATGTATGTGCGATGATAATTATTAATTTTCATTCATTTCGTTTATCTCTGTAATACGAATATAATGGTGCTTCATTTAATAACAGTAACTTTTAATTTAATAACTTGTAAATTTAGAAACCGCCGCCGATTCTTTCACGGAAACGACAATTAACCACCGCAATAGTTGATTCAACACCTTGTTCCGCCGCCGCGCTGCTCGATTTCCATCTGGTGCGACTAGCAATGGAAATTCCTTTCGTTACGTTCGTTTTCCAAATGAAAACAGACCACCAGCTGAGCACCGCGATATTTTTAATCGCGTTCGCAACAGGACGGACAAACGGATCGCGAAATAATTAATGAGACCTTCGGGACGGCGAGGAGAGCGCAGATGTATCGCGATATCGCGGCCGGTTTGAAATAAAACGATGCCTCGGTTTGCTCTATTTATAGTGAATCTTATCCTCTCGAAAGGCGATCATTTATTCCTCGCGTCGTTTCTGCTTGTGCCTCGGTTCGCTTGTACCTCGTTGCGAACGGTGAACGGCGCACGTGCGAATCGCGGTATGGTAAACGAAGATTCAGCTGCAATCGCGTGTAGACTGCAAAACACAGGGGAAGAGCGAAATAGAGAGAGCAGAGATCGTGGCTTCTCGAAGTCTACGGTGAAAGGACCATGCACGATTGTGCAACCGTAACGGTAATCATATAAATTAGCGAGCAACGAGCGATGCTGAATTGTCGAATGGATACGAAGCAAAGAGTTGCTGATGTTGGTTTCCCTTTTTCTGCCTGGAAATGTTTCGGAAGTTGGTGTAATGTATGAAGCGATTTCGAGATGGGGTTGGGGGTTGCAAGATTGGTAAAAGTTAGGTTGCTTGTTGGGTACTGGAAGTCTGTTTGTAATTCCGTGAAGTTTACGAGCTTTTCGTTTTTAACGGATCGAGGAGACGCGCGAGGAATTTTTCGTGTCCCTTGAAAAGCATTTACTCGTCGAGGAAAAGTTCATTTAATTAATTGCCTGATTGATGTCCGATTGAACTTAATTATAAATCACAGTAAAGAATCGGGGAAAAGATTGAATTTATGGATATTAATGCTGGTGCTTTTCGCCTTCGTTATTTACAAAATTTAAACAGTTTAGTGACAACGGTGAATAAAAATTATATTCTGAATAAAAATAAAGATTATATTCTGAGAGTGTGCCAAGAATATTTGGTTAAAGCAGAATAGAGACAGTATCACTATTTTGGAAAAATAATTGTCCTCCAGAGCTGACTCCTCACCCAAATAAAAGTCATCAACCTCGAACAACTTTTTCACACCGTACCACGGATTTTATAATCGTCAACATCATCATCCCAGAGCCATGTCCATTACTTAAGTGTGATGAATCGTTTCTTCGCGTCTAATAATGTTCTAAGAAACGTTGCACGCGAGTGATGAACAATTCTGTACGCTTTCTACGGTACAATTTCTCGAAGAACCAGTTCCGTGCTGGTGTTGCATCGCGGAAATCAATCACGCGAAGTTCAAGGCGATTCAATCGAAATCTCTGCCGTACGAAATTTCCATCGTGAATTCTTTAGGTAAATCGCGCAGCGAGCAACTCAAACACAGGTGCGGAAATTCGACTCTCATTTTCCAGCTGGACAGGCTGATATCAGTGTGTATACTCGGTTCACCCTTCCTTTCTGCTTGCAAATGGAGAACACGTGTGCGGTACGCGACGAAGAAGTCGAAATGTCACTAGCCTGTGTTGCATTGAATTCAAACCATTTGAAATTTTTATTTTTTTGCTTGGATGATATTTGAATTCTCGATCGTACATGGGATAGTTTGAATTTTTTACTTTCCCTCGATGTTTCCTTTTGTTTGACAAATTCGTAATCCGACAATACGAAAGGGTAAGATGCTAACATTGAAAAATTTTATTTGTATCACGACTTCTTCAGCATTGGAGTAGAATATAGAAACATGTATACTGAAAATATATTTTCTTATTGAATATAAGTTTCACGGGCGACGAACAATTATTCAAACGTTGATTCAGACTAAGTATTACGATAACACGCGTGATATCCACGTAATATCCGGTAGTGTATTATCTTTTGCGTGGTCGCAAAATTCACAGGAGACTTCTCTTTAAGCAAACAAGGTTGACGATGATGTTAACGGTGCATATGTTCAAACTGTTGTCTTTCGACGAGAAGCGTATATACACGTATTCATTTGCCTCACAATAATCCGGAAACGGGCAACTTAAGTACGCCTCCCAATCTTGAATCTACCTGCTCCACTGTATATAAGTGTTCCGTGCACAAGATACAGAATTCTGGAAGAAAATTTTCTGCGAATTTTAAAAATGTATAGGGACCTTATATATATATATATATATAAGATCAGCCTGCAATTATAAATTATATATATATTGACAATTTATTAATAATGCTTAGCAGCTTAAAATGTATTTAAAATTTATAATTGCAGGCTGAACTTGAAATAAAATTTGCAATCGAAATTTAAACTATTTCTTATAAATTGCAAGTCCGAGTTAACGTCATTTTCATAAATTCCATAATATTGATTGACATCAATTACACTAACAATTGTTTAAAACGCTAATACCAGTTCAATAACAGTAGTAACAAATAATATTATACATATAATATTTCACAATCCACCCTCCGAAAACCTGTCCAACCCTATCTTCTTGGGATCTCGAATCTCGTTACCAAAACGCGATGTACCATATGACCGTTCTGAATTAATTATCGTACCGCAGGTAGCATAATCTAACAGGTACCATGACTCACAGGTTCCTTTATAAAAAAATGATTCCGCCTTTATTCTCTATCAACTTAAAGTGCAAGCACTTCCTTGCGATATTTTTTGGCATAATAAAAAATGACAAACATTCCTGCCCGCTTGTGTATTAAACGAGATTGTAATTGTCGAACGGATACATGTGTTAACTATATGCCCACAAATCTCTGAGACTGTACGTGCGTCAGACGCGTGACGAGGTTCATCGATGCGACAACTTCGATTAACGCGACGGTGCAGTTTGTCTTCGTCGATGTGTCGATCGGCCAACTGGTTCTCGCTGTTGTACTCGAGGTCAATCAGCCGCGTTGCAGGTGTTCTCGGGTCATCCAGTCGCGAATAAATGTCAACGTAAGAGCGGAGGAGCCACGCATTCCCGGTGCTCGTGCCCGGATCACGGTGAGAGGAAAGGGTTTCGCGTGCAGCATGTCCAAGCGAACAGTTGCACGCCGTTTCGCTCGTCCTCGCAACTCTCTTCGATATCGTTACGTGATTGTAGAAATGGAACAAGCTTGAATTCGAGTTCCTTTTATCCAGCATAGTTGCAGTTGAAGGCATGTGCGCTTTTAGATTTTCCAGGTAATATCAATTGCAAAACGTGGACAAAATAGAGGGGAACAGGAGAGAGGATTAACAAACGAAATTTTTTGATTCGCTGTTTCACGATGTATTCGCAGTTTTCCTTTGCAATACAGTAAATCTTGCTCACTGCGAATTCTAAATTTAAAAATAAGACGATGGCGTAAACCTGTGCCAGTCTTCTAGGAATTGCTTCACCTTAAATTCTTTTCGCTGGAATGGGAAGAAGCTCCGTCGGATCTTTTTGTCAGATAAAGTATTATCAGATTAGACCCGCAAGTAATTGAACACGGTACTCAACTTCGACCAATGCCAGCACTGTGACACTGTCATTTTATTACGCATACCGAGGAAGATATTCATCGCGTAAATGACCAAATTAAATACGAGAGAACGATTCTTTTCACGGAATCAACTGTACCGCGGTGAACCGAGAAATCCATTTTTCATCTCCAGTTACTATCGAGCGGCGGAAATCGATTGGACCACGGCCGCTTCTACGTGGATATCGTTTCAAATGTAAATGTTCACGCGAGATGGAATCGTGTTGACCGCCGAGAAGTCACAGATCAGTGGATACGAACGGAAAGATCGTCTCAGGTGAGGCACCTGAGGTACTGGAACGGTTCACGTCGAACGTGCCTTCCAATGCAGCGAGCAGGTAGATTCTTACGACCCCTGCACCGTCTCGAAAAGCCCTTACCTGTTCCCTTTGTACCTGAGGGCTGAACCTGCGTTCCCCCTTTTCCAGCGCATTAACGTTGTTGAATGCCGCGAAGCTCCTGTGGCACCTGCGTTTTGAAGACCGTGCAGGTTGGAAGAAGTTCGTGCCTTGAATTTGATGCGGAACGAGAACAATATTATTGAAATCCTGGAAGAAATCCAGAATGAAACAGAATAGTGGAAATGAGAAAAGAATAATACACATGGTGCGATTTTTGATTTTTTTTGAAATATTGCGAAGTATTATAAATAGAATAGTCTGGCAATATTAACGATATCCACTGTGCACACATTCAAATTAATATCTTGTTATTACTAGTGCGTGTGCATCATTTTCAACTGGAATATGTTATTAGTATAAGAATCTGTATAAATTTAAACTACTCTAAAGTAGAATTATAATTGTATATATTTTCTCAATGTTTGGATCCAGTCATTTATTGTATTCTACTGTACTGATCGCAGAATATTTTACGTCTGTTGTTCCATGTATTTTCTCTGTATCACGGAAAGGTATCGTAGTTTCAGGGAGAAACGATTTTCCGGTTCAGTAATATCATTTTATATAGCGTATGGACATTCGTTGCAACGAAAGTGAAATGCAAACGTCACGAGGCGAAGATGCAATCGAAGGACACACATTTACCACCTGCATCGTATCGAGGGGTGTTGCAAGGCAACAGATGCGTCGGCGAAGCCCTGCAAGGGGTTGTGCATATCGTGAGCCAGTTGAATTACCGCCAGGAACGCGAGTGCCACGTATTTATCTATAAATATCGACGAAAAAAACCGAACGGCTGGGTTTCGTGTAAAACAGACACCTCGGTGACAGGATATTTCGTTGCTTGAGTGGTATTTTTCGGAGGCAAAGATTTCTTTGCAGATTTCCATCGACCCTTAACACTTTCACTTAGGATGCATCATTAATCATTGAATTATTTTCTACACACGAGAAAGGAAATTATGCATCGAAAGAATTCACGATCTTCAGGTTCATCTTTTTGTCATTTCTGCAAAGTGTCGTAGATATAATATTGGAATCTTGTTTGAATGAAGGTTTCGTACTTGGGTATATATATAACTAAAGCGTCAAATTCGACGCGTCTTCAATTCACGTGCAATAATTTGATAGCAGCGCACGCCTGGCGTGGATGACAAACGATATGTCACGAAGTTCCTTCGTCAAATTTCGATGCTTGTTATTTACATGAGCATTTACCATTTGAACCACAATTCTTTCACGTATCGTATATTGGATACGATCGCGATGGAAAGTCCTGTTATGCCTTCTTACTATTGTGTTCCGCGTTTTAATATGACCATTGTGTGTCGAGAGCTAATGAATAAACGATCGCCGTACGCGCTGTTAGCAATCCGATACAACTTTAATACGCGTTTCAAATCGTACCGATACGAAATTGAATATCGCACGCCCTCGATAGACAGTCGAGAACAATTTATTCTAAGCCCGTTGCTTTTCGATTTCGCTATTCGAATTGAGCCGCCCACGCGTGTGTCCCTTTGCGGACGAAAAAGAAACGATCGCAACTTCCACGAATTAAATTTCCAAGCGACAATTAACGATAACAGATTTTGATTAATTTTTAATGCACAAATCAGGCAGAAAATTTCGAAACGCTTCGTAAAGTGTTCCTTTCGAGAGCAAATTGGCGGGGTGCAATATTTTCTCTAATAGTTCAATTCGATATTCTAAAATGTGAGCAGCATAAATAACATATCCAGCAATTGGACAATAATATCGGCGATCCACTCATTTCTTCCTATTTCAGAAGCCATGTATCATTATTATATTAGAAACCATACAGCAGGCAGAATTGTGCAATAAATATGTCGTATACGAATTAACATCAACGTGCGCGCATCTGCGCTTACCTGAGAAGAATCTACGGGAGTGTCGATAAGTAGGATAATGGGTTGCGCGTAAAGATTGCAAAGCACGCGCGACTCGATGACTTTCTCAAGTAGACATTACGACCGGTTCATCATCCGCAACTATACGAACTATTCGAGCATCTCGAACAAAGGCTGCGAGCTGTTGCATTTCTCGCCCACGACGTTTTTTCCGTGGCGAAACTTAGCCGCACGAGGGGAGGCTACGTATTCGCATTGTAATGGAACGGACAACGATTTCAAGCAAACCCGAGTCCCGATAAAAGCACAATGGAATTTCATTAAAATTGTTCGCATCGAAACCAAGCATACTTTACGTACAAACCTACCCTGCAATCTGAATGCTGTGTCGGTTAGACACATTCATCTTGATATAAACAAGATAACGAGTATCTACAGCTGCGGAAAATATTATATTCCGTATTTAGAACATTTCCATTTTCAGATTCCAAATATATTAGACGTTACACAATATCAAGAATCAGCTGAATACCGCGTTGAAATTGCATTATTACACTTCAATTGTCCGCACACTACACGGGAAATTATTATGAACTACGATATTGTACATGTTCGAAGCTGCCTTGCATACTTCCACTCTCCAAAATATTCAATCGCGTATTTTTCTCGCGACTTGGGAAGATGTTCGACGATGAAAAACAGACATCACGTGTCCGCCTGGGATGGAAGGAAAAAACGATGAAAGGCCCGCCGAATACTTAAGACAATTGTGCGCTGGATATTTGGTACGGTTCTTGAAGAACGCGTCGGAGGTCTGCCAAGTGTCCAAGTGAAGAAGGAAGCGGCCTGGCCTGACCGTGAGACTAGCAGCCCCTTTGTTATCGCGGTTCGTTTTGCTCTTCCCGAAAGAAAGTCCGTCATTGTTGTTGATCCTGGCAAGTGGCGTCTGGAAATCCTCAAACAGCCCCAGACCCCCGGGAAACCGGCGATTTCCGTGCTTAGGAATATCGTGTTCTAATTGAAAAGGACGCTCCAGGGCGGAGACGTTCGAATTTACTGCCAGGATTGTCCTCGCGCCTGAATGCACCCCCAAGGTCGAAACATTTTCGCACTTCCCGTGCAGACGTCTAAAAATAAAGTGGAATTTCTAAATTAATTCCGAGGGAAGGAGTATATATACAGTTTGTTTAAGTTTCCCCGTACAGTGCTGTCAATTCAGTTACTCTAATTGTATTATTTGGACGATTAATTGGATCTTTATTGAGCAACACTGTTTCGAATCCTTTGACTGCGATGTATAAGTCGGACATAAATGGATTATCTACTACGCGACGAAAGTAATTAATGTAGTTACTTTTTTATATTAATTTCTGAATTTCTCTCGATGAAATACACTTCTCTAGTATTTATATAAGTGATGCATTACTGCTTGAAAATGTTACCCTTACAATGTTTCTGAATTCATTAACACCGTTGAAGCCCGCTTTGAAACGAAACGGTCTTAAAATCTTTCGCTACACACGACTGTTTCGCTTTCGTTCCTTTTTTCGTTTCGTGGCAATTTATATGAGGTGGAGTTGCGTAGAAACGATCCAGAATCTGAGCACGGCGCCATGCAAATATAGAGACCGGTCGCGGAGGCGTCATCCAAATCAACACTCTTTTATATCTCCTGTTTGGAACAAAAAGAAATGCTATTCCGCGTTATACGAATGTCTCGCGAGAAAAGTTCCATGGGTTCTATCGACTGAAAATCATACGCGTAATTTGTTTGAAATTAAAGACAACGAAATTTTAGTTACGTTCAATACGGTCCGTTGCAATAACAAGCAACTCGACAATTTCCATTATGCGGTTGTCCTGAAAAATTTGCAGTCGTTCATCGATTGACCATATGGGCTGGGATGCGATGCACGAACGAAACAATTACAGCTGTTTTGAACATTCAGGCCTTGCCTTCGAATGGGACGGCATACAAAGAAAAAAGTTGTATTATCACATACGTTAATTCGGAAATGTGTAATAATTTCTTTGATAGTTCGATCGATTTAAACCGCTGCGATAAATTGTCAACTTTATCTGCAACTGGCATCAGTAGATACGATTTCAATGGAGGACAAACTATATATTACTGATCGCAAAATAAATTCAACCCCAATTGTACATGTTACAGTCGGTTAAAAGAAGCGAACGAACTTATAAATATTCACGATGCTTGTTATATTAAATAAACACCGCGAGCACCTAAAAATCTATCGACCGTATCAAATCGACGGCTGACTGAAAGTCATTTCAGATCGCTTGCGTGCGAGCGTGCTACAAATGATAGGGTAAATGAGCATTTGAATTTTCATTGACGGGAAAATGATCCCCACCCCGTTGCCCCGTTCCCGATGAATATTAATGCGATTTCGCGTACGAAAGTAATACACCTCCATTGACCAACGAAAAAAGAACGCGCACGAGAAATCTCGTGTATACGGTTATACAAAGCCACGCTCGATTCACACGCTCACAAAGGAACGAAGTTCGTTTCAGAACCCCCTACGCAAATTAGCGCGGCAAAGGTAAACGTAGAAGATTCGACGGAGATACGAATCGACGCAGGCGAATGGGGGAAAAAGGAAAGGAAAGGGAGAGAGTTCCCAAAATTACTCATTCTTTCCCGAATCAAATTGCGTAACAATCTCGTAGCATCGTAGCGTAACGTAAAACGTTGTCAGTGTCGCGTCGTGATGAGCCAAGTCGGTCCCCTTCGTTCCCTTCGTCGCCCCTTCCGTTCTCTTCTGTGTCACTGTACGTTGGTTAACGTCTTCGCGTTCTTCCCCCACAACGGGGGCCCCTTCCGTGGCCCTGTTCACCACTTCCCCTTTCCGCTCGCTCGAAAACCCGGCCCACTCTACCCACTGGGCCCACTCCCCCCTCCGCGACGCGTTACAACTGACCCCGGGCCTCTCACCCACGCCGGACCCTCGTAGTAAAAATGGCCGCCCCGTGTGTACTGTAGTAAACAACAGGGACGCATTCGCCCACAGACAGAGAATCCCTCGTTTCGGACCCCTTTTTTGTATAATTTATCCTGTCGATGGAGAATTCGTAGAGACAGGTAAATGGAAGCTATTCGGGGTACAGCCTGAAGAACAAAGGATCCTTCGCGACCTCCTTGGAATAGACGTCACAATCGCTGTTTAAAATCGTTTAAGGAACAAATGAAAAGTATCGTTACTGAAATATACACAATACATTCGATACCTCGGCGAAGAATTGAACGCTTGTACGACAAATCAATGAACGAGATACGAGGGTATATCTCCAGGAATGATAAAACGCCGCACATTAATCCGACCGTGTCTTATCTACCTAGTACAGGTGCATGACGTAACAGAAAGTTCGCCATTGCCTTCATAATTCCTAAAACAAACCCCGGTCTCGCCTCCGGTCCCTTCATTAACGAATTAGGGGGACCCTGAACGCTAAACGACACCCGATTCTCGGACAAAGATCCCCGTCTATACCTGGATCGTTCTGCGTCCCTGCGAAATCTCCGTCTCGTGCAGAACGTTTCACACTGTAGCGCGATACGCTCGCACTGTACCACGTGAACGACGCGCACTATTGTAAAACGGGACGGACGCCGGTCCTCAGTCGCGCTCGCCGGGACCGACGCGTTTCACAACCTGTCCGCAGAAGTCCCAAAGGCGCTGGTGTCGGCGCGCGGCGACCCCGGCCCTATCCGGGCATTGTTGCACCGACGCTCGGCTAAGAGAGTACTTGTTGCCTTACGCGTAACCCTCGCGCGCCGTTTCGTGCTTATAGTGTTTGCAAATCGAAACCGCACCGGCCGGATCATGTACAGTGCGAACGCCGCGAGCCCATTGATAATCGATCGTGGATGATACCGAGGAATTGTTGCCGGTGAACGGTGAAGACGCGCCGCGGTTCGAGGAGCAGTTTAGTCGCTCGTGTTGGAGGCGGACGGAGGAAGGACAAAGATGAAGCAGGAGCAGAGATCGAGGAGGCAGGCCCTTTTCCAGATCGCGAAGGTTCGAATTTTCTTCCTGATTTTCTCGTTGACGTTGTCGAACCGTTCCCACGATTGTTTGATAATGTACGGTGCACGGGCGCCGCGACTGGAAGGCCGACATATTCGCGGCTCGGTTCGATACGCTGGAATAACGCGTGTACCGTTACGCGTAGCTCGATACCTGGGGATGTGTCTGTTGATTCGAGACAGGATCGTGCTGGTTTAAATCGGTAGCGGGAACGTGGTTGTTTGCTGTTCGAATGTTTTGGAGTTTCGGGTGCTCGACGGGGATGATTGGGCGGTAGGGTATCGGAGTTGCGGTCTTGCCTGGGAGCCGGATCGAAGATGGCTTTGACGGGGATTGAAGGGATTAAAGGGTGCTGCGAAGGGAATAATACTACGGAACTTTGGAAAACGTAGTAGGATGGGGGAATCAGTTTATCTTCTGCGGTATTCGATTATTGGAATTGGGGTGGGCGTTATTCGAACGCTTTTGGAGCAAGGTGTCGACGATTCAGAGTGGCGTGGTAACTTTCTCGTTCAGGATTTCCACGGTATTAAAAACGTACGGGCGTGTTTTCGAGTATTTGTAAATGCAATTTTAATTGGCCGTTAATAAGCAATAACATCGAGCTGAATTTTAGAAATTTCTGTTTACGACCGCACGATACTTTCTCCGTATATTCTTCTCTGGCAGCTACGCCGTTTAATCTTTGGAATAGAAAAGTAGGCGATATTCTGTGGTATATTTCACGGGTACATTTGGTGACAAGTTGTGGCACACGAGAAAGAAAAGGCAAAGGAACTTCCAACGCTATCAATATTAATTTCGCGAAAACATTCTTCATTTCCATAGCAATATGGCAATGTGCTAAATAATAACAAATAACCAAAATAAATCTTAAACCCATTAACTAAGAGAGGCTAAGATAGTATCTTAATTCTGCAAGCTCTTGTAGGTGCATAAAAATACACAGCCAATTCCTCACCTACTTGCATTCAGTCGTTGTCACGTGTGAACGACGCTTGAAACAGAGAAAACCCGAATTGGCACACATTCGGCGAACCTCTGGCAGTGGTCTGTTCGAGAGGAACGTTCGAGCACGAAATGGTCGAGATTCGTTCAACTTATCGACAGTCGCAGTCGCGGCTCGCAGCACCGCGATTCATTAAGCGGCAAGAAACTTGGGTGGAATGCAGCGTGTCGTGTTACATTTTCCTCTCGCTTTCCCGCCACCTTCCGCACAGGCGATTGTGAATGAACGTCTTTCTGGAGCAAACCCGATGGAACGGGTATCCACGGTACGACGACTTTTCCATTTGGATGTTTTCGCAGTCAGTCTGCTATAACGAGGTGATCGCGTATGGAAATCGCGTGAAATTGTCGGTTATCCATGCAAATCAGACGTGGCGGTGAGAAACGAAGCACTCTCGTGATGAAATCGCTGCATTAATATGTTCAGTACCGTGTGAAATTCGAGTAAAATCTTTGGAAGGTGTTAAGGGAACCGATGGGAGAAAGAGTACGTCGGTGCAATCGGATATATTACGTTCAATTGAAGAAAAGAAATTTTGTTCCGTACTTTTGGAACACCCGTGCCCCTTCAGTTTTAGGGGATAATTCTTTTGGATTATATCTGCTCCAATTTTATTCCAACGCGTTCGAAAGAAATTACGGTACAGGGAAAGTTGGCGAATGGATGAATTACGTTCAATTTGTCAGTGCAGGTATAAGCTTTGTTTATCGGTGTGTCTTACGGAACAGATCTGCGCGAATACGCTGGAGTCATGCAAGGATAATTAGGTATTTAGCGCAGGCTGAAATTGCAAACCGTAAATGGGAGTAATTTCTGCGGGACTTTCTTCTGAATTCCTTCCTAATAAGCGTACGGTAAATTTAAAAAATACCTGCCACGGGTAACACTGGCATTAAACAAATATTGTACGCAATATATTAATCAACAGTAACAACTGCAGATGCACATATGTATTTAAAGATTTGATAAATTAGACGTTTGGATCTTACTGATCCGGAAAATTGTAATTAGTCGTACTGCATCGTGGTGTAGTATTACAATTAGATAAATTGTGCAATGAATAATAATTCCACCCGCTTGATCGGACAATTAAACATCGTTGCAATGAGTATAAGTAACAGTAACTATAACGTTTCCTGGGCAATTACTTCGCACGTTAATCAGTCGTTAATTAATATGTATTTAGGCGCTATTAATATCACCGTTATGAATGAGGTATCCAATTTATAATGATTTCAATTTTTAACAAATTATTTTCTTACATAACAATCTATTTATTACTAATAAATAAATAAATAATAAAAACTGTCTGCTTATAAGAAGCATTCTCTATTAAATCAGAAAATCGGTATACAGGTCATGGGTATCTCAAACACACATTCTTTTCCATATATCAAAGGGTTTAAGTACTCCTAATAACCGCAGTATGCACTTGTCTGCCAAGTTATTACACTCCGTCTTGACCTGGGGCCCATATTGATACGCTCCTGTTGGAGGAAGGATCTTGTTCACCTGTTGTATCCCACGAGTCTTTCAAAACACCTCCATTGAATGAAAACACTTTCCCGCATATATGTGATCCCCCCACATCTGGATGTTCCTTTTACGAGGACACCTGAAAAAAGAGAGCACCCGCAGAGTCATAACAGGTGCGATAGAACGAGGTGGATCAACAAAATAGTAAGATTGTGAACAAGCCGTTTAACCCACATTATTGATAATCTTTGTGATTGCATAGTTCCATCTACATTTATAATTCGTTAAAGTTATTTTGTTGCTTTCCAATCGTTTCAAATACAATGTAAACACTGCAGTTTGTATTGTATGTATTTTAGCTTTTTACGTTAATAGAATTCTTATTATATTACAGTGGTATGTATTTCTTCGGCAAATTTAATTCGACAACGATTGCGTTTCCAGTTTATTACACGAACTGAAATAACATAGCACATACAGAATCGACTAGAATCAATTGAAATCCGGACCGAGGCTCGCCTCGTACAAACGAACGTCCGAGTGAAATCACCTTCCAATAAATTAACGAACTAATTCACCCGGCAAAAGTGGCCAGCGCGTCTCCACGCGATCTCTCGTTTCTCCCTTCAGACAGAAACAAAAAGACACATTAGCCCCGATTAAATCGTATCCACCCCATCGCGATAAACACACTTCATTCCGATTTCATATCGCGCAATTAACTTGATTGCTCCGAAGCCATCTTTTTTTTTCTTCCGAACGTATCTCACTCCGCTGACGGATTGTCGTCGGAAATATCATTACGTCTAACAGTATTACACCCGTCGACGTTTTATAAGGCGGCGAAATAATACGTTGATACAACGTTGCTTCAAAACCCCCCCCCCATTCGTTCGCTCGCGACCTTACAATCTTGCGAGCTATCGGTGCACGATTGCCAGGAACACACCGGATATTTGAACCGTGAAACCGGAAAAAGCAGAAATAATGTTCCGCTACGAGGCAGGACACGGCCGCGGAAATTGTGATTTACTTTCCCTCGGTATAATAATGCGCCCACGATACGGCTTGCTACTGTCGTTCGTGGTTCGAGCCTCGTTCCGTCCAGCGTGCTTGTCACGTTTACATCCTCGTATCGCGTGCACGCCCACGCAACCGAGTTTCTTGCTGGTTCAACGCGTGCACCCTTCCCAGCGATTTATTATTAATTAGCATAGCGCGACGGTGGACGGCGTCGTTGCTTTGAAACGCTAAAATACTGCGAGTATATCATTTTACGGGGGTAAATGAACGCGGGGAATTGTTTCATTCTGCGGAGTACACAGTGGGCACATGGTGGAACAATGAACGCGGAGATTTGAACCGGTGCACGATCGCGATAGATCGAATTTTATTCGTTTATTATTTACAGAAATTACGATATTTCGTCGACGTCGCGAGCATCTGCGGCTAAGGACTGATGTTTCTAGAAACTGAAAATGAATTCCTCCGTGTTTCAGGTATTATGGCATCTCGACATCTTTCGACGGAGCTTCAGGGAGCTTTCTGGCCATGCCTGTATGCGAGAATCCTGCATCTTCTGCGCCCTCAAGGTAAGCGAGATGGATCTTTCGACGGGTGAAAATGAGGAGAAAAGAAAACGGCTGGAGAACCTGATTAAGAACCTGACGTCACAGGACCCGACTAAATCCGTTCCTCTTTCGAAAAGGGAGCCTGGATAGGCGTGAATAGTTTCGCGGCCGAATATTATTTAAACCGAATACGCGACGAAATGTACTAGTCGTTCACGAACAAATAACATTCGTTAGTGTTTCTTATTTCGTACGGTTGCGTGTCTAATGAAACGAAATGAAGCGCTCACTGGAATTCGAATTAAAGGCTCGAATTATTGTTTGGTAGATGCAACGAAATTTCACGCCGCGAACTACATAATTTTGTTCCGTTTGGAAGGATGATTCACGATTTGTAATTGTTCTAAAGTTTCCGGAATTTTTCTTGCACTTTTTGCTCCACCGATATTATCTAAGGCTTGCAGACAACAAAGCAATTGCTATTACGTAATACCGTGAAAGGGGTAAACGAGGACTAAAGAGAAACAACGAAATGAAAAACGACGGCTCTTTGGAAAAGTAGAAAATCATCTTCGAATTGCCCCGTCCCGACAATATTACACCAGTATCGCCATAAAATAAAATATTTACGTATAACTCGAGAAATTACAAAGATAAAATAGAATAATACCACGTAAACAGTCGATCGTTGTACAGTTATCAAAATCATTCGATCCATCCAGTGACCGAAATCGGCGACAATGAAAATTCTAAGCGGAGATCTCCGTCGCATTAAAAACTGCCTTGACATCTTTACGTATCGATCAGCTCTGACGGCTCGCCAACAAAAGCGGACAGCCTTGTGCGGTTTTCGCGTGCAACGCGTCGGAGGCTGTGTCGCGTCGGGTGATTTTGATCTCCCGTAGTCCTGCACGCTCCCACGATGATAATGAAAACGCCGAGCCCGAGGAAGCGGAACGCTTGAGATATAAAAGAAACGTCTAGGCTGGAAGCTCTCGAGAGCTTAAAACGAATAAGGATTGCCTTACGGTTATTGCGTAGCGTGACCACTTCATGTTACAGCGCCGATCCGTAGGTAATCCAATCTCTGGGAAAAAAGGGAGTCGAAAGGATAACTGATGTTTGCGTTATCAAATTTTTGCATCGCTAGTGGCTCTCTTCGGACAGTTTCCGAAGCCGAACGAATCCTCTTTCCGGTGTATGGAAATGTCGCAAGTTGCATCGTATTCGCGTTTCATCTGAAATTCATTGCGACAGGATTCTGTCGAGGGTAGGCACATTTTTTTTTTTTGTTTGTCGTCGCAACAATTGCGTTAATCACGAAGCGCAGCAACATTGTGCAACGATTTCCACGTTATCGAAAGATATTCATCGGCGTCCCGGGCAATCGAAGTTCGATAGAAGCAGCGATTGTAACGGGGCACCCCCCCCACACCTTTCTCCGTCGAGAAACACGTTCTCAGGTGTTCCACGATTGGTCCAGGGAGCGGAAAGTGCCCCTCCATGCCGTTGCAGGTTCATTGTAGTAAACGTAACCGCGCGTACAACTTCGTGGAAACGTTGGAAACGAAACGAAACGTCCCGACTGGCCCGACGTTCAGACGAGAAAACTAGCAGAATACGCGTCGGTACCTCCCAGGTGTTCTCACGGGGTTAATTAGCAATCTCGAGAGTTAATTGCCTTAGGCAAAAGGGTACCCGTCCCGAGCCAAGTTCACAGGAACACGGAGCCTGGCCCCGGGTCGGAAGGATACACTTCGCGTGTTTCTTTGTTTCGAAATCCTCTGCTTCCATCCGTCCGATTTCGAAATGAGTCCTGGGGGTATGCTGTACGAGCGAGGATCTTCGCTTTCTTTTGGGGGGATCTTTAAAGACGGGTTACGGGGACCAGGAAGTAGCGTGGCGATCGAGGAACAGAAATAGCGAACCGACAGCTAATAACTAGGCTTCAGAAATGACAAATCGACGCCAGAGGGATTCAGAGAACGCACGACCGTGTGAAAATTAACATCGCGATTTATTTATGTCTATTTTCCTCGCCGATATTTTTAGGCAAAACGAGATTACGAATGCTTCGCTGTAAAAGTGAAATTGTACGCAGCGGCGAAGAATATTGGGAGGTGAAGAGAATCGTGTGACGCGTTGGTATGCAAGAGTTAAATTGTGAAGTTCCTTCCGAGAAACGGAAGTATCCCCGCATACCAGAGACAGGGTACGTGTACTGTCCAAGAATTCAATCCGAGATAGGTCTTGATGATTCACCAGGAACGCGTTCGAAGGGTCGAACCTCCCACGGGGCTAAAGAGAACCGAGAAGAACCCTTTACCAGTCCCATTACTTTTCCGACTTTACGACCCCGACATCTTTTTAGTCCACTCTTTGCAGAATAAAATCGTCATTGCCTGCAATAAATATTTCTCTGCTCCGGAAAATATTCTATTCTAACAACGACTGAACATTGTATTACAATATTGCGGCTTAAATTCTTAACTAGTCCTTCGCGGTTCCATTCTCGATTGAAACGACTCCATGCGATTCCAGCCGATTAAAATTTTCTTACAACGACCACGTAAATTATTAATTACTCTTACCCTAATTTGCAACTGTTCCATGTCCAATGCCTACTCAAACGAAATTTATCTCAATCAGCCGAATACAGTCCCGTTGGAAGTCTGTGGTATTACCCTAATTATCGTACGTTATTACACAGGCAACGTTTGCTCGTTACGTCCACGCCATCGGCAAAGGTGTGCAAATCCAAGGGCCGTGCGCCTAATTTTTCGTACACGCGACACAGGTATAGTCGTTGGAGACCTGGATAATGACCGAGCCATTTGGGCAATTAGGGGACATTATGGGAGATGTTCGCTTGTAGCGTCGACTAGATGAACAGTTATATTGCGTTAGTACCGTACACGTAACACTCCAGTCCAGTCCAGAATTTGTTCTCATTTTGTCCGGTGCCAAGAGTACGATTTCGCGGTGGCAACGCGGTCGCACCGGTGCGCAAACACCTCTGCACCTTCGTTTCCGGACTTCTCGAATGGCTCTCTTGAACTTGCAACGTCTAACGACGCCAGATGATCACGAACATGGATAGACTATTGTTTCTCGCGGGGAGACGACGAGAAATGAATCGTCTATTCGGCGTACGTTTCTGTCCCTTGCGCGTTAGTATTCCGACGACATAGTTTTCACGGTGCGTGCTCAAGTAGTTCCCCGATTTTTCACGCTGCTGATAGATGACTTTTCAACAGGTTTCTTCGGGGAAATGCGTCACTTTTTTTTGTCGGTACTTTGGTAATGAAATTGCTTTGATACTTTTGTCTGTGAAAAATGAGCCGGTTCTTTTTTTATTGTCGAAATCGTTTGGCGGCGTACTTTGTGGAAAAGTGAAATACTGGAGTGAACAATTATGTCCGAAATGCAAGTAATGCAAGTAATGCAAGTAATGCAAGTATTGCTTGTATTGCTTGTATTGCTTGTAGCAGTATTGACGACAGTGTTACGAAACGTGCTTGTACTTTCGTTCGAATCATTTTGATACTATTATTTTCGTGCTATTAATTTATTCGGTTCTCGTTTTACTCCGATATTTCATTTCTCTCGTTATTAATGGTTCACGTACGAATTGGTTGCCCTTATACGTCAGCTGTGTAGATAATTTACGATAGATCACTTCTTATCTAGTGCCATTCACTTCTCATTATTATTTAATAATCGCCGTTCGTGGGCGATGATATACGCGTAATTCAAGTAGCTGCTTAACACGCGTGGGCTTGGTGATATTTCCTTCTTCCTAAATAAAACAGCATATTCCGTTGCATGAATATTTAAATGTAAACGATCCATCCTACACGTAGAATTTTGCTGCTTCGCATCGGAACACCGGCTACTATCTACCGATTTCCGGATGTACGCTCTTAACGGGACGTTCTAGCACATCTCGAGTTTATTCATTTTGAAAATTAAATTTCGATACAAGAATTAATAAAGGTTTTTAATTAGCCCTCACCTGCGCATTCAATGCAAATTAACGAATGAGCGAATACACGTGTTACACTTAACTACGTGCTATACGTTATGAAATGCTTGAAAACGAGTGGAAAAAAATTATTCAACGACACCGCCCACGTTTAACAAAATTCTGCTACTTAATATACCCGCGGATAATTCCTGCGAGTGTTCGAGGAAACCTGTTGGGGAAACTGTGACTTCCAGGAAGATTTTCCTTAACAATTCTCAGAATAGTTAAGGAAAAATATTAATTGTTAAATAATTCTAAAATGACCCAACCAGATAAAAATTAAATTCTGTTCCATCCTCGCTCAGAGTAAATGTTACGTTAGAACTATTCCTACGCGAACGAGATAATAAATCCGTGAAAGAAAATGTTTTCGAACGGAGAAATGAAAAATTACAAGACCTATCTCAAATGTGAAAATCTTCAATTCAGAATGAACGATCATCCGTAGAATAATCTCATCTTCGTGGAGCTCGCCTCGGCCACAGGTATATTCAAGCGTAGCGGCGACCACTTTTTCCATCCTCCATGCTTTTTCGTGTCGAGCTCGCGTAGGTCTCGATTGCCCCTTTTATGTGTTAGTGACACAGGGCCCAATCGTATCTCGTACATCGGGCGATGGTTATGTAGAACTGGCTTTGTCCCAGTCCTCGTAGTACGGGCCTCTCGTATTCTCGTACGATTCTCGTACACCTTTACGACCGCACGACACCGTTCCCCGTGACTGGCGTAGTTCTACGAGAGGAGGCGGTGGACCTCAGGGACGTAGAGAGTGATTTCGATGCGTGGCCGGACAGAGAACGGAGCTACAGTTACTCTGCTCGTGGAACAAACGGCTGGTCCAATCGAGAGAACAGTTAAAGATTTTACCTTACGCTTGGAACTAGTTGGGATATGAAATTGGTATTAACGTGACGAGGTAGTTACGAAATCTTCCACGCGGGCGTAATATTTTATAAAACAGAGTTTAAGCTGGTTCTGCGTTATCATATTAATATTGCAGCTGCGGTTTGGGAACTATTCAATCGAATATGAACGAAAATTGGACGAACCGTAAGCATAGTGGTTTCCGTTTGGATGGAATTACAAAATTTGTGGTTTATGAATATAGTTGTATCGATTGAAGCTTTCTGTTCTAACTTATGTACGGTTCTCTAAAATAAAGGATTTGCACGTTGAGTATTTGCGAGAGGGATATTTCATTGTTTGGTAGGTGGGGTTGTTTGGTCTTTGCACGTGGAGCCCCGCGTTGCAGATAAGGAATTGTGTCAGCGTGGTTTATGTTCGTTGATAAGGCCGCCTCCGTGATTATAACTTTCACCTGTGATGCAATATTCTTGGAGTTTAGTATAATTGTAGTTCGTGTTTACAAATGGCTCGTTATTGTTTTTCTAATTTGTAATCCGCGGTGATATTACTTATTGATAAATTTTATTCTTCATTCGGTGAAACCGGCAGATGCTCAAAGTACAATCCTCGGGAAACAGCTTGCACCAATTATTTTTTTTTTTCGAATATTTAGCCAACCTGACCGTGTTTTAGGCTTCATCCCCTAATTCAACCTTCTCTGATGCACCTGCTTCCATTCCCCTCTTTCACACAAATTATTGCCGCAAACGTAGGCGCTATAAAAGAACGAAATAAACGAACACTTTTACGTTCCAACAGAACACGGGTATTTTTATTATTTAATTCGTTCCCTCTCAAAACACTAGCAAATAAAAATATAACAAACGATAAATTTAAAAGCAGAAAAATTCGCCGCGCTTTAGTTACAAATTCTAATAAAAATTTCAAGTGATCTCTTCGATTTCGGACCGCCACGAACACAATAAAATGCAATGCAATGCACAAATAATTAAATGCCGTAAATAACTTGGTCCACGAGTTACAAAATCTAACACTCCCTTCCGTCGATAAAAATATAATCGTAATTCTTTCCCGGCAAAGTGTATAATGTTCATAACGATCGAATCGACGGCAGGAAACCCCGAAACAGTCCCCCAAGCGCAAACCGTTAATAATTAATAAATTCCCCGGCACATATCGATCGCATCCGAATCCCCTCACGAAATCCACTCTGCTCGCGATCTTATCAACACCCCCGCGAAAGACTGTGCCCTCCCGATGCAAGGAGATTCCCAGCCAAAATACACTCATCCGGGGCCAGAATTCTCCAAGGAAAAGAGGTCGCGGTGGAACCCCAGGAGTACAGCCCTGGCTGGGCCGTCGGTCAGCCAGGTTGGTGAACGTAGGACAGCTAACCAGGTGACGTCATTGGCTTCTCGGATCTATGGAGGGCCCGTGGCGTCGGTAGGGGAAAGAAGGGGCCCGCGGGGCCCGAGAGAAGAGGAAGAGAGACGGAGCAAAGGGTGGGGGTTGTTCTCCAGCACAGTACGAGCCACTGCTTTCAGGTACGAGCGCACGGTGCCGCGTGCAAGTAGTCTCGTGTTCGTTCTCCACGTTCCGCGACGCGATCGAAGTTTTCCACCTGGCCCCGAACGACCCTCGCCCCTCGCGACGTATCCGTCGTAATAACGAAACGTCGTGTTTCTACCTCTGTGCGTGTAGAAATCGAATAGACAGGGGGCGACGCGGGTGTACGTTCCGGGGCGAGCTCCAGTTGATACCCGGTGGCCGATAAAAGTGGAGTGTCGAAGAAGTTCAGTTCACCGGGCCCAAGAGGGGTTACTGGTTGGGGTGGTCGGGTCAGGAAGTGAGAGAAGCGGTGACAGGTTCTGTGATTTTCTTTCGCGGCAGTCCGTTTAGGACGGTCGTCGGTGAAACGAGTTCCCTGTTGATCCGTGGCTCGACGAGGTCCACACGAGAGCAAGCTGGTTGCACCTCGAAGCGGACAGTGGTTTTTTCTGTGGTTGAAAGTAGATTTCTTGGTCGGCAGTTGCACTTGGTTGGACGTAGAGTGTAAGTGGTTCTGGATCGTTTAGAGCGAGGCTGGCGCAGTGAAGTGGATAAATAGAAGAAAGATGGTTCTCGAGATTCTCCGATGTCTAGATTCGACACGTTTGTGAATCGTTTGAAGCGGTAACCTGCGCTAACAATTCCGTGATATTCGAAAGAACGGGCGCAGACTCTTCGAGAAATCGGGCAATTCTTGCTAAAAAATTTCGACGCGAGCAGGCTGGCCGAGGAAACGGAGCACGTGGCACGCCGAAGTGGAACGAGCTTGCCAAGGGAGATGCGCAACGAGTCGTGAATTCCGGAAGAAGGGCTTCACAGTTTTTCAGGAAGCACGTTCCGAACGCTTCCTGTTGCGCCCAACCTGCACAATCGAACAGGAAACAATTTCGAGGCAACCTTCGGACGAATTTTCGCCGCCACTTGTCGTCGACCACAGGCATCGATGATACCGAGAAAGCTCCGCGGCATTTATACGAACGCTAAAAGACTAGTGGCTCGTAGATCGAAGTGGTAACTCCACTTGCCAAACGAGTTTATGTTTTTAATCGAGTCTACCACCCGTCTGACCACGGCTTCTCCTCGGTGCACCCGGCATGCAATTGCTGAATAAGAATCCTACTTCGATATTCGCGGCGGATCATCTGCCTTTCTGAACGCGGCCACCTGTTTCCCGTCAGTCGATTCCTTCTTACGTTCCCTTCCGCGAAAGTCGCGAGCCTGGTTCCATCGAACAACATCACACGTACACACTCAGCCAATTTTAATCAACAGCATCGATCGATCCGACGCTTTGGAGCGCCACAAATGTGTCGCTTCGAATGAAATCGAAACTGAAGAAGCAGGAATATGCCGCAGCGTGGAACGTTAATTAAATCGTTATCGTGCCTCTCGTCCTGACACTTGCTGCACGATTTCGTTCGAAAGATTTGTATCGCACTGGGATAATATTGGGGGAGCACGGAGAAGCAAAGAAAGAAAATTACACCGCGTTATCGGGGCTGGAAACGGAAAGAGAAAAAGGGGTCGAACGGATAACGAACAAAGGGCAAAGGGTGGATTCGTGACAAGTGCAGCGAGCAGATTGAACGCGGAACGAGCTAACGAATCGCGCGTGTAGACACGGCAAACAGAACTATCTCGCTGCGAGCGGATCGGAGAGCAGTGGAGTCCGGCAGAGTGAGAATTCGTATTTGCTCGGGACCAACCGGAGAGGCATGTTCGTCTCGAACGCAGGCGTTATCTCGATTTCCAAACGCGGTGTCACGCTCGCGTGCGAGCCCCGCGATCTTTCGTACCGCTCCACTCGAGCCACGTACGTGGAAAAATCGCAGTGACGTTACGACGATTTCGTTCCGCGGCAGTTCAAGTTCAAGTGCTTGCGGGATTATCGCGAACGCGGTCTCGCTGGGAGAGCGATTTAAAAAGGGAGCGCAACGTGCAAGAAAAATGTTCGACGGTTGTGCGATTTGAATGTTGCGATTAACAATTGCTGCTGATAAATGTTCATTTTCTTCCCTGGACTATTGGGTGAAGAAAAATGTTGATAAACAGCTCGACAAAGAATTCGCGACGATCGATTTTGACGGCGAGATGAGTGCG
This sequence comes from Nomada fucata, assembly GCA_948146005.1. NCBI lineage: Eukaryota > Metazoa > Arthropoda > Insecta > Hymenoptera > Apidae > Nomada > Nomada fucata. The sequence goes on from OX411282.1 coordinate 6,367,842, forward strand.
AACGGAATACTTTCGAACGGTGACATTAAGATGAAACGGAGACGCTCGTAGCCGGTTTCACGCAGTCGAAGCATTGCGGAAGAAAATGTTGAAGTGGATAAAAGTTCGTCAGGACGCGTCGGCGACACCGACGCCACCGCCGCTTGATCATGGAAAAAAGGAGGATGCGGTGGCAAAGGTCGAAGTTGAAGAAGCCGCGAGAGAAGAGGAAGAGGACAGCGGAATGGAAAGGGAGGACACACCGTGTAACATCGAGCTGAACGATCTACGAAACGTACGTTCGATAATCTAACGAGCAGAATATTTCTGATTATGATTGCGCTGGCTTTTTCCCCATTCGTTTGAAGAAAGATCATGATTAACTTGAATCGATTTGAAAATTGAACCGCCCAGGTCGTCGACTATTTTTAATCTTTGCTTTCAAATCCATTTGTACAACTTCAGGGATGTGGTTGTAAAATTTCTCAGTCTCGGTAACTTTCTCCTGTTTTCTTGGGGGGTTGAGACGATTAATGAAGACGCTTCTTCCCCTTTAAAACCTCGTTGACGTTCTTCAAAGCTCATTAAGAACGGCCGGATAAGAATTAGTGGCACTGTGCGCGAAATTAAGCACTCGAAGCGGTGCACATGGCCCCTCTTTAAAATGTCGTTAGTGCCCGACTTCTTTTGCTTACAGCACTCCAACAGATTCGCCAGTTTCTTAGCGATCTCCCTTCGCAGAGTCGCAGCTATTAAGCTTTCCTCGGGCTCTGGCGATTCTCGAACGCGTAACGAACTTGTCTCGACTCGTGGAAAAGCAATTTTCTTTCCGCCTAACTGTTCGCGATATAATCGACAGACTAATCATTACGCGTTAAAACAACTTTACCAGTCATCTCCAAAAATAGTTCCACGCGCAACTAACATACTCGTTTGACGGAAAAGATTTCTATTTCGTCTATGCTCAGAGATTGCAATCATTTTTTGGTTTCGAATGACGACAATACGAATCCAGTCGGAATTCTAAAATTGTTAGGACAATTTTCGGCGAGCAAATGTTTCGTTCTTGAATACACAGTGATTCGTGCACAGTGACTCGATAAACGTTAGATTCAAGATCGCTTTCATTCATCGATTTCACCGGTGCGGCAATGTAGCCACAGTGGGCAGGCTGGTTTTTTTCGATACCAGACTAACCTGCTCCAACAGCTGCCACATCCTCGTCGATGCACGTGGACTTTCAGATCAGATCGTCGTTTTCTTTATATCAGCCGAGCGTGTAGAGTTCTGTACACCGGATTCGTCACTATCACCCTTACCGCCGTGTTCGATCTCGCGGTACTCGACACTCATCGAACGACTTTCATCGCAAAAATTTCACCCGATCGTTTGCGGTTCTGCCGGACCAACGGCCGCGCGTGCTTCGATTTTTCCCTCGGCAACAATTTTTTTTCCCCGCGTATAGAGAAGAAACGTTTACTTTCACCTGTTCAATGGCGAGTTTCGTCGGCGATCTTCGATATTTTGCACTCGATACGATTCGATATTCCGCGGTTGATAATTTGTTCGTTAATATCGATAAGCGGAGGATTCGAAGTATATCCAAGTTTCCGAATTTCCAAAAGCCGCGGATGTTTGATAATCGTATGCATAACTATTTGAAAACCCGGACGACAAATCGAAATATATCTGGAGAACAATGGTACGAGGAAGTAAGAAAAGGGTCGGTGTGCACATCAATTTTGAACAGAATTGAAAGGTTATTCGAAAGGGAGCAATTACATTTCAAATCGTTATGTACTTAATATGATTCAACAATTGTAAAACAATATTGATCCAACCTCGCACAGACAATTACTTTGCACTTGCAACAAGCATTGCACTCTGTTATAAAAGAATATTTCGCACCAATATTAATAAAACCTCTTATTCCTCCGGTTACAAGGTTTACCGATAATTAACGATCCCTCTAACTTCACAGAAACCATCAATCGTTTAAACAGGCAACCACAAATTCCACCGACTGCAACAAAAGCTTTTCGCAGTAATTACTAATTCCCACCCATTGTCGCTTATCACCTGGAAAACCGACCGATCGATTCATCGATCGAACCACCCTCCGACGCGAAGATTTCCGCTAATCCGTCCGCCGCACAATTGCGTAGCACAGTTCGTAGCCACCTCTCGTTTTTTCTTCTTCTTCCATTGCCAACATTTTTCTCGCAACTGCGCGCGTTGGGCAAGCAGCCTCAAGCGGTTTGCTTCGCCGACTTTCTACGAGCGATCGCCGATCGTTCGTGGAGTCTCGTTACGAAACTGACTCGTTTACCACCGTGCGGTATCACCATTTTTATCCGCGTCATTTTTGCACAATACCCGAGAGAACGCATCCCGACGAACGCATCTTTCATATTCGAAGGGCGCGATTAACGGGGTTCGGCAACTCGCGGTTTTCTTCCCCTGAACGACCGAGGAATCGCGGTTCAGCACGCCGATCGCGTTTCGAAATCGCCCGTTCGTTCCTTCATTCATGCCGCGGCGATACGTTGATTAAGGAAACGAAACGGGGCGCGCGTACGAATCGCTTAAAATGCAGAATTTCGTTCGGGTTTGCCGATTCGATTTACATACGCCAGATTCGCAACGAGTTTACGTAACGGGAAATTGAGAGTGCGTGGGCGTTATGAGTTTCCTTTTGCAATTTGCCAAGCACTCGGGGCTCGTTTGGCGTGCGGGTAACACGGCGTTTCGTTCTTGTTAATATCGATCTTCGGTTTACGCGAATTTTTCCACGCTTTTCGTATCCGTCCAACGGTGGGCCTCTTTTTCTTTTCGGCTCGAATCTTTTCGGTCGGTAACTTTTGTGAAGCTGTGACGAAACTGTTTTCCTCGATGGCAAATGGTATGTAGTTTGTCGTGGCGTTTGGTTAGTATTAATCGTGATACCCGAGGGAGCGTTTGAAATTCGGATTGTGCTGCACAATGCGGGAAAGGAATAATTTGGTTCATCGTGTGTTCAGAAAATTTATAGGATGATGATTAATACGTGGTAATACTTGCGGCCAATCGAATGTAACCGACCGACGTATACAAATAACGTATTGCATTGTGGCACGGGAGTTAGTGTAGGGGAAATGAAGAAAGGTGAGAAGTACCTGTCGCCGAAACGGTGCCACTTTAATATGGAAATTTGGGGTTCGCATACATGAATAATAAGAAATGACTTCGGGGAACCTGTCTTTTTACGGGCTGCCTGAGAGCGGACAAATTTATTTCTTCGACGAGACTTACTTTATTTATAGACGGATTGACTATTTTTCATTAAACACGAGAAACGTTTAACCGAATCGTTGATTAAAATGTTATCGCTGCACCTTCAAGCCTGCTGGATGGAAGATGCGACAAATCGTGAAACTGTGAAAAGAACGGGTGACAAATTTGTTGTTCACCGTATTCTTGCGAAGTGTATTTTAAGATAAGAAATGTACGATTAACAAATTTTCCGTGAGAATCGCGTTTCGGTGTTGCGGATGGCGTGTACGTGAATTTGTCGATCGACGTTTCGCAATATTCCCTACGTGTTTATGACATTTATGCAGTAATTGTTACCCAATGCATCGGGGCAAGAGTTTCATGCATACGGCATTACACAATATTGCTTCATGCCTCGTAGTCAGAAGATTCAAGTGCATCTTCTGCATCGGTAACGCGATACACATGAGCTACAAACAGAGATATTTACACAGCGCTCGCGTTACGTGCAGGTTACCTCGCTACCGTCCACGTTTCATTCTATTCACGAAGACACTGCCTGTTGCTTGCTTGCCCTTATTCATCAGAATTTCTTATCGCTTAAACCCCATGTTACCCGAGAATCAGAAGCTGAACTCGGGGCGCTGAAAGTTACATAGGAACTGCAGGCGAATTAATAAAAATATATATTAAAGAATAAATTTAACACGCGAAACGATGCACAGTAATAAATTAAGCACGCCGTATTATCGAGTTAAATAATTCAATTAACGCTATTATGCTACACGTATACACAAATATTTAATTTCAACGCTTCTTAATTAGTCGATTAGTAAATTTATTCGTAAATTTATTACTAATGCGCACGGTGAACCAGGAAACGCGATCAGCTAAGATTATTTCATTGTCAATGGGTCGAACGAATTTTTTTTATCTGGCATAACATCTTTCGATTAAATCTTGTAGATCGCAGATGATTATAATGAATAGAAAAGTTGAAAAGAAAACAGAGCTATACCGTTACCCGCTAATAACAGAATAATATAAATAAAAATACTCTATTACAGTTCCTTTTTAATCAATCGTCCACTTTCCTTCAATTACAAATACTCGCGATATTTCCATTACTTCTAATCTAACCCAACACACTATGCTCCATATAAATCGCAGACAACGAGAAAAATAGAAACTCGGTCGCGATTGACTCCAATCCGTATACAACAGATTCGCCATTAATCACGCGTTAAACAACACCTCCGCTTCTTTCCACGGCACAAAAGCCGTCGTTCCTCTCTTCTTTGACTCCAGATCGCCGGCATTAAATGCTCGTCACATTGTCTGTTACAGGACCTGTTCTCGCAGCTGCAGTTTTCGCAAGAGAGCGCATTACCGCCCGACACACTGCGCCGAGCTCTGGCCGAGAGTTTTCTCGATCAGCAAAGGTTCCAGCTTGGATTCATGGACGACGCGGCGGAATGTTTCGTAAGTGGCGATTGCCTCGTTCCCTTTGCCCTATTCCACGCGTGATCGAAACGAGTTTCGGCCTACTTTAAACCGGCGCGCTGCCTCGCAATCTTGGCCCCGGGCTGTAGGTCGTTGCGACAGGGAATCGGGACGAACTAGACCGGCAGTTTAGGGGTCGTGTCGCGAAAAGAATCGAAGAGTTTGGGCCGAGGGTCGACGAGAGAAGATGCAAACGTGTGCGGGTTGATTCGAAGAATTTTTTAAGATGGTCATTTTTAGAATAAGTAGTTCAGTATCGCTTTTGTAACTCGTACAGGCATCTTATTTTATTTTTAAGAAGACGTCGATCAGTGACTTCAGACAGGACGGAAAAGTTCCGCGGATCGATGGCAAGTCGATACTGCAACAAATTCCTCGACCTCTACATTCTACTCGCGCTACTCTATGATTAATTAGTCTAATATACTAAAATGTTACGACAACTTCTGTATTAACATCGGAGAATGCAAATGCCAAGGGCTCGTTTCAAGGCTCCACCAAATAATTTCAAAATGTCAGACAACCTCAACGATTGCCTGCAAATATCGCCCAAAAAAAAAATCTTGCCGTTACAACCGGAGCTCCTTATTGGTCGTAACAAATTTCGCTCTATAGTTCCACGTTGTCTCTGTCCATTCACAAAAAAAACAAAAAACCTATTAGCCATTGCTCTGGACAGTGATACAGGCAATCGATATCAATCTTTCGATGTCAACATTCGCCTCGGTATGTCGAGATTTCCTTCGCGACCGAGCGCCAATTTTCTAAGCGCTTTACAATCCTGAATATTCCACGGGGCAAACCAGTTCTCTTTTCTCCCCCCCCCCCTCTCTCTCTCTCTCTCTCGGTGCGTACTGCATACTGGTCAAGTATCGCGGATTGTCGTAACGACTTGTCCGTAGGTGAGTCCAAGCAAAATGCACACCGACGCGAGTCCACTTTCTCGTTTACACCGGAGTCACGTTTAGACGGGCTGCTGTTCTACGCGTCTATGTCGACATCGAATCGCCGTATAAAACGAATGTAACGTTACGAATGCAGCCGCGAGCACGGTAAACGCTCGGGACATTTAAGCGATCTAGAATCTAGACTAATCTAGAGCGTTGCGATGCATACTGATTGGATTACCACGTTTCGCGGTTGGGAGAAACCTGCAAGTTTGGTCGTTGGCATCGACGATTTCCTAAGAGTGTCTTCTAATCGTTTCGAAATTGGAGCCAATGTTTCCCCGTATAATAGGCGCAAAATAAAAATGGCTGAGTCGAGCTTACATTATTTCCTATTTCCTGGGATAGTATTTCCCAACCTTTCACGTTCGCTCGTAATTGGTTAAATCGTATCAAATATTTCGAATAATTATACATCCCCCGTTTCTGACCCGAAATTGACCAGGAAAATTCGCCTAACCGAATCGCCCTGAACCCGCCGATTTTCTACAGGAATAATTAAATAGACGCGACGAATCAGTGAAAAGCGGATCCCGGTGTCCATCCTTCGAATTATCATAATCGATGGCCGTTCGCCAAGGTCTCGTTTATTTCCAGCCGTGTATCGTCGAGGTTGCACATCGTTGGAATTCTGTTACAGGAAAACATTCTTCTGCGGATACACCTTCACATCGCCAGCGGGGAGGCGGAAGATATGTGCAGCGCGAGACACTGCGTGCCGCATCAGAAGTTCGCCATGACGCTTGTCGAGCAAAGTGTTTGCGGAGCTTGCGGTGCCACTTCGGAGCCTCTGCCTTTTACACAGGTGAGCCTAAACGCCGGCAGTTTCGCCAAAGAGAATCCTAATTCGGGTTGCCAAACGGTGTCCAACCGGCGGGCAAATAAGCGCGGAGCTTTTAATTGCGGCGCCGCAAGTTGACCAGAACTCCGTTTCAATTAAGCAGCGCGACAGACAGGTAAACGGCGAGCGATCGAAACCGAATGGGAGGAAAAATTTGCAGGAAGACGTACGGTGCTCGATAGGCGTAAGGTTTAACGTGGATGCAAGGCGCATCTGATTAAGCAGGTTTACTGTAAGGATAAGGTTTGACCGGCGCAGTTTTAATTGCCCCTGAACGATGCTCGTTGCGTCTACCCACGGGGAAATGGAGTAATGCTGTTTAATATTATTTCAATTCTATGCGAATATAATTTCCCGTCGTTAATTAATGTGATAAATCGTTCGTAAGTGGAATCCGCTTCTACGTTATTACCTGTCGGCGTGGAAAATATATCTCCGTTCAATATAAATAACGACTTTGCTCGCGATCTGTTAATCTTATCGCTTACCGTTGGCTTTTCACGATTTTCCAAAAGATTTCATTTCCAGTGGTCGCGGAAGCGATTTATACGACCGGCGTGCGCGAACGTAAATCGACCTCCGCTGGATTAAGCGAAAGGAAATTCTACTGAGAAAAATGCGCTAACAATTATAACAAATCTCGGATGTGACCATCGTTGTTGTACAATATCAATCATAGCATAGCAACGATATTTCATTATCCAATTTTCGTCCAACTTTCTATAAGATCGCCAGGGGACCGCAATTCCTTCTAACATCCACCGTATCCATTCGTTTCGTCCCCAAAAAGCACCGCCACCTTTAAAACCATCACGTCTGCCGTGCAGTCTCTCTCTCTTGTTCGCATCCAACACGGAATCTCGTAACACCGTTCGCCGCGAGGAAAACGCGTTCCTTGCGAAACGTTCCATTACGTTTCAAGGATAGACCGTAGAAATAGTCTCTCTTTCATGTTTTCCTTCTCTCGTCCGGACCATCTGTCCGCGCGAGTTTTTCACCAGCATCCGAGCCGTTTCTTTTTTTCCCACGTTGTCCGCGCAGGTGTAGCCGGAAAAACGGTCGGAGAAAATCGGTGGTTCAGGTAGAATTCCACAGTTCCGTTTCCATTGTTGCGCCGCGAAGATCTTGCGATCGAAGGGTTCGGGGGGGCGTGGCGCAGGTATCCACCGGTGAAAACGAAGATGAACCGAAGTCGACCCCTCAGGTGGGATTCGAGCAATTTAAGCGACTTAGCCGGGAAACCCAAGCGGGCCGAGGAACGAAGCGATCGAGCCTCGTCTTGTAAACGGATTAGCCGTCCGGGACTCGATGGGTCATCGGTGGCGTAGGAAGGATTCGGTAGCGAACGATCGAGGGATATTGTTTCGCGTAATAAACTCGGGACTACGGTTGAAGGGGTGCCGGTGGTCGATTTGGAATTCGCTACGGGCTCCAGGGACGATCGAGAGAATTGTTGTAATAATTATTGCGAGGGACGGAGTTTCAGTTCGACGACTCGGGTGGTTTTTATTCGATTAACGCGCTGGCGGAGCAGCGGACGGTTGTTGAATAGAGCAGATACTTAATTCCGAGCGAATTCAGGGGGGAATAAGTACGATTTGATTTCATTAAGATCGAGCAACACAATTGCAAATTGTAAATTGTAAATTGTAAATTGTAAATTGAATGATGAGTTCCGAGCGAAAGAATTTTATCCACGAGTAGAAGTAAATAAGACGAGGAATTAAGCCGGATAAAAATACCCGTCCATTGTTCGAGGAATATAAGGATTTATAACGCTGTTTTACCATTTCGTCATGGTTGTATAATACATCGATTAAGGATACAATGTTATTCTTTCTCCTATCACATGGCTCATGAATTTTATAACGGTGATCCCGTTATCCGGCGATCTCGTTAAAATTGCAGATATTTTCCACGCGAGTACAAATTGCCGCGATATCGGAATAAATTTGACTGGATTGGCGTGCGGGCCAATATCTCCCTTGCGAAAAGGTAAACCACGGAACCGCGGCGAACTTAACGACAGAAACCACTCTCTCGACGCCCGGAGTCATCCGTCGCGGTTCTCTGAGTCAGCCCAGGGGAATTTCCTTCGGTCTTGCTAGACGAACAGCCCTCCCAGCTTTTACCGGTGGTTGGAGTCACCCGCGGGTTAATTTAACGAAACCGGCTCAACCGGGCGACTCGTTCGCCCGATCGTGCTTCCGTTTCGTCGCTCTTTAATTGCTCCCGCAACACTTCGAATCAGTGGACAGACGAGGAAGAAATTGCAGATTTATTTCCCTGTTCGCAGAGGAGCACGGGTCTCGCCAGATTCAACGGCGTATGATCGTTGTGCCCGCGCAGACGTTTATCGCAATTCTGGTAAACGGCCCCTCGTTCGACGAGCCTGATTATTTCCGCCTCGACGGAGAAAGCGAAACTCTCAATTACTTCCCTCTTCGCTCCGTGTCATTCGCGTTTCGCGTTGGAAAATTCGCGATACTTTTGCCGCAATTAAAATTACGTTGCCCGTCTCGTTCTACGCGGCTGCTTATGCCCGTTTGCGGCAAGCTGTTCGGTGAAATTGTTCCCGATGAAGAAAGAAGAACGCGAAAACGGAAACGGTGATTTCTTTGTAGGATTTCGGGGTAATGTTATGTAAATACGTTTTTCATTTCATTTCAAGGAATGATATTTCGTTTTAACATTTGCTGCTTAAAACGTATCTCTGTGAAAGATCCTCGTTATTATTATGATTATTATATTAATCTCTTTGGTATCTTGCGTGACACAACGAAGTTTACCAAATAAGTTTCGCGATATAATGCCCAAGTTAGGAAGGGAAGCAGACGTTTTCTAACGCAAGCAAGAACAAAAGCACTGCCCTTTCGAGCACGTACACTGCAATAATGCGCATAATCGTGTCCGGACCGCGAACAGCTCGCGTGGGCGGAGTTGGTTCTCCCTTCGTGCATTCGTATCTACTGTTGTCGGTCGATTGTAAGAAAAAGAAAAACGAGAAACTCGTTGCAATCTCGTATCGGTCATGGCCGATCGGTTTTACCAGTCGAAGAAACGATTTACGAAGAAAGAGGGGGCTCGGCATCGAAACGATTCCTCCCCTCCAGAAACGAAAGATGCTTAAATTAATCAGCTTTTACGTAAATTAGAAGGGAGAAGTTGTGCGGAATTAAATTAATATGCACTAATAACAGCCATTAATTTTGTATTATAGTCGACGATGTTCCATTTATATTACAAATATTCCTGATCGAAACTAGTTATAGTTGAATGACACTATTATCTCCGTCTTGTATATTTACGCTAATATCAATCCAATCACACCTACGAACTTTAAGTATAAAACATTTTGAACGAACGTCAATTTTTATGTTTTTCTCACCTCGTTCGAACTTGTCCAATTTCCCTGTCGCTTACGAATCTTCGCAAACAGTATGTCTCTTTCCAGATGGTCCATTATGTCTCGGCATCAGCGCTGACGTCGCAAGCCCGACAAACTCCACAAAATTCTCGTAACAGCCCGGATCTCTTCGGTCAGCTTCTACGAAAAGCTGGAGGAATGGGCGATATCAGGGACTGTCCGGTAAGTAACATCTCCGCCCGTCCATTATCGTCGATGTCTACGCAAATTTCTCCAAATTTCCACGGAATATTACGCCACTACGAACGATTCACCGCTTTGCGCCTCGAAAGAGTTCCGGTGACTCGTAGCCGATTAATCAGACTCGCAAGATCAGGTACACTCTCCTTTGGCCTTTCTTGGAAATAATATCTCGCGTACTTTCTCTCCGAAGTGGAACGATAACCATCGTTCGTACACCGCAGGGATATTTCGTCGGTCCTGCGCGCGCTGTTGTTCGCCTTGGAATTCGATGCAACCGTGAAACTCCGTAATCTCGAAGAATTTTAACCCCGAAATAATTAACGGCCGAGTTTCGTAATCGTTAACATCTGTACAATTAATGCATAGTATACAGTTACCGTTACGCGTCGTCTCTCATCGTTCCTGTTAAGTGTGAACTTGCTAAATGTAATAATATATTCATAAAAAATACAATGGACCCTATTTCTTTTTACTATTTTATTGGTTAATGTCGATATTCTACAGCAGCTGAATTTCGACGAAAATAATGGTCTTCATTAACAAAGGGTAACGAGTAATTTATTGCTCTCTATAGATTTACTTTTTGGGGTAATCATTTTCATTATAATTAGATTGTAGACGAGATTGTTTGTCATTTTCAGAGTTCCTGCGGGGCGAAAATACAAATCTGTCGGACCCTGATGAACCGACCGGAAATCGTTTCCGTCGGAGTCGTATGGGATAGCGAACGACCATCGTTGGAGCATATCATGGACGTTTTCGCAACCGTGGGAACGTCCCTCAGATTGAGCGATGTTTTCCATAGTGTTGTGGATTCGCGATGGGGTGCCTCGACCGTGCATAATCTCGTTGGAGTAGTTACTTATTACGGGAAACACTACTCCACCTTCTTTTTTCACACTAAACTGAAGGTTCGTACCGATTCTAATTACGTTAGTAAATGTAACAACTGCGTTCCCATTATTGTTCGAGGGAAACCGTCGCCGGAATAATTGCCCCGCCAGCGAGCTGGTTTTATCAATCGAAGGATATTCGAAACAAAAATCACCTGATATATATCACATTGATATATTCTTGAAATTTCTTTTCCTCGATGAAACAAAATATCACTCGAACAATTATACGTATAAATGAATTATCTGGAAAAGAATTAAATTATATTTCGAATTATTCTCCGATAACGTGTTCGCTTTACGCGTCGCATACAAGTATCGATTAATTGCGTTTCAGGTGTGGATTTACTTCGACGATGCCACGGTCAAGGAAATCGGTCCACGTTGGGAACAGGTGGTGGAGAAGTGCAGACGGGGCAGATATCAACCGCTGCTCCTGCTGTACGCGACTCCTGGTGGAACACCGGTGAACACGGAGAACGCCCCGAAGACCGTAACGCCGTTCCCAAACGGAAATGGCCTGAAGACACCACCGAAAAATAATGTTCGCCGATCGATCACGCCCAGCCCGGAAAAGCCGCCTATCAACAGTACAGCCAGACGTGCCATCACACCAAATCCCGATAGTCCTCCTCATTCGTACACGCAGCGCAGGATTTACAGCGATTATCAGAATTTGACCGACATCCAGAACAACATCTTTGGCAATCAGCAGGTAAATGGGGAATACGAACGATACATCCGAGGATCCAAATAAATTCGTCAATTGAATCGAATCTGATTTAACCCTTTCGTTTCTTGCGACAGGGTGTCGACGCTGTCGATGGCGACGTGGAGTCGAAGTACATCAGTCGACGGGCCGTCGAAAGCGTGATGCAGCAACAGAAGAAGCAACAAATGCAGCTGACCCGCAGCCTGAGCGCCGGCTCGACGCCTCAGGATGCCATCAGCATTCCAGACCATTTGAACGTGCCGCGGAGACGAGATTCCGGGAACTGGTCGGGCGACAGGAACAGCGCCTCCTCGAGTTCCTCGACCACGATGGACAATCCGTATCTGTACATTGTCAACAAGATGCAGAGAAATTCGGGCGTGCCGAAAAGTCCAACGAGCAAATCGGGAGAATTGTCGAGCAGCAGCAGCGGTCACTACGATGCCGGATACGACTCGTACTCTTTGTCTTCTACGGATAGCCTTCCGCTGCAGCAGGGTCTAAAGCATAACCTGCAGGTACATCTTCCTTTATTATACGAGATTAAAGTAGTATTAGTGTAGTAGGCGGAAATTAGATCGCGGTAATAGAAATTAAAGTAGATATATTCAAAGAGTTCTGAGCTGCTATAATATCGGGGCTGCATGATCGAGATTATCTTCGATAAGCGAAAATTCTATTGGACGGAGTTTGTATTTGTTTAGTCAACACTTTCTTTCGTGTTTCGAATTTATTCAAGTATTTAATTGTTCGGTTTCCTTGAATCTGACTTTCGTCCAGCAGTACGTATCTTCTTCTATTTCAATTGTCGTTAGTACAAGTAAAATGGAATGTAGAGTCGAATAAATTTACTTAATATAGCTTGCCCAGATTCCGGAAGGCTATCAAGCTTCCTCAGGCGACGACTGCGAGCGCCTCTGCAAGGAGACCGACGCGTTGCTGGACAAATCGCGAGCGGCCGAGGACGCAGGAGATCTCAGCACCGCTGTTGCTTTGTGCAGCGCAGCCAGCAGCAAGGCCAGGGCGGCCATGGACGCACCGTACAACAATCCTCACACGATCACGATAGCGAGAATGAAGCACAATACCTGTGTGATGAGGACCAGGAGCCTGCACAGAAGAATGCTGCAGGAACAGGCGACAGCTAACGGGGAGAAAGAAGGTTTGTGATTTGGAAATTATAAAAGTTAAATATTGATTACCGGTGATGCACAGAAGCATTATTGCAAATGAGAAACGTTTACCAGAATTATATGAATTGTACGAAAAATGCGAGGATATTGAATGTTTCGGTCGCATTTCACTAAGCACAGCGGCGGCGTGTCAATTTAACCGAGTATATTTATTATTTTAGAAGGCGCGCCAGAAGGCAGGCATTCACGGGAGAACAGCAAGTCGGGGCAACACTCTCGCCAGAGTTCCAGGGACAAAGGGAACCACTCTCGACAGAACAGCCGAGAGCTCCTGGTGAACGTCCCGGCTACGACCAATGACAAGCCTGCCACGAAGAGCATCGAAATTTACGCGACCCTGCCGAAGAAGAAAACCCTACGCAGCAAAGCAACCGCGGTGAACGTGATCGAGGACGAGGAATACATGCTGTACGATCGACCAGTGCAGAGGACGGGCCTGTTCGGCCGGACTAAGCGTTGCGACGACGACAAAAAGGACAAGAAACGGGCTCGAAGCGAGGAGCGGAACAAGAACGTCTCCAAAGACTTTTCCATTGCTCCCTCTAGGGCGTCGCCCTCTCCGAAAGGGGGCAAGGCGGAGAAATCGAAGGACACCGTAGACACGGCTGCCAACAACGCCAGGAATTCTCAGCTCACCAACGCCAACGGGGAACAGAAGCAGGGCAAGAAACAGCACAAGATCCGACGGAAACTGTTAATGGGCGGTTTGATCAAGAGGAAGAACAGAAGTATGCCGGATCTCAGGGAGGGACAGGACGGCCAGGCGAACACAAACGCGGAGGGAACCTCCAACACCTTGCCGAAGCAGTCAGTGGACGATTCCAGCGTCGGATTGAAGGGCGCCGAGGCTTGCCAATCTCTGAGCGGTTACCTGTCAGAGGGACACCTCGAGTTCACCGGGAACAGCAACGGGAGCCCGGGAAGCACGAGCAACCCGAACCTGGAGCGAAGTCGTCTGATGAGGAAGAGTTTCCACGGCAGCGCCGGCAAAGTGTTACACGTGGCGAAGGTGCCCCCGCCCCCTCCGCTCAGGACCACTTCTCAGCTTAGCAAGTCTAAGTGTTCGGGCGAAGTGCACAGCGAGCAACAGTCGGAGAAGCTGGCGTATCCGGCCGAGAAGCAATGTCCGTCGAATCAGGTTCAAGAACAGAACGGGGCCTACTGGAATCACGTGAACGCCGGAAACACGTCTGGCGGTGGTAACAGAACGTCGAGCTACACGGACTACTCGTCGGAGTCGCATTCGTTGCCATTCCTGCCTTCTTACGGAATGGAACAGAATGGAGCGAACGTACCCGCGTCCTGCCCCCCGAATTACAATAGCAAACCCAGGATACAAGACGACGTCGTGCAGTACGCCAACGGGATACTGTACGAGCCAACGTTCGTCGTGACCCGAGCGGATGTGCATAACGAGCAGAGCCCCGTGAAGCAACAGGATTCCCTGCCGCCGTATCCTGAGAATGGGAACGTGTCCCACTCGAGGCAGCCCAGCGAGGATTTTCCACCGCCGCCGTATCCATCGATTCACTCTGTGTCCCACTCGAGACAGGCCAGCGAGGATTTTCCACCGCCGCCGCCGCCGATCGACGACGGTCCTAATCACGTTCAGGACGGTCAACAGCAGTACCAGCAGCAACAGTATAAACAGCAGTACGCGCAACAACACCAGCAGCAACAGACTTTGGCGCAGATGCAACAGCGTCAGCAGCAATTGGACAGCCAACACATTGGCAGCCTGTTGTCCCAGTTGCAGGTGAAGAGGGAGCAGATTTTGACCGCCGACGGTCCAAGGGAGGAGAAGAGGCTCGACGATCAGGACGACGAGGACAAGACGTCCGGGGAGACCTGGCTACGGGAATTGCAGGCGAAACAGGCCGAGAGACGAATGAAGAAACAGGGTCCTCACGATCAGGAGATTCCGAAAGTCAGGCTGCCCGGCCCTTCGATCGCGGCACCGACGATAGCGCGAAGAACGAGCGACCTAATGATGAACACCCTCGGTCAGAACTACGACCAAAACAGTCGCGACGTACCTGACTGCCCGAGGGTTGTTTCGTCCGTGAAAGACATGGCGGCCAGGTTCGAACAGATAAAACTGCCGGCCGCTCCGAAAACGGAAGCCGAACAGAAGATTCCATTGAAACAAAACGTGAATTCCGCTTCACCGTCACCGTTATTGGATGCTAGCCAAGAAGTTCAACATTTGGACGAGTTGAGGCCAGCGAAAGTTTCCACGGAGAGCTTGTCGACGTTGGTTAAAGCCGACAATTCCTCCGGTCAGTCCATGGTGAACTCGAGCTTCGAGTCCAGCTCGAGTCAGAACAGCTTCGTTTCGACCGCGGCTCCGAGCAATCCCGTGCAAACGCAGCAGAGCGGATTGAACCAGGCCATTCTGTCTATGTCCCTCACCCTGCCCCACGAAAATGGTTTGCCTATCGACTATCCCGAGGACGATATCAGCGAGGTTGCGATGCAGAACACTATTCAGAACACGACGATCCTGCCCAGCGAGGAGGACATTGCACCGAGGAAAGTGAAACGACGAATTGGCAAGAAGAAGAGCGTGTCCTTCTGTGACCAGGTTGTTCTCGTCGCCACCGCGGAGGACGACGAAAAGGACTCCTATATACCCAATCCGATTCTCGAACGCGTTCTCCGGTCTGCAATGAACAAACCGGAAACCGCTCAAGTTCTCCGCGAAATTCGTAGCTTGCAAGAAGCGGAGATGAACAGGGAGAATTGCACGGCCACCAAGTTCCAGCAGCAGACTTTGCCGTTGAAGAGCGAAGCTGACAGCGTCCCCGCTACACCGTACCAGGACCAATTGAGAAGCGTGAACCCCATACCCGTCCCGGACACCATTAAACCCACTTTCGGACGGCAGAACTCGAACGAATCCGTGGGCTCACTGTCGGATAAGAAACTGTGCGGCACGTACGGTAACGATGGTCAGGACGTCGTCAGGGACACCTACTTGGGTGTCCCAAACGTATCCAAACCTCCGACATCGTATTCCCCCCAGCTTCAACAGCAGATAAGATACTCTCAGAACGGATACATGCCATACCTGCAGACACAGTCGGCGTACCCACAGGCACAGACGTCTCATCCCAGAAATCAAGGTATTCCCCTGTCTCAAACGCAGAAACCAGCCAGCCCTTATCCGACCCAAATTCACGGGCAATACGTTCAGAACAACGTGCAGCAACCGAAACCATTGTGCCAAAAGAACACCTATCAGACGTACTATCAGCTGGAGCAGCAACACAATCAGATGAACAAGCAGATGTCGCAGCAGCAACAGCCGAACATGAACCAGAGGATCGCCAACCATAACGCCAGTCCCATAACAGTGCAACACTCGCAACAGCAATTCGCCTATCCCGCGACGCAGTCGCCAAGCCCTTATCAGAATCAGTACAGCCACAGTTCCTATCAGGGTTATCCCTATCAGACGATCCCGCAGCAAAATCGAATCAACCAGCCGCTACCGCAGTATCAACCGCCGCCCAATCCACCCGCGTCCTATCAGCAACAACAGAACGGCCAGAATTATCAGCAGAGGCACGACAATTATCAGCGGCCGCCGCAGAAGGCCGACCAGCAAAATATATTGGCGCCCAATCAGACGTATCCGAATCCGTTGCAGAATGGACAGATTCAGTCCAATATGAAGTATCCTACGTATCAGCATCCGCCGGTGTCCAAGCAGAGCAAGCAGATGCATTTTGTGAACACTTCAAAGAGTAACGTCGCCCTGTCCCAATCGGCGAATCCTTTGCAGAAGCCCGCGGTCGGTAATACGGTTAGAACGGCGCCTTGCCACCTTTGTCGAAAGAAACAGGTGACCGAGCCGGCCATTTACTGTTCGGATTGCGACTTCTACATGTCTCGGTTCAGACCGAAGAATTGATATTTTTCGTATCGTTGCAACGAAGAATTGAACGGTTGATCGGGGAAATTTTTCCTGGCGTTGTTACTGTAGAAGGTGTATTCGGGAATATTTGACGAGGTGATCGGTATTAGTTAGAGAAGCGCTGCTTAAACTGAACTCCTCCCTTCGTATGTTGAATGTTAATGCATAAAATGGGGAGTTCAGAGTACTGCACCGATGCGGAACGAATTTTCTCGAATTTTCTCAAATTTTCCTTTTTCCTTTTCCGTTGCTTTTTTCTTTCCGATTATCGTTCGAATGTTTATAATTTCGATATGTTAAATAGTTTTAGCATTAAGTACCTAGGATTCGTTTCACGACGGCAAACAAACCCTGTCGTTTCTTTGTACAAAGTTAAGTTAGCCGTAGATTTGTATTATTGAAGACCCTCGTCGTGCAGCTATTAACTATACGTATATCGTCGTACCATTGATCGTGTACTTAGAGACCTTTGTAATTTATAGTAGATCACGTAGGAATAGTAGCGTAGTCTCGTGTGTAAGACGCGTTTTTATATACAGCATTCGTTGCTTCGTGCTTTGTACATTAGTGTAACGTAGTCGGTAAGCTGAATTCTCTTTTCGTCCCGCTTCTGTTGTACATAGGATCGTTTCTATGTAGGGATTAAGTTTCTTGTATAATAGAAATCGTTTTAAGGCCTTTTACTTTTCTTCAGAGTTAGCTTTAGAACGAGGCGTTGCGTTTCACGTGCACACGTTTCTTTTTATACGCCGCGGTTGTACTTTGTTCGAGAGACATTTTGTCAGAATTGTGATACTAGCCATGCTACTATAGAGTCTTATCGTTAAACGTAGAAATTGTGCCGGGAGGATCGCGCGGTCGATAGAGATAGTTGCAAAGAAACGTGACAGATAGTGGAAGCGCCGAGGGAACATGATCTCTGATGAAAGCGTGAATTTTATATTTTATGTTGTTAGGCGTTAATGTTATATGTATTATTGTGTACTTAACGATTACGTTTTACTGTATAATTGTCTACGTGCTAGATCGATGTACAAATCGTCCCCGTCCCGATCCCGATTTTATACATTTTGTATGAGTATTTTGTTTTAAAAATACTTCATTTCCTTCCCCCTGTATGACATTTGAATAAAGCGCTGTCGAAATATATATTTCAATACGAATATGAGTACCATTCGTTCCTTGAATTGCCACATGGTATTAAGGCGGCACAATTGCGGAAATGAATAACGGCGAGTTCGGAGGAATTTGTCAGAAAGAGAACAGTATGTTTTATTACGGAAATAGACAAATAAAATATTTTATTTTTCCAAATTCGTGACGATAAATTGTTATTTCTCCATCTTTACTTCGTCTTGGATGATGAATATTGCAAGAATAATTAGTAGACGATTTGTATTGCTAATTGAAACGTGTTACGTTCGGTATAGGAAGAGGATTGCGAGATATTCTTTCAGTTTGAAACGACGTTCTTTTATTACTTATCTACTTACGTACAAGTTCATACAAAAAACATAGGAATACACTTTGCACAATACAAACTGATGAAACACAGTATCCCGTTTCTGTTAACGCTATTAGAAAGTCAATGAACGTGCGCGTTCGGATTCGCGAGTGCAATTAATTCCACAATATGCACTTGTGCCGACGGTTCATGAAACTGTTTCGCGAGCAATTGAAGGTTTTGGAGAACGCGGCCATATTTGATAGTGAACCCACGATACGATACTTGGCGGGGCTATGCTCGTCGCTGTTGATTATATCCGCCTCGTATTCCGGCCTCGTCGCTGAACACCAGGACTGTCAAATAGAATTGTGATAATTAGTCGCGGTATACTTGTGTAGACATTCATTTAACACTCGCTGATGGAAACTGGACGCGCGATCTGTTCAAATTGATTTTAAGTTGGAAGCGGACTGTTGACACACCATTAACTTTCAGTGTGCACTTATAAAAACATCAGATTTAATATAACGTTGCCGGTGTTTCGTGGAACTCGATAAATCTGTACTGGTTAAGTCGCGCGATAACTCACGTTCGCGAAAGCCAAGAAGAATAGCTCGTCGTCGGACACATTTTCCAGGCCGGGCAGTTTTGTTTGAGCCTTCTGTTTCGCCAATTTTTTGTACGCCGCATAAGCTATCTGCACACCGCTCGAGTCCGCGATGTTTTCATCTTCGGTTAAGTATCCGTCCAGCTAAATGGAATAATGGGTTTATTAATATTGACAGTGTTTTTTGCTTGTTCGCCCGTAAAGAAATATTCGCAACGGCGAATATACCTCTTAGGCTAATATAAAAGTAAGTGAACTATTCGTGGCAGTTTCATCTAATTGCGCGAATTGCGCGATTACGCAGCGTTCAAGGCGAGTAGTTTTCCATCGGTTCATCCGGATTGTTTCGCTCAATTAATATCTGTTCAAAATCACGGGAATAATATATCGTTTCACCTTAACATAATTTCCATTCTCGTCCGTGGTATCGAGAGTGTAATTGCCATACTGATCAACGAAGCACATCGCTCGTTCTTCGTATTCGTTGAACGCGTGTTGCGAAGTCCATGAAATTTTGTAGCCTTCTTTGTCGAATTGTATGCCTGAATGAACGAGTAATTCGTGCCACGTATTAATGTGCAGATGCAATCGATTAGAGATTTTATGTAAGATCAAGACATTTTACCCTCGTTATCGAAACTGTGAGATAATTCGTGTCCAATTACGAATCCGGTGGTTCCATAATTGATAGCGCTGATGAAACGTGGGTTTTGTTCGTTTAAATGCATTTCATTTTTGAATACGTTTGATATAATACGTTTTAAGAATAAATAACAGAGCTTACTCGGGTAAATGCGATGTAAAATAAGGATCCTGTAGTTCAGCGGCTGGTATAACTAAGAATCGAAGATTGATCGTTAATGGAAAATTACCATTCTTGGAATGAAAGGGTGTAATGGACACTTACGTATGGAATTGACGATTTGCGCGTAAAACGCGTTCACTGTTATAGGGTAATCCAACCACCTGAAAGATTGAATCGGAAGTGGATCGAATGGTTTGAGTAACGCGTGCCAAAATAAATATTCAATAAAATAAAACAACTCACTGATCCCTCACGACAGTCTCCCTAAATTCTATCAGACTTTTCACTAATTCGTTCGCTTCGCAGTTTATGATATTTTGGAAGAAATCAGAACCTATGTGCAGCTGTGAACAATTTACGAAACGATTACACGAATGCATGCACGAAAAGGATTTGTAAACTTCATTTTTTAATTCTTATGTAATTATTACCCCTTTGTAATATCGAGTAACAGCAACATCGTCTTTATACCATTCTGGATAACCAATTTGCGTTTCCAAAGTGTCCAACTTTTGCGTCAGCACCGTTTTCATAGAACCTGACAGCCATTGGGCTTGCATAATCTCGTGCCTTAGTTCGTCCTTTACTCTTTTCACCATTCGCATGGCCTTAAAAATGTATAGAACGAAAGCAGTAATACATACTCGAATCCTTTTGCAAGAATAATCCAGATCCTAAAATATTTACCTCGTGAATCACATGATCCGAGATATAGTTCTTAACGAACAAGTAGGAGATCGCGTTCTTCATTTTTATATTGTGTATGCAAATTTGCCATCTGAAAATAAGTGAAACGTGCAACTCGTTGAAAAATTTCTATCTTGAAATTTCCTTGATATCGACATCCCGTGGCGCTAAATCTCGCTGCCCCAAAAGAAATTGAATTCACCCAAAACGTCGCGATTCGAAAGCGTTTGTTAAGTATTCAAAATTTTCACTCGTGGAAAGCCGAAGAAATAATTCTACGCGCTATAACAACATCGTAAGATCATTTCTCGGACTGTCTGTTATGAGTCTGTTCAAAGAAATATCACCGAACAATACCGTGGAGTATAATTGGACACGTTGTACGTCGAGAATGACATATTGAACTTGACGTCCCTCATCTCCTGCGTGGTGAACAATAGGAATTTGTCCACCATGTTCCATTGCACGTAGTTCACTGGAAACGGAGAAAACAGAAATGAACGCGAACGATGACACGGGAGAAACAATGCATCCGAACAATCTCTTATATTAACGCGTAATTATACATAGCGCGATCGTGAAATGAACGGAGAGCAACGGTGAACATAAAATTACCACCGATCCTAGTTAGAATTATGAATTACCCAGCACACGTGGCGAGGTATTTCCAAGCAGCCTCGCTAGTTTGTAAAGGAAGTCAGGATTATATACCACAACGGGCTCGGACGAATTTACGGTCATATTAGCCATCTTGAACGCATGTTGTATAACATCCAAGAAGTCTATCTGAAAATGTACTCCATTAGACTGTTAATCGTGTTGTTGTGGTTGGTTGTAATAATTTATTCGAATTGTTTAGAAGGATGGAGGTAAAATTGAAGGCTGATGATTAGAGGAGAAAACGTTGCACGAGATAAAAGAATATAAGGAAATCGTTTGGCTGTGAATAATACTTGTGCGGTTTAAGAAAGTATACCAGTTCGACATTGGTGATTGGACAATGACCCTTGACACTTGATTTTACTACTAAGTAGAGCAGAAAGTATTATGAGGCGAAGGCTGTCAGTTTATCGATTTTAGTTAAATGAAAAAACGGGGAGTGACAATTTAACGTTGACATTGGTTCGGAAAGATTTTATGCTCGGCAATAAATTTTTTCCTGAATATCATATTTGGAAAGAATATAAATTAATTGAGAGAATAATTAGCTCGGTCGAAGTTTATGAGATAAATTAATCGAATCCTTCGTTTCATTGCTTTGTTTCGTTAGCACATTTATATTAATAATTCTCTTCTCATTTGTTTGTACTAATATCAATATTTACCTTAGCTGTGGGGGCATCGACCCCGGAATTATTGTACCATTTCTGTAATTGTTTGACTGTCATTTTTTCGTAGTTATCGCTAGTAGCATGCACTTGTTTTCCATTTTCAATGATCTGCGACAGAAAGTGGTAGGAGTGTCGTTCGTTTATTTTAGCAATAAGATTATGCGTTTCGATATTTCACCAAATGGAAAGGATAATTACCTGCAATAATTCGATCTCGAAGTTCACCATGTGTTCTATGTCGGCAGCTAACTGTTTTCTATCCAGCTTGTATCCCCTTTCCCTTGCGAAAATTTCAGCCACTCTGAATACACCAAGGGTATACGTATTGTCGTCGTAGAATACTTTGTTCATATCCCGTTTACTTGTTAAAGGATAGTCGGTATCCTGATCTATCTGCAACGTAAATCCTTCTTGTTTTATAAATCTCGCGATTCTCATTTCGTAATTCCATGGACTCCATAAATTGACGAATAAATCCAGATTAACTTTTCGCTTACTCACAGTCAACACGTATCGCTTCGTATTGTTCAAATCGATTTCATACTCCAGATTGTAGAAAGCACTGTTGCCGACCAGTTTTACGTAGTGCCTGTCTATTTTCTGCCATGGTGTTCTATTGGAGTCCCATTCGCTCAGTGGCATTGCCATGGGCCATCCACCAGTGTGGTCCAGGATTTCTTGAATCGGTTTGATGCCCCTCTTTTCGATCGCGTCTTTGATAAACATTAAAGAAATATATTACGGCACAATATTTTTTTCTATAGACAAAAGATATAAGTTGACATTCCATTCGCTTGCGACGTCTTCCAGTTGTCGCAATTTGTTATGCCCTTTACACTTTCTACCAAATTAAATTTAAGTGACGTATTGACATATGCATTATATGTATTATATTCGAATAAATATGCACATGCTGGAGCTAATTTTAAAACGGATGCCAACTGGATTTTCGTACCTACGTCCATGCACGAACGATAAAGTTTTCTGACCATTCTGACAGGCGGGATATCACTGGAGCTATCAGATTCCTCAAGGATATCTTTAAAAGAGAAATGATCTAAGCTAGAACAATTTTCACATTTCGGTGTTACTGAATCGTTTTGTTAAAAAATTTTCTTTCAGTAGCATACACGTTTTTAATAAGAACGAAATATCCTCACCCTTGATACGTCTGTTCGTCTTATCCATGACGATCTGATCCTCAGACCATTCGACTTCGTTCTTCGGTATTGAATTATGTTTTTCCCATGAACCGCATGCATACTGGTAGAAATTTTCGCATGGGTCCGCGGAGAAATCTCTGTTTTGCCGAATTTTTTCAGCTGATGCGACGAAATGAAATTATGGAAACGGTTATATTAATTAAATATAAACTTCTCAATAACAAGGTATGAAATTGTTTTAATCATGTGTTAGTCTCAAATTTTCTAATGCCCTCATATTCCATGAAAGATGTTATATTGAAAAACTACTTTACTTCTTCCCAAAGTTTGCTAAAAAAAAAAAAAAACTTTCCTCGAAGGAAACTTTATACCGCATATTTAAAATGTTATCAATACTGCTTCGCTGGAACGTTTAGTACTCCAAACATAATTAATATAGTAATTTAATCACAAAGAACTAGTTACGTTACATAAATTACATTTACGGAAACTAAACTAATTAAATCCTGGAACAAATAAACCATTAAACTAGATTTCTACTAAAATTTCTCAATAGAGGAAAAAACAACTGCACAAACAGCGACAAGCAACGTTAAATTCCTTCGCAGCCATGCATTAAGAGTTCCCGGAAGCGTTGGACAATTTAACGAATCGTTTCCAGAAATATACGCAGCCCAATGATATTCCATTTTCATAATTCGTTCCCACATTGCGTTCCCCGAAGCCTGTTTCGAGTCGTACTTTGCAAGAAAACGTCCCGCTTTACAAATTCGACAAATATCGCATTTTCCCTCTACACTGTCGATAATGTATCAATGCAACCATACACGGGCAACAACGTCCGCTTATATAAAGCATCCGATTTGCGAGAAAATTACAACTTATGTAAATCTTACGTCACCAGCGTAAACGTACCGATCTCGTTGCAGTACGCGGTCTCGCAAATCCTCTGCTCGTGATTTTCGTAGTACTCGTGCTTCCGATACTCGTCCGTGTCGTTCATCGCCTGTATAATTCGCGGTGTTCGCGCGAACGACGACGAAGGAAACAGCGGCACCGCGGTTGTAATTGCCAAGTGACATCTGGAAAGAAAAAACCAAACGGTTTATAAATAATACGCCATTGAGTAATCGAACGGATGTTCAGGAAAATATGTGTTTCTCTAGCTTCGTTTCTACGCGAGTCATTTGATAACGGCCGATGATTAAATTTCGAACGACGCTCAACCGCGTTCACAATAATAAACTGACTCGACAATTCGTATCGTTCGATTTCGCGCGAGTGAAACACTTTTACGCAACGCTGTTTTTTGAATTGTGCATTGAATGAAAATGAACAAAATCACCGATTCGACGAATTCGCGCGAGTTCGTTCGAGTACTTTTCAATCACTTTAACCATCGATCGCCGCACAATTTGCTTAACTCGTGTTTACATAATTTCGCACAGCCATCGCTATCACGTGAAATGTGATAAGTCACGCGACGGTACGACGAATTAGACGTTGATTAAATGTCGACCGACGTTTGATCACTTACAATAGCCACGGGAGCAGCATACTTGTCCAAGGAGGGAAATCTTGGACTGAGGTCTCCGTCAGAGCGACGAATTATCCAAAAGTGGTTACTGCGGCCGTCTTTTTCTCGCGAATGCCTCCTGTATGCTCTTTTTGAAAACGTAGAAACCAATCGTTACACAAGGTTAATTTATGAAACATGTTTCTTGAAATGAGACAGGTATCGCTGTGCACGTAAGGAATAATTGATTTCTTGATCCCTGCCGCGCGACACCGAGATAAAGAGGAGAATGAGTCAAACGGACATGAATAGCGAATTGAATTTTATACTTTACCGTTTTATTGTCGCCGTAAAAAATAAATCGTATACATTACATAATTCGACTGGCAATAATAGCTCGGTTGGATGTTACTTAAGAAACGTCTGGTAGATTTCATCTTTTGTACGGTCTGTTAATTCGAGCACTAAGTAGCAACTATTACAGATGACTAACACATGAAATTGCTCATTACTTTAACTTGTATCAATTTATTATAAGTTGGTTGCAGTAGAAATAATATAGGATTAATAAATAATAGTATTTCCTGATATAAGTGATTGTGTAATAGAAGTACAGTGCGTTAAATGTTTAGACAATATTCCGATTCCTCTCTGACTGAGTGAAATTGAACGTAAATATTTGTAAACTAACATACTTATAATAATAAATTCTAATGTTCTATGCTTGTCTTCTAATTATTCATTGACGAATTACAATAAGTACAAGAATCGGCGCGTCTGGCCGAATGCTTCTCGACGTCTCTTTCCACTTTCAACTTACAATGAAATAGGAAAACACTACCATAGTTCTCCTACCTATTCTACTTTTATACAGGCTGGAGGGGTTTTTACCTTAAGGCAGTGCGCATTATGGTGGGGCAGGTATTATGTCAATGGCTTGTTTTTCATTCATGATTTACATACGATATAAAAAGATTTACAGATTTCTTCCTGTAATCCTACTTTGTATCCTTTTTCTAACAAAACGTTATCTTGATTAGAGAAAAAAATTAAATATGCAAAAAATAATTTCTTCCCGGGTCAAAGGTCAAAATAAATTGTAAAAAAATTTCAGCAAATATTTCCATATCATTATCATCAATTAAATTTCAATACATTTTTGCTAATTTGATGCAGTCAAAATGCACAAATTCTATTGAAACTGTTGGAAAACTTCAAAGATAGTCCCACGCGATCTTTAATTCGCAATCAGCAATTCTGTCGAATTAAAAACTCTGTACTAATATAAAAAATTCATAAAAGATGTACAAAAGATATCATAGTTTCAAGATATTAAATATACGATTTCGATTTGTAATTTTGCGCCAATTCAGCTACAAGTTGTTCAGAAGTTGCAACAATCCAATAGCTCTGACTCATCGTAAGTTCGGCTAGAAGTTGGCTAGTAGTCCCAGTTCCGGTAGTAGCCCGCGGTAGCCCAGCAGGTATAACCGTAGAATCGTAGGCTCGACTAAAATTTGCTCAGAACCTTTAGAAATTCAGTAGGCACGACCCAAAAGTCCAGCTAAAAGTTGGTCAGAGGTCGCAGATGTCCAAAAGGTAAGGATCGAAGGTAAAAATTTCTAACTATGTTTAAAAGAATACGCAAGTGTTCGGTTACGAGATGATGATAGGTTATATTTGATTTCGAGGATAACATTTAACATTTTATGATATATCGTATTGTTATACAGATGCAAATCCGTGAATTACGCTCTGAAAATGAAAGATCTCAGGATAGTTTCTAATTTCTCTCGAGATGAATCCTTTTTTATATCTCATATTATGAAATCACATTTGTACATTGCCCCGCTTCGTATCGGTAATGTGGGTAGCGATAGAAGGTTGCAAGGTATATTAACCATATACATTCATTCTCTTGCACAATCAACTTTCTCTATATTAAAATAAGAACAGTTCAATGATTTTCGTCATTAGAAACTATCAAAGTTCAGTGACCTTTCCATTAATTATATTCAAATCTATCTTATCATTTGCGAATATAGTACCCGCATATTGAACTTGTACCTAGAAATAGACATGCTGCATGATACATTAACGAACAGAATAATTAAACCCCAATATCCCCTTCCGAATTAACGGTCGCCATTTTTTAATCAACGATTTTCGAATTCGATATTACCATAGAAAGGACACCACGCCGCACATCGACCCCGCGAAATTCAAGGAAGCATTGTGCCGACCAATCCCGTGATCGATTACGCATGTGTGATTCGCGTACATAGTTGGCGTATATGTCGCGCCAGCTGATTGGCGCTGGGACCGCGACGAAGTGTCAAGCTCGACGAGCAGGTGGTGCTCGCGTGCCACCGCATTTGTAATGGCGTGCTACGGCTAGGAAAAGGGCAACAACGCGCACGAGTGATCGGAGTTTTCGTCTGTTGTAAAAACGGGGTGCGGAATAGTGCGTGCGTGCGTGTGACAGTATCGTTAAAATGACAACTAAGTCGAGTATTCTGCCGTCGTATCAGCGGTTCGTGAACGGTGTGCCGGTTACTCTGTTCTCGAGACGGTCGTTCCGTCCGCGTGAGAAGTATCTGATCCTGCTGGTGTTTTTGACGTTCGGTGTCGTGTGTTTCGGTGCGTTCTTCTTTTTGCCGGACTTCCGTTCGGGTACCGGCGGCGCCGCGGTGAACAGTGTGTACCGTGTGTACCAGCACATGCAAAAAGCGGGACCGGAATTGCTTATACCGGCGCCACCTCGTTTACCAGTGGGCCTTAAGGGATCCATGGGTCATCCGAATGCGGTCCCACCTGGACACGAGGGCATCGATCATCAGGATGTTCATCTTCTCGAGGACAAACAAAAGCTACAGGTTCGCGAGAGTGCCGGGGAATTTGTCGTTACTACGCTCCATTCGATTCTCGACCGTTCTCGACTCTCGATTACCTAGCTTGTATCGGAAAGTCGGTTCGTTTTTAAGCATTGCTCTCTTTTTTTGGGGGACAATTTCAAATACCTCGCTTTCTATGACATTGATCCGACCACATTCACGGTTAGGTTGTACCCCTCGTCCATTTCGACTCGTGCATTCCTTTCTCTCAGCTGCTATACGCTTTCGCGTCTCGTTTGTTTACATGCGGCCCCATCATGACGTATCGCGGGCACACGTGACCCTCGCGTAACGGCGCAAAAGTTTGGAATCGTTCAGGATTCCCCGATGTTCCATTCGATACTCGTTACCGTTTATCTTTCATCATTTTTGCGGTAAGGTTGACTGTCATCGCGCTTTTACACTATTTTACACGATTTTATTTTATACGTGAAATAATTGTTCGTCGCCCTCCTTTTTATATGGATCATTATTTACATCTTACTCGCCCCTATGCGCGATGAACCTACGTGGGTTTCTTTTATTACAGTTTTTTTTTATTATATAATTTTTATTATAATTAATAAAAATGCGTTATACATCTATTACATACGAATATTGGCAACTTACATCGACCTGATACGTGAACGTATCGTCGTTGAAAGTTTGCCAATGTTCTTATCCAAATATACGTATAAATATCTGTATCGTACATTTTTATTAACTATGCGTTACCCACTTTGCGCCAATACTTTTGTTCAGCACTGTACGTCACTCGCCACTGATTCATTCGACGAACCGCGATAATCATTTATCAATTTGGAGTATCGTTACGCTGCACGTAGTTGAATGCGTGATCTATTTACGGTTTACTTTAGCGATCCGGTCGCTGCGTGAATCGCGCGCGGCCCGCGAAATACACGAAAACGTTCGGCCTACGTTTCACGCGGCCAGAATATTTATAACAGTATCTGAAAGTTTGAATCGCTCCGTCTGATTATTGCGCGCGGTTTCTCCGAGCGGAAAACGCGAACCCATCGCGCGTCGTTGCTCTTTGCGCGAATTAACCGACGAGCGAATTACCCGCATTGTGAAACGTAACAGTGTGAACCTCGTTGGCCGGAATTGGATTATTTAATTTTTTGTCGGCCTGCTGGCCGTCCCGGGCTGGCGCGACGGCTCACTCGCGAGAACGAGTTTTATCAGCGGTAATAGACACTCGCCCTAAAATTTCAGAGCACAATTTCCGACGCATCGGCGCGACCCTCGTTGAGCCACTTCACCGCGTATTATATAGGGTGGCGCGTAAGCACGCGTGTAATCCGCCGGTTCTTCTCGGCTGATTTCGTGTGTAGGATGGTTGTTTGCATGGATATCGGTGGTACACGGAATTGGGAAACGGATAGGCCGTTTCGAGATAATTGAATGATAGTTGAAGGAGGGTGGCAGAAAATGGTGAGAGTCCGGCTAGCTCGTTCGCCTGGAATTTTAAATAAGGTGTTATCGTATTGGTCTCAAGGAATTTTCAAGGAACAATTATTCAGTCGGTACGTAATTGGAGAGGTATGGCGAAGGGAGGCGAAGTGGGTTGAGCACGGGGCGAGATAATGGGTATTGTTGACATTAAACCATCATTTCAAACGAATGCATGCAATGCAAAAGTTCAAGGGCTGTGTTGTAACTAAAGGTCGATGTTTATGTTTTATATAAAAAACAATGTCGGGAATATTAATTGGGAACCGTGGAAAATAAGGACTACCTTAGAACTTTTTTTCATATTTTTCGGAGTATTTAAAAATTTTGTTACGACTTTTATCATGACTACTTCTATTGATATTTTAATTTCGTTTACAATTATATTATATTTGATATTATAATTATTTCGTGTCAGTGGGTTGTATGCAAATGCTTTTAATGTGTATTATCTTCTTGTCCGGGAGTATAGATATATCGGAGATCGATAATCGATAATCGACAACCGGTGTTCGAAAGCCGATAATCGAAAGTCGATAACCGATATTATAAAGTCGATAATGGATAATCGACAAGAAAATGTCGATAATCGATAATAGAAAATCTATAATCGATAATCGACCGTATAAAGTCGATAGTCGATAAACGACAGTGGAGTGTCGTTAATCGATGATCGACAATAGAAAGTCGGTAACCGATGATCGACAATGTAAAGTCGATAATCGATAAACGACAGTAGAAAGTCTTTAATCGATAATCGACAATAGAAAGTCGGTAACCGATGATCGACAATAGAAAGTCGATTATCGATCATCAGCAGTAGGAATTCGATAATCAATAATTGACAATACAATGTCAGCAATAGATAACCGTCAATAGAATGCCGATAACCGATTATCAATAATAGAAAGGTGATAATAAAAAAACGGTAATATATCATTATCGCAACATGTAAGCATCAACCCACAATATGTTAACTAATTTTGCAACTACACGTATAATCAACAATTGAACCGTTTTATTTCCTTTTTACTCCGTTTGTCACCACTGAAGATTGCCTTGCTGGAAGCCATCATCCTGTGAAGAAGATTATAAAATATATCAATCCTATACATACGAATAAATCCATAGTTATGTGCTATCTTATTTCTTGCCCTCCATGGCTGACCATTAATATTTTTGGCGAGTTTCTTGCGTCCAGCAAATACATCGACGTTTGGTTACAAAACGGTGCCTGAATTTTTGCATTGCATGCATTCGTTTCAATGTGATGATGGTTCGAAGTCAACGATTCCCACCATTTCGCCCTGTTCTCGTTCCATTTGATCTGCTTCTTGTATAACATTCCCATCATATGCAGGCTAAATATCTCTGCCTTCAGAAATCCTTAGGGTGCTGTAGAACGACGACGTCTTATTCATATCTTAGGTATTGATGTCGCCCAGATTTTGTACGATTTCTATCGTATACTCATTTTTTATTGTTATTGGGTATAGTACACACGAGGGATTCCTTCGAAGAAATGATTCTAAAAATATTAGTCCCGTTGCAATTATTATTCAACGGTTACTTCAAAGTTTTTCTGTGTACGTAGAATCGACGAGTCAATGTTTGCTGGTACGATTATACGCGAAGTAATTCTCGTGCAAGGTGGAGACTGTTTGATTAATGCTTGCTCGCTGGTCAAACTTATTAAAATTGTAGCGCGATTCTGTTGACTATTTCGACGGGGAACGGAGCAAATTCGGCTGCAATTTAACAGTTGTTCGCCAGTTTCACCGGCTTGGCGTTTAGTCGAGTCGAGTTCAATGCGTTCGAATAAACGCGTGTCTAGCATTGTTACCTCCTAACGACGAAATCTTTGCCGGCGGGTCATAAATAACGCGGCCTTAGAAGGCAAGGGTAATCTGATTTCTGTTTGAAAGAGTGAAATCATAATTGCCCTACGCACGAAACGTAACAATAATTGTCGGAATGGAAACTTTTCGCCCGAACCTCACCGAATTTAATTTTCCAGCCGAACACCGGCCGTTCTTTGTACAGTAATTTTCAAAAGGGCTTAACGGCGACTCCAAGCGAATCCGGCAAAGCAGGCGTTATCCCCTCGACATTTCGCCTCTCGTTTTGTTATTAATCGCAACAACTAGGTGGTCGAGAGTGTCGAGTGCGGCGTTCTTCGAAACGGGCCAGGCGGAGGAAGCGGTTTCCGTCGAGTCGAGATTGCATTCGGATGGCGGTGTTCGAATAAATACGCGCACCGAGGTCTCTCGAGTGGTCTGAGAAAATTTGATTTTCATTCGGGCGGCGCGGGACCCGACTATTCGTGGTCTTGCGACGAAAATTGTGCACAATGCGGCGCGTGAATGACGCTCGAAACGATAAATAGAGTGGGAAAACGGGTAACTGATGGAAGGGGGTGTGCAGCATTGATAAATCGTGTTGCGAACGCCGGGGAAAATAAATGGAATTCGTTTGTTGAATATATCGGTACGCTTCTTGATCCAGAGGTGACTGGTGTCGCGCTTTACTGGCCTCCCCGTATTCGATTCTTCATTTATCGCGATGGTTAAACGAGGCAGCCCAGGAATTTTTCAATTCTGTACACTTTAACTGCTAATCGTATTTCGTCACGTTCGATCGGACAGGAATATCTTTCTTCAGGTGTGCCGGTACCCACCGTCGAACAGCAATAATTCGCGTACACGTGCTCAATCTTTTTGCTAGATAAAAATATCTATTATATTATATCTATTATTTTATTTATTTTTTTGTCATCGTTCGTCGATTTCACTGTTCTCATCGGTTCGCAAAAGTAATCATTGAGAAATCACTTCGCTTCAATGAAATTCTAAGAACTGCCAGGCTAAATTTAACGAGAGACCATCGGCGTTCGAGCGGCGATGTTTTTTTTTTGTATATTTCATTACGTTGTTCGTTCTTAAATCGATGAGATAAATGCATCCCCGTGGAATGCACGATCGAGCATCAATGAACCGCCATCCGAAAATTTTGAACCGCGATTCGATGTTGGTGGGGGTTTCAGGCGAAAATCGACGAGGAGTACCAACATCAGAAGACGTTGGAAAAACCGGAAGTGAACGGTGATTCGCGTGTGCGTGTTAGTAGTTCGTCACCGTTAGTGCTTCACCGGAAGGACGATGTCCTGGAGACTGTGCCGCCAGCGCCAGCGGATAAACTTCCCTTGACGGTCGGCGGAGAGGACAAGGACCCCGTCGCCAGGGTACGAAGGGACAAGGTGAAAGAGGTAAGTCAACCACTTCGTTTACTCGAGAGTATTTAAAATAATTCAATTAACGCGTCGTTCAATTCGACAATGGAAATGCATTATTCGAGAAATTATTCCGAATAACCGTATGAATTGTTAGTTACATAAAATTATTATTTCGATGTTAGAAATTTCTTAAGCATGGTTTTTATAATTATTTAGTTACACTCCGTTGCGCTATGATTGACGAATGCTTCGTAAAGATGACTCGAGGAATGAATCGCCTAAGAGTTCTTATATATTTTATTAAGCTGTCGTTCGAAACCTTGACTTACATGCATCAATTATCATTTTTATTACATTCGTAACAATGTCATAATCGACCGCGAGACCGTATTTTGGCCCAGAATAAATTACACTTGCCGTTCTGACAAGGAGACACGTACCGTCGTACGTATTTTTACCCCCCGCAAGAATATTAACCTTTCTGACTTCGCGGCTCGCGCGTTAATCTACGAACTTCAAACAACGAGATTCTGTGCCTGGCATTGCTTTCCATTTTCCAACTAAATTTCCAACAGTACACCCGATTCCGCGGTGACTCTATCCCGCTGTTGCGCCAGTTACATTTGCGTATAAATGAGAATACAGTATATACATTCATAGGTATTTCAGTTAATGGCGTTTCCCGTAGCGGGGCAGACGAAACCGGCCAGAGTAGTACGTAAATCAGTTCGAAACGAACGTTTCGGGTCTCCGTGTCGTATCGTAATTTCGATTCGCTTCGAATATAAAAAAATGGAGTACGTTGGAGAATCGTGAAACAAAATGAGCACGCGGTCCCGTGCTCAGCGACGCGTTATAAACGGCTGCGAAAATGTAGAAAATAGGCTTTCATTGCGGTCCGGCGCGTAATAAATTTCGAAGGAAAAAAGAGCCGGGGAAATGAAAAGCTCTCGATAAGCTAACTCGTTTGGCGTTTGCAATTTCCACCGTTTTTCGCTGGCTGCTTTTGTTCCACGGCGAAATTTCATGCCGGATCGGAATTAATCCATTAGCCGTGTGCTTGATGTGTATCATATGTTGGTTTCTTTTTGCATTGCGCCGGCATTGTACGAGCGTTTAACGGGATGCAGTTATTTATCTTTTCGTGGTTTTTTCTAGCGGAATCGTGCGTGCACCGCGAGGAAAGTAATATTTCTAATTTGCAATTCAGACGGGTCCGACTGGATGTAGGTAACGGGATGTAAATTAAAATAACTTTCGTATACAGAGTGTACAGCATACATTTCTGTGCTTTAGTTACTTTATTAAATTATTAATTTTGTGGATTAGTTATGCGTTGGATGGAGGGGGGTTGAAATTAAAATAACGTCCGGCGTTAAATATGCATTTTCTTGATGATATCGCGTACTTTTTATAGCATTACCCAATATGTACTCACGGCAAAAGATATACCATTTTTTAATGAATCCGCGATTCGGAACAACGCTGTAGCCCCTTTTACAACGATATATTAATTAGGCAAATTCATGGCGAGCAAAAAATTGTATCACGGTAAATATTAACCTTATCAGTATACTGTAATAATTATAAAAGATTCGATAACAAGTGGCACGAAGCGAAGTTATTTTTTGCAAAAGTTTATTTGATATTTAATATATTTCAGTTTTATTATATTTGTGATTTTAACCAGATATGGAGATACTGCCTGAATCTTTAGTAAAATACTTAAAAAAAAAAATGCTGGCCGCAAAGTGTGCCGCGGTTCTATCACGATTGAAACCAATCGAATATTCTCGACTTGATGTTTTTCCAAAAACAAATTAATATGTCCATCGTAATTTCACGTCAAGCTTTATTTATAAACCTCGCGCAGAGTAAGCGTTCATTTTCATCAGTATAAAAAATCGTTTGGTACATGTCTATTTTCAATTTACAGAACGGTCCTATTTTCGATGATTTGTTTCTCGTCCGCGGAACGGCAGGTTTTAAATTGCAGTCTCGTCGAATCAATTCTCCCGATAATGTAGCTACGACATTTCATTGGTCCGGACCAATTTCGATTTTCCCTGGAAATTTTTCGAAACCGTTCCTTCCCCCGTAATCACTGTTCAACGAATTTCCGCGTCTACCCTCATTTTCTCAGTTCCATGAATGAAACGCTGCGTTATTATCTGTTCATCGGTCTGTTAAACGTTTCAGGCCATTACGGGGTAAACGGTGCGGCTTTCGGCATCGATTTTTCATATTTCGGAATCGCGGCACGTCATTGATCATTCATGCATGTACAACGCGCAGTTTGTGCGCAACCGTGATCAGTTCACTGGGTGAAATTTTTTTACCATTTCCCCATCCCCCTTTTTTCATTGGATACACCGCACTTGTATACTCAGTTCCCAAAATTGTTTCCAATTCATCGGATTCAATCGGTGCCCGATAGCGGTATTGGGAAACGTATTTTTTTCGGCGTTCGAAAACCATTACGCGAGTTTATAGGTTGAATGGCGCAAACCATGTTTCGTTTGAAGAATTTCCCTAGCCCCTCGACTACGACGACATTTTAAGTGAAATGTTTGTTCCGTAGCTTTGTTTGCCAGTATGAAATTTTCTACTGTTGCTATACCAATCAGTTTAACTTTAACTATCGAATTGCAGAATTCATTTTATTTACCAGTATTCAGTACTCATTGGACATACAATTTAATTGATTATATTTATCACATTTCATTCCACCCTTTTTGCATAATATTAAACACGTAAATAATCTAGCTGTTCGATTAATTAATGTATGAACATAGCAAACCGCAATAAACAGCAATACTGTGCAACGAGTGCAAAGTTCTTAAATCACTTTTATCATTCGGCCTTCCTTCGAATAATTCGTAATATCGTAGAAAGTAATATTTTTCTATTGGTTGCTCATGCGAACGCGATTTCAGTCCCGTCGTTTTCTCTCCGGCAATGAAATTTAATCGGCTCTGCCTTCGCTAATACGAAGCAACGGCCGCGTTTAGCTTTGTTCCTTCTATCTCTGATTGCGGCTGCTTGTTCATTGCTCGTTGAATTGTTGTGCACGCGGTAATACGCGAGCGTTTATACGCCAGTGCATTTGTAATCGCTCAGGTATTCCCGAGGCATCATTCGCAATTGTTGACGGAGCAATCGACAGCTGATAAAGTGCATTTTTGCTAATTAAGATCTGAATATAATTCTCAAGGTTCGTAGTACGATAAAACATTCTATTACTTCTTCAATTAATTATATACATGCTTGATTCTATTATATAATTAACCGTGTACCGTATTTCTTACGGCGGACGTTTCAAAGTAGATCGAAGCTGTGCAGTCTAAGAACTATTGAATTATATATTTTGCATTAAGAAGTTTGAAGTTGCATAGAATCGGGTTCAAATTGGGAAATTAATTTCTTATAATTCGTTTTATTAGAGGACCAAATTGATTGAACCAAGGCAAATGATGTATCTAATTAATTATTTAGTGAATTTTCCAACGAATGTTTTCGTCTGTCGTTTAACAGAATAGTCAATGCAGGTATATTTCTGCCGTGTCTGCCTTCATATTAAGTGAACTGGATGTTACAAGGGAAGCTTTGCTAATTTGTTTTCCTTCTAGCAGTATCGCACCGTTGGAAAACTTTTCTGCAGGACATTCGTTTTATTTTACCGTAGATGAAATCTTTATGTGCAGGGCAAGTTCTCTCAAGGAGCACGGTAGTCGTTGTTTTCAGTTTTTATTCTTTCGGGAGGGGGGGATTAAAATTTTCAAGCAGAAGTTTCAGCCTTATTTAGCGGAAAACTGTTTCAATGGGCTTACTCGACACTTCTTTATACACGGAACTTCTACGCGAGTTGCAAACGCATAACAATTTCGCGTGTGGACGAAATATGTGGGAAACGGGAAGTTCGGTAAACGCGGCGAAAGATAAATTACACGTTTAACGTGATTGCAACAATAGAAAGTTGACTTTCTTTTCCCTTAAAAGTGATCGAACTATGTGGCAAAGATTCGAACACGGAGAAATCGATATAATGAAAGAAGAAACACGATACACTATTTACTGACCGTTTGGCAAATAATATTTCTAAACAAAAATTATAATATACAAGTCTCGATAATTCGGCTCACAGGCCATTCAATCCGATAGAACAATAAATTTGTCAGGGCAATGATTTTCCAAAGGTAATATTCATCGCCAAATACACCTTCTGTTTCGTAGTTAAATATCGCACGAAGTTGCACTTTACTCATACCTGTAATAGGTGGGTTAGGTCGACCTCTCTCCATTAAATACTATACTATACACATACCTAAAACCTACGGTCTTGCTTCTTAGTTAGCGTCAGTAGCAGTTAGTTCACGTCAGAAATTCGTCTAGTCGATTAAGTCTTCGAACACCGTTCTACATCCTGTTACCGTAAGAAACTATCTTCGGGATATATAGGGTGACTTGGGGCAGGATGAACTTATGGTGTGCCTTAGATAAACGAGTTCTTAATTAACGCCTGACCTTACGCAGAAGCAATTAATGCTATTTGAACATCTCATTGATATCCCGCTGTACAAATTGATCGTTCCATTGCAACTTGTGCAACTGGTATTATGGAAAGTATTGCGTGGGCCGTAGGAATATTATGGATATCGTTTTGTAAAACATTTGCATACTTTGCCATTGATTTCGATATGAACAGAAATATCCCCCAATTCTATCCATAACAGCATTGCAGTTCTGTTCAATGAGAAAAACGATTAAAGAAATTAAAAACTTATTTTCAATAGCGTGGCAGTAGTCAGTTCTGCATTACCGGCACGTTTCTTATTTATTATTCTTCCATATATTATTCCCGCTTAATGCCCGAATCAAGATACTTATGCGCTCAATTTCAATTCCACTTAAGACCGGAGCATCCCAATTCTCTGCACCGGCGAACTTCAGCTCGAATATGTATTCAATTTAAACGTATTTACGTTCCGTTTACCGCTTCGTGGATTCAATATGTTTCGTTTATATACCGGGGGGGGGGGGGGGGAAATGGAAAACCAGCTGACTTAATTCGGTTTCCCCCGATCGCCCCGCAAGGATGAACGATGAACGAGAATCGCCCGAAGATACTCGATTTTTCTTTTTTTGTAGACAGTTCAAAAATACACCGGATAAACAACGTTCGGTTTATTTGCGATCGCGCGATCCAGTTGGCTGTGCAGCTTGTTAAATTCACACGTACTTTTCCCGGTCGGCTCGTTAATTTGTCTTTAATGTTTTCATTGCAAGCGAAGGCTATCGGGTACCCATACGCCGTCGCCCGGATGCATATTCGTAGCGCGCGCGATCAAACGAATCAATTTGCCTTTTCACTTTGCCGGAGGAGTGTTTATTTTCAGCCGTAAAAAAGTTGTGGGGGCGAAGGGGGCGGGGGGCGAGGGGGGTGTGTGGAAAGGTACAAAACTGTAAAAAGCTCGAGCGAATCGTTCGGACGTTGATCTTTGCAAATTTGTTTGCGTATTTTTCGAACGCGGCCTCGATTTGTGCGCACTCGGCATGGACATTTCCACCCTCGCGTTTCCCTCGGTCTTTATTCATTTCGTCCCGGCGATTCGAATGTTTCGACGGTTCCGATCGCGCCGTTGCCGCGCCATTTATCGTTCTACCGAATTAATTCCGCGAGAAATAGTTGCGCGGTAGGGTGCAACGTTTCTCCGCGTCCGAGCGCCGCAAGATCGTTCCTCGTTCACGGCGCGGTAACCGAGAAAAGCGAAAACTTGAAACGAGAATACCGATCCCCTTACATCCCAAAGAAAAAAGATCACCCGATCCACCAGCTATCCGTGGCCTCTCCCTCGTCGACCAGTTTTCCACTCCTCCTTCCAGCACGCTTTCGAGCACCGCAGAAAAAGGCCGTCCGGTTCCCTTTGCCAGGACCGTTCCATTTCAATTTCGGGCACCGTCCGGAAAATCGGGGGAACGCTCGAGAGCCGCACGTCCAATTGCGCGAGCAATTATCAGAAGGGCGTAGCGTCCCTCGAAAACGGGGCAACGCAACGGCGCGAGCGGCGCGAGCGGCGCGCACCGTCATTGCCGTTTCGCTCGCGCGGCGACGTTGCGTGTTGCGAAATTGCACCGAAAGGGTATCAATGCGCGCCGTACACAGAGGGAAATTGCGGTATATTCAACGGGCGAAATATTCCCGAGATACATAGGTACGGCCTGTTGTACGGCGGCCGCTCGTCGTGCATGCACGGAACCGTGTGCAACCGTTGAACGGGGTGGGGCGCTTCTCGCTCGAAATTAGATTGCGCTCACGTTACTCGCGGCAAAAGTTCACGGCACCGTGCGGTTAACGGTTCCGCCGTGTACCCGGCCAGGTCGGGCATACGTGCCGCGCTCTCGCGTCGATGTTGAATCGCGTTTGCGTGCCACGCATCGCGAGTAGCATGCCCCACGGCCATGTGTTTCGAGTTGTTCGGGCCCGATTTCGACCGGGACGGGCACGCGACGACTCATACCGGAACGGGCAGAGGATTCGACCGCGACCTCGCCGACGAGACGGGGTCGAGACTGGGCGAGACGTACGATTTTCATTGAATACGGGGTTCGAGGGAGGAGAGGAGGGGAAATGTTGGGCTAGAGTTGGACATTCGACGGGAAGACGCGCGCGGTCGCGCGATGAGTCGTAGAACGTTGCGGATGTATTATTGGATTACGTCCTTTCGACGTATTTTACGTAATTATCTTATGGACACGGAAATGGATCGCGCGATATCTTGTGCGAGGTCTCGATCGATATCGCTCGTAATGCGTCGATCTTTTCGTTCGCGCGTTAGTAACGTTTGGTACTAATTTTGTTGTCCGAGGGATTAATCTTTTCTCGCCGTTCGACCATTGATACTTCGTCATTGTTCTCGTAGAATGTTCCACAGTTTCGTTCGGTATTCTATTCGTAATTGTTTCCGCAGACATTTTAATTGCGTCTTTGAGTACTGCATTTATTCCGAAGTATTGAGCTCGATTCGCACGAGGATCTTGCAATTGATTTAGATTCACGTGCAGTGCAATTATTTCGTCGAATTTGTCCCGGCCGTTTGACAGTACATTTTTCTTTACTTTATCGAGGAAATTTGTCCGGTGGTTGATCCGGGAATTTTCATGACGAAGCCTCGAGATTCGGCGGAAGTTTTCGTAATTGGCCGGGCACGGCGGTTGGGCATGTCAGCACGAATTAGAGTATAATAGATGAGAATGGAAGAGAGGATGTAATTGGGCAACTGTTATTGCCGAAGCTTCACTCTAAACTTCGCCGAATTATATGATTGCGAGCAGGGAAGATAATGATGCCCCTGATTTGCCTAATGCCTCGGAGATGATTAAGAATTTGGCAGCAACCGCCTAGTCACTCGTAGACCAAACTTTTCCTTCGATATTTACTAGCGGTAATAAAACAGTTTTGCCAATTGATCTTGCCAATTGATCTTTCAATTGGTACGCCTGTAATTGTACACGAGCGATCGCGATCGTTATGCCAGCTATAAAGCTAAATGCTTCAATCAAATTGTCACTTCGCTGAACCGTTCTAGAGTCTATTTCGAGTTTTATTTCACCGTGCCAAGTACCCAGATTAATTCTACTCGTTGGCGTATCGATAGTAGCAGGCCCGATATCTGCGCGAGAAAGCGTCGAATTCCGTCTAGGCTGCGTGCTATTCTCATCAGGCGAATTTAGACGTACAAATCATTTTCGAGATCGTATTCGTGATTTCGCTGTTTCCATCAGTCGATCGAATATTTCGCCGCGATACTTTACACCGTATCGACTAAACGGGTCATTCGAATTTCACTAAAAATCTCGCGTCGGAGTATATAAAGCACTCAATATCAATCGCACCGCAATGAAACGTGCCCCAAAGGGTTTTAAGTTCGAACGGGAACTATTATTGGCTCAATCACCGTCGCTGCCGCGAGACGCGTAACAATTTTTCATTCACCTGCCCGTTATTTATCTGTCTAATCAGTGTTTATTGGTGTTTCTATCTCGAAGAAAAATTCTTGGCGACAGAAGTGAGATCCAATTAATATATCTACGAATTCTTCCACCGCGTAGGCTGTTCTTTCTTTCTCAGGACTGTGCATATCAATGTTATCGTTTTAAAAAAAAGACATTACACCCTATGAATATATCCTCAAACGCATTGCACGTAACAGATAATACAAATTTCGAAAAATCACCCAAAGATAGGCCAGCTACGGTATCTCTTTCTTCGCCTTTTCGCTTTCCTTCGCGACCTGCCACTCATCCATCGTTTCAATCCGTTACGTTTCCACACGCCGATGCAAATTGCGATTGTCAATTGATTTTCGTCCCATCGTCATTTCACGTTCCTCGGGTATCGCCACCGAGGCTTCGCCATTACTTCAACGACACACGTGTTCACGCGGCACGAGATCGTCCCTCGTCACGCGATGAATCTTTCGATCGGCAATCGTCGCGTGAAATCCCGGCGTACCTCGTTTAACGACACACTTTGGACATCCCAACAAAAAAAAAAAAAAAGTAAAGAAAGAAGAAGTCTCACCGAGATTCGAGGGAAGCACCCAAATTGTTCGACACCGGCAATTGTGCAACGATGATTTCGCTGTTCGTGTTTGCCGAATTATTATCACGCCGTAACCACGCTTTTTCGCCACTTCGTTCGGATCGCGAGTGTGTTATAATGAGGGACAGTCACGTCATACGGGAGGGTAGCGAACGGCGTGGTTCGAGCACTAGTTTCGGCTTTCGCTTTGGAAACTTCGCTCAGGGTGGCTCGATTCTCGCGGGAAACAGATCGAATGCCAGACTCGTCCGGGTCACGCCACCCGATTGCCGTAATAATGACGCGTAGACGCGAAATATATCGCAGGTGCTGTGCACGACGCTTAAATGATACGGCTGAAGTTGTTGGCTTAACTCTCGAACTTGTAAATCGGACATTTTTCAAATTAACATCAATTGATAGACACAGTTCATTTGGGATTTTCAATTTGGCATCGTAAAGTACGGTTACATTTTCCACGTTATATTTCTAAATAATTTATTGTCTCGGTAGGACGTTTTGATTTTGAATTCCTTCGAGATATTCGAGTTGAGCGTTTCATTGCTGGATTTGGATTGCATTCCGTTTGGTGTGTTCGGTTGGACTGTCAAGCGTAATCGTCGAATTCTTGCGCAGATTTCTCCACGGCGATCATTGAATCTGTGGAATAAAATTGGCTAGCCCCATCCGAGAGATGAGATTTTCGTTCGGCCGCAACGAACCGGAGCACGACCATTCGTGCAGTTCGTCGTGTCGTTACACGCGTACAATGTAGAAACCGTTTCAACGGAGGCGCAGACTGCTACCTGGATATTACGATGCTTGAAGTACAAACCGGTTAAGATTTATTTCGCAGCGGGATGAAAAAAGTCGACGGCACCACGCCGACGAAATTCTTCGAGCACACTTCGAGAAAGTTGCAATCGTATTATCTGGCCATTGCACCTGATCCAAATTCGCTCGCACAGTTTCCCAGAATGTTGCATTCCATAGGACCAACAAGACCGTACTGATTTCCGGCTGCTTCAACTGCGTGCCGTTGCATTCGAACGAACTAAACACGCGCATGAAAACCCATAGGCGAAGTATCAACGCGATAGAATTATCAGCAACGATT
Source organism: Nomada fucata (assembly GCA_948146005.1). Lineage (NCBI taxonomy): Eukaryota > Metazoa > Arthropoda > Insecta > Hymenoptera > Apidae > Nomada > Nomada fucata. Next base: position 6,409,523 of record OX411282.1, read on the forward strand.
CACCTCTAACTTGGCCCCAGTCAATCCCATCCTGCAGCGAGTGTGTTAGTTTCAACGATAGAATAACAATTCTCCCACAAGCCCGCAATCGAACCATCGTTCCAATGATCCAATGATATCTCTAAATCCTTCTCTCGTTACCCAATTTTCCCCTCTCCAAATCTAACAAAGACGAAACGAAAAACGAAAACGAAAGCAAGACAGACCCATCGAGGAAGTCTGCAAATATTAGCGTCACAAATTTCCATCGTCGTCGCCGTGAAATTGGGCTGCGACTTCTCATTTCGATTATCCGCAACGAGTGTCGCGTCCGTAAGAATTTGTCACCGACGACATCGCGGCCACGGAAGAACGGTGCATAAAGGCGGTTTTAATGCGTCCTCCGGTGATTTCATCCCCCTGGTGGATGAAATCGCGCTGGTCTGACGGTTCATTGTGGCGGCGGTGATACACACGGGAACGCCACGGGTTCTCCGATATCGACTCGTCCGGCGAACATCCCATATCGCTGGTACGTGTGCGGAACACGAGATGGAGACGTTTTATTGGATATTATCCTGGGTCGTTTGTAATCGTTTCGCGAGATCGGTCGCGCGCCGTGTTGGCTCGAAGAAATGAAATACCGTGGACGGCGATGTACCGCAGGTAGAAGATAAAGCTCGGTTGCGTCTATGAGAGACGAGCGGTATTTGGATTTTTCCGCGTCCGGTGAATCGGTGGACGGCGGTTTTGTCTGTTTCCTGCCTATTCGTTTCCCTTCGTTTCGTTGCGTGCCGTATCGATTCGTTCCTTTCGTTCGGGCGAATCTGGTAGCCGTGATTGGGGAAATTCTAGTTAAATTTCGACGACCGCGCGAATTGGCGTTTGTAATTCATACGAATGGATGAAAGCTTGCGGCATGAAAGTTGCATTTTTATATTGTACTTTACATTAGACGCGTTGATTAAATGTTCGTTGATTTACGTTCGCGGTTGATAATGATAATTCTTTTATCCGATAGGGGACGATTAGTTCCATATTCAGTGATGGGAAAATAAGAATTGAAAAATAGTCAACAGAATTTTCTCTGACTATGTATTCATTTGTACTACATCTTTCCTACATTTTTCTTTTATACATTTTGTCAAGCACATTTGATCATTCGTCAAAGTTTCTCCTTCCACCGTGATCGCGCATCTCTATTATCGCTAGCGATTTCGGGCCGAAGCAATTACTCTGGCTGCCGATTCAAAATACGCGCGGATATCACGAAGGAGGGAAGAAAAAAGAGTTTATCCCCCATTGTTCCCCGTTCTATTGTCGCTGGAAGGCTAGAAAGTAACGCGACGCCGATAAATCCGCAGACAAAAGTGGATTATGACTGTTTCACGCCACTTTTCATTGAGCCTGCCATGATAGCTTCCCCGTTGGATCGGCACGCGAAGTACATAGGGTGAATTTGAATATCGAACGTTTCGAGTTATTGCGCCCAACCAAAGGCTGGATCGTTCAAATTTTTTTTTTTTTCACTCTCTCTGCTCCATCGTCGACAGTTATTCGATGTTCACGTGTACACCGTTCGCGTACACCGTCGCCAGAAAAACTTTCCGCCGCCGTACGATCACGAAAATATCGCTGGCTCGCGTGCACAAGCAATCGTTTCGTTTTAAATGATTATTTATTGCGCGTCGCGCCAAGGTACCCGATTATCGCGTTATTTACAGAACAATCCCAACGGGCGCAATAATTTTCGGAAACCTTTCTGCCCTCGGATACATTCTAATTTACAGCTCTTCAGTACTTCAATTTCAATTCTTACCAGAGAAATATTTCTAATTTAATCGCGATATTCGTCTAAAATCACTGTGCAAAATCATCTGTAAAATATAAGAATATTAAAAAAAACGGTCCCGCTAATTGTCCGCAAATCGGTGGTACGCGTGTCGAACGAGTGAAAAGATTATTAGCGGTTGCGTCGAACTTTTGACTAACGGTGCACGTACGCGTGTACACCTTTTTTTCATCACCCCCCGTCCCCAGTGATATCTCGCTTTTTAATATTCCGCTTTCGTTCGATCGTTGCCGTTTCGGTCCGGGGTGTCGTCGGTGTACAAACAATCGGGCGGCGAAGTAAAGAGGCGATATCGGCGAGAGGGCGAAAGATATTCGCATCGCCGCACGGAATTTCGCATTAACGAGGCGTGGCCATGTTTTAATAACCGTGCGATTATTCGCGGCGAAGCGTCTGCAATCGGGACGACAATTCCGCGGCGACGCGAATTTTTTTTCGACGCGTCTCGTTCATTATTCGACCGCGTTAATTGCCGGTCGGTTGCCTCGCGGTTTCCTCCGTTGACACCGAGGCTGACGACCCCGCTTAAAATTCCGTCGACGTGAATGATTCGCCGTTCATTTCGTTTCCCCGAACGGTTCTTGATAATTTTGATAGGAGGAAATATTTAGAATGCAGATATTAAAGTGCGGATGTCGCAATGTTTCCCGTTACTCTTGCATAAAGAGATCTTTGCGGAGACAAACAATGTTTTCACTTAGCAAATTTTCTGCTCTGTCTCCGATTATAATAGCGTCGTGAACGTTTTGTGTATTGTTAAGCTTTTTAGGACAAGTCGTGTTCGTTACAGTAACCAGAAGGGAATCATCGAAATTAGGTAATTCGATTCAGCTAGTTCGCCTATTTTGCATGGAAAATGAGAGGAGAATTTTCGTTTTCCGTATTTCGTTCTCACGCTTTCTCGCGCGAAAAGTTCGCCAACGATAAAATAATCAAGCAATTGCACCGGCAACCTTTCGTGGGATCGGTGGATATCGTATGGTCTATAATTCTCGCATCAAACACGTCGTGATGCATTCCCATGGTTGTCACGTTCGCACGAAATGTCTGTAATGATCGATATTAAACAGCGCGGAGTGTTAAGGGGAACAAAGGAAGGGCGAGGCAGGGGAGAGGCACGTGCCTGTTACATGCAAATAACTCGTGCATGCGAAATTTTCGTACGTGCTTGCGTTGCCATAATAAATACAGTTGCAGAATTGTAGTAACGCGGATTAATAGTGGATTGCAATTTTTCATATTACCATGGCTATATTATGTAGCCGAATACAAGCGTACTCGATAATACATAATTGCTACCGTATTTTGATACATATTATTAAATGAACTCGTACTTCGGTGCTGTATACGTTTCGAAAACACGACGAAGTAAACCTGTATTCATATATGCTCTAAAAATAATGGAAATTATACTACTTCACTTTTATTGACAGAAACACAAAAGGTTGTAGACAGTATTGTGCAGCGCCAGACAGTTTGCCTTTAACAATACCTACATCTAAAATGTAATGAAAATTACAGCAATACGATTCTATGCGAAAGCTTTTCCGCAAACAGTTCACGTCAGAAAATGATATTTCTTTGCAAGCGAACAATTTACTTCACGTACACTCGCGATCATACCCAGGCACGCATTACGTATAATAGTGCCCCCGTAACCGCATGAAAATAAAACCAGAAACGGCAAGCATCGAGATCGTAATTACCCAGATCCCACTGGCCTTCCACGTAACGTCTAAAGCTGCAAACGTCTTCCGCGGAGACTCATTATCCTCTTACGGTGAAAGCAATCGAAAAACCAGTTCTCAAAAATTGCATATTACACGGAAAACCGGTACTAGACGAAGCCCAGCAAGAAAGCACGAAGCGTCGTATTCACGCGCATAATTAATACCGTGAAACGCGTGTCGAGACGGTAACGTCGACGAACAGGTACTCGAATAGATGGAATTCGCGACAGGCGAGGAGACTTGGCGATCGAACGTAAAGAACGCGTGGCTATTTGCACCTTTGACAACCTTTGCGTCGCGAGAACGAACTCTCTTCGGCTACCTATTAATAAGTCACCTCTACCGTCTTCTTTCTCACCTTGCCTCCACGTGTCGTCTGGCTGAGGCATTTCGCATTTGTTTTTTTCTTCTGGTCTCTCGCGAGAGGCGAGTTTAGAATCTCCTTTCACCCCGCCAGGTATTCCGCAGTCGGTGTATTGTCATACAGAAAGACCTCATTTTTCCCGGAAGCCCGACTCGGTGGGACGGTGTTTATCTCTGGGCAGATTTGCGGTTAAGAACATCACGTCGAAGATTACTTCCGTGCGAAAATCGCCACGATACGAGCGGACTGGCGGCGTGTACGCGAGCGAGGAAGCGCAAGGGATTGTTTGACGTAGAGTTGGAGTCGCTTTTTTCTTCTTGCGGAGTCGGTCGAAGCTCGCACGACTGGAAGAATATTTTTATCGAGTTTTGTTGTAACAGAAATAGCAGCTCGATCGCACGTTAGATCAATAAAAAGGCTTTAGGTTTCGTTCGGCCTTAACAGCGTGTTTCCAATGAAACTATAGGTACCTCGAGCGAAGGATTAACTAAGTTGAACGTTACAATATTTTATCAAGTTTACACCCCTCGAATTTAACCAACATGGCGCTCGGTAATTCGTTCAGGAAGGGATTGTTGACTTAAAATGTTGCAGACAAAATCTAGTTTGCGACGAATATATTCGTCTGGATCGTTTTCATTGGAATCGGCGTTAGCGGTCGTGTAACTAAACTACGCTCGAGTTGCTTTACAACGAACACTAGGGCCGTTAAAATTGTGCACAGATTAACTGTCGTTAAATCATATCGCGAGGCATAATTAGGTCGGGCCACCGCGGGATCTGGATCCGTACGGCGCGGATACCGCGAAAATAACTGGCCGAATCCACCGGGTCTGTCCGGGCCAGGATTATTATCCTGCTGTCAGCTGTGAATATGTTGCAAACCGAAATCTGGACCGCACAATTATGCCGATGTCATTCATTCATTTCCCTCGGTTGCCGTACTGGCCGGGGCACTAAAACGAATTTCCTCGCTCGCTTACACGTGCCGAGGCTTTCGTATCCCCGAATAAGCGTTTTTCCTATCGCTGGCGTTAATAGCTCGCGGTCCATTGTACGTTTAAACGTTGCAATAGCGTGCCGGAATTTTGGGTTCTCCGGCGGCGTATGGAAACTAGAAAAACTGGGAACGATTTCACGGTAACGGGTTCGCTGTTAAATGATTGTCAGTATTTCGAATTGTATGCTTTTTATTTAACAGGGACAGGTTGACAAGCTATGGGTACGCCTGTTATTTTTGCGCACGGATTAAGATACAAATATGGAAGTAACGGTTAAAACAATCCGCGTGACGGTCTGTTACAATTTAATGGCCGTGGGCAAATAATAATTTCTATTTCCGATCGATTCCGTTCGTTTGCGTCCAACTCTAAATCCGAAGAGGTCCGTTTCATTTAAAAACGTCCCACATTCCAAGCAGAGAACTAGAACAGCCTCTAAATCATCTCTCTGTGTAACTTTAGTTGGCAGCACAATTCTAACACCTTTTTTAGCCTACCACGCTTAGCCTGTGTGCCTTTTGATTTCTACCAACTTTAACTTTGAAACTAACAAATCCGCTTCCAGTACGAACGACTAATTCTAAGCTCAGTCCCTTGGACGAGCACTTTCGTCCAACCGAATGATCAGTTCCTACTCGTGCAAACCGTCGAACGCGATCACTCTTTGCATACGACCTAATTCCCGGTTGATGAGCCGGGAGTTTCGCCGGAACACTTTCGCTTTCGGTGGCGAACAGTCTGTTGGGTCGACTCGAATCGACGTCTCTTTACAGGGGTAATCGATTGACGAAGATGGCGCTCGTTGTCGGGATCGCGTACGATTCATACGGACTTTCGCTTTCGGGTCTCTGAGACCTTTCCTAGAATTCGTATCGTGGGAGCCTCCAGGATGTATCCTTTCTCGGTTCGGGACCTTACCGACTGTCGGTGAGCTTTTCCATAAGAGTTCACCGCGACGAACGTGTCCCTCATTGCTGTTAACAATCTCTGCGACTCTGGATCTTCCAGAGATGGCATGTCCAGTCGCGGTGTATTCGTGTTTCCGTTGTTGCCCAGAATTAAGTACTTTCTGGACATCTGGACAAATCTTTCTTTCACACTTTGTCCAGTGCTTTTTCTCTCCTTCGACGTCTCTTGCATTCGACACCGTGCGATTTTACGGTTCCTTTAAAGTATTGGTACTCGCGATTATGGATGATCCAAGCAGTCGAAAAATTATTTAAGCGTATCAGAAAATTTGAACGATGTACGTCGAGATTGTATCAGAATCGACGGCAGTAGAATGGGTCTGTTGCGGGCAGACGCGGCAATGAAATATAGTTGGTTGAATATAAAATGGAATATATTTGAGACAAATACAGCCCCGCGTACCATCAATATCAATTCACACGTTGCCTCTCAATTTCAAACGCGAACCGCACTTTTCGGAAGCTTCCGCAGCGAGACGTCTATTCTGAGAATCTCCTATCGGAATTAGAATCTCGACTACGAAGACGGACAGTACCCTATTACGAGTGGAATACATTTTTCCACGTTCGAACTGTTACATCCCTTACCTCAAGACGACAAGCTTCTCGATCGCCCCGAGTAAAACTTTCGAATCGTTTCTCAAGCAGACGGATTAGAAGCGCGGCGTTCACGCCGCGTGTCCGCCACGAAATCTCGAGCGACGGTCAAAGGAAAAATACGCTGTCGTCGCAGAAAAATACCGGCGTTCAATTGAACGCGCGGCGGTCTTAAATCCTGCCCGATCCAGCCACGGGGAAGGCACATTTCCATCGAACCGGTCGAAAGCGGTACGAGAACGGATTCCGCGCGATTTATGCGAGCAACACTCCGAACCCAGCGGGCGCCTCGAATCTCTGGACACCGTGTGCATCGCGCATCCGTTATTCAACGATCGTCCGTTCCATCGGGACACCCTATATTCCGAAGATGGCACCGGAGCATCGGGACTATGCAGTCCGTAGTGACCCGACGGCACGCGAGCTTCTCTCTTTGACTGGAATATTAATATCCTCCGGCTGGAAGCGGTCTAAGGGGACCCATAAAGCCGGAGCGCCGGTACAACTCGAGAAAACTGAAACCACGCTATCCGTCCGAGCGGAGGACACGTTGCTGCGGTTTGTTAGGTCATTCGCTGGGACACTTCGCGTGGGAGGGGATGAGTGATTTATCATTTAACGGCGATTAGTATTAGCATTGCTCGCGCGTCGAAATCAGATAGAACGTGTCTGACGAAGTCTTACAAATGGTCTGCATATTTTTGGTTGCCAGAAATGGAAATACTATTATCATCGTCGTGGCTTTCGATTTCTAAGAATTATCTCGCAATTCGGTTCATACGATCTTGAATTCGATCCCCTTTCCAATTATTCGCAAAGCGAATCTCACAATAACCGGAGTTCGATGTAACTGTCTCGAGCTAACGGGCGTACAAGTTGCGAAGCGAGCGAGCGTTATTTCCGCGAACGGCTGAACTAAATCGATAGACGGACGCGCGACGAAAATGTCCCATCGCGAAAGAACGAAGGCGTCGATAACGAGGCCGGCAATTTATCACGCTGCCAGCCGACGAGTGTTGCCTTATTATTTTCTCCCCTTCCAACCCGATCCCGTCCGATAAATATAGATCGCGCGGAATCCCGTTCCAAACAATTTCCACGGCGGTCATGAAAGCTTGCCCGGCCGTGCTTGCCGAAGTCTCCATTACATCCAGCTTCCCGTCGACTTAAGGCCGATAGAATTGTGGAAACGTGTTTAAATTTGCATTTCATTCCGATGTCGAACGAGCTGGAAGACGACGGAGGAGGTAAAGACTGCGGAGGAACGACTTCCTGTTATTACACGTCCGCGACCCACGATTAATTCGCGGAAATTAACATACCCCGTTATTCTTCGTTTCGTAAGCAATTTAACCGGGGACGACGGTGTATTAACCGTTCCAGGAGTCTCGTCTCGTCTCTCGTACGCGACATTCGGACCTTTTATCGTTTCTTATAAAGAAAAGCCACGTCTCACAAGAAAGGCCACGCACGAGGAACCCCCATTTCGCGTCGGTAAATACGGATCGACGCGCGCGATGCGATTTAATCGATCGATTAGAACAAGGTACGGGTGAAAAGCGTGCTCGTTACGAAACGCGATTGATCCGTCGAGTTTGCATTAACCGTTCTCGCAGTATCTGTACGCGCGCGCCTAATTCGTACGAAATAGGTGTTAATTACGCACGGGGATGAATATAATCCCCGATTGCAATCCGATCTACAGAGCGTTCATATCCGGCGTGGATATTCTGGATTAATTATCGCGTCGGTAATTTCCGTTGCGTACTATATCCTGATGGTCGTCGGCAAGATCGCGCGATGCTTCGCGCACGCTGGAATTATTCGGACGGTTCCTGGGGAAATCGTTCGGTTCGAACGTCGCGCATTGAAATTTCTCGAACGAAGCGACGGGCGATGGAGGGGAAATATTTTTCTCCCGTGCGGTTATTCGAGGGACCGTTCGGCATTGTAAATTACGAACAGGGTGGACGCCATTAAGGGGACCTAATCACGGGCTATCGAGTTCGGAACGGCAAGGGGCGAATCTAATGGCCGACATAGAAACACGGCGAACTGGTCCGAGCCAAGTGGCGGATTTGCCGCAGTACTTCGAGGCTCGATAACCCGTGATTAAGCGGCTATTCGTAATGATACTTTATGAGCTATCGCCCGGGACCGATTCCATTTTCCGCGCGACTTAACGAACTGCCCACGTGGATTTCTCTCGCCGCGTTTAACCCTTGAACGTCGATCGCGTTCCGCGCTGTTCGCAATCGTATAATTGATAAACCGTTCGACGATCGGACGAACGCGAACGACCGTTCGTTGTGTGCGTTCTCGAACATCGTCGGTTCGTACGCGCAGGTTTTATTTCGTTCCGTACGGTCGACGGGAAATCGCTCGAGAGCAAACGTATTCTAAGGCGCGGGCGCGTATGAATAAACGCCTCGGTATGTCTGCCCACGGTGCAGTTGATCTGCTCGCCTCGGGTACCGGGGAGGGAGGTACGTAGAGGTGAAAAGTGACGGAGCAGCGCGGGGTATACGCAGGGGAAGTGGCCAACGTTGGCTCGGCGTCGAGGTTAGGCGACCGAGTTTCGCCGAGCTGGGTCCGTGATCGAGACGCGTAAATATAGCGGCCGGCTTGATGCACTCGGGGAAAGCGATCGGGTCGATGCTGGAAGAGCGGCGAGCAACGAGCAACGGAAGCGTTGCAGCTATTCAATGGACGGGCAAAGTGACGCGGCTGTAGGTACATCGAGGGCGAACGAGCGATTTAAAATTCACCGCGACTCGACTCGAGTGTCGGTCAACCGTGCCATCTCTGCTTTACGCTTCCGTCTGCGAACGACGTGATTTTCTAATCGCGGCCGACGTGGGACGCCGATTTCTCGGGCTAAAAACGGATCGCGAGATGGCTCGTCGGGATTACGCGGCGACGGTAAACGTTCATAGCGCGGTGAAACTTTTCGCGAATTTGAAAATACGGAGTCTTGTGGAAGTTCGTTTCCGTGTTTACGTTGTATCGAGCAGAAGTTATATTGAATAGAACCGGTCGAACGCAGTCATTATTGACCAAGTTCCGAGTAGAGCCGCGCGTGAGGAAAAGCGAGGCCAACGCGATATTGAGAAAGAAAGAAATGAATGACAGTGGAAAGGTAGAGAAGCAAGGGCGGGGAATGAAAGTCGAAGCATTCGTTCGAACGGAGAAGCTGAATTTCCAGGCAAAGGGTAACGGTTCTCGAGGTCTCGAATCGGCAAAGGTTTTGGTTTGATGCTCCGCAAGGGAAGACGGCCGACCATTATTGGATTACGGTGACTCCGGCCACGTTTCGCCACGTAATCCTCGAGCAACATAAGGGTTACCGCGTTACAGGCCAGCGATGGCTGCCCTTTGCCCTTTCGTTCACCCTCTGGGTTCGCCGGAACGTACCTGGCCACCTCTGCCCCTCTTGTATCCCAGACTGTCCGTAGCTTAGACCATGTTTACGAATTTCTGGCTGGCCTTTCCTTCCTGCGGAATATCCTGCCATGCCCCGTCCTTTGAACCCACATTCGCGCCGCGCATTTAGGGGAAAGTCTCGATCTACGAGCCGCAAGGGTGCTTAACAGGTCGATCCGGAGCGACTGGAAAATCGACTCCACGAACACCCTGCCCGGACGAAACAATTAGGAACGAATATAATTGGATCGGAATCTCACTCTGCATGCGACGTGTAATTCAGACCGGGTCTCGAAGGTAGCTCGACGAAATGAAGGATAAATCAGCCGATCGATTACCAGCCACCTTAGACCATACGTAAATGTCAATTTTCTCAAACAACGTGTTCCATTCCATTCCGCTTGAAACATTGCGCACCGAACGTCTGTTCCTACGAGCGAACAACAGAGATCTACCAACGCGCAAGGATAAAGTTCATTCGTGCTTGCAAAATAACCGAGCCCTAGAAACAGATGTCCGTCCACCCTGTCAGGTCGAGGATCTCTCTCCTACACCCCTCCCCCTCAAACTCTCCCCCTCTTTTAACGCTTTTTCCGCAGCAGCGTGTTCGTACATCACAGAACCTGCTCGGGACGTCGTGTATTCGGGAAGGCAGAAGAACACCGGGGGGGAAGCATGTCCGAGTCGTTCCTCAATGTCCGATTGGTACGTCGCGCGGGGTGGCGAACGGGCCTCGATCGAAGGCTGTTCGGGAATACAAGAAATTACAAGATGCCTATCCGATGTGGCGGAGGGCTAATGGTACCGACTGAAAGGCCAATAAGGGTGGACTAAGTGCTGCCCTGAATCACGACCGGAGTGATGTACAGACAGTCGGTGCCTGTGACGAAGGTAGCCGTGCATTCCTTCGCGTACCTCGCCTGTCTCTTTTCACCGAAATCGCCGGCCCGCTCGATCGAGCCCCCTCGAATAAATGTCCCCGCGATCCGCCCAACCGGATCCACCGCTGAGAATCCGGGGACATCTGCCGCGGGCCAGTATTTTTCTTGATTGCTCAATCCTACGGCGCGCACCGTCCCGGCCGGCTGTTAGGAGGTTTTAACAATATTTATGGCTACTTTTAGGAGGTATCCAATGGCGCTCCATGTCCGGCTTTATGGCTGATTTTCGGTTTAATGTGCGCGCATCGATGTTCGGTGTGTTCGTATTGAACGGTGCGCCGTACGCGCGGCTGGAGCTTCTTGCTCGGGTTTCAGGCGTTGTTGAAGCTACGCTTGGCGTGCTCGGAAAATTTCTCCGCGAGAAAGATAAATTCGATATCGATTGCGTCGAGCGGCGTGTTTACCGATCCACGGCGGAAGCAATGTTTACGCTTATTAGGTTGTCCCGAAAGTTTCTATCGCCGTTTTGACTGGGCGGTTTTATCGGAGAACGTTTGGTTAAACACCCTGTGTGATCTATTTTGTTCGTCGATGTTAGGGCACTCAGTTGTTTTCTAGCTTTCGAATAGTACAGTGGTCGTTTGAATAGCTAGTCTCAGTGCTGTTCTGAGTGTATCGAAGGATGGACATGCAGGTTAGGCATTTGCTTACCTTCCACCTTGCTCTTTAAATCTTGCTTATCCAACTATTCCTTATTTGTTTCTTTAAAAAAATTTTGTTCGTTATAAAACATTGAAATCTTTAAATGAGATAAGAATCACGTTGATCGATATTTCGCAGCAACGTAACAGAAATGTTGAAACATGATATCACGATGCTTTCGGACGGATCAAGAATATTGTTGTGCGCGTAAGAATATGTGAATTAATATCCAGCAGGAAGGCGAAAGCAACTTTTCTGACAACCTAATGCACACGGACGTGTCAGACGTATCCGCGTGCCGTAACTTCGACCAAAGAACAATACAAGGAAAGTAATACATAACAATCGACGTCAGTTCCCTCTGCGTCCTCCGCATATTTCCCATCGAGGACTCCTCCCGAGGCTCGGTATCTTCGCGGCGCGTCCAACCCGCGACGATCCTCTATTTATCAGCGCCGATAGCAATGGTCATTTTTACGTAGCGCCACGCCGATAGCGGTCGCGCGTCCTGTCGTAGGATTTCACACGGAAGTTCCCGGAGCCTGACGAATGCTTTTCACATCGAGTCGCGCGATTGCCGCGATCCCCGTCGCCTGGACGCGCGAGGGTACGCGCTTGCAAACGTCACTGTGACAAATGGCGACCAAAAGCGGACGAGCGAGGCTGCGACGACGCGACGTGACCCCCGGTAACCCCGCCGACAAGCATCCGAGAGATTCCGCGAGGAATGCCGCGATCCTTTCCACGTCGCGCGACGCGTCGTTCCTCGTCTATCCCTGAAAATTATTTCGCCGCGCTGGAAAATCCCGGCCGCTCGACGTCTGGGAAATGCATCACGCGGCTCCGCTTCCGGTGTAGGTGTGCGACACGGAACGGTTGGATGTTGGGCCGCATAGGTGTCTGATTCGCGACAAGTTGCGGTGTATACGAGATTTGTCGAGCTTCGCGTGACGTTACTGCGCTATACGTGGGTTCGGTGGGTGTGATTGTCGAGGCGGGCTGCTTAATTACCCTTGATTTATTTTCGGTTTAGTCGCGGCTTTCGTATGCGACGTGGGTGGACGTTGAATGTTTTCGTTCGCGGGGAAATTAAAAGCGGGGTTTCGGTGGCCGAGGGCGGAGGCGAGCGAGGCGTCTTGGAACTGTTGCAAAAGCCCAAGTATTCCCCTTTGAATTCTTGCATCCGCTGTGGGTTAGGCTTGGGCTTTTCAGGATTTACATTCTTCCATTATTACCGTGTACAACGAAGGATCGCGTCAATGCAGCAAATATTTTGCTTAATATTACGGGACGTTTCGTTTGGCCGGACGAAGCGACTGAGTTCGCTCGCTTCTGCATCGATTGTTCTCGAGTCTGTTTCGAGAAATTCTCGAGTTTCCGTGTGCTTAGCAAGAAAATATGAAAAAATTCCTCGTTGGTACTTGAAGCGACACAGTATCTGAAAGGGTCTAATGTGTCCAGTAACTTCGATCGCAAATTCTTAAGTATTTCGAAGGATAAATCGATCGTGGAAATTCGCGACTGATTCGCGCATGAACGAAACGTCGCCGGATCAAGCAATTTCTTCGTCGCGTTTAATATTTACATTGGACCAGTTCGGTTAAAAAATTACGCGAAAGAAGAACGGCTCGCGCTTCGTTCCCTATTTGCGGAAATTTTCCTCCAAATTGCTAGCGGCAGCTTTGGTATTACGTAATGGGTTGGACGAGCTCCGTTGCAGCTTGTTTTTGGTCCTGTTTGCTTAGACTAAATTTTAACCCATCAACTAGCCCGACTATCATATCTCTGGAATACGAGAACTCGCTTTACCTCGGGCGGTCTCAGAGGCAAACATCGCAGGCTTGTGTATTATCGCGTGTAATTCTGCTCGAGCTTTAATTAAACTAGACAGCAGTTTAAATGACGATTCCCCAAATCGTTCGTAAAGAGGTTAACCCACACACGTAATTAGAGTGAAATGACGCACCGGCGTGCAATTGTGTCTGCCATCGAAAAGTAAGAACGACTTTCAATCGAATGGAAATGGCAATGGGAGTCACGAAGCTGGAATAAATCATCCGATAAATTCCAATGTTCGAATCGGCGATATCACGGTCAAACTTTTACCGATCCACCAATTTTGTAGAGGAATACATAGTAAATCACCCTGCAGATTTTTCAAACGCCCAAAAGATGTTCCACAGCGTTGCTCTCAATGTCTCTAAACATTCGACGTATCCCACGGCTGAATGCATATGAATTTCACTAATTTCCAAAAAAAATCGGAGTAGCTCCGTCGAATCGAATTCACACCTACAAGCTTCACTCCCCTCCCTTCTTTATCTACTCCTGCAATCTCCGTTTCAGTTCCATCAAAGCGTACCTACGACTATCCCGTTTAACCCTTTCCTCCCGTACCTCTGAAAGGATTCAGTTTTTGCCGGGGAAAAAGCGACGACAGACGAGCGTCGTTTAAAAATGTCCTTTGGCGCTAAGCTGAACCGGCGCGCGGTTCATCGCGAGCGACGACGAAAAAAGCGAGCGCTTCGGGCTGGCGACGCGAACCAAAGAAGAAAAACCACGAAGAGGCATTGTTTGCATCGCAGTTGGCGACGTTTCTTCTTGTTTAACCCTCTTGCCTACTGCTCCTGGCCTCGGTCTCCCGTCCGCTCGAAAGATTCCTTCTGACCCGATCGTCGCTTCTGTCGTTGCTCGTTTTCTAGAATCTCTCTGCCGTCTCGATGTTATTTACCGGTTACTTGTCTTCCTTCATCCTCGTGGAGTAAAAGGAAGAAAAAAAAAGAAAACAAGAGAACGCGATGTTCGTCGTCCTGGTTCTTTCTCGTTGAGAAATGAGCTTCGAATTTTTCTTCCGATTCGCGTTCCTTTTTCTTTCGCGTCGAGGATGGCTTCAGGGGGAAGGTATTCGTATTTTAATACTTTGGAATGTTGTCTGTGGGATACATAGCGAGCCGTGGTTAATTTGCTCGGAGAATTTCATTCATTAGATAATTGGAAGGAAGAAATGCAAATGCGGCGTTCTGCGGAAATGGCCGAGAGGAAATGTTTTTCCTTTGATCCAGTGTCCCCCCCTTTTATTAGCAGAAGTATGTACGTTTCGTTTGAAGCGTAATATTAAATATCATTATTATTATTTATAAATTAGGGGAGTAGAAGAGTCGTAGCTAATTCTGTGGATATTTCGCAAAGGTTCCAAATATTTTTAATCATGTTTAAACAGTGCGCCGGTAGTACAGTGGTCGTGCGGACCTAGAAATGGTTTCTCCTTTAGCTCGAAAACACGATTCCTTAAACACGTACGAAAGAGGAATACAGTTAATCCGTCTGGGAAGATAATAACCGTTTGGAGTACCGATCATGGGCACTCGAGGAAATTCCTTTTATTGGGTGCTAAGGGAATACGTGACGCGAATCCTTTCGAAACCTTGCCAGATCCGAATACTTAATATAATACGTATCAAACAATCCCGTTTAACAGCTCTTTCGAAAGAGCAAAAAAACATAAATGAAGAATCAAATTAGCTGAAAATTTATTTACAACATTCTCAAACGATATTCCCTTAGAATCTAATTACGGTGAAGTAATAATAATCAATAACTGTCGACATTTCTACGTAAACCAACTAATTATAAATTGCAAACGACCCAACTGTCCAAACCGTACACCGTTACGCTCCATTCGCCACGTCGAACCGCGCCCGATTGAAATCGGCGATCAACAAATTAAACAGAAGAATCATTTCGATTCTACCACGCTCGCATTCCCTCCACGAGATTACCGCCGCGTCATTAAACTTTTTCTTGCCCCACTCCAGCGACAATTTTCCGCACGCCCGATTTTAAAATCGCCTCGGCCTCCCTCGCCGTTTTCGTGGCTCGGTTAAGAATTTAGCGGTATATCGTGTCGCGTTACCCGCACGGCGAGCCAGGCCGAGTTCTCATTAAAATTTATGCAGAGGCCGGCCGGGCGGCAGTCGCGTTATTAAGGCGGAAATAACGTCGCCGTGGAAATTTATTGTAATCGTGTAAGGAGGCGAGGACATCGTCGAGGAAATACGTTGAGCGTCACACGGAAACTACCTTACCCCCGAAAACTTCTTTCCCGATCCGGCCACGGAGTCACGTACCGGAAAAATGGCTTAATCCCAGAAGTCCTCTCACCTAGTTCCCTGACTCTGACGGTTCGTGCTTCCGACGTGTGCCCCTCCTTTGCATTCGACCCCTCTGTCTCTTCCGAATATTGGAAAACCGCGCGATTCCCCCCCGGCTACTTTTCGCCACCGTGTTTCGCCTGATAGTTAGAGCAATCGAAAAACAGCGGAAATGAAATTGGAAGGGATTGGAGGATATTGCTGGGGTAACCCCGCCGGGTTCAGATTTTGCCGGGGACTTGCAGACTCGTTCATTTTAATTCGTCGATCGTGGCGAGATTGGGACGCGAAGGTTTTTTGACAATCTTGGAGCGCAGTCCTTTCTTCGCAGCTCGGAAGTGACAGTGAAATGGCGTTGGGTTATTTTACAATGATTGGACGTTCGACGCGATTTTATTTATGGTGAACGCGGGTGACGGCTTCATTGCGGAACAACGTTGGCGGATTTGGAAATGGGACGGGCGGTTGTGCATAATTTGTGGGCAGGGTTAATGAAACGTTATTAATGAAAGCACAAAGTTTGTGATAAGTTCGGTACTCGAGATTGATTGATTTTCCGATTGCTCGTGACACCGAGTGTCTTTTTCCCTGTCGTGTCTGAAATATGACAAATCCTTCTTGTCTGTCGCGCGCGATCTAAGTCAAAATGGGCGCGGTAATAAATTGTCCTCCGAATAAAGAAACATCTACACTAACCGTTCCGAGATTGGACGACTTGAAACGCATCCCGGACAGTTGGGAATTACAAAAATTCGGTCCAATGCGAGGAAAGTATTTCTGCAAATATCTTCGAATAAACGGCACAGAGTTCTATCGCGCATACGTACACACGTACATACTTACTAAATCACGTATTCACCGAAACCAGACATTTCAGATTCAGAAAAATACCCACCACATTAGTCCAACGGCAAGTGCACAGAGTGGGCACTTCCTGTACCACTCCATAGAACCTGAAGGGGCCTCGACGAATCCTTTTCTAAGCGCAAGCATAAGCCCGGGTCGGATCGCGTGCACCCCTTTATTCAGACGAACGTGGAAGACATTTTCTATGCACGTGGCTCAAGATCAGCGGTCAAAGGCCACGGCACGTCATTACGCGTGTGTACCTGGTAAACGAGGAAGGGTTCAAGGGGTCGGATACAGTCCAACGGAACTCGTTAATCCAACGAGAGCACAACAGGGAGAAACAGTACGAAGTGCCTGCGCGTCTCGAGCATGTCCTCCGCGGAATCTCCGATGATTCTAAAAAGGTCGTCCATTAGTAACTAACGACACGCAACACGCGCTTTACCACTTCTCGTCGGACAGCTCACATCGTTTCTTTTCCCTCGGCGACGAAAGGAGTCTCGGGGACGGGCGGCCTTCTTCGCGGTGCATCCGCTTTCTTGCCCGCGTCTCCTGGTCTTCTCTTTTTTTCGGCGTCGAAGCAACACCTGTTCGACGCAGCCTAGTCGCGCGAGAGAAACCTGTCCGATCGGTGTACGCGCTCGAGAGGTGTAGACAGAACGTTTCTGGCGACGATGCGGTAGGTAACGCGGCGTCTTGGGATAATTGAGAAATTCCTGGTTCGGCTGTGGTTCCAGCGATCGTCGTTGCTCGTAATCGGTTTAACCCTTTAACGGAGGTGGTAGGTTTAATATGCGCGATTGTAGGGGAAACGTTATTGAGCCGGAGGTCTTGTCAATTTGATAAATTGAACGTTTCGCGCACTCCGTTCTGCAGCATTTAATTGCGACGCGTGAATCTTGTCACTGATTCAGAGTGACAAAGCAGTACGAATTTGCGTAATCGATCGTGTGAAACAGAGAAAAGGGAAGAAGACAGTTAAATCGTCGCCGAAGTACACCTTGCGCCGTAGAAAGCAGTGCTGATGGGTCGCGTTTAATCTAATTTAATGAAAACAGAAATGCATCCGTTCCAATAAGGAAACTGATCTGCACAATATAACTAGTTCGGCGAGTACCAATTTCTCTGGCTGTAAAGGAAATACACGTTTCGCAGTTCCGATTTATCTTCGTACCTATGAATCGTCCCATACGCAGCGCAGCAATTCCTACAATTACCCAATCGAACGATTCAAAACGAACTCCCACGACAATCTTCTGCAACTACGCGCGATGTCTTAATCAGAAACAAATCCGCCTCCGTAAATCAACCGAAACGAAATGTTCAACGAAACGTCGGCTTTCTTGAAACCCCGTTGATTCGCGGTATCCTCCGTCGTTCTTCAACCGGGGCGACCGCACCCTGCTCTCGAGAAACGGAAAATTAGTCGAACGACGATTGTTTCGCGGCGCCCCGTATCACCGGCCGCCTCGTCTAGAGGAGGTAACGACGAGCCTCGAGAGATGTAGGCTATTGTCTAGATCACGCGGGGACATACATCAACGTCGCGAAACGTAGGTACCGGGCACTCGTTAACAATGGCGAGTGTCGCATTAATATTCGGGACCGCCACTCTTCTGCCCTTAACGCGTTGTACGCGTCGAGTGAACCGCGCACGATAAGTCGTCCGGCTGCGCCGTTGTGTACCCGCGGAACCCATTAATTTCCCCGTTATCTGTTGCGTTGTCGGACAGACGTTTGATAGGTCCTCGCTGTTTGAACGAGTAAATTCTCATTAGAATTGTTAATGCCCCCGGCCGCGCGACGAAAGCAGCGCGTCCCGCGTCGCGATCGTAACCCCGGACGCCGCGTTCGATTTCTGTGCCCCGGGTTCGACCGGGTCGAACGCGCGTCATCGGCACGAAGCGCACTACCATCCTCCCGATCGAGTTACGAGCATCGCGCTTCGATGCTTCGCCGAACCGCCCACACCCAGCCGCCGCTGTCCAAAGGGTGAAACAGGTCGTCGAGGTCTGCGCGAGATCTTCCCCTGTCGATCGCGATGGACGCCTCGCGAAGTCAATTCGACGGGACAATTCGCGCCGCGTTCCCCGGGTACCGTAATTCCGATGGCACTTTCGCCGCGGAAGAATCGCCGCCGTTAATAAGCGGCCCGCTGGAAATT
This sequence comes from Nomada fucata, assembly GCA_948146005.1. Taxonomy (NCBI): domain Eukaryota; kingdom Metazoa; phylum Arthropoda; class Insecta; order Hymenoptera; family Apidae; genus Nomada; species Nomada fucata. Next base: position 6,428,184 of record OX411282.1, read on the forward strand.
CGGGGGCGGAATGGAGCGGAGTCGAAAGGCGAGGAGAATGGAGGAAAGAAATGATTATTGTGTCGGCGAAAGTGCGACGACGGCGGGCCGGTCCCGGGACCGATCGTCGAGAAAGGACGCGGATGTCCCGGCGAGAGAGAAACCGGGGACAATGAGGGACGCCGCATTAATATTCGCGGCATGCGGCGCCAGCCTCCGCTCGCTTTCGTTTTCCTCTCTGCCCCTTTCTCTCCAACCCTTGTTGCGGCTCGTTCCCCGCTACGGAGCTTCCGCCCGAGGCGACTCGTGCGCCAGATTGCAATCACAACAGCTTCGTTAATTACCGGATCCTCCTTTTCCCCACCCTTCCCGGTGGCAATGCCGTGGAACGTCCGCCATCGTCGTTCACCGCGAGCGTTTACACGCGGTTCGCTTCGTCCGCCACCCCTCGTGGACGCTTCTGACGAGCGTGCGGCGACGACCGTCGGACTTTCCGCGATCTGCGCTGCTACCACGGTGGCCGAACAGCGGTGACGTGGTTCCCTCGTTCTCTCACCCTTGACACGGTGACTTCCATTCGAGGGGATTCCGAGCGGGCCGCGGTGGGGATCCTTCGGTCGGCCTTTGCGCGCGGCGATCGCAAGCTCGATACCAGGCTGACCGAACACTCGTTTTAAACGTTTTTCTGCTAGGACGGGATAATGTCTTTCGGGCGGCGTATTAACATTCCGATGTTGCGGTTCGGTTCAACGTTCAGGTGAAACAGACGTGTGCGCCGCACGGCGGTCTGTTTGCTTGGAAGAGTATTCCGCTTGTTCGTGAACGTCGCGTACACCGATGGATATTTTTCTCTGCGGGCGATAAATGCTATTTTGTTTCAATGATGGTGGTTCCATCGAATGGATTGTACGTGGTTCTTTCAGTGGTTCTAGTTTAAAGCTTATTGTTAGATGTTCTCGATGCTGAGTAGTAGGTGAAGGGAAGGTGAGTCTCGAGGTGAAGTAATAAATGGATTATGTTATATATTATAACGGGCACCCGCCGAGTAACGTGGAAATATTTCATTGAATGTATATATAGGTTGTTGAAAAATCTCGATTAGGACAGAAGCAACGAATGATTTCGTAAATTTCGAGTTAACAGTTCGAGGAATTTTATGTATCCGCTTTGTATCTGAAATCTATTTTCGCGGGGGGCTGCTTGCTTATTCAGAACGTTATGCTCGAGCATTTAATCGCTTATGACGATGGCGTCGTTACGAATGCGCCATTGCTCTTGCCTTTTCTGCAAGTCCTTTTCCGCCAATGCTGGACGATAAGTGTACAGTATTCCTTATCGTTCCCTCCTTCTCTGCTTTTCGCGAGAACAACGGTCGCAAACGGTGAAAACGTTCCTTTTGCAATTTCTGTTTATCGCCGCCACAAAACGACGCGACCGAATAGTGCTTCCGGTGAATTTAATTCGGGAGATAGCTGATGCTTGATGCAACGAAAATAAGGAGATACGAAGGAAGTCTGGTAGCTTTAAATTGAATGCACATTGGCCCCCGGCCGTAAAACGTTCTTCTAAAGAAGCACGGTATATTTAACACGTTTGTGTGGAACATATTCTTAACAATAATCCTTATCATTTATTGCTGATGCGCTGTCTGAATATGTTTGTACATACGAGATTAGCAAATTCTAAGTTTTATTCTGTCCGTTACGTTTCCATCGCTGTGGCGAAAATTTTAATTAACATAAAGAGGCAAATTTATTTGGACAGAACAGAAGATCCTGCGAATGATTTACAAAGTTCATCATCGAATCAAACTCTAATCCTTCATTAGACTTAACAAATTTTATTTCATGGTTTTGCATATCTATGTCCGTTTCGACAGTATTATAATTTTAAAGTAACAATCCTTTGTTTCAATGATCACGAAGCGACTGCGCCTTAACTTATCAAACGAGTCACCCCAGTGTCTGCGCTAAAAGAAACAAAGACCCTTCGCGATTCTTCCCGTAAATGAATTTACGAAACAAATCACCATGCCTAATCAGTGTTGAAAATTGTGCGAACCTTTCGGGCCACCTGAATAGACCATCCAATAAATAACTTCGAACACTATACATCTTTAATTCTGCACGTGCAGCGGAACCTCATCGACGCCCCTGTTACCTCCGCGTAACCTTCGTTCAGCTCATTGAGCCGCGGCGTCGTCCTAGACAAAAAGAAACGACCCCGTCCGCTGAAAAGATTTTCCCTCGCATAGAGAGAACCGTAATGCTCGGACGTTTTCATTTCTGTTCGTTCAACGGTCGACGACGGATCTGTTTGTGCTTTACGGTGAAACGTCGAATCCAGTTTCGGGAAGCAACCGTTGCCCGGCAATTCGACTGATTGTATTGTTGACTGGAAAATTTATGCTCATCCATTCGACTCTCGCGGTGACGGCAATATCGTCTCTCGAATGGGCTATTGCTCTTGCTTTTTCTCTCTCTCTCTCTCTCTCTCTCTCTCTCTCTCTTTCACTCTCCGTTTCTCTCTGCTCGCGTACCGGTAGGCGACCGTAAGATTGCCGCAGTCTTCAGTCTGCTTTATTGCGCGGACTTTAAGAAAAATAAAGAGAGAGAGAGAGAGCGCATTGTTCCTTATCGTGGCGGAGGTATCGTCGCGATTTTTGCGATTCGCGTACCAGGGAAACGAGTCTCGTCGACTTTTCTCCGTTTCGTTCGCGACGATCTCTGTTTATCGGTCGGCAAGATTGAACGACGTTAGTATTCGGGCAACTTGGATAAATTCGATACGAAAGATACGAGGGTCTAACGCGCCACCGGGGCTGGAAGGAAATCGTTCCCAAAAGGGAATAGGTCGTGGGCGATTTTTTCGTTTGGGTGATTTTCGGTGAACGGTTCGCGGGAAACGATTGTTCATTTTTCTCGCAGAACTTCTGGACAACGGACCGTTGGATCGAAGATCATTGTTTTGAATCGTAGAATCATGGCAGGGGTAAATTACCCTCGTTTCGAACGAAACTCTATACTACTTTTATCCTCGCCCGTTACTAGAAGAGAAGTATCGTATGCACATTTTCAATACACTTTCTACGGTCCACGAAATTTGAATCGCTCGAAATTCCATGAACCACAAATGATATTTACAAGTAACTCGTCGTCTCTAATCCAAGATAAGTAAAATCATATTTCTCTCCGTCCTTTATTCACTACGCCACTCTCCTATCAAAAAGGCCCACCGATCCTCGCGAAGGTTCCCTCGTTCAATAAACATTTCCCACTAAATCCCGGCTCGAACCCCGCAAGAATCGTCCAGATCTCGCTCAAAGGACTCGAAGGAACCGCTTTATCGAAAAGAAACCGCTCGCCAAACCTTCGAACCGCCGATCCCCATCGCGCGATCGCTCCCCTCAGACATCACGACGAAAGCAATCTACGAAATCACTGCCCCCACCCCCCGTACATTTCCCTCGAACCCTCCGCCAAGTCGCCGCCCGCGCCCTTAATCCTTCGACCCCCCGCCCTAAGAAACTCGCGATTCCAATAGACCAAGCCGTCCATAAGAAGCAACGAGACCCGTGTCCGTCGTCCGTCGACGCTGTTAAAATTCCAATAACAGACGTCCGCCTTCGTTTCGTCAGCTTCTTCCCTCCCCGTCGTTCTCCCTGTAACCCGGTTCTCGCGTCTTCTTGTGCCTGCGCGACTTTCGTCCCTGCCACCCTTCGCCCCCGCGGTCGCATGCCGTCCCCCAGCGAACACACGGCTAGATGTTCGCCGCGCGCGTATCGACGGGCCCCTTTCTGGATCATCCTTCTCGAGATTCCACCGCGGCCGAGACAGACCGTCTCGCGCAGCCAGGATAATAAATGTCTTTCTCTGTCGCGTCCTCACCCGATCCGCGCCCCGTTCGCCCCGGTCCGCCAGTTTCCACCTCGTTCACGACCACGTGGACAGATAATTGACCGCGCATCAAGGGGCATAGTGGGCCCCGGAGACACGGCCAAGAGGGATGGCCGGCCTCGAAAAGGGGGGCCAGCGGCTGCGACAGCGGGAACGGAGGACAGAGAAAGGCGGCTGCAGAAGAAAGCGAGGGAGGACCCGCGAGCGGCAGAGAGAGAGAGAGAGAGAGAGAGAGAGAGAGAGAGAGAGAGAGAGAGAGACTGAAAGGGATGGATAATTCTAGTGGGGGCAATTTGAGGGCCCGACGGCGGCACGACGATATAAATTCGGTAAACGCCGTCATTAGGGCCAATCCGAAATACCGGGCGTCTATTAAACCTCGAACTAAGATAATTACCTGTACTGGACTCTCGATGTCCGCCCCCCTCCCCACCCCCCTCACGGACACACCGGTGGACTCTACTCCGCCGCATTGTTCGGCTTCTTGTCGTTCCCCGACTCCCGGGAACAGGGGAACTCTCGGACATTTCGGCTTCGATAATCGTTTCGTTCCCCCTTACGTTCGTTACAGCGCGACCCGCCGGCACCTTGGTCCCGGTGTACCCGTCCTCTCGATGATACACGGCGCTCCGTTGGCGAGGGGACGGACCCCTCGCGATAGTTTACACGGGTTGTACAGGGTGTTACGAGATAATCGGGACGCTAGGGTAACGGGGCGTTGCGCAACGCACACGTGGTGTTCGAGAAGCTTTTAGCGGTTTCGTATGGCGGGGCGCGTTATGATCGATTGGACGTGTTTGCGAACGAATCGACGGGCGAAGCGGGTTGATCGAGGGTCAGGTGCGAATCGATGGTGGGTTCGGTGACTCCTTCTAGGTGGTTACGTGCGCGTAAGGGAGGCTGTCCCCCGGAGAATCCGTTGGCGAGGCGCGCAACGTGTACACGTGTACTTTCCACGAGGTTCGAGCAAGAAAATGCAATTACCCGGTAAAACGTCACTTTGAGGGGGAGCAAGTATCTGATGTACAGGCAGGGATTGTAAGGCGTAAGCTATTCCTTCTTCTTTATTCCCAAAAATTATACAATACGAAGCAATACTAAAACGTAGGAGGATGTAGTTGCGCTTAAATAGATAAGACAGTTCTATTTACGCGGTGTAAACAAGTATTTCTCCGTTTACGCTCTGTTGTATTGTAATTACGACTGATTCGTTCGACGATCGATGCCAGAATGCCACGCTACGTCGTGATCGCCAAAAGGGACCCGTTGTTGGGGTTGTTTCCATGCGCCACGGCTTCAAGGGCCTCGGTCACGTATTTTCCTTCAGCCTACGGTGTCCCATGGGTACGTGCGCTATCGGGCCCCGCGCTGACGTAACCCAGATGCCCAGCTAGGGCGCTCGCAGGCGAAATCTCTTACGGGATATTCAAATCGACGTTGTTTCATTTGCGCTAATCGTTCGCTGAATTCCGACCAATCACCTCGCCGTCTCGCAAGAACGAAAATATCCTCTGTCGCTTCATTTACAAAATTAAGGGTATTGGCCGGTCGCGATCGCTTCGATTCGTCTCAATGAATCCACCGGCGACACGATTTCTGCAAAGTGGACCCGGTTACAGCGCCGCGGTATTTCGTAAAAGTGCCCCGGCGCATGCTTTTACGTAACCCGCGGTGCTTGAACGCGGCTCGCGGATGGTCCAGAAGCCCGCAGAAAGTGGTTGCCAATGGAATCCGGCGGCGAAATTGTACACGCACACCGACGAGTCGAGTCACGACGGGGGACGCCGGACGGATGAATAAGAAACCTTAAACTCCGTTTTTAGCCGGGCGTTACATTTGTCGGATACCGGCGACCCGGGACTCGAATCAGTGCTCCTTCGTCCCCGGAATGCTTCGGGAATGTCGCGAACTTTTATAACGCGACGCTGTGGGGAAGACGGTTTCGAGACGTTCGGTTGCCCTGTTGAATTGTTCGATGACGTACGATAATCTTGGACAGGAGGACGAAGAAATTCATTGACACCGTTTCGTTGGTCGGCGTACGAGTGGCAGGGGATGGTCGAACGATTAGGGTGACGATATGAAAATCGATGGTTTTTGTGCTTACGCGAAAATACAATCAAAGTGATAAGATTTCTTTTTATTGTACCAATTTATCCGACTGGGTCTCGTGATCATCGGCTATTAATTTGGGAAAATAATTGTTGCGGCTTTTTTCGATTCGAGTGCTATTTTCTTCCGAAGTATTTGTTGAATATTTGCTATTCATAGTGAATGTAAAATATGCTAGAGCAAAATTGTCTCAACGTTCTTAGAAATGGCTTACTAATAAAGATAGTAAGAGTACCAGATGGGGCTCTACTTGGGGAGTCAAAAAGGGCCCTGGTTGTAAAATTAGACGATGCGCATTCGTAGGTATAAGTACCCAGTTCTTCTGGGCGCTTTATTCAGTTCAACGGAACATTTCATGGTGATAAGACATTCCTTCTGAGCTGTTAATAAATACACGGATTGTGGTAATATATAATAGTTATTTTATTTAACACACCATTTCCAATAGTATTAACGATTTCATTGGGCCGGTTGGAGCAACAAATTTCACCAATTTCGCCAATACTAGATTCACTCGTTGGTACGCTTAACGTTTTATCAAGTCCTATTTTGCTCAATTTGCTCTGTATCGAATTGCGTGGATAATGGAAAATCGTGTAACAATATCATTCAATATTCGCGTGAAAAATTGAGGCGATGCAGTACGGAATCATTCGAGATTTACAGATACAAAAAGTACACCGGGCCATTTATCCGTACAAAATAAGTTAGCTGAAATGTATACAAATTCCGTACGGTCTCGATTTAAAAAATTTCAGATAACATCGAATATCAAAATACGAACGAGAAATAGAGACGCGCGGCACCGTAAAATTTGCAATCGCGTAAAATAAAATCAAAATGGGGAAATACAATATAATAATACGATACAATATTTTATCGTGAAAATAAATGAAAATGAAAATATCGTCCGCCCTTCGGTATTCCATCGAGCGTTAAGCATATTACGAACGAATGCAGTCGACAATAGCACGAAATAATTACGCGCACGATACTCGATTTTCATGTAATCAATGGTTGCGAATGCTCGAGGAAACGCGGAATCGTTCCCCTGCGGCGAATCTCCCGTAAGAAAATCTTGGAACTCGCGTTTACCGATTCGGAACGCTTATGTCGCATGCGCGAGGAAATTGCAGGAATATACTAATCAACGATAAATTCTGATCGGGGTGCTCGATAAAACGTTGGGGCTGTATTCGGGGAAATAACTTTGATACTTTAATTCAATGTACCTGACATTGGAGTTCCTATTTAAATAAATACTTTTACGCGTATATGAATGGCACTGCCGCGATTTTACAATTATAAAATCGTTCGATTTTACAATTCCAGTACGTGGGATGTATTAATATATTCTTGTGTCGTAATTATTATATTATAATATATCGCATTGCGTGGCTCGGCGAGCAGATCGATCAATCTACACCATCGATCGATAAAACAAAATTCGAATTCTTTCATCCGCATTTGATAGAACTTGTTGCAACAGCTGACGGACGACGAATTTCTTATTTCCGGATACATCAACATAACCAGCGATTCGATCGTTGAAGCGCCCACGCTTATAATTGCCAGTAGCCACTGTGCTGGCCAAGAAAGTTCTTTGGGCCGCCGAAATTCGTTCGCTTATCTTATCTCGTAGAAAATTGCACGCGAATGGACGGGCTGATACGAGAGCCTTAATTAAAGCGATGAACCGGCCTCGAGTGGGCTGCGTTCATTTCGCGAAATAGAAAGTGGCCGGTTCGAAGCGCAAATTCGTGTAAGATGCGGCGGAAAGATTAGATTTCTGGGGCGTAATTTTTCGAAAAATATTCTACACCGGGGCAAAATTATTTAGTAGATTTCCATTCGAGTGAGAACGCGGTGGCCGACAACAGACGGAAGGGTCAGAATAGAAAAGTTCGATTCTTAGAAAAGAAAAGACGTTTCAGACACACGAGGAGCATTACAGAATGGCACGAATTTTAAAACGAAACACCAAGAGAAACAGTTTGCGAAATTGTTTAGACAACGTTGGCAAGAAAAAAGGTGGTTACGACAGAGGGGGCATAAATCAGAAAGGAATTGTTTCGAAGTTCCAGGGCCAGGCGGCATACGAAACTCGCGGCCACTTATCTTTCAACTTTTTCCAACTGTACCCGGCCAATACCGTTGCGCCTATGAAAACTTTTGATCTGCCGTTCGTGCAGCGAATAAAGAAATTTCGCGATACGTCGTAAGTATGTACATACATCGTGGGCGAGTGTCACGTGGGAAATCTTAGGATCAGTATCAGTAGAGTCTCCAGCGAATAAAGTCTAATTTTACGCATCGCTGGTCGGCAGGGCTGCGAGTGGAGGGGCCAAAATGGATTACGGACGGTGCACGCGAGATGTTTTACCCGTCTTCGATGCTTTCGTTGCAATGTCTTGGGCATTCCGCTTTCAAAGGAAACGTTACTCCTTTTTCTTCGTCTCGCTTCGTCCGCGCCTCGATGATTCCCCTTCTTATTTGCATGGGAAGCGGGCCGATGCAGTCGGCTCTCGGGAAGGATCGAAGATGAATCTCCGACACCTTGTCATGGGAGATTTTACGAGCTTCGTGACGTTTTGCTGGACGCGCGTTAGTGTCTCGTTGGGTCTTACTTGGTAATTGTACGTGAAATGGACCGTTTATTTATTTATTTCTTGGCAGGAATTGTTGGATGCTTCTGGTTGGGGATAGATATCATTTTGAAACGAACAGTTTGAACTTTTTGACAGGTCGACGAATACGGGATGAATTATTTATTGTACCTGGTACGATTGATTCCAGCGAATGATTTTTACTGTCGAACACTTTTTTCCATTTGTTGTAATAGATTCACGAAACTCTAGGATATAATTTCAGGCACAAAAAATAACCGAATGTAAAAAGTGGACAACATTTTTGAAATAATTAGAGTGGTGTGAACGCAATTAATTCGTTTAAAATTGTGCCGTAATTTCTGTGTAACGAATTGAACGGAAATTGTGTCTGTTTCCTCCGGTTTGTGGAACATTATTACGTTACTAAAGTGGATTTAAAGTTCCAAGTTCGTTCCTCGCCTCCATTCGATGCGCGGACGAATAATAATACCTGGCTGCAATATCGTTGCATAATATGCATGCAATTCATGAGGAGAAACTTAGTATTATCTCTTGAACATGGTATTTCATTGCTGTGATGGCGGACGAGTTTGTTGGCGAATAACAAATGTCGGACATTGAATATTATTGTTGTTTAATGTGTATTATTAAATTTATAATGAATTATAAATGTTATAGAATTATTTGATATCGCGGTATACATATCGAATAAATTTATGGAGTTCGACGATGAATAATTATTAGTTTATCCTCTGTTTCATAGACGATTTTTATTGTACTTCCGTTTCAAAACTTCGCGTTGCTTCGCTTACTTTGCAACAACAAAAAATACCCTTCGCGGAAACGATTCGTTCGGTAAACAAAATACCGCGGCTTTCAATCCTAGTATTTATATTCTTTTTCCGTCTTCGGTACGCCACTTCGTGGAACATGTCTCCGCGTAATGAAAATTTCACGTTCCTGCGTTTTATATTTAGCCGCAAGCGCGCGCATTTTCCTCGCAGTCTTATTTGTCGCGTTCCAATCGGCTGATCTTGGTAAACAAGGTGAACAGGTTCGCTCGATTAATCGACAGAATCGTTTCTCCGCTTTCACGTGAGATTCGCTTCAACTAATAAATTCCACTTTTTAGAACGGTGCTGAACTAAGGAAACAATTACAGTACTCTCGATGGCATGGGCAGTCACGTTTTCTTGCAGAGAAATTACGCGACGCTTTGTTTAGAAACGAATTCTAGTTACAAATTTGTCGAACTAAAGTTTTAATTGTTCTACGAATTTTTAACCCGCCCCTAGTTAAATTTATTTGCCCAGAATTCCTGCTGATGTAACGACGAATAATCTCTCCTTCAGCTGTATTCAGTATCGCAGCTGACGTGTTCAAATCAAAATAAATTGAACGAAATTAAATCAATGATGGAACTTGATTAAATTCAACAAGTTCCTCTCATCGTGTTTCAGTTACATTTCAGTTAGAACTCGCGTTCGATCCGGCACACCAACGAGCTATTTTTGCATATCGCGAACGCCCCCAAATTTTGCCAACATTCTCGACAAAATGGTCCGTCAATTCACATGTTGAAATTATCGTCCCCTTCAAATCATTCCATTGGCCCCGTCGACATTTCTACCGCACACGGCTCGAAATCAAAGTACCCGAAGTAGAATCGAAATCTCTCGACGCTGGTGACCGTCGGTACGGACCCGGGTAGCGGCCGCGCAGCCCCCGAATTCGGCGCCGTCTCGTGACACAGTTTTCCCCCGGGGACCGTTTCCGTCGAGCGAGGAATCGAAAGCGCCGCGTTGTTCGGTTATTGGACGAAAGCAAATAAGGGACAGCTCGTCATCCGGCTCGATTGAACGACGCCGATAAAACGAATCGGTCGAGATAAACGTACACACTCGTGTCTTTCCTTCTTTTTTTCTCCTCTTTCCCTACGATTTTCTTCGTTGAACGTAACCGGCTGGCGATCACTCGAACCGTCGACGTTCGATCCTCCCTTCCCTCTGACTTGTCCGTTTTTGCGGTCTCCTCTCCGGTTTCGTCCCCAGGAAATTATAGTGCTCGCGCATACAGCCGTTTCTTCGAATTTCACCGCTTCTCCCCCGTCGTTTCCTTTTTTCCTCTCTCGTTTGTTTCCCCTTCGTTTGTTACCTCCCCCGTTCCTCTGCGTTCGTGATCCTCGCACGGCGGCTGCAATTAGCGACGCCGCGCGACGCGGAATTCGTTATTGCGAAACGATGATTGCGTTTGAAGCGCGCGACACGCACGCCCCTGTTTTTCGCCCTCGCATCGCCCGTCCCCGTAGATCCACGAAGCGTGTAGGGAATTTTCTCGCTAGCGCGAAGCGTTCACGCGATTGCATTAGGAGGTAAATGATGTGTCGCGGTATACGCGTGGGTAATCAGGGTAGGCCGATTAGAGTTAGAGGATTCCTGTGTTCGCGGTGATAATCTCTGGCCATCGTTTAGTTTTCTAACGGGGGGCGGAAACGGTGAAGAATATTTTCACAAATCCATTTCACTTGTGCCACGCGACGCCAACGAAGTTCATCGCCCCCTCCACCACAACGAATACATCCAGCTTCTTATGCAACACGACACCGTTCCACCCTTTCTTCCGACATTTTCGCCGTGGCTGAAGATTTTCCGGGAGGTTAAAAGCGACTGTAGCTCGCAAAGGGGTGGCACTTAGGTCATGGCTTGTCTCGAGTGGTGCTCCGTATGACGTAAAGTACGATCCTCGTACATGAAAATACCGGGCCCAAGTACTGTTGCTTGCTTCCCCTCCGAATTCGCTAATAGAACAAGACGAAGAGCCTTCGGGAAGTACCCACTTATAGAAAATACACCGCGGGGCTTCGATACGCTGCGTCTACGCTTTCTCGAACGAAGCGAATTGCAACGGAACGCTGCGATTAATTAAGGGGAACCCGGAGTAACGGGGCCGGTCACGAAGTAAGGCAACCGCGACACGGCGGCGTCTCGCCGTGAACAAGTCGTGCGGCATTGACATCGACGAGAAATGCGGGCGCTGTTTGCAAATGATACGATGATAAAGATGCAAATGCGCCGGGTCCGGCGTGTATACAGGTTGTATGCAAAGCGTACGAGCTCTGTTGCATCTCTTGCGGGCAACGCGCGCCCGTGACCGGTTCATAAACTAACACATTTGGGTTTCCTTTGATCTGCGTGCACAGGTCACTCGTTGTTACCTGCCTTTTGTAAACGCCGATATACCGGCGTGGCCGCCCTCGGTTAATTGGACTTTGTAATTGCATGCAAATTTAATTACCATCGAAACTAATTTACGTAACGTAAATTTCGCCCGCCTCCGCGGAATCGTTTGTTCTTTCATCCTTGACTCCCGGCAATTTAGTCGCCGGCACGTCCAGGTGCCGCGACGCAGAGTTTAGAAATATGCGAGGGTTCGTCGAAGAGTTTTACAGGTTCGTGTCTAAGTTTCGTGAGATACACGATCCAAGGGGGGAACGATTTCAACCGTCGCGTCGAAACGCGCGCCGCTCGTTCGCGGTATTAGCGTGCTCGATTATCGCCAGGTGATAACCGTCGGCGGGCAGAGAAAAATTCGCGTACCCCATTGTTCGCTTGCTTGTCGTCAGCAACGGGCGTCGAGTCGCGTCGCGGCGATAAAGATGCAGATGCGCGGAACGGGCCAGGCTGACGCGGGCGTAAAACATAATCCCGCGATTAGCGCCAGCTGAAACTGAAGTGGCTTTCTCGCTGTACACGATTCGTCCCCTCGAAACTCGCTTCGGAGTTCGTCCGTGTTGGCCTCGCCCTCCCGGCCGTATCCCGAAACTCTCCGTCTAAAATCCACTCGTTGTCAGTTTGGATTGCGTCTCTATTGCATTAGGTTCTGCTGTTTCAATGGGCGCAACGGATCTGAATTATGGAACAATTCAAGGGAATACGGGGCGAAACGTCGTTTCATGGAAGCGACGGGCGATTTCGTATCGTTTAACCGCGTTGGAACGTAACGCGCGGAACCTCGACGCGCGACGAGTCAAAGAACAAAGTTTTCCTTTCGTTCGAAACGAAACGTTCGAACAGATCGGCGCGATTGCAGGATGCGCGAAGTGAAGAAAATGTGCGCCGCAATGGCGGAAGATACGGGGGCTGCAATCACTGTAAGTGGCGGTTGTCAAATGTTTACGGATGGAATAAAAATGCTTTCATAAAACTAGAATTTACGACGCGTGCAACGAGCGGGTTCCGGTTTATCGTGTTCCGGAATGACAAGATTTAAAGGCCGGCAACGAAATACCGATCTCCGTAGGGAAACGTAGGTTTACGGATAGAATTGACACAGCGTAGCTGGCCGCGGCCGCTCTCTTCGATTCTTATCGCGCTGCGCAACTTCGATCGTTCGACGCGTTCGATCGACGCCTCGGTAATCGTCGTTCGACGATTTCGATTCGCCTACTGTGTCGAACGAGTTAATATCGATACAGCGAGTCTCCGCGCTTAAAAATTCCAGCGAAACGCGCGACGATACCGTTGCGCCGGGTACAATATCAATGATTGCGAAGTCGGACAAGCTGAATCGTCCCGATTGGACGGAGGATCATGGTTCCAGCACCTTGGAAAATCATCGTTCCACCGTATTGTTGTACGATCCGTGCGGTCTTTGTGTACCTGGCTCAGCCTCCGGTACTGTCACTGTGTACGGAAATACACGTCTCAAGGAGCAGCTTGCGCGCTCGTTCACAATGGTTTACGCGGCTCTGTGAACGCTGTTGGAAAGTAGGCCGATGATATCCAGCTTGAAGAGTCGCAACTTCGCCAAGTGGATTACAGAGTTACGAGCTCCGCGAGTGGCTGTCCTCTGTGTAACGTTACGATTCCTGCACATCCGGCACACGTTTGCATTGTTGTCGTTCCGCGAATGTGGCATAACCCCGGGTAGTAGTTGTCCGCGATACTCTAATTGTAAGTCGGAGCAGCGAGGAAACTTTTCCACCGGTCCTTAGAATTTGCCTTATCCTGATCTCGTGTCGGGCAGCTGGTCGTTTCTGGCGGATTATTTTCTTCTTGCGGAGGAATAACGTTTTGTCTTGAACTTTTATAGTGGACTTGAAGCGAGCTTGTCTTCGATAATTGTGATTACTCGTAGGAAATGGTAGCGGGCTTTGTATTGGGTACTTAGAAATACTTTTGGTAATGTAACAATTTTTTCTAGATACGGAGTCCGGTTTATATTACTCTGACCTTTTACCTAGATATTCTTGTCACGAGGATCTTCTGGGCTAGAACGTTTTGTATACTATTTTTCTTCCCTTTTGTGGCAAAGCATTGCTTCTTCGAACATTTAAAATTATAGTATCGTATAAATGGTTTCGTTGCGGTCGTGATGAAGATTGTATATTTTACGCAAGCTCTGGTGAAACGAGCTTCGACACAGTGGAAACGAGATTTCCGTGCATCGTTTCGACTCAATCAGCGTTATTGAGTTATCCACTAATAGGCTTACTTTCTAAACCACTCTTTAACATCCGATGCTCACACTGGAAGGATTTCCCTATGCTTCGCGATTGTCAGAAAGATTTTTTTATTTGTATAACGGTCGCACGAAAACAATTCGTAACTATATACATAAGAACTATCTCTCACTGAATTCAGTACTCAAATAATATTAATTATTCTTAATTGAAATGCATCAAATTCTTCACATTCCGTTTTCAATACAAGGAAGAGGTCTGTGAAACGACATATCCTCGAATAATCCTGCCAATTATACGAATTCGAATCTATTGTATCCTCGTCGAAACGTTTCTCTCTTTAAACGAAACACCTCCGCGAAAGTACATAGTCAGTTGCGCTGAAGTATTTATTATACTCCGATAAGCGCACTCGGGTAGCTGAAGTGTCCGTTTTAAGAGAATTACGAAATGTAGGCCATCGGCCAGCCAAGCAAGCGGCGGTAATAAGATCGATTTAATCTTGGAAGACCGTTTTTGCTCGGTTAGAAAATGAGCCTTATCGAACGTTCGTGTTCTCATTATCGCGTAACCATCGAGCCTTTCGTCTGCGTCAATCGAATACCGGGGCAAAGATTCGAGCGATTTTTCGAATAAAGAACGGTCATTGTTCGCGGTAAACAAAGGCATTGGAACGCTTACAGTTCCCCAGAGAAACTTGTCAGACGATGGGAACTCGCGTAATGCCTTTCATCGATCAATCGAACACGCAGAACCGATAATTTGCCTGCGAAATCATAGAAAATCTGTATTTGCTTCCGGTTGAGTCGAAACGATTGCCGGATGGGCTTCGCGGCTTTTTAATAAAGACGAAAAAGAACTAATTGGTAACGAGCAAAATTAGAATTCCGCGTTAAACGGTGCACGTTCCTTAATTTAATTGAAACACCCGCAAAAGCGTGACACAGTTCCTCTTGTAAAAACGTATCATTGGAACAACGTCGAACATAAATTAAATATATAATCGTACGGGCGTTCCAATTTAATTTTTACGCAGACTCGTTCGACCGACTTTCGAAGTAAATCATTTGTCAAACGACTTGCACAATCTATTCGCATCGCGCGTAACTATCAAGGAAACGTATCTTAATTATACAAGGTTAAGCAAAGCGCCAATATGACATATGTAAAATCCGAAAGTTCCCGGTGCGTGTACCACGCATGTGCCCGAACCCCATGACCATCTATTACCGCACAGCGATCGCGAAACCCACGGACAACGTCGGCGACACGCGTCGCGAGATTAAAAGGCACGGCGCGAGGGCGAAGACGCGAAAAAATACACACGGGGGAAAGTGGCCGTCGCGTTGTTGGCGATTCGCGTGCGTCCCCCTGGTGGTTCTATGGCCGATTACCCCGTGACAAATTCTGTCACGCTAAAACGCCGCCTTATAGCCCGTCCGCGGCTTTTCTCGTCGCGACGTGCGTGCACGCGAGCGCAATAATGCGCGATCCACGCTAATCGCCGTAGCGCATAAACGCGCAAATATTTGCCAGCGGTCCCGTCCGTGCAATTTGCGTTTCCGTCGACGGCCGCTCGGCGAACTGCGACGGACAGCTGGAAAGTGCACGGTATTTCGGACCGGTTGAACAAATAGGTTGGACCTCAGGCTTCGAGCGGATAAACGTAGATCCGCCATTGCCGGATAATGTCGGAGTTTTGCTTCCGATTGCGGAAGATTGATTAAGCCTTGCAATTCTTGTGCTACTTGATTTGGCGGTGTCGCGTAGCTCAATCGAGAGACACGAAATCGTTGCAGGGGAACGAGCACGACGAAAGTGTTACCGAGACAAATGGAGCTTCTTGAGAAAACCTGTACTAAAACCTACCCCCGTCATTGGGGTAGTTATTGACGTAAACGTTATTTACAGTGTTTCGTGTGAACAGAACATTTCTGGATTTAGGAGAGTATTTTTCGTATACTGTTTCGTATCCTTTATTGCAACCGTTTGTTAATACGTAATAGGCAATAATGCGTATCGGTTAGTGAAGGTTTAAATAAATAAACAATATATAAATTGAGTACAGTTCTCTGATTATATTCAAATGGCCCCTTGGCGACCTATTCTATTCTTCCAGTACGAAAATACGTACTGCGTACACCTCTTTTATTTTAACACTTCCGACCGTGGTAATAAAGCTGATATGCTTAATGCATTTCCCCTTTGAGAAATATATGTATTGCGGAGAATGTCGAGTTTGTCGAGCTGCGGGAATTTTTGCAGCCAGGCACCGTCACCGAAATGTTCAAAGTTGCGTCAAATTCCGAATACAATGTATAAAACATGCGCACTTTTCTGCGAACATACGTTCTACCGTATTACCCTACGAGCACCTCGGACGTAGGATTTTGCTCTGCTGTTCGCCAGATGTGGCCACCTTACTATCGGTTATACATAAATTTATTATTCCCACGCTGTATTTTTCCACCGTGATTTTTTCGCCGTATTACACCATTGGCTATTTACTCGCCCTAGCCAAACAATGCATACATTTTATTTGCTCGTATTAATCGACCCGTGACCGACAGCGCATCGATTAATATTCCCACATAATTCCAGCAATAATTCATTTTTAACGGAATTCTACGTTTGAAACCAACAAACCAATGGTAATAATACACGATTCTTGATGGAAAGATTAGAAATTGGTTGTGTATGTTAGGGACAGCGTATTATTTAAACAATGGAATAGAATCGGGTGGCGAAGCACTAGGCACCCTGTGGATCATTTATGATGGGGACGCGGTCTTACACGTGGTCGAAGAGCGTTTTAGAAATGTCCGAGGATTGACAGTGTCATTGCGCGTCTTGGAAGCGAATGAATGGAACCAAACATCCTGTCGGCAGGCGATGGCTGGCGACCACCTTGGGTCTTCTAGCTATCGAGTGCCGAGGGATGATTTATTATACGCAAGAGATAGAGACTTCGAGTATGGCAAGTGACCTGACGTCACATTGCTAAAGAACAGGGATTCCGCTCTTGGAGGATCTGGCCACGGAGTGGGGAAGGCAATGCCTTTTGGTAAGAGGACTGTGACGATCCCTATGGCACTTACCCCAGAACCTCCATCGCATAAGCAGTGTTTTAGTAAACCTGACAATCTTATAGAAATAATTATATTATTTCTGACACGCACTTGCCACACTTTTAATAATAATTTTTTCTTTTCTAATTAATTCGGAATACGTTTCTTCCTTGGACATAGAAAATTAATTGCGGAAGGTTAAGCAGCACCGTCTTGTCCAGGGCAAAATAAGCAAAAAGTAATTTTGCATCGGCCGGGAATCGAACCCGGGCCGCCCGCGTGGCAGGCGAGCATTCTACCACTGAACCACCGATGCTACAAACACTGGTGTTGTCTACTCGTGTGATAACGAAACTTAAGCTTACTGTGCTCTATATAAACCCATTTAATTCAACTTAACATAAATCGTTAAAATATGAAAAACAACCGGCGCAAGTCATATAATCGTATCGCCGATCATTTGCATAGCGTCGAAACGCAATTCGCTAAAACATTTCTATATCGATAGACTGTCGCACAGAATTACGAATGCACCCAAACAATGATCGCAATAGAACGTGTAAGAGAAATCCCTAATACTCGAATCGAAGTGTCGATTAGGTATTAGAATAATTGCGTAGGCGTGTATATATTAACAAGGTATTCCGTTTATTAATACTGTGCTCTCTCGACCGTAGTCTATACAAGAATGCGTTCCTTTGGCAAAAGCGTCGGTCGCGAGGACGCCTACGTCAACGTGGCCCTTTTTAACCATTTTGGGGTCTCCCCGAAAGAAAGCTACGCTAGACAAAGACAGCGTGCATCGGCGAAATGCACATGGCCCGCCTCGGCCGTTCCTGTACCTCGAATATTCTAACAAACGGAACAGTATTCCCAATAAATACAGCGCCAGAAGAACTTCCCGGAAAGGAATCCGCGAAATTCAGCGAAGTGATATTACGCTGAACCGGACCTAAGCGCAGAATGAACACTTTCTACGCGCGGAAGATCGACGAAGGAGGAACGCGTAAAACAGATTACGAGAAACGTCCGCGTAAGAGCGAATAACGTAAACCGAACAGGCGTTAGAGAACCGAGCTCGCAGGAACTTCCCTGCAAAGGAATTTCCACGTCGCCGTACCGCATAGTGCACGCTCTGTAATAGCATAATCGTAGACACGCAATATCAATCGTTCGAAACGCCCGCTCGAAAGCATCGCGCGACTCACAATGATCGCGTAGCGGAAAGTTCGCGGTTCCAACGAGGCAAGTCTGCCGCATTGTTGCCCTAATTACAAGTCGCTGGCGCGGAGTTTCCCTCGACGAGAGAGAGAGAGGGGCCAGAGAGGGGGACGCTCGTTGAACGAACGGGACCGAAACCGGGGCCACTCGCTTTGCTCCGGTGGAAGTTGAGGTCCTCTCCGGTGTAAACGCTCGTTATCTCTGATCTCGTATCAGCGAAACGAGAATCTCGCGATACTGAGTCGGGAGCGAACGGAAGTTATCGAGATACGTGGTGAAATGCTTTTGCACGGCGAGATAACGCTTCCCGTGGACCGCGATTACGTCGAAGGGCATCTTCACCCCGACGTCGAACGTTTGCCGTTGATTAAAACGTTGGTGGAGGGAGAAACAGTGCTGTACGTTATTTGTAGGAGTTTTTGTCATTTTTTTGTTTTGTTTTGGAGAATTAACTAATTAACTAATCGGAGAATTAAAGGGATAGTTGTGCACGAGAAATCACTAATACTCGAATCGAAGTCTCGATTAGGTATTAGAATAATTTGGTAGGCGTGTATATATTAACAAGGTATTCCGTTTATTGATACTGTGCTCTCTCGACGGTAGTCTATACAAGAATGCCTTCCTTTGGCAAGAGCGTCGGTCGTGAGGACGCCAACGTCAACATGGCCCTTTTTAACCATTTTAGGGTTCGCCCCGAAAGAAAGCTACGCTAGACAAAGACAGCGTGAATCGGCGAAATGCACAGGTTTGACAGTTGATTCTCTGCTGTGGAAACAAATAAATCTTGTCGCGATTCGTTAAATTATTCGACGAAGTAGCATGGCGCTGCGTATCGTTTACTGGCAATTAGTTTGTTAGTTGGAAATGGTTAAACATAGCACTCGCTCAGAAAAACCCGAACCTACCGAAACATAATCCACGCACCCGCCGTCGCACTCTTCTATCCTCGAGCAAGGAACAACACTTTTACGAAACCTCGTAACTCTTGAAAAAGAATAAAGATTACCTTCCAACGATAAACCTAAAAGCTAATGCATCCGACGACAGAAAGCCAAGCTAATTCGACGTTCAAACAAAACCACCGGCCCAACACTTCGCCGGAAGGACTAAACCAATAAGGAAAGATCCCACGTGTCGCATACCGGCCGAGAAAATCCCTGCCCGCCGTACGCTATATCTATCTATATATATTTCTTACGACTCTCTCAAATCCACCCGTCGACCGCTAAGATCGTTAATTCCTCAGAGATCACGATCGATCGGATTTTACCGGTCTCGATTCACCGGGACAGGGCGGGACAGGTGGAGGGATCGCTTTCTAAATCTCGAATAGAGAAGGCTTACGCGCGGAACGTCGCGATACACGGCGTCTGCTTCATGCAATTCCGTGTCCACGTCGAATGGGATCGGGACGACGGCAGACAAGGGGCCGGATAAAAGGAGGAATCGCTGCTCCTAATACAAGGGAACGGCCGTGTAAACCGCCGATCCGGCAGTTCTGCTAACTTCGCCGTCAATCAGCGTAAGCCTCTTTTCGGGGCTTAAGACGATGACGCTGGTGGATCCGTGAGAGGGCAAGAGGAGGTCCAGGTATATACGAGCGTATAAATGTTTTGCGGATAGTTTGAGCGGCAGCGGAGAACGCCCCTCCTGGGTACTCGTGGTTCAGGGTGGTCCATTTTTCGAATGCCGGGCATTTTTGATCGCTGTCATTGGCGGCTTGATGACGTTCGCTGAACGCGAACCCCTCGCGCAATTTCGTGACGGGAAAATTGAGGGATTCCGTTTCTTGCGGAAGGATAAAGGGAGAAGGGGGTGGGGGATAAGTCATTTGGTGGAAGCGGGTTGCCGGTTTGAACGAGGAATATAATTGGCACGCTTGATTACTCTGGTTTCTGCGCTCGTTGCAGTTGCTACGCGTGTTATTATTTATTTGTTTGTTTTACCGTCGAGCCGCGTCCGTTTGGAAGAACGCGTCGGAAAAAATGTTGGATCGGATTGAATGAGGAAGACGAGCAAGACTGTTGAATTCTGGAACGCCCGACGTTCTCTATCGAACGATAATGCAGCGCTTGCTTTATAAATATCGTTCCCGATATAGCGTTCGTGCGATATATGCGAAGGAATTACGTGATGTTCATTTAGTATCTGCTTAAACGATTCAAGGATCTCTTTATGGCGAAGCGGTGTATTAATATCGCGGAGCTTCGCAGTTTCTTTCGTAACTTCATGGGCTTCATTATTCCCCGTATATATTTGTCATTGTTATACTTAATAGATCGTACTCCATTTATTAAGGTTTGCTTCTCAAATCTCGATATTACGACACTGTCTACGCGCGACTTAAAATTCGCGTGATTTACTCGCTCGCAGAATTTGATCATTTCTAATAAACAGTCGAAGCGATCGATCACTCTCGCGATCTATCAAGGACTGAACATACGCCGCATCGGTTATCGAATTCATACCCCTCATTCGGCCGTGCGAGCATCTAGCCCGCCCGTCGACGAAAATCCACCTCGACAAGAAATTTTCCAATCACCGTACCGCCGCCGCGGAAGCAACTGTTCGAAAGAAGAGGCCCCAGCTTTTCACCCGACAAAAACCTGCCGATTCGTCGTTCCCCGCTCTCTCGAGCATCCCCGTTGAGTAATTTTGCCGAATGGTTAGTCGACGCCTCGACTAACCATTGCTGTCTCGCGGTGTCTTCCGATGAACGATCGGCGCGTTATCGAGCGCCGCGGAACGTTCACCTTCGTTTCGTTCGAAACCCGGACACGCGGGACGATCGCGATAGATTCTCACGGGGCGCGGCGAATCGAGAAATCCTCACGGTGCAGTACGGCGTCGACGGGAAGGTTCGTTCGACCCATAATTTGTCGCAGGTGGCTCGTTTCGACGTTCAGTCTCGGGAATCTTCGAGCCCCGCGTCGAAATCCCTTCGAACCGTCGCGTTCGTTTCTTCGTTTTGCCCTCCGTTGCCCTCCGCTGCCATTCTATCCGTTGGAGCCCGAATGGCTGTCCGTGTCTCGTTCCGGAGACAAATGCGAACGAAGGAATGATGTTTACGGCCGAGCCCGAGATTTCATTTCGGTTCTCAGCGCACGATCTTTCACCGGCTTCGGCATCCGTGATCTTGATCCGCGCGTCTGCCATTAAATTCTCGCAGCTTGTTTCGCCAGTTCCTGGACCCCGGCTATTTTTGTTAACGGTGTCGCGATTTTGGCGATCGAACTGTGGTGGCGAGGGGCGGAAACTTTCGCCGGTACGTTCGTGACGATTTCCGTTTGACGCATTGGTCGTATCCTGGTTTCGCGTAACGCTCGATGCTTCGAATAATCGCGTTCCTCGTGTCCGCGCGTCGGAATATCTTTTTAATCTGTCGGCGATAAATTTTCGCGAGCAACAGGTAGGTCGCACGTAAAAGTTTACGACGGATTTACATTCACGACAGTGCGTTTCGCACGGGTGTGCATCGATTAATTAACATCGGCGCTGAAATTCAAACGGAGCTCGCGTTACGTCTTTTCGGAATAAAGTTGTCGCTAATTGCGACGGGATGTTTGAACCGAACGCGAACGTCCGTTGTTTTATGTGAAACGTGCGCAGATCTTTTCGCTTCGTCGCGAGCGAACGCGCGTTTCCACCTTTTTCGGTTACGGTTTAACGAATTAATTAGCGACATCCGGTTCGCGCCGCGAGCTACACAGATTTCGCTGTTCAGTTTAAATTTTCAGGCTTTCTGTTAAACTTTTGCGCGCGCCCCGTTGCTCCCGGCCGAACGAAATAAAATTTGCAGACGAAACTTTCGAAAGGTGAAAATAACATCCATGAATTATCGCACGCCTCGTTAATTTTTACTTCGAAGCGGCGCGTATCGTTCTATTGGACAAAATTATTCTGCTATTTTTCGTTGTCTTCTCATCGCGTTCGTCGATACATCTCCACTCGAGAATACATTACACCGCGTGTTCCGTTCAGAAATGAATAAACCGAAGCCACCGTTCTAGCGTTCCTTCGTTCCCCTCGAGATCGAGGAAAATCGTTCCCTCTAATTACCAACTCTCCGCGACGATCACGCCGGAAGTTCCGGCCCGTCGAGACGCTCCACGACGGAAACCAAACACTCTCGACGGACGAATGAAACGTAAACTCCGTCGTTTTCCTCGCAGTCAGCAGCGATCTTTGCTCTGAACTATTGTCATTCGTGTCGGGCCCCTAATTCGCCACTATCTGACCACAATCTCGCCACGTTTGAAACGGAAAGATCGACGCTGCCTCGTCGAAACCACCTCCGGCACAGTATCGATTCCCGAAGAATCGTAGGAGTTTTTCTGCACCACTTCTCGGAGTGGACGCTCCTTGTGATCCGACGGTGGTTGTAAAAGTTTATTGACCCTGTACCCGTTCCGTCTGCCAAGGCAGAGCCGGGAATACATTCCGACACGGGATAATCGATTTCCACGTAGGACATATCGTGGATTTCCGCGATCCCTGTCGCGGCCGATAAAGCCAGTTTTCAACCACCCTCCGCACGGGCGACCGATAACACGACGCCGGATCGACGTTTAAGCGCGAGGTCACGAGCACGAAGAGAGATAAGGCGAAACGGGCGGACACGTAAATGGCGGCTGCGCTGGTGAAACGGATAAAAGGGTTCGATCAGCCAACGTTTCCACCGGTATACTGGATTATCCTTGAGGTTTGGCCGGATTACGAGCGACTTCTCTCTCTCTCTCTCTCGCCCTCTCTCACTCTCTCTCACTCTCTCTCTTGGAAGGATAATCCGGTGGTCACGGGGTTCTCTTCTCCGCGGATCCATCCGGAGAGTGCTATCGACTTATCGACGTCGTCCCGTTGATGGCTCGTTACTTTTTACAGAAAACACCATTCCCCCTTTCCCGTGCAACTTTCCCATGGTTCGGGAAAACTGTGCACGTGTTTATCTTTTCTTTGTTAGTTTGTTTTTTTCAATATGATATTCTCCAGCGGAGGATTGGGTTCACGCGCGTTCCCTAGATGGAAAGAACGATAACGATAATTGAGTTCGTGTTAGCCGAGGCTGGTATGTATGCACGTGCTTCATTTTTTTTTAGCAGTACTATAGTTGAAGGAATTGTTGAACAGGCAATTAAAGGTGCACAAGGGACGGGATGCGAAGTTTAACTTTCCTCCACGCATGATATTGTAAACTTGCAACAGTATTTTAATTTAATACGATATGATTAATACGTGTGTATGTATCGTTGTTATAATTGGTGCGGTTAGTTTGTTTGAATAGAGCGATGTTGGACGACATACGATTTGTAACGTGCTCGTAATATTTTGCTGTTAAAATTGATCGGAATTCGCCATACCGGTCTCTGTCAGTTAGCTGGTTTGAGAAGCAAACGATCACGTGTAATCAACGATTAGCAACGTGATGCTAAAACGCATTTAGGCTTCTGGTAAATTGGCAGTCCATTTGGTTCAGTTTACATGGTTTGAATAGGGGCACGACTGTTAATCATGAGCCACTACTATGTTGCTCGTTGAACTCGCCGAACAAGTTTCTTAAATTATTTGGACAGTTCAAACTACAGGATACTCTACATTTCGCAACATTTCAGTGTATAATACATTATGTGCATGGACTTTGTCGGATAATTGCACAGCGTCTCGTAGATGATTCTATCACAAAACAATATACAAAGTTATATTTATTAAATATATATATCAATCGTTAGGTCAGGTTAAGTTCACTTTTGATATTTCTTCGTATCACCTTTTCCATTACAATTTTCCTAGTAGACCTCTATATCTGGTAGTGAAATGTAGTCCATCAATCTTCTCAGAACCCTGGTTCCCTATAATGTATCTAAACTTTCAGAGTTTCATGGTTTGGCAAAGATTGAACGATATTTTTCCTCCATTTTCGAGAGATCCTCAATGTGCATCGCGCTCCAAAGCCTTACACGAAAGTAAAACCACGCTGTTCGACGTAGACTGTCAATGGCCTTTCAGTTTTTGCCACGACTCCCTCCCCCCGCAACGTTCGTTCGGACAATTTTTCGTAGATCGCAGATACCGTTTACATCCATTTTAATGAGCCAGGCAGCGAGAGACTGTAATGAATATAAATGGGTGTCTAATACGCGTGCAACAACGCGAACGCGAACTCACGTTGCTTCGAGAACGTTGCACGCTTTCCAGTGTGCCGCATACCGCATATACTTGTACAGTTCCCTTGGAAATTATATTTTACAACGTCGTGTTAATCTGTACGTAGGACCCTACCCTTCCTGCGACTCTCGTCGAATAATTGTCACGGCTCTCGTCTCGAAAATCTTACAAACTTTTCCTCCTGCCCGGATATTTCAAGAAATATTTTCGCAAAATGTCTTGCGCCGTGCTGATTTTCGAAACGTGAACGATATTACATAGATTATCACTTAAATTACTTCGCTACTTTATTACTTGAGTTATTACTTAAAAGCTTACGACAGGATATCAAGCTTGACGACGAAGGCAACTTGTAACATCATTTGGAAGCGGATTTAACATCAGCTTGCCGCGAACTAAGATAGATTTTCCACGTTATTTCATATTATTGCGAAATTGATGGCGCAACCAGCGATTGCGAAGGCCCGGCTCGTTTCGTATAACAAGCGGACGATGAATAGAAAACGAAGCAGGAGGAATAGCCAAGTTGAACAGGGCGGCTCGCGAATTTAATATAGCCTCGTTAGGCTCAAGTCCGGCGTTCGCAACGAATGAAATCCAGCCAGGCCTGCGAAGTCGTAGCGAAAACGTCGCGTCTGCTCCGTGCACGTTCACGTTTGGATTAGTCCTCGTGAATCGAGCAATCCTTCGCCGTCGGTTCCCGCGAGGAACGTCCGCGGTGATTTGTCGTGGGACCCCGGCACCGTAACGCGGTTAAAGACTTTTTCTCGCCGCTGGTTATTGTCCTCCTGTGTGCGAGACGAGACGCGGAACACTCGGCGAGAGAGTTCGCGCTGCGATCGTTTGAAAAGTTGACAAACGGACCTGAAGGAATCAATGGATGATAGTTCGTGCGCGATAACACCGATTGTTATCAGCGAACGACATTTGACAGATCCTCTACGACAACTTTCTTGCGCTTCGCGTAACGATTCATCAATTCGTGCAGATTGTTCTCTTCTTATCGAGAATAGCGCTTTTAAAGAGCAGTTGCCTCGACGCGAACCGTTCTTTTCTTCCTTTCCGAGGCGAATAGTGCTTCTTTGTCGACCTTGAAGATATTGGTCCCGTGAGAAACGCCGAATGTCTCGGGGCATGCGAAATTGGAGAATATTGATTTCCCCAGAGGTACCTGGCTAAAAAGTGGGTAAAGACAGGAGGTAGGGTGACGGAAATATTTCGTAATATCTGTGAATTTCTTCGCGAGATGAATATTAACAAACAAGAGAAGGGGGAACGCGCGATTTGACGGACAGAAGAGGATTTTCCCGTGCATTAAATGCGGTGAAAATTCGCGTCGTGAAAATTGCTATTCCATTTTCACGATAATTTCGAACTTTCTGATGACTTTAATGTATTTCTCGCCGCGCAGAGAACGGCGTATTAAATAATCCTGTTCTCTCAAAGGGAACCATAAGGGACAATAGAAATTTCATCCCCCCCGAATTGGTGGACCGAATTTTCTTTTTCCTTTTGTACCTTTTTAATGGAATTTACGCGACACTCGGTTTCGCGTGAATTAAAGGGCGACTGCGTTCTTTTCGCCCGCACAATTTTCATTCGCTTTCGTCGAGGACGGTTAAGGTGTTCTCGGAATCGGTTCGTGGCAAATATGCTGCGCGGGTGAACACAATTTAAGCAGGTCGCGGACGTGACGAGGGGTCGAGGAAACAAAACGTTTAATTCGAACGATCGCGTAAGACGTAATCTACCAAGCTATTGTACCTTTTTATAACGACGAAACAGAAATATATTTTTCTCGCGCAAAGTACACCGTTACATATAAATGGAATTCGTCGAGTCTGTCTACAGATACGCGCAAGTACTTCAATTTAATATATTTCGTTGCAATTTACATTTCTTTCGTCGCTGGCAAGGAACGATATTCGAAATGATACGTGTTAAATAAATAGAACAGTAATTACAAATTCAATCGTCGATTAAGAACGATATCAAATACTTTTTGTACGAAAGAGATATGTATCACCGCGGCTGACTTTAATTTCGCGTGAATCATTTCTCCAAGGCGAGTACCGAGAAAGCCAGCGAATAAAGATATTTGCTGCACGGAAGTTCCTCGAATATGGACTCAGGGATCGGCAACCGGTGTTTACAGCGTCGCGACGCCCACGTCGTTCGACGCCCGTTTCCATGCCCGCTTTAATACACGGTCTCGAGATGTTTTTCGTCTTAATAGACGGGGCGCCACTCGGTTGGAGGCATTGCACGCGATTTGCATTCAAGATGCTCGTATCACATGCCACGTGGCTGTCTCGTCGCACGACTAACACTTTCCATCTTGCGACTTGTTGCGAAACTGATGTAACGGCATTTCCGTTTGTAACGGCATTAATGCGGAAATGTGATTGGAAGGGAAGCTACGGTCACAACCGGAATCGATATTCCAATTAAATTGAGTCGTCGTAGAAAATCGACTCGCTATTTCCCTACGTTAACGCTGAATCGTTTAGAGAGGAAGTGTTCGGAAAAAATATTGGTTGACTGACAAAAATGGGAACCAAGTAATTACCATACGGTTCTGTAATTTGACGAGAAAATTATGCGGAGCTGTGTCATCTCGAAGGTATAAAGTAACACGTGAAATTGATTTCTCTAATTTAGAAACACAACGCGGTATAACAACGTATAACACGGTATAACAACGAACGAAACGAAGAATGTAGTACTACCAAATAAAATACAAAAATACATATTATGTTATCCAACAATTTGTACACCGTACCGATCACCGATTGCAGCTATTTCTCGGTTGACCGCAGTTTCCCCATTAATCCCAGGGTCAGTGTCCTATCGCTATAATTACAAAATACCATTAAATGACTCCCAATTTCTTCAACTTTTTTTATTAGCCAGGTAGTTTGCACTCTATCACACGGCCGCCGCAAGATCTCCGGGTCGATCTATCCGTGTATGAACGAAACGGACGTTATCCAGAAGTTGCGCCCGGTCGGCTTTGACGCTCGCACGGAACGGAGCTTCACCGCGCAGCGTTAATTTCCGCTTCTGCCGGCTCGGCTGAAACCGTGAGCTCGTTTAGCAGTTCATTAGCCGTGCACGTTCCTCGAACAGCGAATTATGCAAAAGGCAGAGCAACTCGGGCCCCTCTTTCCCTTATCGTGGAACGGCGATGGTCACGTTTCAAGCCGCATAGCGTACCCGTATCTCGTTCACGATCTTCGACGACCGCGTCGCGGAATTCCGAAAACGGAAGTCGCGGCGCGGCGGCGTCTTCGTTGAAAAGCCCGCGACGTGTCTCGAATAGTTTGATATTTAAAAAAAAAAAAAGAAAAGAAAACAGCTGCTTCATCATCGTCTACTTATGGGAATTGAGCGTTCGGTTTCTGCACTCTGCTTCGATAATTTTTGGTATTGCATTGGGGTGTACGCTGTGTAGGTATAGACACGTGTACAGTGGCGAACACAAGGAAAGTGGAAATTCATCCGCGTATCGGTGACATGGGTGCAAGCAACTTTGATGCGTGATAACATTCGCAAATTTCACATTGAAACAAACAGTTCCGTATATTCGCGTAGACTGCGTTTTAATTATCTTGCGTAATTCGAGTGGACAACCGTTAATAAGAAATTGTCCGATGCGAAGACCTTTACCTCGATGTTCTGCGCAACCTTCGCTAGAGTGAAACCAATCGAAGTCGCGCAATTCTTCAAATAATTTGCCCGGTCTTTCCACCTGGTCTTTCTGTAAGATTCAAAACCAAGGGAGGGATGGAATGAAGATGTAAAAGAAGAGTTATATTTCTTTAAGGCGGTACAAGCTTAAAGTGCAACGTGATTGTTCGAAGGTCTGTGCAAGACTAACGCATCGCCCAGGAGGTCCTTGCGTTGTCTCCCTTAAAAGTCTCCTGTCCGGTCCCGACGTCGGCGTGCCCCCCTTAAGGGTGCCTATCCTCAAGCGGCGACGCCTTGTTCGTGGAGCGGTGTCAGATTTTCTAACATTTCCATCGTTCGAATCGCGTGCAAAATATATTTTACATCATTCACCGCAACTAAATGCCCCATTCGTACACAGCCACCTCTAACCACGACGACACCCTGCACGCTTCCGCTACGATGCGAACGGTGACTCGAAAATCAGAACGCCCGCAGATAATACGGTCCCCCGTCAGGCAAAGGAACCAGAAGCAACAACGGGAGACGCCCGGGCAGAATCGTCGCGATAAATCATTCGTCGGCACGGAACACCTGACACAGGTTCCATGCATACATCGGACCGAAATTCAGAGCAAAGAGGCATCGCTCGCCATTTGCCGGCGAAATTGCGTTTACGCGGAAGGTGACGGAGAACGGCGACGACCCGCGGAACATGATGCATCGTTCCCCGTGATTTAAGGTGTTCCGTCCCGTCGTTTGCACATGCAACCGTGCCGTATTTATTATTGTCTCTCCGAAGGCGGGCATGTTTATTATGATTGCCCGTCGGACGCGCGGAACCCTCGCGCCTTTGAGCTTTTAATTTAAGCACTGCCGGTAGTAGGGGTGGCTCGTTAATGGGATACGATCCTTGCCGCGTGATTTAAGCCCGTTCGATGAGAGGATCGTAACAGTGCCGTTGCTAATGGCCTTACTATATTTCCTCGGGGGCCAGAACGATACCTTGTCGTCGATCTTTTCCTATACGCGCGTGCATGCGCGCGCGCGCTCGTCAAGACTGGACGACGACGAAAGACGATCCGAGGTGGTTCTGCGAGATATGGTGAACGAAGATCGGCAGTGATATCTGCGGCCGAGGAAATCAAATGGAAAATTTGATTCCGATCGTGCTCCGGGGATGACGCATTTCGGCGTGGCGTTATCGCAGGGAAATTTTCTGGGATGAAATTTACGACCGGGAAGCTGGGCGCGAGCGGGATACAGTTTTGCTCGTGGCGAGTTCATTTGACTACTTCTCGCCGAGAGTTAAGGGTGTTTCGGTACGGACAGTAATAGGTGCAATATTTCCTCGTAACGGACGCTGAGAAACGATGGAATTAGTGTTTAACCGTCTTCAAATTGACGCCCGCAATTCGTATTGGTTTTACGAGCCGTTTCTGAACGGAGTATTAACGCTCGAACGTGTGCGCCGATTGTAATTTGCGAACGAGGACCGGAGGTGAGGTATCGCGGGCGAAGTTGAACTCAGCCCGGCCGGTATCCTCGCTCGAAGTGATATTAAATTTCAATTCGACCCATTAACCGTTTCCTCTCGATATAATTCCTATGATATATCGAGAAAATTATGGAGCCATCGAATGAACGTCGTTTACGATCGCGGGATAACGTTCGTTCCTCAAATCCGTTGATGCGTCTCCTTTGAAGCGAATTCGGGCAACGTCGATCGAACGCAAAAACGGTAAGAAATCCACGGACCCTTCTCGCCGTGCTGATGGATAAATACCAAATTCGGGAGTAAAACGTTGCAACGATGAGATAAAGGAAAAAAATGCCCGTCGCGAAACGCCATAAATCGTCGGTCCGTTTAACTCAAAATAGAGTTCCATTTCTCTGCCGGTCGAATAATTTGAACGAACGCAACGAAAATTTACGTCCCACCGACGTTGCTTAGCACGGAACGACTACAAATCTCTTCGGTTTCTTCCCAAGAGCCGCGTCCTCCTCCTCCTCCTCCTCCTCCTCCCTCCCGACCCTTCCAGCCCTTCCAGCGTCGTCCGCTGGAAAGTTGGCCAATTTTCGTCGCTCGACGTAACGAGATTCAGCGTAATTTCCGCGCTAACCACCTGCGGAAAATTTTGATAC
This sequence comes from Nomada fucata, assembly GCA_948146005.1. Classification (NCBI taxonomy): domain Eukaryota; kingdom Metazoa; phylum Arthropoda; class Insecta; order Hymenoptera; family Apidae; genus Nomada; species Nomada fucata. The sequence goes on from OX411282.1 coordinate 6,458,509, forward strand.
GCGATACCATAATGAACCCGGTGTTCTGCTCGCGGGAAATTAATGTTTACGCCGCGACTTAGCGGCTGTAACCCCCGCGGGGCGGCGTTTGTAATAGGGGGTTCCGCCCGAAACTACGTGAGCGAAGCCGGCGCTTAATACGCGGGCCGCCTCGAAAATTCCGCGCACGATTTGTCGGGGAGGGCCGAGGCGCGTCGACCCTCTTCGTAACACGCCGTCGTAGCAGCTGCGAGCCTCGCGATGAAGTTGCGTTGATACGCGGAATACGAACGCTGATAAACTTGCGACAACGTAGCCGCGTCGACTGTGGACGGGCTGCGCGGATAACGATGAAACGCGAGGCGGGGTTCGACAGGGTTTGGGACGGTTTGCGGGCGCGACGGATAGAAGCGGACGTTGCCCGACGTTGGTCGCGAGACGAGAAATTTCAAATGGAACTTAACGAGTGTTAACGCGCGACGCAGCATGTTTCGCGAAGCGATTCCTCTCGCTTCGGACAGCTTGGCCAATACTTCGCCGTTCCCGTGTTTTTCAACGATTCGCTTTCAACCCTTTCGCTTGGCCGCCGCGAACACAGATGATGTCCTCGACGTAGGTGACAGCGCGGATTTCATTGATGTCGAAGGGCTACAAATAATTGGATAGTTCGTTTGGGTACGGGTTTCAGTTTCGAAATGGATTCGTCGCTTGCACACTGTAAACCAATCGCCCCGTCGACCTATCATTACGTTCGCGTCAGGTTCCGCTATACCGTAAAACAATACTATCCCCCCATTCATTAATTACTACCCCGCGTCACCGAAGCAACTTTCCAATTCATACGCTGATGACTTCAAATACGAACATCTGAAACGGGTGCGTACTCTGGCAACACATCAGCCCACTTACCCTCTTAATTATACACTTCCCTGTACCCAATATCCGACTCGATAACGCTGCTTAACGTTTCCCCGTCGATGTCTACGAATTTTCCCATCTCATCGAACGTTTCACACGCGGCGTCGAAAAATCCAGCTCCGCCGCGATTTCGCGTTAGCCGCGCGTAACACGCGCACGTACAAGTGCGCCGCGCGATCGCGTACACGAAATGTTCGCGATAGGAGAACAGATGGTTGTGCGGGAATTTTAATTTCACGGCGGCGAGAGTCCAGCGGGACGGAATTCGAGTAAATCGTTGATTCGGGCGATGCCCCCGTAACGGAGGCGAGAGCCGCGAAAATTAAGGCTCTCCGCCGAGTATATCTTGGAGTGTGTCGCGCTCGCTACCACGGAACGCGAGGCGAACTGTAACTTGTTTACTTAATGCAAGTGCCCATTCACTTTCCAAGTGTCCTCCGGCGTGCTGCACTTTCCCGAGCGCACACGGAACGGTAGTTTGGCGCCCTGTTGCAGTCGAAAGCTCCTTTTCCCTTTGCCGGAAAGTATCTGCAGCTCTTTGTGCAGCGCGGCTCGTTACGGACGATCGTTTCTCGCCCGCGCGCGATCGCACGAGAATTATCCCACGACACTCGGTATATTAGGTCTGCCCTACGTTGGCCACCTCCGTTGCGACGCATTTGAAACGGAAAATGTTCCTCGCGGAGAATTCCACACGAATTCGTACGAATTTGTTACTTCGTTTCGCGGACTCTTGAGGGCTCGGTGTTTCGTATCGTAATTGCGCGCTTGCGACTCATGTCCGATAATGTTTGCAGGACCACGAAAATTGTTATGCATCGCATGATAGTATTTGAACAGTTTGTAGATACTGTATATTATATTATTAACGTTTCCTCGTGATACTTTCGTTCGCTATGCATTTATATTGTTATGCATCGCATGATAGTATTTGAATAGTTTGTAGATACTGTATATTATATTATTAACGTTTCCTCGTGATACTTTCGTTCGCTATGCATTTATATTTACACGCGACGTTTATCATATTTGTTCTAGCAACTAAATCATTTAAACCTGACTGGGTAGGAAATTCGGCGCGGGTCAACGAGATGGCCCACTGTATTTATTAATATCGTTTCTTTTTTCTTTTTCTTTATTTTTGTTAACACGAAGTATAATGGAACGTACGAAATAATTTTTGAACAGCACTTTTTGTCAGACATGGTCGTCGAAGAGTGTTGCGGTCGTTCGCGGGTTGTTCGCTGAAATTGAAAGCGGTTTATGATAGACGGAGAGAATCAATGGCTTTTGCGGTAAGATTATTCTGCGGTCATCGGCCGGCGATCTGCTTAAATTTTATGACGACTGTAGCTCGAACACTTTTGTCGCAACTCGAAGCGAAACATTCGCGCGGAAGTTATCGCAGATTGCACGCACCCGCGACAAGATTTTATTGCTTCCAATATCCATTCCGCGCTACTGTCCTCGATGTACGCGACATCGATATGCACAAGCTCGCACGCTTCAGCTTCTCCGCGCGTTCCGCGTGTTCACTGGTTCGCCTAGGTACGAATATCAAGAAACGAAAGCTGGGATAACAAATTCTTTAAACCCGTTCACCGATTACGGCCGTCCCGTGTCGGCGCGAATCTTTTCTGACGAATTAGTTTCCCTCGTTTCATTCGATGTTCCCGACGACTTCGTAAGCGAAACTTGACAACCAGCAAACTGTTCAAAATTATAAACGAAAGGTTGCAAAGAAGAACGATTTAAACAGCCCGCGGAAAGTATGCAATCCGAATTATTTATCTTTTCCAAATTTGCCTCGTCGATTACCCTCTCTTAATTACACTTCTGTGTAAACAGGGGTGAACTTCGTTTTCCATTCAAAATTCAATGCGCTTTACGATCAGTCGAATTGCCCATCTGCCCAAATTGTATCACAATATATTTCCCTTTTTTTTTTTTATTAATTCGAACTAAAACAGCATTACACAGGCACTGTACACAATTTATATACAATACATATTCTTCAATACACGAATGGCGATTACATTTGTGCGTAATTTATTCGCGATTTTATGCGCGTTAATAAACGAAACGCGTAGCACTGTATCCATTTGCTATCCACCCGAACTTTTGTCCTTACCAAACGTTCGGCGACATTCTCGCGCATAACTCGCCAGCTCTCTGCACTCTTTCGAAATTGTTCGTAAATCGTCGATAATCTTCCTATGAATGGATTATCGGCCGGCTAAACGGTAACTGTCGCGCGTTCATAAATTCATTGCCAGTCGAATTTAACCCCGTGTCGCGATGTTGACGCAACATTATGAATTAATCCAGCCGGGCCGGGATTTCAGAAAGCTTCGCGCTGATTACGGATAAGCGGTGCGGCTGTTTTCGTATAATTAAAACTTGTGCACCGTCGAAGAATGCAAATCCGCCGGTTATGACGATAACGATACACACTGGCTGCCGTGGTGTTTGTTGCTCGTAACGCGTAATTACCGCATTAAACCATAGCCGCCGGATTATTATCGGACTTCATTCCGCAGTTTCCACGGAGATTTTCGCCGGCGTGCGCTGAAAAGGGAATCAATTAAGGGGAGGGGACAGGTTTCTCGTCGGTGAATATTAAACACGTCGCGATTCGTTGACGAGGAGAGGCCGATTGGAAGAGGTATGTTTTCGGTCGATATAAATGTTGGAAAAATATCATTATTGTTGATACAAGCATCGGGGGGAATATTAGCTTTTTTCTTTAATTAAAAGTATCGAGGGCAAGGGTCAACTTTTGAAGTGTTTACACTGAGAGTGTAATTTTATATTTCAATCCCCCGTTACCTGTAACGAGGGAATACTCGTTCCTTCGATCTGTTTGAATGAGTTGCGCGTCGTTCAATAGAATCGCGATGCTAGACTCAATTATTGCGTCGAGCGTAAATGCCAAATGAATTCCTTGGGAAAGAACTCGCAACTGTTGATCCTTGCGAATGGGAAGCATCGATTATCATTTGCGTTTCGTCGGCTAATATGATTCCGTGCGCGATAAATCATTGCACGATCGAACCGGTTCGTAGCGTTGACAAATTTCATTTTATTACTGAGCTCGGCATGTTCGGCGTAACTTACAACGTTGCCCCGGAACCATTTATCCGTCAGCTTTGTCAATAACGCTTTGCCGGCCGCGCGTTGTTCGATCGAGGGAAAAATTCGATAACGAAGTCGGAAATCGATCGGTAGCCCATGTCGTTTCGTTCAGATCGGACTTTTACGCGACCGATTAACCGCAGGTGGTACGCTTGCTGGCAAATCGTGTTTTATTAATGAACACGGTATACAGGGGGAACGCATTGCTTCCGGTCTACTGTAGACCTAAATACTCGATCATTGCGAGATAGCGAGTTATTCTAATGCCGGGGGCTAACTTTTCGTCTGGAAGTGCGATCAAATGGCGAAGAAATGGGAGACTTTAACGTTCAAATGCATCGTGATTTCAGTAATGAACGAAATTTGTTGATGTCCGTACAGGCCTTTGAATTTGCACACTTTTCGAAAACAAAGTGCACACCCGCTTCACTTTCACGCTTGGTACATGATGTAGAGGAATTGTTGCAAAGGATGAATTATGGTTCGTGAAAGTAGATACTCCACGTTTTAAAATGAGCTCAGATGAATTGTGGTACGATTTTTTTTCACGAAGTTACAGCACTGCGAATATCGACAATTATTCCCCGAGAATTTCGGGATCCTTTAATTATTATATTCAATATATAAATATATTGTAGTATACAAATTTTCGGCAGGCTTTGAAATGATATATTAAAGGTTATTGGCAGTAATGAAATAATTTCTGCGCAAATAAAAACATATTAAAGAAATGACATAAAAATAAAAGAAATGCATTTGCCTTTCTTATGTTTCGTGTGATTTAAAGAATTTCATGGATAAAGTGTAATACATTTCATAATAATATTCCATCTGTATTATCCATTTCCGATTATATCCGCTATGTTAGCATCTTCGAAACAATAACGACGACACGTGTAACCACCGTCCCGACAAATCATTCGAGATTTTAAAAGCATTGTAAACGCCGTTTCAATGCGACGTCGATGGTCGTCGAAGTGGTCGTTGATCCTCCGGGGACGTATATCGTATTGGAGATAATTGAAACGTGTCTCCGCGGTATTATTTATTGACCACCATAAATCGAATTTACCTACCACCGTTGCATGTTGCTGTATCACGATCCGATTTATTGCACTCGTAAAAACGCTTCCACCCTCGCCTTCTTTGACCCCCTCCATTTATTGCTCCCCCACGACATCGTTCGCGACCGATTTTCCGCTGGATATTTCGCCGCGCGAAACGTTTCCCTATCCTCGACGGTATTTCCCGTTTTCTTTCGACGCGGTTTCACGCCGCGCTTCACAATTGTTCACCCGTGAACACGCTTTTGTTGCGTTACCAACCAAAGGGAAAAGGAAATTTCGCTCGATCGATTGTTTGCCTCTGAATGAACTTGGTTTTCATAGGTTGTTACATAGGGAATTGATGCACCGTTTATTTCCACGGATTCTTCTTTCTTTTCATGAAGCTTTTTTCTTTATCGGGGGTAAATTTGAACTGAATAATTATTATTGCAATGTACTCGTGGCGAATTATAAAAATTTCGAGAGTCATCGCGTTTCTAAATCGTGGAGTCAGCAATTCATGGGACACTGAAGATTGCACTTGACGAAAGTTGTCACACTGGACAGAAGATTTTTAAAATATGTTCCGGGGCTGATCGCAGCTCAACATTGATCTACCTGTCTGTTTGTTTCCTCGCCTTTTGTGCCTCGCAAATGGGCACGATTCAACGAATTCCCTTCAATTACGCGTAATCGCACCGACGAATCATTAACTCGGTTAGCTGGCTATTACCCTTACGTAAGTTATCCATGAACGACCAAGTTCCCTCGTTATTTCCACTGACCCTTCGCAACGAAAGCGAGCTCGTTCGCACTTAACCCGACAATTTCGCGCCTATCCCCCGCGATTTTGACGAACCTCGCGTTAAATCGTTACACGCAGTTGTTCGAGCTTCGAGCACACTTCGTGGCACTGATTTTACGGGAAAACGGCGGAATATATTCGCAGGACGTTCGTGAAATTTCACAGTTAATTGTAAATTGTGTAAGAAAATGAAGGTGCAAATGAATTGATGCGTTCGCGTGCGCTTTAATCCGCACTCCATTGAGTTTTGCCGTTTATACAATCGAACGTACAATTGAGATACAAATTAAATAGAACGGGGTATAACATTTGCTTCGTAAATAACTATATTGATTTAGTCAAGAATTGAATATTTGTGCCTGACGCTTGCTGCATCGAAATATTTACGTCATATTTTTTACCACGCTATTTTTGTCCTCGATATCGCATTCGGTCGATTTACAACAAAAACGTATACAACAGAAATATAGCATCGCAAATACGGCGACGAGTTGCGCAGTGCGAATGATACAGAAAATTTTCCCCTCGTTTCTGTCGCTTACAATTATTGCGATCGCATTGAAGCTGGAAAGATAGATTAATTTCCTGCGAAACTTCGTCGGAATTGTTCTCTTCGCTTGCGCCAGCCACTTCAAATCTCGAAGGAGAGTGGCCCTTTACATTTTCATAGGGCTTTTTTCGTAACACGATAAATGGGAATTTTCATAATCTCGTTTCCCCGCCGTTTGATAAATCCAGAAGTTCCCGAACGGCTGTCCTGTTACGACAGTTCTTGAGCAGCCGCTGAAGCAACAAAGTGTTCCTCGCGTGATGCTTGCGGTATGCAACTTTCACGGAATAAATAATTCGCGAACTTGAGCGTTATCTGGGAAGAGAGCCGGAAGTTCAACAAGAAGTTGGCAGAGATTAGCCTGTAAACGAGATTATTGCGGGGCTGAGCTTTTGAAGTCGGGCAATCAAGATAAAAGCATATACGTGTTGCACTGTTCTGCGTTGCTCGCGTTTATTTGAACATGAGATGAAACAAAGTGATGGATGATATTCAATGAAAAATAAGGACGCGGTTTAGCATTTTTTATACTGCTTTTAACAAGGAAATAATCGTCGCTCAAATATTATATTTCTTATTATACGTTCCCGATGTTTAAAACGCCTTTACGAATTACCTTCTTCATTCTATCTCGGTCAATTGAAAAATTGATTTCATTTATAAGTCCTGTTCTACTTAACGCAGCTGTACGCCAATGACCCCGATCTGCAAATAAAATGTCCTACCATTGTTACCGCATTGTACCGGAAATTAACGTGACTATTTTAGTACAGATATTCGTCTCGCTCAATAATCTCTCTACGTATATATAAATACCAATATCCAAGAGTTAACTCCATTATTTCTGTAACTGTCGTCGTCACGTTTGATACACCGTATTGTCACCAACGAAACTCATTTGATCTTTTGGCCCTCTTCGTATCACGCTGACCCCGCTTCGTACACTTACCATAACGCGCGTGGACGTTCCATTTCTCCCACCGACAACATCCACGGTATTTCTGCGACACAATAGCGGCGTGTATCAGACCCGAAAAGCGTTTTCACGCGGAATTGAGCAGCAACGAGCGCTGCATCGTACCAGCACTTTTCTTCTTTTCCACCAACCCCGAACCTGCCCTCTCCACTCTCGCCATTTTTCCCCGCATGATGCCAGTCTCGCCGAGCTTCGCGAGACCGGCGCTCGTTTCTCTCGGCTACGCAGGGGCACGTCTGAATTGTCGTAGATTTTCTATGGATGCCGTGTGGGTGGACCAAGCGGGCAAATTCGCTCGGGAAAACCTGTTTATATTCACGGCTGTACGGCAGCCGCAAAGAGAGGAAAAATCGTGAAAGTTTATCCCGTTTGCGGCGACCGCGACGGTCGTCGTGATTCCGCTTCGACAATTTTTCTTCTTCCTGTTTTTTTTTGTTTTATTTTTTAATATTTTTCACTCCTCCCTTCTTTCGACCGTTCTGTACGTATGCGCGACGACTTCGTCGTTACTTGCGATGCCCTTAATTTCCGACCAGTTCCATTCTAGACAAATGGGATTCCTTCGATCTCGTTGCACACGATCGGTTGTTCTCTCACGCGCTTTGTTGCAATTGCATTCACGCCTTAAACCTTCGTTAATTTATCGCCCCGCGATTGATCCTTCCTACGTAAAACCGCGCACATTTGTTTCTTTTCCGGTGGCTTCAAGTTGTTCCTGGAACTTCCTCTGCGTACCCTCGTTTTTCCCTCGATACGATCCATCGACGTGCTTTATTTCTCGCCCTTAATTCCACGGTTCCGCCCGAGTCCTCGGCAGTTTTCTTTTCCCCGCCCGACCGCAACGAACCAGCCAGCAACACGCTTGAATTGCACGATTCGTGCCATCCCGGTTGCCCCATCCGGAAATTCGGTCACGTTTGTTCCACTCGCGGCACACCGCGCCCGGACTTCCGGTTTTCTTCTCCTGGATTACCGTGCAGCGTTTGCGCTATCTGTACTCCGGTTCTTCTAGAATCGTTCGTCCATCCTCACCGATCGCACGCACCTGTAAATTCCGTAATGGACGCGAAGAAAGGTGAAATCGATGCGAGGAACGATTTGTACAGTTGAAGTGGAAATTGTAGGTCCGATTCTGACTGAAGTCCCAATTTGAGATTAGTAGCCGGCTTATGAGAGAGAACATTTCATTTTCCTCTGGAGCATAGAATAAAATCGATACTTAATTCTGCTATATTTATGACGTTTCAATTAAGCTTTTCGGTCCTTTCCGAATTTCAACGTCGCAACGGAAGTAAACAGAGCAGGTTTCTAGGTATTCATTAAAATCGTCCAAGGTTTCGGAGAAATTTTGGGTAGAAAAGATCGATCATACATTCGAACGAGAATATTCAATGAAAACACATTTTCTTTCGAATCGTTGTGCTAATTATCGCTTTAGACAGTGCGCGCCAATGAACGCGGGGGTTAATGAATGGCGAAAGAAATTCCGGGAATCGCTGCGACCCACATTTTTTTCTCCGAACACGCGTCCGTCACAGGTAGTAATAGTACAAAAAATGCTGACTAGGCGTCTGCCGCTGACCAGGTAGGGTCGGTGGCTGTGCATGTGTTTGACGACGGATTGCACGACGAGGATGGCGATAGTGGAATATTTAGAGTTATAGACCCCTTTGAACGACGATATCTCGACGACTCGAAATGCCGTATCGGGGCGAGACAAACGTGGTTTTAAAGGGCGCATTTTCGAATTTTTCGCTACCTCGTTTATGGTGCTCTGCGATGCTGCAAGCGTATAAAAAGCACGCAGGATGTACTGAAATTCAAATTGGCGTTTAAGCTCGTTCCTAACGTAAATAATACTCTTTTTGGATATAAAATAAATCGACGTTTATATATAAGCGGTGTAATGGAGAATTAAAATTGTACGAAGATTGAATTGCATTTACTAACATATATTTCCTTTTGTTCCAGGTGAGTGCGAAAAATCGAAGCGTTCTTCCATCTTCGCGGCTGAGCGTCGGTGTGAGTATTGAAATAAATTCACCCGTTTCATGAAAAACGAATCGAATGGAAAAATATTCTTCGCGTTGATATCAGTAATCAGTGCCTGAGAGGCAATTAATTATTAATTATCCTCGACGCATAAACTGTATCCTACCCGGAACACAACAATTTATCCCAGACATCGGACATCGTTTTATGAACAACTTACCGCTGAATAAACAAAATCAATCGCGCCTCTTAATTAAACGCTGTCCTGTTACGTGACCGCCTTCGTCAGGTAGACCGCTCAATTAAGAATTTCGCCGGACGATACGGTAATTAAAAATCGCGACGGTCGGCCGAGTCATCGTACACTGTTTCTCGTGAGACTGGTTCGATTGCTGTCGACCAGTTACCAGGTCGTCCAACGAGTTGAACGATTCTTTAGAAACGAGTAGACGTTTTGATGATGGGCGATGACGATGTCACTTGCGACGCGTTGGTGCAACCACGACGAATCAGTGGTTAACGAGGTCGTCGTGTAAGATGAGACGTTTCACCCCGTTCGTCACCTAGACAGTTCTTCTTTTATTAACATAGTTAATACACGGGAAATGTAGACACTTCTTGGTTTATTAACATAGTTAATACATGGGAAATGTAGACACTTCCTCGTTTATTAACATAGTTAATACATGGGAAATGTAGACAGTTCTTCTTTTATTAACGCAGTTAATACGCGAGAAGAAATACGTGGGACCGGCTAAAATTTTCTAACGATTCTAGAATTTCCTAAGATTTATGAAACTGATACGGACAGGAATCATTTTCTTTCCACTCGCGACTCGGTTATGATTCCGTTCTTGCAGTAAAAAGGAGGGAGGCGAATTAATAATTAATAGACACGTAGAAATTTATATATAGTATTGCATAATTTGTATATCCTGCCTGAACACTCCGACGTTCTAACAACGAACACGTTCTGTATAATAAAACTGAACAGTGGAAAATAAACCGCCGTATTACGGCCTTAAAACTAAAATTAGTTATTGCATTAATTAAGAGCTACGCTTCCCTTTATTTAGGACTTAACATTTCGCTTCGGCTCATGAGCTTTACAAGAACTGCAATTTCCTGTAGCGCTACGGGGAATAATGAATAATAACGTTTCATTACACATTTAGAATTTGATTAAAGCTAATAATACGTATTTCCTGCGAGCAGGCTTAATCCGTCTGTTAGCCCTGATACCATATTTGCTAAGCGATTATCAAACGAAGCAATGAGAACAATATAATTATCATTCATCGGCGTAAAACTATAGACCTCCCATCTCTCTATATTCCGATTGCCAATTAGTTCGTTAATTAAGTTACCAGCATATATCATCGACTCGAACGTTATCTTTCACTGGACGAAACTAAAGTTTACCAAAGGAATAAAGGGAAAGGGCGTCCTTGCTTCCGTTATTTTGTTGTCCTCGGGTGTCTAATAAACTCTGCAAGTACATTAACATAAATTATATGTAAAAATGTCACAGGTGGAAATACACGCCAGTATAAACGTCTCATTGGTGGGCTAATGGACGGGGCTCGTCCGCGCAGAAAATAGAAAAACGGAAATACGCGTACGAGAAGCGTGAATTAATCTTGGTCATCCCTCGACGTCGTGTTTTTAAATACCTGTGTTAATTAACAGCTGTGCGTGCCAACACGTGGGCTCCCTTATACCGTTTAACGTTTCGTTTCGCCACGCGAGTTACACTCGGCGAGCTACTTCTTTTTTTTTTATGGTTTTCGGAGCGATCCGGCGTTTCGTATTTTCTCGGGGTACCTGTGCGTATGACACGATAACGAATGCATGTAGTTTCGCGTAAAAAAAAGAGTAGAAGGATTTAGTTCCGCAATTTGGCGCTCAACACGCCGCGTGTTTTACGAGTATACCGTTTTTATAACGCGCCTCGTTCCCACAATAGATGTATCGGTTAACGAATTATACGAATCGGTGATTAAAAATTTGTCCGCAAGGAGAAATCGAAGTTGCGCGCCTGTCACGCTATAAATCGAAGTATATCAATGACTTCAATATACTTGTAACGTAATAATTCAAGTTGCATTAGAATTATAGTATACCATATCTCATATTTACATTATATTCAAGTCATTAATATATTTCAATTTATGCATACCTATGTACTGTTTAAAATTTCGAGTTCCCCGCACGAGATATATTCGATCGCCGATACAACAATAACATCGCCGCAGTATCGAACAATTGATTTCGTTAGATCCTTTGCAACTAGTTCGCGGCAGAGCGTTTTGCAAAAACTTTCGAGCACCCTCAGAATGCTGCTTACCTTCGAGCGCGTTTAATACGGAAACCCCAACTATGTATTCGACTATATTAAAGGTAACTTTCGACACTTCGTGGGCGCGGCAATTACGCGGCCGGCCAATTAATTAAACGCCGACGCAACAACGAACTATGGTACACATTTTTAAGCCCCCACTCGTCGCATAGTTTCGCGACCGTTTTCGCGAACAAAAAGCCACCGCCGCGCCGTACACTTGATAATCGCGTCGGGTTAATAACGGGCCAGGCATCGGGCGAGAAAGAAAGTCAAACGGCGTTCAGATCGGGTGCGTCGAGTGCCGCCGATTAAATTCGTTTACGCATTTTCCACTCGCTTTTTCCGCCTCGCGTGGCGAGGCCGGTTCGCGTGGCGCGTTATTAATCGCGAGCCACTGATTAAGCGGCGGGAATTAATCCGAATATTAATCGAACATCCTTTTTCGGGCCTCTCCCTTCGTCTTCGTGATGAATTGCGGATTCCCCCGTGTTACGCACGCCATGTTCAACCACGCACCCCGACGGCCTGCCTGTCCCGATTCGTTAGCATCGTTTAGATAAATGAGAATTTCTCCTGCAATTTTCGCTTCAAGTTCGATTTCGAGGATCGGATAGGATGTTTGACGCGCGTTTCGTGTATTTCATTTGTCAGCTGGTTTTATGTTTATTTCCAGCTCGATGGATGTACTTTTCTATCGAAGGGCAGATTGTTTAATTCGTCCCATGTTTTTTGACGTTTCAAATGGTTCGAAATCTCGGGGAAAAGGGCAAATATGAGCGCTCTCATTTTTATTAATAATAATCGACGTATACATAGAGACATAAATCGTGCAGAGATTTAGCGCTGTAATAATTATTGCCACCCTTATTTCTAACAAAACTGATAATCCTGAAAAGGAAACCATCGTTTTATCGTATCCAGAATTAATTCAAGCGTAGATATTCGCGCACAAGGATTACGGTTCATTTAAATGACCCCTTGGTAAGAATTCCAGGAAGTTGAGGTTCAAACAAGACCTCGGTGGAACGCGGCGCGGCGGTTGTAAATCTAGCGTGCTCTGTTTCATCCTTTTCATATTTACCGCGACTAGCTCCACATAAATATCACTCCTGCTGACCGTTGGTCAAGATGTACGATATTGCTGGTACTAACCAGCAAGACCGAGCGCGTGACCCGGGTACAGAATCGTTCTGAACGACGTCACTTCCAATCGCGACTGCCACTCGCTTGTCCGTCTTCGTGCTGTCCTTCGCGTTATGCAAACTTCGCGCGTACCCGAAACAATATGGGGCTTATTAATTATTGGTGTCGTTCGCCGCGTGACTGGCGGACCATTTCAATTGGAAACGAGGGGTTCCTGCGGACGACGATCGATTTCATTTCGTTCGAAGAATCGTGAGGCGTCGCGTTAATGATATTAGACGTGACAATTGGCGTGAATCGTCGGGAAAGTAACGAGTACCATCGCGGTGCAATAAAATATTAATGATCGACGTTACGCATCGCATCCGCGGTAAGACGATTAAGCTCGTGAAACGTCGTCTCGTTTGCGCCCGTTGAAATATCGCGACGTTAGGTGCCTTTATCCGATGTCTGATCGGGTCGACGGAGCGATCTCAAGTAGGTTACGTTTGTCGAGGGCGTGTACGCGCGAGAATAAAAATGTTTCTAATGCGTAGCGGCAGGCAACGCGAAGATGGGAAATTATTCGGCTCGAGCAGACGGTCGCGAAATGCTGAAATCTCATGGTCGGATACAAAACACTGTTACTATCGTCATTATCGCGAGCGAGAGAAAATATTCAGCCTGAAATTCGAGTCGGTTCATATTTCAGCTCCCCGTTTTTAATAACGAACGTTGTTTCGCGCTTTCGTTTCACACGCGTCCCACCCTTGTTATCGAAATTAATGATTCCCACTTACAGCCGTACTCTTCCCATCAACGAATCACTGATCGATTCCCAACGAATCGCTGATCGATTCGCAACGAAGCACCCCGCACTCGCGATTCGAATCGCTCCCCGAACGAAAACGATGCACGCTACCTGCGCGTAATCCTCTGTATTGTTTCTCGTACGGGAACGCATCTTTTAATTCGCCCTCCGTTTGAACAATTCAACCAGTCGGCATGCATATAACGGGGAGGGGGCGAAGGGGGCGAAGGGGGACGACGAAGTCGCAAGTGGACGGGGTTGGAATCTGTACGGTCTGGCTCGGTGCAATGCTCTCCGACGAGACGTTACTGAGAAGAGTCCAGAGCGGCGAAGGGATAACGGGGATCCGCGATAGGATACGGTTCAATTATCCTCGTTCCTTTCTTCTATAGTTTGGCTAGAGGCGAAACAACAATGCGCCGGAAGATAAACGCACGATAAGCGAGTAGCATCGCGAACGAAATGAAACTGCATCGGCCCGCACAAAGACCGACTCGTTTTTCTTGTTCGATTCTTTTCTTGCACGTTTCCGTGTTCCTCGAGCTATCCCTTCCCCGATCCAGCTTCCTCCCTGGAAACGTGGCCTTAGTTTTGGGTGGTGCGGGGACGCAGTTGCGATTGCGAGTGAATTTCAAGGGAGTCGATGGATGTGTTGCAGGATAATAATACTTGTCGTTGATTAGTTATTTAACGTAAAGAGACAATTTAATGTTATACGTAATTCTGTCTATGCAAGTCTATCCTTGTGGGCCACGAGTAACTCGAATGTCATGCTATAATTCCTGCATCCATTCTTGTTCCTTTCAATTCCAATTCTCCAGTCGACGACGACTCTTTCCGTCCGCGAAGCTACGTCATATCAAGACCCGTTCAAATCGTCGTTACCGAGCAATCGAAATTACGCCCACAATTCTTCGAAAACGTTACAAACAAATTTCGCCGAATTATTTTAACCCCTGCTCATCGCTGTTCCCACGGTGTTTCCCATATCGCGTGGCCCGTCGCAGACCGCAATTATCATACCTTTCCCCGCCGGTGTTCGTTCAATATCCATCGAATCCCCTCGTCGGGCCAATTCCTAGAGGCGTTTCCGGTTCGACGGTTCGCGACGGGAGCTGGACGAAAGCCAGCCCCAGCTGGAAGACAGACAATGCATCTCCTGCGTGGCCCGGTCTATGAGATGTTTAAACAACGATCCAGCCGTTGAACGAACGAGAACGATCGAGCTCAGTCCCGTCGGGGCAATTGGTAAATGGCTGTTGCCCGACGTTAGCTCTCGATCCCCCGAATCCCCGAGCGGGAGACGTTGACGAGAAAAATGGGCCAATTAGTTTCCGCCTGTCTCGAGGAGCAACGAGATGTTGACGAATCGAATGTTGCGGCAACTTGCATTGTGCTCGAGGTGAGCAATGGCCTACCTGTCGATGTGCGCGGGTGTGGCGTGTTTTGTCGGGCAAAGATGGATACGCGATTGGTGTGCATACGCCAAGGTGTACCTGTATGTTACCGATCGAGAGGTGGTAACCGACGCGAGGAATGAGCTGAATTTGAGATGCGGTGGGTCCGCGCTCATTTTTCCTTTGATAAATTGCGGAAAATTGCAAATAAATGGACGGCGAAGCTTTGTTTCTTTTCGTTGGCACTTTGGACAGTTGATGCTGCACGTCGGAACTCCGTTTGTATCCTTATTCTTCTCCGAATTGACACTCGATATTCTTTTTATAGATTACGAATCGGTTTGGCTTCAACTTTTCAATTTGTTTTTAATTGCGCGACGTGTCCCTCGGGACAAATGTGAATTATCGAATAAGTAAATAGAGTAAATATTTTTTTCCTTCTTCTTGGCCCGAGTTTATTTAACTTCGTCGATGTTCAATACTTTCGTTTCGTCGCACAATCGTTCGTGAAACGATCTTTACTCGCGGAATGAGCAGATTTCGCTCGGACGTCGAATTGCGAATTCGGCAATACGTTTGCCTCGACGGCAGTTCGCGGTAACTGCACGCAGAAACAGTTGTTCTGCACCGGATATAATCATTTGCTTTTGTCAAATAGACACGCAGCGGGAAATCGACGTTATAAAAATAACGAGACGACGGCACGCTCGTCGATTTCGCTCGATACAAATGCAGAGTATCCGCCGGCTGAAAGAGCTGCACGGTCGCGAAATCTGATCGGTTGTTACGCCACGCGACAGCGGCGGAAAAAATGTCGAATACTGGAATAAAAATAATTTCGAGGATAGTTCGCGAGCGAAAGGTGAAAAAAACAAAAATGGATATTGGTTAAAGACATTAAAACGAGATTTATTTCGATTTCAGATAGAATTTCTGCGCGCTGCCAATAACTGATCCAAATTCGATAGATATTTTAATAACAGTCGCTCGGTTCTGTTTAAAGTTAATTAAAATCTGCCAATAGGAGGCGTATTAAGTGAATTTCCTCGTTACGCCCGCGGTACGTGTATCTCGTTTAACGCATTGCCTGCAAAAATGGCTGAACGTTGAATATTAAAGGCTCCTTTCATTCCAAGCTCGCTTTTAACCAAGCAACGAATCAAATTCATAAATTCTACGATCTTCCCCAATTAACAACTGCACGCCTTAAAATATTCTGCTCATTCGAAACAAACCAGCAGAAACTTTCGTCTAATACTTTCATCAAATCCTAAATACATTTATAATTTATAGTTTCCAACCCTACACAAAATCGATTCTATTTAAAGAGCGACTCTTCCGAAATGTTGCGATTACATTCCAGCGATTTTCGAAAAACCCTGCCATTTACTCTCGCTCAATAGAACCGTAGCCGCATTGTAATCTCCAATGGTAAACAGCTTCCCAGTTTTCCCAGTGCTTCGCCTTCTACGAAATCCGTTTACATTTGTATGGCCAGCGGCTCAGAGGCGTACAGGCCATTGTTCCAAGGCGTTTGATCATCGGCCGATCGATCCCGGACATCATTCACCAATCTCGAAGCACCGTACACACCGAGGATAACATCTGTATTATTCGGCCGCGAGATTAACGTGGTACGTACACTTGTTATCGAGCCATCGCGCCCGCGGCGATCAGATAGAGACGTCGAGGTCCGCCGTGTTACGAATTGCAGTGGGAATCTGAACCGCGAGTTCGGTTAACCTTTTCGCAGTGCACCGAAGCTGACGCGACGTCGTGTTTCACGCGTCGGTCGGGCTGGTCAACGTTCCGATCAAACTTTCACGCGATTCTGGTGTTCACGCGACACCCGGCATTATCTATTCGTCACGCGAGAAAGTTCGTCGCGTGGAGGGAGAGCTGACCCGACGCGTTGCAATCGTTGAACAGAAACGGAAATATCGAGGAAAGTGTACGAACCGTGGATATGACATCGCGAGAAGTTTGGAAAATCGTCGAGTCCTATGGAATAAGCGTGCCAGCATTGAACACCGATTTTCTTGAAAATCACGTTCGATCGGTATAGTCTTGACAGAAAAATCTCCGACGCGCGATCGCGGGACACCGCGAGAATGATCGCAACCGCGCCTTGGAACAGGAGAAACGTTGAAACCCTGTTCAACAGTTCAACAGTCCCGGATGAAAATTACTCGACGCGAAATTTGCCAATAACTGGATCGCAACGATGCGCGAGCGCTTCCCCTCTCTCTGACATCTTCATTCGCGCGCAACAGCCGATCGACGAATCTCTGCGTCGGCGGACCGCCGATGCCATTTTGTTCGCCGGAACGAATCGTCGCGAACGTTTCGAATGCTCGAACGAACCTGAAAGAAACGCTCTCTCCGCATCGGGCGCGGCGTAAATCAAGGATCGACGATCGTACGGGCGGGATCGGTGGCGAAAAAACGAAAATCGACCGAAGACGGCGACGTACGGAGACAGATCGGAGATGGAATAATGCCGGGGGACGAGTTTCGTGCTCGATTCAAATTAGCCGGAACTAACGAGCAGATGGAATGCGCACCCGCGGAGCGAACGAAAAGAAAGAGGGTGAGGGAGGGAGAGGGAGAGGGAGAGGGAGAGAGAGAGAGAGAGAGGGTGATAGACGCGAAAGAAAGATCGAAGAAGGGCTGATGCATCATTTCGGTCCAGTCGTATGCTGAAGAACGACCGAGCCGGTCTGGTCCGGTGACTACCGTCGTTATTCTTTAATTAGGCCGGGCTACATGCCGCCGAATCGATGGCTTAACGATCGGATCCATCGATCAGCGTATCCGTTTTAACGTCATTAGTGTCGCGTCCGAGTGACGCGAGCGCGAAAACGAATAGGACGCCTCGGCGATGGGATAATCGATTTAAGGGCTATCAAAATATCGTGCCCGTCGACGATATTAGCACGCGATGGCCGATCGAGAAGATGCGGACCCGAATGTTTCCCGCAAGTGTGCCTCGCGGGAGAAAGATGGACCGTGGATGTCCGGCAATGTCGGTTCGACAATTTCAGACGCTGAATAGGTTCTGCAATCGAGCGACCGAAAATGCTTGCAATCTTTCGTTCGGGCGGAAGGGGACCAGTGTTGCAAGAAGTACTGCGTTCGCGAATCAACCAAACCCGATACGACGCTCCACAATCTTCCAACAATTCCGTCTTTCCGCGTCGCTCGGAAAATTAACGTGCCGCCGCAGAACCAAGCTCGTCACCGCCTCCTCGTTTCGCTTTGCACCGGCTGCCACCCGGTACGAAGAGGAAAACCACTTCGACGGCTTCCCCGTGCTTCCCCGTAGGCTCGCCGCAAGACCCCGAACAATTGAACCCCTGCCCCGCTCGGCACCTCGAAAAAGATGACCAGCCTACAGCCGTCGAGACCCTGATACCGCGCTCACCCCTGTCCTACCTGCACGTCTACCCACCGACCCGTCATCCGTCCCGGCCAATACTTCTCCAACGTCGCGTCCGATGGTTAGCCGTCGGCGAGACGCGCCCTCCCCGAACGTTTCGACAGGAATTCGACGGAAAGGAATTCAGTCGGATCGAATCGAACTTCTAGGTCCTTCCCGATGGAGACACTGGAAGGTCTCCCTCAGCAGCGGATGGGCTCAGACAAGCATCCATTCGAAGGCATCCCATACCATCAGCGTCCGGGCCAAGCCATTTCCCATTCCTCGTGAACCGTGCTGTACATTTCCCAGACGTACCCCCTAGCCGGCAGTCAAATGCCAATACGGCACTTATCCTTGAACCGACCTCCCTTAACCGCCGCCCCCCCCCCACACCTCCCCTGCCCTCCCGTCTCTTGACGACAGTGGAACATCCCCATTGCACGCCGCACGCCCACACCATCGAAAGCTTTTAAACCATTACCGATAGGAGAACGACGCATCGTGAATCGTCCCGTGGAATTCTCTCTCCCGTGTGTATCCGATTCGCGTCTCCCGGAGCACTTCGACAGTATTTATGGAGATGGATGCGCGAGCGATGGGGACGAAACTTTCGATCGGAGCGTTGCTCGGTGAAAGATTTCGAGGCAGCGGGTCGATGGTAATTAAGATAAGGGAAGGCGACGCGGAGTTCTTTCTTTCGTTTTTCGAACGAGGGCGGTGCGTTCGGACGAACTGTTTCGCGGGTGTAATTTTCGTTGTTCGTTGTTCGAATCGTGCGCAGGTTAATGGGGGTGTGAGTATATTGTCGCGCGTGCATTTAGGGGAGGATTGATTCACTCAGTTTTGGAAGGTTGTCGAATATTTGCATTCGATGAATTCGCTGGGATTTTCTCGTCGTCGAATATGCTTGACTGTAATTGACATCGTTATTGTTTTGCAGTAACCATTGCGGTGTAATTAGCGGTACCGCTCGCTGGATTTAAAATATAGTATATGATGTCTTCATCGATTGTCTTTCGAAGTACAGACTTCTAAATGTTGTACTCGGAATCGTCGCTTGGCCGCGGAACATAAATTGGCACGGCAGATATGGTTCGCAATTTCGACGGGTTCCAGTCGCGTCGAAATCGCTGAAAGAAAATATGAAACGTTGCCGGGGAAAATTACTCCGGCGCGTCTTAACGCGCTGCGGAATATTGTTTTTCTTTCTTTTTCCCCTTTCCATCGAAATTGAAATATTTCTCTCGCGCATCGATCGAATCGATCCGCGGAACTCCGCGGCCCCCGCGACTCCTCCGTCTTTGTGCAAGAATTGATGAGTTTTTCAACAAAGCCGAGCGTATCCGTTTTAAAACGGATCAATTTCGTTCCATCCGCTTCGCCCGTATCGTAATGCGGCATTTGCATTTCACCGTCTATTCCCGATAGTTTCGAAATCCACCGCGAGAGAATGGGCACGAATGAATCAAGTGATACTGGCTTTTCGAATATTCGCCGTTTATCTGCCGGATCGGTTACGCCCGCGAGGATGGATGCGCGTTATCCTGACGCGACATTGCTCCTGGTTATTTGTTAATCCCCGGATCGAATTTTCTTGGAAAGTCGGAAAGAAGCTTCGAAATATTATTTCCACCGCGTGCAGAAGCAATTGTTATAATTATTGCGTATAGTTCGCTGGGTTAACGAACATTAATCTACGAACAAAATCGAGTGTAAAACGAGCGAAGCGTGTAACTTCGTTAAATGACGTATTCTGAAAATTGCATTAATCGAAGAAATAAATATGATACATCTTAATACGAAATATTACAGAAATATTTGAATTATATTCGTGCAAACACGAAGCTTCGCGACGCGTCTCGCTGGTGTCTCCAGCTTTCCCCTTTCCTCTTTCTCTTTCAATAATTAATGTACCGTGTACCTCACATTCCACGAAACGCCCCCCGAAAGGTAAAAAGTATCCCGGCTGTCGTGCAGCGGAACGAATGCTAATCGAATTATACGTGCTCCAAGTGTACTCGTCCCCTAATGAAATGAAACGAAAAGGAAACGGGGATTTGACACGATTAATTAGCATGAAAGCAGCACGGGAGGATCGCGGAACTCGACACTTGACGAGTACCAAGAGCCCGAGCGGCGTCCGGTCGAGGATCGGTTAATGTTTCCAGGGTGCTATAAGGGTGATTGAAAAGAGGGTGTTCCCGCAACAATGTCTCGCCGCGCTGTAACATTTCTAGGGTGCGGTCAGAGACAACAGAGCGACGCCCACGTAGAAACCGGTTCCACCTGGTCCGAAGGATATTAATTTCCTCGTCGATAAATCAATCCCTCTGTGTGTTGCTCCCGTTCGGTTGCGAATTCTACGTATACGTAACGGGGAACGAGCGAAAATAATGACGTGGTAATTGGGATTGCGGGAGCCCCGTATTAATTTTAATCCCTCGTTAACCGAACCCCGTTCGTTGCGCCTCCCCTATTAAGTTTCCGTACGATTCCCTTTTCGCCCGCTTTCTTTTGAGATTTTCTGTGTTTAGGATAATTGCGTCCCGTTGAATATCAGAGTACCCGATTTTTGTGGTAGGGGAGAATTTTGCCAGGCGCACAATTTTATGGAGGAAACGTCGCGTACGCTCGGGACGGTGAATTATTGTTTCGTTATGATAGCGTAGAAGAATATTAACAACCTCGGATGCTGGAGTAAAGCTACGGTTTTAATAAAGCTACACGATCCACCCTCGAAGCCACGAGGGTGTTCCATGGTTTTCCTCCGACCTGAGACGCGAATTCGTCTCAGACATTGCGTCCGCAACGCGGGCATTGAGAAAACTGTCTCCGCGTCAGAAACGAATAAATTAAACGAACTCGATAATCCTTCGTGTCCAATCGAGACGCGTGCCGACCTAACTCGTCCAGGCTTCCGCTGTTCGTCGAATTTATGCCGTTGCCCCGAGAACTTCGGTAACTTCGCGATAAATTGCTCGTGTCACGACCCGCCTCCAATTAAGATGGGCAAAAAGGTTTTTCAGATAAAAAAGAAACGGCGAATATATGTATATAGTGGACGTTCCGCTAAAGACGAAGAGTCTTTAAAACTTTCGTCGAAGTTGCCGGCTGCCGCGTAAATGTTTCACCCCTTCAGACATTTCCGAGTAGGAAGTGGGCGTTGAAGATTTAGTTTTCCGCGGCGCGGACGAGGGGGAAAGGATTTTTAAGTACTTCGGTTCTTTTTCACGTTTTTTTCTCTCTCTTTTCGACCTTCTTTCACGGGCCATCGGCGGAAACCCGCAGGAAAGTAGAAATCGACCGTGGAGGATCAGACAATTTCCTTTCCCGTCGAAGCGGACACACCCCCCCCCCACCCACCCTCCAACCCTTCACTGTACGAAAGTTGTGAGTTTTCTTTAAGAACCAACTCGCCTATCGTTACTTATGTACGATACCGTTCGACGCGAGAAGTCGGAAACGGGAAAACTGTTGTGCCCGGTTTTGCGAGGCGGATCGGTCGACTCGACGTATTTAGAATTTTCTGAGGCAGTTGAGATGATCGCGAAATTTTCCGCTCGCGAATTTCCACGCTGCGAACCGACATATCGGGGAAGTGAATGACTTTTCTTTATTATTGTGAACGACGGAACGGTGTTTCTTTTTCATTCGTGTGTACAGTGTTGCGATCGACAAAGGATCGCGCGTCGAGCGGGCGCCCTTTAAATTGTAGAGTTGATTACACGCGGTTCGAGGCGAAAGGTGCAAAGTGAAGTTTTTGATAACGGCGGGCGGGCGGAAGTATTCTTTGAAAGTTAGAGCTCCTTTTCCACCGAGGAGGAGCATTACATTATGTCAGTTCCGCGTTACCTTTGAGAATATTATCCGGGGACGAACTTCAAAGAGGGTTAAAACAATTTTACACCGTGTACGTTCGAATTAAAAAATTTTCACCGGAAAGCTCGCCTTTCTTCTTTGTCCCGTTGCACGTTCCCTTCACGGTGTTAACGACTTCGGCTGCATAACGTTGCACGGCCCTCGGTCTACTTTGTTCCAAAGAATCGAAAAGTTATAACAACATGCTCGACATAGCGGGTAACCGGCGCTCGTTGTTCTCCGATTCCGAGTTTCCGTATTACGATTAATCGTGCGCATTAAACGTTACTTAACGTGAACCACAACGCTCACGCGTTCCAAACAGCGCGTGCATAAAATCGGAAGTCATCCCTCGGAACGTATCTTTGCGTCGCCCAAGCGTATTACAAATTCCTCATCAATTGTCTACTAAATTTTGCTCGAATCGATTGAACTGACATAATTCACGTTAGTTGTCCACCAGAAAGCCACGAACGCGCGACTATACTTGCAACTTACATTCCACTAATCAGTGACGCTGGTCGTTGCGCCCAATAAATCAACAACTCCGCGAAGAACAATTTATCCCGTTCGGAGTCGCGATCACCCGAGAGACGTTCCCCGCGATTCGCTGATTCGCGGCCGATAAATTCACGACACGTCCTACGCGTGCACGAAACGTAATCGTGGCAGTTACGAAGGAGATTCGCCGCTCTATCCGTCGTTCTTCATTCCGACGGCAGTATATTAATTTCCAACGCCCCGGCTATTATTTCCCAGAAATCGTTCCCAGCTTCTATCGTTGGACCCTCCTTTAATTGCCGCCTCATTGTCCCTTTTCTTTCCGCCTCCCCCTCCTCCTCGTCCTGTCCGCTCTTGTTATTGCCATTTTTCCTGCAATTGCCCGACGGACAATGGGCCGATGAAAACGTTGGAACGCCCTGGGCGGCGTGGCTCGAACGAGATCTCGAAACGGCGATCCGGCGATTGCACGTTTCTCCATTGCCGGGCAAGTTCCTCCGCTCCTCTTTCTCGGTCGCGTGGAAATCCCGAGCACGTGCCGGCCGCGTATCCAGCCGGAATAATCGAACAAACGATTTCGTTCGGGCGCGATCAGCACAAGGTGCACGACGCGGGACACGATTCCGGCCAGGGCAACAGTTTGTCGTCGAACGCGATCTGGATCTGCGCCGACCGGCGGACAGTTGGAATCTGGAGCCACGATTTTCCGGGGATTTTGTTTTAATCTTGAATCGGGCGGAGTCGAAGTGGGGACGGGGATTATCGGAGGGTCGACGCGGGGAGGGATAACGGCGCTGGCGAATGATTTCGGGGAATCTCGAATTATCGGGGTCGCGCAGTCATTTTGTCGGCGGGATTCGCTGGGAAATTCGGGCGAACGATGATAAATGACGATCAGAGGAGGACGGACGAGGCTGGGCTCCGTAACGAGGCGCGGAACGAAAGAGGAGAATTCGAACGACGCTAAGAAGATCACTTCGCGAAAACGTAAAACCGTAATTAATTCGGTTGTTAATGTAATTATTGGAAATGGTGTATTAAGTAAAATAACTATTATATTTATCACAATCCGTGTATTTATTAACAGCTCAGAAGGAATGTCTGATCACCATGAAATGTTCATCTGAACTTTTTGGCTCCCCAAGTAGAGCCCCATCTGGTTCTCTTACTATCTTTATTAGTAAGCCATTTCTAAGAACGTTGAGACAATTTGGTCTAGCATATTTTACATTCACTATCGATAGCAAAATATTCGACAGTAATATAAACCTTTCAGGTCTACAATTTTGTGTATTTAGTGTTTCATTTTTATTCTATTATATTTTGATTTTATTTATCAATCGTGCCGATAATTTTTCGATGAAATTATTCAAGGATTCGCGTTGTTTTTCACGTTTTGTCGTCGAACTAGAATCGGGTCTCAAATGTCGTTCGTCGCTGATTCACGGGGCGTTTGATAAACTTGGCGGCTAATATGTAGGGATCGGAGAATATTTCTCTGCGAACGCGAATCCCGGTGATAATGGCAAAGGACTCGCGATCCATAAACACAGCGACTCTATAATAAATCAAACGGCGGTCGCGATCATGGCTTATCAGTCACGCAATATTCATAGTAGCTCGTTCTGAGCCGGTGCTTTCGACTGACCACTTGTTCGGCTGCATAGTGTTCGGTATAACGATAGACAACAATAATAGAGTGGCTATTTGGCTGAGTAGAAGCTGATACGGTATGTTGCCTTGGGAAATCCATGAATTGATTTACTCGGTTGCACGGTGCTTGCGGCAGAATTAGCGTGCTTATAAATGGAATAGGGATCGAATTGATCAAATTACGGACAGCTGAAACGAGGTGATAATATTTATGATTAAGAGATTGCGTAATAACGTTGACGTTGTGCCTTCGTTTTTTCTTAACGCGGTAATGCAACAGCTGGTAACATTATTATTATGCGACTTAATGCGATTATCGAGCATAAAATCTGATTCGCTCAATGGAGAAAATTAATTGAATAAAAACTGCGCAGCCGAAAGTGGACACTTCTCTGCGTTCTATAATTCCGTTGATCGCGAAGGAACTTAATTAATTTATCTTCAATTTTCAAGACCAACATATTGACGCGTCTCCACAGAAACGCCTTCCAACCGCTACGTCGATTCCCTTCTTCTTTCGCCAAGGAAGCACAGTTTAAATAACTCTCGATGTCACGGATGTCCCCTCAAAACAATAAATTCCTCGCAATCTATCGCTCAAAGCGTAAACACGAAAAAGCATCAAGAATACGGAAAAGAAAATAACAGCACGAGTCGACACTCCTCGCAGGCCTCTGCTCATTTCCTCAAACTACGCTAGCCACGGGCAATTACGTTCGCAGCCATTCGCACGCGAGAAGAGAAATGAAAAGCTAAACGAAAGTGCAACGGATACATCGCATCTCCCTCGGCGCCCCTCGTTCACGGTCGAAACTATCTGGTCGACGGGCGCATGGTACCCCATGGTATGTACCTACACTCCGGGCAATTTTTCACGGGGCACGTCGCGTTTAGCCGCGTATGAGTTTCCACGCGGCACGATCATCACTCATGCTCGTCCCATGAGTCGCATTTAAGTGTACACGCAAACGCACGTGCGTCTCACGGATCCGCCATGGGGTTGGCTTGCGGCGCATTGTCTTACCTCCACGACTGACCCTCGCGGGGTCATAGATCACGAGCTTCCTGGAGTAGTCCACGATATAAATCATCGGTCGGCCACTCGGCCTCAGCGAATTTATCGTCCGCGCTCGGGCCACTTAATTTATCAACGGGCAAGGAGCGGTACGCAACGGAACCGGGTCTCCCCTGTGGAATATCTTCGGTTTCGTTCGTGAACGTTTCGAAAAACGAGCAATCGCGATACTGTACCAAGGGGCTGGCGTTCCGCTCGGTGGTCAGATTGCAGAAGGCACCGATTCGTCGCCGGGGACAACGTTGAAGGAATGCGATTCGAATTGAATATAATTCGGTGCGATTTAATAACGGCGAGCTATTGATAACGTTGCGCGAGAAATCGGTTCAGAATGATCGCCGTTTTATTTCTCTTCCATGAGCTCGCGCCTGGGGTAATTAAATCGCGTCACGCGAGCGTTCGACACGCACGGTCGTCCGCGTTAAATACAAATTGCTCGGATTCACGCGGTAATCGTATTTTTCATTTCACGCAGTCGCGAGAGAATTGATATTTCATCAAATTTCCGGTGAAATAGCTAAAGTAATTTTCGCCGAACGAACATACCGATGCGTTCGTTCAGTTCGAGAAACGGTACACTTCGATCGTACTTTTAGAAAACGAAATTGTTCCCGAGGATTTTCTGAAATACGCGTACAACCGTCGGCTGATTCGTCGCGACGAAGAATGTCCATAAACGAACGATCTGTCGCCGTGTTTATTTAGTAAACATGAAAATACAGTAACCGAAGTAATACCGCGTGTACGTAGCGCGACAAATCCGCGTGTTAGAGAATTCGACTGCTTCTCGCGAGAAAGCGTCGCCATGCGTTGAATTATTTTTGCTTCCACTTACGTATGACGTATGGAAGGGAACAATGCCTGGTTACCACCCATGGACAGCATTGATGCGCAAGGTACCTGGAACGCCGGTTTCCCCTGCGTGTTCGGCGTGCCATCACTGAGGAAGAAGCTTTCGATACGTGCTTCCGATTTTTCGTTTACAGTATATTGTCCGTACGTGCTCGTGTATTGACGCGGTCTGATATATGGAGATGTTTCTTGCCTGTCCGGTGGAAGTTGTTTCGTTTAGAGTCGTCTTTGAGTGATGCACGCTCGGCGGAGCATGCGAACTGTTGCGATCAGGTTTCTTCGATATCGTCCGAAATCGCGTCGAAAGTATCCTGTCACAATTGTTTTCCGTGCTTCAATTCGACCAGCTGCACCGAACAGAATCGTACAGCGAGGTTAACGTCGCAATGACGCGCGGGCAAAGCACGATGCTGTAAAGAATCGTGTTGACAAAAATTAGGTAAGCCTCGAAGATCACGAATACTTGGCTGAACGGGTAAATAGAGACGAGGAGAATTAAAGAGAGGGTTAAACAGAAGACTATTGATATCATTATCGCGAACAAAATAGTAATAACACCAATGGTGTCTCAAGAAAGAAAGAAGTGGAAGAGAAGGAAGATCAAACGTAAAGAAAATAACGTGATAATGATATAAATAGCACAATTTGAAACTGAATTCAAGTTATACGGTAATAACTTTTTCAATCCCCGAATATATCGTTTAAAAATGCACGGGTGACGCGCAATCGTTCATCAGGAATAGGTGGACTCGATCGGTTCAACGTTTCCTCGACGTTTCGTCATATCCTATTGTAATGCCGCGTACGTAAAGAAAATCGAGCGAGAAAGAATAGGGAAGAAGGCACGTCTGTCCGAACGGTAGCCGGGGAAATTACGAATATCCATCTTCTTCCGGACGTTTCGATGGGGGGCTAACGGAGGTCCCAATGCCTCGACCTGGCCTCGAATCGTGAAGGATGGTATTAGGCGATGTCGCGGTAACCATCAATCCCGAGTCATAAAATGTGTACGGCATTCGACGGATGTCCCTCGAACTTTGTACACAACGAACGAATTCGGCCGCGCCTCAAGTGAAAGCGATTTAACATTTCCCCGTCGAAATTCCACGGAGAACTTGGACCACTGACACCAGTGATATATCGCAGCGCGGACGATGAACAATTTTTGGCTGCACGAGTTCCTTTGATAAATGAACCACCGCTGATGTTGGCAATACTGTTGACCCGAGGGTCGCGAGAATATCCCCATTTTGTGCGGATTTCGAATCCGTTATCTCGGTTATTTGTCGACGAATATCAATTATTATACGCGGACGCGGTTGAATAACGCTGTATGCACGGTCGCAATTAATCTCGCTGCGAATAATCAGAAACTCCGTTCCGTTTTCTTCATCGAAACACACGAATGGAGGTTTGGCGAATTTTTCCGTCGACATCTTCACGAAAAGCAAGATCCCCAAGAACAAAAAACTATTTTGCCATCGCAACGACCGAAGAGGTCCGTCGTGGTAATCGATAGTTCTTAGCCGAGTTCCCCGATCGACTCGACCAGAACCGATCCATCGGCTGGCGCAATCCCCTAATTGCTTGGAGCAACGTAATCAGCAGATTCCTTCAAAGGGAGGGGGCTTCGTTCCGCTTAACAGACACCGTCGGCACGGCGCGAAACGCACGAGATTTGATACCCCATCAATTTTCCAAATTGCAGGCGTCCCACGTTAATGACGTCGTCAATGGAGACGTCGGTCGCGCCCGAGACAGAGACAGTGCATATTTCGTCGCGACGAGCGGCTCTTCTTGCCCGGTGAATCGTGGCTCGCGTTCCGTTTAATTACAAATTACCGCCGTGATGAGCAATCGAATAGCAGCCGGCGCTACCGGGCTAATTAACTAGGCGTTACAACCGATACGAGTCGTGCCGGGCTTTGACATTTCCATACCCAATTATCCGTCGGTACGCCACGGTTCGCAGGGGCCACAGATAACCGCGAGTTTCTGAATCTTATCCAGCTTGTTCTACCTCCCCCTTCCATTTGACACTCGCGCTCGGTGTAACGTCCCTCAGACGTCGGATATATAAATGAAACTCGTTCTTGCCAGATCTCGTCGGATACCGGCCGTGGACGGTGCGCCGTTCCCTTTCGTCGACGTCCATTTGTAAATGAATTTCTCACCCGTGAACGTCGACGACAGATAAGTCTGCCGGCTTTTCATCCGATTTACGTGGCACCAAAGACACCTTCGGGACGGGAATTATATTCTTACGACCGGTTGAGACGATACGGGGAGGGTGCGGTTTTAGACAGCATGTGCATTGATCATCTCGCGCGATGAAATTCTTTCGTTGGTTGTTTTCAACGCATTCGACGTTGAATACGTGAGCAGTTACGTGCCAAGGAATTTAATGAGTTAACTTCTGCGGAGATTCAGTTGGTTATTCTCGAACGGGGTGTTCGAATTTATATTTTAAAGAATTGATTTTAGTTTCGTTCGAACGCCAAGCTCGACTTTACGACGGACTTTGTGTAACTTGAAAAAGTAACGCGACAGTCGCCGGATATCTGTAACATTGTTAGATCTAGTTACAGAACTATCCAGTATTCTATGAATACCGACATCCATTCATGAATTCATCTTTATCGCGCGAACCAGAACACAGGAAGTTCGTGTCAGAAAGATTTCGACGTAATCTCGTACACCGTTCAACGTGCATATTCCTGTTCTCGATATTCTTGGATCCGTCTGCTATCGTAAATGCAGAACGTATTATACGGCTAACGCGACCGACAGGCATTGCAATGTTTATGCGTCCCGAATTAACGGGCGCAGAATTTTCGATTTCGTTGAAATAATTCAGCGTCCCGATTCAGGGGACCACGTCGTGCTGAATAAAAGTGAGCCGAATCGCCATTTCGCAAATTGAATACGCCGTTCGAATGCGTAAAGCAGAGGAGCAGATGTTTCCCGTCAAACCGTATTAACGAAGATAACCATTTTCTGCAGAGACACCCGCGGTAATCCGAGCCTCTCTGAAACAGTAACGCGTGAAAGCAGGTTTCGAGATTGCAGTCCCTTCCTCGGCTATGAAACCACAGGCACCTCGCGTTTCTGTGGAACCGCGTCTGAGTCTGCCGTTGCCTCCACGTCCACGGGACTCCGGCATCTCTCTTCCTCAGACGCCAAGGATACTGTTCCTTCTCTTCGTGGCCAGCGACATCGCGAGAATCCCGTGGCGTCAATTAGTTAATGGCGCGAAGACGCTTAAGCTGGGGCGAGATCTAGCCGTAGGAAAGAAAATTCGAAAAACGCGTCGGGTGTGTCGCGTCGGTCCATTAAGTATATTGCGTCCTTTTTACGGAGGCCGAGAATCCTGGAAATCGGTGCGCTGAGGGAGAGGAAGTTTGGTACGCGGAAAGGTTGGGCCAGTACGTTGAACTGCGGCCAGAAATAGTCGTCAGAAATACTCGTCCAATTACACGTACTATCGGCAGTTCCGACATTCCGAAAATAAATTGTCAAGTAATTTTGGAGCTTCGCTTTGGTCTGTGACTTAACGCGAGGAGGTTTTCCGTGACCCCCTTTGCATGCTACGAGTTATAGGGAATCGAAGTTTTGGATTTCTGACATAAGCGTGGGATCGGTCGCCTCCATCAAAGAACGAAGTTCAGAGGAACAAACGAATAGCGAATATTGGGAAGGGGCCGTGACGTAAATGGACTGATCAGTGCCTAGTAATACGAAGATCTCGGGTTCGATTTCCGAAGCCTGCTCTTCCTTTTCATTCAGTTCCTACATAAGTAGTGTACTGGTTGTAAATGGGCAAGAATTTCGGTGTCGAGTAAAATACTTCTTTATCGCAAATCTGTTATCCTATAACGAAATCTTTTGAAGACACCTTTACTCGTTTCGTCTAAAATGTCGACACGATCCCGTAAATGAATTAATAAATATTCGTCCGCCGATCCGCGCGTGAATGATCGAATCTAAAATCTCGCTACCTATTCTATCTGCAGATCGAGTAAAGATTTCAGGACGTTCCCTCAGCGCGACCAAAATCGCCGTGTCTCCCTTTGGCATCGGATCACCCGGCGATATTAATTTTTAACCCCCGATTCCCGATTCCGTGCGATACGGCCGCGCTTAATTATCGACCCGACTAATTGCGCGATTAGCCCACCGGTTTCGACCAATTACCTGGGAAATTATTCAAAGGCAGCGGCCCGTGTTCCTCGAACCGCCATCGTTTCGGGAAACAACACAGGCCCGTCTTCGTTTCGTGCTCCGAGCTATTTTGATTCTCCGCGGCGACCCGCTCGAAAGCCACTCGTCACTCGAGCACCGGCGCTCACGGTTCGAGAGGATTTTAATTAAATGCTCGGGCTGCCACTTCAAAGATATCCCATTAGGCTGAATTCGCCCACTATTCATGCGCGACGAGCGCCGCCCGAGGATATCCGCCCTTTCTCCGCGCTCGGTACACCTTGTTTCAGCTTCGGGAAAGAGAGGATTCCGTCGGTCGAACTTGGGCCACGTGGATGCCCGATTAATCAGGACGTTTCGAGGGGAAATACTGTACATAGTTCTTCGGTCGAACGTCGACATCCGAGCGTTTGTTTACCGATTCACCGTGCCTCTTACGCTCGTCTTTCGTTCCCGAACGTTCCCGTTCCCGATTTTATCGAGAGAAATCGCGGTCCGCCTTTCTTTTTTTTTTCTTTCCTCGCATTAACGAGCGCTCGGCGAGAGCTTTCCCTTTTGCGTTTCGGCCGGTTCTTAAATGTTCGACCCTCGATCCCGGGGAAGTTTTAATGGTCGATTAGACTGTGAGTCGAGCGAAATGGTTCGAATGGGATCCTTGAAATAATTGGGAGCGGAAAAATCGTCGGAGAGGACGGAGTGGGTGGTATTCGAAATTCGTGTACAGATGAAACTGGTGGTCGACGTTGAATTTGAAAATGTGGTGCGCTCGTCTGCGGATTTAGTGAAGGATTTTTAATTGTACAATTTCGGGGCTGAATTGTATGAACGTCGCGCTGAAGAGTACGAAGGTATTTATGGTATAGCATGGAACTATCTGTATGCACTGTCGTTCAAACGAAGGGACAATTCGTAATGTTCGAATCGAAATCGAAGAAGGAAAATCGCGATATTCAATCGTTAATAGCGATCTAGTCACAGCATTTGCACAGTAATTGTTTAATATTCCGCGATGTCTTCGTGTTTCTGTTACCCCCCGAAACATTAAGGTAACTGAATTTATTTTTCAAATCTTCGCAACTTCCCGATTTCCATTATCCGTCGAAGCAGATATATAAAATTCCTTTGAAATACTGACATGATCGTATTTTTACCTCTCGATTTATTCATTTCCGTGCGTCGCGATTAAAATTACCATTCGTACACCGATCGGGTAGGTGCACTATCTTAATCGATAAATGAATAATCAAGATGGCACGATTCGCGCACGTCGGTGGTTGGTTAACGAGCGAATTATAAATTTTCCGACGACTCGTATTTTATTAGCGACAGATTATCCGCCGCCGGTGTATAACGCATTAATCGCCTCGCATTACATCCTAAATAATCCTCCGTATGTTGTTACATGACGCTTTAACGCTGCAGTCGGCGCTAATTTGCATTGCGCCAGAATTACACTCGACGTACCTGGGTTGCAACATTATGCGTGTAATGCATCGCGATGAACGTAGAGGCGCACGATTTTGCTCTCAGCGAAGGTGTATATCGGGGCGCGGCGTCGCGACGCACACCTTCGATCTGCGAACGCTTATGTTAATCAGAACGATTACATTCGGGGAGGGGAATGACTGGAAGCAGCGTCGAAGTAAATAGAATGCGAGACTTGAAACAGAAGGGGATCCCGGAAAGCGAGACGCGAGGGCGCGTCAATATTATTTCTGAAAGATATGCCTCGATATTACCGCAACGTTAATATTGCGAAATTTTTAACGTTCTTCATATTCCACGTCTTGCATATAATAAATAGTTGCATTCCAGATCGCGCGGGTGCAGAAGAATAGACAGGTACGACTTCAATTATTAATTTCCTTCGATAATGCATTTTCTCAGTTTCTATAAAGCCGGTACGCGTCGATTTTACGAAGCTGCACGATTTTTGCCCAACGATTTACTGATGGAAATTAAATAATTGCACGTTCCTGCATGAATGGAGGACGGCGTGGGTGAAATAACGTGAAACGTGATCCGCCGTTTGGTTTCGCATTGAAAATACTTCATTCAGCGGGATGCATTATTCGGGATTCGTTATTCATCCCGCGGCCGGCAGTTTCGAAACATTATTAGCTTGCTCGTTAAGAGATATCAGCCCGATACTTTCGACGAATAGGGTATACATATACTGCTATTAACAAGCGGCCGATATTGAAGCGCGTGAAACGGGGCCATCGGGAGGATGCGCCTCTCCAAAGGGTTCGAACTTGGTGAAAAATATACGCGACCCGGGTTACATTGGGGGACGGTTAATGGGGTCGTTAAAAGGACTCTGCGAATACCTATGCGGGGATAATTATTGTAGAGAAAGCAGGATAATGAGAACAATATAGGATGACGAATGAGACTGTCCGAATCGCGAATTCGCAAACTGAATAATTGCGATTCAGTCTCAGCTCACTTCAACGTAACAAATGGAATCGGAATTAGTGTCGAACCGACAACGTTGCATTAAGATTGCTAATCGTTTTCGTTACCCCCTGTGTAAATTTGTGTTTCCGAGTTGTCCTGAAAAAAATATTCACATTGTTTCGCGACATTTTTTTATATCAATGCTCGTACTATACAAATAGTTGCTAGATACGCGTTCAACGCTTTGCAACAAAACTTGAATAATCTGTTTACGTAGGCGATGAGGCATAACGTTGCGCACAGAATACGTGGGTCTGATCAATTATCGACCTATACTACTTCCGCCTTCTCGAACGCGACTCTGCGGCTGGAATTCACGAAGCTAGAGGCGCTGCGAATGCATGAAATAATAATTTAGGAAAATACCATTCCGGTACAGTATTGCGGAGCACCGTCGTTCGTGATAATTTTGCACATGTGATACTGCAGTGTAATATATTTTATACGTGATTCTCGTGGGAGGCTGATGCGGATCGTGCCCTTTAGGAAGAAAATTAACGATGGTCGTTCGTTTGTTCGCGTATGAAAATAATTCCGGGCCGAAATATTATACGATGCATCTGCGAAATTCTAGCATTAATAACGAATTTTTTTTTGCAAACGCGCCCTGTTCATCGTGAAACGAACATCATATTATAATTAATATACGTAGAATATTTCGATGTGTCCTTATCTTTCGTAATTGCGGGAATAGTATCAACGCTCGTATTCGTTATATATTAATTAATAGAAGATATTGTCTTTATTGATAAAACTTTTAACTTAATCAATTCCTTACAAATCATTTGCCTCGTGTATGTAATTTTCAGTCAGGTACGTAATCGAGAACGGATCATTCTATCTACATTCTGAAACGAATATCTCATTTTCACTTCTATACACCGAACATCGCGTTCACACCTTTCCCCAAAATATCATTGGCCGTGTTAACACTTAACACAGCATTGTCTCGCGCTACTTGAAAAATTACTTCTACCCAGTGGCACCGATTCTTACATTTCTTCACCACCTTCAACCCTTCCCCCGTTCGCCAAAAGTCCATTTACATACGAACCACGCGTCGTGTCGGTAACTCAGAAGCTGTTAATTCATCTTCGAAACGTTCGTCAGATCCCCGAAGCTCGTCAGTCTTCCCCGTTTCACCCGACCCAATATTTCCCTCCGCAACCCCGTACAAATTGACGCAGCTGTCAAACTAACCCCCACGAATTAACGCGACGACAAAATAAATAGTAACGATAATTCGAACAGCCCCGCGCAACATCGCCGACCGTTCCTCCCTACCCATTCGTACCCATCCGCCTTCCACCGTGCCGGCCACAATTTCACCCTCGATTACAACGCCACAGTTTCCTTCGAACGCACGCAACTATGCCGGAATTCCCGGCTGCAAACCCGGCTGTCCGAGTGCGAAATCTTCAGGGCACCAGCTCGGAACTCGTAACCGGCAGCGTCGCCGCTTAACGGTGTATTTATGGGAACGATCGCGTCGTACCTCCGGGGCCGAATTCACGCTCCGTAAAGTCTCACGGTTCGTTGTCTGCCAGCTCCTTCGTTTCCGCGTCTTTCGCCCCGTTCCAACGGAGAAATCGGTGGACGACCGCTCGAAGTGGTTAACGATCGTTCGTTGCGATTCGCGAATGTTTCACGGCATTATTGTTTCCCTGAAGGGCGAAGCCGCGCGGCGAGTGAAACCGCCGGCTGCCGGATCATCGTGTAACTTGCTGATCAGGGGGTGGGATGGGGGTGTTGGGGGGACGGGAATTGATTCCCAGTCTTCCGGAATCGAGCTCGATCGAAGTGGCAATCGAATCCCGAGGGAATCGGCCGAGCGCAGCGTGCGCTCGCGTTTCACGGGATTGCGAAATTTGCAAGGGCACGGTTGACGGATCGGCTGGAAGAAATTGTTCGTTAATGGCGTCCAAGTTTTGTGGGCGCGATAATTTCGTATGTTGTCAGATGCCGGACGTTAATTCGTTGACTGGTTTATCGCGACGTTTTCGCGAGGATTTTCGTTGAGACGTTCATCGATTCGGGGGACAGAATTGGATTGTTTGATTCTCCTTGCGGATTATTGTCGGTTGTACCATACGCTGCGCACCCGCTCGTTTCGCCGTGTAATTTATGTAATTCGTTGCTGCAAGCTGTTGTACGATCCTTGATATTTCTCTGTTCCTCTGAATATATTTAAACTTGTACACATATGTCACTGGTTACGGTCTCGTACTCCGCTTTGGCCGGAATGTCAAATTTTCCCATTAAATTTTGCTCCACCGGCCACGCTTAACACAACGAAACACGATAATCCGTGTAATATATTTCCCGATACTTTTCCGTATTACTTCTCCGGCGGTGAAATAAATCCATCGAAGATTCATCGCCGTGCTCGCGTCGGCCTGTCGTCTGAGCGCTCTATCATCCATTTTCGCCCGGGGAATTATTCAGATTCTTAACGAGGAAATTGATAAGTGGGAGCGTTGAAGCGGAAAGCCACCTTTCGTTTCTTATCGTAACGAAGGAATCGTGAAAGTTTAAAGTGCGAAAAGGAGGAAAAGAAAGGGCGACTGCGGACGTTCGGTTTAACGAGGAAAAGGGCGCGTTAGAGATTATCCCGGGGAGAAACGTTCGATCCATTATCGGCCGGGGATCCGTCCGGGTATCTCCGCGACAGTGGCTTCCTTCTGGGACACTTTTAATTAACGTCAGACCCGTTCGCCACTCGGTTCGACACTTATTTTTCGAGATACACGAGCCGGCCCTCGCTCTTCCTCCGCTGCTGTAAGTCTCGCTTTCGTCGTTCGACGTCCCCCGGCAGTCGCAGTACGTTCAATTCGACGAACGCGACGTCCCGCTGACTGCGTTCCTCAAACTTGGCTCGCCAAGTTTAATATAATCACCCGACGGTCGCCGATGTGCGTTTGAAATTTTGTCTCCTCGAAACGATCCCATTGATCGGATACTCTTTCACGGTTTTCGCCCGTAATTTCGGTTCGTCCCGTCTGTCCGCACAGTGCGGAACGAAATTCGACGTCGGAATTTGTAAAGCCGCGCGGGGCTAAGTTTTGTTGCGATTTCAATCGAACGGCCGGTTCTTGCGAACGGTTCCGAGCTGACGTTCCGCGAATCGCCGAACGAATTTTACAGCCGTGAATGGAATCGTTTTAATGGGATTCGTTGAAAAAGTATTCTCGCATTTTATTGATCTAAAGGGCAGTTAATTCGTTCGGCGTTCTCCTTTCCCCCGTGGTCGAAGTAAAGTTTGATTAACGGACGTCGGTTAGAAAATTGAATACAACTGGCGAAAGTATTCCAAGCAATGTTTATTCCCCATTTTCTGTACAAAGATGACCGGGGGGGGGGGGAGAGTATGGCGAATATCGGTTGTGTTCTAGAATTTCGGGGTACAAAAAAAAGGGGGCCGGTTATTTTACTTTTTCGAGGCGAATTAATGCGAGCAAATAGACTGCGGGAAATCGTCGGTTAATCTGCTCGATATGTTGCCGGGAAACGATGAAATGCGAAACAGCTTCGTTATTCTGTTCGAATCTGCCCGGTGCAACAAAATTGGCGACGATTCGTGAATTGCACGCGAAAACAAAAATAGGAACAACGTGAAAAATGAAAGGGACGGAATAAAAATCAGTTACGGTATCACTGACGTTGGAAAATTACGTTGTTACGGTATTCCAGCCAATTATTGATTTCAAAATGGCCCCATCCACGGTCCTGTTCCCGTTGCTCTCGAAACGTTTCGCGTCTGTGCTCGCGAAACAGTACACCTAGCCCAGCTCTCTGTGACCCGATTCCGAGTTAATAGGGTCGGTTGCACGTGTGCGAAATAATTCTGTTCCGGAACGCCGCTCTATTAACGAGCTTCCGATCGTTTTTCAATTTTCTTCGGGTCGAGCGATCAGGGCCTCGATACAAAGGATACGGGGCGCAACAAGGACATTCGTATTAAAGAAGAATCGCTCAATTTCGAAATTTTCTTCGGTTCAGTACAGGCGTTTAAAATGTTGGCGATAGCTGCGATGTTCCAGTGTATCGTTTCGCGAGATTGAATTTATTAGTCGACAGTTGTCTTTCGCTATTTCACGCGAGACGCGTTAAAAATGCGTTACGAAGTGTAGCGTCGTAATTGCGCGAACGCCTCGAGCGTGAAATAATAGAACACACGGGACAGTAATTTGAGTAACAGATTCGGCAGATAAATAGTATGGGATTGGAAGTTTTAGGAGAAATTAAGCCGGTGCAAGTGTAGAACGATTGGTAACAGATATATATGTAGATTTATTCAACAGTTTCTACACTAGTCCACACTCTGTTACTCCATTCTGTTCTACGCTACTCTCCGATCTACACTACGATCTGCACTCCTTCGCTGCTCAATCCACTCTGCCGTTTACACTCTTTCGCTGTTCACTCTACACTGCCTATTGCCATTCATGCATCCACTCGTCTTCAGTCATTCCCGTCTTTCTCTCTCTCTCTCTCTCTCATTCATATCCTTAAAACATAGAAACAGGGGACACGGGTCTGCGGGCCATCGTTGTACGCCTGACATCCAGCTGTGTCCCAGATAGCCCGGTCAAAGACTACCCATACCCGATCGTTGGACGCTTCGCACTCCTACAACAGTATGCTGCTGTCGTTCAAAATGATTATATTTATGTTCATTTTTATGCTTCATTCCAACGGTCCAACGTGCCACCAGATGTATCCTGTTTATATTCAGGATTTGTTGCACCGTAAACAACCGCATCGCTCGTGAAAATGTTTAACGCGTGCACGGGCCTCGAAGAGGTTATAAGAAAGACGCATAACTCGTTTATAAAAGCTTTCTCGCGAACGAACCCCTCCGCCCGCATCCCTTCGTCCCCTCCCCCCGGTCCAGCCCTTTCCTTCGCCCTGATAATACGGAAACTCGATTTCCCGATAAATTGTTATCCCCTCTAATTTTATTCCACGGGCTTAATTAATTTCACGAGGATCCTTTTTCCGTCGGGAAACGCTCCCCCCCCCGCCCCTCTCTGCCCGGCGCATAATCGATAGCTTAATCGCCGGTAATAGTTCTTGGTATTAACCAGCCGCGGGGGGCGACTACCCACCAGGCTGGATTAAAGTCATTTATTCTGAACGGGTGACGATCGGGAGGTCCTCTATCGCCCATTTGCGAATTGATACATTCCCATTTCGTCATTTCCATTCAACTTTTATTCTTCCCCTTTCTTCGTGCGCGCTGAAAGCGACGCTTTCGCTTTTCACCTTTCGCCGGCAGTATTCGACTGTCGTTAGTTAATGCTTCGCATTTCAATGCTCGAGTTAACTTAATTTACATTGACGCGTTCAATCGCTGGGAATTTTAAAGGTGCAACTGGGGAGTTCGATCGTTCGCGATTGGAGAAATTGTGGGTTCGATGTAATCTCTCGTTCGTAGAGTGAAACACGCGACACTGAGATTGGGTTATGTTGTATTCTGTCATGAGTGCAGACTTTGTTTGCGCGAATAATTGGAAATAATCGTCATATTGCCTTGTTAAGATTGTTGCATATGAAATGTAACGGTAACTTTTTTTATTATTCGCGTGCGAATCGTTACGTCCGAACGTCACGGATCTCTGTAAATTGTACCGGTTCGTTCGTTCGTTCGGCCGGTAGAAATTATTTCCAAGTGCGGTCCCGCTGATGCGATTCTACATTTCTTTGTTAGCCGCGACTGTGGCCATCTTTTTAGCGTCGGATCCCATGGGTGGGACGGTGCAAAAATTAGGATCAGCACGGTCTACCGTGGGTTCACCTTTATCATTGTCCGGGTTACCGAAGAAAGATAACCTTCCTAAAAGCGTCCGGACCGAAATAAAACGGTCGGCGGTAACGAGTAGCGCAGTGTGTGATTCTCATTTAATTCGACCCTCGTGAAATATTTGAGAGAGAGAGCGTAACAAGTAACAATCTTGGTTGTAAATATTGAAATTTCCCTCGAGCTCAACAAACGGTTCTTATCAAATGTTATTGTGAAAAATACACGCTTGAAATTACAGTTTCGTTCGCCGGTAAATGTATAACATAGTTTTCCGGCGATTCGAAATATCCGGTACAAGTGTTTCTCGCAGGTACGATCTTTATGAAAAAAAATCAATTGGTATCGATCCCAAAGCTGAATGGTCGAATTTAGAGTTCCTCGGGATATGAAATTTTCCTGGCAAGCAATCGGAGAGGTCTGCACAGACGGGAACGAATCGAATCTCGAGGCGTCGATGTACGTGGACGCACCTGGAATGTTTCAAATTACTGTACGGATCGAATAACCGTCCGAAAATATTATTAAAATTGATCAGACACTGCCCGACCGATTTAACGCCCCAATAAACTATCCGACTCCTCGTATTTATTAATTCGTCGGAACTGCCGTTAGAAACGGTAAAGAAAAACGAACTTGAAACAACACCGGCGTTGATAATCGAATCGAAATCGCGCCAGTTTCTTCACTGAATCGATTCACTGACCCCGCACTGGCTCCACATGAAACAGCGAATTTGTCGCTCGATTCTTAAGCAACTCTGCGGCATAAATCCCCGCCTACAAGGCGCAGCATGCAAATCCAATAATTAACGATTCCTCGTAAGCGACACCCAACGAACCCAAACGAAATTTCCACAAAGAAACAACGAAAGACCCCTCGCGCGAAACAATTTTCGTCAGAAATCGTGAACGAAGTCTTTGTCAAATCGCACAGATCCCCCGGCGAACCCGTTTCTCGAGCACCCATCTGTATTCCGTCCCCGAACCGGCAAACAGAACTTTGCCTAGACGCGAGACGCGGTCACGGGTGAAACTTTCACCCGAGAAAAATCGCGTCGGGGCACCGGGGAAAGCGGCGGAGAGGTGTCCTCCTTGCGAGATCGAGGGAACGTTGCGCGACGTGGAAAAATACGTTGGCGGCTAGGGGTTAGCGAGGGATTCATTGAAACGGATTAAAGTTCGTTGCCTTTACGGTCCGGCCCGAGCTACGTACACGGTCGCCGGGCCCTCCGGGTACCGCGTCAAAGGTGGGGGGCCCCGTTGATTTATGCGAGTTGGAAAACTTTATTAACTTTCTGTCGGGAAACGTGCTGCCGGGAACGAGGCATAACGGCCACGGTTGCGTTGAAGAAAACGACCGACGGCTGGCGTACTCGCGCACCCGTCGACTAAAAGGGGTTGACGGGGGTGGTGGTTTGGAGGGGGGTCGGTTTGCGGTGAGCCTAGCAGAGGATGAGCCTCGAAAGGCTAGACTCGTAATTACTTATGGGGTCTGGTTTTTTATGAAGTATTCTAGGATATTAACTGCGCGAGGCCGGCGTGGGTTTTGCCCCCAGCCCTTCCTTCCGGGGTGTCGCAATATACGCGGGGGCGAAAAGTCCGCTGTCGTTCGCCCGTTTCGTGGGTCGTGACGAATGGACTGCAGACGTTGGACGTTCGGTTTCGCGTTTAAGTCTCGATTGCCGATTGAACCTGCGGGCGTTTCGGTTTCGTTGGGAATTCGTGCGTGCGCACGGTCGTCGTCGCGAATTCGCGACCTCCGGGTGAACATCTGGTTCACGAAGTGTCGGTTGCCGGTTCTGAAAGGGTTCGCGTGTAATATTCGACGCGAGGGTGAAGCGGAATCGGTAGTTTAACGAATGACGCGCTAGGGGACTCCGTTTCTAGTTCACTTATCGAGTTAATCCGTTCGACCCGGCGGTGCGGTTTTCTGAAAATTTACCGCACGATTCGCGCGGTCCCGTCAGACGCGCAATCAAACGTAACACGATTTCCGTTTAAATAGACTGGGGTGCATTGAAGTGAAACGAATTACAGGCCCGTGCGTTTTAATTTTAACACGAATCGTGATTTGAAAGCGGTGTTTCAAAATTTTCAGGAGCAATGCTTGGAATTTAAAATCCTGGCGGTGCCTTGCTTTTTTTTGTCCAATCACTGCTGCTGCGGAAGGTTCGCAGAAAATTATTTCTGTCCGTGGAAACGAACGAGCGAATAATTGTTTGAACGAGATAATTTGTTTGCACTAATTTTCGTTAAAATTATTCCATTATCGTTGGGCGAACAAATACGAGCTTCTGCGAGAATTTTAATCTTCTTAAATTGAAACTTTCGTTTCACCGCTTTTCCAAAGAAAATACACTTGCCTTTCCGCTGCTATCGTCACGGC
Source organism: Nomada fucata (assembly GCA_948146005.1). NCBI lineage: Eukaryota > Metazoa > Arthropoda > Insecta > Hymenoptera > Apidae > Nomada > Nomada fucata. Next base: position 6,499,789 of record OX411282.1, read on the forward strand.
GACATAGCTTTTGGAAATGGAAACCTGGTTAAGCCTCTTGGTGGCCTGGCTACAGTAGAATAATATATTTCCCGAATTAATCCCAGCCAGACACGATGACAATGAAGCTCGAAAGTTTCGAGAAGTTGGTCAAGTTGCTTCTCCCGGTGTTTGCACCTGCACAACCGGTGACAACGTTGACGATGCTCGCGTCGTCGGTCGGTAATCCTGAAAAACTCGGCAACTCTTTTTTGCCAGCCGTTCAAACGGATCTTACAGAGGAAATCCGACGGGGAATAAAAAAAAAGGAAAAGCTGCGTGAAATAGACACGGTTTCACGACCGAACTTCCCTTTTACGTTTCTGCGCGACGAAATAGCCGTAAAATCTATCCCAGCAAATTCCTACCTTTCACCTGCGTTAACTGAAAAAAAAACTGTGGCAGCGCATATGTAATAATAGGAACGAACGAAAAATATTATTAACACTTGTCGCGTGAAAGATATGAAAGGTGTACAATAATATTGTGCCTGTAATAATTGGTGGTCTTGATTTATTGAAAGGGAGCGGATAAAAATTATTTTCACCCTGACGTGGATATACTTTCAACTTTAATGTTAGGAAGATATAATTTCGGTGCTATCAAATTCAACTCAAGTTAGATAACTATTCACGAAACATTTCAAACATTTCTAAATTTGTAAAACGAAAGATTAAATAACAGTGCGCTTAGGAAGCAATCATCGTCACGCCCACATCGACGAAACTGTAATCTTCTTCGACGTTCATCAAATCGTAAAACCGAAACGGCGGTTCGTAGTTGTACAAGGAAAGGTGGCCACCGCGAAGGTTACCTCGAAACCGCATGAGAATCATGGCTGTGCAGCCGCAAGCAGAGCCTTGAAAAAGGGCAACCGAAATCTTGTCCTCGCGGTAACCAGCCGTGGAATCAACGGCAGTGCTGGTGCAGAACGTTGAAGAATTATTTGAACAAAATGCTACAGTTGTTTTCGTTTCACGACAGATTATTTAGTGCAACTTTCTTATCCGAACTGATCGTCGTTCATATTATTCTTTGCGTTAGAATTTCAAGTATTTTAAAACTCATAAAATCCTCAATATTATGTATTCTTCTTGAGAGGAACTTTCTGAACAGTTTCCAAAGATAATTCCAAACCAAAGAAATCATGTTTACACCTGCAGCAGGGTTGCACCCCGTTCGACATAAATTGTCGTACACGTTCGCCAACAAGTGAACGACTTATACGACTGAAATTCAACTCGCGTTTACTGCACGAGGAATAATCAATCTCTTCCCCAGGTGCCGAACTGTGTTCATCGAATATTCGAACGGCTTCGCGAAAGATCGGGAACAATTAACCGGCGCGAGGAAAACGAACCGTCGAAGCCGCTCGAAGAATAAGAAATCAACAGAAGCCGGGTGTGCCGGCGAGTTACGCGGATCCACGCGACTTTTCTCGCAAAAAAAACGCCGCTCATCAGGATGCGCTTGTGTCTGGTTCCCTCGGATCTCCTGATTTCTGTTTGTCGGGGCGAAGTCACCTTGCGCCTCAACCTTGGCGAAAAGAGGGCGAGAAATGCCGCGACAGCGAAAGGGAAGAAGAGAGACAGGAGGGGGGACAGGGACGAGAACGAGAAAAATCGTTTCGAAGGGTTCACCCTGTTTCCCTTCGCCGCTATTCGGATTTACTGGCAGCCGCTGCGAAAGCGGATTCGATATTGCCGGCGCAGAATCGGCACGTGAACCTCTGTGCGTTCCCCGCGGAAACGTCTTCGCTCGGCAAACATAATATTTAACTTAAGGACGCTTCCTGCAGCCGCCTCTCTGGGCGGAGTGTCCTCGATCCGGGGGGGTAAATAAGGATTCGTCGTTGCGCGAATCAGAAGCGTGACACGGGGCGAAACGGCAGCGTTATTGAGAAATTAATTGACAGAAGGGTTCAATATTTGTTGGCTAGAAACGGGAGAATATTGTGTGGATTTTAGTAATAACGGATGGGGGTGGGGGGTGAGTACGTTGCAGGAAATTGGTGAAGAGAAAAGATGCAGTGGGTATGCGCAAGAAGTGTGCGAGCGCAGCAATATTGGGTACGAGAAAGCGACGTTCGAAGAATCGTTAAGTAGTAATTGTTTCGAATCATTTTTGTCGATGAAAGAACAAGCATCCTAAGTTTCTGTTTCATTTGTGAGCAATGTGTAGCGATTGTTGCTACTATTTTTCCAATCGTTCCGTTTGTTACGTCCACGGCGGCACGATATAAATAGTGCAATCAAATTTCAATTATAAACACCGTTAATCAAGGGAAGTTACTTTGCGTCAGTGCACTCGTCGAATTCTGTACAAACGGATGTCGTACTTCGCCCGAAATTTAACTCGAATCGCTCTTCCATTCGAAATCGCGTACCACCTGCTCGAGCGGATCCGTCGAACCTCGTCTTCCTCGAACTGTGAAGCGCGAGCAAGGAAAAGCGAAGGGAAAAAAGGCAGATAGAGAGAAAAAAAAGGTACGACCGAAAAGCGATCCACCAGTGCGTTTGTGGATTCTGCTGCTTCAGAATCGTGGCAAGAATACGAGTGCACGTTGTTTCTGGTCGCCGGTCCCGAAAAAGAAACAGCGAGAGAAATACGCGTGAATGGGGACCGTACGGAAATGGAAGCGACGAAGCGTGAGTAAGCCGCGGCGGTAGAAACAACAAAAAATGAAGTCTCGAGATCCGCTTGTTTCGCGTACGTATTATGCGGTGTTAATGACGATGAGTGAAGCCGTCTTCGAACTCGAGAATCCACCGCTGTTTGTTCAATCCTCGTGTTCGGCGTGCCTCGACTTCCATCCGCTTCTATAAACACGCCTTGCCTCTCCCTTTGAGTTACGAACATCATCGACTTCTTCGTCGAGATCGCACAGAAAGAGTGTGTGTGTGTGTGTGTGTGCGTCTGAGAGAGACGGAGTCGCTTTGACGCTAGTTGTCTACCTGTTCCCAGGTACGACGAACTATGTGCGCGGTTTTGAGATTCGAACGCGGTTGAAAAAATGCTGAAAATAAGAATTCTTCGGGTATAAGATTTAAGATTTCTGAATTAGTGACTGATTGAAGGGTTGATTGTAATTGGGGTAAATAGGTATAGTCAATTTTAATCGTGATTTTATTGGTATATCGTAGATGCCAGGCATGGCTGCTGATATTTGAAATTGAATATCCTTAATTTACCACCATTTATGCAATTAAGGTTCACTGTATTTTTAAACGGGAATTATCTTCTGATTAATAATAGCCGTTCGAATGTTCGTTGATTTAATTGGAAATATTGTTACGTTTGAAGTGGTACTATTTAGTTCGGTAGTTGAAGCCTCGAAGAGAATTTTCACGAGGATTCCTGTATAATTGCAAATTAATTTTGCGATATTAATGTATTTTGTATGACGAGTGATTTCGATTTTATCGTACGATACCACAGACATAAATATTCCCTGAATCCTGGAAAAACAAAGATCCATCGGGCCACAATTGAACGATGAAATATCCCGATACGCGGATGCCTACAAAAAATTCCAATCTCCCGCTTATCGATAAGTGAACGAGTATCAGCGTGGCCGTAATGTCTCGAACTGATCTGAAACCAACTTTGGTGCGCGTAAAAATTACACGCTTTCCGCTACCGCCGATTTCAGGAAACAAATGTGGTTTAGGAAAGTCGAGGCTGTCCAATTTTTGATAACTTCGTTATTTTAAGTTCGTACACAGTAGTCTACAAATTCAACGATTCACTTGAATACATTTCTACAATATTTATAGCAATTATGTGCGAATAAAAGAGATGCGGTTAATAAAATTGCAGCTCCGCAAGTATAATAATTGACTGTTGCGTGTACCTGGTACAGAAATTAACTTTACACTTCATGTATCGAGGAAGCGCTAAAATTACGCTTCCCAAGATATTCGTAGTCGTTAAAAATAACAAACAGGCCAGGTGAATCGATCGTGCGGCAATTTAAAAGAATCGCAATCCTCCGCACGCCAAAATAAACCCAACTCAAAAAACCTATCAACTTCAATCAACCTGCCAACATGTAACAACAATCACGAACTCAGAAAACGAGCCGAGAAGCTGCCTCATAAAACCAACACGCTTGATCCGTCGAACGTTTACGCTTTCCATTCCCAAATGTTCTTTTCTGGGGGCCTTCAAAAATCGTGGCAAGAAAACACGCTATGGCTAACCGTGATCAAGGGCGCGACATAATCAATATCGATTGATTACGTTCAATATCGATAATGAAAATAATGCTGACCTTTGTGCCGAGCAACGAGAACATTGAATATACTTCGAAGTAAAATTACAATCACAATAATTTTCATCTTTTTTGTAACTATTATTATTATATTTCTATTCCAGATGTTAATAATTAATAACGAAACGATTTCCAACATTCGCTACATCGTAACGGAATTGTACCTATTATAATTTGTTTTACACCGATTGCTGTAATTATTATTCAGTTTTACATAGCAATAAGAAGTTCATTGAACATTGAACGAAAAAAGGAACAAGCGGACCTCGTCTTACGTTTTACGAAACGCGATCTCACGTTCCAATCGATACAGCATCGATCAGCCGTTTCTTGCTCGTGAATTATCATGAGTCAGAGTCGTCGGGGTTGCTTGTCGCCTGTGAGAACAGGCTTCCGCTCAAGCTTCTTGCGCTCGATGGATAAACATCGATCACGATCGCGGGACTAGCGCGAATCGGGAAGAGGAATCGGCGAAAGAACGTTCGCGCTCGTATGCAAGTGAGTCGGCAGGTTCGTCGAGGGCTGACGTCTGTTTGTCTTACTCGCGATTGCGAGAGCTGTTTGCATTGGCTCCGCAGCTTCTCCGCTTGGTTGAAATGATTTTGTCGTGGCGAACCTGAAGTGTCGTTGCTCAACGTTCAGCGCTGACTTTCGCTTTCGCGATTCTCCGAAGGACTCGCGACACGTCGACTGACGCGAAATCTTGTTCGGGTAAAATCTATGGTGGAGGAGAAAGTGGACTTCGATTGAGAGATTGAAAACGCCCGGCTGTAAAAATAGCGATGGAGTTCTGAGAATAAGAAAGAAAATTAAATGACACGCGGATGAAGTTTCATCTTTTAGGGGAGGGGATACTAAAAAGCGAAGTTTCGAATTGCTTTCATAATACGCAGACGAATAGTTGTTTTTTTTTTTCTTCAAGGATTGTTTCAGTTACAAATTTCCGATTTGGTGAAAATCACGGAGGAACTCTGTTACGTGATATTGAATCGCACTCGGGCAGAATATGGTCACACGGTGAAAAATGATGACAGAAAATAATCGTGGGGCGAAATATAAACGGGACGCTCGAGACGCGGTTTCGTAAAGAAATCTGTATCCAGGGGCGTGTATTATTTCGCAAGCTAATAATTTATGTACCTGAAAGTGGAAGTACTACAAAAGCATCACGTCACTTTTCAATTTTTTAAATGCGATATAATGCAACAGTTTACATGATAGAAGTGATACGCTCTGGCAGCCTGTTATTTAAGGAAATAAGTGTCCGTGCAGCGTGGGCGTGAAACGCTTCACGTACCGGGAGAAAAATGTGATGCTTCGGAATAACCCCGCGGGTTCCCGTTGGAAACTGAAAATTAATAGTTTCCACAGCGCTGCCAGTGTCCGAGGTGTGCATGTAACAACGTTTGGCAAGTATTTAAGGCTTTCCTTAGCGGTTTCTGAAAATTGCATGGGAACTACTAGATAAACGATATAACCGAGCAGGCTGAAACCGAAGTTTCGACGATGTCTGTGGGAGAAACACGGCAGTTGCACTGCGGGAAAACGAAAATTACAGTGCAGAAGCGTGCAATAATCGAAGAACGTTACGCGTCGTTCACTATTAATTCGAAAATGAAATATTGAAACAGCCAATGCTAGTATCAACTTGAAACAATTACGAACATAATTTAATCCGGCATAATTAAATTCTCAAATATAATTTCACCAATTATCAATCATTAGAATTCCCACGCAATTCATTTTTCATTCGCCAAAAGACATGCATGATTATAAACTAATTACAGGCCCTCCATAGTTCAGTTCAGTCTAACAATATGCGCGTACAGTGCAAGCGGTGCGCAAGCGGAACGAATTCGGGTTGAAAATCGCGGCTCGACGAAAGGTGTCGAAGAGGCTTGGAAGGTAGCAATGCGCGGTGCCGTTAAAAAAAAGGGGGGGGGGGTGGGCATAATTGTTTGCATTGTGTGGAAGAAATGGAAAGGCAGAAAATAACCAGAAACGAGTGACTGGCAAGCACTGTGAATGGTCAGTGCATGGATGGGTCGTTTGTTCCTCAATTGCGTTAACACGTATTATCGTTGACACCGGGCAAGCCTTTTGTCTGTGCACGTTTAATATTGCTCGGGCAACACGAATCCCCTTCATTTTTCCAAGCGGAAAATCGGGCCATACCAATGCGATTCGCGTTGTTACTTCGTTATTGTTCAATCTTGAACAATGTCTCGTTTATTTCGCAGGCTTTTGGTAGGTGAAAAATATCTCTGTCACCTTATTTCTCCTTTCCTTCTCGTACGTGCCTGCGACGCTGCCCTTAAATTGTTCCATGAACTTTGCAGGTTACCCAGAAAATATTACTTCTGTATTTGCGAAAGTGTTTGGTACCCTTTGAAAAATTTTTCTGGGGACTGCAGCTTCCGTTGATTATCCTGCTCTGGTGTATCGAATAAATTAATACTGATAACTTCCGGGTTTCTTTTCGTCGTCTTATCAGAAGCTTCGAATTTCCGTTCAAAATACTTCTCAGGCCATTTCATTTCTCCGATCTTCTTTAGTAAGGGAAATCCTCACGAAATAATTGCTCTGGATTGTTTTCGCGTGCATCAGTACTCGAATACGAAACTCGGTTTTTCTGCCTGCCGTTCCAATTATTGCTCGAAGCTGATATTACGGCTATTAGAAAAACCCGTGGATCGATTGGGCAATTTGGAAGATATCGATGCAATAGCGTCCCGTGGCAGTTCGTAACGTGCATAAAATTCGAACGAGTGGTCAAGGTGTGAAGAAAACCGGAGCGACCGCAGGCAGCAAATAATTTCAGACGTCACCGCAAGTAACCATCCCGTCCGATCCACCTTTTCCTTTACTGGGCCGCAAATTATACTATCTCGCGCGGTGAATTATTTGTGTTCGTCGGGTCACGGAAAATTACCCAAAGCTTGACCAATATTCTACGCGTGAAATGCTTTACTTATCATCGACGATATTTGGTAACGGTGCCAAGACGATCAGGCAGAGCGTAGGTTCAGTAGTCAAATAAAATTTCAAAAATATAGAAAAGTTGCACGTCCGTGATCGTGTTCGGTGAACAGAAAAAAATATTCGTCCTCAGTAAGAGATATTGCGTGGAATATTGTATAATAAAAATTGGGATAATAAACTGTATTTGGAAAATTGAAAATTGAAAAAGCAAAACATAATTCAAAGGAGTGTCAATTCAACGTTACATCGATACAATGCAAATATATGTTCACGCGCGCACTAGGTACGTTATCAGTGTCAGTGCCACGGTATCCACATTGTGTATCGGGGATAAAGAACCGGGCCCATAAGTCATAGGAAAAGTGGACAGTTTACAGGTAATTGAAAGCTATTAGGGGTACGTTTATACCCGGCATTATCACCCGTGGCACACGACGTTATATAGTGTACGAACGTAACACGAGGAGAACCGGTTCCTGGAATATATTATGGCAGCGCCGCTTACCGTATTGATTGTAAATCTCATCGGGACACCGAGTCCTGATATCCAGTTTATCCCGAATGAGTTCATTCCCCACCGGTAACGGTATTAAACGATCCAAGGATCTAACTGCACGTCAAATCGAGGCTTGTTAACCTTTACGTCGTGGCATTAATATCGCCGACTACGCTTGACAAGTGTCAAAATCGCAGGAGTAAAGAAATTCTTTAATTGGCGACCTCTTCCGGTATTTATTGCATCGGAGAAGGTGATCCAAGCATTGTACAGGCTAGCACGTTTATTTTTCATAAGACAACGCGTTTGTCTTATGATTCGGAGATCAAATAACGAGCCGAGTGAAAGCGATGCTTCTTTCCAATTATGTCTTTAAAATAAGTGTCGTCTACGTACCGACCACTGCCGAAACAATCAAAAAGATAAGTAGAAGCTGCGTACCTTCGGATCGAAATATCTAAAATGTCTTAATCGCTGATAGTCTCAGCACGACGGTCCCAAATGTACCTGCCCCCTTCAACATCCGCAGAGATCTTCAACACCTGCCCTCTTCAAAACAGTCCACAGAAAGTCCTCCCTCTGATCTCCTTCTGAACGCAGAAAGAAACGCGAACTTTAACATCTGCAGAGGAACATCGTCGAGTCGCATTTGTAATGTATTCACCCCCAAATATCTATATTAGTATTATGACATATCTCTGTATTACTCTTATTATCTACCAGTCACCTAAGGATTCATATATACAAATATTTTTAAGTTCCGGTCATCACAAATACTCGTCATGGAACCTTATCGAGTCACCGTTTCCAAAACACCTAGTCATACTGTCTACAATCCCTAACCATCCAGAGTCCTTTGGACTTCGCCCTCACCATCCCTACTACATCCTTTCCAACACCCTCTAAAAACCCAAGGTTCCCTGACTCTTCAGCTCACATCATACGAAATATTCAACCGACATAGTCTACGTCTAAGTGATAATAAAACCATCTCGAAAACCGAAGTTGGGAGTTGAATTTTCTCTGTGTCCATTACACATTGAATGTGGAAGAAATTTAAACTGCCCGTGGATCGACGGAAAAAATCGCAGCGCGAAGCTTAAAACGCAGCACGCGGCCGATCTTGCAAACGATCTTTCGATCCGCGACAAGTGTTGATATCTTTGGACCCCGCGTCGCGATTAGCATGGAATATCTGGAAAGTTTGCGGAAGTTGGGCCGCGCGAAACAACGATCCGCTAATTGCTGTTTGACCGGCGGAGTTTACCGGCCGGATGAAGCCGTTGATACTGTCGTTCCGTAATTTATCCGCCAACGTTGCTCGGGCCAGCTTCCTGCGCCGTGGAATCGGGGCGGGATTATTAGAGAAGACTCGCGGATTAACGTCAAACGATCTCGATCGACGATACTGCAACTTGCCGGGATTATAGCTAAGTGGGCATATCGTTTCGATGGGGATTAAGTCTGTCGGCCTTTGGTTGACTTAATGCGCGGGTGGAGATAGGTAGGAAAGGTGGCTGTTACGGGGATTTACGGTGTATTGTCTCGGCGAAAAGTATCGCCGTTGGAATCGTTCCATTAAACGTCCACGTAGACACAGTGGAGAATATAATTGAATCGTCGATATCATCGTTTATATTATACTGAATATAAAGCGGGGGTAATATCGTCGCGACCGCGACAACGTTCACCTGGCACCCGAAACGATTATCAGTTTCATTTAACGCGAGCGTAAAAACCGACCGATTAATCGCTGACAAGGAACAATTCCACGCGCCTATCGGTTTCTTTCGCGAAAAACGTAAAAAAAAACCCCGTTCCAGTGGCGGCCATTTCTCGTTCGTGCCACCGCGGTGTTCGCGAACTCCTGCAGCCTTCAAAGACATTTCCCCGTCGCCATCAATAATTACCGACAGTTTCTTCGGCAACTCCAAGATGCTCGGTGCAACGGTTCGCGCAAGTAAATACAGGACGACGAAACCAGGCAAAGCTTGGTTCCCCGGGACTCGCGATCTGGGTGGTGGTTGCCGTGTTTCCCGTTGCAGCACGATGTTTAGACTGCTTAAGTCACTCCTGCCCCGACATATTTATTCATGTGGGTGTCGTGTGGGTGCCGGTATGTAAATGCGAGTTGCGCGGCTCTGCGACCCGACTTCAGCCACCTGAGCCGGTCACGCGTCACGCCATTAACGTTTCTTGCCGGGACGAAATCGGAAGGAACATTGCGACCGCGCCCCGACTGCGAGCTCGTTCGCCTCTCGCGAAGTTTCTGCGGTCGCTGCGTGTTTCGTCGTTCTTTTATACGGGACGAGGTATCCCGCGAGCATTTTCAACGATTATCCGCGCGATAATCCAAGGTGCGCAGCGCCGCGTTCGGTTCGCGCTTGGGATAATGGGATCGATTTCTGAGAGCAGTGGAAGATGAAGGACCCTGGCGCGATGGGTTTGAACTTATTGTTGCAGGCGGAATTTGCGTTCGTTAACATCTCTGGTTTCAGGATTCGTGGAATTGGAAATGGGGATGTTTGCGTAGTTGCGTGCGCGCCAACCAGGGGTGGATTTTATTTTCCTTTTTATGGTGGAACTATTTTTTTTAATCTTCCGCCGGAATGCAAATTTTAATTAAACTTTCCTGATAATTGGTAACCGAGACGCATTTGGAATTTTTTCGAAGCTCTGGTAAACGTAGCATCGGAGAAATTCATTCTGCACCGGCGAGTCCGATGGAATTAATGAAACGCGATGTGTTATTTCAAATCAGTTTGAAGTAGCACATATATTGTAATTCCTCATAGAAGGTACAATACCTAATAACTACTCCCGTAAAATAAACAATCTAACACAGATACCTGTGTACAATGAATTTCGGAGTCTTCTGATATAATAAAGAATAAAATCCGTGGATTTAGCTTGCAATGGGAGGAAAGCGTAGCTGTTCTGTTGCGTCGTACGATTCCAGGCGTGGTTATACGAAGCGTACGACGTGGACGGGCATTAATTTATGAAGTGCCGTTAAAGCATGAAAACGTCGGTTCATTAACGGGGGAATAACGTGTCGGGGTAACGTATACGGGGAAGTATATTTCCCGTCCGGGACGTGCGGCTTTTTCAAATATGAATTGGTAATGCGGCCGATGAATTAAAAAATCCGACCGATTACGACTCTAATGGCGGAATATATATCATCGCGGCGATTATTACGCGCACAGACGTGCCACGGAACCACGAGGAAGATTTATTCCTTCCTGGGTACGTGCAGATTGATTTTTCGACGGGGGAAGAAGCGTTCGTCGTCGCTCGTCCAACATCGACCGCTGTCTGTAACGAGAGTGATGAACGATGTAATTAATGCTGGCCGTCGATGAGATACACCGCTGCCTTATTAATGCCGGTCGAAAAAGTAACGTATCCTTTTGTCTCAACGAGCGTTCTACGTCTCAGTGTTTCGCCGCGGCATAAATGTCACATCGACGAATTTCTAAAGCACCGGTGTTACGACAGAGACGCTCAAAATCGCCCAAAGAGAATAGTGTTTCCGCTACGACGAGTATTTAGCGTACGAATATTTTGCCGCGGCGTTGAATAAAGTACACGAATTTTCCAAGTAATCCCGATACCAGGCTCACCTTTAAAATTCACAAAGAGACAAGTATTCCCGCTTCGACGAGCACTTCGGGACTGAATACTTTACAACAGAATTAAGGTTAAGCGTGCGAATTTGCCGGAGTTTCAAAATTGATAAGGAAATGGAAAGATTAATCCGAATTCGTTCGTCGGGACAATTTCTTCCCCGGACTTTCGAACGAAGAAGAAAAGGAACGTTCCGTCCTCGGCTGCAACAAATTTCCCTTCACCGTTCCGCCAACAAAAAATGAGTGGCTGCTGCGGGAAAAAATCGCGATGAAATTCGTGTTGCATCTCACGGGGGACCGCTCGGCTCAATCAGAACCGCGCAGTCTCTGCAAATTTGTATTTCTAAATTGAACCGGCTCTGGGTAAATAATACCGAAACTTTTCTCGGGGAACAAAGTAGTAGCTCCAGCGAAGGCAACGTAACAGTGTAAAGGGGAACGGGAGCCTCTTTGAAGTTCGTACATAACGTTGAAATTTCTGTTAAAGAACTCCTCCTCGACGTAGTCCCGAGTTTTTCAACTTGAACTTGCCCCGATCGTATTTTCCGCTGTATATTTCCCCGGCTGTCCTCCGGCGTTACCGTGGGCCCTGGCCCGTTATATATATATATATATATATATAAATGGCTCTCGATTTATTGGAAATGAGGGCTTAACTCGTTGCCGCGGCTGGATACGCCGACCGTGAGTTAAAATATTAATCTTCCAGGCGCCATGGAAAACGGCTCGAAAGTGTCGCCCCCGATGGAAATCGATCCGCCGGTGTCTTGTTTCCGTAATTCTCTTCGTAATTCCATCGAACGATGACAAATTCGACGTTGCGCGCCGCGAAACGAAATTGTGCTTAACGGCAGACGGCCGCCCATTTCGTCCCGTTGCCCTTCTGTAATTTCGTTAACCATTGCGCACAGCGACAAGCATATTTCGTTGTGGTAGTCAATTTGTTCAATAGTTTCTTAAGCTTGACATGGACATTAGGATGCGATGCTTGTATTTGTAGATTTCGATTGGAACATTGCGATTTGTTATTAAGTACCATGCTACAGAAGTTCTCGCACACGAGCATAGTTTACTAGTGTCCATTTCGTGCGTACGGATACTTCTTTTCAACTGTATGAGAGATTAATTCACTTGATTATTGATTGTCCAGTTCGATGATTTTATGTTGCAACATAAACGGCTCGCGAATATCAATGTGTTTCGCAATTACCTGGAACTCGGACGGGAATTATTTCCCAATCCACGCGATCTTCCAATTACGCGGATAAAATATACACGTGTACGCAATTGAACTCTCAGCTGAAGCGCATTCGACTACGGTGTCGCGCGATTGGCAGAGGCAAACGTGCGAGGCAAAAAAGATATCGGGGAAATACGAGTGAATTAAAATCGGCCGCGAACTCGCGTGAAACTTATCGGCGACATTGAGAAATACGCCGATTACTAGTTTAATTACGCGAACCGAGCGCGTGCACGCCGTGGCAACGCGATAACGACGCGGCGAGTATTACCGCACGACCGGAGATTCCACTTTGTTGACAACGATGAATTCCGCTGCGAAATAATATTATCGTCGCGCCACGGGGACGATCGCGAGATCTCCAGGTGACAAAGAGCAACGGCCGCTATCCGACGATGACCCTTTCAGTTCGCCAGAGTTAAGACCTCCTCTAAAAGGACCCGCTGCGTCGTCGTCGTCGTCGTCGTTCCACCTTTCTTTTCCCCTTTTCACCTCGCGGCAGAACGCTATCGTTGGAGAGGCCGCGCGAGATAGCCGGCCGACTAACGCGGGGACGCCTTAAGGGGTTGTGCACACCTTAAAACTGTCCGTGGAAAAAAGTTACAGGATTATCGTCGTCCCGGGAATGAAAATAGACCAAACTTGAACTCTCGCGCGGAAGCTACGGAATGGTATCTAAGATGTTGTGTAAATCGTTTGGCTTCGAGGAAGTACGTGCTTCCTCCTTTTGCGTGGAAGCTTTATGATTCTTAAAGATTTTTTTAACCATTTGGGAAGTTCGAGATACCTGAGGTTATTGTACTGCGGGTCTATCGATTTTGTGAGATTGATTTCTATTGCGTCGAAGTGGAGTCTGGTCGCAGTGCAATATTGTTGATGGTAAGAAAAATTGTTGATTCTGTTCCATATAAATATTTGTGAATTAAAAGGGAATGTGCTTAATGGGAAATATTCTAAGTATATATCTATATAAAATAGTTCCCTTTGTGCGTATAGGTATATTGCATATAGGCAAACCCTTTATTCCTCGTTGCATCCACTTAAAAACGTTCAAGTTCAACTTTAGTTAGCCCTTTGAGGGTCTGTCCTTTTATAAGATGAAAGGATTCAGCTGTACACTATTCCGTATACTCTTGATGTTTCGTAAAGGAAGCACCGCGGCTGTTCTCTATTCCGTCCGCTTTGAGTATTCGCGGAATAAAAATTCCCCCTCTCCTTCGTCGCTGGGCTCTTTGGATTACTGTAAAGTCAAAGGGTAGTTCGCGAATCGACGAGCCGCGCGTGTCGAGGAATTTCGAATGAACAGATTTCGTTAATTTTGCAAAGAGAGACAGTAAAAATTCAGCTGGTTACTATCTCGTCTCTTATCTAAATATTTTGTGTTCGCTTTAGCAACTGCTTTATTGCTTTACCGTATTTCCGTCAGTACTTCCGTCATTACACACTTCTATGGCAAGTGAATAATCGAAGATGTAGTTTCTTTCGTACAAAAATATTACGTCCACTTGAAAAATCGTGCAGCAATGGATAACGGTAGTAGTGTCGTGCGGTTGGAAGCGCAGATTAACGTAACTGCTATTAATTATTACGTTAACCAAGATTCCGTGAAAAATATTTGTGCCTCCGTTTCTCGACAAGGCGACGCCCTTCTATTCCGCGTTGAACGACAGTACCTTGACGTAATCGGCCGTTTATCGACGAAGCTGAACGACTTGAACGAGTGCAAGGATAAAAGGGGACCAAAATGTCGCCTCCTCCAAACATCTGTACCCTAGCCCCGTAAACGGAAACATCTCTCAAAGCATTGTGCATATGTGTCCCCGTGCACGGCTCCTAAGCATAGCTCTACCCATAATGGAGCCACGTTTCCTCCGTGGCAGTGGGAATTATTTACTCATGCCGGGAATGCGAAGGAGGGCGACGTTGTAAGAACAGCCTGGGGTCTCACCTTCCGACGTCGCTGTAATCCGCGTCGAGATTCATCGTGAAAGGAAGACAGAGATATTGCCCCGAAGCGGTAACCACCTTCTTCATCTTCTTCTTCCTCTTCCTCCTCTTCCTCCTCTACTTCTTCATCCTCTTCCCTCTCGTCCTTTTTCCCCCTTCCTCCCATGAGATATCGTTACGCAGATAAAACCGCATTGCTGAGAGGCCGGTGAGCTAATCGACTGTTCGCGCCGCTTCCTCGAAACTCGTGCTTCCTCGAAATCTTTCGGGCGCACAGGGAATGTCGATGTTGCCGATCGAACCACGGTCCCGATAAAACAGCGGGCAAGCTCCTCTAACAGGTATCAAGGTACCTACTGCAGGCGCGATACGAACATCGGTATTTCCTTCGCTCCTTTTTTCATCCTTTCGCCCTGGACGACGAGAAGAATGACAGCTCTCGTCTCGAGCTGCGGGAATTTTGTTGATAAATCGATTGGTCGCGGTGCTGTGGAATGAGGAAGGCAGGTGAGCCGGCTATCTTGTTACCTGGGACGATTCTGATGTTTGCGCAAGCCCGTTTTCTGCGACCGAGAATGATCGAAGCCGTTTCCACCTCGCGAACATATTAATGAATATACAAACGATCAAAATGTTATTCATGATAGAATCGGTTTATTTAAGCGTTTTTACTTCTTGTTTTACTTCAATCCAATTTACTTTTACATTCGTGGTCGACGCCGAGTGGGATATAAAAGATAGACAACTTTTTATATCAATTTATATTTTTCTCCATAATTTTCATTTTAACTTCAAGGAACAACGTTTCAAAATTAATCGCACGAATGCGTCCGCAGATCTGCCGACCGAGTGCCAAGTTATGAAACACGGTTTGCACAACAGCACGTGCCCGATAATACCCGCCCTGCACAGTTCGCCAATTATTCGAATTTATTATTAATTCACCCTCTCGCTGAATTACTCCGCGCGGGCGAACCGTGCCAGGAAATGTGAAAATAACTTCCAGCGATTTCTTTTCGTCCCCGACAAAAGGCGTACCCCTCGAACGTACGTTCGCCGATACAGAAGTCAACTTCGTCATCCCCTGCGTCGTTCAACCCTCGCCCTAGCAATTCGCCTTGCCTCGCTCGCGTGCGTCCCCGCGGCACGCATACCCGCCCCGCTCGCAGAACGCCGCGCACAGTCCGCGCAAAGAGTTTTTCGCGCTTTCGCATAATGTTATCAAAAGCCAGCCGTCCGCTCGGGCCGGGGGACGCCAGGAGGCGGCCAGAAGGCCACGGGCGTCTTGACGAACGTGGCCGTTTACATCTACCGGCTGGAAGCACCGAACGGGCGGCCGGTCGGCGCCGAATTCCGCCGCTTTCCAATAATTTTATTTTTGCTTTTAATGCGCCGTCCGCGATGGAATCGTGCAACGGCCTGCCTGGCAGCGGTCGATGGCGCTTCTTGATACTAGATAAAACCAAGGAACCCGACCGGTCGCCCTCTTTCGACCCTTCCCTCGCCCAATATCTCTTCCCGTCTTCTTCTCTTTCACCTCGCCTCGCTCTCTTTCACTCGCCCACTCCATCTCCTCATATCGCTCTCCCTCTTTCTTTCCCTCTCTGCCCATCGTTTTCGTTTTCTCCCTGTCCCTCTCCCTTTCGTCCCCGGCGATTCTTCTTTCGCCCTGCGCTTCTCCTTCTTACCTTCGGTCCGGTTGGACGCGCGTAACCGCGAGTCTGCGCGCAAAAGATGGCATCGCCGACTCGGACCGGCGAGATCGCCCTTTCGACGCGGTCCCTTCGCGTTGCCGCGAAGCCCGCCGAGAGCATCCTCTTCGTTCCGCGGATATTTATTGACGCTCCCTCGAGCCGTCTCGACGTTCTCCTTTTTCGTCCGTCCCCTTGCTCGCTGTTGCTCGTTGCTCGACCGGGCCGTAACGGCCGCGCGATTTTTCCGCGACGCCGCGTCCCGAATTCGCGTCCGCCCGTCCGGCGAGGTTTAATCGAGCCCGGTCGTTCGTCGGCGTCGCGCTTCTTCAGCTCGCCTATTCTCTCGTTCCGCTCGCTGTCGTTTCCACGGTCGACGCGACCCGACGTCGTCTCTGCGCGGGTTCTCGATTGCGCGCAGAGCACGCGACCGCCGAGCCGCACGAAACGATTCGTCATCGATCGATTTTCAAATCGACGTGTATTATACATACCCTCGGATAGAAACCGTGGCAGGTGTTAGGTCCGTTGAAGCGTGATACTCATGAATAACAAATATCCTTCCTGGTTGTTTCTCACGGAGGGGTCGGGAGTATTTGCACGATCGAGCAAGATCATTGGGGCGCGGGGGTGCGCGGGGTGGGGAGGGGAGAGGCTGAGGGTGGTTGGTATAAAGTATCGAGAGGGCGGTAAATAATATCCACGCGTGTATATACAGGCGTCGGACGATAAATCACCGGTCGGCGTGACAGGAAATTGAACTTTCGCGATTACTTATGCCCTCGTGATTATTCATGTCGATGGGGGCCGTTCTACTAAGTGAAAAGGAACTGGAAGGGCGGGGGGTGGGGGGGTGGAGGGGTTGGGTTTCGGAAAGGGTTGGAGAAATCTACGTCATATTTTAGCCACCGTCCTCGACGATAAATAACGCCGGGCTGTTTTCCCGTTCCTGGCAGGCGAATGTCCACGAGGAATTACGGAAAAGATGCTTTTTCGTATCGCGCGTCGTTTTCTTGTCGCCGTTCGCCGCCTCCTTTTGGTTTCGTTGCGTTCGACGACTAGTGGATCGGAGTGGACGGTTGCACGTGGCCGGGCAACGCGTGGCCCGCGGAAAGATCGCGAAGACGGTGCTGCAACGGTTTTAATTGAGCGTCGGGACGATTTTTAATGAAACACGCCACGCTGTTTTTTTTTTTTTTTTTGTTACGTTTCCATTGATAAGCCCGGGGATCGAGGTGTACTTGCATCGCGCAATCGACGATTGGGAGACTTTGGTGATTAATCAGACTGCGGTTCCCTGTTTTAGCGCTTGGTACTTTGGTGGACAGCTTTTTAATCGTGGGAAACGATGGGGCGATTAATTTATTCGTTACGGTTAGTTAGTAATGTTATTGTAATTGCATACTTCGCCTTGCGTCTGAATTGCGATCCGGGGGAATGAAATTTCCTACGAATCTTTTTTGTAAAGATAAATCGAGCGCAGATGCTGCAACAATCTCGGTAACACTTCAGTAACGCGAATTCATTAAATTCATAAAAACGTGCGGAACGTCAGTCGATAAATCCTCGCGTACTCAGTAATTCAATTTGATCCAAACTAGAAAATCGACATCCTTAAAATCTCTCATCTTTAATCTTATTACAAATGGAAGGTATGATTACGAAAAGCTACTACGTTATTTCTACCGCATACTCGTCATATAAGTGGACATTTGCGTTCGTCAAATTGCTTTGCGGTAACATTCCTAATACAATACGGGTAACGTTAGGCGCGGCGACAGATTCAGCGGAAAAGTACGATCCGCTCCGAACCAAGAAACAATTCCAACGGGAAACAAAGGGGGCTGGGGGGGGGGGGGGAATAAAAATAATTCTGTCGCCGAGAGATCTTCGAAAATTCTGCGCTCGACGTTTCCGTATAATGACGCCCATTTCTCGAAAATAATGAAACCCTCGAGAAGGTGGCCCCATAAGTCCGGCCGGGCTACTTTGTAACGCGATCAGCTTTGGTCACGAGCCAAGTCACTGCGACGACTCGCATCTGCGGCCCCCAACCTGGCCGTATTTATACGCGGCCTGCTTCCACCCTCTGACCGGCCGACGTGGTGCACGTGGACAACGACGGCCGTAAACCACCTCTCAGAAACTTACCTTCGCCGTGAATCGTTGGCCGCAACTTTGCCGAGTTAATTACAACCGCGAAGAAAGTTCACTTTCCGCTGGTGTTGCATCCCGACGATATTCCTCGCTCGACGTATTATGCTCGTCACAGAAGCCGTTCTCGACGCCCTGCGCGGCGTTCCCCTGCACGGAGTACGAAAACATTTCATATTTTATTCGAATAACTAGGTGGTATGTAATTGGCTTCTTTTGTCGTGGAATACGAAAGTTTGATTGATCGGTGTTATTGTGTTGCGCGTTTTTATTGCGTTCTAGCATGTCCCGAGGGTCGTTTAAATGTTGCGTGAAAATCGAAGATGATTCACAGGGATGTTCCGGGATCGGTGGAACAGATTGAACTACGATGTCGTACTTGTAACGTAATTACCTCTGAACGGAAAGATACTTTTATTATTCAAATGTATAGTGCGCCACGACAACGGCAATAAAATCTTCAATAAATGTTCGACGGATTTGTTAAACGATTTCTCGAACGATTTCTCACATCGCGGCTCGAATGCTTGGAATGGATCAGCCTGTATCTCAATTAATCACCAATCACTGAGACGCGTTTCAATTTCAGCAGTTCGCCCACCCCCTGGCATTCATTGTTTAAAGCATTCGCATGCCGTGCGTGCGTGTCGCGGGAGGTAAAGGATTAATCCAGATCCGGCGGACGCTATTCAGCTTGGGAATTACCGTAAATCCGTGTTGTCAAGTACGATCTTGTATTCGGCGCGCTTGTTATCGTAGTCTCATTACATCTTAAGCTGGTTGTCACTCGAGAACGATACGGGAGCTGGCTTCCAGTTTCCACGATTCCGCTATTGTGCACACCTTGTTACAGACGAACCGTAACGCGTCTTATATTCTTACCAAGTTTGTTAGCGTACCCTGCATTTATTATCCCCGGGATCCGCGGATCCCGGGAGCTGTAAAGCTCAAGATCTGTTAGAACTTTGAAGCAGTTGTACGCAATTAATCGCGGGCTCCTTTGTTTCGTTATAACCGGAGAAGGGTGGATACGGAGCTTTTTGTGCAAAGTATACCCGCGGGGGTGCTCCATTAAACTGGAACACGAGAGATTAATGTTACCAGAAAAATGTTCTTACGATGGTTGTTTGGCACGAAGGGGGGGGGGGGGGGGCATTGGCTGGTGTAAATAACTTTTCGATAGGTGCAGCGATGGGAGTGATAGCAAAACGAAGTTAATTGTTTAAAACGGTACGCTATATATTTTTTAAATCGTATTCCTGTAGCGCACGCTAAGACGAATACAATGACCCGCGATCCACGAATCAGATCATTCCATGCGACAGAACGTTATTATTCCGTTATTATTCGTTGCGGTCTAATCGAATCCTAAAACAACAAACTACACCACGAACCCACCTCGTCGCACATTCAAGAATAACCGAACGCGATCCTCTCACACGATATTGTTACAAAACTTCGCGTGCATCGACAGCAGCGTTAAAAAAAATTACCGGCAACGTTCCCCGGATTTCCCTTCATTAATCCAATCATGAAATTTCCCGGCGACCCCCGAACTGCATCCGCAACAAGCCTCGTAGCCGTGAAATTACATCCGGCCAAAAATCCCCGTGCTATCTGCCGCACTTGCGAAGAGAACAGGCGTTCCGCAATTACAAGCGATAAAGTGCTTAAGTCTCCAATTTCGGGGAAGTCGGGCCGGGATCACGGTGGGTCGCGTGTGTGTCACGTTCCAATTTACCCGGCTCACGGTTCACCTTGCCGTTCTTTAATTGCGCACCGGGGGCCCGTTACTCCGCGAATGGCGTAACACCCGGGCACAGACGACGGACGTACGTCGCGGCGACGGTGGGCCGTACGCCGCGGTACACATATCTCGACGTGGCGAATGGGAAAAATGGAGCAACGTTACGGTTTCGAGGGCGTATTAAACCTATCGGTACGATGATGCCTACGCGGTTCCCCCGGTAGGTACTGTAATTACGGTAATGTTATGCGCGCTAATTGGAGGACTTTGCGAGTGCCCGATAAAAACGAGATTACCGGTGCTGCGAGGCTGCGCGTGCATCACTCGCACGCCGATGCTTATATCGTTCGGGTATATCGACGGAAGAAATTGGCTATCGGCCGCGTTTCTCGGCAGAGGGGCCCATTATCTTTGCGCAAAAAGTTAGTAAATCATCCGCGATACAATCTATGGCCGGGTCCCGAACCGCTCGCGATCGCTTCCCATCCAACGAACGCCCCCATCCTTTCGTCGCCCCTCTCTGTTTGGTAATGAAACAACGTCAATAGGATAATGCTGCGCCGTGGCTTTTTAATTAATCCCAATGAACGAAAATCGATTGTCGGTGGGGGGGGGGGGGGGGCATCGGGTGGACAGGTCGGTAACCGGGGCGAGTTGCGTGCCCCGCGCTCGTTAACGGGACGAGTAATCGCGATCGGTCGAAATCTTCGTCGACTCGCCGGAGCCTTCTTTCGAGGGTAATTTTCATCTTCGAATCGATTGTTGTTGCATTTGTTTTTCGTTTTGTTGTTTGGTTTCAAGGTCGCGGGACGGGAATTCTTTCGAATGATGTTTGCAGCGTCGATGAATGTTGAAGATGAACAGTATGCACTGTACGGAGTGCGATTGGCTTTCTTTGTAAACGGATGTTATATTTTTTGAAGTAGCTTTGCGAGTTCGACGGCGACGTTAGTTAAAATGTGACCAAATCGATGTCTGCTCAATTGCTTTTTGTATTCAACTGCGAGCAAGCCAGGTGAGTAACGGCTGATTAGCTTCATCGTGGCAAATAAATGATCGTTTGACCGAGATAAATGAGACACGACGATCGAAATTGTTCTTTTTTTTTTTTAAACAGAGCAACGGCGCTCTGGATGTCGGAAAGTTCTTTAATTAATGCTGGGCGACTTCTTGCCGTAGAAGTGGCGAACTTCCGTTTGCCAAACTTCGCCGCATCTTTCCAATTACGTAGTTAGGAAGTTCGGGAAACATTCGAGGCGAAAAACCGAAGGCAACGGCGCTGGTTAAATATTATTGAGACCGGGGACAACAAGGAAGCGCCGTTTTTCTGATGCTTCCCTTGCGAAATTCCGTTCCATTCGCGGGGCGTTAATTGTTAAACAATTGGACAGTCGAAATGCGTTCGTCGCTTCTGACCATTTCACGACGATGTTGAACGAATAAGATCGAATTGAGAGGAAAGAAAACTGAAATGGCGTGGAAAACGGGGATAATATGCTGCGAAAACATCAATGTCGTACAAGGGAAAAGTGAAAAAATGAGGAACCCCGAAGAGGGTGTAAAAATAAACGCGTGGATGGATCCGACAAACATTGCTGTGAACAATTCTCGTTAAGGCAACGCCGAAGAGCAAATAAATAAGGCCGTCTTTTAAACGGGACAATAAGTTGCAAAATAAATAAGGGTAAAATGGAAGCGCTCGGTGCTGATGGCGAATAAAGCTTGAAGAAGGGTGGAGAAATCGGACGGGCGGTAATAATAGACGAGGAGGAAAAAGAATAGAAAGGAGTAAACATGTCGCTTTAATGAAAAATAAATATTTTCGTGGACAAACTTTTATCTTGCTTATTCTAAACCGTTTCTGAAACACTTTAAATACCTGTATTGGAAATTTCGTTAATATTTAGAAAGAAACATTTCGAATGAACGATCATTTCAAGAAAATTTCTTTCGGGACGAATGTCTTTAACTTCGCGACGTTTATCGATTAAAATTCGGGAATATTAAGCGGCACGAATATACATACAGCCGTAACGACAATTAATTATTGCGCCCCCTTGGAAGTCCTATCGATTTAATTGGCACGAATATGTAGAGCATACAACGACAAATGAGCTTGATGGGTACGAACACCAATTGATCAACGATGTGTCTATTGATGAAATAGAACGTAATGAATGACTAATTAACCTGTGCCCAGCCTTTCGATGTATAATGTATGCATAGGGAACTCGCAGTCAGATAGCTTTTGATTGCAACACGTTTATAATATAATCAAACATTTTCATTTC
Organism: Nomada fucata; assembly: GCA_948146005.1. NCBI lineage: Eukaryota > Metazoa > Arthropoda > Insecta > Hymenoptera > Apidae > Nomada > Nomada fucata. The sequence goes on from OX411282.1 coordinate 6,522,260, forward strand.
TTGTATCGTTGATGCCTATAATGATACTTAATTAAAAAATGAGATTGCAAAAAAAAAATTAAAAATGTATATTTTGGATGTTCTGAAGAAAAGTGTTGTTAAAGTAAATGTGTCAATTGAAGATCGCGTTGATTTCAAGAATTGATATACCCTTTTCACTCGCAGAAATTAATCTACGTTGATTTATGTTTTCAATCGTTACGGAGAGTAAGAAGATCGTGATCAAATCTCAATCAGAGCGAGAGTTCTTGTTCCACGTCTAAATGAATTTTCCGTTGGAAGTTTCAACAAGTTCTCCGCGTCTCAGAATTTCCGATGAAATGTTTATTCCAATTTTGTTCGACGCGTGCAATAAAACGAAATAAACCGTGCGATCGCTGAACTTTCGTTGTTTCAACAGCACGTTACGCAGATGATGGAAACAGAAAATTTTCGTATAAACTTTTCCTTTTCGCGTAGACAGCTGCCGGTAGCAACCTTTAATTAAAACGCAATTCGAATTTCCTGAAACTTTGCAGAAATGTTTTCGTTCTCGATATTTTTTCGCGAATACAAGTTTCGAGATGCAATACGGTCAAACTGCAACGTACATGCATAAATAAGAAGAGCGTTGATATTATAAATGATGTCACAGCATTTCTAATGATACGATTTTAATCGAAGTACATAGCTTTTGTTTTTGAAAATATTTATATTAAATCTATTACGATGAATAAATCATTGTACCTTCACTTATGTATATATATAAAATAACATAAAACAAAGAATATAAAATATAAAAAATTAATTAATTGTTTAATAAATCTAATAAAATTTTAATAAATCAAAATTGACGAAAACACGATTGGCACGGTTCCCATATCACTACTATTTTACTATCTATCTCTATAATTAGATAACACGTGAAACGATGTCATCATCGTTATCATTAAAAACTGCTTTCAGTTTTTTCTCATAGATGGCTGAACCCATGAACGCGTTCTCGTGGCAGCAAGTTTGCTCAACCGGTTATATATTCTATCGTCGTGGCAGGAAAAACTAAGATCATACTTCACAGGATCATTTCTGTAGTATATCTTACTTTCTCTCTGCCCAAAAGCAGAGTTGATGCACCCACGATGAGGAGACATAGCTCCTTTCCCTGAGCGTGAGGAAGACTCGAGAAGTTGACTTTGTTTCGATTTCTCAGTCATCGATGATCGTTCACTCCCTGTACTCAGTACGGGGAGCCTGGGAATTGGAGCTTTCTGAGTGGTCCCCAAATTTTATTAAAAAATTAAAAACATAAATTTTAGGAAATAAAGAAAAATATTGTATTGTCTAATTTACAATATTATTATATTTGTTACATTATTATTCTTCGAATATTATATGGGATGATAAAAATATATTTAAAGGTTTACTTTATGGTTTGACTGGATTTAAAATTAGTTTGATATTTAAATCTCCTTTTTGAGGTTGATCAAAAGAATTAATTTCAATGGTATTAAAAAGTTCGTGTACAAACATTTGTGCAAGCTGTATATATTTAATTTTACGAACACGTTAACGGCAGTCCATGCAAAACATAATACATCTAATTCGACCATAAGATATCGACAGAATTACGCTAAATATTTCAAATATTACTCGACATTCTGTTCCTAACGAATTTTGTATACACGAAATTTCTATAAAAAAAATGAACATTCCAATCTCGCAGTCGGTAGGACTCGAACCTACGCTCCCAGAGGGAATCTGATTTCTAGTCAGACGCCTTAACCACTCGGCCACGACTGCTTCTTCTGAATAACTCATCCAAACCCAAACACAGAGCGCAATATCAATAAAACAAACTTTCACCCCAATATAAAATACATTTTCCAACTAAAAGAACATCGATTCAAACAAGAATTTCCCCCTATATACTGCATTACCATTACCTGCCATTCTTTCCAATGCACCATTTCAAGGCATGCACCGAAAATCCGATTATAACAATACCATTTGCCTTCTTACGATTCCTCCACACTTGTCATCAATGCACTTTACATCTACACCAATATATACACTTTAATCAGCCCCCATGATTGTGCGAAATTTCAAAAGCAACACCGACTCGCGTGCGACCGCGAGCGTAACGACAAACTCGATCCCCGTCACAAAGCACGCCAATTCCCATCGATTTCGAGGTGTCGGTAATTTTCGGAAACGCAAGCAACGAAGAAGTCAAAGCCGTCGATTGACAGGCACGAAAATCGCGCGACGAAAGCGGATTGTCTCGTCGCCGCGCATCGTCCTGGCAGCAGCCAGGTGTTGTGTTTTGACGGTGTTCCTATGGCGTGCGGGTCCGCGAACGAATCACAAAGCTGACGATGGTCGAACGAATCGAAAAAGAGCGGCGGCAGATCGTCGTGTAACTACCGGCGAACAGGAATGGCGGCTAATTAGCGAAAGTAATGTCAACGACGGCGACGCGTTTTAGCCGCGCGATCGTCGACGCATAAATTCGCCCCCTTAACTTGGTAAAATCCCTTCCGCTCGGGCGACTAATGGCAACGGTATTTGCACGGCAAACGCGCGTCGTTAGTTTCATCCGGCCGAGGGTAAAGGCTTTATTTAATAGCAAACAGGAAGCGCGTGTTGCGTCCGGAACACGCTGTAACCCGTTGGCTGACACGTCGCCCTCCCAGAGGGGGTGGAAACGTTGTACCGGCTCGCGTCCGCGTGAAATTATTCGGGGCGGTGGATTATTTTATTTCGTTCCGTTTTCCCTGTTCTCTGCGGGGGTTTTTTTTCTCGTGACAACGATTTCGGGCCGGGGATCGCGAGGCACGGTTCCGTCATGGCGGGACAAGTTGCTGAGAGCACGCTCGCAGTTTCGCGGTCGCCGGGCTTTTTCGCAGTCAGTCAGTGGAATATGGATTAACCCCTCCGACCCGACATCGGTACCGCGTGCTGACCCGGAGAATGAATCAGCGCTGTCCTCGCGCGTCGGGCAGAACCGAATTCGACGCGCACTTATGCCTTGCCCAAAGTGTCTCCGGAGTATCTCTAGACCCACAAGTCCTCAGTCGTAAACTAAACAATCTGCAATGATTTCTTTATTACTGCGGACACAGTTCTTGATCCTCGACAACACATAGAGACAAGACGTCTATCAGACAATACAGTAGCTACGCTAAACGAAAGACATTTTATAACAAACGTATCCCCAACGGAAGAAACAAAAACGCAACAAGGAAGATGCGCAGTATATACAAAACGTGGAAGAACGAGAGATAGTAGGTTCTGGTGTCGCAAATGTTATGTTGGACTCCGTTTAGAAAAGTGCTTCGAAATATACCACACGAAGCTGAATTACTAGCTGTTGCTGAGGTTAAACTTTAATGAATTTCTTAATTATTCGGTATAATACTGCATATGTTACGCATATGGCAAAGAGGCAAATACTTTAGGAACAATTCGATATTTTAGGACTCGTAGCGAGCGACTTAGGCAAAACGCCGTCGGGTCGGAAGGGTTGAGTATATCTGGATATCTGGATATCGTTGTCATTCGTTCGATCTTCGAAATTCGACGAAAAATTGTTCGCGTCGCGAAGAAATACGCGGGGCAAGTTTGAACGGCTGTTTAGGAAAATCCTTTCGCGACCCTTTCGCCTTAATGCATCATAGATAAATAGGCCGATGCGAAACGCTGAAGATCAATCGCTGCACACAGAAAGCGTTGAAAAGCTACCAGGTAATACAGATTACGCAGACAATACAATAATAATAACACCAAGCGCGGTGCAGCTTTCGCTCTTGCCCTTTAACGAAACGGATAGTCGACGGACAACGCTTTGCAGTATCACCTAACAATATACAAAGTGGTACACATAAAGCGTACCCGGGGCACAATTACACTCGCGACGTCAAAGGAATCCCCGTCTCAAACGAATAAAAAGGAACAAGAATGGGAGGAAAAAAGAACCCGCTCTCACCCGACAGACGGTACCTTATCATCTTTCATACCTCGTTACATTCACCCTTATCACCTCGCTTCAGAAAAGTAATACTCCTCGGTCGGTATAAAATATTCACAAGACCCGGTTGCACCCGTTTCCATCCGCGTTTCTCGACCCCGGTGCGCCGACCCTGTCGATCCTCGTTCTCGATTGCCGCGGCGCAGACAAAGGTCCGTCGGTTTAAAACGCGACACCGTCGGATTAGCTTCTTCCCGGAAGCGCGCACGCGAAACGACGACGCTCCCGTCGCGACGGTCGATTCGAAGGAATCCAAGCGTTAAGCTGATAGCGTAAATGGTACGCGGCGACACGTAATCGAGGGACGCTGCTGAAGACGTTCGTCGGGCGAAACCAGACCCGGGCGCGGGTACAATACGGGCTGTGTGGTACAATGCGTTGCGATTCGCGTATCTCGTTCGTCACCGCGAGGGAGACGGATCAACCCGTTTTCGTCGCGAAGGACCGCGTACGCACGTTCTCGGATGTTCACCGATCGTTGGTTGAACAATTTGTGCGAACGTTTTGCGGAACGGTGCACCTGGTGCAGGTGACCAGTTGATGAGAACCTGTCGGAGGGGCAAGGGGCGCAAGGGGCTTCGTTCGATCCTAAATACGAGCAGAGTTCCACTGTGCGTATCATTGCTTCAATTTTTTGTGTCAATTGTACACTCGGGCCTTAGGTAATTAAACGAATTATACAATAAGTGTTTATGTATATGCGAGCTGCTTCCATGTTAATAAAATCTCTACTCGTTTGTGCGTTCAGTTTCATTTTCCATGGCAGCGTAAGGGTTAAGAAAGGGTCCCTCTTGCTTCACACCTTTCTGCGAATCTTCTTCTCTCGCAGCTAAAACGGACCGAAACAAGGTATTTGCTCAACGAGCCTTGTTTCGTTACGCAATTCGTTTGCGCGTTTCGGAAGAAACGCGCAAACGCATATCCCGAGCAATAAGTTGTTCCGAATTTCGTTTCGACGTCCGACTAAAAAAGAAACAAATTTCGAAGACTGTAGTTCCTCGACTCCCTCGTCAACCTTCGCCCTTCGCTTTTTCCTTCCTCCGGCCCGCAATTCTCTCGCGCAATTCACACCTTAATTCCTCCTACACCCGCCCCCCCCCCTCCCCCCGTATTCCTGCTGCTCTTTTACGCCCGACCACCCTATTCGACATTCCAACCGTTATATCAACCCTCTTTTACTCCCCCAAGCACCACCGCCAAGCAAGTCGCCTCTTTCCTTCTCAACGTACACTCGTTCCCGACAGTTCATCGTCGCAGCCTCGCTTCCTATCTCTCGCCAAAGCTCGCCACCGCTTCCGTGCCTCGTCCCGTAACCCGTTCCAGCCCCGTTTCCACCGACTCGTTCTCACCTATGCTCACGGCTGCCCCTATTTCGCGGTCGTTCCCCGTGCAACTACCGCTACGGCGCGGCCGTCGGTTACAAACGGCGCCGACGTTCCACGACGGGGGGAGGACGGTGGCGGCGGTGGTGGTTTGCAATGGATTTAAGTCACGTACGTCCCGTTTAATCCGCGGCGCATTCCTTCCGACGGTCAGCCTCGAGTTGCAGGATTCGCAGCCGACGACACGGACGTAATTAAGACGTAGCGCGTGGCTTTAACGCGCGGCTGAAATAATTATGGGCTTGGCTAAAGGGTAGTCGGACGGGACACTCCCTCGATCGTCCTTACGAGCTCGCTGGCAGTTTGCGAAACGCCCGGCGTTACCGGCTCGTTTCGGAGCTTTTTCCCCCCCCTGGGTGATCGATGGCGGGGATCGCGCGAATTGTCTTGCGAAACGGATACAGAGAACCGGGCTCTTTCGGGTGCTTGAGAAAGACGTATACCGTGGATTTCGCCCGAATATTCCGGGGCTCAGGAGTAACGGTGGCGGATGTTGCAGGGAGCTTACGTCTGCGGAGCGTCCTCTGCGAGGCGGGGATACGATTGTTCAATTGAATGCCTCCGTGGAAAGAAATATCTCGCCCACGGAATGTGTGTGTGTGTGTTGCGTTTATGAACGCGCTAGGCGAGTGAATAATCGAATCGAGCGAGATTAACCCTGGAGTATAAATGGAAATTGGAACCTCGAGGATACGTTACACGCGCGAGTCGATATCGCGAACGGTATCCGAAGCTGTGCAGCTTTTGCGCAGCTGCGTAGTTTATATTTTCTCGACGTCGTGAAGTCAACTGTCGAGGTTGACAAAATTATTTCACGACGATCCGTACCCTCGCGAACGAAACCAAAATGAAAGGTAGCTCGATCGGGCAAACAGTTCCCGGGAGAAAAATTCCTAAGTAAAGGCCGTTCTCGCGAAAATGGCGAGAGTTGTGTAAGAAAACCCGAGGCTTTGGAGCGCCTCGCATATTCATCTGGAAAATGTCGCCACGAGGCCGATAGGCGAGCGGGGCCCGTAAACATTGGGGGGTCGTAAACCAGACCCTTGAAGGTACTGCGTCGTGGGACCGGGGGCGCGCCTTCTTGACGGGCACGAATGCAACGACGAGACACTCTTTGGGAAACGATCGTCTAGAGCGGACTGATTATAACCATTCCATTGTATTGGCTTAGAAATAGATATTCCTATAACCGTTGACGTATTTTATATATTCTTTAAATATCTGTGTCTTACAAATCAGAAGTGGGATAAAGATTCACTACGTGTCTTTTCGTAAGGCTACGACACGATCTTGCACGTTTCTGCGCTACGCGAGTGCATTATTGAAAGTGAAATTTAAGGAGGACCTTGCGTGAAATTCGTCGCTATTTTTTCGAGACAGTGAGGCTACGGCACAATTCTAGACGTTTTTGTTTTACGCGGTTGTGTCCGTGAAGCTACTGTGGAAAATTATATAGAGAGTGTGTGTGTGGGCAGTGAACCAGGCAGAATGGACGGGCAGTCGCGTCGAAGCCTATCCGTCGGGAGTCGTGAGGAAAGACGCGTTTCCTCTCCGGATGTTTCACCGGTGGAACCGATACGTCCGCGAGGTGTATACCGCGAAGGGGTAGAATCGAAGCTCGAACGCCTTGAAAGGATCATGCAGGAGAGTTTACGCTCCGGACATCGGACGCGATCACGTTCGCGGACGCCCGTCGGACGCAGTCGGCGCGAAGAAGTTTCTCCCGTCGGCGACCGTTTGAGCAGACTGGAGCAAATGGTCATGGATTTGAGTAACCGCACCTTTTCGCGCGCGCGGTCACCTGTACATGCTCGTCCCGGCGACGAGTTGCTCATTCCGTCTTTCGATCCTGCGAAGGATGACCTTGTGATTGACCAGTGGGTGAGACATGTGGACGATCTCGCGAAACGATACGAGTGGGACGACCTCTCAGTGATGAGGTTGATCGCGAATCGATTGCGCGGCCACGCGAGGGAGTGGTACGATACACGTCAACGTATCACCTCCACATGGGCGGAGACGAAAGTTTTATTAGTAGCCCAATTTCGAAAGACGGTACCGTTTAGCCGCCTGTTTAGGGAAGCCGCGTTGCACGAAGCGCAGCCTGGTCAAAACCTGCGAGATTATTGTTTCCAGAAATTGAGCAAATTACGAAAATTGGACATTCAAATACCGGACAAGTACCTGGTCGATATGGTGATCGGAGGCATACCGGACGACACGGTGGCCCGTACGGTACGGTCAGCACAATATCGGGATGCAAACAAATTGTATGCATTTATGAATTCGTTGGGATGCATGCCCGAGCGCGACGAGGATACGGAGCCTCCCCGCAGTGCTTCAGGAGAGCGGTCACGTGCCATCTCCGACGGAGGGAAGTCGTTGGACGACGACGAGCGGCGAGAAAAGAAGCGATCGGAGAGGAGATGCTACACCTGCGGAGAGATGGGACATCATGCCAGGGATTGCAGAATGTCGCGGGAGGACCACTGAGGGAAAAAAAATGGCCGCCGTCAGAAGTTCGCGATTTGTTTGTGGCAATCGTGGATATCAAGGAGAGCGCCGGCTAGGAAGCGATTATTAGCGAAGGAGAGAGGTGAGGCAGGGAGCCTTGGGAAGCAGCGGTGGACTTGTTTTTGGCAGTACGAAAACGTGGTACTGATAAGGAATGGTCGGCAGAGGTGCTTGGTGGAAGATTTGCACGAGAGGGAGTCAAAGGGGCCAAGACAGTGGTCGAGGTCGAGGAATTGCAGCGCAGGGTTGCAGTGGTAAACGAGTAACCTTGATAGAATGATTACTTATGTATTATGAGTTGTAGGTCAAGGGTGCAATAGGATTGCCAGTATGTAATACTGATCTGGATTCACGGACAACAGGTAGAGTGACCTGTTGTAGAGTGGAAGGTTGACCGTCACGATTGTAACGGAAGCGTTGCTGAGGCGGGAGAGTCGTCAGGGATTTTTCACTGACAAAGGGTACGAAGTTTCATTGCAGTGGCGATGGATATGCCATCAACGAATGGCTACGGTCAAGAGTCTCTATGGTGGGGGAGTTGGCTGCCGCCGACCCCACATAGCGTGGACTGGTCGTCTTGGCGAAGGATCGGGCAATGCCATCCTTGCAAGACGTGGATTTTTGTTGTTGTGCTCTTCATGACGGCGGTGACGATGGTATCACCACTGTATGAGTGAGATGCAGGTGTGGGGTAGAGGGTCGCGAGCTCGACCTCTACACGACGAAAATATCGGTACATCGTAGGGAATATATTTTGATTCGAGCATGTTACGCTGATCAGGAGTATCGCATTATACTGACTGTTCGTGGTTGCTACTTGCTTGCATGTGTTGTATTTTCACTCGTTTCAGGAATTGTAGTATTATATATTTATGACAAGGTAGTGAAAGGGTTGGTGGCCCTGAATTGAGAAAAGGCAGACAGCAGCGCTGTTGAGATCCTGGTTTCGTCAACTGGGAGGGTTGATGATTCCGAAGCCGTGAAAGGGTTAGTGGCCCGGGAACGAAGAGGGCTGACGGAGCAGGTGACTCCGGGTCCTGGTTTTCGTTAGGTGGACGATTCCGAAGCCGAGAACGGGTTGGTAGCCCGGGATCGAAGAAGGTCGATAGAATTAGTGGCTCTGGGTCTTGGTATCGTTGACCCGGGGAACGATTCCGAGGTTGTGACGGAAACGGTGGCCCTGGGACTTGATTTTGTAATCGGTGGTAGCCGAAGAGGAAGGGGGTAAAATTCCCGAAGCAACTAGGTCAAAGCAGGGCTTGCGACTCTGAACTCGTTATACAAAGGAAAATAGGAAAGGACAACTCAGGTAGCAAGCGACCTCGGAAAAAGAGAGAAGGGTATACTCTCAGTAGCAGCTAAAGGAAATCACGCTGCGACGATGCTATAAACCCCAGGCCGCTGAAAAAAAAAAGAAACGAAAAAAAAAAGCTAAGTACTGACCGAAAAATGAAATTGTATCGTAGAGCAAAACTAATGTCGTTTTCTGTTCTTCCTCCCTTACACGTACAGCAAGCCTGAGGACAGGCTTATAGTCAGGATGGCCGAATGTAAGAAAACCCGAGGCTTTGGAGCGCCTCGCATATTCATCTGGAAAATGTCGCTACGAGGCCGATAGGCGAGCGGGGCCCGTAAACATTGGGGGGTCGTAAACCAGACCCTTGAAGGTACTGCGTCGTGGGACCGGGGGCGCGCCTTCTTGACGGGCATGAATGCAACGACGAGGCACTCTTTGGGAAACGATCGTCTAGAGCGGACTGATTATAACCATTCCATTGTATTGGCTTAGAAATAGATATTCCTATAACCGTTGACGTATTTTATATATTCTTTAAATATCTGTGTCTTACAGTTGGAAACGTTGAAGGGCCTGTATTTTCTGAACGAATTGTCAACCGCGAAAACGATGACTTAAACCTCCCCTAAATTCACGCGGGCTGCGGCATATTTCATTTGGAGCAAAATCGCCGCTGGTGACGGTCCAATGGTGATCGATTTGACGCGGAATCACCCTGCAGCGACGCAAAACGTCCTGTGTCAGGCACAGGGGACGCCGAATGGCAGCTGGAATTCCCAGAAACAGCGTGACCCAGTTTTTTTTTTTTACCTGCAAACGCGCACTCCCAGCTAGCGTTGTAATGAAACACAGGGGTCGGACTCGGCGCACGCGAGCCACGCTTGGGGTAGGTTACTGTCGAGGCGCGAGGAAGAGGTCCAGGCACGTGTGTGTACGAGTACGCACACAGAACAGACAGGGTGGGATAAAGCTACGGGAATTACGGTTCGGTTTGAACAGCGATATCCCTGCAACGAGAAGTCGTATCGTGTTAAAACAAAATTGGCTTTAAAGACGAGAATCTCTGGTTTCGACCGGGATAAGAGTGATTGGATGTGCCAGTTCGTAGCGGTGGCATTACAAGTATTAACCCCCGAACTGCGGAACCCCGAGCTTCTCTCCTATTTGGGATAACAAAATCTTCATCCGTTTCCTTTTTTCACATCGCCGCGGACTCATCTCCGTTTGCAATGGTGCGCGCAACAACGAATATATAATTCTCCCCCGGACGATCGCAAAGACACTCTGAAGTCCGACGATCGCAAACAAGTTAAAATAGAAATGGCCATGGGCGGACTAAAAATTATTCTCTCCGCGGCGAATCAAAGTGGCGGCCGTCCCCTTCGCGACCCAAAGAGAGCGTTTCCGTGTATCCAATTAAATCCCGTCCCGTGGAAAAATCACGGAAGACCGGCGAGAAACCGTGAGAATTAATCCCGCTCGCGGACGAGCCCCCCTTTCGCGAACCTGCGGCCGGCATTCCCCGTCAGACGACGACGGGCGTTTCGAGCGTTGACGATTTCGGATAAGGGGCAGCCGCGGCCGGAATCACGTACGAATGGATAGCGTTATCCGCTCGCGGCGTGCCAATAAATCGTTTTATCCGAGCCGCGGCACCGCCGGCGTTTATTTAAGTACGGCCGACTGGGGCCATTTTTCTCAAACTATTCCGAGCGGAGCCATTACGGGGGCAGAGGGGAGAACCGTTCACGACCGTTTTGGCTATCGTCATTGCGATACGATGCAACTTCCGCCCCATGGGAAGGCCACTGTCCTCTCTTAAATACAAGCTGGTTAATCGGTTCCCTTGGATCCTTGCCCCGTTTGTTTCTCCACCTCCTCAATTTCCATCGCGTGGTTCCGGGACGTTACGTTTGCAGAGAGCGGGAGAGAGAGGCAGAGAGAGTGGAATTTTTTTAACAGATTGCTCATGGGGATGGTTAGGCGGACGACCGCGGTTATTGGTCATCGGCTTCGAACCGTGCGTCGTTTAATTATATCGGGGTGTTTCGTTTTAGATTTTGTTTCTTTTGTGCAACAGATATTGCACAGACTGGTGCCGTTTGAACGCGTGTGTTGCGCTTTTCTAGTGGATTTGGCTGCGGGAATTCTTTTGGGAATAATTTATGGAGGAAGGATTATGGTACACTGGTGGCTTTGTACTGTTTGAGTTTCCGCGTGGCATTTCTTTGTTCGCTTACTTTTTGTGACGATTAGAAACCGTTTTCCGAAATGCTCGGATATCGTTCGGAACATTTGCGCGGAAGAATTATATTCTGCATTCTTGTTGCGTTTAATCGAATAGATCTGAGGAAAGTTGAATCGCCAGACAACTTTTTACCTGTCCAATTTTACGATATTTCAATATCGTTGAAAAAAGGAACACGACGATTGCTTCGCAGTTTGATCGTATCAAGTTCCGAAGCGCCCGGCGATTCCTCGTTATAATTTATCAGTGGAGCATTTTAATTAAACAGTGTAACGCTAACGGTGAAACCTGACGAGAAAGATAGAGATCGATGGAGAAACGAAAGGATGTGATGGCCTGCGTACGATAATCGAAACTTCTTTTTATCGTATGCGCATATTTTATTAAAGTAAACAAAATTATTATGCCGCCCGCACGCTTCAGCGAAAAAGCCATGGATTCGTTTCTTCCTTTATACATATGAAACTAGGTAATCCGTGAACCGAATAAAACTGCTCGTTCGTTCTTTCCGGTCACCTGATTTTGCATTTATATTTGCCGCGGGACGCGTAACGAGGAATTATTTTTAACAATTTAACGTGGTCGTGCCGGAAAACTAAAGGCGAATCTGAATGCGAAAATGTAAACCGTGAAATAGAGAATCATTGTAAACGAACGAACCTGAAACGTGAATCTATTAGAAAGATAAATGCGCGAGTATATTTTATATTTTCGTAGTTTTCTATTAATCGAAAATTTTGTCTTCTTCTCGTGTAATAGAAATGAAACTCTCTTTTATACGATATTTCTTGTCGTATTGGAAGGCTAGAGCAATATATTCTACAATTTTTGGAATAAAGATTTTCCGTCGTTCAATTTTAGCGTTGAAACGTTTATTTGCTGTCGCATAACCCTGGATATTTAATGCAACGTGAGAAATATGAACTGAACCGTGACGATTTTATTATCGAGAAGAATCCGTTCAGACAATTACATTATTCTTTAATAAGGTTCTCCACAGCACAGAAAACTTTCGCCGAGACGAAGTTATTGTTATCATTGAAGGCTTCCACGGCTGGCCGCGAAGTTTCTCCGTTCGATCGCAATAATCGAAAGCAACAAGTGCCAGTATCGAGTCGACTTTTCGAGATACAATTGCAAACACCATTAACAGCTCTCGCTCGGAACTTCTTTATCCCCGAAGAAGAAACATAAGCACGAACAATTTATACCTTCTAGCCGAGAATTTCCTTCGTCGGTTTTATCCGCCCAATCAGTTCAATGAAATCGTTTCGTGGAATAACTGGTCTGATCTTTTCGAATCACAATTAAACCCGCTACCTCGTTCCCCGCAATCTCCAATTCTCTGCTACAGCTTTCAATTAGAACCATGATAATTACTGAAATATTAAAATACAAAAATATTGAACATTGATACAAGGTATTGCTAAATTAATTTTGCACACATCCTCTAATGGTTATTGTTTCACCTGGTTCACAAATAAATTGTTCCACGTCAGTGCTATATTATTTCATGCTTCGTTAACGGAACGACAATTTTACATTTTATCTCGAATATTAAGAAACAACTGTGCCCTATTATTATTACTATAGATAATACCCTACGATAAGAACCGTAATGTTCGGCGAGGCTTATCGTTAATGACTCGCACGTTAACCCGAACAGTTCACTTTAACATCGAAACGTCGCGACGCGGTGGCAGTGTAATTTAATGGTGAAATCGACAAGACCTCACTGTAAATACCAGAAAGCACACCAACAGTCGTAGCGCCTAGCGAAACGGCATTGAATTAGTCACGGTCGCATTTATTGAGCTCGCGGAACAGACTCGTCGTCTGGATGCCGTTTTACGACGCAACGCCATAAACTAACCATGCAAGTACTCGAGAGGCACGTTGTTCTTGCGAGATCCCTGGGGTGAATGTCGCAGAACTCCTTGACCCAATGCCAGCGGCCGATGATAAATGCATTGTGTGACGAACGACGGGCTGTAATTTCGCAGTAAAATCATTTTTTCCCGAATTTCGCGGCAACTTGTGCGTCAGGGCGGCCTTTAAATTAACAGTCCTCTACTCGCTGGATTTTCCTCGTCGGTTCTGTTGATTCCGATGACCTTCACATATCAAACATTGTGTTTCGCCTAAAAACAAATACCCTCGTTCCGTATCAATCGCGTGGTCCGTTATACAGTGTTAGTCAACGAAACGCAATAACAAACTCAGACTTTCCTGTATCGTTAAACGCGTTCCAACAAAAAATGAACATCGCAGTTGAATAACTGAGTACAACTAGAAATCCGCTTAAATTGTACCGGCTGGTTCTCGTTAACCCTCACGTCCCTCGCTCCAGAGTCGCCCAACGGAACGTCGCCAAGGCGATCCCGATTCATAAAGCACCGGGCCAAGAACGAGGCGACGGTGACCCGGCGAGACGCGCGTACACGCGAGCACCTAGTCGTAAAGGGCCAGGAACACGTGGACCGGCAATGCGCATCGATCCTCGTCCGAAACAAAGGCCCCCCGGCAGGAGGACGTCGGTGCGTCGGTATGATTCTCGCGGACGCGCGTAACTCGTCCGATTCTGGCGTGCGACCGGGCCGTAAACTCGGGCGTAAACACCTGTACGGAGAAGCTTCAGCATCCCTCGGAGCGTAAAGCGTATTGTCCCCGGGGGTACGAGGGGAGGGGGAGGAGAACGTGGACACGCCGCCGCGGAGGATCCGCCGGGAATGTCGCGAGTGTGTGCACAATGCGGCACAGGCCGTCGCGACACCAATGTAACGATCGTTATTGCTACTTTATTGCTCGTAAATCGTCGTCGCAGCCTGCACATCCTGCCCATAGAAGGATACGAGCGTATCTTTTAACGGGCGTCTCGACGGACCGATGTCATCTTCGTCTCTTTTCCCCTTCGAAACGAAACGAGCTTCCCTTCGACCACCAACGACACGAAGGTATTCCGGCAGCGTCCTCTTCTTCTTCTTCTTATTCTTCTCCTTGAAGTTGGGTCATGAAGTTTCTTGCCGGGTGCTGTTACGTTCTAATTGCTGCTTGGACGAGGCACGGACAGGGTGTTTGAGTTTGGGGGGGTGTGGAGGGTGTTGGCTTATTGTTGGACCGAGGACAGGCGGGGCGGGGGTGTTATCGAATGACGTTAAACGGAGGATCTCGTGTATTAATTGTAACGCAGCTCGAGTGTATATTTTTAGCGGCGACGTATTCGTGGAACTGCGGAGTAATCGAGGTAAATTCTCGGAGCGTCAGACGGGATATATTCTTGAGGGCGAGGGTAAATGGGACAGGCATTGTTCCGTTGGGGACGTTGGAACAATAGACGCGATCGGGTTTGCTTGATTGATATAAATTTAGTGGAATTTTGGTGAGGGAATTTTCGTAACGATATTGTGGGGGGTTTATTTATTGCTGGAGTATGGATTTGGGTTGGCGAAAAGCGGATTATTTGGAGAATTTATGTTAGCGTCGATAATCGCTGCCGAAGCTGCTCGTATGTTTTATTTTTACTTTGAACATCTTCTGATATACTGAAATATCACTTTGAACGATTGCGAGCAGTTCGACATAGAAATATAAACACGCATTTGCAGAATGCTAACTAATTATCCTCTTTACGTTCTGTTGCAGGTAAGCGATGGACGATGCATTGCCATGAACTATCATGACGATTATGGCGTGAGTTATTCAAATTTCATCCGCATGTGTCCCAAATCGCTAATATCGTATCTAACTTCCAAACTATACGTTTCATCCTCGTTCGTAGCGTGCAATTGAATTCGCGAGATGTATCATTACAAACGCCTGTTCAAAACAATGTAACATCGCAAGCTTGAAACGCACGCGCTCGTATTAGAATATTTGAACAGCAGATGTGCACGGTAATTCGCCGCCGTTATTACGTTGCGAATAAAATTAAACTGTTGACGTAACAGCATTGAGATTCGCACAAACGCGAGTCGTCGACTAATCTTCTTGAAGGCCCCTTGGCACGATTACTTCTCCAAGTAGCCTCGTTCCATCCTCCTCTCGAACTTCGAATAAATATACGAGCCCGTGGAAGACTTGCAACGAAAACTTTCAGCCGTTCGGTGCTCGTTTCTCCCCGAATCACGAGTCTCCTCTGTGAAAGGCCGAAGTCGCAGTTTCGTTCGTTCGTTTTTATTAACATCAAGCCATCGGCCCTACCTGCCGAAACTTCTATGGTTCCGTGAAATTGTCACTGTAATCGAAACGCCGGCTTCCTCTAATTCTTCTGGGAGCATCTTCGAGAAAACCTCAATCGGGGCAAAACACAAACGAACAAATAAATGAACGCTTCCTTCCGTCGTTACGAAATGTTGAAAGGAACGTTCATTTTATTACTCTGTATTTTGCATTACGATGCAATGCTTTCGAACGATTATCCCAATTAACCTCCGATCACTGGAGCATCTCTGAAAAAATGGTGAACGCGTTCATTCTCAGCGAACCGCGCATCCATCGACACCGTTAATCCCCACCGTGTAACAACTGTGTTAAGCCCCGAAACAATTTGTCGCGGCCACACCTGCGATCCCTGTAACAGGCCAGAAGATTTCGCAGTTATCGCAGACACGCGATCGCTCGAATAACATTTCTGACTGGTTGTTCACCGTGGGAACGTATTAATACCGACCGGTTGCCAGATCCCCGACCCGTTTCCATTAAAATAATTAACTCTGCACAACGTTACAGCACAGGTGAGCCCGATCCTCCGCGCGTGAATGCTCGCGACGAAATCGAGCGTCGGCGAGCGATACGATTTCGTCTTTGTTCGAACGCAGTTGCATCGTTCCTATCGGTTGTCCCGCGAGCGAAAATTACCCACCGGACTTTTGTAACCCGGGTACACCGATCCGTCTACCTGCAGGATCATTAATTAACGAAGATTGATTTAACCCGACGGTACAGTCGGCCCGCTATTATTCGCGATTAATACGTATACGGGACGTTACGTTTCGTGGCTTGTAATCGGAGAGCAGGTATCCCGGAATCAACGGGATAACGTTGCACGCGATTCTCAAAACGGCTCGCATGTTGTAACCGAGAAAGCATCGAAAGCCGATCGGTGAGGGATGATCGTTCTACCCGGTTAATTATTCGACGCTGGTAATTGTCGAATTCGCGAAATTTATCCGCGAATTGTTTATTAACCGAAGTTATCGGCGGAGATGAAACACGAGATGAGACGGTGTGAATTATGAATGCGCGGTGCGACGTAGGTTCGGGGCGAGATATTCGGAGGAAACGCTGTCACCGATTTCCATGGATATTGCGGTCGATGAAACTTGACGAAAGGAAACGACGCAACATGAATACGCGAAATGCTTCAACCGGCAATTAATACTTTCCTCCTTTCACCTGTTCCAAACGTTTCCCGTCCACCAGCAATTTTCACAGCAAAATCGCGATCGACGAATCGACGCAACACCACCACGTCCCCCCCGAACTCTTCCATCCCCCATGGCATTCGGAACCCCCATCATAATTCCCAAGAAGCCGGGGAAATATTGAACGCAGAAATCGCTACGCGGAGAGCTCGCTTAATTTGATGTTATCTAACAGCCCTGCGAGGAAACTAACGCAAGAAACGAAACAAGACGAGCACCGGGACGAGCCGAGCTCTCGACCGGCCATATAAATTACGCCCGGGACGTCGCCCGATGTAAATGCAATACAAATTGGACCGGGCCACTTATTATTATTCATTGGGGACATTTGTTAGCTTATCTGACGGCTCTTCGGCTCTCTTCTACGCTTCTCGTTCCGCTCGACTTTTTACCATGCGCCCCGATACGTTCCCCCTCCCTCTCGTGCGTGTGCACTTACGTTCGTCCGTTTCGCTCGCGCGTGTACGCGTTCCCGATTCGATCGTCGTGCCACGAAACGCGACTTTCCTGTTCGTCATTACCTGTTAAATGCCACCGCTGAAACGGGCCGGGACGCATTTAAATCGCGCTCATTTATATACAAACCGCGGCGACTCGCGGCCGGGTAACCACGGCGAGCCGGAGTGTCGCGTACGATCGGAGTTATCTTTATTGTTCCTGGAAGGAATCCGCGGCGGGGCGGCATATAAATTTCGTCGGGCAGGTTTTTCTTTTGGACGGGGACTCGACGATTTTCTGCCAGCTCGAGGAACGTTTAGCCGGTGGGCAGTCGGGGAAAAACGGGGCAGATTTATTTCTAACGATTGCGTGCGAGATCGCGATATTTCGACGAGAATTGTCGACCATCGAACCGCTCCGACTTCGCGAGGAAAAATCGTACGACGGTCCAACCGGGTTCGTTGTCGAACGAACGTACACTCCGTTTATTCTCACGGCTGTTATTCCTGTTGCTGGAAAATTCTTTTCTATTAAGACCCGTGTCAAGATTCTGGCGAGTCTTGCTTCTAACCAAATATAAGCGTTCTCTCGCGGACGAGAGAAACGCGGAGAAACGGAACCGAATGGTGGCAAGGAGTGTACGCGCGTACACCTCGATGAATTACAGCCGTCTGAAAATTTTCTCATTAGCCAATGGGGACGACGTTCTCTATTATCGGGACGGGCCGTTCAGAGGCGGCTTTAATCTCGGAGCCGGGCGGTGTCGTTGCGGTTGCATCGCGACCGACGAGTCGTCGCTTTGTGCGCGACGATCCGCTTCGAATCGGCCAGACGCGCCGGGCCGGGTCGTTAAGTGAAGTTAATTACGCCTGTATAATCCGCGAACGGCGTAGGTCGTGGGTATTCTTTGCTTCTCGCGGCGAGACGCAACGTCTTAATCGTGACGATACGTGCGTGGCTCGTTGGCGGATGAAACCTGAGGGGATCGCGACTCGAACCTGGGACGAACTCGCTTTGAACGCTGCGAGAACTCGATCGAGATCGTTCTGGACTGGTTTGACGCAGTGCCGTTCGTATCGAACTGTACGGGCATCCGAAATATTCTTTCTGCAATTATGTGCGGAAATACGAAGCCGTGTGCTGGGTTAATTTTTACTTGCGATTCTCTATTTTTAATGGGGCAACTTTTTCGAGACGGTTGACCGTTCGTTTCGAGAGGAGGCGCTCGATTTATTCTTCAGGTCAAAGTATGATGATATGTATTTTATATTGTACAGCGTTTATGAAACATTAGATAACAATTTGGCGACAGACTTGTTGGATTGAAATGATCGTGTTCTTCTTTCTTCAGGAACAGGAACACGAACTGCGAAAGTGATTTCAGCTGGAAAGTATTATTCTTGTTGGACTTTAATTTTAATAAGCACGGAGATACAATATTGTGTTCTTTTATTTCCCCGCGATACAGCCTCGATTAACCGGTTTAATCGGGAGGCAAAACAGGTCGGGCAAATTGAAACGCGAGAAGGAGTGATTAAAAGTAAAGATTTCCCAGACATTGAAACGCGCGACTCTAAAACTGTAGCACCCTTTTTATAACGATTATAATTTTTGAACTGAAATGGATACGATTATACGTTAACGTTATGTTACGAACAAGTTTCGGATGCTGCCTCGTCGAGGCTGCGCATAATTTAATGCCCAGTTGATCGCACTTCTACTGTAACTTTTATCCCCGTATCTTTCATAAATTTATCGTCGTAATAAAGTATGAACGGCTGTCTTTGTTCACTTTTGCCGAACTCGGAACCGCGATCTAAAGTTGCTGGCCCACTTCGCCTCGTTCTTGTTGGATAGCAACGCGAAAAACTGGCAGATACGTACTCGGATCTTTGTGGGGCATCAGATCATTCAGGAAGATTCGTTTTCGCGTTCACGGCGACGAACAACGTTGCGTTAACAAGGCGAGACGATATCGCGAGGCGAGTTCGTTCGAAGTCGAGGAAAATCATTTCAGTGGAAGAACGCGGTAAAGGCGAGACGTATACGTGCGCGCGGCCTTTAAACACGAGCACGAAGTGAATGAAAAGTAGCTTTGTTGAGACGCGACGGATAATTAAAGACGCAATTCGCCGGCGTAATTACGGAGTTTGGCCTGAATTATGGAGGCCGTGAACGTTAACTGGAATTGCTTAATCGGTAACGTCAGGTTCGAACATTTCTCCCGAGCGAATTGTTCTGACTCGGACAATTTTTGTCGTTGACGGGATTATGGAACAGATCAATATTCCTTTGGGCGTCGAATATATGTATATGTTTGGGTCACACGCTCCATAATTTTCTACAATGTAAATATCGTTGAAAATATTCGACTATAAATCGACTCGTATCATCTTTTGTTGCTCGAAACTTCTACCTAGTTAGTGTTAACCGGTTTCGCTGTCACTGTTGACCGATTTGGTTATTTATAACATTGTCACGAAGCAACTGGTGGAAGGAAGAGGTCGCGGCACTAGTGTCGCGTATAGATATTCTCGACCAAAAGCTATTTCCATGCATGGCCGAGCTAAATAATTTCCGGCGGTCGGCTAGTCCGTAGCTTTGCTCGTGAATGTAAAATAAGACGCAAAGGCAGGAATATCGCGAGGAACAAAGGGATTGGTGTGCGATAGAATATCGTCAGGAATTGTAAGATTCATTCATTAATTTAATACCCTGGGAGTAGTCGTTTTCAAATAACTGAAGAATGTGTTGAGTGATCCGTTTTGTTTGCAGGTATTACATAGGCAGCTTTGCGATTAGTGTAACACGATTAATTCGGTTAAATTAATTTTAGTGCGATAATTGAGAAATTTGACCAACGCAAATATTACCAGTTGATCAATTATCTCTTGACGACTATTTCGATTGCTTTGCTCTACTGCAAGCAAAATCAAATTTGCTTGCAAGCCAGGTGAATAATATTTGAACGTTTAAATATATATAGCTATATTAATGTATCTTGGACATTGTCTTCGGCATAATGAAATGTTTCTTTGCCAGTGATGTTATATAAATTTGCCCAAGCGATAGTTGTTGTTCCGTCGTTTCTACTGTGCCAATGCAGCCCTTCCTTCCCTTCGTGTTGAAACGTTTGCGAACTGTAATGGATATTTATATAATCAGTAATAAAAGCTGCAACAAAAGTACAGTCATCGCTAACGAATTGTTCGAAATGTTTGATCATTAGTCGCACATGGGTAACAGAATTCGTCTGCTACCATAATTGATGCAGCAATTTGTTCGTTCGAAAATTTGTCCTGTCCTCGAACAAAGGTTTATACCAAAATGAATCGAAGTTCTTATAAAAAGAATATATATGTACGTGCGTATATTAATTCGCTTTCAAGCCCTATTTGAGCATGAAGATGTAGATATAAGTGTCGAATTCAAAGAGGAAAATAGAAGCACTTCGACGACCGTTTTATTCGCAATCGAAATTAGCTCTCTCTGTTCTTTCTCTTCTTCTCTTTGTATTACAGTTCGCTCACGTTTCATAGAAAACGTCGAGCTATCGAAACGGACAGGGGGTAATCGCGATAGCGCATACCTTAATCACATTATCCCTTCTAACCGAAGGCCCATTCGGAACGGAAGAAACCTTTCCCCTCTTCACTCTGGATCTTATCTAAAAGGGAACGTTCGCTAATTAAAGTAACACGAGTGTACTACTCTTGCTACTGACTTGCGCAATACGCGATCCGTATACAAATGCCAGCAAGTCGAAGAAATATCCGGCTGGATGAGTGGGATTTTTAATGCGTTCATGCTATTAAGAAACCGTAGGCAATAACAGGCTCTAATGATAATAATTTATTTTCAACGACCCTTCCCAGTGCGTTTTTCGAAGATAATTCATTGAAAAATATAACATCTCAATATATTTTGGAAACCTTTCGTTCAAAGAAGATTCGATTAACTTGAATCACTATTGTTAATTAATTACAATGTTAACCTTCACTGGTATTAATACTCGATGCCAAAAATGATTACATATTCGCATTCAGAAAATCTTCACGAGTTAATTCCCGAACGCTTCGGTAACGAGAAGATAAACAGCTCGGGGGCAGTATTCGAATGCCACAGTAACATCGCAGCGGCATCGAAATCGCTAGAGGCAGCCCTTTTAAAGGAGCAACACGATCTAACTAGAATCGTAAAGGCAGCGCGTCGCTCCATTAAAAGAATCCTAAATTGAAGTCGACCGATCGTTAAGGAGCCCTAAGTGCGTCGTTTGAAATCCAGATTTCCAGGCAGCTCCTGCACCAGATAGATTGCTAATCCTTTCTGGCCAACTCTTCTCTCTCTCTCTCCCCCTCTCCCTCTCCCACCTTCTGTCTCCCTTTATCCGGAGAGTCCATCGTGGAGCAAGAAGCCACGATCGTCCGCACGGCCTTTCTTTCCTTCTCGCCGACCCTGTCGGGCATTCTTTGCTCCTTAAGGGCGCGCGGAACGCAGAAATGGCAGAGTGGAAACGGGGAAATTGTCGGCACTCGATCCCCTCGGACGTAAACGAAGACGTAGTGAGGCGTGCAATGATCAAGTATATCTGGGGAAAGATTAACGACTCGTCGGGCCACGTGAAGGGCCGAGAGAGGATCGACGGCACAAGAGAGCGAGGAGGGCCAATTACGGTCGTCTCCTCGATCCGTCTCGCCTCGATTTCGACTCGATTCCCCGATTTAATCGAAGTTCGACGGCCCACGGCCGCCAACTTGGCCGCAGAGTCGCGCACAGAAAACGTCTAGAAAGTTGCGCCGCCCCGACTCGACGAAACGCATCCCGGGAATCTGAATGGCGAAACGGCGGGCCAAAGTTTTTGGGGCACGAAGTTTGCCCGTCGGTGATTTTGCAATTAAAAGTTCGCCGGTTTTTCCCTTCGTCCGTTTCTTTTTTTCGCTCGTTCTCGGTGTTTCCGAAAAGATACGTCCGACACGAATTTGACGCGGAGCTCGAGGCCTCGCGAAGATCGAGGCGGATCGTGGATTGACGGTCCTGATGAGGATCTATGGCCCGATCTTGTGAACGGCCAGAGACGTTCGAGCGTGGGGAACTTAATGGTGGACTCTATTTGTCATTGTTAGTTCGACTCGCGCGTGTTCGGATGCAGGAAAATTGATGGGCCGGGCCCGTGCAGTAATGTTAATAAGATTTCTGTTCGTGGATACTGAGTGTCTTGGAATTCGTTGGAGTCAGAGCGGGTGCGTCCCCTATCTGGATTTCTGATATTATTCAGCGGCGAGGTATACGGTGATCGGCATTATCGTCGTATGCTGATTCATTTTTTAAGAAATGTATCAACTATATCGCACTTTGTGGGTGCAAAAAACGTCTATTTATACAAGTTTTAGTAAAGTACAAAGCCGGAACGATCTGCAATAATTTCGACGGTACTTGCGAACGTTAATTAACCATTTCTTTTATGGAAACAGAGAATCTTCGGAATCGTTAGTTTGTCATCAGAAATTCACCATACCGTTGACACTACGAAATCGAATACTAAAACCTCCACGATATAGAATGGAATATAACAATTCCGCCGTCAATTCCATCTTCACGAGTGAAAGAAACTTCATCTCATTCCACTTTACAAATCTTAGTTAATCCCATTCCTTCGAACCTTCGCGATACTAAAACGAATTTTCACTTCGCCGGGGATGCGCACGACTCGACAGAAGGAACAAGATCTTCACCTCAGAGAGTTCGTAACATGAAATTTGCTTGCTGCATCGCGTAACAAAGTCCGGTAGGTGCACGACGATATCGTTCGCGGATTATTACACGCATGTTCCGACGTCGTTCTTAAGTGGCTCGACGGAGTTTCGGCTGTCGCGTTATCGCGGACACGTTATCTCGTAAACGCTGCGACCAATTCTACTTCGCGCGACGCGACGCGACGCCCGGCCCAGTAGAAACTTCCGATTCCGGTCTGGCTGCTATCGGGGCCCACGAAAACGAAGCGGTTGCTGAACGAGCCCGAAGGCACGATCGCGCCCCGTGGGCTACTCCATTCGTCGTAGTAATTTTACGAAATGTCGGCTGCCTCGCCTGGCGCGTTCCCTGTTTACAGATTATCGTTTCAATCAACTGGCCGCCCCGCTTTGAACGATCCTCGTTTGCCCGCGAATTTGTTAATTAGCTAACGGTCCGACGCGAATAACCGCGGACGGGGGAGAAATCGCCATTGTCAGGGGGCGAGGAATTTTTACAGAATTTCGGTGGTACCCTTCGCGGGGTCTATTTGATTTCGCAGAATTCGTGACTCGAATAAGCGCGCACACCTTTCGAACGTAGTTTCTTCGCGAATATTGACGGCACACCGGTCCTCATTTTTATTCACTGTTCCAGGCTTTCAGAAAAATTCGAACGACACCGTGCGGCACCCTCTTAGCTATTCCAAAACGTGAACTCTGCGAACACCGTGTGCCCCGTCCGTTTCGCAGAAATCGTCGGCCGGAAATAATCGGGGAACGTTAAATTGAACACGCTTGTCCACGAATTTTCGCAATTTTATCAAAGCTATCAACCGTTCGTTCGAAATAACTCGCGTCCTCCTCGCCATTACTCGTCCTGTTAGCTCCCTAACGAGCCTCGCTCTACACTCGTATACACACACAAATTCTCTCTCTCTCTCTCTCTCTCTCTCTCTCTCTCTCTCTCTCTCTTTCTGTTTCTCGCCCCCGATTCCCTTCACAGACCTCGAAAAAGAATTCACCGTCACGAGGTAGCGCGATAGAGGGAGAGACGAAGGAATCGCAAGGTGGGGGACGGCAGGAAGGGAAAGGAACGATCACGTCGAAGACCGGCGCGAGAGAGGCACTTAGAGGCTTTGCCTGATATTAGCATATAAACTAGAAAATGTTTTATCGCGCCTCCTCGCGAGAGAGCCTCTCGGGGACGACACGTCGCGGCGTTTCGCATGCACGGCGAAATATTTATTGGCCCTTAACGATCATTAGGGATGGCCGAAAACAAATGGACACGCTTGGTACAGCGGGCGATCCCCTTTGATAGCGGCCAACGGGAACGTCCCGTACCCTTCGTGCTCGTTACAACGTCGGATACCGCCGTTCCACAGGTGCACCCCTCGAAGCCTTCGTGTTACTCTCCCGTCCTTATTGGCCGTTCCGCTACTTTTTATTTAGCATCGTTTGTTGCTCGCCGTCTGTTTTCTCTTTCTTTCTCGTTTTCTTTGATGCGATCGAAGCGTTCGTTACGACGAAACGCCGCGGCGATTTTATGGAGCACGGTCGTGCGGATTTTCGACCGACGACCGGGGGCCGGGGATCGACGGACGGGAGTTGAAGTGGCCCGAGGAATGTTTGAAGCGCTTCTTTCATCGGCGGGACACGGTGGATTGAGATAACAGTCGAACGCAGAATTGTTTGCAATTTATGCGACGTTTTCGCTCTAGGCTCGACGGGATTTTAATTGTTTCCAGCTTATTTGTATACATTTACGTCATATTGCGTATCGGTGATAGCGTTCATCTGTTATTCCTATCTGCTTCTTATTTTAAAACGTTCTCGGATAAATGGTATTGTTACAGATGGCATTATATCATTGAGAGGATATTCCAACAATCATAATTACACTTTGACCTTTCATGGATGAGAATGGAGGAATTGAAAAGATAGATTTCTATTTCCACTGTTTGAAACGCTCTTCTCGCGTGTGTATGTAACGTGGACGGGCTGTCGCTCAAGCTCGATGAAGATTGAAAACGATACAGGAATGTGATTGGAGTTTCTTTTTTGTCTTCTGAAATTGATTAATATCCTCTCCTTTCTCTCTCTCTCTCTCTCTCTCTCTCTCTCTCTCTCTCTCTCTCTCTCTCTCTCTCTCTCTCTTTCTCTCTGTACCGAACCAGCGCCTCCCGGAATCGAAGCTGGAAATATGACCGATCGATGTCAACCATTTCAAATTGCTTCGCGTGTAACGATAAAGAAACTCGGCTATTGGAATTCCTATCATTCTCCAAACTCGACGTATAATAATACGCGTGTCGGATGGACGAAATAAAAGATTATTCCGCTCCCCCCCCCCCGTCCCTGTCCGGACAAAACGGATATCGGTTATTGCATGAGCTTAACGCGCTGAACGGGCGCTGGAGAGGATCGTTACGCGTGGCAATCGCCGTCCGAAACTGTCGCTTTCGTTTACGGGCACGGTCTTACGTCGTCGCTTTAAAATAGAAATGAAAGCAACCGCACGGGAATAGCGTCGGCGTCGCCCCCATTGAAATTAAACCGCGGCCGGGACGCGTGATTTCCAGACGCGGCCGTTTGGCGATCAAATTGTACATACGCTTGATTTCGACTGTGCGCCGCGGTTATCCCCTCGCGCGCGACGCGAAATTATAAACTAAAACGAGGGGGTTGGCGGGGTCGTAATTCACCGGAGGAAGCGGCAGGGCGCGTCGTGCAAAGAACCGGCGCAAAAAACTGGTTCTTTTGTTAGAGGCGCGTATATCTGTTCGCATAAATCTGTCGCTTAAGTGGAGTCTCTTATTTCAGTGTACGTTGTCCGTACGGCAGCGTGCTCGTGTCACGGCTATGCAAATAAACTTTAAGCTCTTCCAGGGGGAATTATTTCGCGTATTCCTCTCCCGTGGGACGTTTAATCCGCGTATCGTCATTTGCGATAATTGAAGATTTGTATCTGCGTGGTGTAGGTCTCTCTCTCTCTCTCTCTCTCTCCCTCTCTCTGAGCGTGTGTGTGTGTGTCTGTGTCTCGTTCTCTTTCCATCTCGTCTCTTCTGTTTCTTGAAATAAAAAGCGGGTTCGGTGAATCGTCGCATGGGAAGAAGCCAATCTTCTTTTGCGGCAATTAAATTACGCGAGATTAAATAGCACGAGGGTGGGGGGGAACGGGGAAGGGGGGGAGGTGGGGAAGGGGCATTTGGAAAGAGAGATATTTTTCTTTCCTTTTTTTTTTTTTGTTTGCTTGTTTCGCGAATGTTGAGGCGTTGGGTACGGAAAATGAAATGTCGAGGGATAATGCTTTTTTACGAGCACAATCGCATTACCTCGCATGCACCGGGGGACGAGTTATTGTTTGTTGCTTCGAGGATTAAAGACGCCCGGCGGGAAGAGAAATGTTTGTTCGAATGTGAAAGAACGTTTTGGACGTCGGCGACCAAGCTGTTTGCTCAAGGTGTTCTCTTTGTAATAGCTGAACGATCCGGTCATTAACGTGATTGCGCCGGATAATTGTTTCAGTTTTCAAAAGACAATACGTAATACGGTCTTTCGTAGCCATTCGTTTCGCTTCGCGCTGACAGTTGAACGCAATTCCGCGCGTCCATATTTCTTCGGAAACGCGGATGGAACGTTACTCCTTTCAATTATAAATGGCCCGCGTATGTGAAACGGTGGCCGATAATCGCGAATACGTTCCATCCCGAACGAGGAAAATTTCGCCGAACGAGCAATAAATATAAAAAGCTGTCGACCGTTTTGTAATGATCCTTCCGACACCAGAATGTTTCCATTTGCATCGTCGACTCTCAAGAGGTTAATAACCGTGCAGCAGTATGCATCAGTTGTTGCAGTTTGTTCGTTTTAACGAAGCATGCTTAATTACTCGGGATAATTGTTATTCGCACGGTGTCGTTGTGCTGTTAAAATCACGCACGCGATGCTATAAATCATTCGACGATGCTTTTCTCCCTTTCGCGGAAATATTCTCGTACGGCGCACATAATAATACTTTGATCGCACAAAAATCGCGAACGTTCCGAAAGATCACCAAGTGCAATTTTATCATTGTCGAATTAGAGGGGAAGTAATGTTCATTGTTTCTCCGTCCTTGAAAACGCGTGAAATATATCTTGCGAGAGACGAATAATAGCAGCGGATAGATGTGTCGATGACAGTAGAAATTGAATTGTCGCCGTGTCTTAAAACCAATCGATACCTATCGTTGACGTGGTCGTTAGTAGTGGTACTCGACTTGAGGGAGATAATTGAGGCCGAACTAATTCACTCTACATTAACGAAGAGCTGTCGTGATTCGTTCAAGTGGCGTAGGCTTATCGGACGTATCGCACTTGACCTTTCGAATTAAAACTGTTTGATGCCGCGCAAGCATTAGTGATATATTAATATGCATCTCTCTACAAACAAAAAAATAGTTAAAATCCGGTTTAGCAGCAAACGATAAATAGCATACGTAACACGCTCTTCAGTTTCATTTACCTTTATTCTTTATTCATGTTAATGTCGTCAATCGTTTTTTTTTTAGCATTCGCGAAGCCGCAGCTTGAACCGCGCTTTAATTACTACGAGAGGCTTACTTGTCCCGTTTATTCATTTATCGTATTCAATCGATTCGGACAAAAGTGGCAATAATTCACCGGAAACAATGGCACTCCAATTCCCGGCCACTCTTTAACCCTTTGTGTAACCAATTCGGTATCCCTTTTTATATGGTATTACCTCACAAAGGCAATCAAATTAATCAACCTTCGTTTCGCTGTGTAATCGCGTTTCACAACTCAGAGCACCGCGATATATCGGCGATGTTTTCTAAAACGAATATTGGTCAAACATATCCGGCGTTCAAAAGAAATTCGAGCCAGATTATTCCGGCAAATAGAAACGAATCGAGAAAATAAATGCGATACAACGGTTCCACG
Organism: Nomada fucata; assembly: GCA_948146005.1. Lineage (NCBI taxonomy): Eukaryota > Metazoa > Arthropoda > Insecta > Hymenoptera > Apidae > Nomada > Nomada fucata. Next base: position 6,550,246 of record OX411282.1, read on the forward strand.
ACATTTTCTTATTCACTTAGTCGAACGTGCATTATTTTGCGAAACCAACGTCGTACTCGCCCCCGTTGCCCCCGGTTCAACCCGGGTTCCAACTTGTCGAAGAAGGGTTGAACCTCTCGGTGCTTTACGCGCGGAACCGCTCACGTTCAGCTTCACTCCGCTCGCTGGCGTGTCGCCAGGCATCTCGCGACGTATTTTCACGATCGTAACATAAAGCCGGAGATTTATAGCAACGATGCGACCAGCCCGACCGAATGTATGTATGTTTTTCGACGCGGCCAAGAACGCCGTGGGGCCTTCGCGGGCCACGGAGTCAGAGATCGGCCATAAAACTCTGATCTACGACTTGCACCTAACCGGCCTTGTCGCTTTCCTTCCCGCTTACCTGTCATTCCTTCCAGCAGAAAAGTTTCCCCCGTGAATGGACCTCCCTCGGTACACAAGCATGGCAGCAAGACGATACGCAGATTTACGTTCGCGATCATCCCGGGTGGTACACGTTTCTGATTGTCGAAAGTCTCCTTCCTTTTTCGCCATCGTGGGGAAAGTATCGCTGGCGCGGTGGTTGTCGGTGGTGCGTGTTAATTCACATGGGGAATTAACACGCGTTCGTATAATTCGCCGAAGTATCTCGTGTCCGCGTTAATCCGATAGGATGTACGATTTCGAATTCGCTTTGTCTAATTGCGTAAAAGAAGTTCGATCTCTTGGTGTACTTTCAATGGACAACTTTTAACTGGAATTGTCCAGTGTAAGTACCTTGATATCTCGATGTTACTTCTGTAAACGGGGAGCGAAACATTCTTCTACACTGTGGTTTCAATCGTTCGATTACTCCCTGTGAATTGGGGTACAGTGGTTTCTTGAATATGAACTTGTTGGACGAAAAATCGTCGATGACGCGTTGAGTATGACGTTAGCGACGATGCGTTTGAAGGATCGCCGAAGGCAGATAGTCCTGCGTTATTCTGCTGGTTGGACGATTTATGGTAGGTTACTGTCTTGACGGGTGTTCGCTAAGAAGACATAGACCAGTCACGGATGGTGTTATATGGGGACCGAAGGTTGCACAGCCATCGGCTGTCGTATGGCAGTTTAGAGAGGGTTTGGGAGAATCAAGAGGACGGCTAGCGAGTTGCATTGCTCTGCTCGTTCATAGGAACTGGACGCGAAGTGGGGATGGCTGGGACGCATTCTGGTAAAAGAACTACGCTTAGGCACAGGGCACTCGTCCTGGAACCGTCCGAGTGCAAGCATTGAGAGAAAAGAACTATCTCTCGGTTTGTTTCTAACGTACGCAGAAATGTTATTTTCAGGAGCGTTCTGCAGTTGTGTAGTGTCCCATTGCAGCCAATCGGTTCGTTTGTTGAACATCATCCATCGCGAGATTAGAGTAACAGGTATATCTAACAGAAAATTATTTAAAACGTTCATTATCAGAGTCAACCAAACAATTTGACGATTTCAAGTTGAATTTCGAGTGATGATTAAATTCAAAATCATCCAACGTAAAGAAAACCTTGACATTGCGATTTTAGTTCTGTAGAAAGAGAAACAAATATTTTTCGCACTGCGGTTCCTGTTGAGAGTATTAGAAGTGGAATTTCTCGGCTTACTGTCTCACGACTTCCGAGATCGATTTTGCGATATTTAATTAATGAACGATTAAACTGATTCGCGCATACAAATTGGGATTCAGAGTCGAATATAAAATTCCGGTGTCGTTTGTGCGAAAATAGCTTTGCAGGCAGTGCGTTTTGTGAAATGTTATCGCAATTGTATATTTTTTTCAAAAAATATTTTCAAAAAAAGATCAGTGTCGTTTCCTACTTGTGCAGATACATTGGCGATGTTCACAACGGCCCATTAGCTCAGTTGGTTAGAGCGTCGTGCTAATAACGCGAAGGTCGTGGGTTCGATCCCCCCATGGGCCAGTTTTTTTTTTTCAACTCCCCATTGAACTTTTATATTACCGAAACATTGTGTCGAAATACATTTTCTACGAAATACTATCCATTTGTTGTTCCTCCAAGTCCAAATACAGCAGAGCGTTTTAAAACAACAGAATCGTATTCACATCTTTGTGACGTGCTCCAGCTACGAACAGCTCCAGCATGAATAAATCTTTCTTTAACTTTAACTTTAAATGTTTCCTCGTTGTCAGTTGTGTGAAACGATATTCCAATAAAATACAAGAATTTGCACGTTCATGCTTAACTGATTAGCAAAATATCCGCGTTTCTGTAAGTCGAATTATTTGAGCGACGAGTCATTTGCAGTTCGCACTGCACGAGCCGCCCAAAAATGGGACAAAATATTGTCGGGAACGCTTCGGCCCGGAACGATTCGTTCGCGAAACAAAAAGAAATCCTCGATCCTGCCAGGATTCGAACCTGGAATCTTCTGATCCGTAGTCAGACGCGTTATCCGTTGCGCCACAGGACCTCGATGTTTTCTTGTTCCCCGTTTCTAGTTCCACGCGTCTCGGCGGATTGTTGCTTAAATACGAAAGCGTTCCTTTAAAGAGTTCAAACTCGAATGGGCGATCTGAAAGTATACGGCCCGTAAACTATCAGGTAAACGCAATAACCGAAACACTTTTCTCCGCGCGGAAAATTTCATAGCGGCTATAAAGCTTTACGATCTTCGAATATAGCGTTCACTATGAATCGGTGTTTCGTGAGTCGCGTTGCGAATATTGTTATTCCGTTTCCTTCCCGTGCCGTTCATTAACTTCCAGTGAATGCTGCCTTATGACGGCGTAATGAAAAATTCGAGTCGTTATTCGTCGACAATGAAGGAGACTTTACCTTTCTCAAATTAAAATTCATTTCGAACGTTTAAGGGTGAAACTGTTCGGATAGTTATTCGATTAATTATTCGAATAGTTAATTACGATAATTGTTCAATGATTCATTTTAATATTTTTATTTTGCCAGTGTACCTTAGTATTCGCCGTAAATTGGTAATCTAAATTCATACCTGTACTCGATCTGTGTCCCAGATCTACCTACAATCGTTTCAGACGTACACCGTTTAACCCTTTCGCCCCCGCAAACGCACTGCGTCAGAGCTGCCCGTAGCGTTAAACGACGCTAATAATAATCATTAACCCATGCCCACGACGAATATCAGCAATCCGTCGCAGCCTGCACGAGTCGCAGCTTCTGCGAAACGAAACGGTCGCGAGGCTGTTAAAACCCAAGGGAGTTATCGTCGACGAATAAGAAACAGGGTTGCAGAGGGTTGGCCCGTCGAAACGAGTGTAATTAGATATTTATGATTCTCGAAATTCGCTGAATCTCCCGACGCTGGATATCACACTCGAAGCCAGTCGTCACCGAAACGAGCTCGCCCCGGCTACGTTACTTCAACCCCCGTTCCGCCCTTCGGAGTCGTTTCCCGAACCCCCTCTACGTGGGCGCAGCGATCAAGCGGCGTAGAATATTTTAAGGTTCATTAAAAGCGCAATAATGAAGAAGTCTCGACCGAGTCTCAGATAACTTCCGGCCGGTTCCGCGGAGTGAACGTTCAAACGAAACTTCGTCCCACCTTCTTTGCCGCTCGCTCCCCCCAACCCTTTGCCTTCCTTCCGGTCTTGACGTCGTAGTTTCCGCCCGTTTTTCGCCCACTCGAAACTTTGCACGCCAAGTCTTTCGGGCTGAAATTAAAGTCGAAATTCCGGGGGTGGGAAAAATCGCCAACCCTCACGACGAGTGGCCGTTTCCCCTTTTAGGGAATGAAAACGACGAGGGGCTGGTATTTCGCGTCTTTTTTTCTTTTTAAATAAACTTCTGTCCGATTTGTCTTCGCGGTGTACGAGGTTGAATTTTGATTTTCTTCGACCGCGACTACGGATTTCGCAAGAGCAAAGGATTTATTCGTCGACGAGTCTTTGTTTCCGTGTTTTGTCCGTTGGGAATGTTCGACTGGTCGTATGGAACGGGACGTAAAGTTCTAAATTGTGATGTGCTGCGTCTGGGTCAACGATGGAATGGTGCGATGCTTCTTTAAATCCGATCTGCGACCCACTGACACGTGCAACAGTGCAGCGTGCAAGTGTCGCGCGTTACCCTCGAAGTCACAGCACCCTCGGGGCTGACAATGAATAATTGCGCATCGAAACAGAGAGGAATATATCACTTACCCTGCTTCTTTAATATTATACGCTCGTGCATCGAAACTCTCTGGATGCTCGTTAACAACGCCGGCGTGAACGCGAACAATGCTTTAACGGAACAGATCTCTTATTTAGTCATCTCGGAGTGCGTCATCGTCAAAGCTTCAGACGACACGCACTATGAACCCTCCGTATCGCGACGTGCGTGTGCTACGACGTGAAATTCCGCAAAGCGTCAACTACAACATTAAATATCTTAACGCAACGGAGAAACGGAAGCAAACGAATCGCGTACGATGACACTGCAAAACGACTGACTCGAAGGACGAATCGAACGAACCGACATTCGTCGACAACCGCGACCACCCTTAAACCGGACGCATTATTCGATTACGCCACCCGGTGGCCGCAATTAGGAACCGGAAAAGGCGGTGTCTCTTTGTTGTTTCCCCCGTTGAAATCGAGGCGGAATGGCGGGCGGCGTATCGATTTCGATGCACGCGCGTACTTTCCGCTCGTAACACCATTAAACTTTTACGATTTAAGTTTCCGCAGACATCGGTGAAGCACTCCTCCGGCATCCAGGCGCGCACACACGCATACATACGTACATACACGCGCACGTGAACAATGAAACGGCGGTGGCGCAACGATACGTCGATGCCAAGACGAATAAAAACAAGCCCTGTCGTGTCCGTTCGTGGTCGTACGACGTGGTGAACGATGATGCCGGTGGCCGGTCACGTGTTGGACGTTATTCGTGTCGTGGATCTGAAAACCGCCGACTGTGCAGCGGGACCCGCTGGAGCACGGGAAACTCGTGACGGTGCCGGGCAAATCGAGATTCGAGATCGACGAACCGGGCCTTGTTAACCCTTTCGGCGACGATCAACTTCCTATCTCGGATTGCGGAACGTTCTCGCGGTGTCTCGACGCGTCGGTCGAGGGTGCAGATTTTCGTCGAACCGGCCGATGTTTGGGGTGGATATTTCTTAACGACGAAGCCGTCTTTTTTGTTTAATTGAAAATCAAAAATTGGAAACCGAGAGATCGATAGATCTTTTATTGAAAAGCGACGATCTTCCAGCTGCTGTAACTTTGTGGGACATAATCGCGCGATGGTGTACCTGCGCTCGTTTTAAAGGGCTAAGCTTCTACTTTTATATAATTGAGTTTAATTGTGCGAAGGTCCGGTTTGTATCAGTAAATTGAGTAGAAAACTGATAGTGCTTTTCTAATACGAAAATTTGTTCAAATTAAATGCCTTTGGTCGAAATAGAACCTTCGGTATTTTCACTCGATTTTTCAATACACAAGGATCTTCGAAAAATTCAGTGCAATGATATTAAAGTAGACGATATCACCTTTTTAATGAACCCAGGTAGATCACTGTACGATTTATGTTCACGAAGTTACCGCAGTTCAAATATCTACAATTTTTTCTTAATGTTATTGCCAAGCGTATGAGAGATATTATTGAAGGTAAGAGAATAAATGATCGCACGTGTGTCACTCTAGAGTATAATAAATAAATCACTTTGTCGAGGGGCATCTGCCAAGGATTCGAGCATCCAGCGTCCGCTGCTCATCCGGCAACGCGTCAATCCCCGTTGTATTCGCGCAAATAAACGCCATTCAGCGTTTGCATCAACAAATCATGCGAGAATTTACATCATTCGTTGCGAGTGTCGTCGAATCTCAATGGGTGTGCGCTATTTTGTTTGTTGTTTGCGGTGATTCTTCGCGTATCTCGAGTCCCCTGCTCCATAATTTACCACGACGGGGAACGCGAAATCGTAGTTTCGCTTGTACACGGTTTATACAGTTCGGAGTTTATGGTGGTAGCCGCTCGTGAAACGTTCGGATACGTAGGGACACCCATGAACGAGAACTTCGGGCCTGCCACGATTTCATTTAAATCGAAAATACTTTAAACCAACATAGCCCGATTCTTTCATCCGATTTCATGTAACGCATGTAATCCATTTGCGATAAATTTGGCAGCATTCCGCTTCTTATTATCTTCCTTCGTCCTCGCCAAACGTCGCTTTCGAACACTTCGTTCAATTGCACGCCGTTTAACCCTCAAATTCCTGCCGCAACGAGTCCCCTCGATACTTTCGTAAACCCAATTAATCTCCGCTAAAATACACATTCGCTGTCCCACGCAAATATCCCGAATATCTCGAGGCATAGCTCCTCCACTATTCGACAAACGGACACGAGAGGTGCGGCCGAGGAATCGCGTTCCTCCTACGTTTCGTTGGATCGCCTTCGATTTTACAGCTCGTAAAAGTGCGCCGCGTCTACCACGCCGGCCTATTTGTTCTCCGTAAAAAAACATTTCGAACCCCGCGGTCGTCGTCGTCGTCGTCGTCGTCGTCGTCGTCGTCGTCGTCGTCGTCGTCGTCGTCGTCGTCGTCGTCGTCGTCGTCGTCGTCGTCGTCGTCGTCGTTCGAAATATCCTAGCCGGGCCCCGTTCCAGTAGGTCCTGCAGCGAGGTTCGGATAAATCCACGAAGGAGGTCCGCCCGGTGGTTCGCCACGGCGAAGAGAATTTATGAAGTCGATCCTTTAGGCGTGCGCCTTCCGTCTGGGAATTTGTCAGAAACGATCGAAGTGGTGGGAAGCAAAGGGGGGGAAAATAGAAGGTCAAGAAAAGGGGCAGCAAAAGAAAAAGGGGACGCTGGGAGATGCCCGAAACGACTTGCGGCGGAGATGCACGGCGAAGAAAGGGGTCGAAGGGAGCCGCGGGTACGACGGGGAGAAATAAAGAAAAAGAAGGGAAAAGAGTAGCGGGGAGGAGTCGAGAGAGGGAGGGGGAGGGCGGCGAGAAAGATGGGTTATCGAGGATGGAAGGATGCAGCGTGCGTTTATAAATATCGCCATTGTACGTGCGCCGGGGGCTGTATTTTTCATTCCTTATTTGTTGTCGCGAACGCGGCCTCGGTTCCCGAGGCGGAGTATACGCACCGGCCACGATCGTACATTTTCGTGGCGCAATTTGCGACCGGCCGGCTTCCAGTGAGGGCCCGATGGCACCGACGTAGCCGGTCGCTTGACCCCTGAAACGATCCCACGACACGGAGAACATCTCGTTCGGAGGCCGTGGATTCGCTCGAGTTCGGCGTCGCGCGAATCGAATTGACGGGACGCGATCCGACCACGAAAACCGTAACGTTCGTGTTTCTGCGAATAATTGGAGACATCGGGGGGATATTGTTCGAGGCGTGGAATTCGGTTGTCCACGTTTCCGCGGAGTTCGTTTAAGAGGGGACGATCTCTGGAGGTAACTTGCGGATACGATGTATGGGAGAATAAAAAGGGAACGTAAGCAGGCTTGTCTTTGTTTTGACAAAGTCAGTGGTATTTTTGGTGTCAATTCGTTTGATAGCGCGATTAAACAGTTGCCACGGTTGTACAGAGATTGTTGAACGGGCGACGCGTACACGCGAACCCAAAAAGCATTTGTCAAAGCGTTTCGTCGCGTGCCCTGCTACGTATTTCGGCTACGATGGCAGAAAAACAGGAACGCTTCCAACGAATTTTGTACGGGTGATATTATTTTTAAGCAGGGGAGCATGGTTCATAGTAATCATTTGCGCGATTTTAATTGTGAAATGAACAGCTACGTGTATAAAATGCCCGTTCATTTTTTCATACAAAATAACTCCCTTAATCGTACGCACCACCCGATCCCTACTCTTTACATTAAGCGAAATAAATCCAAGAAAACTTCACTCGCCGTCAAATAATTAATTAAAAGACACGCTCGAATACACGTACCATACATCACGTAAATACCTACAGCGTGCAGATTCCAGTAAATCTACCGACTAGATGAAGAATTCGAGCAAAAACCAATAATCGATGCACGTCCAGTATCCATTCAGGATCGACTCGTAAAATTGTCAACGTCTGCAATGTTCGCCGTGTCGCTGCTAACATCGCGTCCGCAGCGTTAAACAAATTTGCACGGGCTCCCGTCGCCAATAATAATGGGCAACACGCGACCAATAAATATCGACGGGACCGCGGCGGCCGTCGATAAATCACTTTGCTTCAAAAGCAGGGAAAATGAAGCGGTCGCGGACAAACGTCCCGGCCACGGCGAGCTATCTCGACGAACGAAATACCGTGTAAACGAGGACGAATTAATTCGCGCGGCGAGTTTCGGGGGAATGTTCGACAAGTCGTTACGAAGCCGCGCGCCGTCGTTTTTCACGATCATAAAGATGGAAAGCGACCGTTTTCGTGACGTTATTTCCCGATGATCGGCGCGCAATGACGCGTCTGGCCGAATTGATCCGAAGCTCGTCCCGTCGAAAACTGGAGAAAGCACCACCTCGGTCGAAGGAACGGGAGACGCGAAGCTTCTGTCAGCTTCATTTTTACCAGTTTCGTCGACAGAAAGTTAACGCCGGATTAATTGCGAGGAAATTTAGGACATCGTTTACGAGGAGATAAAGAAGCTGGACAGAATTCCCGATTAGATATTTTACTTTGTCAGAGATTTATGCAAGGTATCAAGTTCCTTTGCCGCGATTCCTCTATAATTTAATTTTCATCCAACTTGTTACTGCCTTGATATTTTTCACCGGCACTGACAATCTTTTTACATCGGAGTCCTGAAAAATACACGAAGCTATGCTACGCTCGGTGCTTACACAGATCGCTCCTTCCAAAATTAATTGAAAATAGAACAGCTGGCAATATCGATCATTGTGCAATTACGCGAATCAGCTCGGTATTGTTACAAGAACGTTGTATTAAACTCCTCGCTGGAACACCGAAGGGAACGGCCACGAACATCGTCCCTCGAGCTTCGATTTGCACCGGTACCGGCAGGTTAAGGATCGCGTCGCGTTAATGTAAACTGGATTCAATGGCCATGGTGGATCAGCCGCACGAGAAAAAACGATTATGCACGCCGCACGCTAGCCATTTTAGCTCTGTCGCGCGACACAGAGAACGACATTAGCCGCGGTGTCGCGCAGCTCGTCCCCCATGGATTCGGTCTGATCGTCATAAATAATAAAGGGGAGCTTCATCGGCGACAATATATCACGTGTGATCCGCCATGGCCTGTGCAGCGCCCCGGACCGGTCATTAGACGTACTCGAAACGGACATTATTGGGACGCGGAGGAGCGCGGTGAAATTACTCGATGGAAGTCGAAGAAACGTTATTAAATATAGGGTGAACGTTGGTAACACGGGGCACATCGTTTTAAAATCTTGCTGAGAATAGAGCGACGTGGTTATTTTATTAACGAAACCGACGGGGAAGGGCGAAGAAACTAGAGCATAACATTTGAATACAGTAATGGACGAGGAAATTGAGAGGAGGGCAAATTTTGTGACGAACTGCTTGGAAAATAAATTTTTAGCTGGGCTAAAGGGAGGGAGAAGCTGTGATAAAATAGCGTTAATATTTTTTTTATCAAGATTTCATAGCTACGACCTACAACCTTATCGTTCGCGTTTCCATTCGTTCGCGGCGAACGAAAGCTGCGACGAACACGAAGCCGTTTCGATGATTCACGGTCATGACTCACTTTACCGCCGCGGGACTTGTAACAGTTCGCATAAACGAAAAGGTGGTTCGAAGCTGAAATAGCTGGCGAGCGAGAACGGAACAGAAGGCGGGGAATCTATTTTTAAGCGTCGGTCCGTTTCGATGATTCTGTATTAGTAGCTTGCGATCCAGAATTTCGCCTTTAATGAAATATATCGGTGGAGTGGATTGAGAGTTACTAGCGGAACAGAATGAAAATTAATTAAAAAATTATTGGCAGAATTGGAAGGATAATCTGTTCGGAAATGAACAATCGTGATATACGTTATATTACTTTTTTTGTGGTGTATATACGTACATGTACGAAGTAAATCGCATCGTTACATTCCAGCAGTTTTAAAATAATTTTAATTACATACAGAGGGGATAATGATAATTTCCACTACGTGCTTAATTAACAGGGGGGGAGGTGGAACTTTCTGCTTCCGAGAGTAGAATTTTAAAGCACGTATATAGAGCTGCAGAGCCTTTGTTACGCTGGATTAAAATGTAATAGCAAAAAAATGGTTATCTCGGTTTTATTCGCAACGCGAATAATGAATATTAGAGTTAACGGTTGAAAAGACGGAAGTTGTCTAGCATGTTTGTCAATTCATAAAATGTGCGAAATACGAAATTTAAACGTCCGTCGAAACGAATCACGACCACGGTTCGTCAGCTGCTTAATTACTCGAGAATCCGTGAATTAAATCTGCCCCATTGATTTCATTTGAATTCCGCAGCGCCACGTTCTCGCCCACAATTATTGTTTCCGTAATTATTCAGGCGATTTTCAAATTATTCGGACAATCATACGGTCGTTCATTAATTCTCGTGTTTCTCGTGACCCGTTATTTTGAGCGCACATATCTCCGGGTAATATTTCCAAGGCATCTCTGTGCATTCCGGAAATCATTCGCGATGCTTCTTAATTTATCTCAAAAGTTACTTTTGAAATAGGACAATTAATTGCAAATGGGTATTATTATTCGTGGTCATTTGCTAATATGTATTGCAAAATAATATATATATTTAATTATTGAGTACGAGTGAGAAGGAAACAGTTTACTTCAAACATTTTATTTCGAACCGCAGAGAAGATATAAATTATTGTAACTTACAATCCGATTATTTAAATAATCCCTTCCTAAAAGGAAGACTGAAAGAAATGATTGTCTATAGTATTACTTGCACCTTCCTTCAATATTTTCAATCACTTACAAATAGTTATCCGTTCCTCTATCAATTCGTCAATCTCGTTGCCAATAATATCGCCTCTCGCACTTGCGAATCTTTCAAACGCTCACGTACATCGGGCGCTGCACGCCACGTGATGCTCTAATAATTACCAATTGTCTACTGTTTCATCTTCCAATTATCACGCTGCTTCAGCAATTACACGACCTTTCGTACCAAACAAAATTCAATTTCGCACAACTACCCTCCGCGGTAACTTTCACGAGACGCTTCCGCGTAACAGGCACTCCGGTTGCCAGAAGCACTCGAAGCGGACAGCGTCGCGAGTTCGCGGCGTTGTTACCCTCGCGATGCGGGATCTGTACGTCCGCATTGCGCAGATATGAAATTCCGCACGAACATTGAATTAATAGCGATACAACGAGCAACAACGAGGTTTCGCGCGATCGAACGCAAGACAATGGCAAATTCGACGAAGCTCGATTGTCCGCCGTGTGCAAAGTCACAGATAAAGCGTGGTGGCCGCGTTACAACGACGTGAGAACCCGGTCGCATTCGATCCCGTCCGGCACCGTCCTCTACGTCGATCGATTCGTCCCACGGCCGCGTTCGAACGTCGACGCGCAGAGACAAATCTGCGTGCGTGCAAACGCGTGTCTGTCCCGGTCGGTATGCGAGCAACCGAAACGACGAAGACGCGATGGCGTGTGGGGTACGTGGATGCACGCGAAGCGAAATTCATGCGTGCCGTAAATCATCGTCGGTCGATTCGTCGTGTACCCAGTGTCGTCGACGGAGCGGCCGTTCCCGTTGTTCGTTCCCCGATGGAAATCGAACCGCCCACGCCAATGGAGGGCCGTTTATGCCGGCATAAAATTCGCCCAGGAACGACAGCTGTCTGGCCGTCTGGCTGCGTGACGAAACGAGATTTGTCTTCGCGATCCGGTCCCGGCCAGGTTCGTCGGGAATGGAAACACTCGACGGAACGCCTTCGAAATACATAGCTATGAATCGCGTTAGGCCGCTCGGCGCGTTTGTGCCGAAATCTTGGGACGCGTGTTACTGGCAGGACGGAATTGTATTTATCGAAATGAGAACTGGAGTCGGTGCTCGATTTTCCGCGGCTGTTGCGTTCCTATTGCTTGAACTGTCGTTCGTGTTATAGGCACATGCGCCGGCTTCGTGCGACTTCGAGGCTTTGCGATTGCGGTGATCAATTAGTTAGAAATACTGTGCCGCTTTAATGAAGGATATGATAGATTCTCGCATCGACAGCTTTGCGATGTTAATCATTTTTCGAACGAGAGATGCGAGAATCGTCCGTTTGACGTGCACGATAGTTCCAGTGTTAATTCATTCATTGACGAAGTATATATTCGAAACCACTTATCCGCTTATCCGCGCAATAAATTATAGGTATTATACTTGTACGGACTACCTAGTCGTACAGTGGCTCGAGAGAGTATTCGTACAGTGCGCAGTTTCATTTGCAAACTTCATTATTTCGGTGTTGAGACAATTATTCCTAAAACAATCGATTACACCATTACGGATGTGCTTCATATCCATGTGCACAGTTTTAGGAATAATTGTCTTAACGCAGAAGTAATGAAGGTGCAAATGAAACTACGAATACTTTTCCGGCCCACTGTACATACGAATGCAGGAATTGCTTCCCCCCCCCCCCCCCGACAGATTCAAATACAGCAAGGTATAAAACTGAACGCACATATGGATCGTTAACATAAACGATACTTTATTCAACGCTTGCACGTACGTATATCGCGAAAAGGGAAATAATGTTATCACTGTTATATTACTCACTGACTATAACTGTCTCCCGTAATAACATCTCGAGCGTGATCGAGATGCACGCGCGTCCTCGTTTACCTTTGCCCCGGCGTCCGCAAAGGTGTGCAGATAAATAATTTGCGCCGTTCCACCAACGATCTAGCCGCGGCTGGCCGTGAAGCATTCTCGCGGTAGCGAGAACGGGCATGCGTAGTTTTTGCAGCTCCATAGGACGCGGTTGTAATACCGTCGTAAATTACTGAAAACGGAGATCACGATAATGCTTAGCGAGCCTAAGGGCGGTTTTATCGGCGGCGAATGAAACGGTGCCGCCGCATGCCGGCGTCGCATCCCGACGCGACAAATGCCCCGCCGTTGCGTTCTGCGAAGCTTTACGGGACATAAACGACGCGTAACTCACTATTACCCATCGCCGGAGCGTTTTCAGCGTTACTGCTGAGACAGTAATTTATCCCGGGAACCGGGGTTCGTTCGTTTTGCCCGATATTTACCTCCCCCCGCCGTGGAAATCGTTTTTTCCGCGACCATCTTTCCGCCGTTGGACGGCGGATACGATGTTCCCACGATGGCTCGTCGGTGCGAAGACTTCGCGTTGCACGTACGTTGCACATATTACCGTCGCTGTGTAAATTTCGAGCAGTTCCACGGGACAGTGTACGTTCGTCGCGTTCCTTTACGCGGTGATCGACGGTTAGATTTTGTTACGAGCAATTAGAATTTGTATTTGACCGAGGATTTCGCATGAAGGTTCACGCGAACTCGAATGCGATTTGCTTTAATCGACAGGTCAGGCTTTTCGGCAGAAGGTTCTTGCAATTGGACGTCGCATCGGTGTCGTGGAAAGTATTTCTTGGAAACGTTATTCGGGATTCATAGGCTGCAATTAGCAGAAGGGTTTATAATACAAGCGCGACGATGATTTTGTACAGTTTATTTTAGATTTAACACAACGACGAAGACCAGAGCGCGATCGATCTGACAATTATCTTTTACCGTTGCTCAACAAATCAACATCGACGTGAAAATCGAACGCGGTCCGCTGAGGATTAGAATCGCTCGCCGATCGAGGTAGAAATCTGAAGGAGCCGAATTCGATTCGAAGACCCGTCAAAATTAACGCCCCTGTCGACCAATTGCCATCGAAGAATCATGCGACAGTCGGCCGAGCAAGTCGCCCCTTGGTACTGTCGGCCCATAAATTGCTCCGAACGAATCGCAACCGCGAGCTGAAGCCGCGAAGCGTTCCGAGTTAATTTCCCATTCGAGCTAGCGGAGCGCAGACTGAAGCGAAACGGGGTCTCCGCTCTTCGAGACGGACACACGATCAGTTTGTACCGAGAAACTGGGAAAGAAATATCGGTGCATCTATCGAAATAATTCCGGCGAGCTTTCACCAATAAAATTGCATGCACTTTGTTGAATTTTGCGAAAGAAGCAAATCTGTAGAAGGTGTGATAAAGTCCACGGTATGCGAATGAACTAGTTGCGCCCGATAAAATCGACGGTGCATACTTGCTAGCAATTATGACGTTGATAATTATTCATATCGTCTATCGATGCAGCAAAATTTGTTTAACTTTTCGATTACTCGTAACAGTCGGTGGATGCCAGCTTCGAATGAAATTCAGTTCGATCGAAATAAAATTATATTGCTACCGAATGTCGTCGCTTGTGAACACAGAACTGAGGTAATCAATATTATCTCGCGTATTACACAATAATGCAACCGTAGCCATAGATTTTAATTCCTGCTTTAATGCGTTTAATTAATCGGTATCCGAATTTGCCGTGACGTTCATTCCAAGCGGTTCAACTGAATCGTTACGCGATTCGACATCCAGCATCCTCCATTCCGGCTATCTTAAATAAACAATCGCATCATGAATTTACATCGATCCGCAACCGATGCTGTCAAAGCTGCACGAAACCGCGTAGCGATCCGTTGCATTTCATTCGACGGTACGATCATGCTGCAGAATCTGATGCCGCGATGTCCGCGCCTAATCGTTCGCCAATAATTTCAGTCCGGTAAACTTATCAGCTGTCAACAGGGGCTGACTTTGTAACACAGCTGGTTGGATTGCGTATGGGCGCGTCGCTTTTAATGCGTCTCGATAGTGATATGCCCGAAGGGACAATTCCATCATCGTGACTGAACGGATGATGTACAGAAACGTAAATTTTCTCAATTTATTCCGCGTCTTTGTATTCAATTAACCCAAAGGACAATTATGATTAATTTCACCTAAATATTATTATATATATCGCGACATTTTAGGAAGTCCGCCCTTGACGGCGGTGCGAATTATTCTGAATCGTTGTTTCCATCATATTAATTACTGCAAATAATTGTCGAGCCTCACATTTCAATTTGAATCGGATTAGAAATGAATGGAACGAAACGACGAATATGCAATACGCCCGCGAGGCGACAATGTAGTTTTATAACAGGGTCGGCATCGTTCCGTCTATTGGGCTATTAGTTAGTTAACGATCCAATAAACGTGTTGGGCGATTTTTAACGTTTTTCGTATAGAGCCCGGACGGACCTAATGAAGAATCGACGCGTCGAATTGCCATTTCCCGCTGGCAATATCGAAACCGGCGACAGCTGTTAATGATTCCGTCGCCAATGACCCGTTTGCTTCGTCTTTCGCGTTCGAGAAACTACCGCCATTATAACGCACGGTTTATATTCGCCTGGGATTTAACGAATGGCTCCGATGTTCACTTAGTACAGTATTACTGTCGTAAAATAACGTCGGATGCGAACGTAACGCGTGAAACACGCTGCGAATTGGCGTTTTATAAACATCGTTTCGCGCACGCGGTTTCAACAGAATTATATCGGCGAACCGAAATACACGGCGCAACGTTGAAAAGATCTTTCCTTTTTCAAGTTGAACTTTTCTTCGTCAGAAATACGAACACAGCTGTCTCTGCGCTCGCGCTGGAAATAATAATTCTTAACAGAAATCAATTTTATTTGTAGAATTTAAAATTACGAGTCATAATGCCCGATGCCGATAATACGATAAATTATCATATTATCATGAAAATTATTCAATAACGTGACCATGAAAACCACTGGCCGTTCATTGAAGAGGGTACCACTACGTTAATGGATCGTTTACTCGCTACAACGCGAGCACAGTGACTCTCACGTTCCACAGAAACTATAATCTCGTCTGTCGCTTCATCAAC
Organism: Nomada fucata; assembly: GCA_948146005.1. Taxonomy (NCBI): domain Eukaryota; kingdom Metazoa; phylum Arthropoda; class Insecta; order Hymenoptera; family Apidae; genus Nomada; species Nomada fucata. The sequence goes on from OX411282.1 coordinate 6,566,134, forward strand.
CACAAATGTTTCGATAATTTCTTAAAACGTTTATTATATCTTTGGAAATATTAACAAAAACCACTCACATATCTGCTACCCTCCCCTTAAAACGTGTCCCCTTAAAACACCCAGTTCGCGAAATAAATTACATTTGCACCCCGTCGAAATGAATCTGCGTATAGAAAATTCGCCTCAGCTGAAATTAACCTAACCCAAAGACACAGGTACTATGCACATTGCATTACAATTTCCCTTCCATTACAATTCGTCGCACCCCTCGGGCCATTCGTCCAACTAACGCGTAAGAATAAAATAACAATAATCTCCCCGCCGCGCTGCGCGCAGTCTGTTAAAATCAAAATCCACCTATCCCTGTACATTCCGGTCTGCCCGCGGTAGCCCATTCATAATCATCCCCGAAACGATGCTCGAAACAGCCGAATCGCAGCCGTGCGATTCTCCAACGGACGCCAACAGGCATTATATAAATCCGCGGCAACGAAACCGAGGAAGAAGTATGGGAGAGCGGCGCTCCGCTTGGCGGAACGGCTCCGTCCGGGACGGATATTTATCCCCGGCGTAATTTATACGCGTCATTTTCGAATTCGTCGTCCCGAATTCGATGCGTCCGCTTTGAGATTTAAGCGAGCCGCGCGCGCGGGCCCCGCGCACGCCCGTATACAACTCAAAAGCGGAATTTATTGACTGGCGGGACCGATAAATTGTTTCGCGGGTCCGCGGAGGGCCGCTGTGGCAGACGTTATTGAGCCATTAAATCGTGATTACCCGCGTGTTATTGGGCGCGGTGACACGGGGAAGGGAGGCTCTTTCTTGCCCCCATCGGCCGTTCCCTTATCCGTCGACGGTCGACGTTCCGACCTCTCTGTCGCTTGTTCGCCGTTCCCCGTTTTCCTCCTTCTGCGTTGCCTTCTTCTTGTTTCTTGTACTTTTTTGCCTCGCTTCTTCGTCGCCGGCCGTTTTTCGCCTCGTTTCTCGCCGACATCGGGAACCACGCTGGATTCATGGGACACGGTTGACTTTCGCTTATTCGCCTCGGTCCCGATGATGGATTTGCGAGCGACAGTTCCGGGCGAACGTTTGAGCCTCGTGCGACGGGGGATCGTGGGCCTAATTGAAACGAAGAAACGGGTTCTGGGGGATTTTTTGTTTGCCCAGATGCTCGAATGTCGCGGACGCGTTCGAACGTTGTGCGTAATTCCGTTACGTGAACGCTGTATTATTACTTTTGATCATTGAGCGACGCGTATTACGTTAATTAGCTGTACCAGTACTGTTACCAGCAAGCACTGGACCGGAGTTTTGTGACTTGTGAAAGCTTGGTAGCTTACTCACTCAGGTGTCGCAATTTTAATTATATGCCGTCTTACACCTGCGCGACGACAGCTAGTGTCTCGCGTCTGCTTTTGTTTTACGCGTGTAACCACGAGGCGCGTCTTCGTTAATACGAAACGACAAAAAGGCGACAAACTCGTGTTAATTGGCAGTTTCTTAATATTAAAAATATTCAAGGATAATTAGCGGGTTTAATTATAAGGATATCGTATATACTATCGGAGAACATTTTCAACAAATGCGTGTCGAAGTGCTGTGCTAGGTGCAAGTGTGCACGTGTATACGGGTCTTCGTTGCGTCTTCGTAGCTTCAAAAGCGAATCCGACGACGATATCCGAAAAGTATGAATGAAAAAACAAAGAAAACAGATGAACGACGTGGGGTCAATGGGGAATTTGCTGCGGCGTGCGTGCCGACAATAGCTAAGGGCTATAATTGCCGTCTAAATATGCATGCTGGATGCGGATGTCGGGGCTGACTGTTCCATATTCAGCGATTAAGTGTGATGTACGAGTTTTGAGTGTCGCGGCATATCAAACAGGCGTAATCGTACGTGCAGTAATCCCTCGCAGGCTGTCTCCCTTCCACTCGCTGATTCCACCCCACCACGTGATAAATTTCGCGCAATTAACTAAGCCGTGCACGACCCCAGCGGAACGTACATACAAATGTACGTATCGCGAATGCTAAATGAACGTCAATGTGATTCTTGCTGGCCTCGATCTGGCCAACGTTTTGTACGATTAAAACCATTTGCTTGTAATTCTCGTTTCAGTTTCACCCTTCGACGACGATCAGCGTTTGAACGAAACGCCCGCGGTCTGATATTGTTTATGACGCGAGTTAGAAGTTCTTCGTCGATACGGCAGTTCTTTCTTTTCTTCTGTTCCCCCCTTTTCGTCCCTGGGGCCCTCGAATTTCTGCGTCCGACGATTAGGTAGAACGATTCCGACGGTCGTAGGGGCAACACGTTGCGCCCGTCAGATAGGTAGTGTTTTTGTTTTTAAGTGTCCGGGACGGATTCTCGTTATACCGAAATTATTCGCAATCTGTGCTCCGTGCGCAGATTTGTATTGAAGCGTTGTGCACGTGTTGGGAAAATTAGGAGGTGCTTTGTTAATAGAAACATTGACAAGTGGAACTAGCGAATTTATAAATAATTACAGTGCAATACCAATGAGTTAGAAAGTGATCCCTTTACTTGAGGAAACAAAACTGCAGATATACATTTCATGTTACATCGGTAACGTGATTGTTGGGTGAAAAGAAATTGTTCGACACGGAAACGTTAAAAAATATAACGAGCTACATACACGATCGCGCTTGGTTTCGGGTATATTTTATAAAGGACAGTTTCGTTCGATGTGAAAGACAAGGAAATTATTGCGGACGCAACGTTGTCGGAAAATTTAGGAACATCTTGGCATACGAAAGTCAGAGAAAGGTTCAAGGGGTTCGTTGGTGCGGGCACTTGAAAAACGGGCGATTGAATAGACCGCGTAGCGGGCCACGTGGTGCTCACTTGGGGTCGGTCCTTCACTCGGCCAGTGTAACAAACAGAACGTCGTGATGGGACCAAAAATTTTCCCCTTCTTCTCGAACTTGGTCGGGCTCTTGTTCCTCTAGTCTGTTAATAACCGCCATACGAATACACCTGGATCGTCGATAACCGTAACCGTGCTTTAGCAAACGTTCAATATCGATATAAAGGACAGACCTCGTGTGTCGATTATTGTTACTCCTTAACTATAATAAATATATATTTCTTATATTTGTGAAAATACCAGAGCAGTTATTCATTTATAGTGTGCTTCCCGAAGTATAGTAATTCACGAAATGTAACGCTAAATAAAAATAAGTCTATAAGTCCTCGTTAGTATAGTGGTAGTATGAAATAAAATTAAGGGTTAGCTTCTAGTTATGGATAGGTTTGCTTATGTATAGAAAGGCACGAAAACTATACAATGTATTTGGCGTTAGCCGGTAAAACGAGAGCGGGACGAAGTGGGACGAAAGAGGGGAAGTGGAAGAGGAAAGGGATTTTTATTTACAATACTTATGTAAAAAGGAAAATTTTTACACAGATTCATTATAACTATAGAGCAGTACAAAATATCGGTATATGGGGGAATGAATAGACAAACGAATTTGGTAAATGTAGGGGAAATAAAAAGAACGCCTCCCCGGCGGGGAATCGAACCCCGGTCTCCCGCGTGACAGGCGGGGATACTGACCACTATACTACCGAGGATCTGATGATTGTCTAAATTTTATTAGTGGTACATAAATAAATGACTTATATTGTTGCATTCTTTTTATATAATATAACTATTACGATAGCCACCAATACTTTTTTCTATCCCTGCGATGGTGGTCCTTACGATCTACGGTTGACAGTTTGTTGTTGTATCTTATATTATTGTCGGCGGGATTGATGTCTGTTTGCGTGTAGAGAATTTTTTTCTCGTCTGCTTTTCTAAAGAAGTGGTAGAGGAGTGGCATATTTTCATCGTTCTGAAGATACCCTAAGCTATCCAGGTATATAAATGCTTCTGGAGGGATGTATCCAGTGGCGCATGTATTTTTGTAATATTGTGGGTTGGGATAAGTGGAGCTATTGATAAGGCTATTGCTTTTTATGTTTCGCGCGTTGGCCCAGTGGTTACGGATAAGTTTGAGAATGAAACTTAGGTCTATTCTAATTAGGTCGACGTATTCGTAAAGTCTTTGGTTGTTAATTAGTTTGGTGCAGTTGGATTCAGGTGATCTGTATTTATTTAAGGTTTAGGGTTAAGCCTTTTTTTGTTTCAGGAGTGCCCTGATTTTTTGGCGTCGTGTTGCGTTGTTTCTTTCTGGCGAGTTTGTATGAGCTATAACTTGAAGTAGGTCCTTCGCGTCTTTGCTGTTAATTTTCTTCGATATGTCGCTCCATGTGGTTTCTATGGCAATGTTATTCGGTGTTTGCGGGGGGGGCTATGCCCTTGCGCCCCATCCCCCTTCGAAATATCAATTTTTGCTGCACTATTATAACTGTATATTCGTTATTTGTACAATGAAATTAGAAACTTTGCACCGTATAGTGAAACTACGCTGTATAGCGTAAAAGGGAACTGCACTGTGTACTATCTCGTATGCTGAAGGCAATTATCTAGCACGGAGGTTAGACAGGACAGGTCCGCTTACCACGAAGGACAAGTGACGAATGGGATACTGACCACTATACTACCGAGGATCGGATGATTGTTCAAATTTTATTAGTTGTACATAAATAAGCGCGTTAGTTTATATTTAGTGAAAAGATCGCGAGTGCTCAGTGCTAGAATCCATCGATCTCAAGACTTATACACCTGTCATTTGTTATCCTTTTATACGTTTTGGTTTATTGTTCCTTTTGTATATATTTCTGTATTTATTCTGTTGTTGGCACAATAAACGTATGTTATAAAAAAAAAAAAAGTGGTAAGTATTCCCGCCTGTCACGCGGGATACCGGGGTTCGATTCCCCGACGGGGAGGTTACTATTTTTGCCAGAATTTTATAAAAAATTGTCCTGACTCAATAATATTACTGAAACATCGATACCTAATAGCCGTGACATATATACAAATATTTGTTAAACAATATGTACGAAATTAACATAGGGGTACAAGAGAAATGACAATCTAGAATTATCGAAAATAACTATTCAAAATTTGTTATCATATATTATTACAGTCTTCTTAAACGAATTCTATAATCTACATAACCTCAAGCGATAGACATACGAACACTCGCTACAAATAAATAATCATTCCCTTGCCACTGGAATCTTCTATCTTATCTACAGATACGTGTACATGTACAACACGCGTACGCACAGATACGCGATTGGTGTACCTAATACCTAGAGACACGTCGAAATCGTTCGCCACCGTGCAATCCCTGCCTGACAACTAAATAAATAAAACAACCGGCATAACCAATCCACCGGTATGCGCTACATACGTACGTGTATCGTAAAATTTCATAAGGTTCGCGTGTTCCATACCGGCTATGCATACGTACTCTCGTGTCGAATGACAAGTCCTCGCGGGACCTTCGTTAACCGACGCTGCCGGTGTATGTCCACGTGTAGCATACCGGTGAATTACTATAATTACACGTGCTCCTATTACAATCCACAAACTCGTATCTGCTTGCGAGAGGGGCCGCTTCGCAGGCCTCGTAGATAATAACGAGCGTTCCGTTCCCAAGGACCGGTCGGACGCGTGTTCGACAAAGCTTCGTATCAGCTAGGCAGAGAGAGAGAGAGAGAGAGAGAGAGAGAGAGAGAGAGAGAGAGAGAGAGAGAGAGAGAGAGAGAGAGAGAGAGAGAGAGAGAGAGAGAGAGAGAGAGAGAGAGAGAGAGAGAGAGAGAGAGAGAGAGAGAGAGAGAGAGAGAGAGAGAGAGAGAGAGAGAGAGAGAGAGAGAAAGAGGGAGAGCTACGGCCAAGAGGAAGAACATAATTAGCCCGGTGTAATTGCACCCATAAGGATCCTTCCTGGAGGAACGGAACCGGAGGAGTCTCGAGTCGCAACAAGACATCGTTTCTTCCACCCGTTCCTACCTCTCTTCCTTCCCTCGCCGTCGACCTGACATGGCATCCTCGATCGTGTTTACCTGTAATAAGCCTTAATCGGTGCCAGATTTAGTGGCGGCTAGGTCTTTTTTGAATTACACCCTCGTTGCACGCAACAACGGGGCCCGCGCGTACACGCCCCTCTCGAGAAGAGCCGCGAAAGCGAAGGGGACACCTCGTGAATTCGCCGTAACTTCGGCCGCCCTCGGCGACCGTATCGTTCGATAAATCTCGTTCGCAGAAGGATCGAGGGGGAGAGAGTGCGCGAACGGTTGCGAGGGACGAACAACGCGATCGCAATTTGCGGTATTGTCGGCCGACCGGTCGACGGAATTGGTTTTTTTTTTTCGAGTGCCACTACCCGACCCGGGGACCGGGGTACTTTTGACGTAATAAGTCGACCGTTTTGTTCGCGACGAAATTTCGACGCCGCTGACGGACACCGAGTTTCTGGGGATTGATACGTTACTGCGATTGCGCGGAGTTCTCTTTAGCGTAGACCATTTTATCTCTGTTTTTTGAAGCAATATCGCGTATTCGTTGATCACCAAGCAACGATTAAGAGATTTCGTTATTTGGTCATATATTTCGTTCCTTGCTTTTTGAACGCTGATTTATTGCTCTTGTTTATTGGCTCGATGTAACACGAAACACACCTGCTCATTTATTTCCGCTATTAAACAGTCGGAATACCTGCGCTTCATTTGCCGTTCTTTCCACAATATTAAGTTTAAATTATATCCCGTGCTTGTGTTACGGCAATATATCAGGGATTCAAAATCGAGCACAGTTAATCGATAAAGGAGTTTCTCCGCCAGACTTCCCCCATTCCTTCGTCCTAATTAGAAGTCTCGCCATTGCCAAGCAGAAGATCGCGACTTAACAAACAATCCGTGTGCGCCCAGTCCGTGCCGTTCCATTGGCATAATAGTTACTTGCAGAATGCTGTTGCGAACAAAATTGGAATTGTTCTACTCCGCGAACGCCGCTTGTCCAATAGTTACGTGCCTTCCTACTGAAAAGTTATCACAATGACCCAGTTGACTTACGGACGAACGAACCAAACGCATCCAGTGCATCAACTAAATGCCCATAGACATGAAAAATAATTATCGCAAATAAATGTCGAAGAATCGCTGTCTATTAAAATTGACTCTAGTAGAGCGCTCGTCAACATTCTTGCTGCTCCAGAAGCAACCGTCATAAAGTGATCGCGAGTGTAAGGCACGGATATCAAAGGGAATTGCACAATTCGTCTACGGTTATAGGTATATCTATTTTTATGCTACCATAATGGTATGGGTACAATCAGTCGCTCCAGTCGATCGTTTCCCAGAGTGTTTCGACGTTGCATTCTTGCCCGTCAAGAAGGCCCCACGACGCAGTGCCTTCGACGGTATGTTTTACGACCCCCAAATATTTACGGGTCCCGCTCGCCTATCGGCCTCGTGGCGACATTTGCCAGACGAGTATGCGAGGCGCTCCAAAGCCTCGAGTTTTCTTAACACGAGACCCGTTAATCCGCAGACAATAGATACTTCGCTTCGGAAAAACTTGAACGGGCGACGCATCTGTCCTCAGGCTGCGCCATAAAGTCGTTTTTTCTACCTAAACGCAGGAAGAAACCCCGCGATGATAATTCAGAGCAATATTCCGGAGCAACAATTTAATGGCTTCGTTGTTCATCCGCAACTAACACCCGTAACTGATCTTTTGAAAACCTGCCTCGTACAAATTCCCTCAAAACCTGTGCGAACAACGCAAAGCCCACCTGTGTATTCCATTGCTCCCTGCCGTGGTTGGGTATACCAGTGATTAATCCCGTCGCAGGGTCGCGAAAGGGTTAAACGCACAGCGCTCGTGTTTGCTCGATCGTCGTCGGTATTATTTCTGCGTTGGCCTCGACATCGGTGTGATAACGCGAAAGTAATTAATCGTACCTTCCGATAAGCAAGCCGACAAGTATCGGCCGTTCCCCTCTGACGAGCCCCCGTCGCAAAGAGAAATAAACGCGACCCGGTGCACGGCGTGCGAATAATCTGGACCGGTGTGTCTCGGAACCGGGCGCAGTGTCTACCGTTCCCTGTTAATTTCTCACCCCTCGACGGGGCCTGTAATTTTCTCGCCGTGGATACGTTTCGCTGTTAATTCGGCCCGACGCGAGAGCGACGCCCGACGATGTTCCAAAGTCCCTTCGTTGCGGCCGATACGGCCGCCCGGTGAATGAAGATCCAGTCGAGTGACGTGTATCCGGCTTAATGACAGCGGTAACCGTGCCCGCGACGCGGAATTCGTCCTCGAGGGCAAGACCTCCGTGCCGCCGTCGTTTTCTTGCCGCCTCTCCCCCAGACCCCTTTGCCATCTTATCGCGGATTGCGTTTCTGCCATCCTGTTACGGCGGACCAGTGTTATTGCCTCCTTATTAAGGAAATAATTACGATGTTTTACGGCCGCGTTCCTGATCAATTATCTAAAGAAATGGAGCAAAACGACCGGTCCTGCGGAGGGTCGTTAACGAGGCCGGCTGTTCGTCGCGCGAACCGGCTCGTCGCGCGGTACCGGGGTCCAGAAGTGCCGGTTAATTTCCTGCTCGGCGGTGCATTATTTTCGATGCCAATTTCGGGTAGCCGGGGCTGGCATTTCGGGCCAGTTCCGACCGCCGCGAGTTTGCGGGTGGGACTTAAGGTATTCGTTGTACGTTACAAATGTCGCTTGCTGCGACGCCGCTTTTTCTTTCACTTCTCGATTCGACGTCGTTTCAATTGTCACCGAATACGCGGGACAGGTTGTGCACGGTTTCGAGTTAATTACATTTGCCGAGTCCCGATGAAATTAATTTCCGCTCCGAGATATGAGGAAATCGAAGGAAATTAAGAAATTCGACATGAGCAATGAATCGGAAATAAACATTTAATATAATCGTTAACTACGCGCCAGCGTAGTTAATACCGACATACCGACCGACATGAACAAAAATCGTCTCACACTTCCCATTAACCCTCCGACAGCGATGCCGGAGTCACTGTTTTGGAGACCGATACGCACTCAGTGACAGAGCTGTTTGTGTAGGTAGGCCACGGTAGGTAGGTCGTGCCACAGTGGGCCTTTTTAGCGGTTTCTTCTGTAGTTTCTTAGTAGCCTAAGCAACGGTTAAAATGACCATACGAAAAAATTCATTTTTGGGGTTTTCGTACAACCTCCGGAACCGGCAGACAGCGCGATTGTTCGAAGCCATTTCTTTCATCCGTTCGAGTACGTCGTGCGAACGTTCGCTTCGACGCCGCTATCGAATGTCCGTCGTCCCCAAAAAGTCCCTTAATTCCCTGGAATCGTGTAGAAACAGCGATCCCCTAATTATTTCCCGTATTTGGCACGGCCCGGGCAAAAAGGCGAGAGCGAGAAAGAGAAAGAAAGAGAGAGAGAGCCATTAGCAAAAGGTGGTCGCGAGCGCAAAATTTGTCTCACGGTTGCGGCGCTAATTCTCGGTCGTGCACGCGTCCGCAGCTAAGTGGACACGGGGGGGCGGTCAGTGGGAAAGGTGAAGAGTTGCCACCCAAGCAGAAACTTCCATCGTTGATTGTTCCACGGGCATTGGCGTACAGTGGGTATACCGTGTGGTGGTAGCACGCTACTACATCCCGTGGACCCTTCTTCGTCCGTTCCACGATCGGTCGAGCCATATGCGAATCGGTGGCCGGTCGAGAAAGAAAGAGCGGAACGGTCGTTAATTATCCCATTCCTGGTTGCCTCCTCAGCGCCCGTTCGCTCGTTCGCCGTACGCCCCGTGACAATGGCCGGTGTGTGCACGCCTTGGAACGAGAGCAACCACCGGGGGGACGGGATCGGGAATGGAACGCGTTCGGATAAGATGAAACGTGTTTCGCTTTCGTTCGGGATTGGATCGGAAATGTGTGTCGGAACGATGCCCCGTTTTTATTTTGTTATTTTCGAAGCGAGTGTATCGGTTTACGCGTCGTCGCTCGTTAGGCTGCGGTTGGGTACGTTTCGCGTCGCGGCGAACGGGGAATCGTTTGGAAGTACGCTGCGTTAGAATATTCGAGGTACAGGAACGGCCGAGGCGGGCCATGTGCATCTCGCCGATGCACGCTGTCTTTGTTTAGCGTAGCTCTCTTTCGGGAAAACCCCAAAATGGTTAAAAAGGGACATGTTGACGTGGGCGTCCTCACGACCGACGCTTTTGCCAAAGGAAGGCATTCTTGTATAGACTACGGTCGAGAGAGCACAGTATCAATAAACGGAATACCTTGTTAATATATACACGGCTACGCAATTATTTTAATACCTAATCGAGACTTCGATTCGAGTATTAGGGATTTCTCTTACAGCTGGAATAATAAACTGAAAAACTTCAATGATACCTTGGACTGATGTATTACTTGCGTTTTCTGTTTCAGGTGAGTAGAGTGCAGCTGTCATTCCAGTATTACCAGTTCGCTGTGATGAAATAGCGCCGCCGTGAGTACAGTGATACGCATTTCGAAAAATCTATGAATACCCCGTGTACAGTTCATTACGACATCGTGGCACGTGGGTATAATATCAGATCGTCAAGTTCCCTGACGATAGTGCCTGTCGAACCTTCAACAATATCGTCGCGTAGCATCCCCCGTTTCGAAACTCAAAACGCCCGGCGCTTGAACGGAAAAATCCGAATCCCGTTAACGATCTCGGCCCGTCAAGCGGGGCCATCGTTCCGCCCGCAATCCCGTGCGAGCAATTTACCCGCCCGCAAGAATTAATCTGCTACCGGACATCTGGCGTAGCGGCGCACGAGAGGAATCGCTAGAACGTAACTCTCTCGGTCGTATAAAATAGCGCTGGTAATTGGTCGGAACGCTCCTTCCGTTCATCGACTCGCGTCTCCTCCGGGGCGAACGAGTGACCTCTGAGTCCCATACGTATCGCCACCCGGTGGTCCCGCCAAGAAGGAGCCCCCTTCGAGAACCTTCCAGCGGATTTCCTGCTGGCCTCCGTCTAACGACGGGGAGGAGAAGTTTGCTGACGTCGTGTAAGGCCGTGCCGGACACCTGCAACAGCTTAATAGTTTACGGCCGGCCAGCAGATTTAACCGTCGACGATATTTTTCCACGGACGGGGACAAAAAAAAGAGGAGCGCCGCGGGTGGGGGGACGGGGACACGGGGTTGCGATAAAGCAGAGTCCCGGACGCTCGAGTTAGTTAGAGAACGCGGAAATAAAAGGAGCGTCGCGATAGCTGGGAAGCGGGGCAATTGTTCGAGACTTGGAGGACACATTTTTATTAAAGTTTCTTATCGGCCGCGACGCGATGCATAACGTTACGCTCGACGCGCCACCCTCGCCGAGAGTTCCACGGATATTTTCTCGCGCGGCTTCGGGGGATGCTCGTCGCTCCACTGGGCTCGTTCGGTATCGGTGGTTCTCCTTCGTAGGTTTGTGCTGCGGAATTTTCGGGGTCGGAGCTTTTTGTTCGAGATCGTGACTGTCGCGTGTGCCTTGCTCTTGCTCGCACCGCGCGGAGCGTTGGTTTTATTGGTCGAGCGGAGAGAAATCCGAAGGGAAGTAATTCTGAGAGGGTTTCGCGGGCATTGTTATCATCGGTTGTACCTTGGGCGAAGTACACCTATTTCATTCTCGGTTTTCTCGACGAAGCAATAATTTCTTTGCTGTGTAATCAGCTTCGTGACATTGTAGGATTTAATGCGAATATATTCAGTGTGCGGGAAGACTCGTATAAATCTCTTTAATTGTTAGTTACCATAGAGATAGCAGGGGGGCTGTGTGAAATAATTAATTTATTAAAATATTAAGGTGACTCACTTGTCTCGTGCTAACAGCGAGGCAAAATAACATGAAGCTCCCTTCAGAGAAAATGTATCAAAACGACATCTGTTCAGATTAAAGCATAGCTGTGTTTCAGTAAATAGTAAATATAGTATAATAGTTTAAAATATTTGTCAATAAATAAGAATTATAAATACGAATATTTCCTTCTAAACGTACTATAAAAGAAAAGTTGTGATGTTGGCCCATTAGCTCAGTTGGTTAGAGCGTCGTGCTAATAACGGGAAGGTCGTGGGTTCGATTCCCTCATGGGCCAAATTTTTTTCAATATTTTTTTAAAAACCAGGAAAGAGTAAACAATCTTTCTCACCGATTCGTTTAGACGATTCTGCAGTTAGCTGCAGAATTTTTTTTTCCCCCCTCGCCATTTCGCGGACAAAATACAGACTCCGAAAGTTTGTTCCGCCCAAGAACATTGTGCGAAAGCTTCGCGACGGCTACGTGTACGTTATCGGTGGAGGTGTGAAGCGAGAAAAGAATTGGAGTTCCGGTCAAGTGCGAGAAAACTTCCGGAATGACGGTCCGCGCGACTAATTGAGTAAGTTTTTCTCGTTCGACGCGACTTGTTTCAAGGGAACTGTGATACAAGTATTTCCCAGCGACGACCCTCCAAAGGAAGTGGCCGCATTTTTCTAATTGGAAAAACTTTTTTTCGCCGACCAGAACAACTATTTGCTGATTCAGCTGGGCGGAATTTGTGTCCCCGCAGTTTCAGTAGTACACTCCGTGCACTCGGCGCACTACCGTAATTACTGCTCGCTCTTATATCGCTCGCGGTTTATCGTCGGCAGCTTATTTTCTTCGCTAGAAGCGTTTCGCGATTGTAAAATGATTTAACAATTCCGGACGACTCCGGTTGTAACAAGTGTACGAAATAAATAATAATAACCGGGACGAAAAAAATCAAAAAAGAAATTCCGATACCGGGAATCGAACCCGAGCCTCCTGGGTGAAAGCCAGGTATCCTAGCCACTAGACCATACCGGATTCGTGGAGATCGATAGTCAAAGTAAAATTTTGAATAGTTTACAGAGGCAATAAACATTAGTCACGTTATAATTTATTAAACTTCGCGTTGCTATAATAACAATTAATATACGAATATAAATAACTGCAAGTAATCTGCTCAATTTTTTAAAGAAACGAAAAGAGCCGAGTAGCCAAGTGCTATTCATTCGGTGAAGGATTTATGATGGGGACTTAGCCTGCGTCTGGTTGGAGGGTGTTTTGGAAATGGGCAATCTGGACGACAGACGACGACTGGTGGCCCGACGTCATTCAGCTATCGAGTGTCCCAGGATTGACCGTTTATTAGGGGCGTTTGAAAGTGTATGAATGAGACTGAACATCCTGTTGGCCGACGATGGCCAGCGACCGTATTGGGTCTTCCAAATGTCTGGTGTCGAGGGATTGTTTATTCGAGTGTGGAGTGAAGGGCCAAATATGGCAATAGGTCTGTCGCCGTATTACCAGGGTGTAGGGACGCTGCTCTTGGAGGATCTGGCCACGGAGTGGGGAAGGTTATGCCTTTTTGTCAGGGAACCGTGATTGACCGCACAGTCCTTATCCCCAGAACTGTCATGGAAAGAGCTACCCTCTTTACGCTTAAAGTCAATTTTTTAATATGTATACATATTTTTTCTACTTCTATAAATTTTTCACACCTCCAAATTTGTATTTATATTGCACCGTGGCATTCTATAAATTTAGCGCCGCGATTTATAGCCGACTGTCCGTTCCGTCGGTTTCAAACACAGTTATGTCCCCCTAGTGTCGTATCTGTTGGGCAACAGGCCGCCGTTCGACGATTGTTTCTGGCAACAAAGGATTGATTTATATGTACATATATATATATATATATATATATATATATATATATATATATATATATATATATATATATATTTTTGTTCCATGATTTTTGTTGTTGTATCTTTTTTATTAGATAAATCGACGGCGTAGCGTATCGAGAATGCGAGGAAAGGCTTGTCGTCCGAGCGGAAAGCAACGCCGGACGTTCGTCGCGTCGTTCTGCGAGTGATACGCCGCGGAACAATTATCGGATATCCACGGTTGACAAATTGCACGGTCAACCGGGTACGTTTTAATGAAGCTCTATCGAGCAGTCTGCTCTCAGTGTCGACTGGAAAATAAAGAAAAGGGGGGGCTCTACGGGCGGGCGGACTGAGTTCAATATCGACGCGTAAACGTTACTTCTTTTAGATCTCGTCGTTGTTTTGTTCGAACGAGTTATTAACGGATATAGTTGAGTTTGGTTCAAATCAAAATACTGTACTTTTTTAATATAAAAACAAGTCATCCTTTGCGTAAGTCCAGTATTCTTTGATCAAATGCTTATCCGAATAATCGTGATTGACGACGTTAATGGTTAAAAAAAATGAAGACCGTGAAATGTAATTAGTTACTGTACGTATATTGCACATGGTCGTTTTCGTATCAATAATTTGACGATAGCAGTTATGGTGATTATAGAAAGTTTCACTTGCGGCTGTATTTTTAATTAGGTTCTTAAGTAATTAGGTCTAGCTCTTGAGTAATGTTCGAATACAAGCAGAGAATTTCATTTTTAATTTACTCGCAGATTGGGGTCAAGATTGCCTTATCATTAACAGGTTCCCCGATAATGTTACGACTTTAGTTTCGGTTTTTGCGGTACAGTCGTAATCTCTCGGTTCTCGGGTCACCACCGCATGAAGGTATACCTTCCACAAAAATTTATATAAAAATTTGAATTCAGCTTCGGGTCCCTTATTCTCGCATTTAATTTTCCAATAAAATACTTCGAAATAAATATAACACATATTCATTCATTGCCGCGAAACGCATGCAGCATGCAGCACGACCAAACAAATCAACGTTACACTATCCTTACAAAGAATAACTCTTCCCACATCACCCGTTCTAAATGTTTCCCCGATAATCACCTTGATAAAAATGATATGGACATCTGCCGTAAGGGCGAAGCACATTATCCACACGTTCCCGTTACCAACGAACTGCACGATCTGAAGTACCAAAAAATTTCAGGCACATCTCCGCTATTCAATAACAACGCGCCACTCACCCATTCACCGGACCGCATTTTCCGCAGCTTCCCTTTTTACATCGCCGTCTCGTACGTTGCATAGATCATTCGAAGTGGTTCACCTGAATGCACGTGATCCATTCCGATCTGAATTTATCCCCGGGCCGATGTATCACACGGTGTTCTATCATTAAAGACGCGTATTCGTGGTTCTAGCGGCGCCGTTTCGACGCGGATCGCCGCGAGGAAATGTTTTTCTCATAGCGGCGGGCCGATTTTATGGAAGCTGCCGGTGTGCACCACCCACACGCCGTGTCCCTCGTAAAACAATCATTTTTCCATTGGCTCGAGCGTGGCCGCGTGTTCGCAATAGGTTCGCGATATTATTGCAAAAAGGGGACGCGCGTTATGAATTCGCTGAGAAAACGACAGTTCTCCTACCTTTCCCCGACCTATTCACTCGGGTTTAACGCGATCAAGAGTGCACCTCTACCCGCTGGGCGAACCGTCTTGCCCGCGATACTTATGAAATCGATGTTCTCGAAACGATATTCAGGCTACACTGGATGATTCCTACGTATCGATTCTGCAGCACGGTTAACTGGAACGTCATTGTTCGATCCGTTGATTGCCATTGGATTATCGTTTTTTCGATTCTCTTTAAAGCAGGCCCCGTACGGCGTCTGCGGTGAAATATCGATCGTCGTTCGCAAGCTTTTCCACGAGGAATGATATTCATCGTGGTAATGGCGATCTTCCTTGGTTTGGTTTTCGCTGATGCTGAGTTGGCGGATTTCGCCTGGTGTCCAATTTATTATTTTGATGGGCAGTCTGTTTCGATGGCCTGTTTGACTCGATGAAAATTTATTGCAATTCAAGTTCACGCCCATAACGCGGAACCGGGGAATAAAGAAAATTTTCTATACTTGCTTCCGATGTCTATTTCTTATAATACTTATAGTACTTCTTGTACTCTGTACTCCATGTAATGGAAATGATGGGAAGGAGAGATAAAATTCGATGGAAATTTTTGTAAATGTAACGAATAGACCTCTACTCCGCGAACATATTTCTCAACTCGTCTGAACTTTTTCTATACTGGCAAAGCTTCGTACAGTTTATTCCGAAGACCTCTATCGATCATCGTGTCCCATACGTCAATTTCGCAGACTCCTGTCTTCCACCTATGCTTTCCCGTATCGCCTCTCTCCGTTTCCACGGGGATATAACCTTGCTGCGACAAAAAGCGTCCCGTTCAATCGTGGAGGAGCACGAGCTTCTGCGTGAAAAGCTTTTCTCTACGACAGCAGCTCGATGCAGGGGGCTGATTCTGCAACAGTTAAATTTCGAAAGTGCTCGCTATTCAGGTTGGGAGAAATATCAGGTTTTACAACATAAAAGAATAGGGTTTCTCTTTTAAGCATCGGCCGTTTTGTTTTTTATTGGCTACGGTTTTATTTTGGAATCAATGCACGATTTTCGTCTTCGTTCGAAAATATTCTTACGAACGGACGGTGTTTTCAGCGAAGAATGGTTTAGGTTACGGTTAAGTTACCTGCTATAGAAAGCAGAGTAATTGTTATTTTACTATTCCGATTTTAAAATCGATATAATTAAATTAAGTCTAATATATTATTAGAGGGAAAAGTTCCAACAGAATTTTACCAAAGAATCTACTGCTCCGTTACCCAGCACTAATTCCGTAACCGCGTAATTAAGTCGCAAATAAAAACAGTTCCTCGCCAATCGCAATATAAAAACCATCGCAACGTAATTCATCGTTACACAGAAGCGAAATAAATCTTCCACAAAACGAGTGTCGGCTCAGATAACGAAATTTCTTCCAACTTACGATATCAACCCCATTTCTACGTCGAAGGATCCAGAGATACATTATCGCGCAAGCCGGAAATAATTTAAACAGGGTCGCTCTTGCCAGCAGGTGAGATATCAACGCGTACCTGGAGTACGAACCGAGACTCCGGGACTTTATTATTCCGCGTCAGTCGCACACACGGCGTGTCGTAACCGACTCCAAACGGTAGAAAGAAAGTACAATATATGTATTTAGTTTCCTGGCCGTGCTTTATCCGGCGTGCCCTTTGCCTGCACAAAATTTTCACGTCGAAACGCATCAGACAGAGGGGGTCGTGTTCTCTCCTTCTGACACACCGTGCTCTCGTGCGCTCTCATAAAGGCACACGCTGCTCGAAAGACCTCCCTTTGCCGTTGGGGCGCGGAGAGGTTCACATAGTAACGAGACTTTCAAGGGTTTCCCCGCATTAAAAGGCGCGTTTTCTCCGCGAAAGACGAAGCAGAGGGATAAAGAGACGAAGGACGGAGTCGCAACGGCATATTTGCCCTGCATCAAAGGGCTGAAAGGCTTCGTAGTCGAACTGAGAGGAATCCGTCGGGCTTCTTGTTTACCAAGTTGATTCCCTGATTTTTATTGGCCACCCAATTGCGGACCGGGGAATTTTAAACCGCTTGGCGAGCCTCGAAAACGACGGAATTCATCCAGCCGTTTCTTCTTCCCTTCTGGAGCTGAGTTGGAGCTTTTAGATCATTCCGGGACGGTTTCTCTTTTTTTTCGTATTTTTCCGGGTAAGAGGGTTAGTTTTATAGGGGAAGAAAAGGTGTGCGTGTGCATGGGGAGGCATTGCGGAGGATCTGAAGAGAATGGGAACTGAAATTGTAGAGATTATTGTGGGGCATGGAGTAAGGTAATTTTGATATTTTATAAATTATTTGGTATTGATATTATATTTCTCTATACAATGTGAAAGATGTTCTTTTTTTTGTGATACCGATATTTGCAGGCTCGTGCTTTCAGCAACGCAATGCCGTCTTAAGTAAAAGCGCCTGCTTTTATAAAAGGGAATGAGAACAAAGATTTGTCTACAAAGATTTCACCATCGCACCCGATGTCTCGTTAATATCTTAAATCAAAGCCGACCCGTCGCATTTAATTATTAAAGCACAACACCTTCGTGTGACTTCATCCTGTCATCTCTGTACACTGATATTCTCAGCAATGTTTCCACTATCGGCGCCGGGAATTTTAAGTTTCGCGCGACAGAGCAACGCATAATTACCCCCGCGGAATCCAAACGGACGCATGTCACGTTCGAGCGCGGAACAAACTGAATGCCATACAAATAATCTCTTCCTGTTATGCACTGTCCATCAAGGCTGTATGACTCGCGTCTATGTCGGTGCAATTGCGATTGGTTAATCGTTCCATGGAAGTGGCAGAGGCATGACTAAAGGGTGTTAGAAAGGAACGCTCGAAAGAGTGTGTCCACGATCAATCTGGTTCGCGTGCCGGACAGTAATCGTTTAACAGTGACACCATTTATTACTATTTCAACGCTTCACGCCCCGGCAACGATTCTCGAGGACCGTCCGCTAATCGAACGTTAACAACACGGATCGAACAAATAAGCAACGTCGACTCGAAGCACTCTTATCAACGAGGCCTAACAACGCGGACAAGTGCGCGTCGAGCTACAACGATGGAGGACAACGTTAACAAAGCTGACGGAACCGAATCGAAATTTCGCAACAGG
This sequence comes from Nomada fucata, assembly GCA_948146005.1. Lineage (NCBI taxonomy): Eukaryota > Metazoa > Arthropoda > Insecta > Hymenoptera > Apidae > Nomada > Nomada fucata. The sequence goes on from OX411282.1 coordinate 6,584,525, forward strand.
CAACTGTTAACAGCGTTGAGTCCATTGCTGTCGGTATTTGTACTCGGTTTAACATACGGCTTTACCTCTGTCATTATGTCGGAATTAACATCTCAGCGGGCGCCGAGCGACTCGGTAAACGCGTCCAACTCCGATGAATTCAAGATAACCAAACACACGGACGCCTACTGGATCACGCCCGGCAATATCCTACTAATGATACCGTGCAGCTTGCTGTCGGGCGTCCTAATGGAAAGGATCGGAAGAAGGAAGCTCCTTCTAATTTCCTTCCCTTTGTTCGTCATCGGATGGCTGGTCATCGGTTCCGCCAACAGCCTACCGTGCCTCACCGTTGGACGGCTAATCTGCAGCGTCCCCGCTGGTCTGGTTAGCCCCCTGGTGCCGGTCTACATCTGCGAGATTTCCGATCCGGCGTTCAGAGGTGTCCTGTTGAGCACGATAAACGCGACACTCGCGTTCGGAATGCTGATCACCAACGCCCTTACTGCTCTAATGAATTGGAGGGGAAACGCCCGTATATGCGCAGCCTTTTCCCTGATCGGTTGGCTGGCCTGCCTCGCGAGTCGCGAAAGTCCCATCTGGTTGATGAACAGGGGCCAGTCCGACCAGGCGGCGAAACAATGGGCACATCTGAGGGGTTTGAAGACGTCGGACCAGTATCGCGCCATGGAGCTCGCGGCTGCCAGGACTGGTTCTGAACGAGGCGAAGGCAACGGAACGTCAAGAGTCTCCCGTTTCATGGAAACCTCTTCGTCCGGACATTTCCTCTGGTCGCTCGCCGTCCTGTGCATGCTCACGTTCGCCCATCAATTCTCCGGATTCCACGCGGCCTCCTACCTTTTCAGCTTCGCGATAATGCTCGCGGTCGACGATCGCGACCTCGCGCTAACCAACTTGATCCTGGCGACAATTATCTTCGCCGCGAGTGTCGTCGCTTGCTTTCTGGCGGCGAGGTGCGGCAGAGTGACGCTGGCCATGGTGTCGAGCGTTGGCACTATTTGCACCCTGTTCCTGGCGAGTTTCTTCTTCCTCGTCGAGGTGGAATCGTATTGGCTCTCGAAAGTTTCCCTGCTGTTCTGTCTGATATTTCAGACGATCGGTCTGCTGCCGCTGTTCTGGATGTTCGTCGGGGAACTGTTCCCCGGGAAGTTGAGAGGCCTCGGCGCAGGTATCGCCGCCGGATTTTGGTTGACTTGCTCATTCGCGGACATGAAAACCGCGACGGGATTGCTTCTGCGGTTGCACGCGTACGAAATTCTCGCGCTTTACGGCATTGCGGCGTCGGTGTGGACTCTACTTTTGTACTGGAAGCTGCCTGAAACCAAAGGCAAGACTCTGTTGGAGATCGAGACGATTTTTGACGAGAAGTCGAACGAGCCTGACCCCGCGGACGTTGAAATGCTCGAGCGAGACACCTGATTGTCGACTCGAACGAAACGTTGGATACTGCTTTTATGGTTGTATTTTTAGTTTCAACGGGGTTGAATGATTTATGTGGAAGGTGACATAATTATGTGGTGCACTGTTGTGCAGAAACAGTCGTGGACTATCATTATATGTAGCGGATGAAGGCTGAGTGGAAATTTTGTTATTACGTATTTATCGTGCTGAATAAGCGGTGATAATTTGATATCGTACAAGAGAAGTGACGAAATGTAATATTGTTAACCTGACGTGACCCAGAGCGATAGCTTATGATAATTAGTATTTCGTTTCTAATTTGTTTTTCTAGATTTTTCAAACCGATGTATGCAGTTTCTTTTTATACATATATGAAGTATATATACATATTTTATGCTGCTGTAAAAAAAAATCGTCCGTATTGCTTATCATTCACTCGCTATGTTCGTTTGACGTTTCCGTTCATATTATTCTGCTTTGACAAGAAACTATTTTGTGTCGCATGGTGATGTGGTGTTAGGTGATCGTTGGAGTTAATTGAAATTAGTATCTACGTGATCAAATTTGATATATAATATTTAAGTATCCTTCGTGGACAGTAAAAGGTGGTAAATGAATCAATTTTTATAATTTTAGTAACGAACTAAACACCGATCGAATCATTTTTCAGTCCGACGAAAATGTATGACAGTGTGAAATTGGCGAATTAAATATTATAAAGCAATTCGGTAATTATTGAATCTTATGTTTCAAGTATTTCGCTCCCATTATATATTTTTCAATAAGAAGAATTATAGCTTTCCTTTATTAGTTCAGTCTTGACGACATATTTGTTACGCGATGTACAATTAATACCCATTAATTGCGCAAACAACGTCCAATGTAATTTCTGAAAATTTCTGGCTCAATATTTTGCTCCGTTATTATATGGTTCAGTTTTCGATTGGAATTCGTGAAGCGTTCAGAATCTATTCAGGAGCAGCGATGATTACGTTCAAGGCATTACTGTTTTTCTCTTCTTTTTCTCTCCCTTTTTGTTTCATTAGAGCACGCTGGTTATTTTTTCTCCCCGATTCTCAGCAAGCAGAAGTTTCGGATACACGAGCCACGAGAAGCACGCAAAACAGTTATTATCGTAGATACCTCACCTTCCCTTCGTCGAAGCATCTTCGACAGATCATTTCTTTCTCTCCCCTTTCGACGAAGCATTCTATCGTTTCGATGTAACTCGATGAAATTCCTTAAGGCGTGAAATATTCCCGACTGCTGCACAAAGAAGCAAGAGCCTTCAATAAAATTGCGGCATCGATATGAACACAAAAATTAGGGAAAAATTAGAAATTAATGAACCGAACGCGAAAAATTTCATGCTACCTGGAGGAAATATTTATTCGGAGCTATTCGGATAATGGCCAACTTACTGCAGATGTAACGAACTCACCCTGAGGTCGGATAAAGGGGTGCTTCAGCTGCATCTGACTTCCTGGCTCAAATTGAAAAGTTCGCCAGGAATTTCCACTGGTAAAATTCGGAATTACCAGTCGTGTGATTTGTGACGATAAGGGCAATCTCGTTCCAATATCTCACGAGGGACGTGGGTGAAATGCGCGTAATCTTCATGAATACATAATGTCACATCGTGCCACCCCTTCGATGGCCCGTTCGGGAAGCCACCCCTAATGCAGAGAAGTAAGAGCATTCATTCTTTTCCATTTGACAGCGGTATTCTGCCTTCTTCTCTACGTAACGGATACCCTTGTATCCTGGTCTTTCTTCAATTTTCAAAAGCGAACGGTTCACGTCTGAATAATTCCGATTTTTCCCGTTTCCAAGATATTTTGTACTTTCAAACCTTAAGATGCGTATATATTTTTAATTTCTACAAACCTCTTGACGACACTACAATGGCTTATAATGGTCACAACGTTTTTTTCGTATTAACCAATTATTGGCGAATCTCATGTTTCAACCGAGGTAGCAATTTTTTATATAAATTATCTGATTAACTATTGGTTCAATCTGTATTACATATTTGTTTGCATTATATCTATTCGCTCGTTGCCAATATAATTTCGAACGAGTCACGCTTCTTTTCCCTGTTTTCGTCGTAAAGAGGGAAAATTTAGGGGCTCGTTGAAGGATTCATTTCTACTGGGTGTTGGTAACCGCGATTTAGGGGCAAATTTGTCGGCGGAATGAAAATGTAATCTCATAACTCTGCCTCCTTTGCGAGTCGCTGTACGCATAGCCTAGTCACGTCTGCCGATTTTATACACTTCATAAACATTCCACCAGGGTTTCCCTGACGTTGCTCGATGTCATCATATTCTCAAACAGATGGTTACATCTCGTTCGATGCTTTCTGGCTTCGTATAAAGCCCACGTACTGTCCGTTTAATACCGGTATAACCTGATTTTCATACCATAAATTTGACGGTACTTTTATTGGCCCCCGTGAGGAATTTATCGTGCAACGTAAATTTGCAGCGCCACGATTTAATCGTAGTATTATCATTAACCCTCTCGCAGAGATTTGGGTCGATCGTGATTTTCAACCGTGACGAAAACACTCCTTCCTTATTTTTAATCAGATAAACTGTACTTGTTGTTTTATATTCCTGTTCCGCGAATGCCTGAGATTGGTCGTTTCTGCGCAAACTATATCCGTGACGCGTTCACGATTTTCGTACAGGGATTGCTGCATAAATATTTTTATTTATTCACAACGGACGGTCTTCTCGGGTTCGCATTTTCGTAACGCACATTTCATGCGATTCTTTGACTTCGAACGATAACACTATCGCGCAATAATTACCTCAGGCGCTTGTAAAGCTCCGCTTTACAAAATTCCTGCTCCCTTAATCACTCCCGAATTATCGCCAAAAGATTCCCCGCTTCCTCGCCGGTATCCAGAACACCCGTAGCGATCCCAATCGTTCCCAAATCGTGCTGCTCGATCGCAATAGATATCTCGAGCCGCGTTCCGCGTCCCCGCGCGAGTATATCTCGCGCGTTGAACGCGCCGACATTTTCCAATCGACGACGAACATTCAAACGCGCGTCGAGAAAGAAACTTTAATCCCGTCCGTGCGCAGGCTGTTTGCGGCTGGCTCTGCCGCGATCTGTTCCATTTCGTCCGGTTACATTCGCGGGGGGACTGGTCGGGCAACGTAAACATTTTCGAAAATTCATTTCGACGAGCGAGAATCATCGTCGCGGAAACCGTGGTCGCCCGTCGAGAACGGAAAAAATCAAATTTGTCCCGCGTAAAATCGAACCGCTCCCTCTCTCCGCCTCTTCGCGTCTATATCACCCGACCCTCTCCGCGTCCCGCGCGGACGTCTCGCGGAGCAGAAATGTTCGCGAGCGCGCGCACGAAGAACATAGACATCGGTCGCCCGTCGAAAACGGGCCGACTCGATGCGCGTCGTCGAGCCATCGACGACAGTGAAATTTCGCCTCGTTTCCGCGGCGCGCCGCTATCATCCGCGCGGGACGTTTATATCAGCGGAGGGCGAGGACGTTGATTAAATCTCGACTACGGTTCCCTTCTCGGTCGGGAAGGCGAAGTCTCCCCGACGAAATTGAAGGAACGATCCGCCGTCTCTCGTTGCGGGCGATCGCGACGAAATCGTGCGGGGAAACGGAGATAAAGAGGGCCACGAACGATGGAACGATTGGAAGGAATTTTATCCGGATTCACGGTACTGAACGGACTGGGGTTGGAGAAGAAAGAAGTAGACGTAATAGAATGGTAACAGTTCACACCCGACACTCGTTGGCGAGAGGGTGAATCCGGGGAGGGCTTACCTTCGAAACACGGACAACGTTATCCCGCATCGAGATAAGACCTCTCTCGTCCGGATTGAATTAAATCTTTCCACGGAAACGCCGCTTCTTAATTTAATTCCCCGCCGACGGGGTTTCGGTACAATTGACGCGGTCCGCGAGCCGCGAAATTTTGTCCACATTGGCCTCGTCGTGACGTCGCGCTGTCGGCCCCTCCCGAATATTGACGCAATTAGATCCGTTCCCCGTTCGAACGCGGACGCTCTCCTCTTTTTTTTCCTTTCGTCGGATTTCGTTTATTCCGCGGATTGTGTTTGCTCGGGGTCCCGTCGCGTCGTTCGAACGTTTTTCGCTCGCCGCGGTCGCGGAAACATTTTTTTTTTCCACCCCGCGATAGGTACCACGGAATCGGGGAAACTCGAACGTTCCTCCGATTGTTTTTCGTTCGGGATTATTGTGCGGTTACTATTCGCCCCCGGGATGGATTGTTTAACTTCGACACGGGCGATCGGTTAATGTGTGCTGTTAATCATTCAGAAATTCTTGCGGCGTTCCTTGGATTAATGATCGTATTGTCGAATTGTCTTTTTTCGTTCGCGAAACCTTTTGATTTGAAACAATGTGTAAGAACACCCGAGGCTTTGGGGCGCCTCGCATATTCATCTGGATAATGTCAATGTAAACATTGGGGGGTCGTAAACCAGACCCTCGAAGGTACTGCGTCGTGGGACCGGGGACGCGCCTTCTTCACGGGCAAGAATGCAACGACGGGGCACTCTTTGGGAAACGATCGACTAGAGCGGACTGATTGTACCCATACCGTTGTATTAGCATAGAAATAGATATTCCTATAACCGTAGGCGAATTTAGCGATTTCCTTTAATATCTGTGTCTTACAAATGATACGTTTTGAAATGTTATTAATGAAGTATGATTGTTCCATTGCAAGGTAATAATTAAATTACAAATTATGCTCTTAGTCCTCTGCGAATACAGTTGTCGTATTAATCAATATATTACTACTAAATGAAATGATTAATAGTAATATGACATATTTGAAATTCCTTACTACATTTAATGCTCAATTATTTTGGAAGTTGGCCCATGGCGAGGTCGCGAAACGAGAAACCAAACGGAAGCATATGTACATATACGTAATAGAGAAAGGTGGCGATTTTTCTACGTTTCTGTCCGCTGACGAGATCAATTCTATTTTGAGCGCTAACGAAAATGTCGTTCCGCGCATCAACTCCGTTTAAGCTTTCGGGGGAGTGATAAAATCGGTCGGATTTTCCGGGCTCTGCGCCTCCCTTTATGTGCCGTGGCATTTTGTCTTCCTTTCTTCGTATTTCCCCGCGTAGCAGCGCCCTCGGGGCGTTTGGAGCCGCAATAATTTGCAATTTTTGCGCTCGCCTCCTCTGGCCCGTCGTCGACACTAGTATCGAGTTTAAAAATAACGCGCCGCCAGTTTCGTAAACTTAAATGTCCCTTGGAGATAGACCAACTATTCTTGCACCTGCTCTAAACAATTGTAGACATGCCAAAGTCATGTCCGTATTGTCGTGTCCATTTCTATACATGTGTTCCATCGTGAAGTCAATAAGATGTACGCGTTCGGACAATCCGAGAGGCAATCAATATTCAAGTTCTTTTTTTTCAATTCGCGGTACAGAACTTTTCTGTTTGTAACAATAATGCTTGAGAAAATTTGTATCTTCGTACACAGTTCGATCGCATTTCACTTTCCCCATTTCTTTTCTCCGACGATTGTATTTGTCCTATCGAAACAATCGCTGTTATTCGGGAAACGATTTTTCATCAGTGAAACTATACCAGTGATATGCCAGGCGTTCTTTGCTAATGAAAGTAGAACATCGATCTGCTCGCTTCAGGTATACCATTTCGCGGCATGCTTTCAGGATATTTCTGGAAATCGACGACGAGCATCGTGTCCGTTTCTGTGAATTCATCGTGGCGATTTCGCGTTCGATCCCCGGAGAGTTCGTTCGCGTTTTGGCCGTCGTCCCTATCGTTCGCGTGACTTCCGCCAATAAGGTTCACATTTTGTAGATCTCCTTTTCACGCCGGGGACTTGGAAGTCTCGTTAAGCGCGTGACGTCCGCACGGCTACGTGAAAATAGTAAGCGCCCTCTAATTTTACTCACGCAACGATGCTTCGTTAAATCATAGTGCTCTGGTGTATAGAAGTACTTGTAATTTGATGCTGCATACGAACAAGTATTACTTTGTTACAAGTTTTTTTTATATAGAATGTCGAAAGTAGTTTCTGCAGATGCAGTCCAGTTCTTTGCAGCAGTTGAAGACGACGTGGAATTTGTCACGCTTCGTTCGTTTATTCAAATCTATTAGGTCGTATTCTATTTTCTTGAAAGAAATGAAAGGTGCAAGCTAAAACGGTTGCAACGTCAGGTTCAATATTCTACAATAAATTCTAACTTTCCTTCGCAATCTTCACTCTATTACCGCATCGTCCGACGCCAAAACTGTTCCCGTGGAATTTATTTCTTATTACCCATCAAACGTAATACCGTAGAGAGAAAAAATGTTCGAGTTCTTACTTACGCGATCATCAGCCTCGGATACATCTCGCGCGAAACGAATTGGGAACCAATACTCTGTATTATCTATCTCTTATCTGAAGTCGAAGAGAACACGAAAACCTTGTATACGTCTGACCATTTGAATTACTACCATACCATTTCACCATGGAAAATGGGCATTTAACATAATGTAGGATTATTTTTAAGGGGAAATCGTGACTGCCCTTTTTCCTCGTAAAATCACTTTATTATTAAATGTCTCTTAATCACTCTCTCTCGCAACACAATATATTTTATCTCAACAATACTCTCGACTCAACTCAAACTCAGCTCTGTCTCAATTCTGTCTCAACTCTCACAACTCTATCTCAATTCTATTCCAATTCTGACCCTCGCACGCATCATCCACTGTATATATTCTTTCATGCATTTTCCCTCTCGTTCTATTCATCATTCGCTCTCACTCATTAAGACCCACACCGACACACACACTCTTACCACGTGTCACAGTTCGACCACGGGTCACCATGCATCCTAGGCTCCACGTGCATTCCCCGAAACCATCCACTCTATCCTCGAGATAAACATTCACTCGGTCCGCATTCGACGTTTCGACTAACACTCTTCATTTACACTTGACGTAATACTCGATACTTTCCTTCGCACGATTCATACAAAGCCCTCTCATACCATTTCCACGAATTCTCGCATCCCACAATAATACCAAGTATTATCCTAACAATTTCGATCCGCCCATCCCGAAACCATTAAAAATTCCTGAAGTAAGAGTAACGCGTCGGTCCGAGAAAGGCCCAAAAAGAGACGGCAGCCGGGTCAGTCAGCGGCGTCCAACGGAATCCTTCGATTCCACCACGAGCCAGCCAGTTAGATCGGCGAAATTGTTCCACCCTGAAAGCTGTAAAAGGCGCGGACCGTAATCCGTCCGATAAATCAGGAAGGCTGCCGGCGGGTCGACTGGAAAACGTGGAAATTTATCGACGATATATCCCCGGCCCGGGAATGCGTGAACCGGTTGATCGGCCGGGGCTTTCCGTGCGAACGGCCCGTGCGTTTCAAACCTCGCGAAATCCCCAGAATAAACCGCCACGTGTACGTACGTACGTTTGCCACCTTAAGGCGCTTTCCGCCCGGTGTTTTACGAGCAGCCGTGTGTCATCGCTACTGTCGTCCGGCCGTTTCCATCGCGACGATCTCAGCGTGCACTTTGCGATACCGACCGCGCGCGAGCTTCGCCGTCGTGTCCTCCGTCGGGTTCTGAGCTTAGCGAAAGGGTTATATGGATCAGGCTGAGACGCTTGCCGCGGCCCGACCGCGACGTCGATCCGTTTAATCCGGCGTGGAGTTTGAGGTAGCGAATTTTTTATTCGGACACGGCGGATGGACGTGCGCCGCAGCGAACGACAACGGTGTCGCATGGTTTCCGGTTTTTATAGGCTGCGACGGAAGTTGGTCGATTTCGACGAATTTATCGAACTTTCGGCTGGATTTGTTTCGCGGTGGCGTCGCGATGATTTACGTTGCAGCGAGGTGTGAAGCGGAATCGATTTACGCGTGCATATTTGTTGGAACGAAATTTTTGCGTTTGGAAGTAGTTCGAGCGTTATTGTTCAGCTTGTTACATGAAGATAGTTAATCGGTGCGCTTTTCACGATTGAGGAAGATACTGCCAAGAGAACTGGCCATTACGACGTCCGAACGAGCGTTTGAAAAGAAAGGACAGAAACGGTACACGGCACATCCACCGTGGTTTCTTCGCAATCAGCACGGTCAAGATAAAAACAAACAGGCCACGCGAGCCAACCGAGAATTCACTCGCTTGACGAATTTTCCAGCGGGGTGCACGTGACTGGAAAACGCTTTCAGTCTCTTGCCATTTTATTCCCTGTAATTGAGAAAACGGCCAAGAGAGAGTTTTCCCTTTGAACCCCAAAACCGACCCCCCGTCGTTTCCGGGCCCCCAACGTAGGTCGTTTCCCTTTGAAAGGAGAAGTATTCCCGTTCGATCGAGGCGTATCAAGAACCGGCCGCCGCGTGTTCGCAATTATATCGCGGATTCAAATTTTTTCGGGGCGACCTTCTGCAGAATTTGTCGCGTTCCGTTTGTTCAATGGAACGCGCGCACGAAAGGGAGATCCGAACAAATGGAGGACCGCCGCGAAGGGAATCAGTATGGAATACTGATATTAGTTTAATGCTCGCGTTTGCCGCGAATAAACGTTGATTTTTCTCGTGCTTCTCGCCCGGCTGAATCGAAGCGTTTTAACGGCAGGCGCAGATGAAACTTTTCAAGAGCTTCTGCCGGGCAAAGGGAAACTTTCCGACCGGTCGTAACGTCGATGGCTCGTTGCGTGAATCTTTTAATGGAAAAACTGATTACTTGCTACGGGCCAGACATTTCTAATTCAACGGAACGGAAGAACACGGGGAACTTTGCTCCGGCGGAACAGGAGTTTATCGTTGTTCCTTTCCTGTTTCGTCGGGGAATATATCAAATTGGATATCGTTGCAGAAGGTACGAGGTAACCGATCGAGAAAAAAAGCAAGTAACAGCGCGAAAGTTGCGCACAAAACAGGACCAACATGTATTTCAGTATGGCCAAGGTAAGTTTCGATCGGTCGATACTCCATGTAGCGTGTTGTCGCGAAGTAACGATATCAAATATTCCAGCGATCGAAACGTCGGGCGATGGCACAAAGGATATCACGCGCAATTATATCGGCGATTTTAAATCGTACAATTACTACCCAGCTAAGTAAAATGCAATAAATATAATTGAGCCAAACGGCGGTTTGAAGCATAATTAAAAAGACGTTTCATTTCAAATGAAACATTTCGTCGAATGATTCGCACCTTGATCCTTTATTCCAATTTCCTACGGACTTAATCGACTGAACTCGTAATCCGATTCGAAGATGGCAATAATTTCCCAAATCTAACGCCCCCGTATAGCGCCGGACACACTCCGACACAACCCCCGCGCGATTTCAACCCGAGCAAGGTGATTTTTGTTGACGTTTCCGCTCGAAACCTGGCATGGCTCGCGCAGATACCGTGCTACGTGTAAAGGCGCAGTTTTATCAGCGATAAAAATGTATTACGGAATCTTATATTCAAGACCAGACCCTCGTCGAGAGAGATAAAGCCGTGCACGATGCCTCCGTGGTACGTGCCTGATCTGCATGCCAAGAAGAATAACAACCCTCCTTCTGTTTCCCCGTCGTCCGTCCCCACCTTCGTCCCACCGTTTTGCATCAATTTTCCGGAACTCCTTAGCCGCGGATAAAGATCCGTCGCCGATAATTCCGCTTCGTTGTTTCGCCTCCAATCCAACGGACGTCGGTGCCGGCGCGTTTCGTTTTCGAGAGATCGATGTCGATGAGGGGGACGGCCGTTCGTCCGCGGCGTTATGAAATGTAAATTTAACCAGATTGATAATCGAAGTTCGCGCAAAGTTGCATGTCGGGGCGCGTCGAAATTGTAAATTGACGTGGCGAAGTTCAGGACGGGTCGTTCGCGAACCCGGGGAATAGAAGGGGCGGCTGGGTAACGCGAGGAGGCGACGAGGCGCTTTGCGGATCGATTGATTGGACAGAGCGTTCCTGTGTCTCGGCGTGTAAATGCGATTCTTAGACGTTTTCTGCTACATTGCCACTGATGAGGCAAGGTATTCGATGCCGTTTCAATGATTTCCGGGTGCTTTCTGGGGCCAGTGAGGGCGGTTGAGATTGTAGAAATTGGTAATACACAGTCGCCTCGGAATGTAATTTAACGATTGGCGATTTACGTGGAAATAAAGACGATGTATGCTTAACAATAGCGTTGTGACAATTTTTGTAACTTACTTTTCTACGTACCTGTACTACGTGGAATACACTAAAACATATAGATACACGCTATAATTATTATTATACATTCGAGCTGGTGATAGGTACGTTAACTTGCGTTCCGAGTCGACTGTACATTTGTCTCGCTGTTCTGATATTTATAGTATTCCCAATTTTCTTGACAAGTCTGTACAAACGAACGTTCGTTTTCGATCGTTTCTTTCTGCCAGACAAATAGCACGTTGGAAAAAATGTGTCAGCATATCTTGAGCTGAGTTGTGGCAGAGAAAGATATATAGTAGTGCCACGTGTGTAACAAAATGAAATGAAAAAGGAAAGGTGTAACAAATATTAGGAATGCTTATTCGCAGTGTCATTTTGACAAGGGCGCCTCAGTTCTCATCGTACGAGAACACGTTCAAGTCGAAATCAACGCCACTATCGCTCAGACGTTTCTCCGTCCATTCGTCGAATCTACGAGACAATTCCTCGGACATGTAGTTCCTCCAGTCGCCAACCTTGCCGGCTCTTATAAACTTATTATTCTGCTGGAGCGGTTGCTGCGACAGAGAATGTTCCAACTTTACGGCAGGATTAGCTGCCATCCTTGAGAACGTCAAGTGCTCGCTAAGTTCAGCCACTTGCTCCTCTGTCACCGGTTTCCCCAAAAATTTCGCCGTTTTTCTTATCACCCCGGCTTGATCCTAAGAGAGTCGTTGCTTAAGATATTACAAACTTCTGAACCGTAATCGCACCGTTAAATTACCTTCTTCATCTCCTCGTAAGTCAAGAACAACAGATTCTCTTGGTTCCTCAGCGTCCAGAATTTCAAAACGTGGCTCCAGAACGGAACCATCGGCACTGAAAAAAGTAGCAACACCTTTTCGTACGTACGCGACACAGAAATATCGAGAATAATATCGCGAACGAGCTACGTACCATGGTCTCTCATAAACAGCTCGGCGAAGTCCTCGAAGCTTCCGTTCAGTTTGTTCAGTTTCTTACAGAAATGGTAATAACTGACGCAGGTGTCCTTTGGATTTCGCGCGACGTATATAATCTAAAACGTCAACCGTATCAATGAAACAACCACATATTCCTATTCTATCTTACTCGATACAATTCCATCGTATATCGTCGCTAAATGTACGGTACTTTCGGTTTCTTTTGGTGTATCTGTTCAGGCAGCAGTTCCCATGGTAAATGAGACTTTATGTATCTGGTTCGCGGCATGTTTATCACATAATCAACAGAATTGCCCAACTTGTCGTACCACTCGGCGTCGTAGTTCCTTCTGGTCGATACCGAGGTGAATCTAATTCAACATATATGCGGTTCAATAGTTCCGTTTCGTTCGTTTATCAATTTCGCTCGTGTCTTGTACCAGGGGTTCTTAACTTGTTCGAAGTCGCCGGACACTTTCGATTGAAATAGGGGTATTATTATAGAGCTGGCGACAAAACTTCCCGCGAATATACTTTTTTGCAAAGGATCGTATATTAAAGATTACGCAAGAGGAACAGAAGTAAAATATTATTCTTTTTAAATGTCAAATTCGTGGCCGGCTTCCTAAGTAATGAGACGCGATTTCATCATTTCGCGGGACACTTGCAACAAGTTTGTGGAACGCCGGTTAAAAGTCACTGCCTTTCATACGAAAACTTACTCGAGAAACGGGCTACGCAAGAATAACGAAGTTTCCGCTTTCTTGTAATCGAAATTATTTCCCAGGCACCACGTCATCTCCATTGCCCAGTGGCTGCCTGTTGTTATTCCCGATCGGTCACATTGAAACGCAAATACGATAATGAAGATATTTTTAGCAGCGGAACGCGGCCGTTCCGCGTTTCTCGTACGCAATGGGTTAACTGTTTGCTGTTAATTACCGGTTCGAGGGAACGACACCATCCACACGTCATCCTCGTAGACGTCCATGTCTCGTATCTTCACGCCGTCGTACACAAAGAGGCGTGGAAGCAAACTGTGACCAGGTTCCACTCTCAGGAAATCGTTTCTCACGTGGAACATCGTGTTCAACTTGTGTGCGACATCACCCTCGATCGTGGTAAAGGTCAACGGACTTCTCTCCACTGCAATCATTACGTTCTATTAGACAGAGTTTATATATTTTAAATATATTTTCCTTTAATCGTTCGATCACGCACTGGCTCGGTAACGTCGTTCGAGGAGCTTCTTCAAAGACTTTCCAGCACGGGTCGCGTTGCATCAATGCTGACGTGTCCACGGTTCGTAACGAAAGTGGAACGTACGCGAGTTTATAAGCATGTCCTCTCTCTCTGCGCTCTGCAGTTCAACTTTTATTCGCCTCTTTTCGCTTCATTCTCGGCCAATCGCGGTCGAACGATCGAACGATTTGGCTTTTGATCGGTGTGCGTGGCTTAAACACAGCTGCGTAAAGACAAGATTGATTGTCTTTTGTCGCGCTCTTATCACACCCACACGACGCAACGACCGCGTGGAAATTTTTCATATTCCTGTCGGTTAAATACGTATTCGTGGGTGGCTAACAGTAGGACATTTGGGTACACCTTAATGCCACTAATTTCGGAACAATTAGTTCCTGGAATGTCGACATTCTGCAATATATTGAACATGGAACAAGTGGTAGGAACACCGCACGACATTCGTTCATAAAGTACTGCAACCGTTACATGTTACATCGATATCTTCGATACGACGAACTATTTTACGGCATCACGATATTCGAATATCTTCCCGTTTGATATTATTCCAGAACGGGATCCAGTTAATTAAATTGTTCGATTAATCAGCAGAACAGAGAATCTTCGATTCGATTTGACGATATAAACTTGCCTCCGTTGTAGTCGGTGTTTGTCCGAGGAAAAGAAAATCAATCCGCTCTGTACGAAACGAGGGTATCGCTAAATCCGTGTTGAAGGGACCAGGAGGAGAAAAGGCTTCGAGCATCCTTCGAAGGTATTCCCAGGTGCAATCGGGGGGTCGATTACCTTCAGGGATTGCTACATTTGCCAGGGAGCCGTTCTCCCGTACTCCAGGAAGCATTGATATTCAACTAGGGGCACGCCACGGTAATTTCCCGTGGTCTCAGGGTAACATACCCTCCGACGATGCCGTGCAAGTTCTTCTTGTACGTGGGCCCGTTCATCCGGACGCCAAACTTACGACTCAGCAGTCGATTACTCTCGAGTAACGGGTTGCCAAACGGTTTCTTCGGAATTTCGAACGCGGACCGCGCATGCATGAATGAACGAACGGGTAGAACCGCGAGAATGTGTAAAAAATCGGGGCGCAACCGAAGAGGATAGACGGGCAGGGTACCCCGGGGAAGAGATTAATCGGTGATCGAAATACTTAAAGCGTTCTCGGTTTTTTGCACAGCTTTCGTTGTTCCTTTTATATTTCCACAAGACAAACTCGAAGATTGAATGCATACGTTTGATACTTCGAGATCGACGCGATTAATACGATTAAAAGAAAGATCCTTCACTGTGCCAGATATTTGAAGATAAATAGCAGCAATCCGTCTTTCTAATATGCTCTACAAAAAAAAAACAATGTAAAATCACGCGGCAGTAATAGACATCGGCGTGAGCGCTGAAACGGCAAGATGAAATGAACCGCTGCTACCCCCTGCAATATTAATTTCGTATTAACGTCAGATTTTCGAAGGGAAAACAAAAGATTCAACGTGCATAGCGCATAGTATCTTTCTGTTCGATTGCAAGTATTGACTACAGGTGATACGAGAAGCGACCGAAACAATTACTTGGACCCGCAGTTCTTAAGCGGATAATAATCACGAAAAATAATTCTACTGATTACTAGCGACGTGCAAAAGGAACCTCACACGATCCACATCGATTACCAATAATACAGAAAGCATCCAAACACCGACAAAACATACTCTACCGACCGTCTACAATCTCCTCAAAACAAATTCAGGTCTCCTTAAAATAAATTACCATAACCGCCTCGAGTGTATCGTCGTCAATCAATGAACGCAACTGGCCCAAAACCGAAACAAACTTGTCCATCCCTCCGCTCCCGTATTGTCATTCCGCTGGGGTCAGCTCGCGATTAAAGCATTCGCTCTCCCGCACCTAATTCCCCGATACCATCGCGGAATACGAACTGCGAGAAAATTTAGCAAACCGGCGGACGGGCAGGCGAACGATTTCCGTGCACGGCACGCTCGTTAATTCGGAATTCGACGCTCGCCGTGGATCACGAATCTCGGGGGCGGCGCGAGCGTCGAATTAAACCGAGCGTCCGATTCGAATCTGGTGGCTCCTCGAGCGGATCGTCTCTCGATAACTCCCGTGAAAGAAGACACGTGGCCGGTACCCGCGTCGCGAGGGGGTCACCCCCTTCGTGTACATGGAAAGTTGCGGTTACACGCGGGTCGCATTCGTACGAGGAAACACGGGCCGAGTGCTCATTGTTAGTCGGCCGGTGTTGCAGACCAGCGGAGCCTGTGCAACGGTACGTGAGCACGGCGCAGAAGGAGCCCGACTTAATTCCCATTGCGGCCTGTTGACGAACTTTTCGTGGACGGGCCGGGGACGATTTTTTGTTCTTTTTGTTTCTTTTGTTTTTTCTTTGGAAAATCGGTGGAAACCTTGGGCTTTTGGGGTGCGACGGCAGGCCGGCGGAGGGGAAGACTGTGGCGGGTCGAATATTTTGGTAGCGTTGGGAGAAGTTGTATAGGGAGGAGGGATTTTCTTTGTTTCATAGTTTCGTGTTGGAGAGATGAGAACGGTAATATTTTTGTGTTACTTGTGGGGTTAAAATCAGTACTCCTTTGCTGTACAGTAGTTTTGATGCGTTTCGGATTTGAATGCGTTTGGCGGATGATATATGAATTGGCGGGGAGAATTAATTAGTTTAAGCAGGACTTTTTGCGCTGCCTTTGCGATGAGTGTTTTATGACTGCGTTTATATATCGTAATGTGTGACAGTTGAGTTGAAGCCAATGATTTGATCAATTTTGATCTCCGAGTGGGATACAAACTCGAATTTCACAGAATATATCTAATCTCGAAGCTTCGTTAAACGATAAAAAATGTCCATAATCAACGAATTTATATATATATAAATTCGTTGATTGATCACAACCGACAGAACGTCACAACAGGTGTGTAATATGAAACAATTCAACGATAATTTTAACGCTGCAGAAATATTTAAAGTAACCAGTTCCATGATATAACTATTACTATGTTACATACAAAAAAACGAACATCCAAAATTTGAAACGCCAGAATCAAACAATTAACCTCCCATGCCACACGCACAAAAATAAAAACAAGACTTATCCTGAACGTTTGCGCGAAAAGAACGCTACCAAGCCTCCCATACAAATTACCTAATACAAATCAAACGATCGCAAATGCAACACGTTAACGCGGAGTCAATGCCTCATCTAAAACGAATCGACGAAAAACCCCTTCGACCGTTTCGAACAATAAAATTAGCAATTGTAATCGTTCGCGTCGCTCGCCGAAGGAGGAACAACTCCTATCGCGTAATTAGCGATTCGTGTAGACGGATCGGAAGCTTGTATCGAGCGTGGGTACAAGGCTCGATCGCAAAAAAATCGAGCCGCCGGTGCTCGTCTCGCTTCCATTTTCAATGAAGCCAGCCGGCTGATAAAGGATGCGGCACGTGAACCAGACAATCCATTTCCGGCGGGGGCCACGTTTCAATGCGCGTACAAGGAACGCGGACCAATCAGCGCGTCATAGGCAGCTGCTTGCGCTCCATGTCGGTCTCGATTCCTCAAAGCTTGGCGAGAGGAGGAAAAAAGCCCGACTGGGAATTCAGATACCCCGCGTTCGAAAGTCCGCGAAGGATCGTGAAAGGAATTTTCTGGCGGCGCGCGGAGAATCAAGTTGAACGGGAAACAACGTCGATTTCGTTTTAATTACATCGGATACGGGAAGGTATAGACGCGAGAAACTCTCCTCTTAGAAAACGGAATGATATAGACGCGTCGATGGACTTGAACGAATATCCTCGAACGGGCTTGCGGAAATGTTATTGGATTACGGATGAAGAGGAATACGGTATTTTATTAATAAACGTCAGGTGGATGTTGAAATCTACGAAGGAATTATTTCCACATGCCAGACGACTTTTAGAGGTACACGTTTTTAATTATTCATTTTCTTGAGAGGTGTATCTTGCCCCGCAGGCTTTCGTAATTCTTCGGTAAAAATGAGTGATGACGGTTGGACGTTTTTTGGAATTATTTGTATGAGTTCTCCTGAAACGTGAACTATGAGATAATTCGTCGCGAACCGTGGTTTAGAGAATAATGATCCGTTCGATGCGTCAAATATTTATTCTCGGACTACTCTGCGTCCAGTGAATTAATCTTGAACAGTTTTTAATACCGCTTTACCGTCGGATTAAAAGGGGAAAGGAGCCGTATCACGGCTCTGAAAGGGTTTCAGAATCGAACGAACCCCTTATCCCCTTTCTTGCGACGTTAACAAAACGTTAGGCGACGGTGTTCGTTCGAAAGAATATGATAGGAAAGATGATTTGAGACCTGCACAACTGACACGTGCGTTTGTCGCGACGTCGCTTCGCACGTTTGCATGCGAACGACAGACATTGTCCAACGACCGATGTCCGGTATTCGGCCAGTTGGTCGTACCTGGGCCATTGTTGTTCCTCCCCTTTGTTGTCACGGGATGATTTTAAGCCGGTTATAACACCGCTGACCAGATCACAGGATCGGAACACAGCGGATCCACGAGGTGCCTGTATGCGCCATAGATCCTTGCGCGCCGTCGATGTTCTGCAATCGAGCATCCGATTTTACGAGTTAATTCTTCCCGGCATACTGACACGTATCTTATTTCCCGGAATTTTATGTTATCGCGCGAACGAATCGGCTGACCATCAGCTATGTTCCCTGCATAGGGTATAAAGTATTGACCTCTCGGACAGAATTACCCCCGCTTCGTACTTATGCACATAAAACGGTGGTGATCTGACAAGCTTGCACTGTTTCTTACTGAAGGTTCGTAGAAAATACTGTACTTTTTATATCGCGGAAAAATCATCGAGTATTCCTCCATTGAAATAATTTATTACAATAAAAGTAATATTTGATATTCGAAAAACAGTAGGAATTAACGGGGAATTTATGCATTTAGTCGCAGCTACGATGAAACAAATTAATGCAATAAAATGCTCTCAATGTTATTGCAAAATTGCGAATTAAATTCGTCGACCCGATCGAACCCCCAAACAGAGAATTTGCGTCAAATCGCAAACCCTCTTCCGACAAGATTTGCATCGAAACATTCGACACTCGAACCATCTCGGATATCAAGAAACGACGACGGTGCATTGAATCGTCCGGAACACGTGCGAATAGTTTATCAAATTGATTGACGATCTAGTAATGTCAGTAATCCACGACACGCCGTTAACCCGGGTCAATGGCGCCTGCGTCGAAATCGCCCGGTTGTTTATGGTATTGCTGTGCCAGCAGACTTACGAGCCATTGAAAGAAGCCGCAATTTATAATTTTACTCCCACGCGTCAGCGGTGCAACATTGAGTTTTACATAACAGCCTGTCATCCTTAAACGATCAGCTTGTATCGTTTCGTTCAAGAAGTATATCTTCGGCAAGGTGTTCGAATAATGAACCCATTAGCGCGACGATATTGCACGCGCCAGTTACCGTTCGAGGGGTGACAAATCTGGCAATCGACGTTGAAGAATAATTCTTTCGGGACCGGCCAAAAATTTCAGCAATACCCGCGCCCGCGATCGACGTGCACGTGGGTGGCAACGCGTTGACTTCATTGAACGCAGTTATCGCTAACACCGAGGATATTACGGAGCACAATTTATCGCGTGCAATAGCTATCGAGCAATAAATACTGAATCGCCGTAGCGGGACGAGCAGACGAGGAGGAAATAACTGCAAAGTATCGTAAATTGTTAGTTACTCCGCGTGCACTATTATTCTAGAGTGTCATAAATTGTGTCGCAAATAGCTGCTTTATTTGCCGCGTCGTCCATAGCGCCTGTTTTTTTGTGTTTTTTTTTTCTTTCTTTCTCTTTATGTCTGTGTCGCGAACATTTTTCACGATCGGAGAATCATCGATTCGCGGTGTCCGATTTGCATAGATGCGCCGGCCGATACGGCATGTTTATGAATGCACTTTCAGATAAGTTCGGCGCAAGGCCTTCTTACACGATCGGTCGATGGGTTCGCTCCGTAATAAACTTCGCGGCCGCCGCTGATGGTGATGTTTCAATATAATTGAACGGCTCATTAGGAGCGCCAACGTCCAAGAATAATATTCGATAAAGATCCTGCCGCCGCGGGAATGGCGAATCTGCCCGTCCCGTCGTTGTTTGCGGGATTATTGATTCGGCCTGGCTGAATTCACGGGAATTCACGGGAATTCACGGGGATGGCCGTTTATTCCTTCGCGCGTTTGGACGCGGTCCAGATCGTTAATTTTCTATTAGCACCTTTTCGTCGATAAGTGTTCCGCCGTTCCGCGGGTTAATGTAAATGTATTAACAGGGCATGATGATGCACGGCCCTTCTGCGGCGAGCGTTCTCGTTATTACAGTATTCACGGGGTATATAAATGGCCAGGTCGCGTCGACTTTGCGTTCATTCGTCCGAACGGCATTTAAGAAACAAGACTGACGAGCGGTGTGCCCTCAAATCCGCGCCTGGCTCGTCTGAGAACGGAAATAGCGTTTCTAAAAAGAAAGATCGTTGAAATTGCGAATAATTATTCTCTCAAATACGATCCGAATTGCGTAGCTTCGATTTCCATGCTCGACCAACGCTCGACGCCCGTCCGTTCGTTCGTTCATCAGTTCCCAATTGATTGTCGCCGAGTTTATTTTTCATTCGCGAGGGACACGATCGAAATAAAGCCGAGACTATCGAGAGATTCGACCGTTCGAAGCAACGAATCCAGAGATTCGTGCCGGGGCACAACGCTCGGATATTAAGCGCGTTCGATCAGACCTTTTGGAACTCCGTCAGATTTCCATCATTTTTCATTTCGAGTCGCGTTTGAAGTGTCTCGAGCCTCCGCATTGAATTAGCTCGAAGCTCTCAACAAAGAGAATCGAGTGCCCATCGATGCTGGTCCGCGCGAACCTTTTCTCCCCCTTTTCCGCCCCTCTCGCTCCCCCCCCCCCGTCGCTCTCTGTCCTTCCTACTTTTTGTCTGCCACCGTATCCCATTTTTCGCGAGGGATGCTCTTTCAGACACACGTGGCAAGGCAGAACGAGCCGCGGAGGGGCTGGGGTGGGCTGCGGGGTTCGGCTTCAGATATTAAGCTTCCGACGTTCGATCGCATTTCAGATTGCACAGGGCTTGAATTCCACGAGGGATTGAATGGGAACTCATTGGGGCTGCGAGAGGGGGCGCGGACGTGGCGAAGGGGGCTGGTCTGTATATCCCTCCCTTTCCGTGGGTGGTTAATCCGATTACGCGGAAAAATTTCTGTACGCGGCGATATAGGGAGGCTTATGCGGAAGGGTTGAAATCCCTTTGCGTCGAATTCGAATCGAGCGTGCGCCGGCTGCAGCGCAGCGATAGTTTTCGCCGCGTTATCTGTCTCTCGAAAACCTTTTTTTCTTTCTTTTATCTCGCGCGGTTATAGTTAATGGTCGCGGCAGAAATTGTAACAATTTGTTTGTTTTTTTTTATCGAACCGTCCTCGGACATTTATTTACTATTTCTCAATCGTTCTCGACGCACCGTTCACGATTTTCGCTTCAACAAATTTATCACTGGACGCGCGCGTGTACGCATGGACGGATCGAAAGTATCGACGACGAAAAATTATTTTAAAGAATTACTTAAAGAATAACAATTTTCTGGCTCCGCGTCGGTCCGTTCATCGCGTTGCCGAGTGTCTCAATAAACGGCAGAGATTCGCGTGAAACATAATCGGAGAATCTTTCGCAGCGGGTAACGGTGGAAACGCGGCATAAATTTCTGCGGTACGCGTATGGATCTTCGCGCGGTTACGATGTGTTTGCGGTGCGGGTTCGCGCGGCACGTCTCTCGTTGCGGCGCCGTTTACTCTGCGAAAAGTTCAGCGTACAAAGGGCCCTCGACCGGCAGAGGTGTTTTCCGCGAATTCGAAAGTTCGGTAACGCGGTTAGCTAGGTGACCACCGGGGGAAATTGGGCACGGTTGCAACGCTTTCCGGCATTGTTCGCGGCAAGAGGTTTCGCGTTTCGGTAGCAAATGTTGCGTTTCGAATTTAGAATGCGCCGTATTCACCGCGACGCGAATATTTCCGTAACGTCGATGAAGCGTTTATTCTTGGGGCAGGATTGCGGACGAATTTTTGGATTTTGGACGATTTTTTTGAAGCTTCATAAGACTTCGAGAACTGCGAAAAGACTTATCGCATCGAAATGAAAGCAAAGTAATAAAAGCCCAGTCGTAGTTGCTGTTGAATGAATCAAACGGTACCTCAAAGGCCGTACGTTTTTATTCTAATTTATTATTCATTACATCGACGTTCATTGAACATCGTTCGACCAGGTGAGTAAAACGAAATAGACCAATTTTCTGAAATTTCGTCTTTCGTCGGAAGTTTTGTGTCACTGGGTGAACCCGTCTTGAGCTCGTCTAAAAAGTCCGAGATTTATTTTTATTACATGTACGTGCATTATTGCCTTGCTAAAAGTCACATCGCTGGAAGCGCAACTAAATTTTCCGTCAATTGAATTGCATTGCAATTACAAACACAGGGGAATAAATTGCATTGACCGATTATCGAGCATCGACCCGCGTATCTCGTGCTGGCAAACAAAGTAGTCTATAGAGCTTGTTATGTATATTACACGGATACATGTATTCCGACGGAAATTGAATGTCCCCGGTATATCTTCCGGCTGCCGGTGCCGCGAAAAACCTTCGGAAAATGATAGGATGCGAATAAATACGAGGGATGAAAATAACGGGGACGGGGTGGAGCGAAGGGGGAGTTGCGGGCACGTGAGCAATTTCTGAAATTGCTCGGCCCCGCGGTTCTGAATATTTCTATTTCGGCGGTTCCCCCGGATAACGTGAAAGATCTCTGTTGCGGCCGCGAAGGAACGTTGATCTCTTCAAAAAATTTGATATCGTAAATTGCGGATTTATCTAGGGAAACGTGGCATACGCGGAATAACCTGTGAGATTGTCGAGATTTCGAACGCCATTGCGGTCTCGGCCTCTCGATCCCCTGTCAGGGAATATCTTTCGGAAGAATTTACAGAACGAGGAAAGAGACGTTCGCTGAAATTCCACAAAAATTTCCTTTATCTTTCGGGCAATAATTTTTACCAGGCATCGAGTTATTTGTAAACCGTGTGGTCAGTTAAAACCGTACGAGAACTCTGGAATCGTTGAAAATTGATAACCTCGCTCGATTCTGATTAATTAACAAATCGATGAGAACTTCGTTCGAAACAGGTCCAGCAGTTCCTAGGATTGAATGATACCGAGGCCAGGAATGAATAATATTCAAGCTTCTGTGCAATTAAGATGGTTGAGAAAGTTGAATCGCTTTCGCCAATCTTCGCTTGAAACATGGGGCACTTTTTAAGACATTTGATCGACTACTTTTCTTTTTTAAATAAAAATTCCATTCACTCGTTACGGCACTCTGCGAACCTTTGTCGTATATTCGCGTGGGAATAAAAAAATTCGACGGCACAGACGAATCAAATAAAAATTCACGTATGCATTCCCGGTTGAAACAGGCCCCTCACAAGGCGCACGAACGAAATCGCTATCGCTGATTCAGTCAGACGGAGCGTCGTATTTTTTGTTTTCTCCCCAAAAAGGTGGAATGTCACGTTGACGAGTAACGAACAAATCTGTGCCCGGTTTCACAGGAACGTACAACGGACCGTGGGAGCAGCGTGGAAAATAGCTTGTAAAGCGGTCTACGGTCCCCCGCGAAGGTACACGAATGTGCCCTTTGACGCAGCGCAAATCGTGGCTGGTCCAGAAATTTCATGGCAGAATGAAATTCCTGTTGCAGCAAAGTGGCGTTGGTAGTGTTTCGTCGCGTTGCCCCTCCTCGATCGGACGTCCCATTTCTACGACAATTTCGCGTTGGTCCGCGGTGATTTCGTTGGTAAAAAGGTATGGCGTAAAATTTGCCCATAGCGCTGTCACGACAATCGCTTCTGCTATTAGCGAAACCTATGGTGTTATTTAGCAGAGCGTCGCGACCGAAAGGATCCTTTCCAGCCTCGCCTTGTTCTTAAGTTCGCGAAAGCTCCTAATATCTCTTTATTTTTTAGAGCAAGTATTATTTTCCATTTTTTATTTGCGCGACGATTCTAACTTTCGCCGCTGAGGAAGGCCGTCAGTTTTGTACATTTACAGTATTAATGAACACCAGTACTTGAAGCGGTTGTAACTTTACGATTTTGCGGTTTCCTATGAAGGATCTCCAACGTGAAATGAAGTTCCGTTAATTTTGTACCTGATAAGGTGGGGATGCTTTCGAACTTAGACCGAAGTTTATATTGCAGAAATTTCCAGACTCTACGAACATTAACGAACTTCATCGCAGTCGATTATAGAATCATAGCCTGCTCTTACTATTATTATTATTATTATTATTCCTACTATTATCACTGCTGTACTACCAACGTTTTTGAAGCAGCTAAACATGTCCATTTCAACCAATGCTACTCCGATCCTCTAATTTCACCAATCGTCCACATCAATTCGTATCTCTGTCAAAGCTATCCGCGAAAAGATTAACCCCTCACTTCCAAACTTTAATTGCTCCCTGCTTCAGACGAATTTAATCATTCACTGGGCATAATTTCCCTCCATCCATCGATTCGATATTCCCCGCCTCGAACGAAACTCTTCATTTTTCGTCCCTGTCACAAGCGTTCGAAATAAAAACGGCGAGCATCGTAAAATCGCGTCGATATATTCACGATTCGCCCCGGTCCAACGTTCACCCCGCCGTAAGTTGGGGGTTACACGGGGAGGTGGTACGCGAGCTCGCTAACGAATTCGTCGCAAACGGCCACCTTCGAGCAGATAACGCAGAGCGTACTCGAGCGGAGCGGTACGAGAACAGCGAGTCGACGATGCCCCCACACTTCCACCTCGACCAGGGGGGGAGGAAAGAAAGGAACCGTGCCCGGGGGCGGTCAGCAGGTGCAATTAGATGCTGCAATGAGATAGCGATTAATAGTCACCGCGATGTCGTGTAATTATAGTGATCGCGCGGAGCGTAGTCATAATCACGCGCGCGGTTCGACGAAAGCCCCCGGGTCCGACGTGGCCGAGCGACGTTCTCCACGCGAAAACTGCGCGCCTCTCCTAATGTCAGTCATTACCTGGTCTTTCTGTTGGATTTACTTTGCCGTGTTTGCGTATCGAGATTGCGAGCACGTCACCCTGTCCCCGTTGAAATTATTTTAGACGCGACCGTTCCTGCTAATTGATTTCGTTCCGCTTGCTCATCGCGCAGCGACGTCACTTTCTCGTGGGCAAAATTACGTATAGGTATTACAGTAGAATGGCGTAACTGAGCTCGACCGAATAGCAGGTTCTTTTTATTCAGACGTGTCGCGTGAAACATCTTTTTGTCTCAATTTTTAAACGCCCATGTATATATCGTGATAGCGTTTTGGACGGTTTCTAACATTTCAGTAGGTGCTATTTATTTAATATCTTCGAAGAACCTCCTGACATCGGTGGCTACGTCGGATCTGCGTTTGTTTTCCCGTCTTTCGGTGCCATTGGTGATAACGACTTCGAAAGCTGGACTTTGATTATAATTCGTCTATGAGGCCTTTCGTTTTTGTATACGCACTTGACGCACGAATGTAATTCTGCCACGAGACGATAGCAAACAGTGCAATTGGTATTCAAAGTGCAGGGATATTGTAGACCGAAAGAACACCGTTGAATAAGCGGTCTGTCGGTCGTGCGAGCCACGCGAAGTACGAAATTGAAATTTCATTCAATTAATGTAATGCGTTCAAAGCACGAACCACGGGGACGTGAGTGGCCTGGAAGTGAAGTGAACCACGCGCGATTTGTTCGCTTGACTTGTATTACTAATGGATTTCAATCAATCGACATTATACGCTACGGTCGAAACGGCGGTATCGATAGTTTCTCTATTTTAAGGGACAGGGACCAATTTGTGGCAGTTCGCGGCGGAATATTTAATTCATTCGTTGCTGGTGCACTGCGGCAGGATGCGCACGCGTTTGTTTCGAAATACGCGACACTTTAAATTGGCACTAAATACTATCTTCAACGATGTAATCCGTGTATTAATATCGAATGAAAATTGTTAATTTGATACGAAACAAGTTACATCAAGTCAGCTACACGTTCCTTCTTAAACATTTGTTAATATTCCAGGTGGACCTGTACAATTATAAATAACAAATTAGACTTCCATTTGTTTAATTCTTATTTAACTCTCAGCCAATTGGACCGTTCTTTCACTGCAGTTCTTTCTTTTATGCACCAAGGTAGTAGTCAGCGGTATGACTACTGCCAAGGGCCAGACTCCGCGTTGGCTAAGGCGACATAACAAAGGCTAAGGTCATCCTTCCCCTCTAAAACTCATAACATATATAGTAGCGGAATACCACTTGCAGTTAGAGTAGTTTTGGACACGACGCGTACCATCACTCTGTCGCGCAAACTCGTCACGGTATTCTTATATAAAAACCTCTTCGCAAAAGTAATTGTTGCACACGATTTCGCTTACCCCGGAGTCCAACAGCTGTGTCTGTCAAACTTTTCCGCCAGGAATCGGTATCATATCTGCGGGAATGAAATAACAACGAAATTGTTTGAGATCATTTTAATAACGCCAGTACGTCGGGGAAAATTGAGTTAAGAAGCTGAACGTATGAAAACATTTCTCCCGACGATCTCGTTATATCTCCCCTCTCTATTCTCATAATACGACCGTTTTCGAGTTTTATATCGCCGCCTGCATTTATATTCCTATTCTTCCGGGCTTTCCGCCGCGGCTTCCTTTATTTATTGTCCCTGCGAAATTCGCTTCAAGACCGGAACTCTCGAGCCTCGCGCGCCTTCCATTTCTCCTCCGCTTCCGCACGCGTTATTGAATTCGGCACGACGGCGTTTCAAGGAAATGTGTCTGGCGTGCAGGCCTCGTGGAAAACCGCCGTTGCGCCCGACCGGCTCGGTTTTGTTCTTCGTTATTAAACATTCCTGAACATTCCGCGATCCGTATTTCGATCACGTCTTCCCGGCTTCTGTAAATCGGCGAGAATTAATTAGCAACGGATCAGCCTCATTTGTGATTCGTCGCGTCGAGATTAATATCCGGACGCGGCGAACGCAATTTCTGGTCAAATATTTCTCCGGTCGTTTATTACCGCTTGTACGGAAAATGCGGAAAACTGCACGCCCGTTTAGACGTGCACGTATAAATAGATATCAATAAACGTGTAATACATATCGTCGTTTTTTTTTTTTTTTGTCGTGGAACGACGATGAAAACGCTTTCAGAATTACTGTTAGCATCGTT
Source organism: Nomada fucata (assembly GCA_948146005.1). Lineage (NCBI taxonomy): Eukaryota > Metazoa > Arthropoda > Insecta > Hymenoptera > Apidae > Nomada > Nomada fucata. The sequence continues at coordinate 6,611,683 of OX411282.1, forward strand.
CAACGTTGAAACACGCGCCGACTGACTCTTCGCGTTCTTCGCAGCTGCGTTTCGCAGTTTTTATTCGGCCGCGTCGCGGGCGCAGAACGTTTTTGCGATTAACGCCAGCCCGTAACAGAATTTTCGCGAAAGATTCTGATTTCATCGCGCTTCCCGCACGGCCCCGTAGCGAAAATGAAAACGCCCGGGGCAGCGTTTTTCGTGCGCGTATATGAATTTTATAACGTACGACGAAATTACTGTCATGTCGCGATTCCTTCACAATCGAGACCCCGCCGCGTTTTAACATCGTCCAGCTGTGTCTTCTTGAAAAAAAGCAAAAAAAAAAAACGGCTCGATTCGCCGAAACAGACCGAGCAATATTTCCAGTGGCTCGAATAGATCTCATTTTTCACTTGCCGCGAGTAGTGAAAGTACCTGCTTGAAACATCATCAATCAATCTGGTCGCGGCTCTGTCTCGCACATTCGCCATACTTTCCACTGCCCTCTTAATCAATTTTCCATTATCCGAGCACTCCATTATTCGTTAAACGATCGTACACGACGACTAAAATTACCAACGCTTTAATGTAAAGCGTAAAATGTCGATCTATTAATAAAATCCAGTGCTGTCGCACTTTTCGACCGCAAAGTCAACCCGGTGCGATGTTCGAAGGTGCAACTGGACGATGGAATCTTCATTGTACTAACTAACCGAGTCCAGGCGTTTTTATTTCTTTTCATTCTTTTTTTTTTTTTGTATACCGAGTGCAAACTGGATACAGCACGACTTTGCCCCGTGAATTACGGCGAGGCACACCGAGTGACATCGTTCGCGGTGACAAGCGTATCCTGGTCGCATTTTCTCCGCCGCTTCGAGAACAATGATCTGGGAAAAGAGTAATGAAACACCCTTGTCCAGCCCTTCCGGGGTTAAAGCAGCATTATCTTTTTACGCGAGAGTGCAGGAAGCAGTCTTCGCGGTTGGCTATTCTTTCCGGTGACGACCGGGGAGTCTTTCGTTTCGTTCCCGTTTTTTTCTTCCCCCACCCTTCGCGTTCCCGTTCCATCATTCCCGTACAAGTACTCCGGATTTATCACGGAAGGAAGGAGCCGGAGAATTATGGAATCTTTGGCTCGAGAGGCGGAGAACGGTCTTCAGCGTCAAGACGCCGCGACGCCCCTGTTGGGTCGGTGACTTTAGCTGGGATTAAACGATTACGCGGAAGGATATTGTGGATTGAAGCTGCGAGGGTTCCCTCGAAGGGCACTGGATTCTTTTTAACGAAAGGTAATGGCACTTTCGTTCGGTTTCATTCCTTTTTTCCTTTTAGTTTGGCGAGGAAATGGTCGGGTATTTAATCGCTGTGGTAATTAGACTCGTTGAGTTTAATCTTTAATTTATTTTTGGGGGAGGGGGTCGTATTCTATTTCCGAGCACGGGGAATTTCTCGTCACTTCGAATGTCTGAGATTTATCATTCACGAATATATTTAATTGATTTTCACTTCCATCGTGTAATATTCTAAATGTAATTCAAGTAAATTTAACGCGTAACTGTTGTTATTATTATTATTATTATTATTATTATTATTATATTATTCTCGACATATGAATATCCAACTAAAAATATATTTGTGATTGTACAATCTGATTACAAAATGCATAACAAATTATTCTCTTTGCGTCAAGCCTCTCGATTGCCACAACTTTCTCTTGCATTTAAAAGATCGCGAAACCTACATACACTCCACGCTCGTAGTCACTTCTGATTCTGCTACATTTGCACGTAACAGAATAAATTTACAGGAAAGTTTCGCAGTTGCATCGCGAGTCGCCTCGCGTGAAATCCGATTCGACCCGGCGTGGCGCGAAAATAGTTCTGATTTCGCAGAAGGCAACGGATCAACGTTACTGGGTCGCTAAGAGTTGCATCGATGCGAATGACGACTCGAAGCTCGCGTTTAAGGGCACGGATTAGCTGTTTCGTATCGCGCAGCTTGATCCCAGTCGACCCAGAAATTTCGCGCGATGCAATTCTCGAGGTGTAAGGTAACGCGGATTAATAAAACGACTGGGTTAAACCGTGAGGCGCCGGTTCCCTTGTTAAATGGAAGACGTTTCGCGAGGCTAGCAGAATATTCCTTTTCTCTGCGACACCTTTCCCTCTGCGATCATTTTCATTGTTTCCTCGTTTAGTTGGAAATAAAGAAGAAAATAGATCGAGCGCTGTGTCGTTTCAAAACGGATCTGCGAATATTTCAAATACAGTTCCATAATTCAGGTAGACGAATGCAGTGTGCTATGAAATATTTAATGCTTGCTAAGAAATTATTTTTTTCGATTATATCAAATCCTTTTTTCATGTTTCATGCTTCGCTGAACGTTACGTCTATTAAAACTGTGCCCACTCGTTTCATTTGTTATTAGCAGAAAATGATTTACTATTAAAAAAGAAGTGACACGTCAAGCGTAGAAGAAACATTATAATAATCTGCATGTAAACGCCTTCACTGACACCAATAATACAACCTGCCTGTCCATCAGCGAAAGCTACAAGCTTCGGAAAATTGCAGAAAGAAACAGCTGTACCAAGTTATAGTTCCAATTTCATTATTAAATTTCGTTGTACCGAATATTTCTGCTTCCGCGATTCGTTAGCCCGGAGGAAATCGGTCCCCTGAAAAGATGCATCTTCCGAACCGCTCGAATAACGTCTGACCCTCTTGCCTCTTCTCAAGGAAATATTTTCCCCGTTTTCTCGCACCCACCGACGGATATAAATTACGCTTTAAATATGAATTGAGACGCGCGCGATGGTTTTTCACGCGGCCGGCTCGCATACACGTAGACGCGTGACCCCGGCGCGGCTCGCATAGAAAAAGCGGCGACAAATGATGCGAAATGTATCCGGAAAAATTGCATCCCGCTACGAAGTCGATCAATATTCATTCGCGTCGGGGCTCCCTTATTTCTCGCGGCAGCCGGGAGCAAGGTTTTCACTCGGGGAACACGTACGCCCGTTTCTTTCTCGAGCCCTCCCCCACGCGTTTCGCCCCGCGTGCATCTTTTCGAATAAATCGCACGCAAATGAGAAGTCGACAATGGGCCCGGCGTACAAAGAAACTCGGCCGGTCGCGCTCGATGCCGCGACGCCAAGCAACCCGTTGGAAACTGTGCCGGAAAATTCACGGTTCCTTTTATTTTTCGTTTTTCCTTTTAGCGACACTTCGACTATTTACATTTCGCTTCTACGTCCCTTCCATATCGGTTCGTTTAAGAGGTTCGATGAAATTGTATTTCTGACGGTTTCGTTTCTGTCGTTTCAACATTTTACAACCAAAACCGTGGCAAAACTGGCACGCGCCCCGCGACTTCTCACCGACGGCGCACGCCGTTGCAGACGTCCTCGTCGGTCGGAACGCAGCGACCGAACAATCGCGAATGAAACAAAGCGAGAAGAACCGAACCGTACCAAGTAATCGCGCGTCCCGAGGAGAATTTATTGAGACGCACCCCGTGCGCCGCTCCATCCGACGTTTCTCCCTTCGGCCACCGAATTCCATCCGACCCCCGCCTCCGATTTTCCAACGCGGAGCAACGATACGAACGACCGAACCCCGGTGCTCCGTTCCGCGCTACAAATAGCCCCCGAACGTCTTCGCGGAATCAAAGCGGAGGAGGGTAGCACCGATCCGCGTTGGCACCGCACGACTCCGCTCGATTTTCGTATGCCCGGTCCTCGTGAAACATTCACCGATTCGGAGGGGGGCCGGCGAGGAAGCGATCCCTCGTCTCGACGGTGATCCTCCAGCCGGGGGATAAGAGGGAAAACGTCTGTCGGCCGAGTCGACAACGAGCGAGCTCCTCTCGCCTTCGGCGCGGAACGCGAAGGAATCCGACGACGCGTCGGGAGAGACGCGAGTGCTTGGAACCGGTCGAACGTAAATCTTCGGGCGAACACCGCGGGACTCTCTTTATCCCGATCGGGGGTAACGTCGGAGGATATCCGGTTTTCGTTTGCCGGTCGACGTGGACGACGTAACGGGCGTAATAAAGTTTGATCGTTGTCTCGTTGCTTTATTGGAATTCGTTTTCACGGGCCGGGGCGGTTGCGTCGCGGACGGAGGACGGCCGACCCCGACGGCCGCGTGACCCGCCGCGACGAGACGGTTCCTCCGGGGAATTTTTCATTTCAACGCGAAACGGGAATTCGTCGGGCGGGGGATCCGCCGGTTTCGTTCGGTCGATTTCGTCGGAGCGGCGCGATTATTGCGCCCGCGGGTTCGTTAACACGCTGACCGTGACGCGCGCCATTGTCGTAGTATTGTCGCGTGGCAAGTCTGTCAATTTTCCTTTCATCGCTTTGTTGCTCGCACGCTGGCGGCTTTGATGATCGAATTGTTCCTTCAATCGTCGCACGGTTATGTTCGATTCATTTGTAAAATAGTGGTCACATTGAGAATTAGCCCGCAGTTTTCTCGCAGATTTTAAATATACGTAAAACGCACGTAAATCAGGTAAAACGAGCGTTAAATAGAAAAATATAGTCCGTCTGAATATATATGTTTAACACCCTCGCATTTCGATCAGTTTCTTTCACGACGGTTCAGAGTTCATTTTCCTCTGTCGAGCGGAACAGTTCGAATGCTGCGACAGAAATGAGAAAAATGATCTTCTGACTGATCCAAATGTCTGTGCACATTAGAGTTAAGATCGTTGTCGTAGATCGTTGATCGCGATTGAAACATCGAACGAAAGATTTGAAATGCGTCCCCGTTACTCGTCTCCTTCGCTCACGCTTATTTTCCCCAGCTGGCCAACCAAACCGTACACAATTGGCCGACGTGGCCCGCGTCGTCGCTCTAATTCTCAAACAGGCCGGTGTCCGCGGCAAACGTCGAGCCACGGGGCAAACAGTGTGCCGCCTTCGCAATCCACAAATATTTGCCCCGGTTATATCAGTGTCGTGCGGTTTGAAGACGACCCTTTTGCATCCGAGAATCCTCTGCCTATCTCGAAAGCACCGTTCTCAGCGCAGGATAGCGTTACACGGATTCGAAAATGCATTTTTGCTGCGAAGTTGCTCCTCGTGATGAATGCGATTCCGTTGAAAAATATAGCGCAGAAGTGTGCATTCAATTTGATTCAAGTACACGATTAATTTCATCCTTTGGAACGTTTTATTTTCAAGCGATTTTTTGGATGAACTAGTGTAATACGTTAGAATATAAGCGTGGTCCTTAAAGAGTTTTTATTTAAATCAATTCGATCGGGCATAATTTGCTTCAATTTAGGATGGCTCTGGTACACCGTACTCTCTGTACATCAGGCGAGACTCCGTTTGTCAAGTTCATCGGGAAGAGAAAAAATAACTAGCGGCGGGAAAGAATTCGTTCACCGTCGGTGGAACCCGCAAATATTTCCAAGGGGGAAATTTTCCTCGGAAGATTCTTTGTACCGTAGCGTCGTTTCTTGTGTTACACGACCGAGCACGGGCAAATATTCGCGAAAACGGGACGGAAAATACGACTTCTTCGAGAAAGCGACTCTGGTCTAGCAAGAATCTCGGCTCAGCTGTCGAGTTGTATCATTTCTGCAGATATCGTGGCTGAATATTTCTAAACCGTGTCTCTGTGCGTATTGCATTACTCCATTTCGCAGCTGCAGCTTCGATTTTCGTGTCCTCGGGCTCATTCATATTTTTTCGGAGTCGGTCGTTTTAACTCGTATCCATAGTTCCCTTCGTTATTATTCCATTACATCTTTTTCGGGGGGAGAAAAGAATACACGAGATTCTTGCTTAAGCGACGATTGCGAACTGTGGAAACATTCGGGGCAAAGAAATCTCAAAACGATTCGTTGGTACGGAAGAAGGGAAATGAAATTCGGGCAAAATTTGTCGAAAGATTCGTATTTTTCCGCGGCGATGTAAATCAATGTCCTGAAAACCAGCGTCCGCGCGATACAAAGGTCCTTTGTACCTTCCAGCTCGCGGGAACGAACCCCGGCATGGACAATTATTCCGAGAAAGCAAAGTTCCTCGGCGCGCTGGTAATTATTCCCAGACACCTCAAACGATCGCGGCGGCCGGAAAAAGAAACACGAAGCTTAATTGGAGTTCGTTTTCGCGCGGTGTCCACGCTCGTGACCAGAAAGAAATGGATATCGACCATGGAAACTCTCCTTCTCTTTCCCCCTTTCTCCCTTTTCAACCGTCGCCGCATAAAAGTGGAGGCTTAATTCGTTCCCCGTTAAACAAATAGGAGCATTATTATTCATAGAATTCCCGATTGCTTCCGCGCTGTCCACTCTTCATGAATATTCGGTGGGAAATTTTCCTTAATACAGTCCTCTTTCGTACTAAATTCTCCGACGGCTTTTGTCCGCATGAAAATACTGACAAAATTATTTCCTTGTCTTGGCTCTTTGTCGGTTTCCCTTTTTTCTTTTCTCGTTTTATCCCCCACCCCCCTCCCTCTCTCTCTCTCTTTTCGACGATTCCCAAATGAAATACGCGAACGCGCGAGTTAGATCGCAAGGTCGATTGAGACGTCGTCGTGAACATTTTTGTTCGCTCGAAGAATCGATTAGGTCGATCGCATTGGCACGCTCCCCTTTCAGGCTCGATCCTCCCGCGCTGTTTTTGTCCATCACCGAGGTCAGCGTTCCCCATAAAGGACGGCATCGTTCCGTACGATTCCCATTGTCCTGCGGGAGCATTTACATCGCGCACGGAAATCGACTGCCGTCCGAAGTCACGATCCCGATTGTACAGGGCTGTCCATTCAACGAGGAATCCTAGATACGAAATACTTTTCGGCGTCGTTTTACCTCGCGTCGCGGCTGTTTTCAGGCTGACGAGATATCGCGTCCGTATGCATCTGAACCGTGCCTCTACGTGGAAGGATTCACTCGGAATCGTTCTCGTATCGGGCTCGAAGCAAACCTGCATCGACGAACGGGCAACAGTAATTTCGAAAACGTCGCGCGAAACGAATTCCACGAGGCGCAGCACGCTGAAACCACTGAAAGCTATCGCGGCCAGAGTTTCGACTCCCTCGACGAGGAACGTGGCGCTCGAGTCCGGCCAGCCTGTACTCGAGGCTGCCACGAGCGGCACCTTTTTCTTGCTTCCTCTATCGCGAACGTCCTCGAGGCTCCGGGTGCCAGGTAGATTCGGTCTCGAGTGGAGAGGCTGAGATTCTTTTCCCCCGATATCGTCCAGGCTACGACCCTGCCGCCTATTTGTTATTGTAATCTGCATCACTATGGATGAGACACGGATAATGGGATCTCAGGATTTACCGGGCAACCGGAACTTCTAGAAGGGGGCAGAGGAAAAAAGGTGAAGTCGTGGAAAAAAACGCCGGCGGCCTTTCTCTTTATCTCGACGTTTTCTGTTTTTCCTTCTTTACTCTCGCTTCCCGTTGCCCCCGTCCGTTTCGTTTCGTTTTAATCGACACGCGAGGGCAACCCCGTAAACCGATCGACAATGTGGGAACATCGATGGGTACAAATATATCGTTCCACGTGCAATTCATTACCCTCCGAGGTTTACGAAGTTCCTTGACGCCTACCGCTTGCAATAAAGCCGCAGCTACATTACGCGTTCTTTGAAACCATAAACCTTTGCCGTTTCCTCTCCACCCGCTGTTTAAAATAGCAGAGATATATATCAGGTGGACAACGGAACACCCTGTACACGTATCCGGAGAAACTTTTTACCACGAACCGTCTACAAGTGAAATACGAAGAACTTTAACAGTGTCGTTCGTCTTACGTGTATTCTATATAAATACGATCGCCTTAATTTTTCTTTGAACCCCGTTAACACTCGATTTAACAAACAGTCGGAATGCCTGGTTTCAAAATATCAGGGTACACCAGTCGCTGGGAATGTAAATTATTTATTTAATTTGCAAAAATTTATCCGCTTGCAATATTCATTCGCGTATCAACGAAATATAATTGCGAAAAAGTTCCCTCGATCGTTATCGAAAGCAGCAACCTGCTTTCCGCGAATTCGCAATTTAATTAGTTCCCCGATTTCGGCGAAGAAGTAACGATTTATTCCCGCGTGCAATTAGAGTTTGAATTGGGCACTGTAGCTGTAACGGCCAGTTTGCCGGATGCCTTTTAACGGTGACCAGGATGGAGGCGCATAAACTGTTACAGTTCACTTGGAGGCCACCTCTGGCTCCCACGTACGTGCATACAGCGGCTCGACGTTCTCGGGCAAACGGCGAAACTGCTCTCCTATTTCATTTCAATGGAACCACTGTTATCGTGAATCGTGATTCATCGACATCACCCGTGGATTGGCTTCTGTGTTAGCCTTTGACATCGCGCATACGTGCTTGCGAATTCCTAGTCACGGGTCCGCGTCGTTCCCTATTCTACTTAAAAACTTTGCCCGGTCAGGCGCGGGCCTATACTACTTCGGGCCCGCTTTTACCCATTTTCCTTCGCTCTTGGGTGTCGAGAAGTGAGCTCGCGAATACGTTCGTTTGTTCTGGTTATTAATAACGCAATAGCGAGATATTGTTTTCTATATAATTAAATCTAATTATATATAAAAAAAAGCCGACCTGTTCCACTGGCGAAACAGTTAAAAGAAAGCAACAGCGACAACAAAATTGATTCTCCCCTAGATTCCTGTATCGAGTTCGCCGATTATTATTGTCACATCGAAATACGCAACGACTCGAGGGTTTCGTTTACCGCGGGATACAAGGTTCGACGATTTCACGATCGAAGACGGTCCTCGCGTCAACTCGGTGCGTGTGTAATGTCTCTTTATAAATCCTCCTGTCGCGCGGACAATGATTATTATCCGCGTGACCAACGGAAACACGCGCATGTCCCGAGGAAAAAAAAAACGAAAACGAAGGGGAAAGAACGTTTCATCCTCACGACGAAACGAGGTGAGCCCGCGGGAGGTAGGGACAGCCGAAATTCCTTCGGTTTCGTACGATCGTGAGCGTTACCGATTCGGCGAAATAAAATAATAAAATCGCCCGGTGCATAATTTATCCGCGAGACATTAATACTTCCTTCGCCCCTCTCCCTCCCCCACGCACCCCGGGGCCCTCTTTCTTCTTCCACTCGTTCGATATCAATAAAAAAATCGCCCACCACGGCGACACGAATGTCGCGTCGTAAACCGGCCGGTACCCCGCGTTCCTCGCCTCATAAAGCCGAGGGATGCTTCGGTTTGGTCGCAAGAACGCCGGCATCATTGTATTGTCGGGCTCGATGAACTCGAAACTTCGCCCGTGAAACTCGTGGAAACGGGGCGTTCGATATTCGATAGAAACGCGCGACAACAGAAACTTGCCTCCATCTCGGGGAAGGTTCGAGGCACGCGTCGAGATATTCCTTTATCGTGGACGGATCGCGACGCGGTACGATCGATTTTCTTTTCCTTTTTTTTCCTTTTTTTTTTGTTATTTTGTGCGCGAGACAGAGGGAGAAGAAAAATTCGGAACGTTCGACTGGAACGTTTCCCCTCGGTCCGTTTGCCGTTAAAAGGAGAGACGGAAAGGCGAATGCGGTTTATACGAATGGTTCCATCGAGCCGGTGTTACCGGTATCGAGGCTATTCGATATCCGATATTTATGGGCCGATGTTTCGAGGCTGAATTTCAGCATCGTCTAGGCTGCGGGAGCCGGATGTCGCCGTTCGATGGCCGTTTATAAGAGATCGATTTGAACGTCGGGCCGCTCGGCTGTGGTCGTCTGGATCTTCGATGTGTCGTTTGCGAAGGGTGACGGCAGCGGGTCGAGAGGTGTTAGATCGGTCTGGATCAATTAGAGGATACTGCTGAAGGTTTTTCATCTATTCTAAATGGAGAATTCTAAATTTCCATGCTTCTTCGGGGGAGGAATATTTCGGGTGGTTTATGCGTATTTTTGTGTCGCACGCGTCGCGCGTTTCCGATTGAGCTGTCGATTCGAATCTTATGATCGCAGACTGCGGTTCATCCTCCGACGATTTAATATTCGCGATTGTTGGGCCACGCTGGCTGTCAGGATTCCGATACGAATATAATTTCGCGGACGATTCCGTATCAGAGTTCGAAGTAGGCCGTCGCGCCAGCTGTGTACTCCACCTCGTGTTTTATTAATGTCACGAACGTTTCGAATTTCTAAAAAAAATCTTGTCGCGAATCTGTTTCTGAAATCGTCGCGTTAACGAAGAAATTTAACGGAGAGAATTCGATCGTTCGGATAAAATTGAACGGCTATTCGTTGCGTTCTTTTTTCAACGCGTATAGACACGAAGGATTTTGCTCTTTTTTTTTTAATTAATTCCCCTCGGGTGTATTCCGTTCGTGGTTGATAGAAAGCTAGCCGAACGCGAACGGCCACACGAACTTATGGAAATAGAATTTCGCTGAAGCGCGAGCAGTCAACGCGGTGATAGAAATTCGCGTGAATTATTATTGCGACAACTCACGTTCCTATTGGTATCGGTTATCCGTGGCGTACAGGTGGTGCTGAAATACGTCATAATTTAGCCTCTAATCGGACAGCTAAGTGCGTCGTAAGTAGTCTTGAGTGGTTTCCAAATGGGTTTCGATCTCTCGCGACATGGTTTATCTAGAATCAACGTTCAGTCCCTCGCCTCGATTAGTAGGGAACGTTTTTCCTCGTTTCTTTTTTTGCTCGTTGTAATTGCTTCTCAAGACCCATTTCACAGTCGTGTAGAAATGCATTTGCGATACAACCGGCCTCGTTCTGCTTAAACTTTGCAATTATAGCGTTCCCGGAATATTAAACAGATTTACAGTGTTAACAGTCTTGCGTTCTCGCGAATCGCACAAACGGGAAAGAAAATTGCACCGGGGCGAAGGAAATGGATTTGCTTTAACATCCGAGCGCCGCAGTTTTAGCTCGCGGTGAATGAAATTTAATCTTTCGCTGTCGAGTGAAACACAAGTGATTTATAGGAGTGACGTTTGAATGTTGATAATTTTCCATTCCGGTTGGGGTGGGACGTCAAACGACGCACAAAATAAGGCAAGAACATTCCGTTTAATCGCTTGCTGGCGTAATTTCGTTCGCTGAACAACAGTTTGTTAGACCGTTGTTAATTGATTTACACCGGCGCAACAATCGTTCGGATGTAAATTCCTAAATGGATGGAAAAACGAAGAAGGGGCCAGGCGGCGGAACTCTTTTGTTCCCAAGTATGTTTTACGATATTTCAGTATAGTATGGTATAATTAATACTTTTATATTTCGCACTTACTCCAAACAGTACTCCATTCGTAATTTAAAAGAGACCTTTGCATCGTCCAATAGTTTTAATACAGTTTCACGAGTTTTCGGTATTTTTGTATTGCAGTATTTTGGGCCTTCCAGTTCGGAATTTTACTATTTTCAGTTGTCAGTGAAGAATTTGCACGCCGCTGCGCCGAATTCCCGCATATATAATTCTCTCCCCGTAGTTTCATAATAAATTTCGTCTCTCTCATTTTTCATTTATCACGTAACAATACCTTTGCCCATAAATAACAATCCCCGCGAATCGAGTATTAATTTTGCGGAGTATTTCTCGCGTTTTACCAACGAGATATTCTCGCAGCGTAAATCCATTGAGCATATTTTTCGGCTCGCTGGAACAATTCCACCCATTGTATCATTTGCCGGGCAACTTTTCCGAGCGTGCACCGAAAACCCCATATATCAATATAATAAAACAAAAAAAGTACGAAACAAGAAACGCGCGATTCGATATTTTAATAATAATTCTCCTAACAATTTCGAGCCACCGTGCCAAATACGCGAGCAAAACAAACGGGCTATATTTTTTATACAAAACAAACCGAACAACAACACGAGGCGCAGCGTCAAAACAAGAGGACGCGAGATGTTTCGAAACGGGCCAAACAATTTTTACAAGCCTCCAACCGAGCTCGATGCGCGCATTTCAATTATTCCACGATACGGTTTCAACGAGCTTGCACCGTTCACTGCAACCGCCATTATCGCAGCGGGGATTCGCGCGAAACAAACCGAATCGAAGGGGCAAGGAAAGAAAGGAAATAATCGACGCGTCTCGCCAACCATCGATTCCACCCTCGCGCATTACACCGTCGACCGTTTATTCGTCCCCGTTCGTACCTGGCATCGAGGGCCGGTCAATTGCACCGATTAATAATCGACATAAACGTAAGTGGCCCCCGGATAGATGCGCCGGGGCGGGACGGGGGCTAAGCTCGTTCCGTCCTGCCTAACAGAATTACGAGCGGTACCCGCGGGGCACGCGAGTCCGATTCCCGGTGCGCGGCGACCCTCGCGTTTATCGGATCGCCGGATTCGCTGGCGTGACAGCGGGACTTTAGCGTCGTTCCGAGCGTTACGCGACGCGTACGTGAGACCGCATTCGTTTTGACACGCGCACGCATGGGACCCGATAATCCGACGAGAGGCTGGACGTCACGCGCGATTCCGCGCCGTCGAATCGCGCCGCGAACGACGGTCGACGCCCGTCGCCGTCGGTCGCGACGACGAAAAATCCGCTAATGGAATCGTTAAGCCTCGAGGAGGGTTCTCGGTCGCGCGCCTCGTCTCGTCGACGGCCCGCGACGTCGACGGGCGATATTGAAAATTATTCGTCGGACGATTCCTCCGGTAATCCGATCTGAACGTTGCGCAATCGTGTTTCCTTACCTGAAACCCTTCGCGCTTTTGGTGCGCCGTTGATTAACGGAGGAAAAGTCCGCGCAGGAATTGTGTCTCGAGAAGGAAATTTGTTATTAATGAGTAGCTTGAATTGTTAATGATTGTAGTCGATTGTTTTGTCGGTCGGACAGGCTGCGGCTGTGGCTAGGCGATTGTCTGGCAGGAATGGAGATCGATTTAATTTGAAATTATGTGCTTGACACGAAGAGGAAGGATTAATACTCGCGTAAATATCCGCTGGCGAATATTCCTGTCTGTAACGAACCGTTTTGCTGTAAAAATTGAGCACCCCGTGTGACAGAAAGTTAGAAACAATAGTCGTCTTTCTAATTTAAATTGTCCGGCTTGTCTCGTACTTGAATCGAATTAAACGAATATATAAATTCACCGTACATTTTAAGGTCGACCCGCGAAGTTTTCTGTCGCGATGAAATCATATTTCCAGTGCGAGCCAGGGCGTACCCTTATTATCGAGGAAATACCGACCCGATGGCCGAGAGTCTCACGTGTACATAAAAATTCTTGAACTTAATTTCGCACGTACACAGCCGGAACCAACTAATCCCATGGCACGGCGCCCATGGGAAATTAAAGTGGATGATTGATACGGGTAAAAAGAGAAATTAAGGCGCGTCCACGCTATGCTTTGCGTTGCTTATCGCCGAGCCAGAAGAATGTACCATTTCCATCGTCTTCAATATTCTGTGCCAGCCACCTCCGAATTAAAGTCGAAGGTGTTGCATTCCCGTTGCATTTATCGAAACTAAGCTTTTCTCGTTCTGAACGGCTTCTGTCAATAGAAGGCATCAGTTTCTACAATTTTTTGCAAAATACAATTCGATATCTTTCTACTGAAAAAAGCTTGCTTGTAACGATCACTGTAGCTAGTTCTGCATCAAAATAGCATTCCCTGTTCTTATCTGTTTGTTTTATTCCTGCCCGCAAAAAGAATTGCCGATTTCATCCCATTTACAAAACCGTCTTTCAAATTCGTTTCACCTAATTCAACGCAACCCGTTACTTTCGTCAACCAATATTAAACATCGCACATATCACTCTAACCCATCGAGCCATTACTAAAGCGCAACAGCCACCCCCGGCGAATAATTCAGCGTACGAATCCGGCGAAAGGGCTTTCGCTGAAAAATAAAGGCAGGGAAATAAACCGAGAGTGCAGATCTTATGGAGTCTTTCAATCCCGAGGGCCTCTTATTTCACCGGATTCGTCAAATCCAGCGGAAGAGGCGGGTCGCTGTAATTAAGGGAAGATTTTCACCGGGGTGGAAACGATCGAGTATCTCACACCGTGGGCTTCACGCGGCTGCTAATAACTCCTCGCTATAAATAGTCCCGGAATTCCTATGTGTCTGGCTGTTCCACCCACCTTTGTTAGCCGGCTTTTCACACGGACGACTCGCCACCCTCGACTCGTCCCTCACTCTCGAGCCTCTGTTCCTATTTTCTCTCCGCCGCGTTTCCTCCTCGTCCTTTCTTGGCTCTTCTTCCGTTTTTCCACCTCCTGGCCCCTCTCCTCGGTCGCTCGTTCCTCTCAGCGACAGAGGGGCGACCGGGTTACAAAAAGATACGCCCCGGACACGGCTCCGAGACTCTTCGAGCATAATACGGAGGGCACTTGTGCGACGAGGGGAGGGTATTGTACTTTGCTTCTCTCGTTTCGCGTATCGGGTGATCAGCTGGCCCGGCGGATCGATACGCGAGAGTAGTGATAAATTTCTGATTGGTTTTTTTTTTGGAAGTGTTCGATTAAAGCAGATTCAGTTTTTTTCGTTCTCGATTCTGTCAACGGGCCCTCGACGCGTCGACTGGAAAGAGCCGATCGAAGGTAGACGCGAATACGATCGTTTAAGAAATATTGTTGCGCGCGGTGAATTACTCGAATTCGGTGATATCTACTTGGGGGAATGTCTCGAATAAAGTTTCGCCGATGATTTTAGCGACTTTATTTACATTGCAAGCAGTAGTCTGGAATTATCTCTGTCTTGTGGCAAGATTCTCTGATATATTAAGAGAAACACTGTTGTTTAAGAATAAGTAATTAATTGAAGACTCTGTTATAGGACTTCTTAGCAGCGTGTTATAAATCGGATAACTGCATATCGATCATCAGTAGGATATTTCATTCATGTTTAATGTTAACAGCTGCATCTTTCCTATATACATATGATAAATTCTTTTGAGTATAAACATTCAGGAAGCACAGTTTCGATAATTTGTGACACTGTCCTATGGTCAAACGATATTTTTCTTAAACAACTGCTGCCTTATGGTATACACGTGGTATATAATGGTATGTTATAATGGTATAACACCTGGGCAGCGGGAATGAACATTTTGGAAGCAGCACACCCACAACGGGGAAAACTAAAGCATAATCGTGTGCTAGTTTCGCAGCAAACCATGGCCGGTTATTCTGCACCTGAATTATCGTGTTTACTGTAGTTCTGTGGAAAATTGTTCCCCACGGGGACGTCACATCGCGAACGTCGACCAGGCAAGAAAGAACGCGGCGTGGGAAATCATGCGAATATTTTATGGTGCATAAAAGCGTTGAACAGTCGGAGCCTACTTGTCGTACACCTTGGTGTCGTAAAGCAGGTATTAAAAGAGTCATGGCCTATGAGCGACTGCGCCTTCCACCGAATGTATTTTTCGTGGTCGCGACTCTAAATCCTTCTGGCTCTTTGTCCCGTTACCGCTGTGCGTCTGTCTGTGAATTAGTAACGACGACAAAATCCGGCGCCTGTTGTATTCCCAATTAAGGTTGAACTGATAAAGTGGAGTAGGAAGTTACGGTGGAACAGAGCTGGTTAAGTTTCAGATATTTTCATTTCGTTGATTCTGCATTCGTCATATCGTTCGGACAATCGCAGCTTTCTCGTTCTGTTGCATATTCTTGTATCTATTTTATATTCGACCGCGAAGCATTGTTGAAAAAATAACCGCAGGTACTGCTTATTATTATGGTACTTATCCTGTTGGTAATTTTTTCGAACAATGATCGTTGCGTTAGGAAAGCATTACATTGAGAATATTTAATATCCGATAGACGCAAGTTGAAAGCATACAAATTCGTTAATTTCTCGGTGACATTTATATTTGCACGGGGACACGAAAATTATGGAAATGTTTTTTTATACCAATTATTTCGCCCCTCCGTGACCGGTGTCGCGCAGTGGGCAGAATTTCATTAGTTCGTGTTTTAGCATCCTCGTAAATTGCTTTACATAAATAATTTCGAACGCGGTCTGCTTTCATAATTAATAATTCACCCTGCGCGGCTTGATCAATAGCTCGTGGATTCATAATTTCCCGCTTATTAACGCGCAACCCTTTATTATCGAGCGGAAATGTATGCACGGGGACGGGCCTGGTTTCCCGAAACGCGAGGAAAAAAAAAATTGCCGAAAACCGGCCCACTTACAATTCCGACAATTCCAATTCGCCGATAATGGGGTGCAACGAGGCGCTATGTATTACCAAGCACCAAATGTTACCGGTTAATTTGTTCACGGCGTAATTTGCATTGCAATATCTTCTGCAGCTTGGTTTTTTTTTTTGCCCGGACATTCTGCAAACGATTCATTCTACGCTTACGTTATCGTTTCGAACAATAATAGTGGCAACCTGGTGATTTAACTTGATTTAAAAGCACCGGCGTGAATTCGCATAGTTAATGGACGATTCGGTGCAGTAGGATATTCATAAATTGTGTTCACGCTTAGAGCACCTTTATATCAAATCGATAATGAACTCGACTGAAGGCAACAATAATAATGTAACTGTCTTTCTAAGAATTTGCGCGGCTGTATTTTCACGAATACCCAGAATTCAGAAAAATGCGACCGATACTTAGGAAATTTATTCAGGCACGACAGAACACTATTCATAAAATTATTCTACTCTGAAATGGAAAAAAAAACGCTGTACCCGACGCTTTTTCCCTTACGCGGACCACCCTACCATCCGCTTCTTAATCACAGAACAAGCAATCTCATTTCACGAAAAGTACATTGGATACGCGGTGAATTTGCATCCTTGTCGACACTGTCTGAGTAAAACACACTCCACAGGGGCCGAGGGTTCTCGAGCCGTCGATTAAATTCCAGAGAAAGAACGTTTCGGCTGGAGAACCAAGCGTGCATATATATATATATATACACCAGAATCATTTTATCATTTTATACGGGCTGCAAGAAGTGCTGGCGAGGGTGGGAAAGCCCGATGGCAGCTATAGGGGGTTGAAAGGGCCGAGGGAGAGAGAGAGGGCTGATAGGAGAGTGAAATAGGAGAGTGCCGCGTAAAATGTTCGAGGGTATAAAACTCTTTCGGTGTTGGAAGTTATACCCATTAAAGATTAATAAACCATCAAGGTGGAAAAGAGCCAAGATGGTGGCTGTCCCTGTCAGAGGGACGAGATGGCAGGAGAAGAGGCTTGGAATTAAGAAAGAGGAATTTCGAGTCCCCACACCCCCCACTTCGAGTGCTTCCTTAGCTGGTTTCTTATTTCGTTCTTCCTTTTTCCTTCCCGGGAGAATCGATTTCTTTTATCGGCTTAAAAAATATTTCCATTTTTGAAACCCGCAAGCAACGTGCATTTAACAATTCAGCCGCGCGAGAGTAATTAATATCTGTGACGTGGAAAGCGAGTACAATTAATTATCACGTTGTTTGTTGCATAGTTGAAGCGTTTGGAAATTAATTTGTTGGGCGCCATTAAACGGAAACGATAATCCATCGTGGTTTATTGTAATTGTGCGTATAATACTTGCTGCGAAATTTTCTGTTACTATTTCCACGGAATTAATTGTCATCGTATGTTTCCACTTAACATCGGGCTCGCATCGACAGAGCGTTAAAGTGGATTTGGCTAATGAACCTGCGC
This sequence comes from Nomada fucata, assembly GCA_948146005.1. Classification (NCBI taxonomy): domain Eukaryota; kingdom Metazoa; phylum Arthropoda; class Insecta; order Hymenoptera; family Apidae; genus Nomada; species Nomada fucata. Next base: position 6,629,259 of record OX411282.1, read on the forward strand.
CCGTTAGTCCGTATACTGCATTAACGGCGTTATTTATCTTTAATACAAAATACGATTCTTACTTTGTACCGTGTACGACGCGTGTTAGAGATGGGATTCGCGAGATAATGGCCGCTAATATATCAATTTATATCTCGAATAGGGTAGACTGAATTATGGGAAATTGAGGGAGGATGTACGCGGTGAGTAAAGAGAACAGACAAAGGACGGAGAATTTCACTTGGCTAGTAGCCAGACACCCTGAATTACTTACTATTCCCACCTTTCTCGCACTTTCGAAACCTTTGTGTCGACGGGCTCGATCAGAATAATAAGCAGTTTAATATATCTCCGTGGGATGTCGGTAAATTGCTTGATATTTGATATCGAATTTCCAGCGATCAACCCAGTTCTGGTTTAATCAATTAAATCATTATTTTTCCACTTCCTCGTGACGTTTCTTGCGCGATGAATCAACGCTAAAACTAAATAGCAAATGCCGCCAGAATTTAATAACACGTCGATCCTGAAAGTAGAAAAATTGACAGATAGATACACATCACCATAAAACATTAAAGTTCAATTCGTTGTTGCGACCGCCGCGTGCTTTGTCTCATCCCTCGTCTAGCGTACGAAACATGCAGACCACACACTCTGTTTCAACGGGATACAACGCAAAATGTAATACACCATAATTGATGCAACACGGCCGAGAAAAATGGCTGCGCATCCACGACGTAACCGTACGCCATGCGCCAGCTTATTAGTAACGCGGTCTCGCGAAGAAACGCTGCAAAGGGGGCCGACTTTAACGTGCGATGCGGATTACAGGAAACGCGAAACAGTCACGCCGGATACAACAGCTGAACCGAAACGAACTGACTGATCGATGCCATCCACACGAAATCCAATCCGCAAATTATCGACCACGAACTTAATCGGTGCTCACCTCGGTTTCCCCGTTATAATGAATACCCAACCTTGCCTCCGTACCGTTTTCGATTCCAATATCGATGGATATTTCCGGCCCGGTCGGATACCCCGCGATAAATAAACGATAAGGTCGTTCGACTGTGAATCCTGCGGCCGCACCCCCGTCGACGACCCCTCTTTACCCTCAAATCGAATAAATCAATTAGCGGATCGACCGATAATGATAACGAACAACCAGCCGCGCGAAAACGTTTCCACGTCCACCTATCGACGCTCGTTCGCCTTCAAATAAGGCTTCGAGTGCCGCGCTTCGTATCGGGAATTGAACGGGTGGAATTTTTTCCTCTCTCTTTGCGCTCTTCGTTCAGGACGATTCGAGGATTTGTTCCGGATTGTCGAAGGTGAACGGTGGCGCGGGTACAGCGAATTTTATTCATCGAGGAGAGGATTCACGTGGTGTATAACAGCTTCGTTGATTCGCCGGTTTATCGGTCGGAGATTTCATTATTTCAAAGCGATTGTGCCGTGGAGGTGAAGGGTTGCGGTTGATTGATGTCTCCGTTCGTTCGGGGACGATGCGTTGAAAATTTTCGCAGGCCGCGAAATCGTTTATTTAATTCACTTGTTCGTTGCTATTTCGAGCTTGACATTGTTCTGGTGAAAAAAGGGGACGATATCAACGCCCTTCCTTTTTATTCATTGGCAAAGGGATGGTTCTTTGTGTTCGAAACGGGGCAGATATTGTTACGCAATTGCTTCTCAGGCAGCGAAAGCTCGTACCATTAACGGAGTTAAAGCTGCTTATATTAAAAGGCAAGACATTTAGTATTACCTTACTGAAAGATCCAGCCGACGTTCTCGCTAAGGTCTCCGACAGCCCCTTCGCCGTCTCGTGAACATTTGACAAGATGCGGCATCGAATTACCTCGCGGCTAATCGGTCATTTCGTGACCGCTTAAAAATTTCGAAGCGCCGCGCGAAAGTGGAACGAGAGGAACAGAAACCATACCTCAAATTAATAACTACCGCTGTCGCGCGGAAAAAGAAAAATTACGCCTCATACAAATTGAAAGAGCGGACTACATCGTGCCATAATTCAACAGTCTGCCCGATTTCTCTCCTCTCTTCCGTTCCTCTCTCTCTCTCCGAACCCCTTTTCCCTGTTTCGAGGAGATACCGCCGGCGAAAAAGAAGTCGAGCGACCGCGGCCCCGCGGAGGCCAACAAATAACTTTGACAGGGAATCGCGGTCTCCGGTGAGAAATATTTCGCGGATTACCGCGGCGACCGGCAGAAACGGAATTTATACAGGAACTTCGCGGAGAAGCGTCGTTCCATGGGGTAACTTTAAGTGGGGCCATCTTTCTGCCCCCCCCCCCCCCATACCCCTGCCCTCTACCCCGTTTGTCCACCTGAGCGTATCGCGAAACGTCAGAAGCGAGAGGTCGACGAAAAGTTCCTCGCGGCGAAATGGATGGGCCGCGTCGTTGGGAAGATTCGAAACGGTTGGAAGACGTTCGACGCGCCGGGACAACGACGATATTAAAGGGGAGGGATATCAAACGAGAAATGAAACGCGAACGAGGACGGAAAGAAAGGGGACGATCGTTCGATGAATTGGCGAAAATAAACGGACGGAGGGCTGGCCGTAATTAAAACGCAGAAATGAAATTATACTCGGCGCTGCGTCTTGGCGTTCATTTATCCGACCGGGGAGGAGTGGAATACAGCAGTTGGCGGGCCGGAGATAAAAGAGCGACAATAATATCAGCGTGCAAGAACTGTTGCCCGGTTAAGTGTGTCGTATTTCACGTTTCACGGCCCGCCACGGATACTCGCGATTTCGTGATTTTACTACCGACGCGCTGCGTCCGTGGCGATCGACCGGCCGTGCACGCGATTCTACGTTTCCACGGGACCGCCTGTGCGTCGGGGATCAATTAGAATAACCGCGACGCCCGGTTGAAAAAGATCACCGGGGCCGGCTTCGCGTTTCCGCGCAAGAGGATCGTGAATAGAGGCGTGAATAATTCGGGAATCGAGGGCGGAACGCGTTTCGAGGTTTTGACGTTTCGTATCCTGATATATATTTGCGGACGGCGACGCGTGGAACAGTCGCGGCGAAAGTTTCGTACTTTTAAGCCCGTCGAACGGGCGTAAATTTTTATGCATTCCGAGAGATCGAACTTGGAGATGCATCGGGGATTCGATCGCTGTCGAGCGGGTCGTTAATTGTCGGATGTTGTGCACTTTCCAGACAGAGTATTCATAACTTTCCCGGAATGATTCTTGCGATTTAGACGCGAGCTGGAATTGTTCGATGCACTTCCGTGCGTTATGGAAGCGTTTCGTTATTACGAGATGTGCATCATTTCCGTGATTGTGCCCCGTCATCGGTGCTGCAGCGAGAGAATAATTCGAAACAGCGTCTCGTTGGAACTCGAACGTTTCCTTATTCTCGTTGCACGATGGCCCCTCTCTCTTTACGCGGCTCTGGGAACGAAGATCTTAACGTCGTCACGCGAAGCTCGAATTTCACGGGCAATTTTTCCTGCGCCGGTCACGTGCCGCACGATTACTAATGACGTGAACTCGCTGGCCCCGATTCAGACCCGGGGATTCGAAATCGAAATTTGAAATGAAGTCCGCGTCCGCGGCTTGGTAATGGCAAGATTGCACTTCGAGTTTCATAACAAGTGTGAATCGTGGATTTTCATGAAATTTCGATGCGAGGTAGTGCTCGAGAAAATATATCGCACGTAATGAGCTAAAGCTTTATCTATTTTAATAAACGGTTATTCTGGGAATAACACTTGTTATTGTTTTAAAGTGCGGATAAAATGGAATTTTCATTTCTTGCAACTCGAAAGAGATACGTATTGGTGAATTTAGTAGTTCGAGGTTCACTCCATTTAATTTCATTGCGTTTCACTAACTATTCCATCAGCAGTTCTTAGCTGTCGCAGCGGGTCGTAGATTTTGCGTTATATATATATAATCGACGAAGGTTCGCGGAGGTTCATTAGACAGGAACGATTGAAAATTGCGGGATTCCACGGCTGTTGCACCGTGGAACAAAGTCATTAGCGCTGTTCGCGTCGTACCGGCGCAGGTGCGCGAAAACAAATCGAAAATCGCGTTACCGTGAATCATGTGACGTACGCGCCGCGTGCTTTGCGAATCCAATTTGCCGCTGATAAAAGTGTGCCTGAAATGAATCCTCTACCACTTTTTTTTGCCCCCCCCCCCCAGTAATTGCCCTCGTACGTTTCTGCCGCTCGTGTCAAGCAGAAGCGAATTGTTGCTCGCTCGTTCGTCGCTCGGTTAAATCATACATTTACGATAAATTGTGGAAATTTGCGCGACGCATTGTCAGCTTCGCAAGGTGTCATCGCGGTGCATCGAAATGTTGATTGCTCGAAGAATTGTACAAGCTGTCCGCGCGAGAGAATTCTTCTCGCATCAATTGGCAATAATGTGATGCAGAAATAGGACGTATTTGTATTATTTTCAACACTCGTTCGAAAAGTGCAATCATGCCGGTGGTAATGTTGTTTGCCGTTTTGAGAAATAACGTAATATTTAAACATTGAACTATTTAAGAACACGGTATGCCAAATTACCGTCCATATTCGACCTTCGTATAATAAAAAAAACTACCCTCCACCGTTTACAGAAATATTGTCATTCGGAAACCCCGTCGCCGTTCTCGCGAATAAAACAGAAAACAACCACGCGCGGGCTATTAAAAACATCCGAATATAAAAATTCATTTAGAGCCGAGTGATAAATTTTCGTACGCGCGTCGTGAAGCATCCTTTTTATATCCGTACTAAAAACACGCGAACGTAACATCTCTCCCGAGATTCTACAAATACTAATTACATTTCACGTCATTGCGTAACGATACTATATATCGGTGCGTCTTGAGAACCGTCTGGCGAACTCTCGTCCTTTTTAAAGGATCGAGCTGAACGCTTAACAATCGCTTCTTTTTCAATCCCTTAATGCAATTCCGATTTTATTCCCGGTGGTGTAATTTGAATTTTAACGAACTGGCGACGCCGTCGTCCGCTTTACGATTGGCACGCGAGGCCACGTTTCGGAGCGCTTCCGACAAAGGGAATATTTTTTAATACACGCCGCGTTAGCATCGCGTGTGAAATGGTCGGAGTCAATTTTAATGATCGTCTATCCCTCCAACTACCCCTCTCATAAGGGATCTCGCCGGTCGTTCTAGCCAGCCCGTGGAGAATCGGTCCGGCCGGTTACGTCGTCTCCGACGATTCCGTTAATGGCCCGGTTGCTTTGGTCCGTTTTCATTGCCGCGATAATGAACGTTCGACGATCCCGTTGAACGCGACCGCGCTTCGCGCGCCGGCATTTTATTTCAATTGCTAGAAAAATTGAAGGAAAAAAACACCGTTCGTTCTAACGGCGAACGAGAAACTCGTACGAGGCTCGATAAGCGGGTGGAGAATTGATAAATAATACGGTTCTCCTAAAGAGGATTATTATTTCCCTTTCGCAAATTTGGAAGAGTTAAAGAATCAATATATAACGCGAGAAAATAAGATATGATAATCGTGCTGAAGAATTGAAAGTATTTAGTTAAATTGTGGTACGATTAAGAGTGACGTCAACATTTTCTCGACTTTATCCTGTTGCAATGTAAATACATTTTTCTCAGACACTTTCGTTTCGTTTACGCGGCTTGTGTAGTCGAGCAATTGAAGCGTGATTCACAACTGGCCTCGTTATGTTGTAGAAGCCAGGGGAAAATCGTGCCTTCTGCGATCATTACCACCCACAGAGGTGATGTTTCTGTGCTCGAGAAGATCCATCGATAACGACGCTGAAAAATGATCGCACGCGCGGTCACGAATGCCACGCGTGTCTCCTGAAGATTTCACGATGAGCGATGACGGGCGATGCTCGTCGATAAACGTCGGCTTAACGTCCGATGTGCCTGACATAGTAGAGATGTTTATGGAACAAGACAATTAATAGTATCTCCGAACGATCGCGGTTTCTACGGCTTCGGGGATGTCACTGGGCATAGGAACAATATTCCAGTAAAATCAGTTTCCTTCGCCTTCTTTTCAACGATCGCGGTGGCAGTAATGTGCCTGACGCTGTCATATATATATTCGATGTTGACGTACGTTTCACCCAGAGTATTTTTACTTCAGCGCATAAGGAAAGACACACGGGTGCAACGATTCTTTTAATATTACCGATTACATGCGGTGCACTCTGTACAGAGTAATAATCTGAAAATATTTCACGGGGAATAGCAATCTTGGAAATAGTCGCATCTACTGCCCAACCAAATCAAAAAAATAAATAAAAGAAAAGAGCGAACAAAGTTCAGTAGAAATTGTACAGCAAAGCATTTCAACCAGAGTGCCTTACCCTTCATTGACCTATTACATATTCTTCCCTTTCAATCATATTTCACGAACCTCGTACTCGAAAGTTCGTATTAAAAACTTGCAACTCGCCCACCTTTGAGCAAATATTTTTTCTGGCGCGGCTCCAGCATCGGCCGCTTTCCAGCCCATTGAATTTTATTTCTATCCCTGCGTGGATTTATGCTGCGCGAGTCTCGCCACTATGAATGGCCCGATAGGGGCGGTATTCGGGATCGACCGTGGGGAATCCTTTCGTTTTGGACCAGGAATATTCGACAGAAGATCCGGCGGGAGGCGAGGCCGCGTTTACGACTGATCGAAGGCTCCATAAAGAATACTTTCCGCCCCGGTAAATCTTATTTCGCGCTCTTATTCAATGAAACTCCGAGGAGAACTACGATCGTTTATTTTCTTGATAAACATCCCCCGTTTCCATGGCAAGTACCGTGCACATTTCACCGCGACCCGCCGTGCTCGACGGCCTTTTCGATTCAATTCGATTTTCGTCCCCTTTAAATGGCGAACCCATGCTGCCTGCCGGGCCGCACAGAACGCGCAGCTACCTTGGTACTCCTGGACGACGTGCGTACGCATATAGCACGCGTGATGGAATAAACTGGAATATTTAACCGGCGTACCTATATCGGTTTCGGTGAATTTGCTGAGCATCGCTCGAACTCGAAACGGATAGAAACGAATAAGAAACGAGATTAGTCGCACCGCATTTCTCGCGTATCAGCTTATGAACATTATAGATCGAAGCCAGCGTCATTTCGTTTCTGATACGAGAGATAGGAATTGATAGTTGCCGCGAATAAAATTCACGATCTCGGGCAGTCTACGCTATCCAGCAGATCGCTGGATGATTCAGTACAACGGCAGGACGACAACGAAACGGGATCAAAGTCTTCTTTAGATTCAAGTTCCAGTCTGCATTCCACCGCGAAGGCTTAATTGTATTCCCTTGGAATAAAATGATATGAAATCGAATCAAATGCAACCGCCATCTTCCATTATTCTTACAAAACGATACGCGGCGGAGGCAATTTACGATCGCACTTCGCAACCTATATTCCTGCGACAAAACGGATACATAGATAATAGATACATCGCAACGCTCGCAAATTTGCATCCGTTTCTGGCATCGCCACATAATCAACATCGCCAGCAAATTCGCCGTTCTGAACGCGGACCCGCGTACGCACACCGTATTCTCCCCGAAGATTGACGAGCTGACGTTCGACGGCCGGCCCGACAATAAACAATCCGCGGAATAAAACGTAAAGCCGTATTGACATAGATCGATCGACAGGTCCGCGCGTATGCATCCTGCATGATCCTGCGACAAGGACGAAATTCGCTAGAGGAATGGCCGCGGTTTGCTTTGGTATGTAACGCGGACGCGATCAAATTTCCCCCGTCGCCTCTGGAAAGAGGAAGTGCACGGAGGTGGCCGGCATCATTTCCGGTGCGCCAGCGTTTAGTTTCCGCCGCATCCGGCGGCTATCTGTATCACTGCGTCATCGTGCCGCACAACCCTGCCCCCCGGTGCATCGCTGCGTTTGCTGTTGCAATGCCTCATCGATGACTCGAACCAACGCGTCATCGTTATTGCCGCTGTTATTGTTAGCGCTGACTATTCGGGGTGCTCGAACGGTATTCGTAAACGAATTCTTCGATGTGGCACAGTTGGGAGATACACAACGTGTATAATATAATAATTTCCCGAAATGTGGGGTCGATGTAGTTGGATATTCTTCAGGTGCTAAATAAAAGGGAGTAGGTTGTTACAGTAACGTGTTCTGGGCAGATTGGAATTGCTGGTTTGTTTATTATGTGTACTATATCCATCGACGACGATACATTTTCGAAATATGTCGAAAACCTGCGTAAATCTCAAAGTTGGGTAAGTAAGTACAGCGATGATCAGTTACAGTTTACTGGGCTCGTGTGTTGTATACTCGAAGAAAAAGGTTGGTCTAGACTCGTAAAGCTCCAGTAGATATAACTTCTGATCGACCTTCAGTTGAACCTACGACCCGAGGGTTGTATCCGCTAGACATTTATCGATGCTCGTCCGATGCACCGCGCGAAACTATTCCGCCTGAACAATCCAAGTAATTAGAATGCTAAAAGGGATCGCGTACAACGCGAGAAGCTAAATTACAATGTTCTCGCGAAATTTTCTATTTCGCCGGCAATACGCGTGCGCGGTGTCCGAGCAAACAGTTAAAACAACCCTCGCCCCCGAAGGATAATCACCCAGCGGCGAATAATCGCCTTCAGCAATGTCAGTCGTCGATTCGAACCTCTTCCGAAAGATGACCAACGAACCAGTTCCCTTAACGCCTCCCACGCGAAAATTGCACGACCGAAGAGTGGACGCTAACGCGAACCAGACCGATTCTAAGGGACACTCGCAGCAGTCGCGAAACTCGCCGCGATCCCACGGGCCGAACGCGCGTATCCTCTTCGCACGGCCGCGTAGCGACCGGTGAATCACGGATAATGAGCTCTCGAAATCCTGTTTCGCGGATATGAGGCCGAGGAGGACGTGCCTCCACTCGTCGTGATGAGCTCTCGCCGGCAAAGAGTCGGCCTGATTATTCGAGCTTAATGGAGCGGGCGGGGGTGGATCACGGGGGGTGGGTACGGGCGATGCGGAGCAGACGGGGCGTTTAATACCGGGCACGAAACGACGTGCGGGACTGCCGATCGATAAAAGCGGCCAGTTTATTTTCCAGGGGCAAAACGCGGCCCGAGACCCCGCTTCGAGAGAGAGAGAAAAAAGAAACGAAGGAGCAATCGAAGACGGAAGGAAGAAGGGAGACGAAGAAAAGTGGAAGAAGCGTACCTCGACCTCTTCCCGGGCACCGCGTCGAAGAAATTGCTTGTCTTTTTTCGCTCGGTCGACTAATTTTGGACCGTGGATACCGGTCGGGCGTACTCTGCCGCGGTCCTGTCTGGAGGGAACGCAAAAAGTACCGGGGCAGCTTCTTGTAATTAGTTCCGATGAGCCATGCTTTGCTTCTTACCTGTATCGAGGGAGAGATGGGAGGGCTGGGGGGGGTGCAACGATTGACGGTCGGAGAACGGAGGAACACGAGTTCACCCGGCTTCGTGATGCTGTTTTTGGAGAAAATGAACGGCAGATTGCGTTTTTAGAGCGGTTGAGTTCAGCGTAGTTTTCGATATGGAAATTATGAACGGCGCTTTCGGATTTTCGGACGAAAATCGTGAACATTTCCGGCCCTCTATCGTCGCCAACGAAACCTCGATATCTCTAAGACTCCCCTGCCAAGTGGGGTTAATAATTCTCGATTGATATTCCCGACGCACCGGAGTAAATAAATACTATACCGTTCGAGGAACAATTATCGTCACAAAAAGATCTCCTTCAACGCGTAATATTACCCCTGGAAACGAGGTGAAATTCGAACGATCAGCCGCGACAGGAACCGCCACGAAAGTTCGTCATTCGTATAAGTGGACGTCGCGGGGAATGTCGTCCGATGCGATTCGAACGTACGACCGACCGGTGACGTAAGCGGAGGATCCCCGTGAACCGGATACAAAGCTGAAAAGCCGGCAAAGGAGCGACGGAAGTTTGGCACAAAGGACACGGAACGGTCCTCGGGGACGTGTCCTTTCTCGCGGTGCTTTCGAATCGACCGGAGGGACAGCGCAAAGAACGACGATGCAGACCAGGGTGGAAGAGCGACAGACGGTCCTGCCATGGCGAAATTAAGAAAAAGCTGGCCTCCTCGGCCCGTTGGCCAGCTACGTTATACGTATCCGGGTCGTGCGCCCGGAAAGATCGCAGATGTCGCATAATGAAGCCGTTACAAGAAGGACACCGAGCACACCGGCGATGCCAACCCCTCTGTCCCTGGCGCATAGAAATGAGTGTCCTCGTTTCCCTCCGATAAAGGCGGAAGAAAAAGGGAAATAAGAACGATGAGGGGGAGGGGGGCCCACCACGTTCCCCACGATTCTTCTTTGGCCGCGTATCGGGATCCATGAAAGTCAAAGCCGGAAGTTATCTCGCGCGGGGATCCCTGGCCTCCTGGTGACCGATCTTCAGGGAGAAATTATGCGATGGGAATCGATTGCCTCGTTTGGGAATGATCTTTGGGTTCTTTGGTCCGTGGCCAGAATGCCGTTCAACGGCGGTACCGTATTGTCCTCCCGAATGATATTGTCCTGGGGGATCTTGGTGGGGTCTTCTTCTTTTGCTTCTTCCGTCGATATAGGGACGATAAACGGCGAATAGGTTTCTTTGGTATTTGTTTGTTATTCGTGGACTCTCGTACGATTGTCCGATAGACAATGTAGGCCTGCTCAACTGTTATTGAGCGTAAATACGGCATGCTTGTTCGTAAGAGGAGGTTTTAATGTTTGGTTAAATAGAGGAACATAAATGTATTGTTTACGTCAATTTTATTATATACACAGTTGCCTGTCGTTCTTTTTTAGACAAATAAGGACGGGTGTTTCTTTTGTCCTGATACAATTATTACCGTTTTATTCCACATTTTTATTAAAGTTTTAATATTGTGCGTTTCAGGTAAGGCCGAGTAACCAGTTGCCGCCAAGAGTTACCAAGCAGACAGGTGTCTTTGAGCGGTGAGTGGGCAAAGGGCATACATACAAGCATTTTATGCGTCACGATGTGAGCGATGAAGCCGTGTCCGTCGTATAACAGTCACTGAAATATTCAAACGAAGCAATTTTTATTCGTCACGTGGACGGGAAGGCGACGCGTATTCAAGGGGTCGTTCGTTTGCATGGACGCTTAACGAGGTCGTGCCGATGAATTTTCTCGCCTTCGTCCCTTCCTGGTATCCGTTTGGGAATCGTCGGCGACCCTTTGAGTCGCCCGCGTAAGAATGGCGACAATTAATTAGCGTTCGACGCGATAATGCAACGCGATTGTAGCTCTAACCGAATCAAGACGGGATTCCAAGATTCGACGATAAGTGAAACCATCAGCCTCCTCCCTTCCGGGAGAGGTTTATGACTTTCTTACGGGTTCCTCGTTCCCCTTCGCCGCGCATATCACTGTTCTTTTGCGGAACGAGATACGATCACGGCGATCGGCGAACGTATCGATTTGCTTTACGCGAATAACCGGACTGTAATTATAATATCATATACTCCAACGGATCCCGATGGTCCCGTGATTGCCATTTTAATAATAATAATGCCGCATAAATTAAAACGTAGTTGATCAGCGAACGTCGCTAATTAATCGGTAACTAAAATTTCACGGGTATCCGTATTGTACGTGCGAAAATTATTTATATCGACAACCGGGACGCGACGGTTCAATTCGACGATCGGAGAAAGCTCCGAATGAAGTTCCCGTTTTCACTCAGGAGAATCGTTCGTTAAACCCTGTTTACAATATTCCGTGTACAACCAATCCATCGGTGTATCTATTTATGATATCGAATAATAATAATAATAACATCATTCTCCTTTCTCACTTCGCGTAATTACATTCCGCGCGTCGATTAATCAATTCACGCTAAACCAATCGCGCTCCGTTCGCGGACTGAATGACCCCGTAAAATTGCGAGGAATAAAATTTCCAATCAAAACACGCTCTCCAAGAAAATCGCGAACGCTAGTCGAAGCGTTTCATACTCGACGCTCCCCTCGCAAGTCCGATCAATTTATTCGTTCTCGTCCGTCGTGGCCGAATAGACGAAAAGAACGTCCGAACAATTGACCCCGTAGCCCGCGAATACCTTGCCACCATGCACCATTCGACGACCGACGAACCAGCATCGAAATCAATTTAGAACCCGCAAAGTGTCCACGGACCACGGGCCCGCTGGCCCGAATAAGGCTCGACGCTTGGGTACCGAACTTTGGGAGGTCCGGTCCCGCGAGAACCGGCCCCGTCCTTGGTCAAATCGTCGTCGAGGTCATCCCGCGCCATCCTCTCCTGCTTCCTCGTACGTCCCCTCGACTCCCTTCGGCGCGCATCGCCGTTTCGGACAAACCGGGCCCCTTTTCGTGGACTCAGCAGGCGACTCGGCCCGAACGAGAGTCGAACAAGCAACGACGATACATCACGCGACGACCACAAATCCCATCCGGCCCGCTAAACGGACCGAACGCGAAGCAGCGGGACCGCAGCATCGCCGGGCAACGGGGCGAGCGGGATCAGGGAAGGGTTAGAGAGAGAGAGAGAGAGAGAGAGAGAGAGAGAGAAGGAGGGGATGACGCAGTGGGTTCTCCTCTTATGGCTGCTTTGAACACCCAACCGGACCGCGGGCCACTGTATCAAAAGGACCGTGAAAACGTCACCGCGGGACTAACTGATATTTATGAGTCACTTTTGCGCGACAAGCTTTCAAGCGGACCGAGCGATCGGTTTGCCCGAATTCGACCATCGCGAACGACTCGCCGCGGAACGCTTCCAGGAGGAGGATCTCGGATCGATTGAGTGGACGCATACGGACGGTGTTCTTGGAGGGGGGAGGAGTGTTTCGAGGCAGGGTGGAATTTGGGATAACGGGAGGGTTGTTGGGTGTATGGGCGCTGGTTTGATGGATCGTACGGCGATACGCGTAACAGCGTTCGCTGGAGGTTGCGGGATAAGTGATACAGAAGGGTGAAACGATTCGATATGTATATTTTTGTCGGAACGATGGGGTTAGAAGTAATGGCCTGGCCCTTTCTGTATATCGATATTTGTTTAATTAAACGTGCGGGTAGACGCTCCGGGGTTTGTCAATCATTTTTGATGCTCGTTATGCTTTCAAGTCTCGAAGGACTCGGTCGTTGGAATAGTCGTTGGTACTCGTTGGATTATCTTTCGCCACCACTCTTGGCGAGATGCGAGCTTCGGTTCTGTGTAGAGATGGAACTCTTGTGGGCGATAAAATTGTTTCTTGATAATAATTCGCGATGGACGTTGCTTATACTTATAGGAACACTTTGATTTTTATTTTAATCGGAATTCTGTTTTCTGTTTACGACCGGTATCGTTGCAGCCTTCGCTCTCAATCTCAGAATCGTAGCCTCCCCTTACTTCCTATTCTCTATCTGCGTCACTATCGTCGTCGCATTAATAATACATATCGTTTGACACTCGCGATCCTCCTCGCGTTCGATCCTCGCGTTCGAAAATATTTCACCTCGAAATCTCTCCCCCCCCCCGGCTCGGCTAATAACCCGCTCCTCGCCGAGCCGATCCGGGGGCAAACTGGACCCGTTTCTAAGGACACGTCCGCCGCGCGATTTTCTGCATCACGGTTCGAACCGGCCACGATTCGTCGACCTGAAATTCCATAAACGCCGGACAGAGAGGCGAGGATGTCAGGATGCACGACGGAAAGGGGGACAAGGAGAACGGGACAACGGGGGTCCCCTCGGAGGACGCGTCGCTCGCAAATCAGAAATGCGCCGCGCGTTCGTGCCCGGGCCCGCTCGGAAGATATCGGGCCGGCATCTGCTCTCGAGCCCTCGTTCGGGACAGTGCTCGTGATTCTTGTTGTGGCCGCGGTAAAAATGCCCCGGTTCTGTGGTCCCGCGACGTGACTCCTTATCCGGACGGAGAGGACGGGGCAGGCAGCATTGTCGGGGGATAAAATCGACAGAGACGGAGCGTGGCGGCGTGGGAGGAAGGGGGAGGAAGTATGGCTCGCTTTGTAACGTTTAGCCGTTCGATGGCCGGAGCAGAACGGAGAGGGTTTCGTTCTTCCTTCGGGGACTACAAATAGCTTGTCAGTCGGATCATAATAGAGACCCCGGGATCGCGAGATAATCTCACGCTGCGGTGTATCTAGCGTCGTGTTGTATTCTCGCCAAGGCGGCCTCCGCTTGCCGTCGGAATGGGAGTATCGAGGGATTTGCATCGGGACGCCTCCGGTTCGTTTCGTTGTTTTGGGTTGGTCGACGGCGAGGGACAGGACAGGCGAGGGTGGTTCTTGCGAGGAAACTGGGCTTCGATGGACATTGTCGAGGATAGATCGTGGGGGAACTTCAAGGGTGACTTTTATCGGAAGGGGGTTCTTAGTTCGACGGTTAAGTATTTTCCTGGGCGTTAATACTTGGAAGATTGTACCGATAAGAATGTAACGTAACGTCTCAGCCGACGAAGAGTTAATTTTCGTAATTTCATTAGGTAACCCCAGCGGAGTACATTGTATTCCTTCGGTTCCCTTTCGGATCTTCAGATTTCCCGAAACGATCGCTGATCATTCGATATCGATTGTCGGGGGAACCATTCACGGATACGCAATCACGAAACGAAATCTTCCGCCACGACTTCCCCGGGCAAGAGGAGCCAGAAGCTTCTAAGCGTTGCTGCGGACAATCGCAGCGAATATTGAGCCCTGGTGGGACCGTACTGTTAAACGGGGAGAGATCGAATCGCGTTTACATAGCTGAAACCCTATTAAACAGGCACCACAGTTTAAATCACATTAGGATCGAGAACTGCGAGTCGGGTTCACGTCCGATCTGCTTGCTGACGACTGTTGCTACGTACGTTATGTACGAAAGTTGGATCGTGACCGGCCGCGCGGTTCGACCGGGCACTACGTTTTCTATACAGAGAAAACGGCGAAATTCCTACGAGACACGTTCAACGGCTGGGAAACGTTGGGGAAGTTAATTTCGCATCAGTCGATCGATATTGCCGGAATCGTCGAATAAATTGAAGTACTTGAAGAACGAGACCGGCGAGGACACCGCGGCGTATATATTTCTGGGGAACTAAGAGAACTGTCATTGGTGTCGATCGGACACGTTCATTTACTAAAAATGATCTTTACTGATTGATTTATTCTAAAATGCTGCGATAAATAGATAAACATAATAGATGAATATGTACTTGGTATTAGAATCGCGGTATCCAAGTACACCCGATATAATCATAAGGAGCAACAAACAGATGATGCATTTCAAGATTTCATTGATACATTCATTGAATAATAAGAAAAGAAACATTGATCATAAATTATCAGCGTGCTTTTCCCATGTATCGTATTATTGTGCCTACGAGATTGATAACCGATTGCGCGAAAGAATTCCCTAGAAAGACGTTAACTACTTTCCTTCCTAAAAGAAGAAACGAAATGAAAAACAAAGATCACAATCGTACGTATAAAAACGGCACGAACTATCCGAGGGGATGTTTAATGAAGTATCCAACTTGTAGTATCATTTCTCTTCCAAACCGTTACATGAAAAAAAGAAACCCTCGAATCCACACGATACATTTTCCCCGAGCGAGGAACGAACCGAAGGACCATTCGCACCGAAAATATTCCACCCGAGCCGAAAGAACGAGTGATATATTAATTAATGTTTCCCTCGTGCCAGTCGAGGGCACCGTTACCCCGGGTCTCGGTTGCGGATGGTAGAAAATCGAGAGACGGAACGGAAGGCACGCCGAGCAAAGTGCACCGAGCAGGCTAATGACGGCCAAGTCCCGACGATCGTACGAGATAATCTCCCGTGGGATAATCTTGCCGTGGGCTCGCCAAGAGGAGTCCGGTCGATCGTGGCACCGCCGAGATAAAACGAACCAGAGGTTATGAGGCCTCTGACGCTGCAGGAAGTCTAGACCTGATTGCCGTCGTGACCGATCGGTAGGGTCCACAAACTTCCTGCTTCGGTTGGCTCGAATTCTTTACGAGCCCGTATCCCTCGGGATTACGCGGGTCCCTTTCTTTGTTTCGCCACTTCGCTCCACCGATCGAAATTAATTCGACGCGCGTTGAGCTGATTCACGGGCAATCGGAATGTCGCGTGGCGCTACGCAAAGATATTTGTGAACCGTGTCGAATTCGAGGATAATGAAGTTGAGAGTTCAATTGAAGTTAATTGGAGCGGCGTCTTAACTGACGTGCATCGTCGAATGATGAGAAATCTTTTGAAAAATTAGATTGGTTACTCGGTTGAATAAATTTCAATGATTAGTCGCTTGTAGCTTGAATATTTTACTTGGATCGTTTATTGTGCGGTTACGTGTACGTCATAGATTCGTCGTAGTTGAGAGGAAATTTTTGTGTCGAACAGTTGACTTGTTTCGTTAATGTTAATCGTTACTGATTGCTACGGGCTAGACGATCCTCGAAACAATTCCGTCGCTTCAGATCCCGAACGTCATCGTTGAAAATAAAATACGCCCTCGAAGGATGGCTGCTTTTAGTCCTTTTGCTTCAGCCTGACCTGTCCCGGCTGTCCACGATTTATCGAGACTCGGTAGCAACGTCGTCCAAAGAAATTGCAATAAGTTTCGCATTATAAGACAGATCTGGCAATTGTCCCGTTGCCAGACGAGAGCACGCTAACATTTCGGAATAAGGTCGAATTTGCTGGAACTTCTCTGCCCAGCGAAGCATTCTTCCTGCAAAAGCACTTGCTACGCTAAGTCACTTGGTAGTTAGAATAAAATTCAAAAAGATCTGCACTTGTTAACGATAAAGATAAAGATCATTACGTGACAGTTAAACAACGAGGAATAAATATGATTGCTAGTCGTTGGAAAGTGAAATTTGATAATTTTCCTTCGCACGCCCAGCAATTTTTCTATTCGTCAGACACTGACTATTTATCACCGATAAATAACAGGCCTCAAAACGAAACATGCAGTATTTCGTATAATCCATTGCATTACATTTTTGTTTTTCAAATACCTGTCTTAGTATCTTATCCCTTTATACATCTAATCCGTTACTGAAACCAGACTAATTTCAATCCAACGAAGTTCGATGACTCGCGCAACAATTTTGTTCAGAGTACACTTCAGAATTTCAATTCTCCTGCCTTATTATCCGTCGTTTCATCATTGTTACGAAACGTATAACACCGAAATTCTCAGGGCTCCCGGCGAAACTCTGAGAACGTTTACCAATTTCACAAATCTCCGCCCCTTCTCGGATCACCGTGGAACGCTTTCCAAATTTTTGTCGGTCCCCACTCAGCGTCCCCAAGCGCGTCGAATCCGCCGCGATGAACGGCGATTTATTCGCGAGACGGGTCGTTTCTGACGGCGCGTTTCCGCATTCGCGATCCCAAAAGACACATCGATCCACGGGGCTGATACACGCGCCGAGTAATGACGTCGCAAAGCGGCGAATCCGAAATTCGATTATCATATCTGGCTCGTGTATCGACTCGCGACCTTCGCTTGGGATGTGCTCATCCGCGGCGACGTATCGTCGTCGAATCTAAATCGAAAGTGGCCTCGCGACACGCCCCCGCGACAAACGTACCGCCGAAGATCGTTGAACGTGAGCTGTTTAATTTATGATCGGGGATTTTTCTTCCCCCGTTGGGGCGGGGTGGTCGTTCGAATTGCCCGTCATTTATCCCGAAACCGTCAGAATTTCCATACTCGGCCTGCTAGAACTCGTACGAGAGCGATTTCTCGTTGATGCATTGCTGCCCGAGTGTTTCTGTGCTTGCAATGTTTATTAAGTAATGGAGGATACGGTTCCCGGACGAATTTCCTTCGAATGGATGGACTTGTTCGATGGGTATTGAGGATTGGGAGCTAACGTTGCCGTTGCTGGGGACATAAAATTTGAGAAATATCTGTAAACCGCACGGGAGCAAAGGTGGGATGGAGTTTTCGAGGTTTGTGGGCCGTTTTGAACGCAGTGGTACATTATTAGCGGTGGTACCTTCTTATCTAGGATATAAAGATAATAAATTCGATGGTACAGGAAATAAGATCTGTTAATTTGATATTTCGTAAATCGTAATAATAGAAGTAGGACGATAAATAATTATGCGGGGAAACTTTTAAATTCGTGCTTGGTTTACGTCATTTTTTTGAACTATGGGAAATTAGCAAGGAAATTAAAGATCTAATATATTACTCTAAAGCTTGGAGAATTCTGTTTGCCTAGTTCAACGAATGACATTCGGCATTCCCGTCTTGCCGAATAAAAAATATGTTAGTAAATCGAAACACAGAGACCGGTTCCTCGCGCGAATTTCAGAAACGTCATCAGATATTTATCCTGTTCGCTGGAAGTCGAAGTGAAATGTATAGTCTACACGCGGATGGTTCAAGTTTTCGGACACTGTCGCGTCGTATAATCGTGATCTATTCGTTTCTGTTTCACCGTCGACCCGCAAAACGTTATATTCCTGTATTCCGCGTGTCGGTATTTACATAAATCATGACCGCGTCGCCGTTTTCCAGCAAGCTGCGGAAAATACGAGTTGATCCCTTCCGCGGTAAGTGTGGTCGTATTTCCACGGTGAAACGTCAACGTGGCTCAACGTATGGATAAAAATATTTCTCGCCTGTCACGATCGTTTTTAAATGGAAACATTTCATCCCCTGTTAGCGACGTTCTTTCTCTTCCTTTTTAATATATCGCATGATTATTCTTCTCCGATGGTTGTAAGCCACTTCCCTTTTCTTTCACATTTTAGAGGTTTGCGAGGAGTTTAAGTTAAGCGAATGTTGATTTATCCGATTTTGTAATAATATGCTCGTTCTCCCATTTATTGGAAGATACGTCGCAAGACAATTTTAATTAATCGTCCGTGTATCGTTCTCTAGATTTTACTTCCGGCGCTACTTCAAAATACGTAGATCTTACATCAAGCTATTTACAGTTCAGCAAAGGCAAAAGTAAAAATACAAATCGACGATCGTATCTTAACATTTGGAACGACAAGAACGTACAAAGTTTACCGCGCAACCTCCTTTAAAACGACAGCAGGAAAAATGCCAAAGGCGAGAAAGTGAACCAATAGGTATCTCTCTCTCTCTCTCTCTCTCCATCCAACAAACTAAATTCATCCGCGAGGAATAAAAATTACCATTAAAGACTCAGCCTCGTAGAAGATTGAACGGCGGATCACTCGATTATTCCGTTTCAGCCCTTCAATTACACGAAATTTATTTCCTCAAAAGGCGGGCACGATGAAAAGGGAGTTTTTCGTCTTTTTTTTTTTTTATTCGCGTTTCGCCGGTTAGTTCCGTTTGAACGGGAAAAGTCTGGACAGAGGCGGCGCACAAAGATCCGCTTGTTAATTAAAAATCTGGGACGTGGCGCGCGCCACCCCCTTGGACCGCCGGGTATTAAAGCCGCCTCGCGTTTTAATCGTTTCAACGAACCGCCGGACCCGGCTGATAAACCTTTAAACCAAGGAATTGAAGGAGACCACGCGCCCTGACTTATCCCCCCAGCGAAATTGTGTCAACGAATTTTCCCCAATCGAAAAGAGGAACAAATTAATGAGCCAGATTTCACCTGGACGAACGCGTCCCCGTTTCTCGTATTTTTTTCACCCTTTTTTCTCTCTATCCTTTCCTGTCTCTCCCTCCCTCTCTCTCTATCTCTCTCTCTGTCACTCTCTCGACGCTTCGATACGAAGCACCCTTATACGTTAACGACGGATCGAACGATCGAAAAACTGGTACAAAACGCGCGTTTCAGTTCGAACTGGGATTTTTCTGTGCGCTCGTAATTAAGCGGGGCGCGTGGAAATAGCGTCATCGACGCGGGTCGAGTGCAGGGTATGAGACAGGCTGAAAGGGGATGGAAAACGCAATTGTCCTGTTCGTGAAACGAGGCGGATCATTGGACGGGGCCGATCGGTGAAAGACAGGACTGTCTTTGCCATGTTTTTGTCCCGATGCGAAACGGGGAAGCTTGAAAATGAAACGGGCCGACTAATCGTTCGGAATAAATGATTAATCAAGAGGGAGAGAGAGAGAGGCAGAGAGAGAGGAAGTGGTCTTTGTCTAGTGTTTCATTGTTGAAGGGAATATCTGTTCCCCGTTTCGTCGATTTCTCGCGGCCGATGTAATAGGGAGATATTCTATTGATATACTTGATACAATGGAGTGGAAATAGAACGTTTCGCGATATAAAAGTTTATTGCAGATTGATAAGGCGATTCGTCGAATAAAGAAAGGCGTGCCTGAATTCTGGAAGATTTCGAGAATGAGGAGTTAATCTACTGCCTTTATTTCTCTATTACACCGCCCCGTTAATTTATGTGTCAAAGATTCTGATGTATTATTCGTTCTGCGCCACGTGTGTAACCGATGCATCAACGATCCATTTGCAATCGGCACTTCCGATCCTAATCTTAGCACAGTGTTAACAATATTAGCAATATTCCCAACAATTGTAAACAGTCTGATCAACGTTCATTAATACAATACACTAACAACATTCAATCAATCCAATTCTTCTGCTAGTAGATGCACTTTTTACATTTTGTTTTCTTCTTCTTTTTCTCTTAGTCAACCGATCAACCTGTGCTCCCATTTTTCCAACCGCTAACACGGTTCATCCGTAAAATTAACTGTACCATCCCTTTTCCCAAAGTCGAGTCGTTCCATAAATGCAGACGACCTTTATACGCAATCTGGAATTTAGAAGCAAAGAAAAGAGGGAGAACCAAACGTGACCAAGCAAAGAAAAGAAGGAGAACCTAACACGCATACACATAAAAAGAAACAGTTGCACTGCTATGCACATATAGGTCTGTGGTCCTATCGCATACGTGCAGGGCCTCGATTCCATTTGCATGGCTAGTCTGTCCTTACATCTCGTCCGTGATATAACCACACTTGCCCTCTACTGCAATTAATAATTCATTGGCAAATAGTCCACATTTCAGTCATGTTTTCGTGCCATGGGGTTCATCACAGTCCTTCCCCACTCCATGGCCAGATCCTCCATTACCAGAGTCCCTGTTCTTTAGCAATGTGACGTCAGGTCTCTTGCCACGTTTAAACTCCCTCTCCCTCTTCTATATAATAAACTATTCCTCGAAACTCGATAGTTCGAAGATCCACAGTGGTCGCCAGCCACCGACAGGATGTCCGGTTCCATTCGTTCACTTCCAAGACGCGCAATAACTTCAAGTTTCCTCGCATCTTCCTACTGAACTCCGTCACTGAATCCTCGCCTGTACACCGACAAAAAATACCCCGCGTCTCATTCGTCCAAGACAAATTCCACCGAACAATGCGTCGAACCTTCCCCCAGAACATCTGTAACGCAAAACCGGAATCACCGAGATGACCAGAAAAACGTGAACAATAAAAACGAAGAGAGTTAAATATACGAAAGGGAGACACTCCCGAAGGGAAGGGCAGGAGGTTCACGAGTTACCCACGTCGTCGAGCGAACTCTGATGCTCCCGCTGAGAGTGACTGACAACGTGTTCCCCCTCGATGTTCCTTCTTACGTGCTTTCTTCCTCCTCTTCTTTCGCGTCACCAGGTTCCTCTGTCGACTCGAACGTACGAACGGCCTGGCCCCGTGTCCGTCCGCCCGTCCCGAATCACGAAATCGCGACTCCGTCGTTTTTACCGTCCCGCTGCTCGCCTGTCTTCATCCATTCGTCCGCGCCGCTGCTCAATATGCTGGCGGACCCGCTTATTTAGGGCCGGCCATAAAGGAACAATGATGTCGTACTTTGTCAACGGTCCTCGGGCTTGCTTAATTGAGTCGAATCTCGGAAGGCGTGCGAGCTTTTTTTGTCGGACCCTGGCGCTTCGCGCCGCCACACTACTACGGTACGTTTGTCTCGGTTTCGAGGGGACGGGTTAGCGCCTTTCGAGAACGGTTCTACGCGTACGATTCCGTTCGGTGGTTCCTCGTCTTTTGTTTTCTCGCGGACGAAGAAAGGCCTCGGGCGGACAGGTTTCTTTGGGTGGTTTTTCGCTCGATGGCCAGTGGAAGCGGTTCGCCGGGGACGGTTCGAGGGTATCGGGAATTCGCGTCGTGTCGGAGGGTGTCGCGGTGGTGAGTGTAAATTAGACGGGGACGTGTACTCTTTAAATTTGGAGGATTTATTTCGGTGCGTTTTCCGCGTGTTGTTGAACTGTGTACGGGCAGCAGCGAGTTTAAGATTGCGATCGTAAAGTGTAATGAAAATATTGTGAGCACTGTCTGTGACTTGTATGTTGTAAAACGGGAATGGGAAATACTTTCCTTCTTTCGACACGGCAGATTTGACGGCAGATTTCATTGAAAACAACAGATGCTATTTACTAAAGTGTAAATACTTCCAGAAGAATTCATCAGTACCGTGAACCGTTTACTTAATTGTGTAAATTAATGTGAAATAGTTTACGAAGAATTTCATCATTTCCGAATGAAAATGATCGAGACCGACAGTAATTATCTTGCGCGTGCTCTCGAAACTTTCAATTATAAAATTATTAATCTCCGATTAAAATTTCTGTACGTATACCTGGAAATACCTTGGCGGCTCGAAACTTCCGACCGACGGTAATTTAATTCCGCAGTTTCACCAGTATTAGCCCTTCCATTAATCGGAGTACCCGTTTAACCGGAGGGGTAACAAAAGCAATCGTCTCGCGTTCCTTTTCACGGACGACGCTGTTAATTAACAGGTACACCGTCGCGTTCTGTTCCCCTTTCGCGAAAGACGAGCGGCACCCTGGTAATCCAACACGGCGAGGTGACAGCACTCGAATCGCGAGCCAACGGATCAATCAATTCTCACCTCCCCTCGAAATTTCGATCTAAACGTTCCTCGCGTCGTTCGCGTATCGATCGCGAGGCCTCGCGCGCACCCCTTTCTCAACTTTCTGTTTCGCCAGCCCCTTCTTTCTACCTTATTGACGATTTACCTTCGCTCGCAACGCGTCGAAAGTTTATACCGTTGCGCGCACAGATCGAACGATTACGTTGGAACGGCCGGCGAATTGTATTTATAGCGACGCAACCGCGATAGTTCGCGTAGCCCGGTAGCGAAATTAAATTAGCTCCGTCGCTTCGATTCCGTAGAAACGGGTAACTTTTTCGCGTCGGGCGGCTGGATAAGTTCCGTGGAATTTTAGATTTCTGTTTTTATCCGGCGCTCGAGCGACGTACGATCCGCGGTCTTTACAGCCGGGCGAAAGTTCGCCGCACGGTGTTGCGTTACTCTGCAGGCGTAGTACAATGGAGGATGCAATTGGAACGCGATGAAACACGGAATCCTTGGTTACCGGGGAACAGCAAGGACTTCGCGAAGAATGAATCGCACGCGTGTTCGCCGCCCGATAGAATCGTTGCCTCGCGAGAATACACTTTGGCCCGGAATTTTTTCCCCTCGAAGTGCACCGAGGAATGACTGGTAAGATTCGCGAGATTTTTCTTCGCCGTTGGATACTTTCATTTCGACGATACCGTTGACAGAAAACGATGCGAACAAACGAAACAGCGAAACCGGCGTTAATTAATTAATCGACGAATCGTGTACGAATTACCGTCCCGTTCAGCCTTCTAATTTTCCAACTTGTCCTCCCAATAATTTCTTTCCCCGCCGAGTACCGTTCATCAATACGACTGAAACATTTCGAGAGAGACACCTTCCCCTCGCAAAAACGAGAGACCCAGGGTTCGGAATAGTGCGACTCGATCAATCTATCGGTTTCTCAAGCGGCTCGTTGAAGAACGCGAAACGAACACCGATCGACGAACACCCAAGAAACGAATCGGCAGGGATGTAGCAATTACGAAAGTCGACGAAGGACGACGAACAGACGTCGAACAATTACGAATCAATCGGCTCGCCGGCGAAATCCAGCTACGCACGAATTCCCGGCAGGATGAACAATCAAATCGCTACGAGTGCGGCCCCCGCGTTCCACGAAACGAACGGAGAAACGCGAATCAACAGCGTGCTCGATTCGTTTGCCTTCTCGTCGACGCGTGTCCATCGATTTCCCTATTTTTTTTTCCACCCCAAAGGGCGTACGTACGTACGAGCACGGTTACTTTCGTCGACGGGGCCGTTACGCGGCGAGCAACGCGACAGAAAGGGGACGACGTTGCCGGGTTCCTTTCGAACCAATTCGATTCCGACCAATTTATGTGGCTCGTACGTTCCGCCCGGTGTAATTACACCGACCGTGAATCGACGAATCGGCGAGCTGGAGGATGCACTGGATGCTACTGTCGCAACGTGATTCTTCTCACCCTCTAACCGGCTGCTCTTTAATTAGATCGCCGAGACTTAGAGGACAGGGGAATTTCGAAGCGTACGTTTCTTCTCGCAAGTATCACCGATGGATTCGTCGCACCTCGATTGTTCACGGCCGAATTGAATGGTGGATTCTGCGGAATTTATTCGCTTCGGGGGATAGCTCGGCGCGGGGCGTTCAATTCTCGTTTGGGTTCTTGATTGCTGAATTGTATTTCGTCTCGTTTATTTGTTAATCGACGGGAGGAATACACGATTTAGACGAGAAAGATGTTCGTTTGGCAAAGTCGAATGCGATAAATGTGATTTCTATTTCTAGGGGTATTGGAATTTGTCAGCTTTGCATGTCTGATGTGAAATTCAATTGAGGGCAATTACTCGATTAATAAATCTGTCGAGGTAAAATGGAGTGTTATAATGAAATAGATGGTACCGTATAAGGTCTACTAAAAAAGTAATTCCATTGTCGTACGGAAGCAGCTGTTCGATAATGACAAAATAGCAAAACGAAGTAAAATAATCCTGCGGGTTAGCAACGACGAATCGAATATAAGGATTCGAATCGAATCCTTGTGACTGTAAGCCGGGACAAAAAACCGGCGTTATCTTAAGAGTTGTGGTCGCACTCGCGCGTTGATGAAAAACGCGAGCAAACGAAGTCTGCCTAAAATCAAGAGGAGCAATCGTCGTTCTCCAGAGATTGACCCCGAGGGATTGACGTCGATCGAGAATCGTCGATTCGAACGTGAATCGGTATGCACGGTGGCATAGCATCCCGTGAACCGACGAACGGGACAAAAGATCATCGCCAACTGGGATTTACTGGCAAACAGTTAACACGTAACGAACGGCGCATCGACGACACCACCATGGGTATCGACATTTAATTACCATAGCTGCGTAATGATCGCAGAAATGTCCATTTCCTGCGATACAAACAGGGTTTCACGCTGACAAAGAGTATTCGTTAATTGTTAATGAATTTGAAGAAAATCTGTTTTGGAGAGTTTCATGTTCTTCTGTTATTTGCATTTTTTTCTTCGTGGTATTAAATAAAACGTTTGCCAATCTACGAAGTGAGAATGCATCCATGCAACTTGTCCATGCAACTGTACGAAACTTAAGATTTTTTGTTAGAAATTGTCGAGTGACTTATTTAGTTGCAGTATATAACACGGAGCTGAAATTTTTGTCCGGCATTCGAACTTCGGTAATGTAATTTATACAGGGTTTAAAAATGATCCGGATCTCTGTCGTTTCTTTTTTTACTTAAAATTAATGAACAGATTTTATTTCATTTGAATAATTATCAACTCGTGCAAAGCGTCGCACAAAATTCTGCCCGCAACTGTTCCAATCAAACGGGTGCAAATTAGTCGTTTCTATTTGAAATATAGAAATTTTCTCGGCATTCGCGAAATTCAATTACGCTTGAACGTCGCGGGGCAGACCGCCCTCTCAACTTTCGCCGAATCACAAGCCGAGAAAACGAGTTTACTACGTAGAACACTACGAAAACTAGCTTTCACGTTCGGTTAGGTGAAAACTCGAGTCGTTGATTTGCAAGGAACGTCTTCATAGCTGTTCCCCTTTCGTCCCGACCCGTCGTACTCTATCCCCGTTCTCACGTGTAAAAATAAACTCGTAAATCTTCGTTTTTACACGTTCCCCACGTTTCAGCTTGCATTCGATGGCCAGTATTCGACGATCTCACGAATTTCCAGCGAGGGAGCCCGTTTTCATCGGTCTGTCGGGCTGCTTCCGTGCCAAAAATAATAATTCACGCTCCTCGTCGAGTACACGTGAGTGTGCACGATGATTGCGTTGCACGAAATGATTTTCGCGAATGTGCGGTGCTTGTTTTTAGCGTTCTTCCGTGGGACGTGATAGAACGCGAATTTAACGCCACCTTTTAATCGCGTATACCTGTTTAAATGATTCGTTTAAACGCGTACACGAAGTATGAACAACGCTTATTTATACAGTCGGACATGTTATTTCGTTTTTCAATTACACCTTTTATGGTAAAATATGTGTTGCAGCGATCTCTGTGGAAATGTTAAAAAATAATTTTCCACATGATATCAATCATAGAGATTCTGTTTAAAAAGTGAATTACACAAAGTACTTTCTGTATACTGTTCCATTCAACTCTCGTTTCCCGGTAATCTCAATCATATCATCGCATTTCCATTGAACGCGACAAGTGTATTTTACGCAACGATCCATTCGCAAAAGAAAACCGCTCTATTATTGTACCGTTTGAACTTTCAACAGCGTCAAAGCGTGGAGGGTTTGCGTATTGCAATCAACGCGAATGAGACACGCGATCTTTAGGAGCAGCAGTGACAGTAATACCGATCAATATTCAATTATCAGTGTTCCACGCGTAAGTCGGGGATCGTTCGTTGCACACGGCCGTGTTATTTCGCCCGACTGTGTTATTTCCGCGGCACAGAACACACACACACACACGGTTTGCAACACCGGTAATTTCTTCCAATAGCAATGGAGTCCGTTAGTTACCCCACATCTGTCAAGTGTATCGCATTTGCCCGTCCCAGGTGAAACAGGCTCGTTGTACACGGATTTCCGTGGCCGTTTGTGTACCGTATATTTCCCCTCTTACAACGAAGAAACATGATCCCTCTGATACGCGTTTTTCGATTCGTCCGTAAAACTGATTGCGTTATTTGTATGTGCACGCCATCATTAATTCTCCTTTCTCCTGAGAACATTTCGACGAGAGTAATAATATAAAAAAATGGCGATTCGATTGCATATTTATATATTTCGATAATTGTTTTTTGGTGCATCGAGATACTTCGTTCGTCCGATAAAAACAAGCTTCATTTACTTGCGATGCTTCAGCCGAAACGTGCGTGCAGTGTGCGCGCGTATTTGTAACTCTACGGTTTTCGAAAATATTATACGGAATCGTTCAGTGTGTACAATTGGCAAACTCGCAACAGCGCTGAAAACTACCGGTCTAACTACGCTAAGTAAATCTATTTCACTTCAATGCGTCTGGCAGTTTCATTAAATCCACTACCGTTCTTCTTCTCGCTGGCAATATCCTTCCAACGTTTCCCTCCTCCCCTTGTCGTAAACTATTATTAACGCGGAATCATTCCGCTTATCGAGGTCCTTTGTTCTCGAACAAAATCGAGCCTTCGGTTCACGTTTTTCCATTCGCGGGACCGTTTCACCCCCCCTAGCCAGATTAAATACAATTTCCAATCAACGAGACGTTTGCCGATGAAATATTTCATCGACAGAGGCATGGAATGCCGCGACGAGAAAGCGATATCGGTCTGTCGATCGTCCATTGAAAAGGGCGAGATTAAGCACGATAGTTCTTTCGTTATCGACAGGCCGGGCCCGCGGTATTTCAAGAATTATTATTTAAATGCCCGCCGGTCGGTTTCGTTCGTCCGTCGCCGACGTAGCACGCTGTCACGAGACGTCGAAATTTCAACTACGACCCGTATAAACGATTTTTCCGGCCGATCAGGTGCGAAAGGTGCACCCCTCCTCCAAAAAATTACCCTTAATTCGAGTATCGGCTCGCAATTCGCGTCGCCGAGGATTTTCTTCGCCCCGGCCCGCCTCTGGAAATACGAAATTCCCCCCCTCCCTATACTTTTTGTACGCGTTCTCGCGTGTTCCCCTCTTCTGCCCTGGCGCACTTCTCTCGCGTGCGCAGAAAGACCAGAAAAAAAGGAAAGGACCAGCTGCGAGGGAAACGTGGTGAAAACAGCGAGCGAAAACGAAGGCTCTTCACGAGGCACAACGGCTCCGTTTTTCCACGAGTCGTCTAAAGCGAGCGAAACGCTGTTTTAATTGACTGCCCGCACGGGATTAGGCAGTCGCACAGATTTAGTGTCGTCGTCGGCTGTTGTTCTCCCCGTGGCTCTCGAGCTTTCAAATGGCCACGCGAAATTGTGCGCCGCTTGAAACCCGCGTCGGCCGTTCGAGAACTCTTTCGAACGGCGTCCGCGTTTCCTGCAATCTTTCGGTGGTTCGCTCAGCAACCGTAGGCCAATATTGCCCTTCGTGCTTCCCATCGAGTACACGAACGTTCTTCGAACAAATTTTTACCCATCCCGCGCTCGCGACGAACGTGACAAGTTCGCGTCGTCGGTCCTCCGTTGCTCTGCTTCGACCTTTCGCCACCGTAAACCGAGGAACGTCCCGAAGCAGGGGCAACTTTTATATTTCTCGACGCGTCCCTTGCCGGTCGAGCGCAAAATTTGAATCGCAGAAAACGCCATTGTTCGCCGATCCGCGATCAAAAGCCGACCTCCCACTTCCCGATATTTTATCGCCGGGCGAGCCCGGGTACGCGCATACCTTGCGACAAACCGTGACACCGCTCCTCATAAAAATTACATCCAGCCCGGGCCGCCAAAGAAGGAAGCGAAGGGAGGGAAAAAAGAGCGCGGAAGCAAAAAGGCCGAGCGAAGTAATCCCGAACAAAGGGCAGCAAACGACCGCGCGAAAGCAGCCAGTCGGGGGAATGGGAGGGGAAGAACAGAAAACGAGGGGGGCGAAAAAGAAGAAACGCGGAGAAAAAATAATGAAAAAGAAGCTTTCGATGGTGGTGGCGCGCGGCTAGGTGAACGACCGGGTCGCACGAGAGCTGAAGGAGCCGCGATTCGAATCGTCGTTGCACAGTTCGCGGGACCCTTACGTGCGCCGCGAGCAGAGACGACCGCAGACACACGACGACGTGTTTCGTCTGACCACTCGTGAATCCCTCCCGGGAATCCACTTTAACTTTTTAACGAGGATTTGAAGAAGAACGTGGGCGGTGGCCCCGGGCGGAAACGGCGCGACAGAGACGACGACGGCGACAGGAGCGGTCGCAACGTGCGCACCGGTTTCCGCTCGCTCAGACGTCCGCGCGACGATCGTTCGTCGATTTACGAATGTTCGTTTCACGCGACGGCCGATTAGAAACGATGAAATCGTTGGACGGAACGAGAAATCGCGCTTGAAACCGTTTCCAGGCGATGGCGCAACTTTTGCTCGCGTGTTGTTATTCCGTGTCGGCTGGGTTTCTGTGTTTTCTACGATTCGGCTGCTCTGTTTCCAGGATTTGGTTATTCGAAATGCAGTGGGAAGCATTGAGAGATTTTTTATCAGTGTTGCTTACAGTATTCGTATGTCATTTGACGTTTCGATGCAACAAAATTGGAAGATGCTTTACATCTAGGTAATGAACGTTCGTTGTGTGAAAACCTTGACCAAGCCAACGCCATAGGTCGTTCCATTAATTTCAAAAAGCCGCCGAACAGCAAATGTCAAGAGGTCTAGTACTTCGTCAGCGGCCCACCATAGCCCCATCAGCTAAGATCTTTTCATCCCAACAACAAATTACGATAAAAATGTAGTAAACGTAGTTCCGCTCACCTGCGAGGCAACCCCCATTGGCATTCGCGTCCCGTATCCGGGAACATTCCTAACACCACCGTGCCAGTTATCGAACGCCGAAAACAGCTGCACCATTAAACGACGAGGTCTCAATACCTGTTCCCGTGTCGCTAGGAGAATTCCCATTGCCGCGAGCGCCACGGGCGCGAGGAAGAATTTCGCTTGACGAACAGGAAACGGATGGAGGGAAGCTGGGCAAAGCGAAGTTCCAGCCGGAATACCGTGAGTCAACGGTCGGCCAATACGTGTACATTCGACCCGGTGAACTCGTACGGTCTAGCGTCAGGACTCGGTAAATAAACTCCGGCAAATAAAGCAGCCTCTAGTTGGCAGCCCCGCGAGTCGCAGAAGCACTCCTTCACGTCGCACGAGTGCCCGCCGTCGCACAGTCTGCTGCACCCTCCTCTCGGCCTACCCTTAGCAGACGCTAGATTTTATGGGGATTCCGTTAATGGCATGGGCGGCGGTAGGAGGGAACCGTTCTTCCCTCCGCGGGAGCCTCTTCACCGTTACCCAGTTTTCCGCTTTCTACGACCACGGAGCGTCGTTTCGACCTGCTCACCTTATTCGCCGCGGAATTTCACGTGCTGAAATTGCACCGTCTGGCGGGCCAATTAAATCGCGCTCCCAGATTAGCTTTACTGCCTTTGGCTGCTCGGCTAGCTTTGTTCGCGGTAATTCTCGAAGAATTGTGTAGAATAATGTGATAGAATAATATACGTAGAGTTTGATCGAGGGATGAGTTGCCGTCAGTTTCGGCAAGGTTTCATTTTCACCCCGTTTGAAGGAAGGCAATGCGTGCAAGAAATTCGCAATAGATGGTAGCTAAAAAATTAATCAGAGGAATTACAGCAGGAGGAATGCACATTGATCACCTAACAATTGCAGCGAAAGTCGAGAGCCAGGTTTCAATCGCTTAGAAGAAATAGAATTTCGAATTATGTCGCGATTGTTGCAACGTTGATGCGCCACAATCGAAATTAAATTATTTTATTTCACGATAAATCGTAAGATTCGGGAGAATTGTTATTAAGCCTCTTCGCGTATTCCCTTCAATTTCGATTGCGGTAAATTAATGCTGCAATAAGACAGGCATCACTTCAAATTCTATTCCCTCTAATCTAATTGGCAACCGGGCCCTCAACTTTTACTGCAATTCTTCCTCTTTCGATTGTTAGTACGACGAGGCCAACCCCCTTCTCGATACACCTAGCTACGTATTGTTTCGGCTTCTGAACTGATTACGGGCGGGGCCGATATCGTTCGTTCCACCGGCTCTTCGTCGAGAAATAACCCGAGAAACCGGCGCACGATTTCACCGGGCGGCCGTTCGACGCGTTCGTCGAAAGCTCCGGGGCCGGTCCCGCTGATTGAAATTCGCGGAGAGTCCGGCGTTCCTCGAAACACGGTGTCCCTAGCGACGCCAGAATTGCCGGGCATTTGTTGCAACCTGCGATTGCCACCTCTTTTTCGGACCATCTCCGGAATACCGGACCGCGAGGCGTCCGCCCGAATGGAATACGCCACGGTTACTGGAATCCGCGATGGATCGTACGCTTTTTCGAGACGGCGGCGGATCGATTCGCGGGACGGAGCTGGGGCGAGTTGACTGTTGAAACGAATGGTCGACACACTTGTTTGCCGCGATCGTTTCGTGGATCGGGGTTAAGGATTTTCGTTGAATTCTTCGACGTTGCCACTTTCGAGGATTTCGGCGTGCAGTTTGGCGTTCGATGCACTCATGCGCTCATGCACCGAGGAATTGATAATTTCTTCGTATTACAGCGTTTACGATACTCTTTATTCCGTCGCGATTACAATCATTTCTTTACGGCGGTTTCGCAGTTATTGCTTTACATCAACGAAGATAATTCTCGTTGCGGCCGGTTTCCTTTTGCCTTCGAATAATTCTAAGATCAACGATAATCGTTTACACGGTGCTTCGAGTTGTACGCATTTCGATACGTTTGCAATACGATTCTGCACTTCGTGACGCTCAGCAATGAAGTTTCATGAACTATGGAGTATGTGCCGGGTCTCGAAGCGCTTTTAATTCGGTGCAGTGCGGAGATAAAAAGCGGCGCAGTAAAAGAAAAAAAGAAAACGACGCGACGTAAAATATCTCGGATGTATCGCCGCCGAGGAAATAAAATAAGAGATATCGGGAGAAACGAGTGTATTCTGTTTGTCCCTCTTTATGGTAGATTTTACGAGGATTCCGCTAATGTCGTTGACGGGGCAGTATCCTTTCGACCACCCTCGGCACACAGCCTTCTCAACGTCTGCCTGGTGTACTCGAACGGAGGAGAAGTACTTTCTAACACGTTCTCAGCCCGGATTTATGACGGATAACAAGACTCACAGTCGTGGAAAGTATTTATAACGCGCCTTTTACGGTTGTCGCTTGTTATTTTTCCACCTTCGCCCGTATCTCCGCCGGTTTAATGCGTCTGCCGTTCGTTTCTCGATATTAAACATTGTGTGAAGTATGCCCGATAAACGTCACGGCTCTTAAATATCCTCCGCCGCGGATATATTTCACGCGGACATCCGAGATTTGACCCACGAATTTCTGTAATGCATCTGCCTTTATCCATTTCGACAGAATTCGAGTTTTTTCCCCACCGCGGGCGTCGTTCGAATCGAATGAAATTTGATTTCGCTTGGCCGCCGATACTTGTCGCATTCTCCATTCGATTGATGCAAATTGCAAGAGTCGTTCAGCAATCTCGTGTAATTTATGTTAAAATGAATTGTCACCGGTGATAGCGGTAACAGGTGGGCGTCAGTTTTGCGTCACGTTTCCGCGATGATTGAAGAAGTTTCATCGAATTCGATTAGATTTACTCGATGCCAGTTCGTTATCCGATTTGCCACGAAGCTCCACCTCGACGAGGATAATTTCCCGTGTCGATGATGCCAAATCGACGGGTGCACGCACGACGCCCACGCGGAGTATCGATCTATATAGCACGAGTCATCTACTCCGAAGACAGAGAAGTCAGGCGAACGTCGCATTGTCATGGAAATCTCTCGTTCGATTCGCACGGAATGCAGAAACGAGTTTCGTTTCCTTTCCTCTCTGTGATGCTAATGCACGGGTCCATAGGTGTGCCGTTTTGCAGAAACCCGAGGGCAAAAATTCGAGAGGCTCTATTATTAAGGTTCCCGCGGGTACATTAATTTTGCTTTAATATATGCATCCCGGTTCCATCTCGTTCCTTTCGTTCCGAATTGTGATAAATGTTTTCCAGGAAATATTTATATATTATTCCCATAATGCTTCGTTCCACTGCACCGCGGAACGATGAATAACGAATCGGTAATGATACGTCCGCTCGTACAAATGCATAATTAAAAAACAATATCTCGGCCTCTTGCGCAAGACGCGATAATATTATCACGGGAATACGTATTGCGAATTGCTGAACGTTGCTCGAACTTTCGAGCCTGCCCTCTCTGGGACTGTTGCGAAATAAGGGCACCGGGGCATAACTTTCCTTTTGGCTCCGTGACCAAATCCATCAGCTGTTGAATTCTTGCACGCTGTGTCATTGTCTGCGAGAAGCCGATAACCGCGACACCTCTCTGACAGCCTCACGGGATTCATCAACGGCGAGCAAACACTCTGTGTATCTCTGTACACGTGGACGCCTCACGCTTCTCCGCACCATAATTCGATAATACACACGGCGACACGCTTGCGATAAAGGGTCGATTGCGCGAAAAGGCGAATACGCTGTTCCTGTGGGCGATACGAGAGCGGTCGAACTGAATAAGAAGTTACTTCAACGATGTGATCGATGAAGCTGAATTATTATTAAAATTAAACGATACTTCTCCCGGAAGTGAAAGGTTTCGTGGATAGTAAACGAAAGCGACACGCTCCGCACTATCATCGGCTGTCTTCGATATTTAATGATAATGAGATTAGGCAGGAATAGTGGAAGATTCGAGGCACTTGCGAATAAAATATTTCGAAGATATAGAAAATAGGCAATAAAGTTAATTCGGATGGTGGAACAGTTAAAAATAATTTACGAACAGTTAAAATTGCAACGCGATCGAGGCTTCGGAGATTATTGGTTTCTTTCTATGAGACGGCGGACGTTCACAGGGCTCAGTCGTTGCGAACGAGGCTACGTACATCCTTCATCCGGGCGATCCGATTTTGTCGTCCAGGTTCAAGGGTCCCAAGGATGGAGGACCTTGCACGATACCATTCACGACGCGGACAGGGGTTAATTCGATTCGAGGTCACAATGGCCAATCAGAGTCGAAGCGCCGAATTGTCCGCTGCTTGTCGGCCTCGTCACAGAGTCCCGGATCCATGAATCTGTCCAGAGAACGGGATTATCCCTGGCGATCCTTTGACACGCCGCCACCAACCGTCGAAGAATTTACGTCGCGATGTGCCAGTCATCGCGCGAGGCCACAGTCGAATCGCTTTCGGATTAGTTTTCTATCGACGACTACTTAGTAGCCGATCGTCGTCCTCGTCGCGCGTTACTTTCGTTCTCCTTTATCGTTGGTCGTATTGAAAAGCGTTTTGCTTAACGATTAAAACGGGAGGGGCACACGTTGGCGAGAAAAAAAGATTACAAATTGTATCTTTCACGGGTGATCGAAATGCCGTTTCTTCTACGAGGCAGTACGTAATGTAATTTTAGGGAAATTATCGAACTCCAATGGGGACACTTTAAGAACTATCTTTCAACGGGTATTAGTACCAGCAAACAGAAATACGCGTTGATACATTATTCTCGTTAACAGATTGTTACTATCGCGGAACAAAAGACGATACGTATCGGCAACTGAAGTACCACAGGGAATGATCGCGAAGCAATACTTTTCCCTATACGACAATAACAACAGACAACTAATTCAATTCCAGTCGCACATTTAATTGCACTCCAGACGCAGTAACGTCGAGGCACGAACTATCCTCTGTTACGGTGCAATTCCGCGGAAGTTACCGATAAAGATTCCTCTCGTCGATCTTCGAACGAACAATCACGCTCCTGCTTACCTGAAAACCGTTCCCCTTGCCTGTCGCAGATATCCATCCTCAAGCAACGTCTAATTCGCGATACCACCGTGTACCTGTATCCAGCACGTCGATAGACCCCCGCTGGATTTTCGATTTCCGTTAATCGTAATCGAGCATCGATCCGAAACACAAGGGGGACACGGAAGTCGGAAGCACGCGGTTCTCCGCGACGGAAGCGTGGGCGTTCCGTGGCAATACAGGGGCGCAAGACGTGCAATATGGCATTGTTGGTCAATGGAGCTAATCTTCCCTCGATCTGGCTGGTCAAAATAGAATTCTCCCTCTCTCTCTCTCTCTCTCTCCACCGAGAAACAGATATCTACCGAACGAATACGACGACAAGGGGGTTGGTTTGCGGAGGAACACAACGGGGTTGCCCTTTGGCCGGCATAATGCCAGCCAACGTAATCCCGCGGCAACGATCGAATGGCAGTTCCCTTCCGACCCCGCGAACCCTCTTTTCTAGAGGCTTCGATGAGGCTTACGCCCGGCAACCGGCCATTTCCTGGCCCCCGTTGAATACCGCCGCGACATCGCCCGCGTCCCGTCGCATCGCATCACGTCGGTCTGCCCGAGCCCCGATCCCGTGGAGCGAGGGAGAAGCGAAACGATTGATAGGCCGAAGGGACGGACAAACAGGTTCAAGCTGATTCCAACCGTACTACATGTCCCATGTTCGCAGCCGCTGCATTCCGACCGCTTGACGCCCGCCGCGCTCCCTGTGCCACCGTGACACTACGTCGCTGTGTCGCGATAACGACGTTAGGGGAGAAGATAAAGATGACGGTCGAGCGGGCGGATCGTTAATAATTGTCTCGTGGGGAGGCTTGCGAGACGGCCAGTCGTATCTCTCGTACAGTGGCCTCTCGATGGTTTTAGCGATTGAGCGGTTTGCGCGAGGCGTCGCGACGCAACGGGTACGGAAACGCGACGCTTGGAGGTTCGCGGGATCGACGGGTACACGGGTGGAACAGTGAGCGTGGCACTGGGTATTCGTAAGTTTGATTCAGGGCGCAGGAAACGATTGCGCCGTTGATCTGATCGGTTATCCATTTTCGACCACATTTCGAATTGTACACGAAATTTTTATTTATGTGCGATTAGAATATTCTAGGTATAGAGGGGTCGTCGATGTTTTGCGTTCTTGTTGGAGTAATCGTGTGCTATTGTTGAATAGCTGTGAATATTGTAATAGAGAGGTGTTTTCGATGGTGGTTTATTAATGTCGCAATATGTATGGCAAAGGTTCTTTGCGCACGGTGGTCCCACGGAGGATCGAAATTCGATCAACCCTCAACTTTAATCCTGAATTTACAAGCCGCGCGACCTTTTATTCCCAGCGTTCGCAAGCGAATATATTATAGGACGAAACTGGACGAAGCGCACCGAAGAGAACGGAGATGTTAATTCGACTAGAATTGATCAAACAGGTCGGCTACCAGGTCATCTTGATACGGGGGCAGATTAATGACTCCGCTTGGTCGGTTGCTTGTACGAGTTGTGTTTTCACCGTTGGAGAGATATCGATCAATTACGAGTACGTTTCAACCGGTATCATTCCGCTAATTATCTTGTACGTTCGTTAACTAATTATACCCCGACGCTGGAGTATTAACGATGATTTCGCCAAGGATCATTCGTGACGCCACTGCGGCCTCGAGCGGCTTGAACACTTTATGTGGTGTTCGCCTAATCAAGGATTGATAGAGTAGAATGATATTTCAGTGATAACAAAGTCTTTGGAACAGCAAATAATAAAAACCAATTAACCCTACTTCTAAGCGAAGATAAATTTCTATTTCTTACATTTAACCGTCGCAGAATAACACAAGGCAACGGCCATTCTATTGTCCATAAAACTATAACAACTCGTAACAATTATTCAGTGCTGCTAGTGGGTTGATATAAAAATCTGGAATAATTTATGGTTTAACGAGAGCTTATAAAATAATCAGTCTCTTTTCCTCGAAATCTTCGCTGCGGTCCTAATTTTTTTACATATAAAAAACGTATTACAATAATCTACAACCTCCAGTCACAAGATATTGTGCAGAATAAAAGTTTGTTCGATTCGCTCACTGTACGACAGAGCAATCCGAGCTGATCGCGTTCCGTTGTTCGCTCTGCGTACATTATTAACGCTAGATAAAAACTGTGATTGGCAACGCAATGACAAATAACGATGGTATTTTTGATCCACCGTCGAGACCTCCTCCGCCTTTCAAAATCAATGCTGCACGAGGTTATCTCCTTGGCAGCGTTCAAGTTCAATCGCGTTGCCTTGTTCAAGACGCTCGGGTCGAAGGCAGCGTGCAGCAGGCATTTAATTTTCCTGCTCGCCGGCGTAAGACCGGATGAAGGAGAGCTGCACGGACACAAGGACGCCCGGCGGACAGAAGAAAATTCCAGGCTTGTCGGTACGGGTTTCACAAAGAAACACGCTTCGCCCCGTCTCGCCTCGACTCGCCTCGCCTAGCCTCGCCTCGCCCACGCTCGTCGCAGCGAGGACGCGTTCTCCTCGTGTCCGTTTTCCGCCTCGCCACGATTGTTGTTTCGAGCGGCGTTATCGGGCTCTAACGCGAGGCGAGCCTTCTCGTACGACAAGAAAATCGTGGGCGGTGCATTAGCAGTTATCATCGGGCACAGAAATGACTGTCCAGTCGCTACTTGCTACTTTTAGTCCCGATTCCGTGATCGATGGGTTCAACCCTATCGAGTGGGAGCGGATTGGCCGCGTCTACTGCGCGGGGAAAAGGAAATAATCTCACGGGTTTTTGGAACGTAGAAATTGGAGCACTGCTTATAATTTATAGTCCGCGAACGTTTCATCTTTCCCGCATTACATTACAGTGATTAATTGTACCGCCCTGGACACTTCGAACCTCCACGAGTCCCGTTCGAACGATCCTCCCCTGAAAATTACCCGCAGATACCTTCCCATAATTTCCATTCAACTTTCGCGAATAATTGCTGATAACTTTCCTCGAACGTTAATGCACAGCCTTTCAATAAGCTGCGCGCAATACGACCGCCTCTGGATTTCATTAAAAAAAATTCCAATCCTCGAAGCCGCGGAAACGAATTCCAGCTTTGCTCGCGGGACGCTCGTTCACTTTCGCACACTGCCCGGGAACTTGTCTCAATCCCTGAACGTTTTGCGGTCCGTGCACCGTCCCGCGTTAGACAAAGCGAGGCGTGTCCGCCCAGCAGCGAGGTCAGAAAAGCCAGGAAAGAATAGACACCGCGTCGGGGGCGAAGCAAAACGTAACGAACGACGACGGCGAGAGTCGTAACTCTGTGCCAATGGCCACTCCCACGTCTCATCCTGTGCTCCCTCGGAGAACCGATCGTGCTCCCCGCGTGGTCGCGTGTACGCGTGAAATACTCGCCGGGTAATCTTCTGTCTACCGTGGCCTCTATGTGCGTTGGGACCAGTGGCGTAGACCGGGGGTTGTTTCGTCGAAACGACATTTCTTCGCGGTTACGAATTAATTGACAGCGCTTACGGGGTACGCGCAACGTCCGCCTCGAATCAGGCTTGAGCACTTTATTTTTGGTATTACGCACGTAATTATTTTTGTAATTCCTTTTTTGGCGAGCAGCAGTGCACTTGGGTTCAAGAGTCGTGCATGCTTTGCGACAGATATTCGACTGTGGCACTGTTGCGACGAAATAATATGGATAATCAATTGATTTGCGAAGACGAGCAACAAGCATGCTGCCTTTGCTATAGACGATTTGACAGATATTAATTTCGTGTAAGGTAACGATGGATTGAACCCGCTAACGACTATTTTTGGGGCTCCTTTTCTATTTCAATATGGTCTCTATGTAAAGGAAGTAATTGTAGTATAATTATAGTTTTTCGTTCTACGATTATTAATTGGAACAGGTGGTAGTTATCAATGGTTGATATTTCGTGCATGTAGGTCTCGTTCGAAATTTCTTCGTGCTTGAAATTGCAAATCTGTACGACGCCACTGTTCCAACCTCGACGGAATGATGTTTCTATTACTTCTTCCTGCCTCTCAGCCTTCCAGCTTCCTCGATCCCTGCCAGAGTTTCTGCAGATATCAAAGATCTGCAGCAGACAATAGGGAATGAATCAGTGGCTGGATACAACAATGACGGGGGCAGACATTTGTCTAGCGCTAGGCGCTAATATTTTCTTCCCATCGGCGTATACGATCCCGATCAGATGGAATCTTAGAAAAAAGATTTATTAAATGCGCCATCAATCTCGAAACTGTACCGGCAACAGTTTCGACGAAAAATCAACTTCGTCGCAAATTGAAAATAATACGAAACCATTATTCACACATTCCCTCGTCATTGATCATTTACGAAAAATTGTTGTAACGTAGCTATATTCTTGAACCTTATCTCACATTAAATTTTAACTAGAAATAAAGCCAATATCGTTGCTGCGTCAAACAATTATAATAGAAACTCGAATTCACGATTCGACAAACTCAGTGGTTAACAATCAATACAGTGCTAACGCGAATCTTATGTAACAGTTTAATTAAAAAATTTACGTAACGAAAAGTCTTCCCGTTTCCGTGTCGCAACATCGCCAACGTCCTTTCCTCTTTCGTGCCTAGAGTAGAACACTCGAAAAATAAGCCGGGCAAGCTGCGGCAATTACGGCACTTCCTCTATTACCCAAAAGGGTATTAAAAACAAAAAATGAAAAGAAGACGCGAAGAGCAGTTTGTAATTTTCTCTCGCAAATATCTACGCTCTGTACCGGCCAGCGGGCAAACTCTGGTCGCGTGTGAGGACAAAATTTCCAGCCTCGAGACCCCCTTCGCAATTTTCATTATTTCCAAGTATACTATTCGGCGAGTGCAGGCAAGCTTCGTTCTTACGTGGAAATTACCTCTTGCCCCCGGGCTGTTTGCTCTTTCTGCCTGTGTTCAATTTCGCGACAGAAACATCACCGGCCATCCGCGGAACAATGTTCCAAAGAATCGTCGTTTTGCAACGTTTCTCACCCGAATCCTCGCGTTTATTCGCGTCCGGTTACTTTGGCGAAACGAATGAATCATGAGTTTCGTAGTTTGCAAGCACACGGCTAATTCCCCCGTTTGTTGATTTTAGTTACCGCTGTTTGCCAGGTGCGAAATTCTGCAGCAGGTTTACCGTTACGAAACGGACCTCAGGAATTCCTACCGCGGGGTGCAACACGGATATTCGCGTATTGATCTGTTCGACGGTCGCACATCGTTGATTTATTAATTGCTGATTTAATATTTGTCGTCTTTTCACTTTCGTTCGCGTCATTTGTTAAATGGTGGATCGTTCATTTCCCTGGGACGAAATTCGACTCCGGCGGAAACATTAAATTTGGAATAAATTTGCCATTAAATAAAATATTACGCACACTTCTGCGGCAGAATGGGAACTCGGAATAATTTGAGCACTTGTATTTTTCATGCGTTTCGTAGGAGTTTCTCCTATCGCGAGTCTGATCTCGCCAACGAAGTATAATGATAACAATGATAACAGAAAGGAGAAGAATTATTAGGATATATTATTTCCATAACACGCGATACTTTAAAATGCTCGACCTGCTGTTCGTAATACCTGTGCTAGCGCGTGAAATATCTTACCTTCGAACCCAGCAGCGATTCGTGAAACACGAGAGCGTGTAACGAGACGAAACGAAACGTGAAGTTAGAGTTCGTCGAAATTTTTTTAGGGATATTTGTGATTTGGAGAAATGTTTTCACTAATTGCACCGCGACCGCGTTTCAATTAAACTGCAGCGAGACCTTTGCTTTGTCGAGTCGTCGGGGCATGCGGCAAAGATTGCATAGGCGCCGGCCAGCGATAATCAGCCCACCGATAATCGATAGAAACTTTTTCGTTGCCGCGGCACTTCCACGTTCTCGTCGCTGTTAACTCGTGACTCGCGGGAAATCAGAAAATCGACCGACGAATCGCTATTTATTTCTTCCGCCTCGAGTGTACGTGGACGACGCATGAAATAGAAACGCGTGCAAGTTATGATCGGGTTAAAGGAGAGCAGTACTCGCTCCGAAAATATGTCATGAACGTAATATTTCTTCAATGTGAAATAATTTTATTCACCTGTACCAATCTTTGAATTAACTATTATTTATAAAAAGGGGAGAAGATCTTATGAAATGGAGAGGACCAAATACTGCGGTTGATATTAATAAGCGTTTCTTTTCGAACATTCCTATTGCGATAAATAATGTCCCCCGTAGTTTTTGTCATTCTAATTTTTCGTATTCACGTTGGAAACATGTTTTTAGATCAGAAATCAAACCCGGTCTCAAAAAGTAACGGCACTGCTTGCCGTTCCATCGAGTCTCCTGCTGAGTTTTCTTACTTTTTCTTAATACCTGTCCTCCGCACGGATTTATAGCTTCTCTGGAAGCCCCCTCGAATACCGCGATACTTCTGTATCTTTCGTAGCAAAATAATATTTTGATCTCGCCCTGTACCTCTCGAGGAAAATCCTCTTTCCTTTCTTGCCCCTTGTCCTTCTTCCGCCGTTTCCTTCCAAACGAATTTCAACAACCGTCCGATATCAATTAATTGCGTCGCACTCGTGACGATTCCGATATCGAGTGAAAGATATATAATAAATCGACCCTGTAAATCGATAAAATTGTTCGCACCGCGGCAACGAAGTACCGATCAAACGGAATTATTAAACATCTCGGAAGTTATTCGAAACAGACGAACATAAATCCATTTATCGGCCACGTGATCAATCTTTCGAGGCAATTATCTCGGATAATCCGATAACCAGGGGATCGTACGAGGTTTACGGCGCAGCACACGTCGACAGTGGCGAAAATTAAGCTTGACGTAATATTTTTAAGTGTACCGCGAGTTGTTCGCCGCCTCCCATCGGCCGATCGTCCGTCAGTCGCCGGACAGGTTTTCGGGGCTGTTGCAATTTGTATCAATTCAACTACAGTTAAGCCCCGACTAACGAGCGACTGTCCGACATGAGAAATTATCGGCGATCAATAAAAAAACCCGTGGAAATAAAGGCATTGTATATTTTGCAAAAATATATCTCGCAACGCTGTTTGCGCGCTGGCGGAGATAAATCGTCGGCGCAGCGGGTAATTGTTACAGCTGGCGATAATATTAATTTCCTTGCACGAAAAATCTTGCTGTTCGACGGCTGACTTTTTTTTTCTACGTCACGCTCAAATAAAATAGCTATGTGCATATACGCTTAATTACGAGGCGGTTCTCGCGGTTAAACATTTGCTCGCGGTTACAATTTCGCGACAATGCAAATTATTCCCTTGTTTTTCGTTCGGCGCAGAGGGTACTTGTTTGCACAGATTTTCGCCATTTATATTTTACAAACGCGGACGACTGTAAATTGCTTTTCATCTCAATTAATCGTTCGATTTCACCGGAACGCGAGTTATTATGCACAGTGCGGCTACGTTATAATACTCAACTATTTTTTTTTCAAACAAATATTTCTTTCTCCGTCGATCGAAGGTTCACAGTTTTCGCTCTGAAATGATATAACCATCCAGCCCCGGTGACGAGAAAATTCTCCCATAATCGCTGAATCTTCGTGCTCGATTATTGAACTGATTTTAATTATGATATCAGGCGAGTGCAATATTCATTCAGCGCCGTAATTGTCCGCCAATCAATTTTCAAGGGTGGCTAGTTATGTAATTGAATATTTGAAGCGACAGGCTGGGAATAACGCGTTTCCATGGCGCGACCGCGGTGAGTGGCATTTCAGCTTGTGATTATATTCGGTTGCGTTACGAACGCCCGAAATAGAACGATTTTAATTGCCGTTCGATTCATCGCCGATCGATTTAATTCAACTGTTGGCATTGCCCAGATACGAAAGCTTTCAGGGCCGAGATATTCCTTTCGAAACGGAATTATCTTCGGGGTAATTATCAACAGTATGTCAATCATTCTACAATATAACGGGGCAATTCTGTTTTCTGATTTTTGATCGCCGGCCAATTTCGCGAGCATCGTTAGTCTATTATAATTTCACGTCTGCATTATCCGGAGCATCATGTACAAATTGTTAGTAGATTTCTCTTTTGTTATATTTACGGGGCCTCTACGAATCTATTTTCGTTACGGTTCATTCGATCATCTTCTTTGTCTTACGTCCTGTTGGAGATTAAACAACGAATCGCTTCGTCACGCGGCGACACGGCGAGTCCATTTCGATGTCGCGTATTCACACGGGCCACGATTGCACGTTGCAA
Source organism: Nomada fucata (assembly GCA_948146005.1). Taxonomy (NCBI): domain Eukaryota; kingdom Metazoa; phylum Arthropoda; class Insecta; order Hymenoptera; family Apidae; genus Nomada; species Nomada fucata. The sequence goes on from OX411282.1 coordinate 6,672,264, forward strand.
TTACTTTTTTCGACAGTGCGTGATGAATCGACGCTAATTAAACCCTCGAAAGTTTCCGATCGGGACACCTTTCTATTGAAACCCTCGGGAAACCGTCCCCCGTAATGTGGTGCCGCTTTATTCGACCAGAAAATAAATTGTCCAACCTTTTTTTTTTTATACCAAATAACATTTCTGTAAAGGTTACGAAACTAAAAGATTCGAGCTCGGTAATTCCAATACTGCGCTTTATCTTTTTATATATAGAAATACACCTGCACTTTTGTTTAGACGGCAGTTGTCGATAAACTCAAGACTGTTCCCATTTACGGAATTTCGTATCGTTGCTTCTTCCTTGGCGAACCTTCGCGCGAGACGCGATCGTATCGCAACTGCGACACCGTAAACTTAACGGTGAATATTGATTGTGATATGAAATATTTCACGAGAAATAATAAACTTCCTTTCGTTCTGAACGCGTCAAATTACCAAAAAATTCTTGCACTGGATACCTTTGCTATAAAATTCAAAATTGAGGAAATAACGCTCCTGGACTTTAACTTAACAATGCGAATCTCAACTTTTTTTCGTACTTCGAAAACATTGCAACGACTTGCCTCGGAGAGGAAATCTTTACAATCACCCCGTTTGCCAATGAAGCATTCGTGCCACTCAACTAACCACGGTTTCCTACGATAATCCTCTGTCGCGGAGACGCTCGCGTCGCAGCATCCACGCTTATCGTTACGCTCCATCAACGCTTTCGAACGCCGAGAAAAACGAAGTGCTTACCGTGCGTACGTACGTACAGCTGCCGAATCTCGCGGCAGAGGAACGTTCGACGGCTGCCCCCCTGACCGACGATGCGATACAATGTCGTCGAATAAAGGCGAACGTGCAGAAAAACGAAATGGAAATCGGATCGCGTCGTTATACCCGCGAGCAGGAAACTACCCTTCGGCTTTACTTACAGCTTTGTCACCGTCGACTTTATACACCGTCTCAGCCTCACCCTCGCCCTCATCCTTTCTCCCTTTGTCGCGGCCCCGTCGGTGCGCCCGAATAAAAACCTAACCCACCCTACGGGGCACTCGTATTTTCCAATGTCGCCCTCCGCCCTCTCCGCCCCTACCGCATTATTGCGGTTTCCTTGTGCAAACGAAAATACGTAGGAACTTCTGCGGCCTCCGCGACCGTGGAATTTATTTCGGGGCACCATTGACTGGGGAGAATAACGTATTTCACGGGGCAGCTCTCCCTTAGTTGGAATCGCGAGGGTTTTTAGCGCGTGGACGATGGAATCGAACCGGGGAGATTATTGTGTCGCTGAATATTCGATTAGCGTAATGATTGAATCATATCTTGCGTCGAGCGAGTGTTGATGATTTTTCGGTTATGTTTGGATAATCAACTTTCATTTCGATCCTCGAAAGGAATCGAGCGTAATTGCTTTAATTGTGATCCGGATGCTGTCGGGGTTTATAAAACGTTGCGGCACAGTAACGCGTTCGAGAGGGCAGGTCTCTAACTGATTTCGAGGGGGGGAGAAAAGCTTGCGCGATTTTAATGAATTATTTCGTACGGGGTGATGCCTGTGCGCCGGTAGATTTGACAGAAATGCTACGGTGAACGACTAGCGCGATAAACAATTATTTCGCACCCAATTCGGTTGTAACGGCGCATATCTGGCGAAACGTAATTAATGCAGCGATGAATTACTAATGGGTAGAGCGACAGCCTCGCAGCCTGTTTGATTAAGCCTGAAACAATTCGACACCAGCTATTCAAGAGTTAATTTTCCAAATAATCAACCGAAACCAATTATTCCGCTCGATGAATTCAATATCCATACTATTGACAAGTTCAGCATTCCGCTTGAATCGAAACGCCGTACCTCTCCGCTAATTTATATTAAAAAAAGGAAAAGGGAAAATAATAGTACGAATCGTATCTTCACCGAAAGAGACACGAGTACCTCGAGACGAACGATTCTCCTATTGACACACGCCCAATCGAATGAACGCCTACAGAAAGAAGAAAAATATAAATAAAAGCGATACAACGTCGACAAAACATAAAGGGTTCGAACAAAACGATTCAAGCATCCCTTAAGCAGTCGCCTTAACGAGGATTCCCAAAGGCAAAAACGTATTAACATCCGGACGTGTATATACGTTTCGAGGTTGTCGAAAGCAGATGCAAGAGCGATGCGAAACCAGCTCCTTAGGGTCGTTCAACGCATTTACCCCCGGCGTCCACTTTGGAGAAGACGAACGGAGCCCACTCTCCGCCCATTACTTACTCAAGTAGACTGCAGTACGCCGTGAAATCCTCTTTCTTTTCGCCCCGACGTCGCTGAACTGCTATTTACGCGCGACCAAGGGCCGGGAATCTTTTTCTCGGCGAGTTTAACATCCCTTCCCCATCCGCCCGGTCGTTTGCGAATTTCCGTGCGGTTTCCGCGGCCACTTTGTGCCTGATACTCCGTACCAATTCCCGTGAAACGTCGCCACAGAGACGATCCCGTGTAAAACGGGATAGATAATCGTCCCGGCGATGCAACAGCTTTCGTTTCGACGTCGCGTCGCTAGAATTGCATTGTCGTTTACCCCTTCCCTCTACCCAGATTCGTTAAGAAAGAAAGTAAAGAATCTCGCAACGGGAACTTTCCCACGCAACAGCGTTCCTTAGCACGATTGCTCGGGCCACATGGCAATTCGTTTGCACGGGCACTTTCACGTTTCGCGATATCGCTGTCGATAACGAAGCTCGTGTTGTCTCGAGGAATTTCCGTTGCACGGTACTCCCAGTGAAATTAACGTCGCCACGACGTACGCGACGTGAGGCATACCCCGCGAACCTGTCCCCGCGTTATTCCTTCCGTTAATAGCGTCCCGAACACCTGCCCGATCTATTCGACGTAAAACACCGTGCTCGTCCGTTCACTCAACTTGAGGCGCGGCTCCTCCTTTTGCCCGGCCCGCAACATTGAAGTAACTCCAACGCGGCGGATCGTAACTAACCGGCCAAGTAGCTCGAGTAGGTATAACCCCTCGTCGAAGCCGCGAAGAATAAACGTATTTCAAACTGATTTACACAGCTAATTCGAGAGGTATGCGCCGGGGATGGTAATCGACGCGATTTCAGATTACGACCGGAGTTCACTATTCATTGGACGAGGAGGAGGAGGATGAGGTGGCGGTGGTGGTGTTGACGGGAGCATCTCTTGGTAGAGCGTTTCGAGTTCCGTAAATGAACGTACTGGATGGCGTGATAAATAGCGACTGCTTATGGAAATTTCGTTTATTTCGAAATATTGACTTTTGGGGTTTATATTTCAGCGGGGATAATATTTGTGAATATTATTAGAGGAATGTAGAAACGGGGGAGCAGACACTGTGTGTGTAATGATTATTGTTTGCTCGATATGTTTTTGTTCGAATTTTTTCGATGCCAAGTGCGAAGATCGTTGTAGATTTAATCATTGTCTGGTGTCGTTCATTTTTGTTAGGCAAGTTCTTCTTTTGTTCGCTACTAATTGTCCGCATTTTTGTTCGTGTCAGTATTATTATTGCACGAAGAGGTATCGCAGTCTGTTACAGTTTTATTGCTATTTATTGCAATTTATTTAATTTGTTTCACAGCAATTGCTATAATGAAGCAATCTCCTTGAACATTAATTTACGAGCGTTAACAACTGAAACGATTATGTAAGACGTAAGATATTCCATGTAACCACCGTTCGTGCATTAATTCTGTTAATCCGTTTGGATAAATAATGAAAGGGTGAGGAGGAAACGATTTGTTTTATTATTTGCCGGTATGTACATGTAAAATAGCTTCTACACTTCGTTTCCTTTTTATTTGTGGAAGTTGTGCGACTGATTATATCCCCGCCTTTGCCGTGTCGTTCCGATCATTGTCGATTTCCTAATTACCGTACAGGTTGATTTTCCACAGTTCCTTCGTAGGCACAGGGAGATGTGTAGCAATTACCGGTGTATGTTCGCCATAATTTCAAGCGTGGCAACAGGGGAAAATAATATCAAGCTCGTTATTCGCGATGCATGCACACACGTGGACGTGCAAACGAATCGAGAATCGAGAAAAATTCATTTCAATTTCTACTTTCCAATCCGGCGGAGTTCCAGGCTCGCTCTTCGAATCAAACAATCGCCCTTGAGAATAATTTTCTTCTCCCTCCGGGCAAATTAGCCGCAGCCCCGAATAAAATGTTCAGCGATCCACGACACTTTGAAAGGTCAAGAAAACCGGGTAGAACCGGGGAGAAAAGGAAATGCGTGACTGTAAAGAATCACTACGCATAAATAACGATCCGAGAAGCGATCGCGTTTAAAAAGCCCAAGGTAATTTCCTCTCGCAATTATAATTGCACATTTTAATTAGACGGTGCGTTTAACGTATTGCACCCGCGTGGCGCTGCAGCCTCGCTGTGTACGAATAGATTAGACCCGTCCCGACGAGGGCGAAGGTACTGAAAGGTACTTGCAACTCTAATCTCCGTGTTGCGTATGAACGCATCAAGATCCCAGACACAGACAGCTCTGAGCACTGACAGACGAACGCGTATAACTTCTCTTGTTTTGCCACGGCGGAATTATCGAGTGTATAAATTACGGCCCGTATAAAGTTGTCGGAAGTTGGTCGGTACTTACGAAACTTGTTGAACGAGCTGGGTAAGACTGATCGCCAGTGAGGTTTTCTCTTTGAAACTTACTGCAGCTTCCCACCGGAATTCCGCGAAATTCGCCGACTGAATAAACTCGCCCCTTCAATTCGTATCAACGATCGCTAATTGCACAGAAGTACCCAGCGAGTTATGTCGTTTTTATTCGCCCAACTTTTTACACGCTTCCGGATCACTTTATATCGTATTTACCCGGGCGCACATTTATGGGCACTTACCTTGAACTGCGATATAACTTTTTTTTGTTTTTTTTCAACGAACCGACCGCTTCTACCGAAAAGAATTTTATTTTCCAAGGAAACGAATGCGTTTATTTCAACTTCTGCGTAATCCCCCTCCCCCCATTCTTTTTCGAATCACGAGTTCCTTAATAACCGAATCTCTTTGCACAAACCAATCGCGCTAATACTAATAACAAAATTATTCGAGTCATTCACAGTTTCATAGTACCGATAGACGAAATAATTTCGTATCGAAGTAGATCCAAATTATAATTCCCCCGCGCCGATACGTCGCCGCCGAATCTGACGCCAGTGCTTCCCACTCGAACAACCCGTGCGACCCGCAAAGCTACCCCAAAGACCCAAGCTTCCACGCTGAACTACCCCTCAATCCCCTCGCTACCACCGGTCGATCCCCCTTTAACATCCCTTACCAAACCGCGACGCATCGCACAGCCCCGAGAACCGGCTCGTCTCCTTCCCACCTCCTCGCCGTATCGACGTCTATCTGGTCAGTTTCACGAACCGCCAGGTGACCATAGCGAACAAGACGCCCGTTCGAGCGTTATCGGGGCCGCGTGGACAGGCTCGATCAATCTTCCCGCCTCCTGCGACTTCCAAAGCGTTATCGTCGCGGCGGCGCTGCTGAAACAATGCGCCGCATCCCGCATAATAAACTTCCACGCACGCCTCTCCGCTCGCTAGAAACTGGTAGCCGCTCGTAACTCCTCGCCGTAGCGTTGAATACAGATACGCGGGGGGACGGTCAGCGAGCCTCCAGGTGAGATAGAGGGCCCCGAGTACGAGCGTATCGTTCGATATATCGCGGGAAGTGCCGCGCTGCCAGGCGCGTCGACAGCCACCGGGTCGCTCGGGCACGCTGCGCGTGTAACGCGACGAGGAACGCGTGTGCCGGACCGTAAAGGGTGTCGCGAACCGGAGGAGACGTTACTCTCCGGCTAGCGTTTCAACGCCCGCATCGTCCAGCCTCCCCCTTGACACCCTGGCTCCTAGATGACCGCGACACCTCGCCGCGTCCACGATGCCTGTTGGGATTAGTTGAACGATTTTCGTTCGTCGGGCGCGGCTGCGAACATTGGATACACCGTGTTCTTAGAATCGGTTCCGTCGTTGGACGGAATTTGTATTTATTTCAAGGCGCCAGGATTTTGGAGTGTGGCGAGACTTTTCGTAGTAGAGGCGCCAGTTTTCCTGGCGTACGAGTCGAAGTCGAGGGCCTCTTTGTGCTCAGGCGACGAGGTCCTGTGAGGCCCGATGACGGAATTAGCGGTCCTGCGGCGAAGCTGACCGCCCGCGTCGCAGGGTTTCCCACGTCGAGTTTTTCCCTTTGCCTAATTGCTAGGGGAAGGTCTTGTTTGACACCCTTGGTGGGAGTTATGCCGGATTGCATCGATAAAGTTTCCGTGTTTTAAACAACATATGGAACTTTACCCACTCGGAGCAGTTTAGTTTAGTTTACCACTAACCAGCGTAAGAAACAGTCGTATCTAGCCATAACACCGTTGTCTGTCTATCTAATAACCGAGCTGTGGTTCTCGATAAAGTATATATCACATTGATTAGGAGCTACTGCGGTTACAGTTATTCAAAGGCTCTCTAATTTTCCGTCGGGAAGCGCAGTCTAGGCAACTTACAATTGTTATACGCGCGCCGTCGTTACTGTTCCAAAGAAGTGACGCACGGTCGAAACAGAATCCGTGGATGGTATTTGAGACACGGTACGGGGGGGAGGTGATCAATTTGTTGCGATTTCGGAGCAGAAACCAGAAGATACGCTGGCCTTCTTTTTTTACAAACCGGGGAAAAATGTATACCGCTTTGCCTGATCGGCGAAGAATATGACACATTCCTCTCGCGCGTCGCGGGGATTACTTTGTTTAGCCGTGGGGCGAGAAAAGTTACAGATTGCGGAATTAATCGATGGTCGATACGCTTGAAATGGTTTTCACTAAGTAGTATATGGGTGTAGTGTGTCGGACAGATCGGACAGAAAAGAGTACAAAATAACGAAGCATAGAAAGTACATTTTCTTACCCATACTCCGAGATGATTTCGCAACTTCCTTCGAGGAATAAGTTTATTTTACCTTTCCTCCAGCATTTCGTAGGCAACAAAAAATAGTAGGTCATTTAAAAAAAAAACGCGGTCGTAAATTTGTTCATGCCCCCCCTCCCCCCCCCCCCTCCCCCGGTTTCGTTGCAACGTTCAACCCGCGAGAATGTCGCGTTTGTTTGCCATAGAAATGGGAGAATTTACTGCGACGACGGAACACGTGGATCCATATTTCTTTTCGGGATCACTTGCGCCATCAGTCATGCAAGGTATCCTAGTGTCAGCGGCGCAACGCGCGAGATAAACTCGCCTATCATTCGCCGCGAGCTACTCGTTCACCAGGTACGAAGGGAGCCCCGTGGAATTCGCACTTTCGCCGGGCGGCAAATAAATCAGCGCAAACGTGCTTTGCTGAGCTTTGCCGGGGTCGGGAGACATTTGACGGAGCGTCGGGAAATATTTGTTTCGACCGTTGCGTCGCGGCAAGAGCGAGGAAAATACTTTTTCCGGGCATCTTTCGTTTCGCTGAGCGGGACGGAAGAATGGGTCGCGAGTTAACGCAGATCATTGCCTCGAATTACCCTCGATTGGTCTTGATCGCGATGCCTTTCAACAGTGGACGCTTGCGTTTCGATTGTTCGAATAAATATTTGAAAGTACGCGGTATAGGAAACAAATGCAAACAATTGAACGCGACTTTCAACGCGAAAGTTATTGAAATAAAAGCTCGTTTACTACGTACTCTATCGATCTACAAGTTTCCGATACAATCATTGCGAACCTTTTAATTCACCGTAAGCAAATACGAGTGAAGCGAAACGCGAACATAACGAAACGCGACCGACCCAACTCGCCATCGGCAGCGACCCAAATTCCATCGTTGAAAAAAAGAAAAAACAAAAAACAAAGGGAAGCCGAAAATGGTGCGAGAAACTCGGCAAAACTAAACCGAAGCCCATCGACTGTCAACAGGGGCCAACTTCGAGCCATCGGAACGTCCCGCGTCCACGTTCGCGACTGTTCGCGACGAGAACGGAAGCGACGCGAAATCCGGTCGAGCCGGAGCCGAAAGGTTCCCAGGCCAGGCCAGGTGATCAATCACCTGGCCGCGCGTTGAAGCTCGACCGCGTGAAAGCTCGTGACGAAAAATGACGCGGCGGCTTCGCTTCCAGGGCTTATTCACACCGCGTACGCCCGTCCGCTCCTCCGATTACAATGTCCACGGGGCAGAGAGGCTCCTGTTTCCCGCGGACGGATTTACGGCAAACAACGACAACGACAACCGAGAAAACAGCGGCTGCCGCATATTTCTGCCTGCGCGGATCAGCCAGAGCATCGGTCACGCGGCTTGGTATCACCGGCGATAACATCGACCATTATCTCGCGTATCGTTCATTATCGTGGTATATCGTTAGGCTTGTTCACCGCGGGACGGGTAAAGGGTTGAGAGGTCGGGCGAGGGGTGGAGGAGTTTACGCGGCCGGATCGCTCGTAAAGTCGCGCGTGACAACAGGTATTTAACGGGAGGAAGGAAACTCGAATGCAGGAGAAGGCGCGTTGCTTTCTTATTTCGTTGCAGGGGTGGATAGTTGGAATTGTAGGCTTTATTCGTAATCGTTGTACACTTTCGTCTGGTTTGTACGGCGTGCACGCGTGCACAGGGTGTTGCCAGTGGTTTCTCGAACACCGGAGAGGCAGAGAATTAGTTTTTTCAGATATCGGCCGACAGGTGAAACGGTTCAGTTATTCTCGACTGTATTCTTGAAGGAAAAATTCCATCGTTGAAGAGCCTTTTATTTATAGACAGAGAAAGAACGTTGTTTAATGTTCGACCGATTACGGGGAAGTAAATTGAACGGGAGTATCGATCTGCGAACGATCGACAAATCCAAGCACGATCTCCTACGCAGGTAGGGTCGAGGCATCTTTGTCAGACGCGCAAGGGGTTCCATAACGAGTGACCGTGTGTCAACCGATTGTGTCTAATTTGTGTCGCGAGCGGCGAACGCTCCGAGCAACCGAGATGATTGGCGATCAAACGAGCTGACCTTACTATCGATCCATCCACTTTGCAGTACTGATCGTGATCTCGTTCCTCGACGCAATCAGCACCACCTATTTACCTGTCGATGGGACCCGGGGAATCGAAGGGGATCCCTCGACTGAGATTGCGAGGACGAACGGAAGACGGGGAGAATGGGTCCAGAGGGACGAAGAAAATAGCCATAGAGAAAATAAGGGCAGCCGAAAATAATTTAATAATTTATACCAGCCTATCCTTGAAGCGGATTGAGATTTAGATTTTTCGTTCGAAGCGAAATATATATTTATTCGCCGAATATATTCTGAAAAAACCTTCCTCAGAAGCATCGTACGACCCAGTGTTATCTAATTACCTACGATGCAATAAAATGCTAGAAAAATGACGAGGCCCGACGTGCAAAACAATATCGACGCGTCACGGAGGAACTCCCAGCGAAGCACGTCCTCAAGCGCCGACGAGAATTAAACCGACTCGAAGCCCAAAAAGCGTGACAAAATAAAACCCGGAGGAAAGACGGAGAAAATAAAGAAACGATCTACCAGCCTTAAAGATCGCAGATGCAAAGCAAGACGCGCGCCGGAAGGCGAGAGGAAGGCGAGGATGAAGGAAAGGAAGAAGGTGGATCGTTAGCCGTTAACCATCGCCCGGGGCGAGGCGTTGTCGTAACGGGGTACATCGTGCCCGTCCATTACTTACTCCGCGTAATATTATAGCTTCCTCATTAGAGAACGTAAGGGTGTACATAAACGAAACTTGTCCCGGAGGCGCGGGTGCTGCGGAGGTCACCGCGCCGCGCCGCGCCGCGCCGCGCCGCGACGTAACGACGACGGGTCGGCTGGAACAATCGCTCATTTTTTATCGTGCCCCCGTCCCAAGAGCCCGTTGCCCCGACGTATTCCTAGGCGAACGACGACGAACAATAGAGCCGCTCCGAGAGAGAGAGACGCTCCGTGTTTCTTATTCGCCCGGCTTAATTCGTTCCGCTTGTTTCTCAGTTTTATTAGCTGCTTGTTTGCGCGGCCCTTCCGAGTCCGTGGGTCGTGTTTGCCCCGCGCGCCGATTGCCGCCGCCGCGATCATCGACGTTCGGGATCGTTCCGTGGAAGGGCCCGTTCGTTCGCAATCGTTTCCCCGATGGGTTACGATGCTTGTCCTTGCGACGGGAGTTCTTGCTACGTGGACGGCGGATCGGTGTGTACGTACCGGAGTTCAATCGATTCGACGCCATTGGTGTTAGTTTAAATGGTGTTCATTGGATACGCTGGCGGACGATAAGTAGTTTATGGGGAAATCACGATATTCGTTCGCGTTCGCGCCACGGTTTAAATCGCATTTCGATAATTGACGTTTGCCGTTGTTTTACATTTGACCCTCGTCGTGTCTGTAATTCGGTGTTACGCGGGGCATCGATATAGCCGTGGCGAAGGTATGGAAAGTAAATTAAGCGAATTACTGCGGCACTATTTCTTTTCGTATTCATATTTTACTCGTCGCGTTGGAATAGTCGTAATTGAATGATGCACGAAGGCATCATTTGGTCGAATTTTAATACGAGGACTGGCCCGAACAATGCGCTTGTTCGATCGCTGCGGTAACGAAGACTCGGCAACATTCCCAGTTTCTCAGTAAACGTTAGCCTTAGCGACGCGACGAGAGAAAGGGAAATACCAAAAATCGATTTCTGTCGCCGTGCGGCGAAGCAACGTCGATTTCGAATCGATGCGCGGCCGCTCGACACGCGGCGGTAATTTATCCCAACGAAAACCGGAAGTCCCCAACGGCCACCGAGCGGAGGCAGCCGAAATTGGTATGCAAAACGAGATAAATCACGCTTACGTCCGCCGCAGCTGCGGCTGCGACGCACGAATTCGTTCATCGCTCGGATCCGCCGGTTTTCTCGGCGGCCGTTCGGTTTTGTATCGCAATCCGAATGCGAAAAATCGACAGCAGAGGGGTTTGGCATCGTTCCGGATAAACTGCTCGCGGATTAAGATTTTCACGGGGGAATCGAGTAGCGCTCAAATCAACGGGATTGTTGTTCCATTAACGTCAACGAGCTTCGTCGCGTACGCTATGAATATTTTCAGCTTCATCGGCCGGCTTCGTCGTTCCTCCTCGAACGGATTTAATTATTTCGTTTGGCTCGAAGATGCGACGAATGGTCCGCGACAAATTCTATTCGCATTTCCGTTGTCGCGTTTTCGTGGACACATTGAGGGCGCAATATTTTATCGTAAATATTATTATTTCATTAAGTGTGTCGGTGATATTGTTGCGGCGATTAATTCGCTTTTCGAAAGAATCAATCATAGACGGGAGGTCGGGCTAATGTTTTCTTTGTCCTTTCAGGTAAGGGCAACTTGAGCGTAAGAAGATGTCAAAGATATAGAATCGACCGCTGGATGTCGATAGAATATCGGCCGTGAGTGAAACAAATCTTAACGCTTCCTGTCCCAATTTTTTTTCCACATCGTTTATTTTACTTTCCTGCGTGCATTACGCCACAATTCACGCGGCGTCGTATCCTCATAACACAAGAATAAGTAATGACTTGACCGTCGATAAGATTAAAATTGCCAGCCAACGCAGATATTTAAGCGAACCAACCCTTGGAGGACAAACATAATACATACCATTTCATCATCGCCCCCCCAAATAATTGCTACATCCGTAATCGAACGAAATTGCAATTCAAAGTCCACAACTACCGCGAGAAGGCTCGTCCCATTCTGTTCGAAACGTGACTTCGCTCGTGGATCCGTGGAGCAATCCTTTCTTTTCCTTCCCTCCGACTGTAATCGGGACCGGGGCTCGATAAAGACAGACGCCCGACTCGTTGCGAGTGATTTTTCGAGCGAAGGCGACGCGACGGCTGAACGACAGCGAGAGCGTAAACGCGAATGCAATTTTTAACGTCGACCCGGCTCGGTCTCGCTTTAACGGGTCTCGTTCACGGCGCGGGTACCGCGCGGAACGCATTTCTGTGAAACAACTGTCATCGGCCACGCGAGGAGAGTGCTTTCCGGAAAGCGGTGCAATTTCAGCGAGAATATCTCGGGCCCAGGAACGGGTAAGACGCGAGAGGGAATCGCCGATGGGGAATTGTCAGCGAGGTTGTCGAAGCGCACACACCGCCGCGAAACGTTTTGCAGAGGAAATCGAACGCGGCCTGACGCGTCGCGTTGTTCTGTGAACAGGTTTGCGTGTTACTCCAACGTTCTGGAGTGAAATATTAGGCGCGGCGAATATTCTGGATGGGACGCGCGTATCGCTGGATGCACTTTTCACGATCTTATTGTTAGTTATACAGTTTCCTTTTGGGGTTATCGTTGATCACGTCGAACGGGGCGATGCGTTGAACAGATTCAACGATGAACTGTAACGAGCGTGTTTAGTAATGCTTCTTATCGTGAGACACGGTCTTCCCCAGTTGCTCTGGACATTTCTTTCAGAGTATTTTATACATTCGTACATTTCACGCCGGAATAAATATGTAAACACTTGCGCTGATTTTGTCTTGCGTATTCTCAGGCCGGTTTAATGTAACAATTTGTGCACGATATTATATTATTGCGTCACCTTACGCATACGCTGGGGAAACAGTTTCGCGAATTAATTAGTTTGCCGACGGAGCATGTTGTTCTTCGGATTAAAACAATAAAACGCGTGTAGGATCATTGATTTCCTTAATCGCTGTGATAAAACGCCAGTTCTCCGTTGGTATCGCGCATTCTTGTATGCAAGAAAGTAGATAAAGGTTTTGTATCATGATATAAGGCGCGATTTAACGCATTTTTCACTCTATCTTCCAGTAAAAACAACCCATTTTCGCATCGTTATCTGCTGTTAGGGGGAATAATCTTCGCATAAAAACGAACGTAGTTGCAATCTTGTCGTAAAAGACGGACCTCTTAGATGCGTCGTGAAATTTTATGCGTCAATTTCCCAGATCGTAAAGAGCGTATTAAACAGATCAGTTCATTGGAACTGTACGCGACGGGCGAATGCCGATAATTTGTTACGCAAGCGTGGTCTAGATTTTTCGCGATCGAATTGTTCGACTGACAAATTTCAACGATCGTTTAAAAACGAACCGACTAATTCAGTTGTCTAACATCGATTGAAATCGAGAGTATCGTGGCAAGACTACGTTTGCAGCTGCCACGTGTATATTGTTCTTTCGCTTTTTTATCCAAAAAAACGTTGCTGCGGGAATACTCGCACTGCCGTCAGCTTAAGAGAGATTCGAACGTTCGGTAGCGAACTTCCCTTTAAAGTTACGGGTGGTCGAGCGATAAAGTTTCGAATAAAATACGCGATAACGGAGCCGGACGCAAGTGTAAAATAAATTCTGCATGTCCTCCGGAGAATATTTTTCCTCCCCTTTAAACGTTTGCTCGCGTGAAATTTCTGTTTCCCATGGAAGCTTAATTGCCTCGTCCATTTCGAAATCTTCTCTTTTCGTTTGGCCGCCCGATTAAAGCGCCAATTACGAATTGAGAGCCTTGGACTATTAACTATCTGTGCATTCAGAATTGATTGCCGGAATCAAAGTTTTATTCAATGTATCGAAACGCAAAAACGGAAATTCTTCATTTTGATAAGCTTGTTAGATTTTCTTGAACCGAACAAAATTTGTTGTTCATACGAACCCTATACTATATTAATCGCTAATAAAATTAAAACGATATTGTATTCTATTTTGTAGGAGAGAAATGTTTAATAATTGCATTTGTGTTAAATAGTGAAACTACTAAGGACAACCAAAATCGCTTGCAATTCTGTTACATCACAATCAGTTAATAGTTAACAAAGCAGTCGATGCAACTTGAAATAAAGGGAAGGAAATATTTTCGTTTTTCTTTTTTTTGTCACAGGATTCAGTCAATATTGTCCAAGAATTCTCGCATTCCTCCTCGAACGAACAGAACGTTCCGTTTTAGCAGAAGGAATTTAACGAACGATATAAATCTGTGATTCCTTGTCGTTGGAAGGATCGAAAGTCGTCTCCGTGACGCTTCGTAGATGGCAAAGCGTTCCACGTCAGAATCGGCCAGCAGGGAAAACCGGTCGCGCTGGAACTTCTTATACAGAAGCATTCCATTTCAGTTGGAAAGCGACGAACAATCCGGAGGGATACTGAACGTTGACCTCACCCGGAAGAGTACCGCCGACAAAGAGCTCTTTCAGCGAGGTTAATCGATTGTTTTAATCCAAACGGAGCCACAGCGTCCCTTTGTTAATGTAGGCGTAACGTGCAGAGAAGTTTTTGCCGAAGCATTGTTCGAACCCGCCCGGATCATCTTCTGATAACTTTACAATCCGCTCGGCAACTTACGTTCCTGGACTCCGGAGCCGGAGTATATTAAAGTGCGCTGTTCGTTCCTTTCAAATTACACTCGTATCGTATTTTTCGCTCACTCCGATGGTAACTGTTATTTCGTTCCAAGTTGTTCAGCTTCGAATACGGCAGCGGAAAAATTACGTTCGGTTGTTCCGCGTCTTCGATCGTCCTACCCTGCAAAGTTTCCTAAAGCGCGACAAGCGTAGAAATTCACTGGGACGAACTAGGCGACGCGGGGTACTCGAATTATTGGCAACGGCGTGTCAAACTAGGTCCGATGAACGTGATTAGAATTGTTCCGCAACGTAGCACGGCATATTAAAATGTAGACGTCCGATAGAAGTTTTTTAATCAACGTTTACTTTCATATTTAATTCATATCGCCCCTCGCCGGAGCCGGTCTTTTTATTATGTCGGCTACTTCGCGGACCCTTCATTACTTCACTCTTGACAATTGCACGAGATTTCAGTTTCAAGTAAAGGCACGAGGAGATTTAACGGTCCCTGGCATCCGGCTGCAATGAAACCGAGGGGGATCGTCCTTTTTTCTTTTTTTTTTTCGTCATTTCGTAATACAGGCAGCCACTCCCGCAACCGATTCCCGCATTAAACTCTAACGGACACTTTATCGTCGCGCAGAAGCGAAACGACTGAATATTCTGCGTTAATTATTCATCCTACGAACGAACACCGGGGATTTGCAAATGCCGAAAATTTCGACGATATTCGTTTGTATAAGCCGTTAGTGGCCGAGAATTCGGAAGTTCGTTACGAAGTTTGAATAGTTATAACTGAAGTGTCGAAATTCCCAATATTCCAATTCCCCGGCCCCGAGTGTACCGTTTGCAAAATTGAAAACGTTCTGCGCAAGAGTTCGAAAGCCTCGATTCAATTATATTTATATTGAAATACTTTCATAAATATTCAGCCACCACGCGCCGGCTGGGAGAGGCTCGGACGATGAAATTCTTCGTTACAGTTGAGGTCAGCGGCGAAGGGGGTGTAAAAATGAAGTTTCTCGTCGAAATTAAACGAAGAATTGATCAAGCCACTATTCCCGGAGGGATTCGCAAGAAGTCAAAGGGAGATCCGTTAACGGCTGTCGTTCGATCGAATTATTCGCGTTCCGCAAATGAATCGTTTCGCTCGAGTAAATCCATTCGCTTTCCTTTCCACCACCCGAAAGAAGAACCCGCTTCAATCGACCCAGACGATACGGATTGAAATATGAAACAGAATCGCACACTCCTCCGCAGTACGTTAATCGAATTACGCGATTGCCCCAAAGGGATTAATTTCGTTGCCAATAAAAACCAAAGAAAGCAGCCCACACCGTCCCGTAGAAGGCTCGAGCATCAAAAATATGTAAATACATCGAACCGAGAGATCCACGACTCGACACCATAATCTCATAATCGGCGTGCCCAATTATTCGCAACAACGTTGCCCCCCTTCCCATGATCGTTCCACTTACTTCCGACCATTTCGCCACGTCTGGCGCACCTGCCCCACGACGATTCCCCCGAAAGGGAACGAAAGGAAAAAGAGAACGGAAAAATAACCCTAATCACAAGCGGCTGTCCCTCGGCCAACATTTACTGCCCTCATCCCTTTCGCCACCCCGGCAATCTCCATCAGGGACCTCCCGCTACTCGTTGAACAAGCTTGGCGGCCGGCGATGGCGTGCAAACCACGCGAAGATGGGATAATTTCCCGCTCGTGCCGCCTCGTCACGCGATCCGCCGGACGCTTCCTCCGCTTTCAGGGGCCGCCGTGTCCGACGCGATTTGCATATACTGCACGCGGTGCGCCCGCCGTTGCTCGATGGAACGCGCGACACCGGGCCCATCCCCGTCGCCGTCGCGGCGTTAGGAAACGCCCGTGTCGGCTCCGGGTTTCGCCTGCGATCGCGATAGCGAGACCCGCCGTATCCTTTGCTCGTTTATCGGCCGGATCTACTCAACGGGGCAGAGTCTCGAGGCTGGGCGGGTGCCCCGGTGTTACGTTTTCGCGGCTGCGAGCCTTTCCGCGTTGCTTCGCGACGGTTCCTGGATTCCCGACGGTCGTTGTAGACGGTGGTCGTGCGCTACGCGAGGTGTTAAGGCGGCTGTAATCGCGTGCTGGGGAATGGCTCGCGTTTGACGGGGTTCGATCGTGCGCGGAACGACCGTCACGGAACGTTGACAAGGCTGTGTTAATTCTGCGTTTCTGCTGTGTTTAAAGCCTTTTCGAGTATGAATATCTGAAACTCGTATCTTTCTTGTGAAAATATTTGACCCTTCGCTTGTTCCGTATTGCTTGGGCGACGCTGATGGAATTGCGCTTGGATGGAGCGATCGAGAGGCGAGCGTTGAACGCTTTGAGCAGAGTTTCAGTCGCGTTGATTGAAGGACGGTGTCGCGGATGCTTGCGCCCGAATTCATGTTGCAGACAACGGCTTGAACTGTGCAGAACATCCGAAAGACGGGTCCAGTTAACATTCCCTTAGCACGCGATGGCCCGATCGATCCTGCAGCTGTTTTTACGATCGATTATCGAACCCGCCGGGCGGAATACTTTCGGTCGTGGCAGCTCCACTCGCGGCAGATAAATAGATGGGGAACATGTGCCTCGAAGAAGTTCGAACGTTTGAAAGAGTGAATTAGCTCGTACCCCCACCCATGCTGTCCATATATACAACGTCTCTGTCGCACAAGCATTGCATCGCTCCTTTATTAAAATGTAAAGGACCCGGTGCTAAATAATCGCCGCTGCGTTAACCCCTTACGATATCTCATATATTCCGAATATATCTGTCCAATTGCCTCGTCTCAATTCGAATTCGAATCGCCCGCCATACGCGTGGAAGTTGTCTAATTTTAATAACAAAATCGTTGAACCATTTTTTTAACTACCGCTGATTTAACAGGCATCTCTCCAACACACCCTGCAATTATATCCGACGTTAATTATTCTTCAACCGATCCAGTCGGCAATAGCGAAGTACATTCCGGAAGGCAGCCAATCTTCAACGATAACGCTTCCCCCGTCGAGGGACGAGTATCGTCCGTGTCGTTCAGCAATTTTATTCCGCCGCGAACGAGTTCGATCAATCCCTTCCCACCGTATTCATTACCCGTCGATCGCCAATCACATTCGACGCGGTTCACCTCTCGACCCTCGCGAACCCAGGTATGTACGCGGTTCCCCGTTAAATGGAGCTGGCCCCGTGGTCGCAACGTGTATCGACACCGTCCGCTCGAGCACGAGGGGACGCTCCTCGGGCCCCGTTTCGCCAACGGACCACCCAGTCGCGACTTGTACACCGGGGGTATCCCCGGCCGTGCGACAAGAAGCAACCTCGCCGGCTTAGATTTAGGCTCGGTACGATACACAAGTTGCACGCGCGCGAAAAAGTTGCGCGGTTAGAGTTGCCCTCGTGCGGACAACCACGGGGCAACGATATTCCCCCGTGGCCCCGACCGTTCTGGCGCTCGAGTGACGTGACGCGAGAAGTTTTTTGCAAATCGCCAACGAACGTCCATCCACCATATGCTGTCCAGAATTCACCGTAGAGTCCGCGCTCGATCGTCCTTTGGCGACTCACCGACGATCGCCCCGAAATAGGGCTCGGGACAAATCTTCGCGGATAGCCAATCTTCCGGATGACGGATCGGCGATGGGGGGCCCCGTTCCATGGGAACATCGGTTTCGATTATAAATTTCGAATTGGCAGTAAAGTGGGGATCGTTATACGCCGTTGGTCGAGTCGAATCGGTTTTGGCGAGCGATCGTTATTAATGTAGACGCGGGGTAATTGTATAATACCTTTGAATTTCGCTGAAGTTTTCATTTGATTCAAAGTGGAGTAATTGCAAGGACAGAGGGAGAACATTCTGAGTTTGTGCGATTTTAGAAACACTTTGCACCGTGACGGTAATATTGAGGATAAAAAATATAGCAACCGCGCGGATAGGAATTCTAAGGGCACCCGGAACAGTTGCTTTCGTGTTTACTGAATGAAGCGAAAGCATTCGATTGAGATACTCGCCAGCGGATAGAGCAATCATTTAATACCTCGATCTCGGTGGCGTAAGATTATTCCAACGGTTTCCAGAGACGCCCGATCGCAAGAACAAAGAAACGCTACTTTGTCACGGGGACAAAGGGCGACAGGGATGTTGGTCACGAGAGTAAAACGTAGCACGCGGTCGACTCCGCATCGATTTTGGATAAAAGTAAATAAGTGTCGACGGCGCCAAGGCGACACCGTTCCTCCAGATCCACCCCGTTGATGTTCGAGGGGGGGTTAAGAAAGTGCAAGAAAGTCCCACAGTACCCATACCGAACCACTCCAACTCTATGGCCTATTTGTGAGACGGCTAGAGCTCTCCGGCGTAAAGGAATTTATTCTTTCCATCCACCCCAACCCCCAACCCCAACCCCCCATACCTAACCCTCCCTCACCTCCTTCTGCTAGCATCCTCGTGTCTTCAGAACTCGCCCTACATCTCCCAGCTTTCATCCCTCTTCGTTTGCTGCGCCTCCTCTCGCGGCGTTCGTTTTTTCTGCTTCCATCCTGCCCGTTTCTCCTCCGCGTATTCTCGTTTCATCTCGTTCTCGCGTTTTCTTCCGCTTAATCGTCCTGTTTCTTCGTCGACGCGCCTCGCTTTCTTTCCGTTGTTGCGTGTCCCTTTTCTTCGGAATGAAATCATTAACTAACGACGCGGCGCCCAGTACTGTACCGTACTGTAACTATAACTCGAATATTCGTTTGAGCATTTGATTCGAATTTTTAGCACGGTATATTTCGTTAACGGTATTTCCATCGTCATCTTGAGCCGACGCCGATAAATTCGTCGCGGCAACTATGTATCTATCGCCTTGCAAAGGTTCGTTATACGAAGATGGTTCACCAGTAGGAACCTTCTCTTCGTTAAATATATTCGGGTGAAAGATGATTTTCCCATTTCCTAGCAGTCTTTCGTTTCTATCATCGTGCCACGGCGATACGACGGGGAAAGAAGCGAAGCGAGCGATAACGGCGAATTAATTAAAATGTCAAAAACCTATTATCTTTATCTCCTCACTTTCACCGCGTAACAAAAGCTTGCAGCCAAGCGCCCGGGAGAGAAATGGTTCTGAGGGGAGGGGCGTGAACAAAATATATTATTGCGAAGACTTATCGAAAAGCCTTCTATTGTTGTTCCTCCGTTCGAAAAGGGAACAATACATGCGTTGCATAATTGCTTCGAAAAACTTTAATACGACCTGAAAACGAAAGGTTGGCACGCCCATTAAAAGTAACGCGGGCAAGAAATATCTCTCTCTGTATCACGCGAATTATTTTTATCTTCCTTACCATGTTCATTCCATTTCGCGTTACTCCGTTTCAAAATAAAACCACATATTTTATTCAACTATCGGGAACCACCTTCAATAACATTCTAAATTTATTCTTCCGCCACTGTGCACTTACCTTCGTGCAGAAAATTCCGATAAAAATGCGAGATCTGCGAGGTCGTTAATGTTTTATTAATAAATACGCTAAGCGTTATGCCACCGTTAACCGTTTAGATGAATCCAATTCTTCGATCGATGTTAAAAAAAACTTGCACAGTACGCGTCGTACTACAAAAATAATAATAATAATAATAATAACTACTGTTTCGCATCAAGCGGACCATTCTTCGTGATAAATAAAACGAGACTTTCGTATATCTCGTCCAACGCGAGACGTTTCTCAAGAAAGAACGACGAAAGAAGAAGCTGGTCCTTCGCGTCTGGCTCTGCTTATTTTCAGCCTCTCGCTCCTCCCGTTTTATCAGTATCATGGCCCGGCAACGCTTTCGCCCCGCTCTTTAATGTCACCGAATGTTAAGCCCGTTCCCTTTTCCTCCGCTGATCCACGGCCGGACTTATCGTCGACCCTCGAGACCCTCTCGCGACTTACTCCCCTGACTCTGGAAGAAAGTGACGCGAGATTACGGGACTCGCTTATTACGGTTATTACCCTGACGTCGTTCTACCTGCCGCAGCGGACGTTTTTAAGGGTCCAATTAAAAATTTTTTTATCTAGACGCGGCTTTAATTTCGTTCGCCTCTCCACACTCGGTCCAATCGGCTTTTAATCTGAACGCGGCGAGCCTCTCGCCCCCTCCTTTGCACGCAACGAGGAGCCCGCTGCCCATCTTCCCCGATGCTTTTTCGGTAATGGATCGTTGTATCGTGCGAGTAGGAGATTGCGGCGGCCGAAGTGGCGTTGGAGAATACTTCTCGCGGCCGAACCGCGAGGCGCGGCGATATTATTGTGAGTTCAACATTCGGCTTCGCCGTAAAACGTTCCGTCGAAACGCGCTGACGAAACGTGTATCAACGAGGGGGGCACGATTTTCTCGACCGGCTAGAAACTCGAACGTGTTGAAAATACGCCGGGGATAATGGACAGCGTAAATTGGAAATTTTTAATAACGAGCAGATGAATTTTTGTCGGCGGTGGGTGTCGAGTTTCTCGTAGTTCTCGACGCGAAGACGGAAAAACAGCCGGTTGTAAATTTCCCCGGCTGGACGGAACGGAATTGCACGACGGGTAACGAGCGGTTGAAAGGCATTGTATTATCATTCAACGGACAAAGTAAGAAAAAATTGCTACGTAATTACGGGCTTTGCGATATCATACGCAAAGGGGGTGGTGGGGGCACGATTTTCGCCTCGGCTTAATGACGGTCATAGTTCTCGATCGTAAAACGTAACGTCGCGAGGATCGAACGCAGCGTTAAACGGAATTTCCCACGCGTCGAATAATCCCCGATCATTATTCTTCGGCCGCGAAACGCTGAAAATCACGACGCGCTGACATTAATCACGATCCCATCGTAGAAACGGCCACGTCGGCGGCAATATCGGCCGCAGAACGTTATTTCACCGCGGCCACGCCGGTAATTGTACAGTAATGTTACCTTTATTAATATCGACGCGGATAATGACGTCAAGCCGGGGGTAACTGCGTTACGATAATGGCGGTAATGACTGTCTGTCGCCGGATGGGCCAATAAAACGATTCTCAACAATGACCGGCCCGACGCAGCCCCGTTTTTGCTTGGGGAAAATCAATATTTGCTCGTTCCTGTTACACGGACAGGAGTAACCGGCCCCGCGGACCGCGCTGCCCGATTAATTGAATTATTCGAAAGCGTTTCGCCGGAGCCGCTTCACGCGCTGCTGCGCTATTTAGAATTCCCTTTAGATCGAATTCCTCGATTTTCCATTCCTCGATGGGAATGGAAAAATCCTTCGATCCATGTTAAGTTCGAGGTTCAGCCGCTCGAAATATTTTGCAGGGATTTCTGTTCGAAACTGCGATCGACCGAAGTTCAAGCGTTCAATAATTGAGAACCGTATTTTTTTAACTTTTTTAGTTTTTTAATTTTTTTAATTAATTAAGAATTCGAAGGCGATTATTAAATTAAATACGGAAACGGGTACATGGGTACCTGATTGCCCGCGGTAGTGTTAAGGGCCAATTGCACGTTGGACAATTGAATATTATCATTACAAGTATCGTTACAAGGTACAGCCTAATTTGTTGAGATTATTCGTCGACGTGCTTCGTACTTACTCGATAGAATCATACGATCATCGCGACATAATATTTTTCAAAAATATCGAATTTCCGCATGGAAAAATTAATTAGCCAATTTTACCGGCCGTGATCCTGCGTTCAATTGCAAATTAGTTGCAATGAAATTGCTGCCGTTCAAGGTAATAACGGAAAATAATAATGCGATTAATATTGATACACTCCAGCCGTCGTATATTTTCCAATAAAATTTCCACCGGCCTCTCGTCCGTTGAAGTGTTTCAAAAATAAATCTCGTTGAAGTCTCAACTGTTCGAGGTATTTCCTTGAATCGTACAGTGTCGAGCGGAGTGCGTGCCTCGAAGCGAAGCAGCCAATTAAATTATAAACGAAATTGGATCGGAAGTCGTCGGCGATAGAATCGTCGAGACTGGTTGTTCTTCTTAAGCCGTGACGAACTTCAGGTTAATCGGTTTCTCGAGGGGCAACTTCGTCAACCCCTGAGGAGGGCAGAAACTATATCAGAACTTGGTGTTTTGGGCGTGCTAGCGATCCGGACAATGGCGAGCCTTGAAACTGCGATCCGGTGATTATCATTCTTCGAAGTAAACGTATAGTTTGCGTGGAAACGCACGTTCGCGGATAAGCCGATCGTCGAAAATTGTACTTGCATTTGAGAAGATGCCGTTGAATTAAAATATTTTTTAAGCACGATAGCGAGAGGAACACTCCCTTGACGACGTTAAACAAAATACTACGTCGAAGTGTAGAGACGAGTTCGATTATTCGCGTGCAATACTTCGAGCTTCTTCAAGGAAAAGCGCGAGAGAAATTGTTATTATTGTTTATTCAGGTTCATGTACCACTGATGAAAATATGTAATTTATCATTACGAGAAATATTAAGCAGAGACAATTTTGTAACGTCAGAACGCTCTCTTCAACAAAATCTTACGTCATTAACTGTATCGAAGCTGACGAATTGCCGAATTCTACGGGACAGCCTCTCGCGGATCAACGATTTTCAATTTGTCTCGGGACAGTTCGAAAGAAATATTCTCTGAAAGGTCGTAAATGCGGTCGAAATTCCGCCCCGTAGAAACGACGCAGTTTTATTCGGATAACCGAGTCCGGCCGGGTTTATGCCAGTTTCTTCGACAACGAGAATAGAAAAGATCTTATAGCGATCTCGTAGCGCGGACGCGAATCGTTTTTTATCCGATTGTTACCCGCCCCTGCCGAGCGGTTTTACGATCCCAGGTTTATGAACTAGAATCTACCTGGTTTCGATCGATATCCCATAAACTTTTACCCTTCCGGAAAGGGGCGCGCAACTCCCGTGTTCTGACGATGCTTGTCAACGGCGGGGAAGGACACGGATCCGACGAATCCATCTGCGCTGGGATTCATATTTTCCGTGAAGCATAATCTCGTCGCGGGCTGGTACGTCGACGTCGAAATAGGGGACGAAGAATTGATGAAAGGCGACGGATAGGGATCCACGGATTTTACGGGAAGACCGAGAAAAAAAATTTGCGCCGCTGTTCAGTTTTACTGTCGCGATTTCCATCTGCCAAGTAATATTTTCGTCCGGTTGAACTTCGTTCGCGTTCGCTCCACATTTCCAGGGGAAACTATAAATCACTGGGCTTACGCTTAAGTAGAATATACCCGATAGGAAAACGCCGGAAGCTTTTACTAGACGGAGGTTCCGCGTTAGTGCACGCGAGTTTACAAATTGAATGAAAAGTTAGCAATGCCGAGGGAAATTGACAGAAAGTTAATCGTTCTTGAGTGCAAAACTTGGGAAAACTCGTTAACGATTTCTTACGATTCATTTTTCATATAATTAACCGATTAAAAATGTTTCACCGTTGCACCAACATAAATTATGTTCCTCTATCATCTGCGAATTAAAAAGCTGCCTAAATAAAATACAGCGACGCGTTAGACTCTCTTTATCTTTCAAATTCGCCGCATTTCCTGTAATAATCGGTAAAAACGAACAATCAACACTGAAAACGATCCGATCTGTTCCCCCCGTATGTTTCACGACATTATAAACACTTCAGTTTCCTTAATATGCACCGATCCAGTGCGCTCGCAAACGGAATTCATCGAACGCAATCGCGCGCACCGAGAGCAAATGGGACAACGAGACACCGTACACTTTCGTGGATCAAGGTGTGCAAAATAATCGTCCGATTGTTCGACGGTACCAGATACTTCACAGCCACCTGTTCACTTGCCGTATAATCCTCTCGGCGAGATCGATTCCCTCTAAACCGGCACGTCGACCGGAAACTAGGCTGGAAACTTCTCTGGGACGTGTCTGCGCCGCGGATGACAAGGATACCGCATTAAACCACATTACGTAAACCCTTATAGTTTAAGCTTAGCACCGACGCGAAACAGATGCACGGGTCCCCAGGTATTCCACGGGTTCCTGAAACTTTCATCAAGTCGTTCGTTAAGCCAAGCTCGTGGTTTATAGACGTACCCGTGGTGTCGAAGGGAAAGCCAACACCGTTCGAAGCCGTCCCGCTATCAGCCACCTTTTCTTCGACTTTCCGCAACCGGCATTTACGGCCTGCCTCCTTTCGTCTCGCCGGATAACGCACGGCCAACGGGAGAAAGATATATTGGCGGAGGCTTGACGCGTAATTCTTGTCCTCCTCTGCGGCGGAGAAGGGTCTGCAGCCGACGAAATTACCGACGAAAAGGGGTGGAGGATTATTGCGGATTGCTGTTCGACTCCGGGTGCGGTGATTAAAGGGAAAGTTCAAGGGCAGGGCATGGATTCGACAAATTTTGGCGGATGGCGAGATCTTTATTGTAGACGCGCGTTTCCAACGAGGTAGACGGAAAGTTGGCCGTGCGCGTGGAATTTAAAATCGGAATTATCCTTTCCGGTGTGTATGTCGTAATTGGTGTCAGCAGTTTCGGAGAACAGTGATTCGAAAGAGGATTCGAGGAAATAGAGGTACGAAGCGACGATTCCAGTTGATCAAGCTTCCTTTCGGCCGTCGCGGGGCGAAGTAATTTTCGTTGATTTTCGTGCGATCGTTGCGGAACTTCATGAATTATTACCTATAAGCAAGACGGATTATCGTCGAATGATATCAGTTTTGCGATTGAAAAATGTTTATGCCGCGACGGTGTCTAGTCCCGAGTTACCGTCAAATTGTCGTCGATCGTGTCGCGTACAGGTGTTGCGAGATGGTTTAAAGGCGAACCAGTGCGCGTAAGAAGTTTGGTACAGAATTTATACAGTTGTTCCCGACATGTTTAAGTTCGGTGGAAGTTTAGAACGAGAGCGACCGCTCGGTTCAAGAGCGAGACGCGGCTAACTTGATCACGAGTTAAAATGCGATTGAATAACTCGGCGGTTGAAGTACGACGCGTCTGTAGAAATGCAACCGACGCGTTTATGCGTTAAATAAGTAAACACCTTTCTTGTCTATCATTTGCCAGATTACCGTCTGAAAGAACAGCGTAATTAGAAACGTTCTTAATTGTATTTAGTCGAATTTACAAGAATTTCTAAATATTTCAGCCCGCTGCAGCACGCTATTCCGATACCTATAATAATATTCTAAATAACAAATACATAAATGTGCGAAAATATATATTCACGATCGTCCAATGCCAAAGCAAATTTCTGGCCAGCCCTCTCTTCGTCAACTTTCTCCAAAATCGTCTACAATAATCGTCGCGTAAACGTTCGCAGCCCAATAATGAGACTCCTATTAAATTCCTGTGTCTCGCGACATCGCCAGTGCCTTATAAATTAATTCCAAAATAAACACCCCCTTCTATGGACGCCCTCAGACGGGTGCAAACGAAAATCAGCATTTTCTGTACACACTGGGACCCGGTTAATCCGTTTCTTGCCGTGCAGACAGACTCGCAGTTATCGAGTTGGACAGCGACAGGCAGACGGTGAAACGAGGGAAAAAAGGAACCGGACGTTGAAATAAGATAGAAACGATCTTGGTAGCCGGGGGGCTTTCCACGGCTTGCCTGGCATTCCTAGGCACGTCTGATTGTCCGCTTTTCTAGCATCATCCTGGGTCGACCCTTTGCCCCAACCGGTCAGACGAGGGGACGACGAGCAGCCGGAAAGACCGCAAAGTATATCCCGCTTCGCCCTGAAGGATGTTGCAACGTTTCCCCGACGAGGAAGCCTCGGTTTGTACAATGGTCGTGGCGTTTCGTCTTCGCAGATAGGAATACGAGTAATCGACTCCGTTACACCGTGACCTGCCACGCGAATACTGGTCCGTGCGACGCGAAAAATTAACTGGCCACAGTGTTCCTCACGGACGTCGAGGGTCCTCGACGAGACTGCTCAGAGACTTTTAGACTCTCGAGATTTCCCTGTCACACGTTGGGCATCGTTTTTAAACATCGACGGCGCGAACTTGATCTCTCGAAATTCTGCTGTTGAATCTTTCGCGTGCACCCGTTGCAGAGGAAGGCTTACGTTTGTCGCTCCGCTTGTGGTGCCACGAGCATCGGGAATTAATGCAGCCCCGTCGTACGTTCATCGATTCCTTTCTCTATCCGTACAGGTATCTATGTACAACGATCTATTCGTTTATTCGGACGCGACGAAAACTAGAACGAGAGTGCGAATATGAATAACAATAACACAGCGATTACTCTTGAGAGAACTTTCAACAACGGAAACAACTTTCCATCCGCGAAAGGCAACTGCGTTACCCAATAATCTCTGCTCGAGTCGCTGACCACAGTCCCGAAAAGAGCACAGTCCCCGAAAGTCGCCCAGGTCGACAACCGACTGCCCGCGGTCGATCCACGGTAGCGTTGTCAGTCCGTTTATCCCCCCCAAAGAAATTCAATCACTGGCGCACAAAGGTCTCGAATAAAGGTAGTCCCCCGCACGCCTCGTTGTATGTCATTGTTTAGCGCTTGATTAAGGTTCGTAAATATGGCCCAGGCCATCGAGGGGCGTGGGGTGCGGTGGGAGCAGCGTTGCCTCGAATTAACGACGAGGATACGCTGTTGTCGGGGGAGGCGGGGTGGTTGAAAGGGGCGAAGGGTCGTGCTGTATCGCAACGAAGATCAGCCGGTCCATTGTACCAGCTGTAAATAAATCCCTAATGATCCTTGCCGAGCCGGCCGGGTCCTTTCTCGACTAATTATACGAACCGGTGGGACATTGCCGGTATCTTATAACCGGCGCATGCTGCTTCCACGGCCAATTAGTAATTAATAATGGCTACCGGGCGGACGTCGCGGATACTTGTCGCCCCGATCGAATTAAACCCGGTATTAATCGGCCCTAAACGCCTTCCAAGTGGCCGACACGTTTAACCCGATTGGCCTACACTCCGTTGATCCCCGGGAACCACCATGGGAAACGAACCTGCGGGGGGAAAAAGAAATAAGCACGGGACGAGCGATTGCGTGGGTCGACGTTGTCCCCGGCGCTGGAACGAGATCCTTCGATTTTAAACGCGGCGTGGCCGAATTACGTGTCGGTGGTTTTGTAACGACGGGATAAGATACGCGAGACATATATAAATGTAATTATTAATAGTATGCACACGTTTTTGGATAATCGAAACGCTCGGATGGAATGGGTGAAAGTGTAATAGCGTGCAGTACAAGTTGGATTGAGAGAGTTTTTCCATTAAGTTCGCGCCCGATCCGAAACTCCATTTCCATTTTCTGTTACAGGTAAGAGGATAACAGATTCGCTGCAATCGTGACGTCCCGCGACGAGTCGGCCACAAATTTTCGTAAGTACCGTCACGAAGTTCCTGTAGCCGGTGTCCTCTCTTCGATATCCAATCCGTCGAGCACCGTCTCGAAAAGGAACGATCGTCACGAACACAGCGAACGGCAGAGCAGTTGAAACACACAGGGCTGGATCCCTCGAACAGGTAAGCGTTTCCGATACACCGAGCAGAATTTCTCGAGACCGCCGAAACACGCCGTGCCTCCCTAAAAAATCCGTCGAATTACCGGTAAGTACATCAGAGGGCTTAACGAATCCATTTGCGAGTCGCTCCGCCGTCGACGACAGACCTCTCGAAACGCGGCGTTTCCACGGCGAACGTAATTTCTCCGTTTGCCGCATATTATTGCCGCGAAATTGCACGTTAACCGTGCGTGCGGGATCGTTTTATCGGCTTGGCCGAAGCCAATAGGAAACGACGACGACCCACTTCGGGATTATGCATCGTTGCGGAGGCAGCGTGTAAGTGTCTGTCATGAGGGATGCATCACAGGAGACGAGCTCGATGAACTAGCGCCGAAATGACAAGCTTACGCTCGCCAGCTTGGAACACGGCGCAATAGTGTAATCATGCGGGGGTTGGGTAACAGGGTTGAGGGAGGGTTGGCAAGTATCGTATATTACGAGCTTTTCGACGGTGAGCGGCGAAAGGAGCCGCGCCACGACCGAGGTACAAGCTGTTCCGTCTGAAATTTAGAGCGGTGTACCTTTCTACTGGGGGAATGGGGCAGGGAGGTGTAGAGAGAGAAAGAGGGCGTAGAAGCGTGTATGAGAGATATAGCGGAAGGAACGGAAGAGGCTGTGAGAGACGAGCGAATAGTTGAGTGAACGATGCACGGTTGCCTGGGACGCGAAGGAATTTTTGAGAAACAGTTGTACGCACGCGTTAGTCTGTAAATGAAATTGTGCGAGCGGATCGCGAGATACTGCGAGTCCCTGGAGTCTGCTCGAAGCTACTCTCGTATGAAGTGCGTTTATTACTATAGCCCCTGGAACGTGGCCATTGGCATTTACTAAACCGGCCTTAAGTAAAATCGAAAGTACATCTTGAAATAAACGACATTTTCACAGATACAGCGTTTCAGCGTTGCGTTGCAAAGGGAAGCGTGCAAATAAAGTAGCAACAATAAGCAGGTGCGCGAGACGATTCGTTGATACGAATACCTAGTCTAGAACTTTTTACAAATCTGAGCGGATTATTTAATCTGTCAGCAGGCAATTATCTTGACGTTCGAATTTGCTCGGAAATGAATTGGAGCTCAAAGGGGATCGAAACGATGGCTTCGCAAATTTCGCGTTCTTACGATCGTCCCAGCTGCACATCGGTTCTGCGCGGCTCGCGGAGGGTAACAATAGCTGGATCTCGATCAAGTAACACCGGGAACGCGATGGTTGCCAGCAATGGGATAGGGCGTATAAATTGGCACGGGTTAACGTTATCTATCCCGACCGTCCCCCTACCTCCGACCCTTCGTCTGACCGACGCCCGGACCCGCGCATAAACTATTTGCCCGGGTTCTGAAAATTACCGAGCAAGCATTATTACGGCCGCGAGAGATCCGTTTCGAACTTTAAACTAAAGCCTGCACCCCTGCAGATTTCGAATAACTGGCGTCCCGTGGAACAATGCGCCCACCGAGTGCAGATAAGCCTTATTCGGTCGCCGTTTCAACACGATTCTGCTGACTTTAATGAAGAATTTCGCTTAGCAGAGAGCCAACGCCGAGTATCTGCACCGTTCCTCGCGTTTCTTCTCACGTTTTCCAGATATTCCAGAATTATTCAGCCGACGGCCAGCAATTTCTTTCTGGGCGGATTAATTAGCGCGAGCTCGCAATTGATATTTCCCCTCTGTTCTTTTACGCCAGGACATTTTTTGTTGTTGCTACTCTGTTAGTAGCTCTTAAGTGTCTCGATAATCGCAACGATGTGTTTTATTGAAGATTTGGCGAGGCGGAATACAACTGCACGATCGGGTGTATTTTGTTTCATCGCGAAAATTGTAAGCAGATTCGTTGAAAAGAATAATTGAAATTTCGTTCGGGCTCCTACAACGGCGATATTTGTTCCGTCTTAAACAAAGGAGCTGCGAACAATGAGCGCAGTAATTTTACTAAGCAGGCTAATCAATTTTTCACGAACTTAGAATTAACTAATAAATCGATCGCACGACTGAAAGGATTTCCTTTATTGTTAATGTTTCCATTAATCTTAATGTGGCCATTAATGTTTCTGACAAGATCTCGCCATCCAAAACGTCACTGAAACCTAACGTTCCCCCATTGCGCGAACAATTAGTAACAATTACCCTGTCCCATAACAGAAGCATCCACCCTTCTGCAATCCGAACTACGCATACGCGAAACGATCACCCGAACCCTGTCGAATCAATCGAATTCTACGATCCCCTTTGCTTATCACCGATCGATTCCCTCTTCCTATCCGCAATGTCCAAGCGAACCAGGGAAGATCAGGCCGTCGAATTCGATGGGAACCCTTGCCGATCGCGTCGCCCCATCTAAAAAAAAAATTCCACCCGCCCGTGTCGATTCGTCAGATCCGGTTGCCCATGAACGCTGCCTATCGTTGCAAGCCTCGCGCGCCCATAAAATCGTCGACCGCGTTTCCCATCCGCGTCGATACTCCCCGAAATGAAGCGAAAGAAACATCCTCGCGCCGCGAAGGCTTGCGCGAACGTTTCATCCCCGGAGCCTCGCCCGACAGGTTTTAATATCCCGCGACAACGGGCCGCAAAGCTATCATTGCCACCCGATGATTAGTCCCGCGCGATCCAAGGTACAAACGCGGCGACACCTGCATTCCTCGAGGGGCCCGCGATGCGCGCACACGTCTCTGCGCGGCGGTGTGTACACGCGTCGGACGTCGCCGCGAAGAAGCGTGGAGTGGCCGAGCGTGCCGGGACAATGCCGTGGGTTCGCTTTGAATCCGGCGTCTTGTCGATCCAGCGGGAACGCCGAATGAAAAATCTCCGACGATCTTGAGACGGCACTCGAGAAAATGTAACGCGCCCGCGGCGACGCGGCGGTTCACCTGTGCGTCGTTTTTTTTTTACCTGCCGCGGAGGCTGCCGTCGAATCTTCCCGAGCCGTCGGAGCTCGCCGAGCGTTGAGCGTGTTGCTTCGAAATGGATAGTTTTATCGCGGCTCGTCGCGCGTTTCAGGTGCGAAGAATTAGTGGAGAGAAATCGTGGATCAATTTTTCTGCCGTCGTTGCAAAGGGGAGACCTTCGATCCTGTTTCTTAAATTTCGTAGATTTCGTACGGACGTTTAATTTTGCACGTATTTCGTGGCAAAGCTTCTTCGCTTCGCCAAGCTGCATATGATTCAGCGAAAATCTGAGGGGAAAATTAGCTCGGGGCTTCGCGCTTCAAATCGAACCCAGTTGAACCGTTGCACAAGTTTTCCATGAGACTCGGCGACCCAGTAATTTCGTTTCGAGGTGTGATAGAATAGTATCCAATAAACTTCACGGGAACATAAATAAAAGACTATTCGATATTACTATCTTGACAAGAAACAAAAAGTGAGAAAGCGACAGCACTGCGGGCAAAAATTTCACTTTCGACGAACAGAAGAATTCCGCAGCCTTAAATCACTTACGTGTATATGTACTCGCTTGCATTCCGCTGTATTTATCATCTCATTAAAAACGGACCCGAGCGCTAGGCAAGGGGAGCCAATTTGATGCGCTCAACGCTTCTCCGTTGCAACGAGGAAAGGAGGCAGGAGGAAGAAAAGAAATTGAAAGAATGAAAATCTCGTAAATATTCGTTCCGGGGGCCTCCTCGCCTCCTTCCTTCGACGATGTTCGTGCAACGTATCGACGGAAGGATTTACAAGTCACCCGTAAACGAAAACTCCGGGCTGCGTCCGCGAACGTTGAATACCGAATGAGCCCGGGGGATCATAATTTCGTCGGGTTTAACAAGATTCCTACCGGCTGAATTATGTTTTCGCAGCGGTATCTACCCGCCGTGTGCACGCGGCGATTAATCATCCCGCTCGAATCTCACGCGT
This sequence comes from Nomada fucata, assembly GCA_948146005.1. Classification (NCBI taxonomy): domain Eukaryota; kingdom Metazoa; phylum Arthropoda; class Insecta; order Hymenoptera; family Apidae; genus Nomada; species Nomada fucata. The sequence goes on from OX411282.1 coordinate 6,703,994, forward strand.
GCACACCCTGCGGCGTTTTTAGTTGCGCTCCACGGTTTACATTGTTCCTCTTTTCCATCGGCGCCGTAGCCACCAGGGACGTCCCTTTTGTCGCATGCTGCGTCTATCGGGAAAATCCTCGTGCATTCGATACTCTGCTGATCGCGATAACGCGTCTACTGGACCACGCGGGTACTCGTTGTGGAATCTGAAAGGAAATTTCGAATTTATTAATCGGAGTTCGAAGTGTTTCGTTGCACCGTTAATTACGGACGGATTGTTCCTCGATCGCATATTTAACGATAGGGAATTCTCGCGAGGATGAAAAATATTGTAGTTACGAAATTTAGGGAAAGGAGCAGCGAACGAAGGAAACAGAAACGAATTTGTCTACGGTACCTTCGCCGAATTTCTACGGAATCGCGGTGGTTCTTTTCTCTCGCTCTACTTCATTAGAGCTGGGACGAATGGGGGATTATTACTTGTGTTTCAATTGTTGTACGAAGGAACAGCGCGATGTCTAATTACGTTTTCGTCACGTAATAAAACTCCGCGGTATTTCTTGCAGACGTGAAATAAATTGCCGTATTTAGTAACGCGCCTGTTGCTTGTTAAGGGTACGTCCGCTCACAATATTTCCTACTTTAAACGTTCCGTGGAACGGGGTACAATTACGCCGTATTACTCATGAAACAATGTAACAAGCAATGAAAGGTCCTCTTTCTCTCGTTCCTATTAAGTTATTCGTTAAAAAGTTCGCCCGTGCGAACGGCAAAGGGAATTTCCCATTCAGACGAAAGCATGTAATCTGCTTTCACCTCGCCCACGGTTGGTAAATAAATAAATACATATAATATATCCACCTTTATGTAGAGGAAATTGTGTTGCTGGAAAATCGTGTCAGCTTTTATTTCTGCTGCGACGCGGTGGAAATGCGACCTTACGAATCAACATCTTAGCGAAATGCGGACACATTTTTATATTTTCTGTTTCAACCTTTATTAATGAACGTGCTCCAACGACATCGTAAATGTCTGATGAACTTTGCGTCAGTAATGTGTCCAATAATATTTACCAAGCATACGGCAAAAATTGCATCAAGCGCAAGCTCGCTATCTCGCGTCACAATTTGGCCAAGCAATAAATACCAATTCGTTGCTCGGACCTCTTTCTATCGACGCAGCGAAATTCGGTCGCCCTTTCCATTGATACGCGTTAACCCCGGGTCGCCCGTGAATTAGACGCTCGTTTCGTTCATAATTTTTCGTTGATAAGCGAGCGAGCGTGTGTTCCATTAGGGCGCGCAATCAATCCTGCCCCGTTGACTAGAAAATTGCGACAAACGCAGCGAATCCGGCGTGGCCCGGCCGCCCCCGTAATTGGACGTCCTCACCGCCATAAAAATAGTCGTTTCATTTTATGGGCAATTAATTTCGACGGAGGACGCGCTCTCGCGAGGCGCATTCGCGGCTGGAACGCGGAGGCTGCTCCCTTTTTCTCTCCCCTTCTCGTCAACCCCGTGAAAACAGTGTAATATCGGGTCGAACGGACGACGATTAAAAAAAAAAAAGAAAAAATGGAAAAACCGGGAGCATCGCTGTAAATTTGTGTCACGCTGGACGCGAACGATCGTTCCGCGCTGTTGCTCCGTTCTTTTTCTTCTCGTTTTCAATTTTTAATCGCGTTACGAGAGAATTTAATTCTCGTCGCGTAGCGAAAACGGTGCCGTTTCGTCGCGGCCACCGTACGTTCGGTGTTCTTTGCAGTTCTTTTCCTTTGCAGCTTCGTCACCGCGACGCGTCGTTCCCGGAAACGCGTGCGTTATCGATAATTTGCTCGTTCCTCGATTTTTCAACGGACCTTTGGTGGTTCGTGGCAGGGGAAATCGAAATCCTGCACCCGTCACGTCTTTTGCTTTTGACAAACCGATTTTAGCGATATCGATAGGTAAATGTTGTATTGTCAACATCGCCACTGACATATTCTAAATATTTACAGGTAGTATACACAGATGCACGCGAGCGTTTATATGTACTCACAGATATGAAAAATTAGCAATCTGTGTATATGCGATAATGATTATTACCAGCGAATAGTAATGATTCCGGTCGGTTCATTATTATCAGAAGTTAATTATGCTCTGCTGCGCGTCGAATAATTTAACCGCCAACGTTCGTTTGCAATTTATAGAATTCCCTTGCCATAGACTTTGTTATTAAATCAAGCCGATGGCTGCTAGTTCTGTATATTTGTTTTTCTGCCCCGCAGTCGCCTCGTGCGCCGGCGGTGTTTTATTTTAAACGCAGAAAGATTTGCATGAAACTGCAATACTAATTTACATTAACTCTACTCTCTCATGGCATATGTATCGCTGGCGTACATGTTATTTTTTATTCATTTCTCGCGGACCTGCGTCCGTTTTTGTGCAACGTAGCAAATTATTTCGATGCGTGCGATATATATATATACGTGTATAAAACCAGATAAACAACGACTACGATTTTTTTACTTATTATACCTACAACATACAGTTATTATTACAATTGTTGCCCGTGAACGTAAAAAATTCGCTGGAGTACTTCTCAGAATTATGAAATACGTATTCCCGGGAATACTTTGCAACTTTTCAGAATTTGCGAGATATTTATTCACAGACAATACGTATGTCGATAAAAGTTAGCTCAAAGAAAAGCTGAACGCAAATTCCATTAATTCTCGAAATTAAAAATTATTTCTCAGAATCGAAATACTGTAATTTATCTTTGGCTGTCGCTTCGTATAAGCGATGAACGCGCTATTATTGTTGCCGTTGCCTTGTACAAGCGACGAACACGCTATTATTATTGCTATACCTATTACCGTACGAATCACGAGTACATAGTTCGTCACAGTTGAATTCGCGATCAACTATGTTCAAAGGGTACCCTCTTACGTTCCCTCTACTTTCGACGGTACAGAAACATTCAACACGGTAATTATAACCAACTTCGTTTATAGTAACATTCCCAGCGTGCATTCACGAGGCCCGCGAGCCCGGGCTGAAAATTAAAAGAGGTGTTTCGCGGCTGAAAACTCTCATTAAAAACACACTCGAATCCAAGCGGCGAAGGCGCGGCGTCATTAGGCGCGTTTAAAAACGTAAAGGGTCCACTTTCGTTTGAAAGTCGAGTTAATGGTCGCGTATTTTCGCGTTTGTCGAGCCGGGAGTGGAAATTGCTACTAATAACAGGTGAGTAAATAGCGCGATTCCTTGACCGTAGAATTTCGCCGATTTAAGCAATATCTGTATTGTAGTATCGCTTTCCTATTCGTTCATCGACGATGAACTTAATTCGGAATTCTTGCCAATATTTCGGCCGCGAACCATTGAAACGAATTCATTGAACGTTCGCGTTCATTAGAAATGTACGAAATCGGTTTCGTTACAGCGTTTCGATTACCATTGGTTTAATTGAATTATGCAGCCCGGCTGATAATATCTTCGTTATTAAACTGATTATCGAAAAGGGAATAACGAATGATTGATATTAGTCGATGGAATTTCATTATTTTCGGAGATGCTCGGGTGAAAAATTAATATCGACGTACTATGCAGAAAAGATTTCAATTTGTTCTATTGACTCGGCGAATTGGGACAATCGTTTTCGGAAAGCTGCACTTCGGTCGAGCGTCCCATTAATATTCCTATCGGAATGTTGTTAACGAAATTTACGTTTTATCGCATGCCTTGAAGAATTAAGATGAAGACGCTCAGAGGGACATACTTCAAACGAGTGTCCCGCTAGAAAAGCTCGGCCCAACCCACTTTGTTTCTTTCTCGGCTGTTCAATTTACAATAACCATGAAATGCACGCCACTTACACGCCAGGCATTATCCGAGAGTGTATTTCCAGAGTCGTAACAATTTCGATACTCCAGATTCGATACTTCGGTTTCTCTGGATCGTAAAATCCAACCAGGAAGCATTCGCCCTCGGTACATTCCTCGCAGATCAAGTTCCTTTTCAATCGCGTTTGTGCTCGTTTCACGAGAACGTGGACAATCTATGCTCGAACTCTGATCGAGTGCGATTTTCCCTTGTTAAGAACACGAAGAGGATTGATTAATTCCACCGCGGTTTCGTGTACACGTTTCACGCGATGCCACGCAGACAAATTAATGTAATTAATTCCACTGCCCCGATAAATAAATACTGTTACGAATTTCGTGATAATTTGATTGAAGTCGACAAAACATTACAAGCGTACAAATCTTATGAATTTCCGAGGTTTTGTTAGAAGAATGACCTGCCCATAATTTCTGCGCGACGAAGAAGGTGTTACAATTCTTCATGCACGCATGCACGAACGGATAAAAATTAATTCCAACCGGTATCGAGGGATGAAAATTATTTCAGCTCGCGCGAAAGTGAGGACCGAATATTTTCGCGAGGTACGCGTCTCACGTGGAATATTTGGAAAGGTGCGTGGCGAATTCGTAGGAACGTTAAATATTTGAACGAATGGGGATCCGTCCCCGTCAAATATGCGACGTCTGTTTTTAGTACCGCGGTATATTTATTCACGCCTGACCGTTTACACGGATTCTATGGACACCGATGCAATTGCTGGTACATTCGTCTGTCAGCGGGATTTTGCTAATGGATTGGCGATTTGTTACTGGACGTGTTCTCGAAGTAATTTGCCTTCATCTGTAAATGTGACGGTTACTTGAGAAACATTACCAAGGCAAATCGGGGGTAATTTCTTCAAGCCAGCGAATTATTATCAATTGCAAATGTCATTTACAATTTCCATTTTATTTCGAAGTCGCGTGAGACTAATTCTCCTTTGGAAATAAATTCTTCTTCGAGCCTGTATCAGGCGTATTTCCTTCGGAAATAGCGTGTCCAGCTGTTGAATCACTTGCAGAACGCGACACCTCTATAATTCTATAATTGATGACCCAAACATAGATTTCTATAATTCGTATCGAGTGTTTCGAATCTATAAATTTATGGGTTTCTCGTCGGGTACACGTGGAACCTTCAGCTACTATATAAGAAACATCTCTGCCTGAACGGAACGCAATATCGATATCTCCTCTTTGTTTCTGCGATTCGAAAACGCTTCGGTTGCATCCGCGGAAACCAGAAATCGTTCGACCAGGGGGAATCGATTCGTGCATAAATTGCATCCTGCACCCGCGCTATTCGACTCGCCTCGCCAAGAACGTGATCGAACGGACAATATTCTTCTGTTGCCGATTGCGTCCCGATATGCAGGGGCAAAATCGGACAAAAATTTGTTTACAATTCTCGTGCAAGCAAAAATAGATTATCCCGACAATGAACAATTTTTGTCACGAAGACTGAGGAAAGGGTGCAAAAAGGTATAACAACAGAAGCTATTCGTTTACAATTGATGTTTGTTTGTCAACTAAAGATTCACTTACGCGAGCAGGCTCGATATAATTTCGATCAACAACAGTCGACAATTTATGCCAGAAATAATTTTCTCGTAATTCGTGTCCAGTTCGAAAACAACATTTTCCGTAACATTTTACAGCTGCACAATACTGCTAGAATTCTTGAATAATAAAAATTGTAATTGAACGAAAATATGACAATAATGTGATAATAACGCAGTGGAAGTAAAAAAGTATTTAATAAAATAATTCACAATTTAGTTTAAAAATAATTTTTCGTTCGACAATGAAATAACGTAAAAACCGCCAAGGAATAGAATGTATCGCCATTACGTTCGCCGTTTTATTATCAAACAGAGTTTTATATTTTTCGTCGAGGGTGGCCATGCATTTGTGACCGATGGCGTACGTATCACGGGACGATAAAAGGAGGATAGGCACGCAAAATCGGCTGAATCGACTGGCGTGTGGAACGACCGCCCCGCCGGAGTCACGGACCCATGCAAATTGCATTAATATGTCGTATAAACGCCTGGCAAATTGCTTCACCATCGATTTCGGTGTGCCAGCGATGTCGTTAGACGGGAAACCTGCCGTCCTCCCGTCGACGCGCGGCTTCGCTTCGAATTGAACGAGAATTTTGCCCTCTGTAGTTGAACAATATATCAAATAATAACGTGCGAATAAATTCGGCGTATCTCCGCGTCTACTAATTGCTCGATTAATTCTCGGGGCTTCGAGAAACTAGCACCGCGAGGACCGAAACGAAAGTGGTCATTTGTCGAAGGATCGTTCCAGCCGTAAACAAAGACTCTTGCGTCTAGCGCGAGGCCAACAGTAAATTGGACAAATTTGAACGGCGAGGGGACCATCGAACGTTCCGCAGCCGGCTGATCGAATAATAATTCATTGAGTTTCGCGTATTTGTTCGTCGAACGGGGCTCCAATTCACCGGAATCAAGTACCCATTCCGTCGATTTCCGATATCCAGTTCTCTTGGGGAACATCTGTGCTAATACTCAATGAGCGGCAGAAATGCCATTCATCAAGCGTCATTAACCAACGAACGGTGTTGATCGTAATCGCGCGTGGAACGTCGTGGACTGGTAATTCTCCGTGGCACCCCCCGATGTCTCGCGGAAACACGAAGGGTGGCGAACGATGGAAACGGCCGGCGTTCGACTGCGGATCTAGCGGCGCAGCAACAGGTTAAAACTACTTTTTTCCAACCTCTGAATAGAATACGCGCTCCACGCTCTTCTTTCTCCTTTTCTTTTATTATAGAACGAACGATCGTCCTTTATTATCCTCACGGGTATCAAATGAAATCTACTGTCCGTACGCTCGACTCTTAATTCGGTCCTGGGGTTTTGTAACCGATTCAATTATTTATTACCATTCGCGTACGACGCGGGCACGGGTGCCTGGAAAACTCGCTGAACCGTGAATTAAAGCCGGGGTGGTGTTATCACGTTCGCTGTGACCGAAATGGAAACGAAATAACGAAAGGAGGAAGGACACCGACGTTAAGCAACAACCAGCATTGTTTCCGTTCGAACCAGAAATCGGTTACTGAAGTTGACGAAATTGCTGGAACAGAGAGGAAAGAAGGAAAGCAGAGAGAATGAAGGGCAAGAAAAAATAACCGTCGACTTTAAGCAGAGCGTGAAAGGGAAGAAAGGGTTGAACGTCGCGGTCGTGTGGACGGATCGAAGGATAGCAACAAGTGGCTGTGCGACGGCTCTTCCCTTCCGTCGAAGCGACGGAGAACAAAGCGACGAAATCGATGGGAAGAGCAGACGCGAGACCTTTGAGCCGGTGTTCCGGGGGGGGGGGGGGGAAGGGCGGAAGTGAAAATTCATCGCGGGATCCGCGTGGAACTCGCGAAGAGCACCAGGAGTTGATAAAAAGTGTGCTCGAGAGTCCTCATGGTTTTGCGTCACATTCCCCTTCGTTTTCCACGCCGCTTGCACTGGCTTCCGATGAACTGGATTTCCTCCATGGACAAATGTCACCACTTTTTAATGAAAAATTGATGGGCAACTGTTTTGATTTCTGAAATACTCGCGGCTGTGGCGCGTCGCTTTGCTATTCTCGTGGCATTTAACTGTGGTGGTAATTAAATCGGTCGATATTAATTCTTTGATTGCACTCGTGCAGACGATGCACACAAAAATGATTAACTATAAACAAAAATGTACAGCGAAAGGAATAATCGAATGAACGCAACGACAAGGATTAGTTTAAATCTGTTGCTCGATACGATTTTATACAATTGGGGTACTCTTTCGTTTTTATGAAATTAATTGTGACCCGTGTCCAGTCGCCGGGGCAGCTTTTAATTAAAATTATCGCTCTGTCGGAAAGTTCGACAAGGTATTTTTCGTTTCGCTTCATACGTGCAATACTCGTTTGTCCGTGAAGCGTTATAATATACACCTCGCCATTGCGAATCGCGCCCGCTCCAAATGTTACATTAACAGCTGACAATTATTAACATCGACGATCCCGAATGTTAATGCTCATTGCTAGAGTTCAGTTGGACAAGTAATCGCAAATACGCCTTCCTGTAATTTATTTCGAATTGCATTTGTTTAAAAAACAAAACAAACAAACCGCGATTCCCATAAATTCAGCAGCATCTACGAAGCTGCGACGTTTTAATCCGACATTCGCGTGCACGGTAAACCGGGAGACGGTATGCACCACGAGGTCGGACACGGTTGATCGAATTTAATGAAAGAATTTAATGGGGAACATAATGAAAACCCCGGTCGCGGCGTTTCGCTCGAAGGACGATTAATCTTCTGGCAAGGGCCACGCTGTGGGGCGACCCGGTCGTCCCGATTCGTTCTGTGCGTAGCCACGCGCGTCAGATTCCTCCCGATGGACGAAACTCAATCCGGATGACTCGACGGTATGCTCTCGAGCATCATGGGAACCACGATTACGGTCCGCGGGCCAAGAATGACGGAATAGGCCGAGCGCTTTGTTCTCCGTTCGTTATTCGACCGCGATCGCTCGTCGGGATAAGAAATGTTCGACGGCATCGTTTATCGATGGCATCCCGACAAGAAGCTCTTTAAAATGCAACGACACCTGCGCACGAGCTCGGCGACACGTTTTTAACGGGCGTTTCTTCTGGCTGTGACTCCTTGGAACGAAATTCCGTACCGTTCCTTGATCGTTTTGTATCCGTTCTCGACGAAGGGTGTCGCGATTCTTTCATTCGCTTCGATGGTTCTTGTTTTTATTTTTTTCAACTGTTATTGTTCAATCGTGCCCCGTTCGCGCAGAGGCGCCGAGCAATGCTTGTTCTGAATCGCGAAACATTCGGACGGGGAATGTAGCATCGTATAAGAAAAAATTATGTCGTCGCTTTATAAATATAGTCGGGCAATTACATCGTACAGAAAAGTGTTAGAGGGTTCGCAACTTTCTCGCGCGATAATTAACTTCGAAGTGGGGCAAGAAGTTTTATGCGTAAAATAAATTATTCGACTAACTGACGTTAATAACTAACGTAATTAAACGCGGTGCAGAGGATTCAAGAAACTGTACGAAACAGTGTATCGTGTTTCCACGTTTACTTTTAGTGCTACTATCGCGAGGAGAGCAAACTCTGACCTGGCATTTCTGCTCGCAATCAGCTGACTTTCGAATCCAAGTGTGTACCTAATTATCGACATTAAGTTTGCGCAGTGCCAACGTTTCGCGTTCCCGTTTCGAGCGTGTTTCAAACAGCCATTCGTCCCGGGCGTAACCGGGCACCAAAAAGGTATAGTTTCGAACCTGCAATCCGATTGATCCCGTCAATTAATCCTAAATCCGATTGAGATTGGCGGCATTCGATGCCTAATATTATTTCATCGCTGAACAACGTTATTCCTGCGATTTTGTGAAGCTGAAAATAATATGCAAACCTCTTTTTTCATATAATTAGACATATATCTTACGCAACTCGGAGAATTATCATTAAATAATTATTAATTATGTAGGATTCTTAATCCTATTAATTTTTTCGAAGATCTTTTTGCATTATTAATTTTCTTTATATTGTCATAGACGTTTCGGTACATGCAAATAGACTGAGACAAACAACAAATACGTCTCTTCTTTATTGAATAGATAAAGTGTTTCGAAACTAGTTTCGCTACATCTCAAATTAGCCTATACACTCTGCGTGATCCACTGACTTTCAATTAATTTCAATCATCTATTTGAATTCCAAAGAAGAAAATTAACGCACCTCGTACTCGCCTATCCAATTCATTCGATCCCCATTTCGAGCAATAAATATTAGCCAGGCAACGCACGTCAACCGAAACCTTCTGCCCATCGTAGAAAAAGTTTCGTCCTCGTTGCATCGACCACACGAGTGAATTAATTCCTCGAAGAGCCGTCGTCTCATCGTCGGTCAACGCTTAACAACCCTGCGCCCGTTAATCCCATCGTCGCGGGCCTAATTGCATCAAAAAGTATCCCCCCCCCGGCTGCTTATTACAACCTCACTCCGTCCTCTCTAATTTTCCTCCTCATTATCGTCGAAAAGTTTGAGCGAGCCACTTAATTGGCACTTTGTCATATCGATGGAGCAAACGAAGCGGGCCAGATTCGCCAGGAAAAAGGGCTTTGGGGGACAAAAAAGAGCACCGTAGACACGAAACGAACGAAGCAGCGAAATAAGATTACTGCAGGAGAAGGGGCGAGAAGCAGATGGAAACGAAAAATACAATGAAACGAAATTGAGGTGAAATAATAAAGACAAAAGTGGGATAAATTCGAGGGAGGGTCTATTCCGATTAACCGATCCACGGTGATGGTAGAGGCACGATTTGGAAGGCACGATGAATGCACGACGACGACGGGCGGGGGGAATGGAGTAAGTAAGGAAAGACAGGAATAAGTTTCCGTAATTTCGCCGGGCAAACAGCAGTAATGGGCACGGGGAATCCTCCGGGACTTCCAAGTGGCAGATTATCGGGGTACTGCCTTGCGACTTCAGCAATTCCGTAATGACACTCCTCGGTTGTAGCTCGGCACGTGTTACGACGCTTCCAATTAGCGTTGACTCTCGTTTACATTAGAAATCGCCGTTCGTCGGGCGTAAGACTGGTCGCGATTCGCCGGCTAAAGACAGCACCTGGCGCATCAGGATCGTTAATTACTTAATTACACGGCCGTCGTGCGTCCCGACGCGCAATTTTCTCTGTCTAATGACAACTACGGCGACGGGCCGGCCGTCGTTACGCGGCCGCCGAAATCTTGACGAGTATCGACCCCTCGGGGGATGCTTGTTCGCAAGGAATGGAAACTGTTCGGGTTCTCTTCGAGATTTTTTCCTTCGCGATTGAGAGGTTTTCGGAGGGTCGCAGCTGAATCGAACGCATGATTAATATTTCAGGCGGTTTCTGCTGGATGCATTCATTTCTTGGATCGATACTATTCAACTATTTCGATAATCAATCAACGTTAATAGAAAATGAATCGATACGATGGTGTACGGTGTAATGAACATAAATTAAAAATTTGTGGTACACGAAGCTTTATGTATATTAGACTGCTTGAGGAACGCGACTTATTTGTGGAATTTTTTCTTACGCTATTTGTTCCTCTTCGCGGTCTGTAAATGACGGTTATTGTTAGTCCCTTTTTCTCCTGTGGTTATTACGTTTTTTTCGCAAACAGTGTTTGGTTTATATTTATCGTAGGATTATATTTGTCCGGTTAGCTAGTGCCGTTTTTATTTTCGTGCGAACAGTGACACGTGTATGCGGTTTCGCGTTCGTTTGATTCGATAAAGTACAATTTACGCCCAGAATCGAGCGATCGTTCAATTGTATGTATTATTCAAATCAAAGCCTCTGCGAGCGATATTTATTCTTGTTAAATCCACACGATGATCGGCTGAAATGTTCAATTACTATCGCGGTGTCTGTATATTCTCATAAAACCGGCAATATGTGCGCTAATAAATTATGCACCGCAGATTCGCAGGCTAATGGTTGGTACATCTCAAAATTAAACTCCGTTTCTGTTACGTTTATGAAAAATTCATATTTATGTTGAAACTTTTTTCTAGGTAGTGTATAAATTAAACGATACTCTCATAAAGGCACAATATTAAATTCTCTCTATAAAGGAAACTTCTCCACTTATTAAGGCTCAGGCAGCCGCAGATTCTACGCGCATACCAAAGCTTCATAGAAATACATCACCGTGAAATTTTCTAACTAGACGGCGGGTGTTTATGCAAATATTATTACATACTACGTTTACAGAGCGTGGTTAACGAAATGCACTGTAGACGGGTATTAGTTTGTCCATCGTAAGATATCTTCGCGTTCTTCGTAAATATGAAACATCTAATTAAACAGAATAAATGAATTGCTACGAATTACAACGTTGAACGTACCACTGGATATACTGTACCCGTGCACGACAAATAATACGATAAAAAAAAAATGAAACACAGATGGCATATCTTTTAAGTATAACATAAATACAATATTTCACCGTATTATACCTTTGTAAATATCCGTACTCCGTTTACAACGTTTGCCTCAAATATTTTTCGAATCATCGATCCGATATGTTCGCAAGCTAACAATTCTCCGCGACGCAGATTGCGCTTCGGGGTTCATAAAAACGCTCTAATAAAAATTGTTTACGCACATCAGTTCAAATATTTTTTCGAAATAAATAACACACGAGCAAATTTGTATTCCGATTCGTCGGAATTCATTCCGTTTCCCCTTCCCCGGCGCCGTTACGAACGTACACGTTGGCCGTCCAGAAAATTACATATCTCAGAACAATAATACTAATAATCGACAACAACGGTAGCACGCTTAATGCAATGAAATAAAAGTTAGAGGAATTCGAGAACACGGCACAAAGATACGGCCGTGCCCATTCCATGGGGGGATAGTTCCACGAATGCACGGGCATGGTAAAAGCGAAGAAAGAAATCGAATAACAGCATCGTGTACCCGCGACACGATGCGGAAAGAAAACGCGCTATTCCAACCGGAAGGGGGAAGATTTATGCGAATGTTTAATGAGAGCCTCGGTGAACTAGACTCGAGGAAACGAGATTCCGCCCGGTGGATTCCAATATCATGTATGAAGCGGAGCAGAGAGTACATTTGAGGGTAGCTACCCCGCTACTTCCCGTCGACGTTTCACGGCGGCAGCTGCTTTTGTATATTCAATTTAGGATAACAACCGACCGCCATGGGTAATTTGCTCGCATACGCGGCCCTCGCGATCGCGCCACCCGATCGTTCGTAGGCAGAGAAATTTATTTATCGACGGTGAATCGACTCGCGAGCGATTCGTCACGAGTAAATGGCGCGAGCTGACGTATGGAATACGCGTTACGATAAATAGTTACGTGTCACGTGGATCGTTAAAGGGGGAAATTGTGGAATTTTCGCGGATGGACGTGCGAAATGTTGGATAGATGATAGGGGATTGGAATTTGTAAACGATGAACGCAACGAGGATTTATATAATAACAGTATCGATAATAATTATTTCGTCGAACCGTGCCCCGTTGTTCGTCGAAACGCGATGCGAAAAAGGTTCACCGGAATGAAAGAGTTGGATTAATTGGGATACAGCGTTCGAAACTCGCGGCGAAGTTAACGCGCACGAAAATCGGATAACTTTTTCCCGTGACACAATTATCAAATATCGGTTTGCTTGGCACATTGTTACCAGAATTGCTGTCAGCCGTTACGCCTTTAATTAATTATTGTCCCGTGTCGTTGCTGAATATCATTTAAACGATATTCATATACCCGCGGTGCCGTGTAACCGTGATAACGATTACGTTTCGCTGATAAATTTAAATACCATCAGATTGAAGACAGATAATCGCGTGTCGGAAGTGAATGGCAAATCGTTGTTTCGTTTATTTCGAGGAAAGGGAAGAAATGAAATTTTGCTACTTTATTCACGTAGGAATCTTTCGTACCTGCGAATATCACCTGTAGGGTAGCCGAGGTAATTTCACCTCGATCGTGGTAGATCATCCCCTCGATAAAGAGTCTGCCCGCACATGAAACGAAGAAATAATTTCCTACGGGACCATAGGCTGCTCGTGCACGCGATCACGGATACCCCATGGTTCGCGTGCCAGTGCCATTATTTTATTATCGGTCTCCTTTATCCGTGGATCTTTTTACGTACCGTGGAAACCGGATATGACCGTTGTGCTATACACTGTCGATTAAATCCGGTCGGTTCTACCCTCGTACGTCCCCTCGATTGGTCTTCGGTCATATTTCTTCGCAACGTGGATGTGAATAGACAGACAATTACGGTAAATGTGTTTAATTTTTAATTCTCGTTAAATGCAAGGTACAATTGAAATTTGGGGACAATATTGTTTTGCTATGCCTTCCAAGCTGGAAAACGAAAATGCCTCGGTTTGCGTGTTAGACAAAGGTGGGAAATTAATCTACGCGTCAAGAAAATATTTGTTGCGGTACGAACGAATATTATTTTACTTTTGTTGCGGTCGATGTAAATGGCAGGTATTGTCCGGCCGCATTGTTCGTATTATTATCGCTCCGTCGCATTTATTAAAAGCTTATCCTTGCCGTGGCGTTTCGGTATTTATGAAATTAAAACGAAAGCATACTGCGCACCGATTATGATAAAAGCTATCGCGCGGGTGTACAATGATCGCAACGTGAATGGAATATTTAGAACGCGACGCTTTGTCTCCGACGTAACAATGAATCGCTGTTTCGTGTTGTTGTTTACAGTGTATTAATCGAACGTGCCTATTAATTAGGTTAATTACTCCGCGCGGGGTCATACGCGACAAGGTGCATTTAATACTTCGTTACCGTAAATTGCGAAACCGAATAAAACGGGTAGAATCACGGGGAGGGCGGACGAAGATATTGGACATCCGATAAAACGTTGTAAAGGGTGGTAAATCGGTTCGCTACCATAGGAAAGTCCTTATTAAAATAATACAATTTTCGAGATCCCCGGTAATGGACACAAATTATTTCACAGAAATAACCTTCGAAAACAATTGTACGTTACTTTCACGTACACTCGCGTCCTCCGTACGCGTGGAATTCTCCTCCGCGCTCTTCAAATTTACCAACATCCATTACACGCACTCGAACTCGACGCTCTCCCCTTCGAAACCATCCAGTACCAGGTATCAGAAGATCGTCCAAAGCCCGAAAAAAAAAAACCACTCGCACACGACTCTCAGCCATACACCCACAGAACCACCTTTCACCGACTTTCCAAATATCGGTTCGGGCCAAACCAAACATCAATCAGCCTTTGCAAACCACCTGCGCACTTCACGGATATCTCAGAAAACATTACCCAGGTCAAACAGACGGGCGCGTTGTTTAGCAAACCCTCTTCGATTTGCCTCCCAGAGGAGATACGCGACAGCCCGGCGAGCGACGAAACGACGATCCAAGGGAGCTTTCCACGAAAAACAGGATACAACGCGTGTATTTTTTCAACGTGTTACCTACTAGGACGGTAGAGTACCGCGGACCTCGAGGAACGTTTCCTCTCCGAGGAAAGGGGAACCGGTTCTGAGGCACGTGGCACGGAGAACCAAGTCCCGTCGAAGCGACGCAAACGAAAGTAGCTCAACTCGAGTACTGTTTGAGCTTGCCACGCGTGTCTCCATTGTTTGCGCCGGGGCGAGTGCACCGCGAGTGAACACGCGTGTCGGGGGATGCTTTTTCCGTCGACAGGTCGCGAGAGAGTGAAGTCTCTCGCGGTCCGTCGTACTCAACGTTGCTCGGTAGCATCGAGTATTATATTCCATCGGAACTCTCCAGTTCTATTCGGTTTTTTTGTCGGTCCAAGTCGATTTGAATTGTACACATTGAACGATCCGTTAGATTGTTTCTTTTTTCACACATGTCTGAAATACAAGCGTCTCGTTAGCTCGGTCGTCCGAAGTATTATTTATTATTCGCTCGTCGCGGGAACACAATTACGTCGTTTCTCTTTCCCGTCTAATATCGCGTGGAATGCGCGCATCTTGTATGTCAGGTATCGTTCGATTCTCGATTCATCGAGCATGCACATCTGCCTGTCGAGGAGTCTATTAAAAACGTTCGTCTGTCATCGGCGTCTTCGATACGCGCGCACTGGAGTATCGATTGATCGAACGTGCCCAATGAACCTTTCAAAACGAATTTGTCCCAGTTGACCTGAAACGCGGCTAAAAAAAATACACCAAAGAGGAATGAGTCGCAAAAAAAAGAAAACAAGAAAAAAAAATGGGAACTCGAAAAACGTGAAAAAGCACACGATCCCTTACGAATTCACGGGTTGCCGAGCAAAATGGGAGATGATAAAAATAAAAGGTGGCCACCGATTTCACATTACCTGCCGCTGGTCCGCTTCGACGCGAAAGCAAAACATTTCGCGCAGCAACATCCGTTTCGTGATAGTTCAATCGCCGTTTTCATTTTCCATTCAAACAAGCGTACTTGCTGCAACGATGTATCAAACAGCATTTTCCAAAAGGAAAAAAGAAAAATGATGTGACTGTGCGTATAACTATTTATTATGCGCAAGTTTAAAGGAATAGTTCCTGTCAACTTGTCGTTTAACTTGATTAAGGCTGAATTGTTTGAAATCGCCGAGCGTAAGTGCCCTTTTTATTAGGATAATTATCGCGAGAATTATTTAGCCTACAAAAATATTGTCGCGAGAATTTCGTGGAATTCTTTGAGAGTTGCTCTTACGACCGGCACTTTCGCAGACATTTAGCAAAGCTTATTTCACGTCTGGTTACCAACATTTTCTTCTACTCGCTCTCTCTCTCTCTCTCTCTCTCTCTCTCTCTCTCTCTCTCTCTCTCTCTCTCTCTCTCTCTCTCTCTCTCTCTCTCTCTCTTTCTCTCTCTGTGTGTTTCACGAGCAGAGAGAAGTAACGCATTTTCCGTGATGAGAGTGCACTCGCGATAATTCATACCGTTGTAGGTGCAAAATTTTTCCTAAATGCAACAGTCGCTGCGACACGTGTTTTCGCTGGAAGTGAAAGAACTTTACAAAACGAATTCTTATTACCGACACTACCAACTTATTAGGGTATACGTACTAGAAATTCATTTTGGAAGCTCGAGCATGCACAACCGACGATTATTTTCCACCTCTTCATGTTTCGTATCTTTGTTACCATTATTTATCGTCCTCCATGCATCTTAATTTCACGACAAGATCCACGAAACGTCGCACAAAGATTAGAAATACAGTTTCATAGAAACTTTCATAATACTTCACGTTGTCAACGGTTCTTTCACGGGCTACGATTCCAGAGGAGTTATTTCGAGTCTCGGAAGGTCCCAAGACCTCGTGGTTATCACGTATCGTTGAGACGGTTGCTTCGTAACCCTGTGACGACCCCGTTGGACTTGACCCCGTCGACGACCACCCCAGCAATTCGTTTTCTCGTGCCTCCGCCTTCGTGGTCCTGCGTACGGTTTGTTCCTTGGGTCGAGGGGCGAACTTCAACAGACGTCTCTCGATGGTGTGCTGAAGTGGGAAATTTGTCGATACTTTTAACGGGGGCAGAAAGTCATCGCGTTTCTGCTCATCGCTATGGATCGCCCTGAATGTTAAGAAATTCAATTCTGAACGCTGTGACGAGTTTCGAGAAATACATGTCACTTCGAGTTTATTTCTCGCGCTCCTGGATAATTCTAAAATACGATTTTATCAAATTAATTTTATCGAAAACCAATCGCTCATGCCCAAAATTGTTTATTTCTGTACTGTGTAACGCGTCGTACCGCAGAAAATTCGCATCCAACTAGCATTCGATGGCAGTGCTCTCAGTGTTCGAATTTATTCTTGCAAATAAAGTTTCACCTGGTAGTTTCACAGAGAAATCCTTTCTTCGCGTGCGTACGAGTCTCCTCGATCTCTTTTTGCATCCTACAATATTAACCGCACAAACGTCATTCTCTTTGGTCTCGAGGCGACAAAATCAACGTCCACGCGGTTCCAACCGTATAAACCATCAGGACCAGGAAGAATCGGTAGAGATGAAGCGGTACTATCTTTTACTCGCTACGGGTCCGCCCCCGCGAAGAGATAAACTAGGCTCGTTCACTTTAAAGTAACACGTCGACCCCGTTTTATCAGCGTTTCGTTGGTTCTCGTGGCAGGTTGCATTAAGCTCGGCCACGGGGCGATAACGAGCAGCCAGGCACTGTTATTATTCCGTAATAGTATGCCTGTGACGTTTCGAGCGGATTGATTCGAACTCGTGTATAATTACACGGGGCTTTATCGCGTATAGGGAAACGAAGGAATCGGGAGGGAATCGAGAGCTAACTCGTGTAACGGTGAGCTGGATGGAAAGGGTGTGCGCGAATAAAGAATGGGCACGATAAGGAAGAATCGGTGAATCCGACAATTTCCTTCTCTTTTCGCGACTCTGTCGGTCGCGAAGAGTTTATTTTAGAAATTTCGAGGAATACACGTCGCTGCATTTCTAGAACGATCGTAACATAATATTGGATTTTATTCAGTAATGATTAAATGGAGGAAAAAAAACGATCACAATAATACAGTGTCTTACAATTAATCCTTAGCTGAATCGTACAAACCGCCGCTTAAATATCGCGAAGGTAAAGCAAAGTAGAGAAAAATAAGAAATCCCTAATTCCTGCCGGTCGTTTAATCCTCCCTCGGTAAAGCGCTACCAAAAACTGTGCCTGCCGCGGCGCGTTCAGCAATCTCCGCGATACGATCCACGATTTACCTTGTACGTATCTGTTTCGACGCTCGCCACCGGTGGGAATCGGGGACAGAGCAACGGAGAATATGAGCAACCCAGAGGGGGCCCGCCGCGACCCCGTGGCATTAATCTCCGTGAAACTAAGCCAAGTATTACGCGATTAGTTGTTGCCTTAAATTCGTTCGGACGGGAGAGGCAGAAACAGTGGATTTACGTAGGGGAACTCGCTGCGCCGCGAGTGTTACGAAGTTATCGAATAAAGTATACATTCCGCGCTAACCCGCGCCATCCTCCCCCTTACGCCAAGTTACCGTCGAAAATTATTCGCACGGCCAACGCTCGTTGGCCGTGGTTGAGGATCGCGCCGGGCATAAATAAAGGAGAATTCGCCGAACGGCATATATCTTCGAGCGTTAATCTTCTTAAAACCACGTGGCAACTATTATGCGATTAGTTGCCGCCTTAAATTCGGCCGGGCGTAATCTTTGCATAAGAGGATTTCCGGTTGAACGTGGTTGCGCGTATTAATCAGTTATCCGGGGGGGGCAAACAGTTTTGCGCTGTCTTTCCAGGTCAGCTGCGTTGTTCCCCAATTTTTCGATTGTCCCCTCGAAATTAACGGGCGACTTCGAGCGTGAAAATCGCCGCGGTGCTCCTCGCGGGACGGATGAAACGCGACGCAACGAATTGAGCTTGGTCGACGGGGTTGAACGATGGAATTTTCTCGGGCGAGCGAGTTTAAATTTCGCGAGTTGTATTCGCGCAGCTTGGTAGCGGGGAATCTTGAGTTTGGAGGAACGCGTCGGAATTGTTTGGAGGAGGATCATATTCGCGGCGCGAATTTGTCGTTCGCCGGAATGATTACTTTTTAGTCTTCTTATGTACGCGCGTGACGGTTTGTTGTTGTAAATATTTCGAGCGCCGGTTGAGACAGATTTCCATGTTTTTGGGAGCCGTCACGGATTCGGGGAGCAGGGTTTCTGTCGAAATGAAACACCGCGCGCGATGCACTGCGCACACTTTGACGTAAGTGTGTCGATCGGTAAGTGCGGCGCCGCGTGGAAGTTTATTAATGTTTACTAAGGAGCAATATCCTACTGGCCCAGGGCGTTTCATTAGCATTAAACGTCTCAAGATAGGCGAAATGTCACATGCATTGCTCAGCTGTTTCTCCTGTCGGGATGCGATTAGTTTTTGGTTATCTTACTACGTCGGGGAACGTCCCTTGCGTTATCAGAAATAGCATGAAAAAGGGATTAAACGTTTGGGAGGATTAAAGAATCGATATCGATACAGTTTCGACAGTTTATCGATTGAATGTTGCCACGCGCGGAATCTATAAATATCCGCGTTATCTTTCATCATTCTCGTGGACGTTTCAAATAGCTGGAAGATTAATTTCGTTATTCAGCGTGAATCACAATTTTCATCGTATTGACGAACGAGTAATTCTCCTTGAAACGACTGCCGACAATTTGACGCATTACGCATACTCATTTCGAATATGCTTAATAGCTTCAACATATGTTTACCGTGAAATTCGCTCAATCATTAGGTAGAGGCTTTCGAAATAGTTCGCCCTCGATATACCAACATGCTGAGAACGACCATCCATCAATTTCTAATACTTCTACCTACCAATTTTCTACAGTATCACTCAGTAAACATCTGCCGGCCAAATAACTTACGCACTCCCCGGCTATTCCACTCCGCCACTCATACTAATTTCAATGTTTCCACCCTTTCTTCTTTACAAATGAAAAGCCAGTCATTCCTCGTACCTTTTTGTACTTCTGTCAAAAGTAACCGCCGCCTTGTCGCTATCTCGAAGGGAAGCACTCAGAGAAAATCAGTGCCGCGATAGATAAAAGAAATCGATATTCTTTTCCCAGCATTTTCGAAGCACGCGCGAAAGCTTCATTGCTACCGTATTAAACGCAAAGTCGGACAAAATAAATGGGGCCATACTCTTATCATACATTCTGTATACCAAACTCGACTTAACAATAAACTCATCCGACGACAGAAAATATGCGAGGACACGTTTCGCTTCGGCACCACAAATTTCGCACCGCACCGAAAATCCGCCGTTAGATCATCTCGATCGTGCGACGAAATATAATCGCAACGGCCAATCCCAGTGCTCAACCGTAATCGAAACAATTATATCGCCGCGGCCGCTGTCGCGTTACGTACAAAAGGGCCGAATGCGTCTCGGCTCCGTTGCACAGCCTCCACGGGCCCCGCCGGAGGAAGGAACAATTTAGGGGCGGAAATCGTCGATTACCACGCAAGGATTAGTGGTTTCGTCCTCGGGGCCGAATCTCCTCTACGTGCCACCGGTATATCCTGCACCGCTGCCCCTCCGATATGACCCTAAATTAGATAGATTCTACGGGCTTACCGTCGCGAGAGAGATCAACTGATTTGTCCCCGAGCACCCCTCGTCCCTGTTCGTCCTTCGTTCTCAAGTTCCTCGCCTCCCCGTCCTCCGCATAACGAGCAAAAGTTATATTACCCGGGCGTTTGCCAGCGTCGCCGCACCGACGATTCTGAGCTAATTTCGACGGCGGGCCCGGGAGATCCTTCGAGGGACGCGTTTCCGGAATTCGTGAAACCCTTTTGATGTTGGCGAGGGTGGGCTTGGACGGTTCGAGGAAGAGATCCCCCTGTCTAGATAGGTTTTTGCTGGTCGGTTCGAGCGGGTAGGTATTTTGACGGGAGATCCGCGTGATTACGGAATGGCCGTTACCGCCGTGGGTAAATACTACTTTTTTTTTTCGTTTCACTCGAGTTTCCTAACGGCGATGTGCCTGGCCTGATTGCATATTTAATTGCACGGCGATGGCAGGAATACTTGTCACGTAGCGTAGGCGAAATTGTAATTGCCTTTTGCTCGTCGGTGTTCGATTAACGAATCTTGACACACCTTTAGGAACCTCGCCCTCGGGGAAACACGTTATGTAAAACATCATCTTTCTCGCAGCATTGTGTCTCGACGATGCAACAGTAACGCCCCAGAGTGGATCGTCCCTGTATGTAATCGGAAATCCGAAATTTTATTAATTAACGTTCTTTGGCAGAAGGAGACAAATGAATCGCGCGACGAATCCGTCCATCGGTCACTATGATTAGCGATATTCGCCGGAGGGCGTTTCGCGCAACGCCTCGCGATTACGCAGCCCTTCCATCGCCTTCCATCGCCCCTGTGCACGGAGGCGAAATTTGTTTCGAGGGGGATGCTTTGCAAACACTACGAGGGACGCGGATAATACGGATGGACATCGAGCGAATATGATGAATACGCGTAACAGCTGTTAGCAGTTCCCTTATCGAACGCGAACGCGTGGCGCACGGATAAAAAGCGCGAGGCGTCGTTGAAAAAGCCGCCCCGTTACGTCACGGTCGAGGGTTAAACGAAGGCGACAAACGACCGAGTGATTAAGCCAGTTCTCGCTCCTCTTCGTTTTTTTCTTTTTTTTCATTCTCCGGACGGGGAGGGGCTTTGATTTGACGGCGCTTCAACGGAGTGACACGCGAAACAGGCGTGCCCCTTGGGGGAAATATGAAAAATCGATGGCCCCTTTCGGGGACGTGATTAAAGGAAGCGACCACTGTGTGATTGCAGGGCACGTTAATGCGTGGCCTCTTGGTGCGCGGCACGTGACTCTTTGATGGAGCAAGTGCCGGTAATGGTCGGGTTGCAGCGGGCAGTTGTTACGGTTGAATAGAAAAGTTCGGGGAAAAAATCGGGGGAGAATCAGATTTTTGGTTCCGATCGGAGAACGGATATAAATATTGTACGATCGATGACCGAAAAGAGGGGAGGAAATTTAGAGCAATCGTAATTCGGTGAAAATTGAATAGCGGAATGCTTAGACACATTTTTTTCAAACGCACGTCTGAAACTTTCGTTGTACTTCTTCACATTTAAGACGTTCGATTAAGTTCTATTAGACTGTACCTCTATATTTAGAAACTCCATGTAACATTAATACATTGTCCATTTTTACCCGTTCCTCTCAATAAACAGGCAAACATTCCATAACAGCGGTTACGTCAGAAACGATGTAACACGCGGTTTCATTGATTCGAAACAGCCAACCCTCCGGTCCTCCGCGACGTGAAATCTAGCAGCGACCCAAAAATCGATGCCCGGTCGGTCGCTGTGCTTGGTCCATCAGTGCTTCCGATACTCATGACTCAGCACACATCGTGGTCCCTTTTGCTGTCGTATTTCTATTCCGAGTTTACACACTGCGATCGGACAGCGTGATTCTCCGATAGGTCCTACTTCGACAATCGTTAGATCCAGCTCCAAGAATTGCTGGACCACCGTTGAACGTGTAATCCGTTTCGCAGAGATTCAGTTTCCTCTACGGACCCTGCGAACCCTCTGCAGAAACGCCGCAGAAACGGTTCTACTCGTGCAAGGAGTCACTTGCCCGGGTTGTTCCGTCGTCTCCGTTGCGAGGATGCATCGAACTCTATAATGGATTGAATTCTTCTTGCGACCGACACGCGATCTTCGGATTATATATTATTGCACACGCATTGCATTTCAAGAGTATTTAACGGGAGAAAATAAAGTTCGATGGAAATTGAGTTATCTTGGATTCCCTTTAACGATACACGAACACCTTTTGGCAGTCTAAATTGATTTTCACTCTCCCAGCTTTAAGGGAAACGGAGCGCGTATGGGTGAAAATGAAATCAGTTTCGCGGAGCAACTCGCGTAAGTAGCTTTCGTATTAATATATTGAGAGGATTATGAATTGTTTTTTGTTTTTTACCCTCGCGAATGTAATGCCAGAATTTTACTTCTCCATGAGCTGCGAGCTTTTTTTTTTAAAGGAAAATGCGCTTTCATTCTGCGAAAACCCTTGCGTACACAATGCGTAATGAGAGATAGTTACCCTATTTAATTAAAGAAGAAGTTTCTGTTATGCATTTTTAACCAGCGCGGAATTAGCGTCCGGCCAACAATCCGGTACCATTCCGCGTCTGCCCCGTTTTGACCCAATTCTCAACCACATTTTACTTACCCGACGTCCTAACAATTTCAACGCGTTCTTCACGGAATAATTGGGACATAACAAACTTCCGTTTCCAGTCCGGTTTCCACGGGGCGGCCGCTCACTTATAGAAAGAACGCGAATCATTACGATCCATGGAGAAGGGCGTTTGTATTCAACGCTGTGAATCGTCCGCCTGCGTAAATCCACGTGTTTCCCCTCCCCCAACAAATCTTATCAACATTTACGGGCTCCTTACGGAACGGAAAATACTTTGCCCTCTCGTATTCGGCGTCCCTTGCGCCCTGTATCTCCGCGGTCCATTGTGCTCCCGGTTTCCTTTGTGAATGGAGTATCTTACACAGAGGTCCCCCCTTCTTTCGCATTGTTGCTCGATGCACGTGGAAAATGAAAGTTTAATGCAAGTCAGCGTTGTTCGCGTCTCGGTTTGCACAGCCCGCGCCCGTTGCGAAAGCCCTTTTCGCTTCGAAGTTCATCCTCGCGTAATGCCAAGCTGCTGGAAAGGAATCTCCTCTAGATGCTCAGCGAAACAGAAAATCATCGTTATCGTTTACTATGACCACATCGATTTTTCGAAGTCGTTTCCTCGGATTTCGAACGGCGATGAATTATTTACATTCCTCGAGTCGTGCTTTTTATTATTACGCTGCGCTGCATGGTAAGTTGACGGACACGTGGCAAAAGAACTTTTCGATGCCTGTCGCTTCGTCGTCACGCGCAACGGTGACGCAATTGTCACTGCTGATTTATTTCTGGGAAAGATAAGGTGTTAATGTCGTTGGGGGGTGACGGCGAAAAAACTCCAAGTGGCAGAAAATGTATTAAAAGAACAATAAAGAAGAGGACCACTGTCCTCATTTGTCAGGCAGCTGAAAATGTCCTCGTCAGAATTTGCAATTTTTCGTTCGTCATACTATTACCTCCAGCGAATGAAGGAGCGGGGATCTTCTTTTTTTTTTTTCTTCTTTACGACCAGAATGATGGGACATCAATTTCACTTGGGCGCCGGAATACCGTCCGATTTTTATATCGCGCGAGACATATAAATTTTATTAACAGAAATAGAACCTAACGTCCGCCGATTCTATGTGCCGGCAAAATATACTACGTTCCTCAACTTCTCATATTAAATCAATCCGGGCGCGATGAAAATTTACGACCCACTCCGTAATCGCATAAAATTTCTCCAACATTCATTTATTGCCGTACACCGTAAATCTAATCAGAACGCGTTGACCTCGATCGGGCAACGATTATCCAACGTGGACGGCCGGGCGAAAATTACAGAATTATTTCCGCCCATCCCTTGCAACAAGCTCGAGACTGAACGCTCCTTCGGTTCGGCCTGTTGCAATGGCGTCATCGGCTCGATTGTCGCACTCGTCGTTCCAATTAATACGTCTCGCAAGACCTACGGACTATCCAACGTGAACGTGGCTAATAGCCCGCAAGGTCGTGACACAACTTTCGCCGCTGGTGTTAATTTAGACCGTGACACGAGCCGCGAGAACACGTCGTCGTTTAAACGATCCGACGAACTCCGCCAAAGTTTTCCCGTTTCTGCGTTTTCGTGCTACGCGAGCTACGTACCAATGTTCTCTTAACATTTTGATGTGCCGGGGCGACGAGATGGCTGACGGAGGCTGAAGTTAATTAATTCGAGGCGACGAAATTAACGGAACGTCTTACTGGAGTAATTTGCACTCTTCGCGCGCGATACCGGCGCCGAATTGGCGACGAGAAGTTTCCGATTTTTTCGTAGATTCGACCGGTATTCTGATTCCTGTATTTCTCGTGCTCGACCTCGCGGCGAAATGATCTCCTTTGCTTGCAGGGAGAAAGATAACGGCTGAGGGCGAGCTCGAGCGCTGCCTCGTCACAGAAATTATTCTACGATTACGTGGAATCGGCAATTTAAAGAGCAATTATGCAATAGACGGATAATTAACGAATAGGTGAAATTGGTCGGTGGTTGGTGTGATAAATTGGTAACTGTAGACTGTTCCCGTTTCTGGAGTGTACTGTTTCCATGTCCCGTGTACAAGAACGTCTAATCACGCGTCTAGATGATCAAACGTTAGGAAACCAATATTCCTGTAATTGGAATTATCGATTTTCTACCGGCCATTCCGAATATTTTCTCGTTATTTATCATCGAACGTTGTAGAAATTCCCGTACACGGGGCTCGTGTTCGTTCTTTTTCGTGTTTCTTCGTCCGTTTATTAACTCTCTCGTATTTTCGCGAAAAGGCAGGAAACCGAACGTAGGCGTACGAAACGAGAAATCAAACGAACACCGGGTTCAATTGAAAACGTTGCCGCAAAAAAAAGTCGACAAAAAACGCAAAATGTGAATGGCGTGCATCTTGTTTTCCTCCGTGCGAAAGTGTAACATTTAAACGGGTTCGTTTCACTTTGTTCGCCGTTTCATTGCCGCATCGTTAGGCGAAGCGAAATATTTCGTTCTTGGTCAAATATAGAAAGATTGCGTTACACGCGTGTCAATCTTTTTGATATATAAGTTTTTTTTAGATTATACCTGCGGTAATTGCGAGTGTAAAAGGACAGCAAATCGATATAAAATAACGAATACCGTGAAGTTTGTTGCATACAATACGAAAGCGTAACACAGTGACACGGTAGAAAGTGTAATCTACCCTCGCGTAGATAATTTTCGACCCCATTGTCGTTCTAAAATGTATATTTTCCAACCAAACGCGAAGCCATCTGTATTGAAATGCCCTGTCAAAAGTATTGAAAAGCATAGAATAGAGGGCACAGATAGCGCGTACACGTAGTGCAGCTTTCAGCTGACACAATTCTCGTTTCGGTGCAACATTTTGGTAATGGAACGAATGGGGGAAAGTTTCAATTTTCGCCTGTGCGCCAGAGAACAGAGCTAGCGAGAAGAAAAAAACAAAAATAGAAAGAGT
This sequence comes from Nomada fucata, assembly GCA_948146005.1. Classification (NCBI taxonomy): domain Eukaryota; kingdom Metazoa; phylum Arthropoda; class Insecta; order Hymenoptera; family Apidae; genus Nomada; species Nomada fucata. Next base: position 6,730,101 of record OX411282.1, read on the forward strand.
AAAGGGAAACAAAAACGAAAACAGTGACCGAGAAGGTGAAAGCGATTGCTTGTTATTGATTTCATTATTTCGAACTGAAGTGAATCTGACGTCGAAGACAGTCCGTCTTTGCTCCGGACACTGTGCTTCGTCGTTTTCATTGGCGGAAAAGTTTCGCGGCACATTCGACTCGTACATTTCAGATAAACCATTTTGTTTGGCGGGTCGTTAGACGTGCGTTGAATGAGGATGACGCGTTTGACGGGGCCAAGGGTGCAATAACGATTCCGACCGAGTACCGGGCTGAAAAGTGATAGGGATTTTCATTTGTAGCGAAATTTACGGTTACTACGCGGCACGGCGATTTGTGTTCCCTTCGAAAGGGACGTTCTGACCTGCAAACGGGGCCGTTGTTTCAATAAATAATATCCTGAAATTATTGAAGCGTTGATAGATGAACGACTTCGTATCAGAACGAAATCGGAATAAAAAGAATGAAGCTTCTTGAATACATATCGGGGAAAAACGTAGGAGTTTATTCAGCTAAAATGATCGTAAATATCGTACCTTCGAAACATCGTTTTTAAAGAAGACGTACGATTTATATTAAAAATTTTATTGGAATCCTATAAGAAATATATTGAATTTCAATGCGGACCGTGACATCGGCAATAAAATTCGTCCTATAATTCGTCTAATATTTCAATAGTTAGACGGGGATAAAATTCTTGCGGCTGGCCATTCCTTCTTTTCCCTTTTTTTTCGCTACTCTAATACTCTCGGTGATATCAGTCAGATAAACTTTAACGGGTGCGAATTTAACGCTAGAAATTACTTAACGTATCGTTCACCTTCTATACGTTCATCGCCACATTCGAATGTTCGCTTACATTTTCGGAGGGCAGTCATGTCGCGCGTAGCATGAACGAAATAAAATTTCACAGTAGTCCATGCCTGCGTAGCAATGGCGCACAGCCTGCGAATTCTACGAAACCAGCGATCAGTCGTATTAACAAACAGTCCACAGAAGAAACTTTCATTGTACACGAATCAGATTTATCGGGGAAAACTTTTGCCATATTTTTCGTGGCCGTTTCAAAACGAGTGCGCACGAACAGAGAGAACTAGGAACAATACGTGCACCCCGTACGTGTCCTGTTCATTGCACGGTTTCATTATTCCATTTTCTTCTCGTCGTACAGGCATCTACATATTATAATCGGCCGCATTTACATATTATTCGTCGCGAATATTTATTCAAGTTCGTCCATGGTTATTGCTGTCTCCGGCATGCATAAATATCGCGCCCCATGAATATTTATTCACGCTTTGGTGTTTATCCTGGCCTGTTCAGTATTGACACCTCATGTACGAAGTTTTGCCCGAATATCGATTGTCTGTCGCTCATTAAAGTAAAACATTATAATAATTTGCAATCGCGAGTCCTCGTTTACTCGTCGTCGAATCGGGGTATGCAGATACGATGAAATAGGTCACTCGGTTTACATTATGATCAGATGGAATATCTTTCGAAACTTCTCCACCTTCGAATTACTCGCGTAATCCCCGTTTTCCTCGCACACCTTTCGAACAAAAGTCCACCTTCGCGGAACGCTTCCGGAGGAGGTCTCAACCGGGAGAGTCCATCATCCTGGAAGTGCCCTACGTAGGGCTCTTTCATCGCGAACACTTTGCGAGAATCGCTAAAATAAAAATTTCGACAGCTGGAAGATTCGATTGAACGGGCTTCCTCTTGGTCACGGGGGGCGATGTACGATCAGAAGCTTGCATCGCTCGCATTTCCGCGACATTGCGGAACTCGTAAAAAGGGCGAACGCGTCTTGTCGCGTCAGGAGTTCTTCATTTTATCGCCTCCAGCAGCACCGGCAACCTGAGAATTGCGAGAGCGTGGAAAAAAAAAACTTAACAGAGGAACCACATGAAATGCGGTAACCTCAGATTTGAATGAATTCCCCATAAACGGTCGAAGGGTTACGAAACACGAAAGTGTTGCAAAAAGTGGGCTTCGTGGCTGCGGACCAGTCGTAGGTATCGTTTATTAACGATTAACGGTCTTTCCTCGTATTTTACATAGCCGGTGTACAATAAAAGAAAACATACAATAATTAGTGCAAAGCCTGACGAATAGTTACCTTCTTTAACAATCCGACCATTAATATTCGTCCGTTCTTTTCGTAAAACGTTCCGCCGTTTGGTTTCGCACATCCCCCACACGCATTTCCAGCACATCGATTTCCATCTTCCGAAAGGTTTCTACTGCGAAACATTTCATTCTCGTCTATTAAACCACCTTTACGTTAGATGTTCGCATGAACCTCGTGGCACCGTGTACGTGCCCGATAATTCATTGAACGAAGTTTCATAAACTAAGCATCGTGCAACGCGCACCGACGATGGGTTCCAGTGCCCCCGAACCGATAACGTTTAATCAAAAAATTGAAAAGCTAAATTAAAATCGAACGGAAGGATCGTCAAGCTCTCCCCGGGGGTGGAATAGAATTTCCCTTCCCCCCAAAAAAGAAACAAAATAGAATCGTCAGAAGCGTCGAGCGAAGTATCCGCTCGCGGCCGCGTTGCTGGTCGAAAAAATTTCAATCAAGGCGGCTGACGTTAACAAAGAGATAGAGGAAGGGCCGAGAGAGAGAGAGAGAGAGAGAAAGAGAGAGCGAGAAAGGGAAGAGAGGAGGAAGAAATAAAATAAAAAAAATAGAAGCTTCAAAACGAAGCAACGAAGTTCCTGTCGCACGTGCTCGCAGGCGAGAATTTACATTTCCATTAAGATTCTCTTTCGGCCATTCGAAACGAGCGATGCCGAACGGAAGGGCCAAAACTCGAAAGAGTGAGTCGGTCGTGCGCCACCGGAACCACGGCTCGGTGTAATAAAGTGCCTTGGGATCCTTTGTGTTCCGTGAAAAGCATTCGTTTAACTTTGATCCCGCTGGAACAGAACCGATATTATCCTACTCCACGCTGCCACGGTTCAACACCCTTCCGTTCTTTTTTCACCATCTCATTTTATCCCTTCCTTCCTCCTCCTCCTCCTCCTCCTCCCCCCCCTGTCGCTGGAATCTGGATAGACGTTGGGGGAGAAACTGTGGTAAAAAAATAGAATATTTTCTTCCCGTTCGAGCCACCGTCCCGCCGCCGTTCTTTTCGCGAATCTGTAAGTTTAATTCGACACGGAAGTCTGGACGAGTGGAAGCCACGAGTCGCCTGATTGCTTTGTCCTTCGAGACTTTAATATGAATTACAAACCACTGGCTGTTCCCCCCCTGTTCGTTTCTCTGTCTTCCTTTTTCGTGTCCCCTTTTTGCCACGCCCGCTGCCTTAGCTCGTCCTCCTTCGTTACGTTTCGAGGTACAGCGATTTTTGCTGGAAACGGTCCTCGCCGATCGGTGGATGATAAATTATCTTTGTATCGCTTGGAAACTTTTTTCCGACGGGGATTGCATTATTGCGACGTTGCGAGTATCTCGAGTGTTTCTTTTCGTCGGATGAAATCATTTATCGGATCGCAGCAAATGTAATTAAGTGTAAGCGACGATTTTACCGATAGGCACTTTTGTCGAAAAGTTCGCCGCCACTGTTTCTCTCACCTTTCACTGTCACCACGTTTTCCTGTTTCGAGGAACGACGCATGCGCGTCGGGAAAACTCGTTTCCTGTTAAAAAATCAGAGACGAGGAATGTGCCAGCGACGTTGCTCAGAGGCTCGCCATCATTTTCGATTTGTAGAAATTCGAAACCACTTACAAAGTAAACGTCGGTGCGTAAGTCGAGCACCTTCACACTTATCGAGGCAACTTTTCATTTCGTACTGGCGATCGTCGTTTGCTGCCACCACCGACACACGATTCGCCGTCAGAAGGCCGGTTAACCCTTTTGACACTGCGCGACACTTTACGACGACTGCTGTTTCTTTCTGACACCACTGGTGGATTAATCTCACCGTGACGCAGACAGGAAATGGTTCACCGGTTAATTGGGCGAGAGATAGAGGGTTCTAAGGCTAATTCGAAGCGGCACGCGTGTCGTGTTCATTTGTTCCGATTGCGATCGAGCGAGGCTGTGCGATAGTGTTATTAGGTTTGTGAATATGGTTTTGTGAATTGAGTAGATTCTGGGTACATAGTTGCATACTGAGTGGTTTAGATTCTTCTTCTCTTTTTGACAACAATGGAGGCTCCGTTGTGTAAGTTACAGGGAAGGATACCTTGTTCAATTACGTATTGGATTTACTTCACCAATGCATTACCAATAACGCTACAAAATATTTTAATTCGCTAAGTATTCTAGGTATCAAACAATATGGTAACTGGAGGCTGGTATTTTCAATCGAACATTTATTATTTCGATATTTTCAATTGTGTCCAATGTGTATAAATGGAATATTTGGGAGATATTCGTGCCAATTGTAGAGTCTTCTTGATTATTTCATTCATTGTAATTGAAGTTAGAGTATATCACAATAGTTCTTTTTAATATTGCTATATTTAAATCGAAATAATTGATCAAATAATACAGTTAATAAAATCTCGCGTACACGCATTATTTAGAGTAAAAGATGTGACTTCGAAGGGTGAAACAATTTTTTTATTCACCTCTTCTGTCTTTATGTACCTTCTTCGAAAGTAGTCGATAATAATTTTTTGCAAAAACTTCGCGGGTGTATGCGTTCGAAAAATGTCTACACTGAATGAGGGATTTTATGCGATTCAACATCCTTTTCCGTGCGCCGCATCGATATTTAATATGCTCGTGCCAGACGGTCGATATAATTTCTTCTTTTTTTTTTTCCTTTTTTTCCAAGGAAACTAGAGGCACGCTTGCAGAAACGCTCGATGAAACTCAATATTCAATTCCCTTCCGTTCGTCGAGTGCGTTTGAAACGCTTCCTCTCACTTTTGCAACGCAATATCGGCAACTTGTCGCCACACAGAAATCACCAGATACAGTTTTCCGCATGTTTCTCCAGGAACGAGATATTTATCTCTATCCCGCAGGAGCACCTCCTCTGGAATTCCTCGAGGATGCTTACGTTCTGCAGCGTATCGAAACAAAAGTATATACGGTTGGCATCGCCTTCCATCCGGTGCAAATACTCGTTCCCGGACGTTATAAACGAAATTGTTGATACCGACGATAGGAGTTCTTTATCCGAGAGAAATAAATCCCGCAGTTTATGATTGCATCAATAAAGCTTATCGATCTGAAACTGTACCCAGCTTCAAGTTATATTATCGAAACTGTGTTGTACCTTCGTCGAGAGGGATTTTCGTCGCAGAAATTCAATTGAATATTTCCAAACAATTAGCACTGCTGCAAACGAAACCGGCCATTCCGAAAATTGTACGTCGTCTGCCCGTCGGTGACAATTTCGATCAGCTCGGGCCAGTTAACTGATCCGTTTCTCAGACCCGTTCACACGGTGTTAAATTAAACAAATTCCCGAGGAAGGCGTTAAACAATTCCCTTCCGACACCGATGTACTGTTGTTCGTTAGCGGGCCAGCGTGCAACGAGATTCCAATTCACGAAACGTGTCGCTTCCGAAAGGCGAGCCACACGCCAGCCAGACTTTCGCGTTCTTCATGAATATTCCACGAACGATTCGTTGCCCCCGGCCTCGTTTCAACATTCGGACAGAACCCGATGAAGATATAATCGCCGCGACAGTTAGATGGGCTCGCGTGTTGCCGATTATTAGATGGAAGTTTAACAAGCCCCGATCGGCTAATGTTAAGTAGATTCCGATGAACCTGTGCCAGTTACCCGGGTTCTCGAGTTTTCCCTGGCAGTCCCGGAGGAACGCGTGGCGTGAAAACGATTTACATCATGCATACGTTTCGCTCTTAATCTGCACGTGAAACCGCCGCAACATCGGGCGAACTTACGATCCCGTTGCACGACACGATCGCAGACGGGACGTTTTCATTTAGAAATTAGCCCCGCACATTTTCCAACCGCAGACCGGAATTTAGTTTGAGACCGTGGATCTACCGGGACGAGCCGGTTCTTCGCTGCTTAATAGGAATTCATTGCCTTACATTATTAATGATTGGATTAGCGAAGAGTTTGCGTTCGGGGTAAAATTCAAGCGGGACGAGGATAATTGCCGTTCGAGTTTTGTCGAACTAGTGGCAAATTAAATTTCATTCCCGAGCCCCTCACAAAGGGTAACATGTGTAGCGCGAGGATTTGCGACGCGTGAAGTGCATTTTGGAATTGCGAGTCGACAGTGCACATGCGAGTATAATTTCCATTCGGCGAGTACGTCACTGGATTGATCGTCAGTTCATTTGACATTGGAGCTTGGCAATATTTTTCGATTCGTGCGTTCTTGTATTTACTTCCAACGATATATTTCTATCGTATTCTCCGAGCAAAAAAAATTGTACGCAAAATGCAACGCCGATTTTGATCAAACTTCAATATTCGTCGTTCACGTATCTGTGAGACGTATAAACGCCGACAACCATCGGATCAGTCGTTCTATCTATTCGTTTCTACTTCCCGTTTCGTACGGCCCGAGCTCGTCCATAAATGACAAGTCGATGCAACGGTTTATTTATCAAAGAAAGCCGCATTTGCAGCGACGTGACTTTCAATACGCGAGGAATCGCAAGTCTCGCGTTCGCGAGCTTCGAGGCACTTGAATACACGTTAATGCAAAATCTAGATCAACCCGAGGTGACAAAAAGATGGGACGCGTGAAAGGCAGCCCCCGATATGAATGAAATTCGACGGCCATCGTCTATTCAACGCTCGAAGAACTCCGTGCCATTGTGAGCCAGATATAATTCACGAATTTTCTTGCACCGGCTTACTGGTATACACGGGACATCGTACGCTTTTATCGCCAATCGTTACAATGGCTTCGCGGGTAATGAAAGTTTAATGCACCGGTTTTAGATCGATGGTCTGAAAACCAACTTCTAATTATATTGTACGAAATGTAACGGTGCGAATAATAAATACAGATGGAACTGTTAATAAAGAAAATATATATATATAGGTATATATTTTTGTAGAAGTTTCATTTGGAAACGAATGAACGCAACGCTGACATTTCTCTTATATTTACGTTCGTGGGCGATACATGGATCAGACGTAAGTATTTCGCAATTGATTCGATTGGATTTTTATTTTCCTTCTTAACGTTATTGATGGTCCGCGTTAAAATTGATTTAATTGTTTTGAATCCGTTCGATGGAACATTTTTGTACGCTTGTCTTATAATTTTGTATTTCCTTCGATTTCTAATTCAGTCGATCTCGATTATTTAGCATTCAATTAATAGTTTCGGGGCGCACCGTCACAGAGAACTAATAATCAATAGCAAGCCATTTTCGGAAACAGTTTCGTGACTGAAAATGTCTAACAGTACACTTTGATTCGGCCGAGGTACATAGTTGACAGGAATTTTAAGTGGCGCACGGAGCAGTCAAGTTGTCTACCTAATTGTGTAACCGAAGTCGATAACCGATCGATGCCTCGTAATTTATTACGCGGAAAATTGACCCGCTTAGATCAAACATTTGTTTCTACCTCAGCCGTTATATCGCTACGTTGCTAGCAACAGAAAAAGAAGCACCTTTCTTCATTCCGTATTTCACATCCTTTTTTCCAACCTAGTTAGCCGAAAAACGTGGAAGAAAATCGGTTTTCAATTTTCTCCCAGCCTTAACTAAACTCTTCTCTTCGATTCGCTCTTAATATTTCGTCGAATAAAAAGTGAACCATTGGAAACTGTGATTTCGTCTTCGACTTGAATCTGGGTCACGTAGATTCCACTTTTCAGTGACAACGAACAGATTCATCCCCTAAAAACATTTCCCCCTTAGCGTTCTTTAAATGCAATACGTATTCCGATCAATGTAAAGTATTAACCGAACCACCGCCCACATTTTCCCGAACACCCCTGTACAGGTGTAAAGTTGGAGTGACCGGTCGGACCGCAGCAAGGAGGAACGGGGTGCAAATAATGCAACAATTCCCATTCAGTTAACATTACGATAACGTCGCCATAGTATTCGACAACCGGTACCATTCGCCCCCGTGAAAACACGTTGTCTTACTATCAGCATGCCCCGTACATTCCACGCCGAATCCCGCATTCCAATTTACCTGAATGTAAATCCGAACTTCGAGTGTCGGCTGCTCTCACGATCGAACGTAAATTGCACCCGAACCGTGGGCAAACCGTGTCGAAGTTCGATGACCGATCTCCGCGTTTTCTGCACACCTGGACACCGTCGAAAAACCTCCACCATCGTCCCATCCGAACTTCCAGACGGTGATCGATGTTGATCTAAGATTCCTACTGGGAGCCTTGTCGTGGATCGAGCTTCGTGTACGATTATTTTCTTTTCTTTGCGATTGTGTTTGAACGGGTTTTTGATTTATGACCAGAACGGAGAGCGAGGCCCGACCGCGAGTAAATAAGACAGGTGTAGTTCAAGAGAATTTGTTTTCGAAGCTGTTTATTGTTATTATTCTTCGGCGATAATATGTATGGATACGGGGGAAAACGATTTTTGTGTTTCAATATTTGTTTCGTTGTTAATTATATTTTACCGTGCCGCACCTTAGCTTTATATCTACTGTTCAAGATGCCTCTTACAGGATAGAACGCCAGAGATACGATCGTAACGTTACTGATTACGATTGATAAAAACGTGAAAAGATAAATTGCAAGAAAGACAAACAGATTTTAATCAAAGCAGTTGTCCTGCGCTAATGAAACAGTCTTCGTCGACTCTCTTTCCCTTCAAAATTTTCCGTAATTCACGCCGATTTCCTCCACAATTCAACTATCATTACAAATGACTACGTGCTCCAAGATGAAAGACAGCCACACCATCTCTCGATCGTCCCCATCGAATCACAAATACAGAAAGACCATGCACTCTTCCTAAATATCATCCTCCAACCACATAATTGCGTCCTGTCGACCTGTCGCCAATCCAAACATTGTCTACCGATACGTACCGTAAATTCCCCAACGACACGCAAAAACCAACCCTATTTGCGTGAACCCTCAGGTGCGAAAGTTGTAACGCATGTTACGCAGTTTCACTCCGAAACGGTGCCGTCTGCTCCAAGAACGAGAGACGGAAACCGGCCGCGTTCCTGCACGGCGAGCAGTCGGAGCCGTAATGCGCGCAGCTCGCGGCCACTGGCAGCGCAAAGAAACGTTTCGTGTGTACTCGGCTTTATTCGGCCCGACGAGTCGCGGCGCCCAGCAGCGAAGTCGCTCGACTCGAGTTGTGCGTGCGGCTCCAGTCACTCGTGGAATCCTGAGTCGTGTCAGTGCTCCGTGGGACGCGGTCGCGTGCGAGTGTGTCGTTCGGTATCGTCGTATCAACGTTGGAAAAAGAAACAAAAAAAAAAAACGGAGTGACCCATGAACTGCACGACGAGTATATCGGTTTAACGAAACGGAAAGTGCGCGTTCTCGGCACGACGATCGATTTGAAGGGAAGGAACACGAAGTCGCGTTCGACGGCGAGCACCATCGTGCTTCAAAAGAGACAGACGTGAAACGGATTTTCTCGGTCGAGGGTAGGAGCACCGATCTTCCCTGCCTGTCGAGCGCTTCCAGGTCACCGTAATCGTTCGTCGTCCGGTGTTTCGTTTAACGGGGCTCCGTCAGGATACCAGGAGCGAAACTGTGCGAGGCGACGCAGCGGGAAAGAGCTGGGTATCGGCTGGCTCCTCGATTTCGATTTCTGTTCCTCTTTTGTTGGAAACGAGAAGTTCGCGTGGAAAAGTACCGGGCAGTCTTCTACCTGGAATCGCGTATACCTGACGGCTTTTTATCCCAGGATCCTTTGTGGTTACACGATACCGAAGCGCCAGGAGTGATCGTCGATCGTGTTTATCGAAAGACACCGGTTGGCCCACTCGATTAATAAATTCGACGTTAAATATACTCCACGAGATAGGGAGTCCCGGCTGACGCTCTTCCGCGAACGAACCGCTAATCACCGGCGTTATTCTTAGCGCGATTCCACTATCAGTGCCAGTCGCTCGTTTTGTAACAGGGCTTCGCTGAGTCCCGATTACACACGCTACACGTGTTCGCATCGAACGGAAGTCTATCACTGCCGAGGAGTCATTTGATTCGTCATCCGGCCTCCGACCGTAGAGAACCGTGAGAAAAGTTCTCCGCGCGATCAGCGTCCTAAGAGGAACGTCTCCGCGGTGTCTTGTGCGTCCGGTGAACGGGTTATTCGTCGACGCGTCGTGACAAGAAGAAAAACGCTGGGCTTCGAGGCGGAAACGAAGAAACGATTGAGTTTCGCAGTGATTCGACAGTGGGAATCGCGTGACTCCAGGTGAAGTCGCCGTGGGATAGCACGAAAAGGAAAGTCTTGTTCGTCACGTGCTCGATCTGTGATAGAGAGTGCCGTTCGTTCGTTCGATAAGACGTTCCCGTTTCCGCGAAGTGAAAACGCTACGTGGACGATAATTCGCGGTTGGGTTAAACGGACCAACAGGGGACCCCGATACGCCGTTCGGCGGGTCGGTTAATTTAGGCCGCGTGCCGTCTCGTCGCGGAACAGCGAACGAAACGGAGCAAGAAAGGGTAGGAAGGGAAGGTATCGTGGAAAACTTTGTACCGCGACGAGAGAGGACGGAGGAACGTTTTCGTTGACGAGGCTTCGTCGACGGGACGAACAGCAACGATCGTGCAGCATCGTTCTCGTCTGGAGCAAGGTAATTGAAGCGCAACTAGCCATCTTTCTCATTCCGGGTACGATCGTTCGCGTTTCATTGTCCGACGCGTCGTTGAACGGGTTCGACACGAGATCATTCTTGTCTCGCGATTGGAGACACTTCGTCGATTCCGTTCGCCTGTATAATTCGAACGGGACGAATGAATCGCGGATCGAGCGATCGATCGATCGATCTTTTTCTCCGCTCTGCGGTTCCGTCCGACAGTCAGTCGTCGCCGCTTCGCACGTGGCTTCTAGCGGACGGCGGTGACTCGCCAGGGAAGTTGATTATCGATTCAGGACAGGATTGACGTGCATAACTAGTCTTTTGTTCCGTGCAATTTTTCTCTTCCACGTGGCTAGCGCGTGGCTTTGCAAACGAGCCACGGTTCCCGGATTAGACGAATATTGTATGCAATTCTGTTGGTCGGCTGAAGGTGTGCTTGGGTGCAGCAGCTTCTTCGCTGTCCCGAGGATTTGTCGGAGTGAAAGGTTCATTTCAATTCGATGCTTACGTCGAATGTGGAAGGAGCGTGGTGCGTCTTCGTTTCGACGGGCGGAGGCTCGCGTTGGTATTTTCTCAGGCAGGGGGTCTTCTTCGTGACCAGTTTATTCTGTATTTAGCGTTCGAGAATGTACGTTGAGAAGCGGACCTTGATATCTTGCCGCGTGTATCTTTCGATCTCGGGATTCCGCGACTCGTATCGATGTGTCAATCAACGGATTGAGCATAATGAACATTCTCGGGGGCTTGATTTATTCCGATTAGGCGACAGGAAAATGCGTCCGCGGCATTGTCGAACGTCACGGAGGTTAATTAAAATCGATTTCTGCTACCCTTCCTTTTTGTTTGGGAACAACGGGACTGGGAAGGAACGGCGTTCAGCAGCCTTAGTAAAGTTCTACAAATAATAATAGGACGACGAGGATCGGGTATGGCGCGTCACTAGCCTCGTACTTTTCACACGGTTCATACAAATATTCACGTTTACGCGGAGGTCAGATCCTCGTCGTTGCTTCTGCAAATCGACAACACAGGCGGGGATAGAAAAAGAAGTCGTGCATGTTGAAAATAGGGTGACAGGTCAGGATTCCCAACCTTTCAACGTTTACCTGCCTTTTCGAAAAAACGAGCCCCACCCTAGGCAAAATCACTGTTTAATACGAATACTGTTTATACGTTGCTAAATAACGGAAGCCTCGTTTAGTCGAATACAACAATACACTCTTCGTCCAACTGTATGCCCATCAAAAGACAATAGAATCTCCAAACGAATCGATTGCTGCGCCCTCAATTTTACTACTACCCACTAGGTACCTCCTTGAGCTGACTAAATCCAATGTTACCCAAACCCTTGAAATATTCAAGTTAAAAAACAAACATCCCCCAGAACACCAACGATCGTCCACCATCGTCGCTGTCATGCGCCTCCTTCTTCGAATCCTTCTCCAGGTCCCCTTCTCCAGAATCCGCGAACAGATTGAACCCACCCCCGTCGCCGGCCACTCGATTCCCACCGTACCCCAGTCTCCATCGAAACGGAATCGTAAACGAGCCAAATTGCGCACCTCGCGCTCCCGACGAGAATCGCGCAAAGAATCACCCGTCGCCCACCTCGACAGAGAAAATACCGTAACACGACGCTCCGCGTCGTGTCGTTGCCGTTGGTTGTTGTATGATCTCAAATGTTCGGAATCCAGGTCCGGCAGATGCCTCTTCTTGAAAGTGTCGGTTCGACGCCGGAGAGGGAAGGGTTACCGGTTACCGATGTCGACGAACTCGAAGAAGGTTGACCAAGGCCGTTTGGATCTATATATAGCCGGCCGGTAACGAAGTAGACATTTGCCGGGGAATCGTATTTTCGTAGATCCCCGAAGAATGCTCGCGTGGTTTGGGGGGGACACAGGTTCGATCTCGCCCCCGGGGGCACTGAATTATTTCAGCGACGCCTCCCGCGAGAGGCGTCGTGGACCCCTTTGCCGCGGGACGCACCCGCGGCGAACGATCGCTTTATCAATGCCGCGATTTCTTATCGTTTGGTGCGCGCACGTCGTGCGCGTCTCGCGTGTATGTGCCCTCGACGATTCATGGAATTCGTCGGGCATAGCTGACTGGTCGGACGACGAGGCGCGCGCGCGAAGCTCGCGTTGTTTGTACCCCGCGAGTAGAGGGACATCGCGATCCTCGAAGTTACTTTATTCAGGCTTGGCGTGGCCTTTTCTTGCGACGGTTAGAAGAATGTCGGAGCGGCATAGTGAGCGCGGAAATATGCGATTCGGGGCCCTCTTCCATTTGGCACGGTGATTTAATCGTGTCCTTTGTCGTTTCGTTCGTTTCGTCGTTGCTCGAAGCTGGAGTATCGTTTCGAGCGAATTAATTGCCACGAATAATGTGTTGGTAATAGGGACGGTGATTGTGTAATGACGTCGTTCGTTGAGTGGGATACGCGAGATTGTTCGCATTTGTTAGGAAAATGTCGGACGATTTTTGTAATAAAAGGAGAGGAATAATAATGGAACGAATTGGCTCGCTCAATGGGCATATGATTGGAAAGTAATTTATGTAATACATACAGCGTTCGAAGTTTCATTGTATTAATTGAAATCGGATACCGCGACATCGTAATGTTGTTTCAATTAACAATCGATGAGTTGCTCGATAAATTGCCAGGAACAAATGATTGGATGGTTAACGGCCAGAAGAAAAGTTTGCTGCGGTATCGCGTACCCGGTGTGTCATTTAATTTTCCCGTTTACAGCTGCGCGAATATTGCGCCTGTCGGCCGATTAAAACAGTTTTGTTGGCTTTTAAATTGATTACACCTCGCGCGCGCGGGCGCATTGTCAACGAATAACACGAGTTCCGTGCAAATGTCGTTTCTCTTCGACTGCGCGCAGAGTTTGAAAGTGGTATGTATTAATCGGACGACAGTCCATTTGTGGACACTTCGCGGCACACGAACCCGACTCTTTTTCTGTTATTTCCGATACTGGCAGAGCGACAGCGTTGTACGACTTGACGCGGTTCGCGTATTTCTGGCAGAAGGTAATACAATTCGAAGGCTTGATTTTATCGCGGGTAAGATAATTAATGAACGATTGGATCGATCTACTTCACTGATCGGAGTACTTCAGAGTTTCCAGTATACTTTTCGTGCCGTCTTCTCTAATCGATCGATTACGTAGAACCAATCGAACGCGCTGAATAGTCGCTAATACTGCTGAAATATTCCTGCAATTTTTCTGTTTCCCGAAATCATTATCCTTCTTCGTCGCAAAGTAAATTTTATTTTCCAAGAAATATGGCGACGTTACTGCTGGCTACGCGACGGCATTGTACATCAATTGCATTACTATTACGAAAAATCAATTGACACGACCGAGAAGGAAATCTTCCGTCTGGCAAATAAAACGTTAGCGAGATGGACTCTTTTGTATTTTCCTAACACCGTTGCGTTTCCTCGTCTGTACATTTCGTATTTTCGACACGCTTGGAAAAGCAATTCCTCCCGGTCGGCGGAACACGAACGTTATCTCGTTGCTGCTCGTGCGAAAGCGGAAGTGGGAGTGACGTGCCAGATCAAACGCACATTTTCCATGTTTTCCAGCGTTTCGTTGTTTCGTAAGCACCGTCTCGCATGCCGTTTCCCGTCATTTCGATCGCAGCGATCGTTCGCTCGCTTAATGATCGTTGATCTCGGCCCGATTCAAGGTAAATGAAAACCAAGGTCGAACCGAGCCCAATTAATTGCACACGGATAAAACCATTGGTCATTAAGACGAAAATTATAGATCGATTGTTGTCTGACGCATCGCTGTAATAAGCTGTTGCGGAATGACGTAACGTTGGAATCGTTTGATCAAATTGCGCCGAACGACAGCAACGGCTCGTCAATAATAAGTCTGTATCGTTCTTTTCCGTGAATATTAAAAAAAAAAAACAAAAACAACGTACGTAGTCGTCACTCGTCAAATATTCAGAGAGGCATTTTCAAAGTTTAAGAATTTCGTAGTTGCAAACTTCGCGCAACCATTCCAACTGCATCCAGTTGCAATTAGCCCAAGTGTACACGTCTCTAATGACGTTGATGTTTGTCTTCTCTTGACGCGTAAGCTTAAACTAGGCGGCGACTCTTCCCGTGCAGTTAGAGACACGAATGCAACGTTCTCGATCGATTCTCGTATGGGCACGACAATCGTTGAATTATTTCTATTTTACTCTCGACGAACAGCTGTGTATAGACGCGATTCCCGTGGTTTCTTCGTTGCGCATTGAACAACGCCGTTCAGAAACGGTTGCAAACAACGCGCTAATCGAACGCAATGAAAGTTTCACGCATGCGAATGTTCAATCCTTTGGCGGGGGTGCGTTGTTTTTCCAACAGGTTCGACGAATTTCACCTGCAGGTGTACGCGATAGAAATTTCGCCCGCGTTGTTTACAACAAACCGAACGCGGAGCAACGGGCGTTCGTCAATCGCGCGACAAAAATATACAAGCGATCAATGTTAAACGTTTTACCGGCGTTTCGAATCGGCTTTTCGCGACGCGCGTTGAACGATCGCGAAATCCCGCCGCGTATGATCCGTTCCATGCAGTTCGACGTTTCAGCTGCGCGATATTATTTTACAGCGCGGACGGACGGCACGCACTTTTGTTCTGGGAGAGAAAGAAAAACTAGAAATGTTGCGAACGAATGTTTGTGCTCTACGCGATAAATTCGGTAATTTTCTTGCGCGTACTGTTGCGACCATAGAGTCCAACGGATTTTACGAACACGATGTTCGAAAGATTTTCGTTCTGAAATAGCGTCGCTAGTAAATTGATTCAATTTTTCATTCGAACGAATCCGATGAACGTGATGCGGAAAATTGGCAAGGATCTTCGCTTCTATTTCTTCGATTGATTTCGAAGAAGCTGCAGTGCACACTGCAAATGTTCCACCGCGTATTATATCAATACGTATTATGCATAATTTGTATCTCGTTCAGAAATTCGTTGATCAGAACGCAAATAGCGACGTTAGAAAAAAACCTGACCTCACGAAACTAATTACAAAAGAAATAAGGTGTCCACCTCGTCGGATCTTTCTTCCTCAACGTAATTCCATTTAATGGCGTAATTTTCATCCATCCCCGCCGATGTGTCCTACGGTGTCCGTCCCTGCTGAATATCGTCTTCCCTCTCCGATATTTGACACTTGAAACAAACCTTTCGGATTCCATGCGCAGGACAAGATCGCGGCGGTGGGTAATTCGAGAACCAAACCGGTTCGTTCTTATGAAATTTCTCGATGCCGTAAGCCCTTAGCATTCCACGGTGGGACGTGTAACGCGGCTTTCATTGAATTTCAACGCGGACGCGGGATAGCAGAGTCAAACGGGGGAAAGGCAGAGAGAATGGTCTCTGTGGTTTCAGGAAAGCGAGCTTGATTTACCTGGAAATAATTAAGCGAGGCAAAAGTGAACGAGAGAGGGGATGGAGGCAACGAATTTACGTTTCGGTCTTGAAAATTCAAAGAACGACTCGTCTTCCTCGAAGTTAACCAATTCAACGAGAGACCAACTCTTAAGTGCCTCTAAGGTGCACGGAAGATCGCATTACGCTTTTTCCCCACGGGTTTATCGTTGCCGACGTGCGACGCGAAATTTTTCATGCCTCTTTGGCTACGGGAGGGACATTTTGAACGGGAGAATTATGGTTCTGGAAGTGTGGTTCACCTGCCCGGAGCGGTAGAAAAATTTGGGGTAGTAGATCAAGGTTGCTCTTCTCCGTGGCCTGGCCGACGGAGAAGAAAAGAAGGATGGCAGGACAAGTGAGCAGGAGCATAATTTTTACCGCTGCTGTAAACGGCTTAACGGCTCCCGCTTTGTCATGGCGTAATCTCGCGTCGTCTACCAGTTTAATGCGACCGTGAAAGAAGCTTCACTTTTACGATTATCGCTTTTTACACTAGCCGGATATTGTCTGCCACGGGTTTCACTTCGTTCCGCTCTATTGAAAAACGAGCCGTCCAATTCCGTTGCGCTATTGTTTCAAAAATAAACAGGAATTCCAGTTAATCCGCGCGCGAAACGTTCAGGGGTTAAATTAAATCCAGTCGAAAGCGACGAACATCGTCGTGGCAATTATTCAAAGTCTCTTTTCAAACCCCGCAGTCTGTGTGAAAACTAGCCCCGTGATTGAGACATCGTCCCGTCGACACATCGTTGAAATGAAAAACGAAAGATCCAACCGAACGAGACGAACGAAAAATTCCGTACTCTAGCGGGAGGGGAAAAAGAAAAATTCTGTTTCTCCGGAGAAGAGAGAACCCTACGTTCCACCCTCGCCATCAATTTATCCACTCGTGCCCCCATGGCGAGGCTGGGGGACAGGAATCCTCGCCGAATATGAAAGTCAAATACTCTCGCTGCTGTCGGTAAGGCTCGTCGAATGGTTACGCGGACGGGCCAAAGGGGAAACACGGTTGGCACGAAAGAGTCAAAGGAAGCGGGGGGGGTAAAAAAAACTCGAGAAATCGGAGGATCGTAAATTCTCTTGGCGCTTGCCTCTAAAACGGACTATCTTTATACCGGCGTAAAGAGAGAAGGGGTGTGTCTGTCTGCGTGTGCTGCGAGAGAGAGAGAGAGAGAGAGAGAGAGAGATCGAATGAGAAAGGGGGAAAAAGGAAAAATGAGAAACCGTCGCGTTAAATGGTAACCCCTGCGAGGTTGTGACCGTCGCCACGCATATTCTGTGCGCGCGTACAAATTCGCGAGCAGAATATCCTCGGAACGGGCTGGACGGCGCAAGGGTGCTCTACATTATGCAACGGCCCATCCAAAAGTGTGTGCACACATTGAAAAAGTTCCACCGGCACGCGGCGGTGCCTGTCCGAAAATTTAAATTGCACCGCGCAACTTTATGCTGCGACGGGTCCGCTTTTCCCGTTTCTTCCGCGACGTTCCTCGTCCTTCCAGGGTCGTTACCTTTCCTCCCCCGTGTTTGCCCCCTTCTGCACACTTTTCCCCACTAGCCACGCGCGTTCCCCGTACGTGTCCGCTTTTCCAGCCCCCCCCCCCCCCCCCCCCCGTTCCGGCGTGCGTGCTGCTCTTTTTCCCTTTCGCACGCGTTTCTTGCGCGAACGTTTTACTTTCGCACGCGTCCTGCACGTTTTGGTTTTAACGCGCCGCGGTGCGTTGCTCGGCGATGTTTCTTTGGCGAAAGCGCTCGCGCTCGATGGCTTTTTCTTCAATTAATTGTCCCGCGCGACGATTCTCCGCTCGCTTGACTTCGCTCGCGGTTCTTGCGCGGATTTTACATCGGCCCCCTTTTTCCTGCCGCATTCGCGTAAAGGCATCGCGGGGGACGAACTCGTGGAAACGAATGTCAATAATTCTTTAGTTTCAATTAATCATCGCGATGCCTATGCGTGTCAGCTGTTCGCACGTTACTTCTTCCCGCATCGAAATACATATTTGCCGTTAATTATTTGACCAACCGTTTATCAACGCGCGCTTAATCGATTTTATCGTTGCTCGTGCCGCGTATCGAACGAACGAAGATCGTAAATTCAATATGGTAATTTTCGAGCAGGAATTGTCTAGAGTGTCTAATACGAGGAAAGAGAAAAAGGTCGTTCCAGATACGTCTGACAGATTGAATCGGTTTGATCGATCTGTGCGTGGTATGCATCGCTGTGTATATCACAGAGATCCAGTCCGTTCTACGCGCGAAATGAATTGCGCCAACAAAGGGTTAACACGATTCGCATCGTTGCTCAATGGACCGGCATTCCTCGAGTTATCGGCGTAAATCGATAGCTATGAACTTTCTTTCACTGACATTTTATGCTAACCGAGACGACCCGGCGCTTGTACGACAGCAAAAGTGAAAGGTGCCTCGATTCAGTTCGAATTCTGCGCGACAAAAGGTCTCGGTTCGTCTCGAATACTTGAAATAACACGTATCTCTGCCCTTTCGCAGTTTCGCATATTTTCTGCATCATTCCGTATTTAGTCCGCCCCGATGGCGCGTCTATTTGAGGGCACTCTTCGCGCGTGTCATTCTCAACGGTCCATCGACGAATATTGTATCCCCGTTTCTTCCCGTACGAGTCCCCCTCAGTTTCATTTGAACCGTTTCGAGTTAAACCGGGGGAAGTGACGGACAACGCGTTCGTCAATCTTGAAAATGTCTAACATTTTATCGGTTCCGCTCCGGTACAAATATAAATTCCATTCTATTGTACGTATAAAGTACGTATTGTTTGCAATCATTTTCAACGAACTTCCAAGAGGTACCGAATGTCCAGGAAAGAACGACAGACGTATTCTACCGTACAAAATCGATACAGATACAAGCATTTACCCCGAAATGTATTATTTCCAAAAATGATCGGCTTCGAACTTCAGTAATGAAATAAAATAATAACGTCAGGATAATTCCCACCGTATCAATCGAACGTTCCAACATAATTCGAGCATAATACCGTCATACTTGCATCTGCGTTTCGTTCGACGCGTAAACCTCGCGTTTATTCACCTCTCCGATGGTGTCTTCTCCCGGTGTCTAGGTTTTACTCCGTCTCCTCTGGCTTCTTTCCGTCGTTTCCGGTACGCGGCCGCCGCTGCATTATGCGCCAGGCTTACCCCGATAGCTGCAATCGCAGGGGCGAAGATACGGCACGGTCGGTCGTTTGGAGAAAGCGACGGGCAGGAAAATGTCTCGGCCCTGATAAATATTTGCCGCGTCTTCAGCGTTATGGGGATCCGTCAGGCCGGTCTCTCCGAGCCACCCCCCTCGAAAGGAAACGGGGGCGCAGCGATTTCGTAGGGCTCGTTTGGAAATATTATCTACGGCGGTAATTACAGAAAGCGGTGAACGCTAATCGCGGAGGAAATTGAACGCTCGACGAGGAATTTTCCGACTGAAAGTTTCGACGTTTCAGCGGACGTGATTCGTAATGCGTGAATTCCCGATCGAGACGAGATAACGCGTCGACGGACGGACAATGCGAACACGTTTCAAACTAGAAGCGAGAATTTTAAGTTCCGCGGCGGCTTAATATTTGCCGCGACCCGCGGGACGCAATAATCGATCGGCTGATCGTTCTTTGATTTAGGCAAATTTATTCATAGCCCCTCCGGGTTTATTCTAAGTTCGAGCGTTAAGTATATAGCGGTAATGTTTCGTAAATCTGGCACCGGGACGCATATTGAATACGGCGATTATTCATAATGAATCTCGGATTGAATAAGCATGAGTCCTTCGCACGTAAAGGGCGAGGATTTCGAGCCACGTGTATGCATTCGCTTCGGCCAAATAAATATTGTACAAGAATCGTCCGGATGACAGATAATATGCGAGGCGTCAACGGGTTCATTGAAATTCGTTATACCTGGGCGATGTAGGATCGATGGAAGATCGGTGTGGAACAGGTATAACGAGGACGCGTGTACAATATTTTGCAAATAACTCGAACGGGAATCGAGTCAACGGATAACAGTCTGTTCAATTAGATTCGCCAGCTTTCGGTTCACGGTCCCCTTACAATTGTCTCGTCGTTAAGACAATCAACATCTGCGCCCGACTCTCCGCAGAGCACTGTTCGTATCGGTTCGATACACGCTTCTTCGAGTATTGAACCTAGTCGAATTAAACGTCGTGCCGCCCCCCCCCTCACCCTCCGATCGAGTCGTGCATAGTCGATCGACTTCTCACGTTCGATCGCGTCCCGTTTCGAACCACCGATTCGCGTTCGCGTCAGTCACTTGCAGACGGCGAGATGCACGTGCACCACGTGTTGTGCAAACGCGAGCTATTTGTGTTGTACAGCCGTGAGTTGCGTAAGCGATAAGCCGTCTCCTCTTCGTCGCGAGATCGTTCGTCTTCGCGGAGAAGCCGAGCGGACGGAGATTTCGACCGGATCCGCACGTGGATCGCGCAATCAGAACGTTCCGATTGCTCGATCGTTTGGAATTTCCTGGGGGAAAAAAGTGGCGAGATTGATATGTTTGCGGATTCACGGTGACGTTATTTCGAACAATTGACAATGGAAATTTTGCGAAGATCGAGTGACGTAAGCAAAGGTTATCAGTGTTGATTGTAATAATTGAAGTTGCAATGTGTAGGTGGAAGTATCAAGCTGTTAGAGAGTCTTGATAATGATAGTTCTTGTCCTCGTTCCTTCTTGACACCAAATCCAAGTATTTCTTTATATTTATGCTACTATAAAATAATACTTTGGCGTATATTTCGGCGAATGAATAAATATGTTATTCGTGTGAAGAAATTTGTGAACAGCGCTACGATTGAGAGGCAAATTCGGTTGCCTCGTTTTCAACCTCAAAGGTTTCGAAGTAGCTGCGGCAAATTACCGTGAAAGTTTCGATAAATTAAAATATTCTTCGCTCCATGTTGAAGGGGTTAATCTTCTTTTGATTTATATTTTCGCAAATCTACTTAGAATTTATTGAGCTTTATGCAGTCGTAACAACGTCAATGTAACCGATGCGTGACACAGTGACATACAACGCGGAGATTAACTTATTAAGCACATGGAACTGGGCTGAGGGGTGGATGCCGTGTGTGGAACGTGAAATGCTTAAGTTGTATCCGGTACGAACAGGAAGACGCTTCAACGTCGGATAATACGTGGTATTGCACAGAGCGATACGAATAATCGCTGTTCGTAAGAAACTATCTGCCTCCGCGTTCCTTAATGCTTATTTGCATTGCAATAATCCCTGTTTGCAAACTGCATTACACTCCGTGCTTGTGCTAGATTCTTAGATATACAGTACGGTTGGGGTGTTGGTGGTGTTTAGCTTCCGAAAATTGCAGGATGAAATGGACGTTTTATCTGTTTACGTAATTTTCAGCGAAGCGAGTAAAATGTTGCAAAATTTCGCCACGTATGTTGTTCGTATAAATTGGAATAAAAATACAAGTAAATGTACCTTTTTTTTTCTTCTTGAGATACAAACGATATTCTGTTCTGCGGGTACAATACATTCTTTTTCATAAATTTCCTTTTCTTTCTGATATATGGAGAAAATGGAATAGAACGTACAGTGTAGTGAAGTATTGTCGCGGTTAAACGAATGTAAAAAATGGATAGTCTATCAAAACGTAGCTTACAAGCTGCAGCTGTGAATATTAATGAATAATCCCAATGAATGTTTGATTCGAAGCATGATATCATTGTTTATTCAAATGTTGGGGCACATTGGTAATGCAGGCTACATTGAACAGTGTTGTACTATTCTGTAATAATTTACGCATTGATAAGTCGCAGACCATCTTTTGCTACGAACCGGCAAAAGATGGTCATCTTTTGCTACGAACCGGACGCTAACTTTCTACTTCGAATTCCTTCTTTTTGCTCCGATAGCGAGTACTGGTTCTTTGACTGCCTCCGAATAAAAGTAATTAGCCTCCGCAAACGTAACACGATTTCTAAGTAACCGCACGCGTTGCAAAAATACCTCAGTTTTTAATACAAGATATTAGATAATCTCACTGTCGATATACGAGCGTTTGATCATAGAAGTTTCCCACCTTCTCGCCAAATTATAGGCTATCTGTGTGCAGTTATTAAACAGCAGGTGAAACGTGTACATATATTATCAGCGGTGGGCTTCGCATAATAATAGGCAAATTAATGTGAAATACAAATATGCATAAAATATACCTCGCGCGAAATCCAGCTCCCAAAAGCGCGTAACACAAAATTCTCGAGCGAGAACCGTCGCGTCTAAAGAACAATTCGTGTCACTGAAAACGAAAAGAAGATTCGTTGAAATGAAATTCTGATTCTGCACGAACCTGCACTTTAATTTCTCCACCCCCCTCACAAGTTTTCCTCGAAAAACAAAGTGCATATATAAAGAGCCTGGAAACCTTCAAGTACAGAGCTTCCTGCAGCTCGCCCGTTAATATCGTATGCGTGTTGTCGTCGGTAATCGACGTTCGGAAATAACCAGCCGGCTCACCTTTCCAAACTTTTCCAATCATACCTTCGGTGAACTTGCCTGGCGACCAAGAGGCGGAGAAGAAGCGTAATGAAAGTTCGGCGAAGTGAACTTCGCGTAGAGGAACTTTCGCTGAGGCTGATCCAAGTATCTGGCCCGTTTGCACGTTTTCTCTCGCACAGGTCTAACCGTTGACCCGCGGAACAATAGCCGGAACGGCTTGATTTATCTCGGTCGCCTGATTAACGCGCCGCGAAAATATATCCTGCTGTCTGATACGGCAGCGGTGAAATTTTTCGCGGCGGCCACGCGTTGCGTAACGAAGGAAACGTTACGCGAAACATTTGAACCGTGTTTCTTACGGGGATCGGGCAGAGCGTTGAAGAGGAGACGTTTAAAAATTTTGCCCTTCTTTTTGTTTTTTAAGATTTTTTCATTAATACGGTAAATGGAAAATTGTGCCGTTGATGTGAAGCAGAGTCGCGATCACTGTGGACAGTTTAGGTTTGCAGAGAATGACGAAGTATTTACTACTATATAGTTTTAATGCGACAGTTCGTTTTACCGACGAGTCAAATTTCAGGCTCCTACCACAAAATAATACAAGCGTTTCTTCAAGCTCGTATTCCTCTTTCGAAACTTTAAAGATCGCTAGCGACGTATTAAAAATGATTGAAATGATCCGACAGAGTAGCGTCTACGAGGTGTACACCCAGGACAAGACGCTCCTCTGCAATATTTCTTCGTCAACGTTCGTTCGCCGAAGGATCGTTAAAATTGACCGCATTCTTCCATTTATTTCGCGTTTATTTCGAATACACTGATTCGGCCTGTCAATAAATCTTGCCAGGCGGGGGGAGGATAAAGGCCGTTCCGACGGGGGTAAACGTAACCGTTAATTTTCCTCGCGACGAACGAAGCGAAATTCAACGGACGTTCGGCCCGGGATGGGGAAAAACGAGCAGGAGTGTAGGGGTGAACAAAAGGTCCCCCGGTAAATCCATCGTTTTCGTTGCCTTCGGACCACCGTGGCTGGTCGTTCGCTAAAAACTTCTCGCTTGCCTCGTCAGGATGATTTATCGACGTATCGGCGGGGCAACGCGCGGCTCCATCGATCTCTCGATGCCGTGAATCCGTTTCCACCTTGCACGAGAGAGCAGTTTGGCGGCACACCTTCGCGAATGCCTCGACAGTTCGGCCGTCCTTTGCTTTCGCCCGATGATGATGAAAAATAACGTTTGTTCTGCGGGCGAAACGGAATTTCGTTTTGCTCGGCCTGTTGCGTCGATTAATTTATTGCTCTTTGGGGCGAATTTTGTTTAACACGGTAAAGAAATGGTAGCGACTGCATGCGTTGGGAGAAGAGGGAGAAGAGGAGGAATGGGGAAATGAATTGATACAGGGAGGAGTTTGAAATGGTGAAATAAAAGTGTAATGGTGGGGCTGGTATAGAAGTATATAATAATAATAATAATAATAATAATAATAATAATATTGTGAAAGAACCCGAAAAAGGGCAGTACAGTATTCGACGCAAATAAATCCTTGACAGACAATCATGTGAATTTATATCCATCTTTCGATATTAGAGGTACAGATCGGTTTCAGTGCCTCCATCATAATTGAGTGTAGGTATTCACAAGTTTATAGCAGCGGCAGATTAGAATACATGTGATATTTCATATTTATACTATATTCCGCATCCGACAGGCGTTTCAGAACGTTATACCTCGCTTTCCATTCACCCTGGTTACGATGCAAAATTTGATCCGCGCGGAGGGACATAAATATGCAGCGGAAAATCTTCTACCTCGGCAAATCATTTTCCGCCAGGCTGCGAATCGATAGGAGAAATTTCGCGATTATCACGAGACACGGTCAAGGAACGCTCGGTACGAAATTATTAGCCGCAGAATCGGCGAGAAAATTTGACGGTATGAAAAGCGCTTTCAATATATCCCCGGGATCTTTTAACTTCTCCCTATGGCAGGTCTGCCGGGCGTTTTCCTCGTTTCGAAACTTCGTTTTCCACAAATATTTGCCATTTTTGCGCGGCGCTTTTCATTGCTCAAACAAACGCCAATATTGCCCGCCGCTTCGATTGCATTTGCCCCGGGGTGGCACGGGAACGAAGTAGATCAAAATCGAGTAAAGTGTTTCGCTGTTCCGAGTTCAAGAAGTAGGCCACCGGCTCCTCCCAGGGCTTGACCTTACACACCTTTGTGAGGAACGTATCTGCGATCGCGAGTGCACTTCCTCCCTTCTCTGCTATCTGTTTCTGGAACGCTCGGGAGTCCCTTTAAAGAAATTACATTCGTATCTCACATTCACAGAGGGAGTTCCTTTTTTTTATATTATTCGCGTGGCAAGTTAATTATCGAATTGACTACGTTGCCCAGAGCGTGTGCACGAATACAACTGATTTCAGCATTCTGCGCTTCGGAAATTCATTTCAATTTTTACGCGCGGATACGTACGAATTGAAACGCGACAACATATGGAGCGTTACAAATCTGCAAGCTTAAGTATTTAGACGTTGGAAAGTTTGAGAGGATGGAAGACGAGGAATTTCGACGCTCGAATGCGTATTTGGAAATTGAAAGATTTGAATACTTGAAAACGTCACGTCCATTGGTATCGGGCTGAACTGAATCGTCAAATTATTTTGCCCCCGGCATGCAATTTCCCATAAAAGTATTTACGAATTATTGCGGGACGAAACTGTTCACCGAACGGATTAAAAATTAAATTGACAATGATTGTATTTGTGAGATACTGCTGGATTGATTCTTACCTTTAATTCGTGCTTCGATTTCATTTGTTATACCCCATTGAATCGGTCTTACGGATCGTTTTACGGAGATTGGCTTATTATCGGCAGTTATCCTTTGACGTCTTAGGGCGTAACAATTAATAAGCGACTCGGAGTAAAAAGCTAATTGTAAACCTATAAAAATGTAAGCCTGATTTACTGACTGCCGTAAAGGATGCGGGCGTAACGAAGGAGCCCGGGTACGCCATAAAAACGCAAACTCAATTTACTTATTTAGTATTTTGTTCATTTTATAACATATTTAAACGCAACTTCTCCCCACTCTCGTGCTTCTCCGCATGCGTATACGATTTTCGTTCTCCTCTTTACGCAACATCATAACTGCCCCCCTTTTCTTATCTTACATTCCTCGTTATTCCGAAGTGTGACGTGAAATTAAACTGCGGACAGATTTCAGCCGTTTTTTTACAACGAACTGTTATACTCACTCACGTTACTCGAACACATTCCGTGATACTTTCGAAACGATTGCAGAAATTAAATCAACGCCCGCGTTTCGCGTTCCCCAAAATCGTCGCGTTAAATATGCTTCAACTTTTAATCATGATTCGAGGCATCCGTCAACCGGGGACTATCAGTCAGTCGCTGAAGAAAACGAAGGAAGAGAAATAAATGACGTACAGCAGAAATTCGACAAAAGCTTCGGGTCCCTAAGGGGCCAAAGAATTCGCGACTTCATTGTGCGCCGAATCCCTGTCCTTAACACCGTCGAAAGTTTTCCGTGTCAACGGAGATCAAGGCAACGGGGGCACCGCTCCGTATCAGTCGGAAACGTTATCGGCCACCGTTGTCCCGGCCAACTCTCCAGAGTTTAAGCCTCGCTGTCAATTCAGGCAACGTGGCCTGCCGTGCCGTCGTGTTCCATTGTTTACGCGGTTCAGGCTGGCCTATCGCCGCGGCCAAGTTTCCGAAGCGGGCCGTGCGACCTTCGCGGTCGAGAAAACTGTAATCGCGACCGCTGCACGCTTTTGTCGGTCGATAATGCCGTGTCGCGCGGAATTCGAATAATCGATACGTGACGAACAGACCGTTTCGCCTGGCGTTAACATTATGCAACCGCGATACAGTTTCTCGAAATTTCACGCCGGGCACAATTTCTTTTAATCGTCTTTCACAACGCTCGAAACTTTGGTTCGTTGCTCTTAATCGCACTCGCAGAGAGAAACGGTGGACTTATCTTCGAGGAATTCTGTTAATCCTAAAAAATATATAACCGTTACGTGTCGCTTCGCAAATTTTCTTCGACGAATGTAATTTTCACGGAAAGATATATTTCATCGGAATTTCGAATTGTGAGAGGGTATCGGAGTATTCGTCTCGTTCCCTCCCCTTCGGGAACCGCGAGAATTCAATGGAAGTTCTGCAACGCTTCGCCGAAAAATTGATCGCACGGTGAATATATTTACAATTTCCAGATCGCCGTTGCGAAAGGGTTGAAAGCTCTCGTAAACCGGACGGGAGAAGTTCGTCGTGCGAGGAAAATGTAGAAATCGTCCGTGCGGCGTATTAATTGCACGGAATTGCGCAACGCCTCCGCGTAATTTGAGCCCTGCGTTTATTCCTCGACTTATATCCATCGTTCGGACGCAATTATTGTTTCCGATTGTACTTCCTCGATTGCGTGTCATTTTCTTCAGATGCTATCGGCCCTGAATTGCACGCCGCGTTAAACTCAACGGGAAATATTAATCATCGCCGGCGGTGGGTTTCCCAACGCGGCTCGATAAGACGTCCAGAAGATGTTGTAACAAAAACGAGAACATCGGAAGGAGCCGTTTTACATTTTCACCGGACGTTCGACTCGCGTTTCTTCTTCGTCGAAAAATTCGACGCTCGCGTGTGCGACTTTCCGTCGTTTTCGGGCAGCGGGAGAAATTATTTCTGCATCGATTTCGTTCGATATCTCGCGCGGCCGAGGGACGGCGAGAACTTGAACGGAATTTAATTAAACGGCGCTTCACTTGAAAAATCTATCCGTTCACCTGAATTCCTGCAATCGAAAGAACTTCGTTAATTTCCCCGCCGTTTTCGAAGAAATTCGCGATGAGACAGCTTTCCCCGCGGACCTTCAGGAACATTTCCTTATGTTAATTGTTCGTAGATCAGGGCGGTGTCGTATGAAGGAGTTTCGATTGACCGGCGAAATTTATTTGATAAACAACGACGGACAAAATGGTGCGAGGTGGACACATTATTTCTGCAGTGAAAATCAATGAGACAAACGGGGATAAAGATGTTGCAAAACAGATTTCGCTTTCCACGTACTGCACGGCAAATAGGGGAAACTTTGAGCAATAAAAAAGAAAACTGCTCCGAGTCCATTACATCCGTGGGCAAAGTGAATGAAAATTCTCGTAATAACAGAGAATCTCGTAATCCACGAAGTGTTCGTTATTATCATAATTAATCCCACGCGAAGCCGAATGAAGAACAGCAAATGGAACATAAACATAAAGAAACAAGCGTTAAAACGCTTCGCCCGAAAGAGGGGGGGGGGGAGAGAAATGGGTTTAAAATACTATATTCAGCATTCTTGCTGTGGATAGTGTTCTTCCACAATCGTTATACTAAAAATACGAACAGGTTTGACCGTTCGGAGGCCGAAAGTGACCATGAGGTATCCTCTGAAATCGCGTTAAGTCGACGATTCTCACGAGCTCGAAGCATTTTTCCAACCAACCCGACACCATTACGAGGCAAACGATGACCCTTCCCAACCAGCTTCCTTAACGAGAGAAGATTCTGTCTCTATCTCTCTCTCTCTCTCCGTCTCTCGCTCGCCTGTAACATCTCCTTCGCAGAGCTGGTTTGCATTTAACAAAAGAAGCAAAAAGGACAAAAAAAAAGAAAGAAACATCCAGCCATAATCGTGCGCCGGTCGGTTCGTTTCCTCGTATTCCAAAGCGTACTTTCGTTTACACAAGCCTTCCGTCTACACGACGACGACGCTAGGCGCAAAGAGGGAAGACAGTTTCGCCAGCGTCGAATTAAGACGAGCCTCGTTGATTAGGCGGATATTTGCACTGTGCGTTTGATAAGAACATCGAGTGACCTGATTGGGGTTGTTTCGCCAGCCCCCTTTGACGTCATGTTTGCCCGCGCGAGTTTCTTTGCAACCCTTTGAGCACGACGCGCCGTCTTCCGCCGTGGACTCGAGCTTTTGCTGAATTTTCGCCGGAGATCGGCTGAAAAGGAAGGGAAATTCTGTCGAAAGAGATTCCTAGGCTATTCGATAAACTGGGGGTAAATTGTAGAGCGGGCTTGTTTGTTTACGGGAGAGAGGCCTGACGGGCTCGAGATTTATCCTGGAATTATTTAACAAGCAATGAGAGGGAAGATTGAATTTTCGATTATTTATGTTAATGTGCCTTAAGCATCCGGGCTCTATGCACGTATGTTACGTACCTCGCGGTAGTTCGTTATTTAACGAAACAAAAATCTGTAGGTGCTCAATAAAATTAAACTTCAATGAAATAAATAAATTGTCCGCTTCAATGTATGTTCACTTCGATTTCATTGATCGTAATTTCCTCGTCGGTTGCAAGAATGTATACGTATATACAATTTGACGCGCGTGGTTTCAATATTTCTGCGCGGCGATTTTACTCGGGCAACTTTCAACCGCGCTCACCGTCACGAAATAAGGAGATTCCGCTGCATATATCTCATTGCCGGGCGTCGTTCTCAAACAGCACGAGAATAATTGGGCTTGCAGGCTGGGGAGAACGAGAGTGTGCGAGTTAACGGACAAAACGGGGAAAGGAAAAAGCCGTGAAGAACACGAGGGGGTTCCTTAATTGCATCCCATAAGTTCGTGTCGCGAACGCTGCAAGAAGTTGCACGTAATCTCATAGAAGTCGCTAAATAAAATGCACGGCTGTCTCGTCTTTCTTTCGAGTTTTCGTTTACCCGACCGTCTCGAGGGGGGAGGCTCGCTACCCGATGCCCACTGTATCAGCGAGGAGAAATGCTCGTTAAATCGGGCAAAAACGTAAACGGTCGATTTATCGCGGAAGCTGCGCCCGACACCCGCTTATTGTCATGACTGTTTTTCTCGTTACGCAATATCCCTTTCCCTCCGGCCGCGCTCTTTTGTCGAGACTTCGGCTGGCCGGAATGAAACGGCAATTTATTAGATACGAGATCGCGCGACGCTAAAACGAACCGAGATTTATTTGAGGAGAATTTGCATTTTAACGACGAAATTAATTCCCGTTCGTTGCCATTATTCCGGCGGAATATGTAAATTTTTATTGCGCTATTAGATCGTTCATTCTATCCTGTAACTCTTTGCGCCATTAGACGCGGGACACCTCGGGCGATTTATGTCGTTCGTTTCTTTTTTTTTTTCATTACTTATTTTCTTGACGATCTCAACAATCCTGTTGCCGTTGCGCGACTGTAATTTATCGTCGCGACGAAGTGCGTTGGAGCGATGAAATCGACAATTACACGCGGGGTGACTCCATTCTGGCGATCTCTCTTCCGCACCGGGCCTTTTGAATCTTCGCTTCTTTTCCAGACGTAGAAACGGGAGTTTTGTACTTGTCTTTCGTCGTTGTTATGCATTTGGGTCTCGCTGATCCCATCCACGTGCCACGTATAATTTAACGCGATTACCCAGCGAGAATCTTGGCGGATGACGTTCGAGGTGTCGAAACAGCGCAATTGGTGTCGGACCAGTGCTTGTTACAGTACTCCCACTTACAGTTCTTCTGGCTCTCGTCGCCGCGTACGGGCGTTTCGATGGACCGCGTGAAAAATTACTCTTATGTAAGATGTTCTCGCGTAGAAGAAGGAACTCGCTTCGTTGTTTATTGCGCCGGAAGAAATGGTATAAATTATCGCCCGAAGATTTTTCCGCGAACGCTCGTAAATACTTTACGATCTTTTCGCAAGTCCGAAGTAAGAACGTCGAGCGCACCGCGAATGCAAGAAACACGGCGGACTTGCGACGGGGCGCAACAAATCGAGCGGAAAATACAGCGACCGAGGAAACGCGAAACGATAACCGGTGGCGTTCTTCTTGGTGGACTTAACCGACGAGCGAGGATCGTTTCCGCGGGTTTTAATTAGGAACACGGCGCAATGTTAACTATCTGCGTTAATATTTCCATTTGCAGATCGGTCCTCGCAATCTTCCGATTTACAAATACAGTTTCACAAATTCGAACCTACCACCTGCCCACAAATATCGATAAACCAGTCGACAATTAAATCCATCGATATTGATTCCCTTTGCCGTTCAAACGAACGAAATAAAAAACAAAAACCCACCACTTACCGACCACAAAGCAGTTTTCCAATTTAAAGTTCGGCCAATTTCGGGGCGGAACAGCGCGCCGCGAGCAGCGGTTTCGCGACAAAAAGCGTTACGAGGACCCGTCGGAAACTGGGTCGACGCAACTTCACACGGAAGGCTGTCGTTGCGTCTAAAGGGAACGTGGTGCGGCGTGGAACGGGTCCGGGGGAACCTGGGGAGCAAATTCACGGGCAACAAGGGTACAAAAGATCCTGAGAAAGGGGATCGGGTAACCTTGCCACGCGAAGAATAACAAACGTTGTGAATAAGAATACGAGGGTGGGGAGAGAAAAAAAAAAGGAACTTCGTTCCCCGAAGCGGACGTCCTTGGAGGCCAACGAGAGTTCCTTTTAAAGCCGTGGATCCACTCGCCGCGAAAACGCCGCCCGGTGAAATGCTAATTACCCCGCGGGGGTTGTTTCCTGCGCGTAAAAATGCAGAAAACGGGACCAGGGTAGCGACTCCTCTCGCTGCATGTATATTCATGGAATCTCCATGTTCCCTCGATTACTGCCGCCTCGCCTCTCGCGTCATGCTGCGAGATCCCGTTTGACCCTGTGCCCTCCCTCGTGAACTGGTATCTTTTCCCTTTTTTATTCGTAGTTTAAAAATTTCGTTCGCGTTTTCGTCTCGCGACAGAGCTACTCCGTTTACTTCGGTTTCGATGGCAATACCTTTGACAGAAGGATTTCGAACTGGTTCCGTACGAATTTTCCATTCACAAAGGTAACTCTCGGGACGCTTGAAATTTGAACATCGCCGCGCCCTTGTTTTATTCCGCGACGCGACGAATAATTCAACAACTCGAGGATTCGCCGGAGGCTCTTGCTGAATTATTTGTTCAGCACGCAGTTGATCAATTGGAAGCGTATTCTGTTCCCGTCGATTCGGGATCGAAATGCACAAAGTACATTCGTTTCCGTTGTTGCGATATTCAAGTTACGACTCGTCCCGTTCGATTACGTCGCACCGCGTTCAATTACACGGAATTATGGACATATTTCCGAATCGGCCGACAGGCGCGATTGAAATCGTCAAGCTAGAAAATTGAATTTCAGTCTTCGACCGTCCGTCCCCGCCTTCGGCGTTCACGCGAACGTCGTCGAATTTCGATAAGTTCGCATGGAATCGTGAAGCGCTTGAAAATTCTGTTCCGCGTACCGTTGAACTTAATTTCGATTAATACCCGCGTGCCTATCGGTTATCCAAATTGTTCTGTTTACGACGATGGACACTCGTCGGTGGCAAGTTGCCCGAGCAATCGAATTCCGAGCAACGGGAATGTCACGAGGCCACTTGGCCGGTTAACGAACGTTTTACACGCGGCCCTCCATAAATTCCCCGTGTTCGATGGATTCCGGGAGTCCGCGAACAGTATTCCGGCGACAATCTTCAAAGGGGCGAAAGGGCCGCGTGAACGAAGGATTTCGAAAAGCGACCCGGTCGATGTTTGCCTCTCCCAAGGGCCCGGGGTACACCCGGTTCCAAGCGTTCGCGGAATGCACGGCATTCGACTGGATGCCGTTGTTTCCCGTCGTTCGCGTTCAACGTCTTCGCGTCTTCGCGGAACCCGGTGCTTCGATGCGAAACTCGTCCCCTTCCGTTGTGCCGATTCAACGGCCGGCAATTATATGTATTGTACATATATCGATGATCGAATGTTTGCCGGAGCACTGTAAAATGAAAAGAGACGAAAGTTCCAGGGAAACGAGATTCTCGACGGGTGATTGTTACGTTTTTATCCCGTTCTTAATTGTTCGTTTCCCTGAATCGAGACGATGCTTCGTGTTCTCGCGTCGCTGGGTTTTCAACGTCGCGATTTTTATTCGGACTCGACGAAGCGAGACGCGAACTTGAAACGAACAAACTGTTGGAAATGGGTTTATTCAATAACTCTCCTCAGCTTGTGATTTTATAATATATTTTATTGACCACGCAATAAGAGTGACTTCTTTACCGCATCAATGGTTTGAAGGAACTAACCGCATCCAAATTGACGGACTGACCTGAAGCATAGACGACTAATCTCGAGTGCGTGTGGGGCCCTATCAGTTCTCATATAAACAACAGTTCAAACCTTATAAACAGGATGAAAGGAACTGTATAAGGCATCCTCTCTCACACGAGAATGAAACGTTAATTTTTGTATTGAAAAATCAAACACAAACGTGAAATTGTATTTACGTGTGAAGAGTTCGCGGCGAGATTTGTAATCGCCGATGCCACGCTTTCGGATTCCAGTCGCGAGATGCAATTAATCGGCGGCGATCATTCAATTACCCGGCGCGAAATCGACCACTTTCCGCAGGTGTGAACGGTAACGTTTCTTTCGCGCGGTAGAAAGTGTAACGGGTCCGTAATAGTTTAGAAATCTTCGCGGCATCCGGAGATCGGGATGGCGAATGATTTTCGTGCAACGGTGACACCGGTGCGTAATTACAGCGACGCGGTGTTAATTGCGGCGGAAAGCAGGTAACCAATGTTCCAGTCGTATTTCCCATCGCACTATCCATCCCATGCTTCTTCATTAATTAGTATGTCAGTTTCACGCGCTGCTCGCCCCGTGTACTCGAAGGACGATATTACTAATAATCACCGAAATACTCCGTCGGTCTTGCTAGGGTGTTCGAAAAAAAATTCGCCCTCCGCTGAACTAATTACGCGCCCCGTTAATTCACTGATGGACGCGTTGCACGTTTGTTCGAGAGTTCGAAAACCTTTATCCGCGCGACGAATTTATTCTTTGAATACATATATCGACGAGCTCGCGAAAGAAGTTGGTAAATTGTCGATGCATGCGAACGCGAATAAAAATGTCGAATATTCTGGTGAGAATGGTGTAACGTAAAAAAAAAAAAAAAAATAGCGAATAGCTGGTCAGTAGTAAAAGAAACTTCGTAATAAACTATTCGGCGCACATTTTCCGCGGCACGCAATGCAAACGAAACTTTTCCCCTCGTAACCTCATGTAACAGAACCGTCCCGACACGGTTACTCTGAACGAACCAGAAAAAAGGGGCGAAAAAAAAAAGCGAATGCCAGGAAGAAACGAAATTTCGTTCGTGCCAAATTTCGTTGGGGCAAAAATTACATTCAGCCAACGACCGAAATGAAGAAGTCCCGGAACCGCTTGTTATCAGTTCCACGTAGGCAATTATTATTCAGGGAAGCGGTCCGAAGCTGCCTGGCGGAATCGCCGCGAACATTGCATAATTTCCGAGTATTTTGGAATTCCCTTGAAAAAAAAAAGAACAGAAAGAAGGGCGAAGAGACGGGAGGAAAAGAATGGGAGAAGGAAAGTGAACCGACGAGTTACGTATCCGGCAGATTTTTCTGCATGACTTATCCGCCCCGTTCACTTGCCTTTTTCAATTTTTATCATCCTTCCCTCGAACGAAATTGACGGGGTCATTACCGTTTTACCGTGCGCGATGAATATCACGGTGGGAAATACCGCGGGCGAACCGGAAGCACGTGCTCCCGCCGGAAGAGAGACATCGCTATCCGCCAACGTGTCCCAGAATGCTCGTTTTCTACAGCGCTCTGTCACGGTTTCGCGCCCGTTGATTCGTTCCCGAGGTTTCAGCTATTCCTATGGATCGACGGATCCCGTCAATTTGTCACCGGGGAAAAATGACTCGATCGTGTCTTATCGAACGAGTGCGGCAGGAGGCGGCTGACTTGGCATCGTCGAAAGGAATCGCGTCGAATAGGTACTTTGCCGAGATGTTTGCGAGGGTTTCTTCAATGTTCTCGAATGTTCCGAAGGGCAGTGTCTATCCGAGAGAAAAAAAAAGGGACGTCTCTCAGGCGTATCCATTGTCTTCCCTCGGAACGGCTCTTCCTCCCCACGGAGCTCGAAGAAATTAATTAAATTAGATTAGCTGGTGGTAAAGTGGATATTCTTAAATTGGGCTAACTGGTGTTTTTACGTCCGTTTAAACGCAAGTTGGTCTATCCGGATGTTAATCTGCAATGTGGACCATCGAATTCGATTTAATGGCAAACGGCGTATCGATATTGGGTTGAACGCGACCGCCGTCGCAAATGATTTAACATTTCTCTTAAGTGGTACCCCTGGGCTTTTAAATTATACACGGCTTCGCCGTAATTTAGTTCTTCGTCGACCGGATAAAATATTGTCCGCTCGTCGCGGGCGAATTTATTCGTTTCTGCGGCGCTCCGATCCGAATCTCGTTTATAATTAATACGTCGAGTTTAATACCGATCCCTGTAACTGGGTCATCGGTCGCGAGTCCAACGCCGCGTCACGGAACACCCATTATAATATCGAAGGGTGTCGATACGCTACGGATGCGTGCTTACCCGTTACCAGTAACGGAGCTGATTACACTCGGAATAGAACTCGTCGTTGGGCTACATTCAGGATGAGCTTCGATTTCCAGGAAATGCGTCGTCGCGTAGCAGAATCGACGCGAGCAACGGGACGACAAGCATCGAGCCAGTCACGATTGAATTTACGGTGCTGGATGCTCGTAATCTCGATAAAAGGGACACAAAAATCGTCCCGATTACGATTTCAAAGATGCCGCTGACTTTCGTGGACCGATCGCGATACTCGCGGTGATCGCCGATCGAAATTGCGAGACAATTGTCGTTCGAACGAGAATCGTATATGATTCGTAGTAATAATCGTTATGTCTCTTCGTTACATTTAATTACTGTCATTTTGAAATGTTTCTTTATGCTTCCTCTTGTCGCTTAATGTTTCTGAGAAACGCACGGTCTTTTCGTCACCGCGATTCGAATGGCCGTCGTTGATAACCCATAGAGGCGAATGAAAGAATACGCGCAAACGATGGATAGATAATTTCGTCGCAAGTTTAAGATTCGCGGGATCCATCAAAATTCGCGCAGTTTCGTGTTGATCGTTAATCACGGGGACCGGGAGCCACGATAACGGCAACGGCATGTCAAGAAGGTATATTCTGATATGGCGCTCCCCAGACGACAAATGAATCATTCGTACACGCACGTGGCAACTTTGTAATAATGTCTAATTTAATGTCCGCGCGAGGCACGTGAACGATGACGGTCATCAGTTACCGCGTTGCGAAGTTTCACCGATCCCCATTGTCGGTAGCGAGGAAAGTTGCGCCCCGTGCTCCGGAAATTGTGGGTGAAAAATTGAATGCGCGTGTATAATATTTCGCTCGAATTATTTCCATACGACGTATAAACTTGTCCTCACGATTTATAGAGTTCGAACGAGTTCACCGTGGTATCGAATAGCGCGATCCGTTTGAGAATCTGAAATATGTGACGCGTCGGGGCTCTTTTTGTATATCTTTGCTGGCGTTTCCGTGGGAGTTCGATGTTTCGGTGACACCTCGTTCGGTGGAATATTATTTGCGTTCGAGCAGAGCTGTCAGAAATCAAACGCGTAAGACAGGGGAACAAGAATTATTATATTATTGGTTACAATTTTTTTTTTTTAGACATCGGTCGATAAAATGAGTGACAGACAGAATTTTGTATGAGTGAATGCGTGTATACGTATTTGAAGATCTCTCGTGTCTGAGAAATTCATAAATGTCGCGGTCGTCTAAAATTACGTAGCTTTCTGTAATCGAATTTTTCACGAAAGACATACCGACCAGCTCCGCCGAGCTCTTCACATTTTTAATCGAGTAATTTCGCTAATTGCACGTGTGCGGGTCGCGTAATTAATTAACTAGACGTGATTCAAG
Organism: Nomada fucata; assembly: GCA_948146005.1. Lineage (NCBI taxonomy): Eukaryota > Metazoa > Arthropoda > Insecta > Hymenoptera > Apidae > Nomada > Nomada fucata. The sequence continues at coordinate 6,766,623 of OX411282.1, forward strand.
ATCGAGGATGGTGCTTGCGGTTAAATTTGTCTAAAACCAACGTCGTGTGCTTCTTTTAATTAAGGGGAATCGACTTTCATTGCGCCGGCGAGCGGTTTTCCTGTAACGCTCGTCGATTTATTAACACGGCCCGTTGTGGTAAAGAATTTGCAAAATAATCACGCGGTCCCTTTCATTCAGAAAGTCGTACTCGAACGCTTGGGCGGTTGGGGCGCGGGGGGAGGGACCGGTTAAAAAAAAAGGAAGGTGAAACAAGTGGCACGAAATTAATTAAAACGATACAGCCTTAGAAATTGAAATAAATTAAGCACGTCTCGGCGGTGCTCGGCAGGAACGAAATTCCCTCGAAAAAATGACGGCGCGGCCTCTTTTAATTAAAGAACCTTCGCTACCTCAAGTTTCGCCGTAGTTTCTCGCAACAAATCTCGCTTTTGCTCGGCGATAAGCAGAGGGAAAAAAGGGTAGAAGGAATGTCGACGACTTTCGTAGTAATAAGTTTCGTCGGATGCATAATTGTTCATGAGATAAAATTTGCAAATGAAATTGCCCCCCTCTTTGTCTTTCGCTGCGTAGAACGTTGTTAATCTCGATTAAGAGCAAGTCACCTTTTATAAATTTCCTAAAAATTCCAACGCTCGACGAATAAACGTTCCACTACAATTTAATTCACCCTCCAACCGTCCCCGATACTTCTCGCCAAACTTTCAAAAAACAACTCCACCGGTCCCAAGAAACCGCCGGACGTTCTTCGAAATCTGTTCGCGCGCCTGTCAATAATTCCACGACCGACAACAATCTCCGTCCCCTTTCAACCGAAACAAACCATCATCAACAAGGCCATTCTCCGCGCCGGGGGCCTACACTTTCTCGATTCAACCTGCAAAACAGACAATAGAACTGCACCGAAAGCACCAACATATCTCATGAATCTGTCCAAACGGACCAAGCTGCAAATCGAACCTCCCCCTCCCCCCACATGCACGTACACACACCCCGTTTCACCCTTCCGACCGAAGCCAAATTCAATCAGCAACGTTTAACGCGTTGCGATTCGCGGCCCCGATGGCAGAGCAGGAGCCGACCGGCGGAGAAATCGAACGAACCGTATAACGCAGAAGGGACGGATAGATCAGCCGGATCGAGGGTGCTTCTCGGCTCACGAGGGTGGGGGTTAGCTCAAGAGGATGGCTCGAGTGCGCCTCGCGAACGCCGTGCCGGTTGAATCGCGTTCCGCCCTTCCGGTTCGAAGTGCACTCGAGGCACAAAGACCCCGCGGGTTGCTTCCCCCTCGTGCTTGCACCCTCGGCGCCGCGGTTTCCAACCCCCGCCGTTATACGCCGTTTCGATTCGTTCCCGACGTCTGCCCAATTTCCGCGTCGCGTCGGGGCCATCGTTACGCGCGACCGATCCGCGCGAAACGCGGGACCAGCGGAGAAATGGTACCTTGCTGGCTTTTGTTCGCCGCGAGCGAAAGGCGAATGGAAATGACCGCGGGGCAAGGGACAGAGCTCGACCAGGCACGATGGACGCTCCAATGACGACGGTCGTCGCTCGTTCAATGGAATCCCGATAAATACTCATTTTGACCGGGGATATTCGATTTCCTGACGGCGGAGCCTGGAAAGGCTGTGGAAGGCCGTTCGAGGGCCGGGTGCCGTTTTCCTGATCCATTTTCCGCGATCGTCGACGATGAATACGAGCGCGTTCGACGTTCGACGTCGACGCGACGACGTTCCCTTTTTCCCGGCGGTGCTTCTTCGTCGTTCTTCTTTTTTCCTCGCGTCTCTTTCTCCTCGATGCGTTCCGCGAGCGGTCGCGACGCGTCGCTGGGCGAGGCGAAATTGCCACCCGGTTCGATTAGCGGGATTCCGAAGCCGGAGATGTGCCGGCGGGCTTCGATTTAATTCCGCGGGTTTCGTGTTTGTCTTGACACACGGGCGCTGGTCCCCGGGGTCGCTTTCGCGGGACGTCTTCCATTGGGAAACGCCGCGATTCGTACGTTCGGTGGGCACAGTTTGTCGAACGAATTGGAAATGGCGAACGCCGCGCGAGCGCGGACGGAGCGGATTGGATCGAATTGTTTCGGTTCAGCTTTCTGGTCAGGTTTCGCGGCGTGCGCGCGGATTGGACGGGCTAGGCCTCTGTTCTGCGCGGATATGTTGCAGTTGCAAATGTTTATTGCGCCGTGCACGAAGCGATCGACAATCGTTTTACATAGGGTAGTAGGTACGCGAATCGAATGCTCGAGGGACAAAATTATATTTCTGTGCGGTATTTGTAGGGTTAATGTGAAACGATGTTAAAACGATACCGCGTCGTGTAGCACTGTGATATTTTACTGTATTATTTTCCACATTGCCGTGAATAGTTTTTGTATTTCTATTCAGTCGTAGTTGTTCGGGTTTGACCAGTGATTCACTTAATTTTGGGGAGATTGGTGTTTCGCTGGACGAGTATTGTCGTCTCAAGTTTTTTCAACGATTTACGAAACGAAAATTTTGTTGAGCAAACGTTCCGCGTGTTCGTACGTTACAACGTATTGCCTGAGTATACTTCTTCCAGCTCCTCTCGAGCGTACGAAATGTTTGTAACTCGGTTCAGCCATATCGTAGGGAGAGACGTTGTCTCTTTTCATCGGGGACAAACACAGTTCATCGTTGTGAACCACGAAGCGACGCGTCCTCGTCCGCGGGCAGGGTCAACGAGAGAAGAAGTTCCGTGACCATAGAGGCTGATTGGTAGCTGTTACATGAAATTAAACCCTCGAAGTTCGCCAGAAATTTTTTTATTCCGCGACGTTCACCCAACCGCGCGTTACACCTGTGCAACCTTCTTTGTTAATAAAAAGCCTCTGTACCCGCGTTTTTATGTACACGAAACACGGAAATCGAATATTGGTGAACAGGTGGACAAACGAAGCACAAGTACAAAGGTTGGAAAACGAATGCAATTAAACGCTCGATCACAGCGGTGGTCGAAAGTTTTCAGTCGAACAGCAATTTTAACGTATCTTCCAACTAAAACTGAACAGAATTATTTTCTCGAAACACTTGTCGAATGGTACTATGATTGCTACCTCCCGGCCTAGTATTCAAGCTATACCCACGCCATGAGTTACTGCTTTTCAAAACCTCTAATATCAGCGATATTAACCACAACTGTCTATTATATTAACACCTGAAATACCAGGAATTCCATTTCCGGTTACAACAAAGACTCACCGCTTCCGTGAACCCGAATTTCACGCAACGGACCCCGGCCATAATAGGCCCGCTCTGAACCGTCCAAAAGCAAAGCATTTCCTCCTCGGAGACGAGACAGGAAAGAAAAGGTACCCAGAAATGTCCATGTAATCGCGCTGTGGAACCCGAAACTCGTCACAGCAAGTCGTTTTCCTGTTCCCTCTCTCCCATTCTTTCATTCTTTCTCTCTCTCTCTCTCTGTCTCTCTCTCTCTCTCTCTCTCTCTCGTCTCCTGGGTCGTTTTCGTGGCCAACCAGGCCGGAGCAAAAATTATTTAGAATTACCCGAATCCGGCAAAACGACCGGCCACATCCACCGTGGCATAATGCGATCCGAAAAGATCGACCGTCGAATCGGCCGTTCACCTTCGATATCAGCCCCCCCGATCTTCTTCGTGTAACGTCTACGGTTCCCCTCTTCCCCCCCCCCCCCGCCTCGGGGCGCTTTAATCCCCGGCCCTGGCCCCGAAATCTCGCTCTTATTACCGGCGAACGAAAAGCCGGATTATCACTGTCTTTATCCCGGGCCCGCCGCGCCGAAATTACATCGTGTCTTATCGATGGCCAACGATATGTCAACCCATCGATTCGGGTAATAGTCGACCCGTGGCGGTTACCGCCGATGCCGCGTCTCGCCCCGGACATAATGGATCGATCATTGCGAGAGATAGGGGAACGAACGCGGACCGTGGTTCCAGATGATAATGTTATTGATGGGCCGTGTTACTCTCCCATTCTTCCCTTTCTTGTTTCTCGTTGTGCTCGTTGGAAACACCGATCACCGCGGCGTCGGTGTCGCGTCGCGCGTACAGCGCAGAGCTGAATGTACGTTTTATTCGGCGACACGGTGGCATGGAACCGGGCTAGACCGAGGGCAGATCGAGCCTCGATAGCGCGATTGCAATTGATGGATTGCGATTCATGTGCTGGCTGTTTCGGTCCGGAGGCGGGCGTATTTTATTAGGCTGAATCTCTGCGGTCTTCCGTCTCGTTAGAATCGCGGAGCGTTTGTTTGGAATGCGAGCGGGACGGGCTAGCGAAATTTGTTCAACATATTCGTTCGGGATCGCGTTAGTCGCTAAACGAGGAGAAACGTTGCTCCGCTTGTACGTCGCGTCACGCGTTACGAACATATCTGCGATACTTCAGAGCCACGAAAGATTGATGGAGCGCGATCGAAGGCGGTGCGGAAGATATTTTGTTGTCTGAAACGGCGAACCTTTCCAAATATATCGAACTCGCTGGCGTTAAGCTCGCTTAACGGTGTCCAATCGTCCAAGTGCATTAACTGCAAGAAATGTCTTCCTTCGCTGGCCACCAATTTGGCAATGGTCGCAACTCACCTCCTTCATTCCTCTCCCACCCCCCTTTTCATCCCTGTGGGGCCGCGCACTCTCATTATCGTCACAGTTGGCCGGGTCGCGACGTGTAACGCTCGGCGCAAAAGCAGTAACGCGAAACGGAACCGCCATGAATCATTATCGGTTCACGGGGTGTAAACGTTTTCAGCGTGTCGAACGCGTTTCGGGCTTTCGTTTCATCGATTTCACGGTTCGTTCGCGATCGACCGAGGATTTCGAAGCGTGGCCCCCCCATTGACGGCTCGCGGCAGAGATTCCTCATGGTGTTTTGCAGCGTTACCCGCGGGCATCGCCGTGCGCCCGCCGCGTCGGCCGGGTTCCGCTCGCAACGCGGACCCGAGTTCCTCTTCTTGTTTCGCGAGCGGTCCAGTTTTTGAACGTTTCGAGCAATTTACCGGGAAAATTACGTTTAAATTGGCTTCTTGCGTCGCGGAATAGTTTGACGCGTGATTGCGAAAGAAAATGCCAACGTTTCGTAATAATTGTCTCTCAGGGATTCGATGTTCTTGCGACAACGCGGTCCGGGTTTATTTATTAGCGAAAGAGCGTTGGTTTTCCATTTTTTTGGAAATCGATTGTTTTAAGCCGCGCCGTAATGGGATGACATAATTTTCGGGCGATTGATATCCGGGATTTGTCCGCCTCGCAGAGAAATTAATTATTTGTAGGATAGTGTAAATAACAAATGAAAGTAAAACGTTGATTCTTTTGAGCAGTGAAATATCGCGATGCGATGTTTTCTACTGTTTTAAATACTGCTGTATTGTTGTAGCAGTGAATAGTACGTGTGCTATGTAACTGTGAGTTACCTCAGTAATAACTTTCATCTCCTATCGCCTCTAGTTATCCGAATTTCAATGTTTTTCAGAACGCGATACATTAAGTCTTATCTCGCGCGTATAAAGTACATCGATCTTTATCTAACACTTAGGAGAAATCAGCGTTGTCACGATTATTTACTTCGTACTCAACCTCCCGGTTCGTTTCTATGCGTTTATATTTTACGTTTTATGTTTTATATTTTATTCGCCCGTCTCTGATACTTGAAGTCAAGCAAGGTATTCACCTCACATTTTTAGACGGACTCGGTTTTTCTTTTTAAGCCGCCTGAAAATTTCTGTTTCACCCAGTGTCCTGCGTGGGCTCTCAACCTCGTTCATCCTCGCGAAATTTCGATCTCCGTTGCCTTTCTTTCTTCCCCGCGACCCGCTGCTCCTCGTGCCGCCCCATCTGCGAAATCCGAATTTTCGCCCTCCCGTGTAAAACCGCAACCCTGGGCTTCGGTATATTCTCCAAACTCGCGTTTCTTTTTTACCCTCTGTCCACTTCACTGTTACCGACTCCCTGAAACGTTCACCCGTAATCCCTTGTACGGGTCGACGAGCCGCGATAATTATGCGGGATGGACGGAATATAAGTACGATGGTCGTTGAAAGTTCAATTGTAGACACGATGTTTCGAACGAAATATCGATTACAACGCCGAGGTGCCGTAGAGAGCATGAATTGCGTCCCGAGAGTTGCAACGTTCTTTTCAGAACAGTCTGGAGTTATGTAAAACGCGTCAAAGGATAAGCTGCTGACAATTGTCGGATATAAGATACAAATTCATCCACCGCGAACCGCGACAGACGAACGTCCAAACTGGAACAAACGACGAACATAAAACCGATCGCGTTTGTTCAATTCTTCTTTTCCTTGTCGTCCTCGTAACAGAATCTGCTTTGAATACCACGGTCTGCGTTCATTACCGTACCATTGACAATTTATTACGTTTCGAAAGCGATCCTTTGAATCCTCCAGGTGAAGAACCATTTCGTTACACCTGCGTAGCTTTCATCGTTCAGGTATTCCATTGCACCGCTTCGACGAGTGCTAAGAACACCTTGAAAGCAAAAGATCTCCACCTCTTCTTGTGATCGGGATATTTCTCGCCGGTCACGATCGGCCGTCAACGACGACGCGAATGTTCCATGGGGTGTCGCAGAAGGTCGCGACCCATCGACCTTGAAGGTATATCGACCGGTAGCCGCGGATCAATCACGCGGGTGGAGCGATCGATCATTCCCATGGGCCGTCGCACTGCTAGGGAGATTTCTGCGCATATAAGTGTCAAATTTCGATGATCGATGGCTCGCAACAATTTGCTGGTGAACATACGACGTCACCGGGGGGAGATACATCACGCGTCGAACGCGTGAGGGTCAACTGTTAAGAATCGATTCTTAAGTCGACCGACCTTTTTTCGACTGACAACGAGTCCAAGGAAAACAGCCGTCGGTCTGGTCACGATGTTAATTCCGTGGGGCACGGCGAAGGTACTCCAGAATCGACGTTTCGTCTCGATTTCCGTTTCTGTCCTTTTTTTTGGGTTTTTGTTTCTTGTTTCTACCTCCCTTGCAACGCTGACGGGGTTTCACGTCGAACGGGTTCGAAATTGGAAACTTTGTCGCTCGGACGACCGTTCGATGTAATTTAATATTATTAATCCGCTTTTTATTATTCGTTCGAAATTATTTTAGTAAGGTAACGGGGAGATTTTGGAGATATTATTTGTCGATACTACTGTGTATTTGTAAATGAAATTCACCCGGTCACTTTTGTTGAATACTGTGCAGGACTTTTTTGTTTGCTGGATACGGTTGTTTTATTCTGGTGCCGCGCGACTGATTCATTCCGGAACTCAACATATTTCGCACCTGTACGGTTTTCGAAGGTAAGGTGCAAGGATAGCTTTAATCCATCTCGGTGTTTATTCAAGTTCCCCTGATTCCAACGGGCCGACACCGTGGCACACTGCCGGCGTGTCAAAGGCACGGGCACCTGAAATTCTAGATTATTGAATATTCACGATCTGAGCTCGACGGGGGAAATCGATCGATACCTTGTCAAGAGTTCGGTTTACTTCTTGAGGCTATAACTCACTGTGCACTGTGGACTTTGGGTTAATAACAACCAGCATGTGCGTTAATAGTTATAGTTTGGCTCTCGGTGGATACTTTGTATTAAACGGACCGCTGAAACACAGTGCATTAATTCTGTAACGCGACACACTTCAAATACGCCCCCTTCTAAACTTCCGCGGAAGTGTACGGCACTGTTGTAATGCACGTAATACCTGTACCGAACGGGTCATTTGGGTCATTTGGCGATCAGAACCTTTGCAAATACGTTTGCGCCGCGGTGTAATTGTACGGATTATTTTCACGTATATTCTCGCATCGTTCACGCAATGAAATATACGTTATCTTCGTCGAATGAAATCGGTTGATAGGGAAACGGTTCCACGTTGTTATGGTAACTCGCGTGCAATTAGAAACCGTAGGAGTATAATTAAATTAGAATCGCAGAGGAGCGTTGCACAGCATCCACCCGTTAGATACGCGGCAAGTGGCTACGTCGCTTATCGCAAAATTAATTTAGTTCCTGTGACACGTAACGCGGCAAGGGTGGAACACACGCGTATCTCGATGCAGCGTCACGGAATTGCAACATTTCGTTCACCTACTAAATGGCGAGCACGCTCGTTAAACAAACAGATTATTTCGTCCTTGTTTACCATCGGGCACGGAGTGAAAGCTTTGCTCGAGCGTGGGAATAATTTTGCCCGGATTTCGCTTTTCTTTAAACCGATTGGTAAAATGTAACGCGTTTCGAATATCCCGAAAATGGAGAGCTGGAATTCGTACACGCGGGACGTCGAAAGATGCGCGATAATGTCGCGGTGCGATCGAAACATTGATAAATCCGTAGAATTCGTCGCACGATTAAAAAATTAGAAACCTCTCGATAAATTGAACTCTCATATGTTGCCTAATAAATCTCTTTGATCCGTGCAATCCGTTTAAATGTATATTTCACAGACTAAATCGAAACGTTCGACTTCGATGAATATTCCCAGTCCAATTGGCTCACGATACTTGTCCGCAACGGCAGTCTGAAAAACTGCTACGATCGAATTATCCGAGCGCCGTTTGCCATACGTTCTTGCCGTACGACCGAATGAATCGTATCGAACCGTCATCCCCTTCGCGCGACAGTGGTCACGTTAGCGGAAGGTGGCGAAATTAAAATTTCACCTGTCGGCGAACGTCTTGGCTCGGTATCGCGATGAGAAACTTTGATCGCGTCACGTAACCCAGACAACCGCGTTCTTGTTCACGTCAGCGTCGTCTATTCGATCCACGTGTCGACACGCGCCACGAGATGACGTTCCGTCATGTCGGTGCAAATTGCCGCGCCACCCTCAAGTACCGCGAAATTCGTGCACCGGCCCGGTTCGCTACGGTCGCATTGAAATTTTCACCACGAGTAAGTCGACTGTCCACAGGTGTCAGGCTCGCTTGAATTCGTGCACGTTGAAACGCGACTGGCGAGGGGCGGTTCGTGTGCGTAATTGGTTTGCCGAAAATTCCTGGCTGGTTCGGGATATAAAAGCGACACGGATCGCCGGGGACGAAAAATATATTCGCGAGCTGTGGCGTATTTCGGTTCGCGCGGACAGTGAATTAGAAATGTGCACTCGCCTTGTATTTACGCTCGTTTCCTCAATTTTATATAAGCGATTCCAGAGACGCGGCGCAAATATTGCGTTTTCTCGCGGAACAGACATTTATTCGTTATGTACAATACAATTCTTCTATTGCAGTTCACGCGAGGATATTCGCGATTCCCTCGTCGCTTCATTTTTCTTTGATACAGTTTTCAAGAAAATATTTTTGCAATTTATCGTGGTACAAGCCGCTGCTAGGCGTACGTATCGGATAATTGGAGGAATCTTCGGGCATGCGTCGGTAAAGTTATCTTCATTTCGAATTCGAACCACTCGTTGAATGTATTTTATGCAGCGAAAAATGATTGCGTATCGAGTAACGCGATTCCTTCCATCGTATCGACGTCCCGCAAGACAATGGCACAGGGTAACCTAAATAATGTCATAACCGATTCCACTGGCAGAAACTAACGGGGTGAACGCGTGGAGAAGGAAGATACGGGGTGAACTCGGACGGACAAGCTGCTTATGCGGCGATCCAGTTTGGGGTCGATCGCAACGGCGACGCCGTCAGAGATGCACACGTCGCGGTGAAACATTTATTAGCGAATGCCTGGCGAGGTGGTATATCAGAATGGCACAGGCCATTCTCCTGCCCCGCGAAGAACGTTCTTGATTAATGGTGTCGCATTGTCCGGGCTAACGTGGCACGACGCGTGGCGTCGTTTACTAAAATCACGCCAATCTACGAATGTTTGCAGCGCGTCGAGTTTCGCACGCCCCCTGCGCGTACTCGTTGTTCGGGTGAAAGGAAAGCAGGTTCGATTACGGTTAGTCAGAGATAGCTGAACGTTGCGAAGGTTGGGCGAGATGAAGTTGAAATAATTCGATTAAGGGACAAATATTCTCCTACGTATTTTCTCTCCGCGGTAACGACTGTTGAGCGAGAAACAAAAGTAAAAGATGGAGCACCAAAGTAATTCACCCGTAACCCGTAGAAAAATCGAACGATCCATTCGAATCGGTCGTGCCGTAATTAAGAAATTTCAATGGCGGATCACGAAGCAACCCAATTTCCCTCGATCCAGGTGCAATATCCCTTAATCGACGAAGCGGCGCAACGCGTCCGACACCGCTCGTCCCGGATTGATGTCCGCGAGGATGCACGCTTCTTAATTCCCGGACCGGTTCTTTTAGACAATTATTATCGACCAATTAGCATCCGACGGTGCCCGGCGTGACTCACCTGGGCTCGATGGGCGAGCTCTTACATAACGACGTATAAATACACGCGTGGCGTGCTCGCTCATTAGTCACGCGACTTATACGAGCCGCGTCGCCCCATTCAGAATCACGCTCACCCTTCAATTAAATAATGGCCAACTAACAAAGATGTCAGCTTTATGCGTTCGCCGCGAGCAGTCTGATTAAGGAGTCCGTGAAATATTCGACAAGTGTTTGTACGTTACCCTTGCTTTCAGGAACGAGATTCCTCGAGGCTGGCGGGCACGGGTGCGCACACCCTTTCGTGAAATATTCGCCGACATTCATCGTTGCAATTAAACACACCGTCGCCGCCGGGGGAAGCAATCGAGCGTCATTGGCCGTTTTTAATACTCCCCCGATCCTGGGCTTCATTGATAAATTTGTCGGCCGGTCGGTTAATTTGTGGATAATACCGAGGCGGTACTGTTCGACTGGGATGGCCGAGGTGAACGGCAAAACGGTGACGAGGTAAGCGAGGCGTCCTATACTTTGGAACTTCTGAAGGCTCGAGAAAGCAAGGGATTAAGGTATCAGATATTTATTTGTTGGAATATACGGGGATTCAGGCGTGGTGAAGGCGTTCGGAAAAATCCATTGTGTACATCAGGGAAATGAATTTCACTACACCTGTATTTGCTTTTCCAATTCTTTACGCTGTAAGCGGTGCTACTTTGTACGGGCACTCCATTTAATTAATAGCAAGACATTTGGCTCGCATCAGATTTTCATTACGCCGCTGTACACAAGTGTCGCAAATAATCATCCGTGAAGAATAGATTGCAACAATTCCGACGAAACGATACGGACTAAATAATCGATAAACCCTGACAACCACTTACAAATTTGCAAACGACGGAATCTCGCTCCGCACTCGGCACGGTAAACTCTGTACGATGTACGTATTAACGATTCACGAGGAACGACGGCTCGGTCGAACGAAACGGCCGAAATGGAACGCGTTGTAACGACGCCCGTTTATCGAACCGGCGAAACGGTTTCGAACGGTTCACGGGGTAAATCTGGCGAAATAATTCTCTTTACAAATTCATGGGAATGCGGGCGGCTCGTGTGGGCACTCGTACTGGATTCTGAAACGGAATCTCGCCGTACCATTTCTGACCCACTTCTCCGTTCGAGGTTACGATCAAATGATACTGCCCTCCCCTCACCTATCTCCCCCTTTCTTTCTGGCTCGCAGCGTATTGCCATTCGCGTTTTTCTTTTTTTTCTCCTTTTTTTTTTTATTTCAATCGACCGCGTTACGAAGCCGCGGTGTTTCCGCGCGATTTACGCCGTTGTCGCGCGCGCGCCGGCGGCTTTTTTTCGATAAATTCGCGGCTCGATTTGCCAACCTATCAGTGCGATAAAACGTTGGTCGACTGCACCGAGCCTGTATCAGAGAGAAATTATCGTCGGGACTAATAATTTCTCGCTGGCGAACGAGGGTTTTGATAATGGGCGACGTGAAAAATGTTCAAGAAAAGGAAATATTACAGTGAACCGAATGTATCGGTTAGTAATTGTAAGCGAAAGATAATATTGGGAGACGTGGAGCGGAAGCATGTGTTGTAAAATTGGAGGAAAATATTTGTACTCGGTTAGCTTTTACACGGGATGTAACGGAGAATCACTTTGTTCATAGACGAAACGATTTCATTGGAGGTTCAGTGTGTCACTCTGTCGCAACGAATTTGCGCAATGATAATAACTTTCTGGACTAGTTTCTGGTATTAGTTTCGCTTGAGTATAAGTATATTATGGTATTGCAGATGAAATTGCATTTGAATTTGAGATTTAGCAGTTTATCCCAATAAAAGTATAACATCGAAGGAAATAATAAAGTGCTGGACAAATATCGTTCGTAATGATACAACGATGAAACAAATTGCAGTAACAATTACAATAATACCAAACCGCCAGTTCTTCGTTCGTTTCTTATGAACCTAAATCATTTTTTCCCAGCATTTGGCAATCAGCCTTTGTACAGCGTTCATAATAATTACATTTAATGACGTTATTTTGAATAGTTTCCGTTGTCCGACATAATTGAGTAACTTAATGGTCGCAAGTAAATTACCTCGATGGCAATTAGCTTAATTAAACGTATTGGCTCGACTCGATGCACAGACGTTGAATAACTTATTCCGAAATTTGATGCAAGGTATATCATTTTATCAATCTAATCACCTTTAGCACTGGTCTCGTGGCGATCCTAATTTGGTTGCTATCAATTCAATGCCAGCGTTTGCACTAATTGCGTGTCATATGCAGTGGGTTACCGCTATCCCCATTTTTATTATATTGCGATTTGTTATTCACAAAAATATCCCGCGATGTTTAAACACGCTTTCATTGCGAGACAGTAACGCACCTCGTTGCGAGACACAGGGAAACGATTAAACGATACGCAGAAAGGAAAAAAAAGGCAGGAGAGTAAAGTTCATCATTTTTCATGGGTACGCGTGACGCACATAAGGCTCCTAGTTCAGAAACTGGCACAAACTATTATAGTCAACCGTGCAAAGTTATGACCAGCGGTTTATCGTTTGCTATCGCTTTTTCTTCCGTAAAAATAGTATGCAGAGTTCACTTATCGTCGCTTCAAATAGTACATAAACTCATCGCTAACACTACGCGCTATCTCCTGGGTAAAAAAAATAGTGAATCAAGTTACGCGCGTTCGAAAGGTGAAAAATAAATACGAATATCTGCAAACCGAAATACAATCGCGAACATTTCCTCGAAATATATTCCACATCCTCCTTCCGAGAGGCACGTCGACGCCGTTTTCGCGTCCATCCCTTTCCGAACGGTCGCGCATCCTCGTTTTTCAAGCCTCTAGCAAAATAGATACTGAATTGACATTAACGGCGAAATGTCATGCCGCCGTTCAGATGCTAAGCTGAATATCAGGTATTTTCGAGCAGCTGTCGAATAATGTCATCCACGAAGTTCGAGTGCACTTTCGCGAACGTCAGTAAGGAACACCGGAGTGCCGACGCTAATGTCAGAATCGCCATGGAATGACGAACGGAGAGAATATTTACGAGCGCGTGTTACTGCCAATTTATTTCTGGAAGCAACGTGCCACACTGTACGAACTTTCGCTGTGTATCGTTTCCTGTTCGCTATATTTGCCGATCTGCAGTGCTATCGCCACTTCCTTTGCCCCTTAACGGTCCAAGAGCACAGTAAATTTAAATTGAAAAGTCCGCGTGCCCGTCGATGAATTGATTTCGTGAAATTAATGACACGAGGGTTGCTAGGATACTCTGGTTTCTATGTGGAGGTGGGCCAAGAGTATTACCGAAACAGTTCTTAGTTGAATATTGAATTCAGATAAAGTTTTAAAGGAAGACATGGAAATACGTTGGATGCGATCTTACATTGTAATGGAATTTAACCGTTGTACGTGTTAAAATATTGATTGAACGTTCCTCAAATATCTCGCAGCTATATTATATTGTGTACGAGACAGAAGTATCAGTTTATTCAGAGACAACAGAAACAACAAAAAGTGCCTCGAGATGGTAGAAACGTCGATCACTTAATCGAAGTGTCCATAAAACTAGGACAATAAAATGAGCAATATGATAAACAAATGGAATTACAATTTAATACTGCAGCCATTTGGGAGCAATTAAATTCGCTGCAAGTAGAACAAGCATTGTCGCAAGCTTTGCCACACAAAATTTCAGAACACTTGCGAAAATAATAAACATTGTCGTTATTTATCAGACTATAATCAAACCAACCCCTGTGTCTCGCACGCTACGCGACGAACCCAATAAAATAACTTACACGAGCCGTCGCAAGTGCGTCTTTCGGTTCGCACGGCCGACTTACGAATCCAACGATTCCCCGATCGTTTCGTAATTACAGGCGATCGATAACGTCTCTGTCCCCTGTCTAAATTAAGAATGCCGTCGCGCGCCTTGCTCTCTGGTAATTTTATTTCCGTGTTCGCGTTCGTTCGGGACAGGGCGAGAAAAGTTACAACGTTCGCCGCAGATGGAGAGTGCACTTCTTATCTGAGGGACGTGCTGCATCGTCCGCTGTATACGAGCCGACGTGATTAAGTGCGTGCGTGCGCTGTGAAGCACGCGTGTGTGGGCGCGAGCATGGCCGCGGTCGCGGGTTTACACGCGGACGAAAGAAACAGAGGAAGACGACCCCGCCTCGGGTGATAAAAGAGAAAAGAGACCGTGGGCTCGAAATTCGGATGAGAAATTTGTCCCGTCGCTTTCGAAAAAGTTCGAAGCGAGAGTGACGTTTCGTTTTTCGATTTGCGTTATATTTTTTCACGCGTACCTACCAGTCTTTCCACGGCGTTCGATTGTAACAGGCCGTCGTGCTAGAAATAGGTGACACATTTCTGTAGCGTAGAAATTAGTTTCATATTTGCTTCGCACACGAGAAGACTGACAAGTTCCGAGAATGACCGGCTGAGTAAGTAAATTAAAAGATATTTAACCACGTAGCTTTCTCTTCTGCAAGGCTTCTTGAAGAGTACGCGTGGTTTTATGTTTCCCATAATTCGTTGCTTCTCGTAAACGTTGTCGAACGACACGAATAATCTGACGAATAAAACAGGGATAATAATTGCGCAAGCAAAAAGGGCGAGCATGAAATCCTGAAAGTATTGTTCTAAGGGGGGGGGGGGGCACAATCCGCAGAGGTAGCTATTATCGCCGGTATGATTTCTTGCTGGCTGGTAATAACGTGGTATTAAGCGTAGTTCCTGCTACTTACACCTTTTTATCTCGTTTGAAAAGATTTTCATTATCCACTTGCACTTTTGAAGTTAATCACTTCTTATGAAAGGAATGGAAAATTAATGGGATATGTTATCATGTAAATTCTATTTACGATACGAATCGTAGATTGTCGGTAATGTTTTGTTCCTACGCATTTGATTACATCTTGTTGGAAGTGTATTGATTATACCTCTAATAGAAAATTGTTTCGCTTCTGCAGATTTTTCTAAATCACTGTAATTTTCCTTCTAATTGAAAGTTCGTAATTTTGTTGCATCGGAAATTCCATAGTTTACGCCATTAATATTTCTTTCTTTTCGCGAGAGAAGAAATACATTGAAACAGAAACAAACGAAGTGTCGACGGGGTTCGTGCAATATTAAAATACCGAATCGCGGTTAGTTACAATGACCAACTTGGGGGCTGTTGATTCGATGAAATAGAATTAAACGTTCTATCTGCTTTCGCAGTTGGATACGAATGGGCTCCCTCGAGTCACAGTTTTCCGAAAGCCCGGGCTCTTCTGGTTTGGCAATCATCCAAATGTTACTTTGGCTTGTCCCCTGTTTATTGATTCCCGAAATACTGCACAGGCAGGCATTGATTGATAAGTAGGTATTTCCTAGTGAAATTTTATTTAGCAGCAACGAAAACTGTCGACTCATTGACAAAACTCATTGTCCCCATAAATAGACACCCGGATCACGTACTTTATTAAGTGCAGGTGCACTGATATATTTCTAATTTGCTTGAATGCGACAGAAATACTAAATACATAGAAGCTCAAAGAACCATTGAAATTACTTTCAACTTGTCTCGTCTGTTCTCAAATTGTATGATTCATTTTTTATGTCTTCAACTATCATTCTTGTTACACCATTAATATTATTCAAATATTAATTATTCCAGTGAGTGACATATAAAAAGATTCTTTCTACTATTGCTTCTCGAAATCTCCCTTACAACTCAGTTCCCAGAAGAAGCGACCAATAATGAAACGGATGAGAGCAATCACGTTTCAACTAAATCGTCGGTACAATAATGTTGAGGGTGATACAAATATCATTAGCGATATAAACAAACGTGGTTTATACAACAGTTCAGAGACAGTCTTGCCTCGTTGTTCGAGTTGTGCGGCAGGTGAATTTCGTCGGACGGAGAGGAACTGTAAATCTGCCATTTTCGTGACTCCTAGGAAAACTTTGGTCGAGGATTTCACCACATGCGGTTTGTGGCCAACAGGTTGGTCAGTCACCTCGAGTCATGTAACGCGACGAATTGGAGCACGATCCGTGCCGAATTTAAACCTCGTTTAACACTGGCCGAAACACGCGTCTCCATTCAATCCTTTCAGGCTGCACGTTACATTCAAGCAGCAACAATTATTGCCACTTAGCCTAGAATGAAAGCTTCCGAACAATCGTGGCGCTAATTATAAAACAGAATTTACGTAACGTAAACACGACACCGGTAGGCGGCTTTCAATAATTAAAAATTGCATTACCTCCACTGAATGCATAAAATGAATTACTCCAAAGTGCCCTTCGAAAGCATGAAATATTATCCACTGGTATAGTTCGAAGCATAATTAACGTTGTACAATATTATATGCTGCCATATATGTCATTAACAAAATATGCACATTAGTAAGATATACAAGTGACATAATTAATTGCAGCTTCGTTGTCGATCAGCAAAATATCGAATTGAAATATCCATAATTCTCACGCGGCCGCGTGAACGGTGAACGCGTGAATAAATATATACTAATATAAATGACAGTTAAGTGCAACACCATCGAATTTTCCGCGCAACATAAATTTTTCCTGTCCTTCCAACTTCCACCAGTTGCCGCACAAAGATAATCTCCATTTCCGCGCCAACATCGCACGGTTGCACAATCACGATCTCGAATACCGATTCACCGGAGCATGGCAAGAAGCCCTCGATTTAATCGCGTCGACCATCGAGGCGAAGCCGGGTCGGCGCTGCGCGGCGGCCAGGTTATCGCCTGACAAAGCGTCGCGATCCCTCGACCGTCTAACGAATCCACATCCGGCGGAAATCGCTCGAGCCGCCCTAGGAGACCCATCAAAGGCCCGGAGCAGGTGAGAAATTTCGTTGGTTCCGCCCGTCACCTGCCGCGACCACTTTTATTTCCACCCTGTTCGTCACGGTGAATCCTTAATATCGTTTCCGGCGACGGCATGAAAATAACAGCCATTAAGGGCTGGAACAAGGGTTGATTAACTGCGGCCCGGGAAGAAACTTCGTTAATGCCCGTTGGACGGAAGTTTTTCGACGCGACGGGAATGCCGTTTCTTCTGCGGCGAGTTCGCGATTCGATCGAAAGTTCGATCGATTGCCTTCTCTCCCTCTAATTCGTTCCCGTGAAGGGGGGCAAAGAAATTGAATGCAGGAAAGAGCACGGTGTTACCGACGTCCGTGGAAGAGAGATACCTTCTTCGCCAAGGGAAGTCTATTCCGCATAATTTAACCCCCCCCCCCTCCGACGAGCTCCCCCGAGATGGAGATAGAAGGAATTGTTTTTGCCGGCGCTGCGCTGCCTCTAATTGGCGTAACGTACGTGCGAAATTAAGATCGATGGGAAAACGGATTAGTGCGTTTCTTGCGGTTGGTTTCCTTTGTTTACGGGTGGTGTACGCTTGGGGCGTGGCGCCTTGTAACACGACTTGCAAATTAATAAGGAAATAATGATAGGCGGCGGAGGGGTGAATTTTTCCCGCACGACGAGTTACTTGCGACGAACGAACGTGACGCAAACGAGTCACTGTGAACGGCGACGCGAACGCGTGATTGGATAGAGCGAAGCGTTGCCGTATTCTAACAGCAGCGCAACGAAATTGACAGACGCCGCGACAAATTATTATAAAACCATTGCCCCGCTGAGTTATACGCCACGAAACTGCGACACGTACTTCGATCTTCCCAATTTTACTCCAGCAAAGTTACTCCAGCAAAGAAATTCTTCCACGTTTTCGAGTATATCGGAAATTCGACAATTTCAACGAGGAAAAAAGTTGTCCCGAATAATCGAGACGACGCGAACGATATTAAATCATTGGTACGAGAGGGGGAAAAGATTTTCGAGCAAACGATCGAACTCGGCTCGTGGGATCGAGCGCCGGGGTCTGACCAAGCACTGCCCCTTTCTACTGGCCGCGCGCGTCGCCGCGTACAGTTCGGCCGATTCCCCTTGCTCGTCTGGCGACGTGTCTGTTTCTACTCGCCGCCGAGCGGAGAGAAGTTCTTGACTTAATCGCGCGACATAAGTTAGTGGTCCCGGGTGCTGGTGACGGTCGGCGTCGTTGCTTTCGCGGCGCCGGGGCTCGCCTGAAAGAGCCAGCCACGACCCCAGATACTTGAACCAGGCTTGATAAACACGCGGCATCCTGGGATTAACACGTAACCCGCATTGTCTTCGAGCAGCTCCTCCATCGCACGAGTGCTTACGGGTATACAGTGTTAGACAAGAGTTCGGAATCGACAGAGATATCCAGCGATATGTAAATGCTTTTGAGGAATCGAGAATGGGCAGCGGCTTGGGGGACAATTCGATTCTTAAAGGCGGTGCACCCTGCGTGAAATTGATGGGAATAGTTTTGCAACAGAAACACACCGTATCGATGGAACATTCGACCCGAGCGTACTTTTGGTTCGCACTGTACGCGTATACGGAAGGGTGATACAGAGAGCGAGATAACTTTATGCCGTGTTGGGGAATGTAGTGGTGAAGATAAATTGGAATTTCCTTTTCTCTATTTCGCTTTTTGGGGCTGGATAATGTTAAACATCCGACGTATCGTAATAGGTGTACGTATTTCTCGTACACTTTAACGGGGAAAGTAAATTTCGACCTTTACTACCGGCGCCTGTTCACTTCGTTTAGAATGGTATTAAATGGTACGGGACAATAAAAATGAATCTGGCATTCAATATTGAAAAACCTATTGCTGTATTTCTCGAGAAAAAAACGAAGAGGAGAAAAGTAAACGCACGCAGTCGACAACTCTATCGAGTTTCAGTTACTAAATGTTACTATTGCTTCGGGGGCGATCCCCGAGGCCGTAAAGTAGCGAAGAAAATTCGTTTCAATGAATTGTGTGGTTCGCTATTTTGTTCGCCGAGTTTATTCCCCGCTCGTCGTAAAGTAATGCCGCGATCAAATTCGCCTGATCGTCCAATAGAATCCCAATGTTCGAATTCGCCCGATCAGTTTTCACACTCCATCCAATCCTTTCATCTCCTGCGCAACGAACAGATACCGGCGCCTTTCGTTTCGCGTCATCGCGACAGGAGAGACGTGAATTCGTCGAGTGGCACGCTCAAAGCACGAGCGGACTCGAAAATTTCATTTCGAGAGACGCGGAAACTTGCACGGACAAATTGTGTAATGACTTGTTAAACCAAATTGGACGCCGCTCTCGCATGCCTCATTCGCAACCGACTGTACACCGACGAGCCGTGAAGTTTCTCTGCTAGTTGCTGTATCTTCGTCGGCGACACCGGCGTGCCACAATACGTGCCAGACAGCCAAACTGCCCGTTTGTTTCCGTTTCCGTCGACCAAGGGAGGCGGAACATTCGTCCACGTGTTCGGGCAAACTTCTTCAATGAACTCCGGCCGCCTTCCTAGCTATGTCGTTGAAAGAAAGATTGCTTCGGCTTGCGTCAAAGTTGCGTCACTTCGCCCGCAATCGTGCCTTATTACATTTAAAATAAGAGGATTCTACTGGAACTACTTTGTAACAATGTTACTTTAGTGTGACAATTTATAATGCCTTTGCTCTTCATTCTGGAGATTTGTAGGTGGGCAACCTTGAAATTGGATATAAAATATTCCTGAATTGTTTATAGAAAAATACTATTCTTTTTCTCCGTTGTCATTCGCGAAGAGAAGGTTCCACCTCGCCGCTTTGCTACTTTTTGATAGATCATTTTTTACTGTCAATTTTCGAACTTACTGTGACACAAGTTCCGAGCGTACGCGTGCTCTCGTTTATGTAAAAACGTCAGACATTTTTTTCTGCCAACCCTTTCCTTGAAGCAAAATGTACGTACAGGAAATTATGTGTCGCAGCCTGAAAGGCTCTGAGGTTCAGTTTCTAAGGGACACAACAGCAGGTTAATGGCTCCTAACTTTGGCAAACTAAAACTCCAAGCTGAGCACCATCAGTCAGAAACTTCGTAGAACATATGTCATGGGAAGGTTATTACTACACCCCGGTTCTCACAGTGACCGCAAAAATTTAATATTTATCGCAACTTTATTAGCCAACTTTCGAACTCTGTCGAATAATTAATCATTTTTGCAAATCAACGTCGATTTATCATTTTCACAGTGACGTATCCACCCTCCATGAAATTTTAATTTCCTCGCACTCGTTTCGGTACCGTTCACGAACGAACACTATAATAATAATAATAATAATAATAATAATAATAATAATAATAATAATAATAAGGGGAAGAAGAATATTTAGTCTACGGGAAACATTCTTTGATAAACTAAATAAAAATACAAAAAGATAAGATACGAAACTGTATTTTAGAATTATAACAATTAATATTAAAACAACGCGGAGTGTATCAACAGTAAGCAAATTCTACTGACTACCCACATGAAAAGAAACTTTCCACCTGCTCGGCGCGTACAGCTCACGATTGGATCGCGGATCGTCCGCGTGGCCGCACGATCTCTATCGAAGTAATATATCTCGAGGGCGGAATCGTCGATAATCGAGATTCAAAGAGCGTTATAGTCGCCTTTAATGGCAGGTATTTAGATCGGGGCGCGTCGTGTCTCGACTCGCGTTCTTATACAGGATGCGTCCCTCTCCGTTCGTCTCACTGCGATCTCCGTTCATCGTATCGCGAACACGTATTTACGCGGATACAAGCGTATTCCAGGTGAACGATAACCGTCGGGACGCCCGGAGCTTCGGCTTGACGTGTTCATGCTCCCCGGTCTTTTCGTAAGGTTTTCTCGGACCGCTGCGCCAGTTTTTTTTCCTCTTTCACTCGTTACTGGCCGTGGCTTCTTTTCGAGTAAGCGGAATTAATGGATCGACGTTTGCTCGTTTCGTTGAATTCATCTTTGGCAAATCGGTTTGACATTTTGCGGGAGATCGTGGAAATTATTCGAAATATTTGTCGCAATTTTATCGATTCACCCTCTTACGCCCGCCCCCCTCAATTCGTTTCTCAATACATTGAAATCGTCAGGTATCTTTAATCACCCCGTCGTGTATTTTCACCCGATGCTGACGAATTTTATGCCTCCCTATATTTTCATTCGCAACGGCAACGAGGCGCAGGCTCGAACGGAGCAGACACTTTGCAGGTGGATGGAGCAAAAAAAAAAAAGTTCACCGTAAAAAACATTTAATCGTTCAAAGCGTTGCAGAGGAATGCATTACACACAGAAGTACAGCGCAGCTGCCTTCTATTTTTATTGGCGAACGTTTAACCCTTTGTTATTTTCCCATCGATTCTTATCCCGTTAATCCATGGCTCGATCCTTTTTTTCCCTCTCTCTCCCCCCCCCATCGCTCTTTTCTCCCCTGTCGCTTCTTTTTCCATTCTTTTTCGCCCCGTCTCGTAATTCGCCGCAGCGAAGCTGCAAGCACCGCATCGAACTCGATGCGCCGGTAGATACGGCCCTTTTGCGAGATCGGCCCGCTTCTTCTTCGAGAGTAATAAGATCAAAACACCGTCACTGCTACACCGGTGGATCGTTCCAGTCTCCGCGAGGCATGCTTCGCCCCCTCTTCCCTGTACAGGGTTGCTCGGCGCTGAAAAACGTGTTGTTGCAGCTGCAACATGTTTCGTTCGATCCCTGTTCGGAATACTTTTTGTTCCTGATCTGTTTGTCACTCCGATGTCGACCTGGATAGCGTAATCGAGGGTGCTTTTGTCTTAACGTAATTAGCGGTGCGTTTTCGCGGTGATTGGACGGTATAGAGACTCGTATTGTAATATGTACGATACTTGCACACGGTCGCGACGCGCGTGAATTAACGGGCAACGAGGAGAATTCAGTATGCGTGTATACGTCGAGGTATCCGAAATTAACAAACCCTGAATAGTTTTCGAATTATATTGCGAAACTTATCCCTCAAACTGAATAGAGCTTTAAATGGCAGCTTTGAAATAACAAACAAAATTGAACCCCTGGAGCATCGTTTCTTGCGCGCAACATTTATCCATTTACTTATTCTCATCTGTAACATAACTCTGTCGCGACGCGTTCGTCGAAGAAATTCGTACGATATCGTTCCCACGCTTCCCTCCCAAGAATAAACTACCGCAGTTCGTCCGGCATACCCTGGAGCATCTTGCGCGCGTCTCGAACGGTCCAGACGTAATCGCGACTGCGACCGAACCACAAAAAAAAAAACAGCCTCGCGAAATCCAGCAACCAATCCCGCCGACAAAACAACGTTACCGAATCGGCCAACTATTAACGGCGCACCTGTGCGTCCCAGTTTGCCGAACCGATACACCCGACTATCTGCCGAGAGTCCACCGGCGTACTAAAAATCAACCGTCCGCCCTCGTCAACGCTAACCTCGTCAACTCCGGCGTGCCGCAGCTTTTGAACCGCGTAACCCGCGCGGATCGCGTCGCGGTTACGAAGCGTACGTGCGCGGGGCTCTCGATCGACAAGGAGCGAACGCGTTCGGCGTTGCGCGACCCGTTTGACAAAAATTCCTGCTACGATTCCGCGGAACGAGATCGCGGTAATCACCTGCCACGGAGCGCAACAGTTTCATTACAGGCGGATGCGGCCCGCGAGTCCTGCGTTTGCCTTCTCTCTCCACACGCTCCTCGTTCTCCGCGTTTCTCTCTGTCCATTGGTCGCGCGCCTTCCTCGAGGAAAGGAACCGTCCTCGCGCGGGCTTCGTTCGCGTGCTGCATTCCGCTGTCCTCGCCGAGGGAAACCGCATTATCATGCGTCGGCGAGCGAGCGCGGACCTTCGAACGTCGTTGCTACAGATGGCCGCGATGGAATTTTAATGAGATCTTATCCGACATCTCGGCGAATCTAATTAAACGCCGCTGCAACGGGGACGACCGTCGGGACGGATTAACGTTCGCGCGTTTATCCCCGGGAACACGCGAATCGAGCGATTCGATTGGGAATTTCGAAGCTGTCGAAGGGTACTCGATGGGGAGTAAATTAGCTTGCGTTTGTATTTGAAGGAAAAAGGGTTAGGTTGTGGGAGGAACTTTTGTATTCCACGTGTTTTCTTTTCGACGAATTCCTGTTATCTCTTTATTTCAACTTCTTCGTTCCGGATAATGTGAGGAACATTGGACGCTTGCGCTGTAAATTTCTCGAAACTCGCACGCTGTCAAAGGTAGACTAGCTTATTACTCAACGTAATAGATTGTAGATGGACCAGGTGGACCGGGAGAGTTCACGTTGGACGTTGATTGCTTCGAGTTTCGATTTTGCGTTCGTTACGGAACCCCGAGGGAAGTTTCACGTCGACGCGTGGGAGTTTCTCGAAGATTGAAATTGAGATATCTAAATAAATGTTTAATCAGCATGTGTATCTCTGTAACGGCGAGTAACGCGGACCGAAATAATTGCTCGCCAATCGATGAAAGCTGCGAAGAAATTCTGATAAGGCTGAAAATAATTGAAGAAAAGCATCGTCAGATCTCACTGTCCCCGTTTCCACACCGTACGGCCAACCATTCGCGACGGGATTAATGATACTTTTTAAATCGCGACGCGCCTCTGGAACTAATTCGAGAAAGTTTACTCCCGTTCCCGCAGTACGATTAATTTGAGCGAGCGCCTCCTCGCAGGAAAGAAGCAATGAGAAAAAGTCAAGCCGATTATTTCTCTCCGTTCGCGAAACTAGCCGGTTTCGACGGAAATAAAGATTCCGATTAGTGCATCCCGTTCTTCAACACCTCGAGCCTCGCAACGAGGGGTCGCTGTATAGCTGGAACAAAAAAGGGTGATGCGTCGATCGTTTCTGATCGAGTTTCGCCGAGAAATTGAATATCCCACTCGTATAAATTGTACCGTCAAACGCGTCGAACGGGAAGTTAATTAACGTCTGACTGTTCGAGCCATTAATTGCTAGCCTATATTACGTATGCAACCATTTCCGTTCCGCGGTTTCGATGCTAATTGCCCGTAATTTTACCGCTTCGTTTTACGCGGCGTTCCCCTTGATTTTATCCGAATAATGACCCCCGTAACGCGAACGAGGAACGAGGAACGAAATGTTCGCGAACCGCGTTTCTTAGTCGGGAAGATTCTCGTTTCACGCGAAGGCGCTTAATCTTCTGCAAATTGCGATTTTAAGCGGCTTATTGCCTGTCGTTCTTCTTCCATATCGATCAAAGGGGACTCGATTCTTTTTTTCTGGCGTTGACGGCGCAAGCTCGTTAAATTAAACGCGTTACCGAGAAAAGGGCCTAACTGTATTAACTGTTAACACGGTCTTCTTAATTCGATCGTCGTGGTATTCGCCCACGGAATCCCGTTCGTGTTCGATTGGACGATATTTTCGATCGTCTAATTTCTAACTAACGAAACGATCTTCATTTCGACGCGATCAATCGAAATAGCGGCTTCCTGCGTCAATCGAGCCGGCCAATTAAAATGTTTTATTTCCGTTGCGCATCCTCTGTCGCATTAATAGAATGAATTATCCGGCGATCGTAGTTAATTTCATTGCGCTGCGCTTAATTGTAGAAAAAGAATAATAGATTGTTGCGCAATTATCCACACGAATAAATAACGAGACAGCGGAGACAGTTCTATTTCATTACCTTTGTAAACGAGCTACTTAGCTGGACAGCTATTTATCGATTTATATATTTTTATTATATTTTTATTATTATATATATTTTCGATCGTTTCAAAGTAACGATTTTGTTTCGGATCAAATCGATAAGTCCGCTATTTTTATATTTGAAAGGATAAGGGAATTTCACGATCGTGGTATACGTAATACGGCATTTTTCCTGAATTTTTTTCGGCAATCGGTGGGTGGTCGGGCACGTCCACGTACGTGTCCATTCGCGACGCGAATTTGCCTGACTTTAAAGTACTTCCACCGGTCCAATTTTCCGCAAGAATGTGACACGTAGCAATCTTGGTAACCTCCGGGCTTCTGTGCACGATTTATTGGCCACCGAGTGTACCTTCGACAATTTATCTTCTTTACCACTCCTGTCCCCTCTGTTTCGTTCCTTATTCTCTTCATACAACATTCCCCTTCCACTTTTTCTCCGATTGTCGTTCATTCTTCTCGCGTTCGTTTCTCCTCGCCTTTCTTTTCGCTTTGCATCTTACTGCCTTTTCGTTATTGACCAACAGAAGAGATTCCTTTCAGGAGACAAACGTCTCTTAATTAGCAATTTATATGTTTCGGTTGTACAGATATTTTACTTCCATTCACCGATCCCTTTCCGCAGCGTTGGTTTGACGAATGGAAACCACGCGCAGAAATTAATAATACGAATGGAATCGTTTTCATGCGCATTCGAATGACTACGATTCATTCGTAATGCATAAATGCCCGGACGGATTCGTTAAAAATTTCTACTATCTGCTTCGGCAAATTATTCCAAACATTTCGTTCCAATATCTCGGCTACGCAAATACAGCTTCAAACTCGATTCGTTATTCTACTCTGCCAACGGTGAACAAACTGGCACTAGCAAGCGTATAATGAATTATTAGAGCGAAGTATATCTTTGAATAATTCCTTTCATTCCCCGCGACAGCCTTGAAATGAAACATTTTTCCCTCACCCGAATCGCTACAGTTTTTTTTATCAGCCAATGGATACACGCCAATTAAAGGCAAGGAGAAATTTATATCCGTAACGATATCATACAAAATAATACTAACTATATCCAATCTCTCACTTAATTAATATAAAATAATGTTATAGCAGTATCACTGGAATAGTGATTTCGATAACCACCATTACCTTTCAATCTACCGGCCAACAATATTCGATCCGCTTACAAGCGTCATCGAGATGCCTGAAATTTCCGTGCGAAAAACAACGCGAGATAGGCAGTTCACCCTTGCAGTACCTGCTAATTACAACGAGTTACGCCCCCGTAGACTCTGCGATAAGATATCAAAGGGCAGATGCAATTTGCCGTTTCCTGCGTTCTTGCTTCTGTTTTCATTCGTTCGCCGTGCCTTCCGATCCGCCCGCGGGGAAACGTCGAGAACAGGAATTCCCAGCTGACCGCTGCTTTAATTAAGGTATCGCCGCGATTAAGGCGTCGTAATTGCGGATCTCGATAGGCTCGGAAACGTCGTCGATCTGACGCGAAAGAAATTAAGAGCCCCGTGGGGGAGCAGGTAGTTCTTCGATTACGTGAGCTATTGCGTTCGCTCTCAGACAATTTTCGGCGTTCGTTAAATCGGGGTTAACTTCGATGCTGATGGTTTCACTCAAATCGTTTTGTTCAATTTCAACATCTAACGCAACGCGAATGTGAAACGTGGTTATTCGGATTTCTGTATTACCTTCATCGTGCACTTATTTATCAAATTATTGAACATTCCGCGACAATTCTGAGGCAGTTTACTTTTCGCAACGAAGACGAGAAACCTTCAGCTTTCAATCGCAGACACGGGAATAGCAAACGACTCGTAAATTTCAAACGATGGAATCGAATGTATCTGAAACTTCGTTCTCCTCAACGATCGATTTCAAAGTCAGATCGAATTCTAATCTATCTACACTGCGATACTGCAGCACGTTCCAATGATCTCAAACGGCGAATTAAATACAATTCGCGTAACACACTTTCTCAGCAGTATGTACCGCGACAGTTTAACACTCGCCATTACGTTAACAACGATCGAACGCGGCACCTAATATTACATAAACCCGATACCTATGTATACCTGACCACTCGCGTACATCTCGCGGGTACAGCGACGCACGTCCGTACACTCTTCTTTATCCAAAGAATATCGACCTCGATCCGCGCGATATCTTATTCCAATCGGTCTCGGCACGTCCGCGACGAGCCTCCCGGATTATTCTCTCGAATTTCAAGCACGGCAAAAACCTAATAGAACTCGCTCCGCAAATATATCCTGCAGCACGCCGTCAAAGCGATGGCCCTTGATAGCAAAGAATTTCGAAACTTTTACATAGTCGACCGTTGCCGATGGTGCCGGCGGAGTATGCGCACGACGGATGCGAAGGTTCGGCGAGGCGCGTCCCGGGCCAGCAAAAAGGAAAGAGAACCGGGAGGTCTGCAGGTGTAACGCCCGCAGCGACCAGGTGATAAAATGCGCGCGGACTCTCGATGCTGAGGATGGTGGAAGAAACCTCTCGCGATGCCCCGGGCGCGATAAAAAATGCAGTGATCACGTTTCGGCAGGGACTTTGGAATCTCCAATCTGCCTGCGCTTCTCTGATTCGCGCCTCGCGCATCCTCGTGCCCCTTTCTCTCTCATTCACGCGAATCGATTTTTTGGAGGGGGAGGGATACCGTATCGTCGATGCACGATGCAATGTAGCATCAAAAAAAAAAAAAAGAAAAAGGTTCGACCAGGGATATACTTGCGTTTTTGTTGGGCGAAAGCTGAAGCCTGTTACAGCGGCTTCACGGGCTTCCTTTTTTTCGAGGATGCTTAAGGATGAGGGATGCCCGAGGTTCCCGATTTAATTTATCGTTCGGCGGGTTTGGTGTCGTGAACGATTTAACCCGCACCGTTGTAATAAGCTTCGACGGTCGAAGGCGATCTTCACGCATCTGGGTGGACAGATGCTTTGCTCGGGCGACGATTGTTGCAACCACCTCGAGTGCGCGATCAATCGCACTGTCGCAGTTGTTCGGGCGGTGCGCTCGAAATGATACGAGATGAAATTGAAACGAAAGGATTAATATTCTCGTGTGTGGGGGGGGGGGGGGAGGGGGGGGGGGTGAATAGGTTCATAGCGTTCGCGATCGTTGATACGTACTTTTCGAATTCAGAACTAGGACGTTCTAAGAAAGTGTACGATGTTTGCACGGCTGATAAAAGGCGTTTAACTCTCAAGTATTGTATCAGCGAATGAATTATTTCCCTTGGTATAGATGTGTCTACGAAATAATTAATGACTCCTGTCTTCGAACACGGATAAGTTTTCCTGAAGAATTTTCACCGCGTTGTCGTATCGTTCCAGAAAAATCCCCAATTATAAATGCTGCCCCCCCCCCCCTCCCTCCCCAAAAATTGATAACTCGTCGCGTGCAATGGTGAAACGGTATTTCCATAATGCACCGAAGAGAATTGTGTCGGCGAACGCGAATATCCAGGCGCTATTGTTCTCAATTAAAAGTTAAGTTGATAGGGTGGGCTGATTTGTTAATTTGAAAATGCGATTACCGGTGGCCGGTAATCAAGATCTGCCTGCCATTGAAACTCCACATAACACGAGAGGTGCATTTAATGCATATTGGACCGTTCGAAAATACGTTTTATTCATGGCTGAGCAATTACGCTCTCGCGTAGCTTAACAATTGTCATTGTCTTTCAATGTACCAAATATGCCGTTCTATTTCAATCCTGGAATAATATTCTTTTAAGGTTGTTTGCTTCGCTTCGCGCTTCTTCTGTTCGGCAAATCGATTTATAATTCGCCAGGGGATTTCGTCTCGATCGTTGTCAATAGAACGCTGTTCTGTCGAGCCGTCGACGTGGATCGTCGTTGCACTCGTAATAGGTTTGAGAAAAATATTTGGCAATTCTTGGGAAATCCGCAATTAATGATCCATTCTATTCGGACGCTGTTAGAAAAGTTGCACCCGCTGGATAGATTATATTTCAATTTTTGGCTTCTTGGTTTCCGTTCTTATTCATGGTATTTAATTCGTTCTCCTATATTTTTCTGCATTTCGAAGAATGTTAATGGAGATGGGATCGATCTGTCGCGAAGACGAACCGTGAACTTTGTGCGAAGGGAATTCGTGTCGAACTCGATAAACGACCAGCACTCGATAAGAATAAAAAGAATAAACGATCATTTATCGTTACTGTGCTTCTCTTTGTTGAGCGCAGTGAATTTCTCTTCGCAGCCATCGAGAATTTCGCGTCGATGAGATCGAAACAGCGAGACGCGAGCTGAAAACCCGCGGCTGTCGTCGTTGAGGGCTACTTAGAACGACCATTGAGCACTCGTCGCGGTGCTCGAATTACCTACAACAGGTGGCTCACAAGTAAGTGTCTCGCACCCTCGCTTGATTTGACGCCGTTCACTCCTGTTTCGTTTAATTCGACAGACAATTGTTACGCCCATTTTCGAATTGATTTTAGCTTCCTAAATTGCACCAACATGGCAATTTTTTTTATACATTACTTTTTGTTGCTCAATGGTCGACTTGAGAAGTACAGATTTATTGCATTAACATACTGGACGATACTGGATTTCAAGAACGACGAACGATCCCGGAACGGAAGACTTTTACTGAAAATCATATCTCCGATAGTCATACATTCCCTATGCATACATACGCAATACTAAACACTCGCTCCAGAGACCTGTTCATCGATTCGCCAAATAAATTACGTTCCACACCCGTGTATATTCCCCAGACTGTCCTACTGGGCCAAAAAAATTCAATCTTGTCCTGCGACTCCAATATTGACCGTCCCACCGTCAAAATCCCTTTCATAAATCAAACAGATCGCTTTTCACGTACCTGCAATCTATACGCCACCGGACCAATACAAATTATTCACAGGACAGACTTTCTCTCTCTCTCTCTCTCTCTCTCCATTTCAATCAATATTCCGGCAATATTTTTTACCAAATCTACGATAATACCTTCATAACTACTATAGAACTGATTCCCCGATTCGAACAACCATTCCAACAATACCAAAATAGGAAACACCGGGACAAGTTGATACGTATTCAATTTTTCTCATTTTTATTTCAATTAATTACTGAACGATAATAAAAAAAACAATGGATACAAAGCAAATGAAAAAAGAAAATTTCGATTCACACTTCAATCTGATCGCAATAAGAATTACCTCGATCAGCCGGAGTATTTCGTTTCGGAATCTTCGTTGCTTACGATACAATTGCAATTTACCCATTAGCGTACGTAAGTTTCGAATCGCGTTAAATTGCACGCGTCGCGGTTCTAAACTGTCCTCGAAAATTTCGCTACGCCTCGAATAATACAATCTCGCCGTTCTCCTGCAGCGCTCTCGTTCGCTCCGCGTACCGTGTCAACTTGTCCCGTCGGGAAGTCGGCGTACCCGTGAAAAGAATAGAAGAGAAAAACAAAAAAAAACATAAACACCCCCATGTAAACATACCCGCACGTCATGTATACGAATATTCTACGAACAGCTCCGCCAATACGAGCGATACGCCTGAAACTCCGGGCGGCTTGTGGGAGTGCAGCAAGTGCCTGGACGAGATGCGGCTGATGCAGAGGTTGGCGGTCAGCGGGCTGCTGACCGTGATACTGATCGTTCTTCTGACCGGCACGTTCGTCACGCGACGCGACCTGGCGAACATCGTCGAGCGTGGCGTCGCGCCGGAAGAGCGTAACGCGCAGCAGCTGAACCCGCCGTGGGTGCAGAGCAACGTGATCCCCGGCCAGGACGAGGTGAAACCCGAAGACACGGATCGTCGTATAGACTTCAGGCACAGACAATCCGAGCCGTCCGCGGTCGGACCACCGCCGGCTCCTGTTCCCGGGCCCTACGTCATTAAACCACCCAGTCCACCCCTGGATGACGTGACTAATCAGCGCCGTGAGAAGATCAAAGAGGTAAGCGGTGTCTGTTGTATACACACGCCGGTGGCAATTATTGATAGTCCGGGGGGGGGGGGGGGGATGTGTTTTCGTGAGAAATCGTGAGGAGTTCCGTGAGACGAGGTGCTTCAGAAAAGGAAATGATTTGGAACGATGGTCGGGAGGTCTGCTCGTTGGAATCTTGCTAGTGTTACTTAGTATAATAATACTTGAGTGAGTATTATCTTGAAGGGTGTTTACAAAAAATTACAGAAAATATTACATATTTGGTTTCTTTCTTTGGTTGGGTAAGGTTTTTCATAAAATCCTTCTGCGCCGAGCTCCGAAAGTTCGAGGGCATATTAACCCTCGACCATTGACCGGAGACGGTCGAGAGTTGTTAAATGAATATAGTGGTTTGTAAATGAAGACAATTTTCATCGCGTAGCAGGAACGTATCGCGAGTTAAATATTTCGTTTGTTCTTTTAACAAATTCGGTTACAATTTTGCTTAGATCTCAAATCATTGCGAGGAGGCTGCATCGTGAAATTAACTTCGAACTTCGGTCATTGCAATTGTTCTGAAATCCTGCGACGGAATAGCCTTCGTCATTCAACGCCCGTTTTTCATATCGTTTAACACGTACGTAACGAAAACTCGGTTACCGCGTCACGCTAATTACCTCTAAGCTCGTCGAGTCAAGGTAAGAATTGCAACTATTAACAACCACCGAAGTGCCTGCGGAAAACATGACTGACGTCTGTGAAAATAGAGGTAAGTTTTTTAATTTTTATCTAAGATAAGCCAGCTTACGCCACATTGAAATTGTACCGGAGTGAATTGGATAAAGGTGAGTGTGCTTGGTCCTCGCCTTCCTTTCATAGTGCATGCGATCTTCGAATCCGTACGAAACTCTTGCAACTGCAATTATCGATCATTTCGTAGTACAGCGATTTCAGCCTGGCAGTGGCCTAAAGAAAATTATTTTTCACTGCTGGCACGTATCTAACGATTACTTAATTTCCCTGCGGCCCGTATTTTAACAACGTTGGATTTTTCTCGCGAATATTGACAATTCGTTGTTCGAACGGAAAATGTTTCGAGATCGGATTTCTCTAGAAATTGACGCAACACAGAGTGTAGATC
Source organism: Nomada fucata (assembly GCA_948146005.1). Lineage (NCBI taxonomy): Eukaryota > Metazoa > Arthropoda > Insecta > Hymenoptera > Apidae > Nomada > Nomada fucata. The sequence goes on from OX411282.1 coordinate 6,798,653, forward strand.
GTAGTTTAAATAATTTCCCCGGAGAAACTGCGTGTTTGTTTCCGTTAATGAGAAGCATTTGTGCAACCCGTAAATCTCTGGCGATATTAAGGAACATAATTTGGGAACGAATCGTGACTGGAGAGAGCAGAAGAATGTTGAAATCTGGTGACTGCTGAAACGGAAGCAAATCCGTTTCGAATCGTTCGCCTGATTTACGGATCGAAATAAAACTGCTTTACACTATTCTGCGTTCTATCATTTTTGTTGTGGTGTAAAATTAAAAATTTAATCTATTCCTTTTTGGAATATCTCTGCAGAACTTTAGTGTTTCGTTAAATTAAAATGATCTAGATTGTCGATAAATTATATTATAGTAGAATATAGGGACATTCTATCGTTATTTTCAACGAGTCGCGCCAAGTGTACCGAGAACCGCAGAAATTTCGTGGACTTCTACGTTGGTTGCTAACGGTTCGATACGGTTCCACGGCGACGGGTCAGATGAGGTCGGGATTAAAAATAATCTCGAAGGAAAATCGATGAATCCTTTGTCAAATCGCACCTAGCCAACAGTCCACGGCTTTGAGAACGGGAACGCGACGGTGAAACGGGCACAGCGGTGAAAATCGCTCAGAAGATACCAACCGGTGGAATCGATCGGTCAAACGAATTTTCGCGACCACCTCAAATTTTGCCTCCTGCTTTGCGCGTTCCGGAGAAATTACGAATATATATTACGTGGCCGACACGAAAGACAAATCAAAGAGGATCTACGAGCAACAATTCGTTATCTCACGTTAGCCTGACGTCAACCCTTTTTCTTTTAGTGCACTTGGTAATTTATTCCACCACAGCTTCGCTTCCAATTTCATACAATTTCACGATTGAGGAGGATATTTTTTTAGCGAATTCGAGTGGTCGTAGACGACATCCTTCGTCGTAATAATTAATTTAACAAAGATCAGTAAATTTGCTGTCCACGATTATTCTATTCGCGAAGCAAGATCCGTGCTATAATGAGGCAATCACATTAAGGTCATTCGGAATTCCACCGAACCCATTATCCCTTTGTGCGCTCGTCTGTGTTTCTTGCTCTCTCTCTCTCTCTCTCTCTCTCTCTCTCTCTTCTATTTACGCTCATGCTCTTCCCCGGTCTTGCCCCCACGTTCCGTTGCTCTCTATCGTCCACTTTTATCCCGCATCAACGTATGCTCTGCTCCTGCAAATCTATTTCGACTTGACCGATTATCCTCGCCCGTATCAATCCTTTATGGACGATACACTTGCCCGGTACCGTACTCGCTAATTGAATAGCCATGGATATCCGTGATCGATTGCTGGCATTACCAGATCGACGAAATCTGTTCAAATAGAGCACGCGAAACGAGCATGGGCGCTGCCGAGTGAACTTTTTATGATTCCGGAGAAGGGATCCGGAATTGATTAGCGTTGGATGAGGAATTAAAGTGGAATTAAGTGAGAATGTGATTGAAAGGAAAGAACGAATTTGGGTCGATTGATTTGCGAGGAAACTCTGATTAGTTTAGAGCCGCGGGGGTAATGATTATTGAGGCGACTGGAACCGAAGATAGTAATTTCATGGCGTCGTTCGTTGAACAGGAAGGGACAGGAATTTTCGGGACACTATCAATCGCAAACGTTGAATAGATCGTTGCACGGATTTCGGGACAAACATTTTCGTTTAAATTTCAAATAAAAATCGCCGGGAGTAGCGGACGGAGAACCGAATTATTGATGGAACTATGATTATTTGAAAGTCGTGAAAATAAATGCGAGCGAGATATTGAACTGAACGCGGTAAATGAAAATAGATACATCTATTAACCATTCGACCTAGCGCGCGAAATGGAAATGCATATATGAAAAGGAAGCTCCATTGAAAGACATTTCAATCGTATTAAACGATACGAAAGTAATTTATACAAATGGAAATGGCCGTGGTGGTACGCTGCCAAAGTGGTAGCGGGCGAATAATTACCGACGAAAGTACATATCGATGTTGTACAGAATCGCGTCGTTACCACGGCGCGTCGACAGCGCGTCGGCAAAATGTAGCTTTCTTGATAGAAAATTTAATCGCTCTCTGCCAGATACTCTCTGTCCAATGCAGCCAGACTTTATTGAATAACGGTCAGCCTATCCGCTGTTATCCACTTTATCCAGCCGATTTATTGACCCGAACGAATACGGTCGGACATCACTATACGCAGAACGTTTCCATAGCGTTAACACCGTAAACCGAATGCCTGTGTTCAGAACCTACGAATCTGTATATAATCACTAAATTCGCAATCTTTCGAAACTCCTGCGCTCTACTGCCCCAGATCCTTTCACGAGAATCATAGAGAAGTTCGGTACAACAGCATCTTTTCACGCTAATAAGTAAATCTCGTACACGCGAATAAAATAAAACGTTTGACCCATCTGCTGCCATCGGGTGCTGTGACAATGAAATTAAAAACAATTTCCCCTTGGCGATTTGGAGAACATATTACACCGGCCCTTTCTCTCTCCCTCGAAATTCCTATCCCACTACGAATCGCAGACAAATCTGGTTCCGCAGCACGCGCACTCCACTCCCGTTTCCTGGTCTAACATCGCGCTATTTTTACGATCGTGGAATATAATTAGTTCTGTAATTGGATCCCAGAGAGCATAGTCGCGTTGCTCGCGAATTCTCCGTGGCGAGCTCTCCCCGAGCCTCGAAACGTTCGGCCACGGTTATGTACGGGCTATATAGATCTCCTGGCCGGCCGAGGTACACATCGTTCATTCCGAACGAAGCAATTTGCTTTGCAAGTGGACTCGCGTAATTCACGAAACGGGTAGACCGCGTTCGGAATAGATCTTGATTTACCGTTCGCGCTCCATCTTGAATGGCGGCTGGTTGCACCTGACGATGGTCGCGCGGGGGGGAAAAAATAAACCCGTCCAATCTGCTCGCGGTAATTGTACAGAATGTAATACGGAAATCTTACAATGTACTGGAAAATGATTAAAATTATTATTCGCACGATCCGGGTTTTACGTCGGCGATGTAACTCGTTTTATTGAGAACATTTCGTGACATTTAAATCTTGAGAAAAGTCAAGAATGGTTTCCGGATTGCTCTTATTTATACCAATTGCAGATTCCTGTTTGAGTTAATGAGTTTCTTGTCAAAAGTAACTTCACTTTCCGACGCGGTTAAATATTCGTATAAACGAAGCGGGGCGCAGTGTCTTGTTTCGATGACACTTTCAGTTCACTGTTTCCAATTTCTTGTTGGAGGTGAAAGTGGACGGTAAATCGATTATCGTTGCATATTAATATCGATCGTAATAAATGCCGACACTGATCGATTCTGTGGAACAGAATCGAACAAGCACGGAGAAATCTCAACCAGCCGGAATCGAGATTTCCGGAAAGACATCCCTCTAATTCCGCGGCATAACGCAAACCGAATGACGTCAAAATCGATTCGGTGCAACGCCGATCTGATTACATGGGCCAAGCGTGGCGTTACTCAAACGATGGCTAATCTCGACGTATTAGGGATCGCGCTTTAAACGTTGCCTCTAATTATCGGCACGCATGCAAATCGCGTAGCCCAACGTCGTACCGTGGCGGAGAATATAGAATTTCGTCATTGCAGAAGACGCATACGTCTTTAGATAATACCGGTTAGAATGTTCCATAGGCATGCTACCTTATTAGATACATGGCGTGCTTTTGATGGCATGCCGTGCATGCATTCAAACAATCGTGAAGCTACTTTTAGTACGCAACGCGCGAGGGAATATTTTTCCGACGAAGTACGAACATCAAAAAATGCCGCGGGCATTGATAATAAAGTGGAAAGTACGTTTAATAAGATCTGACGTATTAACTTTAAGTTTGTTTATTTTTTCACTGAATTCCGTTCTCTTGTTTTTTTTTTCTTCGAAAGAAAACAGCACCAAATAAACGTTCGTCAATGAACATTCGCAGTGTCGTGAAATTAATACGAGAAATCGACCGCACGTTTCGCAAATTTGTAGATCCGTAATGTGTTTCGACGAAAGCGGTCCCCTTTCAACAAAGCTCGAAGCTATAAGAAGGGGCATCTTTCTCGACTCTGATTACCATTTCCGGTGTGGGCGAGGAACTAGGGTGTGCAATGATGTTCGAACGAGTGCACCTTCCGACAAAGTCGCATTGTCCCTTGGGTAAAACGGGTCTTGCACAATGGAAGCGTCTACTTTTAATGAGGCCCCGGTTAAGGGAGAAACGATAGACGAAGGTAGACGGCAAAAGGTGAACGGCAGACATGTACATGGCGCTCCGTAAATCGTACACTCTCGTCCTGGATAATGAGAAATTTGATAAATAAAATAAAAGTAAAATATCAAATATTTAACGAATCGCTCGTAAAAAAAAAACAAATTAAGGAGGAACACCTATATTGATACACAATGAGAGATATTCTCCTCGTTGTCCAAAGAGTGTTGCGAAACAACCATTTTCCTCTCGCCTCTCAGGATCCCATCCCCTCGACCGTATGCGCCGTATACCTGTGCAAACACACCCTGTTTAATCCTATCTGCGCGCAAAAGGGAGACGCCCAACGACAAAGTGAAATCGTCTCGTAAGCGGTCTGTTGGATCGAGCTTTCATTCACAGATTCAAGTACAAGACCCGATGGAAATACGGGGATCTCGGTCGTCTGGCGAAGAATGATTCGCGCTATTAGCTTCGAGCAATGCAACGCGGGGCGACTCGAATCACGCCGCAAACAAAGACATAATTGCGGTGGTACGTAACACGGACCTGTAGCAGTAATACCTGCGGAAGTATCGTCAACGTTGAATTCCGGTTCCCTTGCCCTTTGTCTTCTCCTCGCCGTTCTTCCGTTGTGCTTCGCCCAGTCGCGTAGACAAAACCGTGTTGCAATTGTTCCGTGTAACACACGTTTTCAGGAACGCTTGATCTCCGTGTGTATTCGTGGAAAAAAAAAACTTGCACCGTTTCCTGCAAGAAAGGCAACACTTGGATATACGTTACGATCCTCTGCATTCGAATTTCTGCATTACCCTCTCACGCTGTCTCAGCCAATGGTCTTCTTCTTCCTTCGACAAGGACCGGCGTGAAAGAAACGCGTGAAAACGCGTTTCTCGTATTTCAGATTTTCTACGCCATTTAACGATGTCCATTTGATCGGTTAAAAATGTGATTTTTCGTTTGAAAAAAAAAAATGATCGCACAGAAAACATTTGTCGAGCGTCATCTACCTTCGTCCACCTTTAAATTTATGCAATTTTTATGCATAGCATCCTATGTTTCCGCGATACGTTTGTTATTGCTGGGGGCGATTTTCCGATCTCGGAGTTCTTCCGCGGAAAAATATCGCTGAATATACTCCACGGTCGCTTAATAACAGCCAAACGAGTTGACGCCATATAATTGGGCTCGTCCTGCCGTGAAGATGGGTTCCCGCTTCGATGCCTCCTCCAGATCCTTGGGGACGTCGCGACGTAAGGAAGGTGCAGCATTCGTGTGTGCCTCGCCGCGTCCCTGGGGTGTGCTGCTGGCTGAATGTAATTTTACGGCGAACGAATTAGAAAAATTGACAGCAGTTGCCGGGACGATCCAACTTTCTTGAAGCGTTTTTTTAGGGAATAGGTAAAACTCGTTTCGATCACAGAATGTGAATTTAGTATGCAGAATTATGAAGTTGTACGTTAGCTTGAGGAAAATTCTTGAAAGCGAACGTTCATTGATGGCTAACGATTATAAATAATAATTATTCGCGCGAAGGTTTGACTAATATCTTCTCTGCCCGCCTTTCGCTTTTTGTGTTTCCTTTTTCTTTTTTCGAGCAATATTTCTATCAATTCAGGCGCAAAGGTGAGCTTGTAAACGTGCGATATTTACGACGTCTGGGTAAAATAGGAGAAATTGCTCATTCGTGCTGCAAATTTATGTTCACAATTTGTAGACACTCGGCGACAGTTTATTCAATTGAGAGTTAATGAGCTTTGGTATTTATTACGGAGAGACTTAACGCTGTGTTCTGTGCCGCGTCTGGTTTGCGGTCCACGGGTGAGTGTTGAACTTTTGCTGTTGGGGAATACATGGGGCACTGTGTTCGGTGCATTACGCGTAAGATACGAGCGCACGAATATACGTAATTGTTTTTCGCTCGTCTAACAGGCAGCTGCCGTGGCAAGAAATAAATCTGTTATGCAGAACAATATGTCCACGAGACTCGGCCGATTACTTGACGAAAGCACAAAAGGAAAGTAAAATATTTCAATTGCATTCGCGACCGAACAATCCGGTTCAAAATAATTAATTTCCACGCAAACAATGAAACGTAAGAGGATTCCAGCCGGGAACAAATTCAGTTACCGAGGAAAAGATCGAGTCGACTAAAGGCACCAAAAGGTAAAAAGTGGAATTCTTTTAAATTCCGTACGCTTGGCCGGCACAGCCTGAACGATTTCAGTTTTCCCCGGCTCCTTTTCCATTCCCGGTTACGCGTTGTTTGTTCTGTCGTTGGTTCAGATCGTATAACATTCGCCGCACTGTTTCCCGGTATTTTCATGCTACCCAGCAATCTCTCGAAGATCCAGCCAAGATATTTTTAACGAAGATCTCGAGCACCTCCGAGGCAATGCTAAAATACGCTTGCACCGAACCCCCCGCGGCAAGAGGAGAAAAACTTTACAACGAGGCGAACAACTTCCGTTTCTGTTCCTCGAAAACGGAGGAACTGAAACTGCAAGCTGATCCATGTTTTGTATCCTGCAAGCGGAAATAAAATCGGGGAAACGAACGGCGTTTATCAAGGGAGGACTTCTCGCTGTGATAATTTCTCGTTATTTATAGACACGCGCGCAGTATTATTACTTCTCGAATGTGTTTATTTCAACAAAAATGCTCTTCATATTAGAAACAGTCATACTTCGCTACTTTGCCGTGTTTAATATGCAACACGTCCTGATTGTTTAAAAATACGAACCTATTTCTTTTATCCTAAAAACTATAAGCGGACTGTTATAACAGAAATATATATATATATAACGAACAGTTCAAGCATTACTAAAGTCATATTAATCAATTCTGAATATAACTTGAGGCATTATCTGTCCAAGAATTTTCAACGGCGTTCGAACTCCGTTCAATCAAATTGAATCTGACCTCTTACATTGACCCGAAAAATTCTACTTGCTCGCTCGACTATACCAGCAGCTCATGAACTACCACACACGGTAACCGGAAGTGGGATACACGCTCTTCTGCGTAGCTGCTTAAAATTTCATGGAGCCAACGAGGCTCGTGCAGCGAGAGCGCGCAATATCTCGACGCCCAAGCGATTCATAAACGGAACCAGAGTTTCTTCTTTTTGCGAGCAAACTGCGACGCATTAAACGGTCCTGCGAAACCCTATCTTGCGACATACCGAAAACCGTCAAACGGAGAAATATCTCCGATATGTCTGGTCTCGAAACGAAAGGCAAAACGCGCGGTTGAATAGGAAGGGGGGGTTGGATAAATAAAAAGGGGAGAAAATTGAGAGAAGGCAATGGGCGAAGGTACAAGCAGAGCGAGAACGATCGACGCACGCGAGCGGGAAGAAAAATGCTGGGAGTAAAATAGAAGTGGAGCATCCCTCGCGAAAGAGAGAACGGAGAAGCAAAATCGGGGCAGAAACTGGAAAGAAAAGTGAGAAAATGACAAATAGCGGCAAAGGGTTTCCAGCACAATAGTATTGTGTTCGCGTGCAAGGTTGGCGGCGAGGAACGATAAAGCCGGAATAAAAGTAAGGGGGAATATATAACAGAGCCGTGAAAGAGGTATATCTCATTAAAAAAGAGCCTCGCCCTCTGCGCACGGAAAACAATACAAATTACCTCGAGGAGAGAAGAAACCGGCGAATGGATTCGAAAGGTCGCGTACAAATTGGCACGGCGACAAGAAGGCAACGCGACCGAAACGCGGACCGAAGCGAGCCGAAAATCGGGCGTACGTCGTCGACCGTCGACGGAGCAGAGTCAGGATGTTGATAAATGATAAAGAACCGTGGAACACCGGCGCCGAAAACGAAACGGCCGGCCAGCGAAGGGGATAGAATCGGGAACGAGCGAACGCGAACGAGAGAAATTGTAAAGGGATCGCGAGGCGAAATAACCGACGCGAGATCTCGCGAAATCACCGCGGAGCGACAACGCTGCGTCACATTCGGCCGCGTAATAAAAAAGAAAAACTTAAATTGAAAACCCCGGCACATAAAGGGGGGGGGGGTGGGGGGGAGCATAAAACCTCCGATCTGTTTAAGCACGGTTACGCTCGCATATCTGGCGGATCCAGTTTCCTTCTTGCTTCTTACGCCCTCCGTGTATAATATATAATATACCGGGGGCCAAGCGTCCGCTCCCCGCTGCACAATGACACTATCGCGGTTTTACGTTCTTCGGACGCGAGTGCATTTCGGTTTGATCAGGCAGAACGATCGCGCAACGGAAACGATCGGCGGTCTCGACCGTTTCATTTTACGATGGAGACGTCAGTTTTATTGTTATCCCTTTTTTAAGGCGTTTCTTTCCCGTCGATGATGCTTTCACCATTTTTGCTTTTTGTTCACCGGGGGGATGGGGGGGGGGTGGAGGAGGAGGTTGAACCTTTCTCCCTCCGGATTGATTCGAACTCGCACGGAACGGGAGGGCGAAAGGCGTCGAAAGCGATTAATTTCGGCGCGACGCGATGGTCAAATAGCAGCGGTTATTGGAACAGCAGCTAACGCGTAATTATTTGCAGGGAATCCTGGGCTCTGTAAATAAATGGTAGTTCGCGCGTCAAATAGATGCTATTTCACGGGATAATTTGTCAGTAGCGGCAATTGGATGATCTATTGTGCATCTGTTTAACGAGCTGGCTAAACGGGTTGACTTTCGCGTTTAGATTTGTTGCGGCACGTTTGCTGGGCGTGTTGCCCGATCCTTGGCGTTACAGGACTTTCATATTTCGCTGTGGCGGAATTGTTTCGCGCGACGGTAAATCGCGATGTAGAGAAATATCATGGCAAATATAGTTTATATATAGCAGATTAATATCTGTTAAGTACATTTGTGGAATCAAGTCGAGACTGATCTGTCGACGGAATTTTAAAAGCGAGACAAAAGTTTGCATATCCTAGAGTATCTCGTTGCAATGAACGTTGATATTATCTCGTGTCTTGGCAATGAAATTTTTACACCAGGTTACACGTATTGCTTCGCGCCACAGGTTCAAGGAATAATCTGGCAAAGAACGATCTAAGAAACGACGCGTTACCTCCTTTTTTAAATAAAAAAAACTCGCGAGACGGTGATTGAAAGAAGAAAGGAGGCGCACGAAAATTCAAGGGAAAAAGCGTTCATCGGGCTTTTTCGCTGGGAAATCAATTCGCCGATTAATCGGTTCTCATCAATCGAATCCCAGGGGGGGGGGGAGAGGATCGAATCACACGGTGGTTGATCCCCGGCGCATCGTCACCTGCACAGGCGCGTTCGCAACTTCATCGTAGGACAGCAAAGCCCCGAACTTGATCGCCAAAAATTGTCACTTGCCATATTGTTCCCCGCGAACAAAGCAAGCCGGACATTCGATGAACTCTGACGCACGAAGAATGATCGAGCAAGACTATGTTGCCTCGCGCAAAGGATTCATTCTTTACGGTTCTACCCCTTTCCCGGCCGGGCTAATGGTTTAATCCTAACACGAACGTTAACCAGATTATCGTCGAAAGGGGAACGAGGACGAACAAGAGAGTTTGCTCGCCCCGTTCGCGTTACCTGCGGTCGCCGCAGAACAAATTAGCCACGATTACGTGGATAACGGCAAAAAGGGTCGAATGTCGCGATTCGCACCACCACCGGCCACGATGGCCGCCTTCTGCAATTTTCTGCAACGTCGCTCCCTTCTACGGTTCCCGACCCCGACTGAGATTGTTACTCCTCCTACACCTTCATACCCCTTCCCCCGTCCCTTGGCTTATTTTCCTTCGACCCGGGGAACTGACTGCACGGACGAGCGCGGGACTTGTTTCTCCTTCGCGAAGATGCAATCGAACGATAGAGGTGCTACGATAATGGCCAAGCTGGTCCGGATAGTCTGGAAATAAAAGAAAAAAAAAACAAACAAAAAACAGTTATCACCGTGGACGTAATGCGATTGCATTTGACGAAAACTTTCGTTGCTCGCTGTACGCGCGGCGCAGTTTATAATACGAAACCGGTTCAGAACGTGTCATGGTTGAAGTACATTGCGTAATTACCTTTAATTGCTCAATTGCTCGAGATATTGAGCAACGTTTTAAACTGGATTTCCGTACGACATTCTGTAGATGGTTGTTCCACCATGTTTTCGATGGTTCGTTCAAATACTTTCCTTTGACGCAGGGAAAAGCCAGGTTCGGATTGAACGTAGTAACGTTCAGTTCTGTTAAGGGATACTATTTTAAAGACATCCGCACGGTTGTCCCAAGAATCCACGTTGTTAATTTAAAGTTGTTACGCGTTCCCCCAACAGTTGTTCAACAATTCTTCCACATTCGTTCGCAGTTTCTTAGCTGCAAGAACGACGCGCTAAATAATCGTCGAGCCAGTTCGAGCAACACCGTCTCAATATTCGAGACCCGTTCAATGACCGATCGCGTCGAATCAGCCTGCCAAAAGTTGTTCCATCCGTGGAGCAAAGTGGCCGCAACGACCCTCGCGAAAGTTCATCGACGAGCTTTAACTGCTCGCGAATTTCTCCGACCATCTCCATCCGTCGTGAATATCGTCGTGTTAAAAAACAAATTCCACGCGCACACACCTCCTTCCCCTCTACCCTCTGGTCGTTCTCCCTCGATTTATAGTTGTTTTTTTTTTGCTATTCTCCTTTTATTTTACCCACGCAGGCCGCAGTGACCGAAGAGTGGAACTCGACTGCTGCCGCGGTGCCACCGGCCAGGGCCCACAGAATATTATACTGCCCCTGAATTATACCGCTATAAAAACGTGATGAAGCGGCCACGGACTGACAGGGGCCGGGCAAACGGCACGAAAAATCAAAGGGAACGGGAATAATGGTCAACGAACGGCCGGACAGGCTAATATATTCGTTTTTCTCGGTACGACCCGCGGTTTCTGCCCGGCCGTTCTACGACCAAGGGCGCGGGTCCATTATATCTGTCCGCGACATCCCCGTCTGATGAATCTATCGGCCGGATTTACGAGCATCCGCGAATTTCTTCGTTCGTCGTTTGTATTCATTCAGTGGGGAGGGTGGAGGAGGGTGGGGTTATTATTATTGTTCCCGTTGTAGAATTCGGTATGCAGAATATTTTAACGAGCAGCTTCGAGTCGAATGTCAAGTGAATTTCAATGCGGTTGTAAACTGCGGGGTTCATTAGTCCCTTCGATGCGCCCGCGTGCTTGGGAAATTTTTACGACGCCGCTCGTCGATACGGTTTTTGTGCGAAAACGCGAGGCTGAAATTACTCGTACGCGTTCGTGAATCGTCCGCTGAGTTATTAAAGGGCGCAGCATTTTTGTATACCCTCTTCTTTTCTTTTTTTTTATTTTTTAACAATGATCGGTACGAAAATAAACGTTCGGAAATTGTGGACGAGGTGTATCGTGGACGCTGTTGCGTCGAATTGCGTGAAAGCGTTCGCGGCGATTCGCTTCCGGTGAACCGCGTATAACGTTCCGGGGGAAAAGTGCGATGATACAGAATTATGTACTTTGATTCGACGCGCGGGCCTTAATTGCGTTTCGAACGTCGTTGAATGCGCAGGGATGTTTCCACGCTTGGCGATAAATCCAATTTGGAAATTTTAATTAATCTGCTAATATATTCTGAATTGATTAAACACTGGAAATGCGTAGAATGTTAAATGGATTCTAAATTGAAATTTGTTACTCAAAATGCATTCTGCATTCTTCGGTACATGATTATTATGCACGCCGAAAGGATAAATAATTAATTAAACTTGACCGTTTCACGTTCGCAAAGGCCATTCGCTGGATCCCGTAGTTCACGTAAAGCAACCTCGATCCTCGCTTCGGTCTACTCGAGAATATCAATGAAATATTCAAGTCCGCGGCATTAGTAATACATGACAATGGTTTTTCTGCAAAGCATTCCAGAAATCAATCGTCGTATAGCCGAATCCGCAGTCACTATTTATTCCACGAAAATACGGGCCGTAGATTTGTTGGTAAAATTTCATTCTTGAATTGTTAGATCTGAAAAGCTTATCTCTTTGTTGTTTTTTTCGTTTACATAGATGATGAAACATGGCTGGGACAACTACGTGAGATACGCGTGGGGAAAGAACGAGCTGAAACCGATCTCGAAGAGAGGTCACAGCGCCAGCATCTTCGGTGCCGCGAATATGGGTGCCACCATCGTCGACGGTCTTGACACGCTTTACATCATGGGACTACACGAAGAATTCAAGCAAGGGCGCGATTGGATCGCTGAGAACCTCGACTTCGATATCGTGAGTGGAAAATTTTTTCTTTAATTGTTATTTTCCTCTAGCTGTTTTCCCCGTCGGAAAATTGTCACAGTTGGAATGAACTTCCGCAATGTCCAACTTGCACGTTGAAATTATAAGTGACAAATTTAAAAATCGACGGTGTACAAGCGTAGAATTCTATTCGTCGAATGTCAAGTTTTTACATTTAAACAAACGCGCAAGCTTAAGATCAATGAGATCAATAGCTGTACTAAACGATTCCTCGCTGTGCTAAAAAATTATTCACTCAACAATGCGTTTAAGAAATACATACCGATTTTCGCAAAGATTCGTATAGGAAGTTATGCGAAATTCGAGCAACAAAATCCAAATTCTTCTGTTTTATATTTTTAAGGGTGCGTCGTTTCGCGCTGTTAACGTGCAAACTGTTATCACATTATTCCGCGTAAAATTTCTGACGAATAGGCTGCACCTAGTTATCGCGCCGTCCTCGTCGTTTTATTATACAAAGAAGTTTTTATGATTCACTTATCTAACCATTTTAAGTTAACACGAAAGACCTCCGTCCGGCGCGTACTTTCAACCCTAATTACCCACGAAATGTAATTAACAATTCATCTGCATTATCGGATATTAAAGAAATAATTTCTATTAAGCTCTCCGTCTTTAGGCATAAATTATTTCTCTTTGTCACGTCCCCTAATGCCCCAAAGAATGAATTGCATTAACGGGGGGCGTCGAATTCGTTCAAATAAAATATAATACCGCGGGTTGGAGTGCCCGTGAGAAATCGTTGACGTGCCAAAAGGAGGGTTGAACAAACGGAAGTAGTAGAGACAAAAGCTTTCCCCGCCACTGTGGAAATTCCCAGGAGGATCCGAGGTAATCTCTGGAGAATCGAGTCCGTTCAGAGGCAGTAGGATCGAACAAGTATTCCACGACCTTGGCGACCAATGGAAATCTTATCTGCAGCAAGCAGCAGCCATGTTGAAACGTTTTGGAAGCTAATCCGAGTTCAACTGTATCCCCCTTCGGAGCTTCCTGTATTTTACTCAACCGTCAGATTAATTTACGTGCTCTATTCAACGGAAAATATACTCGTTTCACCGATGCACAATCATATTTATTTGCCGTTCACAGAAATTCGATGAAAAACGCGATACACGGTAATTTGAAACGAATTTCCAAGAGAAGTTCCCGATTACAATCGACGTAATATCGCGTGCAGCTTACACTTTCGACTATTATTCGAAGCTCTGTATAATATTGCAAATGTCTTGTACGCTCTACAAAAAAAGAACTAGAAAGAAAGAAAGAAAGAAGGGACGAAATGAATATTTCGATTATTTCAAACAAAAAACGAACGTATCTCTTCGTCCCGAGTCAGAGTCGATTAGAAAAAATAAACACGCCCAATTGTTTCTTACCGTAAAAATTTCACCTTAAAATACTCGAGTAAACGTTCCGCACTATTCCAACAAAAACGATCTCAGATTGCAGTGAGTAACGCGTCATTGCAAACGCTCTTTGTCCCGCTTCGATATGTCGTTCCGTTTCCGAGAAATCGTGCATCGAGGTCAAGCATCGGTAGTTCCGCGAGTTATGAATGGCGAACGAATTTCGCGTGACCCACATTCTTTCCTGGAAACGCGTGGTCGCGTAGTAGAAGTAGTAGCGGTGGTAGTACTAGCGATAGTGAAAAAAAAGTACCGCTGACTCAGCGTCTACCACTGACCAGCGCAAGGATGCTGAACTTGGGTCAGGTCGGTCTAGGTGTGCGAGTGGAGCGGTCCGCGTGTGCGAGCAAAAGGGAAACGTAAAATTGCAGTTTCTTTGCCCGATCGTATCACGGGAACGGATGGCGGTATCGCCATGAGACAAAATGCATTTTAAACGGGAAACTCGCCCGTTTCCGTTCGCGATAATTAGAACACTCTGTGACGCTTCGATCGGACGGTACGAGGTATTCGCTCCCGTCCGCGTAGAAGTGACTCGAAGTTGTTCTGTTCTACCGAAAGCGAATCGCGAAATTGAGATGTTTGGAGCGACGACTACGGTGAACGAGTGCGAGAAACGTTCCCCATCGGGGTGGGATGTCAGGCACGTAGCGGAATACGAACTGCGTCGGAGTCATAGATCATTCGTTGAAGTTCGTGCTTTTCGATAAGAACGATTTTGACGTTCCTTCGTCGGCGTTGTTCTTTCGCTCGGCTGATAAATGGAATCGCCCTGCTATAATACGCCGACACGCGTTCCGCGAATATCGAGAAACGCGTCTCGCCCCGACTGTTATTTTATCATTCTCGCCGTACGCCACGTGCGAACTCGAGGTGTTGATTTACGAGATGGCCAGGTGGACGAAAAATTGCTCGGACATCCGGGTGTCCGCGAGATGTGAGATAGGGCAGGAGAATGGAAAATTGATTTATCGACGGTTCGACATCGTTGTTAAGTAAGAAGCACAACGGAAGACTTTGATCGCTCCCTGTTTCATGCATTTCTTCTCGCTCGTGATACTGAATTGAAGCTCCTCTTTCCACTTCCAGCGCATGCAAACAAAAATATAGCATCGTGTTTTAACCCCTGCACGAAATTTGCAAATATTCCGTGGACAAGAAATTTTTGATTAGCCTCGGTTTAGGTGGACCAATATCACAGAAGTATAAAACGAAGAATACAGTTCGTTTGCAAATCTCGCTGCAGTATTTAAACGTTTTAGTCAAGTCTGAATACAACGCTTTTAAAATAATGTACGTTCTGTTAAATATAGTACAATAGAATTATTATTCGAATGGCACACTAAGCAAAGTCAGTTCGACTGAAATATCCATACGAAGGGCACGAACTAGAAACTGTCCTATATCGTATAGAATATCTCTATCTTTCTCCCTTAATATGTGATTACAGAAGTACGATAAACAACGGCGGAAACATTGCTACATTCTCTCGCAACTATTACCGATGCGATGGTACCAACTTATCGGCAGCCTGTATATTCAGAACTCACTTCCCTCCGCGCATACAGCCAAATTTATTATTCATTACGTTTTACCCAGGCATCGTAACGTCCTTGCACAAACGCGCGACGCGCACATAAATTCAGCCATCGGAACGTCTGGTAACCCGAAGACTCGCGGATAATCGGTCTTAATTTTCCGCGCGGTTGCACGGCTCGAAAGTGAAACAGGCCACACCCGCGCCGCTAATAATTCCCCCTGTTAAACGTGAAACGCCAAGGTACGCGAGTTCGACAGGGGGCTCGTCCTTTCGCGTTCAGGATTAACAATCCAACTGCGCCGGCTGCTCGTTAATTAACTTAATCGTTATGTAAATCAGTGTCCCCGGTCGTTCCCCGCGAGGGCGGTTGAATGCGGAGGGTGGACGGGGGTGTACGACGGCGGTAGATAAACTTTGTCCGAACGTTTTCGTCTCCAGACAACCGGCCCCGAAACTACCAGACAGGGAACTTAGCTCGGTTTGCCCGAACTTGGTAACAGTCCTGTTACTTCTGTGCCGGCGAAACTCTCGGCTACCCTGGCCTCCGCGCCGATTCTCGCCGACCGCCCTGTAATAGCCGTTCCACGAACGACAACACCACGTGCCATTAGAACGTATTCCTAAGCAGACAGAGTAGCCGTATTAACCGGTAACCACCACGCGCGAATTCGCGCTTAATGGCTCGAGTCGCTTGTATCCGAGTGCGATTGAGCCGAGAGTACGCGAAAGAATCGGCTTACTGTTCGTCAATTCGGCGATGTACGCAGTTTAACAGTTTTGGGAGTGGCGAGAAGTTTCGCGAAGAGGAAAATTGAAGGGGTTTCTTGCCATCCGAAGCGTTATCGCCAAGATCACCTCCACGTATAAAGTATACGAGGCTCGATGATTTGGGAACTGCTCGATCATTTATTGCCAGCGCGACGCTGGCGAGCGTGCTCGAGGAAATAATTGGCTAAATCGATTGAGAAATCTTGCGCGATATCGTCGCGGTTCGATCGCAAATACACGGGGCATATCTTCGTCGCGGTTTCGCGAGTCGAATCGGCGGTGCCGCTCAAATATTTGGCTCCGCCGAAGAATATTCCCAGGGGATTTCGATTCCCGGCGTGGATAATAGGACGTCAAACATTATCCAGGTCTGTGCCAACCTCAACTATTTATGGTGGATTCCTAAGCGGATAACTTCTCGTATTAGTCACTTCGTCGCACACGCAAACTCGTGCAGGGGAACTGCTCCGTTACTCTTGCCAGAATTTCTGGATAGTATTTCACACCTGTGCCATTCGCTTGTCATTCTTCGGGCTGCAATCTTCAACATTCATTGAGCTACATACCTTTTCATCTTCTTAGAACACCTTCGCATTAACCGTCGATTGTGATGGAAGTAATCGCTGTTCGATATTGACGTATGTTCCATTTCAATGGTATCCCTTGTTCAAAGCCAGTTACTGTGAAATTCAAATAGGAGTCATTAGTGAAACCGAAACGATTAAAAAAATGTATATATACATATATACATATATGTATGTACGCACATAAATACATTCGACCTC
The DNA here is from genome assembly GCA_948146005.1 of Nomada fucata. NCBI lineage: Eukaryota > Metazoa > Arthropoda > Insecta > Hymenoptera > Apidae > Nomada > Nomada fucata. Next base: position 6,815,678 of record OX411282.1, read on the forward strand.
CAAATTTATTACATCCCTTCAGATTTTAGGTTCAATCTTCTTTCCTTCGAGGTAATTACATTTTTGTTCAAATTGCGGATAATAGTAGCTCTAAGTGCGACATTCAAGAAACATACGTGATGTTAAAAGCATCGTAGTAATCGAGACGGACGTTAACACGAAGAATTTTAATTTCAGTCGACCAATATCACCCTCTAATTATACATCATTTTAATCTCACGCTATTACGCGCTACGATTACATTGTTAGGTTTTTAACCCGAGACCCGGGGCAAAGATGCGATGATATCGAGCGAAGAAAAAGGAAGGACGTATAATTTTCGGACATAACGAATGCTTCGAATGTTTGAACCGCGTAACAGTGTTGCTAGCGGCGTAACTAACCCGTAATTGCGTTTACGATTCGAACGTCGCGAGCTATAAGCAGGTGAAACAATTTTTCCCAGGTACACGAAACGAAACGTGTCGAATTTCATTGCGCCACGCGTTATGAACGCATTAGAAAACGTGTTGATAATTATCGTGCAGAGCTCGCAGAGTTCGCCTCTAGAAATCTTGGGAGATTTTGCGAAACGAACTCGACCGGCACTGTGGCAATGGTCGGCGTTGCTCGATTGTGAAAACGTTATTCAATGAATCGTTGCCAAACAATATAGACGAGCGTTGCTTACGATACTTGCAAACAAGGATCTACCTTCACGTACACCGTCTGCAAGAGTCGGCTTCCTATTCGTCTTCTTCTTTTCGCATGCTTTTGACAGAGATACTTGCACCGGTGCCGATAGAAGCCCGTGTCGCAGAGTTTCTACCTGGAAACGAAGCCACGAAAGTGATGTCGAAAGTTGCAGAACATAGAAGCGCGTTGAGTTACCTGATACCATAGAACGTGAGCATATCGTGAACACTGGTGCACATTATCGGGCCGGACTTCGGATGCAACGGAATCGCACCTTTATGATGAAGTGAAATACCGCATCTCGCCCCTTTGTCAGACGACTCGTTCCGTTAGTGGCTGTCGAAAAATTCCAAGAATTCTTTGCAGATGAAACGAAAGGGCGAAACTGTGAAACTACGAAACAATTAGAACTTTCGCCTGGGCTTCGTCGAAGTTCGATTCTCGCGAACATAGGTTCTATCGATATTACAAGAATTCTCGTGAACTTAATTATATTTATTAATTATATTTATTATTATGCTTTATTATATTCACTGCTTTCTTTGCATCACTGGCATTCGAAACGGGAGATCAGAAACGTTACGATTAATAGCCACAAAGTCGTCTTCCCCAAATGATTGATAGTACTGTATCGCAACGGCGCACGTAAAGGATATAATGTGAAATACGCATTACTTTCCCATCCATTCACTCAGTACACCCCTCCTCCATGCCCGCTATTATATATTTTCCAAATTCCGATTTTCCGATTTTCCAAACGGAACAGCCCACCGTCCGCTCACCCAGGACGCAGAAATGAAATTGCGAGCACCTTACTCACAACCACTCGTGCACCCTTGCCCTGTTATCGTCCCCGACCGAGAGTCTCGAAAGCGCGGATACGCCATCGAGTTCCAATCTCGAACGAACAAAAATTCCTCCCTCCGTTGCACCTCTGAGAACCGTCCCCATGCTTGAACGCCACCGGAACAACGATCGACGTTCGAACCGTCGCGCCACTTCTGGATATCACACGGCGCGCAGGGGATCGGGGGATAAAGAGAAGGAAAAGAAGGGCGGAATCGTCCGCTCGAGGCGTGCTGTTCCACGCGTTCGCCCACCGTGCGAATAACGAAGAGGCCGGATTAAAAAGCGGCCAGGTAAGGGGACGCCGCGGGTATTAATCTTCCGGTGGCCGTCCGAGCGCGCCCCGTCGTCCAGCCGAAATCAATTTCAATGCAGCTCGTATGCAAAAAAGGATACGACCGTATAAAACGCGGCCGCGAGTGAATACACCCGTACACCTCGATATATATTACCCCCTACAAGATTTATAAAAGAATGAAAACGGTACGTCCGGGATCGCGTACTGCCAATGATCGCGAGAGGGAGGGAAAGAGAAGGGAAAGAGTACGGACGACAGCCACCCGGCCCTCTCTCTCTCTCGAGGTGGGAAACGATCGTGAATGGGTTATATGGACTGGCCCGCGATTCGGACGGGCTATAAATCCGACGTGGAAGCTGTGCTCCGGCCCCTAACTGGCCGCGGGTTAAAACGAAAAACCGCGTCGCATTATGCGCCGACCTGCGTCCACGTGGACAGAAAGGAGGACCGACGCCAGATCTGGTGGGTGCCCGACGCCACCGGGCATACTCCACCTGCGTTTTTCTGCGGCGAGACGTGAAAACGTGTCGCGCGACGTGTGGCGAGGTGGCAAGAGGTTTCGGGAGGACGGTGGTTTATTGTTGACGGAGCGGCGAGGACCTGCGGTACGGTTGGTAATCAGGGAGGGAAGGGCGAAATTTGCGGGGTATCTTTATCGGCGTGCTCGGGAAAGGTCGAGGTCTGTGGTCATACAATGTGCGACGGGTAGACGGTTCTGTAATGCAAACGGTGTTGGGCGATGCAACGAAAGTACGCAGTGAATTACCGCGTCGGGACAATCGTAGAGAATCGAGGGATGTTCTTTTGTCTACGAATGTGCCCGCAACTGATCGTTCCCCGTGCAACGTTACGCCGCTGCGTCCGCGTATTCGTTCGCATCGCTTGACGCCAATCCACGTGTTTCGGGCACGCATTGTTCCCGGGGACAGCGGGCGCATCGAAGTTAACCGGTGCATCTTTAATGAAGTCCCTGTCCGGAGAGGGCCCTGCACTTTCGGTCCCTTTGGGACTAAACACGAACCGAGGACGCCTTTAACAGGGCGGCTTGTTTTATTTGCCAGACGCCGGGTACACCTACTGTCATTGATGAACGCCGGCCTCGCCGCCGCAAACTGCGAGAATCACGAGCATTTCCCTAAAAAATTCGCCTGGAACGAATTCCTTGGCGAATACTCGTAAATATTTCCAACCAGTTATGGCTCGAGGTGTGTTCAATTTTTATTGCGATTGAGAATGTTGAAAAATGTAGATTCTTCGGATATTGGCTAATGACGAACGATCGAATTCGTGGCAGGGAATAATTGGGGATATTTGTCGGGTTAGCCTGCAGATGACGAAGGTGATGAACAGTGCTGTCGACGGTGGTCGTACAGGTAGCGGTGATCATGTATGTATGTGCCGACGATTTTCAAGAAGTGCGTCGCGGTATTTCGATTACACGTTAGTGCGATTAGAATTAGAAGCAGAATTTATATAATTTTCAGTGCTGTTTTTTTTCCTTTCATTGCGAAATTGTCGTAAGCAAGTGAGATTTTAGAAAGAGTTTTATTTACGATAACGCGTACGCTTTTGTTAGACCGGTGAAAAAGTGGGATAATATTTTTTGGCGTGCCGTAAAATTATGATTATTCGCTCGTGTCTGCCGTGAGATAAAAAAAGGTTGAAAATAAATTATATATATCGCCCCGGATACGCATTTATACTGATGCAAGCGGACATCAGTGATTTCGTTTCTCTGTAACAAATTTTCACGTGTGCGTCCGCGACAGGTACACGCGTCTGGCGATCGACTATTTCAGAGATAATCTTACTGACATGTCCACCAGCGACTCTGTAGGCCTTGATTGATGCATATTTTCGGCAATTCGGTTATTTGCGTCAAATGTCTGCGTTGTACAATATTATAGGACTTCTGATGTAAAATTTGATGCCTGAAGTCTGCCTCTGATACAAATGATGCTTGCTCATTGGTGACAATATTTTTGCAAACAATCCATTGGTGTGTCTATAATTTCGTGCTGATGGTCAACTTCCATTGGAAACACGCAAAATTCACATTAAACCCTTGCGTCAGGTTGTTGTCCATTTCAATCAAATTCTGAAACAGAATAAAAATAACAAATTTCAGATCTGGGCGTTTGTATTTTTATATATAGGTTCCGTCCAATTGTGAGAAAAACGTATCCCAGATTCGGCACGTCAAACTGTCACTCACTTATCTAAGAACTGGTGGAACACACATTCGATATTAATTTTCGTCAGCACTAGGTGACACAATGTAATTAATCATTTGACGTTTCTCATTTTTCGCGCAATAAATCTCGAGAGTGCAGATGGATACTTTCAAATCGTAGAGATATTCTGAATATAACTATTCTCGTGAATTAAGGTGGCAATAATTTGTCAGTGTTGCGTTTAATAACTGTGAACGATAATTATATATTTCAAATATATCTTGCACGGCAAATCATTCTTCTCACTGGATTACTGTCAGTCACATTGCTTTAGCTAGTCGTGGTACGTGCGGAATCTGTACTAACTAGTATAACTCACTGTGTTTTTGCATCGTTTAAAATGACTGGGTAAGATTAAAATTTCGTTTCAATTCACTTCATCCATCGCCACGTCGAAGCGCGTCACATATTCACAAGAACGCCATCAAGTTCGTGAACTAATTGTCATAATTAACTGGAAAAGCCAAATGTAATTGGCGATTATCGATGTTTTGTTGGAAATTCGTTATCACATTTGAAGCGACTCTATCAGCTGAAGTTCTATTTACGGCTGATGCACTCATCTAGCACCTTTGAACTCTCACTCGTGGTAACTACTTCACGCATCACTATAATAGACGGAGCGATTGATGTGTACCGCGCAAAAGTCCACGCAGTAATGACCAGACACGGTACCGAGTAAGGGATTGCACGCTTGCGCACGGTAAAATAAAAAAAAAAAGAAATAGTAAGAGGGATACAAGGCGACACGTAGTCTAACTTTACCCACGGTGAATTTTTTTCAACCCTCGCGGTAGTTCTGTATGGCAAGCCACCCTCGCAAATTACCCCTCCTGTCAATCACCTTTCTCACCTCTGGCGACGCCGGGATATAAATGCACAAAAAGGGGGTCGTTTTACCAACAATATTCTTTCTCCCACGTCATATACGAACCCCAGTTCTTTACATAGAAGTCAATCATCTTAAGAGAACAATATACGCGAATCGTAAGAAAATATTCACCTCGAAGAGAAAGTATTCTCCCCTCTTAGTTATCCTATTTCACGTAATTCTTCACGTGTATACTGTGCCAGGTATTTATTGTCAATTTATTGTCAATTCTTGTATTGCGAAAATATAAAAATCGCATAAGATAACCATTTACTTCGAGGAGTGTAAAGTATTCAGTATTAGGTCTGGTATTATTTTTTATCAGTAATGCATTTACACTAGTAAATTGTAATTTCTGATTAATCCAAAGCAATTTTTTAAGTAACCCTTGAGCTTCTAAATGTACATATATGTACATACAAAGTGCATGCGGTGCAAAGACAGTCGCCAGAAATTGGACAATATTTCGTGATTGATTCAACGAGAAAGCATTGAAGTTGCCAATACAAAACTGACCGGTAATTTTCGATGTATTCGAAAAGCAACACAATGCGTATTGCCGCGTCCTGTACTACATTGTATTCTGGCCTTATCATACATCTATATACAGTACACTTTACAGGATAGGGGTGAGCGCGATAGTTTGTCCAGCAATTCGGGTGGTGGAAAATGGCCTTCTAAACCTTCATCTTCCGTTTTTGTGCATCGATTAAATTTTCCTTTGATAGATTGTGGCTTTTTTTTTACGCGAAGCGGTGACGCGTGTATTATAAACTAAGTATTCCTAGGATGTCCACCCTTACATGAATTAAGTAACCCCTATCCTGTAACATTCATGGATGACAATAAAGTCAATTAAGTGCAAATAACTCTTTCCTTTGGTGTATCGTAGTCGAATTCTGTGAGAGACAGGTGATTTATTTCCATAGCTGAGAGGCTAGAAAAGCGTGCATGTGATGACGCGAATAAAAGATTATGGCGATGTGTAATGTTACCGTTCCCCAAAATTTGCCCCGCACTTGTTTTTAGAAACCGACCCAGGAACATGAACGCGTTCGAGAAACACTACCGCTTGTACTGTCGAACCTTGGTCATTTTTGGACTCTGGCCTTATCACACATCAGTCTACAGTACATTGCATAGGATAGGACTTGTCGCGAATACATTTATTTCTCTGGGAATTGTGGTGATGAAACTTTACTTCTCCAACCTTAATATTTGATTTTGATGCACTGATTACATTTCCGTTTGAAAAATCCATGCACTTGTTACTTGAAACGACGATGCGTGTATCATGAACTATGTATTCATCGAACTTCAATTTATCAGTTTGCACTTATAACATTCTTTTTGTGCTGGATTAAATATATGTGTAATAATATTCGTAAAAATCTTTTGACTTTTATTTTAGAAATTATATTTTTCATGTATAACAATTTAATGTCTGGTCACACAAAAGAACATTCTTTCAGATAGTGTCAATTTCAGGGCCCGATATTACGATCGAAGAATTACTTTCGTCAATAGCAAGTTGCAGTCCTATGGTAATATTTATAGCACGATACGTTTCTTTTATCCACAATTTTCCTACGGTAAGTCACGTGCCACGATTAGTACGATCCAACGATATGAAAAAACTACCGATGAATTTGTACTCCACCGTGCTGTTAACATGTCTCTTTTATGTAAATCCAGATAAAATTGTACATTGAGTGCACTGAAATGGAAGAAAGTACTCTAAAAGACTCGGAAGAGTTGTCTATATTCATGAAATGTATCGCTGATTCGTCACGTCTAATTGCCATCTACTTATGTAAGAACGATTTCAATACACAGTTGATTTTAATTTTCATCAGGGCACTAACATAATTTAACTAATAACATGACGTTCTCATCATTTTATACGGAATAAGCCGCCAGAGTAGATATACTTTCAAATCCTAGAAATGTTCTGAAAATAATCATTTTTGTGAAGTAACAATATATCATTGCACATACTTCGAATTTCGTAATCATTTGTCAGTCTTCCGTTTAATAACTGTGAATGATATTTATATATTTTAGATTTGGCTGCCGCGGGAGTCGTTCTTTTCACAGGAATCCTATACAGTCCCATAATCTTAGATCTGGTAATGCCTCGAGACGAAGTTCGTGGTCGTTTTATTCAGTATATGAGTCCGATTTTCACCGATAGAACCTCGTACGTCGATTTAATAACCGTACAATGTTGGATTACCTTTACGGCGGTATTGGTAGGCTTAGCATGTACGGAATCAGTACTAGTTTTGATAACGCACTATCTTTGTCCATTGCTAAAAATTACTAGGTAAGATTAATAGAGTGCCTCCCATACAAAAGTATAACGTCGCGCATCCTATTGTATCACACATTTAGTTATATTTTAGTTTCACGTTTATCGATATTACTTTCGTTTTCAGTTACCGTATGCGTAATGCAATTGCAAACGGAAGTAATTATGAACTTCATATGTCGTCGAAGCAAATCAACGCGACTCGATATGAGATCCGCTTAGTGGCGAATGTTCACAACAGGGTACTCGTGTTAGTAAATTAATGGTCATAATTAACTTGAAAAATCAAATCATAATCGTACTTTTATTAACTTTTTTTTTGGCATTTATCGACGTTTTGTTGGAAATTCATACGTGCATTGAAGATTTTTGGACACTATGTTAGATGTTATGACGATACCTTATTTGATAGCGAGCATGCTCGTTGTAATTTCGTTTGCTTTTAATTTACATCGCGTAAGTATTGTTCGATATATTCACACTTCTAGAATTAAAACTATATTAAGGTAGAAAGCACAATGACCATGTTTTCAGAGAAGTTCTTCAAGTTTGTCTTTTGCCCCAAATTTAAACGGAATATAGATGTATCGAAGAACGATCATACTAGTAATTATTATCACTTACAAGACTACGATATTATATAACTTCAGGTATACAGGGTGGCTTTCACAACTGTGCGAAGCCATAGCTCTAACAGGGAAAAAAATAGATGGAAAACTAATTTGGCAAAATTAAATGAATTCGAGTGACGCACCACGTGGTATATGTATGTACTTGTATATGTATACATTTCCCGGAATTGGAGGATATTCAGTGATTTCAAGGGCAGTTTTTTTTTGTTACATAGAACTACCCCGTCCCACGTATGTGTATGTTTTGAAAACGCCACTCTAAGCGTTCCTCTATTGCCTATAAAAGAAAATTGTCACCTATATTAGTCATGTTGGGTCTAGATTGAACCTACGTTTTCTGTCTAGACAAGCAAAGAAGTTAAAAAGTAGGTATATTCCAGCCAAGTCTGCTTGGCCCAGTTTCGAAGGACACGCTGTTAGTAGGAAGTTCAAGAATTTCTGATTTAGAAAAATACTGCCTATTCCTACATTATATGTAATGTTACCATTATATGACTGGTAGCTTAGGGACTGAACGTAGTCCTGAACCTACAATATCCATAAGGCAAAATAATAATAAAGTGGTTCGAGATTTCTTTATAATATTCCTAAGTGTTTCATATTAGATACACCGGTTTTCAACTCGCGGCGTTTGAGTTTCTTTACATTTTTCAATATAACTTTAAGTAAGAGTTAACATAGTTATCTATTAACATAGCAATATCTATTAATTTTGTCGCGTCTTTATGCTGGTTTCATTAGAAAAAAAAATATGTCTGTTTTTGGCAAACTTTTCTAGTCAGATGTTTCATATTGTGCTAGTCGGTACAGTTACCCTGCATATTATTTATCATATTTTCCACTAAGTACCTTCTCGTTGGCAGTTTGTTAGTGCTCTTGAAACTCGGGATGATGCAACGGAACTTACCGTATCTCTAATGATAGTCTCCGAACACGTGAAATACATGTTCTTAAATAACTATTGCGGGCAGATGGTAATAGATGACAGTCTGAGTATCTTTGAAACTACGTAAGTGTCGTACATTTTAATGTGACTTTTATTTACTAAGTAAACGTTTCCATCTTAATTATTTTTAATCATACGTATTTATTAATATTTATTCGATATACACCGAACGTCTATTCTAATTTGTCTTCGAAACAAATACTGATCAAAGTTTGTTTCATTGTGTTCGAGATTAGATATAATTCGACGTGGTACCTCCTTCCAATAAGTATACAAAAATTGATTTTGTTCTCCATGATGAAAAGTGCTATCCCATGCGAGCTTAACCTTTCCGGTTTATTCACGCCGTGTTATGTTGGTTTCTCTACGGTAATCATAGATTTCTCTGATTAATCAGTATCGTTTCATAATACAAGGATTCAAAATTCTTTCATTTTAGATGATGAGCACCTCTTTCTCATACTTCACAATGATGTATTCGCTGCGGCAAAATTGACCGTTTCCATTGAACACTATGCTAGTTGATGATAGTCATGTACTTGTGTCTTTCGGAAGTTACAAAATGATCATTAAATTCGTGTGAATTGTACACACATTTCTCCGATAAACTGTATTTAGTGTATAACTTTTCATGTCAGTTACTTATATAAAGGAATGCAGCATAGTTATTTCTCTTGTTCTTCTCAAATGACCAATAAGTAGATATGCAACATAAAGTCAACGCAATATAGCCATAGCGGCGGAAGAATGATACGAGTTGCTAAGACTTTATAGAAATATGTATATAATTTTTTTTTTCAACGCAAACAATCGTAGAAGATTTGATTAAAAAACGTAAATGCGTGTGCAATAACAGTAGAATAAATAATTAGTGAACCACATTGTGTTTAGTATTTCGTCATAACCGACTGACGTTGCTGCCAATATTTATGGCATTAAAAAATGCACTTTATTTAACCATTACGTGCAACAGCATAAAAATTGATGGCGGATGTATTAATTGACGCTTCAATATCTAAAGCCTGCAATAATTGATTGCTTCTAAGCACCGATTTATTCATTTCGGAATACTTATTGTCGGTACAACAGTTCCTGTCTATGTTCATACTTCATAAAATACATTTAGTTTTCTCGAACTAGATGTCTTTTTATCGGGGTATTTAATTAAATAATAGTCTATTGTACCAAAGCGTCACAGAGCACAATTATCACATTTGAAGTAGCTTTCTCACCTGACGTTTTCTTTAGCGCTGTGGCACTCATCTAGGATCCTTGTACTCTCACTCGTAGGAGCTACTTTACACCTGACTATAATAAACGGAGCGATTGATGTTTACCGTGCAAAAGTCAACGTAGTAATGACCGCAGTCGGCACGCACAAAGGGATTGTACGCTTGCGCACAGTTAAATAAAAAAAAAAAAGAAATAGTGAGAGGTATACAAGGGGACACGTAGTTATTATTTTAATCGCTGTAAATTTTTTCAACCCTCGCGGTAGACCTATACGGTGCACCACCCTCGCAAATTGCACCTCCTGTCAATCACTTTTCTCACCTCTCGCGACGTTGGGGTATATATGCTGAAAGAGGGTTCTTTTTATCAAATATATTCCTTCCTCCACATCATCAGCGTACCCCAGTTCTTTACACGGAAATCAATCGTCTTAAGAGAACGATCTACCCGAATCGCAAGAATATACATTGTGAATAAAAAATAGTTTACTCTTCGAGTTTTTCGAGTTCACATCGTTCTTCGCCTACATACTGATCCAGGTATTTATTATCCCTTATGCTTATTTTTCGAAAAAATAAAAATCACATAGAACAACATTTACTTCAAGAATGCGTCAACGTGCATCGCTCTTCAATATAATATATTTAAGAAAAACATTAAAGTTGCCAATACAGATCTGACCGGAAATATGGACGAATTCGAGAATCAATACAATGCGTATCGCCGCGTTCTATACTCTGTTGGACTCTGACCTTATCGCACATCTGTGTACTATACACTTTACAGGATAGGGGTGAGCGCAATTACGATAGTATGTGTGACAATTCGGGTGAGGCAAATTTGCCATTCGAATGTGCATCTTCGGTCTTTGTGTACGATTACATTTGCCTTAGAATGACTTACATAAGCACTTATGCACTTTTTCACTCGAAGCTGTAACGCGTATATTCTGAACTATCTATGCCTTGGATGTCCACTCATGCATGAATTACGTAACCCCTATCCTGTAACATTGATGGATGACAATAAAGTCAATTAACTCGGAATAACACTTTCCTTTGATGTATCATAGTTCGATTCTGTGAGTGACAGGTGATTTCTTTTGATAGGAGACGCGCTAGAAAAGTGATCATGCGATGCCGCGAACGATAGGTTATGGCGATGTGTAATGTTACCGTTCCCCAAATTTTCCCCGCAGTTGTTTTTAGAAAGCGACCGAGGAATATGACCGCATTCGAGGAACACTACAGCTTGTATTCCCGCGCCTTGATCATTTTTGGACTCTGGCCTTATCATACATCAGTCTACAGTACATTGCATAGGATAGGACTTGTCGCGAATACATTTATTTCTCTGGGAATTGTGGTGATGAAACTTTACTTCTCCAACCTTAATATTTGATTTTGATGCACTGATTACATTTCCGTTTGAAAAATCCATGCACTTGTTACTTGAAACGATGATGCGTGTATCATGAACTATGTGTTCATCGAACATCAATTTATCAGTTTGCACTTATAACATTCTTTTTGTGCTGGATTAAATATATGTGTAATAATATTCGTAAAAATCTTTTGACTTTTATTTTAGAAATTATATTTTTTGATGTACAACAATCTAATGTCTAATCACAGAAAAGGACATTCTTTCAGGGAGTTTCAATTTCAGGGCCCGATATTACGATCGACGAATTACTTTTGTCAATAGGAAGTTGCAGTCCTCTGGTAATATTTATAGCACGATACGTTTCTCTTATCTACAATTTTCCTCTCGTAAGTGACATGCCACGATTAGTACGATCCAACGATATGAAAAAACTACCGATGAATTTGTACTCCACCCTGCTGTTAACGTATCCGTTTTATGTAAATCCAGATAAAATTTTACATTGAGTGCACTGAAGTAGAAGAAGCTGCTCTAAAAGACTCCGAAGAGTTGGCGATATTCACGAAATGCATCACTGATTCGGCACGTCTAATTGCCATCTACTTATGTAAGAACGATTTCAATACACAGTTGATTTTAATTTTCATCAGGGCACTAACATAATTTAACTAATAACATGACGTTTTCATCATTTTATACGGAATAAGCCGCCATAGTAGATATACTTTCAAATCCTAGAAATGTTCTGAAAATAATCATTTTTGTGAAGTAACAATATATCATTGCACAGACTTCAAATTTCGTAATCATTTGTCACTGTTCCGTTTAATAACTGCGAACGATATTTATATATTTTAGATTTGGCTGCCGCGGCAGTCATTCTTTTCATAGGAATACTATTCAGTCCCATAATCTTAGATCTGGTTATGCCTCGAGACGAAGCTCGTGGGCGTTTTATTCACTATATGAGTCCGATTTTCACCGATAGAATCTTGTACGTCGATTTAATAAGCCTACAATGTTCGTTTACTTTGGCAGCGGTGTTGCTTGGCTCAGCATGTACGGAATCAGTACTAACTATTATAACGCACTATATTTGTGCATTGCTCAGAATTAGTAGGTAAGATTAAAAGAGTGCCTCCCGCACAGAAGTACAACGTCGCCAATCGCATTGTATCACAGATTTCGGTACATTACAATTTCACGTTCATCGATATTGCATTCATTTTCAGTTACCGCATGCGCAATGCAATTGCAAGCGGAACTAATTATGGGCTTCATAGCACGAGGAAGCACATTGAGTCGGTCCGCTATCAGATCGGATTAGTGGTGAATATTCACAACAAGGCTCTCGAGTTAGTAAATTGATGGTCATAATTAACTTGCAAAAACAAATCATAATCGTACTTTTATCTACGCGTCTTTTTTTTGCCGATTATCGACGTTTTGTTGGATGTTTATATGTGCATGAAAGATCTGTCGACTCTATGTTAGATGTTATGACGGTACCTTATTTGATAGCGAGCATCCTCGTCGTGATTTCGTTTGCCTTTAATTTACATCGCGTAAGTATCGTACGATATATACGCACTTCTAGAATAAAAACTATATCACGGTAGAAAGCACAATGAACACGTTTTCAAAGAAACTCTTTAAGTTTTTCTTTTACCCCAAACATGAACGAAATATAGATGGATCGAAAAACGATCATACTAACATTTATTACCACTTACAAGATTACGATTTTATATACATATGTAGTTTCAAGTATACAGGGTGGCTTTCGCAACTGTGCCAAGCCGTAGCTCTGAGAAGCTACAGTTTTTTTGCAAATATCTAGAAAACTAAGGCCAAGCGGCGGTTACATGCGTAGCAAAAGATTGTTCAGAATACTGAGTTCTACAACGTATTCAAAACTCATTGAAATCGGTGAGGTAGCATTACTTCCATACATTTACCGAATATCAACACCTATATGAGTCCTGTTGGGCCTAGATTGGACCCTGCATTGTCCCTGTACATGCACAAGCAAAGACGTACAAATTTGGTACGTATACCCTAGCCAAGCATGTCTTGGCCCAATTTCGAAGGACACGCTGTATGGTAGGGTGGACACGAATTTCTGATTTATAAAAATAAAGCAACAGCAGGTCACAAATCACTCTGCTGGTGATATAGGGTAACTGTACGTAATATGGAACAGTACCTATTATGGAACACCGTATCGACGCGGCGCGTAAGCCATTCAATGAATCGGCAACAATTCTAAATGAGTGAGAGCGAATTAGGAATTGAATGAGAGAGATGATACGGGTGATTTAGAATGAATGCTATGTATGTGTACATTAGGTGTTAGGATAGAGACTTTGCGTAGCACATAGTGCGGTGGATTTTAACGGACTTACAGTTAAGAGCACACTAGGATTCTATTGTTTACTCCCACCATTCCTGCATTATATATTTTTACCATTATTTGACTTGGAGCTTAGGGACTGAACGTCGTCCTGGACCTACAAGGTCCATGAGGTAATCTTTCGGGTCACGCAGAATGTGTAGGATTATTCTCCAAGGGGAATGGAGTTTGTCCCTGTTCCCAAAATAATATGTGTTATTCTTAAATATCCCTTGACGCTTCTCTTACACGACTCAATACACTTTATCTCGACACAACTCAGCCCTATGTACTTCTGTACTCAATGCAACTCGCACAACGATTCTCTCTCAACTCTCAACTCCGCTTCAATTCTGCCCTGCTCCCTATTCTGCTATGCCTCCCCATCTACATTCGCGCACGCATCATCCACTCCGTATGTTCTTTCACGCAGTTTCTCCCTCATTCTATTCATCATTCGTTCGCACTCATTAGCCATGCGTAGCCACATTAGCCCTTGCCACGTGTCGCAGCTCGACCACGGGTCGCCATGTATCCAAAACTCCACGTGCATTCCCCGAGACCATTCACTCTTTCCTCGAGGTAAACATTCACTCGATCCGCATTCGACGTTTCGATTAACACTCTTCGTTCACATTACGCGCCACATTCGGTACTTCCCTTCACACGATTCGTACAAAGCCCTGTCATAAAATCTCCGCGAATTCTTGCATGCCACAAATGTGGTGCTTGAGGTGCCTCATTCACGTGTCCAGCCTGTAGAAGAAGAAGAAGAAGATGATTAATATTGTATAGGTAACATAAATTTGAAAAAAAAGAGGAAGGTGGGATTGGAAGTTTTATGGGAAATCAAGCCGCTGTATGTGTGATATACGAGGGCAGTCGGATAAGTTCTCGGCCTGACACATGGAGATTATATTGAAAAATGAAACATACATATGTATTTCACGCAAAAAAAAAAATTGTCTGTCATTGTTAAGCCGAGAACTTTTTAGACTGCCCTCGTAATTAACAACAGGATTATTATATATTTATTATGAAAGCTACTACGCTATTCTACACTATGTTGTTCTACGCTGTTCTACTCTACGCTCTACACTGTCTCGCTGCTCACTCCATTCACTTCCGCTGTGGACTCTGCTCTCTCCGCTGTTCAATCTGCCCTGTTCACATTCCCATTCATACATATCTCTCTCTCTCTCTCTCTCTCTCTCTCTCTCTCTCTCTCTCTCTCTCTCTGATTCATATCCATAACGCTATTGTGGAAAACAGGGGACACGGTTCTGCAGGCCATCGCTGCTCGCCTGCAGACCATCTGTTTTTGGCAAACTTTTATAACTAGGTGTTCCATATTAGTTACAGTTACCCTACGTATTATTTATCATATTATCCAATAAGTTATCGTTGGCAGTTTGTTAGTGCTCTTGAAGCTCGGGATGATCCAAAGGAAGTTGCAGTATCCCTAATGATAGTGTCCGAACACGTGATATACATGTTCTTAAATAACTATTGCGGGCAGATGGTAATAGATGACAGTCTGAGTATCTTTGAAACTACGTAAGTGTCATACATTTCAATGCAGTTTTTATTTATTAAGCAAACGTTTTAATCTTAATTATTTTTAATAATTCGTATTTATTAACATTTTATTCGATGTACACCGGACATCTATTCTAATTTGTATTCGAAACAAATACTGATAAAAGTTTGTTTCATTGTCTTCGGAATCAGATATAATTCGACGTGGTACGTCCTTCCAATAAGTACACAAAAATTGATATTGTTCTCCATGATGAAAAGTGGTATCCCATGCGAGCTTAACCTTTCCGGTTTATTCACGCCGTGTTATGTTGGTTTCTCTACGGTAACCTTACATTTCTCTGGTTAATCACAATCGTTTGATTATACGAGGATTCTAAATTCTTTCATTCTAGATGATGAGCACCTCTTTCTCGTACTTCACAATGATGTATTCGCTGCGGCAAAATTGACAGTTTCCATTGAACACTATGCTAGTTGATAATAGTCATGTACTTGTGTCTTTAAGAAGTTTTAAAATGGTCATTAAATTCGTATGAATTGTACGCACTTTTCTCCGATAAACTGTATTTAGTATATAAACTTTCATGTCAATTACTTATATAAAGGAATGCAGCATAGTTATTTTTCTTGTTCTTCTCAAATATTTTGTAAGTAAGTAGTAAGTAATTAAGTAAGTAGATATTTAAGATAAAGTCAACACAATATAGCCATAGCGGCGGAAGAACTATACGAGTTGCTAAGACTTTATAGAAATACGTCGAGTGATATGTATATAATTTATGTTTTTTCAACGCATACAATCGTAGAAGATTTGATAAAAAAACATAAGTGCCTGTGCAATAACAGTAGAATAAATAATTAGTGAACCACATCGTGTTTAGTATTTCGTTATAACCGAGTGACACTGTTCTCAATGCTTATGGCATTAAAAAATGCACTTTATTTAACCATTACGTGCAACAGCATAAAAATTGATGGCGGATATATTAATTGACGATTCAATATATCACGCCTGCAATAATTGATTGCTACTAAGTACCGATTTCTTCATTTAGAATACTTATTGTTGGTACAATAATTCCAGTCTATTTTTATACCTTATAAAATACATTTACTTTTCTCGAACGAGATGTTTTTTTATCGGGGTATTTAATCAAACAATAAATTCAATCAAATAACTTTCTCACCTGACGTTTTCTTTACCACTGTGGCATTCATCTAGCATCCCAGTACTCGCACTCGTAGGAACTACTTTACACATGACTGATAAACGGAGCGATGGATGTATACCGTGCCAAAGTCCACGTTGTAATGACCACAGACGGTTCGGACAAAGAGATTGTACGCTTGCGCACAGGTAAATAAAAAAAAGAAATAGTGAGAGGGATACAAGGGGATACATAGTAATTATTTTAAACGCGGTGAATTTTTTCAACCCTCGCGGGAGACCTATATGGTGCACCACCCTCGCAAATTGCACCTCCTGTCAATCACTTTTCTCACCTCTCGCGACGTTGGGGTATAAATGCAGGAAGAGGGTTCTTTTTATCAAATATATTCCTTCCTCCGCATCATCAGCGTACCCCAGTTCTTTACATGAAAATCAATCGTCTTAAGAGAACAATTTACACGAATCGCAAGAATATGCATTGTGAATAATAAATATTTTACCTCTGGAATTATTCTGTTTCACATAGTGCTTCACGCGTGTACTGTTCCAGGTATTTATTGCCAATTACTCTTGCTTTTCGAAATTATAAATATAGCATAGAATAACGTTTACTTGAAGAATGCACAACCTGCATCGCTGTTAAATATAGATTATTCAATGATATTACTGGTATTATTTTGTATCAGTAATGCATTTACACGAGTAAATTGTAATTTCTGGTTAATCCAAAGCAATTTTTTAAGTAACCCTGGAGCTTCTAAATATACATATATGTACATATAATGTGCATGCGGTGCAAGGACAGTCACCAGGAATTGGATAATTTTACCTGATTGATTCAACGAGAAAGCATTGTAGTTCCCAATACAAAACTGACCTGGAATATGGATGTATTCCAGAAGCAATATAATGCGTATCGCCGAGTCTTGTACCTCATCGGACTCTGGCCTTATCACACATCCATCTACAGTACGCTTCACAGGATAGCCGTGAGCGCAATTACGATAGTTTGTCTGACAATTCAGGTGACGAAATTTGCCTTTTGAACCTTTATCTTCGGTTTTTGTGCACCGATTACATTTTCCTTTGGATGATCCTTGCACTTTTTTACTCGTAGTGGTAACGTGTGTGTTATGAACTATAAATTTATGAAGTGTTAATTTATCGCTTGCACTTTTAACATTTTGTGTGTTTGATTCGTCCTATACATTTTTTTAAATTTTTTGCACAAAGATGAATGCAGTGAAAAATTATCGTGCTGGTGAGGAAATCTATAATAAGAAATTGCGGTTAGTAAAGCAGTTTATTAGTGGATTAAAGATATGCCCATTCTTTCAGATAGTGTCCATTATTGTACGCGACGTTTCGTTTCAAAATTGTTTGCTGACATTATCAACTGCCAGTCCTATAGCAATATTTTTGGCACGATATATTTCTTTTATCTACAATTTTCCAGTCGTAAGTGACACGCCGTGATTAGTATGATACTATAACATGAAAGAATTTATCGACGAATATTGTGATCCGCCGTGCTACTAACCTGCCTCTGTTATATCAATTTAGATAAAATTCTTCTTTCAACGCATACATGCGGAAGAAAGTACTCTACAAAATTCAGAAGAGGTGATGATTTTTACGAAATGTATCGACAATGCGGCACGTGTAATTTCCATGTACTTGTGTAAGAACTGATTTATTACACCATTAATTTTATAATGTTAAGTAGCACGCCAACATAATCTAATTCATGACTGGACGTTTATCATTTTATACGGAATATATCTCCAAAGTACATATAGTTTTAAATCCTCGAAGTGTTCTGAAAATACTCATTTCAGTGTATATATACGCCCCATAGATTGTGCTAAATTTCATGGACAAGAGTTTATGCTGCGATAGCAAAGTAAAGCTATTTTTGCGAATAAGGAATTTTTTCGCTGATTACTTGTAGGACTTAGATCGGCGGTCTTGAACCTTATTGTCATCCGTAATACAACCCTCTTTTCGCCCCTGCCTCAATTCGTTTTACAGGGGTGCAACCAGCCCTTCAAAAAAATTGAGAATTTTCTTCTTCGTGAAATATCTCAAGAACGCTGAGAAATTTCTGAAAATTACGGATGGCATTGGTACTCTACTTGTATGCAAAGCTTCATAATCTTCTGAATTTCCGGGTTGCCGATCGTACTTGTCGTAATTGTCGAGCAAACATCACAGTCCACTTTAAATCATCGAATTGTCTAATCGGGGGAGTTCAGTTTTTGCATCGGTTTTAAATAACAATATCATGGCACAGACTTCAAATATTAGAACCAATTTTTATTGTTTCCTTTAGTAACTGTGAACAATATTTATATATTTTAGATATGGCTTGCCTGGCAATCGTTATTTTCACAACTATACTACTCAGTCCCGTTGTCTTAGATCTGGTGATACCTCTAAGCGAACCTCGAGCACGTTACATTTACTACATGACCGTGCTTTTTACCGATCGTATGCTGTACGTCGATTTAATAACAGTAAACAATACGATCGTTGCAATCTTGGCAGTAATTTCTTTGACATGTACAGAAGCGGTGCTAACTGTTGTGTCCTACCACATTTGTGGACTGTTTAAAATCGCTAGGTAAGGTATACAGAGCTCAGCTCAAAACCGCATACTCGCAAGTTATCACCTATGAAATGTTTGCACGTGGGCATCGTATACTACAATTATTTCCCTACACTTTATCTCACAACTCTTAAATTATTACAATCGCCAAAGCTGCGGTTGGATCGAGGACCGACACTCGTCCCCGAGCTGCTGAACATCTGTACCGCTCATACTAAAGATCGGCGCCCCGCATCGTATTAGCATGCATGCATAATTGCATTCTACTTTCGTACTTATCGATTCCAATTTAATTTTCAGTTTTCGCCTGCGCAATGCAATTATAGACGCAGCTAATTTTGAGCTTCTTACGACGTCGAAGCGCATCGACATGAGTGACCATAATATCCGCCTAGCGGTGGACATTCACAACAGGGCGATCGAGTTAGTAAATTGAATTTGGCAAGTAAATCGGAAAATTAAATGTCGATCGTACTTTTAACTACGTGTCTTTTATTGCTGATTATTGACGGTCCATTGGGAATTTACGCGTGCATCGAAGATGTGTCGACACACTGGTTGCTGAAACCTCGATACCTTACTTGATAGCGACCATCCTACTCGTGATTTCGTTTGCTATTAATTTACATCGCGTGAGTACGCTGTTCTTTTTATTTGCACTTTACCAATATGAACAACATAATTTAGCGAGACGAAACAATGAGCACGATTTCAAATATTTTCTGGCAGCTTCCTTTTTTTCTTAATTTCTTCTTGCCGCCGTATATAAACGGAACATAGTTGTGTGGCTTCTCGTTGCCACTTGGGAGTGGATATTGATACTTTTTGACCGTTGCCTCCATATTTCGGGGAAACGTTAAGGGTACCGGGGGTGGAAGGATACGTTGTCGAGGAAAGGGAAACGGGTCCAGTGGCCCGACACCGTACAGACGAGAACTGGCATTCATGGCACTGTTATTTCTATGTTACGCTTGTCGAGCAATAATGTTCTTTAACCCTTTCGCTACGGCAGTGTGCTCCGTCGGAGTGACACCACTGAACGGGCCACCGTGCCGCCGCAGTAGCGGCACTGAGCGGAGCACTGCGCCGAAAAGTGTGCATGTTCCGCTTAGGTAAATTGGTGTACAGGTAGGACACGCGAAGCAATTGTTGCTCGTTTATTTCGCAACGCAACACAATGCATGTTTATATTTCAGTTGTTTAAAACAATTGCGAACAAACCAGAGAATGGGAAAAGTGTAGTCGCGCGTATGTCGTCTATAGGCGACGCTCGTAGCGAAAGGGTTAAAGGAGTCTCAGGCAATTACCGCTTCCCTACGGCAATCCGTTTGCACGCCAAAATTTAGTCTATTGATATATGAAACTGTCCCTAAAATTTCGTACATTTCCAAGGAGGTCGAGAATATGAATCTAGTTCGTGTCTTTTCGCTTTCGGACCACTGTTCGACATCTAGTTTAGTCCTGCACGAGCAATCGACGCGACAAAACGGTCTTAGAAACCTCGCGCGTGAAAGATAAATATTGTACAGATCGTTTATGATAAAGATAGGGCTCGCTTCCGTAACCACTAGACAGTTGTATGGAAAAATGATCGTAAAAATAATAATTAGTATCGAGAGGATTATGATTTAACATATAACTTTAAGGATGCGGTAGGAAGTTTCTGTATTTCGACATTAGTGAAATAGAGCAACACCGGAGCATGTATAATTCCGTTGGTTATAAATCCTATAGCGTATTTCAGAAGATTTAAAAGATTGAAGTAATTATTTTATCTTTGGTAGTTATTTCATGCAATTAAATCTATGGACGATGCAAAAGAGATTGCCTTGTGCGTTACATTGGTAAGCATGCAAACGATATTCATGTACTTAAATAACTATTGTGGGCAAATGGTGATTGATGATAGTCTGGATGTCTTTGATACAACGTAAGTTTCCAGTCATTTAGTGTTACGGTTATTTAATAAGCAATCCTTTACTTTTTAATCAATTATTCTGAATCGTTCTTTAATAACGAACATTTATCCCACCTGCTTTTCAGACGAATACTAATCAAACTTTGTTCCAATATGTTCGGGTTTAGATACAATTCGAAATGGTATTCTATTCCAATAAGAACACAAAAAATGATAATGTTCGTCATGACGAGAAGTTGCATCCAGTGCGCCATTAATCTTTCCGGTCTATTCACGCCTTGTTATGCTGGCTTCTCCACGGTAATCTTATAACTTTCTCTGATTAACCAAAACGATTTTGTTCCGCAGAATTGAAAAATTGTTTAATTATAGATGATGAGCTCTTCTTTCTCGTACTTCACAATGATGTACTCGTTCCAGCAAACTTAGCAGTTTGCGTCGAACACAACCCTAGTTGGTAATAGTCATGTACTTGTCATATACTTGTTCTTCACAAAAGTTACAAAATACCCATTTAATTCCTACCAATAGTGAATATTTTGTTTGTGACAATTTGTATACAATAGAATTGATTATTGATGATATGAAGATTCAAAATTCTTTCGTTTTATATGATGATCTCATACTTCACAATGATGTATTCGCTGCGGCAAAATTGACACTTTCCATTGAACACTAGGTTAATTGATGATAGTCATATACTTGTGTCTTTCAGAAGTTACAAAATGGTCATTAAATTCGTATGAATTGTACGCACTTTTCTCCGATAAACTGTATTTAGTATATAACCTTTCATGTCAATTACTTATATAAAGGAATGCAGCATAGTTATTTTTCTTGTTCTTCTCGAATGACCAATAAGTAGATATTCAAGATAAAGTCAACACAATATAGACATAGCGGCGGAGGAATTATACGAGTTGCTAAGACTTTGTAGAAATACGTCGAGTAATATGTATATAATTTATATTTTTTGAACGCAAACAATCGTAGAATATTTGATAATAAAAACGTAAATGCGTGTGCAACTTATTGCTGTTAAGTAGATTACTGTTAAGTCGAATAAATAATTAGTGAACCACATCGTGTTTGGTATTTCATTATTACCGAGCGACGTTCCTGTCAATGTTTATCGCATTGAATAAAGCATTTTATTTAACCATTACGGGCAACAGCATAAAAATGATGGCGGATATATTAATTAACGATTCAATATCTCACGCCTGCAATAATTGATTGCTTCTATGCACCGATTTCTTCATTTAGAATACTTATTGTTGGTCCCACAATTCCAGTCTATTTTTATACCGCATAAAATACATTTAGTTTTCTCGAACGAGATGTTTTTTTATCGGGGTATTTAATCAAACAATAAATTCAATCAAATGACTTTCTCACCTGACATTTTCTGTAGCACTGTGGCATTCATCTAGATTCCCTGTACTGGCACTCGTAGGAACTACTTTACACATGACTGATAAGCGGAGCGATGGATGTATACCGTGCCAAAGTCCACGTAGTAATGACCACAGACGGTACGGACAAAGGGATTGTACGCTTGCGCACAGTTGAAGAAAAAGAAAAAGAAATAGTGAGAGGGATACAAGGGGTCGCGTAGTGTAATTTTTACCTCGGTGAATTTTTTCAACCCTCGCGGGAGACCTATATGGTAAACCACCCTCGCAAATTGCACCTCCTGTCAATCACTTTTCTCACTTCTGGCGACAATGGGGTATAAATGCAGGAAAGAGGGGTTGTTTTATCAACAATATTTCTTTCTCCGCGTCACAAGGGTACCCCTATTCTTTACACGGAAATCAATCGTCTTAAGAGAATAATCTACTGGAATCGCAAGAATATTCATTGTGAATAATAAATATTTCACCTTTCGAATTATTGTATTTCACATAGTGCTTCACGCGTGTACTGTTCCAGGTATTTATTGCCAATTACTCTTGTTGTTCGAAATTATAAACATAGCATAGAATAACGTTTACTTGAAGAATGCACAACCTGCATCGCTGTTGAATATAGACTATTCAATGATGGTACTGGTATTACTTTTTATCAGTAATGCATTTACACTAGCAAATTGTAATTCCTGATTAATCCAAAGCAATTTTTTAAGTAACCCTTGAGCTTCTAAATATACATATATGTACATATAATGTGCTTGTGGTGCAAAGACAGTCACCAGAATTTGGATAATATTTCCTGATTGATTCAACGAGAAAGCATTGGAGTTGCCAATACAAAACTTACCGGGAATATGGATGTATTCGAGAAACAATATAATACGTATCGCCGTGTCTTGTTCCTTATCGGACTCTGGCCTTATCACACATCCATCTACAGTACGCTTCACAGGATAGCCGTGAGCGCAATTACGATAGTTTGTCTGACAATTCAGGTGACCAAATTTGCCTTGTGAATCTTTATCTTCGGTTTTTGTGCACCGATTACATTTTCCGTTGAAAGATCCTTCCTCTTTTTTACTCGAAGTGGTAAAGTGTATGTTATGAACTATAAATTTATGAAGTGTTAATTCTTTGCACTTGTTTTCCCTTTGCACTTGTAACATTTTGTGCATTTGTTTCGTCCTATACATTTTTCTCTATTTTTTGCCCAAAAATGAATGCAGTGAAAATTGCGGGAACTATTTTTCTAGTGAGGAAATCTATACTAAGAAATTGCGGTTAGTGAAGCTGTTTATTAGTGGATTAAAGATGTGCACATTCTTTCAGATAGTGTCCATTATTGTACGGGACGTTTCGTTTCAAAATTGTTTGCTGACATTATCAACTGCCAGTCCTATAGCAATATTTTTATCACGATACATTTCTTTTATCCACAATTTTCCAGTCGTAAGTGACACGCCGTGATTAGTATAATACTATAACATGAAAGAATTTATCGACGAGTATTGTGATCCGCCGTGCTACTAACCTGCCTCTTTTATGTAAATTTAGATAAAATTCTTCTTTGAGAACATACATGCGGAAGAATGTGCTCTACAAAATTCAGAAGAGGTGATGATTTTTACGAAATGTATCGACAATGCGGCACGTGTGATTTCCATGTACTTGTGTAAGAACTGATTCATTACACCATTAATTTTATAATGTTAAGTAGCACGCCAACATAATCTAATTCATGACTGGACGTTTATCATTTTATACGGAATATATCTCCAAAGTACATATAGTTTTAAATCCTCGAAGTGTTCTGAAAATACTCATTTCAGTGTATATACAGGGTGACGAAAGACTCAGGGAACATCGAGAATTGAGATATAGCTTAGGGGTAGAAAACCAATATTTTCCTTGGCAAAAATGTCCTACATAGTTTCGTTTTTGAGTTATTAACGAAAAACACTGGCCAATGAGAGCGCCCGGCGGGCATCGGCCGACGCGCGCTCAGGTGCGAACCGATCACTTGCGGTAGGTCGTGATGGGGGCATCGAGGGTACCGAGGAAAGCATGTGGCAAATGTTACATCGCCTTAATTAAGAATCACGTGGAATTATTCATTATTCGTGAATAAGAAATACACTAATAAATCGTGTAATAACCGTGCTCGATACGTTTATTCATTATCCGAAAGGAATGAAGTGTTTTATTACTTATGAAAAAAATACTTTTTTTTATCAGTGCGTTTTCAGGTGGATAAATTATGTTTTAAGAGAAACGATTCGCATACCAATGTTAGGAAAAGCTAGTTAAACTTACCCATTCGTTCACGAATTAATCTGCTTAACATTGTGTGAATCCTGACCTAGGCAACGCTCAACAGCCGATGTTATGGCCGGCTTAGTATCCTTGCACGATCACTTCGCTTCACGATAACTTCACTTGCCACTGTGTAATGTGGGGGTATTTAAAAACAATTTATTGTTCCTACGCTTGAACATTTTGTAATATTCTGCATTTGTACGATTCATGTTGCTCGCTCGGTTAGCAGCATGGCTCTGGCAGCTTAAACGTTCGCACTCGCTATCACACGCACACATGTTCTTTAATGTGATAACATTGTAGTGCCAACGCTCGCGCTGCGTCGTAGTCCACGCAAGGGCCGATGCTGCCCTGTGTGATCGGCATCTGCCGCCGATTTCCACTAAATTTGGACACGGTGTGTGTGCGTGCGTGTGTGGAAGCCAGTGCGAACGTTTAAGCTGCCAGAGCCATGCTGCTAACCGAGCGAGCAACATGAATCGTACAAATGCAGAATATTACAAAATGTTCAAGCGTAGGAACAATAAATTGTTTTTAAATACCCCCACATTACACAGTGGCAAGTGAAGTTATCGTGAAGTGATCGTGCAAGGATACTACGCCGGCCATAACATCGGCTGTTGAGCGTTGCCTAGGTCAGGATTCACACAATGTTAAGCAGATTAATTCGTGAACGAATGGGTAAGTTTAACTAGCTTTTCCTAACATTGGTATGCGAATCGTTTCTCTTAAAACATAATTTATCCACCTGAAAACGCACTGATAAAAAAAAGTATTTTTTTCATAAGTAATAAAACACTTCATTCCTTTCGGATAATGAATAAACGTATCGAGCACGGTTATTACACGATTTATTAGTGTATTTCTTATTCACGAATAATGAATAATTCCACGTGATTCTTAATTAAGACGATGTAACATTTGCCACATGCTTTCCTCGGTACCCTCGATGCCCCCATCACGACCTACCGCAAGTGATCGGTTCGCACCTGAGCGCGCGTCGGCCGATGCCCGCCGGGCGCTCTCATTGGCCAGTGTTTTTCGTTAATAACTCAAAAACGAAACTATGTAGGACATTTTTGCCAAGGAAAATATTGTTTTTCTACCCCTCAGCTATATCTCAATTCTCGATGTTCCCTGAGTCTTTTGTCACCCTGTATACGCCCCATAGAATGCGCTAAATTTCATGGGTAAAGGTTTATGCTGCGATTGCAAAGTAAAGCTATTTTTGAGAATAAGTAATTTTTTCATTGATTACTTGTAGGACTTAGATCGGCGGTCTTGAAGCTTATTGTCATCCGTAATACAACCCTCTTTTCGCCCCTGCCTCAATTCGTTTTACAGGGGTGCAACCAGCCCTTCAAAAAAATTGAGAAATTTCTTCTTCGTGAAACATCTCAAGAACGCTGAGAAATATCTGAAAATTACGGATGGCATTGGTACTCTACTTGTATGCAAAGTTTCATAATCTTCTGAATTTCCGGGTTGCCGATCGTACTTGTCGTAATTGTCGAGCAAACATCACAGTCCACTTTAAATCATCGAATTGTCTAATCGGGGGAGTTCAGTTTTTGCATCGGTTTTAAATAACAATATCATTGCACAGACTTCAAATTTCAGAACCAATTTTTATTGTTTCGTTTAGTAACTGTGAACAATATTTATATATTTTAGATATGGCTTGCCTGGCAATCGTTATTTTCACAGGTATACTACTCAGTCCCATTTTCTTAGATCTGGTGATACCTCTAAGCGAACCTCGAGCACGTTACATTTACTACATGACCGTGCTTTTCACCGACCGTATGCTGTACGTCGATTTAATAACAGTAAACAATGCGATCGTTGCAATCTTGGCAGTAATTTCCCTGACATGTACAGAAGCAGTGCTAATTATTGTTGTCTATCACATTTGTGGACTGTTTAAAATCGCTAGGTAAGGTATACAGAGCTCAACTCAAAACCGCATTCTCGCAGGTTATCACCTATGATATGTATGCACCTGTACATTGTATACGAATATTATTTCCCCACACTTAAAACGCACAACTCTTAGAATATCACAATCGCCAAAGCTGCGATCGGAACGAGGACGGACACACTCGTCCCCGAGCTACTGCACAGCTGTACCCCTCATAATAAAGTTCGGCGCCCCGCATCGTATTAGCATGCATGCATAATTGTATTCTACTTTCGTACTTATCGATGCCAATTTAATTTTCAGTTTTCGCCTGCGCAATGCAATTATAGACGCAGCTAATTTTGATCTTCTTACGACGTCGAAGCGAATCGACATGAGTAAACATAATATCCGCCTAGCGGTGGACATTCACAACAGGGCGATCGAGTTAGTAAATTGAATTTGGCAAGTAAATCGGAAAATTAAATGTCGATCGTACTTTTAACTGCGTGTCTTTTATTGCTGATTATTGACGGTCCATTGGGAATTTACGCGTGCATCGAAGATGTGTCGAAACACTGGTTGCAGAAACCTCGATACCTTACTTGATAGCGACCATCCTACTCGTGATTTCGTTTGCTATTAATTTACATCGCGTGAGTACGCTGTTCTTTTTATTTGCACTTTACCAATATGCACAACATAATTTAGCGAGACAAGACAATGAGCACGATCTCAAATATATTCTGGCAGCTTCTTTTTTTTCTTAATTTCTTCTTGCCGCCTTATATAAACGGAACATAGTTGTGTGGCTTCTCGTTGCCACTTGGGAGTGGATATTGATACTTTTTGACCGTTGCCTCCATATTTCGGGGAAACGTTAAGGGTACCGGGGGTGGAAGGATACGTTTTCGAGGAAAGGGAAACGGGTCCAGTGGCCCGACACCATACAGACGAGAACTAAATTCATGGCACTGTTAATTCTATGTTACGTTTGTCGGGCAATAATGTTCTTTAAAGGAGTCTCAGGCAATTACCGCTTCCCTACGGCAATCCGTTTGCACGCCAAAATTTAGTCTATTGATATATGAAACTGTCCCTAAAATTTCGTACATTTCCAAGGAGGTCGAGATTTTGAATTTAGTTCGTGCTCTTTCGGTTTCGGACCTCTGTTCGACACCTAGTTCAGTCCTGCACGAGCAACCGACGCGACAAAACGGTCTTAGAAACCTCGCGCGTGAAAGATAAACATTGTACAGATCGTTTATGATAAAGATAGGGCTCGCTTCCCCAACCACTAGACAGTTGTAGCGAAAAATGATCGGAAAAGTAATAATTACTATCGAAAAGATTATGATTTAACATATAACTTAAAGGGTGCGGTAGGAAGTTTCTGTATTTCGACATTAGTGAAATAGAGCAACACCGGAGCATGTATAATTCCGTTGGTTATAAATCCTATAGCGTATTTCAGAAGAATTAAAAGATTGAAATAATTATTTTTCTTTGGTAGTTATTTCATGCAATTAAATCTATGGACGATGCAAAAGAGATTGCCTTGTGCGTTACATTGGTAAGCATGCAAACGATATTCATGTTCTTAAATAACCATTGTGGGCAAATGGTGATTGATGTTAGTCTGGATGTCTTTGACGCAACGTAAGTTTCAAGTCATTTACTGTTGTGTCTACTTCATAAGCAATATTGTACTTTTTAATCAATTTTTCTGAATCGTTCTTTTAAGTAACGAACATTCTTTCCACCTGCTTTTCAAACGAATACTAGTCAAACTTTGTTCCAATATGTTCGGGTTTAGATACAATTCGAAATGGTATTCTATCCCAATAAGAACACAAAAAATGATATTGTTCGTCATGACGAGAAGTTGCATCCAGTGTGCGATTAATCTCGCCGGTTTATTCACGGGTTCCTATGCTGGTTTATCTGCGGTAATCTGAAAATTTTCTGTGATCAACCAAAACCATTTTGTTTCGCAGTATTAAAAAATTGTTTCATTATAGATGTTGAGTTCTTCTTTCTCGTATTTCACAATGATGTACTCGTTCCAGCAATCTTAACTGATTGCGTTGAGCAGAACCCTAGTTGGTAATATTCATGTAATTGTGCTTATGAAAAGTTACAAAATAGCGATTTAATTCGTATAAATAGTGAACATGTTTTTTGTAACAATTTGTATACAATAAAATATTGATAAATATCATAATTTTACATTTGATACCTGAAACTTCGGCATAATTGCCCCTTTTTACTGATTTTCCAGCCAACTCGCGTAACAATTTTTCTTCTTGAGAATTCTGAATTGTGATACAAGTTGCACACTTTCTTTCTGAAACTTGGTATCTGAATTCCCGTTTCATTTTATTGAATTTTTAGTACATACGAGAAGAAAAATTAATATATAAGCACGGTTGGGCCTATGTCAACGTGAAAAAAGAGAATATTTATTCGTATCAGCTAACATGAGTACTAAGAAAATCCGATGTGCACCACAAGGAGCTTCTAGTTTGGATTTTTCACAGTTGAATTTTTGTACGACACTTTTGATGTCCGACACAGCATGTACAAAATTCGAAAAATCAAAAAGGAAAACAAAATCGTTAGCCTCTTTTTTGTTGGTTTAGCAGACCGTAGATTAATTAAGTTTGAAGTATAATCTAATCCACGACTGCCGGACCACTCGGAGACACATCCGCGAAGGAGACATTAAAAATGGTTCCATAAAAAATCAGAAAGACGTAACACGTGGACAGATTCATCCATTAATACAATAAAAATAATGAACACTTCATGTTTCTGTAGGAAACGACCGAATAGTCCGCACTTTACACCTGAATATCACCCGCGACGTCCGCGAATTGAATGAGAACTTCCCCTCCATAACAAAACCTTCCCTCCCGACTGTTGGAAAAACAGGAAAAAAGTTCAAGAAATTTTTTTCTCCCAACTGGTAATTTTCATAAGTGTTGTAATGCATATCGTGTGCCTTTTCCCACGGGGTGACAATGGAATCAATCGATCGGAACCCGGCTACCGTTATTTCCGTGCACCTTAGGCGGGTGACGCGCAGAAAACCTGAGAGGAAAATACAACGGCGTGAATAATATATTACGGCAAGGTATAGTCGGTAATTCTTCATTTCTTAGTTGCATTCGCTTCCCGAAAACCGAACAGAAATATGGACATATTCCAGAAACAGTACAAAACGTATCGCTTAGTGCTGTCCTTCTTAGGATTATGGCCTTACGATTCATCCATTTACACAATTATGATGAGGATATTTTTCTCTGCGATTACGCTCGTCTGTTTGTCAATTGAGGTAACAGGAATTCAGATTCGACGTTTTCACTTTTAGTTTTTTGTACCTTCTTGTTAAGTGTTTGTATCGTCAAGTGGTTATAATATCATTTTCTGTTCAATATGACAGTATTGCAGAAACTTCATAAACTGTCAATCTATTTACTGTTTACTGTTACCACCCAGCGTGAAATTTAGTAACGTTACAATCCATTCATAAATGTTCTTCTACTATAATACATTATTATACATTAATTATTAATTTCTTAATAAAGATTAATATTTGTATTTGGTGATTAACTATTTAAACCGGGTCTAACCAAGGGGATACTCTTTCAGATAATCTCGATTATAGGGCCCAATGTTACAGTGGAGGCTCGATTCCTGACATTATCAACTATATGTCCTTTCACGTTGTTCTTAGTACGATACGTTTCCTTCATCTACAATTTTCCACTTGTAAGTGGCACATTGACAAACTCAAATGATGTAACATTATACAAGAAGAGCATGTACATGGGATTGTATTATTAATAACGTGTTTTTTATTAACATCAATATAGATTAGATTTTTCTTTGATCATATAAGGTGCGAGGAAAGTACTCTGGAAGACTCGAGCGAGATAGAAATGCTAATGAAATGCATTAATCGTTCGTGCCGTGTAATCTCCATCTGTCTCTGTAAGAAAGTATTCAATATCAATGTGGTTTTTGTTTTATATATCGAAGTCATATTAATTATTCCGTATCTACGTGTAACAGTAAGTACAGCTACAATTATAAGTGGTTGTGAATTATTGACACGTAATAAACGTCCCCAAGGACACAACTACCAACTCCAAGAAATATTCCCCCATAGTCCCTTATTGCACAGCGTAACATACGGTTTCCTGATTCTCTCAAATTTTGACAAACACACGTATCTTAATTGCGAATGACTTTTGTGCGTTATAGGGATATGCGGCACAGGAATCGTTGTATTCTCATCAGTACTATTAACTCCTATAGCCTTAGATCTGCTAGTACCTGTAAACGAAACTCGAGTTCGTTATGTTTACTACATAACTAAACTCTTCACTGATAAACCCGGATATATTGATATAATATCCGTGAACATCGTATTTGTTATTATATTCGGATTACTAGCCGTGTCATGTACCGAATCGACACTTAGCGTGATTGCTTACTATATCTGCGGATTGTTCCAGATTACGAGGTATGATGAAAACGAAATTTAACGTACAGTAACTCCCAAAAATATTCGAACACTGCAATATGAGTAACTTCATGGCTGGATATTTTGGTTGTTTACATAGTTAGCACTCTCTTTATTTTCTCTAGCAATAGATCATTTATGAATGTTGACAAATATATATATATAATTTATCTGAAAAATCTCCACACATCGTCTCAGAAAAATTGGTAAAAGAAGTAAGGCCAAATTGAAACGTATTCGGATAATGTTTATTACATATTACTTACGTAATATAATATAATATGGTGAAATAAATTTAATATTTTGGGGCGTAACCATTTTGTTTCCGACCATGTTGTGATCTATTTGTCATTTTATTTATAATTTTGTTTAATTATTTTACAGTTATTACATTCGCCTATTCATTGTCGAGTCTTATTTTTAATTCGGCTATTGAAGAAATTGGAGTTTTCCTATCTAACACATCCCACAAATTTTTGGTAGTTTTGCACAATGGGTACCTTGTACCTGCGATCGTTTCTTTCTCACTTTTCGAATGACCCTTCTTTTTTAACCCGTATCTTCCTGCTAATTCTATTTCAAGTTCCAAACGTTCATATTATGCCCTATGCCGTACTGCACATTCAGTTTCATTGCACTATTATATTTATATCTGATATCATTTTGTTTGCAGCTACCGAATACGTAGTGCAATTTTAAACGCGACTAATTCTAAGCTGTCTGACCTGTCAACGCAGATCGAAACGAATCGCAGGGGGATCCGACGAGCCGTGGATATTCATATAAAGGCTATCGAGTTAGTAAATTGGACGATATAAGTCTATCGAAAGTCTATATGTTAATAGTATTTTTTTCCGCGTGCCTCTTGTTGATGATTATCGACGATTTATCGGAATGCCGTTACTGAATCGAAGATGCGTCGACGCCACGATAACAGTGTTTGTGATACCTTATCTGATAGCCTGCCTTCTGGTCGTTATTTCGTTCGCCGTTAATATACATCGCGTGAGTATTGCACCGTGCATTGCCAATGCCGGAATGTCAAAGATATTCGAAAAGTGATGCTAAAATCTTTTCGAATGTACGATATTTCAAGCATTGTCCTTCTTGTCTTGAAAAAGATTTTGCGTGAAAGCTTGTCGATATTTGAGCTGCTAAATCTTTATGAATAAAATCGTGCGGCAATCCATCTGGGCTCATTTCAAAACGTGAAGTGATGTGTACTTTCACGTCTCTAAATCCATATATTTTTTCACGATTTTTTCATATCTTGCAATGGGTGTAAAAGTCGTGGTACATTTTGTCAGTAATTTTCAGCGACTGTACCGACCTTGGGAAATTTTGTTTCTGACTGAAATCACCATGGATTTGAACGCTGCAGTGTCCCCTTTGCAAGGACGACAGAAAGATTGAAGTACGATTTTTTTGACAATACTTGTAAGGGGAATAATAATTAGTTGTACAGCTACTCATTACCATACACACAATTGTTTGTCTAATATACAATCTGCAATATGAAAGACGAAATCAAAAATCGGTGAACTAATCACGTACAGTCGACACCATTTCAAAAATCAACGAGTTACAGATCGACCCTTTATCGTATTTTGAAGTAATTGATATATTGCTGTCTCCAATAGTTATTCCAGGCACTCGAATCTATGAATGATATAAAGGAGTTTATTTTGTGCATTTTGTTTGTTACCATACACGTGATGTTCATGTTATTTAACAACTATAGCGGGCAAATGGTGATAGATAATAGTCTGGCAGTCTTCAATGAAATGTAAGTGTTGTGTAATTTAACGAGGAATTCGTTCATATAAAAGAATCATTTCTTTATTATTATACTTCTACTGCAAACTTTGCTTGCAAGTACGTATTAATAATGAAATATTGTTTCAATATGGTGGACGGTATTAGATGCAATTCGGAGTGGTATTACGTACCAGTCAACACACAAAAATTATTGCTGCTCATCTTACGGAGAAGCTCCATCCAATGTTCGTTGACCCTCGCCGGTTTATTCACACCATGTTATCAGGGTTTCTCGGCGGTAATATAATATTTCTCTAATTAACCATAACTATTTCATTTCGTTCACATCCTCCTTAGATGATGAGCACCTCTTTCTCGTATTTCACCGTGATGTATTCTATGCAGTAAACACAGCAGTTTACGTTGCTAGTTGGCAATAGTAATAAAGTACGTGTGGTTTCGCAAAAGGTTACAAAATACAGAACGAACGAACGGTGAGTTTTTATTATTATGATAAACTATGTCCGAGATGAAACTCTTTAACTCTTATCAGTTACGTAAAAGTGTAAAGTATACGTTCTGTATTACAGAAGGGTATAAAGCTTTTCCGTTTTTCGTGTGATCATCAAGTGGATTTTTAACGTGAAATGTTGGCAAGATCTAACAGTTGCAATCGAACAATGGAATCTGTTGATGGAGTTTTAAAGAAACGTGTTAAACGTGTATTGCTGTTGATCCATCCTAGCTATTGCAAATCGTTGAAGAGTTGTGATACCGATGGAAGTAATTGTCAGTGCAACGTATTGTGCTTGACATGCTATTACAGTGTTATGAAGCTGCTATCAATGTTTAAGATATTGGAAGGAATGTTTTATGTAACCTTTAAGTATTAACTACATATAGTAAGAAAAAATATGCAATTTTAGTTTTAAAAATAGTGCATTTGCATTTCTTGGGTGCATGGTTGGGTTCGTGAAGTTAATCAAGTCCTAGGAAAATAGACCTTATCATTCCATTCAAGTTTTCCCTCAACTGTTTATTTCTATGTAGTAACAGTAACATTTCTGGATTTCCCTGCGGTGTAACGAGTCTTCAACGCCATCGCTTTCACATAATATTGCAAGCAGATTAACTGTCACCTTTCCAGAAAGCCTTAATTAATTCATCAACGCTGTAACATCCGGTGAACAAAGTGCGCAAGACACCAATGCGTTACGATAAAATATGCAACGCTTCCCCTCTGCACCTCGACGCAGATCAGACCCACGATATTTAAAAAACCAATAAGCGTATTGCAAGATGATAAATAGAAAAGACCGCATTTAAAATAGCTCAGGAAAAATGTCCTTTCACTCTGTAATGCTCTCTTGAACTGAACGAAAACACATTACGTACATTATGTACATTAGATACATTAGAAACGTACATTAGATACGTTCAGTGCTCGTGTTCGTACTCGTGCCGATGGATACAACATATTCTTACACACTTGCGAATCCAACCTTATTCTTCTGAAATATACTCTACCCTAAGCGATACAGGCCACTAACAATTTCCACGGACTTCCTTACAAGAAGCCTATTTAATCGTCACGAATATACTCGTCGATGCTACGGCGCACAAGACTATTTATCTGTCGGAATACCTATGTACCCAATACGGAACACGTTGAGTGTACTTAATATGCAATGTATTCTCCACATTGGGTGCATGATCGCGTTCGTGTTATACAGTATTATATTATATATTTTTACGCGTGTCCGCGTTTGGAAGAAGATCAAGATTAGTGTGATAATATATCAATTTAAAAAAAAACAGGAAGATCTTTGTTTATTTGCCTTCTTTATTTCACTAAATACTCATTTTTCGGAATAATAATAAAGTTCTTAGAGAGATTTCTCTACAATTTTCCTAGGCGTTGCATATAGGTTACCGGTTTTTTCAAATCTGACAATTTTTACATTTTTTTTTTTGATCTAAGTTCGAGACACTTAATCTTTTTCATAGTTGGCTATTAACATACGAATATCTAGTAAGTTCGTCGTGTTTTAAAGTTCGTTTCATTGAAAACAGCATATCTCTGCTTTTCGCAAGCTTTGAAAATCAGGTGTTCCATATTAGGTGCAGTTACCCTACGTATTATATATCGTATTTTCCAATCGCTTCCTTATCTTTGGTAGTTTTTTAATGCCATTGAACTTCTGAATGATATAACGGAGGTTGCACTAGCGCTAATGACGATTTGCATACTGTTGATGTACATGTTCTTAAATAACTATTGCGGACAGATGGTAATAGATGACAGTCTGAAAATCTTTGAAACTACGTAAGTGTCATACGATTTAATGTAGCTTTTATTTACTCAGCGATTCATCTGAATTATTTTTATAATAATTCGGGCTTATCAAACGGGCATCTATTCTAATTAGTTTCATTATGTTCGGGATCAGATATAATTCGACGTGGTACGCCGTTCCGATAAGTACTCCACGGTAATCTTATATCTACATAGAGTTAATCGAAACCTCTTCGTTTTACGACGATTAAAAATTCTTTCATTTTAGATGATGAGCTCCTCTTTCTCGTACTTCGCAATGATGTACTCGTTCCGGTAAAGTTCACAGTTTGCGTTGAACACGATGCTAGTTGGTAATAGTCATGTACTTGTGCTTATCAAGAGTTACGAAATACCGATATCATTCGCATAAATAGTGAACATTTCGTATTATAACAATCTGTTTACAATAGAAAATTATAAATATTATAATGTTACGTTTGCTCCCCGAATCTTCAGTATCATAGATCCTTTTTACTGATTTTCCAGCCAGTCTGCGTATCAATTGAGACATGATCTGAGATATGACAGAAGATGCACACTTTCGTTCTAGATCTTTGTATATAAATTCCCGGTACTATTTATCGAATTTTTACTTGTTGCGGCGTACATGTGACAAAAAATATCAAAAATATCAATAATTTTGAAAACAAAATTTACTGCTATCTGTCGTGCTAGGAGACGATTTCTCTGGTATGGCAATAGGTGATCTTTGTTAAGTACCTGGCGCGACACGGGATTTTTGTTACGAATACACTAACGTACTATTTCTCATTCACTGTTATTTAAAAATTTTATAATGTTTCTTTGCCCGAAGGATCGTCGCGACTCAGTCAGATCACGTGTTCGTTATGTCACTGACCATATGAATTTCCCCGTGCACCGCATACCCTACACAGAACACAATTTCGCACGCTTTTAGTCAGTTCCTGAGAGGAAAAATTCCTAAGTGAAACCGGCGTTCGCAAAAATGGCAAAACTTAAAAACTTTGAAGCCCTGCCTTCTCCAAAGAAATTATCAACCGCGAAAATGATGACTCAAACCCCTCTTAATTTCACGTGGACTGCAACGTATTTCGTTCAGAACAAAATCGCTTCTGACGACCAAACGTGATCGATTCGACACCGAGCGACCCATATACAAATTAGAATCGTATTACGTATCTCACTTTGAACCAATCTACTTTCAGCTCTACTGTACTGAATGTCCACGTGTCATGCTTTAAGAAACTGTCACTGAATCGGAAACACGTAACTACAATTTCCCCGTAGCTTTACAACGACAACAAACACCTGAACTTTCCAGCATCACAGTTTCATTCCCCACCCCTATGATACTCGTCCACCATCGTCTCACTAGTAGCGATATTTTAACACGTGATCACAAGAAACGGAGACTGACCGTACAAGTATGTGCACTGTTCAAGGCTCGACACGTCAATGACAGAATGCCGTGGAAAAATCGAGAAAATGTACGCATGCGCTGGTTTGAATAAAAAGAGGGGAACCCTCAGCCGGACAAAGGGCTGCGCTACGTGTAAATTCACCTCGGATTAATTTTTTTTTCCACCCTCGCGAGAAACCGAGACGGTTGTGTCGTCCCCAGAAAATTGCCTGTCCCGTCAATCATTTTTTCCACCCCTCGATGTTTGAAGGTAAATTCAGAAGGAATTGTAACCAAGCCACAGTCTATCGATCGCCTCGCATTCGTACTCCGGCCTTCGCACGAGAATGACGTTCTTCGGTTAAACGAAGTGGGCGATCTGTAAAGGTTTGCCACTGTTTAGACTGTTTAGAGAACTATGCGTTGGAGCGACGATAAAGAATCTCAGATACTGCGAGTCATCCAGCGTACTGTTTCAGGTAATTGTACCCGTTTGTTCATGTATCGAGAAACTGTTACAATCGTATAGTGTTCGGTCCTGAAGCGGGCGCACTTTTAAATTGCCAGATGACCGATCGACCGGGTACGTCGTGAACGACCTGGTCCGCGTCTATGAATTACAGATAAGGTACTTTAGAGGTTTAAGACACCCGAAGGAAAACGCAGCTCACTATCGGGTGTTTTGCAGCCCATGCACATCGCTAAGTCGCGATAAAACATGCGGAAGAAAGTGCTCTACAAAATTCAGAAGAGATGATGATTTTTACGAAATGTATCGACAATGCGGCACGTGTAATTTCCATGTACTTGTGTAAGAACTGATTCATTACACCATTAATTTTATAATGTTAAGTAGCACGCCAACATAATCTAATTCATGACTGGACGTTTATCATTTTATACGAAATATATCTCCAAAGTACATATAGTTTTAAATCCTCGAAGTGTTCTGAAAATACTCATTTCAGTGTATATATACGCCCCATAGATTGTGCTAAATTTCATGGACAAGAGTTTATGCTGCGATAGCAAAGTAAAGCTATTTTTGCGAATAAGGAATTTTTTCGCTGATTACTTGTAGGACTTAGATCGGCGGTCTTGAACCTCTTTGTCATCCGTAATACAACCCTCTTTTCGTTCATGCCACAATTCGTTCTACAGGGGTGCAATCAGCCCTTCAAAAAAATTGAGAATTTTCTTCTTCGTTAAATATCTCAAGAACGCTGAGAAATATCTGAAAATTACGGATGATGTTGGTACTCTACTTGTATGCAAAGTTTCATAATCTTCTGAATTTCCGTTTTGCTGATCGCACTTGTCGCAACTGTCGGTCCAACATCACAGTCTACTTTAAATCATCGAATTGTCTAATCGGGGGAGTTCAGTTTTTGCATCGGTTTTAAATAACAATATCATTGCACAGACTTCAAATTTCGGAACCAATTTTTATTGTTTCGTTTAGTAACTGTGAACAATATTTATATATTTTAGATATGGCTTGCCTGATTATCGTTATTTTCACAGGTATACTACTCAGTCCCATTTTCTTAGATCTGGTCATACCTCTAAGCGAACCTCGAGCACGTTACATTTACTACATGACCGTGCTTTTCACCGACCGTATGCTGTACGTCGATTTAATAACAGTAAACAATGCGATCGTTGCAATCTTGGCAGTAATTTCCCTGACATGTACAGAAGCAGTGCTAATTGTTGTTGTCTATCACATTTGTGGACTGTTTAAGATCGCTAGGTAAGGTATACAGAGCTCAACTCAAAACCGCATTCTCGCAGGTTATCACCTATGATATGTATGCACCTGTACATTGTATACGAATATTATTTCCCTACACTTAAAACGCACAACTCTTAGAATATCACAATCGCCAAAGCTGCGATCGGAACGAGGACGGACACACTCGTCCCCGAGCTACTGCACAGCTGTACCTCTCATAATAAAGTTCGGCGCCCCGCATCGTATTAGCATGCATGCATAATTGTATTCTACTTTCGTACTTATCGATGCCAATTTAATTTTCAGTTTTCGCCTGCGCAATGCAATTATAGACGCAGCTAATTTTGAGCTTCTTACGACGTCGAAGCGAATCGACATGAGTAAACGTAATATCCGCCTAGCGGTGGACATTCACAACAGGGCGATCGAGTTAGTAAATTGAATTTGGCAAGTAAATCGGAAAATTAAATGTCGATCGTACTTTTAACTGTGTGTCTTTTATTGCTGATTATTGACGGTCCATTGGGAATTTACGCGTGCATCGAAGATGTGTCGAAACACTGGTTGCAGAAACCTCGATACCTTACTTGATAGCGACCATCCTACTCGTGATTTCGTTTGCTATTAATTTACATCGCGTGAGTACGCTGTTCTCTTTATTTGCACTTTACCAATATGCACAACATAATTTAGCGAGACCAGACAATGAGCAGGATTTCAAATATATTCTGGCAGCTTCTTTTTTTTCTTAATTTCTTCTTGCCGCCGTATATAAACGGAACATAGTTGTGTGGCTTCCCGTTGCCACTTGGGAGTGGATATTGATACTTTTTGACCGTTGCCTCCATATTTCGGGGAAACGTTAAGGGTACCGGGGGTGGAAGGATACGTTTTCGAGGAAAGGGAAACGGGTCCAGTGGCCCGACACCATACAGACGAGAACTAAATTCATGGCACTGTTAATTCTATGTTACGTTTGTCGGGCAATAATGTTCTTTAAAGGAGTCTCAGGCAATTACCGCTTCCCTACGGCAATCCGTTTGCACGCCAAAATTTAGTCTATTGATATATGAAACTGTCCCTAAAATTTCGTACATTTCCAAGGAGGTCTAGATTTTGAATTTAGTTCGTGCTCTTTCGGTTTCGGACCTCTGTTCGACATCTAGTTCAGTCCTGCACGAGCAACCGACGCGACAAAACGGTCTTAGAAACCTCGCGCGTGAAAGATAAACATTGTACAGATCGTTTATGATAAAGATAGGGCTCGCTTCCCCAACCACTAGACAGTTGTAGCGAAAAATGATCGGAAAAGTAATAATTACTATCGAAAAGATTATGATTTAACATATAACTTAAAGGGTGCGGTAGGAAGTTTCTGTATTTCGACATTAGTGAAATAGAGCAACACCGGAGCATGTATAATTCCGTTGGTTATAAATCCTGCAGCGTATTTCAGAAGAATGAAAAGATTGAAATAATTATTTTTCTTTGGTAGTTATTTCATGCAATTAAATCTATGGACGATGCAAAAGAGATTGCCTTGTGCGTTACATTGGTAAGCATGCAAACGATATTCATGCAACGTAAGTTTCAAGTCATTTACTGTTGTGTCTACTTCATAAGCAATATTGTACTTTTTAATCAATTTTTCTGAATCGTTCTTTTAAGTAACGAACATTTTTTCCACCTGCTTTTCAAACGAATACTAATCAAACTTTGTTCCAATATGTTCGGGTCTAGATACAATTCGAAATGGTATTCTATCCCAATAAGAACACAAAAAATGATATTGTTCGTCATGACGAGAAGTTGCATCCAGTGTGCGATTAATCTCGCCGGTTTATTCACGGGTTCCTATGCTGGTTTATCTGCGGTAATCTGATAATTTTCTGTGATCAACCAAAACCATGTTGTTTCGCAGGATTAAAAAATTGTTTCATTATAGATGTTGAGTTCTTCTTTCTCGTATTTCACAATGATGTACTCGTTCCAGCAATCTTAACTGTTTGCGTTGAGCAGAACCCTAGTTGGTAATATTCATGTAATTGTGCTTATGAAAAGTTACAAAATAGCGATTTAATTCGTATAAATAGTGAACATGTTTTTTGTAACAATTTGTATACAATAAAATATTGATAAATATCATAATTTTACATTTGATACCTGAAACTTCGGCATAATTGACCCTTTTTACTGATTTTCCAGCCAACTCGCGTAACAATTTTTCTTCTTGACAATTCTGAATTGTGATACAAGTTGCACACTTTCTTTCTGAAACTTGGTATCTGAATAGCCGTTTCATTTTATTGAATTTTTAGTACATACGAGAAGAAAAATTAATATATAAGCACGGTTGGGCCTATGTCAACGTGAAAAAAGAGAATATTTATTCGTATCAGCTAACATGAGTACTAAGAAAATCCGATGTGCACCACAAGGAACTTCTAATTTGGATTTTTCACAGTTGAATTTTTGTACGACACTTTTGATGTCCGACACAGCATGTACAAAATTCGAAAAATCAAAAAGGAAAACAAAATCGTTAGCCTCTTTTTTGTTGGTTTAGCAGACCGTAGATTAATTAAGTTTTAAGTATAATCTAATCCACGACTGCCGGACCACTCGGAGACACATCCGCGAAGGAGACATTAAAAATGGTTCCATAAAAAAACAGAAAGACGTAACACGTGGACAGATTCATCCATTAATACAATAAAAATAATGAACACTTCATGTTTCTGTAGGAAACGACCGAATAGTCCGCACTTTACACCTGAATATCACCCGCGACGTCCGCGAATTGAATGAGAACTTCCCCTCCATAACAAAACCTTCCCTCCCGGCTGTTGGAAAAACAGGAAAAAAGTTCAAGAAATTTTTTTCTCCCAACTGGTAATTTTCATAAGTGTTGTAATGTATATCGTGTGCCTTTTCCCACGGGGTGACAATGGAATCAATCGATCGGAACCCGGCTACCGTTATTTCCGTGCACCTTAGGCGGGTGACGCGCAGAAAACCTGAGAGGAAAATACAACGGCGTGAATAATATATTACGGCAAGGTATAGTCGGTAATTCTTCATTTCTTAGTTGCATTCGCTTCCCGAAAACCGAACAGAAATATGGACATATTCCAGAAACAGTACAAAACGTATCGCTTAGTGCTGTCCTTCTTAGGATTATGGCCTTACGATTCATCCATTTCCACAATTATGATGAGGATATTTTTCTCTGCGATTACGCTCGTCTGTTTGTCAATTGAGGTAACAGGAATTCAGATTCGACGTTTTCACTTTTAGTTTTTTGTACCTTCTTGTTAAGTGTTTGTATCATCAAGTGGTTATAATATAATTTTCTGTTCAATATGACAGTATTGCAGAAACTTCATAAACTGTCAATCTATTTACTGTTTACTGTTACCACCCAGCGTGAAATTTAGTAACGTTACAATCCATTCATAAATGTTCTTCTACTATAATACATTATAATACTTTAATTACGAATTTCTTAATAAAGATTAATATTTGTATTTGGTGAGTAACTATTTAAACCGGGTCTAATCAAGGGGATACTCTTTCAGATAATCTCGATTATAGGGCCCAATGTTACAGTGGAGGCCCGATTCCTGACATTATCAACTATGTGTCCTTTGACGTTGTTCTTA
Organism: Nomada fucata; assembly: GCA_948146005.1. Lineage (NCBI taxonomy): Eukaryota > Metazoa > Arthropoda > Insecta > Hymenoptera > Apidae > Nomada > Nomada fucata. The sequence goes on from OX411282.1 coordinate 6,857,777, forward strand.
GTACGATACGTTTCCTTCATCTACAATTTTCCACTTGTAAGTGGCACAGTGGAAAACTCAAATGATGTAACATTATACAAGAAGAGCATGTACATGGGATTGTATTATTAATAACGTGTTTTTTATTAACATCAATATAGATTAGATTTTTCTTTGATCACATAAGGTGCGAGGAAAGTACTCTGGAAGACTCGAGCGAGATAGAAATGCTAATGAAATGCATTAATCGTTCGTGCCGTGTAATCTCCATCTGTCTCTGTAAGAAAGTATTCAATATCAATATGGTTTTTGTTTTATATATCGAAGTCATATTAATTATTCCGTATCTACGTGTAACAGTAAGTACAGCTACAATTATAAGTGGTTGTGAATTATTGACACGCAATAAGCGTCCCCAGGGAGACAACTACCAACTCCAAGAAATATTCCCCCATAGTCCCTTATTGCACAGCGTAACATACGGTTTCCTGATTCTCTAAAATTTTGACAAACACACGTATCTTAATTGCGAATGACTTTTGTGCGTTATAGGGATATGCGGCACTGGAATCGTTGTGTTCTCATCAGTACTATTAACTCCTATAGCCTTAGATCTGCTAGTACCTCTAAACGAAACTCGAGTTCGTTATATTTCCTACATAACTAAACTCTTCACTGATAAACCCGGATATATTGATATAATATCCGTGAACATCGTATTTGTTATTATATTCGGATTACTAGCCGTGTCATGTACCGAATCGACACTTAGCGTGATTGCTTACTATATCTGCGGATTGTTCAAGATTACGAGGTATGATGAAAACGAAATTTAACGTACAGTAACTCCCAAAAATATTCGGACACTGCAATATGAGTAACTTAATGTCTGGATATTTTGGTTGTTTACATAGTTAGCACTCTCTTTATTTTCTCTAGCAATAGATCATTTATGAATGTTGACAAATATATATATATATATAATTGATCTGAAAAATCTCCACACATTGTGTAAGAAAGATTGATAAAAGAAGTAAGGCCAAATTGAAACGTATTCGGATAATGTTTATTACATATTACTTACGTAATATAATATAATATGGTGAAATAAATTTAATATTTTGGGGCGTAACCATTTTGTTTCCGACCATGTTGTGATCTATTTGTCATTTTATTTATAATTTTGTTTAGTTATTTTACAGTTATTACATTCGCCTATTCATTGTCGAGTCTTATTTTTAATTCGGCTATTGAAGAAATTGGAGTTTTCCTATCTAACACATCCCACAGATTTTTGGTAGTTTTGCACAATGGGTACCTTGTACTTGCGATCGTTTCTTTCTGACTTTTCGAATGACCCTTCTTTTTTCACCCGTATTTTCCTGCTAATTCTATTTCAAGTTCCAAACGTTCATATTATGCCCTATGCCGTACTGCACATTCAGTTTCATTGCACTATTATATTTATATCTGATATCATTTTGTTTGCAGCTACCGAATACGTAGTGCAATTTTAAACGCGACTAATTCTAAGCTGTCTGACCTGTCAACGCAGATCGAAACGAATCGCAGGGGGATCCGACGAGCCGTGGATATTCATATAAAGGCTATCGAGTTAGTAAATTGGACGATATAAGTCTATCGAAAGTCTATATGTTAATAGTATTTTTTTCCGCGTGCCTCTTGTTGATGATTATCGACGATTTATCGGAATGCCGTTACTGAATCGAAGATGCGTCGACGCCACGATAACAGTGTTTGTGATACCTTATCTGATAGCCTGCCTTCTGGTCGTTATTTCGTTCGCCGTTAATATACATCGCGTAAGTATTGCACCGTGCAATGGCCAATGCCGGAATGTCAAAGATATTCGAAAAGTGATGCTAAAATCTTTTCGAATGTACGATATTTCAAGCATTGTCCTTCTTGTCTTGAAAAAGATTTTGCGTGAAAGCTTGTCGATATTTGAGCTGCTAAATCTTTATGAAAAAAATCGTGCGGCAATCCATCTGGGCTCATTTCAAAACGTGAAGTGATGTGTACTTTCACGTCTCTAAATCCATATATTTTTTCACGATTTTTTCATATCTTGCAATGGGTGTAAAAGTCGTGGTACATTTTGTCAGTAATTTTCAGCGACTGTACCGACCTTGGGAAATTTTGTTTCTGACTGAAATCACCATGGATTTGAACGCTGCAGTGTCCCCTTTGCAAGGACGACAGAAAGATTGAAGTACGATTTTTTTGACAATACTTGTAAGGGGAATAATAATTAGTTGTACAGCTACTCATTACCATACACACAATTGTTTGTCTAATATACAATCTGCAATATGAAAGACGAAATCAAAAATCGGTGAACTAGTCACGTACAGTCGACACCATTTCAAAAATCAACGAGTTACAGATCGACCCTTTATCGTATTTTGAAGTAATTGATATATTGCTGTCTCCAATAGTTATTCCAGGCACTCGAATCTATGAATGATATAAAGGAGTTTATTTTGTGCATTTTGTTTGTTACCATACACGTGATGTTCATGTTATTTAACAACTATAGCGGGCAAATGGTGATAGATAATAGTCTGGCAGTCTTCAATGAAATGTAAGTGTTGTGTAATTTAACGAGGAATTCGTTCATATAAAAGAATCATTTCTTTATTATTATACTTCTACTGCAAACTTTGCTTGCGAGTAGGTATTAATAATGAAATATTGTTTCAATATGGTGGACGGTATTAGATGCAATTCGGAGTGGTATTACGTACCAGTCAACACACAAAAATTATTGCTGCTCATCTTACGGAGAAGCTCCATCCAATGTTCGTTGACCCTCGCCGGTTTATTCACACCATGTTATCAGGGTTTCTCGGCGGTAATATAATATTTCTCTAATTAACCATAACTATTTCATTTCGTTCACATCCTCCTTAGATGATGAGCACCTCTTTCTCGTATTTCACCGTGATGTATTCTATGCAGTAAACACAGCAGTTTACGTTGCTAGTTGGCAATAGTAATAAAGTACGTGTGGTTTCGCAAAAGGTTACAAAATACAGAACGAACGAACGGTGAGTTTTTATTATTATGATAAACTATGTCCGAGATGAAACTCTTTAACTCTTATCAGTTACGTAAAAGTGTAAAGTATACGTTCTGTATTACAGAAGGGTATAAAGGTTTTCCGTTTTTCGTGTGATCTTCAAGGGGATTTTTAACGTGAAATGTTGGCAAGATCTAACAGTTGTAATCGAACAATGGAATATGTTGATGGAGTTTTAAAGAAACGTGTTAAACGTGTAGTGCTGTTGATCCATCCTAGCTATTGCAAATCGTTGAAGAGTTGTGATACCGATGGAAGTAATTGTCAGTGAAACGTATTGTGCTTGACATGCTATTACAGTGTTATGAAGCTGCTATCAATGTTTAAGATATTGGAAGGAATGTTTTATGTAACCTTTAAGTATTAACTACATATAGTAAGAAAAAATATGCAATTTTAGTTTTAAAAATAGTGCATTTGCATTTCTTGGGTGCATGGTTGGGTTCGTGAAGTTAATCAAGTCCTAGGAAAATAGACCTTATCATTCCATTCAAGTTTTCCCTCAACTGTTTATTTCTATGTAGTAACAGTAACATTTCTGGATTTCCCTGCGGTGTAACGAGTCTTCAACGCCATCGCTTTCACATAATATTGCAAGCAGATTAACTGTCACCTTTCCAGAAAGCCTTAATTAATTCATCAACGCTGTAACATCCGGTGAACAAAGTGCGCATGACACCAATGCGTTACGATAAAATATGCAACGCTTCCCCTCTGCATCTCGACGCAGATCAGACCCACGATATTTAAAAAACCAATAAGCGTATTGCAAGATGATAAATAGGGTAGACCGCATTTAAAATAGCTCAGGAAAAATGTCCTTTCACTCTGTAATGCTCTCTTGAACTGAACGAAAACACCCAAAAGAACTGGGTTCCACTTACACCTACGATTGCGTACTGTCTCATTTTACAACCTAGTGTTTATGCATGTATAATTACTCGATATGAATCAAATCTGTAAAATGTTGGTGCATCGATTTTATTTTTGTTCTTGATGGTACCGTAGCCAAGGGGTCGAATTGAAATTCAAGCTTAGATTATTACGTACTGAATTATCTGCGCGTTATAAACAATTTAATTCCGGCACCAAATTTGCTTATAGTTCCTTCTGCACTGATAACAATTTGTGTCTACAAACATCCTTTTATAATTCAATGCACACTGTCATTGCACCATATCCCTTGGTTGTGGATGTGAAAGTAATCGTTACGAAATTTCGCATGTTCTGCGGAATAATAATGCTTTCCGTATTACGAATCAGTACGCGTTGGAAATATGAAATTAAATCCTCGATATTCAGCCGTTGGTGTGAGAGGAACGCGCAGGTCCATTGTATCAAGGCGTCACAGTGTACATTATCACATCCGAAGTAACTTTCTCACCTGACGTTTTCTTTACCACCGTGGCACTCATCTAGCAGCTTTGAACACTCACTCGCGTCAACTACTTTACGCATGACTATAATATACGGAGCGGTTGAAGTATACCGCGCCGAAGTCCACATAGTAATGACCACAGACTGTATGGTCAAAGGGGTTGCACGCTTGCGCACAGTTAAATAAGAAAAGAAAGAAATAGTGAGATGGATACAGGGGGGACACGTAGTTATTATTTTAATTGCGGTGAATTTTTTCAACCCTTCTGGGAGACCTATATGGTGAACCACCCTCGCAAATTGCACCTCCTGTCCATCACGTTTCTCACCTCTGGCGACGTTGGGGTATAAATGCGGAAGGTGGATTTTTTTTTTTATCAACGATATTCGTGCCTCCGCGTCAGAAGCGAACGCCTGTTCTTTACACGGATATCAATCGTCTTAACAGAACAATCTACTCGAATCGCAAGAATATGCATTGTGAATAAAAAATATTTTACCCATTGAGGGTTTCTGTTTCGCATAGTTCTTTACCTGCATACTGCTCCAGGTATTTATTGCCCATTATTCTTCTTTCTCGAAAATATAAAAATCGCATAGAACAACATTTACTTCAAGAATGCGTCAACGCGCATCGCTGTTTATTATAATGCATTTAAGAAAAAGATTTAAGTTGCCAATACAGATCTGACCAGGAATATGGATGAATTCGAGAATCAATACAATGCGTATCGCCGCGTCCTATACTAAATTGGACTCTGACCTTATCGCACATCTGCGTACTGTACACTTTACAGGATAGGGGTGAGCGCAATTACGATAGTATGTCTGACAATTCGGGTGACGAAAATTTCCCCTTCGAATGTGCAGCTTCGGTCTTTGTGTACCGATTAAATTTGCCTCTAAACGATCCTTGCACTTTTTCATTCGAAATTGTAACGCGTATATTATGAACTATCTCTTCCTTGGATCTCCGCTCATACATGGATTAAGTAACCCCTATCCTGTAACATTGATGGATGACAATAAAGTCAATTAATTCGGAATAACACTTTCCTTTGGTCCGATTCTGTGAGTGACAGGTGATTTCTTTTGATAGTTAACGCGCTGGAAAAGTGTCCATGTGATGCCGCGAATAAAAGATTATGGCGATGTGTAATGTTACCGTCCCCCAAAATTTGCTCCGCACTTGTTTTTAGAAACCGACCGAGGAATATGACCGCATTCGAGGAACACTACCGCTTGTATTCACGCACCTTGGTCATTTTTGGACTCTGGCCTTATCATACATCAGTCTACAGTACATTGCATAGGATAGGACTTCTCGTGAATACATTTGTTTCTCTGACAATCGTGGTGATGAAACTTTACTTCTTCAACCTTAATCTTTGATTTTCATGCACTGATTACATTTACGTTTGAATAATCCATGCGCTTGTCACTTGAAATGATGATGTGTGTGTATCATAAACTACGTATTCGTGACACGTTAATTTATCAGTTTGTACTTGTACCGTTTTTTTTGTGCCAGATTAGTCCTGCAAACACGCTTTTAACTTCTTACATGTAAATTAAGTGAGTGAAATTTGCGCTGAAACGTTGTATGTGTAAAAATCATTTTACTTTTACGCAAGAAATTATATTTTTTCATGTATAACAATCTAATGTCTAATCACAGAAAAGAACATTCTTTCAGGCAGTTTCAATTTCTGGGCCCGATATTACGTTAGACGATTATTTTTTGTCAACAGCAAGTTGCAGCCCCATATTAATATTTATAGCGCGATACGTTTCTATTATCCACAATTTTCCTCTCGTAAGTGACATGCCAACATTAGTATGATCCAGAGCCATGAAAGAACCTACCAATGAATTTGTGACACACCGCGCTGTTAACTTGTCTCTTTCGTGTGAATCCAGATAAAAGTTTACATTGAGTGCATTGGGACGGAAGAAGGTACCCTAAAAGACACGGAGGAGTTGGCGATATTCACGAAATGTATCGCTGATTCGTCACGTCTAATTGCCATCTACTTATGTAAGAAGCGATTCAATACACGTTTGATCTGAATTTTCATTGGCGCACTAAAATAAACGCAATTAATAACTTGATGTTTATCGGCTTACGCGCAAAGAATCTCCTGATTACGTACATTCGAAACCTAGAAATGTTCTGAAAATAATTCTGTTCGTGACGTAGCATAATAATTAGTCGGTGTTCCGTTTAATAACTCTGAACGATATTTACATATTCTAGATATATCTTGCACGGCAGTCGTTCTTTTCACAGGAATACTATTCAGTCCCATAATCTTAGATCTGGTAATGCCTCTGGACGAAGTTCGTGGGCGTCTTATTTACTACATGAGTCCGATTTTCACCGATAGAATCTTGTACGTCGATTTAATTACTGTACAATGTGCGGTTGCTATATCGGTGGCGCTGCTAGGCGCGGCATGCACGGAATCAGTGCTGACTATTATAACGCACTATGTATGCGCATTGCTCAAAATTACCAGGTAAGATTGAATTAGTACCTCCGATACGAGAGTATAACGTCGCAGATCCTATTGTATCACATATTTAGTTATATCACAGTTTCACGTTTGCCGATATTACTTTTATTTTCAGTTATCGTATGCGCAATGCGATTATAAACGCATCTAATTACGGACTATCCGCCACGTCGAAGCACATCGACACGAGTCGCTATCAGATCCGCTTAGTGGTGAATATTCACAACAGGGCTACCGAGTTAGTAAATTAATCGTAATAATTGATTTCGAAAATCGAATGTTAATGTTAGCGTTAATTGCGCGTCTTGTTTTGTTTCTTTCGTGGCGATTATCGACGTTTTGTTGGAAATTTATGCGTGCATGAAAGATCTGCGGACGCTGCGTCAACTGCTATGTTGATACCTTATTTGATAGCGAGCATTCTGGTCGTGATTGCGTTTGCTTTTAATTTGCATCGCGTAAGTATTGTCCGATATATACACACTTCTATAATAAAACCTATATGAAGCTAGAAAGCACGATGAACACGTTTTCAGAGAAATTCTCCAAGCTTTGTATTCTTCAAGCTTTTGCTTTGCTCCGTATATAAATGATATGTAAATAGATGTATCGAAAAGCGATCGTACTAATAATTATTACCACTTCAAAGATTAAGATTTAACGTATGGTTTCAAGTGTGTAGGGCGATTCTCCCAACCGTGCCAAGCCATAGCTTTGAAAAGGTAAAAAATGAACGAAAGATTCTGTTGGATTATTACTAGCGATGAGAAATATATTATATCACGCGGGAGAAAAATTGACTAAACATTTCCGAATTAGTCAAATAAAGTTAACGGCAGGACACAAATCACTCTGATGGCGATACAGGGTAACTGTACCTCACATGGAATATAAAATCAATCCGCATTATTGTAGGATATTTCGTTCCAGATAAAAAAAAACAGTCGTATTCACTTTCCAGCTTTAATTGGAAGTCCATTGTTCAATGCGAAAGTGGTTACTACGTGAGAACGTAGAAAAGCTTTTGTGAGGCGGCTTACATAGTGAAATTCTTTCGCGAAGGTAGATTAAGAGCTATTATTTTTGCATAATTTATCATTAATCATGTTAATTTCGTACAGTTCAAAAGAAATTTACCGTTCAATTAATTTTCTTCTTAGCATAATTACTATCTGCTTAGTCGTAAAACGCTACAGACAGCGAGCGGACGGATTTTTACAGAAACTGAAATATTTTCGCGAAATATCTCAACAGCTCTGAGAGATATTTAAGGAACTTATAAAGAAAACTTGCATCGCTTTATTGCATTTACAGAAACGCGCAAAAATTTCTGAACCTTTCTTGTTAGTACCACGAAAACAGTTCTTACAGTCTTACAGTTCAACCTTCGATTTAGAACAGTTCACCTTTTCCTTCCCTCATGCTACTAGTATACATACATGCCTCTTGTGCGTCACTCATTCTTATCATAGATACGTTCAGTGCTCGTGTTCGTACTCGTGCCGATGGATACAACATATTCTTACACACTTGCGAATCCAACCGTATTCTTCTGAAATATACTCTACCCTAAGCGATACAGGCCACTAACAATTTCCACGGACTTCCTTACAAGAAGCCTATTTAATCGTCACGAATATACTCGTCGATGCTACGGCGCACAACACTATTTATCTGTCGGAATACCTATGTACCCAATACGGAACACGTTGAGTGTACTTAATATGCAATGTATTCTCCACATTGGGTGCATGATCGCGTTCGTGTTATACAGTATTATATTATGTATTTTTACAATTATATGACTGGTGCAGGCTACCCACCAGACCCTGGGCGGAACTGAACCTAGTTCTGGACCTATAAGGTCCGTAACATAATCATTGGGATCACGAAGAACGTGGTGATTAAGGTGCGCCATTCGCGTGTCCGCGTTTGGAAGAAGATCAAGATTAGTGTGATATAATATCAATTTAAAAAAAAACAGGAAGATCTTTGTTTATTTGTCTTCTTTACTTCACTAAATACTCATTTTTCGGAGTAATAATAAAGTTCTTAGAGAGATTTCTCTACAATTTTCCTAGGCGTTGCATATAGGTTACCGGTTTTTTCAGATCTGACATTTTTTACATTTTTTTCTTTTATCTAAGATTGAGACACTTAATCTTTTTCATAGTTGACTATTAACATACGAATATCTAGTAAGTTCGTCGTGTTTTAACGTTCGTTTCATTGAAAATAGCATATTTCTACTTTTCGCAAGCTTTGAAAATCAGGTGTTCCATATTAGGTGCAGTTACCCTACGTATTATATATCGTATTTTCCAATCGCTTCCTTATCTTTGGTAGTTTTTTAATGCCATTGAACTTCTGAATGATATAACGGAGGTTGCAGTAGCGCTAATGACGATTTGCATACTGTTGATGTACATGTTCTTAAATAACTATTGCGGACAGATGGTAATAGATGACAGTCTGAAAATCTTTGAAACTACGTAAGTGTCATACGATTTAATGTAGCTTTTATTTACTCAGCAATTCATCTGAATTATTTTTATAATAATTCGTGCTTATCAAACGGGCATCTATTCTAATTAGTTTCATTGTGTTCGGGATCAGATATAATTCGACGTGGTACGCCGTTCCGATAAGTACACAAAAATTGGTCTTGTTCTCCATGATGAAAAGCTCCACCCAATGTGAGTTTAATCTTTCCGGTTTATTCACGCCGTGTTATATTGGTTTCTCCACGGTAATCTTATATCTACATAGAGTTAATCGAAACCTCTTCGTTTTACGACGATTAAAAATTCTTTCATTTTAGATGATGAGCTCCTCTTTCTCGTACTTCACAATGATGTACTCGTTGCGGTAAAGTTCACAGTTTGCGTTGAACACGATGCTAGTTGGTAATAGTCATGTACTTGTGCTTATCAAGAGTTACGAAATACCGATATCATTCGCATAAATAGTGAACATTTCGTATTATAACAATCTGTTTACAATAGAAAATTATAAATATTATAATGTTACGTTTGCTCCCCGAATCTTCAGTATCATAGATCCTTTTTACTGATTTTCCAGCCAGTCTGCGTATCAATTGAGACATGATCTGAGATATGACAGAAGATGCACACTTTCGTTCTAGATCTTTGTATATAAATTCCCGGTACTATTTATCGAGTTTTTACTTGTTGCGGCGTACATGTGACAAAAAATATCAAAAATATCAATAATTTTGAAAACAAAATTTACTGCTATCTGTCGTGCTAGGAGACGATTTCTCTGGTATGGCAATAGGTGATCTTTGTTAAGTACCTGGCGCGACACGGGATTTTTGTTACGAATACACTAACGTACTATTGCTCATTCACTGTTATTTAAAAATTTTATAATGTTTCTTTGCCCGGAGGATCGTCGCGACTCAGTCAGATCTCGTGTTCGTTATGTCACTGACCATATGAATTTCCCCGTGCACCGCATACCCTACACAGAACACAATTTCGCACGCTTTTAGTCAGTTCCTGAGAGGAAAAATTCCTAAGTGAAACCGGCGTTCGCAAAAATGGCAAAACTTAAAAACTTTGAAGCCCTGCCTTCTCCAAAGAAATTATCAACCGCGAAAATGATGACTCAAACCCCTCTTAATTTCACGTGGACTGCAACGTATTTCGTTCAGAACAAAATCGCTTCTGACGACCAAACGTGATCGATTCGACACCGAGCGACCCATATACAAATTAGAATCGTATTACGTATCTCACTTTGAACCAATCTACTTTCAGCTCTACTGTACTGAATGTCCACGTGTCATGCTTTAAGAAACTGTCACTGAATCGGAAACACGTAACTACAATTTCCCTGTAGCTTTACAACGACAACAAACACCTGAACTTTCCAGCATCACAGTTTCATTCCCCACCCCTATGATACTCGTCCACCATCGTCTCACTAGTAGCGATATTTTAACACGTGATCACAAGAAACGGAGACTGACCGTACAAGTATGGGCACTGTTCAAGGCTCGACACGTCAATGACAGAATGCCGTGGAAAAATCGAGAAAATGTACGCATGCGCTGGTTTGAATAAAAAGAGGGGAACCCTCAGCCGGACAAAGGGCTGCGCTACGTGTAAATTCACCTCGGATTAATTTTTTTTTCCACCCTCGCGAGAAACCGAGACGATTGTGTCGTCCCCAGAAAATTGCCTGTCCCGTCAATCATTTTTTCCACCCCTCGATGTTTGAAGGTAAATTCGGAAGGAAGGGTAACCAAGCCACAGTCTATCGATCGCCTCGCATTCGTACTCCGGCCTTCGCACGAGAATGACGTTCTTCGGTTAAACGAAGTGGGCGATCTGTAAAGGTTTGCCACTGTTTAGACTGTTTAGAGAACTATGCGTTGGAGCGACGATAAAGAATCTCAGATACTGCGAGTCATCCAGCGTACTGTTTCAGGTAATTGTACCCGTTTGTTCATGTATCGAGAAACTGTTACAATCGTATAGTGTTCCGTGCTGAAGGGGGCGCAGTTTTAAATTGCCAGATGACCGATCGACCTGGTACGACGTAAACGACCTGGTCCGCGTCTATGAATTACAGATAAGGTACTTTAGAGGTTTAAGACACCCGAAGGAAAATGCAGCTCACTATCGGCTGTTTTGCAGCCCATGCACATCGGTAAGTCGCGATAAATCATAAGCAGAACTGTCCAGTTATCCTCGCGCACGTCTCCTACTCTATCACGTCTTCCTCCATCTCTATCGTTTTCCTGTTACACCTCATAACCAACAATATGCATTTTTCTAAAACCGTACTGTTGAGCGTCGTGGTATGCGACACTCGGAAATACGGTAAACGTCGGTATACCGTCTCGTTACAAATATTAATTATAACGAGTCACTATTGAAAGACTTAGTAAACCAAGACTCGGCTGGTTTACTGGAGGAGAAGGTCTCCTGGATGGTGTGGTTCTGGTATTCAAAGTAAGACTGACTTCCTCGTCGAGCGTTTCTTCAAACGTCGACTCGGAAGCATTTTTTATGCATGCTGATTGGACGTTTCGGAAAATTGTCGAATTACCAATCAGCGTGTTGTGAGGGTGACGTCACACCTTTCCCTTGCGTCGAGGTGCGGTTTTCGAAGGTGGGTGTGGCTTTACTACCTGCTGTCGATTTCTAGCGATTCAGGGAAAATTCCGTAAGGGTGTCGAAACTTGACCTGGCCGACATCTGCTGAGGATCGGCGTCGAGCCCCCCTTTGGGAATCCACGTTTATGACGCTTGCAATTAACTGTTGAGGTCGTATAAGATTTTGGCGCTTATTGCCCTTGGCTTAAAGAAGAAAACGATTTCCTCAAAAACAGTTTTGTTATTTGCGCGTCATAAACGTGCTAATCATTTGCACGTGTACGGTTGTTCCATGTGCAGATTGTTAGTTGCCCTTTTTGGTACGGTACGAATTTTTATTATCTGCGTTCGCAGGTAGGACACGCGAAGCAATTGTTGCTCGTTTATTTCGCGACGCAACACGTACCTACGTCCTAGCTTTGCTAAAAAACCTTACGCGAACCCAGAAACGAGAACTGTTTACGCTATCGAACAGTAACTACCTTAAAAGTACGACTATTACTGTCTTGCGACTGACAACGTTTGAGTACCAATCTACCGATACTTCTATGTATAAGCATATCTACCTTAGAGGTTGCAGGCCGTGTCTTGCTTTTGTATAAATAAAGTAACTAGTTTCTCCAGAGTTTGATTTACGACCATTCTTCGTTATTCCTGTCCGTGATCCAAGTCACGAAATTCGTGACTGATACGATACCACATATAGAATTCGATTTACTGTATTGCTACATTAGGTATGTAACCTGGACGTGAATATTCTGCGATGATCGATTATACAGAAACTGTGTTCTATCAGCGTCGCACTCACGCGTGTCCAATTTCTGAAACAGAGCGTTCGGAAAATATATATAATATAAATATATATTAAAGAGCTGAAAAGGCGGACGGGGTAATGGAATCGACACCTGTTTTGTTCTGGAAATATTTGTTGTTAATCCGATGCCCCGTTTGAATCATATTGCGGATAAACTATGCAATATATCTTTGGAAATATTATCGCAGATATATCCGTCGCAATCAAAGCAGAAATTCCTGTAGCGTATGACGTATTTGCTTTTTTCCTTATCCGTTTTCTCAATTGAGTCTTTCGTTAACATTCTGAATCTAGTACTCTAGATTATACTGATTTATATTGCTACTCACGTACTTCTACAGATAAGAGGCACTGATTTTGTGTTGTACTACTTTTTCCAGAAAATTGCAGGTAATAATATCTCCGACAGATTTCTTTCTTGATTATTAGATTACTAATTAGTATTTTGTGATATGATCCACAAAACTATCATTCCAGCAGAAACTGCGATATTATTATATATTGCACTACATATCTCTATGGCTTGCCTGTAAATACCTGAATGGACATACTCTAATATTCTCTAAGTATTGTATCGCAAAATATGTAATATACGAACTTGATGCATATTTATAAACGTGCCCGAATATTATGTAAGTACTAAGTATGCGTGCACCAGTATCTATGTATTTGTTCCGGCGTATTACATTTACCACAAAATGTTACCAAAAAATGAAAACTTGAGATATCGATATATGGAACACATTCTCTATCCAAACAAAGAAGCCCTGGAAATTCGATGTAGCATGGGGAATAAGAAATACAGAAGGTCCAAAAATGGAGACGTCATTCATAACGCAGTCAAAATTCTGCACAATTTCCCTTACAATACGAATAAATTAAAAAACGAAACAGACAACTTACCCACATCTCGATGTGTGATTTTGAAGTTTGTCAGTAATCGTACGATACACCAAACACATTCCAATTGTACACATATCCACGAATCTCCCAAAACATGATATATTCCCCCATATTATTGAAAACTGTACTGATGTGTGAACAGATATAATAAAGGTTAACTTCAATGTTATCGTGACAGAGAGTGCAACCCTTATTTTAATTGTCGTATTACACCAGTACACACGAGTACCTCTCTCTCCCTCTGAAACGGATACGTTGCTTTATTAGTTTATAGTCTATAGTTCGTAGCCAACGTTCGAGGGAATGGAGAGCAACTTGTTGCACGATGGGATTAAAATGAACAATTGAAACACAGTAGATGGGACCACCCCTGAAAAAGAAAGACGTGACAGTGAAATTGACGACATTAAATTTCCATAGCACTGGGAAGAAACCATCGGTGTTTGGACAGGTAGGGTTCGTTCGAACTTAGGGTAGACATTATTTTTAAAATGAAAAAAAAAATGTATGTCCTCCTACGAACCTCTACACCTGTCATGTGTTGCGCCAATCCGCATTAATATTTCAATCGATGTCGGGGAAGGAGAATGTGACAGTACTAATTCACGATCTAGAGAAGACGTGAATGTCACTTCCTGCATGTAAGCGATACCAGAAGTGTTTCTGCTTGCGTGGCGTAATGGACAGTTTAGATCACCATCATTACAAGCTAAGCAAACTTTATCTATCCACAATTGGACTCTGGCCGTACGATAGCAATTGGTTCATACACGTGAAAAGAGTGTTCTTCGTTGTTGTAATGTCCTCCGCTTCATTCTTTCAGGTATGAATCTGTACTTTAAACTTGTGCGTTTAATAAATGGAACTTAGTAGTCAACGATGAAACTTTTTTTACATTATTTTACAGTTTAGACTCATTTTGATGTTTGGGATTAATTATATTATTTTTGATTCCTGTCGAGGCTTTAAGCGTTATTCTCTTTTTTACAGTTAACAGCGTATTTTCGAAACAGAACTGTATGCGGCGATGATGTTCTGATAACAACATTGTCATATTTAATATGCACGATGATATTCACGTTCAAATACTGTACTTTTTGGTACAAACAGAAAGGCGTAAGCCAAATATCTTCGAAAGCTGTATCGCAAGTTACTTCTTTTTCTCCTCTTTCTTTCCCCTGAATACTTACTGTTGATTTTCAAGGTAAGGACGCTCGTAGAGATGGTCCGGGAGGATTGGCTACTGCTGCATAACGAGGAGGAGGAACGAATAATTCTCAAATATGCCCAGCGTGCAAAGCTTTTGAATGTAATATTTTCATGTAAGAATGTATAGCACTGCAACCGATCTCTTCAATTCATATAATTGTTGATCACTGTTGGATGCAGCGTTATTTAACATCACTTTTAGCGTACTATGCAATCCCGCGGATTTCTGTATTGCCAGCCACAGCAACTACTGTTACATTTGTTCACATTTCTCGTTACAGACATTATATCAGCCTTTTTGATTACCTACATGTACCTGAACATCACGAAGTCCTCTGACATGAATATTTGCGAATCGTTCGCGAATGTATACATAACCATGGACTATTTTACGTACAACAAGAAAATTTATTATCTTATATTCGTCCATACAGAACTGTTAACATTTCTCGGAGTTGCAGCCATTTTAGGATCGGAAGTAACAACTATTATGTTCACTCATCACGTGTCCGGATTGTTTCATGTAGTCCGGTAAGAAGCACTTAACGCAAAGTCCGTAGTCTTTAATACGTAGACTCTGTAGCTTTGGGGGATAGGCTTTTTGGGTCTGTGACGAGGTCTGAACGCCTATGGCGTCGTATGGCACGGTACTTGACCAATTAAACAGGCCAAGCTCGACTTGTCCTGGAATCATTCGGGACAAGCAGTTTGATTTAAGACTGAGAGCAGCGTACATTTATTTTTAATAAACTTATATTTACTCATTACATACTTGTCTGAGTTTCACTGAGTCCACATCCTACAAATATTTTATCGTTCACCCTTTTGTGACAGATATCAGGTTAATAAACCTGTGTACATATATTGTACAAATTATAATCACTTTGATATAAATTGTTATGTATCGTGGGGGCATTTCTCACATACACCGCCGGGAGACGAGCGCGACGATCCGGCTCTTGAAGATGGGTCTCTATGTTACAGAGGGGTTAAAATTTGATTCACGTAGGATATAGTAAAATACATGCTCCGAAATTGCCTGGAAATTATCATTAATCAATAATTATTATCCGTACAATATAATTGCACATTCGATTAACTTCCAATGGTTGATAAATATTTTCTCATCCAGTTGCAGGCTGAGGGTCGCGTTTTCAGATAAAGTGTCGGAAACAACAAGGGACGCTATACATCGTGAACGATTGTTACAAGTCGCGCAAATGCACCAACGAGCACTAGAGTTAGTAACCAGTTGATTCGACAACTTTTTATTTTCATTCTTCGCATCTATGTATGGTCAAACTGGAGTAAATATATATTGCGGACATAGAAACTGATATACGGTAGGGAACACATGTTCTCTATATCGATAGAATAATTTTAATGTGATTTTTTATGCACATACGTAGCCCGAGTCTCAATCCGGGCTGCACGAAATCAACTCATACACCTGTTCTGCTGTAGAATGATGAGCAAAGCTATTAAATTTCATTTATGTTTGCAGTATTAATTGATCCGGGCTATACCTACTAGTTGATCACGTCTAAAAAATAGTCACAATGCCATATCGTGTCTTGGTGATCGAATTAAGTGTTCGTTTGTTTTAAAGCTATTGCAGATGCTTGGGAGAATCGCTTGCGTCTCCATACTTCGTGTTGCTTCTATTAGGAGTGGCCTGCACGAGTATCAATCTTTTCCGCGTAAGTGCAGTTCGTACCTATGAACGGTGGTCCCACTGCGAAATTAACATTTATGAACTTTTATCGAACGTACAGATATCTGGTGCTAATTTAGAAACGACCGAATTAAAGATACTAATGATTGAAGTGTCCATAATCGCGACATGCTTCGCGTACTTGTTCTTAGCGAATCACATGGGACAAACGATCATGGACAACAGCGCAGAACTTCTTTATGAAGCGTGAGTGATATGTGTAATCTCAGAGACAGCAAAGTAAAGTTCGAATGGTTATATTAAGTTAAATGTTTCTCTTAAAATTTATATTCCGCGATAATATGAAATAATGATGTATTCAAGAAGGGACCTTTTCTGTCTTATGCAAATAATTCAATGCGAATTAAATTCAATGCTGCTTATGGATACGAAAAACGTGCGCATTAATTTAACAAATTTTATAGTAAAAAATATCGCACAATTATCGCGTTTAATTGATCTTTTTGAAAAATATTTGGAACAATCTTTAATATCTACCGAACGATGATTTTATAGATACTGTTCGGATTGGTACACTGCATCAGTGCCAATACAGAAATTGCTATTATTTATCATGGAGAACAGCGTGAAACCTTACTTGTTCACGATCGGGGGCCTTTTTGTGCCGTGCTACGAAGGTTTTGCCACGGTAAAGCGCTATGTCTGATAATTTGAAATATTTCTACTTTCGTTCACAAAATTGATCTAAATATTTCGTTTCCAGCTGGCCAGAATGTCGTTTTCCTACTTTATGTTTATGCAGTCCTCGCAAACGTGAATTTCAAAATTGACAAATCGCATCCGTCAGAGCTAGATTGTGAGTTAGAAATCTTACATATTATTGGGCTTTAACGTAAATAAGTTTGGTTACATACAATATTTACTTGTACTCGCAGCTGAACTTATTTATGTTACAACCCAGTGTATTAGATTGTTGTTACACTCGTGAAAATATAATAAATAGGTTTATAGCATTTCGTGTTGTGGATATGTTAAAGAACTTTTGAGGTCGACGATGTTAGAACACACCACTTACCTGTTATATGTATTATTTTACGCAGGTATAAAATAATACATATAATAGAGCGTGGCGGCGAAGGTACTTCAAGCAACAAAACCGGAAGCTGCCTCTATTAGCGCTGCTTGACGTGGCGAAACTCTATCGCTACTTAAAATAATTTTTACTGAATACTATTTCGCTTCGATAATTGACAGTGTGCCTATAAATGCAATACGGTGTTTTCAACACTTTTTCTTAATAAACGAATTCTATTCCGAACTTAATCCGAAGTGTGAAGATGGCGTCAAACTTTGGTGAACAATAACGTGAACCTAATTTTGAAATTTCTATAATTCGAAAAAATTCATGGAAACACCTCACACGCTTTTCCTCTTTCCGCATACTTACCTACACAATAGCGGTTGAGTCGCATGGAATGTCACAAACTGTGTTCCCCTAAATTATTAAACACATCGGCTACATTTTTTCAATCGATATATTTATTCTACAAACACTATTGGACGAAAAGTTTATTCCATGAACATTTGGCATCCTTGGTTAGCAACGTCTCAAAAATATTTACCCTTGCCCTTCTTCCCTGTCTAAAAAAGAGGGAGGAGAAAAGTATTTAGCAAGTACGTGTACATATTTTCAAGATCTTTTGCAAGAACAACACGTGCAAATTTGCCAGCAAATATGTTCCAAGACAAGCAATGTATACATATAGACGGCATGAACGGAAAATGTTTTTTTCGGAGCGCTAAGTTATACGGATCATTATATTATTACGCATTTCTGTGAATTCAGGGCAGCTATTGTAAGTCTACGCTTGTACACCGTAAAGCCAGGATTTGCTATGGAAGTTTAAAGTAGCATTACTGTTATGATCAGTTTTACTTCATATGAACGACACGGAAATATGAATATCTTTTTCCTCTGTGAAAACGGACGAATGAAAATAGTGGTCCTCAGCGAAGTTAGAAAGCTTTGAAAATAAATTTCACTGGGACGGCAAATATATTTATCGCTAGACAGAGCAGAAAGTCTCATCTGCACATTATCTACAATTGCAATATGTAATTTACACAACCTACAATTGTGACTTCTTCTCTTTGTTTCAGGTAAGTAGTGCTACCTTCCTGCGTAGTGTTGCGCACGCGTAGTCACCGACTTGCGCACCGACGTTTACTTTGTGAGTGGCTTTAGATTTGTGAAAATCGAAAACGACGGTGAGTTTCTATTGTTTCTGTTTAATTGACAAGCAAAAATTGTGCTTGTATTAAAAATGCAGATAAATCTTATAGCGTGTAGAGCGATGTATCTCTTATGCGGACGATGAAAAACTGTTTACAGTTTTCGTTGAAAATAATGGGGCGGGATTATGGGATGCCGAGAATGTAGTCTAAGCGTTTGTAATTATAAAACTTTCGTTAGTCGACAAAATGTCCAACTTTGCCGTCAGACAAATGTAATCCGACAATAATTTTCAAGAATATCGTAATGAAAGGAAACAGGAACAATTATATTGTTAAGATTGAAAAATTAATATTAACATAAGCATTGAATATATTGTATATCAGTAACGAAATATAGCCTCATTTCTACTCAATGAGAAATTAAATTAAAAATGTTAAAACAACTATTATCTGTACTCACGTTTTTGTAAAGAGAACACTGTTCCCGCTTCATATGGCTGTTGTATTCCGCACAGCTTTTATTTATTATGTTTAATAAATTACAATAAGCTTAAACGGAAATTGGACGAATTCTTAGAGCAGCGGTGTACCGTTGATATTCTTGTAACAATTCTGTGCCCGAGAGCCTACGTCGATCGTGTTTTTAGTCTAAAAGCTCTGCCTAGAGATGTGGTTCGGTATGTATATATTAGGAAAAATCGGAGAGTGGGGGTTACCTAGGATTTAGTGAGGAATAGGAGAAGGAGTTGGAGTTCAAGGGTTGAAGATGCGAAGGTCGGGGTTGTTATGCGTCGAAAGAAGGTTTGAAGTATTTGTCATCGGAGTGGAAATGGGAAAGGTACTGGATATCTATGACTAATACAGACTGTGAGTAATTCACAGTTGCGTTTAAAAGAAGATAGTTAAGTCGGTATACAACATGGCCAGCAACTTGTTGTAAATCTACATTTATTATAATATGTAAATGTTATTAAATGTTATTCTCACCAAACGAGATAATTATCGTCGGTAAATTATCGCCCGTCAAATATGAACGATACATGGATTCTATAGTTTTCATAAGTGAAAGAATAGTTTCACACCTGCAGGCAGTTCCAAATCGGTATGACCGTTCTTGTTTATCATTTCACATCCCTTGTTATTATTAAACAGTACGAGATCCTTTTCTAACACAGCGGTATCTTAAAATCCGATTGCAAATTGTTGTCCAATTTCCATTCACCGTGACACAAGACATCGAAACGTTGCATCCGAATGCTGGTCAGCAATTTATTGGCAGCTTGCACATTACACCTCTGTTGCGTCGCGAAATAAACGAGCAACAATTGCTTCGCGTGTCCTACCTGCGAACGCAGATAATAAAAATTCGTACCGTACCAAAAAGGGCAACTAACAATCTGCACATGGAACAACCGTACACGTGCAAATGATTAGCACGTTTCTGACGCGCAAATAACAAAACTGTTTTTGAGGAAATCGTTTTCTTCTTTAAGCCAAGGGCAATAAACGCCAAAATCTTATACGACCTCAACAGTTAATTGCAAGCGTCATAAACGTGGATTCCCAAAGGGGGGCTCGACGCCGATCCTCAGCAGATGTCGGCCAGGTCAAGTTTCGACACCCTTACGGAATTTTCCCTGAATCGCTAAAAATCGACAACAAGTAGTGAAGACACACCCACCTTCGAAAACCGCACCTCGGCGCAAGGGAAAGGTGTGACTTCACCCTCACAACACGCTGATTGGTAATTCGACAATTTTCCGAAACGTCCAATCAGCATGTATAAAAAATGCTTCCGAGTCGACGTTTGAAGAAACGCTCGACGAGGAAGTCAGTCTTACTTTGAATACCAGAACCACACCATCCAGGAGACCTTCTCCTGCAGTAAACCAGCCGAGTCTTGGTTTACTAAGTCCTTCAATAGTGACTCGTTGTAATTAATATTTGTAACGAGACGGTATACCGACGTCTACCGTATTTCCGAGTGTCGCATACCACGACGCTCAACAGTCCAATCAGCATGCATAAAAAATGCTTCCGAGTCGACGTTTGAAGAAACGCTCGACGAGGAAGTCAGTCTTACTTTTGAACACCAGAACCACACCATCCAGGAGACCTTCTCCTCCAGTAAACCAGCCGAGTCTTGGTTTACTAAGTCTTTCAATAGTGACTCGTTATAATTAATATTTGTAACGAGACGGTATACCGACGTCTACCGTATTTCCGAGTGTCGCATACCACGACGCTCAACAACCTCAATTTCACACGCGACGTCCGCGGATAGAATGAAAGCTTTCCTTCCGTAATAAAACTTTCCCTCCCGCTTGTTGGAAAAACAGGGAAAAAGTTAAAGAAGTTTTCTCTTCCAACTGGTAATTTTCATAAATGTAGTAATACATATCGTGTGCCTTTTCCCACGGGGTGACAATGAAATCAATCGATTGGAACCCGCCTACCGTTGTTTTCGTGTACCGTAGGCAGGTGACGCGCGGCAAATCTGAGAGGAAAAAACAACGACGTGAATAATATATTATGGCGAGGTATAGTCGGCAATTCTTCATGACGTAGTTGCATTCGCTTCTCGAAAACCGAACAGAAATATGGACATATTCCAGAGAGAGTACAAAACTTATCGCCTAGTGCTGTCCTTAATAGGGCTATGGCCGTACCATAGATCCATTTACACAACTATTCTAAGGATATTACTTTTTACGGTTACGTTGGTCTGTGTGTTAATTGAGGTAACATTTGATACTTTCATCTTCGAGTTTTCTACATCTACTTATAGAATTTTCGTGTCGAGAAATTTCCATGGTTTAACTTTGTTGTTCAATGTAACAGTATTACAGACGTGTGTCAACGTGAAGTGTCAACTTATTCGTTTATTGTTACCACCCAGTGTGAAATTTAGTAACGTTACATTCCATTTATTAATGTTCCTCTATTTTTCGTATAAAAAGTTTTCATATAAAAACGTTAATTATTGACTTCTACATAAAGACAGAAATGTGTTATTTAATATGTAACTATTTAATCCAGAACTAAAAAAGGGATTACTCTTCCAGATAGGGTCGTTTATGACACCAAATCTTACAATACAAGATTGTTTCCTTACATTATCTACTATCTGTCCTTTAATGTTATTCTTAGCGCGATACGTTTCATTCATCTACAATTTTCCAGTTGTAAGTGACACACTCCAATGCTAAAATGATGTAACATTGTGCGATAAGAGCATGCACATAGGGTTGTATCATTAATGACACGTTTTCTGTTCAAATAAATACAGATTAGATATTTCTTTGAGCATATAAGAAACGAGGAGAGTGTTCTGGAAGACTCGAACGAGGTAGAAATGTTAATGAAATGCGTTAATCGTTCGTGCCGTGTAATCTCCATCTGTCTCTGTAAGAAAGTATTCAATATCAATGTGGTTTTTGTTTTAAATATCGAAGTCGTATTAATTATTCCGTATCCACGTGTAACAGTAAGTACAGCTACAACTGTAATAAATTATTCAATTATTTACACGCAATACATTTTTTCGGTGAGAATGGTATCAACTCCAAGATATATTTCAGAGACCCCTTTTTGCACAAAATAGCATCCGGTCACTATGCAGTCGTTTAATTGTATACAAATTGTACATATTGATATATGACAATTGCGAACGATTTTTGTGAATTATAGGGATATCTGGCACAGGAATCATTGGCTTTGCAGTAATACTATTAACGCCTATAGTCTTAGATCTGCTAGTACCTATAAACGGAACTCGAGCTCGTTATATTTATTACATAACGAAACTTTTGACTGATAAAACCGAATATATCGATATGATATCATTAAACTATACAGTTGTGATAACATTCGGATTACTAGCCGTATCGTGTACAGAATCGACCCTTAGCGTCATTTCCTACTATATCTGCGGATTGTTCAAGATCACCAGGTACGATAAAGGCAATACTTCACGCATCGAACGTTCGCACAATGCCCTGTATCTTACTTGCACGTTCAATTATATTACACCACTATCTCTAACGCTGATATCGTTGTTCTTTTAGCTACAGAATACGCAACGCAATTTTAAACGCAACTAATCCTAAGCTGCATAACGGGTCGAAGCAGATCAAAACGAATCGCAGGTGCATCGGCCGAGCGGTGGATATTCATATGAAAGCTATCGAGTTAGTAAATCGGAAGCTATATGTTTATCGAAAATGTAAATGCTAATCGTAATTTTTTCTCTTGTCGGTGATTTATTGGAATCTCGTGTATGAATCGAAGATGTATCGACACCGTGGTGGCGGCCATGATGATACCTTATCTGATAGCAAGCCTTCTAGTCGTTATTTCGTTCGCTGTTAATATACATCGCGTGAGTATTGCCCCGTGCATTGTCAATGCCGGAATGTCAAAAATATTCGAAAGGTGATTCTAAAATCTTTTCGAGTGTACGATATTTCAAGTATTGCCCTCCTTGTCTCGATAATATTCGAAATGCACTGGCGGGTGAAAGTAAAGGATCGCTACTATTTTCGGCGAAAACTTGTCGATATTCGAGCTGCTGAAATTTCGTGAATGAAACGTACAACAATCTGTCTGGGCTCGTTTCAAAACGTGCAGCCTCTACTTTTGCATCTCCGAATTCATCTTTTTTTTAATGATCATTCTTAAAGATTATTGTATCTTGTATAGGGTGGGAAAGTGAACGTACTGAAGTACTTTAGAAGACCAGTAGAAAAATGAATGGACGATTTTTTTTTTGCCGTTTAATCGCACTTGAGTGAGAAGTGAGCCGGTAATTTCAAAATAAACCAAGATATACCACCGCGATAAAAGACCAATGTAGATGAATGAATAATTAGTTATACAACTTATGATTACCATAGACGATATTATTTATTTAATATCCTGTCGCTAATGTGTAACACAAATTTCAAATCTTTATGAATTAGTTAAATGCAGCAGTGCCATTTGAAAAATGAGTGACGTACGGACAAACCCTAAATCGTGTTTGAAAGTAATCGACATATTGCTATAGATTTGTTATCTCCAATAGTTGTTCCAGGCACTTGAAACTATGAATGACGTAAAGGAGTTTATTTTGTGCATTTTGTTGGTTACCATACACGTGATGTTCATGTTCTTCAACAACTATAGTGGGCAAATGGTGATAGACGATAGTCTGGCCGTCTTTGATGAAACGTAAGTGATATGTAATTCAATGTAGAATTTATTCATAAAAAATCATTTCTTTATTATACTTCTACTTCAAATCTTGCTTGTAAGTACGTATTAATAATGAAATATTGTTTCAATGTGGTGGACGGTATTAGATGTAATTCGGAGTGGTATTACGTACCAGTCAACACACAAAAATTATTGCTGTTCGTCTTAATGAGAAGCTCCATCCAATGTTCGCTGACTCTTTCCGGCTTATTCACACCATGTTATCAAGGTTTCTCAGCGGTAATCTTATATTTCTCTAGTTAACCAGACCCATCTCGTTAACACACGATTGAAAATTCTTTCACCTTAGATGATGAGTACCTCTTTCTCGTATTTCACCATGATGTATTCGGTGCAGTAAACTTAACGGTTTACGTTGAACGGATGCTAGTTGGCAATAGTAAAGTACGCATAGTTTTGCAAAAAGTTACAAAACGCAGATTGAACGAATGGTAAGCATTTATTATTATGATAAACTCTATTCAAGATCAAAACGTCTCTTATCAATTACGTAAATCTATAACGTTTACGTTCTGTATTGCAGAAAGGTGCAAGGTTTTTCAGTTTTTCGTGGAATCGTTAAGTGGATTTTTAACGTGAAAAGTTAGTAAGATCTGACAGTTGTAATAAAACAATGCAATATGTTGATGGACTTTTAAAGAAATGTGTTAAATATGTAGTGCTATTGATCCACCCTAGCCGTTGAAAATCGTTCAGCAATTAAAGACACAGGGTGCTGTAATAACAATGAATAACAATGGTCAGTGAAGCCACTGGGCTCGACACTCTGTTATAGTGTAATGACGCTGCTATCAATGTTTAATATATTGGAAAGAACGTTTTATGTAACCTTTAAGTATTAACTATTATAGTAAGAAAAAGTATGCAATGCTAGTTTTAAAAATAGTGCATTTCCATTTCTTGGGTGCATGGTTGCGTTCGTGAAGAAAACGAAGTCCTAGGAAAATAGACCTTATCATGCCATTCAAGTTATCCCTCAACCGTTTATTCCTATATCGTAACAGTAATATTTCTGAACTTCGCCGCAGTGTAATGACTCTGCAATGCCACCGCTTGTTCGCTGTTCAAAATTCATTAAAAATTTAACAGTACTATTTCTTTATCCTGACGATGGTGTTAAGTCGTAAACAGAATTCTAGTCTATTTTGATACTTCATAAAATATATTTAGTTTTCTCGAATTGGATGTTTTTTTATTGGAGTATTTTATCAAACGGTTGCATAGGAACCAAACTACTTAATAATAGTATTGCAAGTTTCAGTTTTCAGTGAAGGTATACGTATATGTGCTGTATGTGACCAGTATCTTAGTGTGCTGCAATTTCAATGATATATTTCACTCTTTTGCTGCGTCTTCTTCGCGAATTCTCGTCCTCATGTACTCAGTAACCGTTCGCTAAACAGATGTATAAACGTTCTCCACAATAGTAAATTGGTTCAATTATTTATATAAATTATGCTTGGAGTAATTAGACAAGTGTTTTTGCCCGTTTACTTCTTCGATAATAATCAAGTTTTAATCCATCGATTTTACGTTCATTTTTAAAGGTACCTTTGCCAAGAGGTTAAATTGATATTCAAACTTAGATTCTTGTGCACTGAATTATCTGCACATTGTAAACAATTTAATTCCAGCGCCAAAATTGGTTACAATTCCTTCTGCACCGACAACAATATGCGTCGACAAACATCCTTTTATGATTCAATGCACACTGTCATTCCACCACCTCCGTTGTATTCAAGAAAAGTGTCCGGTTTTCATAAACACGTTCAGGAGAGTATCGTAAAGAATCCGCGCGACGTTCACCGCTATTGTCGCAATGAATTTCAGTGGAAACGAGTGGATGTCAAAGTAATCGTTATGAAATTTCGCATGTTCCGCGGAATAATAATGTTTTCAGTATTACGAATCAGTACGCGTTGAAAATACGAAATTAAATCCTTGATTTTCTGCCAATGCATCGGGATGGACGTGGGAATTCGTGGAAACGCTATGAAAGGGCTTCGTATGAATCGCGTGAAGGGAAGTATCGAATGTGGATCGAGTGAATGTTTATCTCGAGGAAAGAGCGAATGGTCTCGGGGAATGCACGTGGAGCGTTGGATGCACGGTGTACCCGTGGTCCAACTGTACACGTGGCAACGCGTGCGTGCATCGGTGTTGGTCCTAATGTGTAAGAACGAATGATGAATAGAATGATTGGGAAACTGCGTGAAAGAATATATGGAGTGGATGATGCGTGCGCGAGGCGGAATTGAGGCAGAGTTGAGTGAGAATCGTTGCGCGAGTTGAGTTGAGTGTTGAGTATTGAGTACTGTGTATCGCCGAGTATTAAGCGTTAAGTTGAGATTTGTTAAGAAATATTTAACAATAAAGCATATTATTTTGAGAAAAGAGTCAATCACAACTTCCCCTGGAAAACAATTCTGCATGGATACCATCGCGATGGTACGAAATGTAAGATAATCGAATCGTCCCGATCAGGTACTACAATGATTGCGTAGGCGTGTATACGTTAATCTCGACCGTGGTCTATACAATATAGTTTTATTATACAGTTACAGTTATACAGTTCTTCCCGTGAGAAAGCTACGCTATGCAAAGGCAGCGCGCATCGGCGAAATGCACATGGCCCGCCTCGGCCGTTCCTGTACCTCCAATATTCTAACATAACTTTCTCACCTTTCGTTTCATTTACCACTGTGGCACTCGTCTAGGATATTCGTACTCTCACTCGTGGTAACTACTTCACGCATCACTATAATAAACGGAGCGATGGATGTATACCGTGCAAAAGTCCACGTAGTAATGACCACAGACGGTACGGACAAAGGGATTGTACGCTTGCGCACAGGTATATAAAAAAAAAACGGAAATAGTGAGAGGGATACAAGGGGACACATAGTAATTATTTTAACCACGGTGAATTTGTTCAACCCTCGCGGGAGACCTATAAGGTGCACCACCCCCGCAAATTGCACCTCCTGTCAATCACTTTTCTCACCTCTGGCGGCGTTGGGGTATAAATGCAGGAAAGGGGATTGTTTTAGGAAAAATATACCTTCCACCGCGTCAAAAGCGTGTCTCTGTTCTTTACACGGAAATCAATCGTCCCAAGAGAACAATCTACGGGAATCCCAAGAATATTTATTGCCGATCATAAATATTTTCCTCTTTCTATTCTGTTTAGAATGTTCTAATTATTCTATTTCGCGTAGTTCTTCACGTGTGTACTGTTCCAGGTATTTATTGCCAATTACTCTTGTTTTTCGATATTATAAACATAGCATACGATAACGCTTAATTCAAGAATGCACAACGAGCATCGCTGTTGAATATAAAATATTCAATGGTAGGATTGGTATTATGTTGGATCAGTATTCCATTTGCACTAGTAAATTGGAATTTCTGATTAATCGAATGCGATTTTCGAAGTGACCCGTGAGCTACTAAATATATATAGTGTACCTGTGATCCAAGGGCAGTCGCCAGAAATTGTATATTCTTGTTCATTCGACGGGAAAATATTCAAGCTGCCAATACGAAACTGACCGGGAATATGGATGTATTCGAGAAGCAATATAATGCGTATCGCCGTGCCTTGTTCCTTATCGGACTCTGGCCTTATCACACATCCATCTACAGTACGCTTCACAGGATAGCCGTGAGCGCAGTTACGATACTTTGCTTGACAATTCAGGTGACGAAATTTGCCTTGTGAACCTTTATCTTCGGTTTTTGTGCACCGATCACATTTTCCTTTGGATGATCCTTGCACTTTTTTACTCGAAGTGGTAACGTGTGTGTTATGAACTATAAATTTATGAAGTGTTAATTTATCGCTTTGCACTTTTAACATTTTATGCGTTTGATTCGTCCTATACATTTCTTTCTATTTTTTACATAAAAATGAATGAAGTGAAAATAACGGAAACTATCGCGCTAGTGGGGAAATCTATAACAAGAAACTGCGGTTAGTAAAGCAGTTTATTTGTGGATTAAAGATGTGAACATTCTTTCAGATAGCGTCCATTATTATACGCGATGTCACGTTAGAAAATTGTTTTCTGACGTTATCAACTGCCAGCCCTTTAGCAATATTTCTATCGCGGTACATTTCTTCTATCTACATTTTTCCAGTCGTAAGTGACAGGCCAAGATTATCATCCAAACCCGTTAAACAACGTACCGATCAATTTTGTGATTCGCCGTGTTGTTCACATGTCCCTTTTATGTCAATCCAGACGAAATTTTTCTTTGAACGGATACAAACGGAAGAAAGTACTCTACAAAACTCGGAGGAGATGACCATTTTCACGAAATGCATCGATGATTCATCACGTATAATTGCCTTGTACTTGTGTAAGAACTGATTCAATACACATTTGTCGGATTTTATCAAGCATGATAACCCAGCATTCTATATAAGGGAAAAAATTTATTGCGATATTATAGAATATAATATAATTCAATGCGACGCAGTTCGACAAAGTCTCCGTGCAATATACACTCAACGAAACGCACTTCACCAAATCTCAACGCAGACTATTTCCCCTCACTCTCTAATCAACTCTACAGTCGACTCATTTGATTTTAATTTACATTAGCTCACTAACATAATGTAATAAGTCTTCAGAGTGCATGTACTTTCAAATCGGAGAATTGTTCCGAAAATAATCATTTTCGTGAAGTTACATTATATCGTTGAGCAGACTTCAAATTTCGTAATCATTTGTCAGTGTGTCCGTTTACTAACTGTGTACAATATGTATATATTTTAGGTTTGGCTTTCGTGGCAATAGTCGTTTTCGCAGGAATAATACTCAGTCCCGTTGTCTTAGATCTGGTGATGCCTCTAAACGGAACTCGAGAACGTTACATTTACTACATGACCGTGCTTTTCACCGATCGTATACTGTACGTCGATCTAATAACCGTAAACAATGTGATCGTTGCAATCATGGCTATGCTAGCCCTGGCGTGTACAGAGGCAGTGCTGGTTGTTGTGGCGTACTATATTTGTGGACTGTTCAAAATAGCTAGGTAAGACAGATAGGGTTCAACTCGAAAACTCATTCTCTCAAGTTAACTATGAAATGTATGAACGTGTGCATCGTATACTACAATTATTTCCCTGCACTTTAACTCGCACAACTCTTAAGGTATCACAATCGCCAAAGCTGCGGTCGGATCGAGTACTGATACACTCGTCCCCGAGCTGATGCACACCTGTACCTCCCATACTAAAGTTCAGCGCCCCGCATTCGTATTGGCGTGCATGCATAATTGTATTCTAGTTTCGTGCTTATCGATGCCAATTTAATTTTCAGTTTTCGTCTGCGCAATGCAATTATAGACGCAGCTAATGTTGAGCTTTTTACGACGTCGAAGCGCATCGAGATGAGTTTCCGTAATATCTGCCTAGCGGTGGACATTCACAACAGGGCGATCGAGTTAGTACTTTGAATTTCGCTAGTAAATCGGAAAATTAAATGTTAATGGTAATTTTAATTACGTGTCTTTTATCGGTAATTATGGGTGATTGTTTAAAAATTCATATGTGCATCGAAGATACATCAACACCTTGATAATAGCCCTGACGATACCGTATTTGATAGCGAGCATCCTCATCGTGATTTCGTTTGCTATTAATTTACATCGCGTGAGTACTGTTTAATATGAGCAATATACATTCAGCGAGACAGGACAGCGAACATGTTTTCAAATAAATTCTAGCACCTTTGTGTTCTTCTAACCGTTTCTTGTCGTCAAACATTAAGGAATTATAGTTGTGACGACAAATTATCGTAAAAATTGTGATTACTATTCAAAAAATTATACATAAACTTACAGCTTCAAGGATGTAGTAGGAAAATTGCCGCAATTACGCAGTCATAAATAAATCCGTTGGCTATAAATCTTCTATCATATTTTAGATGAATTTTAAAATTGCAATAATTATTTTATCTGTGGCAGTTGTTTCATGCAATTAAATCTATGGACGATGCAAAAGAGATTGCTGTGTGTGTTATGTTGGTAATCATACACATAATATTCATGTTCTTAAACAATTATCTCGGGCAAATGGTGATTGATGATAGTCTGGATGTCTTTGACACAACGTAAGTTTCAAGTCGTTTAGTGTTACGTTTATTTAATAAGCAATCCTTTACTTTTTAATCAATTTTTCTGAATCGTTCTTTTAAGTAACGAACATTTATTCCACCTTCTTTTCAAACGAATACTAATCAAAGTTTGTTCCAATATGTTCGGGTTTAGATACAATTCGAAATGGTATTCTATCCCAATAAGAACACAAAAAATGATATTGTTCATCATGATGAGAAGTTCCATCCAATGTGCGTTTAATCTTTCCGGTCTATTCACGCCTTGCTATGCTGGCTTGTCCACGGTAATCTTATAATTTTCTCTGCTTAACCAAAACGATTTTGTTCCGCAGGATTGAAAAATTGTTTCATTATAGATGATGAGTTCCTCATTCTCGTACTTCACAATGATGTACTCGTTCCAGCAAACTTAGCAGTTTGCGTTGAACACAACCCTAGTTGGTAATAGTTATGTATTTGTCATGTACTTGTTCTTTACACAAAGTTAAGAAAATACCGATTTAATTCGTATAAATATTGAACATTTCTCATTGTAACAGTCGGTATTGCAATAGAAAGTTGATAAACATTGTAATGTTACATTTGCTGCCTGGATCTTCAGCGTAATTGATCCTGTTTACTGATTTTCCAGCCTTTACATGCAAATTCCCCGGACATATGATCGAACTTTATTAAAATTATGTTTTTACCAGCCGTTTTTTTACTCGCTTTGTTGTGGCGTACATATGACAGGGAAAGTCAATATAATACCGCGGTTGGGCCCACGTCATCTTAAAAAAAAAGATTTATCAGAGTATTTATCAGTATCTGCCAACATGAGTATTAAAAACCACCGATGTGCACCACAAGCAGCTATTAGTTTCATTTTTTCACACATAAGTTTTTCATTAGCCCCTTTTTTTGTTGGTTTAGCGTGCAGTAGATTGAGTAAGTTTGAGGTGTAATCTAATTCACGACGGCCGCTCCTTGTAACTACATATACTCACATATCGTCTTATTCGTACGACGGCAAAGGAGAGCTTCAAAAACGTCCCATAAAAATCCGCGAGAACGTAACACTTACGCAGGCTCACCCGTTAAAGTAACAAAAATAATAAACACAATTGCAGCCGCGACGTCCGCGAATAGAATGAAAACTCCCCTTCCATAACAAAACTTTCTCTCCCGCCTGTTGGAAAAAAACAGGAAAAATGTGGAAGAAGTTTTTTCTTGCAACTGGTAATTTTCATAAATGTAGCAATGCATACCGTGTGTTTTTTCCCACGGGGTTGCAACGAAATCAATCGATTGCAACCAGCCAACCTTTGTTTTCGTACATCGTAGGCAGCTGACGTGCAGGAAATCTTAGAGGGACGTGTGATGTCATGAATAATATATTACGGCGAGGTA
The DNA here is from genome assembly GCA_948146005.1 of Nomada fucata. Classification (NCBI taxonomy): domain Eukaryota; kingdom Metazoa; phylum Arthropoda; class Insecta; order Hymenoptera; family Apidae; genus Nomada; species Nomada fucata. Next base: position 6,889,487 of record OX411282.1, read on the forward strand.
TAGTCGGCAATTCTTCATGACTTAGTTGCATTCGCTTCTCGAAAACCGAACAGAAATATGGACATATTCCAGAGGGAGTACAAAACTTATCGCCTAGTGCTGTCCTTAATAGGACTATGGCCGTACCATAGATCCATTTACACAACTATTCTAAGGATATTACTTTTTACGGTTACGTTCGTCTGCTTGTCGATTGAGGTAATGGGAATTTAGATTTTGCACCATCACTCTCAGTTTTCTATACTTACTTGTGAAACGTTTGTATGGACAAATTATCGCGATTTAATTTTTTGTTCGATACATGACAGTGTTGCTGAAAGTTCATAAAGTGTCAACCTATTCGTTTATTGTTACCACTCAGTGTGAAATTTAGTAACGTTTCGTTCCATTTATGAATGTTCTTCTATTTTTCCTATAAAAAGTAATCCTATAACAAAGAGACAACTGGCATTAAAAAAAACTCTACCACAATCGGTACATTAGTTATTGATTTCTGAATGAAGATGCAACTTTGTATTTAATAAGTAACTATTTAATCCGGGTCTAACGAAGGGTCTCTTTCAGATAGTGTCGATTATGGCGCCCAATGTTACAGTGGAAAATTGTTTCCTGACATTATCGACTAGCTGTCCGTTAATGTTATTCTTAGCGCGATACGTTTCCTTCATCTACAATTTTCCAGTTGTAAGTGTCACACTGTAAAACTAAAATGATTTAACATCATGCACGGAGAGCATATGCATTTGATTGTATTATTAATAACGTGCTTTTTGTTAACATAAATACAGATTAGATTTTTCTTTGATCACATAAGAAACGAGGAGAGTATTCTGGAAGACTCGAACGAGGTAGAAATGTTAATGAAATGCGTTAATCGTTCATGCCGTGTAATCTCCATCTGTCTCTGTAAGAAAGCATTCAATATAAGCGTGATTTTTATTTTCAAATTCGAAGTTATATTGATTATTCTGTGTGCGCGCCTAACAATAAGTCCCGTTCGAATTATAACACTGTGTTGAATTATTTACACAATAAACGTTCCCAAACGAGAAATCTATCAACTTCGGGGAATATTTCTACGGAATACCTTTTTGCACAGCATAACATACAGTTTCCTATTTCTATCAAAACTTTGCAAGCACACGTTTCTTGATTGCATTAAGTGACTTTTGTGAATTATAGGGATATCTGGCACAGGAATCATTGGATTCACAACAATACTCTTAAGTCCTATAGTCTTAGATCTGCTAGTACCTCTGAACGAAACTCGAGTTCGTTATATTCACTACATAACTAAACTCTTCACTGATAAAACCGAATACATTGATATGATATCGGTGAACAGTGCAGTTGTGGTCACATTCGGATTACTGGCCGTGTCCTGTACAGAATCGACACTTAGCGTCATATCCTATTATATATGCGGACTGTTCAAGATTGCGAGGTACGATGAAAACAATACTGAGCAACCTATATTATACTATTTTATTTACCGCTGATATCATTGTGTTTCCAGCTACCGTATACGAAATGCAATTTTAAACGCGACTAATTCTAAGCTGTCTAGCCTGTCGAAACAGATCAAAACGAATCGCAGGGACTTACGTCTAGCGGTGGATATTCATATGAAGGCTATCGAGTTAGTAAATTGGAAGTTATAAGTTTATCGAAAATCTAAATGCTAATCGCACTTTTTTCCGCCTGTCTCTTGTCGGTGATTATCGACGATTTATTGGAATTTCGTGAATGAATCGAAGATGTATCGACACCGCGGTAGCAGCCATGATGATACCTTATCTGATAGCAAGCCTTCTAGTCGTTATTTCGTTCGCCGTTAATATACATCGCGTGAGTATTGCTCCGTGCATTGTCAATGCCGGAATGTCAAAAATATTCGAAAAGTGATTCTAAAATGTATCTCTTCGAATGTATGATATTTCAAGTATTGTTCTGCTTGTCTTAACAAATATTTTCCGTGAAAACTTGTCGATTTTTGAGCTCCTGAAATTTCGTGAAGAAAAACACATACAGCCATGCCAGCCATCTGTCCATCCTTCTTTCAATGTGTATAGTCTCTAGTTTAATATCTCTGAATTCATTTCTTTTCTTAAGATTGTTTTGGATCGTGTACAGGGTGGGATGGTGAATGTACTTTTTTCAAGGATTTCAAGCGACCGTACAGATCTGGAGAAATTTCGTTTCGGACTGAAATTACCATACATTCGGGGACTGATCGTTGCGATGTCTTTCGCGACGTCCTTCGCGTCGTCGGGTCTCCCCTTTATATGAACCGCAGAAAGATTGATGGACGATTTCTTTACGCCGCTTTATCGCATTCTGAATGAGAAGTGAGCCGCTAATTTTCGAATAACCCATGATATACCACCGCGATACAAGACCAATGTCGATGAATGAATAATCAATTATACAACTTGTGATTACCATAGACAATATTATTTATCTAATATCCTGTCGCCGACGTGTAACATACATTTCAAACCTTTATGAATTACTTAAATGCAGCAGTGCCACTTCAAAAATGAGTGACCTACGGACAAACCGTAAATCGTAATTTGAAAGTAATTGACATATTGCTATAGATTTGTTATCTCCAATAGTTGTTCCAGGCACTTGAAACTATGAATGACGTAAAGGAGTTTATTTTGTGCATTTTGTTGGTTGCCATACACGTGATGTTCATGTTCTTTAACAACTATAGCGGGCAAATGGTGATAGACGATAGTCTGGCCGTCTTTGATGAAACGTAAGTGCCCTGTAACTCAATGTAGAATTTATATATAAAAAAATCATTTCTTTATTATACTTCTACTTCAAACGTTGCTTGTAAGTAGGCATTAATAATGAAATATTGTTTCAATATGGTGGACGGTATTAGATGTAATTCGGAGTGGTATTACGTACCAGTCAACACACAAAAATTATTGCTGTTCATCTTAATGAGAAGCTCCATCCAATGTTCGTTGACTCTTTCCGGTTTATTCACACCATGTTATCAAGGTTTCTCGGCGGTAATATAACATATCTCTAGTTAACCATGACTGTTTCTGACCATTAAAAATTCTTTCGCCTTAGATGATGAGTACCTCTTTCTCGTATTTCACCATGATGTATTCAATGCAGTAAAGGCAGCGGTTTACGTTGAACGGGATGCTAGTCGGCAATAGTCAAGTATGTGTGCATGTAAGCTGTTATTATTACGATAAACGCTATGTGAGATAAAACTTCTCTTATAAATTACGTAAAAGTATAAAGTGTACGTTCTGTATTACAGAAAAGTGCAAAGTTTCGCCGTTTTTCGTAGGATCATTAAGTGGATTTTTAACGTGAAATGTTAGTAAGATCTAACAGTTGCAATAAAACAATGGAATGCGTTGCTGGAGTTTTAAAGAAATGTGTTAAATGTGTAGTGCTATTGATCTATCCTAGCTATTGCAAATCTTTGAACAGTTGAAGACGCATGGTGCTGTAATAACGTTGGAAGTAATTGTCCGTGAAACGCATTGTGCTTGACATTGTGTTATAATATAATGACGCAGCTTTCAATGTTTCGGATATTGGAGGAAATGTTTTAGTGAAGCATTAAGTATCTGTTTTTGGAAAGAATTTTTTTCTCAAGGTTTCTTTTTTACGACATGGGTGATGTTTAAAATAAAGTCCTGTATTTTTTTATTCGTTTTTTATACGCTATAAGATTATTGACAGAAATTATGGATTCGTTTAAAAAAATTTCGAGAACCTTGAAAACTCGTACAAAAGTGACCTGGACAAAAATTATTTTAGTATAACTTCCTAGTATAACTTCCTCGTTTGCAGTTTTTTTTATGGGACCAATGATACCTACGATATTTTGGTGCTCCCATTTAAATGCCCCACCCTGTATATACAGTCTTATATATATATATACATACTAAGTTGTATATTGGCTTTATATCTTTTATATATTTAAAAAAATATTAATGAAAATGATATACAAAATACACACCCTTTCTTTTCCACCGTTCGAAATTATTTTAGAATTAAAAAATGATGTTTCTTTATTGTGTTTGCTACATTTATTGTATTTATTATATTTATTGTATGTTTGTTAAACTTAATTTGTTGCCTCGCGATCGTTTTTAATCGTCAGGCTCAGCACCAACATTGCAGAAAGTCAGATATCATACCTAGTATACCACCACCAAGCACAATAATACAGCAAAAAGCCAGAACTCGTCACAGCTTCAGGAAATCTTACCCACGTGCCAACTCTTTCCTTAACACCCCTACCGTCTTTCAATTCACTTCCACGCATCCATTAATTCCAAACGATACTTCTCTTTACATATTTCTTTCACTCAGACCACAAGCAATCAATTATTAGTAGCGAATGTACGGGAAATTAACCGGATTACTGCAGTTAGATACAGTTAATAAATCATCTGCGCGCAAACTCGTAAATTACTATCTACATATAAAATTAGAATCGAACTACGCATCTCACTTTGTGCCAATCCATTTCTAATTCTACTGTACGGAATCACCATATGTCATATTTTAAGAAACTGTCACTGAATCGGAAATATCTAAGTAAAATTTCCTCATAGTTTTACAAGGAAAAGAAAATAACAAAACATTTCGACGTCACAGTTTCATACCCCACCCTGATGATGCTCATCCAGCTCCCTCTCATACTCTCACTAATAGCAATATTTCAACCCGTGAGCACGAGGAACAGAGCCTGACTTACAAGTCTGTACACTGTTCAAGGTTCGACACGCCAATGACACAGAATGCCGTGGACAAATCGCGAAAATGTACGCATGCGTTGGTTCGAATAAAAAGAAGGGAACTTCCAACCGGACAAAGGGCTGCGCTACGTGTAAATTCACATCCGATTAACTTTTTTTCTGCCCTCGCGAGAAACCGAGACGGTTGTGTCGTCCCTAGAAAATTGCCTGCCCCGTCAATCATTTTTTCCACCTCCCGATGTTTGGATGTAAATTCAAAGGGAAGGGTTACCAAGCCACAGTGTATCGATCGCCTTGCATTCGTACTCCAGCCTTCACACGAGAATGACGTTCTTCGGTTAAACAAAATGCACGATCTGCAAAGGATCGCTATTGTTTAGACAACTTTGCGTTAGAGTGACTATAAACAGTCTCAAATATTGCGAGTTATACAGCAGTATTACAATACAACAATACTAACAATAGTTGCTCTATTGGAATCATATTGTGGATAAAATGTGCAACATGCTTTTCGAAATATTATTGCAGATATATCTATCGCAATCAAAGCAGAAATTCCTGTAGCGTCTAACGTATTTGCTTTTTTCCTTATCCATTTTCTCAAGTGAATCTTTTGTTATCATTCTGAATCTATTGCTCTAGATTATACTACATTTATATTGCTACTCACGTACTTATACAGTAAGGTGGCACTCTTTTTCTGTTGTACTACATTAGTCCAGAAAATTGTAGGTACCATTCTGCATCCACGGAAATTAGTCCTAGAAATTCGATGTATCATGGGGAATAAGAAATACAGAAGGTCTAAAAATGGAAACATCATTCATAACGCCGTCAAAATTCTGCACAATTTCACTTACAATATGAATAAATTAAAAAACTAAACAGACAACTTACTCGCATCCTGATGTCTGATTCTGAAGTTTATCAGTAATCGTACGATACACCAAACGCGATCCAATTGTACACATATCGACGAATCTTCCAAAACATGATATATTCCCCGATACTATTACAAATTGTACTGCTGTGTGAATAGATATAACAAAAGTAAACTTCAACGTTAGCGTAACAATAAGTGCAACCTTTATTTTAATTGTCGTATTACACTAGCACACACGAGTATCTCTCTCTCTCTCTCTCTCTCTCTCTCTCTCTCTCTCTCTGAAATGGATACGTCGCTTTATTAGTTTATAGTCTATAGTTCGTAGCAAACGTTCGAGTGAATGGGAAGCAACTTGTTGCACGGTGGGATTAAAATGAACAATTGAAACAGAGCAGATGGAGCCACCCCTGAAAAAGAAAGACGTGACAGTGAAATTGACGACATTAAATTTCCATAGCACTGGGAAGAAACCATCGGTGTTTGGACAGGTAGGGTTCGTTCGAACTTAGGGTAGACATTATTTTTAAAATGAAAAAAAAAAATGTATGTCCTCCTACGAACCTCTACACCTGTCATGTGTTGCGCCAATCCGCATTAATATTTTAATCGATGTCGGGGAAGGAGAATGTGACAGTACTAATTCACGATCTAGAGAAGACGTGAATGTCACTTCCTGCATGTAAGCGATACCAGAAGTGTTTCTGCTTGCGTGGCGTAATGGACAGTTTAGATCACCATCATTACAAGCTAAGCAAACTTTATCTATCCACAATTGGACTCTGGCCGTACGATAGCAATTGGTTCATACACGTTAAAAGAGTGCTCTTTATTGTTGTAATGCTCACAGCTTCATTTTTTCTGGTATTAATCTGTGATTTCAACTTGTGAATTTACTAAATGTAACTTAATAGTCAACGATGAATCGTTTTTTTTTTACATTCTTTTACAGTTTAGTCGTATTTTGATGTTTGGGATTAATTATATTATTTTTAATTCGTGTCGGGGCTTCATGCGTTATTCTTTTCTTTTTACAGTTAACAGCGTATTTTCGAAACAGAACAGAATGTGGCGGGGATATTCTTATAACAGTATTGTCATATTTAATATGCACGGTGATATTCACGTTGAAATACTGTACTTTTTGGTACAAAATGAACGGCGTAAGCCAAACATCTTCGAAAGCCGTATCTCTTATGATAAACTGCTTAGTCAAAAGTTACTTCTTTTTTTCCTTAATGCGTACTTTTGATTTTCAAGGTAAGGACACTCATAGATATGGTCCGAGAGAATTGGCTACTGCTCCATAACAAGGACGAAGAACGAATAATTCTAGAATATGCCCGACGTGGAAAGCTTTTGAATTTAATATTTTCATGTAAGAATCGAAAGCACTTGAACCGATTTCCTTTAATTCATATAATCGTTAATCACTGTTGGATGCAGTTTTATTTAATATCACTTTTAGTGGAAGAAGTGATCTTGCTGCTTTCTGCAACGCCATGTACTGGAACGATTGGTGCATTTGTTTACATTTATCTTTACAGCAATTATATTTGCCGTGTTGGTTGTCTACATGTTCCTGAACATCACGAAACCCTCTGACATGGGTATTTGCGAATCGTTTGCAAATGTATACATAACCATGGACTATTTTACATACGACATAAAAATCTATTATCTTATATTCGTACATACAGAACTGTTAACATTTCTCGGAGTTACAGCCATTTTAGGATCGGAAGTAACAACTATTATGTTCGCTCATCACGTGTCCGGGTTGTTTCAAGTAGTCCGGTAAGGAATACATAACAGAAAGACTATAATCTTTAATATTTTACCGTTCACTCTTCTGTGACAGTTATTAAGTGTTAACAAAACTGTGTACATGTATTGCACAAATTATAATACGAGACGTGCGTGAATCAATAAATATTGAATAAAATACGTACAATGAAACTGCCAAGATATTATTATTAATCATTAATTATTATCTGAATAATATAATTGCACATTTGATTAACTTCCAATAGGTGATTAATATTTTCTCATTTAGTTGCCGAGTAAGGGCTGCATTTACAGATAAAGGGTCGAATACAGCAAGGGGCACCATACATCGTGAACGATTGTTACACGTCGCGAAAATGCACAAACGAACACTAGAGTTAGTAACCAATTGACTAGATAATTTTTTATTTTCGTTCTTCGTGTTTGCACATGGTCAAACTGGAGTAAACATATATTGCTTACATGGAAACGAAGATACGGTAGAGAACACGTGTTCTCTACATCGATAGAATAATTTGAATGTGATTTTTTATACTCGTACGAATAAACTCATAAACGTCTTCTGCTCTGAGATTATGAGAAAAGCTGTTAAATTTAATTCATGTTTGCAGTATTAATTGATCCGACTGTACCTACTAGCTGATCACATCTAATTAACTAACTTCTCTTTACTTTTATTCTCTTGTTCGTACAAAACTCTCACTGCTTCATCAAGTCTTGGTGATCGAATTGAAACCTAAGCGTTCATTTATTTTCAAGCTTTTGCAGATGCTTAGCAGATACATTTGCATCTTCATACTTCGTGTTGCTTCTGTTAGGAGTGGCTTGCACAAGTATCAATCTTTCACGCGTGAGTACAGTCCGTCGGTATATTCAATAGTTCGATTGCGAAATCAATATTTATGAAATTTGATTCAACGTACAGATATCTGGTGCTAAGTTAGAAGCGACTGAATTAAAGATACTAATGATTGAGGTATCTATAATCGTGTCATGCTTCGCTTACTTATTCTTAGCGAATCACATGGGACAAACGATCATGGACAACAGCGCAGAACTGCTTTATGAAGCGTGAGTGATATGTGTAATCTCAGAGACAGCAATTTATATTCATTAACAGTATGAAATAATTCAGTACTAATGAATGGAACTTTTTTGTCCTATGCAATTGATTCAATGAGAAATAAATGATCTCTATGAATATGAAAAGGTGCACATTAATTTAACAAATTTGATTTGTACTTGAACATATCTCACATGTGTCGTATTTAATGAATTTTACTTGATAATAATTGGAGCGATCTCTTATATTATATCAACCGACCGATGATTTTATAGATACGGTTCACAATGGTACACTGCATCAGTGCCAGTGCAAAAATTGTTATTATTTATCATGGAAAACAGCGTGAAACCTTACATGTTCACGATTGGTGGTCTTTTTGTACCGTGCTACGAAGGTTTTGCCACGGTAAAGCGCTATGTCCGGCAATTTGAAATATTTGAATTTCCGTTCATAAAATTTAACAGCATCTTTCATTTCCAGTTGACCAGAATGTCGTTTTCCTACTTCATGTTTATTCAGTCCTCGCAAGAATAAATTTCCAAAATGACAACTCACACGTGTCAAAGTTATATTGTGAGTTAGAAATCTTGCATATTATTGGGTTCTAACATAAATGTGGTCCGAACTGATTTATGTTACAACCCAATATATTAAATTCTTATTACACTAGTGAAATTTTAATAAACAGGTTTATAGAACTTGTTGAAAGTAGTTTTTACTAAATTCTATTTTCGATGATACGCGGTACCGATAACAACAATATATCACTGTACGCATTGTTCTTTTAATAAACGAATATTATTCCGAACTGATTCCGCAGTCTGAATTTGTGACAGATTTTTTTCTTGATTATCAGATTATTAATTAGTCTTTTATGACATTATCCACAAAACTATCATTATGAATAAATTAAAAAACAAAACAGACAACTTACCCACATCCCGATGTGTGATTTTGAAGTTTGTCAGTAATCGTACGACACACCAAACACCATGCAATTGTACCCATATCCACGAATCTCCCAAAACATGATATATTCCCCCATACTATTACAAACTGTACTGATGTGTGAATACATATAATAAAAGTTAACTTCGATGTCAGCGTAACAATAAGTGCAACCCTTATTTTAATTGTCGTATTACACCAGTACACACGAGTACCTCTCTCTCCCTCTGAAACGGATACGTTGCTTTATTAGTTTATAGTCTATAGTTCGTAGCCAACGTTCGAGGGAATGGAGAGCAACTTGTTGCACGATGGGATTAAAATGAACAATTGAAACACAGTAGATGGGACCACCCCTGAAAAAGAAAGACGTGACAGTGAAATTGACGACATTAAATTTCCATAGCACTGGGAAGAAACCATCGGTGTTTGGACAGGTAGGGTTCGTTTGAACTTAGGGTAGACATTACTTTTAAAGTGAAAAAAAAAATGTATGTCCTCCTATGAACCTCTACACCTGTCATGCGTTGCGCCAATCCACATTAATATTTTAATCGATGTCGGGGAAGGAGAATATGATAGTGCTAATGCACGATCTAGGGATGGGGTGAATGTCACTTCCTGAATGTAAGCGATCCCAGAAGTGTTTCCAGTAGCGTGGAATAATGGACAATTTAGAACACCATCATTATAAGCTAAGCAAACTTTATCTATCCACTATTGGACTCTGGCCGTACGATAACAGTTGGTTCATACATGTGAAAAGAGCGTTCTTTGTTATTGTAATATCTTCCGCTTTATTTTTTCAGGTATAAATCTGTAATTTCAACTTGTGAATTTAATAAATGGAACTTAATAGTCGACGATGAATGTTTTTATATTCTTTTACAGTTTAGTCGCATTTTGATATTTAGGATTAATTATATTATTTTTAATTCGTGTCGAGGCTTCATGCGTTATTCTTTTCTTTTTACAGTTAACAGCGTATTTTCGAAACAGAACAGAATGTGGCGGGGATATTCTTATAACAGTATTGTCATATTTAATATGCACGGTGATATTCACGTTGAAATACTGTACTTTTTGGTACAAAATGAACGGCGTAAGCCAAACATCTTCGAAAGCCGTATCTCTTATGATAAACTGCTTAGTCAAAAGTTACTTCTTTTTTTCCTTAATGCGTACTTTTGATTTTCAAGGTAAGGACACTCATAGATATGGTTCGAGAGGATTGGCTACTACTCCATAACAAGAAGGAGGAACGAATAATTCTAGAATATGCCCAACGTGGAAAATTTTTGAATCTAGCATTTTCATGTAAGCATGGAAAGTACTTCAACCGATTTCTTTTATTTCATATAATTGTTAATCACTGTTGGCTGCAGTTTTATGTAATATCACTTTTAGTCGAAAAAATAATCTTGCTGCTTTCTGCAATGCTATGCACTGGAACGAATGGTGCATTTGTTTACATTTATCTTTACAGCAATTATATCTGTCTTTTTGGTTACCTACATGCTCCTGAACATCACGAAATCCTCCGACATGGATATTTGCGAATCGTTTGCGAATGTATACATAACCATGGACTATTTTTCGTACAACAAAAAAATCTATTATCTAATATTCTTACATACAGAATTATTATTAACTCTCGGGGCTGCAGCCATTTTAGGAACTGAAGTGACAACTATTATGTTCGCTCATCACGTGTCCGGATTGTTTCAAGTAGTCCGGTAAGAAGTTCTTAACAGAAAGTGTGTAATCTTTTTGTATTTTATCGTTCATCCATTGGTGACAGTTATTATATTAATAAAACTGTGTACATATATTGCACAAAGGTAAATGTACGGAAGTGGTACTACCTCACCGATCTCGACGATTTTTGAATATGTTGTAGACCTCAGTATTCTGAACAACTTTTTCCTACGCTCGGCCTTAGTTTTCGAGATATTTGAAAAAAACTGTAGCTACTACAAATGCTGTCCATACGTGAACTAGATATATCATATCAGATTTGGTATTAAATTTGGATTTACCATTTCTCAAAAACCTAACCCAAACCTACCCCAAACTCATATTTGATTAAAGGAAAATTATATTCGGGAATACTGAGTTCTACAACATATTAAAAAATCATCAAAATCGGTGAGGTAGTACCACTTCTGTACATTCACCATTATTATTAATCAATAATTATTATCTGAATACTACAATTGCACATTTGATTAACGTCCAATAGGTGATTAATATTTTCTTATCTAGTTGCCGAATAAGGACCACATTTACTGATAAAGGGTCGAAAACAGCAAAGGACACCATAAATAGTGAACGATTGTTACAAGCCGTGAAAATGCACCAACGAACACTAGAGTTAGTAACTAGTTCATTCGCTAACTTTTTATTTTCATTCTTCGTGTCTGTGTATTGTCAAACTGGAGTAAACATATATTGCGGGCATAGAAACTTAGATACGGCAGACAGCACATGTTCTCTACACCGATGGAATAATTTCAATGTGATTTTTTTATACACATACGTAGCTCGAGTCTCATTACGGGTTGCACGAAATCGACTCATAAACGTCTTCGGCTTTAAAATTATGAGAAAAGCTATTATCGGAGCAAAAGGCTGTCGAACGGAACGATTAAACGATAAGATTGAACAATTCTCAGTATGTACTACTTCTAACGGTGTGCAATGCGCGAATACCGATGAACGAATGGTCTCATCTCCACGTCGATCGTCTCAGCCTATCGTCCCTTCCTGACGGCGACGCACAGCCCTCGAGACGGTTTACGTTAGCCGGTGTCCGATGAAAACCGTCGCGGTATAGACGCGACTATCTCTCGCCTTAACGTAAACCACCATGGCCCGAGCCAGACCATCTGTCTTACGTAGAACGCATACGCTATCAGATATAATTTATGTTTGCAGTATTAAGTGATCCGAGTATACCTGCTAGCTGATCACGTCTAATTAATTAATTAAGATGTCTTCTAAATTTCCGTATTCAATTCTTCTTTACTTTTATTCTGTCGTTGGTACAAAAGTCTCAATGCCACATCAAAATCTTGGCGATCGAATGAAAACCTAAGCGTTCGTTTGTTTTAAAGCTTTTGCAGATGCTTGGGTGACACAGTTGGACCTTCATACTTCGTGTTGCTTCTATTAGGGGTGGCTTCCACTAGTATGAATCTTTCACGCGTGAGTAGAGTTCGTCGGTATAATCGATAGATCGACTGCGAAATTAATATTTATGAAATTTGATTCAACGTGCAGGTATCTGGTGCTCAGTTACAAACGACCGACTTCAAGATACTAATGATGCAAATGTCTATAATCGTGTCATGCTTCGCTTACTTATTCTTAGCGAATCACATGGGACAAACTATCATGGACAACAGCGCAGAACTTCTTTATGAAGCGTGAGTGATATGTGTAATCTGAGAGACAGCAAAATAATATTCGAATGGTTATATTAAGTCAAATGTTTCTATTCAAATTTATATTCATTAACAGTATGAAATAATTCAGTGTTAAAGAATGGAACTTTTATGTCCTATGCAATTCATGCGATGTGAAATAAACGATCTTGATGAATATGAAAGGGTGCACATTAATTTAACAAATTTGATTTGTACTTGAAAATTACTCACATGTGTCGTATTTAATTAATTTTATTGAATAATAATTGGAGCGATCTCTTATATTGTATCAACCGACCGATGATTTTATAGATACGGTTCACAATGGTACACTGCATCAGTGCCAGTGCAAAAATTGTTATTATTTATCATGGAGAACAGCGTAAAACCTTACTCCTTCACGATTGGTGGTCTTTTTGTACCGTGCTACGAAGGTTTTGCCACGGTAAAGCGCTATGTCCGGCAATTTGAAATATTTGAATTTCCGTTCATAAAATTTAACAGAATCTTTCATTTCCAGTTGACCAGAATGTCGTTTTCCTACTTCATGTTTATTCAGTCCTCGCAAGCGTAAATTTCCAATATGACAACTCACATCTGTCAAAGTTATATTGTGAGTTAGAAATCTTACATATTATTGGGTTGTAACATAAATACGAACTCATTTATGTTGCAGCCCGATATATTAAATTGTTATTACACTAGTGAAAATATAATAAATAGGTTTATAGAACTTCTTGAAAGTAGTTTTTACTAAATTCTATTTTCGATGATACGCAGTACCGATAACAACTATATGTCACTGTACGTATTATTATTTTAATAAACAAATTTTATTCCGAACTTAATCCGTAGTCTGAATGTTGTGCGACGATTAAATGAGGCGGATTCCTTGCGAGGATGTCTTTGATAATAATAATGAATGGACTGTATGTTTGGTGTTGAGCCAGATGTGTATTTGAGTACTACTTAAATTTTAATTATTGGACGGATATCTAGCACGTCTTTCAGTCATACTGATGAAAATTTTAATAAATTTATTAAAGTAAGTTTAAAGTTATTGAACTGTAATAATATTGATACAGACTTTAATCGTATTAATAATTACATTTAATAAATATATTTCATTACTATTCATAAAATTTACTATAGTTTTTATTAATAGTAATTATTGATAAGACGTGCGAGATATATTATCCGTTGCGTCACAAGAATGACATTGTACCGCAGAATATCTCGTTTAAGATCGCGAATCGGTTTACTTACTCTGTAGTAGAGACTGCAGTAGAAAAACCGAAAAAATACCGGTACTTTATTTCGATTTTTCGATTATATCGGGTTCGGTATAGCTTTGCGAGCCTGATACCGATATCCAAGACCATACCGGTATATGTCATTGGATGTAATACCGCAATAAATCTCTGGTTGCTAGTGTCTTTGCTCAAGTTTTTTCGGGACATTTAAAAACTGAAAATAAGTGTGGTTTCGGATAGGTGTTTCTTTTCTGTGTACGAGGTGAAAAGGATGTACGCTTATCGGTTTTCTACAAGTTAAGGGTGTGCTCTGTATCGAGACGGACTTGCAGATTTTTATTAATTTGCAGTTAATCTGCCGTTTTATGACCAGGTGATCGCACGTGGTCACCTGGTGGTAGGGCGTTGATGAATTTGTCGACGTTTATGAAAAATTGACGGCCTTTACTTCTCAACCGACGAATTAAAATACAATTCTTCAGTGAAGTTAGAAAGCTTTCGAGTGCATCACGTGGAAAGCTGTATAAAATAAAGGTGTGATGCTGAGAATACATGTCACTGCGATGACAAATATATTTTTCGGGAGTCAGAGCGGAAAGATTCAACTTCACTTTATCTACAATTGCATGTTTAATTTACGCAATCTACAATTGTGATTACTTTTCTTTGTTTCAGGTAAGTACAGCAACCTTCCTGCGTACTGTCGCGCACGCGTAGTCAATGGGATATGGTTGTAAGGTGCTCACCTTACGCACCGACACAGTTTACTTTGTGAGAGATTTTAAATTTGTAAAAATCGAAAACGACGGTGAGTTTCTACTGTTTCTATTTATTTGACAAGTGAAGATCATGCTTGTATTAAAAGAGCAGATAGGTCTTATAGCTTGTAGAGCGAGGTGTCTCTTAGGTGGACGAAGAATTATGTATTTCCAGTTTTCGTAGAAAATAATGTAAATAATGTGGCAGAGTTATGGGATGCCGAGATTATATCATTGTAATATATTGACATTAATGGCTAACAAAATATGGCCTTACTGCTACTCAATATGATATGCGATACAATTCGATGTGAAATTAGATTAAAAATGTTAAAACCGCTATTATCTGTACTCACGTTTTCGTAAAGACATCCACTTTTATTAGAACCGTCGGTGTAAGATTAAAACGCTCATCATTCTGGAAATTACGCTTCCATCCCAAACGGCATGAAGTCAACATTGAATCGTAGAAGGGCACTGTAAAATACCAAGAAAATTTGTTGGATTATAACACTGACCGAACACCAATTTATATTTTGCGGAAAATCTTCGCTAAATAATCGAAGGGGCTCGATATTGCGCAAAATACCAAAATAAACGGGGTAATTATCATTTATACTTATATGTAGTCGCCGTGATTATACGATTAAACGCGCCTATTTTCCGATTACTCGAGAAATCGTGCTCTATAGTAACAGTATTATCTGATATACAGGGTGACAAAAAACTCAGGGAACATCGATAAATGAGATATAGCTGAGGGGTAGAAAAACAATATTTTCCTTGGCAAAAATGTCCTACATCGTTTCGTTTTTGAGTTATTAACGAAAAACACTGGCCAATGAGAGCGCCCGGCGGGCATCGGCCGACGCGCGCTCAGGTGCGAACCGATCACTTGCGGTAGGTCGTGATGGGGGCATCGAGGGTACCGAGGAAAGCATGTGGCAAATGTTACATCGTCTTAATTAAGAATCACGTGGAATTATTCATTATTCGTGAATAAGAAATACACTAATAAATCGTGTAATAACTGTGCTCGATACGTTTATTCATTATCCGAAAGGAATGAAGTGTTTTATTACTTATGAAAAAAATACTTTTTTTCATCAGTGCGTTTTCAGGTGGATAAATTATGTATTAAGAAAAACGATTCGCATAACTAATGTTAGGAAAAGCTAGTTAAACTTACCCATTCGTTCACGAATTAACCTGGCTAACATTGTGTGAATCCTGACCTAGGCCACAGTTATTACACGATTTATTAGTGTATTTCTTATTCACGAATAATGAATAATTCCACGTGATTCTTAATTAAGACGATATAACATTTGCCGCATGCTTTCCGCGGTACCCTCGATGCCCCCATCACGACCTACCGCAAGTGATCGGTTCGCACCTGAGCGCGCGTCGGCCGATACCCGCCGGGCCCTCTCATTGGCCAGTATTTTTCGTTAATAACTCAAAAACGAAACGACGTAGGACATTTTTGCCAAGGAAAATATTGTTTTTCTACCCCTCAGCTATATCTCATTTATCGATGTTCCCTGAGTTTTTTGTCACCCTGTATATTTTATATAAATTGGATAACACAGAACATGAATTATTCCTAAATGGCAATTGAACATGATATTGCACACAAATCACCAGGTCTCTCTCTAGTTACCTTCCATCGCATAACTGTGGAACGTTTCATTGCTAGCGGTAATTTCACGATTAATGTGTTCTTAGCAATCTAACATTCTACTCGCACGATTTTACACACAAATTGGGACATTTCCCTTTCTTATCTCAAATGACACTAAGTAGCAATAACAAATTACAATACACGATTCACGTACACATATTCAGCGTATGCTGCGAATGCAGGAGGAATCTACATTATGGTTCAGGAGAAAATCTTCTGCTTCTTTACTTTTCGAGTAAAGAAAATCTACTATCTCGAACGGAGAGCGCGCAAATTTTCAGGAGAATAACTTTACGTATATTCTACCTTCTAACTTGCAATCATCTTATACCCACGCTGAGGTAGACTCAGGGTGAAAAAAGAAATTCGTGCGAATCCTTTTCTACCCCATTTACGTATGAATTAGTAATCCCGAGATTGTAGATAGCGACATTCGTTCAGTTGGCGGTGTTACAAATTGTTAACATCGGTTTGCAGAAAATCGGTGCAAAAAAAGTAAGAAAAAAAAGCCAGGTGCTTCGGAAAGACGGGAGTCGTAATTGGAGAGCCAGTAGTGTTTGAACCATTCTCCGTGATGGCTGTGTTAGAGAGTGACTATAATTTCCATATGTCCCTCTTATCGATAATAGGACTGTGGCCATATGATTATTCGAAGTTTCTGTTCGTTAAGAAAACTATAATCAGTCTTATTTTCGTTACTTATATAATACCCCAGGTATTCAACTTGTTTCCATCCACGTTTTCGATGCATATCGTCTATTTATCATCGCGCGTAGTCGTAGAGATCAATCTATTGCAGTCATACCTTCCAACTGTCAAGTATGACATCCGTATGGCAGTGTCTGATTATCAGGTAGCATTGTGTGTAATCACACATTGCGCATATAACATCTCACGATTAACATCGAAACATGTTCCCGAATTTATCGTATTTTTCGTGCTCGTCGTCCCTTAACATGTTTCATAACTGCAATTAGTTAATTTCTCTGACTACGTCCGCTGGCTGAGTAAGTGAATATTTTTCGGAATATTAAATTGTAAGTGTTTCATACCCGCCGTCCGTGCTATGATAGTCTATCTCAATCACTTTACCGCGTCTACAATTGCTTTGAAATTCTGTTCATCAGAAATCGATTCCGTACACCCGTAGCACAATGTGTTAATTTAATTCTTGCCAGCTCGTTAAGTACCGCGTATGAAAAATTGTTCCAGCCATTGTTAACCACTTGGCAACATACCTAATTCCGTAAGGCAATCCCAACGAATTAAAATTAGTTGAATAAAATATGGCAATTACTAAGAAATCTATCGCCATAATGCAAGTTTATACAATCAAGTGCAAACGAAACGTCTGTTGTTAGTATAACATTTACTCGGCTCGATAGCAATCAGCGCAATCTTAAGCTTTCAATAATGTGTCTTTAATATCCCTTTTATCACAGACAATTCATAGTAATACATCATAACGTTCGATTACTTTTAGTGTCTTGTTTTCACTACCTCAGATTTGACAGTGTATCTCGTGTTAAAGACCATGCCGCCCATTACGATGTGTTTGGGTGGGCTCCTGAAGTACACCGTGTTTTGGTATCAAACAGACGTAGTGAGTCCAACGAAATGCAGTTTAAATTACCGTTCGAATGAGCACAATGAAAGCGCCGTTGCAAATACAGATGAAGGGGTTTCTGGACGAAGTGAGCCACGATTGGAAGATCAATCAGGGCGAGGGCCTCGAGATTCTGAGGAAGCACACTTCCTTGGGGAAATTTTACGGGAAGCTGTTCGCGTGTAAGGAACGAACGCAAATGGATATTGACATTTTCTTAATATTACTGTATCAATTGTGTTGTAGCCTGCATTTATCCATCGGCGGTCATTCTGGTCATATTAGATATAACGAACTATATTACGTACACTATTACACCAAGGAACGAGACTTACACGCATAACTTCCCAATAGCGATGGAATATCTCGTCGACAAAAGGAAATATTACGCCTCCATTGTCGTCCATCGATGCATATCAGTTCTTATCGGCGCGACCATGTTCGTTGCAACGGAAACGATACTTTTCATGCTGTTGCTACACTGCGCCGGCCTGTTTATCGTAGCAAGGTAAAAGAGCAATGTCGTTTTGTGTATTTATAATTTTTTGATACGAAAGTCCTTGTGCATTGCGCGGTCCAATTTCTCGTCCTTTCAAACGTGTATACCATTTAATTGTAATTATAGGTTGACAACGAGAGTGTGAAATGTTGTTACTTAACGATGCGTGTTATTTATCATTTGTAGCCGATCCATTGCAAAGGCAATTGTTCAGAAACCTGTGTCGAACGGCAACCAAAAACCCTTGGCTACTAATTGTAATAAAGCAACCTTAGAAAACGCTATACTGCTGCACAGAAGGGCACTGAAGTTAGTATCCTCACAGATCACGCGTAATATGCAAAATATTGCTGCACGTGATAACAAATTGAAATTTCCATACTCTTGCAGATTTTCGAAAGATTTGAGGAATAGAAACACGGGGTCGTATAGTATTTTGATTATACTGGGCGTCATATCCCTCAGCGCCAATTTATATCGTGTAACTAATATGTTCCTGCTGCAGGTAACCCTTGTATAACGCGGGGATTAGGTTCCAGAAAAATGTCGCGGTGTGAAAGTCGTGTTGTTGGTGGTAGAGATTACACACAAAATGTAGTCTTGCGTTTCAATAATGATTCTCAAAAGAAAATAATTCATCTATTCAAATTCGGAACAAATATATTCATATTCGTTCGAGTCATTTGAAATTTCAAAGAATTCCGGAAATTAAAGATTGTACGTAAGATTAGTCAATAATGATAATGCTCCACGTTATGTAAGACCATAGATAGCGTCATGCAAATTACTGGAAATAATTTATGAACCGCGTTGTACAATGGTCGACGGAATTATATGTTGCTTATCGTTGCTTTCTAGCTATCGCAATCCCTCTTTGACTTCACGAAGGTAGATGAATCGCTCACTTCTTTGCTGTTCATCACGTCCGAGTTGGCGTACATGTTCTTTCTAAATTATATCGTGCAACAATTGACAGATTCTATTGACAACGTTTTACCATCGCTGTAAGCTCGTAAAATTCGAAATGAATAGGAACACGAAAGCGGTATAGTATATCTTGACCGATTCTCATAGGTACAATTCGAATTGGTATGAATCGCCAATAGCTGTTCAGAAAGCGTTAATCGTCGTTATGCTGAGATGCACAGAAGATTATAGTTTCACATTCTTCGGAATGTATTGCGCGTCAATCGAAGGCTTCTCGTTGGTACGATCATATTTTTATTTACCCTTGCTGCGGCATCGCAAATTCATTCTTATCAATTTAGTTTTCTTTTTAGCTGTTACAAAAATCGGTTTCCGGGCTGATGCTAATGACCTCGGTACAATAACGCTGGAATTATGGGTAAAAAGTGCAATAGAAGTAGTAAAATATCGATAGTCTTGTAGCACTGTACATCTTCCATGCTGCCGTAATTGTGACATTTTTCAACAGCGGTGCTTTAAAAAATCCCGTTCGAATATCCGATTTGAAATGAACAAAATTTTATTGCGGCGAATCGTTCGTCCATGTGCGGTTTGTCTGTTCAATGTTAAACAATTATTAAGCATTACCTTCCATCCAAATACCGAAAATAGTAATAGTAATTGGCATGTTATTGAAAATACAACGATAACGCATTCACTTGATACATTCTCTTAATATGTAGCATTTGAATATCCTTACCCTCCTAGAATCGCGTGTCCACATTCGCGCGTGAAAGAATGATAAATGTTTCGAAAATTAGGGCTCTCGTTAAATTGCTGTTCGTTTGTCCGCCGCATTTTGGTGGTAAACCCCTAAACTGTTCGGAAAAAGCTCAGTCCAAATACACCTGTTGATGATGCGCGATGCTTGGGAAATGACCATCACCAACACCTTTGATTTTTGCTGACGCGAACGGTACACGAGACACTTCTCAATTTTAAACACGTCCAGGCGTTTCGGTGGCTGAATCGAGACTGAAGATACCTCTCGCACGTCGAACGAACAGAACGGACTTTAATATGCACGGACAGTGTTTTACTCTGAGTTCACGGAATCGAAGAGTGAACATTTTTCGAACAATTTTTACTTCAACCCCTTTTGCGGCATGTAATTTTCTTATAGCCGCGATTGCACGAATAGGGGACGGCCAAATGTCGGATGTCGCCTTTTCTCCGTGTACTTCAAGCATAAATTACTAATCCTGAAATTGTGCTTCGTGCCATTCATTATTTCCATCGAGGTGTACAGATTCTTATTATGTCGGGTAGCAGAAAATTATATCTGAAGAAAAAAGAGAAAGTAGAGATAAAACTTATTCCCCATGCTTGATGGAGAACTGCCGAGGCAGTAGTGGTCGAACCGTTGTCCGCGATGCAACCAGGACCGACGATTTACTACAATTTCCATAAGTGTTTGTTATCGACAATTGGTCTCTGGCCGTATAATCGTTCAAAATTTTTCATTATCAAGAACACCGTTATCGTCTTGCTCCCGGCGCTCAGCTTAATTCCCCAGGTATTCCACTCGTTGCTTCGCTCGTCGTTAATATTCTCTGCTTGATTTGCTTATAATTCGCAGCACACGCGCGCACAGTGACATCGAAATCTGAATCTGTAAATGTCATTCTTTGCATCTCGCCGTGTATAACACGTTTCCTCCTCGAGAAGGGAAACGTTTCTTACACGAAATGCGGTTTATCTTAACCTTTTAAAAAATTAAACGAACGCGATCGAAAACTTTCGACGATATTAATTTTAAATCCTCTGTTCACGGAGATTTGTAATACTAGTGTGAAACCTTCGTCGCGTCTAGCTTCTACCATTCACAAATACAGATGTATCAGTCGACACTGTGATAAAGAACCTTTCACCGCTTACAATGTGTTTGGGCGCGATCCTGAAGTACACCGTGCTGTGGTATCAAAGCGACATAGTAAGTCTCGTGTACTTGCAAATTAAATTGGAGATCGAATTTGTACAAGGCAAGTGTTATTGCCGATCCAGATGAAGGAGTTTATAGACGGGGTGAATTACGATTGGACGGTTGGGCAAGGCGATGTGCTACAAATTTTCAAGGAACACGCTGTTGTAGGGAAATATTACGGGAAAGTAATCGCGAGTAAGAAATTAATATAGAACGAACGATCGGCTATTCCTGATACTAACGCATCGATTGCCTTGCAGTTTTCATTTATCCATCGGCGTTAGCTCTGGTAACACTAGATATGTGGAATCTCGTTGGATATATTACCGTGGCCAAGAACCTTACTTACGAAAGCAAAATCCCATTAGAATTGGAATACAAGATCGACGAAAGGAAATATTTCCTTCCTATTATCATTCATCGATGTATGGCGACTCTCATTGTCGCTACAGTGTTTGTTGCAAGCGAGTCGATGGTGGTCATGCTATTGCAACACTGTTCCAGCTTGTTTGATGTTACAAGGTAAGAGAACAGCGGCTCTTCCTTTCGTTGATTAACAGTTATCATACGATCGCTTTCTTCGCGTTGTCGTATACATATACATATACGTGCGTGTATGTATGTATGTACAATTTTGAACTGCACACCAGACGTGGCCTTAAAAGTCAGAATTATTATCACCTTCCGCATTACTTGTTGTCTGTAATTTCCAGCCACTATATCGCAAAGGCAATTACCCACGATACTGCATACTTGAATGACGAAGGCGCCCTCTTGCCTAAAAGCGGTCTAGCAACCCTAATAAGGGGCATACGGCAGCATAGAAGAGCAATGAAGTTAGGTTGTTCATAGGTTTTCTAGACTTTTCAGATTTGCGATCGACCCTCATTTTTTGCAAATATATTGAACGTGTATGTTTCAAATATCAGCAGAATTTTTATACTCTTACAGATTTGCGAAAAAAATCATTTCTAGCAATAGTGGACCGTATTGTATTCTAATTATACTAGGCGTCATAAGCTTAAGCGCCAATCTATATCGTGTAAATAGCCCGTTCCAGTTATTATCGTTGAAGTAACAAAGTGTTACGTCTCTGTTGCTGTTTACTAATTTCTAGTTGTCGCAAGTGCTATTCGACATCTCAAAGGTAGAAGACGCACTGACTTCTGTACTGTTCATCGCTTCCGAGCTGGCGTACATGTTCTTCGTGAATTACAATGTTCAGCAAATGACGAATTCGATCGGAAACGTTGTCCCAGCGCTGTAAGCTCGTTGAATTGGGAATATGTACACGGAAACGTGCAGCTAGGGGAAATAATGTCTCTACGGTGATGTTCGTAGGTATAATTCGAATTGGTATGAGTCGCCAATAGCCGTTCAGAAAATGTTGTTCGTCGTAATGCTGAGATGCACCGAGGAGTACGGTTTCACATTCTATGGCATGTACTACGCATCAATCGAAGGTTTCTCAGTGGTGAATACATTTTCATTTACCGCTGTCCAAAGGTAAGAATCTATTTTTTATCACGACGCTGATTGAGCACTGCGATTCCTTCTCAGCTGGTGCGGCAATCGGTCTCCGGTCTGATGATCATGACCTCTTTGCAATGACGCCGCAATTTGGAGTAGAAAATGATAACGAAATAACTTAGTATCAACGTTCTCGTAGCACTAAAGGCATTCCACGCTGATTGTATTGTGCCGGTATACGATAGTGAAGCTTGCCGAATAATCTGCGAGCGATATTAGCTAATCTTTAGGAACCTCACGGTTGTTGTAGAAAAATTATTCAGAAACATTACGCCTTAAGATAATAAAATTTTTCTATGATGAATCTTAAAAGGGTTTTTGAGCCTCATTAAAGTCGAACAACGTATTTCCTCAAATATTCTATAATATTGTGAACGCTTTATCTTACACGTGTATCCACAACGTTCGAGTGTCCGATTGTGACTATTTGTCATGATAGATGAAAATGTCCTTCGTTAGATCAGTCGACATCCAAATACGTTATGAAAGTAAATAATTTTACGATGATACGTGGAGTGATTAAAAAAATAGCGACTTGCCCACTTTGGGAGCTCCTGCCTCTGGCAGAAAATCTAAGATCAACGCGCTGACATAATACAAAGAAATAACGCGCGAATAAATATTTTCTCAACGCACTGCGTCCTTCTCAAACATATTTACATCACGCAAATGTTGAATATTTTCATGACTATCGGTGTTGCGCAGCTAAACGCGACAACAAGCGTTGCGCCACGGCCTACCCGCGAAATAGATAAAATCGGAATCGTCCAAAAGGGTCGACTAGCAATCTGCGTAAAGCACAAGCTTGTCAACGTGCACATGGCTAGCGAGTTTATCACGGACAAGTAACAAAACAGTTACCGAAACAGGGACTCGGGGGGGCTAAAGTCCCTCGAAACCTATACACGACCCCAGCAGTTAATTGCACGCGTCACAAACCGGGATCTCCAAAGGGGCCTCGAAACTGGGCCCCAACAGCCGTCGACCAGGTCAGAATGCGACACCCTGGCGGAGATTCCTATGCGCTGTCAAACCGAAGCGTCGCGACACCTTAAAAATCATGCTGATCGGTATTTAGACATTTTCCTAAACGACCAAATCAGCATGGGCAAACCCAGTTCCGAGTCAACGTTAAGGGAAATCGTCCTACGAGGAAGTCAGTCGTAATCAAATGGTCTGTCGCAACCTCTGCCAAGGAGATCATCTTCAACGTTCCAACGAAACGGTGCATGGAATATCGTTCCTCGAAGGCGTCGCGTACCACGACGCTCGTCGTTTGGTCCTCTGGATCATACCGTCCGACCATAGCGGTCAACTAACTGGGCTCAACTGATAACGTCGGGGGAATCAGCGTGAGCACGATTTACCACGCTGCGAAATTCTAATTTGAGAATCGCGATGCGCGAGACGCAACAATCGGTAATTTTAGGACGATAGAAATCATGATATTTCTTCTGATATTACGGTTACGCTCTATGCTCCATGGTTTCACTATCGAGTTATAGCGTAAAATCTGTATTTCGTTCGACTGCTTCAGCGTACTAATAAATTGAAATATATTATACAGGTAAATATATTGTGCTTGTCACCCTTCGCGGAGGATCCGACTTCTTACATTCGTACAAATCGAACGGGACAAACAGAATGCACCGTTTGTGCATCATGCAACGATAATTTACTTCGTACGTACCTCGTTTTAATTATCTCAACGCGTTCTACGTTTCACTGGAACTCTGCGAGTCTTTTAAGGACACTGTCGTACAGTTGTTATATTATACGGGGTATTCCATGGCTGAAAGAGTAGACTTAGGGTAGACTCTGGTTGTGCGGCTTTGTGTTTCGAATGGGCGAAAGAAAGTGAATATGCGCAAGACGTGTCCGTTTCGTGTTTCACGCATGAGTTAGGGTGGAAAATTTTCAGAGGAATTACTTCACGCTTTCTACTTACTGTAACTTGTGATTATCTTATAGCCACGCCGATACTTCCGAAGGGTTGAAGGAAATTTCTCGGACCATTTTACTCCGCGGCACGGCGCCGGAACATGAATTAACAATGCTGAAATTCTAGATCGGGGTACATCCGTGCTTCTGGAAAGTTCACAAATTTTTTACATCAAATTGCGGACAGTTGGTAAAGGGAAAGAAGTAGAGATAAAATTCGTTGCACAAGGTGGAAAGTTAACCGGGGAGAGTCAGTAACGGTTGAACCGTTGTCCACGATGACGGAAATGGAAACTTTTTACGAATTCCATAAGTTTTTCCTATCGATAGTTGGATTATGGCCGTATAACCGTTCGAAGTTTCTATTGATTAAGAACAGTGCGCTAATCCTTTTTACTATATCGTTTATCATTCCCCAGGTATGGTACCGATCACTTCACTCGTTCTAAGCATTTTATGTCTGCCGCAAGTAATGCAACAAATTTTTCCAGTAATTATTAACTAATCCGTAGTCGCACGCCAATTTTATAATGGAAAACGGTTAGAGGCGCGTATTACACGCTGTATTAATACATTATAGTTCGTACTCATGTATTATGTGCAATTTCCTTTAATTTCCGTAAACACCTGTGTCGTCCACGTGTTTGTCCACTTCACTTAGCGTATGGAAAACGTGGGCAAAGTAAGTTGAACTGTATTGTGCTCGTTCGATCGCGGCCCCTTTCAAATTATACATTTCGCGTGTATATCCGAATGTTGTATTTAAACTCACGGGAGCACGTCTGTCTCGTGTAATGCTTGACGCTAACTGGATAATACGCATAAAGTAGAACTCATTCGCTGCGAAAGACGTCAGTTTAATGTATCGCAATTAGATCGAAAATCATCAGCTATATTGATCAAACTAAGAAAATATGCCGGTGCGTTTCCCTTCATTGAACTCGTCAAATATAATCAGAACATTTCACGGATACGAATCCGATACGTACCTATTTATCGACATTTCTTACACTAATAACGTTCGATGCTTACAGTGCATACCGTTCGCAAAGCCAGACGTAACGGTGTATGTCGTGTTAAAGAACCTATCGGCTATTACAATGTGCTTGGCTGCGCTACTAAAGTACACCGTGTTCTGGTATCAGACCGATATAGTGAGTCTCACGAACCGCAGTTAAATCAGAATTCGTATAAGTACAATGTAAGCGCCGTTGAAAATCCAGATGAAGGAGTTCCTGGACGTGGTAAAACGCGATTGGATCGTGAACCAAGGCGAAGGACTTAAGGTTCTAAAGAAGCACGCATCTTTAGGGAAATATTACGGGAAATTATTCGCGTGTAAGGTGGTAACACAGGGGCAGCAATAAGATCCGCCTAATGATATACACTTCTCTTGTGTCGCAGCTTTCATTTATCCGTCGTCGTTCGCACTAGTGATACTAGATGTATCGTACGTTGTTGGCTACTTCATTACGCCAAGAAACGAAACGTACGCGTACAACTTCCCAATAGAGATGGAGTATCTCGTCGACAAAAAGAGATATTACCTTCCGATAGTCACGCATCGATCTCTCGCCGTTCTAATTATATCGACAATCTTCGTCGCGACGGAATCGGTATTCTTCATGCTATTGCAACACTGTGCCAGCTTGTTCTCCGTTACCAGGTAAGAGAACAACAACCCCTCGCGCAATTCGTTTCGTTTAATTCGATGATACAATGCTCGTTGTACGATTTGCAGTCAATGCATTGTAAAAGCAGTTGCCGAGGCCTCTTCTGGTTACTTGAACGACAATGAAAAATCGCCAGTTAAAGATAATAAAGCCACCTTAGTGAACGCCATATTTCTGCACAGAAGAGCAATGAAGTTAGTGTATTCGCGAGTTTTCGGAATAGTCGGAAAATATTTATATATATTTGCAGGAACGCTTGTGATTGGTTCGTTATCAATTAGTGGAAAAAATGTTGCTATTTCCGCAGGTTTGCTAGTGAATTGGTGATTAAAAACACAGCATCTTATAGTATTCTTATTATAGTCGGTGTCACGTCGTTGAGCGCCAACCTATATCGCGTAAACAATTCGTTCTGTTATCAGTATAGACGAAATGAAATATTGTTCCAGCGGTGTTGCTAATCGTTTGCTTTTTAGTTATCGCAATCGCTGGGCGATCCAACGATGCTGGAAGAATCATTAACTGCGTTGCTGTTCATCTCTTCGGAGTTGGCGTATATGTTTTACTTGAACTACATGGTGCAACAAATGACAGACTGCATGGAGAGTCTCATTCCACTGATGTAAGCATGCGAGAATTGTAATCAGCAGAAGCATAAAAATGAGAAAGTGAATAATTAATGATATAGGTACAATACTGAGTGGTACAAAGCCTCTTTAGACGTTCAGAAATCGTTACTGATTTTCATGCTCAAAGGCAAAGAAGAGTATGCTTTCACGTTTTATGGCTTATATCACGCATCAATCGAAGGCTTCTCGGTGGTACGAAATATTTTGCTCATCAGTACACTGGAGTTGTATTATTCTTTCTCTGAGGGTTACTCTTAACACCGCAATATTCCCTTTCAGTTGTTACAGAAGTCTGTTTCTGGCCTGATGATTATGACTTCCCTGCAATAACGTGGCAGGAATGAATTTAGAAAATGCGAAAGATATAGTAAAAAATTATTAGCCTCGTAACATTGAAGGTATTCTTTGATGATATAATTAACCAATTATTTTTCGTATTGTAATGCAGAATTATATCACAGAAAGCGCTTTTATTGAATGTTACATATGAAATAAATGGAACGGTGCTGCGATATGTCATATATTTATGCTATATTTTATTAAAGAGGAGTAATTTTTCCTTTTAGATGTTGTTGTGATAATTTATGATTATTGCTCGTACATACTATACTTCACACGCCTCCATTTAACTAGAATTTCTTTTTCCAAAATACAAGGCAACCAATAAAAAGAGACTTCGTTCAGATGAAAATTCCAACGAGACCAGGCACGCACTTACTTTACATACATGGCTTGTAGTTCCTGACGAATGCATTTGCAATGGAGTTCTTGTAATTCCAAAGGAACACATCCAATTAGGGAAATGCAATTTGACGGACTCGCGTGTAAGGAATATGCATATATCTATGTCAACGTAAAATGTGGAACTATTTTGCAACATGATAATTCAGAATGTATTACAGAACAGATACTTTTCATTTTCTGCCATCTTTTCAATGCATCACGTTTTTCGCGAATTCTACTACTGTAGGGGCAGTAGGAACGTTGATGATCGTGTCAACCCAACGTACTGCCAAATTGTTTGCAATGGAACAATAGATGCCCATTTAAAATTATCGAATAGGTAATTAAACATTGTATGTAATTACATGTAATTGAAGATATGTGAATAACGGTTTTGCATGTGTGATTCGTGTAATATTATAAATCACGGAGAACGATTCATCTTCTGATCGATCTAAATTGCATTTAATTTCATAAGTAACGAACTCACAGTGAATGTTCACCTTATTCTCTTCTGCACAAGGCAAGACGACAACATTTTTTAGAACTGTTTTGTGGTTATAATACGTGGATACAATAAAACCAAGGGCAGATATCTTTATTGATATTCATAAAAATAATTCGGAAATCATTACTGATCGTCATGTTGCGCGTCAAAGAAGAATATAACTTCACGTTCTATGGATTATGCTGTGCGTCAATCGAAAAATAATGTGAAGTACACATTTCCGCTTGCTGCTATACTGATGGCTTTGGAAATATCATTCACGTAAGGGTTGGAATAGTGGACGCCAATGACGTATGTAGCATTCTTTATATTCCAAGATAAACTAATCTTTGTGTCCAGTTAGTTGAAAGGGTATAAAAATGGTTCATTGCAATATCTATTACATAATGAATTTATTCTCTTTTCTCGTTATTTAAAATGTGTATATCATTATTCGAAACTGTTAATTCGTTCAGCGTCTTCAGTTTATCCTTTTGATCTCGCAGGTGATCTCAGACACTGATTAAATCGTGCATGTAAGGATAATGTCGACTGGAATGCATGAAATAAAGTATTGATAGTTTTAACGAGATGCAATGTCATGAATCAGTGTGCCGTTGTACCTTACGCATATCTGCAACTTCGATGCGATGGGTGTGTGGATCGTAAATAGTTGTGTTTGCGGGTCTGCGACAACTAGGTTTGTACGATGGCACAGGTTTGATAGAACGTGTGCAACAGGTGGGGTTAACTGTGACAATGGTTCATTCATGTATGGTAGTTCTACAAAAACAATATTCCTTTTTAACTTGCTAGTCATTATGCTCCTATCAAAAATAACTTCAAATGTTATTCATTTAAGATATCTCAATTTTTACTAATTTAGTACTTACCGGGAAGTATAAAAACGATTTAAGTAATTGCTTAGCGAAGAAATCACGTGGCGAGGAATCATCGATGGTTTAATAGCTTTGAAATTGTAATGAAAGTATAAAATCGGTATTTATCGATGATTAATATAACATGAAAAGACCGTTAATGGCAAAAGTTCATAAACTTTGTCGATTACACAGGGCAAGATTACAGCGTTCGTCATTCGTTTCGCGTGCCAACGAAACAGCAACGTTTTCTTCAAATATTTAACGATATTTATCACGGTATTTATATACTCGAAATACTAACAGTAATAATAATGATAATATTCCAAATGCTTTACTTTCCGTTTGCTTCCTCTTGACATTTCTAATACAACAGACACTGTGGAAAGAATGTGGGAAAAAGATACGCCCCTAAAATTACCTCTGCACAATTCTTAGGGTAAAAGAATTATAGCCTTCTCGTTCCCTGAAAAAAAGTTTCAGCTTTGCGTGCAATTTTCACCCCGCTAAAAGTACGCAGAATAAAAAAAAGAACGTAGGGCATAACATCGGAGAAATCCGAGAACGGTTGCAATTCAATTGATATGCACCCCTTAGCACAGTTGCAATTATATCGATCAGAAAAGTATTCTCTCCGCGTAGAAAAAGTTTAAATTACCCCATCCTGCCACCGTTCGTGGCAAGTAAATATTGAAGATATCAAAGAGAAGTCTCCCACGTGTCATAATGTCTACTATCAGTTATACATAAGTTAGACCTCAGCATTCTAGGGGAGACCGGGACTGGTTTTCACAAAGTTAAATTTTCCTTTTGTATAAGCTGTGTCAGGCACGTACACGTGTTCGTCAGTACACGTGTTTAGATCACGCGGCTCAGAGCACGCGCATATCTTTCCATTTCTTGGTCAGGTTGCTTTCTGACAGTCGAAACGTCGTTGAACGTCAAAACTATTTCCTTTCGCAGTTGACGAGCTTCTCTGTGATGAGTGAGTATTTTTTACACTGTTCTAAATTTCGATGTTATATTATTAAACAGTGGACTCGAAGGGATGGAAGGAACAAGGGATGTACGCAGGGGCGTGAAATTACAAGCGTCTTCGTCCGTCAACCCCGAACGATCCTCGACGAAATAGGGAAGCAATTCGCGGCAAACGAAGCGTGAAACGTCTGCTCGGTAATCGGCGAACGAGCTCGCGACTTAAAGATCGATTGAACCGATCGCGAGAGATCGCGCGGCCCTTTCACGTTGAACGTGGGGCCACGAAAAAAAGTTGAAGCCGTTGCAAGGAACGATAGATTATAGCTCGAACCGCTACCGAACGGCCCTCTTATCTAAAGTGCAAGCATAATGCCTCTGTCTGACTACTACGTCGAAAGGCCAATATCTGAGTCGGATTTTCTTCAAAGGTGCACAGTTGTTGGATCGCGCGTGGGTACGTTGGTACACTGTGAGAGGGTTGAATTTGCGTGAAGCATCCGTAGTCGCAAATGAAATTGATCATCTTAACCAAACGACTATTCCCGAGCTCGCGAATCTATTCACCGCACTGCGCTCCGTTTCTCCCCTAAGAACGACAATGCCCAGTTTTCACGATCGCCAATCATCGTACCAAGGAAGGGGTAACGCGTAAAAGAGAAACGAGTACAAAATCCTCGTCCCGTGGATCGTCTCGATGCATCGTTTGCATTAATTCGAACTAATTTCGCCGGATCGTAAGGAACAATGTTACGAAGGGTCTTCACGAAACGATACCCTCTTCTCCCAGTAAAAAGAAACAGGAGAAAGAAACTGAATGAACGCCACGCCGAGATAGGACGCGGAGCTCATTTTCCTGTAAAAACCACTTCTACCGCCCCCGGAAAGGCGAACGTACACCGGCGGCACAGGGTGGAGAAAGGGCGCAAAACTGGAGCATACGAAACCCGCGTCGAAACTTGTTACTCACGAAAGTGCTTCCGTGACTATCTCCAGGTTCGTAGCAAGCCCTTACAAGTGGCTATAAGGCACGCGAGTGCTTTACGCTGCGCGGATCATCCGTTGTTCCTTGAACAACCACTCCCCCGCTAATCATATCCGCGTAATCGGTCTCGGGGAGTCGTTCCTTCCCATGGAAGACTCGCGGGGTGGATGTATTTCCTGACCCCGAGGTCTTTCTATTCCTGTGGAACCTCTCGGTTGTTTAAGATATTGCGCGGACAGTTGCACGATTCTTTGCGATCGTTGTCTAGTTGCGCTTTTCAACGGATTTGGACTATTCTAACGACGACGGCCACTTGTTATAATCGTATGTGCAATATCAAACGCGTATCAAATTTATTTATTCCAGCTGATCCCGTTTCTTGAATCTGGGAGCACCGAATTTCTAGAAATTAACTGTTTACTGATAAAGAAAAAATGTATATACATATGTAGTATGTATATAGATAATCTCAACAACGCGCCATCATTTTGAATAAATTCATCACCGAAGGAGAGTATGTTATTGCAATTGAAACTTCGATCGTTCGTGTATTAATATCTGAAAGCAATAGCGGAAGGATTATGTTTTGCTTGGATTTAGTATAAGTTTGATTAATGAATGAAGTAAAGATCGACTGTGTAGGGAAGCATGGAGAGGAAGTCGACGCGATAAATACCCATGAGCGGGTCGGCTACTTTCAACATGTTAGCGGTTCTTCATCTAGATCAAAGGCGAGGGAAGAT
Source organism: Nomada fucata (assembly GCA_948146005.1). Classification (NCBI taxonomy): domain Eukaryota; kingdom Metazoa; phylum Arthropoda; class Insecta; order Hymenoptera; family Apidae; genus Nomada; species Nomada fucata. Next base: position 6,921,602 of record OX411282.1, read on the forward strand.
TTTTCTGTCGAGTGGCCGAGCTCGGAACATTATTAAGAAGGTCGAAATTCTTCGAGAAAGAGCGAATGCTCAGTTATTACACCTAAATATATCTCCATGAGTGCTACTACCAAGTACACTTGACCCCCTTTTTCTTCTTCCACTTTTTCCCGTTTTGTTTTAATACACTATTATTGCCCCCTCGTTATTGCCACACGATGCAATATCAAACTCCTCGTATAACCCTGCTCTTCCGAACCGCTCTCACGATACGAAATTAATTCCACGCTACATTTAAACTTCCTTCTTCACTGCGTTTTATTGCGTCAACGTACGCTCAACTACATCTCCCTTTGGCATATGTGTATAAATTCTCGAAACTTCGATTTCTTATTAAAATACAATTCATTTCGAGCTTGCGCTCGTCCGCAAAGAAATACACGTATCGACAAATGTGTATCGCAAAACATCTATCGCTATTTCTCTGCCACAGATTTTCGCGAACCTTCAGATATTATATTGCAATCATCATCAAACAGTCGTACGAATAATAAAAGACGCGTTTTTACATTTAAATCGGGGAAACTCGCGAGAAATTCTCTAATCTTCTCCGAGCCACGTTTCACATAAAATAATCGAAAAATAACGGGGCATTATCATTTTTATTTAAATCAAAGAAATCTATCGATAGGTTTCTTCAGGACGTGGAACAAGTCCCGAACAAGTCCTCTCTAAACCACGTCACATACCGATCAAATTTTCAGGCGATACGTTCGCAGTCATCGGCCGGCCCAGTCGGGATTCGTTTTTACGATACCTGTCACGTACCCTTCTCTATCGTGGATGTATATGAATCATTAAGGCGCTCGTCACGTATCTCATAGTTAAGGGGTCATTGAGCGTCGTTGGAACTAGGGGTGTAATAATGGCCGTGGAGCAATTTCGACTAAACTCCGCCACCTGATCCACCCCTCTCATCGTGATTCTCCTTAAACAGCGCCGCATCCACGGCCATCGACTTGATTTCCTCCGCATCCGTTCTTTCTTCTACCTCGTTTTTTCTTCCACTTCGTTCTTTTTTTTCCTCTCCTGCCCCAAGTGCGACGCTCTGCAACGACAGCGCAATAATCATCACAATTCCATTTTACTGTTCGTGAACCAAGGGACCGAGAGGCGATTCCACGGCGAAACGAAATAGAAGGAGGATAGCGGAACTACTGGAAAAATCTTGCACGGCTATCTTGCCCTGCCAACGAGGCATCCTCTTTCTGAAAATTAGCTCGACATGTTTCGAGGCTACTTTCGAGAACGTCGTTAGAGGAAATGTGGTATATTCTTACGTAGTCGAGAATGGATCGTCTTATTTCTGTTCCTTTCTTCTTCTTTCGTTTCATCCGATAGATACGTTGGGCATAGACATTTTTAGAATTCGTGAAAGTTTCTTTAATTCGTTCGTTTCCAGTTTAATTGAATTTCTCCGTAAGCTTATAATGGAACCATGTTTCAATTCAAATATATGTTCTGGTGTTTCGTTGAAAGCCCTGAAACGGAGTAAGAAAGAGACACATTATTTACCTGAAACTTTCGTCCTATAGAAATACTGTAACTCAAATTCTTCGTCAGAGAGAAGTGTACTGCTTTCGTAAGCGGCGATCGAAGAATGATTTCATTCGACTGATTAATTAGAGAATTCGAAATTCGAAATCGAATGTTCGACGGGGCCGGCACCGCGGATGCACGACCGGTTCTTTTGCCCGTTACGAAAAGGAGAAAACGAACAAGAAAAACTCGACGCTGCCCGATTGGTATACGATCGCGGAGCCAATCGGCGTAGGCACGTACGAAATGTATTAATTGCAATGACGGGGAGGGAGGGATTCGATGCAGCACGAATTCGCGGGGGAAGTTATTTTTTAATTTAATTCACCGTGCCCGTTGGTCAAAGGTTTCGAACGAACGGTAATCGGAATAATTGAAAAGTTGCCGGCCCTGCCGCCGCGTTGTTGCGTTTTAATTTCCAAATGGAATGCCAATGAAAGGATGCAAAGTTTACACTTCAACGCGCTGCCGTTGCGACGGCTTTACGGCGGAAGCTGTTTCGCGGAAACCTGTTATTTAATTACATCTCCGTCCGCGATCGAGTTTCGCGGCGATTCAACGATTCGATCGAAATGATGTTCAATTATTTCCGTAGCCGCGCGACGAACGCAACGTTTAAATCGGAACTTAATTTGGACTTAAATTCTGACACTCGACCGCGGGGCGATGTTCCGAAATTTCGATTCTGTGTACAGCTCGATAGACGAGGGGAGGGAAAACGTTGGCGAACAAGTAAAGCGAAACCAGTGGACGGTTTTCTCAATAAAACATTGCCAGTAGCATTTCCAAAGATTTACGCGATCCTGTAACATCGTTCCTGAGGGGTTTAAAATTTGCGGCCAGGCCTCCGGGGCAGGCGGTTACTCGGATATCGTTTTCACGCGACTGGTCGAATAGAAATCTCGATTGTCGTCGAATCCTCGCGGAATCTTGACGTTTTAATTAAAAGTTCCCTTCGACGGGGGCGGGAAATGATCCCGGCGAGCGGGCAGCAGCTGTCGGCGCGGTAGGAAACCAGATAAGGGGGCGAATCAGGCGAACTAATCAACGCTGTAACGCGCCGATTCGTCGCTAGAGTTTAGAACGGGCACGGCGATCAAATTAAAGCCGGGACACCCGCAAGAATTAATCGTTCCGCGGGGCTATCGCGTAATAATAAAAAAAACAGAAAAAGTATCGGGCAAAACTCGCGCAACGCCGAGAAATCATTTCCGGCCGCATGCGAAAGTAATCTATAAGGAGTCATTCCGTAATCAATCAAGAAGACAGCAAAGAAATTCATTTCTCCTGCGCCATTAATTAATCCTCCCTCCTCCGACCTAACGAACATCGTAAATCAAACGCAATGCACTCGATCGTGCCAAAAAGGAACGCTTGATATCATAAAATCTCCTTGGATAAGGGGGTGGGGGGAAAAGAAACGTAGACGGCAGCGTATGTTCTCCGTGCGAGCTAGCGGCGCTCAAGAAAAAGAAAATCAACGTCGACGTAGTAAAATGTAAAAAAAGGGAGAGAGAAAGAGAGAGATACAAAATAGAGAAGAAAAAGGTACGAGGAACGAGAACAGAGCTAAAGGAAGAGTTTCGAGGGGTGGGAATCGGGTTAAAGGTCGCAAGCCAGAGAGGAGCTTGCTTTTTAACGAAGTATCAGCTTAATAAGAAGGTCGCGCTATTAGGTCCTAAGTAAACGAGTTAATCCGGCACACCTGTCGAACCGGAAAGCGTAGCAACGTGCACCAACATCCGATGGAAGGGCTACGTCGAATCCTTTTAGCTTAACGACCTCGTAAACCAGCCGTCGGCCTTGCTAACTATATCGTGCCTCGCTCTTTCGCCCACCGTTTCCTTCGGTTTTGCAACATATTTTTTTTTTGTTTACTCTACTCTCGATCGTCTCGCACTATAAATACTTAGAAGCGGCGCGGCCTGGCGTCGTTATACGCTCGTTCCACGCTCAATCGAAGGTCTCTTTGTGGAATGACAAAAAAAAGATTGAAGCGACCCGATTGCGTATCCCGTGATACAGGCTGCTGATCTACGATGATCGCATTGCTGTCATTGAAGAGCTGCGTTGGATTGTATTTATTTCGTCCGGCTTTCTTCCGGGCCCTCGTGCCGACAGGTGTGTCATTATTACACGTTCGAGCGAGCTGGGCAGCGTTTTCTTCGTGTTCCTTTCATCTCCCCTGTCTATCCGCTTTTGAGTACAGTAGCAGCGTTTCGTGCCGCTAGATGACAGTGTATCAAGTGCTCTGACAATAGGTTGCGAGATTCGAACGGGGAATAATGCTAGACGCGGGGAACTGCGCGAGGGATGGTTCGAAGTAATAACAGTATTTTCGGGAAATCGATAATGATTTGGCAAGAGAACGGTCGCGAAGAAAATTTCACGCGCAACGGTACGGAGCTTGTAGATCGGATGTATACACAATAGTTTGCATCGGTTATCATTTTTTCTCTATTATCGGGCCGTGAAGGTAACACAGGTACCTTTAATATGATATTAATAGAAGCGAAAATGAATTTCTAATTGCTTATTGTATGGTCAAGTTGTAATATCGTTTACTTTATCCTTCGATATTGTGTTTCCATTTGTTCACTGAATTTCGCGATAACAGTAGATTTACTTGCAGCGATTATTGTTCCATAATCATTGTTCTGCGACCGTTCCGCCGGCTGCGAAATAATTGTTTGTTGCATTATAAACTATTTCGATGTGCAACACGCGAATACACCGTTTATTTGTAATCAATATTCCGGGGTCGCGGAAATTACAGAATGCAATTTAGCTTTCCCGATTTTCCCTGCGTTGCACGTGCGCGCGTGTACGATGAATTCGCGCGTGGTAAATTTTACCGTGTTGTTTTCAAACGTCGTAAAATATTCACAATTCCGACGATCATTCGTCCAATAATCAGTCGTCAGTTTCGATTGGCGCATTGTGCAACGACGAACTTCGCGGACAATCATACATGCGATACTCTGCAGTTCATTTCCGCCCCGAACAATCGTGCAAGGCTGGTTCGCGATTAATTAATTACATTTACGTCCGCGGCCGAACGACACTTCGTTTCAAGACAAAATTCACCAGACGCGACATAAAGGACCTCCGCAACGAAATTCGAAATCGTCGAATTACCGTACGAAAATATCACCGAACTGTAAAGCACATTTGCAATACGCAACCTACACTAAGTAATAATAATAATATTACCGGCACCGTCGTTATCACCACGTGAATCTGTTCGTACGCGCGTGTATCGCGCAATTCAATGTACCGATCGCGAGAATCATTGTTGAGGCTTGTGAACTTGTTACGAAAGCGATTACGCCTTTCTACTTGGTGCCACACCTCCGGCTGCAGCATCTCGCGTATCGGGATAAACTGCCGCGATTACGACAGGTGGGGTGCCGCTCGTATTTCGTAATTTTCCTGTCGGGTGCACGACCGCGGGGAGACGCAGCAAATTGCAGCCACGCTATTTATGATCACCGTACGCACGTTTCTGCATCGCCCCGTTTCAGATGCCCCGAACTGCGCCAATACGTATGCACGTGGAGGAGGCCAGCGATTCTCACACTTCTGAATAACGTCGGAAAATTGTGTGCTTAATTGGACCCCCTTCTGTATGTACGTTAGCGTTGTTTGTATGGTTGGAAGAATGACAGTGAAGTGAAGAGTGAATGTTAAGACGACGGTGATAGGGCGGTTTTCGGATCTGTCTTCCGAGTTGCGAATTTCTTATCGTTTATCTTTCGTTTTATTTTTCTCGTTTTTTGTTAAGCTGCGTATTACAGTCCTTTCGAATGATTATTTAGTGAAATTACTATGATACGGTAAACCAACGAAAGCGTTTCGTAATGCACTGCCAAAGTGTACATTTCATTGAGTTCATGCGCGAACGCGTAACAGTTCGATAGCGTAGCTCAATGTTGATTGAGAGCTTCAACTATCGAAACGAAACAAGCGTTTACCTCAACGAGCATCGTGCAAAGTTCTTATCACGGCGGTCGTTCGTAAGCGTTAATTAACCGTACTTCTTTCTGTCGGAAAAGGGAAGACAACATTAATCTATCCGCAAGGGCGGCGCATTATTATACCCTTATCTGTTCCCGATGCTAACTAACACCTGTGCCACGGTGATTCCAATCTGTGACGGACAGAAAGGGAACGCACGCGTGAAAGATTGTCGCTGTACCGTGAAAAACGTCGACGCCGTAAAGAAACAAAGGAGTATTTCGTTGTCGAAAACTAGCGAGAGTAAAACAATCTTTCTACCTGAATTATTTAATCAGTGAACTGAAAAATAACAAAATATTAACATTAATACAAATAATGGAACTTCGCGAGTCGTCCGATTCCTTCGTCTCAACCGACCGCAATACTTTCCTCCCTCAATACGAACCGAAAATTAAAATTTCCGACGAAATTTCGTGCGCGAAACTCTCGCGTTCAACGGTCGCGTAACCTATGCAGAAGAGTAATGGGGCAAGACAAGGGGTGAAAAAAAAAAAATGCACGGGGTAATTGTGAAACTTGTAAAGGGTTTTCACTTCATCGAGCTCGAGCTCGAGAGAGAGAGAGACGCGCAGGTTGCTTAAATGTCGGAATATGTATAAAAGCCGACAGGTTACAGACAACCGGCCGTTAGATGTAACTTCGCAACTCGCATAACTGAACTAATAATAATCTTAGCTTATTAAACACAAGGTGGAAACTTAATCACCGAATTTCCGCCGCCTCGTCGACGCGACGGCTGAACTGTACGCCGCGTGTACAAAACCGGATACGGAAGTTGCGGGGAACTTTAAATCTCGCGAGTTTATCGCGAACGGGCGTTATTCACGAACCCGTCGGAATTACGTTTCTGCGGCAAAATGAAGCAACGGGCAAACACGCGCGTAAACTTGTCTGCTCGATCGAACTACATTGCGTTGCAGCCCCGACCAAACCTATGTACACGTGAACCTGGCAGCAGGTGCGTTCGTATCATACATAACGATGGAACATTTTCGGCCTGCCGTTGCGCGCGCAAGAATCGTTAAGACGGTATTAATTATTCGTTCGTTCGTTACATTTTAATCGCAACATTGCTACAACTGTTGACTTCAATTTCTTATTCCTGTTTATTCGATACGAATGTTGACAGATTTGGCAGGAACAGTTTCGGGTACATTCGTCCCTGTCAGTCATTTCTGCAACGGAATTACCGCTGCGGTCAATTCGATTGTAAAATATCGTAAATCCAGAGTCCCAAAGAGCGTCTCATTAGTCGGTCGGGCAATAAGAGCGAGCTTTCATTCGATGCTCTGTTAATCACACTTTCGCATAGTTCTCTTCCCACTTCGATATAAAGTGCCTGCCACGGGGAAATGATTGTTGGGAGGTGTTCGACGTGGAAGAACTCGCCACTTGACGGGACCACTCTCGCGCGTAAAGATTATTTACACCGAGGTGATGGCCGTGCAGAAACGGGGGACGGGGAAAAAAATGGTACTTAACTAAAGAGCGTCTGAAAAAGTAATTACAAAGCGCGCGATTGCCGGGCGGGTGGCAGTCTGGCGAAGACAAATTATCGAGTATTCGCTGTAATTAAACTTAATACCTCAGCCGTTAAGTACGCTATTAACGACGCCGGACCGCCGCAAAGGCGTAGCGTAATGCGACGAGGTGCGACGAGGTGCGATGAGGTGCGACGAGGTTCGACGTGATCGCGCGTTATGTGCTCAATGCACTTAGCGCGCGGTTTCTCATCAGCTCGGTGATAAGTTTCATAAATTTCCGCGCGACAGAAAAATACCAGGTGGGACGGTAATGTTGCCGCAGCAACGATTGTTTCGAGCCGACGCTTACTCCTGGATAATACCACTGATTGACGGGAGCGTTCCTTGCGTCCTGAAACAACTTTTTCGACGTCCTCAGCCGACGACCGATGTTTCTATTCGTTTGCCCCTTCAACTCCGGTGCGCGTTCCACGACCTCTCGAAGTCCATAACCAGGCGTTAAATGAGTCGAGAAATGTTTCGCATTACGCTCGTTCATTCGTCGATCCGTATGTTGTACAGCAATCAGATGAGCGTCGATTAAAATTAACTGCTGGCCATCCGATGTCGATACGAACGTGTCAACGTTGTACCAGTGAAAGAACACCTCTTAATATAACACTTTGTGGAACTTCGAGAATGTGCGTAACAGTGAAAGGTCGACAAGTCTGGTTGAAACCACTGCACGAAGTTCACTTATCAAAATCACCGTTACGCTTACACGGAACACTTCGCCGTGATAAATACTGAACTCACCGTAATAACGATGCGAGCGAAATTGAAGCTGTTCGCGTCGATGGCACCCGGCCAAACAAATTACCCCCTCCTCTCGACCGTATTTTTCGGCAAAGGTGGACAACGCATTGGTAACGAAGTTTCTCCGTTTCTGTCCTTCCAGAACTCCGAGATATCCCTCTTCGAGACGAACATTCGTTTCATGGGAAGTCTGCTGGCCTGCTACGCACTCACGGGGGACGTGATGTTCCGGGACAAGGCGGCTCAGCTCGGCGAACGGATGTTGCCCGCTTTCCAGACGGAAACCGGAATTCCTCATTCCCTCATCAATCTCCACACCGGGGTAAGTCTGAGGATTTCGTGGTTGCGCGACAACCGCTGCCGCCGACGCACCGGCATGCTTTAGCGTTAATTATTACGGACGTACTGAAACCGCGAGCCAACCTGCGACGTACGCGCGACCTTTTTTTCGCCGTTCGAAATATTCGCGGTACTTTAAGGGCGGACGAGATGGAACAACGTACGCGAGTTTCTGGAACTTTCTTGGGCGTTTTTAATGACGAATTGTCCCGGCGCGCTTCGTAAGCGATCGCCGTTTCGACGCAGGGTGTCGTTTTACGTCCGCGCGATCGACGGGTGGAACGGGATTAAGGATCGGGACGAATTGAAACGCCGTTGCGAATTGCGAATGCAAATTTAAACGGTGGACGGGAACTCGTGGTGGCGACGCGGGTACGAAACCATCGGCGACGGAGAGCGGGGATTGTAAAATTTGGCAGGGGAGAATGGACATTAATAGTAATTGCACGCGGGGAACGGGGACGAACGTGGAATAGGGAAAATGATCAATTAAATACGACATCGTATCCGCTTTCGACGTTCTCGTTTATTGTTCGGAAGTCAAAGGTATGGGTCGCGTGAGCACGAAAGAAAAACATTTTATCCGACGTTTTGGACGAAAAGTTTTCGAATATTTAATGTAGGAAACGAATTTGCCGAGAGTACAAGGGGAAATGATTTGTACGAAAGCGTACTGAGTAACGGGCTTTGAAAGTGCTCTTTCACGCGAGCGTTGCTATCAAATGAAGAAGTACAAAAGATTGAACAAAGATATATCTATTCTGTGGGATATCGTGTGAATCGAGTAGTTTTCAAATAGAATTTTAGAATCATAGATAATAGATAATAAAGATTCAGATCGTAGAGCTCTTCTATCAATTTCCTCGCAGTCGGGCGACGAAAGCTCGATTAAATCTCGCGCGGAAACTGTACGCTCTCGTCGACGGGTTAATATTTATCTTGCGGCGAGCGAGAACGAGGCGAGTTCATTTCTATAATCGAGCCTGCCGCCTCCGCCTTTTTGTTATTTCAGTTTGATTGTTCTGTTTGATTCGAACCGAGAACGAATTGCCGACGAATTCGTTAACAGAATGAGTCCCTTTTCGGTTCCACCTCCGCCCGACTAATCGACACGGTGTCCCGGTCGGGTATGTTCAGGTGAGCAAGAATTACGGCTGGGCGAGCGGCGGGTGCAGCATCCTTTCCGAAATTGGCACGATGCACCTCGAATTCACCTACCTCAGTGACATCACGGGGAATCCGGTTTTCAAGAGCAAGGTCGAGAACGTGAGGAAGGTGCTGAAGAACCTGGAGAAGCCGAAGGGACTGTATCCGAACTACATCCATCCGAAGACTGGAAAATGGGGACAGCGTGAGTGGCTCTTGAAATTTTTATATAACGACACCCGGTGAACTGTGTTCGAACGGTTTCGACGGGGCAAACGAGCCGCAATATAGGAAATATAATAAAATCTTCGAATAGGTGGTAAAGAGATCTCTGACCTTCCTTCTCTTGGAAGCACTTTGAATTTCCGTCGGTTTTCTCGTCAGGTTCCGACGAATTGATTGACATTCGGCAAGCCTGTCCCGTCATTGTTTAAACAATGTTTACCACTTCAAACGAACTTCCCTGAATCAATGGCACCGTCTCTCCAAAATCGTAAAACTTCGTCGTCGGCAGTTGAACGGGCCCGGTCCGCGTTCTTAACGATAATATCGCCCCAAAGAAATGTGTAATTTCTCGAACTTCGCCGAGACTCAACGGTCTGCAACTTGAAGCACGGTATACAAATTGCGACAGGTGAGCCCGAACTTTCCCCGAACCGAGAGAAAAAAGAAGCGAGCGCATCCCTCGTTCGAAATGATCGCAAACGAAAGTTCCAACGAACGTGGCGGAAAAGGGAGCGAAAGAGCGACGGGAGCGACGCGACGTTGGCGGATGCAAATGCGGCCCGATACTTTATTACTGTAATTTCAGTTAATAAATCATCCCCGCGCCCGGCGAATTCTCGGGCGAAATAGATTTTTAATCTGACGGCTATCAATTATATCGGCGGAGTTGGTTTACACGACGCGACAGGGGCAACGGGCGAACGACGCTGCCCCCGTACCACGAACCACGTACCGCGTCCACTGCCTCCTTTTGCGCCTACGTCGGCTTCCGAGAAGACGGCTGGCCGTGCGTGGACGGCACCCTTTGCGTCGTCTCCCCGAATATCGCATTTATCATGCCGCGCATCCCCACACCCCACCCCCTCCTCCTCCTCCCCCTCCTCCTCCTCACCCCGGGTGCTAGATCCTCTTCTTCGCCCGTTGTTCCGTCGACTTCGTGCTCCTCCTGTATTTTCCGGTTGCGCGTATGACGATCCCACGACGAATATTTATCATCGTCCTGAAACTGACCGCTCATCCTTCTTCCACGTCCCTCTTCCCATCTATCCTTCCCCCTTTCGTGCCTTTGTTCCTCGTTTTCCTTCGATTTTTTTTTCCATGTTTTTCCCCCCCCTCCTCTTTTTCTTCCTCCTCCTCCTCCTCCTCCTCCTCCTACTTCTCCTCCTCTTTTTCCTTTCTTGTTTGGCCCTTACGTTCGTCGAGGAGACCGTCAAGCTTCGAGTCTCCTTAAATTTATGGTTCCATTGAATCTCGAGCGTCGCGAGGCTACTTGGAGAGGAAACTTTGGCCAACTAATTACCAGGCCGCTCGTATTCTGCGTCGGCGTCTGGTGAATGGCTGACGAGCAGCTGCGAAGTCGGGGTGTACTTCGCGTACGGGCCTGGTTCGGTCGGGGAAAAATGAAAGAAGAAAAAGTTGTACTTGGAGCTTTGAGCGGTGGAAGCGAAGAGGAGGGGTGATTTAAGGGATGCCTCGTAGTTGCTTGGCGAATGCACCGAGTGCCCTCGATTGTTGGCATGAACTTCGAGGAAAGTTGAAGTGTCGCGAGGTTTAATTAAATGGATTGATACGGGTGTACGTTAGTGTATCTTTGATAAGTTGCAATGACACTTTTCGGATCCACCGTTGAATGAATGTGCGTAATATCGACGCTCAGTTTGGCCCGGTTTTTCTGAACATCCGAGTCAGCGTGCTATATATACGCTTCGAGTACTTCCCGTAACTTCTCTCCGTAGCGACCGATTTCTTATTCTTATCTTCTTCAACTCCGGAGTAGATTGTATCGAGGCGCGTACGTTTGTTGCTCATGGTGCGAAACTTTCGCGAGAGCGTCGTTTTTGCCAAATTCAGATGCAATGTGCAATGTAATTTATGCAACTCCCAAGAAACTGTAAACGTTGAAGGATTTTTTTGTTTTACGTACAACGTGTAATTCGAACGATACATGCACTGAGCGAGCAACTGAGTGGCCAAGCAACTCAACGTTAACGTAAAACGGAATGTTTGAATTTGCAAATGTTTCAATTATAACGCAATCGATATTTCATTATTGTTTGTTATTTCGACAAACGGGGCGTGGTTTCGCTTAAACGCGTAGAAACGTTCAATAGAAATTATAGTCCGTGCATTTCGAATAATTTCGTGCAATAACTTATTCGAATTACTCCCTTTCTCCGTGTATATAAAGGAGTCTGAAACCTGCGTTTCCAGTTTCCCTATTTATATTCTCGCCACCGTATCGAAACCCAGAAAATAACAAATTCGATAACCGCGCCGCGCGCAATCTACTTCGGGAACAAAGGGAAACCAAGCGATACACACGTTTCTCCCGCACCCGCCGGGCGCACGAAAAATAATCTTTTCTTCTCCCCGGCCGTCCAATACGATCGCAATCAAGATCTCAACACGCACAGTTCCCAGTTCAGCGTCAAAGGGAACAAGAGGCAGAGGGTAAACGGAAGTGCTCGACTCTCACCGCGGCATCACGGCCGTAGAAGAGTCGCGGGAGTGAAACTGCACGAGCACTCTTCGCCCCCTTCATCCCCCTTCACTCGCCCTCTCTCAGACGAGTTGTCGGAGTGCACCTCTCGTTCGTGCAAAAACCCCACCGATATTCGCGTTGAATTGCAGCCCCGACTACATTCTATATCACCGAGGACCTGTGGAGCCTCAAACGCCCGTCCATTTCGCTGCTCGTTCACATAATGAAGCGTCCCTCGAATCGTCGATTTCTACGGGGGATGAATGGCCCGCCGCTCGTTCTATGACATTATTAATCGCTATCCACCGTGAAAAACGCGAGCTCTGTCCGCCTTTATGAACGCAATTGTGCTCCCTCCCCCTCGAACGACGACCGGGGATAATGAATGACGTTCCGAACGCTTTCAGCAAATAGTGGAAGGGTATCCAATCACAGGTACAATGAAAAAGCAGCTTAAAGGTAATAGTCTTGTTGGCTGGAAGTGCTTCGACGGTTTCTGTGATACGTTTCGACTGTTTGCCCCCGAGCTTTGTTTCCACAGTTCGACGGAAAGTTCTTGTCGAGGGACGTGGGCGAGGGAGAGAGGCCGCTCGAATCGTAGGACAGGTTGTCCGAGCTCGGAGACACTACTTTGGCTGACCGATCGCTGATATCGCTCGGATCCTTTTAATAAATTCTTTATGACAGTAATGAGCTCGAGCGGAATCCTTGGATTCACGATTCAAAGTCGTCGACCTTTTTGCCCGAATTATTTGAACATTTTTCTGTTTGTCGCGTAGTTCTCGTAAAATTTTCTTGCCGTTTCCGATCCATTGCGCTGAACGCGACGGACACAATTGCTTTGCAATTAAACTGGGGAGAATTTTTGATTCGTTTGGCAATGGTAATTAACGGTATGGTAATTAACGAGGCTGTTTCTCTTTTTTCCAAACACAGATCACATGTCTCTGGGAGGTCTCGGAGACAGCTTCTACGAGTATCTATTGAAAGCATGGATTCAATCGGGGAAGGAGGACATCGAAGCACGACAAATGTACGACGAGGCGATCGTTGCGATAGATCAGCACATGATCAAGGTGTCACTTGGCAATTTGCTCTACGTGTCGGATCTAAAGTACGATCGACTGGAGCATAAAATGGGTCATCTGGCATGTTTCGCTGGTACGTAAAACGGACCACCTTTATTTTAACCCCCTGACCTGATATTTATTTCCTTCGCGTCACGAATTTCATAAAAGAAAAATGCCCATGTTTTTCTAATATTATCCGCCTTACGTGCTTCTTTGAATCCACTCCTTGTGGCAAACGGTAAACGAGAACTTATATCTGTAGATAAATTTTTAAAGAAATATCTTCAACAGCGATTGCAATGTTACTGTCCGCGCAGGTACATTTAATTCGAATTTGCAAACAAATTGCACCGTGTGCTTCCAGGCGGCATGTTCGCATTAGGAGCGAGAACTCTGCAGAACGAAATATCTGAGAGGTACATGACGATAGCGGCTGGTCTCACCAACACGTGCCACGAATCTTACGACAGGAGTTACACGAAACTCGGCCCGGAAGCCTTCCATTTCATCGAGGGTAACGAAGCAAAGAGTTTGAAGAACGGCGAGAAATACTATATCCTACGACCGGAGGTAAGAATCTCGCAGAGGTACAAATTTTTAAGGGCGAAAAATAATGCGGGGGTTATAAAATATCGAAGCCACTGAACTATCGAGTGCTTGTGCGTATCAACGGGTCCCTTCGAATATCTCGCTGCATTTCACTTGAATAACGCGTCGAACTAAATTACGATAAATAGCATGGTGCCCACGAAAATCGAACGTGCGAGGCCTCGAACAATATATTTAAATACGTTTACAAAATTTGCAAAAGGCGAGCGATACAATTATTCTCCGAAACGCGGCGAATGTAATGAAATTCGCGCACACCACGTCGGTAGAAATGAAAAATTCATGCGCGACATCAAATGCGTATGAACGTTTTAACAGAATTCATGTTCAACGAAATAATCTAATTAAATCGGAAGAAACGAGAAGCAACGCACAAGAGCCCAAAGGAAAAAAAACGCGAATAACAAAGTAACGAAATAGACAGAAACGTTTTAACGTTTATTTCCCGATGTTTTCCCGGCTGGTAATGAAAGCTGAAATATTCAATCCGTCCTGTTTCACATCGTCCGCCGACGCAAATACCGGCCGTCCGCCAAATTCCATGGTAAAATATTTTTCTTTCAGACCTTCGAATCGTACTTCGTGATGTGGCGGCTGACAAAGGACCCGAAATACCGTGAATGGGGCTGGGAAGCCGTTCAAGCTTTGGAGAAATACTGTCGTGTACCAGGAGGCTTCACCGGCCTCCACAATGTTTACCTGGTTGATCCACCGCAGGACGACGTCCAACAGAGTTACTTCTTCGCAGAGACCCTCAAGGTACGAACGACTCCAACAAGATTTCCCTCGTCCTTTGTGAACAATTTTTTTTACGCAAACTGCACAATTCTATCGTAAACTCTGCGACGAGGTTACTTTATAACTTCACCCATGCATCGGAGTTAATTCTTGATAAAATAACGTCCGATACAATACAAGGTTCATACTTCTAATGGGTAATGGAAAAATCAAGATCAATTGCTGATATTTGCCTGAAATAAGTGTGCGTAGAATTTTAATCAATAAATAACTTCGCAATTCTGCCCAGCTACGACGGGACAGAACAATATTTATTCTTATTGTTCATTTCTTTATGGCCATCTGGTTTATAGGAATCTAACGAACGCCGCACAGTGAATTATTTACCACGGAGCCCCGTTGATTTAGCTACTCTTGACGAACATTCTCCGCGCAACACAAGTTTTCACTTATCCGTTCTCGCAAAAAACGTCGCGCGACCGGCAAAACATTTCGCAGCGCGTTTAAAATCGCATTATCCGGAACATGCAGCCGCGTCGTTAACTTCCGGTTAAAGGCGGCGGAACGCGAGCGTTTCTTTGCCACTTTCCGCCGGGTAGATGATTAAACGATCAGCAAGGGGGAACAAAGTGGAATGCGAGGTCCACCATTATCGGTCGTAACGACGGCGTATTAAGGAGTTAATCAACTTGTTAACGGCGCGGTAGATTGCCACGCGAATCCAACGGGCCCTCGAAGGGATCTCATTAAATGGTCGTCTTTGCAAGATCAACGAAAGAAAGTTTCGAAGACATTTCGGTCGCTACAAATTCCAAACCCAGTTGACTATCCGAATAGTTCTGTAACCGAAGGTCGTATCGAAAGCGTTTGCATAGAAAGCATCGAAATTACCCGCAAACGTTATACGTCCTAATGGCGTGCGTCGATCCTCCATTCGACGCGGAATTAATGCTAGAAATCTGGACGCGAGAATGAAATAAATAATTGCGATGAACCTCGATCTCCGTTATCTGTGCAACTTCGATTGATCGCGCAGCACTTGGGCTAACGTTGGGTTACGTGTTGCGTGCAGTTGAGATAATAGCGGCTGATAAGTACCCGGCTGTACTACCGCAGTGATATTCCATCATGTATGACCACCGCACTCGTACCAATGAAACACCTTCCCCGTTGTTCAATTCCGTAAACGAGTAATTCGCTTCTATTCGCGGTTCCTCGTCTATTCGCCGTAGCTGGTTAACCAGCGTTCGATAAGAAAAATTAAGGGAATACAAAGTAAACTTCGTTCGAAGGTGATCGTACGTTAATTACTGATCGAACTTTCTTGTCTTCCACAGTACCTATATCTGCTGTTCAGCGACGACGATCTAATAAACCTGGACGACTGGGTGTTCAACAGCGAGGCGCATGTGCTTCCCATCAGGGGCAACCCCCTGTACCGGCCGGCGCCCACCTTGTAATTCGCAACGCGAAGAAGAACGAAGCAACTCTCACACCTCGAAGAAACGACCCGGCAGGACCGTTTTTTCAATACCTCGAAACACCGGGCACACCACGTGGCACTCGACGAAACGTTAGGGCGACGGTGAACACACTAAAGAAGAGAAATCGGATTAACGTGAGAGAGAGAGAGAGAGAGAGTGAGAGAGAGAGAGAGAGAGAAATTGAGAGAGAGACGAGGAGAAATTGAACAGTGTACGCGACGCTGAGAGAAACGACGGAACAGTGCGATCGTTCCGGGATCAGATGTAAAACGAATCGGAGGTGCGACACCGTGGCAGACAGATCGACGAACGAACAATGAATGAATATAGGAGAATAGAGATTGGTGGGGTGCGTCGACGTGAAAACTCAGCCCCACAAGGAAAACGCGTGTCGCCGCGGTTAATACAATTAAAAATAATTATTTTAGGTAAAATGAATATAATAGAGGACAGGGGGGGGGGAGGCGCGTGAAAATGATAACGAACATTATTTAAACGAGAGAAATATACACAACCGCAGACACGTACATATACATGACACGTTTGTACATAGTGAAAAAAAAGGGAGAGTCTGCGAGGATATATAATGGATCGCGTGAGCCAGAGTGGCAAGGTGTGAAAGGACGAGAGGAAGCGAGAATTGTGCGAATGGCAAAGCGGACTTGATATATATATATATATATAGAGAGAGAGAGAGAGAAAGAATTAACGAGAAGAAAGAGTGGGAGAGAATGGGAGGAAGACACAGAGTGAAAATTTAACAGTTTGCCCGAGTGCTTTGCCCGCTTCTTTTTTTTTTTCACCCGCGACACAGAAACAGTCCAACCGTAGCCGTAGCCATTCAAACAGAATTATAACCGACCGATCCGATTTACCGGCGATTACGTCGATGCAGTTGCCGGTTTAACTGGCTATTTCTCTTATACTTTCGATCTTTGTTCGAGCTCTTTTACAACAAAAAAAAAACAAAAAAAACAAAAAAAGGAAAAAGAACGTGACGCGCCGACGTTTTAGGTAAAAATTGACAAAAAAAGATAGGGATAATAATAACGATATGGCAATTATACGATACAATCGGTTTCGGGGAATTCGTATTTTACGAGAAGCATTAGATTGGATTAGGGTAATAATTTAATAGGAATTTCGAACGACCACGTTAAGAAACCGACAGTCCGATGGATTCGTGGTTTTCGATCGATCATCGAACGGTCACCGTCGTTCTCGCCGATTTTCCTGGCCGCACTCGAACGAAATCTATATTCCACGCGGCTTTTTCTATCTTTTTCTACTTTTTGAATAAACAGTACCTCGATCGTCCCTGTGGCGGAGAGCGTCTTGTCGGGACACGTTCGACGATTTTATTCATCATCGTTTTTTAATCTTTAACGTATCCAAGTGTTCGAGAACCGTTCCAGTTTGCGAAGGGTGACCCTCTCGTTTTTAACCCATCTCTGTTACAACCCGACTGTGGAATAAAGCGTAACGTGATAGTAATAATTGCATTTTATATTTGTACAACCGTATTGACCCATTTACGCACGAACGGAACGTTTGGCTGTTCGAAACGATCTAGTTCGAGTGTTTGCGAGCAGATTCTAGAAATTCCCTGAGAAGTACGAGCGGAAAGTTCGCCGAAACGGCGAATGCGGCGCAGAAACGGGTCGCGTTTAAAAGTTCCTTATATATCCTTTGTTTCTGCGTCGCATTCGGTCGTTCCACTGAATTCTCAGGCGAATCGCGTGTGCCTTCGCGTAACACGTCGGACAAAGTTCGAAGTAAGTCTCAAGCGAAACGTCTCCCGGGTATTCGTAGCTTGAACTTTTTACGAACGCGATATCGAAGAAGAGGATTGAACGCGAGAGCGAATTTTATAGCTTGGACAATTGTCAGATATTATTTAGTTAACGACGCGTGGAAATCGCGGTGAGATTGATAGGAGGGGGGTGATAGAGATTCGAATTATTTGCCACGTTTTGTATACGTTGATTAGCGTGCAAACAAATTTTCGTAACGTACGAGAAAAAGCGGCATGAATTATACGACAACAATAATTGCGACGTTCAAACGTCACGTGAGCAACATCGCGAAGGAATGTTCGCGAATCGTACAATTCTTCCCGATCGTTTTCGTTCGAGCTACTCCGCGCCGCGGTTTGTTCCGAGTCAATTCTTCCGTCTATCGTGCACCGAATCAAGTCAATATTAGTATACAATTATACACCATACCGTGCGAATCGTCGATTCAATTGACCGACGGAAATTCAGAAATTAATCGCCGTTCGCTCGTTCGAGAACGGAGCGAGACACCACAGCAATATCGAGCACCGTTAAATCGTAAACCAACCCCCATCGCCAATCACAACAGACGCAAAGAGAAGTTCTGCGGAGGGTTGCTCTTCGGAACGTAAATGATCCGCGATCGCCGTTGCATCGATCGTCTCGCGTTCGATGGCGTTTTCCCTACGGCGGAAATGCTCTTTGGCCATCGTTCGTCCCATCGGGATCAACGTTGCGGCCCCCGATCACGGGGTGTCCGGTGAAAATTGTACGCGCGCCCGAGTCTTTTCTTTCTCCTCCGTATGTATGTATGTGCGTGCGTGCCTGTGCTGAAGAAAGAGCGAGAGGAATAAAGAAAACGAAGAGATACAAAACAAATAAGTCGTGGGGACGCGAGCCACGTCGGTCGTGGCGACGAGGTGACGAAGTCGCTCGCGTTTCTAATCGAGGGGGAAAAGCGAAAAAGCGGCGCGCGAGTTTAATTCGCGCGTGGTAGTGTTTAGCAAACGACGTAGCAAACGATAAACTAGCGTGTATATATATATAGGAAGGATTACGTGGAAGGAGGGATGACGGAAAAGGAACAAAAGAAAAAAAAATAATAATAAAAAGAAGAAAGTCATATTCTATACGAGGCGCGAGGCGTAGACGCAGAGTTATGTAGCGGTCACAGGTGCGTAATTGTATAGGCTTTGCAACGAACGATGCGTGCGCGCGGGTGAAAGGACACAATGTGTGCGTGCGTGTGTGTGTTTCGAACGCGCGAGCGCGCGCGAGGACGTTATAGGGCTGCGCTGGAGACACTTGTAAATTCGAGCGACGCGTGTCTTCGTCGAACGCGATGAAAACGTTCGATCAGACGCGGGTGTTTCGATTCGCGGGAGAAACGATTGAAGTAGATGTTTGATTCCGCGATAGTTGTTCCACAGTTTCCCCGGCGATTAAACGATACACGAAATACGGACGGAAGCGTAGGATTTCGCGTCGTTTAAATTCCACAGACGTTACAACGAGGACCGGATTCTGTCGATTTAACGAATTCGTATGGAAGCAGTCGTTGCGTTGGCAGCGCGATGATTTTGCGCGAACCGACAGATGATCGTACTCGTTCGCGCGTATTGCAAAATCGAAGGGCAGGTTCAAATATCGACACGAATTTCCTTCAGATCCGTATTTAACGTTTCATGTCGCGCCGCGATTTCTCGAGCAACTTCGAAATTCCTATCACTGCCTGACTTATCTGAAATTGAACTCCGCTCGTCACCTTCTTCCGGGTAACGCGCGGACGTTCCTCCGTTTCAACGAAAATCGTCGATCCGTCGCGAGTATTTGTTCGCCGTGAAGCGACGAGCG
Source organism: Nomada fucata (assembly GCA_948146005.1). Taxonomy (NCBI): domain Eukaryota; kingdom Metazoa; phylum Arthropoda; class Insecta; order Hymenoptera; family Apidae; genus Nomada; species Nomada fucata. Next base: position 6,941,201 of record OX411282.1, read on the forward strand.
TGCAATCACTTCTGTTTTTCCGCGAGTTGAAAAGCTGTCGTTCTTCTTCGCGGCTCGGCGCGGCAACGCCTCCGGCGCGGGGAGTATCGTTGAATTGTACAGAAATTCCCCGCGGCCGCTTTCCGAACAATGAACGAACATCGCATTCGTCGATGACTAGGACGGCCAGAAAGTTACTTAATATATTGTAACATAATAATAATTCGCATCTTGCTTTTACCGTTCCTTCGTCTCGGATGGCCGCTCGGAAACGAGGAAGAGAAACAATGGAAGGACAAGTCGATCCTTCCGAGCGTTCGTCCCGGAACAGAGGCAAAAGGCGACCATAGTACATTCTATTCTTCTTATATGCACGAGAGTACACGTATTTGCGTATTGTTTTTCGTAATACAATGAAAACGGAACGCTTGGAAGCGACGGAAAAGGAATCGTTCTGCTTCCAAGGGATTCGTTCGTACCTTTACATAGTTGCGACCGTCATTCGTTCGCTGAGACGTTCCCTGTTATCGATCCATCGAAGCGATTCGCCGAAAGGATTGGTCCTCTGTTCAAAGTTTGCGGCGAGTCGTCGCCGACGGGAGGCACGGCCGTCGACGTGCGCGAACGGACGGGTATTTTTTAGAAAACGTTTGTCAATTTTATCGCGGCGCTAGATTCGTCGGGCTGTTACGTACTCATTGTGTATTCGCGTGTCCCGCACACGGATTAAATGGCGATACGGGAAAGGAACCGGTGCAGCGGGTACTTCGTTCTCATCCGAACGAAGAATCGCTTCGTCGGTTCGATAACGGAAGGGAGCGGTTCGGCAAACGTCGCGACGGTGTCTTCTGGCGCGTGAAACAGGTCGCTCGGGATTGGACGAGCTGAATCTTCGTTTTCCTCCCTTTTCCGTGACAAACAGGGCCGAACGAACGGACGATTCTATTTTGCTGCTGATATATACTTACACGAGCAAAGGAAAATAAAACGGACAGGGGAACCGTGTAGGCCGTTGTTCTGTGCAAAGAGAAATGTACGTAGCGTAACGAGATAGACGACGACGACGACGACAACGACGACGACGACGACGACGACAACGATTATGACGTGGGATAAGGATACATCGGCGACGACGAAAATAGTAATAAACGATAATTAGCCTATGCATATATTTGTGAATAGATATTTAATAATTTATTGTTAACTAGAGTATTTTATTTGAGGAATTTTCATTAAACGGGGTTTCGGGTACCAATAATATCGCTTCTTACATCGGACGGGGTTAAAGACGGAACGAGAAAGGACGGGGGTAGAAGGGAGAGGTGGCGGGGAGGGGGCGATCGGGGTACCGTTGCGAAAGGGTTTGCGGCGTGAAGCAGAATGAATCGAGATGAAAGGGGGGAGGGGAGGGAATAAATGAATGGGAATAAAGAGGAGCGACTGCTTCTACTATGCGTTTATTTGTTTGTGTCGAAGAACCGAGATTGGTAGAAACAGTTTTTTCTAGCTTTACGTACCTAATTTTTGCAAGTAGAACGGTACAGCCACGTCGGCAGAGGGGAGACAGAGGAAAACAAAATGAAACAAAGAAAGAAAAAAAAATGTGTAAAAGGAAAAAGAAAAAAATGGTATATATTATATATTTATCGTTGGAACGTAGAACGGAGAGTGGTGGACAGGTGAATGATGGATGAAAATTGCGAACGATGAAACGCGTCGATGCGCGAACTATAATTATATTTGTAAATACAGTAACACGATTTAGTGATAACGGGGATTTTACTTTTAACAGCTTTATGTGATTATTACTTTGTCATGAACAGTGAAATAAATAAATGATGATAATACTTTAATCACAGCGACGATTACCCTCTTACGCAAGCATTAATTCCCGCAACCCCGCGATGACCTCCGCGTGCAATTAAAATCCAATAATCGATTTCAACGTCGTCACCTTATACTTATACACACAGCTCGCAGTTATTTGACGAAAGTTTCCTACTGAAGTCGGTGGCGCATACTAGACATCTTGTATGGAATTTCCAACTAAGGTAAGAAAGAAGACGAGTTTTACGTAAATGTTTCAAGCATAGACCGCGACGAATATCGGATTGGTAGAACAGATGTTCGTGGACCTAGATGCTCTCTGAATGGGTATTGCTGATTGCTAATACCGATGGTCATTAGAATTATTGTTCAATAATGCAAATCAGATGCAGCTGCCTCGGCCGCCAATTAGGGCCGCAGGGGAATGGAGAATGTCCATTGACTTCGAAGTAACAAATCCCTTTGACGGGCAGCTGAATCCTCTTAATGGCCATACTGCTGATCACTGCTAATAACCAATTAGGATTGACCCGTGTTGCTTAGTCAATTATTAATCGATCGAAAATTCGTACGCGATATTGAGCCCAAGTTAAAGCTCGCGGTGCATTTAAAATTATTGTGTGCGAATGTTGGATGGAAAAGCAATCGTAATAATACTTCGTATTACGTTCATGATATTAATAATAATAATAATAATAATAATATAAAGAAGAAGAAGAAGATGGTTGTCTCATTTGAGTAATAGCAATGCAATAATTCGCGACGAAAGATAAAAATGATTACATCAAAATTATTATATCATCGATGTGTTTGAAAGATAATAATATGCACTACAATTTGTAGTAAGCGAACAAATTCTCACAAACATTATAGACACCTACGCACGTGGGTCCAGCACGCACGTCGACCAATAAGCACGTGAATCGAGAGTTCACACGCGCTCGCCGCGAGTTCACCCCCTGCCAAGCCAATAACATTCGTACGTCAACCACCCGACGTGTACGTCAGGTTTTACCAAAAATTTCCCAGGTGTTACCTATCGAACGAATTCCGTAGCGAACGATCCGGTCGATCTCACCATCGCGGCGTAATAAGTTCACAGTTTTCCAACTCCGCGGGATTCTTGATACCTCCGTCGACCCCTTCGTCATCCGCATTTCGAACGCGGCCGCGGGTCGTCGCGACGTCCTCGACTCTGCACACGGGGAATACAAGAATATCGTGAGTCCTCGTCGGCCCGCGAAGACGACGATCAGTCGTAGAAGGGGAAGAGTTCGTCGACGACGATACGGTCGTCGGTGTCTGTGGCGTAGGTGGCGGAGGAGAACGTTGCGGAGGCGGACGTACGGGACGAGCAGGAGCGAGACAGAGAATTAGAGAGCGGACCAGTCGCTCTCCTGCCGTTCGTTTCTCCGTCGTTCGAACAGCGCCCCGGACGAACTCCGACGTGCACGGACTCACGGATTCGTCGAAATCGCGTGAATCCTCTTCCGCGAGGAATTACGTCAATTTGAAGTCCTCGGCAAGGCGAAGTGTTCCCCTGGACGATCAAGTGGTTCCTCCGCGTTGGCGCGCTATCCTCCTCGTCGAGGTTCGACCCGGGAACGATCTTCGAACTGGGCAGTGCGTAACAGGACGATCCTTTTTTGTTTAGCGCTCGAGGAGGTTGATTGTTCGCCGGTGCTCCGCAGGACTGTTTGTTAGATTTTACGGGGGGATTGCCCCAGGTTCACGAGTGTTCGCTTGAACCGCGGACGGATCCTGTGTACTCGCGATGCCACTTCGATTCGAGGTCTCGAGATATCTGTTCGCACCGAATTTGAACGTTCGTTAATGCGATATTGTTCATTTGCGTCAGGGTTCGGTCGGTGGATCTCGATTTCGATTTCGCTCGCGATGTTGAAGCGTAGAATGGGAATAGTTTCGAAGGGAATTCTGTGAATGGTTAAACGCGGCACCGGAGGAGGAAGGGGAACCGTACTGATTGGCCCACAGGCTGTCAGCGATTTGAATCTCGCTACCGGAACGTCGCGTTCCTCTGCTCGCGTTCTCCAGTTCCTCCCTTCCTCAACGTTGACGGTGCTATTATTGCAGTGCCACCTAAATATAGGTGAGAGCGTGCGCTTCGCGCAAATCGAAAACGGAACCTGTGAACGTACGTTCGCGTCACGTTATTCCCGTTTTTTTTTTTTTTATTTTTCCACGAGTGCTCGTCGGCGCGATCGACGCGATGAAGAAGTGGATACGGTGGATCGTGATCACCTTCTGCGCTTTCGGTGAGTACAACACTTTGCTTTCGTCTCGATTGCGCAAGGGGGCTACGAAGAAATTTGTTTCCTCCTTTCGTTTCGCATCTTGGAAGGATCCGTCGATGGGGGTTGTTAAGTAACTTTGTACTTATTGTTGTGTAGACGAATGGTAGTTCGTGTCGCACGATCGATAGTCGCGGGCAAGCTACGATCTCATAATTAGGGATTGGCGTTGAGGTAAAAAATGCCTAAAATTCGGAAGCTTTTTTTACGCATTTCGTCAATAGTTAATCGAGAGAGCCGTTTAATGAAGGCACACCGGAATCGTTGATCTAAAATCCAAATAAAATCTTCTCTTAGTAGCAAGAGACTTGAAACAGTCGACGTTTACCGCTGACTGCAATCGCATGCTTTCGTTCGTTATTCAGAGACGCTGCTGTTATACCCCCGAGATACATGATTTTATATAATTGATAGCTCAAAAGTAGGTTCGCTAAATATTATACGAGGTAAAGTTGCAGTAGAATGAAATGGTCAAGAAAGTTGAACAAAATTTGGCGAAGCAATGAAGATTGCATACTTTAAACGCTACTACTATTAATTTTACTCCTACAGCGAAAATTAACTTCGGTCTAAATGATAAATTTAAGCCAGTAATAAAAACGTTCGTACAGGAAGAGATTTCGCAATTCATTTTTATCGCCATTAAATTGCGCAGAGATTGCCATCAATTACGGAACAATCTTTATCATTCCGCACTGATATTATTGCATTCCATGCGAGTAAAGACTTTAATAGCATCACGGAAGTGTATAAAGTACGTCGATTACGGTGTAACTACGTATAATGTATTCAACGGGTAAGTTGATCGATAATTGAACTACCGCTGCCATATGGTTCCAGCAATTATTATATAAACGTGATGACAGTGTCATCAGAATGATAAAGATCCAGTATCAAAGAATTGCAATTATAGAAACTGCGCGGAAGGGAAGGTTAAAAGAAGAGATATAAATAGAGATATAGTCACGTTGAAAGAACTACATATTTGTATACAGAAACTCGTAACGTGTTAACAAATTCGTCGAATGTACCCCTTGAGAACCTTCGAAACGAAAAGGCCAATACTTCGTCGTTGAATAGTAGCAGCAATCTCCACCGTTAATTAAATGGACACGCCCCCCCCCCCCCGCCCTTTCATACGTGAAATCGGGTTAAGACGTATTTCGTCGACGCCACGTTTTTCAAGACACGTGTACTCAACAGTACTTTCTTGCAACCCGAAAGGAATTGAGAAGCGACGTTTTTCATACGCGCCCCATTCAGACGTCACGTAATGAACATTGCACGCGAAGTCTTATGCTTTATCACACAGACGAAAGTTATACGTCATTGGAGCACACAACACGGTGAATTGACGAAAGATAATTCTGACCGACGGAACGGTCAGAAATTAAACTAAAAATGAAAGTGAAATTCAAATTGAAAATAAATTGAACATGGAAATGAAAATTTATAAGCATCTCGGAAATTCCTGCCACGCCAGGATGAAGAATGAGGATTTTTATTTGTACTTTGCATGCAAGCTGCAGCCAGCTATATTAAAGGGTTAATAAATCGAAGACAGAAATGGAAGGCTCCATTGAATTGTTATAAAAATACGCGTAATTCGACTGCGGAAAATCAACGAATTGCACAAAGTGTGTTATCGCACAAAGCTTTGAATGAATTACGATAATAGCGGTATTAAATTTATTCTTGCTGTTTACTATAAATATCGTTATCGTTATTTTTCTATGTCAAGGTTTCATTTAATTCGTTCCTCCGGCTATATATAAATGGAACATCGAATTACTAGTATTTTAACACCAGCATTTTACTTTTGGGGTGTGTCACTTCCGCTAAATTATTTCTGTCTCCCGCGAGTCTTGTAAGCGAGTAAATTTCGCCGGCTGTACGTACTTGAAGCTGCGAACGTCACGGGTGGTTGGCACGCGAGCAACCTATCCACGCGCACGTTATCACACGGTATCATTGGCTGCGATAAATGACGGTAAATCCAGCCTAAGATTCGTCCACGGGACGAATGTAATTAGCTCCGTTAAGATCAGCTCGGTGAGCTGGGTTCCTCCAATTTCTGATTATTAGCCATCGGACGCGACGAAATCGGAAGTCTCGTCTGCAAAAATGAATTGTGATGAGACAGATTCATTTAATCATAAAAAAAATATAAATATGAATAACATCGAAGTGGATGCTTTTATCGTGTCATGTTGTACGGAACAATTAAATGTACACAATGAAATAAATGCATTGAAATAAACATTCTAGTCGCAGGATGTCGATTTCATAAATCTTTATGCGGTATGAAAATAACATGTCGTACAACGCTGTTTATTCCAGTCGCATCGTATTTTCTCTCCTCGAATTTCATATCGAAGAGTGTCCATAACAACACCAGCCGCAAACAAGAATCGCACCAGCCAGTTATCCGCGAGCACAGTAACGTAGCATGTATGCGAGGAAAAAAGCGTAACCCTGGTAAAACGATTTGCAGCTGCAACTTTAACAAGTGGCGCGAAGTTTATAAAAGAAATATACAACAGGCGGAAGTGGTCGCTAGCCGTTGGAACGGTTCCATGTAATGCTTACTATTCACGGGGGAAAAGCGACGATTACGGAAGGATTCTCGTCAGTTTTGCTGCTCGTTCACCGCGGCACTCGATCAAGTTTCCGCGGCCCGTTAAAACGCAGCTTCACAATCGACGGAAGCGATAGTGTCAATTCTATCGGTCAGCAAAAAACGAATGAAACAACCAACGGAGATGAAACTGTTCGAGGATGCGCCGACCGCCGGAAGGTGCGACTGTTCGCGTGAAAATCGAGCTTTAGGAGAACGTGGACTGCGCTAATCCGCCCATTCCCCCGTTTGCTTTTCCTGTGGAAAAAAAAGCTCGCTCCCGTTTTGGATTTCATGCCCCCGACAGTTAACGAGCATTTATTGAGTTCGATGGACTGGCTTGAACGGGTTTCGCTGGGCGACGCTCGAGATCTTCGTTGTATCTCTGCTCTTTATCTGCTCGTACCTGTAAATTTCTTGCAGGATTATATAAATAAATTGGAAGTGACCGCCGGGCTCTCGAAATTGCAATTTTACAGCCACTTTACGATCGTTCCTCGTGGAACGTTAGATGCGCCTGTAATTTATTACGCGTTACGTTCGTTTCGAGGGAGGAACAATATTACCCGGAATTACAAATATTACTAAAGACGCATTATAGTGATGACTATCGCGTATCATAACGAAGAATTTGTTATTGGCCACATTCGTTTGTTTAGAACATCGTTCATTATGGACGAGAATTCTATTCATCGTTTCTTCGCAGTTTTCGCTCGAAAATGAAACGTACACCATCCTTTGGAAATACGTACGCAACTTTGTTTCGCGTTATTCAAAAACCTTCTCATTGATCAATCAAATCTTTTGTTCCCGTTCCAATCGAATCGGACGATCGGCTCAATTTTCATCGCGAAATCGCAACATTTGTCGCTTCTGCAAATGTCCCGTGCAAACCACTTATGAAACTGGCCCCTCGTCATCTGTCATACTTAGGGTACGCCTCCCCCCCCCCTCCCGCACACACGTGTCATTTTTGATTAACGTGAAAAATACGGCAAGTGTTTAAGTGCAGCGTTAAGCGTGATCTATATGTGTTTAGCGATTGCAGCTTGTTGCACGTGCAACCCTATGACGATAGAATATTCATATCCATCGATACAGTTTGATATTTAATACAAATATCTGCAGCTTTTCCACATTCCTAAGTATGTATTACCCTTTCGATACGTAAAAGTGTCACCCTTAAATATCCAACATACGCGTGGGATCGAAGGTTCACATGGTTCGATTGGTTACCTGTACAGTTGCCAGTTGCCATACCTTTTGTCCTGTTCATTCGAACGTTGCAGTTTTCATGGATCGAAAGTTCAAAGGTTTGCCTATAGATTGGACATGGCCGGAGGTTATTAGCCAGTTAAGTTCAATGTTACATCCTCTCTGAGTGCGATAGAAGGTCCCAGCACACCCCAGCTACCTTTCGACGTTGCTCAGATAATCTGCTGTGATCACATCACTTAGTTCCGTCGATATTTGTTGTTTTATCGCTTCCGGACATGTCGAACAACCGACCAGACTCATAAAGGACAGATGTCCGTTATCGCGTTCCCCAATCATCGACCTGTCTAATTTAGCCCAGTCTCTGACGTCAATTGGAACGAGAATGTCAAGTGCGTCTGTAATAAATAGCAATAACCTGTTCCAGCTGTGGCGATTCTTTACCGACGGTACTGATACGATATCAATACAATATCGAGATAAGAAATTGATTAATCAAGTTCAGTCAATTATTCAAATTGAATACTTCAATTGTTTCTTGCAGATTATCGTTTGTTTCTTCGAAGCAAACATTCAGATGTCCTTTAAACGTAAAATTATGTTCCAAGGCGGAAAATTTGTTTCATATTATAACTAATTTTAACACCCGTAATCATTTTACTACTCTTGGAATAGCAAGCTCGTAGTCTATCCGTAAATTCGTACTATTTCTTTCAATAGCATATTAGATTACATCCCGCAGGGCATTGCATCAGTTCTAATTTAAGAGCGACGCTCGTTCGACAAAATTTCGCGAAGATACGCTTTTCCAAAAATCCGGGGAAAGCCATTAGTACCCGGATTTATATTTACCCGCCTCGTCATGCGAGCTTCGAAGAAAGATCGACGAATGCTTTCTCGAATGTACATCGTCGGCCGAAAAATATATATTCAACTTCAATGAGAATACGAGCATCTCGCGAAACATTCTATTAAGCTGAACGGATCTCCTTTATCGGAATCGCGTAATAAATAAATACAATCGAACTTCTTCCTCGAAGTTTAAAGGGAGAAATATTAGTCTACGCTTTGGTTTGATTAAGTCAACGTAGCGATTTTCCTGTATGCGTACTTTAGACTGAACTGGTCTTTGAAACGATCAAAGACAGATAGCTTGACGACTTCAGAACCAGAAGATTAGACAAGTTTTTACGAATCCCACGAATTTGAAGGCAAGGAATGTAATTTCGTGATGCAAATGATACGACACGGAGCTGAGGCTCATCCTGCATGAAAATTCTGTCTCGTCGTACTAATTTTATCACTGACCATTGTACCGTGACGTATCGTTCTTAAAAAACCATTGACGTCCTTCGAAAAATATTCTCACCGCGCGCAGCACCCGAATTCCTTGAAACGCTCTACGTCACGTACATTTTCTCAACGTCTCGAACCGATTCCTTGAATCGTACAATCTGTACCACGTCCATATACGCAGCGTATCGCGAAATGAACGTGATCCGAAATGTAGGAAACATCCCCGCTACGGATTTTTTATTTTCAAAAAAATGTACCCTCAAAATTCTATTTAAATAAACCACGCAACGAAATGCAATTATCTCATTGTCGACTGTCTGCGCTGGAAATAGCGCGAGGCAACTCGAAAGTGTTTCGCGCAACAGGAAATACAAGCGTAATGCAGTCAAGAATAATAATCGTTTTGTGCACCGTCGTGCAATGAGAAAGCAATTACCAGCAACCGCGTCCAATTCGTTTCGCCCGGGTCACGATAAGATAAGCTCCCGAAATGAGACGGAATAATTCACCTGAAACGATTCGCGCACGAGCCCCTCAGTGCTCGTCGCGATGCACAAACGCAACATTTCTGTGCCCCGTTACCCGTTAATGCCATTTTATCTTGCTGTCGCCAGTCGACCGGCGTGAAAATTCATTGCGACGCGTTCATGCGTGACAACGTACACGCGGAAAAGTTTGCGCGATACGGTTTGCGAACTGTACTTATTGTTAGCCAAGCTCGGAATTTAAATGACTAAGCTCTTCTAAATATACGACGGAACGGAACGACAAAAATGTTGCGTGCTCTCGTCTCTCCCAACTGCATGGAAAGCATGCAAGGGGCTGTTACGAAACGTCTGGGGAAACATTGCCGGGTGAAAAGAATGCAAGCTTTGACGTCACGTCGAGTATACCGTCTCGGGAATTAATTTGACGTGGAAATTCAGTGGGCCGTATCAACGACGATGCGAAACAACGTTTAAAAGCTTTATTTTACGGTAAGAAGGAAGCGAAGGGGACAATTATTATTAAATACTTACTTCTGCTTTTCGTTTGCACCTGACTCTCAGTTAGTGACTAATGAAATGATAGAATGGGCAACTTTGAAAATACAACTTTTCATACAAAAAGGAAACGGCCAGTCGGATAATGCAAGGAAGGTAATGAGACATGAGGCGAAGACGCAAATACCGCGGGCGTACAGAATATAACTTTCGTTGGGCCGAGCTCGTGTGTAAAATCCGACTTCGATTTACCGATAAACGCACCTAAGAAGAGACAGCTGGCCAGGTTGTACTATAAATAACGAAAATTTGCGACCACGTTGAAGCGTGAAAGTTATTCCTGCGGCGCCTTGGGTCAGACGTGCACTTGACTCGACGACGCCTTTCGTGACATAACACCTGCCACGTGTCCGATAAAATTAACTTCTGATTATTATTACAATTTGACGATCAACCTTTATACCCCCGCACATATTTTATCGTCGTATCGCCGTAAATAGATTTTCTCCGTTTAAATCTGTCGAACTGATAAATAATTCCAATTCCCCAGGTATTCCACTCGTTACTTCGCTCATCGTTAATATCCCGTGATCGATTCACTTATAATTCGCAGCATACGCACAGTGACACGAAGATCTGAATCTGTAAATTTCGTTCTTTGCATCTCGCCACGTATATTACACTTCGCGTTCGAAAAGGGGAACGTTTCTTGCTTGAAATGCGGGACGATTATCGTATTCTTTTAAAAAATTTAACCAGCATGAATCGAAAACTGTCGACGATATTAATTTTAAATCCTCTGTTCACGGCGATATGTAATATTAGTATCAAACCTTCGTCGCATCTGGCTCCTACCATTTACAAATACGGATGTATCAATCAACGTTGCCCCAGGGCTGTGAGCTTGTGAAATTAGGAATACATAGAAACGTAGAGCTAGGGAAGTGTATATTTCTTCACTGATATTCATAGGTATAATTCTGATTGGTATGAATCGCCAATGGCTGTTCAGAAAATGTTATCCGTCGTCGTGCTGAGACGCACAGAAGAACATTCCTCAGCGGTGAATACATTTTCATTTACCACTTATTCAAAGGTAAGATTCTTTTTTTTATCACAACGCTGATTCAGCACTGCGATTCCTTCTCAGTTTCCGGTCTAATGATCATGACTCCCTTGCAATGACGCTATAGTTAGGAGTAGAAAATAAAAACGAAACAACTTAGTAATCAACGTTCTCATAGCACTGAGGACACTCCGCAGTGATAGAAGTGCTCCGTAACAGAACAACGATACTTTTTTATTCAAACGACTATGGGTGATTCTATCAAATATTTAAGAACTCGCCACTTTGAAATATTCACTGAGTACTAAATACAAATTTACCACAACCAGTTTCGGACAAGTTCTAACTTTAACCAAACGAAACAAACGTCCTAATACTTATTATAGTTTCCCCAAATTTTGCTGATACTAAATAACTCTTAACTATTCTATTACTTCCACGGTTCTGCATGTCCCATTTTTCTCATTCCCCCCAAATTGCACATCTCCAATGAGAGTGATCAATTGTTTGTTGAATGCCCACAACGCACAATGCATTTCCCCATCGCAGATACTCCATACAATTGTGCAATATTTCTATTACTACTGGAAATTTTAAGATCAAATTTACTCACTTTCCTACTTCTAGCGTTCCACTTGCACTCCCTTAACTATGGGTTTACTATTAAATCATAGTATATATATTTCCTTGAAATTTCCTTTAAACGATCAAATATCCGAAAACAGACTGCTACATATTATACACGTACACATTCTATACGTATACAGCAAATACAGATCCATCTACTCTGACACTCGCAAGAATAGTTGCAGTTCTTTCTACGTTGAACGAACGAAACGAACTGAATATGCTCGGAACGCAGCTATCTCGGGCGCACGCAAAAGCAAAGGATGAAAATTGTCAAGATGCGGTGTCACGCGAAGTCCTCCGTGGAACTAGTAATTATCTTATGGCTAACTGTATATGTCTGGAGGGTAGAAAAATTCACCTTCACTTCTTTCCCATTTCTCGCAAGGTTGAATTAATAATCCTACGATTATGGATCGCGACACTTATTTCGCTAGAAGTTCATACATTTTTCACATCGAATTTGTGAAACGCTTAAAAAAAAAGAAGAAGAGAAGGGAGACTATATTGATGCAGAATCTGAAAAGACGACTGTCGACTTAGTTACGTTTGAACTGTTGCCCGCGATGGCTGAACTAGAAACTCATTACGCTTCCCATAAGTACCTCTTATCGATACTAGGACTTTGGCCATACAACAGGACCTCATTTTCATTCATCCGGAGGGTCATATGCTTCGTTCTTCTTTTGTTGTATCTCATTCCCCAGGTATGTTACTAACTGCGTCACTCATTGTCAGCAGTGTATGTCCGTCGCAAGTAATACCAAATATGTTAGTACCATTGATATCTCAAAAAACGAATAAGCTGACTCGTGCAGCAATCGGACGGCAATGTACAAAAAGTAGACAACAATTTTACAACAACCCTGTACGATAAATAGGTCAGAAATTATTGGATGCCTCCTCGGTGTTTTCGTACTGCTTACAGAAACAACTGTTTCCTAAACAAAAACATCCGACAGAACCTACGCACAGTGATTATTCTGTTAATACGAAAAAATATAATTACAACTATGAACCCTTAATTGCCCACGATATATAGAATATTGAAATTTGAATAGGGTAATTAGTTAGAAAAAGGGGGTTCTCACCGATTTTGATGATTTTTCAATATGATGTAGAAATCAACATTTTGAGTAACTTTTACCTATACATATAACCGCCGCTCGGCCTTAGTTTCGGAGATTTTTCACAAAAAACATCGGTACTACCACATTGCATTCTGTCTATACGTACGCGTCCGTTTTGGCGCATGCGTAAGCGTTCGATCGGCAATTGCACACGGTTTCTTGAAACACATCGAGACGGCTGGCAATGAACGCGTATAACGGGTGCGCTTACGAACTCGATTTGGGTAGCCGGCCGCCTTACGGAATAAAAATTGGACTTTTCTCTCTACTAACTACTTTAATGGATTAAGTTCGGTTTAGGTTTGGGTCAGAGTATTCATTCCGGCCGCCGTGACGCGGCCGGCCAAACGTTCATCTTCTGTTTTAATGATCTTCATTGATATTATCAATACCGTTGCGTTTAATAAGGAGATCAATGCAGAACAAAATTTGCTTAACGCATTGTATAATGTGCGTCGCTGGATGATACGCTATTATATACAGGGTGTCAAAAGACTCAGGGAACATCGAGAATGGAGATATAGCTGAGGGGTAGATAAACAATATTTTCCTTGGCAAAAATGTCCTGCATAGTTTCGTTTTTGAGTTATTAACGAAAAACACTGGCCAATGAGAGCGCCCGGCGGGCATCGGCCGACGCGCGCTCAGGTGCGAACCGATCACTTGCGGTAGGTCGTGATGGGGGCATCGAGGGTACCGAGGAAAGCATGTGGCAAATGTTACATCGTCTTAATTAAGAATCACGTGGAATTATTCATTATTCCTGAATAAGAAATACACTAATAAATCGTGTAATAACCGTATTCGATACGTTTATTCATTATCCCAAAGGAATGAAGTGTTTTATTACTTATGAAAAAAATACTTTTTTTTATCAGTAAATTTTCAGTTGGATAAATTATGTATTAAGAAAAACGATTCGCATACCAATGTTAGGAAAAGCTAGTTAAACTTACCCATTCGTTCACGAATTAACCTGCTTAACATTGTGTTAATCCTGACCTAGGCAACGCTCAACAGCTGATGTTATAACCGGCTTAGTATCCTTGCACGATCACTTCACTTCACGATAACTTCACTTGTCACTGTGTAATGTGCGGGTACTTAAAAACAATTTATTGTTCCTACGCTTGAACATTTTGTAATATTCTGTGTTTGTACGATTCATGTTGCTCGCTCGGTTAGCAGCACGGCTCTGGCAGCTTAAACATTCGCACTCGCTTCCACACGCACACATGTCTTTAATGTGATAACGCTCGCGCTGATACGTAGTCCACGCAAGGGCCGATGCTGCCCTGTGTGATCGGCATCTGCCGCCGATTTCCACTAAATTTTCAGACGGTGTGTGTGCGTGTGCGTGTGGAAACATTTGCCACATGCTTTCCTCGGTACCCTCGATGCCCCCATCACGACCTACCGCAAGTGATCGGTTCGCACCGGAGCGCGCGTCGGCCGATGCCCGCCGGGCGCTCTCATTGGCCAGTGTTTTTCGTTAATAACTCAAAAACGAAACTATGTAGGACATTTTTGCCAAGGAAAATATTGTTTATCTACCCCTCAGCTATATCTCAATTCTCGATGTTCCCTGAGTCTTCTGACACCCTGTATAGAAACGATGGACAATTGCCGATCAAACGTCTACGCATACGCTTTCACGGACGCGTACGTATAGACAGAATTCATTGTAGTAGTACCGATCTTTTTTGGGATAAATCTCGGATACTAAGACCGAGCGGCGGTTATATGTATAGGAAACAGGTGTTCAAAATGTCGATTTCTATAACATACTGAAAAATCAGCAGAATCGGGGAGACCCCCCCCCCCCCACCCTTTTTCTAAATAATTACCTTGAATAGTATCAATTTAATTACGTTCCCTCTCAGATATTCGAGCGAACTAATATATAACTTTCGTTGCTTCTAGTGTCTACTTTTCACAACCACAGAAATAACGCCAACTTTCCTGTTAAAGATCCTATCGCCCATTACAGTGGTCCTTGGTGCTCTCCTGAAATACACCGTATTTTGGTATCAAACGGACGTAGTGAGTCCCAAGAAATGCACATAAATTACAGTTCGATTGATCACAATATAAGCTTCATTTCAAATTCAGACAAGGGTGTTTCTAGACGAAGTGAGGCACGATTTGAAGGTGTTCAGTGGCAAGGAGCTCGAGATTGCGGAGCATCATGCCCAATTGGGGGGATTTTTCGGGAAAATATTCGCGGGTAAGCGACCAATTAGAATCAGAAACGGTGTAATTCGTAATTACTAACTTTTCTATTGCATTGTAGTTTTCATTTATCCGTCGGCATTTGGATTGATAATATTGGACGTAGGGAATTTTATTTCATACATTTTCGTGCCAAGAAACGATACTTATAGCCATCATTATCCATTTGAAATGGACTATCTGATCGACGGAAAGAAATATTACTTGCTCATTGTCACTCAGCGATCGTTATCTCTTTTGACCACCGCAACTTCTTTCGTTGCCACGGAAATGACATATACCATGTTATTGCAATACAGCGTCAGTTTGTTCAATATTACAAGGTAAAAGAACGACAAGTATTTGCTTTTTGCATCATCCTCTTAATAGTAAATGTTAATGTCCATTACATGAGCGCAGTCTTTGGATTTCCATAAAGAATATTTTAGTACCGAATAAAAATTGCAGACCTAGAAATAAGAAGCAGTTACATAGTGCATAGTAGGGAGGCTCTTGTTTGCTCGTGATGACAATTTTTCAAAAAAGTCTATCTGCGTAAAATTTTAACTCACAAAATCGTGCATTTAAATAATTATTCTAATGTTTAAGGGCCCGGGACGGCGCGTTTTCCCTTTCTCCGATCGAACGCAATTTTTGCCCGGAAAAATTCATTTGTCGTATGTAAGAGCCGCCCCGGTGCATACCGTTATAGAGGGTGACAGAAGACTCAAGGAACATCGAGGATTGGGGTGTAGCTGAGGTGTATATAAACAACTTTTTCCTTGGTAATAATGTCATATATAGTTACGTTTTTGAGTTATTAACGAAAAACACTGGCCAATGAGAGCGCCCGGCGGGCATCGGCCGACCCGGCAAAGCACGGGGCAAATGTTACATCGTCTTAATTAAGAATAATGTGGAATTATTCATTATTCGTCAATAAGAAATGCACTAATAAATCGTGTACTAACCGTGTTCGATACGTTTATTCATTATCCGAAAGGAACGAAGTGTTTTATTATTTATGAAAAAAATACTTTTTTTTATCAGTACGTTTTCAGGTGGATAAATTATGTATTAAGAAAAACGATTCGCATAACTAATGTTAGGAAAAGCTAGTTAAACTCATCCATTCGTTCACGAATTAATCTGCCTAACACTGTGTGAATCCTGACCTAGGCAATGCTCAACAGCTGATGCTGTTACGGCCGGCTTAGTATCCTTGCACGTAATAAAACACTTCATTCCTTAACATTTGCCGCATGCTTTCTACGGTACCCTCTTTTCCCCCATCACGACTAACCGCAAGTGATCGGTTTGCATGTGAGCGCGCGTTGTTTCTTAATGACTCAAAAAGGAAACTATATATGACATTATTACCAAGGAAAAAGTTGTTTATATACACCTCAGGTACACCCCAATCCTCGATGTTCCCTGAGTCTTCTGTCACCCTGTATGGTGTGATTTATAGGTACCGTATTCTGAACACAATTACCCAAGATACTCTTCATATGCATGAAAACAACGGAAATTTGCCCAAGTCTAGTATGGAGTCTTTAGTAGCTGCTGTGATAGTACATAGGAGAGCAATGAAGTTAGTATCTTGATCAAGTCGTTTATTTTTCAAATATTAAATACACCTGATGCAATACATCGTTCGAATATCGACTCTCTTACAGATTTACGAAAACATTCATAAATGAGAATATCACAGGCTATGGCATTCTCATTATACTCGGCGTCGTTTCCTTAAGCGCCAACCTATATCGAGTAACTAATCTCGATTTACTAAGATTTCCCTCATGGTGAAATAAAATATTCTAATTCGTCTGTTTCACAACTGTTGCTTTCTAGCTATCGCAAACGTTATTCGATATCGACAACTTCGAAGAAACTTTTACGTCTATACTGTTCATTGGCTCGGAGATGGGATACATGTTTTATTTGAACTATGTAGTGCAAAAAATGACGGACTGTATCGAAAATCTTGTTCCTTCGATGTGAGAACGTAATATTTGATATCTGTAAGACTGTCAATGTGTATTTATACTCATTATTCACAGGTACAATACTAACTGGTATCAAACATCATTAACCATACAGAAATCATTATTGCTGTTCATGCTGAGGTGTACAGAGGAATATAGTTTCACATTCGTAGGTTTATACTCCGCGTCAATTCAGGGCTTCTCCGTGGTGAATAAGTTTTTATTTACTACCACTATAAAGTAAAATTCTTTTCTGACGAAATATAGATCAGCACTATTATTCCTTCTCAGCTGGTACAAAAATCAGTTTCCGGTTTAATGATAATGACCTCGTTGCAATAATGCCCCGCTTGGGAGTCGAAAATGAATAGAAGGGAATTGAGCATCAACAGTTTAAATAGCACTGAAGACATTCCACGCTGATGGAATTATGCTAGTATACGATAGTGAAGCTTACCGAATAATGTCTGAGTGATATTAGATAATCTTTATGGATCTCGCGGTTGTTGTAGAAAAATTACTCATAAACGTTACATCTTAAGATAATAAAATTTTACTATGCTGAATCTTAAAAGTGTTTGTGCTTTATTAAAATCGAACAAAGTATTTCCTCCAATATTCTATAATATTGCGAACGTCGTATCCTACGCGTATACCAACGACGTTTGGGTATCCGGTGCGAATTTTTGTCATGACAGATGAAAATGTTGTTCATTAGATCAGTTGGCATCCAAATATGTTATGAAAGTAAATAATTTTATGATAACGTGTGGAATAATTAAAAGAAGATACTTGCCCACTTTGGGAGCTTCTGCCTCTGACAGAACATCTAAAATAATGGAGATTTTGAAAAGGTACATCATACATTGAGAAGTATTTACACCATACAAATGTTCAATATTTCATTACTATCGGTAATTTTAAGACGATAGAAATCATAATATTTCTCCTGACATTACGGTTATACTCTATTCTCTATGGTTTCACTATTAAGTTATAGTATAAAATCTGTTTCGTTCAACTGCTTGTACATACTAATAAATTAAAACATATTATACAGGTAAATATATTGTGCTTGTTACCCTGCGCAAAGGATCCGAAAATAAAGATTGCACCTTTTGTGCATCACGCAACAGTAATTTACTTCGTACGTACGACGTTTTAATTATTTTAATGTGTTATTCATTTTACTGGAACTCTACAAGTTTTCCAAATCCGTTTATTATTATATTGCTTTGAAAAGCACCCTTGCACAGTTCTTATATTATACGAGCACTCCATGACTCAAAGAGTAGACTTGGAATAGACTCTACTATACATCTACATACGCAAGTAAAATTGTCGAACACGTAATTAAACATTGTATGTAATTACATGTAATTTAAGATATGTGAATAACGGTTTGGCATGTGTGATTCCTAACAAAAATATGTTTAAATGTTATTCTTTTAAGATATTTTAATTTTTACTACTTTAATACTTACCGGTAATTTAAAAACGATTTAGGTAATTGCTTAATAAAGAAATCATGTGGCGAGGAATCATAGGTGGATTAATAGCTTTGAAACTTTAATGAAAGTATAAAATCGGTATTTATCGATGATTAATATAACATGGAAGGACCGTTAATGGCAAAAGTTCATAAACTTCGTCGATTACACAGGGCAAGATTACAGCGTTCGTCATTCGTTTCGCGTGCCAACGAAACAGCAACGGTTTTTTGAAATATTTAACGATATTTATCACGGTATTTATATACTCGAAATACTAACAGAAATAATAATCATAATATTCCAAATGCTTTACTTTCCGTTTGCTTCCTCTTGACATTTCTAATACAACAGACACTGTGGAAAGAATGTGGAAAAAAGATACGCCCCTAAAATTACCTCTGCACAATTCTTAGGGTAAAAGAATTATAGCCTTCTCGTTCCCTGAAAAAAAGTTTCAGCTTTGCGTGCAATTTTCACCCCGCTAAAAGTACGCAGAATAAAAAAAAAGAACGTAGGGCATAACATCGGAGAAATTCGAGAACTGTTGCAATTCAATTGATATGCACCCCTTAGCACAGTTGCAATTATATCGATCAGAAAAGTATTCTCTCTGCGTAGAAAAAGTTTAAATTACCCCATCCTGCCACCGTTCGTGGCAAGTAAATATTGAAGATATCAAAGAGAAGTCTCCCACGTGTCATAATGTCTACTATCAGTTATACATAAGTTAGACCTCAGCATTCTAGGGGAGACCGGGACTGGTTTTCACAAAGTTAAATTTTCCTTTTGTATAAGCTGTGTCAGGCACGTACACGTGTTCGTCAGTACACGTGTTTAGATCACGCGGCTCAGAGCACGCGCATATCTTTCCATTTCTTGGTCAGGTTGCTTTCTGACAGTCGAAACGTCGTTGAACGTCAAAACTATTTTCTTTCGCAGTTGACGAGCTTCTCTGTGATGGGTGAGTATTTTTTACACTGTTCTAAATTTCGATCTTATATTGTTAAATAGTGGACTCGAAGGGATGGAAGAAACAAGGGATGTACGCATGGGCGTGAAATTACAAGCGTCTTCGTCCGTCAACCCCGAACGATCCTCGACGAAATAGGGAAGCAATTCGCGGCAAACGAAGCGTGAAACGTCTGCTCGGTAATCGGCGAACGAGTTCGCGACTTAAAGATCGATTGAACCGATCGCGAGAGATCGCGCGGCACTTTCACGTTGAACGCGGGGCCACGAAAAAAAGTTGAAGCCGTTGCAAGGAACGATAGATTATAGCTCGAACCGCTACCGAACGGCCCTCTTATCCAAAGTGCAAGCATAATGCCTCTGTCTGACTACTATGTCGAAAGGCCTATATCTGAGTTGGGTTTTCTTCAAAGGGGCACATTTTTTGAAACGGGCGTGGGTACGTTACTACACTGTGAATTTGCGTAGAATATCCATAGCCGCAGATGAAATTGAAAATCTTAACCAGACGACTACTTCCACTTGTAAATCTATTTTCCGCACTGTACATACCTATACCGGTGGTGTAGGAAGAAGAAAAGGTGCGAAACTAGAGCACACGAAACCCGCGTCGAAACTTAAATCTGTTGAATCGAAAAATAAATAGAAGGCGCGCGGTTTTCTGAATGCCACGTATGATTAAAAATTTAATTTCTGTTTAATTTGAACACAAGTGATTGCTGGATTACTTTCGTTAATCACAAAATATCGTAGGTATTATTGTCGATTGATCGAAAGTCAATGATAATAATAATAATAATAATAATAATAATACAATAATGCAATTGCTTAATTTTAGACAGAGATCAGTGAACTTCGAATTCTGCGGCGATTTAGTTTTCATTTCAAAACATCGTTCAACTAATTTATCGCCTATTCAGCTTTGATACAGCTGTGCCATAATCATTGGCAGCGTTCACCGTGCTAAAACTGTAACTGTCTGGAACATGTCTTGCGGTGACTGAATGCATTTTCTTGTCCGTTCCTCCTTTCACGGCGGAAATGCAACCGACGAACATTCGTGAAGCAACAGAGATTCGTCTTATAGGGAGTATTCGCCAATTTTTTACTCTCAGCGATGAATCGCATAAAAGGACTTTTGTCCAAGCTGCACCGCACGCATCCATTAATCCCTTCGTTCATTCTGTAAGGAATGTTTGCTGACGAAACATGCTATAATACTGTACACTGTAATTGCCAAGTACTTGCTGGCTAATTGGAAACATTGGAATGACTTTTGTCCTCGCACAATTACGTAATTCCTAAACGCAAGATAACATTGTATTGCACTTAACAAGAGCGATTGAAGTCTAAACGATTCTTGTAATAGCATAATGGCGTCATTAAGTAGATGGCTGTGTATTTACTACGTTCTGATTGAAATTATTATACTCGGTTTGGCAATTAAATATAATTTAATACAACTTACGACGGTCGAAGAATTAACATGGAAATTCTAAAGTTCGGAAAGAGTTAGGAAACATCGGGTTTTGTCATATTCTTTTCCAATACCTGAAATTTATTTATTTTTTTCTATTTGACGATAGAATTATCTATTTCTATCTGAAACGTATTTCACAAGTTAAAACGTTCTTTTCCTTTTGTAATATGCATACGTACGTGATGGGAAATACGCTATAAATCATCGTTAGTAATTTAATACTGTACGATGCAAGACACCAGACGTGTCTATAAGATATAATTGTATAATAAAAATAGAACTATCTATTTTTACATACGAATCGGCACGCGCAGATGCTTCGTCGTCGGAGCAAGATTTATAGGTAACGTGGAGTTCACACTGGCGCATACTTCGAATACCTTAAATACTGGGTCAATATCGTGGCGCTTTCTTTAATTACACTAATTTATCATTTCACCGCATGATTTGTCTTCTCATTGGCGTCTATGCATTTCCTACAATTCGACAAGTGCCCTATACAAATTCCGTTCAAGGTATAATCTATCTAAAATCGAATAAAAAGAATTGCTGTCCCCCGTCCTTCATAAATAACTTTACACACCGAAACCTTTTGTGCTTTCATTGCACCGCTCTTTCACAATTGTACGTACAAAATTATATGCAAAAATTATACGCGCAAAATTACAGAACAAATCAATTTAGGAGCACCGCTCTATCGGTCTCGATTGAAGCGTCGCGAAAATTCGACAAAATCAGGAAAAAACAAATGTCCAGTGGGGAACGCTCGACAAGGTCGCGGCCGCGCAAAGGAGGAACGAAAGAAAGGGGCGAAGGATTGCCGGTGGTATCGGAAAATAAGTGCGAACCGTGAGCGGGGCCGCAGCCGTGGAAAGGAGGCAGAACTGTGCAGCTTCGAAACCGTATACACAAGCCAAAACTTGTTCCCCTACCAAGCGTGTGTTACTTTATGCTAATGAGGGTCAAATTATCGGAAAAGAGACTTGCTGACGTAGCAGGCTGTCATAGGGGCACAGAGGTTCACGGGGCCCTTTCCTCTCGGTCGCACTTTCACCAACTCTGTCGACTTTCCCTTTTCTGTACGCCAACGGGAAATCTCGATGAACCGTTTATGCTTATCATTGAACGATGTTGCCCCGTTTGCGTTCGCGTCGTTCGTCGCCGCAGAGTACGCGGTCCCGGTTAAAGTGGATATTGGAGGGATGCGATATCGAGAGCGCGGCCCTGATCGATTGCTCGCCCCATCCTTTAAACGCTCACCCGTTACCACTTAACCGATAAACTCACCACCCCCGACTGTCTGCACACGCTCGTTCCAACCCTTCCATTCGTGATTTCTCGACGACCCAGTCGCAGTTTCGAGCGAGGATTAAATAAGGAAAACGGAACGCGGAGAGGCTTTTCATTGCGAGGGATAAGGATCGAAAATAGTAAAACTAATAATGCGGACGAGTCGAGAAACGAAGTTCGGAGTTGGAGAAAAGTTTGTTCGAGCAATCGTGTGATCAAGTTTAAATAATTTTTGATTCGATCGATGTCGCGGTGAGAATATTGCACGGTTCGTATTTTTTCGTAAACAAATTTAACGATGCATTGAGGCATCGGTGGGCAAATAAATAGTGGAAGCGTAATGTAAAGTACGGTGCAATGAAAGTGCGCACGCGGAGTGTTACGCTCTTGCGAGTTTCTGCGATCCTAGGAACGGTGTGGCGCCATGTGGTCAAATGAGAAAGCAAACGAAACAAGTGGGGGATGAAGCGTGCGACACACCTGAGGGACGAGTTAATTGCAGTTTCCCCCATTCCTTCGACCTGTTGCAAATACGTATACGCCTTGACAAAACATTATCATTCTCCATCGCGTCCATCCGGCATATTATAAATACGTGTACACCGGGCTACTTTTTAATTAAATTATTTAACAGGCTTCGTATATCTATTAATTATAAAGATAAAAAAAACGAAAAAACGTTGAAGTACCCCGTATAGAAACTTGATAACGATGAACGAAAGAATTCGCGAAAATGTATCTATGAAGGATGAATCGAAAACGATTTCAACGTAGAAGGTTGTCGTAGGTCGTAAAGTTAATTTGTTCATTTATATACGAACCTCGGTACGTGTAATGATTACCTGTTTCACCACAGGGGGCGTAGCTCAGATGGTAGAGCGCTCGCTTAGCATGCGAGAGGTACCGGGATCGATGCCCGGCGCCTCCAAGATAAATTTTTGCCCCATGAAATAATTGTTGTTGTTTTCATTAAATCTCTCAATACTGTACACTGTAATACAATTGTAAACTTCATTTATACAACGTGAAACGTACTTTTGCATACGTTCCATCGAAGAATAATTCTCTCAACGATTATAAAGACAATGAAAAATTAGAAAAGCGAGTTTATCGTTACCTAAGGATTAGTGGCAGACCTATTTACGTAGGTAAATACCTGATTGTAAACTATATAAATTTTATTTCGGGTAGAACTGTCCAGGCAACATAGTTCAGTTACTATAGTAGTAGGTACATAAGAAGAACGATCACCAATATTTATATCATTTATTCCCATTATCGACGACGATGTTATGAACGCGTGACACGTAATAAATGCAAATTAATATAACAGCAATATTAATAATTAGCAAGTTTTGTTTTTTCTATTCGTTGCAACAGATACGAAATTATGAATGAGACGATTGAAGTAGAATGAATGAGAATGGGCCGGACACAGGATAGTGTATTATAGTTTCGTAATAGAGTAGTATAGCGTGCCCTGAACACACGTGAAGCACGTATAGCCAGGTGTATAGCGTTCTCCATGGTACTGTTCTAAGCTCGTTTAGCTCCTATAGCTACCTCTTCGGCGAATCTGTTTCCCGGCTGATTCTAAACCGTGATTTACCAACAACTGGCAGAGAAAGTAGTGCTAATTCGTCGTTCACGCGTCCATCCTAATCCTGTCTCTGGTCACCGCGCACTCAACGCCCGACTACGGTTCCTTGGGCGCGCTTATTCGATTGAAACGAATTACTATGCATCGTAATTCGTGTTCATCCATTTGTTTCTTAACTTCGAAATGATTCCAACTTGAACGCACATTGCTTCTATATGTTATATCGTATTTAATGAATTGCAACGAAACGTATTCCATTTATTTATTTTTCACCAAACTGATAAACAAATCGTTCTGAATTTATCGCGATTTTTTAATATTTTCTTTTTAAATTCAGGGGCATTGTTACTGTAACGTTTTCGTTATACAATATTAGTGGTAATACGTTCAAATGTTGTTATTAAACATGAATATTTCTTATCGAATGTACGTTTTTGAATAGCATTTTAATCGTTAGTTATTTCGAGTTTCGTAGAGACTCGCAGGAACTGTGATGTTCATTGTAATTTCGAAATTCCGCGAATGTACAGTGACAATTGACACCTGTTGAATTAGATAATCAATTTGTCTTCCTCTTGTTGTTCGACGATCGGGAATTTTAGATGAGTTCATTTATTTAGTATTCCTACAATTTGCTTTGTTTACGATTTTATACAATAAGTTATATCTAATGTAGTGAGATTGTAATACCTTTAGTTTCATTCATCGATTCACCAACCACCCTCGCTTTCTTCTGTGATCCTGCTTCCTACCCCGATCTATGTTCTCAGAGCCATTGTTTGAACGCGGTCAAGCGTCCTTTTCAAAGCACTTTGCGTGACCACGTCGGGATACACGGTTCCGTAGGTCCGCTGTCGGCCCTTTCCCCTTCTCCTGAACTATTTTTCATCGCACCTTCGTTCAACTTCGAATACAGTCTCACCTTCGAGCATTCGAACCGCATAATTAATCAATCCGCCCCCTTACGGACTTCATTGTGCGCTACAAAATCGTCGACAATTCTCCGTCTTCAATTAATAAAATCAATACATGAAATAAAGATTGCAGGATCATTGAAAACAACAAAATCCACCGCTCGATATTATTCGATTCCAATATATACATCATCGATGCTTCCGAACTATTTCACACGATATCCTTTCTTAGAAAGCGGGGTGAAATTTTGTCCACCACCGTTTGACGAGGTTTGGGGTTGAAAAGGGATTATGACAAAAGGTATCGTAACACGTGCACACGGTGCAACCCCCTTTGACCTCCTGTTCTCCTGTTTCTCGGCGTGTTTTTTCTTTGTTCAACGTTTCAAAATTCACCACCCTTTATTCACCGTCGTCTGTATGCCAGTCACGTGTTCCCTGCGGGGAACGTTTCCCTTTGGCAAAGGTGCGCTCCACACCCCGGGGTACAACGTGGGCTGGCGCACAAAGGAACAGTGAACACGTCCTGCAGCCCTAATAATGCGTGTGTAGATATGGTGACGTAATGTGCGTGCCACGTGTACCTGTCGTGAATGGAAATGTGTTCCCAAATGTGTATATCGATCGCAAAGGACATACGCAACTCTCTACTGTAACTGTAATTATTAATTGTCAATTATTTCAATATGTCGTTGCTTAAATGACGGATACCCCTGAATTATCTCTCGAAATATAAATACAGGCTTCCACGATTTTATAGAAAATAGGATAGAAGAAAATGGACGATTAAACGAAATCGGAACGTAGAAAGGGGTGCCTTAAAGGTGAAGTTAAGAACTGTTTTAAAGGACACATAGGGACTGTGTAGAAGAGTTGTTTAAAAATGCGTACTCAGGTGAACGATTAAGCTGTTAAACATCGGGAAATACTATGATACACAGCGTAAAATATGCAGGATAACAATTTCTTTCGTCGCCGTTGAGAATAATTCTCTATGTAATTAAGGGACTAACGCAGCCGCGTGAAAGCGATAAGAAAATAAATAGAATCGCGTGTGGTAACACTTCTGTTACACTTCTCTGTGGTCCATCTGCCCAAGGAATCGCTTTGAGGAAACGGATGTCGCGCGACACATCCCGAGGATACTCGTTGTTTATGCGTCCCTTGCACAGTTGGACCGCAGTCAGGCTTTGGCCTCGCGACCAAAAAGGAGTAAAGCTGTGACAGGAACAAGGTAGAGATCATGTTACCCCGATAACTCACGCTCGTGCAGCAGTGCGTGAGCCTAACCGGTCTGGAAAGCGTGGCGGAGTTTATGGTGATACCGTGTGCGAATGTGCAATACGTACAGTGACGGCTAAAATCTCGAGACGCGATTCGACAGAGGCATCGATTCAATTACTGCGGCTGTACACGCGAGAAATATTCAACAATCGACGGTATCGGATGATTCGCTGAAGTAACAGCAAATGTGTGAAAGAAAAGTAGGAAAACATTTGTGCGCTTCTTCTCGGGAAGAAATGGCATGTAAAAAAGTTGTAACTGATTAAGATTAGGTGCTTGATATTTTCTCGATCGTGCATGCAAGATCGCAACACAAAGCGCGGATACGTTTTATGTGACATAGAAAATATTTAACGACGATTTTTCAATTGAAAGTTTCAACTGATGAAAGTTCATGAACGGGGCCAACAATGTTTAAATTTAGTTCAATTTGATGCAGAGAAATAGCTTGGTCGAATAATTTGTAATATTGCGATAATAAGATATTGCATACTTTTACTCGCTAGTGTACGTAATGAAGTGTGCGTGCATGCGTCCACTGACTGTGTGCATTTGTACGTGAAACATATGGGAGGTGGTCGGGCCCTTTGAACACTACCTATGGGGGCTGATTCCTTGGTAAGGCCACGCATTGCCCCTCAGGCCCTGCAATCGTTTCTGCCCTAGCAATAATTTATAATTGTCCCCGTCGTTTGGCATCGCTAACAGCACGCAAAGTGTAATAATATTATATTTATTTATATTATTCGTTGTGCAAAGTTGACGAACAGAGACGAACAGAAATTTAATTGTAGCTCAAAATTTGAATTATCTTTCAATGTTGGGAGAAGTTGAAATATAATTCTGAGTAATAAGGATAATATGCGTACAATTAACATAGTAGATTTTGTATCTAAGAAAGTCTGCTTTTATTTACGTTGCATTAATATATCGTGCGATACATATATTAAAAAAATGATACATATTATATTTATTAAAGTACTGCATACTCGAAACGAATATCAACGCTTCTTCAATTCCATCGGAAAACAAAATGAGGAAATGCAAAAAGGAGGTAACGATGAGAATCAAGATGTTCGCTATAAATGCATTGAAATCAATTTCTAATATCGTAGTCGCGTCAATTTTCAACCAACGATAACACGACATTAAGCGAAATTAATTCACCGAAACAAGTACCGTCATATCAATAAAACGTTCGGCAGAAAAATCGTGCAAAAAAAAAAACCCCCCATTGATACGGTAACGAAAAAGCCCCATTCGTACGATCGAACCGCGACCTTTCGACTTTACCAGCGTCGACCGCAATGCTACACCCACGCCTCGACCTCCGTTGCCAGATGCTTTCCTGGTAAAAATTCTCGTTCTCTATTGTTCCACCCTAATTAATGTCCCCATCGAAGATCTACACCCCCTACGTCATCGACCAGGCACGTCTCTGCACTTCATGCCTTCCTACTCCCTCGTGCTGTCACTTATCCAATATCTGTAAGCAAAAAATGGTCATTGACAACGTACAGTGCAAGATGAATGGGTTGTTTCGTAGTACGGTCTCGTGTATGCGTTGCAGCACACGTATGAACGACAATGAAACGGGTAGTACCAATCTGCGTGCTTACTTTTAAATCCTTTCCTACGTATGATAAAGGAATTCCACAGTACGATTTGCCGTAAAAATAATATTTTTTAATACATGAATTGAACAACTGTTTTACGATCTATACGCGTTCTGCTGGGCGAATGGAATTAATATATAAAGTTGTGCACAAGTAAATGCATGATGCTTACGTCGAGGTTGCGGTCTATTTATATCGGTGTCGATTGGAGAAATAAATTTATGACACGGCGACGAATGTGAATCGATAAATATTAACTATCTTAATTAAGCGATATTTTCATTTGATTGATTTCGTGTTACCGCAAGCATATTAGGTGACACTTTTTTTTATTGTCGTTGCTGTTGCTGGTATCCGACAGAAATAATATTTACCGACCTGTACATTGAACTGGAACTTTCATTAAGCGAATGAACGTGTATTTAACGAGTATTTAAGCGAGGAGAAAGTTTCGCGAACGAGACAGATTCGCCTGTACGCAAATGCTCCGCCGATAGATTGCATTGTCCGATTGATGGCATCAATGGGCAGCTCGCTGAACAATCACACCGTTCGATAATCGGGCGTTTTTTTTTTTTAATACAAAATGTCACATCGCGTATCAGGTGAGCACGCGTAGAGTAGGTCGACTTTACAAATGTAACGCGGCCAGCTTATCGGCAATGCAACGCTGTACCTTCTGTTTTCCTGTGTAATTGCAAACTTTACTTTGTTTACAGCGATTTGTTGTAAACCCGGCCGCGAACTGCGCAACACAACGCCTCGTCTAACGACCCGGCTTTTACATCCGATGGACCACCTGCGGCCCGAAAATTTTACAAGACTCCCTTCTATTCCCCGACGATTCGCCCAGCAACTTTTGTTAACCGCATAACATTTACGCAATGTCCATTTTTGCAATATCTGAAATAAATGCGTATAACGCGCAACTAAGTTAAAGAAATTATTTATCTTTGACGATAAACAGTTCAGGGAATGAAACGAACTGGAGGTAAATTTGTTCCTGTCACTTTTAATTTGTTGCATATTTGACCAGCCAATTAATTAGTTTATTAGATGTTTAACGTTTTTCTTGCAGCGTGTAACTGCTTCGTGCGTCGACGTTATTACTCGAATATTCTACGTTCCTAATAATAGCGTGTCCCGTCTCTTCTAACTCATTTCTCTTCATGAATGGTGTTGGACATCTTTCGTTTCTCGTTTCCTCCTCTTCGCCGCACGGTTGCTGTTCGCGGTCGATTTATAAACTCACTCTGTTCGCCGCATTCAGGTCATGATCGAACATCAATTCATTGAAGCGAACCAGTAGAAACTACCGCAATGTTGATACTTCTCTAATATCACGGCTATGAGTGCAGGCCACCTCCTTACCGTTGTTTAATCTGTTCGGCACACCACGCGCGGCTTTATTAAGATCAAAGAAATTTCAGCCGCGATTATTTGTCGTGTACATTCGCGACTCGTCCGGTTCGTTACTGCTACCCTTGAATCGTTTTCTATAGTGATGCTGGAGAACTGTACTGACTGCTGTTCAATGGTTACAGAAAATTATTGCAATCCGAAAAACACGCGAGAAATGTTTCGACCGTAGCGTGCACAGTGCAACTGTTCTTGCGATCGGGTTGCAAACATTGTTTGTTTAAAAAATTAATTTATCAAGTAATTATAAGGCACAGCTTGCGTGGAAGTGAGAATACGATATTGAGACTTAATCTGAAATTTTATTCAAAAACCAGATGAAATATCATTAACGCCGGTAAAATGTCGTTACTCGACGTTTCTTTAATATTACATTACGTACAAATAGCGTGCTTCGTGATTTATTTCGACGCTAATTCAAAAGATTATTCGACTTTAAAGAGCCCGGTACGTTACACTTTGTTAATAAGAACAAGTGAAATAAAATACCCAAAGCGTTGCCTGCACACGTATTACTGTGCCACACTGCTGCAATCGAACCTTCCACCAGTCCGCGAAAGGTTTCACTCGTTTTACCAATACGCAGACAGAACCCGCCTGCGACGCCCCTAAAGTTCAGAGGCCAGCTGCTCGGAACCCCTGCAGGGAAACAGGATCTACGAGCGGCAGCCAGTCGATGACTGCGCGGTGACTCGTTTAATGAATAACGGGTGCAATCACCCCTCGCAGGGGTTGCAAATCACCCGCTGTAACCTCGTGTTATCCTGCTACCGAACCGCCCTTGTTTTCCAATAAACACAAAGTGCGCGACTCGTGCAGGCTGTTTAGCGAAGGACGCCCATCCGATTTACCACCCCTAAGGTGGTTCAGTCCGTTTCAGGCCGCGTCGGGCGCCGATGGACAGTTTATCGGGAACATTGGCCGGACCTTCTGGGATTGATGGCAGCCTGTTCCATTTCCGGTCGACGTTTCACCGAGGGCACGACAGGTTGCGTTCGATTTATCGATTCCCCGCGTAGTCGACCGTGGAGAGCTGAAACCTCTATTTCACGTATACCGTCCCGTTCCAGGAACCAATCGGGAATTCCAATTCCCGATCGTCGGGCACCCTGTATTTATTGGTTATCGAACCCGCCGATACGCACCCCCGTGCGGCTGATGAGCTCTCGATACCTCAAGTTCTCTCAAGATATTTCCCGGCGTCGTTCTTATCTTACGTCGACGGTGTGTCTTGCAATCGGTCGATTGTGAAACGCGAGGCGAGTGGAGATAAACGCGGAAATAGACTATTGTTGCGTTTATTTGTGTTTCTTTATATATTTGTTCGGATCTTGGCCGGAGGGTGAAATGTAAGTAACATTGTCGAGTAATTACATCGAGGAGAGTAATACAGATCGTTTCAAGTTATATTTTTACAGGCGCAAGCAATTGTTATTTTGTGGGGTCGCGAATATATTAGGAGATATTGCTGCGATATTTTGGTCGATACGAGAGGGTTGTTTAATTCGTCTTTTATTCGTTGATTAATTTATTATCGCGCGCAAGGTTTTCTTCTGTCGTGTTGAGTGTCAAAGTGGAACGTATTAATTGCGGGGAATTAGAACTGGAAGATTGTCGTTGCGCGATAGTTGCAATAAATATTCATTTGTTCGAGTACCATACCTTTAAGTAACATCGGGGTACGGTTATTCGAGGGTCATTACTCTATCAGTGGTCCTGTAATCCTGTTCAAAAGGTATTGACATCGACAAACCTCCTTGTTGTATTAGTTTCCGATAATTCTCGGCCCCTTTTCTTATGTACGCGTTTCTCATTAATTCATTCCTACTTTCAATGGCTCGTTACGAGCGCAATTAATTCAGACGGAAATAGATGGAAATTTTTAATCACTGGTCTTACTGGTATCGTATAATTCGTGATGCAGGATAATATTTAGACGGTAAATAGTCCCAGCAATAGAAAAGGACATCAATCGACCAAAATAAGGATCCAACAAAAGATTATTGCGGTACTTCTACGATGACACTGATTTCCATGCAACGACAATTAATTAATTAAGCTCGTAACGTCGAAGCAATAAAAGAAGATAATTAAACGATAATTTTAGCTTCAAAAATGTGTGAATTATTAAGTACACTAAGAAATAACGTACAAATAATATATGAAACACGCGCATAAACAGATGTACATAAATAAAGTATATTTTTTACAAGCAAACCAATCACATATTATGTTTAATTTCAACATTACTACCCCTTCTACTACCACCACGTCGCTCCGTACCGTCAAACAACCAATCCCACCAGCATAACGAGTTATCAATAAATATTCAAAATCCCATTAAACCACAAATCTGGCAAATCAAAACTAGCGGCAATTATACATACACACGCACTGCTCAGCGTCATCAGTACGTACAACAAGAGCAAGATCCATCAATAAAACTCAAACCATCCTCCGTATCAACGTCGCTGACGAAATATCGCCGTCGCCGCATCCAATGGCGC
This sequence comes from Nomada fucata, assembly GCA_948146005.1. Taxonomy (NCBI): domain Eukaryota; kingdom Metazoa; phylum Arthropoda; class Insecta; order Hymenoptera; family Apidae; genus Nomada; species Nomada fucata. Next base: position 6,973,024 of record OX411282.1, read on the forward strand.
CCCGATGCCCCCCTCTCCAATCGAGCGCAAGGGTGGTTTCAACCCCTCGACGAGGCTCGCCGCCAACCAGAGCCACCGTTCAACGATTCACAGGGGAGAACACCTCCGTTCGTTTATAATCGCCTGGCAGGGTGGCGGGCAACGGCGACGCTTCGTCCCTCGAAAGGAGCCGATAAAAACCTTCCGAGCATCTTTTTCTCGGGGCGACGTTCGACGGGCAAACGCCTGGAGACAGGCCGGGGACCTTGGACAAAAGGACCGGCCACTTGAGCAAACGGCCATCTCACTACGGCCAGGATCCTATGGCAAACGAAGGGGTTGCGTGACAGGGTGTCGCGGATCTGCCGCGCGATTTATGATGTCTTTTTACACACGTCTCCTTCTTCCTTTTTTCCTTGGACCTTTTTTTCGCGTTGCCTTCGACCCGGCGAACGTGTGCAACGCACGCCGAACCCCACCCCCCACCGGTTATCGATCTCCGCCGATGACGGCTGACAGCGCCATCGTCGTCCACCCCCGTCGCGCGCATATTTGCCCGTGTATGATATAGATATGTGTATATGTATAAATATATGTGCAACAACAAGGGTGGCGCGAGCCGCAGGTGTAACACCGTTGACACATTTTTTTACATTCACCGCGGCCGACTGGATGATATGCGATCAACCCTTGTGTTCGTACGATTTCTGTTTAAAATTTGTCCGTTGTTCTTTTTTTGAAAGGGAGGTGCGTGGTCACGGAGATGCATATTGGGGCTTTACTTTGAGATTTGGAGAGAAACAGGAGATCGGGTCAATCGATGTGCATTATGCGAGGGCTCAGTTCTTAATGTAGTCGGGTACTTTTCGGGGCGTACCAGTTTTTCTTCGCGATTCTGTCTGTACGATATTTTGGCAAGAACGAAGGCTAATGGATGCGGGGTTTCTTCTCCAGTTCGTGGGTGTTTCTACCTTCACCTTTGCATAATGTAATATCGCGGAACGTAACAGTACGATGTTCTTCATAGTTCGAACTTTCGTAGACGAGCAAGGAGAGCAAGCCGCAGATACAATTAATATAAATAACTAAAGACAAGGAATTTAATTACGAACTTGTTAACAAATTTCGCGCAATAATGACGAAAAGTGCAAACGTCTGCCAAACACCTGCGATAGGAAAACGCAGTCGTGCCAGGTACACATTGCAAACGTGCATCCGTCAAACATTGCACTCTCGTAGAACGAGAACGAATTCTCTGAAACGCACTGAGACAATCGATTCGACACGCGAGGGAAATAAAGGATTGCGGGCTTCGAAGCACAAAAAGTATCAACCCCTCGCGCGCAACCACCCCAAGCTTCTTCTGTTCCCCTGTTGTAAAAAGCCTCGAGCCATCCCAAATCGAAGCCCGTTTGACCGCGGCACCGACACGCGCGCACACGTCCCTGCCGTGTGGTCAGAGGAAAAAGGGTTATCGAGGATTTTTCAAGCTGCCGATACTTTCTCGCCCGTATAAGCCGCTGATCCGGCATTCCTCCTTTCGACTGCCGATGATCCCGCGGATCTAATAAGGCTAACGGGACAGACGGCGACGACTGGAAAGGCGACGTCTTCGCCCCGGAAGGAAAGGTGAACCGTCCGACAGTGTACGTATGCCTTATCCTTGCGTGTCCCCTGCGAACGAGAAGCGAACACGAAGAGCGAATGAGTGGAGAGAGGTGGCGCGCGCGAAAACGCGGAACAAGAAGTCATGGAGGACGCCGGAGACCGGTGGTCCAGTTGGGTGAAACGCGAAATCGATTGGATTTCATGAGCACCTGATACGTGGAAGCTGAGGATTATCTCGAAGTGTGGTCCAGATGTGTAATGAAAGAGGGAACGTTGCGCGATTGGCGTGCGGAGGAACCGCGGGGACCGCGAGATAATTGGCCTGAAACTCTGCGCGAGACGAATGAAACGAACGAAACGGCGTGTGGCCCCTTTTAATTGATAATTGTAATTAGTCGTTCCACGACTGTTTCACATTTATTGTTCCACGGGAATGACAGTGTTTTAAACATTTATTGTCCCTTCGGGGAGGGAGTTATTCGGCACAGTTTAACGGGGATGGTTTTTTTCCGTGGAAGTGAATTCCCGGATTTTATGCGAATCTGTTCCGCGTGGACAGTTACAGGTAAAAATAATTAGCGGAGTGCGTCGGAAAATGAAATTGTTTGACCGTGTACGTTAATATAAAACGAATAACGCATTCGATTGAGGGGTTACAGGAATTATGCAGCGGCGATTAATTGAGATTAATGAGAGATCAGTGAAGTGTTACAATATAGTACGCGCGTATAGGAATTTTACTGGCGCGGCGCAGTACTGTGTTACGTAGGTGCAGATGTACGCAGTACGTACTTGGCTTGATATGACGCTTGAATTACTATAACTGTCGGTGAACCTCTTTAACTAAAGTGCTACCCTATTACGATGGAAACACGAAAGTGAGTGACGAACAAATGTGACAACATCGGCCCGGAGTATTTCTACCGACACGGAAAGGAAAATGCATTTTTTGTTGCATTTCCCGTTTTCTAACGTTAATTTTATTTGTACCAGTAATTACTGCACTTAGCGCACTTAGCGTTAATAAGTTCGTGTACAGTTATTCCTCGGTAAGAAAATAGCTTCCGTTTACGATTCTGAGTATGTGCATGCTGCGGAATATTAGCGGAGTCTCCTAATCAGATGGTTAATAATCTCCTGAATCCATAATTGAATAATAAATTTTACTTTTCATCTAAAAAAAAAAAAAAAAAAAAAAAAAAATCCGAACTTTTATTCCTGCAATTTTACATAATTGTAATAACATATGTTGCCGCGTATTCCTCAAGGGACAATTCCCACTGCTGCACACTTTACCAAAAATAAAAGGAACTCTCGAACTTGGCCTCGCTAATAAAATGTGGTCTGCCTAAAAATCGACCATCGTGCTATGCGAAACCTGAATATTCCACCTAGGCTGTCAACATTCAACGGTGCAGAGCGTTTATGCTCTACGTTCAGTTTACTCTACATACCTAAGCATGTGTCAAATTGTAATGACTTTTCCTGACGCATAAAATTCGCGAAACACTAATCGCTGTTGCGCGACGCAAATAAAATGAAAGTAAAATTCTCATTAAAGATATCCAAAAAATATTGACTTTGTAAACACTGCGAATACGTAATGTTCACCCGCGGTCAATCATTCGAAAATCGCTAATTCTATGTACATTGACGCGTTTAATTAATATCTGTCCGTTTGCCATCCAATAAAAATCGTTCGTCTATTATTCAAGCCGCTGTAAATATATGCATGCGTGTGTATACGTCATTGGCCGAACAGAATCTTGGTGGGAAAGCGAAACGGCGACAGCAAGGCAATCTAAACTGGTCCAGAGATCATGTAAGATGAAATGAACACCAGCTGGCCTAACATAACAGCCGGATCAGGAGATGTTGAAGATCATCTCGAGAAATGGTCCACTGTCACAGCATCTCGATCATCTCTTCTCGCAGGCCGGATGTCATTCGATTTCTCCTCTCCTTCGATGCAAATGACACCTCCGACAACTTGTTGGCGCGTTAATTAAACACCTCCTATACTCTTTGAACCCTTCATTACCTTACGATTCGTGAGCCCGCTTAAAGAATGAATACGTATCGCCGATACAGTAAGAAACATCAGGCGAACTCGCAAACAGTAATATTCTACATCTGTATCATTTCAATTGATACTGAAAGCAACAAAGGACGATAATTGTTTAAACGATTTTCGATTATTATTATGAATCTAGAAATAATCGTATATCATTTTAGTCAATATCAATACATCGTTGGTCCGTAATTATTCGAACTACTTTCGAATATCATTGCAAATGTAAAAAATAACATAAATGTGAAATACGTCGAGATTTCTATTCGTAATACGGCGACACTTTGTCCGACTTTACCACCCCTTTATATTTTATACCGCAACAGCTCGCGCTATCATAAAATATAACAGTTCATCTCGAACTTGATTGCTTCTCTACGCCGTAATAAGAATTATCAATAATTCACCACCATGTCCAACGATTTCACGTATAATATCAGTATCGTGTAACATTATCATCGATGGCAAACTATTTACGCGTCCTGCTCGCGATTCTTTGAGCATCGCGGCGCGATGCGCAACGAAACCCTCTCCCGCATGAATGGAGCTGGTTACTCCACTGTCTACTACGCAACGAGCGCGTACATACGCAACCGCGTGTACCAAGATCGTCGATCTACTCGATTTCCTGCGTGCCTGATACAAACGAAGCACAAAAGTGAGTGGTGAACAAATGGTAGACGAACGATGGCAACATGGTAACAACTAAGAAGGCGAATGGCTTTGGCCGTTTCGCAGAACGATTAAGATGGCGACCGGTTTCCTCTTCCGTCGTGTATTCGCGGCGATTGCCGCACGATCATCGGGGAGGGGTGCGCGCCCCTGTCACGCAACATCTCGAGGCCCGTTCGGTACCGTGAATGGGCACACGTGGACAGAACCGGCCGCGTTTCTCGTCGAATATGCTGCCCTGATACACGCAGGACAGGAATGCGAATGGTGAACCAATAGCCAAGAACGAGCAGAGACGAGAAGAACGCGCGAACGATTCTTGATGAATGAAAAGTGGAGGAACACGTGGATTGATAACGCGACCGTGGACGCATCGGTGTGTTGGTGCGACTTCGACGAATTAGCATAGAGAGGTTAAAGATGTGCTGCTGGCAAGCTTGTCCCCGAAGTGGGACTCGAAAGCGGTTCTTTTTTTTCTCGTTTCGCGTCGCTCGATAATAGAAACGAAGGCTCGAGATTGAATTAGTGAGAAGAAAGAGTCGAAGAATTCGTGTTACGAGTAGTATCTGTGTTGTACAATACTGTTTTGTTTCGTTTAATATAATCATTACTGTGGCTCCTATATTTGCGGAGTAATTATATCGAGTAAATATTGAGAGTGGTATGTCGTGCACTTGTGTCGTGTAATTTACGGCATGACGTCTTTATACTTTTTCTTCCAGTAGTCATATTTATCCTGCATCAAATTCTGCCCCAATGTTAATTCCTGATTAATGTTCAAGTAATTCTTGTCTTCGCCCATAGGCTCCCAGTTAACTGTAATATCTTCGTCTAACTTCGACGTGGGATTTCTGAAATGGAGTGTTACATGGATATTAGCTGTATCTATTTATAAAAAAAAATATATAATTAACTGATATTATAATACGAATAAAAGTCACGAACCCATCTTTGGCAAAATTCGTCCACAATTTAGTTAAGATACGTGACACCTTTTCCGCCGAGGAGCCCGGTTCTGGTAAATTCTTGAAAGCGTTGGAATAAAATAGATAACCCAGATCGTCGCCGTGTGCAACTCCTGTTCAGTACAGAGGAACAAATGTAACACGTTAAGCTGTATAATCGTGCGATCGTGCTTGAACAATTATTATATGTTAAATTACCGTCGCTAACGCCGAACATAGTTTTCATGAAACCGAACGGCGCTTCGTAGGAGAATAAGTATTGATAAATCGGCGCAGAAATTCGGCCCTTCATGATATCGACAGATAACAGTTCGCCGGCGTTAAAGAAAACATCGCTCAACATCTGCGAAACGATGCGCAAGCAAGATATACATTCTAGTAACATCAACTCTCCCTTAAGAAACCAACGAGAAATGCAATTACATCGGTGTACGAGTTCAAGTCCTCCTTCGACACTTGCTTGTCCCCGAAGTAGAATTTCTTTAAACATTCGCCAGATTCTTTCTTCGCGCCCGCTTCTGTGATATTCAGATCCATCGGCAGAAACGTTTCCGGTTCCGTGTTCAACAGTTCGATACCGTCTATCATTTCTGCAACATTCAATGAGATTTTTGGCCTTGCGAATTGAAGAGGCAACGCCGGCGTATCTTGGATAGTTAAATCTATAATTCGACGTCGAAATGACTCGTCAGAAAGCAGATAAGAGTTGCATACGTTGCGCGAAAAATGCGCATTCATCCGACGTAATTCCAGATATTACAGGCACATCCGCGATTCTTCCAGATTTGATCAATGACCAAGGATCTTCCGGTAGGAATATGTCTTGTCCCATGTCGGCCTCAATAGTTGGAACGAAGATGGCCGTGTGTCCGGATAGCGCATTCTATAATTGCGTGGGAATGATAAATATTTTTCAACCACGTCGTACACGGAAAGGAAGTAGATAGCCTGAGAAGAAATTAATCCATTTGCTTTTGAAACGATATAGGAGCCGTTAAGATTCGAATGAAGAGAATCGCCTAAAGTTCGACGAATTTTAATAATTTTCTAATGACATTCAGGGAACTAATATTCTTCGTGCGATTGTGAAACATGGAAAGATTAATTTTTCTCGTCGATTATGCTTAAACACTTCTCACCTGACTTTTCGTTATCTCATTGGTAGCTCCGATTATGTCTTTCGCGGGGAACTCGCTCAATTTCTGCACCAATTCGCCAGAATCAGAAGTGTGTATTCCAAGGGCCTCACCTAACTTGAAGGCCTGCTCTCTTGGATTGTACGTGATTGACCATGGATTGAGCACTGTTCCACTTTGCTGTATCACGTTGTTGAACAGGCCTCAAAATGTAACAGTAAACGTAAAAATAGAACGATTGAAATGATTAAAATGTAATATTGCATTTTAATTTTACAAGCGTGCCGCAAGGAAATTAGCTTTCGATTTTTCGATATTCTTCTCACGGTAATATAACAAAATCAATAAATTGATAATTTTACATTACCTTCGGACATAGGAGATAGCATGTGATACTGGGCAGATGCTGCACCAGAGCTAGCACCGAATAGAGTGACTCTGTTTGGACAGCCACCAAAGAAATGAATATTATCTTTCACCCATTTCAACGCCATAACTTGATCTTTCATGCCCGCATTTCCGGGAGCATTCTTGTCCCCCGTATTTAAGAAACCTGCAACGATATAATGTGATTAATCAAATTAGTAAAGCGACCGAATAAAAATCACGAGCTCTTATTTGTCCACGATCTTTTTATCACACTGAGACTACTTGCCAAGCGCCCCAAGCCTATAATTGAGGGTAACAATCACCACGTCGTTCTCGATCAAAAAGTCCGGGCCAAATAGTACATCGTCTCCCATGCCAGAGTTCCAACCTCCAGGATGGAACCATACCATGACAGCTTTGCGAGCCTCTTTGTCCAAGACCGGAGTGTAAACATTCAGATAGAGGCAATCCTCGTCCCCGAGCAGGCCCTTTTTAATCATGCAATAAAATGGGCACGTAGAGCGGTGATGGGTTGCATCGTACACACCTTCCCACGGATCGGCCGGTTCCGGTGTCTGAAAATATCATTGTCAGTTGGCGAAATCCTAATCAAACCGATACAGAATTTTTAAATTTATATATCACCCTCCGTGGTGTAACCTTGATCATTGTTTAAACGTTGCAAGAAGAATGAATTGCTCGGGGACTAGCATAAAAGATAAAGCAGTGTAATTGAACTGAATTTAATCGGTTGGTAATTAAATCGAAGACAAGGTTGCACAAATAATACAGTATAAAAATGTGTGTCAATTGTTCTTACTCGAAATTTATTAGGGCCAACATTCGATTTCGCGTACGGTATACCCTTAAAACTGTAGTACGGCTTGTTGTGCAGTACAGTCTCGGTCTTCAATCCCTTCAGGATACCCTGCGGTATCTCCAATTGCACGTCCTGTTCAGCGCACACCCAAGCGACCGCGAAACTGTAAAACGTGAACTTCGCGAGCCACATTGCGAACGTTTAACCGGTCTCATATTCATAACGTCGTTTTTATAGTTGGACATCTCCCGCGGAATTGGCTGCGAACGCTCTAAAATGACCGACCGCGGAAAAATACATTACGTAAAATCGTCTGGCAAACGCGGAACGATCACGGAATCGTGATCGCGCACGGATGATCCACGCAACAACTTCCATTCTGTCCTTTGATCGCAATAATCGCGGCAGCGACGATTTTTTGGATAACCAAGCATCGGACGTCCTGAATGTGTCCTGATTGTCGACGAATCATTCCCCATTACGAGTAAATTATACGCTTCCGGAATTATCGGGCAAAATCGGCGAGCCTGTAATGTCGAAAAATGTGTGTCTCTTCTTCGTTTCGAGTAAAATTGCAGCTCACCATTCAGCGGCGCAATTAGACACGCTTGCATGGCCACAAGTTTCAACGTATGACAAACTGAATTTACGTCGCACAGATATTTATAGACCTTTGATACTCGACGCACTACGTTTTCGCCCGGTGACAAGCGTTTAAAGCTGAATGTCCCGCGATCGAATTTTTTATCAAATGATTCAGATCGACACGAAACATTAGCCATCAAAATGTACGGGGCACGATTGACCTTAAAAAAAAATACCTGCTTTACAAAATATATTTCAATCTGTTGCACCGTATGCAGCTGAAATTCGTTATTAATTGTAACGCAAACTACGCGCAACTGTTTGCTAAGAACGCGTTGAAAATGAATTTACGTACAAATAAACGATCTTTAAATTAACCGAGTAAGCATGTTAAAAGCCCGAGTAATCTTTAACGCAAGATTATCTAGAGGGCAATTATTTTGCACAATTGAAACCAAAGAATAGCTGTTGAAAAAAAAAACAAACAAACAGAAATACCGTTCTACGTTGTTCGACGGACACGGCGGAGAGGGACGTTCGCGTGTGGCGTTTGTCGTTGGAGCACAGGGTGGAAAACTCGCGGGGGTGAAAATTGTAAAGTTACAACGGAGTAAAATTCACCTCCACCGCGCTCCTACTTTCCTGCTAACATATTTAATGTTATTTGATATTTACTTCAAATTATTAAATTAAACAACCCGATAACCCCTTCCGTTCCTCGGGACTGTAACAAAAGGATTCTCCCTCCACGTTCCCCCGTGTCGTGCTTCCCATCGATTTTGTCCGAGCTATAACGAGAAGATAATTGTTTTGCTGATTACGCAAGCGGCGCACCGGCTTCGGTTTCGGGGATGACTGAATTCGGGGGTAATTTTTTTAGAAGTTTCTGGCGAATATGATTGTCGCGAGTAAACGGTGTGGAATAGAGCGAAGTATTGAGGGTCGATACTGAAACAGATCGGAACGTTGATTTCGAAAGGGATGACTTCTTCGTGTAATCTGCTTCCCTGCTATACGAGCACCACTGAGCACACCCTTTGGAATCCCACAGGACGCGGTTCCTTTTTAGACAGCGTGGTACCCCTCTCATACTCAGAATAATTGAATTCACGGTATAACGAAAGCATCGGTAAATTATGTATATCAATGTAATTACTATATCCAAAAGGAAAAAAGGAACTTTTAATTGCTCAGTTTTTTTTTATTGCTGTCTGGAATTAGAATTGATGAATCGTTAAAATAATAAACTAATTGTCCATGCCAGTAACCGGAGCAAATGGTTAAAACTTCGCACAAAGTTAACTTGTGTCTAATTAAATTGTTCTGGTTCAAACGAAAATTGGATACGTAGGGATCGTTATAAAATGTTCAGTAAATTTTGCCTTACAGTCTTGCCCGCTTTTTTTTGTTTTTAAAGATACAGCTGTTAGCGACAGCGTATTTTTAAACAATGGAATAGAGTCGGGTGGCGAAGTGCTAGGCACCCTGTGGATCATTTATGATAGGGACGCAGTCTTACACGTGGTCGAAGAGCGTTTTAGAAATGTCCGAGGATTGACATTGTCATTGCACGTCTTGGAAGCGAATGAATGGAACCACACATCCTGTCGGCAGGCGATGGCTGGCGACCACCTTGGGTCTTCTAGCTATCGAGTGCCGACGGATGGTTTATTATACACAAGGGATAGAGACTTTGCGTGTGGCAAGTGACCTGACGTCACATTGCTAAAGAATAGGGATTCTGCTCTTGGAGAATCTGGCCACGGAGTGGGGAAGGCAATGCCTTTTGGTAAGAGGACTGTGACGAACCCCATGGCACTTACCCCAGAACCTCCATCGCATAAGCAGTGTTTTAGTAAACCTGACAATCTTATAGAAATAATTATATTATTTCTGACACACCTTTCCTTAAATACTCGATGCTCCTTGATGTTAGACTTTGTATATTTAGAATAGATATTGTAACTGAATAATGGATTCTCTAAATAAATGTTTTACATAAATATTACAATTATTTTACTTATATATTTGTTATTTATAATTTTTATTATATGGCATTATATGTTAGGCACTGTATAAAGTATTTTTAAACTGGCATTAGTATCGGGGGCGTAGCTCAGATGGTAGAGCGCTCGCTTAGCATGCGAGAGGTACCGGGATCGATGCCCGGCGCCTCCAATCGAAATTTTTATTTTTTCCAAACGAACAACATTTTGTACACTGCAAATAATTCGGAATGATATCGCAGCAGCTACACAATTTGTATAATATTTAATACACTAAATGAACACCGACATCTATGCAAAATTTAAGATTATAACACGAACCTCGATGCCAGAATGTTACTAATGCATCAGGAAATTGTACACTGTGGCTTACAGTAATTTTGCCTAAAATAAGAAAAATAATTCTTCCAATTCTCGCAACAGGTTTAACAAATGCGTACTACGTTCACAACGAAATCGTCGAGCCACCATTGAATTACAATGGAGCGAAACGATCTCACTGTCCAGCAAGAATTTATAAGCAATCTACCAATAGACAAGATACATCGTTAAGATTGAAACAACTGAGATCGGAAATGAGTCGAGTTGTTTCCGTGCAAGGGCCGCCTCTTGATGGGTACATCGTCACTTCCGATGACGCGCATCAGGTAATTATTTAATATTAACAAATGGACTCACAGTGATTTTTATTAAAGTTTATAAAACAGGAGAGAAATATTACAACTTGATACAGTTTTCTTAATGTACATGCAGGACAGATATACATATATTGTATATGTATATATAATAATAATATTGTCCAGCGGTATCCTTAAATTTTCAGACAGCGTACTTGGTTTATCATGACCGCGAGGCCCCTGTCGAGGTATACTATATTCTCGAGAAGTATTATGAAATTTTCGTTTGCAGGTTTTCGCAAGCTTTTAATCATTTCGATGCTACTTTTAATGAAAACGATTGATTAAAACTCTGACAGGTTTGACCCCCGCTCGAAACGCCCTAAAACTGTTCAACTTTCCCGTCATTCCGTCCAGATGCTTTCTAATCACGAGTGCCGCTACCCCTTATCAACTTAAATAACGTTCGCGACGAGAGCTTATCTCCAAGCGATAAGAAATGAATTTTACATATTGATCAAATCATCAGGATGACCGTGAGTGTACAAATTAATTGTGGATTCTATATTGACTAGAGCGATTCCCTGGATCCGCATGATATGAGACGAGAATACATCACTGGATTTTACGGAAGCGCAGGGGATGCTCTCATTACTTTAGACAAGGCCGTACTCTGGACCGATGGAAGGTATCACATTCATGCAGACCACCAGCTTGATTGCAACTGGAGTCTCATGAAACGTGGCAGAGCAAACGTAAGGCGAACCAGAACTATTAAAACTGATTAAGCACTACGTACTGTCTGTCATGTACCGCCAACGATGTTAATTGAGCAATAAATATCCCCACTAAAATTTATTTTCACGCTTAATAAGATTTTAAACAATTTCTTATAAGATGAAGAGATGCTCGTGTCTCTGAATTCACAATGAATGATGACACGCAACAACCGGACTGGTTGAAAACAATAAAATGCCACATCGAAGAATTATTTGACACGTGGATAAGATTTGTGAAATATAAATTTCGAGTACGTGATTTGATAGTTACACGGTGTATAAGAGATTAAAACAGCTAGAGATGATGTGATTTATTATATTGAATATTCGTTATATTCAATTGTTTATAACAAAAACGACAATAATAATAATCGTGAATACGAAATTATGTTGTGGTTTATTGCTTGGCAGTACAATATATGTATTATATTAAAAAGTAATGTTTTAGTAGACTTTAAATTGTGAACACTCCGAATAGTTCGGATGTTTGCTGGTAGGCGGCCAAAATGTTCAATCTTCGCTCCCAGCTGATATCATACAGCGACTATCTTATAAAGGCTGCGAGAACGTTGGAAAATTAAGATCATACTTCACAGGATCATTTCTGTAGTATATCTTACTTTCTCTCTGCCCAAAAGCAGAGTTGATGCACCCACGATGAGGAGACATAGCTCCTTTCCCTGAGCGTGAGGAAGACTCGAGAAGTTGACTTTGTTCGATTTCTCAGTCATCGATGATCGTTCACCCCTTGTACTCCGTACGAGGGGCATGGGAAGTGGAGCTTTCTGAGTGGTCTTTTTATTTATAACGAAAACAAAATATTTTCAGAGTTCATTAAATTATTGTTGTTTAAACTTTTATCTAATTTTGTTTAATCACTACTTGTTTGTAATTGGTAGTAATATTTTATTTAAACTTTTGTTTAATCGCAACTTTTTTGTTAATCATATTAATAAATAATTGTTACGATTAAATAATTGTAAGAATTTAGGGTTGACAGCAATAAAATTAGCGTGAACAATTGTTGTTCAAAGCTTTTTGATCAGTGTGTAAGGATGTTCAATGCCAACAATTATTTTAGGTTCCTACTATCACAGAATGGTTGAAGCACGAGTTTCGAAACAAACCTCTCGTGCGTATTGGCGCCGACCCGACACTTGTATCTGCCATAGATTGGGAGACCTGGGAAACTGAATTAGGTAATTTGAACAGCCGATTTCGGGAAAATATTTGAACGATCTAACAAAATTGCTCGTTCAATTTTCATTTACATCTGGTATCATTTATTGTCAATATTTGAATAAATATTCGATTTATTCACCTAAATGAATAGTTCATTCTAAATGGCCAGCAAATAAATTAACATGTGTCCCTACTGATTACATTTGTTACCAAGGAATTTTACGAAAAAATCACGAATTAATATCTATCCTAATCAATCATCCTAATTCCTAAATACTCGAATACAACCGTGTTTCATTCGAGACACATTAATTATATCAAAGCCAAGGTGTGTTTAAATTAACACCAAATTAACGTTCATGTTCAGCAAATACATCGGTAAAATTGGTTTCTGTCCGCAACAACCTGGTGGATTTGATCTGGCTGGTCAATCGTCCGAGTTACAATTCACGCTCGGCGTACCCATTGCTGGATAAGTATTCCGGAAGGGCCTGGCAAGACAAGGTGCAATCCGTTCGATTAGAGATGCACGCGTGTAACGCTGACGCTCTCGTACTCACAGCGTTGGATGAAATAGCTTGGCTGTTCAATATTCGCGGGCAAGATTTGCCGAATACACCTGTTCTCAGAGCGTACGCGATCATTACCCTTGAATCGGCACACCTGTACGCGCCGCGACAAAAAATACTACGTACAGTGGACGAACATCTGAAAATGGACCTCTGCTCGGACGCGAACTGCGTGAGGTGAGTGCGCTGAATCGTGAAACTTATCACGAATCGTTTGTTTATATCTATCTACCTATTTATATATGTCCGACTCGATGAACAAGATAAACAAGTTTTAATGTTACGCAATTATTTCTGTCATTGAAATGATGAATCATCACCTGGTATATTCGAGATCTCGATAATAAATATTCCTCCGCATAATTGTATATGTATGATTACACGTACGTAATATATTGACCGCAGGTGGCACAATTACACGTCTATCTGGTACGATCTGCGAACAATGTCCCAGGCGTGGAGCACGGTATGGTTGCCAATGCGATGCGGTTACACTCCAGGCGCCTCAATGGAAATATTCAACTCTGTGCGTACTTTATTATTACACTGTTTACCATTGCAAGTAATATAGATTGAAAATCGCGATGAAAAAATTCAGGCCTTAAAGGGTCAAATAAAAATTCCATCTGGTCGCCATTCGTGCCACGAATACACGTGAATACACTTAGTATGAAACGTGCATGCAGCGATAGTGGATAATCCTAGGCGTAAGTACACCTTCCTCGACATGTTCCCCTGCTCCCGTAGAGCTTGTTGAACTTAGCTTGATCCCCTCGTGACGAGCTGACACACCTTCGTAGACGTGGGCACAAACGTTTATACGCCGCTTCGTAGTCCGGTGTCCGATTAGCCGGTTACTCCAAATCGACCAGACACCGGTCGCGCTATCCATACGCATACATAAGGCGAAATGGCTGAAAGCGTTCACCGGTCGATGCTCGAGACGGTGAGGTATTTCACTTTCTGCTCGGCATGGTAGCCGGAGCTTCGGGACGCCTGGCCGCCCGCGGCATCAGAAACCAGAGAGCAGTTTCCTTCCAGTTTGCACGAAACGCGCAGGCAGAGTACGGTTCAACGATGCTTTTTTGATAATGGAGAAAAGTTCAAACGCGATTTTTATGGCGAATGAAATTTATCGATGGATTGTCGAAGAGACTTGACGTGAGTTTTGTAAACGAACATAGAAGGGAACGAGAAGAAAATATGGAGACGGGAGTGTTCACTTTGCCTGCGATTTAAAAGTGAAGTGACATTTTTTTTAACTTTTCTTATTTTTGCCGCAATTTAAATGTACCACGGATTATTTGGTACTTAGAACTTGTACATAATTATATAAATACTATTAAAATATATTTTTTTCAATAAATCATCAAAGTGAATCGTCTCTATTTCTCATTTAATCGCGTATCACGGGCGTATGTAGCGAATGTTTAAGAAATGATTAATTCAGGAAACGTCATACAGAATGACTAGAATGAAGTGAAAAATTATAAAATTGATAATATTACAAGAAATTCAGTTAAATTAATACTAAACACAATTCATGATATACAAGCGAGGAGAAGCTAAAGATTACTCAGTTTGCTTACAAAATCAATTATAAAAATATTTTAACAGATCCCACGGGGTAAACGATTGCCGAAGCCGTCGCCGGTGCTCAGCATGCGAGCAGAAAAGAATGAGATCGAGGCGGAAGGGATGAGAAAGTCCCATCTAAGGGACGCGGTTGCCATGTGCGATTTCTTGGCATACATGGAGCAACAATACGAGTTGAATCCAGACAGTTGGGACGAGATGCAGGTTGCCAGGCTGGCAAACGAGTTTCGTTACGAACAGGACAGGAACCAGGGCGTCTCGTTCCCAACGATCGCTGGGTATGGACCCCATGCAGCTATTCCCCATTACGAGCCCAGCAACCTGACGAATATTAAGATTGGAAGAACGTCTACGTTGGTCGTGGATTCAGGGGGGCAGTACCTAGGTAACGAAAGTTTAATAACAGGGAAGAAAATAGAAATATCATTTTGAACGGGTAGATTTTTTTTTTAAGGGATGAAAGTGTGATAGCGTCGTAGGTGTACGAATGTCCTTCAACAATATGTACACGTGTATTTTTCTATTCATTTTATTAATAGATGGAACTACTGACGTCACGAGAACACTGCATTTCGGTATACCAACAGAAGAGCAGAAGAAAGCGTACACTCGTGTGCTAATCGGCGCAATTCAACTATCGTCGCTAGTCTTCCCGAGCAGTTTGAAATCCAATCAATTGGACGTTGTCGCGAGAGCACCGTTATGGAATATTGGCTACGATTATCTGCACGGAACTGGCCATGGGATCGGTCACTTCTTGTCTGTCCATGAATGTTTGTCCCATTATTTTGGATCGAATTAAAATTACAAGACACACAATTCTGTAACATGTATTATGGTCTAGTTGCAATTTTCCTCGATGATTAATGATTCGGTATTTTTCATTTTTATTTAACGCTATTTTCGTTGTACTCGTTGATCATCATTTTCAAATTGCCAATAATAATACAAAAGTCGAAGTCAACGAGAAGACAAGCGAATCTCGAGAATACGTTTTAAGTAAATATTGATGATTGCGATAAAATGCCGAGGGTCGAGGAATTAATTAAAATCGTCTCTTAGAAGTTATCTTAATATTTCGAAATTGTTATCGATTAAAATCATGCATTAACCGTTGCGAACATATCTTTTTTTTAGCACCCATCGGTATATCGTACGTGGAAGCTTCTACATCGAGTAACGTGTGTGGACCTATCGAGCTAAGTCCAGGATTTTTCTTATCGAACGAGCCGGGATACTACAAGGAAGGCGATTTCGGCGTGCGTTTGGAGAACGTGCTTGAAACAGTAGAGGCAGGAAAATCAGTGCGTAATTTACGAAATTCTCGATGAAATTATACCTAATAATAATAGCAATAATACAATCTTGTTTTCGTAGAAAAACTCGGAAACATTTTTAAAGTTCAAAGATATAACACTGGTTCCGTACGAGCCGAAATTGATCGACACGAAAATGTTATATCCGTCTCACGTGAGTGTTCCGAGTGATATGATACCTCGTCTCCCGTCTGTAACATTATTCTGCATACGAATCGAAGTGATACGTGTTTCAATAACTGTACAGATACGATGGCTGAATAATTATAATCGTCGTGTCCGGAACGAAGTAGGCCCCGAATTAAAAAGAAGATTGAAGATGGATGCTTTTAATTGGATGTTAAAGAAGACTGCAGCCATTCCAGAATTGAGGGCGATCGACGAAGAAATGCCATTCGGTCATTCCCATTCGGCACCTTCGACATTGAAACGGTTCCACGTATTAGTTTTCGTTACTTTCATGTATCACATTCTATGCGGTAAGCCTATATAAATAGAAACGAAAGAAAACAGAACCTTCTGCTGGGACGAAGAAACGCTCATCTTTTGAACGATATTTTTGGGTTTCAGATACATGGAGTTAACTATTAAGCTAGAAAGGATATTACTAATCCTGGATACGTAGCAAAGGACAAATCGTATGGACTAAAAGTGTTTTGTGCAAAAGGAAACTGAACATTTGGTAGATTGTATTTAATTGAGCGTTCTGTTGACATGTTCTAAAGTCATTATTTTTTTACGTCGTTGCCAATTTAAGGTACACATCCCGTGATCATGGTGCATATTAGTGAAAAGTAGAGGTCTCTGTAGCGGCAGAACGGGTAGCCGAATAAGATGTGCCGTATGCATGAGAAATTAATGGGAACAAATTGAGTCGCGCAAACAGTGGCGTGTACCGTATATAAATAGAATTTATAGTGTTGCTTGTGTTTCGTAAATATACGTAATACAATTTATTGCACGCACAATTCCTCATAATTCCCGTCGCAATTCCTCTCGATCCGATACCTGAAACAGAATCGCCCGTCCCTCGCCACGACTTCAACCCACGAACCCCATAAACGATAACCGGGCATCGCTGTACTTAAATACCTACAAATAGTTTCGCGACTTTTGCGGGTTTCCAAAATATTTTCATATGTACGTTATATGTATAATACGCAATAGATGATATATGAAAATGCGCATTGTTTCGTTTCATTAAGTTTTTCTACTGACGCACTTTTCCAACGATTTTTCCCTACACCCTTTCCCCATGCTCCCCTTGAGGGTAAGCACATGCGCCTCAGCATTATTCACATGGCACAGTTCCGACGTGCACTGCTAGATGACGTCGCAATTGATAAATTGATAAAGGGGTTTATTAGGAGAATGTTTATACCAAACGATTGTTCTGCATTCCATTTTATTGAAAGAGGAGGAAGTGCAAAAAAAATAATGATTTCAAATCTGTTTAGCCTCTTACGATTTTATCCCATGGCCCGGGCAAACATCGATACTGACCCCAGCGTATACATACAGCAACGGAATTCGTCCAATTTTTCAGATACCCAATCGGTGCAGCCTCCACGAGGCCGCGTGCAATTAGAACAAGCTGGACATTGCACCCGACCTTCGTTTAATTCCCAGGCTATGATAAATAGTATAATTCTGAATTATATTTTTGAGATACTTGCAGTTCGCGAAGAATGAAAATAATTCGCACACGTATTGATGATATCTTCTGACGAGTGCTGGAAAAAAATCAGTGTAGCTTGGGAAGCGCCAGATTTTCACGCTTGCCTTGTCAGAGGGATACACGAAATGGTAAAAGTATTAGATTTCCGAAGTGAAAGATACATTGTTACTTACGAACGTGTAATTAATCAATCTATACAGGATACGATGAAAATGAGAAAAATGGAGGACAGAAAAAATAGAACGAAGTGAAACACAAAATAAAAGCATCGTTCACGCAGTTAGATTATTGACAATCGGCAGACGGAAGTGGCAATTTCAAGCAGTTTGGAATTGGTCCAAGGGTTCGCTCTTTATTCCTTATGATCGTGTTAACATCGTTTCCCTTCCTTTGACAATATGGTTATCGATGATAAACAATATTCACCGGTCTCGCGTACATCTTCATCCTTCCGTTCCATTCAGAGAAAGATCAACGTCGATTCACAATCCCGATGGATCCGGGAGGACACCCGGATCGCCGACAATCATCCACGCGAACAAATAATTACACGCGGACCAAAGATGTTCGCCCGAGGCGCAGAACAGAGGCCACCTGTCAAATAATAATCGCCGATGACAGTTCAACTTGCGCGGATACGTACAAAACAACAGCAACGAAACGAAACGGAAAGAACAGAAAAGAAGAGAAAATGTGACTATGGATTGCCGGTCGATCGAATCGGCTAGCAAACATTCCATGAACAGCAACAAATAACAGGTTACACGTGTGTCGATCAATTTTATTTCACCCTAAAAACGCAGCAAAAGAAGAATCATCGAGTCAGCGAAAAGTTAATACAAAGTGAATGGAATACGGTACAATATATGTATATCCCCTATCGTTACAGTAAGCAATGCGATAAATGTGATATCAAACAGCGTCGTAAGACGATTTGAGCACGGCATCAAGAGGTATTACAGCAAACGCATACGATTACATAGATGTATATATTTATATAATACACGCTTGGAATAAACTCGATTAAACTCCCGCAAAACGTAGTACATACATTCGTGTACTCCTCGCGTACCCCAATATCATTTTCATACGCCTTCCTCAATTTTGACAGAGGTCTGCATCCCCTATGGAAAATCGATGGATTTGGTCCACGTTAAGCAAGCATACCACGCGCTCACGGAATTCACGGACAATTCGAACCTGTCACGGTTGCAAAGTGTATCCGTCTCACGTTCGTACATCGTCCAAACAGAGATTAACCACAAAACAGCTTCCATCGTTATTCCCGTAATATCGAGCCTTGGTACATATAATACGAGTCGTTCGTTCCGGACGAACGGTCGTCACGTTTTTTTCTTCTGATTTTTTTAGCTTTTTTCTTTTAATAATCTTACTGTTAAGCGAGTCGGATCAACAACAACAGCAACGCACATTCGCGCAGCAACAATCCATAAAACTCTACCTATCTCTCCCTCTCTCTTCCTTACTCTTTTACTCCCTTACTTTCTCTCTCTCTCTCTCTCTCTCTCTCTCTCTCTCTCTCTCTCTCTCTCTGTCGCTCTCTCTTTCTCTCACTTTCTCACTTTCTTTAATTCTTATTCCCCGGCTCTCTTATCACACGAGATTTCACGCTTGCTTCGGGTGCGGCACGGGGGTCGCCGGTTCCGACCGGAAGCACGACAACAGGAAACCAGTGTACATGGCGAACAGAACGGTGATCGCGATCAGCATGTACATGTAGATGTTCAGCTCCGGTTGACGGTACCTATTCTTCCGCAGCCAATCGAGCACCTCTTGTTCTTTGTGCATGTCGCCTGTCAAGAGAAGCAGGTTAATTTCGTTGCTTCCGTCAACGCGTCGCAATGTTCGATCGACAAAATCAATCTGACGGGGGCAAAATTTTACCTCGATAGATGCTGGGGAATCTTTTACGAAAGTAGACGATGGCGGGTAGTTTCGTGACGCCCCATTTTCTAGCGTATCTAGGATCTGCCATCTTAACGAACGTGATGTCTATGTTGTCCGTCTCGCCGTCGATGTCCTCCAGTTTCTCGTTCACCTCCTCGCTCTCCTTGCTGTTGTGCTCGTCTGAAACACGTTTCACATCGTTGGAATATACGTCGGATTAACGAGGACGGTGGAATACGATCGGCACGCACAGAAGAACACCGCCATAAATTCATTCTCGTCGAGCAGTTTGTCCAGCATCTTTTTGTTCACTTCCTCGATCTCGTTTTTAATTTCGAACACGTCCTGCGACGTCAACCACTGGAGGATCTTGTCCTCCTGGGTGAGATCGCCGTCGTAGATTAGGGGCGTCTTCTTGCGGAAGTAGACGAGCGATGGAACATTGAGAATGCTGAATTTCTCTGCTGCCTCGGTGCTCAGGACCTTGACGAAATCGATGCCGAATAAGTCCGCCTCGCCGTCGATTTTCTCCAAGGCTTCCATAATTTCGTCGCATTCCGGACAATCCTCGTCGTCTGGTTGTGAAATGGTAAAATGCTTTATTCAGACGCGGCGAACGCAACGATTTTGTAAGGAGGCTTCGTGGGAATGTTACAGTAGCTTACAAAAGAAGACAGCTAAGAAGGGAGACTCGTCGAGAAGTCTCTCTAGCATTCTCTCATTCACCGATTCGATTTCGTCAGCTAGTTCTCGATTATCGTCGTCGATCAACCATTCCAGAACCGACTCCTCGTTCTGCAAGTCGCCTGTCGAATAAAATTGCAAAAGATTCATCAAAACTTAACGCTCCCCACAATTGGTACCGGAAAATCGAATGGAAATGTTCGGGGACCTTCGAATAAGAGAGGATTCCCGTTCCTGAAGTAAACTAAGGCAGGAAACGTTTTAATGGAGTATCGCTTCGCCAATTGCGGGTCCTGGATCTTCACCAAGTGAATACCGAACACGTCGCACTCGTCGTCGATCTTTTCCAGGCCCTCCAAAATTTCGTCGCATATGTGGCAATTTTGTTTATCTAAAGCGCAGTTACATTAGTTATCGCCGAAAATTGGAACGAAATCTCTGCTATAAAACAACATTAAACCCTACAGAAGTAAACCGCAAGATATTGTGTCTCCTCGACGGACATCTCGAGCATCATTCTGGTAATTAATTCTATTCTGTCCTCTGTTTTCTGCGTGATTAACCATTGCAGCACCTCTTCCTCCACCTTTAAATCGCCTGCGCAGAGAAATAATTTTAGAACGTGGAGAAAACTGTGCAACCGAACAATTCGTTATAAGAGTCACGAACCCTCGAACACATTTGGTATCAGGCTCTCGAAGTACACCAGTACAGGGAAATCCGTGACCCCGTAGTCCTCTGCTACTTTGTAATCCTACAAAAAAAAAAGAAAAAAAGGACGGGTTGAGCCTCGATTTTCATTTCAAATAATAGAAATATCGTTTCCAAACGAACGATTCAACGGCTACCTGCGTTTTCACGAAAGTGATGCCGTGTCTGTCGCAGTCATCGTCTATGTTCTCCAATTCCTCGAGTATCCCCACGCATTGCTCGCAGTCTTCCGTATCTAAAGAGAGTGACCGTATCGTTATAAGATTCACGAACAAGTGGAACAAGTCTCTACTCGCCAGACGACGAACTATCGTGGCGTGGTTTGCGAGGCAGGCATGATTCGAACGTCGATCTAAGAAAGCGTGACATTCTGGAGAAACGCAAATGAATTTCGAACGATATCGAATCTGCAAGTTGGCGGGCGTACATACACTACGTCTATACAAACGTGGGCAAACAAAAGAACACCGAACGCATGCTGAATAAGCGGTGGTTGTGTCTAGGGTCACTATGACGGATTCTGCTGCCTGGCTCTATGGTTTTCTCTGTGCATGCTCTCGTGCAGGTACACCTGTGTAGGACAGTGTAATTGTGTGGAAAATATCACGGGAAAAAATATATTTCGGCCGAACCTGAAAGAGAACAGAAAATTCGACGCAACAAAAAGAAATGATCTACGTTCAGATCGGTGAATCTGGATTGGGTAATGTTTCAAACGGTTTCAAAACGAAAAGAAGCTAGTGAAGGAACGTGTGGCGCGGGTCTCATCCCCGCGGAACAAATTCTACGGTATTCGAGAAACCCAACAAAAATTTGAATTTAGAAAAAGCGAATGGCCGAGAAAATATCGTTGCCGTGGAACAACGCGAAATATCGGCAATAATTAAATCGCGAGAAAGCGTATGTGTGTCGTTTGAATGTGAGTGATGCGTCGTGTTCTGGTTGTGCACACGGAGATGAAGTCTGGATGATACTATCTGGAATATATTCTAAATCGGTCAGATCGGTGAAGAAAAACTCGGGTCTGCAACTCAATTGTTCGCTTTTTTTTTCTGTGTTCACGTGTACCGTCGAGTTCTTCGGCTGGGTCGTGTTCGACGGTCCGGCGGTCCCTGTGACGGGTCTGCTTGCGCTGATATTTTGCCTGACACAAGTCACAAAGCGTTCTGTTCCCTGCAGCATTAGCAGACAACGTGTACAGCGTATGGGCGAGACAGAAGACAAAATTAAGAGACAGTGAAAGAAAGACAGACATATAGAGAAGGGTATAGGCCAAGTAGCAACGATCACCAAGAAACGTATACCAAAACGTAAAGTCAAAAAACAAGGACGACGTACAACTTGGATTAAAAAAAAGAAAAAAAAATGAAAAGAAGAAGAAATTCGATTGGTTAATCGTCGCGACACATCAAGCGCAATCGCAAGACAAAATACGAGACAAGAGATGTTCGCGCAATCTATGTACATACATAAGTAGCTTAGTTTCGTGCCGCTTTGTCAATTTTTCGTTTGCCGCTATTCTTTTTCGACAAGTGCTCTGTTGCTCGAAATTTAACGCCGTTGCTTCCATAGCAGGAATTAATATACGCAAGACGTGTTGCTGGCTGCGGTCAGCTGTTTGTTATCATTCTTTTCAGCAGGGAGGAGTAGTCGATGGAATAGCGTGGCAGGGGAATAGGATGAAAGGAAATTCGCTCCAAATTACATTACTACAAGTGCACGTAATGATTTCGAATGGGATTCTGTACAATTCTGGCGGAAGGGAAACGTGACAGCTGTAAATAAATCTATCACCGATGGAGAGAAATATGTACACTCGAATATGCACCGTGATCGTTAAATATTTACAGTGGAATTGATATTGGTGCCCGTCGAAAGAAAATAGGAACGGAGCGTGGTGTGTGAGAGAAGAAACGTGAAGATATTAGAAATATAGTGCCGTGCAACAGGCTAGAGATACATTCCTGCTTGGCAGTTGGCCGACGCTGAAGGACTGTCAGACTTACAGAAGTACACCGCCAACGATTCCGATTCCCTTATCAAATTCAGAAGATCCTCCCCTTCTAAATCCTCGATTACCTCCCCGGACGGATCCTTCTGCGTCATCAGCCATTGAAGTATCTGATCCTCGTCGTACAGATCCCCTTTGAACGACGATCACGTTTATTAATGGCACGGTGGTTAATCGCGTGTTCGAGGTGGTTCGCGATTGTACCTGCGTAAATCACCGGCTCCTTCGAGGACATCTTGAAGAACAATATAGCTGGCAACGCGAACACGCCGTATTGCTTGGACAATTGCTTGTCGTCGATCTTCACGAATTTGATCCCCGCTCCGTCCGCCTCGTCGTCGATGTGCTCGATTTCCGCCAACACTCTGCCGCATTGTTTGCAGTCGTTGCTATCTAAACATACGCGCGCAATCGCGTTCGATACGCTCGAAAGTCTTGTCCCTTTTTCGATATTTATAATAACGTTACACCTAAATTATCCTATTGTACAGTTACATCTACGGCGAATCGAAGATCTCGAAAATCAAATTCATTAAATTCGTTAAATTTATCTCTTGCTTCGAAGGTAGACAGCGAGACTCCGGTGGGCTTGTGAATTAATTAAAAAGTGTGCGCTTCAATCGCGTGTAACGACCGCCTTGAATGCTCGTTTCGAATTCGATACTCACAGAAGAAGACTGCCAAATAATCGGTGGTCTGTCGTATCTTGTGGAACATCTTCTTGTTGATCCGCTCGATGTGATCGGTCAGCTCCATATTTTCGGGATTCGTCAGCCAATCGAGGATTTCCTCCTCGTCATCGATATCGCCGTCGTAATTTATATTCTTCCCCTTGCGGAAGTAGGTAATACCGGGGGGGTTCCGGAAACCGTACTTCTTCGCCATCAATCTGTCCTTCAGCCGGACGATCTTTATACCGTACTCAGCAGCCTCGTCGTCGATCAGTTCGACGTGCCTGAGTATCCTGGGACTCTCTGGATCCTCCTCCTTGTCTACGGGATGAAGATTTTTCTTTTCGTTTCGAAGCGACGGACGATAAACACACCGAGCACGAATTGCTCCGTCTCTGGTGTAGGTGGGAAAGATTCGTGGAATATGTTAATTCTAAATACTATCAAATACGACCAGCAGGGAGTCGTACTTGGAAACGATATTACGATTTTACTGATTGCGATTGGTAAGATGTTAGTGCGAACAGATGTCATGTAACTTACGCAACTAATGGTTAATTCATTCTGTGCGTTTATTTACAGAAGTCAGAATGGATCGTTGCTCGATCGATCTTTCAACTGAGCCGATTAGGCAATGAATTTTACTTACCTTTAATCGAGGTAAAAAGAAAACAAACAAACGTTCACGCCATAATTCGTACAACTTATTTCTAGAAATCTACGATTCCCGTTGGAAAGTTCTCTTTTCTTTTTCGATTTTAGCGGAATATATGAAGCATATCTTACAGAAAACGACAGCCAAGAATTCTTTCGTCTCGATATACTTGTTCAGGGTGTCACGATCGATCTCCTCGATGCTCTCGTCCGTCTTCTGTTTCACCATCCAATCGAGAACTTCGTTTTCGTCGAGCAGATTACCTAAGTTATCAAAAATTCGCTCTAACAAGGCGCTTTAACGGGCTGCAACAAAGTTTTGTTGGCATCGGGGCATCCCGATAAAACGAAACACCAGAAGGCACTGATGGAACGCTTGGATATCTACGTTTCATTCATTATGGATCTGGAATGGCTATTCGTAACGGATCTTCGCATCGAATCGATTCTTGGAGATTTCTAGAGGCGCAAGAAAACTTACCCATCCGTAACGCAAAAAATCGTCGCAAGAATTAGGACCGAACGGAAAATGTTTAACGATGGATCGTGGAATTCATTCGAATACTTTGCCAAATCTTGACAGGGCGTTCAATTGATATACCTTATCTCTGTCATTTATATATGTATGAAAGGCGACGCCGAGAAATCTTCGGTGAACGCCTAACTGCCGTGCAACTAGAGTACTGTGAAACGTGTTCGACGTTGTGGAAGCAACATTCGACGCCAAACGCAAATCCATTAAGCTTTTGAATGGTAACAAACGGGATACGTGAACAGCGCTGTACAAGCGTCACAATGAAACTGAACAATACGTTTTATTTCTCGACTGGACGTACGTAGGGACAAGAGTCTCATTCACGAACTCCAATTATCTATTTCTACTGGTGCGGAGAATTTACAAGGGTCGGTGGTAAGGGTGGTTTGGGGTGGCAGGACTCTAATTCTACCATTAGCAGTAGTGACGGGCGAAGCAAATACAAAAGGATACTAATTGGTACTAGGAAACATATTTATTATCGAGTTTTATTATCGTACATGTTGCTCTTATGCGATTAACGAGAACGCCGTACGGCAACGAAAGTGCGCAAACGTTTGCGAGCAATAAAATAATTTCATGCCTGTCACAATCGCGATCACAGGACGCAGCGCGATAATTAAAATTACTTCTGCGTTGGACAAAACGGTTCTTTTCCCTGTTTATTTTTCTTTTTCTTCTTCGTATCGGATCAGTTCAATAATACGTAACTTTTCGTACGGTCCCTATATCATTGTTACTCGAACGTGCGACACACGTCTGGACAATTTAAACGGACAATTTTGTCGACGATTATTCCCATTAATTATCACGCTCCACTAGGTATGGTGACCGCGACACAAGTATCCGGGTACAGTGTCCACGCGAGGTTACTTTGTTTACCTAACAACGTAGTTTGTACAAATTATTGGCGTTCGATAGATGTGAGTACAGAAGTCAACAGATATGACACTTGTATAAATAAATAAATAAATAAATAAGGTGAGCGATTTCTCGTCGGTTTCCTTCCATCCGACACCTATTGAGTATACTCGTCCGGCCTATGGAGGACCGTCCGACAGGGGGTGAAAAATGAACAAAGGCTTCTCGATGTTTCTTACACATTTCATATTTTTTTTGTTCTTTTTTTTTTGTTTGTTTTTGTTTCATGTACTGCTGTTTTACTTCGACTTGTTTAGCGCTGGCTCGTGCGGCCCAGTAAGCGATTAAGCGATTAGTGATAGCTGGCGTGATAAGAGACGCGCGTGTTCCTCGACGTTTTATCGTTGAGGAATATCAAAGAGTTTATGCTTATGTCGTTGCCGCGGACAGGATTGAACCGGGTATATATAACAAGTAGCATCGTGCACAGTTGTGCACGTCTCGTTGCGATGAATCGGTGATGATCGAGGAACGTTCGACGATACACGTACGCGTATATAAAATCGACATATCGTACACGGTATTCTTGTGCAATCGTGAACTACGAGAATAGAATGGAGGGGGCAAATATCGCGTCGAAGATGGAAACTCCGTACATTATACGTGTGCATAGCTTATCACCACGAGTCTCTCGAACGAGATCGGGGCAGTGAAACGTGGAGTATCGAAAGCCGGTGGCTCGTTCGATAATTAATATACGACTCGGCCGGATCGACGAACGGCCACAAAAACCTAATCCGCCAGCGTTGCAATCGACATAAGCATACACTTGAGAGATCTGCAGATTGATTAAGGAATTATATATAAGATAAGAGTTCAGTCGTTTTATCCCTGGAATTAAAAAAAGGAACGAAACTCGACGACCTGAAACAGAAACACCAGTAGCGGTCTCCGTTGAACGACAACAAGCGAAGAGGAATCGACGATAGTAACTGTCTTCAACTGGGGACAAATTGTATCGCACCGTCACTGTAGTTCCAGGGTTAAAACAGTTTAGCGAAAAGTATAACGAAATCAACGAGTGTGCGAGATCTAGGCGAGAACACCGCGAAACGTTCGGCAACGGCGAACAGCCGCGTTTGCTTCCCGATCGTCGATACAAGTCTCTCGATTTATCGTTCTCGCGAGCACGCGAAAGAAGCAGACAACAGAAAAGCAGAAGAAATGGAAAAAAAAAAGAAAATGAAAAGTCCTACCCCGTTGCTATCGCGAGCGTTTACCGATGAAAATGCAATTGAGGGACGGGCGGTATCGTGTCGTCGCGACGATTAACGATAAAGATAATAACGCGCACGATTAACTGTGACAGAATGCGATCGAAACCCCAGTGACGTTCGATCGCGTGATCGGCACTCTTTGATTCACGCGAACACCCGAAATGCATACGGATCCTCCTTTTTCGTTTGCCTATTAAATATTATATTAAGGGTCGTCCCGTGGACTGTAAAGCAAGTCTTATGTTTCTCGAAAATGAATACATAGCTCGTGCGCGAAGAAAAAGTTGGACAGATCAGCCGTGTATCGTCTTTGTTATTCGATAGCGTGCCAATGATTGGGAACGCTCATGACTAGACTGGTGACGACGACGTGGCTAGATTTCGCTGATCTGGTCGCAGCTTTTTCTTCTTCTCTGCTTTAACTCTGATAAGAAACGATCGCTCCAAGGGGATCGGTGCTCGTAGGTAATTTTTGTTTTTTTTTCCGTCATTTTTTTTTTTTGTTTCGTGAAAGAAAGAGAAAGTGACATTCTGTCGGGTTACAGAAATGTTAAATGAGAGGGGAGGGGGCACGCATGATTCTCCAATGATCCATATCTCGATCACGGATACGCGGGGACACTTCGATATTTCCTATCGTTTACGATGAACGGTGCGGATGACGATGATGCGTCGTGATATCGATGTCGAATCAAATGACGATAATGCGATGACACGTTGTTCGGGAACAAGTTCGTTCGACGAACGAAACGATTCGTTATTCTTTACAGTATTTCGTTTGCTCTCCTTGGAAGTATTGTTCTTCCTCCCGTGGTCTATCTCGATCGATAGACGATCGTTGGTCTTGGTGATTCTGCTTTGCTACATTCTTTTCTATTCCTCCGTATCATCTTCCTCTCCTTCTTCTTCGTCTTCTTGCCCCTTCGATTCGTCGGTTCTCTCTTATTCTCTCCGTTCCATCTCGTCCTTCATCCCCATCCCGTGCTTCCCTCGGACTGTTCTTTAGACTTTCATGATGTACGGAAGCCCGGCCACAACTGCAACAGGCCACAACCCCGAACCAACTCTCAGTGAGACGTAGAAAAACTCTTTCCTCACGATCCTTTCTTTTTTTTTCTCTCTCTCTCTCTCTCTCTCTCTCTGCTCGTATACATATCTATTATTAGTTACACTCTTGATCTCTTCAGTGCCGACGGTATAGTTTGACGGCGTGTCGCGTCGTAAGCAACGTGTTTTTAATTGCCACGAATTCGATCGACGATTACAAGGTTCATGGACAGACGTACACATTGTTCCAGGAAACAGGATAGGCTCTGGTGGATAAAAACGACGGAGCTATAATCCTCGCGAGCTCAGAATTCTCGCGGCATTACCGTGGCGCAGTGTCAGGAAAGTGACGCCCGTTTAAGAATGGAACGACATCGACAACGGAACGATAGTTCCCTTGACAAGCAATTATAGCTCCGTCAGCGGTCGAACATTTAAATAGCTACGTATATCCGGCACGCGGGGCGCAATTCGAACGTTTTTATAATACAAGCCGGTCGATCGAACACATAGTAGAATATGTTAGAAGACTAGGAACTCTCGCGAAACTGTTATCTCGACGACACGAGGAATCCGAGGAGCCAGCCCACCGGCTTCCCTGGGCGCGGTTTCTTGGATCGTCTTGCTCGTCCAGAACTTGCGGCTCGTGATTCTCTTCATGGACCGCGCGACACACCTGTATTCGAGATACGAAGACGTTTCGTCAGCCGGCCCATTAGCTCACTCATCGGTTTCTTTCCAGCACCCGATCTTCGCACGTATCGGCTGTCGCTTCGTTTCTTTTTTTTTTTTCTATCTCTAAACACCCTCAACTACGTGCGGGTCACCTACGGCGCCAATTAAATCACTGCCCGCTGCACGTGGACATTGATTTCCCCTCAGCCTCGTAGTTCGCTTTCGTTCTCCTTGCTTTTTTTTTCTTTTTTTTTTTACTTTTCCTTTCTCGCACACGCAAAGATTCTACAGTGCCGTTCATCCGTCTTTTATCAATTCCTCTGATCAATCATCCATATTTAATCCCTCGCTCCGATTCTTCTTCCTCGGTGTACCGTCGAACAGTCACGTCGCGTCGTCGAGTCGTCGTCGTCGTCGTCGTCGTGCGTAGGCAGTGATTTAACTCCGTGGTTACCACAGCCATTCGAAATATTTACCACTTCCGAAGAATCCTTTCTTCGCCTTCTGGTCGCTCGATTTGCTAACACCCGTTGACATCGTCGCGGTCTTTCTGCTCTCCTTCGCCGTGAGCTTGTTAATCGGCTTCAGACCGGGCAGCCCCAACTTTTCGGACCTCTCGTGCGCTTTGCCCCTGTCCTTGGTCACCGGGCCGACTTTTGTGACCTTGGCGACCTTGGTGCCGTGGGCGACCTTGGCAGGACAGCACTGGTAGGGCTCATAGGAGGGAATCTTGGGTTTCGCGTTTTTACCTCCCATGCCGATGTAGAAACAGCCGTCGCCTGCAGTAAGCAAATATACAACGAGTCAGATACAGAGAGATTCCAGACAGAGGTCAGTGGCAAAGAAAAAAGAAAAAAAAGAGAGAAAGAAGAGAGACAGAGAGAAAAAAAGTTGGTCAGAAAATTGGCTAGCCTACGGCTAATTGATTCGCCTCTTCACGAGTCAATGCTGGATCGGCTGGGTGGTTCGGGAGAATGTTAAATAGGAATAGTGTAGGGAAGAGAAGGATAGAGAGGGAGAAACAGAGAGTTTGATGGGGTTGCGTGGACGGGGAAAAGGAGAAACAGACGGAAGATGGAAGTAGGTAAAGACATTGAATCGAAAGAAAAAGAAACGGGGATGGTGTGAAAGACAGGCGGATCGATAGTGACAAGATAGAGAAACGTTTGAAGAAGAGATTGATTCGATTGACTCGTGAGGTGTCGACGTTAACTAGTGCAGAGAGAACGTGTCACTCCAACCCCAATTGCGCAGCAAAAGCCAAACGTGCATGTTTCTCACAGACGAGAATATCTCGCGGCGAGTCGACGACTCTCTTAGGGCAGCCATGTATATAATACACATATATATTTTCTTTTCTTTTTTTTAGCGTGGACCAGCCTCCACTTAAATCATCCACATGGAACGTTATCGAAATTAAAGTGAAAACGATTCGCCCGAGGTGTGTATCCAAAACATCTAAATGAAAATTACTGTTGTCAACATCGAACGATTTCTGTGCGGGCAAATTAGAACGAAATTGAAGTGCCCCGAACGTTGCTGATATCACGCGAGTAATAATAATTTCATTATAGCGGGTGGATTCCTATTTCTCTTTGGCATTTCACCGGATGATCGGTCGCGACTTATAAAACGAAAACCCTCCCGTTATTTCCTCGCTTTTTTTTTTTTTGTTTTTTTCCCAAGCGGAGGCCAGTCCGATTCTCTTCGACTCGGTGCTCGCTGCAGACGACAGCTGTCAACTACAACAGGAACCATCGGCTCGCTTTGGAGAAATCGTGGTTATTTCATTTTGTGGGTAGTAAAAGTGCGGCGGTGGTCTCCTGGAGCTACGTACCGTACATCGGATTAACGAGCAATGGTTCTACTTACCTCGATGATAAAAAATTAACGAAAAAATAGAGAGAGAAAAAAAACCCAGCTAACATTTAACGACACAGAGAAGAGTCGTGTCGAAAAAACGCGTATGAACTGATCGTGCACGATTATCGCGCACGGGTGAAGCAGCGAAATGTTGCGATTCAATTCGAACACCGCTGACACCTTGGCCACGTAGCTCCATCGACGTATGGGGGGGTCTCTCGCGAGGCTGGCATGCAAACAGGTATAATGTTAAGACGTTCGGGGGTAAGATGGCGTGGGAGAGTGACGTATGGAGGATGGAATCGGGCCAAGTCAGGCGGGGGCGGATAGAAGAGTAAAAAAAAAGAAGAATACAACAAAAAAAGAATTTTAATACTCATGCAGGTACGCCCTACGGCCACCGGCTCGACCGTGAACGGCGAGTGGGACGGCCATGTTTTGTCATATCTAGACTACTTTGTTACGGTCAATCCGAATCGCTCTACTGGCAAATGTACGCACATCTCTACGTTTGATCTTTTTTCTTGTTTTTTTTTTTTTTTTGGTTTTTGCGGGGATATGATTGTGTGGTATTATTGCTGCTTTTACGTTTTGTTCGTTTATTTTTACGCGCAACACAAAGCCCGTCACACTTCGATCTCTCACGTGAAATCCTCTTCGGCCTCCTTGGTTGTTGTCGGACCTTTACCTTTGTCCAGGATAGTCTTCAGGGCTTTGTTCAATTTCTTATTTTTGTCTTCGACGTCGTTATCATCATCTTCTTCATCATTAACACCATCGTCGTCACTATCGTCATCGTCGTCGCCGTCCCCGTCATCTTCATCGTCATCGTCATCGTCGTCTTCGTCCTCATCGTCATCATCATCATCATCACCACTATTATTATTATCGTCGTCGTCCTCATCATCATCATCATCATCATTACCATCATCATCATCATCATCATCATCATCGTCGTCATCATCATCATCATCCTCATCATCCTCATCATCATCATTATCATCATTATCATCATCATCATCATCATCATCATCATCATTACCTGCGTATTAACAGGGTCATCGATAATATTCAGCGCGACCGGAAATGAGAGCGTGTACCTAGGTTTTTTGTGATCGATACGGCCTCTCGGTCCAAAGGGTTGCATGCATTTAATGTTTCAGAATGGATCACGTTATTCACGCATATCACAACGAGTACGGACGAATTTGTTATCGATATCGCCTTCGATACGGGTGCACGCGACACGCATTTGAACGTCGTTTGCCCGCGTCCGATCAGAAAACTGACGCGTCGCATCCGGAATATTCGTATTCGTCAAATTTTGTCCGCGGTCATCCTTTTGGTTCTTTCTCGTTATTCTGTCGCGCCGTTTCGTCGCGAACGATCTTCTCTCGCGGCGAAGCACAAAAACCGAAATGCCGTTCAATGCAATTCAAAGCTTTCCGGATTCTTATATTTTTAACGATGTGTATTACGTTATCGTCGGAGTTCTTTCGATACGGTTTCTCAATCGACCCGCGACGAAACAGGCCACCCTGGAAGCGGTGAAAGAAAGATCTTGCATCACAAAAGTCGTTGGCCGCGATGATACATCGAGGTGTGGGAAAGCTATCAATCAATCTCCGTCTCGCCGAAAAGATAGTAGCCGTACGCCCCGTTCCAAAATACTTTTCGTTTCATTGACTCCGATCCGGTCGTTATCGACGGATAACTTCGATTGCTGTGGAGCGTCGCGTTGATATGGCGAGGTGGCTGCGCGACAGAGCGTGTAGTAGAAGAGAGTGCAAAAAGAAGAGCAAAAAAAAAAGAGAGGAGAAAACTTAAGATAAAATCAGCGAGAGAAATGAAAAATATGAAAAGACAGAGAAAGAGACAGAGATAGAGAGAGAGAGTGCGTGTGTGTGTTTTTGTGTGAGAGAAAGAGAGAGTAGAAGAGAGAAGAAAATGCGGAGCAAAGAGAATAAATGGAAGCTCGCATTGTATGAGTGTGGCTTTTTAAATGCATTGTGAACGGGTCAGTTGGCTGGAGCGTTTTTTGAGAGCGCGCATCGTTAGAAGCTAGATCATGAATACGAGCTATGCATTGTTTCACCGAGCTTTGTGAGATCTTTCTTTTTCATTATTTTTCCATCGCGTCACGCTTCGCCAAACCGATCGACGAACTTTCGTTTCATTGTCCATTCACCACCGATCCTCGTTCAATCTAACGACGGTTCCGCGACCCTCGAAACGCACCGCTCGAGTATAGTCGCGGCAGAGCTATTCCCCGGCTTCTTTTATTTTTACGCGTGGCACAGCGAGCGCGTTGCTAACTTTCAAGCGTGATTCTGCAAGTGGAGTTGCGGTCTTTTTTTGTTTTCTTTTTGCTTTTTCCTTTTTCAATATCGAATGCGACGTGAGAAACCACGGGGCACAAAATTTGGATTTTGCGCCCCCTGTTGAATACACGATTTCACGGGGATTTCGATTGTGGCAGAGTGATCGGGGTGATCACCACGGCGCGAGTATTGTACTCGTAGCCCGGCGGTATGGTTACGACCGAGATTAACGTCACAAAGAACAGTACACCAGTAATAATAATCATCATCCTAGAAATCTCCTTACTTTTCTGTTCGATTAGCCATTCCAGAACTCTCTCCTCGTTCTTAAGATTACCTACAAAAGGCACACACGCATATCAGGATCAGCTCAGTCGCATGGTGTACCGAGATTTCATTGTTCGATGCAAGGGTGGGAGAGTTGAGGGGGGGGGGGGTAAATTTATGTTCAAGGGGCGGTTCCAGACATTTTTTTTCTTTTCACTAGGGCGTAAGGTACCATAGGGTACCTCGGGGTTATACAGGTGAGATCAGTTGTTCTTCCCTTTTTCATGTATTTGTCCGTTCCCGAAAACATGCTTGCACGATCGTGAATTTTCAAACGACTTGTCAATTCTGAAACTACTTGAGCACCAATATACTGGATGTTATTGATTATATTCATAGACTGTATCCGAATTAGTTGAAATATCGTTAGAGCTTTACTAACTATTTCATTTGCGTTTGTTAGCAGTCGTTTGTGGCACCCAAGTGGTTAACAATATTATATTCGAAGTAAAAAAAAAAAATTGCATGTTACGCGTATGTACATAAGTGCGATCAATGTTTCTGTTAGTCGAACGATTTATCGAGCCCGGGCATTCCGATATCTCGACGTTAGCCACGAATAGAATCTGCGAATTGACTTCGCGCCGCAGCGGCGTTAGACATAATCGATTTCAGCGTCCCGTCGCAACGTCGAAAGTGAAACGACGCGACGCTTCGTGGCAAACTCGCGACAAAGGTTCGTCAAGCGGAAATTTCTCACCGAATCATACGGAATTCGACGATCACCGGAACAATCGTTTACCACGAGTTTACGATCTGATCGAGGGAACGCGGATCACGAACCGGATCGAACAAGCCAAGGATTAAGCAATCGAGACTTACCGTCGTACATGATGGGCACGCCAGTCTCGTAATAAACGAGCGCCGGAAACGAGAAGACGCCGATTTCGGCGGCTAATTTCGCGTCGTTCGACTTAACGAATTGTATACCGTGCTTGTCTGTGTCGTCGTCGATGGTCTCTAGCTCCTCGAGAATTTCTGGGCACGACTCGCATTTATCATCGTCTGTTCAAACAAAATATCTTACTTTTTAAAACGAAATCTACCGTTCCACCAACCTCGGTGTGTTTCTACTAAATACGATATTTGTCACGGGAGCATCGAGCTCCTCGATTAATCTGCAACGATACTGAACGCGACGCGAGATTATGGAATTCGATATGATTTGTTTGGCGTGGACTTACAAAAGAATACAGCAAGATGTTCAACGTCGTTGATCAACACCTGCAGCGTCTTTCGATCGACGCTCTCGATGACGTCCGGCGTCTGTGTGCGCAACTCCAGGATCCACTCCAATATCGCTTCCTCGTGCATCATGTCGCCGGCGTAAACCTGACGGAATTTGTTTCTGTAGAACACCAGTGCCGGCAAGCCGGGAAGATCGTATTCCTTTTCAATTCCTTCGTCGGAGATCTTCACGAAATCGATATCCTTCTCCTCGCACTCGTCGTCGATATTCTCCAGTTCCTGCAGGATCTTCTGACTCTTCTTGTCGCCCTCCTTGTCTACAATTGAATGCGATCCTCAATGTAGACGAAACGTTTCGTTTAATAATAGCCAATTGAACGGCGGTCTGTACTTACAGAAGAACACGACGATGTAGTCGTTCTCCGCGAGAATATTCTCCAACATTTTGCCGTTCACCTCCTCGATCTTCCCGGGGATCTCAAGTGTATCTTCGTCGGTGATCCACGAGAGCACCTCGTCTTCGTCCTCGATATCACCCTTGAATATCAACGGGTCTTTGTTCCTGAAGAAGGCTAACGTGGGGAAACTCTTGATCCCGTGTTTCCTTGCGAAACCTGTGTCTTCAGTCGTGACGAATATGATGCCCGTTTCGTCCAATTCGTCGTCTATATTCTCCAGCTCCTCCAGCACCTTGTCGCACTCGTCGCCTTCCTCGCAGTCGCCGCCTGATAAACGATATCACGAATGTTGGGTGAAAATAGCCCGATTAAGATGAGCACGTTAGTTAGAATGGCGATTCTATTTGCAAAGACATCAGTAGAATGATCTATGATAATTTATTCAATTCTACATTTCCCTTCGAATTATTAGACCAGTTGCGATCAATTCTCGACGATGCAACCCTTCTGACCCGTTTCTAACTTTTAAAATAGATAAAGATAGGTAAATGTTCGATCCTTACTGAAGAAAGCGACAACGTATTCGTGCTCCTCGATCAAGTCGACCAGAATCTCGTCCGTGACCTCCTCAATTGTTGCAGTGTTCTTCTGCTCGATCAGCCATTCGAGAACCTCGTCCTCGTTCAGCAGGTCCCCCTCGTAAATGGCCGGGATCTTGTTCTCGAAGTAGATCAGAGTCGGCAGATGATCGATGCCGTACTCCTTCGCCTCCGCGTCGTTGTCCATACGAATAATGACGATCCCCTCCTTCTCCAATTCGTCATCGATGTTCTCCAACTCGTTCAGGATTCGTATGTCCTGCTTGTCGTCCTTGTCGTCTACGGAAATGAATAAATTCGTGTCTCGTTTTCGCCCGCGAACGACCAACAGCACCTACCTAACCGGTAACAGTGGAAGAATGTTAAAAGGAGGTAGAAAGACGAATCGATCGCTTACAAAACAGGACTGCCAGGTACGGCGCGGTCTCAATCAGCTTCTCCATCATCTCGTCCGTCACTTCCGGTATCTCTGTGTGCTTCTTCTGATGCAGGAGCCATCCGAGCAGCTGATCCTCGTTCATCAGATCGCCTGTCGCGGGGGGGTATCATTTTCAATTGAATTCATTTGTTACTTTTATCCTTCATTTGTTTATTTATTAGTTTTGTTGGGTTAGTAATTCTGTCTTTCAATTGGACCGGAAACTTTGTTCCGATTGGCATTGAATATGATATTTCTATTAATTTACATTGCATTCGAGTCCCACGAGGTTCATTTACCAAATTTATCGTGGTTGAACACAGGATATATATATTTTATTATGAAAGTACCTTCGTAGACGTGTGGTATCCTTCTCTCGAAGAGCACCAGTGTAGGCAGAGTGTCGATGCCGTATTCCTTGGCTTCGTCCAGGTCGTGAATCTTCACGAACGCAATGTTATGCTGATCACAGTCGTCGTCGATGTTCTCCAATTCGGATAGAACCTTCTGGCTCTTTTTCTGATCCTTGTCGTCTGTCAATGAAGCATCGTATTAAATTCACCGTGCTGAATAGCATAGAAGTTCCATTCGAGCATGGAATTTCAATGCGTCACTTGATGCGTAAACGAATCTGACATATAAAGAACGAAGTTAATCACTGACAGAAGAGGACGGCCACGTGCGGCATCTTCTCGATGACCATGTCCAACATCTCGTCGGTGATATCCTCGATCTGATCGCTCTTCTGTTGCTGCTCCAACCATTTCAGGACCTTCTCCTCGTCCTCCAGATTCCCCTCGTACAGCTGCGGTATCCCCTTCTCGAAGTACAGCATGCTGGGAATCTTTTCGATTCCGTACTCCTTCGCTTCCTCCGCGTTGTCGATCTTCACGAAGATCACGCCAAGCTGATCGCACTCGTCGTCGATGTTCTCGAGTTCGTTGAGTATCTTTTGGGACTTCCGATCGTTGTTGTCGTCTAACGATCGTTCACGTTTGTCAAATCATTAAATTCTTCCGGTTTACGCGTTATATCGAGCCAAGGTTCATACACGTTTGAAACGTTCAATTAATGTGTACGCGAAGGAGAACGAATTCAATCTGTGTGAACAGCGAAACTTACAGAATAATACAGCCAAGGTTTTCCCGTCCTTGATCAAACGGTCCAACATCTCGTCAGTCACGTCCTCGATCTCGTCCTTCTCCAACTGCGCCAACAGCCATTCCAAAATTTCGTCCTCGTTCTCCACGTCTCCTGCAAACGTCATCGATACATTTCGCGCTGGTTCTGATTGCAAACTCAAGCTTCATCGTCCCCGTTCCTCTTTCCTGTTCGATCGTTTTCCCCAATCACTCGACCCACCTACCCACCATCGTAAACATTCGGGATCTGTTTCTCGAAATATACAATCGCCGGTACGGAGTCGATCCCGAAGTCCTTCGCCGCCTTCTCGTCGTCGATCTTCACGAATTGAATACCGTGCTTGTCGCAATCGTCGTCGATCTTCTCCAGCTCGGTCAGCACCTGCATCGAATCCTCGTCACCATGGTCGTCTGAAGGATTCACAAGACAGCTGGCCGTAATTAACATTGCTTAAACCGATGGAAAATCGTCCGCAGTTCTACGTACAGAACACAACGACCAGGTTGTCGATATTTCCGATGAGGGTTTGCAGAGTCTTCGCTGTTACGTCCTCGATCACGTCCTCCTCGTCCCCGGTGCTCTTGTTCGCCACCAGCCATTCCAGCACGTCCTCCTCCCTGCTCAGCTCGTCTGCACGAATTTCCGAACGACATTATGCAAGCGAACGATCTCTTTCGTTGTAATTGAACAATGTTCGAGTGATTTAGAATATTTATACGCAATTTCGATTCTATGATAAACGTTACTGAGAAGTGTCGCGAAGCGAAGGAGCTTTTTAATCGAACAATATGTCAGACGTTATTGTAGGTAGTTCGATCTATTTAGTTCCATATTTTCTTACTGAATATTCTTATAATTTCGATACACTCACGTTCGTAAATGATAGGAATCTGATGCCTGTAGTATACCAGAACCGGAAGGGGGCCCAGATTGTATTCGTCGGCGAGCTGTTCGTCCGCGATCTTCACGAAACCGATGCCCAATTGATCGGCTTCGTCGTCGATGTTCTCCAGCTCTTGAAGTGCCTTGAGACACTTTTTGCAGTCAGGCTTGTCTGTCCCATTCGAAATAAAACGCAGTGTTATTCGAGGTTTTATTTCGCCCTCGTTCGGTTGCAATACGGAACATCGAATCGGGTGTGTATCGGGCCAAATCGGGTGAAATCGGGCACTAACTGCATTCCGGACTCGAAAATAATTGCTCAAATGTCATTACGAATGTCGTAAACATTTGTTCTTTTTTCAAAGTGTCACATATTTTATGCTCGTCGACGAAATCAGGCAACCTAACAGGAGGATCCTTTTGGATTAGTATACAAAATTTCGTTCAGTTATCATACACAATCCTTCTATTCTAGGGGGTAAGGGGCGGGGCGGGGGGGATGCAAGATAATGCATATTCTAATCTATATTGCGACATTTCTTCAGTGCACACGGGATACGTGAATTAGTAATAGAATATGTATCATTCTCATTCGATGTAACTCTTCGTTCTGTTCTTTCGCGTTCTCTCGTTTTTTTGTTCTCTCATCTTTTCAAAAAAGATTCTCCTGCTGCTCTGTCACCTTTTCCCCCTCTAGATTCTCAATCCGTCTATTACCGTGAACAGATAGAGAAATAATTGCTGAAAGTAATGCAGTATACTTGAACGTTATCTGAAAGTGGGTGGTAACTTTTTATTATGTGCATCGGAGGGGTTAACACGTACATAAATGGAAACATATAGTCAAGCGTCAGCGATGGACCATTTCATTTGAGAAGAATAGAGAAATACTCGTTCATGGGAAGCAAACGTATAAATATAATTGATACTCGTATTTTTATAAATGGGGGACAGCCGACTGAAATATTTCACTTTCCTCTGAAATGTTGTGACTGGCGCATCATGCTGCGTGTAGAAGCATTAAAAACGTAAAGCTGTGCGGCCTTCAGTGCAATGATTTCATTGAAATGTGTACTTACTAGAACCGGCGCCAGCACACCGCTGCGTATCCGGACCTATCCATACCAACACACACAAGAACGTTTCACATATATGTATTATTTACAAGTATGTTGTAAGTAATCGAATCGCAAAGTGGAAAGAATCAATGAACGACGATTCAGCTGTCGCCGAAAATTAATTTCGCTTTTCCTTCTTTTATTAACCGTCCACTTTGCGATACGTTAATCGTACCACAACAGACAAATACAAATTTTTGCAGACGACGGAGAAAAGAGACGCAAACTGAAGGAAGGATCAGCGGTACGAGAGGAGGACGTTCACTGCGCTCTATCAGCGAAGAAAAATATTAGCTGCACGATCCGCAATAAATTTCTACGCATATTTTTTTTTTTTGTAACAAGTAGAAACTTTTGTTTCGAACCTGCACATTTTTCTTCGCGCTCGAAGTTAAGCAGAGCGTTAAGACAAGACAGGAAACAGGATGTATGTACCTGGTTCGTAACACCGTGAAGAGATCGTAGAAGTATCTACAAAGTAACGCTGTGTTTCGATACCAAACGAAAGAAGACAAATATTCGTATCAATTGCGTGAAAAAAAAACTTGCTCGTCGTTAATATGAGTGAAAATAAAACCAAAGAAATCGCTTGAAACGTGACTGTGTTAATGAAACCCAGCCTCTCAGCTGCTTGGCCCCTTGGTGAAAGCACTGTTAATCGTATGATACACTTGTTTGCGCAGACGTATTAGTGAGACAATAAAATAATAATAAGAAAAGTATTGCGTGTATTATGTACACGAATCGGCTGCAATCCTTATTTGACAATAATCTATGTACATGGCTGGAGTCGAAACATTTCTTTTTTCTTTTTTCGAAAAGATATATATATATATCTTTTTGCTCGCTGGTTTAAATTGCTTTCAACGTGGAATAGCGTTGCACCTCACGGCGGTGTATTACTTGCTTGGAGGGAGACAGAAAGAACGAGATACGATACTTGAGTGCATATCATTATGGGGTAATAGGGAAAGAGAACTCACAGAAAAGGACGGCGACGAACTCAGTGTCCTCGACGATCTTTTCCAAGATCTTTGAGTTCACTTCCTCGATACGATCGGGCAGGTCCATTGCTTCTAGGCTCGTTAAGAAGTCTAGAACATTTTCTTCGTCCATCAAGTCACCTGAAATTGTCGGACAATAAATAACAGTCCCCAAATACTTCTTTTACAGATCAAGATTAATTGAATTGGTAGACGACACCTCGACGTAAAATGTATTTCATGACACTTTTTGATAACGTTAATTTGAATATTCGAATATGCAAAGTAGAACAGTGAAGTATGTATTTCATAGGTTAATCTCGAGATGAAACTCTGATGTAAAAAATAAATTTCTGATTGCCCGGCATCTGTGAAAATGTAAATAATACAGGGATAACGCAATAACAATATATTCTTGACACAGGAAATCTATTTTTTTTCACCACGAATCAATGGCTGAAAGCACAATTTCGGATGACCACATTTCCAGGGGACGGGCGAACGTCATTGACATAAATTACAGGTATTTCGCAACCCTTTCGTTCATAAAATAGAGGGATCACTTAAAATGCCATGGCACAATCACCGACCATGTACCAATTCTACACGTGTTCTCCGCGTAGACAAGAACGGTCAGCAAGATGTATCTATAATCGCGACTTCCTGTCGCCTCTGTTTACCATCTCAGGTTGACAAAAATAGCCTCCCGTGCATTAGCTTACAATAGAAGTAAATGCAACCCGTCGTTACGTCGTAGAACGAACAATCAATTGAAATAATTTCGGGTGAAAGTTAATTACCTGCAACTTTTTTCTACATTTGCTATAACGGAAAATCTAATCGATAAAAATCGCCTTTTCGATTTGCTTTGCTGGTTGAAACTAATTATTCAATCGTTCCACCCAATTACTATAAATACAGAGCGTTCTGCCAAAAAAAAAAAAAGAAATAAAAAGAGCTCCGAAATATTTTCCGTGCAATTTCAACACCACCGAAGTAGAAATAAATTGAAAGAAAAATCTTAGTCAAATTGACTGCAATATATCAAATCGTACGAAACAGAAACATTCCAGTGTCCCAAGACTGTCGTAAAGACGCTACTATCGTTATCGTCATGCTCTGCCCAGCCGTAATCACAATACCCAAGCCCGTTCCTTTCCTCCGCGGATTCGAACGAAAATTTCCCAGAACGAAGCAAACGTGCGGCCGTAGTTTCGTCGATCACGTTCCACGGCGAATCGACACGACTCGATCTAAATGTGGACAGCCGCGCAACGAGGGGCTCAATGAAACCGTAATGGTACCGCCGCGCGTCACGTTGCATTCCGTTCGTTACGCAACACGAGCATTCCATGCACCCTATTAATTTCTCCTGTCCGTTACCGTGTCATCGACCAGCAGGAATCGCGTTCCCCTCGCGTCGCGTCGCGATACACGCGGACCGGCATCGCGACGCATCGGGGGGTTGGTTATGTCGAACAGGAGTCGTGTACACGACCGTGCCCCGTTCCACAGGCTCGCCCGAGCAAATACCATCTGTTGGGCCCGATGCCAGATCACAGAGCGCGGTCTGACCGACGCAATGCAACTGCGTGACTACTCGCCCGGACTGAAAATCGGGGGGCCCGTCTCGATCGACGATGATCCGCTTTTCCGACTTTCATTCTCAATTCGGGGAAGTTTCTTCCCGATTGAAAACACGAGAATCGTTTATATCTCGAGGCGGCTGCGCTAATGTCGTCGCGTCGAGTTCAACTGTTACGTCGCGTCGTCGGGACCGACAGGTTCGTTATATCGGATTAGAAATCGTCGTAGATTTTTTGATGGATTTATATTGTTCGCTGTGAATTCGATTTGTAGATGTGTCACTTAGCGCGCGGTTCGAGGACAGCGGTGATAAGTATGGTTCGAGGAACGGGAGAGTAAAGAGCGTCTGACCGTGGTTGGCCTATTCTACTGGATAATTTTAAGACCGTGCAAATTCGGGGATACCGGCGATTGTTCGTTCGGATTCTGGGTCAAGTACTATACCGCGAACGAGTCTCGAACCTTGTTTCTCATACCTGGCAAGGTTACCAGAGATCGCGGCCGGATTCCAATAAAAGTTTGGCGAACTTTCAGCCATTAGGAATCATTACTATTCAATTTTGCCCGTCGCACGGTGGGACATCTTGTAAATGGTTAGGAAAGAGTGTTTCTCGGCTTTGTACAGGGGGCCTTTAAACGGGCCGCGGTTCTAACCTTCGTAGATGATCGGCTCCTTCTCGCGGAAATAAGTGAGGGCCGGGAAGTTCTTGATGCCATATTGCTTGGCCAGTCGTTTGTCGTTGATCTTGACGAAGTCGACCCCGAAGTGATCCGTGTCGTCGTCGATTTTCTCCAGCTCGGCCAACACCTTGTCGCATGTCGTGCAGCTTCTCGCATCTGGAATAACGATTCGTTTGAATATTTCGCACGAACACTTATTTATCAATATTACAATATATTATATGAATACATTTATTGCTCCATTGACATTAAAATTGTTTAGTGGCGTTACAATATGCGTAGTAAACAAGGTTACTCGACTGGAAGGTATTACTACACCTCGCCGATGTATTTGTTGCTCCGTTTATATTGAGATGACACAACA
Organism: Nomada fucata; assembly: GCA_948146005.1. Taxonomy (NCBI): domain Eukaryota; kingdom Metazoa; phylum Arthropoda; class Insecta; order Hymenoptera; family Apidae; genus Nomada; species Nomada fucata. Next base: position 7,015,878 of record OX411282.1, read on the forward strand.
ACAACGACAACAGTTGCCTGCTGAACAATTGAACGCGGGACTTTGAATATTTTCAGAGGAATAATCTGAACGCAACGTCCACCATTAAGAGCCAGTTCGAATCCATGGAAATAGAATAGCCCCTCTGTGAATTGAACGCGATCGAACGTTCGAACAGCTTCGAAAAGCTTGGCAAGAGAGAGGCGTGCGCGAGGTTAACGATCATTTCCTCGCGGGGCGAGCGAGTCCTTGGTACCGGCCTTGCGTTACAGAACAAGGGAAATTAATCCTTCTAGCCGGCGAGTTTTATGCTTATCGTCGACGGCTTGGCAGTTCCGAGCGTTCTTGGCCGGCTCCGATTCGTTCCGCTCGCCGTTGCAGCTACCAGATACAGCGGGTGTTGGGTTACAATCATTGGATATGGACGGCAAGGTGTTACCCGACAGTTGTCCCATCGTTTCGTGTTCGATTCCGTTCGAACCTCGCGTGCGTTTTCGGGCGGGGAAAGAATCGCGCGTGTTAAGAAAGACGGAAGCGAACGAACAGGTGGACGTAGCCATTTTTGGCGACCGCGTCCTCAGAATAGAGTCGCGATGGCTGTGCAGAGGTGGATTCGGCTCTCTTCTACAGTCTTTCTCTTTCTTCGCCACCGCCCGCTTCCTCTTTCACGCTTTGGTTACTCTCGTGTTTCTCGTGTTCGATTCTATTTTTGTACGGCTGCCAGGACTTTTGTAAAGCAACCGTGGCGAGGGGGACGCGGGAGGGTGGTGGGACAACGTTGTCTCCGTCTTTCTGGGAGAGAATGGAACCTTGGTTCGTTTGTTTGCCTCTGGGTTCGCGATTTTTATTTGTTTATCTCGTTTTGGAGGTTTTCGAAGCTTGTTGCACGGGTGTTTCTTTTTCTCGCATTGGTAACAGCGCAAGATCGTTGCGGTGTGCACTGCTATCGCACACCCTCGCGCGAAGCCTGGCAGAGGCGAGCTGCGAGCAACGTAAAGAGAGAGGGAGAGCAGGCGAGTCGTTGAAAAACGTGTGCCAGTTAAATTGGGCCAATTCCGCTCGCCTCGACTTCGTAATAGTGGAAAGTCGAGAGAAATTGTTTGGGATAATCATTGCGAGGTTACGGGGGAGGGCTTTATTCTGGTGCCGTGAGAACGAGGTTAAAGAAGCATCGCGGAGCTTTTCCGTCGACTGAATTTTTTAGTCGGCGATTATTATCCTTGGGAGGTTCAGCAATTGATTCCTTTCGGATCTTTGATTAACACCTCGGGTCGTGGTTTCGTTAGCCGCTGAGGCGATTGGACAAACGATGCTGGCTTCTGGCTTGCGATTGAATTATTACGACTTTGTCGAACCGCACAATTATTCGGAAAGGTTTAATCGTGATGAAAAGTATCTCGAACTGATATTCCCGGTACAGCACAGACTCGCAAACAAATATAAATAGAGCGACACAAAACAATTCTATTTTTATTTCCCATCGTGTCCACCCACTCGTTCCACTCCTAAACGGCACGTCGGATCGAGAATGAAAAATACGCGACGCCCTGAGGTTCGATCTCCTGGTCCGGCGTATCGATCGTCGTAATTAATAATCGATAACTCTCTCCCCGTAAATAGTAAATACAATCAATGGATTCCCTCTGATTGTTCCAGAGATCGATCAAAACTCCGTTTCTCGTTCGACTGCAGACTTTAAATCGTCCGCGTCTAGAAAGTCGCATTTTCATTAAACGATAACCTATTTTGAAATCGTGTCGCCTACCGTATTCCCCTGTATTTCGATATTCAATTCCCCCTCGCTTTCCGATCTTCCACCGAGTTCCACGATATTTCGAATATATTTCAAACCTGCATCCTCCCCATTTCCACCACCCTCGCCCCCGTCACTCTTCCTATCGCCTGACAACATTCAACTTCCAACGTCCACCGTCTTTTACATCATCCCCCACCCTCCCCGCAATTTCCATTCCCCGAAAACCGAATGGAAACGTCCGTTCCACCCCCGACCCAACACAGTGCCCTCTGTGCACCGCTCAATCTCCAATTCAAGGCTCCCCTCCACCACGCAACATTTTTGACCCGCGTTAAACGCACGGCGCGTCCGTCATCGTCGTACTCGTCGAACCGACGAGAACGGGAGGCTGGCCGACAGAAGCGTGTCAAACCAAACGGCTCGGCCAAGAAAATATCCGGCGGTATCGGGGCGGCGCGGAAGCGGCGAGCAAAGAATACCCGCAGCGGACCGCGACGCGTCGACCTTGCTTCCGCTGGAAGGCATCCTCGGTGCGATCGTCGCTTGGTCCACGTGCCGTCGGTTCCCTCGAGCTTTCAAGGTGGCCGAATCAAGGAGGCACTTAGGGCGGACGAGAGCGCTCGCGCGCGTGCGCCCACAGAAGCGGGCAAGAAGAGGCGTCAGCTGACGTTGCGAGGAACAGAGACGACAAGATCAAACGACGGCCGGTGCCTAGTCTGGGTGCCACTAAAAATACGAAAACGAACGGCCTCGCCGTCCACCGCGACGTTTTACCAGTCGGCCCGCCTCGTCGCAACGGGCGAAATTCGTCGACCGGTCGGTCTGAGGGGAAGAAAGCACGTGGACGGTAGCTCGGAAGCTTTTGGAATTAATTGGAACGTACGAAGGGGAGGGTATCGATCGGGATTTTTCATTGTTAATTCGACCAATCATTCTGACCGCGATCTCTCGATTGGGACGCGAAAGTTGCAGAGAGTATTGGGGAGGAAATTCGCGGAAGATTGAGTACTGGAAGAATATGGGGGACGATGATCGAAGGCGGTTAATTTTTCAACACGAGCAGAAACTTTCGTTCGATTTGTACGCACGGCGAGCTGGAAGGGCGAGGAGATTTAAAGGGAAAGCAGGCGACGCTCGATGTTTCATTTAGAAAACATGTCTCGCCGGATGTGACATTTTTCAATTGAAATCCTCGACGGTAAGGGGATTTACAGAGACTTGTGTAGCGATTAGTATCGACATTAATTATCCGAGGGTGAGAGGAGCAAATACATTTAGCATACTTTAGGCCATCGTGGAAATTCATATGGACTGTGAAATCGAACATCGGTCAGTGAAACGGTTAATTTCACTGACGAAAACATCAATTGTACAAGGCGCTCCAGGTTGACGCAATGAATGCAATTACTTTCCAGCGCATCACGTCCAAGTATATCTATTTCCCAGATGAAAGACGATGGGATAGAGCAGCGTGGCTTACAGGAGAGCGTCGATAACGCTCTTCCTCGGCCATAGGGGTAAAAGCAGAGCACGGTCGATAGTTTTATTTATACCGGAAGAAGTATTCGAAGCATATCTTCAGGGTCCCAGCCCACCTCTAAAGATAGCCACTTAATCGGCCGTATATCTTGTCTCGCGTAGCCGCGTGGGTCGCGGTTTTGTCGGTATTGGTGAGCTTCAGGAGCGAGAAGGAACGATTTAGGACAACGCTTGGACGCCATGAGCTTGCGTCACGGATCCGGTGAACTCGTGCACGTTCCTCAAGTTTCTTCAATCGGGACAGTTGTGGAGGCACGTGTAACGATTTTACTCTCCCTCGACATCGTCGTGCACATGATAGACAGGTCTCATTTGTTCTCGCTGGCACAGTGGAATCGAGATTCGATGGAAACTTCATTCCGGGTGTAATTTTTTCTAATCTTGGAATTTCAATTGAACGGAGTCGAGCTGCGGATTGTTTACGAGCAACGAAGCTGAGCGACACTAGGAGATTTCATGCCTTCTCAAAATTTGTCTTTTCATATTGAAAAGGTTTGTAGTAGAGAGGGACAGAAGTACTGGGTACCGTGAAAATTTCACGGTCGAATCTACGAAGAAAAGGATGCAGGAGCAGAGATCGCGATGAAACCGTGTTTAAAATTTTTGTTGTTGAGATGTGTCGGCAAGCTCGATGGGCAAGTTTATTATATTTGGGTGTTTGAGAAATTTCTGCGCGGTCGCTACCGTAGCAGGTGGCTTCGAATGATTATTTTCCGTGCCTATAGTCGTTTCACGGTTGACTCGCACTTCTGGACGTTAAATAAACTCGGGGCGATCATAACTGAATCGAATAAACGCAAATGGCACATCTGAATTTCAATAAACCTAGATTCTACGTGCGGCCACTGAAAGTCAACTCTCCTCTGTTCTTCCTGTTATTCTATTTGTCCAATTTCGTTGTCGGTGCTCGTCAGAAACGGCTTGAGACATTCCATTAAATTTCACTGATTTTAAATCTACTGACGCCTACATAGCTGTTAAATAATATTTCGTATTAACATTTCGTGGGGAATGATCGCAGGCGTCGCGGTCTAAATCGAGACAATTTAAAAAGATGCTTCAAGGCACTACGCAAGAGCGTTGTCTGTTCTAGGTCCGACAATAAAGTTGTAACAGGAAAAAGCGTAACACATCGACGAGTCTATCGTTAAAGTAGCGACGACACGCTGAAGCAAACACACCGCCGACCATCCATCTACTCCTGAATAAACAACCTATAGTATCGCGTGTATATATATAACCAGGCAGCGCGAATAGTTGGCACAGGATCAGCCGTGCTTATCACTGAATTAGCAATTTTCTCATTCTCACTTTTTCCTGGCAAGCTGGTAATTAAATTAAGCTGCCGACAGGTGGGCAACCGCTCTGCACGCTTTATTACAATCTGTAGCGGTTTACGTCTCTATTGTTATCGATAAATACACGCAGCCTTCGTCAAATTTTGCTCTCACCCTTGCCTTTTTCTATTTTCTATATGAAAGATTTAAGCGCGCAGCCGGATTATTTTTCAGATTATTGGTAAGCTTTCTGTCTTTGCCGAGAGAAACGTTCAACGAATTGTACCCTTGTCGATGAGTTTCCTGACGCGTTTAACTATGTTGCGGGATTCCTGAACAGTTCACCATATTGTTATTGTCTCTTCAGACAATTCTGTTCAGCGGAGGCGAATGGAAACGTAAACCAATAAAACGAAACACGCCGTTACAACGTTGCGCGCAGTTCGGCGCAAAACGATCCCAGATCTCTGTCCGACACTAATCACAGCAATCCACTCGTGACAGCCGCGTCGGCCTTGGAAACGACGACCGAACGTCGTGAACGCGAAACGTGCAAAGACACGACGTTACGTCGAACAATCGTAAATCCTCGTTACGAGAAACACAATGCCCCCATCGAAATTTCCAGGCCAGGTGCTGTATACGGGTTAGAATGTAATGAGAATGAAACTCGAGACGACAGTTAAACCGGCCGCACGCGGTTGAGAAAACGTAACAGTTTATTAGTAGAACGAAAGCTATAGCGACGCCATTTTCCTCGGTGAACAGTGTTTCTAAGCCAATGCTACGTATTTCTGGTACAAGCTTTTCCATTCCCCAACGATTCACTCTTACCACGTCGGGACGATAATCGAGGAGGTTCGAGGGTTTCGCGGATAACGAATGCGCTGTGTCGCCTCAAACGAATCCCGAGTCGATCAAAGGGTCAATTGCGAACCGTCCGCGATGCGACGGAAATGCGTGGCGAGCAAGGGACAATATTCTTCGCTCTTTAATTGATGGGGCGGAAAGGGCTCGTCCGTCTTGAAGCAGGAGGCGGCACTCGCATCTGGAAATATCAGCCCCAGTGCCGACCGTCGTCCGGTACGCGTCAGAGATCTTCGACAGTCGCCCATTGCCGCATTAAAACCCTTTAATTTTCACACAGAGCAGCTGGAAATAGGCCCGCATATCTAGCTCGTCGTCCGGGTCGTCGCGACGAACCTCTTCGAGATACGCTCGCCTCGCGCGGCAACCCTCTGGCCCCGATATCCCCATGAAGCGGCCGGTTCGCCGGGGTCGTAGGTCGCTCCAGGGGCGATCGCGACACGGGAAAACGTGGGAGCGGGCGGGGTGGCGATTTCGGGGGCAGGGTGGTCGCGGACGGGCAATGTTTTCAGGCGAGACGATAGTGAGAGGCTTGGCGGCAAGCGCTAAAATAACTCGAACGTGTGCTAAAAGTGGCGGCTACCGGAGCGCCGGCCTTGCTACGGAAAGCCTCACGAGGGATATCGCGGCACCTCTCTGTCGATCGCACCAGAATCCGACCGGTGGGGTATTTATAAAAATTCGCCGCAACAATAATTCGATGTATCGGCGAGTCGGACCCGCGGGAAACGGAACCGAACGCGGAGGAGGTGGCGTTGTAAAAAGGGAGAAGGTTCACCGCTCGAGCACTATTTTTACGGGCGGTCTTACGAGGCGAGGAGAAGCGGCACGAAAACGTTCTCGGCACACCGGTGTATTTTCAGAGTTACTCCGTTACGTCACGACAGGACGGCGAGAAAGATGGTCGAGGAAAAACGAACGATCGAGTGTAAGCGAGTTTTCGCGCGACGGGGGTGAATAACGAGGTGCCGGGGTCGAACGTTGATTTCGACGTCGGCGTACGGGCTGTCTAGTATAATTGGACTTGTTATCGGAGATAGGTCGGCGTGTTTCGTACGATTTCCTTCTGTTGGCATCGGACTGGCCGAGCTGTTGGTTATTTCGTCCGCCTTCTAGCGTGTTAGCTATTACATCAGACGGTATTATGAAAAGGGTGATTCAGGCGACAGTGCCGCGAGGAACGCTGCCCTGCCCGAGCGACGCAATACGTGTAGACGAACAGGTTGTCAAGGGAGCGGAGGGACAGCGCGACCGTGTCGATTTGGAAATAGTTTAAAAACCCTTGCTAGATCCGCCCGCTGGTTATCTTTGCGTGTGCCACATCGTCGTGCTCCACTTTGCCGTCTTTCTAACGCCAGTGATTCTCAGCGAGCGTGCATTCCCATCTAGCGGCCGTGGCAATTTTCCGATCGCACGTCCGATCAAACGAATCTATTAACGGCGGATTCGCAGGGGGGGACATTCGGTTATAATTTGTTCCGTCGAGGCAGCAATTAATCGATCTTCGACCTGTGCGCATTCTGCCGGTATTTTCGCTCCGTTTCGTTGCAAACGTTCCAAGGAGCTCCGTTCTCTCTTCTCCATTATTCGATCCATCGTGCACACGTTATATTAAGACACGCCACCGAGGCCGAAATGCCTTCGACGAATTCTTCGATACGAGCGATTAAAGCCGCCTCGTCGACGAGTTACAAGCGTTATGTACGACCAAACGAGTCGGCCCGATGAAATTAAATGAACGGCTGGCAACGCGTCTCGATACGCCACGATCGCCACCGGTGTTCGCATCGCCGTGCGTCACGACGCTGAGTCAGTGGCCGCCGCGTTTCCTGCACAGGAGTATTAAAATCGTGGCCAGACGCGCTTCTTAATTTCCCTTAAGCAAGCCGGGCGTCGTAGCGTCGGTCTTTCGTTTCGACGTTTCATTATCACGGCAGGATCACTGGACGGACCGCGTTCGATCTCGTCGGACGACCTTTCCGCGAGATCACGACGAACCGTTTAACCCCGTTTCCGACAAGCTCGTCCTCCTTCTCCCCCTCGAACTTTCCGATATCGTTTCGGTAAGGCTGACAGGGACACTCGACATTTCTCCATTCGTGAACTTGATACGTCGACCGACTTCGTTTTCCAAGCCGGCGTTTCAGTCTAAATAACATCGTCCGAATTCTGAACAGTTTTATGGTAATCCACGCGTCGTGCCAAGTATCGTCAACAGCTCTGTTGATACTATTGCTTCTCGGCGCAGCGAAACATCCTCCACGCATTGTACCAAGATGTACGTTGAATCTATATTTACGCGCTCGACAGCAATTTCCGACGATCCCGTGATTAATGCGTTCGTCAATTTCTCACCCACCGCGTAGTCGCACCGGTGATCTAATTATACGCGTTTCGCGTCCGTTCGCGGATCAACAAATGTTGAACGCCGTTTTTCTCGCAACCCGCGACGAGACGAATCCACCGGACGTTCGAATTATCGGGCCGACCCCGTCGAAGAATTCCGTACCAGTTTCGCATTCTATATTCAATGTCCTTGCCTCGTTGCGTCTAGTGTTTCGTGCTAGAAACCGCGAACGATTTATCTGTTCATATTCTGATAACCGCCTCATTGTGCCAAGATATTCGCGTTTTCTGTATTTGCGTGCCGCGTCCAAAAATTTATAGAATCGACGTTTCTTTCGCGCGTCTCGTCGGCGTTCTAACGAACGGAACGACGAACCGTTGCGGCGACAATGGGGATACCGCGAACGTGTATAGATGACGAAAGGGCGAACGAAGAAATCGGTGAACGGACGAGGATGAAACAAGGGGAACCGCGAACGAAGTCGCGTCGACCCCTTGCGCCAATTATTACACGCTCGCAGACGTTCGCGATGGCTCGCGTCTGACTCGAGACGGCTTGTCCTACTGCGTGGACCGGCCACTTGGCAAATGACGAGAATTTAATACCTGTTAATTGTCACGCGAATGCGATTCGCGTGCATAACGTGTACATTAGTAACCGTATACGTTACGCGCATTGTACATCTCGTCAATATTGTTTCGCGTCGAGAGAAATTACGATTGAAATTGTACATTGCCGAAGGAACGACGAACCTTCTAGCCGATGTCTGTCGTTCAGAAAGTTCCCGTTCGTCGCGACGATATCGTTCGGTCGCGCTTTTCGTTTCTGGTCCGGCGGCGTTTCAGACGAAAGGGCCGAGACGGGCAACGTCGACCAGGAACAGAGGCGTCAATCTTCGTGCAGCGAGATTTATTTATAACGCGTGAACGTAGATCCCCCGCCTTGGTGCATTAAAGACGTGGCCGTATTGACGTCTCACTTGTCGTCCCTTGCACGCGAAACGCTCTCAATGACGAATCGCGTGCTGCAGTTCTGGCTTTCATCGACACCCACTACGACGGGGATTACGTAATTCGCTGAAGAAGAAGACGAGAAGGAGGACGTAAAATCGTGGAAGGGTAGAGGCAGCCCGCGGCGGCCAAGAAAATTCACGACGTGAATACTGTCGATTCGGGGAATATATCAGGAGAGGATTTCCAGATATCCTGAAGAGAATATATTCAGTTCGAATTGTCGATGTTCTGATTGCGTTTCCTCAGTTCGTATCGTTAAACTCATTTTACGATACTGATTCCGTTCGGTGGTGGAAGGTCGAAAACTTAGGTGGCCGAGTCGCTGAACCGAGAGGAATGCAAGAGTGAGAAACGACAGGGAGCAGACGCGGTGCGAGGTACCCCGAAGAATTCGCTCGGCCAAACCAGAAGAAAAAGGGTTCAGGTTGTAGGCAGGTTACGTAAAACAGAGTAGCCACGTGTCGACGGACGTCTATTTGATTCGCAATTTTCTGCATTTAAACAAATCACGAACGTCGCACTGCCGTTGCTCTTATGCGATCAGCGCGTTACGATTAAAGTAATTTGTTCGAATCGAGTATCGCTCGTTAGTCTGGCTGTGTTGCGTTAGCTCGTCGCCCGTATGCGTCTTCCATTAATTCGTAATTAATCACGAATGGAATAATATATTCGATCCCCGGAGAAATTATTTAGGAAAAATGATAATCATTTCGTTACTTGTTACTTGTTACCGTTCGCGTGTAATTAAGTCGCGAAGGAAAACAGGTGGAACAGACAGCACCTGGAATGCAGTAAGAAACACGACCGACAAATGTTGCATTGTGTTGCGAGATCGAACGCGAAGCTGCCGAAAAATGATTTCGTGTTTCAATATTTCCAACACCCCTCTCCATTTATCCTTCCATGCGTTCAGTTTTACGGAGAACCATTCTATCCTCTCCCCGAAGCTTCAACGACGTCCCCGTCGAAAAATTCTCAACTCAAACTCTCCGACGCGGAATCAACCAACAAGCAAAGAAAAAGAAGAAGATGGAAACAATTCGAGACTCCGCCAACCAAATTCAACAGTCACCGCCAGATCGCCCCCGGTCCATTTCCCTTCCCCGGAAAAACAAGAATCGGACTTCCGCAATACCTCCAGCCAGTTCCATCCACTAAAACGACCATCATCAATCGAGAAGAAAATATCCAGCACGGTCCCGCAGGAACACTTACACCAGTACACAGCAACAAAGTCCTTCTCGTTGAGGAGTCTCTCGAGCTGCTTGGCGTTGACTTCCTCGATGACAGGCTCGACCTCCTTGTGCCCACCCTTTGGCCGCGGCTCGTCCGGTTTCGTCCTGGCGGCCGCGTCCACGGTGCCCAGGAGGGCGCATAACACCGCGACCACACCGAGAAGGACGATCGTCTTCGCGTATCCTGACGGCATCGTCGTCGGCCCGTAGGTAGTACTCCTCCTTCGTCGCCGCCAGCACCACCACCACCGGCCGAACCGTACCGTCGAAACGTCGTTCGCCGTCGACATCGCCGCACTGACTGGCGAACCGGCTATTTTTGATTTTTCGGACAGCGCCGCGAGGGACCAACGACGAAGACCACCACACGATTCCGTTCCTCCGTCGCCGTTTTCAGCTTCCTCGCGCCACCCCCTGGCGCGACGTACCAGAAGAACGGGACGCGACGGTCGCCCGATGTGGACCACCGTGCTACACGTTTCTCGACTTTTAGCGGAACATCTAGAGATTTGTCGTCCACGCGACCCACGGAGTGGCCCCGGCGAGACGCGCTTTTCCTGTTGCCGCGGGCGACGCTTTGAACGGATTGTTGCGACAAACGTACGTCCCCTTTCGTCAGGCGTTGAACGAGGACGACGCTTAGGGCCAGCCGTCGCGGACGGGTTTTGCGTTGCAATTGTTGCGAGGGGTTGACTTTTTATTTGCATCGGATGGAACGCAACCGATTTGTTGTATTGATGTATTTTTGCCCTTCCGTCGAACGAGGCTTACCTGATTCGAATCGGAGCCCTTGCTTTACCTTAAGGAAATTTTCCTCGATTTACGCGTAGCCTCGCGGCGGATTGGACGAAACGGTTATTGGTTGGGGCGTCGGGCAAATTGGAAATAGTTCTCGTTACGGGGATATTGAGAAGCATGTACGGGATCGGCTTTCAATTACGTTTCGGAGAGATCTACTTGCCGAATGGCAAGTAGCCGAAGCATTCGGAACACATGTGAAATTGTTTGCACAGTGGTACTATGATAAGATAGGAATAGGAATACAAAATGCCAGAGAGTAATAATAACGTTTTTCGAGAGTACAAGTTTCGGTGAACGAAAACGTGATTATGAAGACGATTCAAGTAACCTCCGGCGGTGAGAAAATATGCAGGTCGGAATTAGAAATGCGTTCGTCAGAAACACTGTTCATTTCAGTTTTCCACGGACGGAAAGACAAACCCCGACATTCGAACTCCACAAAGCTCACGTTAAAATTATGTAGCACCAGACTGTTCTTATCGTTCCCCTTAACTTATGTTTTTATACTGGGCTCCTCACTTACATATTCACAATATATAATCAGCAAGATAAGAAGGCAACTCTCGCGAACGTTAACAGAACAAAATATACACGAAAATCGATAGCCAGATTGAAATAGATATACGAATGATCGACTTTCCGAAGAAAGAAATAGATAGCGTTAGATAATGCAATCGTGGTGCAATTTCTTTCTAATATATTTTCGCCGCCGAGTACTTTATTAGGTTCTCTAAGAAATCTTTCGATGTAAGCTGCAAATTATTACGGGTGTTTATGCTGCAACTACACGCGCCTCACACTGTATACGTGTACGTTAGCGCGAAGATCACGGTTGGCGAAGTAGTTGATCAGCGGCTTCGGTGGTGAACGGTGTAACATGGCAGTTGTCGATCGAAAGTCCCGAGTTGTCATCGTGGGGGGTGGTCTGGTGTGTGTTTAACCCATCGTAAAACGCGACGATTGCGTAGAAAATTGTTCGAACAATTTCTCTGGAAATTTCTGACGGAATATCCTGAACGTGGACGATACAAAATTGGTCTTTATACTTTCAGGTCGGTGCTTTGGCAGGTTGCTTTCTCGCGAAAAGGGGCTACCTTGTCTCCATTTACGAGTATCGTTCAGGTAAATGTTTTTTCAATACACCTTCCAGGTATCAGTTCGTAGTTTTTCTACGCGGTACACCGGTTTCAATGTTTGCTCAACTCATTTCCCGTCGATTTCTAACGATCCGCTGGTCGACAGAGAATTCTTTCTGCCCATCGTTTCGCCTTCTTCGTTTTTCTCAACTTTCGGCCGTTCTCAGTTCGAGTTACTCTAAAGCATTGAAGTCTCTTTAACTGCATCTGTATAGTCACACTCGTGGCCGGCGAACGTATCACTTTGCGCGTCGTTTTACGATCCGCAGAACTGGTAGCGAAATACCGACATAAAGTATGAATGATTTACGATCGATTCAGATATCAGAGTGGAGGATTTTCGGGGTCAAAGCATTGACTTGGCTCTATCGGTCAGAGGTCGGGAAGCTTTAAGGGCGGTTGGTCTCGAGGAGGCTGTGATCGATCGTCATGGTATAGCCATGTGCGGCAGAATGATCCATAAAAAGGACGGCACCCTTAAGGAAATAAAATACGACGGCGTTCAAGGAAATGTATGCGTTTTTACCAATCATGTATTTCGGAATAGCTTCAATTAGTTACAAATCTTTGTAGAACAAATTTTCTCATTGTTTCGCTAGACGTGTTTGCCCTCGAACGACTGCACTTTATTGTCCGTGCTTGTTAAATTCTTGTGATTCTCGTTTTCAGTGTATCTACTCGGTCAGTCGAAAATATCTAAACGTGATTCTTCTGAATGGTGAGTAAAGCTTTCGTACATTTTCGATCGATACTTTCTTTGTTGTTGAGACACTTCGATTCGTAGACGCCGCGACACATTTTATTTCTCGCAAGGAAATTTATGCGGTTTATGCGGATTATCTTAATGCAGTTGTATCCAATTTTATAAGAAATGCACGAACACGAGATGCTTCTTAGGTGAAAAAGAAGAAAGATAGACACTGCGTATCCGATGACGCGGTGGTGCGTGAAGCCACAAGAATTCTAGCGTGTCGTGTTTCTTGCTACCACCGGCTTGTGCCTCTTGCGATCGTCTCTGTGAAACGCGTACGGTTCAGGGCTGTAATTAATCCGATATACACCTATTTACGCGGAAAATATTCGATGCGATAGGTTGTGCGCGCTTGCAGAAGCACCTTCGAACGAGTTACAAAGATCCCGTGCAAACGAAGCGAGAGGCACGCTCCTTTCGCGAAGATCGATAGAAATTGCCTCTCATATTTTTTCTTCTTTCCCTCAAGAAAATCGAGAGAGATTCCAGACATTCAGCGGAACGTTTTGAAAAATTCGTTCACGTTTGATTCGATCGCTCACCGTATTAGCTTACAGTAAATATTGAATCTGGTTTATCTCAATATCTTGCAAATTGAAGTGTCGAACGTGCTTGATTCTCGTCGCAAATTATTTAAACGTTGATTAATTGCTTTCTTCGCCGATTAAACAGCCGCCGAGGCGTATCCGAACGTGAGCCTCCATTTCAATAAGAAGGTTGTAGACGCAGACGTGGATAATGGAAAATTGAAGATACTAGAGTAAGAAGTTCTCTTAGGTAAATAATTCGACGAATTGAATGGTCGCGTAACGGGTTGGATAATTTTCCAGCACGAAAACGAAAATCGCGGCGGAGGTGCAGACGGATTTAATTATCGGCGCTGACGGTGCTCACTCGACGATCAGAAATATAATGGCGAGGAGGCCATTGTTTAATTGCAACCAGACTTATATCGAACACGGTTACGTTGAATTATTCGTGCCTGTTGGGAGAAATAACGAGGTGTGTATATTTCTCTTTGCTGTTCTTGTATAACTGATACAGGTAGTTATTTAATTAAGTAATTCGCATTAAGCAATAGTACTAAGTGATTAATTACTAAGTATATTTCTCCAATTAATTATTCGAATATGGGTAACGAGGAATAATAAACGGATGTGCATACAATTAACTTCGATAATCCATACGTGGAGTAATTTTTATTGTCCACCGATAATTATTCGCTGTACACACAATCGAAACGTTGGCCTGAATTTAAAGCATGCCATGAGTGCCAAGCATCTTCACATTTGGCCGAGGGGTAAATTCATGATGATAGCCCTACCAAACGATGATCACACGTTCACTGGCAACATATTTGCCCCGTTCGAAACTCTGAACAAACTGAAGACGCCGCAGCAGCTTTTGAATTTCTACGCCGAACAATTTCCCGATCTACTTGAACTGATCGGCAGGGAAAAGCTCGTGAAGGATTACTTTGAAAAGGAACCGAAATCATTGATTTCAATCAAGGTAAATTTAAATGTATTGTTACTTCTTTATTAAACAGAATAATAGAATAATTTACAATCGGTTCGAGTGATATCCTGTTTTAAACAACGTTGCAAAAAATTAATTATATCAACCCACTGCAACTGAAGAATATAACAATGATTGTTGGTATAATTTTAATAACAATAACTAACACACGGATTAATTCAAACTATTTATGACATTTCTAATAATTATATTAGTAACATAAAGTACAGTTATAATTACTTTTCATTATAGTATGTAGATACGATTATGAAAACAATTAGTATATAATATTAGGAGAATAAGAACACTATTGAAAAATCATGCACAAAGCAATTCAAGTCACGAAACCGTGATAAGTGTATAGTAATTTTTATTGGATTAAACACCTTCACGAGAACAAAATAATAATAATAATAATAATAATAATTAAATGTTAAGTTACACTATTCTTAAGTTACACTCTTCCACTATTTACTTACTATGTGACAGTGCAAGCCATATCATGTTGGAAAAAGCTGCCTCCTCGTCGGAGACGCCGCTCACGCCATGGTGCCTTTTTACGCTCAAGGAATGAACGCTGTAAGGTTTATTTCATCGATTTTTCGAACCGTTTCACGCCCGTTCCCCTAGGCAGAACGTATCTGGCATCATCTCGCTCGTGCAATTTAATTAGCTATAAATATTTATGGCACCATCAATCATTATTCTGTTATTCTCCACCAGGGTTTCGAGGATATTTTACTGCTGGACGAGTTAATGGAGCGATATAACTCGGATTTCAGTATAGTTCTACCGAAATTTACAGAACTGCGTTGCGAAGACGCTCACGTTATCTGCGATCTTGCTATGTACAATTACGTCGAGGTAATTCTCCTTAATTCATCGAAACGAAAATTCGTACGAACAGTTTCAATGTCGTGCACGTGTAGAATTTTGCAAAGTCGCGGCGGACTATTGAAGTGAACTGTAATGAATTATTTCCAACGGACTATTCCAATTAAGATGTATTTAATGGCGGGTTGCTAAAAATTCTTCAGATGAGGGATCTGGTAATGCGAAAGTCGTTTCTCCTACGGAAACACCTGGACACGTTTCTCTACAAGCACATTCCAAACACGTGGATTCCACTTTACAGTACCGTTCATTTCTCTCGGATGAAATTCCGCGACTGTATCGCCAACAAGGAATGGCAGGACAAGGTGAAATAACAGAACGCCATAGGAAACGTAACAATCGTAGGAATTATTGACAATATATATATATATATATGAACAAGGATTCTCTTTTTATAGATACTCCGCAGAACCGTTTGGTGTACAATATTCTTAATACTCGCCGTATCAATGTCGTCCTTCATCGAAATATTCTCTGAGGCGAACGTCTTCTATTGAACACAGGTACGTAACATGCACAACCATTTGGATATGTAACCGTGCGCGTTTTTGATTCGACAATAAATCTAATCGTCCCCTAATCGATCGGTGCTTCTATCGAAGGATGCTAAACAATCACTCGTTCACCTAGCGCATACGTATCTAAAAATGTACAAGTCACATTTGTCTCAGCTACAATCAATGTCAATGATTCATTAATTCACACGTAACTGTATTTGAGCAAATCTCGTTTAAGGCCCTCACCTATCTACCGTTATATTTATACTCTACAGAATATGGAAGAGCTATTTATTTCTTTTTTTTCCTCTTTTTTTCTTCCTTTTACGTAATGCAGTTTAACTCCATTCGTACTTTTATACGGAAATTTTCTAACGTAAAATTCACGAACTCGCTGAGAAAATCGTTCAGGGGGGGGGGGGGGTGATCACGTTCTCCTTCACTCGGCACTCTCGCGTTTCCGAAACCACTGTAAATCTTACAAATCTATTATTCAAATGGTCTATACAACGAGTTCTACTTTGGGGGAACTATCGTAAATTATGATTGCTGCTATCTCGTAACAGGTGTATCACATCAATTCCAGACTCACTGAATCTGCGTTCTCGATGTACTTATGCTTGTGACTCTCGAACAGATCTGTCAGCTGGTTGATGAATTTCTCGTGGTACTCGTCGATTTGTTCTGGCGTCGGATGGTCTATCTTTGGTAACTCCATCGGGCTTCCAACTAAGAGGAATAATGTAGAGTTGTAATTGTGTTTCATAGAGAAGTCGTAGCAGTGAATATTATCTACCAGCTTGTGTCATTAAATATTATAGAGAGCACTGATCCAATTTAAACGAATCACAATAAATGTCCGTCGAATGGTTTATAACGTAATTGTGTACAATTGAATAAAACAATTACCAACTACGGTGACGGGTTTACGTTGGGCGATGAGACCAAAGGAATATTGGAAAAATCCTCGACCCCTTAGAATGATCGGCGCAATACCGATCTTCTTGCGGATAAAGTGTTGCACTCTCTTCAGGAGCGTACCTTCCGAACCATACAATTGATCGTAGATATCCGTCTCGCCGAACGAGAAAACAGGTACTAGGGGGGCCCTAAAATGAATCAGACGAAGTATTAATAAGCCTCGCGAACCTTCTGTTACGCGAATGTTAATCTAATTAGAGCGATTCGTTTTCCTCGAAGTGGTCTGAATACAAATTCTATGTAAAGCATACAAGCATTTAAATGATATAGTGCTGATGTTGTGCGACAATAATTCGTAACAATAGAACAATGTTTCTCATTGTTCTAATCTGCTAATAGATATATTGTTTATAGATATATATTTATCCAAATTCTTGCGAAACAACGAGCATCTAATTCGTATCAACGTAAACATTTATAATTCTAACCCATGCTTCAGCGCGATCTTTACGAAGCCTTTTCTCCTTTTTACCAGGATACGATAAGTGCCCGGCTTACATTCCAATGATTCCGACGCTCCACCGACGATCAGAACCGTTGCGTTCCCAGTGAAAGGCGCCTGTGGCTTCGTCGATAGCTGATAGCTTAAGCTTTCTGCGCTGCTGCTGATAGTGCCTACGTTTCAAACACGATTAAAGTAGTGTCGATAAATTTGCACGTAATCATTGCAGTGTCCGTAGAAACGATTCGATTCGTCAAATCGATCATTCAAGTTTTAAGAGAAGCAAAAGCGCGGAGCATTTTGTTCGAATGTGTGAACGTGAACGGGAATGTGAATGTTTCAAGCTTACAGCCATGGGAAAATAATAATTGTCGTTATTCCAGGGCACGGGCAAACGATTGTACCCTGTTCGTCGTTTTCGTTTCTGTATCGCGTATGCATAATAAACATCACCCACTCTGTATTACAATATATGCCACGTCTGAATAAATTTTGCCAACGAATCACCGACGCAGTCTGTCGAAATGCAAAGTGGAATAAATAAACGTGAATGTTCCGTTCGAGGGAAGCAACTCTGTTCGCCAGAGTGAGGAACACCTCTCCGTTTACGGTGGGTATTTGCGGAAAGAATTGTCACTTGATAAGAAAAAAGAGAAAAAAGAGAAAAAAGAAAGAGAGGAAACAAGGGAGGGGCGATACGTACCGCTGAAGTAAGCGTATTCGCGAAACAGTGGAATCCGAAAGTGCTGATCCAGCACCACTACTCGCATGTCCAAACCGGGAAATTGATCTTTACAGCCGAGGATATCGGTGCCGAACGCGCCGAAAATTCCAGTGGACAGAATGCCGTGCGGAAAACTGCACAACAAATACGATTTGTTTGGATCTAGGTCCGCGGTCTTCACTAGTTTTATGGGAAAATAGTTGCAGAAATATCGTAGCCATCCGCAGCTTCTTAGCCATCTTGTCCATCTCTCACTGAAATGAATTAACGACGTGAACAAACTAGTTCGTGCATATGCGTGAATTTCACTTAATTATTATTAAAATTCTCCTTAACAAAATACTTGTATTAAATAAATCGGTGAAAATTCATTGGAAAAATAATTACGACAGCTGTATTGATATATTATCATTTATAGGTACCGTCGATTATATTTAATTCGATTAAAAATATCTACAGGGAATATCGGTTTTTTCGAGAATTACCTTCGAGTCTATGTAAAATGTAGAATGGTAATATTAGAGCAAGTATTATAAAAATCGACGGAGGAGTAATGTGTTTTCGAGTTTACCTTCTGCCACCACGGGTGCACGTGTTCCAGTCATAGTACATCCAGACGAAGTAAAGTAACAGTAAATAGCGCATAGTCACCGTGCAGAAAAGAATATAAGCGGTCAGAATGTATCCGATTAAATCTCCAAAGCCCAAGAAAACGATCCATATCGCCGCCGAAAGTGTCTCCAATCTTCGTCTAAGCGGAACGTTCAATGGCGCAAATTTTACACCCAGAATCTCCATCGTTTTAGTTTCTTTTCTCTATGGTGACATCAAAGTACTTCCTGCAGCGTATCTGCGGACAAATTGTACGCTCGATAAAACACGAGATATTTTTATTTACGATCCAGTTGTATCGTGTAATAGATTAAACAAGGGCAATCTACAAGGTAAGTTGAACACGCGCTATCGGAATGTATATACATCGAATCAACGTGCTGGTCTCGTCGGGGCAATTTGGAATCATGTTCTGTAACATTCTGTCATGCACGAGATCCGAAACTTTGCCTTACATTGTTCATATCAAAATGAATCAAAATGAAAAAAACAGCAACGAACTGTTTGCGTTACCCTTGAAAGTAATATATTTTATTTTACAGCGTTCGTAGTAAGGTGGAAATGCGAACTCAAATCTTGGAATAAAGTATCGACTTGATTCGGTACATGTTTAACAAGTACATGTATTTGCTAAAAAGATAAAACCACACGAACGGAAGGGGAGAAGCAATAGGTTGTTTCACTCACGTACACGATAAGTCAGGGTCAATGTTCTTTAACGGAGTGCAAATTTGCCTTGTTGTTACGTGTGCGTCGTGTTTCAGATACGGGTATATGTCGCGCACGGTTAAATGTGGATAAATTATTCGTGAACAAAAGTTTCCCCTCGGATAATGTAGTTCGTAATTAGGAGAGGAAGTTGCGTAAACACATTGTGTAACATGGCAGGCGATTTATAAAACATTATTAACAACTTCTTGTCCGTCTTCCTTTCGCACGGTACTATTGCAACAATGATAATAATAATTATTCACCTGAAGCCGAACACGTGGTAGAATAATAACGAATATATTCATCTTTATACAAGATACTTAGGAGTAGGTTAATGACTTAAAAATACTACTAGCACAATAATAATTATCAATAGCTACTAATACGCAATATAATAGTACTATTATTATCAATAATTATTCACACTAAAATGATTAGTAATATTATTAAAATGTACGAATATTTTCAAACATTGGCACAATAAAAACCGTAAAGCATTCAGCGACGAATTTTTCCAGCAATGGTAATACCTGTTTTACATATTCTAAGGACAACATCACGATTTACTCCGAAGCTGCATATTCACGTATTGCTTAATCCTCATTGCGACACGCCAAGAATAAAGAGATACGAGACGATCGCACGATTCCTCGTCTTTGGATCGTGCTTAGAAAGCCATTGACCCCAAGCTCCCGTCTAACCTAACCGCTTCACCAAATTTCCTATCCTCGCGTGAAAGAGATAAAACGTTCTCTACAGCCAAGGTGAACTGTAACGGAGCTGTAACGCGCAAGGTCGACGTCGGACAGGAGGAAAACGTGGCCCAACGATGCGTGCCCTCCTAAAGACAGCTTCTCGTCGTCCACGTGCCCTTGCAACAATGCAAATGCATTATTTATAGAAGGTATGCGCGAGAAAAGAATAGACTTTACACGTTGGAGTAGCCCGTCTCCTCTTTCGTTGCCTACCTTTTAAACGAACGTCTGATTGCCTTCCTCTCGTCTACTTTATGGGCAACGCGTAAAAGTAACGAGCACCTGGTAACGGAATCGAACGAATCGTTTGCGACGAAATTGTTGATCCATGTAATCAAGTTGATCCAAGTTGATCGAATTCTCTCGAGTGGCGTGTCGAATGATTGAATGTTTCGGAGTTGCTCATTCTCTTAAAAATCTGGCCCGTAGAAAGTTCAAGAGCTCAATGCGGCAGAAATGGAAATTAGGATATACTTTTCCATTCGCCGGTTGTGAGAAATGGAATGACGGTAGCGTTGAATACCGTGAGAGTTGAAAGAAACGGAGAAACAAGGGCACAGTTCAGAACTACAATGACACAACGATTCTTTTCCCACTGGCGACAGGAACGCTTTCCACGGTAATTAACGTTATACATATTTCCCCGAATTACTTGGCCACTTATAAAGTTTTCCACGATAACTTAATGTGCGAACAGATTAATCAGTTCGATAGGAAATGTATTCTACTTCATCGTTATCTGTCGACGCAGCCAAGTTAATTGATAATTTATTTCCATGAAATTATCTCAATATTTTTATAACAATTATCGTGCGATATTGAATTCAGTGGAAATGTACTGTGTTGACCTTAATTCTCGTATAAATATTCACGGTTCATCGGCGCTTTTCATGACAGCAGGGAATTATTATTCGGATTTTATTATTCATTGAATACAATGAGACATTCCGCAGGAATAATATTTCCCCCTCTCTCTCCCCCATCGAACACGTTTCCTTTAACTGGAACGAGTTCGACAGAAAGCCCCCCCCCCCGCCCCCAAATTATTCTCACCGGTGTCTTTTTAATTTATTCGACCAGGCAATGTTACGACTTCCTCGGACGATTGTATCTCGTTTGCAATTATAATTAGATTCGATCCTCCCGCATCGACAATGCACCCAGAGTCGAACGCGTCGATTTAACGATGTTCTCGTCGCGCGACCTGAAAAACCGATACGAGGTAGCCCGATCAGCGTCGATAAAACCGACGGAGTTCCCGTAGGCCGGTCGAATTCTTATCGTCGAAGCTTCAAGTAAAATCTATTACGCTGGTCGATCGCGCTATCGTCGGAAGCTAAAAGGATTTTTACCCAAGATATGACAAGGGAACCGCTCGAAGTGACGAGCACCGATATCGCAACGCGGTCCGTCGATACATAAGTGGAATTACGATAATTGACGGAGTAAATATTTCTTGAATGACAATTTTACGAGCGTTGTGTCATGTCGCGAGAATGCGGGAAACGACTAATTGTATTTTTACGCATTTCGGAGCCAAACTGCCAGCACTTATCTCTCCGGTCCGTGCACACGAAATGTACAACATTTTACACATTGCAAGAATTTTGTGACGAATAATTCGGAAATAGTTTCGGTGGCTAGTGTACGGCTCTCTACCGGTGCAATACACGAAATTTAATAATAAACTCGAGCGATCTTATACGGCCGAATCTCAATTATTGTGCCGTACGCGATACGATGAAATCCCGCCGACCTCGTGATTAAACCTTATCGCAGGAATTCCTTAATTACGTTACCCGGTCGGCCGGCAACGAGGAAGCAATCAGAATCGTTGCCAGCCAACCGCGCCAAATCTGGAGCAAACCGCTCCAGCGCGATCGTCGAAAATCAACGGGAGAAAAAACAGGAGCGAGGAGAAAACGATACACCCCGCGGACAATTCACCACCCCAATAAAATCAATGCTAAACAACATCGATTACCCCGGTAAACCGCATCCCCGACCGTCTTCCAATCGCCGTGCTGCGATTCAAATCGAGCGTGGAATAACACGCATTCGCCGGATCACCGACCCACTTTCGTTCGTCGCTGTTCCTCGCGGGCCTCAATGGTAAACGCGTTCTCTCGGAGGCGGATGAAAATTCGAAGACTGCTTTTTGAAACGAGTACGACGAATTGCGAGGAATACGAACAACCGTACAACCGCCCACGCGGGACAGAAGATTCCCAGCACCGGTGACGATACTCGAACGACTCGCGGCCCACCGAAATAGACGATCAGGTGACATCCGCGAAGCGTTGTTCTCGCAGCGCGCTTACCTGCGGCGACGATGCAGCCGTTGTCCATTTCCAGCCACGGCGATTCCTCTCGGTAATGGAACCGTGTCCTGTACACCGGTGGCCGGTTTCGGTTCACCTCGTTCGGGCCTACGCTCTGGACGATCGTGAGAGAACGATGGAACGGGAATGTCATCCGTCGAAATGCTCGGCTCGGCGTCACGTTGCTCACTGGCTCGGCGCCGAGCCGCGCCGGAACAGAGGCAGGAAAGGCCGCGTAAGTACGTGGACGTACGAAACACGCACTCACTCATACACGCGGCTGAATCAATGGCTAGAGGAGGAGCGGTCCTCTTTCTCGGGGAATGGAAGGCGGACGGTCCGTTGAAAAGTGGATGCTGCACGTTTGTGGTTCAGCGCAGCCTCCTCTCGGTCGATAATCCGTGGATCAACCCTTGGGGGGGGGGGGGGGTAAAGGAGGGGGGAGTGAACGGTGGACGAGGTTGAAAGATGGTCAGGTAGGACCTTGAAACCTTCGAGAGGTATTGGGAAGGTTTTTAAAAAGGCCGGACGTAGATTTTTTTTTTTAGAATGGATTAATCGGGGGTTTGGAAAGCAGGGCGGAAGGGGGTTGTTTGGCTGGGGTGGAGTTTCGAAACGATGAGTGAAGTTTTTCGGACGGGTGGCGTGGTTTGAAGTTTAATCGGAATTGGGGGCCTTCTGGGGCAGAAATTGGAATAAAAGGTTGCTTTTTTTTTAGAAGCGATGAATTTTTTTTTCAGAACGAGGACGACGCTGGATTGCAATGGGGTTCGTGAATTGTAAATCGTTTTCGGAGAGAGAATGGGGACGGTCGCAGTTATTTTATAAGGCTCTCGCGGTTTTGTTCTTTTTCAAATGGAAATTTTTTCGCAACTGGAATCGGTTCGAATTTCGTAGTGTCGATGGATTTAGAGTGTCCGTGTTAGTTAAGAAGGAGATTTACTCTGAGATAACGATAATGTGAATGTTTTTATGTATGATTTTTGGATGCGATTTAAATTTAGGAAAAAATTTGTCGACATTCTACTTAATGCATCGATATTAATGTAAGTATTCTTTGTTTTATTTTTCCCTCCCCGTAAATAGTTATCGAATACAAATCACGAGACGAACTGTGTTCCCTTTATACTAATTGTAAGTAACACGATCATCGTATAATCAATTTATATGTGTATTACGGCGTCGTCTTTGGTATCAAAATATTGTATTCAAAATGATTCCCGGTGCTTTAATTTTCTGTTTCAACGGAATTCGTGTTAATTTAACCATAAGGTAACCCCAGTTTACATCTCCCCCTCCTTTTCTCCATCGTTTTTCTTTTCGTAAAAGGGAAGACTAGGAAAGGAGGTACACGTTCTCAGTAGGTGAAGCGTTCCACAGTCGCTTGGGTCGCAAGTGAATCAGGCAACGTTTCTGTTGAAACAATACGTTTATTGCTCGATCTGTAAAAAATCAAAGAACAGACGAATGGGCAAGGTGTGGACCTGTTACACGCCGAGAGGAAAAAATATATCTCGATTAATTAGAATCTATTGCCATCGCGACAACAATTACAATTAATTTAACCGGTACACCGTAATGCGCACGACGTATACATATACAATAATGCACGTGTAGTTTCCGAAATTTCCAATCCCGTCTCATGCTATTCTTTTACATGTATAAGTATATATAAAAAAAACAAAATCTTTTCTTAGGAAAACGTAAAATTCTGCCCCATACCCCCCTCCCTCCCTCCCTCCAACGCTTTGGAGAATCAGCAATTCAAATAATTCTCCGCGGAATGAATAACATGCATGTATAAATTCGTTTTCAGTCGCATATAAATTCATGGGAACCAGAACTCGCGCGATTCTCAAGGAAAAAAGAATTACGTACACCGTTTGAACGCCTCCGCCACTTGGTTACAATATACATATATTTCTTCTTCATATAAAATTCATGTTCAGTAACGCCGATCGCGTTCAACGATTAATTTTACATTTACCGGTTCAATTAGCAACAATTTGCTGTCAGTGTAACGCGTTAACAATGTTTGTCTTCAGCACGATCATAACAGAACAATTTCGCGTGACGGTCTCGTCGCGTTCGGCTCGTGCGCGCGACGAACTCGCGCGGAATGCATTGTTTTCATCGTCACGATTTATTTCACGCCGATAAAACGCGGAAACGGTCCTATCCGTTTTCGCGCGAATTACTTTTGCATTGGAATTGATCGACATCGATCGGCAATTTAGGCGCGACGCCCAAAATTCTGTGCAGCAAGTTACCCGTCATTCTTCGACGTGGATCTCGACGACGAAAGGTACCACACTTAGCGACGTGTACTTTCACGCAGAATCACAATTTCATTCGAATTCACCCCGGTCAAGTTCGAGGCTATTCGCGCGTGAAATGAATGTTCGTGACTGGGCACGACGTGAAAAGTTCGGAAAGTAAACGTGAATCTTGGAATTCTAAGGTGAACAACAGCACCGATCGAGACACTACCGTCACACACAGTTTTTACAAGCTGTTCGGCCTGACCGCTTCCGGTTCGCGGCACCTGAAAGCGGGGGAACAATGGTTTCCGACTTACTTCTCTCCTTCTCTTTCCTCTCTATCGGAACGCTATCCTCGTAAAGCCTAATGCCCGAGTCAGTGTCCATCTCGAAGCCCCGGCAGAGTCGACGGACAGACCCGAACTTACAGTTTGACCATATTACCTGTATTCGTGTCTGTCCCCCTCTCCTTCTCCGTTCATCTTGTAACGAGTTTCTTTCTTAAAGACTTACCGCCAATGTCTTTCGTTATATTTAATCGATATTATAATATCGATATTATAATATCGAATTTCGCTAACTACCATCGCCGTTTCCTTGTTCAATTTTTTCCCTTGACTACATTAGGACTTCATGGTGCTCCCGGCAGAAACCCAGCCGCCGCTCGCCTAAGCACGTAGTAGCTACATATTGTCACAATCTCATCGTCTCGGCTGAAACGTTCACGTAACGAGTCGATTCTCTGTTGAGCGTGTTCGCACAGCCGCGACACCGGCAACGCTCGTTCGTCCAAACGTTATTTCAATTTGCGGTAAATTCTGTTGGGCGAAGAAAAATTGGAGAAACGATCGCCCGGACGACGTTCGCGTCGCGCGACATTTGGCTACACACTAGAAACGATTGTCAGGGACGGACAGTGAGGTCGTTGAACACAATCATAATGATGAAAAAAAAAAAAAGAAACAAACGAAAAAGCCGCTGGTGTGTGTCTTGAAATATGTTTTTGTTTCCCCCATTTACAAAACACTTCGGTTCTCTGTAGAAGTATGTAAAAAAGAAAATACTCGAATTGCATGCACGAATCATTCTGTTCGACAACATAAATGGGAAATGTTAGGAAAAGAACGAGCAAAGAAATAATCGATCCGACAACGGGATGAATGGGTTACTGTCGTTCATTCGGTACTTGTTTCAACAAAACACTACTCTAATGACAGTCTAACGATATGCACGACCAACGCAATACAAAGTAATAAAAAAAAGTATCTCAACTATCAAACGTACCCGATCTTTTCATAATTAATAATAATAATAATAGTAATAATAATAATAATAATAATAATAATAATGTAAAATTACAACGTGAATACACATTTCTGACTCGGAGGTACCTGTCAATTAGCCCATGCATTTAATTTTAATCGTTTAACCGTCAAACGGAAACACCACGTTCCCGGCTGCAATTCGTTTCCTTTTGGATGCTTCCAAATCGCGTCAAGCTTTGCGTGAAAAATTAACACGATTAACGAAGGAGAAATGGGCTTATCGACCTGATTCACGAACAACGGTACCATCGACACTGTATTTACGCTCTCCTCGATCGCCTAAAAATGCTTAACAACGAGTATAACGATTCTGTCCCCACGAGATATACACATACGTGCCTATGTTTATATGTATATAGGTCGCGAGAAAGCTCTTAAACCTTATTGCTTCATCTAATCTAGAATTGCACCGCGGATACGACATCGGCGCTCAGCCATTCAACGTTTCGGGTGTCCGTCGGGTCGATGATAAAGTCAATCGGTTGTCTAAGAGAATCGTGCGTCGCCCCATGAAAGGGGGTGCAACGCGGCGTCACGATGAACGTGACATCTTATTTATTTCTTTCAATCTGTCGTCTAACATCCAATTCATTTTTCTCATCGACTAACGTAGATTCATAGACGTGCTCGTCGAGCACCTAACATTAATCAGTTCTATATATGTATATGGTAAATCGTATGATCCAAGCAAAATCGTCGTAAAACAGTAAGCGCCACGGAAGGAACCAGCCGTATTCCACTTCCTGTCAATCTCTTAATTACAACGTCACGCACGCACCCCTCTCGTTCAATCTTCGTCTCGGTTCATCTTTTCTTCTTCTTTTTCTCTTTCTTTCTCGTTAACGCGCATCGAAAATATCGCGCGACCTACGACCGCGCCTCAATCTCGTCAGCGATACGTCGCAATAATGAAACAATATGTGTACGGTAAATCGGATGTACAACGACGGGTAAGAATGTAGAAGGGAAGCGAAGATAAATGCGATCCACAGTTTCCGTAATTAAGCCGTCATTTAAATTCTACTTCGTCGTCGTTACACCTTCGTACACCCCGTGACCCCGTTGCACCTGCCATCTGCACTCTCGAACCTATTTTTACTCGTTTCCGCCCCGTCCGATTCATGCTACGAGGTCTGTCTATAAGAATACGCAATCGTGTCCCACGTTACCATTCTAACAGCGACGACGCGAATACTGGTTAATTATTATCGGTGTTTCCAACGGCGGCCGACATCCGCGCGTGCCCCGATTCACGGATTTTCCTCGTTACTCGTCGATCCCTTAATCGATCCCTTAATCGATCCCTTAATCTATCCCTTAATCTCCCCGACCAACGTAACCCGATTCACGTCGTCGACGGTTCTCCGCTCGAAATTCGTCGGGCGCCGTTCAACGGGGAACGAAAGCCGCACAGTTCCCCTGCGGAGGACCGGAAAGAACTCGGAGGATAAACGAGCGAGTGGATTACGTTCTTCCGGTAATGAGACGCGGGATTCGCGGCGAGAAACAGATGGGCAGTGGTGTCTTGGCTCTACGGCGAGCGATTTGTGGACCAGTTGACGTTCCTCGTTATTCTTGCGTCCTCTGTCTGTTACGCAGCCACTGTTGACGCTCCCGTGGAATTGCCCCCGATCGATCCCTCGTCCCTGACCGATTCCGTTGATGAAGATTGCCGTGGAACACGGACGTCGTTCCAGCTGACAGAAACGGAAATACGACGGTGCGGCGCGCTGGTACACGAGGAAACGCGCGGAACTGTAGACACCGTACTATCGAATGGAACGATCGATTCGGCTGCCTCGTTCATTCCATTGCGTCGCTGGCTGAGTGGCCGAGTCTTGGAGTTACGTCGACGTCGACGGCGACGACGGGATTGTTGGCTCTGGCTGGTAGTACCTCATGCCGTTTATCTGAAACGATCCGGCCGTCGATTGAAACAGTCAGTTAGGCGATACTCGTGTTTATTGCGATGCCTAACGATTCTTTGTTTAATTTCGTTTGCCCGACGCAGCGTGCGAATATATTTTTGCGTGTTATCGGCGTTACTATCTTGAAGATGAGGTAAACGAAGAGCGACTGGTTTGAATGTATGGGGGGGGGGGGTTCAAGGAGAAATTAGAATATTTGTACGTCCAATTTGAAGTTACCCGCTAATGCGGTTAAAATTATCTGTGCTTGGCATTCGTACTCTTAATTGGTATAGGTAATTGAGACGTTCGAGATGTTATGCAATGAATGAATCGCTTCTTCGTCGATGAAAGCACAATTTAATTGCGAAAGATTGATCTTAACTACACCACGTTCATCCTGTCCCCCGAAAACTATTCCCAGTGTATCCTTACCGTCATGTCGTATTCCGTGATGTACGCCGGGATCTCTAACTGTTCAGGAGACATGACGTCGTAAAGATACTCCACTCCAGGCAAGTTGTGAACCTTCTGCTTGATGGCTGGGGCCATAAACGTTGTGAACCACCACGTCATCATCTGCGGTGCGCAATGAAAAAGAAAAGAAAAAACGAAATTCAACGTACAATCGTAATACAAATTCTGCGAATCGCGATTCCGATCGTCCGTCGACGTTTCTTCCGCAAGCGATATTTCCAACATCAATATGTCGAATGCCCGAACGAGAACGACCTGATATTTTTCAGCGAACGAGAAAGAAGCGAGGATAGAGGGGTCCAATTATTTTCCTACCCTACGTCGTTATCTGCCTTCGATCGGGTCCAATATGTTCCGTTAAACCGCCGGCAATACGAGGTCCAGTTCACCAGATAAGAATTACCGTCGCGAGGGGTCAAGGATGCGAGTTCACGGATCCGCAAATTGCTAACGCGAAAACATGTTTGCCAAGTTGTTACCGGAAGCTGAGGAGTTTCGATGCAATCTTGGTGGATACGGGCACGTAGCTGAGACGTGGGAAAACTCAATGGCAGATCGTTCTGCGTCTCAAAGGTGGACTTTATCTGTATAATCGACACGAGGCGCGCAACTCGTTATGGTGCAGCGAGCAATATTCTGTCTCGATTTGTTTGCCGCACCAGATTCGCCGCGATACCCGAGGAATGTTGATTTGAAAGGGACGCGACGGAGAAGGAAGTCGCAGTCGGGTCTCTCTTTATAAGTGTCTCTTTAAGCGACGATAATTCTGACGAGAAAGAATTTCCACTTCCCAGTAAGATTAAACGACAAAAGTTTTAAGATAACACGTTGCTTGAACTTTCACATCAATGCCTTTCGGATGTTCGGGAGAATTTTTCGAGCATTGGTATTACTCGGAATTTTTATGAACCTTTTCACGCGATTCTGGGATTGGTTCTACATACGGTTTCAGCAAATTATCGAAAAGCACCCCTAACTTCTCAACGAGAGTTACCTACGTACTTTGTTCGGTGATTCTTTTTACACGCCCTTATTCGTATCTACCGTATAGAAAGAGACTCGACAGTAATGCATAATGGATATGGTTTAATAATATTTCATATTGCTTCATTTATTTGATACTGACCTTGGTCCAAAATGTTGGATGAACAATGTAGAAGTGTTTCAGATTCTTCTTATACCTGTAAATGAGAGATTTCGTTACGGACTTGTTATCGAAGAACAACGTAGATTTACGATACGCATATGACACGTTCAATGGCGTTCGTTAACAGTACTGTCTAACGTATCTTTCATTTGAAATGCAAACATTTTCTTCCCGTGTAAACTAGTTTATCCGACTGAAACTCTCGCAGTTATTGCACGATCCCCGCTGATTTATTAATCCACATTCTCATGGCTGTTGCGTCGAATTAATTATAGAAGAAAATACTATTCGAACGGGCGTTATCGTTACTACGCTCGTTATTGTTAATCGCAAAGCGTGCGATCGTATCATTACGCGGCGTTCTCGAATAATTATAAATTCGTTGCGCAATATAACTACAATTATTGTCCGAACGAATAATTAACAAAAGCGAATCTTACTTGTAAGGAAGCACGTTGTACACCTCGCGCAACCAGTGCAGGCTAGGATAATTGCCGCTAGTAGTTAACGTGTGGAAATAAGCGATAACGTAGTCACCTTTGACAATTGGATCCAGTATCTGTATCAAATATAGTAGTGCCTGAAACAAAAAGGCGATAATTTATTATCAGTGGATTTCCAGCGAATAAAGAGCTGGTCGTTCTAAACATTCATTTCACCAGTAGAAGTGCAAAGTGTCCGCAACAACGCGAACTATAGTTTGTTTATCAACAATGTTGTTTCTTTAATACATTCGCAAAGGCTGTAGGATATTCGGAGATTAATCAAACTTACGACACCACCGGAGGTTTAAGCAAAGCGACTTGTACAATTGAACCAGTCGTATTTGGTACTTCTACGAAGTCCAGTGCAATTTAAGCATATCAGTGCAAAAGATTATAATTTTTACAATAAAGCGTATCGATTATTATCTGCTTAAAACAGAAAATCGCAGAATAATAATCACTCTCCGCCATTTCACGAAACAAAGGCGTTTCAATGCGTAGCGTCCTAGAAACATTTCATCGGACAGAAATTATCTTCGTTCTGGTATCCAATCGAACCACTGACGTAACATTTAATTCCGATCGATCCTTAATTCCCATCGAAATATTCTTTCAGGGTCCTGGAGGGACTACTATTCTCAAGAAATCCGCCAAATAGAAAGTCACCTCGCACAATCGTCCCCCAAAAGCAATTCAATCCACCATCCTGTTCCTCATAGGCTAATCCAAAATTAACCCCGTTCCCACGATCAACGGAACATCAATTTCCCCCGTCGACGGACCGCCCCGAATCAAAATAATTTCCATTCCGGGACGTGACAAAACGACCGAACGTCACCGAAGATTCGGCGTTCTCGCAAACACGAGTCTTTGATCCCGGCAAAGCGCACCCCGTCACCGTGTTTTAATCGATCGTGTCGCTACAACTGGAATTAGTACTGTGGCGCCTCACCCCATGGCACAGGGTTGGCGGAAACCAGGTCAGAGGCCTGGCCACCGAAAAGAGCAAACGTCTGGGCAGAATGTCGCGCACGTCTGCGAAAGTTTTCGCGTGAAGCGATGGAAAGGAAAAGTGGATGTGCCGTTGCCTTGTGTCCGATATCGTTTCGTTTAATAGACGAGACGCGACGCGAAAGATTCGCCACCCTCGCTGTTTCTTTCATTTTTTTGATTCTTGTCGCCAGTGACGTCGGGAGGTCTGCACGAGTCGACCGCGTATTTTAATCGGATGGTTATGGACGGCACCGCACACATGTGGGTCGCACGACATTGTGATATGAAATTCTGCGTTCTAATAAAGCGAGGTGGACTCGGTGAAGGGGGCGTGGACGATATTAGCGTGTAGTCAGTGTGGAAACGAAGGGACCTGGAGGAAGGGTTGCGAGGGACGAACGAGTTTTAGGTTGCTCTTTTTTTCGAGGGAATCAAGAGTTTAACTTAGCGATAGACGCGTTCTATTAATCATAATTATTTACGGCGCGAGGATATTTGTCAGGATAAAAGTTGATATTAACTGTTGGCGTTGACGCGAGGGAAAATATGGTAATTGAATTTCACACTGACAATGCTGTTTCGAATGAGCTGCGTAATACAAATATTCATTAACAAGAGTCAGCTCGATGTATTCCCGGTTTCACGTAAATCAAGATGTAATTGAACGAATGAGGTGTAATAAAAAAGGGTACACACAAATGTGCCGCCTATTAATCAAAATGATCGTCTAACATTTTCAAAATGACGATACTACGGACGTCATTGCGCTGTGTTTAAAAGATTTACGAACTGCGTGAAATTTGCTCGATCCCAAATGAATTAAGACGTTACGACGTGACGCAAGTGGGCACGATCAACCTCCGCCAATAAGAAAGAATAATAAATTATTTGACTGTCGTCTGTGACGCAAAAATTTTTCAGGCGGTGCGTCCGTCAAAGTGAAATTATACGTAAATTGAACGACGGTGAACAAATTGAAAGTAAGAAATTACGACCAGGCTTTCGTTAAACGTAACAGAAAGAATTTCGCCAATAAGATACATTGCTGCAGTGCAAAAATCCGAAACCTTTGCCAGAATTGCTCTGTCCATTTAGCTCTTGGATCGGGTCCGTACACTTTTTTTCACGGTGGAGAATTACGTGCCTGCCAGGAGTCTAAGAAAAGATACTGCCTCGATAGATGCGGGCAATCAGTCATCGTTCGTGGAATCGCGAAGCTCCGAAGCAATTAGTTGAATCACTCTTAATCTTACTTGCTCATCGATACAGATTTGTTCGCGTGTAAACCGGAAACCTATTATTACAACGCACATTTGCATTCATATTCCTTCCATCTTTATCATTTACGTCACGGCACTGAGGATGTCCGATGACTGAACGTGGATTCGCGAAGGGGGCAAACGGCAAGACGAATTCTCGTTCGATTTTCAATCGAGGTCGAGTTTTACTCGCTCGGCACTGTCAGCGCAGGATCTATTTAGCTCGAGTATTCCATTACGTACGCGGACACAAGTGCGAGTACGGGAACGGAATCGTGGAAAGAGTACAGCTGTTGATTTCGTAACGTTACTCCGGAAAACTGTGAATATTTCATCGCTTCGTAATTATACGTTTCATGGTTTCGGAAATGTAAACGACCGTTGCAGAAAACGAAGGAGAGAAAAACGTTTATCGTATTGTGTTCGAGCACGCTTGGAATCTATCGTGGAACTGGTTAATGGCTGTTATCGTGGAAAATTAACTTTCGCGCATTCTTCCACGATAAAACCGTATTAGCTTTTAACGGTTACAAGAAGTAAAATACGAAAAGCTCACCGCCTCGTTAAAATAGAGGGACTCGTAACTATTTGGAACAAGGGGGTTTAATAAGTCAAATTAAAGGCCGAAATAGAGATTGTACACCGTTTAACGTAAAAGAGTCGAAAGGCATACGTCAGCCGGGGAATATTAATAAACCAAACAGCGAATATTCTATCTTATCTCCTACTCTTCACACAGTCATATCAATTATACGCCTAACAGGCAGTTACGTACTAGCGATTCAATTGCATTTTCCTAAAAATCCTACGTAGTCCATAAGCGGCATAGAAATGAAAATAAATTCGTCTCAAAATTAATTTCGCAGAAGGATACTGAATTGTGCTGGCGAATCGATTAACGAATCGCGAAAACATTTCATCTATTCGAATTAATATAAACAGCGACGTTCACAAAAATATTATAATAATTCCAGCTGTGGAGAAACGGTACCAAAGATATTATCCATCTTTATTTCAATGATATCAGTCGCGGTTGTCATTATTACTATTATTATTATCATTGTCCTCCGTAAAGAATCACAGTTCAATCTAAAAACACCAATGATGATAACTCGTATGGCGAGCGTGAAACAATCAAAATTATTACTATCGCGTGCCCAAGATCGAAGACTATGCTGATTTCCTCAATTGAATCGTATCTTCGGGTCGCGTTAAAAATCTCTCTGCTAAAAATCTAACCGTGCTATAAAAAGTCAAGTCCGGTAACGAGTCTTGAAACTCACGGTATGCGTATCGCGACCTTCAAAACTAATTATCCCAGCAAACCCGTTCAATTAACGCTCGTCAGCCGAGCACTATAACTTTCTACGTTTCGACCGCGCGAACAGGGTTCGATGAAGTGAAGTCGTGGGGAAAAAGTGTGGACCAAGTATTGCTCGACGTTCATCGTACACCGTGCACGCGAGTAGACGAGCGCACGTATCTGCGTGTATTTTTGGCGACAGCCTTCTGCGACGCCGTTGCAATTTTTCTCCCGTTTCGTTTCAAGGTGGCCGACGATAAAATTAGTCGTGCGTCGAGGAAATGAATAATAGGCGTGCATAGTTTCGTTTCGTATACCACGCGACGCCGCGTTATCCCCGGGTGTCCGTCCTTTCGAGTGACGCGACACGCGAAACGTTGCGATCAATCGAAGTACCCGGGTATTTCATCGAATGCCGAACGATGCTAGCGGAAACGTTGCCTCGATTTTATCCGACGATCAATCGAACTTCCCGAGAGCGAAAGTTCTCGCTTCTGAAGAGCTCGAGATATTTGATATATTGACGAGAATACCCGAAGGACAAGTGTGTCAATGTCCACTTTGTATCGCGGTTAAGATACGAGTCGAATCAGCGACGCGTTCAAAATTCCACAACTACGGCACATTATTCCCTTTCCCCCCACGTCCAACAATGTTAATATATCGCGGCGTGCGCGACAGTCACGCGTGATTTTATCCAATTTTCATTCGCACGCGTGAGCGATAAGTTTCCACGCGACGCGCGACTCTCCGAACGAGATAATTTAACCACACCCATCGTTCCCAAGACTTTCTATAACATTAATCGAAAATTCATTCGACATTACTGGCGAAATAATCATCCGAGAGACCGTTTCCGGAACGACGCAAGAGGCGAACGAAAACAGAGCTGAGACAATCGACTGTTCGAAAAACGAAACCGTTTCGAGGGAGGCACGAGACGGTTGTCGACGCATCGAGTGGCGAAGGACGAATGATATCGAACGGACCGACTGATCGCAACGCCCAGGATCGGGGCGCAACCCCCTTCGGTGCACCTTTTCACCGCGAAAGGAGCCGACGAACGTGTGACCTGGAATCGGTCTAGCGAGGTCAGGGGGAGAATGATCGAGTGCGTCCTTGAATCTCGTACAGTAACCTACATTAGACCTGGACGAATCGCTGCCGTTATTTCTACTCGACTCGTTCTTCCCGCAGCGCCCTTTGCGTATACATATTTTTTTCGTATTGCCTTATCGGCGAGCGGCAGGTAGAAAACGCAACGTTGTCCTCGATCCTCGTATAATTTTCTCGTCGACCGGTACGCTTCTACGTTCGCTTGCGGTTCGTCGCGCACGATTCGCCGCCAGTGTAAGTCACTGGCTGTCATTTTCGCGGAGCATTCTGAGTGGAAGGGGCACAATTTTCAGGGGGGGGGTGTGACAAATTCGTTGAGTCGAGTTCGGTGCAAAGCAGTGTTTAGCCGGTTCTTCGGCGCTACAACTTGCCTACCAGCTGTTCGAGCACCGATAACAACGTAAACGAACGGGATTATCTAATCGGCCATTGTCCGACGACCATCTAATTTTTAGTTCGCGTTAGAAGCTACACTGGCTATTTTCTGTAATATTACAGTTGCAAACTCTAATTAGATTTTGTCTAGATATTTCTCGAGTATCGCACATTCGATGCAATATCAATCGGCTCGAGATCAAGAGGCTGACCAGATGAAGGGAACGATATAAATAATCCACGGAATAATTTATTACCGCCGCTGAGTTCGTTTCAATTTGCACGGTGAAATTGTACCGGAATTACCTCAGATGCTACGTCAGGCATGTAAATTCCAATTTCTTAAGTAAAGAGAAAGAGAATAAGGGTGGCGAACGAAGCGTCTCTGATCGAAGGATCGAACGAGAACCGGTCGAAACCGCGATTCCATCGGTCCATCGATCACGGTCAGCGCGAATCGAGTAAAATCGACAGGGATCAACGGGGCGAGGCCGTGCTGGCGTTTCCGTCTCGATCGTCGCCGGTTATTTCCGGCGGCGACGTTTTCCACGAAGAATCGCGACGGAGAAAGGGTCGCGTGTAGGGATGAAAACAAACTTCTCCGAGGGGCGGATCGGCGTGGTCACGACAACGTTGCAGCTCGTGCGCCCTCAGCTCGGGAGTTGTTCCGTAGTCGGTCTATTTCTGGACGTGTAAATATCGATTCGCTGGTGGTGCTGCGCTCGTCACCGTCGAGAGAGTAGGAGAGAGAGGGAGGAAGGAGCAAAGATGATATTGATACACGCAGATTGTAATGAGATCGTGGCGAGGCAGACATTGACGTAGGAGGCTGGACGAGATACTGGGGGGGGTTTCAATTTGGAGAGAACTGAACGATCTTTGGACCCGTGCGTAGACAATAATAGGATAACGGAAAATCCGTGGAGATGATAACGGTCCTGTATTTCACTGAAATAAACAAGTTTCTCCTGGAACCACCCTTGTAAGGTGCACTGTGTTCGCCGTTTGATCTCGATGCAAATAGGAAATAGTGAGATTCGGCTGCTGAAAGCCTGGTGGAATTTATTGTATGTCGATTGGGACGACAACCGTGGAGAAAGAGGGGTTCCGTGTTATACAGTGGTACCTTTGAATCGAGCTTGAGTGTCTATCAAGGTAGCTTCGTGTCGTCACTATGATAAATGAACAGGCGGTCTTAAGAAAAGTCGGTGTCGCGTGGATTATAATGGCACACTAAGTTCGGAGTGTCTATGGGCTCTTAAAGTGTCAATGAAAGACTGCAGAAGATACGTAGGTATCCTCTTGATTCTCGAAGGTTTAGCAATTGAGTGTAACCGAGGCTGCACTGTTATAAATATCAAATGAATGTTGGGGGATTCGTCGACGCAGCGTTTGTACGAAAGCCTGAATCGAGTAATATGAAGTGCGCAGATAATTTATACGACATCGAGGGCGATCCGTTTTTGTTCCATTTTTGAACATGTTATTGAATATTGGATCAATTTCATGAACGGGGTCTGAACTTTCGTGGTCTACGCTCAACTTTGACCCTTGACTGCCCAGCGTGGAAAGGTAGCGTCAGTGATGCAAGATGATTTATTTTAAAGGGCTGGCCGTTCGAAATGGCAACCTATTGATCAAGGGGCGATCGTTTCGGTGTCACTTCGCGAAAGATTTAGTCGACCTGTCGAATGAACGACGTGCCGAATAAACGTTCGATCCGTCGAATGAATAATTCTAAACTGCTTCCGGTACAGGTTATCGCTTCGTCGTCCTACGTCCTGACGAACAATGCGTGCGCTTCTTTTCCAGCTGTCGCCCCTTTGTGTGTCGGTGAAGTTATTTATAATTACAAATAAATGCGAAGTTTTATTTGAACGTGGAGCACGCAATGTTCATTATTCATGACGTGTTGGCGTTGGATAGTTTAAAAATAGTATTTTAAGAAATGTATTATATTCATTGCGGAGCCGGCGCTGCTTTAACATTCTACTGCCTCAATTTTATTTTCATCGTTCCACAATGTGCTTCAGTAACAATATTCTAATTAAGAGGATTAAATATATGAATTTCAAACGGCGCTGATAAAGACACATCGATAGAAATTAAACATGATTTCAACTAAGAGCCATACAAATTCGTAATTATGCACAACTGCCTCTGTTTTGCAAGTCTTGTTCTGTCTCCTTATCATTGTTCTATTGTGTCGTGTCATCGTATCGTGTGCGCTATCATTAAGCAATTATTCCTTAGTACTTATTAACTCCTGTCCCTACTAATTGAAGAGTAACTTCTTTTAAACGAAGACGACTTTAGTTTAACCACCCCACTACGAAGCACACAAGTAGCAATAACAATGTAACAATACACACCGATGCGGAGCGCACCTGTTACCCTTTAGAATAATCTATATCGTCTTAGGAATAATTGTCTTGGCACCAAAATACCTTCTTCGCCCACTGTACATATTAAAATGTTACGGGGCGATAGTTTTCTATCGCGTACAAATGATTTCCCGATAAGTTTCATCCGCCCATGCCGCCAGACGTTCGATTTCGTCGTGGAAAACCACCGAGTCAATTTCCACCCGGCGTTGAGCTATGCTAAACGGATCGATCAGCCTGTAAGGAACTGTTAAATACGCCAGACCATAATGAAAGAGGCTCGGCTAACCCGTCAGTCGTATTGATCCCGTGTTCACGCCACTTTTCTCTCGCCGCTGTGTTCCATAACGCGATTGTTCCACGCTTTCGTGTCGCGAAGTTTGTTTCGCCCTGTTCGAGGCGTGGTTTTCGTGGGTTGGTCAACGACAATCGGCCCTAGGGTGAACATTTCAATTAGCCCGACTACGCGCGAACGAAAGGTGTTTGTTGCCCGAAGGGAAATTAACTGGATCCCCTCGGCGCAGTACGCGTCACGCTGTTTGCGATTTTTCTATGTATTCCACGCGTTCGAAAATGCTAGAGGTTCGTTCGTTGCCGAGTCGCGGAGGATTTTGAGTAACGAAGCTTCTGACATTTGAACGAATGAGGCTCCGCGGGCGTGCAGCGAAATTGAATTGGAAAAGAACGTATATCTGTTGGACGTTTCAATATTGGTAATATTGCGAGGGCTTGAATATTCCTATTGAAGCGTGCGATCAATATTTTCAATATTCGTAGTACGACAATCTATATTCCTCGGCGCTCGATAGTCTTGAAATATCAGCACAGCGAGGACAAATATTAAATACCGGTCTGCTTCTATTGCTGGAAAGAACGGGGCAAACGAAACGTACCCATAAGCAGGAATTCATAATAATTTGGTCAGAGGCTCATTAACTTCGAAGTGAATTATGTATTTTTGTTGCTATCGCGCTTAAAGGTAATCGTGGTTACGCAACTGGAAAAATAAATTAGGCCTCGTTTCAATGGCGATGTATACGGGACGGACAAACGGAAACGAAAATAATTCTAATGGAACGAGGAGGGAAACAACGATAGAATTCAACTAGGGATTCAACTAGTTGCTCGAGGTTCAATATATTTTAATCTCACCTTGTCCAGATTGACTTTAGTGGCGGGGAACCATTTGCCGACGAACACGACAACCGGCCGACCCTGACGATCGACTCCGCTTTGGTAAAGGCAGCCGATTCCTGAAACTTCAGTCAGATCCTCCGTTTTCGCTCTTCTAAGGAGCCTCTCGTACCTGAAACAATTTAATGAAACATTTCAACCATTATACCAAGAAGACTTAGTCATCCCGCACGGAAGCTGAACAACTGCGGACCAACAGGTGATAAAATATACCTTGTAGCAACTATTGGTAGCCGGTGACTGTTGCTATTGAAATGTCTATTGAAATGCATTGATAATACGTTATCGACAAGATAACTTATAGACGTATTTCGAAATTGCAATTTCAAGATCTCATATTATATTTAGCGGAGGACAAATTGCCTGATGGATTTTCACGTGGAAGTGCAGTGGCGGGATCGATGAACGAATAAAGCTGTTCTATTTACATATTGTACTGAACGCGAAAACTATTTGCATCGCGTCGGTTCGTGCCCGAGATCAATAACAATCATACATTTATCAACGTGTCACGATATAAAATATATGTTCCCGATGCATTGCACGTTACGATTTCATTGGGAACATAATGGGTAAAGTAGGCGCCATTGCACATTTCTACGCGAAACCACGGAGCAAATAGTTTTCCAGTAAATTATCTTTCTTCTAATAGCTATTACCGATGTAAAAATTTGAAATTTCCATTGGTAAAATGATCAGACATCCACTTTTCCAGGAAACCACGAGCCACGCGAATTTCAACGTCCAATGGCCACGGTAAAACGCGACGCGAATTTCTTCAGCCGGACGCGAGAATGACATTTCCGTGTAATTTCGTCGTTAACTTCTTTTGTCATAGATCGCTTGCATTGAAAAGAAACATAATGCCTGTCTGCCCGTGTCCGGAATGTAGATGCCATCACGTACGGTTAATCGCGGCCACGCGACGCTTGTAATATGCATGCGGCTTCGCGCAAACACGAAAAACCTCGCGATACCTCGGCATCGCAACAGAAACGCACGATTACGGACCTCGAGATTGCAATTGCAACGGGCAAATTTCATCGCGACGCAACACGGCCGGCGATTTCAGTATCCACGAAGCATCAAATTCTCGATACGATGCACAGCGTCAGCCTGATCGGCCAGAAAGGTGAACGAAGCCTCGGCGACAGGTCATCGTATCGACGAATTAAACGCTCAATGAATCGCGGCGCAATTCTAATTAAAGTGCAACGAAACGAATCAATAATGCATAAATAATGCCCGCGGCACCGAGAGACCCGAACTGTTCGCCGAAGCAGAACGATCAAAGAATTCTGATTCTCGCTGGCTACCGAGAGAGAAAATGTGTGCATCCGCGGTAACGATTATTATTTCTGCGCACAGCCGACAGCAATACGGTGCAACAAATCCCAGGCGGCAAAGTTCGTACGCAAGCTTCGCCCTACCTGCGTCACGCTTTCGCCTCTACGCGTTCGCGATACATAGTTCAGGTGACGCGCGATAGAAACTTCGCAAAGCCAACGGAATAATTACGCAAGCCCGGCAATATCGAGTATCTCGACATCAACCCTTTAATAACTTTTGCCCCATCGCGAATCACGCGATCACGTGATCATCGTCACGTTACAAAACTTCGGGGTAAAGAATTACCACCTCCATATTTAACTGTTAGCTACACAAAAGAAAACACATTTCTGTGCCGTGCCTATTCAACACCCCCCCCCCCCAAAAAAAAACACCTCGCCTCGAGAAATATCATTTCGACGACACGCGACAGAGTCGTTCCGTCGCGTAAAGTCGCACGTAGACGTTGTGCCCATGAATATTCCATTTGGCTAAAATCAATGAGCACGCTTCACGTGCGCGTCGCGAAGCGTTCCTCCGCTTAATATCGTCAGCCGCGTGAAACCACGGTCGATTCGGTTGATCCTGGAGAAGCTGATTTCTTTTTCCTCCCCCCTGCCGCGTTGTTGATAGCAACTGTATCACCGCGCAGCTATCGGTTTTCCGTCGTATTTTCAACTCATTTTCCCGCCGAGAAACCTCGTCCAAGGCCGCGATATCAATTGCACGCGACGCCGATACGCGTTGGACCACGACTGCGAGCGAGACCCTGTTCGCTTTAATATGAAATCGTTGGCCGTTTCTCTCGGCTCGTCTCCGCCGCGACGAATCGCGTGCTCGTCTGGCGACATACGGTACGATACTACTCGACGCTCCGCGCCCGTTTACGGGCGAATTATCATGGATACGCGTGTCGCGCGAAATGCGAAGAATGCGTCGTTGTGTCAGGATGATGAATCGCGTTCGACGTTGCGGCATAATTAAAACCAGGATCAGACTGGTTATTCGTACGGTTATTTGTGGGCACGGCGGCTGTTGCGTAAAATGTAAAATTTCGTTGGACGTTCGAGATGAGCGTGTTTACCAAGGGGATTTTATGGGAACGGTTCGCGGATCGATTACTGTTTTCGCGACTGCCAGGAGGCCAGCTCGCAACAGTGATCCCTGTTCAGAGTTGCACGCTGAAACGTCGTTCTATTCGCTTCTGTACGCTTCCTTCGTCAACGCTGTCGCGTAAACATTCGGGGCTGACCGTTAGCTACATTCTGCTCAGCCTTCCGTGGTGCACGAGTTTTCCATAACTGAGAATTAAAGTTGGGAAAGAAAATTAAGCGCCCTGGAACGTCGCCAAGAAAGAAACCTCGTCGATTGGTGGAAAACAAAAACTGGGCGTTGGACCAAAAGCACCGTTCCCGTATATTGGAAAACGATTAAAGCTCCACTGCGAAATCCTCGTCGATTTAAACTCTCTGTCTTGCTCCTACCGCCTCTCTCTCTCTCTCTCTCTTTCGTCTCCCCCTTTTACGACCATTCGCAACGTCAGCGAAATTTAAACAGCAGCGCAATTCTCCAGAGAGCAGCTATCGCGCACACGGTTCGACCCTCCAGGCGAAAATCAACGCGACAGACATTTACGTAACCCGGTTACAACTTTGCTCCACGAGGCGGACGATACCGGATATTGTCGATGAATGAAAACAATTGCACGGGCGAAACAATATTTCATACGCACCGGTCCTCGTCCTCGATCACGTCCACCATGTCGATCATGACCATTCTGACAGTGTGCACCGTCCTGTGCACAATCCCGTGCCCCGCTAGGTGGATCTAACGAAACCCGAACACGGTCCCCAATTTCTCCGGGCCAAACAGGGCCAAGTTCGAGATGGACGCGACGCCAACGAGCGAGCCTAATTTCTCTTTCCCTGTTCGTTCCAGGAGGATGTCCTTGCTGGTTTCATCGGAGCCCAGACACTGATCGTACCGCGAGCGTATCTATCGTATTCTACCGGAGCGTCTCCTTCTCAATTGGCGTCGGACAATCGCGACGTGATTCGATACCGCGACGTTAATTATTGTCCTCTACATATTACTGAACGTGCGTAGTAACTGGACCGAGAGGAGCGTATCGAAAGCACGAAATATGTCCGCGATGGAAGAGAAACAAGAATCGACGCGGCAAGCCCTCGCGACGTGTCGCGACTCACTGAGCCGCCACTACGAGGCGAGAAACGACGTCGGGACGTCTTCGTCGACTTCGTGGGCGCGCGCCTCCACCGGCTGCGTCACGGCGCCTGCTCGGCTTAAGGCTACTACGTGTTCGATGAGTAAAAAGCGAACTGGCAGAGTAGGGGGTTATTCGCGATTTGCGGCCGGTTATTACGTTCGTATTCTACGACGCGATCGACAAATTGGCGAAACACCTCTCGAGCACGGTAAAAGGGTCCGTCGGGGTGTTATTTCAGTTATTTGTCCCTCCTGTCCAGCGTTGCCCATTTATCGATCTTTGTTACGCGTTTCGCTGCGATGCCATGAATATGTAACAAGGATATTCTGTAACGAGCTCCTGAAAAAGAAACGAATCCCTGCGTTTCCGACTGACGCAGATATTATTTACGGGTTCGGGCGATATTTATGAATTCGCTTGGCGTTCGAGTTTTCGCGATGATATTCGGTTATTAATAAGTATTGCTGAATTGTAGTTCGTCAAGCGCGGTAAACAGTTGTGCGCGGAATTAAGTATCTTGATTGATAAATTCGTTTCACACTTTGTTCCCCTTTGTTGTGCCGTTTGTATTCAATGGTATCGCGTTAAGAGAACGTTTGGGTGGAAATGTATAAGCGTAATTCTTGGTTACGAACAAAGCGAAGTAGGGAAAGATTTTGAAATCTTGTCAATTAATCTCGCTAATACGTCAAATAAGTTAATCTGCCGATACATATCTTCGCGCGTTCAATAATATTGATAATAAATATGGATTGTTCCAGACATTCTTAGGCATGTAGACATTTAATCTATTCGCCTTTTAATTATTTAGATGTATCCGTTTTAGTAACTGAGGGGGCGACAAGGTAGTACAATTTTCATTTACTGCGAACATAATGTAACAATAATAGGAAAAACTGATTCGAAAACAGGCATGAAAATTCGCGAGAGACGATGCATATGAAACTGTTCGAAATTAGCTGTACACACGTGTATACCTCTCTTTATCTAAATTTTCCAGACCAACTTACAGTGTCGAGATAATAATACAAACGACATTCACGCGAAACATTGTCGTATCTGCGTAGAGAGTATTTAATCTCATTTATTTACCACTACTAACAATTATTTATCATCGATAAATCGTTTAATTAACCAGAACACGTTTAACACAATCAGCAATCAATTAATATCTCCACAATTTTTACATTGCTCAAGCTCGATCTGGTACGTCATGAAAATAATTTCCCCGGCGTCGTAAATCAATGAGTGACAAACGCATCTCGCATCGGGGCAGCTACGAATTACTCTATTAATTACACCGCTCTGATTCTTCGAAACAGCGACACGATGATCCATGACACCCACGTGTCGTTGGAATTTGCTAGATGGGACGCATTCTGCAGCGGGGAACAAACGCGTTTGATCTCGCGATGCTGACTGATTACGCGAATAACGTTTCGCCGCTATTACAGGGACGTTGCAGTTTATTCCCGTCTTCCGAACGTGAATTTTCGGCAAGGAATTCCGTGGGTTAAAGTGAAAATGCGTGGTACACGAGTTTCGTGCGACAGTATTTATAGCAGCGTCTATTTTCGTGTCGTTCCTCAATGTTTGGCTTTCAAACGTTGACTAATTCAGGGAGCGCGGTTACCAGCTCGTAAATGGGCAGATGAAATATATTTTTTGAACGGGGTAAAATCAATTCTCATCGTTTCCCGTTCGCGCTAAGTCTCGTTTGAACAAATTGCACTTCATATCGAATTGTAATTAGCGAATACAACTTTGGCATTGATCAATATGGAAACAACCCCTTGGAAAGTATTATAAAATGGCAATGAATGTCGAGGCTTCGTTATAATAAACGTTATTTGGATACTACTTACGTATCGTACATTGTTCCTTGGTATC
Source organism: Nomada fucata (assembly GCA_948146005.1). NCBI lineage: Eukaryota > Metazoa > Arthropoda > Insecta > Hymenoptera > Apidae > Nomada > Nomada fucata. The sequence continues at coordinate 7,059,706 of OX411282.1, forward strand.
TAGATTTACGAATCGCCCATGTTCGAGATTCTACGGTATTTCGCCAATGGTTATTTCTACGCGAACAGCGTATCGATGGTTTGACGCGAAATTGTGTTACGCTTTTCTATTCCTGGGTCGATTTTGTTCGTAATGTAGCACGATCTCGACAGATTACTATGCTGGATTATAATTTCTTTGTCCATTTCTTTTTTCATATTACAACAATCCGCGATTAAGTTGAAAACCAATAACGTTCTCACCGAATCGAGAGCAAGAACGGCACGCCGTGCATCGATTCCCGATACAATTATTCAATCCGTACTACCGATGAAATAAAAAAATAGTGCGTCGCTCGATGTCCCGGAAAAATCGCTCTAAAAATCGCACAGAAGGCTGCGAGGAGGATTATTTCACCGATCCGCATGTCGCGTCGGGAGTCCCGTTTTCTTCGAACTCGTGTACGGAGAGCGAAAAATTTCAGTGCGTCCTCCGGAAGCGGGAAGTATAATTTTACTCGTATCCTGAGAGCCGGTTGAATCACGGCAAACATTGCTATCGCGTTGTGCATACATCTTCGTTCAAAGCTGCGCTATTTTTATAATAAACGAAATAAGCATCGGGCAACCGCAGCTCGCGTTCTTTCATATTTCATCTAAATTACGACAGCTATTATTTTTATTCGTTTCTCGCACTTTGAGGAGCGAAATAAGTTTCACGACAATCGGGCGCCGATCCTTCGATAAAGCGCAGAAAGTCGAACGTCGAATGTTACGTGTTACGATTTCAACCGTGATTTCGCGACCGTGACCTCCTTTAAAATGGATTCAAGGAGCTCTGTTGGCCAAACGGCTGGATCGAAACACACCTTTCTCGAGATCGTAAATCTCAGGTGCGCCTTGATTTGACCAGACGCGGGGAGAAAGAGAGAGTGTTGAACGGCGAAGAAGTTTCTCTGCGCGGATTAGAACTTTCATTTTCGCGGAGGGATACGTAAATAACGTTGTCTAATGTTTTCCGGTCCGCAAAAATATTTACAGAAGTAGAGGAATGTGTGGAAGTACAATCGTTCGGCAATCTCACCGTAAGTGCAGCAAAGCTCACTCGCGTAGCGTAAGAAAGATTATCCTGAACGGCGCCAGATGTTCGACATCAGCAGATGTCTAAACTAATGTTTACCGGCGCCGCTGGATCGGCAAAAAATAAACTTGCACGCACCCGGCGTGTGCGACGAGCGAACATCTCGAAAAACACGAGTTACTGCGAACGACGACGTTCCTCAACGAGTCGAAGGTGCGAAGGTATTTCTTCCATCGCAGGCGTAATCGAATTGGCGAACAATTTGCCTCCTTAATGGTTCGACAGAACTGCTAGGAATTCGACGCTGTTCCACCTAACTGCGCGAACTTATTTCTATGTACATTTCGGACGACGGTGTCGCAGACTATTTAGAACGACGCAGTGTTAACTCAACCTTACGTATTAAAATTATATATATTTTTTTTGTCTGCAGAATTAAATCGGCAATGTTTGTCCCAATCGTGACGTCGGTGGAAGAGGACTTCGCGGTGATAAAGTTGTGTGTAGTTCAGAATTTACGAGGAACTAGAAAGTTATCTCTCTTTGTTCGCCGTCACGATTAACCAAATGATTTATTTCGATGACGTGAACAAGGAGACAGCACGGTGGAGTTATCGTGTCGTGCGTACAAATGACACGACCATTCGTGAAACTTGCAATTATCGTAAATTGCTTTTTTTTTTGTTCTTGGTGCTCCGTTGCTAGAAATTTTCGTGCAGAACGACAGATATCGGAGTTGTTTCGAGATGTGCGAACGAGCTTGAAAGCAGTGAAAGGTTGCGGGGCCATTTCGTTCGTGGATATTATTCATACGGACTGTCTGTGTAAACGACAATTTCCCCTCGAGTAACGAATAGGGGAGAACTTCATTGACCGATGGAAAGTCGATGCCCGAATTTCATTAATACGTCTGCGCTCGAAATGTCACGATTGATACGAGTAACGATATGCACGCGTTACAACATTGCAATACGATGCCGTTACGAAGTAAATTAAATAACAAACTACTTTCAGCTTCTGAATTGTTTCAAGTAACGACGGTACGTGCAAGTAACGCGATAGAAAAACGCGCGTCTAATTAAAGCACAATTTCAAACTTACTACCGCTATTAAAAGAGTGACCTCTTTTCTTTTTTTTTATCAATGGCAAAGTGTTTATTGAATGGAACCACGGACAGCTCGTACTTCACGGAACGTTCAAGTAACAAACGTCGGTATTCGCGAAATCTGCACCCGATAAGGAAGAAGGTATGTTTCGACCGTACAAGAATTGTGGATAATTAAGCCGGCATAATTGGAACGTTCCCCGAGATAATAGAGTAAGATAATTTTTATCGGACCAGAAACCGTGTCGAATTCGTAGACGACTTATGGAAACAGAACAAACGCGTTACCTCTCTTACCAATGCACGATACACGTTACGCGAATCGCGTTAATAAATTACAATCCTCGAAATGCGACGACAAAAATGGTACGACGTTTGTGACTGCTTAACGACAAAAATAGCAGCGTGACGCGTGGTAGCGGGTATTTGATGTCGCGCGAAATTGCAATACAGGTAACGTTGCATGAATGGAGTCGTACATGTCTATTAATATTTTCCGGTATAAGTACGTATAGCGAACTTGTTATAAATAAACGAACTACGCGGCTTGTACACACGACGATAAATAATATCTCGACGCCGCTGTTTCAATATTCGCCCAGTGTTTCGCATAATTTTAGACCTTAGATATAGTTAACGCCAATTCGGTTATGTCTTGGAATAAATTATCATACCTTTCCTTTTGCTGCATTTGCTTCAACATGATATCGGCGAGCGGATCGGCCGGTGGTCTCTCGCCGAGAAGTCTTTGCCGATCCAAGTCACCCTGCATCTGTGCGAACGCGTGTTCGCCGATGTTCACAGATGTTTCTAACTGCGCGGACAGTTCGACACTTTCGTCGCCTATAAGGGAGAAAAAATATAGAATAGCTCGATGAATGAACGAGCTCGTTCCATTTACTATTATAGAATCTATTGATCGAACATTATTCCCCATTATTATTACCGTGTAAAGCGTGTTGCGGATTGTCGATGATTCGGATTTGTCGGTCAGGAAGCAATGGTTCCCCGTCCATTCCGCCTACATCGTTCGGTAACTGCCAACAGGCATTGTCTTGCTCTGCTAGATTCCTCGGGAAATAGAGTGGAAGAAGAACTTCGTAAATTCCAAGATCACACGGCTCCAGGGCGAACACGATACAGGTAATAGAATCGCCGTACTGCTCCAAGAATCGTCTCACCGTTCCTGTTTGAACGAGAAACGGGTGCATAATAATGTTAAGTACGTGCCAGCAGATGCTCGATAATTTCCGTCGATTTGTTTTATGAAATTGAGTAATACGTACTGAGGGCAATATGCGCACCCGCATCCGGAGGATAATTTCTTCGCACGGAATTAATTACCGGCAGCGCGATCGTGCGTAAACCGAGCTCTCTTGCTTTTTGTAAAACATTTCTAGGGAAGAGGACAGGTGTTATAATGTGCGTGTGCTACGAGTGGTCGCTGCGACGGACCATTCGATTTTTCCGTCATTTTCGACAATGTTACCAACCGATGTTATTCACGAAAATTCATCCGATATCGGCGAATCATTTTCTGGCAATAAAAGAGATTTCGAGGGTACCGTACTTTCGTAACGAACCCAAGGTTGCGTTCAGACTTTTTAAGTGGAATTATATAATGTTTCTCGTTATATCGTAGGTGGACGTTGACACGGATCCAACGAGTACAAAATATGGTAGCTTCGTTCGCGCGACGCTCGATTCAATTGTTTATACAATACTCGATAGTTTACCTATAACAGCAGTGCAACGTGTTTTGAGCTGCCGTTTGGTACTTCACGTTGTACACTGGTCCAACGGTATGAATAATAAATCGTGCAGGTAATCCATGGCCCTGCGTCACCCTTACTTCCCCGGTTTTGCATTCTGAAATATAACGAATCTCTCGTGAAACAGGATTGCCAATTAGCCGCGTGTCATTTTCCGGAATAATACGTAACCTTTTGTTTCGTTAAATATTTCCATTTTCAGAGGTGAACCGGCCCGTGCGAATATTTTTTGGCACATCGAACTGTTGTCGTCCATCGTTTCATTGGTGGAGTTCACCACCGCATCTACTTGTAAAATAGAGATATCTCCAGTCCTGAAATGGGGCATCGTTTTATCAAGTATTCCTGCGAAACACAGTTACACCCGCTTATTTTCATTATCATTCGGATAATTACCACAGCGCAATTTTATTGTTGGCCGCCGGTTGACACGGAAAGGGACTTATATCGTGATGGGTCGGCTCTCCGATGGAATTGGAGTAATCTGTGAATCGGTGCTGGACGGGGAAATCGGCCCATTTCTTCAATGTGTCCGTCTCCACCACATCCGGGGCAACACCCAAGGGTTCCATGAGCCTCATTCAGCTGCAACAGAAAACAGACATCCCATTGTCAGAGCCGGGCATACACAATGCACAAACTTCGATAATCACGAATACCATCCGCATCTAATCACGCTTTTCCTCCAACCGAAGCTCGAGCCGTACAGGCATCAATTCTCCACGCATTCCTTGAAACATTCACAAATCCCTTCGTCCCCCTTTCCAGCCACCCGCGAATATTTGACAATTTCGACGAGGCAACACGCCGAACGCGACAGCAACGCTGCGCACGGTCCGAGCGCGACGAAGTAAGGGAAATCAAAGGAAACTACGAACGGTATATCGGTCAGTATAGAACATTGGGGGACCCCGCGGTATCTAATGGGGTCGTACAGAGACGAAGGGTGACACGGTCGTCGTAGTCCCTCCGTACCGGAGACGAAATAGTTTTCTGACGCGCGGACTATCTCCGATATCGTGGAAATCTAAAAATAAACATTGCCATCGATGAAAATCTGGGGCACACCCCCGGGCTAACGGGGGCGGCAGGCGTCCAAGGACGCAACCCCGATCGAGGGTTTCGAAAAACAACTTAATTCGTGGACGACCCGTGCCCGTCCTGTGCGCATGCAGTCACGTGCCGCGCGTTAGAGCTCCGCTGTGTGAGATCTACGTCGACCACGTGGAACGGAACAGTGTGCGTTCGCGTCGTGACAGAACGTAGAGACTTCCCTAATGGCAAGGAGACAGCGGCTGGCGCCGTCTGTCCTGCGCCGGAACTTATATCCTAGCAACCCCATAAAGAACAGGATCATCGACCCTCCCCACACACCCCCCCCCCCGCCCTTCCGTTACTAGGTCCCTGCAATCCTTTTCGAAGGCGAATCTATTTCAACCACCTGAGGTTCTAGGCGACGGCGACGCGCAGAAGTGGCGTCACGTCGATACAACATTCGCTGGGAGTATATGCGGGAAATGAGCATTCTTGCGGAATGAATAGAAGCAGGGAAATGGAGCGGGGGCACGCCGGGGAGGAATTTCGTGGGGACGGAAAAACTTTGGGATTGTACAAGTTGCAATGATTGCGAGCGATATTGATTTTCGTGGGGGGACAGGGGATGGGGGATGCGAGGGATTCGAAGACAAGGTGGCCGCTTGAAATTCGTATTCGGAACGCGCCGTTCGGCGAGATCCGTTTCTCATCGATCGTTGCCCGTTCCTATTCCATCGGAACCCCCCGGAACCTCCCCGTCCACGACGGAAGAAGCAACCAGATATTATTTACATAAATCCATTCGTCAATTCGCGTTAGAGGAACGACCGATGCGACGGGAAGCTCGGCGTGCGGGAGAGAAACCGACGGATTTCTGACCGAGGGAGCGTTGTCGTTCCGTGGCTAACGCTTGCTCCCTCGTGTCAACAGAGAGGCGAAAACGGCTGCGAACGACACGCTCTTTAGCAACCGCGGCTTCGTTCGAGCGACGCTCTTATCGGCGAATGTTCGGTTTCGGGAAGGAAAATTGCGCAATGCGAGAAATTAGCATTTTTACGACGGCGCGCGTTGTTCGAGACCGTGGAACCTTGACGAATGTGGAGCGGGATGTTCCTAACATCGATCGTGCAAATGAATTCCGATGTTTGCCCGGCGAAGTTCCCCGGCTCGGGCGCGCACGTTAAGAACACATCCGGTTTAATCGATTTCGAAGGGAAACACCGTCCGCAACAAGATCGAACCGAGGCTCGCGGGGTCATGGCCACGTATTCTAGATATTCCATTCCAGCGAATTGGGTCGCGATATTTTTCTTTCGTCCGAGATGAACGACGACGGAACACTCGGGAAAGAACCGCCGCCGAGCGTACAAATTGAGACAGCTAATTATTTTTCGGCGTTGCGTCGTCCGAAGGAAGGCAATTCGCAGTTACGATGAACCAGAGCCCCGACGTTGCGACTTCCTGCAAAGTTTTTTAAATTAAAGCTCGCCTCCTCGAGACGAATGAAAGGTCGACGAGGTTTGCTGGAACGGTGTTCGAATTAACGAGCACCGTCTTCAATTAAATCAGCTCGGTCGATGCGTCTCCGTCGAGCGTAATTTCGTTCGAATCTTGGACGTAACGTTTCTACAATTGGACGTTCTGGTGCAATTGATTTCCAACGGGGGCCGACATTGATTTCGGTATCGTGCAAAATCGAGCACGTTGCAGCAACGCTTTCGCAAAGGCGCGCCGACAGTGGTTCAACCGCGAGGGGTTTAACGTTTCGATTTGCCTCAAGGACGGACATAAAATACCTGAGCTAATCGTTCGCGGAGAGGCCGTCGGTTTTAGATGGGTGCAGAATCGAAGCGCGTTGGCAAAGTTTGAAATAAAGAAAAGTATGTCGACAAATTCTCAACCGGTCGATCATCGAAATCAGAGCTGCAGGAACAGACCGACAGGCAGAGAATGCATCTATCTCGCGCCGGTGGATGCGAGTCTCGCAATGTTTCCTCGGCCCTCTGCACTTTTCTCCGCGATTTCACGCGATATCGAACGTTCGAACTATCGAACGGGACGCAATCGCCTGTCTACGAAAGTTGCCGTTTCTTTGAGGGAAACTTATCCCCCTTTTGTCCCTTCTATCCCTCCATGGAACCTATTTCTACGGTTTCGCCTATCATTGACGAGAGATAAAGATATCTCCTACTAGCGTCGACCTCGACTGAACGATTACCGATACGGTTCGTGCTCCTTCTATTCTCCTGAAAATGCTGAACGCAATTTTGACAGGCCTTTTATGGCTGCGCTTTCAAGGTGCACAACTGTAATGGCCGTTCGAAGCTCGCGTGACCACGCTCTTCACAATTGGACCCCGTATGACAGTTCTTATGAAACGACGCTGGATGTTCCGCTTGTGCGATATTGGGGTTGGATTGAATACTCGGCTGGGCAGTTCATTAGTCTCCTGTAACAGGGTTTATTCGTTGCACTGTTTGATGGCGGCAATGCTTTCGAGAGATTTACTGCGAGGCAGAGAATTATTAATTCCGCGTTTATTTATATTCGCGTGGGTTCGTAAAAAGATCGCCCCACAGAAACTGTGCCCGTCGCGCACCGAATTATGAGAAAATTAATTTCCCAAGCTGTAATACGTTTCGTTCCGAATATTTTCCCCGAGACACCGAACGCATTACTGGAAACTGCCACTGCTTGACTCGTTTTTCTCAGAACAACGTACACCTCCCCCGAGAATCGATTGGAAATACTAAACGCAAATCGAGTCCCAGCGACACTGGACCTCTGTTTTCAATTTAAACAGATCACCCACCAGAATTTCCTAAGAACCACGTCTTCTTCAAACAGCAGAATAATATTCAATAAATCAAGCCCCATCGTATACCGTCGCTCGTTTCCGCTTTAAACAAACTTCGTTCCGCCAATTCGAATTCTATTACACTGAACGCACGCCTCGAAAAATGATCGCAGTAGATTTATCGCTGCTCGGAACCATTCGTAAAATGAGATTTTCCATTTCTCGAAAACACTCCGGCCCACGGGGGATCAATGAAAGACGACAGAAATAACTTAAACCGGACGATTTAACAGGGAAGCCGTGCCGTTCCCCAATCCCGCGGCGATTCCGATTACGCCACGTTGTAATTGGCCCTGTTACGAGGGAGTCAAAAGGGAAACCAACCACGAAAGCCACCCCTGGCTCGAACGAGATTCCGACTTTCATTCGCCGCGTGTCGCTGGGTCTCCGCTTTCAGGCGAGCTTTGTTTCGCGTCCAACGTCGACCACCCTGAGCCCCTCGCGGCCTTTCTATTAAACAACAAACGACCTCACACACGGCTCACCGGTCAATCGATGTTCCACATTCGAACAAGGTGAATATTTGCGAGCCACCTTCCGTCTCGCTCCGCGGGGTTTCCCCCGTTAGAAAACGCTCCTCTGACCGGGGAGAAAAATTGAATTCTCCATGGCGAACGTGACTGTGCCGGTCGTAGTGCATTTAGAGCGAGGCCCGTGATACCCCGGTGGTGCAATTTCGATGATCGATAGCGCGGGGGCAGGGAGGGCGGTTTCTGGTTCGTGGAACTTTTTTCCAGAACGGTAATGATTCATTTGCATCGTCGGAATTTTTCTTTGCGACATCGAACCACGAATGATTTATCGATGCCAAAGTTTATACGTAATGAGGAGAATGTTCTTTTATTCTGATGAGAAACGTGAGATCGAGAAAATTTGTAATAGCGAACGGATTGATATATCGGGATATTATGGCAATCGTATTGTTTAATTCGTTGCAATTTAACGGGTCTGTCCTCGATCGCTTTAACATCGAATTTTAGTTAATTCTTGAAAGTCGTTGCTGGTCCTTGATGGAACAGTAAGGAAAAGAACATAGGAAACTTTTAATTGACATTTAAGTTCGTTTAACAAGCACCATGATTTTAGTGTGATACCTCCGAACGAACAGCAGACACATAAACGCGGCTACGAAGTCACCAGCGTGACGGGAAATCGTCGGCGCAGGTTTATGCCAATATCGTTCAGCCACGATATGCATATTTGTGCCATTAATATGGCTTGTTGAATGCGAGCTTGAACAAATCTGTTCGTGCCCTCACCTGTGCGGATTTGCATACGCCGGCACGCGGTTTGCTCTCTGAAAATGTCCCTCGAATCAGGTAATTTCCCCTAGCTATTTCCGTCTACCATCTGACTAGCGGTTTTCCGAGAAAAATCGGAATCGCTCGATCTTTTTCCTTCAGGCGTGTTTGCCCGATCGTTTCCGCGAAGTACGCGCACACTCGCGTATACGCGAATCTGTAATAGTTTGAACCTCTATCCGGCTACGTAACGTTTCAAATATTGAACGCTGAATTATTTGTTCGTCTGGTAGATGATTGCTGAATTAATTAAACGAAATGCCAATAGGAGGAAGCATAAGGAACATCGTGGCAGAACATATGTTGTGCTGTGTCACGAGGATTTCAACCGTTGATTAAGCTCGCTGAACAATATTTGAGGGATCCTGTACCATTAATAAAAACAAACCGGGCGATCATTCACAAGTAGTGACAGGTAGATAATGTTCGAGGGGGAGGGGGAGAAACACCGCAGGCTTCACTAATTTTCCGATCTACCGTGAAATTAATCGCTTCGAAGCCGCAAGATAGTAAATAAATCGCGGAGGTTGAAAAAATAAATTCCCCACATTCATCTATAGTCCCTGCGGCGCGATGTCAAGAAATTAAAATCGTTTGGAAGAAATAATCGGGAATCTGTTGCGTCAAGAACGGTCTCAAGCGTGTCTAGAATGTCCAACAACAGGAGGAAGAGATGTCTGTTTGTTCAATTTCACGATTCCCGTCTTAGTGCAATGAATTATAAATAGAAACGACCCGTTCCACGATCAAACGGAACACGATCAACTGTGCACAGGGACGACGAGCCGCGTTTAAACGCGACGGCCAAGAACGGTGACCCATCGGTGACCCACGAAAGGGGTAATTGAATGTGTTAAGCATGGCAGACAAACGCACCGGGGAAGCCTTTTCGATATTCGCCGTTCTGTAACGCCGGGGCTTCCAAACAAATCCTTTGTGACCGGCTATTTCCGCCGATGAAGCTGAAAACAGCCGGCTCGGAAAAACAGATCACGGGAAAAGAGGATCTCTAGATTCCGCTTCACTCGATCCATTAATTGCGTTATGCGGACCCGGTTGAAGTACTGTCGCGCAACGTGTCAAGCCGGGCGAGAGACGAGAAAAAGAGATTCCACAAATAGAGAAGCGACATCCGTTTTGGGCGAGGTATTTTTTGCAGCCGATTTCGAACGGAATCGAACGGGACGTGCGATTCTGTCAGGATCTCAAACGTCTGCGTTACGATGGTCGAAATGCAAATACGCTTTCCAAGAAATATTTAATGACGGTGACAATATTCGAAGCGGGTACATATTTTATTCGAATGGATACGAAATACCGCAGGTTTATTTTCGCAATATCTTATATTTCCCACAACAGGATTGCCCGTCTTCCCTTAGATTTATTCTGCGTTCACGTCGAGGCTGTCCGCGTACTTATATATAACGCGAACGTTTAGATTTGAGGTAAAGGAATCATTTGCTTTTGACGAATTCAACGAATTCAACGTCCCGCATACTTTGCGCTACTAAAATTAATTACTCGCCGATGTACGTCCCAATTTCAGATCTCGCTTTATCCCAACCCCATTGGACGTGCTCCTCGAAATGCATCATGACCTCTGAATTTTCTTCACCTTCGATTCCTTCAACGCCAATAACGCCTCCGTCCGAGCCAATCGACCGCAACAAAGTGGCCAACAATAACTCCTTGGAGCGAACGGGTTGAGCCGACATTTCAAAAGCTTTTTTCTCCAGACTGTGCATTATCGGATGCATCTTCCTGAACGAATCGCAGGGAACGGCCGACGTGGCCGCCGCGTTTTTACGCGACTCAGGGCGGACAGCACTTGACACAGTATATACGTACACACTTGTCCTTTCATTTCGAGTCGAGTGTCACGACGGCCCGTCTTTTGTCGCCGGTTGAACGCCTTATCGGTCGAGTGGCTCACTTTTGTCCGGTCGATCGTTAGCCGTGATTGCCGGGAATTTACGATTTGCGATCCGATGCAACGGCGAAACAAGAGCGTCCCCGATAGACAAGGGTCCAATCCCGAAACCCCGACGTACCCTTTGAACACTCTGACCTAATTAACCATCGACACGATGCCCGTCGTCCATTTTCGACGAGGGCGGAAAATAGAACTACCCGCCGCGCGAATTAATTTCGTCCGCTTAACACTCGGTGAATGCGATCGCATCGATTCGTTCCCGACGAACTTCGTACCGGTTCGGCTTACGCGTTCACGCGCAACGACGGAGACTCACCGGCACGAGGCTTATTATCGAAAGGTGTCGAGCGTTCGACACGTCTGCTTATCTGGCGAAAGGTGCGGCGTGTTTGGTGAGCGATCGTCGATCGTCTGATTCCTCGTCGTTCCCGTCGAGATAAAGAGGAACACCTCTCGCCTCGTTACATCGGCGCGTTGGAAGGTGCACAAGGTTCCATTGCGCCCGCGGGGGGAATATTTTCCGCCGTCGAGGAATTCGCGTGGATGGAAAAATGTCGCGAGACAGCTTCCATAAGGCGATGGTGTTAATCGTCGATGAAATTAACAATCGCCTAGGAACGGAGGGAAGAGGTGCCGGTGAACGCGACGTTTTTAATCTGGCGGCGTGCGGATCGGGCGAAACGACGAGCAACGAATGACGCTGATGAAAACGTCGTTTAGTCCTGTACGATGGCAATTAACGTCCCGGCGTAGAAGGGTCGACGGCTGTTAAACGAATTACGTTTCGCGTGGGTGAATGCACTCTTTCCGTTTCGTATAGGGATCGGCGCGTTGCGTTCGATTTCGCGAAAACGAGACGACGCGAATGCGCGAGAAATTCTCGCGCACGCCTTGTTTCCTCATTGTGCCGATCAGTGAGCTGCGAATATTATCAATAAATACGTGTCACGCATTTTGCTGGAGATTTTCAACGGCTACCGGTGAAAAGAACACAATAATCTTGTGCGCGCGGGGAATGACACAATCGATGAGAAAGCTTTTCCCAGTTCGACGTAAAGTGTTAATTGTGGCTCGACAAATCGTGGACGGGACTGCGTTCACTGCGAAGCGACGATCCTCGCGGGCTTGTGTTAACAGTTGGCCAACGGATCGATTGTCAATCAAATATTGGCCAATGTGCGGCGCGTTATCTCTGCGCAAAAGATGTGCCCGACGATGTATCGAGGCACCGATAAGGCTCTGTTCGCACCAAACACTCGGCGTTTAAATGGCTTTTCGTGCTCCGTTCGATGTTTTGGAGAAGCATACGTATGTACATGGATCACGTTCAATTAAGCCCGTCGCAAACTATCGTCCAGCAAATTTTTTCGCTCGACACGCAATTACAGAGCCACGCAGTCTCGTTTACGCGTCGCGGGGCAGTGTCGCGAATTTTTCCACCGGTTCTTCATTTCCATTATATACGACGGTATATCCGTAGAATACGTTGCGAGCGTGCACTCGGAATACCAGTTTAATAGCAGCGTTCGAGATTCTAATGGATTCACGTTGCTCGCTGCTCAGTCTCGAGCGATCATTTTCAAGCTACAATTTTGCCCAAGACACCGAGAGGAAATTAAGTCGGTGATCGACGCGAACCGTTAGCGAGCGGATTTTCCATTGCACAATCGATGCGAACGGGTAAGATGTCATGGCGGTCGATTTTTATGGCGAAATGAAAATTCTAACACAGCTGCATCGGGCAAACTGTTATTAAGAAATGGCAAGGATTCTATGCGGTGGAATATTGCGCAAGCAATCGTATGACGCACTTATCTAGCTTCTTAATACGATTACGGCATAACGGAGATAAGGAGAAATCGTGCGGAGTATTTATTGAATAATTTTCGTCCCCGCGACGCTCGCGGGATTGAAAATACCGGTATCGGAAATTCGCCGATCCGATTGCGTGAGGTAAGTTCGGCCAAGTTTGGTATACATTGCTTTCTCTTGTCGTGCGAGCGATCGCGATTGTCAAAGAGAAACCATATCAGCGCGCGAAAAAGTAGAAGATAATAAGATTACACGCAGAATTCAGATAAAACTTCTGATAAGATTAAACCGTGGAACAATACTTCACACGGTTCACCGTTTCGCTTGCGTTTTAGAGCGGCAGATTTCTTTTATTCCTCGTACGTCGGGGTTATAATTTGAAACGACGAGGGAAATAGTTGAGTGGGATTGTACAATGGCGATTATTATACGCGAAGTAATTGAAATGACATAACAATCGCGTCGCTCTCGAGTTCGCAATACGCGTCGTTAAAATCGCAGTCGCTATCAATTTTTCGTTTACCCTGGCACAGTGTTTGCGAGATTCATCATTTCTTTCAATTCACCGTTTACTCTATAGAATTCGATACTGTTGCACTCATAGTTTTCATTTGTACGCTGAACACCGTAAACCAGTGTCGCAAAATTTACGATACTTGCCGATTCTCAATTTTGTACTTAGCGATGCAACGCAAGAGATAATCACATTTCTGTCTGATTAAAAATCACAGCGACTCCGGAGAATGTTTTACAACATTGGTGATTAAATATCCATAAATCCTATTCCAGCGGGAACGAATTGAACGGAATGAGCCAAACGCTCGATTTAGTTCCAGCTAGAACGACTGAATGTCGTCATAAATTATTTTTCGATCTCTCGTAGGACGTTCAATCGACGAGATGGTACATAAGAATAATAGTTTCTGTCTGTCGAAACGAACTTTCGTATATCGTCGACGTCGTCATCGATATTTATCGTTTAATATATGCAAACCACATACTCTATTCCACTTCTCTCTCTTCATAAAAGGCGAAGAGATATACCTTTTACGAAATTCCCAAGAACACAGGAAAGCGTTTCGCCCAGCGTTTAATATTCTTCGATATGCGAAGAATGTTGAACAAATCGCGGTGCTCAAATTTTCTATTCGCTTCGTCAAAGATATCCACAAATTTCCAAACTGTCGCAATCTGCACGCTAAAGTGCAATCCGTTCGTTTGTAATAAAATAATTTCCCGTAAAATTAAAAGGAAAGCCTCGATACCCTTCGGTTATTTCGTACCTCTTATTTCTTCCACTTGCACTCCACGTTTAATTCCTTCTCTACTATTCCACCGAACCGCTGCATCGAACAATAATAACAACAATAACGAAAACATTTATCTCGCAAAACACCCTTCAAAATCCACCTTATCTCCGGCCGGATTACATCCAGCAATTCAAGCCGACCGAATGCCAGGCGTTTCGTGCCATTCCGAATTCTCCCGCGATGATACAATTCGCGTACAGAGGGGGGCGCGAAAGATTGAATAAATAAGCACGGTTTCGTCGCACCGATGTACCTGAGCTCCGTAAAACGTGTACCGACCGCAAGTCTTCCAGCGTTTCAAGGACCGTTTGATCGCGAAAGAGAGAGAGCGAGATCGCAGACGCTTCGTCGGTCTTTCGAGAGAATATTTCCATCGAGGTTGACAAACGAAACGGACGCGAATCGACGACGCCTCGAGTGATGCAACGATCCGATATCCGTGCACGGATCATTTGGAATGACATTACCGCGGTGTTACGTCACTGAACGAGAGGACGAGTCCTCTCGTTCGTGGAAATTCGAAGCGGTGCACGCACGCTTCGGAAACGCGCGATGGACCGGGGAACGCGACGGAACGCAGCGTTCCCTTCGTTAACCTGTCCCCTCCTCGAAAGGTGGAAAGAGATCGCGGTCCGGTAACCAATTCCAATGATAATTCAAGCGCGATGAAGCGGGCCGAAGCAACGAAGGCGAGTCGGAGAAAAACAAAAGGATGGAACGTAGTGCGTCGCGACGCAATTTATTAGCAAATGATTCATTCGACGCTGCGTAGCCGACGTGGGAAGAGGCACGCGCGTGTATGGTACGTGTAAAGTATTGCAGAACGCATCGATTGGCGATTATCTCCGTTGTTTATTGAACATCTCATTAGCGGATTCAATTCGGTGTGGAAATTATTTGGAAGCCTCGCGAGGTTTCCCCCGAAGGGAGCGGTGTTTCTCGCGTTTCGTTTGTTCGATCGGTTCCTCTTTCGCGAACATCGTTGAAACGCGCGTATTTATGTAACTGCAACCACTCTTGTTCGGGAGCCACCTTGTCTTATCACTTTTTTCGGCACGATAAAACGTTCGGTTGCGACGGCAAGGTGAATCTTTGCCCGCGATATAATCGTGGATTATTTTATTTATAGACGTCAAGCAATCCGATAGAAATTAATATTTATAATTAAAGTTTTCCAAAGGTGTAATTGACGAGTAATAGACGATTGGTCGAAATGCAGAAACACGGTAATTAACGCAAACCAGTCAGCCGACGAACGGCGTTATCGAGGAAGAAAAATCCCCGGCAATCTTCGATCACGCGAAACTAATTAGTTCCACATGTCGATACGTTGCACTTTGGCCTTCTCGCGCCGCCATTAACATTGCTCTGCGGGGTACCGTCGTCTCATTGCGCTATTGGAGCCGAGGTTCACTGTACTCTTAATCTAATAGAACGATTCCTACGTTTCCCCCGGCTGATTCACGTCGTGTACGCGCACGCTGAACGGTTCACAGCCTCCGTGACGAGATAAACGGCGTTTCCTGCATCTGCATTCTCACGGTTGCAGAACGTTTCGCGCGGTTCGCCGAACGCTCTGTTTAACCCCGGTTTCGCCTCGATTCCTTGGGACCACTTGCCACGGTCCTCCGGCCTCTTGGTGCATTCAGTTCGCTTCACCTTTCGTCCGGACGACAACGACGAGTCCGAATGACGCGGAACGCGTGACCGCCGGCTGAAACCGAATTCGTCCTGATCGGTACGAATCGGTCCCTAAAAATACCGAACACTTTGCTCGACGACTTGGACGGAAGGTCGACGCCCACGCGAGTTCCTGTTCGCGTCTGCGACGGCACCGCTGTGCACGTAGTCGAACGAAGATGATAAAGAACACCGTGGAGGACTCGCTCGTTACTGCAATGTAGATTGGACAGTATCGGCGGAACTTAAATGTTCCATTAAAACGGGTAAGAGGAAACGACGGTGACGGTGTTTGATAGGACGGCACGGGATGGAGTTTACGAGAACGACGTTCAAGGGGTCATTATTGGGGAAAAATCGTACGGGAATCGAGGGAATTCGGCTGCGGCTATTACTTGGGGGAGTGTAAATAAGAATATTTATGCGCAGTGAGATTTGGTAAGCGTTCGCGGCGTTGAAGTTTTCGGTCGAATGGACGAGAAGGAACGATGGTGAGAATAGCGGTGGGACAAAATTATTTAATCCACTTAATCCACTTAATGGTAGTAGTAGGCGCACGGTGGTTTTAATAATTTAAGTGCAATAATTGGCTCGAGCAATTTCTCGACGAATCGAGGCAAAATTGTGAGAGGAATATGTAGCGATTATCAAATTCGACACGATACTGCGGCTTCTTGTTCATAGAAGACGAAGAAATGCTACATCGAGGTATACCTCTGGATTAAAATTATTCATAAGATTTGTCTCACTAAATAACAGTCATACTGTTAGATCTTGTGAAACGGCTAGATCTGTAACACTAGTCTGCAACGTGCGCTCGACTCGCGTGCAATATTTTCCATAATTGAACGGTCCGTCTATCGTATCGCGACGTTTCACAACTTCGGATTTCACGCAACGCAAATATTGTACGCTGCGCCGTTTCATTGCACGGTGCAATAATAATTAGTAGGGACTTGGCGGGTTTATACACGCGACGCGTCTCTTTCTTATACGCCGACCTAAGTCGGTTAAAACGACACGCGACGAGCAAACAAGTTAGCCAGCCAATTGCGCGGAACTTTCGGTTAACAGCTCCGTCGGCCAACGTCGTTGACCCGAGAATTAATTTAAGCATAAACGCGGACAAAAGAAAATACCTCGTTAATAAACTGCGCTCGAAAGCTTCGCCTTCGTTATCATACCGAAAAATTTTCCAGTACCATGAACCAAAACTTCTCCGTTTATTATTCGCGCGGCTGTCGCGGCCGCGCGTTCGACGATAATTAAAAAATTCAATTTCGCGCGTTAAGGCCGAACACCGAAAATCCACGTACGAGAATTGATGAAAAACGACGACACGGTGAGGGGCGGAATTTTTTTTTCTCCACGTGCTCGTCCCTCGGTGGCAGGTGCTCCAGAGGATTGGAGCACGGCACTCGAGGATGCCTCTCGAGCCCTGAGAAAAAACGTCGTCGAAAACGGGAATTCTGCTAATTGGAGAACAGTCCACGAGACGCTCTCGCCCTGAACACCTTCGTTCGTTGAATTTTCGACGTCCGATGAGATTCGCGAACAATCCAGATCGGGGATTAGCCCAGGGAGATCTCGAACAAATTTCTTTCACGGGGAATACGTAATTCTCTTTTCGGTTTTCGTTTTTTTTCTTTTCGCTGCCTCAGTGGTTTGAGAGACTGTACTGACGCTGGTATCTTCTTAAGTGATCGTGAAGCGGGGAACTTGACGAAAATAGAAGGAGATGAAGATTTTCCAAAAGAACTTCTTCATCTTCGAGGGATTCCGAAGAGGAGGTCACGGCGAATGTTTTTTAAGCAGTACAGTATCGAAGAACTTTCCTTTCGTACAGTTTCCAGGATTTCTAGATACAGCGCGAAAGATATTAAGGATCTCGTGAAACAACGGCGATCTAGCGCGAAATATTGTTGGATCGCTACGAGAATACTGTATCTTTGCTTCCTATCTGTTTTAAATATCCAAGAGACGGGCATTCTTTTCACTAGCGACATTCATAAGAAACGGCAAAAGCTATTTTCCGACTATTCGTTGCTGCAGAAGGGCACTCTTTGGGGCAAAGCAACGGGTTTCGGAAGGGAACATCCATTGCCTGCAAGAACCTTTTGTAATTTCAAGAATGGCCTCGATATTGCGAAGCATCTAAATTTAGAGTTTTTCCTTCGCGGAAAAAGGTCTCGTTTTCGTTGGACTCTGTTCGCGAGCGTCCCTCGCGCGTTTAACACATCGCTGGTTCGCGATGGCGAGTGTGTACCGAAAATTTGAAACGAGCACAGAACGAGTACACAGGGGAACCCGAGAACAAGAGGGGAACAGGCATTTTTAATGGTTCCGCGATGCCACTATGTATTTATGCCGTGACATTTGGCGACGAGGACGAGGCGAATGAGAAATACCATTAATAACGGAAGCCATGCAATGAACGCCGGACATGTAATAATTATCGCCACGACGGAGCTGTGGGAACACGAGGAAACGCGCTTCGAAACAACGGAAAAGCTGTAACGTGAAAAATAGATGAACAATCAGAATCTGGTATCAGCAATTTGTTAAATATGCACGACGCATGCGGGCACGACATTAATTATGAATAATAATGGGGAGGGGGACCGGTGTTGTCTCCAGTAATTTTTCAATCTTTCCGAGGCGCACGCGACGCTGCTCGCTTCGCGTTCGCGTGAGAAACGGCCGTAAAGAGAATCGTGTATCGCCCCGTTACTTGTAGAACTGACCTGTTCCGGCCAGGCATGAAACGTTTATCCCAGAAGTAACGCTGTCTGTCCCGACGGGCGAAACCGAAACCACCGCCTTGAAAGAACGCCTCTCAGGAAAATTCAAACGATCATCGTGCAACCAAGCGTGTGCATCCCGTCCTCTCCTACGCCGTGTCCCATAATAGGAACCGATTGCAACGAACTTCGTTCGAACGGGACAATGAATCGCGCCTGTCCATTATTCCAGTAAATTGTTTGCGAATCAACCGCCGTTATTACCGTCGCGAGACGCGAATTGCATTCGCCATAACCAACTGCCCACCGAACCTTCCCAAATTAACGAATCACCGATACGCACACCCCGATACCAATTACTATCCCCGATGCCTATCTATATCAGCCGGCCACTCAAATTCCAATTACGACCGACGATAATCTGGAGGGCTTCGACTTATCTGCCTAATCTTTCTTCGTGAATCCGTGTCGATGGGACTGCTAATGGACGGGCAAAGTCGTACGGACACTCGAGGCCAGTCCGTCCGTTAATGGGAGAAATAATGGGAGGAATAATGCGCGAAATAATGCGCGACCCGAATCGTTCGCAAGTGATCCCGAGTTTCGAACGACTTAAGATTCGACCCGGTCCAATGCGCTATGCCAAACGATCGCGCGAAAAGGGAAGCGCGATTTGGCACACAGCGGACATCGGCGGACCGCTTGGAAACGCGACGTCGCAGGATCGTTGACCCGATATTTCCAGTGGAATGTAATCAAACCGGTATCGATTACCCGCGGGAAAAGACCTGAAGATTCTCGACGCGGCTCGGTTCGCCGTTTTTCCACGGCTTCGAAAGCTCCTTAACCCGTCTGTGCTCGCCACAGTGCGGTAACGAACCAGTTGTTCCGCGGGCGGGACAGGGTTGAGGGTTTCTCTAGAGAACTCCAGAACTTGTTCCTGCGATACAACTAAGATAAAGCATCAAGTACACGATGGTGCAGTATATAGGACTGTACCTAGAGAGGGGGACGAATTTGTTTATTACTTAGTAGCAATCGAAGTGATTTCTTTCTTTGCAGTACCCTAGGCGAAATTTACGAACTGCGTATCTTTCTTCACAGAACTCCAGGAAGTAAATGGAAGAAATTTCTGCAGGCATATTTTCAATTATTATTTGGGGGCCCAAGGGTCGAATCGAAAGCCTACAGCAGCTGCGATGTAATTCCAGCTCCATCCCATTGTAATTAATAACGATCGCTTTGACCGTTATTAGAAAACGAGCCAAGGTGAACGCCCGTCGAAATGTCACCAACCGGAACAACGTACAAGCGCAGTTTCGAGTCCATTTATCCCGACGCGAGCTCCCATCACGAGCGAAACCAAAAATCATGGACAGCCGAGCGAACCGATACGCCCCGCGCCATCCCAGCGACAAAGCTTTCCCGATCAAGCCGACGATAATCAACTTATACACAGCGCCGAAACGAACGTTCCAATGTCTCTTTGATTTTCGTTGAAAAACGAAGCGAAGTCCGCCCCATCGGAGGAGCGGAGGCGTCGATACGCTGTCGGCGACGGTGTCGTTTCGCGTGTCGCGGATCGTCACGGGAAGTGGCCGTTCGAGCAAATAGCCGATACGTCGCGTGCAATAAACGAACGGGGCGCGATACGCGTGACCTGAATTACGAAATCGCAGTCGGGCAACGGAGAATCGAACGCGCCTCGCGGGCGTCCGCGCGTTCGTTGCCACTCGATACAGGACGGCCCGGTTGAATAACTGATGGCCAGGCGGAGGTAACGAAAAGGGGTAATGGCTGTCGGTGGAAATGGATGCGTGCTTCCGTCGTGGAACCCGACACGACGGATATCCGAGAGCGACACGCGAACCGACGAGGCGCGCCGTCGAAGGGGAACGCGATCGAAAGAGTTGGAAACGCGACTGCGACATGGAAATCCGCGAACGACGGAGACGTCGGAGTAATCTCGGTTCGCGTTGAATCGAGCGTGTGCATCGGGGAGGATTGGTTATTCGAACGATTTCTATCGTTTAGCGGGTCGTTGGTTAGCTGCGAACGACGCGACGCGGCAGGAGAATTGGACGCGCCTGGTGAGTCGTTCCGCGGTCGATTAGATTTCTTCGGGGCTCGGTTGTTCGGTGAAAATGATTGGCGCTTCAATGCGTTAGATTTCGTGGAACGTGTACGAAAGAACGGGTCGCGTTCGTACGTTATTAATTACACACGCGCGGTCGGTAATATATATTACTTTGGGGTGGATTCGATGGTTGCATCGCCGTGGAATTACTGACGGGCCGATTTGATCAGCAATTTCGGCGATCTATTGTTGGACATTGAAACGTTACGTATCGACACTTGGTGTATACGCGACGGGCGCCGCGACAGACAATTTCCCTTCGCGCCTGCCAATTTATTCTAACGTGCGTTCGACGTTACGCGCGATAACGAATTCTAATCGTGCGTTTGTATTACTTGCTGAAATATAACCGCTCAGCGGGAGTGCTGTTACATGAATTTCACGGTAAGTTCGTGGTTCTCCCCAGGAAGCAAGCCCGCGGAACTACCTGAGCTGTACAACATTATGATACATAACAACGTTCCAGAACGTGATTTATTCTAACGAGATTCTATTACGTTATCGCGGATCGTCTAGACATCAGAGTATCAAAACGGGCACGCCTACCGATAGGCACAGTTGCACGTCGAACACGGTAATACGTTGAAGCTCGATAATTAGTGCTACATTGAACTGCGGACTAATATTGCTTCCCCACCGAACGGCCGACGTAGCGGCTCTATATAAAGGCGGTTAAACGTGCCTGGTCGAAATGCATGACCCATATTATCAACGCGTGACCCCCTTTATCGCGGTACACGGACGATCCGTGGTATCTTGAGAACGGACCGCGGACATTTAGTTTGCCGCTGATTGACTCATTTAATGCTCGCCCTTGATTCTAGTCGCGTGGAAACGCGACTATCCGATCGCACCGATCGCGGCGGATGTTTGGAGAAATGGACGGGCTTTCCCTTCTGATAAAGGTGAACCTTTTTACACGTCGCGGTATCGAGGGTGCAATTAAAAAGGACAGATGAAACGTACTTAGAAATTTGGATATTTCGATCGAACGTTTTCTCGTTTCGCAATGTCGCAGGGTAATTAGATCGCAGTTCGGGTACGTTGAAAAGAAAATTTGCGAACTTGCGAAGAGCACAGTACCCTTAGCTGTACCAGAATTTCATTTGTTTGTAACTGTTGCATGAAGTGGTTTGGATCTGTTTAAACAGACAGTGCAGGCTACGGAATTAATTTCCTGAGAACCGTCGTAAAATTAATGAGTTCTCTGTAACGAAGTTGAATGTAATCCCGCGGCGTGTAGGAACGAGCCTTCTACGTAAGGAAATCTGGCCGGGGTGAACAGTACTTCGCATTTTTATCGCAACGACAAGTGAAAGGAAAATTATTTGTAACAATATTCTGAATTGAAAAAAAGAAATATATATGGAAACAATTAATCCGCAATTATTCCACAACTGTCGAATTTCTGAAGCATTTATACATTCGTCCACTTCCATACGGTTTACGGTTTCTTTTATGCAACTTTCGAGCGCATCGTCCTCGACTGAACAGCTTCAGGGACAGAAATAGCTAGTATCGTTCGCCTGGATCCGGTTTTGCAACTTTTCTATCTTACTTTTACGAATGCAGCCGAAGGTTCGGGCTAACGACGGAATAATTTACATCATCTTCGCGAATTCGGCTGAATCGTGGAACCGTGTAATCGAACGGATCGATCTGCGCCCTGTCATGCTCTGATTATCGTTCGCTGCGTACCAACCGATTGATTCTCGGATATCGAGAGACTCGAAATATCGACGCTCTTGAACTCTTTCCTTGCGTTTGATCTTTTCCTTTCTTTACGCTGAACGACAAATCACAACGTAACGATCGAATTATCAACTGGCCGCGTTGAAATACGCCGACGGTCGTTTATCCTCGCTCGTTTCTAACAAATATATTTCTATTTCCGCGATTACCAAGCATATTCTTCCCGGGATATAAAAGACTGTGAATGCGTTAAACGGAAAGCTACCTGTCTGTCGAACATGTCATCGAATTCTATTTATCTGGAATATCGATATCTCTCGTTTCGATCCCACCGACCGATCGAGCCTCATTTCTGTTCCTCTCCCTTTTTCCGAGATTACTCGAGCGGTTGCCACACCAAGCTCGAATTAATTACACAGTTTTCATGTGCTCCGCGCACATTATGGACTATTACGACAGCAGCGTCGCCTTTGTTCGATTCATGCAGCGTACAATAGCGAGTACACTCTTTCGCAGGCCCCATTGTAAGACCTTCTGAAAACCTTAATACAGAATGTAGACCGCGAAACTTTCGAAATGGGACAACCGGGTAGACCTCAAAGTTTATTTAAGCAAACCAGTAACTAATCGACCTGCTTAGTTGGACTACTGCATTGTATTCTTTCACAATCCATCAATGTCCCAATACTCTGTTTGTATTTTCCGAATTACCAATCGTACAGTGTACGCACGCTTTCAAGGGATACTGGAACTTTACGGACCGTGCACGTATAAACACCGGAACTTCGTCACGAAGGTGACGACCACCGACGCAGTTATAACAGCACGGCAGAGAATTTCGGCACAACATACGACAAATGCCTGACCTACTTGTCGGCAATACCCTGTACACGAATAACTTTATCGGGGACAAATCGAAAGTTCAAGTACAGCGGCACATTCAAACGGGATTGGATGGAACGTCCTCTCCAGCCGCGTGCAATATTTACTGCACGTTAGAAATGTTTACCCTCAGCCGATGCAGCATTGCTTAGCCCGTTTCGTTCTCCTAGCGAAAGGCCGTTGAATTTTTTACGAAGATAGCTCCCGCACGTACAAGCGCCGGCAGAAATTCTACGCGATTCCGCTCCTAGCCAAGTCTCTCCCCGCTGGAAATCAATGGGAATCGCCACGTTTCAGACAAACGGCTTTCCAGACGGCCGAGGCTAGAAAATTCGTAAACACCCAACAGCACGACCCGTCTTCTTCGCGCGAAGACTAATTGCCAGCGTCTCGACCGTCGCGTATCGTTCCAAACGTTTAATCGCGCAGCCATACACCACGCAACGGAACGTCGCCATAAATTCAATCGCAATTGAACGGTAAACCTCGTCTAAAGAAAACGCTTCGACCGGCTAGATTGACAGAAAATTTGGCAATTTCGCCGTCGAGCACAGCGCTTCCCACAAGAACGTCTCAACGAACCAAGAGCCGAGCCTCGAGTCGAAATATTCAAATGTCACTTCCACGTTTCCCCATCCCGTTTCTCCATCTCCGAACGGAGGTACCTGTGCCGTGCAACGTTCCATTCCGGTATTCGTTGCCCGACTCGCCTCCCCGACCGCGTACACCTTTGAACGATCGACCGCGCGGACGGAAGCACGTTGCGAACAGGTATCAATGCACAGCTGAGACGAGAACGAGCGGATTGGCGCGAAGACGACGAATACGAGACGGAGAATGCGACAGGAATTATCGACGCGCGCGACTCCGGTACTATACCGCTATACCAGCTTCGCGATCAAGGTCGCGAACGAGGGTCTTCCGCTACGTACGCTCGGGAAGCCGATGGACACGTCTAAAGAAGTCGACGCCGCCATTCCGATCCAGGCGCGTCATTTATTTCGACAGCGTCGATCGTTCGTTCCGCCCGTGAAATCGAACGATCGAGCTACCCTCCCCGAAAATGTCCATTCTTTTATTATTTTAATGCAACGCTCGCCCCGACTCGCATTGTCGCCGACGCGATCAATAACCAACGGGATGTACTTTCCGTTTCCACGGATTCATCGAACGCGTCAGCTGATTCTCCGAACGGTTGATTCGTCGCGACACTCGCGGCCCTTTCACCTCTCGTTCGACGTATATCATTGAAACGTGTCGGCGCGACGATTGCGAACGGCTTCGCGTGTGTTCGCGACGACGAGATCGATCCATCGTTCGCCCCGTTTCCATTGAACCGAAATTTTCGTCACACCGGAGGAAACGAAAGGGGGAACAGTTCCCTCGAACGCGTCGCGGCGACAATATTTACGAGCGCGTAGCCGCGTCGCGAGAAAAAATGTTGAGAAACAGTTCGCTCGCGCGACGCGCGGCTAACAATTCCGAACGGCGAACGGAGGAAGCGATGACGGCGTGCTTGAAAACGCGAGTCGAGCGAGGGACAGCATCGATAACGATCCGAGTCCACGGGCAACGCACTTCCGGCGATCGAGTTTCCGTCGCTACGCTCGCCGAACGTTCGTCAACATCGTCGCGTCGGGCCACGCAACTGTCGCGCGGTCTGTGCCACCTCTGAACGGAGCGGAACCGTGAATTTCGCTGTTACAGTCGCGCGCGCGACAGTGTCCGCCTGGCTCGATAGAGCGACGCAGCGGGATCGGGGATCGTGAACGAAAGATACGCGTATCGAAAGAGCACGTCGAAAGGCTACGCTCCGAAGTGTGTCACGGACGGCACTAGATCCTATGCGTGCGGGCAGGCGAATCGTCGTTGGAAATTCCGTGAACGTGACGGTGACAAGGGAGAAAGCGAGACAGAGGGACCGCGTGCTTAGTCGCGCCGACGCAACGTTTTACAGCTCACTCACCTGCGAATCGTCCGCCTATCAGCGCGGCCAAAGGTGGACTGAAACACAAGGCCTGGGATACTCGACAGGTTTTCCGTTGCGTCCGTGTTCCCCTCAACGCCGACGTTCTTCCCGCTGTGTCTGTTTCACGTTCCTCTCTTGTCCCCCTACGTTTTCGGCCCTCACGTTTCTTGCACGAGATTCACTGTTTCCCCCTTCGTTGAAACGTCACCTACGTTTTCTCGTTGCCGAGCTGGTCTCGTGAGCGCAGCTCCGAGCGTAGACCCGCCAAGACGTCCGGGTGTTTCGTCGCATTCGTGCACGAACAGTAACTGACGGCCTTGCCATCGAGGCGATCAGTACGGTACCTGAGCGCGCGTCAACTTCAACGGAGCCGACTCGCGGCCTGGCCAATGGGATCGCGGCGTGATTAAGCCTGCGCAGCCGCAGAACGCGTGCGGCGTGTCGCGGGAACATTTGATAGTTGTTCGCGAGGCTTCGAACGTTTTCGTTCGTAGAATCGCGCCGGCTAGTTTCGACGATTTGTTTGCACGATAGGCGCGTTGCACCTGCCTCGGGTGGAGTGCTGTGCCGGCGGCGCGTTTTCGTTAGTTAATATTAACGCAAAGGTGGGGGGAGCGTTTGACGGCGATTACGCTCGAGCGTAGCTAAAATCGCGTAGAGAGACGTAGAATCGTTGATACTGATGACACCGTTTGCGCTTTGTGTCTGCGCTGCCCGCGGATGTAATTGCAGCACGGTTCGTGCAATTGATTGAAATTTTCGGTGAGTTAATAATTGTAGGACAAGGGGGAGGGGTAAATAGCAAACGGGTGCATTTTTTAATTTTGTTGGGAAGGCAGGGCGGTTTATATTGATAATTGTTTATACGATGGGTGAAGTTCGTAAAATATTTCGTGCCACGCCGTATCTGTGAAGCTTTGTCACGTAAGCGGGTTTCCACGATTATCTTACGCTTCGCTGGCAGATGGCAGCTGCTGTTTCGTTCCCTCAAATGGAGGGTGGATTCGTGCGGTGAAATTTTACCGGCAGAAAACTGCACCCCCCCCCCCCCCCGGCGAGATATATAAAAATAGACCAATCGTGCAGTGCATTCTTTCGCCCCGAATCGCCGGACCGTTGAATTACCATTTCCGCGTCGCTCACAACGTTATCAACAGATTATACAAAATATGAGCACTGGCCAACTTTCGGCTGAGCCTACGAATGGATATCCGCGTAGGTCGGTGCTACAGCTTCTCCAAAAAGGAATATTGTATGATAACTTCATTCTGTAACCCGTCTGTGTTATTAATAAAAATCGTACAAAAGCAATCATTCTATTATCAGACATTTCATTGAGATTGGCGTTTAATTGCCATGGATCAACAGAATCGTCATTGTTCTCTTTATCAATGTCGTAGGCCGATACGAGCAGGACAGTCTTCCGTAAAATGATAAACATATTTTTAAGTCAGCTGACTTCAGAGAAATTCCTCCACGAGCATTGGTCTCCGACCCTACCTGTCTGTTACAATTATCAACAAAAATGTACTGCGGTCCCGGATATGATACAGTTCAATTTGAAAATGTGCAAATAGCGTACAGCGCCGATCAATGCATGGTGGTAAAATGCTGAGCACGGGATATAGCAAGTGGAACCCCATCTATATTTTACGCAGAAATTAATCACCTTTCACACCATACATTATTTCTTAGACCAGTACGTCGGTGCAGGATTGGATCGGAATTTTCCCAGCATACTGCTTCTCACTCGTACAACGTGTCGCCTGGAAATTTGTTAATTGTATCCCTACATCGTTTCGGGACACCTGCCACGTCGAACTTTTACCTACCTGTCGCGAAGAGGTTGAACAAATTTCTCAATATCGCATAATGATAATTAAATCGCATCTTTTTCTTTCCTTCCCTTCAAACAACTACGTATTTTTTCAAACACACGGCAAATATAATGACAAGTGAATTAAGGACCGTCTAAAAATATTTTTCGCCACAACTAATGTCCGTAATTGTTCACGACATCACGAACGAGCAGATACGTTTCATAAGTAATTTTACAAGCGCGCTGTTTTAAGTACGGCAACTTTCGATTCGACTCAATGTTCGCCACACATGGATTACCAATTCGTCTGCGCGGGCAAAGGAATAAAAATCCTAGGGACGAGCTCCTATTTCCGTTTCGCCGTGCGCCTTCGTTTTCCGCCCGACGAGCGAAACGTGGACACGCCGAGCGTAAGTCGCAGCGAATTCGCAATTTCCGTTTCGTCCGTGGAACCGTGCCGCACCGACGCCGAGAAATCAATGCAATTTTCCAGCGTGGCGCCGTTGAAGTTAGTTATCCACCCTCGAGCGTACCTCGGGTAACGAACATCGCGGGAAAAATAGTCGTGCCGAGGAAATCGAGCGACATCGGGGAACAATCGAATCGAATCGACCAGTTATTATTGGCGAACCGGTAGACGCACCGAGTGTCCATGGAATTTGGATCGTTCACAACAAACGAAGTGAGATCGTGATTTCGGGATAGAAAATTTGCTTCTTCGACGAAAACACTATGGATTTAAAGATTAAAGTGAGACCTGTACAGAAGGAGGGTTTCGATTTAGGTCGAATTAAACGAGAACGTGGGAGAAATTGTTAAATGTATGGACGAGGCAACAGAGCTCTATGGTACGAAGGAATCCACTTCGAACGAAAATGTGCAAAATTCGTCTGCCAACGAATCCACGGAGAAGCAACGATGCCAGCCTCGCCAAAAAATGTAAGGAATAACTTGAACTGGAGATTGCAAATCGAGCAGCGTGTTTTTTAATATGTAATTCCAGCGGTCCTTGTGCAAGGACAGAGGCCACGATCGTTAGAAACGAAGAAGAAAATAACCCTTGCAATATCAGTTGTAAAATCGAAGAGGTTAATCGTGTCGAGGGCAAACCAGAGGACTGAATCGTACCAGAGGAAGAAATAATGCCTCACCTGTCCAAATGGTAAACGAAGATGGTGCTAGTAATTCAATATCTCGGTTGGAACAAGGGTAAAAGCAAGGAAAGGTAAGTTCGGTACTATCTGGTAATAATGTTGTTCATCTTATGAAACTAACAATATTCGTTTCTGAATTACATAGAGTTTCAGAACTAAGAAATTCTCAGTAACGAACTTTCGAAACTTCGTATCGCGGTATCATTGAACGAAATCTCAAAAATAAACAGGTTATTCATTCGAATTTCAGCGAATTTGCCTTGGTGTGGAAAAGAATGAACTTCGATCACTGCTACATATATTCTAAGCCAAACAAAGACTGTAGAGGGATATGAATCACCGTTTGCAAATATATTGTTACAGGTACCGGCACACGAAATCGAGCAGATTCGTGAGGACAAATGCCCCCTTGTGAAATCTTCAATCATTGCCATCTTAATCTAGCAAGTATCAAGGATTTGGCTGTTGTCGTCGAGAACACGATGCAAATAATAAAGCCTGCGCTCTTTGTAATCATCATCGACCATTTGTTCGTTTAACAATCGCTCGTCGCGCTCGTGTTAAGTTTATTGTAACTATTCCAATACCAATTTCGTGTTAAACTGATTTTTAAATAAAGTAACTCTAACGAAATTACGCCGTGACCCTATATAAGCTATCTAAGTCTCTCTGTAGTCTAGGTTTTACATCAATTTCGCACACCGTGTCGCTGCCAGAATTATTTTTAAATAGCGTGCAGATCGCAGTTGCAAGGTGGCGATAAACATTGCGTAAAATCAGTCGAGATAATGAGGTTGCGGGCGGGACTAACTAGTGGGGTGTTCAAATGGTATCGACGGCGATACCAGCCCAGTGGGACCGCGAAATTGTTGTCAAGTAGTTGTATTAATTCATTTATTTAGGCAAGGTGTTATCATGTACGATGCACGAGGCCAAAACAACTTCTGCGTTGGAGCACGTGTTCCTTCGCGTCGAAACCATTCGAAAAACTGACTAAATATAAAGTAGGAGCGGTGCTATTGTTAGATTGCACTCGTTTTGGAAGCTACGTTTCTCTGTCGACTGTTCGCATGGCCATCATGGCGTTTGCCTCGAATTTACGACTCGGGATAGGCGGCAAACGAACCATCGTATTGGTGGGCAATCGCCAAAAACAAAAAGGACAAGAATAGTATACAGTACTTTTTTCGTCCCTCCCTTTTATATCAAACGAAATACTTGTGCGTCTGGGAATAAGAACAATTATTAAAAGAATTTCGAGACAGAGTACCAAATATCCGTAAAGCGTCATACGAGGCTCGTGCCAAATTTTACTATAAACAAAATACGTGTATATTTCGAGGAGCAAAAATGTTGAAATAATTAAAATCAGTTCAGTACACAGACGATCTTCGCTTACTCTCGCTCGACTTTCCTTACGCAATTACTCCAACACGAATTTGTCCAACCACCGACAAATCAATTCAACAAATACAGCCATCGAAACAGATCCAGCGAAACGACAACATCTTCCGCATCGAGGACCACGGCCGATTACATATATCGGGTGTAAACGAAGACTTCCCGAATTCGCTGTTTCCGCGAAACGCTGATCTCAGGCCAGCCTGGAGCATCTAAACACCGTAACTTTATCGCGCCACCAGATCAAACCTATTACCCCCGCGATCCAGGAAGTTTACTGAGCATCAATACCGACTTCCAAGATCCCGCGCGGCGTCACACGGAAGTGACGATCGCGCGTGCGCCAGCCCCGCGGCGAACACCTCGACTTCGTCGCGCACGCGGTCTTTCGAAACGATATTTTTAGAGAAGTGAGTCGCTGGCCGCAAGCGGCAACGGTAGTCAAGTGTCGTCTCTCTGAACCGTAAGAAAATCGAATTCCGCGAGCAATCCACAGATTTGGATGACCGCCGGTGAGTCGATTCGCAGTAGCCGTTCGTCGTAACGGATTCGATCGCCGCGGTAATTTCCTCCTTATCTACCCCACTCACCTGCACCGCCCACGCCGTTTCATATCCCATCGATTCTGTCGCATCGTTTCACAATTCTCCCCGTGTTTCGCGCAACCGTTCCGCCGTGACGTGGTGATCACGCGATCCGTAACGAAACGTGCACAACGAAAGAACTCGATTTCGTACTGTCGATGGAATTCGAATCTGTAGAGCGCCGGACGGTTCTTATGCGTCTAAATTTGGATCGCGTGCCGAACTGCACGGTACACCTATTTATGATGTATTTATGGCACCCGACCGACCCGTGTTCGCGATTGTTTCGCTTTTTCAATTCGCGTACCGACACCGCTGGTCCGGTTCCACCCGTGATCGCGATCGGCCACCCTGTCGAGATTTACGATCGTGCTCCCTTCGCGTTCGTTTGGATCGATCCGGCTTTTACTCGCGGAAATCTGTTATAAATAGGACGCCGCCGCGTCGCGGAATATTAGTCGTTTTGGTGGATAATTTGTGTTTCGGGAATGAAAGTCCGTGGAGATTCGTCTAGTCGTCGAACACGGCGGGTCTTTGTTTTCGTTCCTGCGACCGGGAAATGCGCGGCGCTTCTCGATCGTGGATCGAGTTATATTTAAGCATATTTACATCGGGCCTCGTGTGCCAGCGTGGAAAAGCTTCCCCGAAGATTCTATGTCGTAAAGGAGACGGCTTTGATCTCGCACACGTGGAGGCACAGTATTTTATCTGTGAAAATAATCGAGGATCCCCCGTATAAAATGAATCGATACGTTTTCGTTTAATTGCACGGCCGTTTACAATTTCGTGTGTTTCGTTCCTGTTTGCCTTTCTGCCTACGACATCCTGATTGATGCAGGTCTAAGAATAAATGCTCTAGAGAAATCTGTCTTCTAAAAATACCAGCTGAGTCGATCGGACTTTTTCTTTTCCCTCTGCCAATTCGCTCATTCTCTTCTTCCTTTTCTCTTTTTTTTTTTTTTAACAACGAAGTTAGTAACGGCCTCGTGCGTTAGCAGTGACCGTTCTGCAAAGTTATTTGTACGCCCTTTTTCTTATATCTAGTATTCCAAGAGGTATTAGTGAAATAATAACAATTGCGTCCTCAATAATCAGAATTTCACCGCTCGACAAAATTATTAAAATATTTCCGAGCAAAAACCACCAACTAGAAATAGAAAGCATCATGAGGAAAATGAAAGTACAAAGGGAAACCATGTAGAAAGTTATTTAGAATCAACCGTACAGTAAAAGGGACAAAAATATTATACTTTATAGCGGCCAATTTTCTTCGTTCCCTATCATAAATTAATATTAGCCATAAAAGCCTTAAATAATAATTTTAGATGCTCCATCCCGTCCATCGCGAAGCAAAAGGAACGGCCATTTCGAAGACGCGAATTTCTCGAGGAGACTAGCTGTCCAAGTAGAATAGGTACAGTATGGGTGCGGCCGGCAGTAGTAGCAGAGCACCAGAACCATCCTCGCCTTCGACAGAACCGGGCGAAGAAAGGTTTGTCTACGCGACAGACGGGTCCTGGAGTCCGGAATACACGAACGAAAATATACGACAAAGGACGAGGACAAGCGTGTTCGACGTGGGTGAAGAGCCTCGATCGCAGGTTAAATTTAAAACGAATATTTATCGGTGCTGGCGCAAAGCGGTCGAGAAAGCAGCGGCCAACCTCGAGGGAACTCGCCGTTGCACGGACGATTTTATTTTAATTCCGTGAATTTTGCAGGGCACGAGTCCTTACGCGACCACCAGAGACGAAGAATCGCGGAGTCAAAGACCAACGGCGCCGAGTTTGTCGAACTTGCGACCCGCACGCCCGAATACGTTGGTAAGCACAGCTTTCCTTTGTTTCTCGCTTTAGCCTGCTTAGCACGGCTATGATCGAGCAGCTTGAGGAGAATATATTGCTCCGTGAAGAAAGGTTTATATGCGTATACAGTTACGGATACCGGAGAGCAAAACTATGTTACCCTCGTTACTGTTTCTTCATGAATGTGGTTGAAAGAAATTTTAGACCGACAGATATTAATTTTTTCCTGCCACCTATAAGCGTGTCTACACTTGGTCCTGTGGACATTTGTTTGTCAAGGTTCTGCGTTCAGGTGCTTGCTGTTATGTTACAGTTCAAGCAACAGACGCTTGAAGCGAACGGTGAAAATCTTATCGCCTCGGTCGAGAGAAATAAATTCTCGAAACATTATACACGGGACAGTACTTCCTTACTTCGCTTCTTATTAAAAGCCTTAGTAAAAAAATTAGTAAAAAGGGCTGTCCATGCTGTTTTATTTTCCGTCGAGACACCTGCGGATTCTTCGTTTTCCGATTTAAGATTGTTTGATCTTTTCTGGAACCTTTGTTCGCATTGTGTCGAGACGCAGATGCCGGTTCGAAATTTTCCGGAACGTGTTCTTTTGTCCGGCGGAAAAGCTGGCCGGTTACCAAAAAGCTCGCGGCTCTTCGTGATTTCGGGAGAACACGCTGAGTCACAGCCACCGCGGGTTCGCGGGCATCGATCGGCGATCACGTGCCTCTGTGTCTCGAGTTCCTTCGGGGAACGCACCAGGTCTGGTGCCAGTGCACTCTTGTGGATCGTTCGACGTGGATCGAGCTTTCAGAAGCTCGCAGATCGATCGATTATTTGAAACCGTCTGTCAGTTCGTCGACCATTTTACGGATACAAGGAATCCACGGTGCTTCGAGATTAAACGAATAAGATCGGGGAATATTTTTTTCAACAACCGTCGCTGTTTTTCAAGCGTGAGTCCTTTCACGTTGGCAGTACGTTCATCGCGTTACTACTTTTATTAAGCGAAGAGTCCGTGATTACGAGCGTACACTTTTATAACAGTCATACACATTTCGTTCCGAGATATTTAGAGTTTCGAAAACAAACGTGTGAAATGAATTCTGTTTAACACGCTGACACCCGCGTCGAATAAAATAATTTAACGATTCGCCAGGTTTATTTCTCGTGGTTCTACGTAATCGCATGGCAAATCGACGGAGCACGAAACAGGCGATGAATTCATATTCCTCTATCGATTTCGTGTTCGCAATTACACCACTCTCATAAACATCTGCTCGCGTTATGCGAAGCTACGTCGATTGAAGCTCTTCGATGTTCCGCGAAGTATCGTGATAAAAACAATTCTAACAAGCAGCACCGGGTCGTTGGAGGCTCCTGGGCGAAATGCAAAGGGAGCAACGAGCCACGTAACCATTCCTTGAACCAGAATTCCGATCGTCGATCGGCTCGTTTCAATTAGCCCCACTGAAATTAGTCCATTTATTTATATTACAGTTGACGTGCGCCGCGCAGATGACAGGTTGGCAGACGGCCGAGGTGCACGGCCCTTCGTTCTCTCACCGGCACCAAGAAGCTATGGAGCTGTCGAAAGTGATCTCGCAGCTGGCCATGGCCAATCATCAACTCGCGTCCGCACACACCGCGACTCTCGCGCATCTAGAAGCGTTGTACGTCGAGCTGCGGAACGAGAAAGAGTTCAGAAGGCGATCAACGTCGACGGAGACGCTGGACGAGGCTCTGAAACATAGACTGACGACGGAGCAGAATGGAAGCGCGGTATGCGTGGAAGAAGGACGTAGGACGGAGGTCGGGTTCGATAGATTGGAGGATCAATCTGACGTGCGCCAAGGCGGACAGAGGAATCGTCCGCAGGAGGAGGACAGGAAGCCACGATCGAGAACGGAGAGGCTGGAGACCACGACGGAGTCACGCGTGCCCGACGGGGATGACGAACGGCAGAGGTTTATAAATATCTGTGATCCAGTGCGAAATCAGATAAACGGTGTTGCGTGTAATAATAGGCTTCCGTGCGACGACGACGTACCTGAACGCGAATGTAAAACTCAGACCTCGATGGATGAGGAGGCTGTGGCGGGGTCTAATTCTAGGATAAGTGTCGCGCATGACGGGGAACAGACTGGAGTCCCGAGGTGCGAGGACGGGACGGATTGTTCGGTGACGAATTTGCATTTAGAAAAGTCTGACCAGGGGGACTGTGGTGTTGTGGGCGAGGAGCGGGGCTCGGATGGGAAGGAAGTGACAAGGTTAACGGAGGAAGTCGAGAGATTGAACGCGGAGCAATTGGAGCATCGATGCGCGAACGCGAGGCTGGCGAAGGAGTTGGCCGAAGAGAAATCTTCGCTGGCGAAGCTAAGGAAGGATTACGGGGTATGACCGTGTGAAAAGCGTTTCTTTAATCTAGAAAATGTAGGATTTAAGGCGACCATTTACTGCGACCCTTCGCGTTGCTGCTGTTTAAAAATGATGAAAGAAATTAATAATAACTCGGCGGATCGCGAACGCTTTATCCGAAGAAATACCATTTCTAATTCTGAGAATCGTATAGCCTAATGGAAGTACAAAAAGCTTTAAACTAAAAATAAAAACAATCGAGTCAATTTGAAGGATCCCGAGGAAATCTGAGGATATTCCGATTTAATGTCGTATATTATTTATTTCAGGAATCGAAGGTGAGACGCGAGGAAATGGAGTCCGATTTCCAGGTGCACAGAGTGGAGTACGACAAATTAATGGCGAAGTTCGAGTTAGCCACGAAAGAGACCGAGAGTCTGGTAAAGGGAATCGACTTGTTCAACGCGCAGAGGGACGCCGCCGAGGCAAGGATCTCGATTCTCGAACAGGATCTGCAGAAATCGTTGGAGCAGAATGAGCAGATTAAGAGCATCGGGGGTCAGGAGGTTAACAAACTGAAGGAGCAACTGTTGGAGGAGGTCTCCGATAAAAAGAAACAGACGAAAGCTCTCGAGGACGCTTTGGACGAGATTCAAAGACTGAAAGAGACGACGAAGACTGAGAAAAGTGGCAACGACGATGACGGATCGAAAGGAGACGCCGGTACGTTTGATTAACCGTGATCGAAATAATCGAGGCAAGTATAATTTGCCTCGAATACAATTGCCAACCTTGTTACGAAATTTCTCTTTACGTCTCGCATAGGCCCGACTGATTCGACGGACGATACACAGGAATGTCAGGCAGCGGATCGCGGGCCGAACATCGAAGAGTTTAAGAAGGAATTAACCCTGAAGAGGGAGGCCAGGCAAAGAGCAATCGCAGCCGTTTCTTCGGAGATGGAGAGGCTGAGACGCGAATTGGATGCAGAGAAGGAGGCACATTCGGAAACTTCAAGGGAGCTGGATCTTTTGAGATCTGCTCAGAACGATTCTCAATCACAGGCGCAAGCAAATACGACGGACGAAGGCACGATGAGGTCTAAAATCGAAGACGAGAAATCGGAGGAACGCGAGATTGCCATGGAGCGTATGGAAGCTCAACGATTGTCGAGCATTTTGAAGGCAAGTTTATTGATTTAAGAAGGAAAACGGTTCATTATTCGTTTAAGAAAATCATTATATGATGCATATTTAATTTTATTAAAAACAAGTCCCCCGTGCAACGATGTTTGATTTTCCAATTCAGGTATCCGACGAGCTGAGGAACGACATCCGCATCCAGATAGACAAAGTGGACGATCTTCGTTACCAGCTGGAAACAGAGCCCGATCAGCATCGGTATCGCATCCGTTTTCTATCCGATCTGACCAATCGGATGCGTGAGACCGTTTACACGCGGGAACGTCGTGCCAGCGATTTGAAGGACCACCTCGCACAGATTCTCGAGCACTTCGGTGACAAAAGCTTCTTGGAGGGGAAGAACGACGTTGCTGAGGAGTGCGAACGTCAGCTTGGGAACATCAATAGCTTGAAGGGTCTCTACAACGAGAGGTTGAAAGTGCTGAGCGAACTGAAAGAGGCTGCAGTCAAGGAGTTGGCGGATACGAAAACGAGATTGGAACACACGTTGAAGAAATGCGAATGTCTGGAGGAGGACCTGAAGAAGGCGGACGAGAAGGTATCGAATAATCATTTCTGGACGGGACAAAGTGTAACGTACGCGGTATATTTTGACGTTTCGATTTCGTGTGGGACAGATCGATGTACAGGACACGGAGATATCGAATTTGGAGTCTCAATTGGGCCTGACCAAGGCGGACTGCAGGGATCTACAGAATCAAATGTCGTTGATCAATGGGCTGTTCACGCAGATGCTGTTGGGTGCCACCTCCGCCGACATGGACCTTGACCGGTTGACTCAGTTGCTTCAGGTATATGTAACAATATTTACGTATAACATTTGTTGTGGTAATACAAATGACGAGATTGCGGGATTGAAGTGGCTTTTACTATAGCCAATTGTATCGAACTATTTCCGTTTCTTCTTTAATTGAATGCTTGATCTGGAATACTTTTATATTCTATCGCACAGTGGCAGTGGAAGTTGAAATATATATTAAATTCAGAGCACAGAAATTGTTCACATTTCCATTCCGGTTTTCAATAGGAGAATCACGATTTAATATGCGACATGGCGAGGGAGGAGGGTACCGAGGCTGCTGCGTTACCGAAACTTCTTCTCGACTTGATCGAGCAAGTCGAAGGTAGTAAAGGATCTGAGAAACGAGTTGACGGAGAAAACTCGGCGGAGGGTGAAAGTGAGAAGAAGGAAGACGATCTTCAGCAAGAAGATATAGCCCACAATCTGCCCAAGGTATTATTTACTTTTCAAAGGGTGCAATAAAATAATTTTTCGATTAAAATAAGTAGAAGGTTTCGATATAAATATTTTCTAAATAATATTGCAATATTGTAATTCACGAATATATATTTTCTATTAGGTGTGGCGTGTCTTATTGGAGCTGTTGAGCTGTCATGCGGAAGGTACTCCATCCGCTTCCGCGTCATCTTCTTCGGATCCTAACATTTGTTACAAATCCGTCGATACGCCAGCTGGTCCGAGATTGGTCATTTCGGTCAGCAAAACGTACATTCGACTGAAGGAATTAATACTAGAGAAGAAACACTTGGAAAAGGAGATGAATCGAATGAAGCAGTTGAACACACATTTGGAAAGTAAACTTGGCGAACAGGTAAGGAATTTGTCCGAAATACTCGCAATGAACGTTTGCCGTACGCGTTTAACTGCAAAACCTCAACTCTTTCGCGCAGGAAAAGAGGCTGTCAACGGTGTCAGTGGAATTGAGCAAAACGTGGACAATTGTCGATCGAATGCAAGCTCAGCATCAGCAGTTGCACACTCACGAGAAGATCCTGCGTTACGAGTTGCAGCAGAAACGTAAAATGTTGCAGGAGTTGAAGCAGGAATTGGAATACTGCCGCGAGAAATGGGAGTCGGCCAGACAGAAGAATACGAACACCGAATTGGAGTGGAGGAGCTTAAGGCGAGAATTTGCAGCTAGAAAAGCGCTGGCTGTTCACGATTCTTGCAACAACAGGTAACGGGCAAATTTCAACCGCGAGGCACGTTTGTTTTTCGGAAATTCGGTAGCCTTCAATTGCCATTAATTGTTCGACGTAGCGGCGAGAGCGGATTCAGCGACGAACGTGGAGACGACACCGACGACGAGGACAACGCAGTTGAAGATAGAATCAGGCTGGGTCCACGTAGAAAGCCTCGAAAGGTTGGAGCTCATTTTTCGTCGCTTCAAATATTTCGCACCCGAGGAAATTTTTGTATTTATTTCGCGAATGAAAAATACATTTTCAGGAGAGTCCACGCACACCAACGCCGGACACCGAATCGGAACAGCCGACCGATACGGAATTATCCGAGTCTAAGACAGGTTCTCCAGGGACGTTAGAAGAACGAACACCCACTCCAGAAACGGAAGCGGAAATGGATGAGACTGAGGTGACGGGTAGTATTGTCAACACCGGCTCTACAAACGCTGTAGACACTCTGGTAAGTTGAAAAGCGTAAAGTAATTCTAAGACGCTCAGCATTCGCTAAAACAGCATGCAATATGAACAAAATTAATGTATTGATCACAAATGTTG
This sequence comes from Nomada fucata, assembly GCA_948146005.1. Lineage (NCBI taxonomy): Eukaryota > Metazoa > Arthropoda > Insecta > Hymenoptera > Apidae > Nomada > Nomada fucata. The sequence goes on from OX411282.1 coordinate 7,097,847, forward strand.
AGCAATTACTTTAGAATAACTGCGAATGAATTGATAAGTCATTCTTTCGTCGTGTCCGACCACGCGCGGCCGCATACTACTTAACCCTATGTCTGATTCTACGGGGTGAGGCTTAACTATTTCCACATACAATAACTCCCAAAGTATGATAGTAGCGGAAAAGTTTTCGAAACAAAGGATGCGTGGGACAACAGGGGCTGTAATGTGGAGTTAATCTCTTTTTCCTAGACGGAATCACTTCAGACATGTGAAGGTCACCTTTGTTATTTTTAAATGGAATGCCATGTTTTGTTTCCTGTTTCCTGATGGCGGCTTTTGCGACGAATCCAACGAGGTGCCACATTAAGGTCGTTGAATGTCAGAAAAGGTCATTTATGGCGAAAAAGGCGGAATAAACTTGCATTTACAGAAGGTGTTCAAAGTGATTGCCATTGGTATCGATGCAAAGCTGCAATCTTCTTATCGTTGATTGATTAGTATTTCTTACCACTTCGGCCACTTATCGAATCACTTGTTGGAACAATTTATTATACAAATCTATTCAACTGTACGGCATGTAGGGTGAGAACGTCGAGGATATCTTTCGTACTTTCGGAGTTATTGCAGATGGCAATAGTTAGTATCTCGCCCTGTATATTGATCAGTTCGTTCACAGTAGGTTCACCAATTTAATACATTAACGGCAAACATTAAATACAGTCTTCCAAATGTTTCCCAATACTGTAACAATCACGAAATATCTTTACTACGATTATATCATCTTCGATAGATCCTTCCGGAGGGTCCGCAGGAAGCACTGAATCCCTTGGACCGGGCACTAACGAACGTCATCGAGAATCTCATAAACATAGACGACAATATCACGTCAACCTCAGAATCCTTCCTAATATCGAATAACGAGAATGCGTCAAAGAGCCCAACGAGGGAAGGTTCCATCCCGAGAGTCTCTGGCGTCACGGAGTGTAATATCCAACCTTGGAACACTTCAGAGGAAGCAGCGTTAATCACATCAGAGACCATCGAGGACGACACCGAAGAGAACACCGCGATAGCGACGTCAGGGCAAGCTTGCCAAGAAACGTTCACTGTCGACGATTTTCCGAACGCTACTAACACGGACGGTGAGCAAGCAAAGAACGAAGAACTCCCGAGATTATCCGTGCCCCACGTGCCTATCGTAACCAGTGCAACTGTCGCACAGTCTGTGTTCTCCATTGGACCCTTCCCAGCATCCAACGCGCCACCTTCAGTCGTGAAGAACGTACAGTTCAGCGACCCGTTAATCGTCGGCCCGTCTAATCGATTTTCTGCTCCAGTTTTCGGCGCGTCGCTTCCAGGTGAACAGTTCGCACCTTCCGCCGTGTCGTCCACGGATCGGGATGTCGTGTCAGCAGAGAATTGTGGGTCGAGGTCGATCGTATCCACGAACGAGTTGGAGAACGTTTCTGCGGAGTCCGAGTTGAGCTTGGACGCAGTTCAAGAATCGTCGGCGGCGAAATCGACGCCTGTCGGTTCACCAGGCGATACTGACACGCAGGAAGGGAGCTCCGATGGCGTTGGTTCTGCGAGGACAGAGGAAAAGAAGGTTGCCAGGAAAAATAGAACACCGGAGGAAGCTTTGGCTGCTAGGGAAGATAGATTGAAAAGATTAGAGGAGCAGGCTAAATGGTTGATGAACAAGATGAACGCGACGAGCAGTAGGGGTTCAGCTTTGAGTACCAGGTTGGAAGAGCTTCATGGGGTTTATGGGGAGCCGCCTGTCCCGCCGCCCATGCCTGACGTTCTGCCCAGCCGAAGACTGGGGACTAATTTGTCGGATCTACCTCGCCAGGTGAGCAGAATATTTCGTGGGAATTGTGTATTTCATAAATGTAGTATAATATATATAATAGCTGTAAAACAAATTTTATACAATTCTGGAAATTTTAGAAATAGGCCTTTGTACTTATTCATGTTTATCTGACGATAAGTGATTTTATAGATCCTAGTAAATTCATTTTTTTGTATTCTACGTCCAAGATGATATTTTCAATTTCACTGGCCATCTTTTTCTTTACTTTCTTTAAGCATTACTATTTCTAATTGTTCGTGTTGATTGACATAACGTGTCGAATAATGTGTTCCCCATTGTCATTGTATCATTGTTTAGGTACCTGAATCGTCGACCACTGAGGGTGCTAAAAATATCGAGAAGCCCGTCTCGAGTGAGGATTCCAACGAATCACCGTCCAATAACGCGCCTTGAGACGCTGAAAATATTTTAATTACATTATTACTCCGAGTTTATTTCTGTCGATCGCGAAAACGCGAAGCAGACGCCCCGCTAGCTTGTGCTTCGTCGTGAAAAGCGTGTCGGCTCCTCGTTTCGAAGAGGAATTATGTAAGTCGCGATGAGTCAATCAACTTGGACTTCCTTTCTCGTCGAATTAAATGTGTTTTGTCGTTTACCTATCGAATTTATTTCGCGTAAGATAAGAAAGACTTTGAAACATGTCATTGATTCAAAGCGATCGATACTAATATTTTTACTGAATGCTTTTTACTTTCACGATGGAATAGTTTTATTGTCGACGTGCCATTGTCGTGTCGACGTAAGTAAAGTCTCGTTGTTCCTAACCGAGAGTTTACATGTGATCGTTCGAGGGTCCGTTCCTCTTTTGTACCTTCTGCAAACTGTACCTACTAATTTCTCTGTATAAATAAAGAATCTCTAGAGAGTAATCCGTATTTCCGTAACAATTATTTCCGCTTGATTGTATAGACTTATTTTTTTGGTAGGTGCGTTAGAATAATTCTGACGAAGAATGATTGACGTTGATGGGATCGATATGATTTATTTTAAAATAATTAACAATTCTCAGGATGTAAAATTTTCTCGTCACGATTCCTCCATTCACATATTTGTATCGCTACGCTATATATATATATTTATAAGATAGATATGTATAATATTCACAAGGCTCCTCGCGTTCCGTAGATTAATAAAATTCGTACAAAGTCGTTTGTATAACAAAAAAAAAAACAGTTCTAGGTACGCCAAGTTTTCTAATCTCTTCAATCTTATATCATCCAACAATGATAGCGAAAGGCACTCAACGAAGATATTTCGTAAATATTCGAATTGTTTCAGTCGGTGAAACCGAACGCATTATCTAAAACTGTTCAACTATCTTACGCTTGCTTTACAATGATTCTTATGAGAGGCACACAAACCTACGTACACTCACATACATACATACACGCATACGTACACACACTCGCTCGTCCGCACATATTCTCACGAAATGATTGTCTAAATGTACCATGCACGTTGTCCGTAATCACTGAATCGATAATCTCTTACGTTATTTATCTACAAAAATGTTGTCAAAAGTATTGGTCTACCTTTCTCTCGGTCGATTAATCTCATTCGTAACAGTTCGTACCGAAGGATAGATATTCTATAAAATCTTACGTCGTCGTCAACTGCTTAAGAAGTACAATTACAATGACACACCGTGCGTGTCAGCACGTTTCGCGAGGACTGGTCGTACAAAAATACCGTACAAGAATATTCTCGAAAAATACCTCGATGTCTCCGGCGTAACAATAAATTCTGACATAACACGTACAGTTTCGTTGTTCGACCCGCAACGCTCGTTCCAACGAAGACGTCGCGCGTAAGCGTGGCACCACGACGATTCTGAATAAAAATTTGACAGCAATACAATTTCGATGAACCTTATCAGTTAAACACGATTCTCCGAGAGGAATAAATTACTGCGCCAAACGCGGCATGCTTGGCCCGGTCGTAAGGCACCCACAAAGTTCCGTGACTTTTGTACAAATACTCTACACGCCCCACGAACAATCTATCCCATAGAAAGAAACGTATTTGAACTCTCTCGTAATACATATCACTTCGATCGCAATCGTTATATAATCACCGAGTATATCATCCATTGTGAGGTCACAATATCTACGGTACAGCTAAAATAATTAATTTAAGTGATCGGCCGCCGTTCAGCCGCTTAACAAGTACAAACACGCACGCATTCGTTTCTGCAATAGCGAAGTAAAACCTCCGGTCTTATCAAAAATACAAATGTCTAAATCGCCGTCGACGCTTAAACGACAGTATCAAAAAGTTGCAATACAAAATATATAAATATATAAATACACGCATATTTATATATTTATATTTACATTTCTACATTCACGACGGGGCGGCGGTTCACTGAATCATCTGTAAATATCTGTTCTCCTCGAGCAACGAGCTCAACGACGACGTCATGTCGTTCACCACCATATTGGCACTCGATGGCAACGGCTGTGGCAACGACATAGGGTGGGTGGAACTGGAAACGTTCGTCTCATGAGTTTGCGCGTTACCGGACCAATTTCTACACTGTTGCACATACTCCAGGGTCCTCCTGTAGGAATCCTGTCGCATACCTTGAGGCGGTTTTATAGGGGATCCCTGCTGGGATTGACTGATGTCTCTGCACTGAATCTCGGGCATAGCCGCGCCGGATTGTTCGTGATAACAATGGTCACCGCAGTAGCCCCATTGACAGTTACAGTTGTACTGCGGATGACTCGGAGGATTGTTTCGGGCCTGACAATTGTGACTGCAAGTCTGGTGTTGCATTCGGCAGTTGGCCTGGCCGGCGCACAATTGCGGCGAGGTCCTCTTGGGCAGACCGTTATCCGTAACTGGCCTGTGAGCACCGTTCGGATGCGAGCAGTTGGTGATTTGTACACAAGTGGCAGCGTTCTGTTGGGCTTGCTGCTGGCAGCCTTGGATCCCACTCATATTGCCTATTGGTTTCGCCTGGTTGTTCATGTTCAACTGTGAACAATGCGGCGACATCTGAGAACACTGAATGGGCACGGTGGTCTGCTGTCCGGAGTGCATATTCGACACCTGACCGTTTGGTGTTACCATCGGTCTGGTGCATTGATTGGCCCCTTGTCCGCACTGGGTGTTTGGATGATTCATGCCGGTCTGATTGGTCATAGCCGATTGCTGACCGCAGTGCGGAGAGAGTGGTTGACAATTGCCGGTGGGACGCATTTGCACGCACGACTGTTGACCCATAGCACCGTGATTCTGGGGCGCGCAGGTGGGATTCGCGTGGTGGTTCACCTGGCCATTCGGATTCCCGCTGCAGCTCGTGCCCATTTGTCCCTGGCAGCCATAGTTCGGATAATAGCCATGGTGCATGTGGTTCTGGGGGCAGTTCCTCGTCAATTGGGCAGAGTTCTGGGGCAAATTCTGAGGCGGATGTTGGGGCGCCAGGGCCCCGGCTGCCGGGGACGTTAGCGGCTGATCGCTGATGTGACTCGGCGCATAGTGAGATCCGGGCGACATTACCTGCCCCGACGCCGGGCTGTGCACTGGCCCGTTGTTCGGTTGAGACGGATAGCTGGGCGGTGGACAATATTGCGAACTTGGCGGAGCGGGTCTAGAGCTGGGACACTGGTTATAAGGAGAAGGCGAGGAGTTCTGATAGTTCGTGCACGTTGGCGGGGCAGATTGTTGTTGAGGATAGCAGTTCTGTTGGTGAGACTGGTTGTAGGTGCAGGTGGGTTGCATTTGACGCTGGTAATGCAGGTGATTGGTGCATATGGGCGATTGGCACAGGGGTAGGGGACTGCCGCGGTAGTTGATTTGAGTTCCACCAGCTTGAACCTGAAATTAAATGTAACACAGATAATTAATGACACCAAAAAATAAATGAGAAAAGGTAGATTTCTTTCAAATATGACCATATGTACCTGATTCAAGTACTGCATCATTTCGTCGGGAATAACGAGCTTGTTCTCCACCATTTCTCCTTCGCCAACTTCGTCGAGAATAACTTCTTGATTGGGATGGTGTTCTGGAAGCTGAGCGGACCTGGGCCTGGGTGGCATAGGAGGCGAGTTTCTTTGAGTTTGGTGACCCCTGGTGGGCTCTGACATACGACGGTCACCGGATGGTTGGGTGCAATGGCTACTTGGGCCGTTCCATTCTCCTGGAATACTCTGAATACCCTGGAATCAGAAATTGTTCAATTACATATCCGGTGAATAACGACGATATAAACGATACAGGACATAAATGATAGATTATTGCAATACCTGAAGGGACATGTTCTGCGTTTGAACGACTAAATTGCTAGTCGAGTAGGGACCCTGAAGATGACTCGGTGGATTCATTCTGCCGGAAGTGGTGCTCATTTGGCTGCTTCTCCTTGATGTTCCTGGACTGATAGGATCATAAAAACTTCCAGGGCCTGTCTGTCCCATTCTTACTGCACTGACAGCGCTTGCCTGGCTGCTCCTTCTGCTACCAAAGTCTGTAGACTTCATGCTACCATAATAAGTGCTCACTGTGCTGTTGCTGTCTCTTCTTGGCTCGTTCAATGGTTGCAGCCTGAGTTGTAAGTCAGATAGACTCGTCTGACGAGTGGGACCACCGCCTTCCATTTTTAGATCTGTGATCCGCCTGTTTAGGTCGCCGATGTTCCCCTGTGGGCCTATGCCACGTGTCCCTCTCATTCCAGACATGCTGACAGGTAGACTGGGCATTCCTTTAGCGTTCAATCTGCCTTTCAAGCGGTTTCTTGAAACAGGCGGTGGAGGATGTTGCTGCTGCTGAGACTCCATCCCGCCGACCTGCGGAATTTATTAATCATAATTATAGTCACGATTAGAATAATTCAGTTCAATGTTCATTGCAGGCAATTGGACCGTCCTTTTTACTCAGCATATTGTATCCGGGATATCATACAAAATTGCTTCCATTGAAAACATTGAATCAGAGAAATGATTGAATGTTTAGAACTCACCATGGCGCGAAGAGCGACAGGCAGATCGGCAATATCCAAATCGTCGGGTTCCTCGTTCCATGGTTCCTCGGCCAACGCCACACCATCACCGGTTAGTGCACCAACAGCAACTTCGTCGTTGCAACCGCCAACCAATGGACTACCTTGCTGCTGCATCATACTAGGCGGACTATTGGCCTCGCTTTCTGACTTCACACTGGGACTCGATAAGCTGGGCGTCTTCGGATGAAGGTCTTCGCTTCTGCTAGGACTGTGGCCACCAGCACCAGCTTCGTCGCTTCCGCCGCCATCACCGCCGCCCCCTTTGTGCTTCTTGTTGGCGTAGAACTCGGCACCGTGCACCGTTTTCACGTGCTTCCTCAAGGACGACGGATCCGTGTACCTCTTCGTGCAACCTGGTGCCTTGCAGACATAGGGTTTCTAGAAAGAGTTACGTGCAATTAGAATTCAATCAAATTCCTCTCATGAATTTCCTGGTAGTTTTAGGATCAGTTATGTTTTAGCGTTTCAATGGGATTTTCAATTTTTCTTGTCCTGCTTACCTCGTTGGAATGCGTTCTATTCTGGTGTTTCGCGCGATCGCTTGCGTTGCTGAAAGCTTTGCTGCACCCAGGGTATTCGCAGGTGTACGGTTTTTCTCCAGTATGGGATCTAAGATGGGTCTTCAGGTTCTCCAAACGCGAGTACGCCTTGAAACAACCTTCGAACTGCGAGTGGAAGTAACGCGACATTAACATCTTCAATCTCGCGTCGTGAAATCGAACGAAACAAATGCAATCGTAATTATTCAATTTACTCACGGTACACTTGTGGGGCTTTTCGCCAGTGTGCCTTCTCATGTGTACCACCAGCATATACTGCGCCTTGAACGGTTTTTCCTCCCTCGAGCACTCCTCCCATCCGCAAACGAAGCTCTTCTTATTCGCGTGAATGTGATCATTGTTAATGTGTTTCACGAGATCGTCCTGCGAATGCAAACGAACACGATATATTAACGAAACAGACACAACACACCAGCGCGAATTCTTTCCTACGTGTATTTAACTAATTGAGCAACGCGTCTACTTTTAGGAATACAAGAAACGTCGTAATTCTTACCTGGGTTGGAAATTCGAGGCCGCACTCCCTCCAGTGACAATTCGTCTCGATGAAGTCGCCTGGTTCGTCCCGAAGATCTTCACTGGGACTCAGCCCCTGAGGATGGGTCGGCGGTGCAGTGGTCGTGGTCGTGTTCGTCGTCGTCGTGGCTGGTTCCCTTTTCACTTTAGCGGAGCCTCGCCTCGACGAAGTGTCCGCCTCCGCCGTCACCGACCTGGTCGACGATTCCGATGCCTTTCTGCACGACTCCGCGCTCTAAAGAACATAGCAATACATATAAACCATCAGCCTGTTCGAATTTTACGCATCTCCCTTATCGATAATTGAAGTTCCACGAATTCCTGTCGAATGTACCAGTCGAATCTCGCCCGATTTATTCGCGATCGAACGCGAACGGTGTTTCGATTGAACGGCAATGAAAAGCTCTTGCCCCGTGCACCGTAATAGCTTACGTCACAGTAGGATTAATTATAGGATTAATTATAGTACGCATCGAGGACCGATTTACGCCTAGCCACCGATTACGATCGCGGCGTTCGCTCTGGTAGCCTGGCGTTGATTCAATCGCTGTCGGAGACCTTCGCGGTATCGACGATCTTTACACCAGTTCGACAATTTTCTATAACAAACAGCGCAGTTCCCTTTATAGAAAGGGAAGCGTGTCACGTGACAACGAGATCCGCACGCGATCCCGCAATTATCGTGAACAGTATATCCTTGCGCCGATCCGATCGATCGTTTCAGACCCTCGTAAACCGCTCGTTGCCCCTGCACGACGATGCAAACATAATTCCGAATATCTCCGCCCACATTGCGAACAGTATGTTGCGGCGTTTCGCTGAGAGTGAAATCGAGACGATCGTCTCGCCGGCGGGAACCGAGAGATGAATATCGAAGAGGAAATAGTGGCGATACGTTTGCGCTCCGCCGTGTTCAATTCGGACGAGAGACGACTCGACGAAACGAATGGATTGAATTAAAACGTTCGGAGCGTCGATTTGAACGTCGAGTCTTGCGATTGTTCCGCGGGCGAGCTACGAAACCGCGATGTATTCAAGTTTGAACCGCGCTGCAATTGCGAAGTTGCATCGAAGTCGGCGTTCTTTCGTTCCTTTCGCGGAAAGATTTCGTCCCCACCTGAAAACATACTTCTATCCGCGCTTCATCTACGGAATTTTTGCTCGTATAAAATTTATGACTTCATACATTTTCGTGTTCCCGCGAGATATTCTAACAGTGGTCGTTGAATTCTGGAAACCAGCCCGATCCGATAAGCTCCGTCTAAATTAATGGGGGGCGAAGGAATGCGCGGATGAAAGTAGCTTCAAGGCTCGGAAAGGTATTAGGCAAACGTTCCGGGAGAAAACTTTTAGCACTTTCTGGTAGCCGTCGAAGATATAGAAGGTAGATAGAGACTATTAACACTTTCAAGGTGCTTTCGACGGCGCAACACCGTCCGCCGACTGATCGTGCGGCGAGAAACGCGTGAATGGTTTACTGGAACTTCCTTCAATTAAGTTGTCCGGCCGAGAAATTTATCGTACGCTGCAAAGAATATCTCAAAGTGCCATAAACCACACGCGTTTCTGCCCTGCGCGTTAAACAGTAGCCATATTTAATGCTCGAAAATGTGATTTAGTGTATACAAAATGAAAATCGTTCGATCGAACGATAGCACAAGGCATTGGTGATCCGCGCTGAAAGTTGTTAAACATTCCGGAACGCTAACGTCGAAGGTAACAAAATATATAAATTTACGTTCGAAGCTTCACGAATTTGTTTCGACGAAAATTTCTATTCGAAGGAAAAATACATTTCCAATGATCGTCGCGCGCGAATACAACAAGGGGCATAGGATTACCCCGGGTAATGGCGAAAATTGCCAACCATCGAAACTAGAATGAAACAGGTACTAAACTCTGGGTAATCGATACGTACACGTCGGCGAGCATAGAGTTGTCGCAATTGGCATGCTTTCGCGTCGCTGTAACCGAGCCTAGACCATCCACGGCGCCCCGTAGCCTCTCGATTACGGCTCGCCTATAAATCCATCGATCACCGGTGGGAACGAGCGTGCACAAGCGAGAAACGCTAACCGATGCGATCGTGCCCGGGAACATTTACAGCGCGCGGACACGCGGCGAGTCGTGTCGCCGTTGGAGAAAATGAAAACGCCGCGCCGCCGCGGATGCAAATAAATCAGAGCAAACGGGAGAAACAGAAAGCCGGCTAGAAACAGAGAGACCTGCGCCAAAAGAAACCACCGTAAGAAAATCAGAGGGGCTGACAAAGGGGCCCCGGGGCCTTGGAACACGGAGAACGCGATTAGCAACGACGTGGACGAAGAACGTAAGATCTGAAGAAGAGCAGGGAGGAGGTGGGAGGGGGACGAGGAGGAGGACGAAGATAAAAGACGACGGCCGGCTGGACGGGGGTGGAATCCGGCGAAATAATGCGCGCGAGATTGCTTGTAACCCGAGGACCATGCAAGGGTAACCCAATCTTTTTCTCTTTCTCCCATTTTCTCCTTCTCTTGCGTGCCACGAGGATGAAGCTGAGAAGTATCCAGGGTACACCGTACGACGTGTAACGGGGGAATGGATAGGAACGGGGAGGAGGATGGATGCACGGCGGAACGATTATTTGTTCTCGATGAATCGATGACGAGCTACCGAGTCCACGTAGCTGTAAGACTAGCTATAACAATCAGAGGGGCACCTGCGTGCGCCCGGGGCAACAGTAAACCTGCGTGCACTGCCCTCGTATAGCATATCACACGAGGCAGTGCGCGAGGAAAGATCGAGGCCCGGTTTTTGCATAATTGCCGGGACGACGATCGCAGGGACGGAGGTGCCTCCGGTAATTACGCGAGTGATTGTGATTTGTGGGGCGGCCGTTGGAATGATCGCGGGTAACTGGAGTTCGGTACGAAAACGTTGCGCGTACCGTGTTAAACGTTACGTAAAATATCGCCGCGGTAACGACTGGTTATATTTAATCGGTTAATTAAGCATTGCATATCACAAGAAACCGCGTTTAATCGCGATGGGAAACATTGGCAGGGTTAGAAATGATTTGCATTTAAGCATGACGAGCTTGGAACATTAATGGAGATCGTTGATATTGACGATATTTATTCCTGTAAGAAACAATGAGAAATAAGTGTAAGAAAGATTCTTTTGCTTACCTCGGTTTTAGGTGGCAGCCCTCCTCCATGGGGTCCAAGGGTTGCCGTGGACGTGGAATGAGGTGGCACGCCGGGGTACAATTGCGAGTGCGGCGATAAACCGTGAGCGTGAGGGTGCGGATGCGGCGGTGGCGGTGGCGGTGCGGGTGGTTGCAAAGGATGAGCATGTGGCAATAGAGCTGCTGCTGCTGCACTCCTCAGAAGGTGGGCCTGGAGCTGCTGCAAGTGCGGCGCCATACCTGGGTGCATTCCCAAAGCTGGACTCATTGCTGGAGCAAACAAATATTTAAATTAGTGAAGGACGAAGAATTAAAAAATTATCCGATTAATTGAAATATATGCACGTATATTTTCTTCGTTATTAATTATTTAACTATTGCAAAACCGTATATAAACACTTTACAGACGCAGCTACTTGTGCATGTTATCAATAATAACAACAATAATAATAATAACTACAAGCAGTACCAATACAATAATTTACAAAGTATTTACAAGTATTTACAAAGCGTAATTAGAACGTGACAACAAACGAGATTTCACGGCACTCGAATAAGATTCAAATAGACCAATTCGAGTGCACCAAACCGCTTCGATTTATCGATCCGATTGAAACTTATGTTCCCTCCCATAATGCTCGTGCTGGTACAAGCGGCACGTGCTTTCCAGGCAATTAATTGCGAGGAAATCGAGCTGGTAGAAAGCCGAAAGCCAACACCGTAACAACTAAAACACGAAAGATCGGTCAGCGTGGCAGCGTAACACAATTATTCCAACGATCCGCGCGCAGATTTTATCGATCGATACGAAACAGGGTTCAATAGTTGAACGTGAACCGCGATGGAGGAGGGTGGCGATATACCGGGATAATCGATAGAGATCGAAATCGGGCCGCGTCCATTCTCTTGACAGTCGTGACACGACACGCCGGACTTCCGGCACGTAGGCCAAGCTGGCATTTCAATGCTGCGAACCTCTCTTACGAAACGATAAGACTGCGTACGGTAATCGTGTAGGCAGTGTTGGCTGTGTTATTGGTTATTCCTTCTTCTTCCGAAGGAAAGAACGACAGAACAAGCGGCTCGATACACGCGTCACGTAAGGGGATAAAATTTGTACAAATCCCGCGATGCAGGCGAACTTTCCAATCAAACAAATATCATTCCTTGATACAACGAATGCTGTGCAATTTATTGCACTGCCGGTGAAAAGTTTGGTCCGCCGAGAGTGGTTGCTCAATAATTTTCGTGCGAATGAACTCCTTTTAATGCAACCGTCGCCTGTGGTTCTATTGACGTCTTCTGTTAACGTGTATCGTAGTAAATATAAATTCGTCTGAGGAAAAGCGAAAATTGCAAGAATTCGTTTCGCCGCCTTCGGTTTCTCAATCGCGAGACTGTCTGCCGATCGCCGTTTCGATGTTTCTCGAACATTCGAGATCGTCCGCTGCGCGTTAATTGGTTCGAGTCGCGGCTTAATCGCTGCCTAGTTACACGTTGAAATATTAACGATACGCACGGTCGGCAGCCAGCGCAGCTCGATAAATTGCCACGGCTAAATTAATCACTGTTCAATATGGCGATGTCGGTGTCTACATGACGGGCATGCGAATCGCGCTTCCTTCTAATCGGAGCCACGACTGACAGGCTCCTTATCGTTGCTCTATAAATTAGGCCTCGCGATACGTACGCCTCGTTGACTCGCGTGTATTCCGTACGCGAGGCACTATTCATAATAAGACGATAATGGATCGCGGGCAACTTTTAAGAAATCGTCGACCGTCGATCAGGTGCTTCTACGGACGAGTGATTCAATAATTGCGATCGCTTCCGTTGAACAATCCCCGTGCGAATGAACAAACGCTTTGACGCATTTAGTTTACAACGAGGTAGTTGAATTTTCCCCATTGCTTGCCCTCGTTAGAATATTAGGATCATTTCAAGTGAACAACTTCCCATTTGTCCTTCTAATACTGTTTCCTCTTTACCTGCTATTTTACAGCCTTCTTATCAAATTCTGTTTGTAAATAATTGCACTCTCGCATTTCCTTGAGACTTGCAGAGTACGTGCTCGTTAACGATTTAAGGACACAAAGGACCGTTTTGGTCGTTCTCGACCATTATATTTGCCACGAGTGAGAGGAAACTGGTGTTGAAAATTTGTCAGCGATTCGTTCGGATCGATGGTTAAACTTTTTCCACGTGAAATCGCGTCGCCGTTTAACAGTTCACGGCTGCTCGATCATCGACGCAACGAGCCCCGTCCATGGTGGAATCGCGTACGTGCACAAAAGTGCTTTTAGTCGACCGGTCACGCCCATGCGTGTCTGCTCTCTACGTTCTAGGCGGTGCTTCACGAAACCGAGCAAGTTGCGTGTCCACGTAAACTTAACGATCAGCACTGGCTTGGTTTTAAGCAACGTCCTTCGTAAACGACGCCGATTGTACAGGCTCCCTGCAACAATTTCCAGATCCGTCCACCCTGGACCATTTCATACGAGACGGACCAATTTTTTGAACCAAATTCGATGAAAAAGCTGCATTTGCAACGCGAAATTATTTCAGACATTGTCCGTCCCCTCGATTGCGTCAATACGGTGCGTTCGTCAATATGTCGATGGCGTCGATAAGCTGACAATACTTCCCTACACAACCACCCTGTAGGAGGAAATACTTTTGCAACAGTTTTCCATTCGAATTAATAAACAGGATCTCAGGATCGCGACCGCCTCGACGGGAAAATTTCTCCCCGTCTGCCGTGCAGACTTTACGTCCCGTTCTCGTCCGGACCCGCGATGAAGAAGAAGAGGAGGAAGATGAAAAATCGCGTTTTACGCGTGCGACTGCAAACTGCATGTCGGGTTGTATTTCTCGCGGTGCGCTGATCGTTCGTCGCGATTCAAATGAACATAAAACCGCGGGAGCGCGCGAGGCCCACGCCTACGATGCTTTATTTAAGAACACTATAATTTTGCGAAATCGGCCGTACGTTGCCGTGGCGGAGTATCGTTCCCCTCGTACACCGAACGATAATCGCTTAATCACCGGCGTTGTCTTGCGCCGCCGCGCCGCCGACGACGGTACGAAAAATTTCATAAAACGCTCCCCGACGTCCCCGGCTGAAAGTCGTTCGGAAAATCCGCGGACTTTACGATCCGCGCCATTGTCGTCGAAATGCCTGTATTAAACGCAGACGAGCGCCGACACGATGTTGCCTCTCGCCTTTTTTCAGACAATTCGTGTCGTAAAAACGACGCGACGAAACGGCGCACGACGAACGATCGTCGCGAAACTACTCCCTTTGGTTTAGCCTCGCCTGCGAAATATTTACCCGCACCACCCTGCGCGACCTAGACGTATTTGGAATATTCGTAGCGAACTTCCAGCACCATGACATTTCACGATTTCCGCCTTAATCCGATGTCGCGGAAATTCGTACGCGAATCGTTATCACCGCCATTATTTTTCAACGTGCAAATTATCGTCGCCCGTTATTATCGTTATCCTTGAACGTTCGATCGAGGCGAATTATATTTTCGCCGGCATGCGAATAATTTGCCCGACCTTCTTCCGAGCCTACGCCGCGTCGACGATGCGCGCGTTCGCGTTCGAGAAAAAGCGAAGATCGTCCACCCGGTAGCGTACCGCAGGAGTTTAACGAGCGACAACATCCTGCGGGGCATCGTACGACGGCCAGGCCGACAAACGACCGACGATCGCGCGTCCCTTGAATTTTAATCCGTTAATTACTTTATTTAATCGCAAATTACCGGCTGCCCTTAACTTTCGTGCAAGGGGGGTCCGGCCGATTTGTGGGACGCACCGCGGTTTCTACGTGCAGCCGGCCTTATAATGGCTTCATGCGCACCGCCACTTTAATTCGATGCCCATCCCGATGCCCCCTGCACGTCGCTCGCCCCCTTCGCCCGGCGATCCACCGCACGCCCTTAAACGTCAGGGCCTGATCCTTACGAGGACGAAGCCCCCGCGCTTTAACGCCGCCACCAATGACTTTATTCGTTTCGTGCAGGGGCCGGCAATTATGGTAATTCGCCGCCCCAAGACCCGGTTTTCATAAGAAATCACCGATTCGCCGTTTTACGACGAATGTTAAAACGCTCCACGCGATGGCCGAATAATGCAGGCAGCGGCGCGATCCCTCGGGTAATGCCCGGCCGATCCGTGCGAATCGTTTTGCCCGCTTCGAGATCGACGACAGCGGCGGCGCAGTTTAAAACCGTCCGGGTGTAAACGTGCACGAGAGAGGAAGTTTCGAAAACGCGGCGGGCAACTCGTGGAATTTATCCGTCGATCGTAAAAATCGGTTCGTTACGGTCTTGTATTGAATTCTTCAACGCTGTTTATAGGATCGTTCGCGGTGCTGTTGATCGCGCTTCGTTCCGTGTCGTTTATACGTATCGCGCTTAATTCCCTCGCGGCTCGTTGCGATGCGTATATCACCGGGGCGCGCAGTTCTTGGCGTTAGAAGCGCATCGAGTACTTCGACCAGGCATTGATCGAATAACCTCGTTTCCACCCTGCAATTACCATCCACCGAGACGTCGCACTGGAATTGAATCAAACGAAGCCGTCACGCGGTTGCCTGAGAAGTCTAAGCAACATTCTGTTAGAATATTCGAGGTACGGGAACGGCCGAGGCGGGCCATGTGCATTTCGCCGATGCACGCTGTCTTTGTCTAGCGTAGCTCTCTTCCGGGGAGACGTCAAAATGGTTAAAAAGGGCCATGATGAAGGCATTCTTGTATAGACTACCGTCGAGAGAACACAGTATCAATAAATAGAATACCTTGTTAATATATACACGCCTACGCAATTATTCTAATACCTAATCGAGACTTCGATTCGAGTATTAGGGATTTCTCTTACAATTCAAACTATCCCTATTAAAAAAAAAGCGAGAGATCTACGCGTTACAGGAATTGCGAGAGAACCACTAATCTACCGATAAGTTTCCCCCATTCCCCTTTAAAGAAAGAGATCCTCCCCAATCGCGCATCCGCCGACTACCGCTCCCACGATGATAGAACGGCCGAAATTCCGGCCGATGAACGAGCCAGCCTGTACAACACTCGCGATCCGTTTTACGACCATCGTTTTCGTCCCGCGGCGTCGGCAATAGCGCGGAAAATACGGCTGTCACGCGGTAGTCGCGCATTAACAACCTCGCCTGCCCGGCTACACGTGTAATTACAAGCGTATAATTCACGTATCGCGTATCCCGCGCGAAACGTTTATGGCCGCGTCGAGGCCCCGATCGGCGACGCGGCGGACGCGGGCACGTCGGTAATTACGGGCGATCAATCAACGGTGCCCGCGTGAAAATACGCCAGGTAAACACCCGGTGAGTTACGTTTTCGGTGCGATATCGCGCGAGGGTGATCTCTTGATCGCGCCTCGTTGCCCCTCCGCCGATGCGCCGTTCCCCGGGTCCGCTCGCGTCGATTTATTCCGTCGCGTAAATCGCTCGCAGGTACGCGCGCTCCACCGTTCCCGAGAGCGCGGAATAATTGGGGAACAGGTGTGCGGCGCGGACGTCGCGTCGCCGTCGAATCTACAGCGACCGAGTTGAACGATCTGATCCCGGGCGATTATTCGAAATTGCCTCGCGTCCCTTTACGCTCGGATATCGAAAACGGTCGAGGGTGCGTCCCGCGAACGTTAACGAGGAAGAGAGATCGAGTTGTTCGCGTCGCTTATTCTTCTCTTAACTTTCGTTCGTTTCTCGCGTTACTTCTCGTCGCACGTTGCCGATCGAAGGTGTAAACTAAATTCGCGCGGTGAATCCAGGGAATAGGTAGGACACGTTCGACAGGCAGTGTGGATCCGGTAACAATCATAGGTGTGTCGCTTACCGGCGGAGAGGTGACCGTAACTGCCGCTGGCACTGCTGCTCCGTGATCCGTTCACGATGGAGGCAAGGCTGTTTGGGCTGAACCGGATCATACTGTCGATGTCGAAGCGGTCCGAGTACGGCGAGCTGCTCAGAGCGCGCTTCCGGCTCGCTCGGATCGCGGACGCTCTTGGGCTTCCTAGCCTCGACGATGCTGATACTGAAAAAAGCGAATTGTTTCCGTGTTACTCGGGCGTCGATTGAACGCGAAGCTGATTCCGATGGAATCGCGCGAGGTGTTCGACAACATTTTTTATTACTTTGATGACACGTACATGATCGTATGCGCGGACCCTCCGCGTAATATTGAATCGATGGTTTGCGAGTATTGCAATTGCGACTAGATTAACACCTTTCGCTGCTTCGTTCCGTTGAAAACGCGTCAATTGCAATTGCAAAAGCTCCTTAAAGCCAGCTATTTGCGCGACACGAACGTTACAAATGTTTCGCTTGCCTCAATAAAGGAGATTATTGAATCTTTCGAGCCGATACAACAAATTTCTAAGCCTCGCAACAACGAGCGATCGTTGTATCATCGATATAACCGAACCGTGCGTCTTCAAATATACTACCGCGCGTTGCAATTACAATAATAACTTTTACATCGAGATCCACGGTGTCACCTTAAAACAACGCGTCCAACTGTTCCCGATATTCCCAAGCAAAGTGATCCCAAGCATCGGACCCGCGCGACATCGCGGAGAGGGCGCGCGTTAAAGCGCGACCGATCGTCGCGTCTCGTCGTCGGTGCAGGCGTTAAACTCCCCGGGCATCGAAGCTGCTCGCCCGTGCGTACCGCCGTGTATCGCCGCCCGTGAACGCGGACGCCGGGGGCGGGGAAACGTAACGTTAAAATACCAAAGCGTGGAGGCATCGGGGGCATCGATTCGTAACGCAGATTCAACGAGCAGCTGCGCGAATTTCCATGCAAACCGGTGCGTCGCCACCGCAGAACCAGTTCAATTAAGCGCTACGAATTCTTGCGGCTCGTACTACCGAGGTATATTCCGCGGAGAGGATTTTTCAAGTTTCGCCTTTCGGTGCGCTGCGCTCGTAACCAGGCAGATATCCCGAGTGTAGAGGAGGAGGCGCGTAAACGCGAGGGAAAAGGAGACGATCAGAGGGAGCAGGAGGGCCGTTTTCTGCGGCCAGAACGTTTTAGCGGCGATTTGCCTGCGACCGCAGGCCAACGACGTAATATACAAACCACTTTCTTAAGCTCGTGGTGGCGGCTCGCTTGTACGGAGCATCGTTGGTTATATGTTGGTTATATGGTGGCGGTCTCCGTTTCTTTGCCCCCCTCCCCAACCTCTCTTTTGCTTCTTTCTTTTCGATACGCCACTTTTCCTGCACGGCTGTATACGACCATCGGTTCTTTTCCGTCGGTTTTCTTGTTCCTTTCTTTTTGCTACGTTTAGTACGACGCTTTCTTCGACCGGAGCTTTTCTTTCGTTCTGCCGTTCGCTTCCTTTTCTTGTTTCTCCTTTCATTTTGCTCTTTGCTCGCCGCTCCTTACCGCGACCGATGTTTCGTTGTAACTGTTACTGGCGTCTTGTTACACATTTTTCTTTAAGACGCTCCGACGGTTTCTTCCCGGCACAGCTTTATTTTTTGCCGACACGAACTGCAGCTTTCGTGTCCCCCCCCCTTCGGTCCTCAGGATTTCCACTCGTACCCATTTCTCGTCCTCGCGCGACTTTCGACCTGCTCGAACAATCGACGAGAACTGCAGTTGCGTTTCGGTTTCAACCCCTGCGGCAATTACACCGCAGGCGGTCGCGGGACGCGCCTTGTTATTTTCAATTTTAATTTCACCGCGTTCGCCCCCGTCTCTGTCTCTCGGCGCCGTTGCTTTCCAAAATCTCTCGTCCGTTCTCCGATATTCTTTTTCATCGCCGTCCGCCCTTCCGTCTCGCCTCTTCGCCGTTTCACCGGCCTACGCGGATTCCTCGGTTCTCCTCTATCGCGTCGTGTCTCACACGAGCAACGCGATACAGAGGGGCCAGACCACGAGGAGGACGCTCCGAGCAGCTCTTTCTCCTCGGTTTCCACTCGGTTGATCGCTCGTTCGCGCACAACAGGTATAGAGTTACTCGCGGTTGGGACTCCTCGCCTCTCGCGAACGCGTTCTTTTGTCCCCTCGCCCGGTTATTAACTCGAGCACTGATCAAATTTACGACGGTCAACGAGGGAGCCGAGGGAGAAAAGGGGGAACGGCGAGTGGGAATAGGAGGAACGAGGAAGGCTGCCGTGCGGTTTTTCCGCATGAACTGAAACGTTTAAGGTTCCTCGATGGTCCCGTCGATCGATCGAGGTCGAACGAGACCCTGCCCTCCGTTGCCCGTCTTGTACATACCAGCGGCCTGTCATTCTCGTACCATCGAGATGGCCAGTTTCGTTGCTGCGCCGTTTAACCACCGGCCATGCACGGCTTCTACGACTTTCCCCCGAAATGAAACGTTTCGCAATACCGCGTTACTCTATTCTATATCGCGTTTCACATACTTGTTCGACTGTTCAGTTCGCACTGATAATTGATATTCATTGCTTCACTGCCACGTATGAAATATCTAATAAATGAAAAATCGCGAATCGATCGAAATAATTCTCGTCGTTACCCCGCTTTGGTTCGGCTGTCTCGAAAATCACGTTAATCGTTTTCACGTGCGTCCAACGCGTTGTCCAACGATTCTTATAAACCGATTCCGTAACACAGACGTCCAAGCTTCAATTTTCGAATTGCCTACGCGTCAGTCAGCTGTACTCCCCGTCAACGTTGCACCGACGTTTTCTCGCTGTTGTATCGCCGATCGAAACGTGCATTCGGGAATCACGCATTTCGCCGATACGATGCACTCTCTCCCCGGGGACGGAGAACGAACCGATCGTCTTATCTGTTTCAGAGGGGTTGGTCTCTGCTCGTCGAGGCGACCCTGGACTTTAATGAATATGCGAACGATTCTCGCCAGCCCCTCCCCCGTCTATCCCCTGGTCCCGAATGAACGACCTCGTGACCCACGACCCTCTGGACTCTACACGTTCCGTACTCCCCGGACTCCGTTCCCCTCGAGGGGCTAACATGGGATTGAGACATGTAAATTGGTGCAATCGGCCACTCCGATCGGCGCGGCTCGTTCGATGCTGCTCGGCGCACGCTACCGCGCTACAGGTCCCTTCAAATCGCAAGCTCGAGATAAATTCAAGCCGCGCGTATTCCACACGAGGGGCCAGGGTCGAACAATAGCGCGAACAAAGAGCTTATCGACAGGAATTTCTGGCGGAATTGTAGAAGAATTTAATCATTATCTTTGGGGTCGTCTGGATTCGTTGGATTTTCTATGGATCGGTGAGTTGTCGAGACGTTTAACATATCATTCTACAAGTTGAACGAATGCGAAATTTGAACATCGTTCCATTTCTACGGACGTTGAGCTCGCTCGTCGAACGCGTCACGAAAGATCGACGAAGCAGCCGAAGAAAAATTCCACGAAATAATTGTCGTTTCGCGTTATTCCAGTAAATCCTGCGAACGCATTCGACCCGTGCTCCTCGACGAAGGGTTCGCTGCGTAACGAGAGGTGGACAACGGCGGTCGGAGGGGTGGCGGATGGAACGAGTGGAGGAAGAAACGTGAGACAACCTGTAGGGTAGGCGCTAAGGTGTTAATGAGGTCGTGTCGCTCCGAGTCGATTCAATTATGCGGCGGTGGCGACTAACGAGGCCCCGTTTACCCTTTCAGTCGTCTTTTAGCCTCTCGGCCTCTTAACCGGTCGATCTCCTACCTGCTGCTAGCGCTACTACATCTACGGCTAGCCGGGCGTACCGTGCATCAGGATCTTTCATTAGATTCACTTGTCGTCCTCGAGCGATCCGGCAAAAAGTCTCTTATTTCGTTCGGCGGGTCGACTCGCGTCGAAAATTTTTACCGCTCCTCGTCCTCGCCACCGTCGTTCCTTTCTTTCGTTCCATCTATCCGTGCCGTCGCGCTTCTGCTTCGTCTCGTCGACGACTCGAGCATGATTGACGTAACATTGCGCCTACGTTGAGGCAGCACGGGGAGCGAGATTTTATTCGCCTCGCGAGATTTTACGTTCGACGGTTGCGGTGTAATTTTTGGCGAGGCAAATTTTATTATCCGTCGATATATAGATTGGAACTTACCGTCGATTGAGAAGGGGAATTCTGAAGACGCAAGGGTGCTCGCCGGTCCCGCTGCGTGCAGAAGGTATTCGGGCCCCAAACCACCCAGTCCTGGAAGATTAACGAACAAAAGATAATTATTGTACAGACATGAAAAGAATCACGGCCTACAGTTTGGTCATGGATGATCGTTCTATCCCCTATCGTGGGGCACGTTTAATGAAATCGAAAACCTCCGTACTCAAAGGGATTCTTCCGCCGGAAATGCGGGCTCCTTACAGATTCTCCGCGTTCAACAACAGGACAGAAACACTCCGCTTCTCCTATTACGTTTATCAATGGAGAAGCCTACGATCGATGGGTTAAATTCGACCACGATTTAATGAAACGACACACAGGTGCGAAGTATTTGTTACAGATAGACGTATCGAACGACAGAAAAGCGTACTAACTATTTCTCCCAGGCTCTTAATTAATACAAACGAAGGAAAAATGTGATATTTTTTCCTTCGCTCTTATCAACAAATCCCTAGCAATTCGCACCAACTAATCGCACAACCGTGGACTAAGAAGTATCTAGAATTGTTAAAATCGCTCCGATCAATCGCGCGATCACGTCGGAGCTCGAACAAAAATACGATATCCTCGTTCACTGGCTCACGCGTCCCCGTTCGCCCTAAAAATAACCCGGGTCCTAAACGACGACGCTTAGTTGGTTGTTATTCTTGCAGCAAATGAACAAATATTATTGCCGCAAGTAAATCCTCGGCCACCGGGACGCGCACAGTCGAAATCGGGGGGACGCGTCCAGCCGTTTATCCCTCTAATTATCGTCGAACGAGTTCAAGCGTAGGTAATTACCGTGTAACGAGGCGTTGGGACTGTGCGTGGAGGCTTGGAGTTGGTGGTAAAGGTGGTCCATGTAGTTGAGCCGGTAGGCGGGATGCAGGGCCGTATGCTCCGACAGGGGGTGACTTCTGCGAAGGAAATCACCGCCGGAAGTCCCGTTGCCTGCTGCCCCGCCACCACCGCCGCCGCTTCCGCCACCGCCGCCACCCGCACCGCTGCTAGCTCCGCCACCGACGCCGGTGGCTGCACTACCGATCGCCGTCGTGCTGCTGGACAATCTGGAAAATGAAGAAAAATATCATCCATTAGGATGGGAAAGACTTTGAGGGAGGGACGATCCACGAATAGATGGAACGTAGATTTCTTTATCAATGGGGCAGAGTGACTGTGGAGGTTGTAATTATTGTTCAACGTTCTTGGCAATCGCGTCATTTATATTACAGCAATGAAATACAAGGACGCCTGTTGCAAATATTCTGTACAACAGTTACTAAATTTTGCCGCAAGCGGAAGGGGAATTTCTTTTTTCTGTTACGCGCGTACACGTATACGCGTCTCTTTCTTCATTTTAGAGAAGTCCCCCAGAAAACAGAGGCGCGATTCAAGCGACAGATTAATCACCCGGTAAGGACGACGCGGAGAGTGGAGGCGCTCCTCTTTGACGAATGAAATTACGACACGCTCGAAGCCGCGACAAATGGCGCGCGTCTCTTCGACAAACATTCTATTTTTGCCACGTTCGCGCCGGGGAACAGGTGTCTTCTAGCAAGAGCGCGCTTGTATTCGGGCTCTCGTTCCCGAAAGTGAATCAGACTTCGGCCCTTCGCCTCGCGGACAAAGGTGCGCCTCGCGTAGGCAGCGATAAAAAGAACCTCTCGGTCGTTCGCGTGTCCGAGAATCGTGAGCAGAGCGTGCCCCGTTTTCTGCCGCGGATCATCGAGAAACGAGGCGCGTCTCTTGTCCTCAAGATTCTCTTGGCCGAAAAAATTCCATTTCACTCCATTTCATTCGTATTGCGAGCAGTCTGCGTCAACAAATCGTCGGATAATTTCGCGTCCACGTTGAACGTGCTTCGCAACAAGCAATGGAATATTTAAGGAGGTCGCGCGAAATCGCCCGCAGCGAATTTGTCTCAAAGTAATCACGCGGTTCATGCGGGTTCACATTTGGACACTCGGTGGAACTTGGAGTCTCTTGGTACGGCCGGGGATCTAAGAAAACGGTCACGTCCCGCTGGTTGAACCGGTCGAAAGATAAAAGAAGAACGGAACAGAGGGGAAGAGGAAACGTCTCCGGTCCTCGTAGAACAGAGCGGACCACATTTTGACTGACGGCCATTTGCCACGCTCGAACCATCAGGAAATGGCGCGTGTCTCGTACCTTCAAAGATATTCTCTCGGCTGGTTAGTCGTTGGCGGAACTTTACGAGCACCTCTCTCTCTCCTCTCTTTCTCTCTATCTCTCTCTGTTCGCCGGTATCCGAGACGCTTCTTCGTGGAATCGCGGAGAGCGTCAGGTGGCCTGAGATCTTTATTGGAAACTGGCCGAGTGCCGCGCGGACCTTGCGTTCGTCGCGACGAGTGTCTTTGGGGATACGTGTCGCAGCTTTCTATCAAGGTCCCCTTTGCCCGAGGAATTTCCTCGGGAGTCGACAGGATATTTCTCGGGAAATGCAGATATTCGGTATAAAGAAGAAATCCACTCCGTCCTTTCATTATTCGTTTCCGCGAGCCTTGCGCGAGAGGGATCTCGGTCGGATTGAATTATCATTCGTCAGGGTGAAGAGATTTTGCGTATACCTGGAAAGTTAATTATTAGACGTGCGGACGTCAATTCCGTGGCATGGACGAGAACGTTCGACGCTGCTCCGAGACGTGGCAGTTCATTAACATCGCGGATCGGCATTACACCTTCCGTCGTTAAATTATCTTGTTTGACTGTTAGCCGCATTCCGGGACGTGTTCCACGTGGAATTCCTGATATTCACGTCCGCGCCCTGCTGGTCCATAAATTTTTATCCGACAAGCATTCGCTTCGGAAGTCAGACACGTTTCTACTTCCCGTGTCAACAGAGCGGTTTTATGGTGTGTTCGTTGTAACGTCGTTGGGGATCAGCGAACGACGAGGAGGAGCCCCGCCAGCGACTTCCGGTATCTATTCGTAGCGCGTACCGAAGACGAAACCTCGCCCAAAACATTTCCAACAAACATTACAATAACTTTCCAACGGAAAGGCAAATATATCGCGCGACATGAGTTCGTCAACATTGCAGCGGATCGTTCCCCCCCTGGGCTGAGCGATTTAAAACTCGCTTGGCCATTCGCTCGGCGATAATTGTCTACGTTACGTTCCGTCGAAGTCGTCGCGAAGCGAATACGGCGTCGCGCGAAGAGCAACGGGCCACAGGGAATAGAGACGGCAATTGGCGCGTGTCATAACGTTTTAACGCGTATTACGATGTTTGAGCCAGCCCCTGTCTAAATATTGGCTCCGCACCGGCGCGAGTTTGCTGAGCAAAGACAACCGTCTCGGCTGTTTGACTTTACTTAGAGTCCACGGATCTCGATTACTGCCTACTCGTTACCTGCTTTACGCGGCCGCGCGCGTTAACAGCTTTGTCACACAGTCTGCGAAGATTCGCCCCCCGAGAAACGACGAGAACCCTTCGTCGTTCACTCCTTTCGCGACGCCGAACGACGCCAATTCGATCGGCCAGGATTTTTTCTAATTACAATTGTTCCAATAAAAATAATTATTACCATCGAAGGAACTGCGTGACGTCTTTGAACGATTCTCGGTGCGCTCGGGGAAATTGTGCCTTCCGTCAGGGGCAAATAAAATTCATTAACAAACGCGCGGCGCAACCGAATTAGAGCATGACTAACTATCTCGCAGACGTCGAAACGACTGGCCGGGGACGCGAATTCCAGCCGAAAAGGATTCCGTAAATATTCCCAGAAGCGCGAGGGGGACATCCGAGCGGGCAAGAAACATTAATCCCGAGAAATAAAGCAATTTTAACGGGGGGGGGGGGGCTGCCGGGACCGGCGATGAATTAGAAACTCGTAGAATTAGGGTCGTAGAGAAGCGACGAATCCGGGACAAAAATTAGGACGCTTTGACAGGCTGCTTAGTAGCGGGCCGGTAAAAAGCTTCGCCGGGGGAACGGCCAGAGGGACATGGGGCATAATTACAATGAAAACATCGTCGGCCCCGTACGCGGTCGGCCCGACGTCTTTTTGCCCGTCGTTTTCTTCCCGGCGTCGCGAAAGGACGACAGAGAGGAAAAATAACTCGCCGAGGGAGGAGGGAACGAGACCGATTCTATTTCGAATCCTGCTGAGTGCCAGATGACTCGTGGTACGTATATACGTTTCTGCCTTCGCCTCCTCATCCTTTTCTCCCACTGATTCCGTTGCGCCTCTTCTTTCGCGCGGATACCATTGTTCCCCTTTCTCGAACGACTTTTCGTCGTTTCTTACCGTCACGAATTTCCCCCCCTTCGGTTCGTCAGGATTTTCGTACAGCAAATGCGAACGATACATTCGCAAGGGACGAAAAAGATTGAAATCGATCACTTCCTCGACAATACGTTCGCTATAGTTTCCCTGGTTTCTTCGTCATTCGTTATCAGAGGTTAGTGGAGCTGTGACAGAACTTTCCGTGTAACGATCACTGAAACTTCGATATCGCATTGGGTTGCGCGACGCGTTCCGTCTTCGTACACGGCCGCCCTCCTCCGATTAAGCTATTATTAATTTCTCTCTCTCTCTCGAGGTTCCTCTTCTCTGTGCATGGTCGTTTCCCTTTCCGCGCTTTTCAGGCCTGACGGTCGGCAAGGAACAAGGGACACGGAGGGACGACCGACAGATAAAACTCGAGTCGTTAACTCGACACGCCGGAAACCGACGCATCTATCTTTATCTACGGCCCGTCCGCCTGTGCGCCAGGCTCCTCCTCGAATTCCTTTGGCCCTCGACGATTTTTTTCTCGCCATTTCTTTCCTAGCCCCCGGGAACATTTTTAATTGCGCGCGACCCGCTGGATAAAACTAGCGCGGTACGATATCTCGAACGGGAACGCGACACGACCGATGCTTCGTGGAATTTTAAATGTCTCGCGGGAAGAAAAAAAAGTGAAGGTGTATCGTCGAATTTAATTAATGAAGGGGAAGATTGTATTTTGAGTTTAAGGATCATCTGAAATTTATGGCGGCCTTCTTCGTTTCGCTTCTCGGTCGGTTTATGCGCGAGATGCAGTTAAAAGGGGTTACGGGGGAAGCCGGGTGAAGTATTAAGGGTCGCAAGCTCATTAACGCGACTCGTGGTAATGAGGCGAGCTAAGCGGCGCTCAGGAACATCTGCCAGGTTTCCCTGCCGGTCTGACGTAAAATCCGGAGAGGGAATATCGACAAGGAGGCCGCCGCGTAAGCGCTGTTCAAAAGAAACACGTTCCGGCAACGCTCTGTACGAATCGACGAAGGGCCTTCGAGTTTTCTCGATTTTTATCGGTTTTTGCCGGCACCACTTTGCGCAACACGCTGTCCGACGTTTTCGAGCAAACTTGAATAACCAAAGAAACGGATAACCAAAAAAAAAACAAAAGAGAAGCAATCTGCAATTTAAATTAGAACATCGCGTAATTTATCCGTTAAAATCGAATTCACGTCAACGATCACTGTTCCCTGAAATACAGTACAAATATAACAAAATACTTATCTCTATGTATCTCGATTTTCGATACTATTAAAACAATAGAGGTGCCCGTTAATTACTGCGAGTGGCGACGAATTCTACGTCCCCGTTGTTACTCAAGAAACACGCCCGCAAAATTATTCCCCCCGTCTGTCCACCAGGATCGCCGTAATAATCGAGAAACTGCCATCAACGACAGGTTTATCCAGCGCAGAAGGGTGCGACGAAATTTCCACGAACGCCAGAGGCTTCGCTAATCGCTCAGACGACGCGAAATCCCTCGTTGACAAAGTATCGGGTCCGTTCGAAGCGGCTGAACCGCAACACCCACGGTGGAACGGAGTGAGACACGTGGGACGAGTTTCGCGGCTTTAGCTCGGATTAAGTCAGGAGCCCCAACACTTCCACGGGGTTTCAGGTTATGATATTTATTGCCGTGGCTCGGTGAACCCGCGCGATCGGGACGATCCAGAGGGGAAGGAAACCATATGGGCGACGCGGCACGCGCTTCAAACGCGGCCACGAAAAGAAAACGAGCCGACGAGAGCCGTCCGGTTAAAATGGCGTGGAATTCTTTTTCCGCTCGCCCCTGGATTCTATTCTTGTGTTTAAGCCCGACGAAAAAGGCCCCCGACGAAATGAACGAACGAATGCTGGTTGGCCTATGTCATATGGGGAAGTCGGCGTCGAGGTAACGATCGCGTACATATAAATGGGAATTGACAGGTGTCACGCGTGGGTAGAGCGCGGAGAGGTTTATTAATGAGGCCGTGAACCAGCTTGGAAGTTTGAGGAAACTTTTGAGGCGGTTTATTAGTTGCGGTTACTGTGCGCGGTTGATTCCACAGTAGAATGTGTCCGCCGCGATCAGACGGCCGTGGAAACGATACCATTACGACGAACGTATTCCGCCTGATCAGAATTCTCATTTATATTATTTCCACGACCAAGCTTGCTTTATTTGAGGACCCTGGGATGAAATGCAAGTTAACGGATAAATGATTGTTTTCTACACCAAACGCAATTATAAGGATCGTCGTTAACTAAATGAATCTAGCAGAATCTTTTGTTTTATTCGTTATTTCAGTAAAAGTATAACGTCGTGCTGGCGAAAAGCGATCAAATAGTTGATCTATGGATTCATTGGATGGTATCGTTCGAGGGAATTGTCCGATGCACCTTCCCCTTCGCGATATAATTATGTTCGCCGCCCGTTCAATGGGCCCTGTTGAATATTTCAATGAAAATAGTGGGCAGGTATTCAAAACATCGTTCCGTGGCGCTAATGGAAGCGCGCGCACCGTCAATCTCGGCGATTTTCTGGCAATTCTGGTGGACTCTGTCCGCGATTCATCTCGCTGGATTTGGCAGCCGTCCAGGGACGCCGCGCGAGCGTCGAAAAGCGCAACGAGAATTTCTTACCGCGAAAAGCCGTGAAACGCCGCGGGCAAGGGGTTATTCTCCTCGTTCATACGGATATAGTCTTTTAAACGACGTTTTCACGAGGTCGTAGTTCATTCGCGCGGCTTTATATTTAGCGTTACCGACGAGCGGGCCGCGTAGAAAAGGGAGAAAGCGTTTTTTAATCCATCCCCCCCTCGTCGAAACCCTCGATGAAGATGCACTTGTCAATTTCTAAATATACCCCGCGCCAACGTAGAATTAAAACGATTCGTTCGTCCGATTTATAATCGTTTCAACGTCCCAAAATGAAACACGCCGGACTCGTTCGAACCTATTAAATTCCTCAATTTCCTTTACACACAGCCCGTCCCCGAATCCCATTTAAAATTCCGAAATAAGAAACAAGAAGAACAAAGGACGACGAACGCTGCCGGGGGAACTAATTAACCGAAAGAAAGAAAGAAAAGAAAAAAAGTAGCGACTCATCAAGAGACATGTCCTGCTATAAGTATTCCCTTAATCAACCCGGTCGTCCCATGAGAACTGGCCACAATGTTTTCGTGGCCGACCAGAGCCAATCCCTCCCTCCTCGTTCCTCGGTCTTGACGCGGCTAAATGAGGCCCTCGTTAATCAAGATATTTACACGCGATCCCGGTCGCGTATGCATCGATATGCAAGCCGTGGCCGCGGCCGGATCGAAGCCGCTCCTTCGTTGAAAATCCGTCCTAACGCCACTCTACGGTAGGCGCGTTTATTTATAGGCAATTCGAACGCCTCGTAGCGACTCGCGCCTACGTGAGTCCAATTCATTCGAGGTGGACGAACAGTCGCGCGAATTCGACCAGGGCGGGGGAACGCTTCGAGTGCTAGTTACGCCGGAATGTTTCGACGATTAGCATATCGAGTTAATATCCGCGCGGAGCGGACGCGAGGGTCGAGTTGAAACGCGACGAATTACACCGACAGGTACCTGTTGCGTCGTTCGACCCGTGGAAATCGGTAGGGTCGAATTTAAAGGCCGAAGGGGTTGATTCCGTTCCTGGTATGGAGTACCGGATTTGCGG
The DNA here is from genome assembly GCA_948146005.1 of Nomada fucata. NCBI lineage: Eukaryota > Metazoa > Arthropoda > Insecta > Hymenoptera > Apidae > Nomada > Nomada fucata. The sequence continues at coordinate 7,127,009 of OX411282.1, forward strand.
GGTCGCTTGAAAGGGTTGGAAGGAACAATCGATTGGTCCGGCTGACATTCGTCTTCCGTTTCTATGGACGCTTTTGTGAGCCAGCTTCGGTAAATGAAAAACTCAAGATATTATTGTTAGGAGTCGGATCGTTTAAAGTTCTCTTGCGTGGCTATTTTTCTGAGATATTTTCTTGCGGTTCAGTTGTTCGTAGTTTTGTTAATGTTATTCGTAGTGTAAGGCGAAAATAAATTCAAGTTTGTTTTCAATTTCCATTTCATTTAACTTGTCGTAAAGGATCGAGGTTAATCGATAAATAAATGCACGTGAATGAAAATGCGTAAATTTGATATTTGCGAAGCTGTTGATTAACCGATGGGGTGCTCGGAACGATTTCATTCCGGGGGTTACCCTTCCTCGATTGAGAGACTGATCGATGATCGTCCACTTTTCTATTTTCAATGCGCACGTTGGCTGTTCCTCTACAAATGACGTCGGTTACCCGCCTTGTCGCGGGGACTCGCGGTCGAGCGACGTTAATGCGCTTTTTGTGTATCCGCGAAGGAAATTTATCGCGCCACCCGCTGAATTTATCGCACCTCTCCCCGTTGTCGCTTCTTCTAACCCTTGCGGCTCGCGAGCACGACACGAAACGGTCCGAAGATGGCCCCCGAGAAATCTCTCCTCTCCCTTTCCTTTTTCAATAACAAACAGTCGATAGAATAATAAAAAAAAAATATTATTACGTAATAGAACCAAAATTATAAGTATCTGTCAACTAAACTTCACTACCCAATTAAATTCCATCCAAATCGAATTCCAATTCCTTCCGCGGCGAATCCACCACCAAACACACGCTTCATTCTCCGTCTTCAGCGCCGATCATTAATATTCACGAGAAGCCGTCACGCGTGACCAATTAAACCTCCCGCCGATCTTGGCGTGGAAAACTGGGGAAATGCGATTTACCATTTCCATTACCAAACAGACGAGACGTCCCGTGTCCCTCCGTTTCCCGTTCGCGTGTGCGCATTTCGTCTCCAATCCGTCTGAATTTTCCACTCGCGTGCACGTCGAACGACCCGTTAAATCACCCGCCGCCTTTCCCCCCTTAATTAACAATGATCAGCCCGTCCCAGGTAAAAGAGGAACACGTCCACTCCTACCTCAACCATGACGCGATTTACACGCGAGATTCGACTACCATTCGGCGCTTTTTCAGTAATGTATGTGCAGGACTACGTGACGTGTGTGAAGGATTCGATCCTGGCCGGTTTCACGGTATAGAAAATCTCATCGGCTCTTTGTCGCCTTGTTCCTTTTCAGGTTTCGGTAAAATCGACATGCAAGGCAGGCAACTGTGCCTCTGTCGCGCCATGCGACAGGATGCGACTGGTCGCCTCTAATGAAGTAATTCGTGCGCAAAAACGTCGCGGTGTACACCGTGAATTATTCATCGGCGGTTGGTATCGCGCTGGAAAACGTTCGACCCCGCGGCGACGTTTTCGCCTCCTCGGGGGACTAAGCTTTTCCTGACAGATGGCGTCGCGGCATATTTTTTCATTTCTTCCGCGAGGAAACCGATTGATTCAGACGGATTTGGTTTTCAGGGAAATCGAGGGCGGTCGTAAAAGAGATTTTTAATGTATCGTTGGTGATGTGTTGCGTGGCGATAGAAACGGGGGATGGTAATTCAGTTATTCATTTTTCATTCGAAAATTGACGACGAGGTTTCGATGGCAGTCACGTCAAATTGTTGGTACTCGATTAATTGAATAATGGCCATCGACAGCGTTATGATACGTCGAAGCGAGAAATTTGTTTGAAACGTATTTCACCCCTTTCTTTCGCGACCTTATGCAACGTTTAAGAGTGTGTATACACCGCGTGACAGTGAAGGATTCAATATGAAATCTACGGTCGGATTCTTGGAGCGTGGGTTATTGTCGACAGCTCCTTTGTAATAGCACACCTTGACTGTATTCGATGATTGATACCTCGCACCGGGTATGCATATTAACTCGATAAATCTCGCCGGGCGAAACAATCGGGAAGTTATGCGGTAACACTTTTACTCGCGACATTAATCGTTGCTCCGTGAAAACTGATCGTGACCGAACTTTGTCGCAGACAAATCAAAGTAATGTTATAGGTAACCACTTCTGTTTATTGCTCTCCACCCTGTAATATACGGTACATCCGAATTTATAAAAATGTATCGGTCGACCCGAACAATTCGATACACCCCAACACGAAAAATTTTTAGTCTCCCTTCACGCTTTCGCAAGGCCTTTCTAAACATCGCCGCGATATTCGTTTCTACTTCACCGATTCCGTGCAGCATTGGAAAATTCTTCCCCCCGCGGAGCACTAAAGCAACCCTCCCCGACTCCAAGATCCTCCCACAATCTCATCCCCCGTACCCAAAAATAAATCACGAAACCACCCTAGCCTTTCGTGGACAGCCTGCAACAGTCGCGGCCCATTGGGTCGCAAGAGCGGACCCGATATTTGCGCAACGCGTTAAGACGTCGCACGAAGAATAGCGGACACATCGTCCGCAAGGCATTCCATGCCGTGTGGGAAGTAACGATCCGTGGAGATGAAAAAGGGACGAGGCGACGGCGGTGGATAGAAGCAGGAGGCTGTGGGACCAGAAAGGTGCAAGGGGCCAGGCAGGGCTCCAGGTAGAGAAGGAACGAATATCGTGAGTACACCGAGGGCCGTGACTAATGACTCTATTGACGCTCCGAGAGAGAAGTTGGAACCAGAGGAGAAGCGAAGGTCGTTTACCGGCACAGAGGAACCGACTTGCCTTCCCTCCGTCCCTCTATCTTCCCCTACCGTTCCTCCTCTCTCTCTCTCTCTCTCTCTCTCTCTCTCTCTCTCTCTCTCTCTCTCTCTCTCTCTCTCTCTCTCTCTCTCTCACCCTCTTTCTCTCTCTCGTTCCACGTTCCTTGGCCCGTGGTCGATGCCTCTCGATGCCTCCTCCTTTCAAGTCGCTCGTTATCTCCTGGAGGTGCCTCGAAATGGAAGGTCAGAAAGTGTCGCGACTGACCTTTGGATAATGAAGCTAATGCCGAACGCGACGGGTGGCTGTGGACCAGCGTTTCTCATCGCAGCCAGGATCCTCCGTGTCGTTTCTTTTGAACGGGGGGGTGGCGGCAGTCGCCGTGATGGTTGTTTGGAAGATTGAGATCGCGGTGGATCGATTGGGATTAGAAGCGAGGAGGGTTTACGAGAACGACGATTGGGAGGTTCTCGGTTGGAACCGAGGTGAACGTGCTTTATATTCATTCGACACGCGTCGGCTGGCCAATTCGAACGACAATGATAACAGCGACACTTCGTATGCGATCGTATAATTAATTATATCGTTCAGAAACGTTCCGCGGTCGACAAATCTCGCCCGCCGCAGCTGTCGTGCCAGCGGCGATTAGCAAAGTGGCCGCGAGCAAACAACGATCGAACCGTTCGTTCGAACCGTTCGTCGCATCGCGGGCACAAAACGGACGATCTTACAAACGGCTCACCGCTTACGCAAACCCGGCGAGACCGTGCGAAATCTTGAATAGCGTCGAGAGGATATTGAACGCCGCGCAACACTTGCGAACGAGACACAAAGGGAGAGAATGGACGACGGAATCACTTCGGTTCGTCTTGTTCGTCCGATCCCCGTTGCCGTTCGAAACTCGACCGTTCAAGACGGATACGTTTTTGCGCGAGCAATTTCGCCCCCGTGGGCAGAAACGATGAAGATTTTAGTTATGCCCCCCCTCCTCCTACCTCCATACCCCTCCCCCTGGTCCCGTTCCTATTTCTCTCTAAATTGAAGAAGCCGCCGCGTTTTGTCACGCTTTTTAGGCAGAACGCTGTAACGCGCTCGTGATTGCCTCGTACAATTACCTCGCTCCTCTGCCGTTCCCCTGTTGGCGGTTCTCCTGCACGCCGCCAACACATCGCGCCGTCCGCCGTTTTTCTATACCGACCGGTGTGCACGTACACCTACAGCTTAATGTACAACACGGCGCGAGCAAGGTATAAAACGACGGGGCCCGCTTTTTTGCGCGGACGCCACGCTTCATTCCGAACCGGGCGAAATTACCGGACGGTCTTCCTTTTGGCGGAGCGCCGGAGCTCTCGGCCTCCCGACGTTCACCCGGATCGTGAAATGAAGTTCTTCGGAACGGCGGGTGACTTTGTTGACCCCTTGGCGGATTCGTGACGCGGGGTTGAGAAACCGGAGGAGCGAAATTCGACGGCGAGGCGTCGTTGCGAGTTTCCGCAAGGCGACGGGGAGCGGGGTTTCTGTCGAAGGGTCGAGGGTCGCGACACCTCGGGGAACGACGGCGATCCGTTTAAAACGGTCTGCCGGGAACGCAGAAAAATTTTCGCGTTGCCCGTGGCTTCGATGGAAATTATTTCGGGCCGCGGGGAGAGCTTCGTTCTCGCGACGTCGTTCACTTTCGTCGAGAAACCGTCTCGCGACCTCGTTACACCCGCGGGGCGATTCTCGAGAGTGAAATACTGTTATGACGGATTGGCCGATGTTCGAGACCAGCCGGGCTTGCTCAACTTCCCGTACCGGTGACAATATTGTGAATAACGCGTTGCCATTGTGTCCGTTGCACAATGTTCTGCGCGGTTTGGTGCAGATGCACCAATAGCATAACTCAACTTTCTCCTCGCACGGCGAAGCTTAATGTCCGCGCCATGCCATGGAACACACCGGACCGTGTACCACAACTAGGTCTGAGAGCTTCGACAACCCTTGCTTGAACCTCGACGTTTCAACGGTTAACAACCACCGCGACAGTATCCTCGCGACTTCTCAACTTCTATTCCCGCTTCTCTCGCCTGACCCACCGAACCTGTCCACAAACCCTGAAAAAAAAACTGGCAGACGAACGGCAACGAAATAAAGGATTACGTCGGCGCAGGATCGCCACGTGGTCACGCGGCGCTCTCCGAACGGTTTCGAGACGCCGGTTGACTCGCGAGCGCCGATGAAAAACGAAACAACATCGGCGGCGAGTATCGAGCGAACACAGGCGGGGAAGGAAGAGGTTCGACGCGTCGTCGTTAATTTCCCTGGGATCCCGCCGGAGCATCGCGGCCGGAGTCGCGAGCGCGAACAGCGTCGTAATAGCGCGGCGTGTGCTCGCGCGAGGCAAGGACGACGCGAGTGCGAGCTTACAAGATCCTCCCGTTCCTTGTCGGTTCGCCGTCGCCGCGGTGTCGTGCCTCTCGCTTCTTCCCCCTGGCCGTGGTAACGTCGCCTCCGTCGCGCTAATAAAATGCGCTCGCCTCGCTCGCGCGAGGAGCCCTCTTTACATTTACATGGCCGGCTCCTCGAGGCCGCTCGCGAGGACGTCGCGTTCATGAATTTACCCGGCCGCGGCTCGCCGTCCCACGGCGACGGAGGTCGGTAGGGATGGGACGATAGCCGGATAACGTTGGTGCCGTCATTGGACCAGTTCTCGGAGACGGGAAACCCGAGGAGAATCGAAACGGATGGAATTGCGCTCGTGCGCGGACGGTTGCGCGACGTTATGCTCGCGACGACCAAGGTGGCGCAGGATTGCTCGCGAGGGCTGAGGATGATTGTCCACGAGGGATCGGGTTGGCGATGTGCGTTGGACAGACGCGGGGACGTCGAACGGAGGGTGGTGTTGTCGTCAGTTTTGCGAACGTTACGAACGACGCGTGGAACGTTGTCTGCACGGGTTGGACGGGGCACGTTGCGCCTCCATTGCGCATCGGTGAAACTCGAGACGAAATATCGCTACCTGCGTACCATCCCCAATTGGTTGCTACGGTGTACCGAAGCATATCGTCGGACGCTGAACGATCCAAGATTTCGTAATGTATCTTCAAACGTCGATTGAAGGAGGCCGAGACAATTAATTGGACGATAATTCGGCGTTCTTATCGAAGTGTTCGAGGCGAAAAGCAAAATTGAGCGGCTCAATTTAATTACCGCGATGCTTATAAATAATACCGGCACGTTCGTTCAGGAAATAAAAAGTCGTGTCGATTATGTACGGAATGCGTCTCACCGCCGGGCGTGTATTTCGCAAGATTTTTGCGAAGCCAGCGGTCGTTTGAATTCCGGAAAACGACCGAAACGAGCGAACTCGCATCCAGAGCCGATTTTTTGTTTCCCCCTATACGCGGCTGAACGGTGAACGAAACCGTCCGGCCGCTCGTAAATTGGCTTGATTTATTCGCGAATCAGCGCTGAACGGCGACTAATTAGCGCGATTAGCTTGCGCCACACGATCTTCGTATTCGTACCTGCGATCGCCGCGAGAGCATGAATGGACGCCAACGGAGCCGGGCGAATGCCTGAAACCTGGCCGATCGTCCAGGTAACGAGCGGTCACGTTGAAAGGTGAGTAATATCTAGTTACCACCAGCCGTTCCGCGCTTCGTCGTATTTTATGAACGGTCCGAGGAGAGAGCGAGGGCTCGATAGACCGTAACACACGGCCGATCGTTATATCGAAGTTGACGCGACGTTGGTTCTCAGCGAACCTGACGGCGAATTAACGAAGGGACCAATTAGCCGGCGATTCTCGGCGCAGGGAAATGAGCTTGCAAAATCTAGATCGGGAAATGTTGCAACGTATATAAATTGCACGGGCGGTTCGAAGTATGCGCCGAGGGAGAAAAAAAATTAAAGAAGATTGCAACTGCGGGGACCGAGACCGGAGGAAGGAATTGCTGCACCGGTTTTTCTGCAATTACACGCGCGGCTCGTTGATAGGTACGCGAGTAAATCTTTACGCCATCGATTGCACACAGTTGTGACGCGATTAAAAGCGGAACTGCGGTGTCGCTTAACGGGAACGGCGATGTCGCAAGGGAAAACTGTTTCTCCCAATATCGAGAATATTTTCCAACCTCCGCGTCGTCGTCGCCGTGCACCGCGAGCACCGCGAGCACCGGAACAGACGAAACGGACAGGCCACCAGCTCTAACTCGCTCGTTTCCAAACGTCTCAAGCACGACGAACCTCCCCCCGGGGAGGGGGGCGCTCAACCCCCGCGCGAGTCGCGGAAACGGGCATCGTAAAGCCCCGAGTAAATTACACGACGCGCCATCGAGCGCATTCAATTAGAGAGGATACTTTACAGCGAGCGGGCCGAGCGTCCAGGGTTGATCCGCCCCTGGTGCCCGATCGCGCAGGTTGCATCGGGATGAACATGGGTGCCCGTGGGCTTTGTCGTGTGTGTAAAGAGTGAATTCAGCGGGGTGGTGTGCGTCCGTACGTGGCCGCACTTCGTGGTAGAAGGTGGTGGAGGTGGAGGTGTGTCGACAATCAAGATTACGTGGGCGGATACACGCGCAGCCCAGCGCCGCCGGCCTGGCTGTCCTGTCCCGCTTCTTCTTCTTCTTCTTTGCCGTGGTTCTAATTCTTCTTCCTCCTCCTCCTCCTCCTCTTCCTCCTCTTCTTCCTCTTCTGGTTTCGTCTTTCCCCTTCTGGTTGCATAGGTTTGCTCGTTCGCTTTGGCCGCGATGTTCAGCGCGGTCCCTCGCTGCCTACACTATTTACAATTCCCCCGGCATGCCGTGCAAGTGCGCGCATCGCCAGCACGCTCCGAGGATACTCTAGATCACTCTCCCTCTCGTCCCGACCAGTTCCAGGATTAACTTACATCACCGCGCCGACGATTTTGCGCTTACCCCCGCTTCCTAGAGGCGTACGCGACACGGGATTCCGGGGCGGCGTTGTGCTTACGGTACGGTGGGTAGATGGACGAGAAGCGGTCAGAAAGACGCGCGAGGATGTAGCGATACGAGTGTACGTATATACTTGTCGAGAAATGTACCGCGAACTATACATCGGGTGGGTTAAAAGATTAAACGAGAGCACGATTGTCTCGTCGCCCGCCGATGACGCCGCGTGGCCAACCGCTCGAACAAAGCACAGCGGTACATCTAGCGATTCCCTTTCGTTCGACCCACAAAACGATCGTCCCAGTCTTTGTTAGCTTCCATCGTTTCGCGACGACCAGCGGGGTTTACGCGATTTAAGGTTAAATCCGCGTGGGTGACCTGCCCTCTCGTCGTCCGCAACTGCGGTCCCGAGCGGAAAGGGTGCACCGGACAGGGAGGAACCATGGAAAGAAAAGAAACGACGAAGGAACGAGAGACATAATGGCGCGGCCGCGAATGGACAAGGGGTGGGTGCAGCAGCCGCGGCGGAATAAGAAATTGGATAAGAACGTAAGGAGAGGATCGGCGCGCGCGCGCGACCAAAACTTCTGCCTGTCTGAGTGGCGCGCTTGTGCTCGGGTAAGAGGCCGAAGGGGGGCCAACAGAGAGGCAGGGAAGGCAGGTTGGATCCAAGGTGGAGGATTTATGAACGACCGAAACAGGCTGCGAACCCTGGCCCCCTCGCCGCCAGCCTCCGCCTCTTTTTGCTTTGTATCTCGACCTTAGCGCGCGTCGAGTGTATACCTGCTCTCTCCCGCAGGACCAGGTCCTCCCCCGTCTCTCTGGACCCGTGCAAAAAACACACTTTCGTTTTCCCGTTCGGACCGATTCGAGATTCTACATTGTTTCCATACCGACCGCGGCACGGCCACGTATTCCTTCACCGCCGCGTCTCTATCCATGATAGATCGTTTCCACGCGGCGCTGATTTCACGGGACTTTTCTTACGGTGCACAGATTTGCAATCTTCAATCCGACAGTTTTAATGTTCACTTTTCCAAGCCGGGACTCTGCACTTCGTAATTGCGTTCCTGGCAAATGAATCCGACATGTCGGTTAAAACTTCTCGTCTACGCAACAGCTGACGAAAGATCGTTTTTCGGAAATCCATTTCCCCTGACTCGCAGCCACGAGCCGTCCAGCCTTCGAATAATAATTGACATTCGGTTGTTCGCGAGTCCGGGCACGAACCGGCGATCAAACTCGCTCCGTAACACGGAAGCACCGCGAGCGAAGATCCGCGATAGCGGCCACCATCATCGGCCTCCCATCATAATTCCGTAATTCAAGGATCCCCAGCTTTATTGAGACGGCAGCGCGGACACTCTTAATTAACGCGAGGCCGCACTCGCCGCGGTCCAATCGGTCCGCAGGATCTAAAATCAATTTAGATCCCCGCTGCACGATACAGCCTCCCTTCTCGGGCCTTCTCCGTGCTGATTGTCCGGGTGCCCCCTCGGCGAAGAGAAGGCCGTCGAGGGGCACGCACGCCGTGCCCCACGGGCCGCAATCTACGAACGATGGAGCGTAGAACGACTTTGGAACGCGGAGGGGAGAACAACGAGGTTTTCGAGACTGTTGCTGCCTGCTATCTGCTCGAGCGAAGGAGGTGGCTCAGGCGCCGTGTGATGCGGGGAAAATGGAAGTCGGATTAGGTCCGCGTGTTTTAATTGCGCTGCCTTGCACGGACGCGAGTTTCGGCTCGCTGATAACGTTTTCAATAATGGGTAGCGTGTTTCCCAAGCGAATTATTCGAGGGGTTTGATGTATCGCTTCGCGCATTTCATATGCGCGTAATACGGTGGCACTATTACTTGTAAATACTCTCCTCGCAGGTGCACGAAATGATTGATCGAAGTTAAACAGCGAAGCGGGGCAGGTACATTATTACGCGAGTAATTCATATCCTCGCCGTGGAAAAACGGTGGACGGTCCCGGTAATCGTAACGCATGAATTACGCTACGTACGATCACCTGCGACTACGCGCGACGCAACCTGTCCGAAACAATTAATCCCCCCCCACCGCTGTCCCATAAACGATCGTACCTGGTACTAACTAATGAACGTTTAAATTCGACTAGGTCAGCGGGGCGAACGGGAGGGGCACGGGCGTGATTAGATCGCACGAGAAACCGCGGACGCGAGAGTGAAAGAAACGATCGTGTGCCCCATCACCGACGGTGGTTAGGATCCATGGGGGCCTCGCGGTGCCCCGTGGTAACGCGGGTAACTTAATATTCCGGGTAATAAATAAGAGAATGCGGCTCTGTCCGCCCCACAAAAAACCCCCTGCGGGCCAAAGAGCACGACGCCTACGCTTCTCGTAGTGCCCACAATCCGGTCCGTGCCCCCCACCCCCAACCCCTTTAACCCCTACCGCTTCTACGCTTATGGTCCCACATGCAACGGGGGCCCGACCGATCCCGCTCCACGCTCGCGCGAGGTTCACGCGGTACGAGAAGTTTGTGGGTCCACTTTAACCTTTCGTGGCCCCCACGCTCAACACCCGAACGTTATCCAGCCGAGGCATCGCGTAATTAAGTTATTAGGCTCGCGGGAACTCGTCCCGTTGCTCGCCGCTTACTTCAGCGGAGGGGGAGCACACGGTCGGCGTGGTGCTCGTGCGCTACGAATTTTGAAGTATTGGCACCGGTCGAATTGGACGACGGAGAAAGACGTTGTGCGAGCGGTGGCGACGATGTGGTACTTAGCCGATTTGTTTCGGCGGAACGAGTTCCACGGTGACTGTACGCGTTGAGAATTTTCGAGAGGTAAGGGGGGGGGGACCCTAAGAAGATTATCCGGCGGTTTAATTTTGCCTCGCGTGGAATACCTGAAGTCGGCGGGCCTCTGGCGCGGATTATTTTACGAAAGGGAGACTCTTCGTTACTATTATTATTATAGTGTTTTGGACGAAGCGAGAGATCTGCCTCTATTGCACGTGCAATGGCGTGAAAGAAGATAATATTGCACGTATCGCGAGTGCGTTAACCGAAAGGAACGGAAAGAGGAGGTTTTAAATGAAGACATTGAAATGAAGACATTGAAATGAAGACATTTAAAATCTCTGGGGACGAAAACGTAGGAACGACGCCGTGTTATTCATGGCTGTTGATCGCAATTTCCGTTCGTCAACATGGTGTGTTATTACCTGGGTAAAATATGTGTTCCACCGTCCACAAGATCAGTCCGTTCCTTTTTCACGCGTCTAAGCCCTCCACCCCTTGGATTGCACTCGTAATTTACAATTTAGACCCTTCCATTTCCTCTGTAATTACGAAACGCCCGACGATCCCGGGGTTTGCTTCGTGATACGAAACGACAGATGTTCTCGCGCCAGCAATGTTGCACGCAAAAACACCGTCGAATCGTCCGGGTTTCGGCTTGTTCCGGCGCGGGGAAGATTATCACCCTTTTTCGGCGAGCGACGCGACAGGAAGCAAAACGTTATTACTGTATCGCCATTAAAGGGACGAGGATTTCGGTGGAATTTCTTCGAAATTATTGGCACACAAGTACTATCGAGATTCGTATAACCATTCGGGTGCAAACGTTTCTCAGAGTTCCGAAAACATTTCGGGGTAGACTCGACTGTTACGAAAATTCGACGATCCGACACTTTCCCTTCGATTAGTGTTACTTTGTTTCATCGTTCGTACTTCACTCGAAATAAGCCGAACACCAATCACTATATCAATCGCGTCGCCCTTCGACACTGTTTACCCTGACTATATCTACCCGTAATACATCCCCTGATCACGTCGTTAACCACCCTCTCTGACATCAGCCGCATTCCCGTCCGCATAAAAATATCCGTGTACAACATTCAAGTATTCTGTAGAAAACCGGGTCGGCCGCGTTTTATCCAAGTTCCATCGGCATCAGAAAAGCCAGCGCAGCTTCCCATCAGCTTGTCACCCGTCACCATGGAGGGCCATGTCGGACGAACGTGTCCAAGAAGGTGGAGAATGACGAGCAGCGAATCGAGTTGGATAAAGTTGGCGGGCAAGAAAAGACGACGACGAAGATGCTGAAGAAGAAGAGGAACGGCAAGAAGACGGGAGGGGGGGGGGGGCGACAACAGGACGGGATTTGAAGAAGAAGAGGGACAGCCAACTGGATGGGGGCAGGAATGCCAGTGCGTGGGTCTGTTGCCTCTTAGACAACGTTGCCTCGAAGCCGCGTCTCTATCAGCCACCATAAATAATTCTCGTCGCTCGTTCTCTCCTCGTTCCTCCGCGAGAGCCATCCTCGTCGTGCGCACGCGGTGTTTTTCGGCCGCACCGTTAACACACGGTGGCATCCCTGTGTGCCCGTGGACCGGTTGGACTAGAAGCGTTCGTATACGCTGGGCCCTTTAAAAGAGATAGCACTCGAGAGATGGGGGGGGAAAAAAGAACAGGTGGAAACGGGGAGAGGTGGGGGGGGGGGGACGTGGACCCTCTCTCGAAGCAGCGCAGCCTGATCGAAGGTAGGTACATCGAATTTGGCTTCGGGTCTTAATTCTTCACGGGGGCCGGCTGTATGCTATTTTCTGGCGTTCCTTACCACTGCCAAAATGGCCGGGGTTTCGCGCGAAGGGGCGGTTTTTGGCGTTTCGTCGAGGCACAGGTTTCTTCTTTCCAACGAAAGTCTTGGGAAACTGTGGGATCTTTTTGGGGGGAGCGTCCACGGTATCGTCTGTGCTGTTCACTCTACGGTATCGTATTTGACTTTTCCTTAGAAGGCATTGGATACTGAATCACTCGATACTGTAACATCGAGTATAGCAGAAACCGTAATTGCTGTCGAATATAAGGAGAAGAAAACGAATTCGAGAAAAATTTCATTCGAAATATTAATATTACGATCTTGCTGATACCAAGTTGGACAGTGGAAATAGAAGACCGGTTAAACGAATAATATCGGAGTAACGACGAGGAAAGAAATTCGAAAAGATTGAGAAGGAAGGGGCGGAAGAAGCAGAAGCTCAAAAATCAAGGATCTCGAATGCCGCGGCGTGGACGCACGCTGGTATTACGCGCTTACACGCACCGCAAGAAGTGCGTCCCTCGTTAGTGCCGCTAATTACGACCTGTACGCCGTCCCTCGACTTACCTTAATGGCTCGGTCTAGCGAAAACACGTGTGAAAAAAATGGTAACATCGTCGGGATAGCCCGCGAATCCCGTCGAGCACAACTGTCCCGAGCAACGTCGCGCTGCAGAAGAAACCGCAAAGGGGGGAAAGAGGAAAAAGAAAATCGAAGTACTTCCCTTCGGGCTTTAATTAGCCATTAAACGCGTGGCGATGATTACGAAATAACCCTGTCCCAGAGAGCAATTGACCCCGTGGGTAGCGCGATCGACGGTGTAAATTTCCAACGGCGAGACGCTCGAGACCCGGAAACTTATGAGCCAAAGATGCGATCTTTCGATCACGACGACGATATCCGACGCTTCTTTCTTTGTGATTTTCAGGGAGATCGACGGTGTTTTTTTTTCTCTTCGGAGACGGGCAACGGTCCCCGAGCTTTTCCAAGAACAAGAAGAGATTAGGTGCTCGGTTGGGTTTACCGATCGAATCGTCTGGAGAACACTACGCCGCGCCTCGGTAATTACATCGAATGAATTATTTTGGCGGCCGTGTACGATTTAGAGATACAGGGATGATTAGGAAGAATTAAGTAACGGAGCAGTGTTCTTCCTTCGCAGCGGTCGAACGTTGCCCGGTACAACGTTGATGAAGAAGATGTTGACGATAACTCACCGCTATAACATGACGCCCTGATTTCCATACGAAACGTTCATTTCGAGGAATCACAGTTATGAGGGGTACACGTATTTCTACGCTCAATTTTGAAACATCGCCGAAACGACGGTGAATGTGCCGTGGAAGATAATTCAACGCTCTCGAGTGACATCCTAATTTCCATAGCAGGCTGCGAACATTAAAAATTCCTTCGATCCCGACCGTTCACGCGGCACTGAATCCGCAGAATTTAGAAATGAAGATGTAATTGCGTACAATTTGAAATTAGTAATAAGACGGAGCGACAGTTCTCAATGCTGTTAATCAAATTGAACATTCAAATATTGAGCCACGAACGTTCCGCATTGGCTTTCGAAATTCGAAACAGAAGAAACACGGGCTTCCATCCGCGGGGTCATAAAACGTAGATGAAGAAATATAGATTCCAACCGCATGGTGCCTCGCCCCTCGCGATTCTCCGTATTCCACGGGACAACAGATTCAATTAGGCGTTTCCCTTCTGGGTGTCTGCGTAATTGGCCAACGTAAGTCGTGAGCAAACTGTGGTAGCAATGGGAAAGGACGGTTCGGCGACGCTTGGCAGCCGATGCTCACCTCATGGGGTTCGCGGTGCGTGTCGATTACGACTGGTACACCATTAGACGGACAGAAATAAAGGCGCAAGGGGGAATCGGCGGGCCGATAGCGGCCACTGCCAATCGTCCTTTCTCCCTCGGCGAGCGTGCTCGCGATTCCAGACGAGCTTCGGCCTGGATACGAAGTCAACAAGCCGGAGGTCTTTATTCGGATCACGAACGCGAATCACGTCCACGCCGAGGAGGGACACCGTCTCGTAACAAATATGCATCTCCCTCGAAACATGATGTATCGTGTCCCGAGCTCGAACCAATCGATCCTCCTGCGTGCACCGTGGATACCATAGCGCGACACGGGGAACCGCTGACAACGTTCGACGTGATTTCATCCTTTTGCTGATTTCTGTTAGTATCGAGGGTAATCGCCGCACCGGGCGAATCAAACATTTGTGAGAAAGGGTTGCCGACGAAAACGTGAAAATAGATTCGGGCGAATATTTCGATTCCGACACGGCTCGTTGTCTTATCGTGCTTCTTATCGTTGCTCTTGTCGCGCACGCGATATTTGTATTCCAATGCAATTCGACCGACGTCACGGCGTCGTTACATCGAGGGAGGTTTTTACATGCGACGAGGATTCAATTATCCATTGGCCGGAAGGATGATGTATTCTCAGGGAAATGTAAGAACGAACGGATCGAGCCTGGAAACAGAGTCAATCAGCGGGGAGATCTTCATTGGAATCGCGGAGGCGAATCACGTCCGCGCCGAGAAGGGACATCCCCGTAACAAATATGTATCTCTCCCGCGGACCTCGTACCCGGTGGATGCGACAATGCCCGCAACGACAGGCCCCGACGGTTGAAATATACGGCGTGGCGCACGCACCGGGTCCTACCTACGGCTACCAATGCTATCCGCGGAGAGCTCGTGCATCGTTTTCTCGGGCCCCGAGAGCCCGCCAACGGGTCTAACTAACTAGCGTACACGTTCCTACCCGCGTCTCTTATGCGTGCGTCCCTCTAGCGATGTGGCCGAGTCACTAGCGATTTTTCCGCGTGTCGTACGGAGAATTGTTTCGGTAGATTTGTGGGAGTTTATATTTTTGGCTGGCGTAATCGAATTGACGATTGACTTCGGTATTAAAGAAGGTGGTATTCAGTTGTCGATTCTTTCGTATGTAAATCGGTCGCGTGGGTTTTGCAATGCATTCGGTTGACCAGTTGCTCAGTTATTTTGGAAGCTGTGTCAAATTCTGGAACGTCAATTTGGTGACGTGCGATATCTTGGTAGGCGAGGTTAATTGGTATTTTAACGCGTGGATACGACTTTGCGAAAAAACTGATCGCAATCGTTTTAATCCCACGTGACTTAGTACTCTTCACTCTACGAGTCCCCAATTATTTTATGTAAGAACTTTGACTTGACTCGAGGCCTTTCCTACGTTCAGGAAAGGACCGGACCCTCTAACAAAGAGATGTCTGCTCCGTCGGAGTCCTCGAGCGCGGGTGTGTGCGTTCGTCCTCGCAATTACGTTCGTGTTACCTCGGGCATCCTCGTGTCCGACTATTCGTCCCGAGGGGCCTTTAAGAGGGATTAAGGGGACGCACACGTGACGTTCACTGGGACCGACGACGGGGCCTGATGGGCACCAAGCACGGACCGACCAGGAAAAAAAAAAACTATCGATTATCCGGACTCTCGCTAATTATCCCACGGAAAAGGATCAGGGCAACGAACGTTTTTAAGCACGCGGAACGAATTCGCCGCGATTATCCTCGCGGAACCGATAGCCGGGATCGACTCATCGACCGGACGAAACGGTTTCCATCGTAATCGCCGAGCCCTCGGCACTTTCACTTTCCCAGACATCGCGACGCGGATCTCGTCAATTTCACCAAGCTCGGGTACCGCAAACTTTTCTAAATCGCTTCGCCACTATGTTCTCGCGGCAAAGGTGGAAAGCAAGGCAACACCAGCGTTATCATCTTCAACTCGAATCTTTCTAACGCGAGAAGGAAAATCCCAATTCATATCGGAGTGTATCAATCGAGATCCGTGCACGTCCACACACCCAAGCCGTTCCAACGAACAGTCCACGGTCCCACGTAGCCAGAAACGTCGGCAATACTAAACACCCGACACTCCACCGAAAATTATTTACGGCCCACGGAATGCGTAACAACTCTGCCCATAAAATACCGGAGATTTCGTAAAACGACGTTGCATAAAGCGGTAACGGCAATAAATTCATCCGCGGCACCGGCACATATAATACGCCCGGTAAGCCCGAACGCGCGGTGACGCGGGGGGACACGAAGGCACGATCCTCCGGTGAAATAAATCGTTATTAGGAAAACGCGTCCCGGCGCGGCTCACAACT
The DNA here is from genome assembly GCA_948146005.1 of Nomada fucata. NCBI lineage: Eukaryota > Metazoa > Arthropoda > Insecta > Hymenoptera > Apidae > Nomada > Nomada fucata. The sequence goes on from OX411282.1 coordinate 7,143,419, forward strand.
TATCTTCGACAAGACGCCAGCTTTTTCGTTTCCAGCCGGAGTGGCCGCAGGTAAGAGTTCCCGGGAGATAAAGGGACGTCGGCTAGGGGAGGCGAGAAGAAAGGGAAAAATTTCGGCGGTAACGAGGCGCGGCGGGGGACCGTCGATGTGCCCGGGGCCTCCTGCTTACTCGGAAGTCGTCCTTAATTCATGCCCACGGTGCCTTTTTCTGACCCGGCCGTTCGCGGAAGGCCCGTCGATTCGGTAGTCCGGCTAGGGCGACCGCGTCATCTCTATTATGCTGGCGGGTACCGTTGACAAAAAGCAGAAACGTCGCCTACTTCGTGCGGCGAGCGAGACCAATGGCCCCCCGGTTCCATGGATTCTGCGTTGAATTTTTTCGTTTCCCGGCCGAGATTTAGTTATGCGCGCGGAGAAGGTGTATGTAGCGCGGGGTGATTTTCTGTGCATTTCACATTCATCCGTTTGATTTGTTTCTTCGTGCTGATTTACTCGCTGGTGTAATGGGACATTTCGTTTGGATGGTTTTGCAGTTTTGTTACGTGGCTTTGCTAAACGATTGTTAGCAATTAATTACCGTTTCTTGTCACTTGTCACTGAACGGGTAAACGGAGTACTTTTACATGTGCAAAATTTCTGAATTTTATTAGATCTTAGACTTGTCATTTATATCCATCTGATTGAATTATTTATTTTACTCGTTACTTTTTACCGATAATCCTACCCTCGTCGCCGACTGTACCTTGCCCGATACAATTCTCACAGCGGAACCAATTGCGTTTCCCAACGTTTCCATCCGTTCGAGCCACGTTTCCTCGAGAACGCCCGACCGGAAACCGTCGTTCTTTCCCGAGGGCTAGCGACCCAACCCTCGAGGCCCGGCATCATCGACGACGTCCAAAGCGAATGGCACACGTGTCGGTTCCAGCAGCGGCCAGGGCGAATCTGATCTCATCGACTCGGGCACCGGACAGCTCTGGAAAGTTCACGTTGTTCACGGTGCTCGATCTCGAATCCTGTCTCGAAGGGACAGAGAGCGAGAGCTCGTCGAGAGTCCGTGGAACCGGTAAGAACATCTCGGGCGTTTCGATCGTAACGCCTCGCGAACGTAACGACTCCGCATTCCGACAAGAAAAATGTCGACCAGGAATATTCTTGCCGCTCTTCCTCCCTTCTGCCCCGTCCATCTGCTCCTCCGCTGCCACGTCTTCCTCTGCCTCCTCCATAGCCGCGATCGTGCCCGTCGTTCGCGAAGGGAACACGCGGCAGGCGAAGGAGGAGGAGGAGGAGGAGGAGGACAAGCAAAGGAAGAAGCAGACGAGGAGGGAACAACGAGGGGGAGAGCAATGCGTGCGCGAAGAAACGCGAGAAACAGAGACGGCGAAGGGACTCAAGCTGCTTCACACGTGGCGACAGTCGCGACGTATTCACGCGTGCGTACGTATTTATAGCGGCTGGTACATTGTCGGCGGCCTTTAAAAAAAGAACACCGGGCTTGACAGCACGCGGCTCCGCCAGGAGGAAGCGAGCGGATCCTCGTTTGGAGCTTGACGATCCGCGGGCCTCCGCCGTTCGACGTTTCCGCTCCCACGTCTGGCGGGGAGATTCAGCTTTCCCGGTGAGAGCGGCGATTCGGAGGAACCGGAGCCGTTATCGTCGTTCGACGATCGACTGTCGCTGCTGGAGGAACGCTTTGACGCGGGGATGATAGGGAGGCAGTTGAAGGGCGGAGAGAAAAACGAATAGGATCGATTTCCGCGAGCCAGTTCGACGGATAGAGGCGACGCGGTGGAATGATAATAATAATAACGCCACGAGAAAACACATCGGAGACGAGATGTTAGTCGTGCAACGGTGGTAACGAGGTTTTCCATTAACGCGACGTCGCTAAATAGAGAATCGAAGTCGAGTGAATTGTTTATGAATTGGTTAGAAATTGTCAATTTGGTACGGGCGATAAATATTCAACGTCGGAGCCCCATTTTACGAGTACTCCTGAAAGCTTGACGAAGTTACTCGCCTCGAAATTGCACGATGCGTATATATGCGTATACGTCTGTACACAACTGTGGAGTATGAATGTTTATGGCACTTGCGGTTTCCCCGAGAGATGTTTATTGTGCACTGCGGTGAAACTGCGGGGGTGGTTGCGCGGCGACGTGGATCCTGATTAGGTATTCGAAGGTGATTCTTCGGGTGTACCATTGATGATAGGAGGCAAGGGGTAATTAACTTCTTTGCGGTATAGTATTGGAGGGATCTGGACAAAATCGTAGTATATACATATCGTATATCATCGATCATGAAAACTTGTACCAACTGACACGTCAGTTTACGCCTACCGCACACCCAAAACTGAACATTCACCGCATTTTATCCGATCAAGTAATCGTTATTCGAAATATCGTGAACCCGTCACCAAATATCCTCCCACGTTCCACAATATCGGCGTCGAATATCGATCGTGCGAGGACTACCTCGCCAACAAGGAGACAAACACGAGGATAAACGAAGAACGAGTTCTCGAACCACCCTAAAGCGTTCCACCAACGCTTCCTCCTCTTTGACAACCGTTTCGTAACCAAGCACCGAGTCCAATCACCTCCGCGTTGCTCTCATCCAGCTCCCAGAGTTTATCGCGCGATCGTTCGCCATGCGGATCCCATTTTAAGTGCTCCGTCGTTCGCGTCGTGACGCGTTTCGTCGCTCGCCCCCGGGGTCAGTCAATTAACGATATTTCGAGCGGCCATAAACAAGCCCCCGCCCCCTCCCTCTTTCTAGTTCGCGCTCGACGCTCCGCCACCCCCGAAATACTCGCGCCTCCCGTCGTACGTCGTACGTCGACGTCGGCGTCGGCCTCCCTCCGGCCCTTTGCCCCGCGACAGCCTCAACCCGTGCGTCGAAACAATGGCCGATAGTTTCGCGTTGTTTTCGCCGCGGCGCCGATTGTTTGGCAAACAAACGAGGCGAGTTCGCGGCTCATTGTTTCGCCCATCGACCCGGCACACGCCTGCTTTTCTTCTCCTCTCGTCCGTGCGTCGCCTCTGCCGCCGCTCGAAAATGTCTCCTTCGTCTCCCCCCTTTTCATTCGTCGATTTCAACCCCCCGGCGAACGACGGCCGCGAGTAGCACGCGAAATAATTATATTGTCGCGCAATAAAGTCCGTGGGGCGCGTCGAGTTGACTTACTCACGGTCCAGTGAACGGCATTGTGGCCGGAAACGCGGTGACAACGCTTCCCTTCCGGCCAAGAAACGGAGGGGCCCGCTTTCGTTGCACGGTTCACAGTCGACTCGCAGCGAGAGAAAAGCCTCGATGGTAATTGAACGTGAGAGGGTTGAAGGGGGTCGGTGGGGTGGGGGGGGGGAGGGTTGCGATTGATCCTTGCACGCAGGATTGCGTCTCTGTTGACGTATTGACGATGATCGTTTCAACCCTTTCGCCGGGAACGCTTAAACCGGTGCTTTGTTCGGAAGGTGGGAGAGCACGTTGCTGCGCGGCACACGCCTCGTTTCATCTTTTCACGTCGACGGAACGGCCACTGCGCGACGGTGAAACAATAGTGATATACAGACGACGTCGAACGTTTGCACGCGTCGATGAACCCATTCTTTCGTGGCGGCGTCGCTCCACGAGATTGACGGACTCCGATGAGCGTTCTATACCGTGGATTGTTTCGCGGCTCGTAAATCATACTGGCGAAAGGTGTGGCTCCTTTTTCCCATTTTTTTAACGCAATTTGTTTAACCCACTGTGAGCGAAGTGCTATTACAATGCGGGTGCGCGCGCTGAAACAATGCGCCAAGAACTATGTGAATTTCCATTCTTCATTATAAATAGAGAGAACGGAATGTTTTCTATTCTAACCAGACCCTAATACCCGGCCGAAAAATACACTCGGATACCGTAAGACAGAGAATATCCCGACACCGCCGGCTGGCTACTTATATAATTCAAGTCCACCCCTCGAGCCGCTCGATAAATCGACCCCCACCGACTTCGTCCGCCAACAATCACTCGACTTCCAACTGCCACAGGTGCTCCAATCAACCGCAAGTGATCCGACCCCATCGACACCGCCCCTAAGAATTCACCCTCCGACCGTTCATCCCCCGATACCCCGAGCCGCTAATTGTTTCGATCTACCGACGGAACCATCCGTGGTTCTACGAGCCGCCCCGAACCCTTTCTGCAGGGGTGCCACGGGACAATGGTCGAATCGCGTGCGTTTCCGTTCCACCGACTTTACTCGAATCCCCGTATAGGGAGGCCGCGGTATTTTCAACCCTGTCCCGCCGCTGTTTTGCCGGCGTTTGTTCCAAGCGACAATCTCAATTCTCCGGCCCGTTTCTCCCGTCCCTGGCGACCGCGAGGAACAAAGACGAGCTGCGCCGGCACGGCGCTGAGAAGCGGCCGATTTGCATACAACTCTCGCGAAACTCTGGCGAAACGGCGCGGGCACGCGAAACGTCTTTATACCTGTGCGCTGACTTTCCGCATGATTCGTCCCTTTCTCCGTCGACGTTCTTGTTTTAATGGGGACAAACAGAAGGGTCCGCCGTTTCGAGGACCGCGCGATCATCTTCCGCGTGGATTCGCGCTTTCCGCGCCACGTTGTTCGAAGGGGTAGTTCGCCGTTGGTGGCGCATCGGGGTGTTAATTGTCTCGTGCCGGCAGGAATAATCCTAAGAGCCTGTGCTTCACGGGTGGGGGGGGGGGGGGATATTGTTCGCGACGATCGTTCAGTTTCGAGCGACGTCGGTCGGTGTCTTTGCTGATTTTTCAAGGGGTTAGCCGCCCCTTGTGCCTTTCGAGATGCTCGTCGAGGTTTTCGGGACGGACCACCTTCGTTCACGGGAATGGCACACGTCGGGATTAATTGTGCGGATCGGACGGATATAATTGAGTCGGTGGTTCGCGAACGACCCGCGGAACGGGTGTTCATAGATGAGCGAATGCTTTCGTGGTTCGTCGAGGTGAGGAACTTTCAATAATCCGTTAAGCTGCCGGTGTTTGGTGTCGGTTTGCTTTAGAAGAACGCCGGGGGTAAGTCGGTTAGGGGATGATTTTGGAGACGAATTTCGGTGAATCCTTTCGGAGAGGAATTTCACGTGTTTGTCGTTGTCTCTTAAGAAACTTGACGTTTCGTGAATCGTTACTAAATAAAATCAATTAAAAGCAAAATCATTTCGATAGAGGAAGGTCGGTTTTGTTTAATTCTTTACTTTACTCGCGCAAGGATATTCGTGAAAATGTAACGCAGCTTAAATGTATCCCAAATGTAAAAGATACTGGAGGAAACATCTTTAAATACCTGCCGTCTGGTGTCCGTCATAGATACGAACAGTGCGCCACTGTTGTCAGCAGCGTCAGAATTCGGCCAGTGAAACGAGGATTCCCGTTAATCCGCGCGATATCGAGTTACAAATCGTCAACGAAACTGCTTCTAACAGTGCCACCTCTGTCCGACGAATCGGTAGCAATATTCCCCGAGCGTATTAATAAAAACGTGAACGTTGCCCCCGAAATGCAAGAAAGATTGTTCCACGGAGACGGACGAGATTCCTCGTTCGAAAGCTCGATTCCCCGAACCGATTTGAAAGCGACGAGCGAGAAACGAGCTCGCCGTTTAATTGGAATCGCCATCGGAATGGTTCGAATCGTTCGAGCTGCTCGAGTTTCCACGGGGCTGGACGAACGATCGAGCCACTCGAGATATTCGAGTGCTCGACTCCGCTCGAATATTCGAGCTATGCGCGGCCCGCTTTCTCCCGTGCACGCGGACAGCTCTAGCCACGCATCGTTCGGCTCCGAAACTATATTTAAAAGTAATGGAACGAGAATCAATGACCTGTACGTGTTGGAAACGCGTTCGGTAACGCGGTTACGCGGAACGTATGGAAATCGCCGCCACTAAATTCTGACGAACGCCTTTTCTATCGCCGCGTTTCCATTACAAACGGAAACTATCGCCGGGTTTCGAGCGGCAAGGCGACATTTCTTTCGAGTGTTACGTTTAGAGTTATTGGAAAGGGAAAAGTGTTACGTTTTTTGTTAACGGAAACAGCGTCCACTGATTTCTGTAGAACGTTGAATATCAAATTCAACAATTACATTGAACAGTTTTAATCGGCTGAGAAACGCGATTCGCGGATGTTCCGAAGCGGAGAAAATCAGAGGAAGATCGACGAAGAATCCCCGCGTATCCGAGAAAATACGCGAGAGGGACAAGCGCGCAATCGCGATGATCTCTAGTTTACCAAACATAATTGCCGGTTGTCCATCGGCCGCGTGCATGATTCCGAGCCATCGCGGTCCGTCCACTGAAACGTGTCCCGTCAGAATTAAGATTTCATCCTGCCCTACAAGCCGCGGCGTCTGCCTTCCCTTTTCCAGTAGAGTTCCGTGCAGCCCGTTCGGTCGCCTGATCGCGGAAAGGATGGACGTTTCCGTACGGTAATCGTGCGTCGTAATTCGTTTCGAGCATTCAATGATACGTTGACGATACTTGTAGCTCATAGCTTAATCGTTCGTCGATTCTCCGTCTTGATCGGCCGATTCTACCGAGAGAAGAACCTCGCACCGCCCTGGACAATTTGTTAAATCGACAATAACCAAAACTTTGATAAAGAGGTATCCTTACGTCAAATTCGATACAATCGCCGCCCCAACGGGAATCGAAATTCCGCGTCCCCCGGTTAAAGCGAACTCGAAATATCCGTTGTATTGCCGCGACGCTCGACTATCGGACCCACGGAACAGTACAGAAAAACCCGGCTCGAAAATTCAGAAAAAAAGAAATGGAAAAAAAGCAAATCAAACAAGGTGTCTACGCGCCGCTCCGTGGAAAGTACGTTTTCGGGCGAAAAGAAAGATGGGGCGGATGGGCCGGTCAGTCATCCCGTAATTACCTTCATTAAACGAGGTATACGACAAAAACGGCCGGGACATCGAGCGGCATAAAAGCGCAAATTACCCTTTCGCTGCATTAACGTCGAATTAATGAGTAACTTAGCGTGATCCCGTACCCCCTTAACCCATCACACCCCCCGTCCCCGCTGCCCCCTACCCCCCTCGGGACCCTCCCTGCCGCCCTCTCGCCCGTGGCTCGTCCACCGCGGAATAATCGTCGTTCATAAATCGGAACGATGAGCGGCGGCGGCGGCGGCGGCGGCGACGGCGGCGGGATCGTCGGGGGCGGGGTGGTGGGCTGAAGGGGGCGCAAAAATAAATACAGAAACCGGTGTGCGTGGATGGGTGATTCTTAAAGTGCGCAGTTGCAGCTGCCGATGGTCGCGAGATGCGGCCGCGGAGAGACTTTTGCGATCGCCTTTTGCCCATGCAGTCGGAGAGTTTAACAACCAGTAATTGTCCGGCCTGGCCTGTCGGAGCCGTAAAATCCGAGCGAGAGCAAACAACCCGTCGTCTCGCGATCTCTTCAGGGACGGCTCGCGGCGCTTTGACGCCCCTTGGATTAACCGCGGTACCAACGGGCTACGGGAACGATCGGAACGATCGAAACGCTGAGTTCGCGGAGGAAATTCTGAAGCGAGAGGAAAATGTATCGGACGGTCGAAGATCGGAGGAGAATCACTTTTTGGGCGGAGAGGGGCGACGAACGACGAGGCGATTCGATGTCCGAAGTTATCGTGCGACGAGTGTGAGCAACGAGGAGGAAAGAAGGTGATCCTGTAGAAGATTTGGCGATTATTTTTGTGCTTGTACGGGTGCGTTTCGTTTTTATATGTTTCGACGAAATTGCATAAGGGAACAGTGAGCAACTTTCTTTTCAACGAAGGGACAACTTGGATCTGCGTGGAATTTGTGCGACCGAGATTTCGGCCGTTTAATTCATGCTTTACGTTCATTCTGATTTTCCCGGGGGAAGCTGCGCCGCGTGCGAGCGTTTCATGAATGAAAAATGCGCGTAGCAGCGGGGAGGTCGTAATTCCCTCATCGAGCTGTGCTTGATTGCGCCGCGGATCGTAACAGTGTTTTCTGCTCGCGCGATCAATCGTGCGCACAATTCTTTTCGAGCAGCTGGCCCGATCGATCAATTACAACTTTCGAACGGGGCGCCGCGTAACTTACTAGGGGGGCGCGAGTTTGTTTCCACGGTCTGGTAATTCTTACGACGGAACGCAGGAACGCTAGGATGAAGTCATCGCGTCGACCTGAAGTTTATGAACCCGTGCGGCATGCTGGAAGCTCTTCGAGCGGGATCACGCAAGCTTTGTGCAGCTTATTTTAGAATGCTGCCTCAGGGTGTTACTTTTCCAGTGATTCCACAAACTTCGACATATGGGGGACGGATCGGAAGCAAACTCCCTCCGCTTTCTACAAATTATTCGCTGGAAATTAACCGCATTAAGAACGAATACAATTAACTGCAGCGACGAATAGAATCAAATGAAATAACGTATCGCACCCTTGGAAATAGCCTTCCCTTAAAATAACTCCGCCGTTATTATTTCCTCTAAACGAAGAAAAACACCGCCCATTAACAGGAACAATATTTTCATCGTCCAATCATCGTCCTCGAAGTTTCGGCAAAATTATTTTCCCCCTCCCCGAATTACTGTCACGCAATTCACCCCTGTTCTACACACCGCAGCGGGCGTCCCTCGACCGTTCCCGGCTCGCATCGGTTCGACGAAAAAATCGCCGCCGTTTACCATAATCCTTAGACACGTCTATTAATGTCAATCCGAAACCGCTAATTATCCGGGCGTTCTCGCGATGGCGTGCACGGAAACGCACGTGCGTGTATCGGCCGTGTCGCGTCGCGTGCAAAAGGGGGTGAGGAAAGTCGCGACGCGGCGATTAACATGTGGTAACAGGTAACTCGTTCGTACATGCACTCGGATACGCTCGAAAGATCGATCACGTCCCCCCCAACGGACTCGTCCCCTTTCTGCCCCCCTCCCCCCCACCCGCCCCTGTCGTCGTCACTTTTTACTCCGTTTACCTCCCGTACCCCGTTACTTTTGTTTCCATTTATTTATGCCCGTTTTTGTTTTCTCTTCCTGCCCGCCGATTTATTCTTGCGCGTCTTTTTCCTCCTTGTTTTCGCCCGACGTCGTTGTTGCGCTCTTGCCTCGATCGGGCGGATCGGGAGACCGACGAGCCTGAAACCGGAATGATATCGGGGCAGCCGAAGGGCCACGGGTACGAGGAAATTAATGAGTTTTTTATTGGCGGCCCGACGATTCTTCGCCGTGCACCGTATTATAGATGCAAATAGGATGTAATTTCATTAAAGGGACGTTACTTCGAATTACTTACGGCTCCGTATATATCGTCTCTCTCCCTCTATCCCTTTAACCGCCTTCCAACCCCCCGACACTGCGCCGAATGTTAATACAGTTATTTGCAATTTTAAGCGATCCCACCGAAGCGAGTTATGACGTCGCTGGATTGATACATACCGTGTGTCGGCCTGCCGCTGCTGATAATATAATAAAATTGTTGCGGGACCTGTTCGGTGTCGTCGAGTTATCAATTCTGTTCACGCAACAGTCGAGTAATGGCGCGACGTGATTAGTTTGTACGAATGTGATAGTCGAGGGTAGAATTTCCGAGTGTACAATTGGTAAAGGTATTTCTCCATTTCTTCTTTCTGCGAGGAGGTGCTTTCAGAATGTTTCCAGAACGTCAGTGAACATCAGCACTGAACTCGACTCGAAGTTCTCCTCTCTGTATTAATTACTGTGTACGTATTTTTTCCTTGCCACGACTATTTTCTGTTACACACGAGGCGGATAACTTTCGTACGAATATGTCGTCGATATGGCCACCATTGTCGCACCAGTTGCGTAAGAAAATCGCTGCGCCCACGAACCGAATCGCGAAATCATTTTCGCGGTTACGCACAGGTCGTGCGACCTCCTGAACTTTCACGAGAATCCTAACAAATCGTACAAGTTTCCGCAGAAAATTCTTCCGCCGTTTGAATTGCCGGGCGGTACATTCCTCTCGTTGCAGCCGGTGCTAGGGGTAATTTTCAGCGAACATCGAAACGTGGGAGGAAAGATCTCGGGTGATGTTTGCGCGCTCGCGAGCTCGCGATGCGTCATTATCGGACAACGAACGCAATGAAATGAGAGAACTGGTTCTCCAGTGTTATGTCCATCTCTCTGTGCGATTGCCCCCTGCCATTGCCGGTTCCTCCCGTGGGAGGTGAGCTTCTTATTGCCCCGTTTCACGTGGCTTTTCATCCTCCGTCGCTCGATTTTCTTAACTGATCTAAATCTCTTCGCCGGTATTATTATTATCATTATTCGTTGGGCGCTGACGTAGCGTACAAGGTTCCGGCGAAGGAGAAGATTTGTAAGGATTTTTTTGTAGAGTTTAGATTGATTAGAGCAGGAAATGGTATACGTTGCCTCGTCTTTCAGAGTAATTTATGAAGCGACGCTGAATGTTAAGAGAAGGGAACGTATTTGATGTTACTTTAAATAATCATATAAGTCAGCCCGGATCCAATTTATCATAGCGGGTATCTTCATCGGGCGGTGTAATTAAAAAAAAAAAATTTGCAGACCAGATTTACATAACGTCGGCTATCGCGACCGTTGATAAACAAAGATGCAGAAGCGAGCGTACGTATGAGAATTTTTGCCGTCGAGTTACTGCCGGCCAGCACGGCTCGCTGGATTTCTCGAATATTATGTTGTATCATATGCGCTGCATTCAGAACCTGTTATCTTCGCTATAATTGCGGTGAATATTTATGACGTTGCTCGGCTAAATCTTATCCGTTCAAGCCCCTCCCGTGGAAACAATGTGAACGAAAGTTCAAACAGTTCGCCCGTGTAATTAAGAAATAACGAAACCTCGAATTCCCGTCGTAAAGATCGAAACGCATCCGACTAATTTCGGTGTGGAACAATTTTTTCAACTAGGGTATATTTTATGTACCCTTTTCTTTCAAGTTATTTTTAAAGGGCAGCTTTGCACGTTTGGACGGAAATTGGAGCAAGCGTCAACCTAACGACAAACATCTTTGCACCAATCAGACCTGATTTCAATGAAAACTGAGATCACTCCAATTACTGTGTTACGCGGATCATCCGCAAAACTCGGGATAGTTTTCTTAAAATTTCCCCAGATATTTCGCCCCTCCACGATTCACGCCTCAGATATTACCGACCGCTCGTCAAAATTCTCTCTCCCTTCATTAGCAGCATATAAATTCTTGGACGCCACCACTCTGTTCCAAAGCTCCAGAGCCTTCACAACGATTTCACAGCATCGTTCCAAGCGTTCGACACATCGTTCCCGTTCCCATTACCATCACGAAAGGCGGACCGACGACAGCGTGCATTCTCCTTTTACGGAAATGCAGATCACCACAAATAATTTCTTCCCGACGTTCCGAAGCCTCCAGAAAAATTCTCGCCCCGAACGTCTATTCTTCTCCGCGGCCGGTCATCTCCATGACAATAATAGAGATATTTCTCGGACTGCGTCGGCTCGAATTCGAGAAAGCAGGCCGTGTCCCTTTTCGGCACGAACGTTTCCAGGCAACACCGTGAGCAACGGCGAGGAATAGGAATTGGGAATTAGGCGTCTTCGTCGAACGGGCCCGTACCCACGGTGAAACTCAGCCGATGGAAAGAATAAGAAAAAACGTTGAATGGGGCCCCGTTGTCGGTGCGCATACCTGGACCCAGAACGGCCAGAAACGAGAAGCGTCTTCCTTGTGCACCGACCGTTTCGAACGGCCGGGAAATTCGGGCGAGAAAATGCGTTGCACACGTATACGTCGTAGGAATGCAGGAGAGTCTGTTTGGAGCGTTTGAAACGGATGTAGGATGTAGGATATTTGCGTTTTCTCTTGTCGTTTAAAGGGCAGCTCGCGAAATCGATAGTGATTGCTGTGGTTGATTATTGGAGCAATTTGTTCGTGGGAAAAATTTGTTGGCGATGAAAGTGAAATTATCTGTTTCCGATAATACCGTTGATTTCACGATTGAGAAATAGTAACGATTCCTTGGAAAATTGCATCTGTCAAACGGAGTGGACTTTAAATAGCGCTCGATATTATTGTTTATCCCCCGCCACTGCTTCACAACAACTACCGTAGCGCGGATGATAGAATGGTAGGTTCTTGCGTCACGCTGCCACGAGTTCGAAACGCCCTCCACTATTTTGTTAAAACGAGAAATCTTTGCTCGATTTAAACGAGGCAAGAACAACCTCTTTCGCGGCGACACTTTCGTTCCGTCGGTACAATTTCTCCGTCAAGTTTCAAGAACGCCCGTGCAAACGAATGTAACGAAACCACTGTGCGAATAAACGATCGCGATCCGAGGGATAGCCCACCCGCTCGCGTCTCTAACGCAGACAAAACAAAGAGATAGGTAACTCACCCTGTTTCCCCGTCGCAAGGGTAGCCTTCACATTATCGAGTCCCGCACAGAGTCGCGCGATAATCGTCGCTTCAGAAACGGGAGCCGGCACACAGAAACGGGATCCTGGACAATCTATCGCGCGGGGCCTATCGAAACCGCGAAATCGTGCGAGGCGATCTACGAATCACGTGGCGCAGCATCGGACGTCTTCATCTCGAACGTGTCCGCGACTCTCGGCACAGCCAGGGCTCCGCTCCGACTGCCAGCGTCCGCGTCCCTCGCCTTTTCTACGTCTGTCTTTCTCTCGGTTCGTACAACTCACGTCCGGGCAATCAGGTATGATTGGCTCGAACCACGCTTTCGCACTAACCACTTTATCAAAGCGTCCGTTCTAAATAAACCTGCATTTGATTACAGCCCGTGCCACCTTGTCGTTATCGTCCCTTATACCATCTCCCTCCTTCGCGCCTCCCGATCGAATCGTTTCACTTCACCGGCGAGGAATTGTCCGGCCGTTCGCTCGGCCGCGACCGATCATCGATGATCCCCAGCTCGTCAAACGGCGACCGCTCGTCATTCGGGGTCGAGATTCAAGGTGTCGGCGGTAATCGCCTGTCCGCGGTATCCTCGAAATATCCCCGGCGTGGCGGATGCAAAGGGGAACGAGAAGGATCGTCGAGGTTTCTCGCGGCGGTCCCACGTCGCCAGAGAGGACGGAGAGACTTTCTACCTTCCACGAACCGTCACTGACTATTACTACCTCGACGATCGCGTCGGCCAATCCTCGGCTTGACAGGTCCCCGCGGGCCTGATAGACGTTCCGCTCTCCTGTACCGCAGTTACCTCCCCCACGGAACGGGCTCTCTCTACCTCCGACACTTTCCACCTTCACCAATCGGCACCAACGCGAGCGATCCCTCCTCGTCGTTCAACGTTAAATCCAACATTAAATCCGGAGGGGAGAGGAGGGGGGAACATGAAAAGTTTACGTTCAACGCACACGCGACGAAAATGCACCGTCTCCCTTGTCAGCGTACCTTCGAAAAAAACATCCACCTCTGTCGGCGAGAAAGTAAACGTCCGGACACGGTCGCAGCGCGGACGAGGAAAACGAGCGGACGCGATTCGCCAGGTTCGATCGGGCTGCTCCGGGTGTGACGGCGCGAACGAGAGTTGCGAACGAGAGAGCACACGACGCCCCAGGATCGAAATAGTGTTCGTAGTGTTGGCTTGAAGCGCGTCGGAACACAACTGAAGCGGTAGGACCACCCAGTCGGTCGAGGGCCCCTGCCCCGTCCGAATACAGTTCCCTGAGTATGCCGTGCAAGCTCTCCCACTACCGCCTTCTGCCTCCTCTCCGCCTCGCTATACTCCCTGATTGAGCTGGACTCTAGCAGGTGCCTCAATGTCTTACTCCGGGGATGGAAGATTGCTTTGGCAAGGGAGAAAGGGAGGAAGGAAGGAAGGAAGGAAGAGAAGAGGTCTGAGATGGGGGCAGGAATTGAGGAAAGGAAGGAAGGAACGAGGGAAGGAAGGAAGGAAGGTAGGAAGGAAGGAAGGAACGAAGGAAGGAAGAAAGGAAGGAAGAAAGGTTGGTCGATTACCTCTGACGATCGTGTCTGATGCTTGATTGGAGAGGGTAGCAGCTAGGTGGACTCCAGTGATCGAGAAACTTGGTATTTTTGGGGGAGGGTACCTGATACCATCATGGAGCCAGTGCAAGAGGAAGTTGGGAAGTTTGGTTCAACTTGTTTTGAGATAGAATGTTCGTGGAATTGGTGGTTTGTTTGAAAAATGAATTTTTGTCGTCGCTCTCTAGAAATAGAGGGTCTATTTGGGGCTAGATTCGTTATAGGACGTGCAAGTGAATTGTTTAGAAAAGTGTGTTTGAAAATGTTTGAAATTTCTCATTTGGGAACATTACAGACCCCATGCTATATTTCATTTATATACGAATAATACTTGAATAGGGGTGGTATTTTCTCAAACACAATCGAATCAACCGAAATTCTCTTTCATTATTTTTCCTCCATTTCGTATTTCCGTCACGTCCTCCCGTTTCGTAAGAAGGTCGTCCTCCGTTCGAATTCATCGGAATTCACCCCTTGACAACTGGAACCGAAGATCCACCAACGACCGAAAGCGATCCCAAACGTACGGAACGGTACCGTGCGAATTCATAAACTTGAAAAACCTCTCAATTGGCACAACCCCGTACTGGCAACCCTAATTTACGACACCTGAAAAATTAACATCGAACCGCACGACAGTTCCCTATCGGGCCCCTCGATCTTCAACCGCCTCGGTATGCAACAACGACGCGCAAACGCCACCGCGAAAAGAGGCAAGAACACCACGAGAGAAAGGGGACAGAGGGATGCAAAGGGGGGAAAAAATGGTCGGCAATTAACGCGACGAATCGCAATCCGATCTTATCGGCGGCAGGAAGATCGGCTTAAACGATCTCGCCGCCCCCCCCCCTACCCTCTGCAGCCTGCAGATAACTTCCAGTACGAATCTCGAGGATTTAAGGACTGTCATTAAGGCGCCTCAAGGTGATGTCTCCCTTAATGGGCGTCGTTAAATTTGCATCGTGCTTATCGTGCGCGTAGATTACGGCCCGGCCGCGAGGGAAAAATCGCGTTACTCGCCACCGACCTTCGTGATCCTCGCGTTCGGTTTCAACACGATTGCAGGCCCGCGGTCGAGGTATCGCGAGGGCGCGATACGTAGCCGTGTCGACTCTTGTACGAATGTTCGATAAGGGGCGGCGGGGAGGGGGAGTGGAACAAAATGGTTGGCGATACTTCGCCGTGGCCCCCCGGTGAAGAATCGGCTGTAGATTGCGTGTAATTGCGATTTCACGGGTCCTTGTCGATGCTGATTGTGGTTGTATGTTGTTCGATAGGGGAAACGATAACGTTTGGGCAGCTTTTATTTCGTTCGGCGAGGACCTTTCGCCGCGGAGGGAGCCGAATTCTATAGTAACAGATTCTTCTGTTAAGGTGAATTGGCGATTTTGTTGTTGTCGATTGTTTCCTAGTAAATGATCGTTGCAGTGCACAAATAGCACGGCACCGTGTGATCGTTTTTGTTATGGGACAAAAGATTGCGGAACATTTTAGTGGACAATCGGGTTGCATCGGGAAACAGGGAGGTGCAATTGATCTATTTGTTCTGCGGGGATGTTTAATTAGTTGCAGCAATTTGTTTATTGTCGCAGCAATCACGTTGTCGCAGCAATCACGTTTATCGAAATTTATTTGAAACGTTCCGCTCGCAAGCGCGAACGCTCAATTAATCGTATCTTAATCAGTGCCGAGAGCAGCGTACGTGTCAATTATTATGCAATATATTGCGTGACCTTCCGCACCGTTGCTTGTACTTTTAACGGCAGCGGACAGAAGAATAAAGTGCTATGAACTTGTTTCTCGCGGGAATCGTGTATAAATTATCCTTCGCTGAGTAAATGATCACTGATAAAGATCTTGCTTTAATTTATGCGTCACGGTTCGAAAGATCGTATCAATTCGATTAAGAGATTTTACACTTCGAATTGAAATTAATATTTGTTACTGTACCCAAAACAGGTTTACACAAACAGATTGATTTTCCGATTAAAAATATATTCCCCTCGAGTATTTCCGTTCACTATGAACACTCTCGTAGCTCGTGTTTAAAATATTTCACCGCACAGATATAAATTAATAACTCAATTCGTTCTTGGAATATGTATCCTCCTCAGACAAAAACAGATATATATCAAGCAAACTTTTACCCTTCATAAAACATCCGTTAATATTTATTCCGACGTCTAATTGCATCAATGGAAAAAATTATTCATTACTTCAAGCGACCCTCAACAAACTTCCTCCGTCGAAGTGTTCGTCCAACAGAAGCGAGGAAAAAAAGTGTATAAATAAAATTCATACACTACGTCAGTCTTCCCATAAGTTCGAAGAAAAACGTCCCCAACAATTCTCCTCCCGAGAGGTCCTCATCTTCCCCGTGCAGACAACGATCACCCGATTCCCATAAACAGCAAATTGCTCTCCACCGGGCAACTCAATATTTCTCCGTGTCGGGTATCTGTCGCAGAGTTCACGGTGCCCGCGAACCCATGAAAAACCGCGGCCGGCATAAAAGCCGGGCCCGGCGTTCCTCCCAATGGTAAATCACGCCACACCCCCATGGGGCCCCGTGTGGACTGCGCGCGACCGAGGCCCGGCTTTTCCACAATCTCGATCGGCCCGTGTGCAATTTCGTTCGCGACTTACGTGCATGAACGCGAGATTTAAGTATATATCTGCTTACGACGGGGGTAATTCCACGTCGTCGTACCGCCATAAAGCCACGGTGTTCAGGGTTCACGGTTATGGGGCCTCCCACCCTTCCGTCTCGTTTCTCGGCACACCGTGTGCACCGTGTGTCCCCTTTTCACCTACGGCCCATCTCCACGGCCTCTGTCTCGCTTCGACCCGCGTAGTTTCCCTCTATCTTTCGTTGCGTTCACTCGCGGTGCGGGTCTTACGGGGCTTTATGGCCAGAGTCATGGGATCGTGGACTGGCCGGATCCCATGATCGATGAGGCTTTAGCTTAACCCCTCTGGGCTGCAGCCTCTGGCACGCGGTCGCGCAGACTCTTCTCCTTCTCGTACCGTTTCCGTTTGTTTCTTTCTCATTTTTTTTCTCTCGCTGTTGCCGTTGTTTTGTTCGTCACTGTTTTCCCTTCTTATTCTCGATCTCTTTCGGAATCCACCTCGCCCCTCGCGCGAGGGCCGGCTTTATTATATACGGAGCGCGAATTCGAGGGCTGACGGAGATCAGGATGATTCATGCGGCCATCTTGGGGCCCGCTGAGCTTGAGATATTCGCGATTAACGCTCGACGCTTCGAGGAACGCGACGCGGGGGTTGATGGCTGCTTAAACGCGGGATCGGGAAGAACGTTGACGGCGGCGCTGTCGGACGTGACGTCCGCGGGTTATAACGACGCGAACATTCCGAACGCCCGCGTTCGCACCGCGTTCCGCGCGTCGTTCCTCTTGCTTCGATGAACATTCTTTCGCGAACAATATTAACGCGTCCATCCCGTTACGGCTCGCGCGCCCCTCGACCCGATCATATCCGTCGATTTACGATTCGTTCCGTTTCCCTAAGTCCTGCGAAAGATCGGGCAGGATAGAGAACGCTGGAATCACCATCGATCGTCCTCTCAAGTCGCCCGAGACGATATTCCCGGATCCGCGTCGAAAACGGCGCGGAAGCAAACGTCGGAAAAATCCGCCGTGCTAAGAAAACAACCAACCAACCGATGTCCCCCCGAAATCGTCGAAACGCCGCTCGGCAATCGCCGCTACATCCCCCTCGCCCGTCGCTCGTTCGACGACGACCGACTGGCCAGAGCGAACGGATCGCCGCCGGTGGAAGCCGCGAGCAACGAGAGAAGTCATCATTGCCGGGCAATCGTTCGAACTAATTGTACTATTTCGATACGATTCCGCGCGGGGCGGCGGAGGCCGCGAGGCGGTACGGCCGATTTCTGTGTTGCGCGCAGCCCCTAATAATATGTGGACGGAGAGATCGTGATGGGATCGAAGGGATTATTACGCTCCGGCAGGCGGACGTCCATAGAACGCGGGGCGAAGGGGGCGAGGAGGGACGGCGAGGGGGGTGGGTGGGGGGGGATCGAGATAAAAGCAGGAAGAAACCGCGGTTACGAGGGGGGACGAGAGGGTTAAACAGCGGTTTCGTTCGCGAGACGAGGATAGCGGGAAGGGTGGCGGCGGCAGCGGCGGAGGGTGTGGGGGGCAGGGGCGGAGGGGTCAGTCGAGTGAGAGATTTGAGAGTAAAAGAGGCAGATAGGCGGGTACCACGGGCCCCAGAGAGGATAATTGAGTTATTACTGCAATTGTAGACCACCTTGGAGGGCCCCGGAACGGCCATAACAGGTTCTGAAAATCGCATTCGTATCTGCCTACGATTCCCCGGCTCTTTAGCGATAAAGGATTATCGTTGCGGGTCGCGCAGGGGTTGCCCAAGTACCGCCGGAAACCAGCGGGCGTAACGGATGTCGCCGAGGACGCCGCGACGCGCATCGATGGGCGAGCGGCGGAAATTCTCCGGCGATTGCTGCACGCCGATGGGGTTGATTGGGAAAATAAGTTTGGAAGGACGTAAAGTAATCGAGTAGAAGACGATGCTTTTGGCGAGGCCGCGTGAGGGAATGGTGAAAGGGTGGAGGAACGTTTTCTTCGCGCAGTTTGCCGATAAATTCGGGGTACTCTGTTTTCCGATGGTTGATTCCGGAGGTATCTGGTAAGTTGTCGAGGAAATTCGGATAGAAGTGAACGTTTCTAGAACGGTTGGATATCGAAGTAATTAGGCGATACCCTTCTGAACATTTCTTACGTGTTTGTCTGCGCGAAGTTGGTGTTAATCGACGCATTAATTTGTCAGGGATCGGATACCGAACGATTCGGTTGGGCAACGAAAACGCTTGGAATTAGGAGCGCCGATTAACAGAACACAAGTATTCCTTGTAACAAAATGTCTCGCATAGTACTCACCCACAGTCACCACGGAACAGTATTAGCTACTAATCGGAACCATAGAGAAACAGGTTACTCACCTGGAACAAAAAGGGAAAGGAATAAATTAGACACACGCTGACAGTGAAACGAGGACGAGGAGGGAACGGACCGAATGGGACAAGAGAATAAACGGAGGACAAATTATAGCGCAAAATTATTGGATCGCACAGATCCCTCGGCAAATTCGAACGGCTGCACGAATTTTCGGCCAGACGATCCTCGAAAATTGGCTTCTTCCGTGGACAGCTACGTCGCTTATCGAGGCTTGGACTTTTTTTTTGTTGTTGCAGAGAACACCTGACGCCGTGTATCGTATGACCGTCAAGTGGTCGATGCCCCTCGAAACTTTTTCAATTAAATACCCGGACGATTTCACCGCGATACGAACGAACTGGCGCGCGGTGTATTTTCGAAACGGTATCGCACGTTTTTGCAGAATTTCTTTTCCCCGTTCGTACGGTAAACGGAAGTGCTGCGTCCCCGAAAAACGTCGTTCCACTTTGCGCAAAAATTTGATAGAAATAAACGGCGGTTGTAAGCGAAACTTTTTGTGGCATTCGTTTCTTACCGGCACATAAATTACAGGCACGGTAACTTGCGAATAATTATTGCAGCTCGAATTGTCCCCCGATCAAAAAATTCTCCCACTTCGCAAAGTGTAAAACAATTCGACCAATTTAAAATAAAAACAAGCGAACGTTCGTGACCTGCTACATTCGCGTGGCGGTCAATGCCAACGGGTCGAACTCTCGTCAACGAACCGGCGAAAGAGTTCCCCCGCACATCGCAACTGCCAAAACAAGATTCGTCCGCCCTTAATATAAATATCACACGGGCGTGAACTCGTCCCGTTATCAAATCGCCCGCAGCCTGCTCCTAGAAACGCCGCGCCTTGATAGGGACAACATAATAATCCCTGCGGGTCGCGCGGAAGAAGCTGTTGTAACGAGACACGTCCCGGTAGCGTGTAACGAAGGCCGGCATAGAAATTAATGAGCGGCTGCGGATGATAGTTCACGAGCGGCCAGTGTCCTTGGCATCGGGCACGTCAGAACGGGGGCCACGGGAGATTTTAATCTCGAATTTCTTCTGGAAACCAGCTCCTCTTCGGTAGCCTCGGTGACTCAGGAACGCCGCGGAGAACGCTGCTTTCTGAGAAACGCGCCGAACCGGCCGGCCCAATCCGCCACCTTGGCTGCGGGCTAACCAAGACCACGGCAAATTAAGTCGTTATTTCGGCAGATGCTCGGTTTCGCGGAGATCGAGCACGTGAACGCGTGTAACGAGCGTCAACCTCGAGCCATCTGCCCCGCCGTTTAATTGTCGGAACGGGCGAGTTTGCACGGCGCGCGTTTCTACATTTTTCGGCTGGCATGCTCGTGCGCAGGTGAACTCGAAGGGGTTTGTTGTCGGTTATTGTAGATGCATTGCAGAGGAGAGGGCACGAAGATATTTCAGCGTTTCGATTTGGGAAATCGCGGAATAGCTGCAGGGAGAAGCGTCGAACGAATAACTCTGAGGTTCGGGCAAAGTTGAACGAGCAGGACTTCGACTAGAAATATTGGACGGTGTTAGTTTCGAATCGTTTACGATGCTGATCAAAGCGCGAGTAAAAACGTATCAATGATATATCTGCGAGCGTCGAATGTAATGATGCGAAAATATGAACTTATTCAGTCGGACAACGATCGAATGTGTCGATTTCGCGATCTGGATCGGCGCAATTGTCATTGGATCATTATTATCGTGCAAGAAAAGACTCTGCAGAACAATTTCTAGTACGCGCATAACCATTCCATTAATCATTTCCCTCGTGCGAAGTAAATCGCCGGGCGATTATCGAAAATTCGACGAAACTTCCCCATAAGAAAAGCCCCGTAAGTGGCGTTGCTCAAAAAGTGAACGAACCCGAAGAATCTTGCAGAAGAAGAAGTTGCACTCTCGCAGGCATGTATCCGACCTGAAACGGCCGTGTTCATCCTCTTGTTCTCTTGCTCGCGCCGATCGAGGCGTCGAGGATAAATCGCCTTAGCAAGAGTATTAAGGAGAGCCGTGAATTCGTTCCCGTACACCCATACGTATCAGGCTGCGTCGGCCAGTTTTGGCCACGAAAAACTCTCGCTCGCCGTTTCGTGCGCGCTTCTAATCCCGAAAACCTACACTCCATGCAAATTGCGGGAGCGCCCCGAGATCGTAATCTGGACAGGCCCTAGGAAAAGGGTGGATCTCTCTGTCTTGCCAACTAAAGCCGGGCTTGTGACTTCCTTCACTTTCTCTTCCCCTCTATTGTACTCTCTCGTATGCTAATTTTCAGTAAAAAAAAAAAACATACCGACGACGTTTCTACTTCTTTATCCGAAATTGATTTAACAACAGAAACCGTTAAGGCTTGAGATTTCCATGGTTTTCGAAAAGTCGGCCCTTTCGAGGAAATTGTGGAATTCCTTTTGGGTATCTCGGTGAACATCTAAGGCATGGAAGATCGTCTATATCACGATGGAAGTTTCACGGGAACGTTTTCGAAGGATGAGACGACGGCTCGATGGCCCGGCGAAGATATGCCCGATTCCATTTACCACGAAACACCCTCTCGTAATTCTTTTTCCACCGCGAGGATCGCGAGAAACCGAGCCTCCCGACGCGAACGGAGCGCCACGGACCCGTTTATTATTGTTTCGTTCGAATGTTTTACGGCGGCTCCGCTGTCAGAACGAAGTTACGGCGTACGAGTGCTACACGACGCGGAACCCTTTAAAATGTTGCAAGGTGTTCAATATATTCGGCAGCGTTCGTGTTCCGAGGCGGTTGAGATCGTCTTCATCCCATCACCGGCGCCGAACTGCCTCCCGGCGATGAATTCGTAATTGAGGCGTTAAATCTCGAACGAGCTGTTTCGCTTCCCCTCGCGGAGGATGCGCACGAAACACCGTCCGAGATCATCGATCGAATTTCGAACGCCGTTATTCTTCGGCCTTCCTCGTCGGCCAAAAGTCGACGCATCGAAATGGGGGCTCGCCCGAGTTTCACTTTCGGTGGATCTCATTGTTTCCGGCTAGATGCTACTGCAACTCCGATTATCCTACGTTCCCTCGTTACGCGTTGGTACAAGTACGTACTGCGATCGAATAACGCAACGGCGATATCCTCGCAGACCACAGGAATACCAGAGGATGAAAAATGAGGACGAACTTGATCGCTATTATTTAACGTAAAAGAACCATATCGAACCACCCTTCGCTACCAAAACCATGGAGCTTGATAAAATTAGCAACACCGCCATCCGACCCGATCGACCGATCCGCCCGTCGGCGAATAAACCAGCCCCTACGTAATATCGTCCAGCCGCAGAACCGCTCGTGTTCGAGCAAGAACTTTGAACGAACGTTCGAACCGCGACCTAAGCGACGAGATGGCCCAAAAGACGCGTCCATTGTCTTTATTTTGTGTTCGTGGAACCGGCCGGCATGCGGCAGCATATTTCGGAGCTTCTTATACGTTCCACGATCGGTGGCCAACCTCCTCCCACTCCTCTGCGACTCCACGTCACGTACACACCCGTACAAACGTACCCGTATTTATACATATACATACATGTATATACATTCGAAAGGTTTACAAGCTACATAATAGTCGCGAAGCGTCGAGCTTTGCTTCGTTTGGTTGAAAAGATGAAAAGAGGGGGAGGGGGGGGCGCGTAGGGAGAAAGGGTTGCGAAGGGAGGAGAAACGAAGCAGCAGAAGCGAGCGCAGGCAGAGCGGATACAGAGAAGGGCATGTAACGGGAGGACGCAGGGATATATAAAGGCACGATGTATCGAGGTATACAACGGGCCTAGTAAGTTACACCTTCTGCCCTTATCTGTGAAGATCGGTTCGGGTACTCGGATACCCGGCCGCCTTCTGCCTCCACCTTCCTCTTTTCTTCTTCCTCCTCTTCGTCCTTTTATTCTTATTCCGCTTCCACCCACCCCCCGTGCCCCTTCCATCACCCTCCCCCCCCTGCCCCTCTTATCGCCGTGCTCGCTGCCCTCTGAATAACTTTACTACCGGTTTCGTGCTCTGCCTCGCGCCAGCCACTAAACTTTCGGGATAACGCGCGCACCTCCTACGCCAGCCGCTTCTCGAACCCTTTCTGCGAGATCTACGGGCGTGCGAACGCGTGGGTGCGGGAACGCGTGTTACGAGAAAGTGGATCATCGGCCACGGGAGAGCTTTAAGGGGGGAATGCGAGGGGCGTTGGCGCGGTTCGCTGTGCGGTAGGGTGTTCCCGGCGAGGGGGTAGTTAATTGACGCGGAGATTTATTCGGGATTATTGTTCTTCGCTGATAAGCGGTCGGTTCGTTTGTGGTGCTGGTTATACGGGGACGCGACGTAGGTGTTTCGATCGATTTCAGTCGGATATGCGTTTGGTGTCAGCTTCGAGAGAATTGGGGATTTTGTTAATTGGCGAGCGCAGGTGATCCTTTGCGCATTGATTGAGGGTGCTACGAGCGAATATGGTAATGCAAGATTCGCGTGACGAGAGTATGAGTGGATGGGACAAATGTGTTAGCAGAATTTCAAGAATGGAATGTAAAATCGGATTGACGGCAATGAGGGATTCGGGATTTAATTGGAAAGAACGATATTCTCGCTGGAAAATTTGCGAACGCGAATGCAATGTCGACGCACGGATATCAATCTCCTTCCCATCAGCCTGACAGTACGGCAAGAACAAAGAGGTGTACACGTGCAACAGTTTCGCTAACAATTTAATGTAACGATCCAAGAGTCGGTTCGCTTAAAAATCTGTAACCCAATCGACCGCGATACTCCGGCTCTCACGTTTATCCCAATTTACCGTGGAATCGTGAAACAATACTGCGCGAGGGGATCGAGTGTCTCGCGCCATCGGACGGGGACATCGATCGAAGATCGTCTGACTCGATCGTCCATTGGGATCTCGTCGATCTCGGGGGAACCGACTCCCTCGTAAACGTCTCCCCGTAGTCGGTCCACCGTGTTACCTGAGCGTCTTCGCTTCGGGATGTATCTGTCCTTTCGGCCTTTCTTCTCCCCCCGCAGGTACAGAGACTGTTCCCATTCTGCCTTCTTTCGTCGGGCCGAGCAATAGGTGCCTCAGAGAGGTAACATTTGCATCGGGACGCGTTTGCACAGTAGCTGTGACGGCTTATTAGCCGGGAAGCAGCTGCGTGCCGGTAATGAGGCCCAATCAACCGCTTGCGAATAATACCTACCCGTCTTTCCGTTCGCCCTCTCGCTCGGACGTTTTCCCAAACTAAGTAAAATACCTAACCGCTGGTTCTCGCTATTTCTCCCGAGCGCGTCGATTTCGACTCGTTCCGGCTCGTCCATCAGAATTTCGATTGCTCTCGAAGCTACTGCCCCGCGATAACATTGAACGCAGCATCGCCAGCGCGCTCCCCTCGAATAGACAATACGGAACACCTTCGACGAATTAATATTCCACTGCGAGAGATGCTCCACGCCCGCGCGATTGAATATTAACTTCGCCCGGGGACAAGAAGGTAGGCAATGTCTCCGTTCCTGCGAAACGTATCGATGCAACGAATCAACTCCCTCGTGGAACAACTCTCGTGCGCGCTCTCCGCGCTACCGTTCAACCTTTAACCTTTCACCCCGCCATTTTCCTACTAGACCTTTCGCCGGTATCCTCCGATCCGAGGCACGTTTTCACTCGGCGGCTCCCCGCCGGCGAGCTACCTCATCGACAAGCGTCTCGAATTCCAAGACAGAAGCGGTTCGTGCGCAATTTCGGATCCCCTCGGACAGCGCGGCACGCAAACGTAACCGCTTCATCCTGTTAACCTTAGTTGTCGAGCAAGAGAAGGGACGGGGATGCCCGTTTACACGGGAATTTAATAATTGCCACCGGTTGGAACGACAAACG
The DNA here is from genome assembly GCA_948146005.1 of Nomada fucata. Taxonomy (NCBI): domain Eukaryota; kingdom Metazoa; phylum Arthropoda; class Insecta; order Hymenoptera; family Apidae; genus Nomada; species Nomada fucata. The sequence goes on from OX411282.1 coordinate 7,168,277, forward strand.
CCGTGCCAGCGAAGGGGATGCACGTACAGAGAAACTGGTATTAACGCGACAGGGGGATGGTTGGGACGCGGATGAGTCGGGCAGATATCACGCAGCTCGCTTTGTTGCGCGACGCGGAATGAAACCGTGGCCTGGTACACGAAAGAGAGGGAGACAGAGAGAGAGAGAGAGAGAGAGAGAGAGAGAGAGAGAGAGAGAGCGAGAGAGAGAGAGAAAGAGAGTGAGGGGCGTACAATATCTTTCTTACGACCGCAAGGGATCGCATTGACAAAAAGTCGATCGGTTACAGGAAATCGGCCCCGCGGAATGTAACACGGACGACTCGACCAATTTGCAGGGCTCTCCGCTCTTCGTTTCGTCTGTCGCTGACGTATGGCGGAAATCGTGCGACGATCGCCCCGGCGAGCACCGAATTTCCAACGCGCCCCGGTTTAACAGCTATCGAATTGTTCTTGACATCGCGAGAACGACACCGGACCTCGGTCGTCCCATGGTCGCTGCGATAACGCGCGTTTAAAACATAAATTGTTGCCGATACAGTGTCGAGGGCAATTTCGAGTTCTGGGATTAAATCGGATCTCAGTCGTTCGAGAACGATTTTTCCGAAACGCCGTCGTAAATATCGTCCCGGTCCGCGGTTCTTTTATTCCTCGATGTTAGGGGTACGCGGGACGCAACGTTTCGTTAGGCGAGCTTGTGCCGGACATCAGGATTATCCATAGGAAGACAAGCTGTCCCGGCGTGAGACGGGTAACAATGATTCGGTTGCACAATAGGATCGCATTATGATCGACCATTCCTCCATCCGTTTTCGGGGGAAGTTCTGCGATGCGGTAACCATTCGGAAAATAATAAAGTTGTTCGAGGACCGCTGGTCCCGTTCGCCTCGTGTCCCTGCGTTCCCCTTTGGCGACGCGCCACCACACCTACAGGGACCAGCCCGAGAGTTGTACTACATCCGCGTTTTATGGTGGACCGTCATAAAGCCGTAGCGCACCACCGTATTCGGTATCCACGGTATGCGTGAGTATCGCGCGTTCGGAGCCGCTTTTTTTCTTCTTGTACCAGCTATTTACGACTTTTCGACATCTCTCTGGCCCCCTCGGGACGCCCGTGAATTATCTGACAGACGGCTTCGACGTGTTACGTGATGCCACCGACACAGATTCCCAATAGATAACACAGTTCCCCGGATGTTTGGTAACACGCGCGCGTTGTGTAGCGAGTAATAAATAGCCGCGAGAGGATTAGTAATCGGGGGCGTGAAATTTTCGGTAATAACATTCGAATAGTCGTGTAACAGGTTCGGGACAAGTAGGGGCTGTATAGATGTTAGTTACGATGCATTCGACTTCGAATAATATTTATCGGGAACCTTTGGAGCGTCAATGGCTTTCCTTTCTCGACGCGTTTTCAACGTTGCACCACTGATTCGACGTTTCCCTGGACAAACATTGCGGCACGGTAATTTGATAAATGTACCGAGCAGCAACAGCTTCTTCCAATAGGAAGAAGGAAAAATTGAATCATCGAGAACATCTCGCGTCTCCGTGAATTTCAAGAGACCCTCATAGTTATTACTCACTATCACCACTGAAACGAATTACATAAGAACGAAACTATCAAAATCGAAACCCAAACGTCCCACGCACACGAGCGGGTCAACACCCTCGAAATTCACCCCGGCGCGGAGAAAAATCGTGGCAGCCGTCGCCGGTATCCCGGTGACGACCCGCACAACTCCAGAACGAGCTCATCCCTGTCCAGCTACGCTTCCCAGAACAATGATCGAGCGAAGGCGGGGTAGCCAGAGCGAAATGACAAAACGAAGAAGCGGTTCGGAGCGAAAAAACTCGTCCCGGTCCCCTTGGACATCGTGAGGGCACTCGTCTGCGGGCCCCGCAGCGTGGACGCACGCGCTGACGCGACAACCTCATTTGTGCACGACGGCTTCCACCACACATGCGCACACGATACGAGGGAACACCGTGGAAAGGACCAACGAACCCGCGGAACGAGGACGGAGAGAGCGCTGCCGGCTAGAACGAAGAAACGAGGAGAAGGCACTCGAAGGAATGGGGTGAGGGCTAAACCCTCGGGGGTGGAGGAGAGTTAAGGTAGGGAGAATGGATGGAAAGACAGGGGAAGGAACACGGGGGACCGATGGACGGTCCAATCAAGGGGGCCCTGGGTACCGCGCTGACGTGATTACAGTTGCCGCGCGTGACCGAAGTTAGTTCGCTACCTTGTCCCTTCGTTCTCTTTTTTCGTCCGCTCAGGTGACGAAGTGGCTTCTGCCACCCGCTTCGATTCGTCATATCACGCCAATGGGCCGGGGTGTGTCGTTTTCGAGAAAGTGGCCGGGGGTTCGTTGGAGCGATATAAGTGATAGCAGAAGCATCTTCGTTATAGCGATGAAGCGCGACTGTCGATTAAAAATATCGTGGTAGGGGATGCTCCGTTCGTGTTTCATATTTAGTAGATCATAGCGCTGGGAGATATCGGTGTTCCCATCGTACGGTGCTGGTTTTTAATTCGTATAAACGTGTCTATCTAATGGATTAAAAATTCGGGGACACTATACCGCTGTATAGAACTACTGGAAAATGTATCTGGACTGCGTTCACTGCTGTAATTATAGAAGACACGGGGAATAAAATATGTGCCCGAGCCGAAAGTTTCTTTAACATTACACGAGCTGCAATTTTAAACGGAGGATCCCGCGATCCTGAAAATTGAGTCGTTTGACCGTGGTCAATTCTCCGTGATCGCACAGCCGTTGAGGGTGACACGGATAATTGAGAAGTAGCGTGAGTCCGCTTGCTCTAACAGGTTTCCGGATGTCTAAGTCTGGTGAGAACGGGTTGAGTGGGATCGGTGGATGCATCCCTGCATCCGAGACGACTTTACAGCGGTTCGTCGGGCCTGTTTTTGCGCCAGGCCAAAGTCTTCAGGGCCTGCTATATACCCTCCCCGTGCTTCTTTACGAGGACTATACGCTCGTATAGTCGGTGTAAGTCGACGGTTTCTTAATCACGAAAAGAAAACGACGCCGCTTCGCGGTAGATTCCACGGATTCGAACGACTCGACAACGAGTAAAGGTTAATCAACTGGGAATGAAACATTACTTCTCCCGTGCGTCTCGCAACTTTCCATTGGGGCGAATGAAATTTTGTTTTTATCTCGAAACGGCGATACGACGCAACCTGCAGCGTAATTGTTTGCGGTAAACGAAGGAACACTACCCAATGTTAATGAAAGGCCAAGAATTGTGCGAAATAAATGCAGAAATTATTTCCACACCGTCTGCGCAATGTACTGGGTTAACTGCGCGCAGAAACTGTCCAGAATCGCGAGGATAAAAATCGTGATCCCATCTAGGCATCGATGCCGATCGAACGCTAAAGACCAACGGGTCTGTGCCCGGGGCCCGGAGGCATTAATTGAGACAGCTCATCAGAAGATGACCACAGAGATCAAGGGGGCCCGTGGAAGGGAAAAAGGCGAGGAATATGCTCGCATTAGAAGGTCGAGGGGAACCGCTCTATTTGGCGAGCCCTCGCGTTCCATGTACGGGGGCACGACCAGAATCCCTGTCCCCACCCGCTTCAACGTGGTCCTGGTCCCCCATATCCCCCCCTTCCCGCCCCTCAAGGACCTTGTCTGCGCGCTCCTTTACGTCCTACGGCTCGTCCAGGGGAACGGAACCACGCCAAGGAGAGACAGTCGCGGTGGACATGTTTATTATTTCAACGTCGAAGCCTCTCCTGAGATTTAGTGGCCTGGACGCGGACCCCCGTGCCTCTCCCGTTCGGGACCGCGCGCCTCCACAGGCCAATAAGATGAGAGGAACGAGGGGCCCATCGAACAAGTTGCGTAGAACACGTCGAACAACCGAACCTTTTCACTTTCTCAAGGGGACAAGGACCGCTTCGAGGGTTTCGATAACTGTGTTACTCGAGGTGATTCTACTTTAACGCGGGGTTCGGCTTCGACATTCCGTCAATTTAATTGGGAATGGTTCAAATTGAGATAGCGATTGTAATCGTGACTCGAAGAATGAGGTAACGGAGCTAATATGCTTTTGTTCTTACAGTCAAGTTCCATTCGTGGTAATTATTCATTATACGTATTGTTACACAAGCGTTCGACTTCGCGCGGGGGCTGGAAATTGCGCACGAACTTACGGACGCGTTTCAACCCCTACGGTGCCAATGAAGAATTCCACGCTGGACAGTTCTTTTATTATCCGTGTACACGATTTCATCCCCGATTCCCCATAATTCGAGATCGGCCCACCGAACTCCAGACGGAGCCTGGAATTCGTTGGAACGCGCGCGAGATATCGACCTAAACCCCGTGGAATTTCCTGAACGGTCCCGGTTACGGGGAAAACAGTGGAACACCTGCCGACGATCGTAAATCTCCTCGTTCACGCCCGGCACCGACGCAGGTCGATAAATCGACGCGAGGGGGAGGCGGCTAGAAAATTTTCACCACCGGGCAATTTAATTTATGAAAGGTGAGCAACATCTACGCCACGGTCCTTTTCCACGCGAGCCCGGCCCGTACTTCATCCGGTAGTCGTTACACCATATATAATGAGGCAATTAAGTAACACGAAAGGCAACGGTGCTTAAGCTCGAATTAATTTTTCGTTATCAATCGATCTCACGACGCCGTTTCTTGCTCGTAAAACCACCGGCCGGCTCCCTTGACCGATTATTTTCCGAAAGAGACAGCCCGTGAACACTCGAATTGACGCCCGACCGCGCAGAAGCGATCATTACGAAACATCATCGACACGCTATACGTACGGAATCCTCTCTCGAATAATAATTAAAAGCGGGGAGCGCTTGTCCTCGCGTAATTATTCTGGCGCTATTGGCGAAGAGCACGCCGCGGCAAGAAGAATCGCGCATAAAATCGATCTCGACAGGCGATAACGATATTGAGGCAAGCCGGGCGAGATATCTGCGCCGTGTACCTCGCAGGAACGAATCGATTATTTCAATTATGCCCTACGGTATGTACACTCCGCCAAGTTATTTACTGGCAGACGAACTTGTTAACAATTCCGCACTTGTAACCCCTGATATTGTACAACATATATTGGGGAGAGTTTCGATTATTTCCGTACACTTGTCTAAAATTTCCATTTCTCGTGCCGATAATTCTCCGATCTTCCCAAAAACGCAAGGAGAACTCGAGTCCCGACTAAATTTCTTGCGATGCGTCGAGCCACCGGAAGGCGATCGGCTCGTCTTCGACGCGATTCATCGAACGCGAGCATTGTTACGAAGCTCGGTGGCTCGCGTTGGCGCGATTATTTGCGGTTCGCGCGTGCACGCAGCTTCCGGTAGAGCGGCCGCGAGGAAACGACGACCATTGGGGGCGCCGATCTCCGATGCTACCGATTTAACAGCTCTTACCTTCGATCCGCTTCCCTCGACCTTCCCTTACTCACTGCCGTGCCATCGGTGCTCGTGAGTCCCCGCGGTAGACTTGGCAACGCCGCGCGGGCCCAAACCAGAGCGATGGGCCTGGCAGCGAGGCGGGGGGCAATCGTGCGAACCTCGTAAGAAGGAAATCGGCCCCGGTTCGCCGCTATGACGTCCTCGGATAGACGCTTGTTGTATTTCTCGGTGTCTTCGCTTTCGTACAAATACAGAATGCGGTCGAGGACCCTTTTCTTTTTCCCCCCACGGTTTCACTTGTCATCCGGCCGGCCGTTTACTCCTTCCACAATTTATTACGCCCGAGAGACCCACAAGGGGTGAGCGTCTCTCTACTAGAAACTTGTTTCTGTTTCGATAACATGTTACCGAAGATTGATGCGGCCTTACGGATTATTACAAAAATACGAGCGAACAGCCCATCTACACCGGAAGGATCGCTTTATTTATTCAAACGCTGATTACTCCAATCAAGCGACGCTGCCACATAATACCGCGCGGGACCATTACAATATTTTAACCGGCTCAACCAGTATTCCACCCTTCCTCTCCAAAAGGGAGAAAAGAAAAATTGCGAAACGAGATCCCCCGATAGGCAAGCCGTCATTAACGATTAAAAACCGATTTTCCTTAACATCTGCGGGATGCAAAAAGCCGAGCCATCAGTGGTCGTCCTTCCTCCCTTACCGTTGATTGCTTAATAGGCCCGGCGCGAGAGAGATTGGTTCGAAAGAAGGGAGACGGATAGATGATAGATAGATATACAGAGAGATACGGGATGAAAAAGGGGGAAAAAATGTTACAGGGAGAAGAAACTGGAGCACGTGCCCGGTATATCAAAGCGGTTTAAATTATCAGCTTCCCATGAAACGGGCGTCGCGATCGCCAATACAGGCCGCTTTCTTCCATCGTTTAGGTGCGTTACTCCGCTCGAAGGGAATCCACCGGCTGCGAGATTACCAATTAAAGGAGCTGCCACGGAGGGAGAAGTTATGCACGGTTAGATGCGGCCCTGCACGGGCATCATGATGCATCCTCGAACGAGAGAGGCCCCGAGGGGGCGAGAGCAAAAGCCGGGTCCGAGGCCCGCCTCAGTCCCGCGATGATCTATGGCTCTATCGCGTTCGGACTCTCAGATCACAATCATCCCCCTTTATCGTATTCCCCTCCGCGAGTTTTCTTCTTTCTTAGCAGGTGCCCGCCGATATCTTACGTACCGGGTGTCCCGTTTTCGTTAAGGCCCACCGGGTTAGATGTCGGCTTAACGATCGCGGTGGATAGTTTTGCGACGGACGTTTCGTTATTCTTGCTACTGTTTTGGTGTTGCATACGACACGATAGAGTATCGCCGCGGTTTCGCCGCGGTGATTTATTGGGGTTGCTGGAATAACGAGAAGGTAAAAAGAATGATTATTCGGATGGATTCTTAGAATACAGTTCTACCCATTTATGGTTCGCAAGTCGCTGCGAATATTCAAATTATGTATATCAGTGGGATATTGTAGATTCAGCGTCGGTCGGTGTTTCTTTCTCTCTCGTTCGAGCGGCCACGGTCCCTACGCCCGACTTGGGAATGCTCATTTTCAATTCAAGACAAAGTATCTAAATGATCCTCGGCGAATTTTTCAAAGCTGCAATCTGCTTCACGCTAATCCGCCCGTAACGAGCTGATTCAATCCCCGAAATCCGCGCAGCCCCGAACATCATAAATCACTCTTAGCCACGACGGTGTTTCCTCGCTAATTCACCGGCCGCTAATTGTTAACAGTGGTATGCCAATCAGCGGGCGAATCTCCCGAAAGGAGCCGTGCTTTCAAATTTTCTGCCAACGTGGCGCAAACTCCATTAGCACCGAAATGTCTCAATAGTAAGACGAAGAAGCTGGCTAAAATATCTAATCGACCAGTGGAAACGGTAGTCTCTGACCTTTCACCGAAACGAGTCGGCGATTTATAAAAGAGAGAGCTGTGCAACCAGAAGACAGAGAGGGAGAGAGTGGAGCTCGTGGATCTCTTGCTCAAGAGGGTCTATCATCTTCACTGAACTCTCTTTCTCTTTTTTGTTCCTTAAACGAACTTCTCGAAGGAGCGGCCGATAGTCAGCGGGGACATTATAAATTCGGATCAACCAGGGTGCAATTAGACGATTTATCAGAGGGGCGCCATGAACTCTCGACCGTCGCTTGACCACGTTACCAAGGGGATGTCCGACTTTGGGAATCGTACATTGAGAGGATTGTTGCATGACCGCCGATGCAAAATCGCCCCGAGGATTTTCGTTCGTGCGCGTGGTAACCCTGTACAGGTGTCAGACCGCTGCCACGAGAAAGCGTGAGAGAAGAGAGAGACATTATTGGGGAGGGGCACCCAGATTCGTGTCTACAGGGCTGAACCTCTATTACCGAAAGCATCCACCTTTAATTCGTTTAACGAAATTACTTAAACGATCTCGATTGAACTGGCACAGGTCCGAATGAACGAATTGCGAAGTAGAGCCAGTACTAACTGATATTAATTGAGGGTGAAAAACTTATAAATCTGCCTATGCAGTAATAAAACCGTGATTGAAACAGTCGTCACAAAAATCGATTTGCATCGACAACAAAAATTTGCAAAAAACTGCGAGATTCTATTATTCCAAATTATTCCCATCCCCCTTTATATACCGTATACGCGACCTACTCACAGAAATCGGCCCATTTTTCACGAACTCCTCGCGATCGAACCCCGCGCTGTGCAATTTCGAATAATCATTCCTCGTGGCGTTATTCGATCGGCGTCGTACAAATTGATTCAACAGTGCTCACCGAAAAAGTGAAAGAAAAGGAAAAACAGGGCCAATCGCCGCTGTTTCCAGAACGTGATACAGAGACGCGGCGCAATCTCGAGCGTTTGTCGCAACTGCGGGGCTTGTAATTAAGTGAGATCAATTGCTCCCCGGCGCACAGGTAATCTTGTTAGTCGCCGCTAAATGCTGGCCACGGCGGCGACAGTAAATCGCGTTGCTTTTTATCGCGGATAAAAGGCCGCATGCAAATACGTACGCGTGTATTCGTACCTATCACTCTTCGATCTGATTCTCGAGCTGGACGGTTCCGCGTGGAAAATAACGGTCAATGGAAAATATCGGTAACCACCGTGACGGTTATGATCGTATGGATTTTCCAGTTGATCCCGGTTCGAACGGTCTGTTATAATTTTCGGCCGGCTTGTCGGTGAAGCCCTCGAAGGTGCGATTAATGGCGGATATCGAATGATATATCGTTGTGTAGGCAGTGTTTAGAGAATGGTATAATATCTTCCGAAGGCCCTAATGATCAGTGAAAGTGAGAAATAATGGCTGGCGTAGGTATCGCTCGTCGTTTCCTATAATCATGCCAATGGATTCGAGAAAATATTGAAATGGCGGAAACCGTGACCTTTCGGATATCGACGATTATTCCCGTAATAAATTATCGATACACCTGAATCCCGACCTTCATAGCCCGGAAAGCACAAAGCACTGCCGCGTCGGAAGATTTCAACCATCCTTCGCCGCGGAGCGTTCGAAATCCTACGGGGGCCCAAAATCCAATCATCGTTTACAACCGACCGGGCCACCGCGTCCAGTGACATCCCGAACGCCCCAAGCTGGTGTCTCGAATTTCCTGTAATCGTATACAACTTCCAACCACGCCAGCCTGACCCACGTTAACCGCATCTGGACGTGTCTCTACTTTGTAGTAGCCGGACTTCACTTGGCTTGCCTAGTGGGGCCTAGAGTCATCGGGGAACATCGGGAAAGAACATCAGGCCGCGGGGCAACGTAGACGACATAGGTAGCTGTGGTACAGACAGAAGAGATAGACAGAAGGGGCGAGGAAACGAAGCGGAGGAGACGAAGAAGCAGCAAAAGAAGGAGTAGAAGAAGAAGAAGAAGAAGAAGAAGAAGAAGAAGAAGAAGAAGGGGAGGAGGGGGAGGAGGAGGAGGAGGAAGAAGCAAACAGGCCCTTCCCGTATTGAGAGCGAACTCGATCTTCGACTGGCCAGCATCAAGACATTCGAGACTTCGACAGGGCAGCAAGATCGACTACAGCTCAATCACTCTTCGTCTCGTATCCTCTTCCATTCTTCCTTCTTCCCCCTGATTCGTCGCCTCTCTCTTCGCTCTACTGTATCCCCCACTCCGGTGCACAGTCCCCGTTCCTACCCCCTCGCGTTCCCCCACCGCTCGTCTGGCCCATCCAACTGGGCCCACTATCCCCTCCCTCTGCCTCAACCACCTCCTCTTCCATCTCAACTGGAGGCTTATCGCGGCCCGATCTCCGGGCCTCTCGGCTTCACGTGGCGTGCCCTAATGACGTCTTGGAACGAACGGGTACCACCGCCATCTAACAAGAGACTTTTTCACGTTCCAATGCTAATCCCCCAGGAGTCGTTCCCTTCTGCTGCTTTCTTTCCTTCCATCGTTCTCCGTTCGTTATTCTTGGTCGGTACACGGTTAACGCAATACGAAACGGGTGCCTGCGATGCGAGTTTCTTCGTCTTCCCTACAGTTCTGTTGGTAGTTCTTTGGTCGCTTGGCGCGCGCGAAAGAGGAAAGGCCCCGTGGAGGGGATAGAGGAGGTTATTGGAGAAGTTCGATCGCGATGCTTATCGCCGTCGTCCGTGATTTGTTGTCGCGTAGCCCCGAGTACGATTGTTACCGGGCAGACGCTTTCTTTTCGCGCGACAGCTCCGAGCCGATCGTGCGAGCGTCTAATCCGCACGCCCGACGATCCTCCGTGAAACTCGTGGCCACAGTCTCGGTCTAGGCCAAAGTTGCCGACCACTCGAGGTCTTTAAAACGGGTCGTCCCACCGCGCGCTCCGACAGAACTACACTCGTCACTTCCTGCGCTCTATCTCTTGCCCCCTTTCCTTCTCAATTTCATCCCGATACCGGCGAGAACAATGGGATCGCTGGTCAATTATCGTTCACGCGTCGCGTAACAGTTCGCACCCCAGAAACGATACCGACGTGTAAATAATCAGTTCGAACATCCCCGAGCATAATCGATTCGCCTTAATCGCTTCTTGACGGCGTCCCTCGCATCCACTTAATTCCCGGGCTCTTCATTTACGGGGATTACACGTTCGCGGGCCAATGTTCGCCCCCTTCCTCTTCGTCGGGGTCAAAGCTGGCATCCAAGGCCGACTTCTCGCGGGGACTCATCTCGGTGTCCCCTCTCACGAAAGGGAACAGGGAGAAAGGGAGACGCGAGACATTCGACTGTATACGGGAGTCGATCGAATCGGTCGCAGCGCAAAAAGGGCGACCGGGACAAAACAAAGGGACTCGCCTGGAATCTCTATCGACGAGAGGGTCGAGGCAGTGGGCCCAGCGGCGGGGCGGCGAGAGGTGGGAAGGGTGGAGGGAAGAGGTCGACAGAGGCAGAGAGTCCAGAACCAGAGCTGGCTCGTGGAAAAAAGACCTTGACTGCGGCTGTTCGAGTCCTAGATGGCTGCCGCGGGCCGAACCGACCGCCAACCGCTAAAAACCTAATTAGATGTCATAATTATACCCAGCGGTGCTCAACCGGCATCGGCCGACCACGCCAGTTTTCATTCTGAATCGGCGACACGGTTTCGCTGTCATCGGGGGACCTAGTTGACGGGACTTACCCCAACGAATACCGATTGGGAAGGTGTAGAATACTCGATTGTTGGTCTCTAGAGCGCTAATCGTTGCTTGGATTCCTCGGGACGTTTACCGACTTCGGCTCGAAGAGGGGAACGGTTCTATCCGTCACGTGGGTAACCTCCGCCCGGATCAAAGCCAATTCTATCGTCGCGATCAACAATATCGTTCTTCGTATCCCCGCCGCGTTAAAAAACAGAACCGTTCCAATCGATCCCGAGGAAAGTTTCTTGCCATCGAGCCGCGGCAGCCACGGAACAGCTAATTGAGCAATCGAATTCGCACCCCGCCTCACCCCTCAGCGACAGGACCAAGAAATTTCATTGTCTTATTAACCAGATCCATGTGCTCCAAGAACGGGCACGATTCGATCGAGGCAGGATCGCCGCGAACGGGCAAAACAATTACAGGGCAACATTCTTGCTCGGAACGATCTCGCCCCCCCCCCCCCCTATTGATGCGGGGTGGCGAGAATCGAGTGTCCGGTTCGCGATAAGCTTCGCGTCGCCGCGAATCGATTATCCGCGATTCCCATCGCTCTCATCCTCGTCATTCGGTGAAGCTCGGCATCGTGTTTCGTCGCTGATCGATTCAACCGCGATAACCCTGTCACGCCTTGCGATATGAAATCGCTTGCTCGCTCCTTCGCTCGCTCGCTCGCTCGCTCGTTCGTTCGAGCGCGCGAGCGCCCGCGCCACCGCTCGAACTTAACAGGTGGTATCATCAGAGTCCACGGAGGAGTATCCTGTTTCAAATTGCGCGCTGTTGCCCGACCGGTAGGTTAATTGCACCGGAGGCGGGCTGAAATTCCATTAACTCCGCGAACAAGTTCATTACTCTATTCGATAGATGTATTTATATTGTTAAAGGGCCGAACAATCCCGAGACCGTGCCGCGTTCTGTCGTTCTTTTCGTACTTATTGCAAAGAGGGGCTGATTCATGGGTTACGTTTGCGTTTCACGAATTTTACGAACGTCGTCGGCTCGAAGCGAGCCGCGCTGTTGGAATCACAGAGAGAGCGGATCACTGTTTTGCAGCTATGCGGGTAACAAATCTGAATCTGGGGATCTTTTACCTTAAAATTCTCTTGCAATTCGAAGGCTATTTAGACAGAGGATGGAAAATCCTGACGCTCCTTGCGCACGTTAAACTCGTCTCGCCTTACGCATCCGCACAGGTATAATTATCCTGCACTGAATTAATTAACGCGTGATTATTATACTTCCCGATGGAAGTAACAACGGAACGTAAAGGTTATCCGAATCGATGGCCCGATACTTCGCGACCTCTATTAGCGCAACGATCAGTGTCGCCCTGCTGTCATTGAATACATCACGAAGCGATGTTACCAATTAAGCCAGCCGTGCCTTCTTGTCGTGGCACTCCGCGTATCAATTGATACCTTAAGCGGCGAACGCATCGTCGAAACTCAATCTCCGGCTAACAGCGTCTTACACAAGAGAATCCAATCCACAGAAAGCGCTATCCCGCTTTGAAATCTCAATCGACCGCCTCTCCGCGACGTTCCATCTCACCTGACCCACTTAGCCGGCCCCACAGAACCACGTTGCCCATATACCTATTCTACTGGCCGACACTTAACGAACGGCCATCAGGGGGAGGGGAGGACTTGAAGTGCGGTATACCACGTGTGTTCCGCTGACGAGGAGGATACCAAGGTGTAGGGCCCGTTTCGTGGATTGCCCACGGGCCCACACGAAACGGCTGTCCTCTTCACAGCCGTATTCCACGTTTATCGTTCGTGTCAACGACCGTGGAATGCCGGGGATATTTTAACAGTCTCGCGGCGTTAATTACCATTATACGGCACGCGGTCACCGCGTACCGCTTGAGTAACAGTGTGCGGCCTGAAACGAGATACTCCTCACCTCGGACAAGCTGATACCACCTGTTGTGCCTTAACGTCGAAGTATTTCAAATCGTGCGCCACCAACGGCACAAACGATCGCGCGTCCCTTGTATGGAGCGCGCGTCCGTCGGGGACGTTGGTGAATTTTCCGTGCTCGAATCCCCGTGGACGTTGAATCCCCGTCGAAATTAAACATTCCGCGAAGCAAAAGTTGCCACTCACAACGCGGCGCTTCGAGGCACGGGCGACGATCGAAATCGCTCGCACTCGCGAGACTTTAATCGATCGTTTTTCGAAAATTCCGGCTGGCTGATATCAGATTTACGATATACGGTGCGTGGCGAAATTGCGTCAGGAACGGAAAGTGAACGAAGAGAGAGAGAGAGCCACACCTGTTCCGACACGGCGGAGGGTGAAATTGAAGGGAAGCCAGCCGCGAGCACCCAGGGGCTGCGAATCCCTCGGGGTGAATCGTGCACGCAATCACCTGTTGCTTATAGAGAATAGTCCCCTTCCGTCGGTCCCCCGTTAATTCTCTCGCTCCGCTGGAATCGTATAGAACCGCCTGGTCTAGATACGAGCTTCGCATATCCGCGGAGGAATCTAGACGAGCGGCGTGCCTGAAATTTTATTGACCCGATTGGAACCTCGGATTGAACCGACAGACAATCCTGCCTTCGCGATTCCCCGAATGATTTTCTTTCGTTTCTCGCGTTCGCCGCCGTTTGACCAGACGGTTCGGTCAAATTGCGTAACGCGAACGCGCACGCATTGGCGGATTCGTTGCATAAACGTGGCAATCGGAACAGCCGAGCCGGAAACCGAACGATTAACGATCCGAACGGGGCGATTCGCGCGTGGTGGAAGCGTTGCGAAAACGTTCGCCGCGGAGATAGCGCGATGAAAAGTTAACGAGCTTCCCAAAATGGATCGAATTAATCATCGTCGTAGTCGCGGCGGTAATTGGCCGGCGAAGGTGATCCGTGTGCTATGCCGGGGCCGCATTTCCCCTTTGCCTATCGCGAATGAAGATACATCGGCGATGGTATCTGTGGAAACATTCTTTATATCCATCCTTTTTTCACCCTGTTTGTTTGCCTTTCTTCGGCATGCCAGATATTAATCTTCGGATCGTTGCTTGCACGGCGAAACGAAACCACTTTGCCGGGATTTTTTGTCCTCTCGTTGTTATAGAATCGGCTGGCGGAGTGTGATTAATACGCCGCATTCAGATTTCAGGCTCGGCCTTAATGGGACTCGGTGGTACGGTTTCTGTGACGAGCGATTATCGCGGGGGAAACGGTTTGCTCGGTGCAGACGATGCCTCGCAGCTTCGAATCGTCGCTCGGACTCGTTCGAACAATGGTAACGATATTCGACAGCCGACGTTCGTTTCGTTTCTTCGATTCGCGACGGTGAAGTTGTAGCGCCGCGCCGCGATCGACGCAACTTTTCCGCTTCGAAGTCTCGAATTGAAGTTGCCCCGACGTCCGAGAGGGGAATCTCGAGCAATTAAACGCGAGTTCCGCGAACGAGTGAATTATCCCCGTGGAAATTGAGAATCGCGTTGCCGGTGTTTTTACGCGTTTCGCCACTCGCGTGCCGCGGAACGACGTTTAACAGGGATTATTCAGCGCGGAATACGCGGCCGTGTGCACGCGCCTTTAGACGGCGTGTCGCTCGGTCGGCGGCCGCTTTTGATCAACGACCGCCTTCAATAATTCATCCGCGAGTCGAACGTGTAGCTGCAACGATCGCATCGCTCGACTAGCTTCGATCCTCGCGCGATCTCGCAACCGATCGGCCGCGTGGAACTTTCGGAGCTGACTTCGTGCCCGTTCGAGATTCCTGCAGGGTGCTCCGTTGGTAGAATGAGTTAAATGAAAAGGATTAGAGAACCTGCATCAACTGACCGTAATTATATAATAATAATAATAATAGCGATACAGTAATAACGACAATAGCGCTGGCATACATTTCCAAGAAAATCACCCCTACAAAACTACCCCTTGTCAGGCCGCGTTGCACGCGCCGTATCGAAAATAAAAATTTCTCCCTCGCGTACACGTACTCCTGCCATCCCCAATTCCTCCTCTCCCGTTCGATCCTCTCTCGACTTAACCCTGTTTTCCCGGCGCGAGCGAAGATCCTCCTCGAAAATTCAGCTCGCCGGGGAGAAAAGTGCGGCCCTGCCGCAGCCTCCCGTCGCGGACCGGTTCAAAAATACCACGGATGCCCGCGCCGCGGGCGACGGGGGCGGGTGGTGGCGTGGATCCCCACGAGCCAACCCAGAGTGCAAGTAAGACACACGAACGAACGAGGACAGCGGCGCGGGTTTGGCAAGAGTGCGACGACGACGGCGAACCAAGAGTGAGACATAGAACCGTAGCAGGGTGGCACGAGGGAGCGAGAGGGGGTTGGCGGAGGGCGACGGGCTATGGTGGTGGTGGTGGTGGTGGTGGTGGTGGTGGTCCCGAAGAAGGACGAACACGCCAGAGGGATGCCAGGCACGAAGAAGAAGGACGAACACGCGAGGACCGTTCGACAACAGCGAATCTTCGGAGCAAAACGTATATACCCTCGGACGATAGGTAGGCGAGGGGGTGGGGGAGGAAAATAAAACGAGGAATAAAAGAACTGCCGCGAAAGGGATGGGGAAGAGGGAACGGGGCACCTAACAGAGACCAAAAGAAAAAAAAAAAAAACGTCGGCCTGGAGGATCGTGCAAGATAGACGGACAGAGGGACAGGGACGCGGGACGCGCGGAGGTATGCGAGAGGGACAGGGACAGGGTTAAAGGGGAGGAAGAGAAAGGGTGAATCCGGAGGTAGCTGCAGAACGCGTCTTTATTATACGGACCATGGAACCCAGAGACCAGGCCCTGGCCTCTGATGATGTTGTACTCACGACTCGCACGTTCTCTCGTACCTACTCGTACTCGTTTGGCTTTCTCGCGTATATACGAGCGTGGACGAGGCACGCTCGAGGACCTCCGAGCCCGAGGGGGAGGAAATCGGCGCGATCGTTAAACGGTCAATTATCACTGGCCCCCCTTGGCCCCTACCCACACCCCTTATCGTCTTGCGCGTCTTTCTACGGCATCCCATCGACGTAGACACTTCGTTTTAACTCGTATTCGGGGTCGAGACGGTCGCGTAGCTCCAACGCGAGCTTTCATTGCGTCCTTTATGGTTTTCTCGCGCTTTAGAAAAACAGCGTCGTCGAATGGGAATGCAGGCTTCGCGAAAGCGACCGGAGGATGCGTAACAGGGTAACTCGATCGATTGAGCTGTCTCTAGGAATTACGTATTACCCATTACACGCCGTTCGAGTGGTAGAAAATTCCATAAGCGTGCCGGTACCGTGTTTCACCAACTACCACTTCCCTCCACTCGCTCTCCGCTTTATTCCTCTAAATTAATGGTACACCCGTCCCGTGTCCTAAATAGTAATAATGGCGCTGAAAAAAAAACTCTCCCTGCAACGGACCCCAGGTATCCCGCTATCAGCGAGAGCCGGAGCATTAACAAGCCAAACAAGGGACCAGCTTCTCCCGTATCTCGAGCAGGGGACACCCAATAACCGAGCCACCTTCGCGGCCACCCCCATCTTCCACTCTTCTCTTATTTTTTCATCTCTTCCCCCAGCAGGCACGCAGGAAACGCGTGCACGCCATCGAAATCGAGGGAAGCCCGTGACCAGCGCGGCTGGTACACAGGTACGCGACCGTATGCACGCATGCAAACATACATAGGTGCACGCGTATGCGACGACCGAACCGAAGAAGGTACGACGTGGTAAAATGAAGAAGTTGCGTGGCGGCCGGCGCGAACTCGCAGGATCTGGATCCGCGGGGCCATTAGCCGTCCTATGGCCGGGCCAATAAAAGCTCGCTGCCGCCGTCCAGCCACCATAAAGTCGTAGGATTCCTTGTTATGCGCTCATGCGAGCCTACACGCGAAACGAAAAAGACCGGGCCCGCGCGGAACGTCGCGCAGATATACGGACAGTAAAAGGGGACAGCGGTTACAGGGTCGGTATAAGGTGGGCACGAAAGAGGCGCGATAAAGAAAGAGATTGACACAGAAAGTATTATAAGAAGCAGGGTGGAAGGTAGAGCAAGGAGCTTCCAGGTTTTACCATGGGAACAGCAGAATGGATTTTATGTACTGATAAAAGTGAGACAGGGCTAGGGAGACCCATGGGCGAGCATCGCAAAAAGGACAGAAAAAGGCGTTAAGAAGGCGCGGCCGTTATAAAATTGTGCCGGGGCTCCTTTATTGGCATCGGGGCGGGAAATTATGTGTACGTTCCGTTGTGGAACCTGTTTCGGCCCGTTTCTCGCGTATAATTGGAACGTTCGGGCCAGCTTCGGGGACACCATAACGTTGCATTCGTTGCAACGGATCGTTCGTTTCCCTGTGGATACGTGTGCACGACCTCTCTCGCTTTCTGTCTCTATCTCTCTGTGTGTCCCTGTCGCTGTTTCTCTTTCACCTTCTCCTCCACCCTTCTTCGCCACCTTGACGAGGAGCAGAGCGAAAAGCTCAGCTGGACGGAACGTTTCCCGACGCGACCTGGAACGCGAACGTAGCCGGAGAACGGGACCGCCGCTTTTCGACGCTGAAACATCGCCGGCGATTTATATCCCGCGGACGAAGAAGCAATGAAGGCTGTACGAGCTTCTACGCAGAGGTGAAACAATTTGCAGGTTGGTCTTATGTTGTACGTTCCCGATTCGGTGGGAACATTGAGAATTCAATGAAGCGTGTTTCGAGTCCTCCCGGCAAGGGGAAGCAATTTAATTGTTTATGGGGGGATTCGGAATAATTAATTCGGCGACGAGTCGCGTGTCTCGTCGTAACCGATTTATATATAAGAGGTCCAATTACGTGATTAATAAATCCTGTGCAATTCGTATAAAATTAAAATTCAACAACACGTGGTACAATAACATTCACGTATTAACAATAAATTCATTTTGAATTGTTGCTGAGTCTCGACGACGGTTTCCCAATATCTACTCTCGATTCGGCACGATACGGCAGTTTTCCGATTCAGCGACTCCGTAACGCGTGAGCCCGTTGGAAACACGAAATCGTTGGGTTCAGTTCACGTCGCCGGGGACCAGTCGGAGACGAGGCCACGACGGCAGACATTTGCCAGGGGAAAAATGTGCCGACGTGGTAACGAAGCACCGCCGAAAATTAGCCCGGCGACAACGATTAATGATCTTTGCCGGCTCGCTCGCGCGATTTGAATCTCGTCCGCGACTATATCCGCACCGGGTTCGCCGAGCATCTGCCCGTCACTCTTTGCAGCCCTTTCACGACACCGTCGCGCAGGGTTATCCGAGTGCCATGAACCCGCGTACCCTTTTCGCGACCTCAACGAGAGTCCCAATTTAGCACCGCGAGCGGAAGACCGAGAAAAAGGAAGAAAACTCGATCTTCGCGGATGAAAATCGATCGCGGCTCGAGAATATTAAGGGTCGAAGTTTGATTGATAGAGAAACATTCCGTTCTTGATCCGTCTCGCGCCGGTTGCGATAATTGACGTTAATATTAACCGATATTTCACGCGGAGGGGTAAAAATTTCTTTAATAAAGCGCTCAAACTGCTTGCACCGTTACTTTTTATTTCGCTTTACGAATTACGATTGCGTCGTTTATCATACCGGCTTGTTTAAAACCCTCCCTCCCCGCCCCCACCCCCCCCCACGATTCGAACGCGGCAGTGAATAAATCAGCCGCCTTGTATACGAATCGCCTTGCCTCCATCACGGGCAAGGCACTATGTCTCTATTAAACATCCGATCCGGCTGGAATTCCTGTGTTTTGCATACGCCAATGAAATTTCTTCCACTCCCCGTAAAGAAACGATGTTGGGTAACGCGCCGGGGCGGCCGCGGCGTCCCGTAAACAATAAATTAAATATTTATTGCCCGCGCTCGATTCCACGGAATACAAATGAATGGTAATCGTCGGGCGGCGCGCGATGGACTCGACGTTCGCCCGTGCAGAAAGAAAAAAAAAGGATAATAATAATAATACAAAAAGAGAAAGAGAGGGGTAAAAATAAGAAGAAGTCGAGGCGAGGGCAAAGAAGATGGAGCCTTCTATCCGCGGACATTTCATTATCAGCTGTCCCCCTCGCTCGTGCAACGGGCCAAACGAAACCCCGATATAATCGCCAGCCTACCGAATTAATGAAAGGAAAATTAAAGGGCCAGTCGCTTCTCATTAATCTCCGCCGTGCGCGTAAGAAGCAAATGACGGGTGTCCGGGCCACGAAAAGATGATGGACGCGAGTTTTCAGGACACCCCGTAGAGCACGCGGTTGGTACACGCTCATCGGGCCCTTTCTGCCTTAAGTGATGGCGGCCATAATGTTTTATGCAACGGAGTAGGCGGATGGGAACTCGAACCCACCGCGGCCTGTCAACGCGCGATCATAATTATTTGGCGGTCCGTTCGACATGGATTCCCTTTGATACTGGCGCACGCGTGTGGCGCAACAGCTCGTGAATGTGTGCGAACGCGTCCCTGTGCAACGGCGTCGATGATACCTGCGGGACCGATAATGATACACGGGGGATATCGATCTTCTGGTTTGCTCGTCTCGACGATTGCCCAGAGCCAAGGGTGAACGGAGTTCGGGGACGATTCTGTCGCGAAACGTCCAGTTTAAAAGCAGTTTCGCGTAGGAAACACTCTCGGGGTACGAAATATTTCAACGGAACGCACGTTTAGCCGTTCTAATTCTAAGAAGCCAGCTCCCAGCTCGATCGCCAAGGATCGTCAGCAATTAATTTTTACCTGAACGCCACCTGTACTACGAACCATTCGTTCCCAATTTAAACCGGCCTTTACTACCACCGCAATCTCGGCCATGCGGAGAGGCAAATTCTCCGCGGATGAATAAAGTGCCCTTATCCGAACCGCGAAAACGCAACTTTATTGCCGGCATTCCTGACCGAGCGCGTCCGCGCTCCTTCGAATGCAAACGACACGCACGCGATACCGTCGTCGCCGTTGCGTTTTCGTCGTCGAGCTCCTCTTCCAGGAAGAGGCCGCCGCGCGGAATTCCGCCCGCGATAAGTCAGCCGGGCCCCGCGGACGGACATAGCTTCAATTAACGCGGCCCATTAAGGTCGATTTACATCGGCGGCGGCCGCGCGAAAAGAATGTCTCGCCATTCAGTTTAATGGACCTGTTTGCACCTACCCTTCGTACGGTCATGCCGCGCTAACGAGCCACCGAGTTCTGCGCTCCGATCTTCTAGCGTCGCGCCTATACGCGTCCGGACTTCATCGATTACCAACTGGATTACGCTTCTTCTTTCATTTTCCTTTTTGTTTTCTTTCGTTCTTTCTTTCCTCTTCGCGCTCTCGTCCACCTGACCCGTCGCGCCTTATGGATCGTGTAATTAAGCTGGCGCGGGCATCGATCGCGTTTCATAAGCGACCGCAACCTGAGGAAGATGGGAGACGCGGAGCGTTTCTTGTCGGGGTGGACGCTGAAACGAGCGACGCGGAGCACGTCGATTGGGTTGACGAGATTGGGCGAGGAAGTCGGTGCCGGCAAACGGATGGACGCGTCGCTGCGGATTTTTAACGCCGGTTCGAGGTTTCGGTTTCTCGAGACGCGCTGTTATCTTTGTTACTTTCGGACAGGTGGAGAGTGAAGTTATTTGTTGCAATATTGAGATCAAGCGCGACGAGAATTT
Source organism: Nomada fucata (assembly GCA_948146005.1). Classification (NCBI taxonomy): domain Eukaryota; kingdom Metazoa; phylum Arthropoda; class Insecta; order Hymenoptera; family Apidae; genus Nomada; species Nomada fucata. Next base: position 7,188,990 of record OX411282.1, read on the forward strand.
ACGTAATATAATAATCGTTGCGAATACATTGGTGACGGATAGTTGTTACCTCGGAGTATCTCGATGCCGTGTCGCGATGATTTTAAGATCAGCTGTTACGAAACTCGAGAGAGAAAGAGAGAGAGGGCCGTCGAGCAGTTACTTCAATGCCTAGGTGACGTTTGTTTAATGGAAACCGTCTGTTGATGAAGTTAATACAATAAGTAAAAGGGAGCAACAAGGCGTTGATTACAGTAGCCCGTACTCGTCGGGGCTATTGTAAATTGGACGCCTTAATCGTATTCATCATTTCCTCGTACGATGATGTACAGGCTTAATACATCATATCTCGAGCGAAGCTATTTCTATTAACCGAATCCCGATACCTTGCGTCGACCGAGATTTATCGATCGGCCCCGAGACACAACTCCGTGTACCAATAGCGTTCGCAATTATCGAGCAATTAATATCGAGCGTGGAAAACACTTGCGTAAGCCTACGATTTCACATAACAGTATTCACGATAATTATGGAACAATTATTTCATACGCATATACCTCGAGAATAATTTCTAACGCCAGACGCCCGACGATAGAACGACACCCGTTTACCTGCCACCGCAACATCTTCCGTTTAATTTTTTATTCAGATCAATTCGCATCGCAACACTCCCCCTTCTCGACGTAACTTTCAATCGGATAAAACGGATTGCGCCAACGCCAGCGTTACAGAGCGAGTAAAAATCGACCGAAACGTTTCTATCCGCCAATTTAGATGCAAGGCAAATGTATCTCGTCTCCGATTTCTAACCCCAGCGCGGTTCCCTCGCGTCGTTTTCTCCCATTAATTCTCCCGTAATATCCAAACGAACGAGCACGAAGCGCCGAGAAAGAGATCGTTCTGTCAGTGTCAAAGCACCGTCGCGAGCCTCTCTAATCGAGGAGACGCATCGCGAACATAGCCGATCGAGCCGGCCGGGTTATCGAGCGCGAGAATATCAGCGCACCGCGCTGCCTTCAATTAGAACGATTGCGATTAGGCGGGGTAATGAGTAGAAGCGAGAGAGACAGGGAGAGAGAGAGAGAGAGAAAGAGGCAACGTGGAAGAAATAAATGAAGAAAGAGACGTCCCCTTACGATGGTTCTTCTCGGCGACGAGACGCCGCGGAATTACGTCGGGCTATTTAAATTTATTAATTGAGCGATATCAATGAACTCGTGCGCCAACAGTGGTCTCATTGAATTCGCCCCGAGTATGCCGCCTTCGCGATAACTTCTGCGGCCCCTCCTCGTTTCTTGCCGGTTCGATTTTTCGCGAACGACCGCGAACGTTCTTTGCCGGATCTCGAGCTTTCACGCGTATTTATTTTTCGAGCAATCCGCGCTCCTGCTGATGCGACGGGAAGCGCCCTTTCGATTCTGCGCTTCGCGTGGTCGCGCGCTGTGCGACAAACGTTCGGCAATGGTTCCCCCGGAAAATCGAATCGAAATTAACGTCGCAGAGATTCGAGCGACGGACGACGTTGCTTTCGCGCGGTCCAGCTTCAGAAGTATTCGTCGAATTACGGAAGGTACGAGAGTGAACGGGTCGGTTACGGCCGAAACGGTCCTTCGCTTTGATTCGCGGGGCTGAATGCGTCGTTGCGCGGTCACCGAGTTGTCGAGGCGACTTGATTATTGCTGGTACAATCGTTTTAATGGTTAATGTCGAGGGCGACCGATAACCCCGCACGATAAAAGGACCGTCTCTTCTGCTGCGTCGATCGGTTCAACGGGACGCGATGACGGCACGATATTCGCGGCGCGATATTAACATTCGCGACAATCGGGTCGCACTCGAACCGTCGCGCGTGCATATGTACACGCGTTCGTTTGACCGACGGTTTCACTCGTTGTCGCTTCAAAGGATTTTAAGAAACGCCCTTTCAGTAGATCGCGAGACGTCTGATTGGAAAAAATATTATAAGTTCAATTTAACTCGATCACATTGTATATTGTGAAACTATATTTGTGCAAGTTCGTCTACGGAGACGAGGAAAGGACGAAATCAGCGAGAAATCGAGTACGACGGAAAGTCTGATTATCGTGCAAATGAAATCAATAAATACTTGGGGGAAAAAAATAGGAAACAATGTCTTCCCATGAGCTAGCACTACGATCGTAAAAACAATTTAACAGCAGTCGAGTGCGTTAACGCGAAGCCACGTAGAGTTTCGTTTGACCAACAAGCATTTCTATGAATTACAGAGTAGAAAAGGAGCAGGTGGAAAATCGAGAGCAAATGCAGATCGAGACGAACGTCGGCGATGACAAAAAGGCGTTCGCTCGACGAGAGTCGAACTGTGTCTGTCCATTGAAATCGAAAGACAAGGAGATGCTTTAACCCTTTCTACGGGCGGACGTGCGCGTGACAAAAGAGGGTGAAAGACGTCCGACCGCGGAGCTTTTGACAAATGGACAGTCGGTAGCGCGAGGAAGACCCCCCCTTCGTAGAGAAAAATAAATCAGCCGGGGTCACGGTGAAAAAATATCGGAGTGTTTTCGGCCGTGAAACGGCGACTAGCGTGCCGCTTAATCCTGATTAATGCCTTTGGAAACTCGCGCTAATGCTAATGCCAACCAGTCTGTGCTCGCGTTCCCCTTTTCTTCATCCCTTTAAGACTTTTTTTCCCTTCTTCCTCTTTTACGCCTTCGTTGCCTCTTTGAGCCCCGCCACCACCACCCGCGATATAAGGTTTCGTTGAGTAGTTGGGGAGTTGACGTTTCGCAGATTCTACTTTTCTTTTGTTTCTTTATTTTTATCTCAAATGTAAAAGAGCAAGAGTTAAAAACTCGTGCGTTAAATTGTGTAACGAGGTTCTTTGTTATCTGTTTGTTTAATTCATGTATGCATATTAGATTAGAACAACGGAGTCGCCTGAGGACTATCCAAAAGTTTGGAATATAAATCAAAATCAGCGAAAACTTTTGAGAGGGCGTAGAACAACCCAAAGGAGGGTTCATTGTCTACCCCGGATTCCTGATCTACGCGTGCGACCTCAGACCTCCCTTAAAACGAGAGCGAGGGGAGGCTTCCACCTAAAGCGTTCCACGAAAATCTTCCAAGATTGAAAACTCCGGCGTTCAACATTTAACGCAACGTCGTTGCATTATTCCCTTTGCCCGATACGAATCCAATGAACCTAACCCAAAGCGACCTGCGCACCCAATATTTATTTAAAACGACCGATCGCCGTACCTGAAGTATCGTAGCGCAACATCGAAGCCGTCCTCTGTGTCGTACAATTCCAAAAGGGGGCCAGTGTGAGAACCGCTTAAGGATCGTGACCGGCGATTGAGTTGTATCCAGCGTTTGTTAAAGCTGCTAGAGCGAAAGGGACAGATGGAGGCGACGGCACGGTCTGGGAACGAGCGGAAGAGAGACGGGCACACGATCGAGACTCACGAGGCGATGCATCATCTCCGGTCCGCGATGAATCGGACGAGGACGAGCGCGAGGGGCCCTTCGTTGGACGAGAACCGACGCATAAATTCACGTGCACGTCCCTACTTGCCCAACGGAGACCGCTAAACGAGAATAAGAAAGAAAACGACGTGGCTCACGTGTGCGAGCATACGAGACAAAGAAGCGCTCGTGCAGTAAACTCGCACGATCTTCGTGGCGCAAACCGCCTTCGGCCTGCGCGTACCCTTCTCGTGCTCGAAGCGGATAACACCCACACCGAGCGGACACTGCGTACACGCGCGTGTTTCAAACTTGGCGGTTGAGTTCGGTTGGGTTTGCCCTTTATCGATGGAACTGCATTTGTCGGGGGGTTGTCGTCGCAGGGGCGGTAATTTAGTGACCGATCTTGGAGCCTGCTGAATTATTCGGAGCTTGGGCAGATATGCACGCAATGGAAGATATTATGGAGATTTTTGGGGTGCTTGTTTTCAATGCAGAATGCTGCCGGGGGGTTGGAACAGACCTGGGGAGGAATTGTGCAGCATTGCGGAGACTTCAGTTGATTGACGTCGGTGAGAGATGTTAATTGAAGAGCGAGTTTTTAATTCGGTTCAGCTTTCGATTAGGTTTAGGCACGGATTACAAGGGTGGACATTTTTGGGGATGAATATCGCTCGGGAGAATGCAACTGGTGGTAATAGGGTTATCGATGGTGGTTTACCTTCTAGGGTGGTACGGTATCAAGGGCTGATACGAATCTGCAGAAAATTTCTATCGAGGAGATTCTAATTAATAATTGATACTAATAAATGTATTAACCGGAGGACGGGTCTCTTTAAATCGTTTCGCGGATTTTCTCACAGAACCCCCGGCGATAGATTTAGCAATAAACGGGAGCACCGTAATTAACCGTTTCCTAGAATATTGCACCGATTTCGAGCGTTGATAAAGTTATTTTATAGGATGATAGCTGGGATTCCCATAAAGCGGGGGCTTAACGATCGTACCGATAAAGTTTCTTGCGAAGGTGAATGGAGGAGTTGAAAGTATTTAAATTCAGGTGATTTCCTGTTTCCAATGATTACAGTCATATTCCTCGTGAACCAGACTGCCTTTGCCTACACCAATGCAGCGTACACCTTTAACGCCGAAGGCGAATCACGCCGTACGGGCACACGGTTAAACTCGTCGTTCGTACGTGGGTGCACGCGTGAGTAAAGATTACGACAGACGATTAAGGACATTCGCGAACTTTCTCGGCTTCCTCCTCGAGGAGGCGACAAACGCGATGTTCCCATGGAACACTGATTTCAGGTGGAAATATTACGTTAACGATCGGACCGACCTGCACTGCAAGGGACACGTAACGCCGGAATAAAAGTCGGAACTGAAAAATGGATCACGAAATTCAATTGAAAAAATATCGCATACAAAATATTCAGCCGATAAATACAGCCGGCCGATCAATATACCGTAACCAGTATGAAATTAACGATTTCGTATTGGCGCAATTAATTTTTAACTTTTCTTTATAATCGCATAAGCTAAGTTCAATTTTTTTCTCATTCGGTTCGTCAAAAATGATGCGATGCAAAGAACCTCGATATCGCGACTGTACTTCCACTCCGGTTCTAATTGTTCGACCATCCGCTATAGCATGACAACAAATTTCCTACAGATTCTCTAAACGCTTCTAGAAACAACGCCGAGGCCAAAGAATATCGCGGATCTCCCATCGAGTTATCGAACGGAGCCTCCCTTGCACCTGTCCCCACCGATCAGGATCGTTCCCCGCGCCGTCTCGTTAGCGAAGTATCGCCGATCGCGGAAGGAATTCGAGCGAGCGCATAGGTGAACGTGGAATCGTGCAGAAATCGTTCCGTCTCCCGAAGAGGGGCCCGGCAAATGGTTAAAGACGCTCCCCCGTCATCGACGACGTGGATCGTCGCGCCGGTTTTTCCTAAGGGTTTCGCGTTCCAAGATCCGACGTAACCCTGCTGCCCGCCCTTTCCCAGGCGTTCTTTTTCACCGGGTGGAATACCGGGGATAAACGACGATCGTTCCGGGGCACGGGCTGGCTGGCTGAGCAAACTTAGGCGCAACCCCCTCCGGTCGGATAAGATCGCGGAGCGGTCTCGAGTGGACGGCAGAGTTAAAGGATAATTTAGTAATTACGGCCAGATGCTTGGCCCGCGGCAAACGTCCACCACACCCACGAACGTAATCGGGAACTGCTGGCGCGCGCGAGATCTGTCGCAGTGTGCGTCCGTTTGACCTACGGTTCTTCCGACTGTCGCAATCCGGTGGCGAGCGTACGGTGTTGGAGCGACAAGTGTGGGAACACTTGATTCGTTTAGAACGCAAATTATATTTAACCGGCTGCGGGGAATCGTATTTTAAATTGCACTTTTTTAAGAGAAATGTCACATTTCCGCTCTCGATAGGAGCGGAAATTCATTCGTCGAACTGCAATACGGGCAACTCGTGTGTAACGTACTTGCAGTGTACTTAGTAATAATTTTTATTCATCGAGTAACACCCACGCCCGCGGGGGAATATATTTCCTGTTCGAAAAGTGGATCGAGGTACGCCAACAGGGGTGGCCAATGGAAGCGATCGAGATTATCAGGGTACTCCGCATCCACGGGAGTACGCGGACAGGAAACGGATGCCGCAGAAAAGCCTTCGTCAAAGGAGGGACAAGGTGGAAACAGAAGGGCCGGAGCGAAATCTTTGTTCGATCCGGTTGCAGAGTTCGCGGACCCGCGGATCGGCGCCTGGATAAAGGGACTCCGCGTCCAGGAGGAGGAGGTGGTGGCCGTGGTGGCGGTGGAAGCATCCACGGAGATGAAGTTTGCAAGGGAGCAGCACGACCGAGTCGCTGGTACCATGCATCATCGATCCGGACAGCTCGCTGCCCTCTCCTCGGACCTCTTCACCGCCGTGTTCCGCTCCGTTTCGTTCCTCCTCGCGGCTCCTCCGGTTGGCCTCTTGCCTCCGCGAATATCGCCCTGCCTGCCTGCCTACCTATCTACCTACCGAGTCGGCTTAACCACCTTCGAACCGCCACCCCGCGAGCCGGCAGAAAAGACCCTGGATGCTTGGCCCTGCGAGGGGTCGAGATCGATCGATCGATTGCGCGCTAAACCTGGGAGATGGTTTGGGCGCGATCCGACAACAATCCTGAATCGTGCTTTCTGGTTGGCTCGCGGATGGTGCGTTCTGGTGGAACTTTTGGTAATGCGATTGTATCCATCGAGGAAGGTTCAATTGTAGGCAAGTCGACGCGTGCTTCGGTAGCTGGCAATTTCTTTTTACGGAGAAGGAGATTCTTTATCATCGAAATCGTTATTTAACTTTCGTGATCGTTTTTAAATGAATGTCCGTACATCTGTGATTCCATTTTATTATAATTCCCATCGAATTTTCTATATTGTAATTATAAAGTAAGTTGCGTATTATCTCTTCTTATCGCCGAATTTTCTAATTAATCCGTTCGAAGTACGACAGCGGAGATATTTATTTCTGAAGCACGCCAAGGAAACGAGCCACCCTTCCAGTCGTTAATCATCCCCTGCCACCAGTTCTAGATATCCCCGTTTGCTCCACCGTGCCTTTAATCCCCACCACCTTCCGGTAACTCTTTCATTTTCCTTCATCGCCGATACGGCGTCTATTTAGAAGGACGATGAAGACATACAGAAATCGTCGCACCTGCTGAGCGTACGCGTCAAGTGTCCGGACGCATCCTCGCATCGGAACCTCCGCGTAGGCAACAGCCTCTCGATAAAATGCACGCAGATACCCCTGCGTCCCGGAGCGACGTTGCGCGATTACCGTCGTTATCGCGCAGAAACGACGCCGATCCAAGCTGGTAAACGCAACCACAAAGTTCCCTATGAACGTCTGGAAGCTCATTACGGAAAGGAAGAAGGCTCGGTGTCGCGAAAAATAGCACGCTGATCCCAGTCTAATTTCCGTGCAATCCCGATAGTCGTATTGGTCGCACGCGTTCAGCGGATGAAGGATCACATCGCGAGTCGGATGGACTCGGTTTCCACCGTCGGCTGAGCCACTAATTACCACCTTGGTTGGTCCAGGACTACGACCGCCGCGCGTTTCACGTTCAATCGTGTACACGATTTTTCTGCGTAGAAACGCGTCACCCTTTAATCGCGAACAAAAGTTCCCTCGGGAAGTTACACGTTCGTGCAACCGATTTCTCTGTTTTCCGACGGGACCGGAGCAGAATCTCAGTCCCAAATCGTAAATTAACATCGTGCTGCGTACAACATTTACAGCGTCCCCCTCTGGCTGTCCTCATTATCTCTTCGGTATCCTTTCGTTCTATACGCCGCAGGAAGCAGTTCGATCGCGGAACAAGACGTCCACGAGCCGTCACCGGATCAACAGAAAGAACAGGATCCGTGGGTTCGGATAGACCGGTCTTTCCGCCAAGCGTTTACGAGCGCGCGGAAATTACTGGCGCGCCGTCTCGAACGGGGGATTTCTTCTTTCCTTTCTTTTTCGCCTCTTTGCTTTGTTTCTTTTCTTTTTTCTTTCTTTCTTTTTGCAAGAAAGTTTACATCTCGCCACTTTTACGATCCATAAACGCTTTCGGTACCAGCGGCGTCGTTCGTTAATTTACAACGAGGAAGCGGCGACGGAGGCCGCGTTCCGCTCCGCTCCGTCGCGTCGTCGTCGATACTAAATTTACGATTATCGAGTTGCGATCGTCCGCCGGGATCGACCGCGGTCGACAGCATCGATTTTTCTTGCGCAATCGTTGCCCGCCAATCGGCTCCGCGAGACGTGATCGAATTATCGACCAATCCGACCGTCCCCGCCGTTTCAATGTTTCGATTCGCTCGCTGGCTAGCGTTCGCCCTTCCGAACGAGAATGGAAGCCGAACACCCCTCGTTCAATCAGGAAATTCACTTAACCGAAGACGATTTTTAATACGCTACGGCTTGTTTTCTTCGTGGAATTTACGAGACGATACCTGCTCCGTTAAAAAGTCGCGCGTAATCTTAACTGCAACGAGTAATATCTTTTTGCGATCCCTTAAAACAAAATGCCCACTTGCGTACTGCATATTACGAAAAAGAGTTTAATCGAAACTCGGAAACTCGGAAGTTTGACGAACGACGATGCCTCCTACAATCGTCCAGTGAAACAACGCGCGTGCATCTCTTGAAATATTCGCGACTCGGTCTCGCTGTAAAATAAACGAAAGCCCTCCTCACAGTAGCCCGATTGTTCCTCGTTGATCGTGATAATTCGTACATCAAGATTGCTATCCGTCTGTGCATCGCCCGGACACTTTCGCGCAAACGGTCACGCTAATTTATCACCAATTAACGCCGATCGCATTAAGGACTCCGAATCGCGATACTTTCAGATTACTCCCCTTTCCGCGAACACTGTAATTCCCTCTCGTGTAATGGAATACGGAAGCTCCGATAAGAAGATCGCCTCCTCAGAGGCGCGCTCTGTTCGCCATCGGGCCGATCGCTTCGGGATCCCCGAAATGAAGCGGGTTCCGCTTGGAAATATTCCCGGCCGCTTCTGCCAATTATCCGTGCCTTTCGTCCCGACACCGATCCGTGGAATTCTATCTTCATTGCCGCGCGATATCGACGGGCTAATTTGTATCGTTGCGGACAAAAATGTCAATTACGCGTGCGCAGGTTATCGGTGAAAAAAATTCATCGGGGCGATCTCGTTGCAGGCGCGCGCAAGCTGTTCGCCGTTGCACGGTGCGCCTAGTCGATCGGAACGGTAGTTCCACTCGAAATTTCGAGTGCAGGTTGCCGTTCGAGCATTCGAATCGAAGACATTCGCACGGTCGCATGGAAATTCGAACGACACCGACCGGTGTAATTCCCATGGGATGGGCAGAGTTACGTGGGTTGGAGGCAACAAAGTGCTCGTCGTCGCCCACGCGAGCACGCACACCGCGCGGCCGTTTAACGCGGACGCACGGTGCAAGATGAACGCGTGCGAGCAGGTACGCAATAATTCCAGGTTGCACGTGCTCGCGTGATTCACCGTGACATCTCTGTTTTCGACGCGCCGCGGGTTCATCGACGCGGCGCGTACGTCACTGGTAGCGCGTCGATCGAGGGATATTCGAGATTCTCCCAATGGGAAATTTCGGATCTCTGTTGTGATCGCTTTTAAACGGGCTTGGATGTAAACGACGGGGAAAATATTAAAAAGAGAAAGATAGCAATTTTGTCGATGTATAATAATAGCTCGCTATTAAACCAGATTGATGCTGCGAAATTATAGTTTCAGTTGTCCGTTTTAATTAATTTCTAATTGTTTCCGCGTTTCTTGTTCGACGGGATCATTGCGTTCCGCTCTTTCCATTAATGATCGTTCGTTTCGGAGAGATCGCTGCTCCGTCGAATCGTGCGTTCCCTCGAGTCGACCGAATGTAATCCTTGCTCGAAGGAAATCCGCGGTTCGAGAGCGCGGAATTTCGAGAGTGGAAGCTTGCTTCCAGGAAACTAGATCGACGCCACGGTTCCCGGTTCACGCTTCACCCCCCCGAAGCAGAAGATCGCATAGATCCCGAATCCGAGGATAGAAACGTCTAGGTCCCGTGGACGGAGATTGAGTTACCAAGATAATCGAATGCACGGCCGTCCCCGCGCAACCACGCATCTCGATATAAATTACGCCCAGTTCGTTGCTCCGTACGAATACCCCTCGCTCTCTTCGACGTTCGTGAATCCTAGGGAAAAACGTGCGAACTCGCGAAATAAATTTTTCGACAGAAGCACGGAAAATCCGCCTCGGAGCGTACGTTTCGCAGAAAACGAGCAATCCGTCGAGCTTCGTTTCCCTTTCGGATTCCCAGTTCGACCTGAACCGAAATAGACGGGAAAAAAAGTAGCAATCGCACAAAAGATTCGCAACCCGATGACGCAACAAGACGAAGCACATCGTAAAATAGCGGCAGGTGAAAATTCACTTTTTACGCGACGAAAGGCGCAGCGAGAGGGCGACGACGAGCGGACACAATGGAGCCGGCCGATGTTTCTCGCGCAGAAATAAATTTTTTTTCGAAGGCAAAGGCGAGCGGCCGCGAAACAAGTGCCGGTGAAAAGGCTCGGCCCCTGGCGGAACCGAGGATCTATAGATCGGGACCGGGCCGAGGGGGCAGATGGAGCCAGAAACACAAAGCGATAAATCAACGTAATAAGGCGGCCTCTGGAAGAAACACCAAGTCCATAAAGATGTTGGTTTAGGACGCGGATTTTCGAGGCGTTCCCCCGCGGCATTGAATCTCTCGCTCCCCCATAGAAAATCACGGATCGCCTCTGCCCGACAATCGAGGGCGCGGCTTTCGGGGAACCCGGAGTCGATCGGTCGATTCTCGGCTCATCGATTCGGTGCGAGCTTCGTAACAGATACTCCGAGTACCGTTCGTACCGAACAGTTTTTCCTTTAGCGATAATCGTCTCTTCTTGCAACGATTTTGTTCATTTCCGTGGAGCATACGAGCGTACGGGCATTTAAAGCATTGAGGCGATCATTTTTTGATATTTATAGGTGCACGTAATGTGTCGCTGTCGTATACGCGATTCAATGACAATGTTCGTTGCAGTGTTCGTCCTTTTTTTTTCGCAACTGGAGACGTGCGAAATATCGCAGGAGAAAACCTCCGCCTGTCAATTAAGCGTGGTTTCGTGGTAACAATTTTATTGTTTCCCGAAATGTGTCGTTCATTGAGCGGAATGCGAGGAATGCTCGTGGAGTTTCGTTCGAGGGATTCGATTCAGCCGCCTCGAACCTTTCTGTTCTATTCCAGGAACGAAAGGAAATCGAACGCAGCGGCGAGGGTAGAAGCGCGAGATTAAAGGGGCGAAGTTAATGGCTCAATTAGCGCGGCGGCGGTCAGTGGAGCATCGACGGGAACTCCCGTAGGAAAAACGCGCTTCCGATTTTTTGTCGATTTCAGAAAAAACCGTCAATGGTTTCCCTCCTCGCAGTCCGACGCCTGGATACCATCTTTCCGTTCCGCTCGTCGTTGTTTCCTCGAACTGGCTTGCGATTCTTCGTGGACTAACGTTTCATGAAAAACGGAGAGCATTGGAATATACTGCGCAAGGAATATTCGTAAATATTTAATTTACCATTTAACAATTTAACATGTATGCGACGATGCGAAGCAAAGAAATTTTCAATCGCCAAACGAACGTTGATTGTTCTGAACGAGCAGAAATTTTCAGACCGAGGTATCCACGTCCAGAACGACTCAAATAAAGATCCACTTGTTAAATACACATTTAATCAGGGGATCCTGTTGGCCAGGCGGCGCAGGAACGTAGACCACGACTCGAGAGTTTATGCAAAGTACGGATATGAAATTTTTCCCAGCCCCCCCAAAGTAATTCGAATTTTTGCTGAACATTATTTTTAAACGTTACGCGAGCAACACGGCGGACCGCAGAAGTTTTATGGATGCATCCGCTATGCTTTCTGCATTGTAATACGACGGGAGATACATTCCATTCCGGCCTCGTGCATTTCGTATCTTTACTGCAACCCCATTATCACGACTTATTATACGTTTCCCTTATCACGGGCTCGCTTGCTCGACAAGCGTGCACACGGAATGCAGCGCGGATTTTTATGACGGATTTTATTGAGCGAGCATGTGCTTAGCAGAAAGTGTATCTCCCCGCGTGGAACGCTTTTGTTTAGGAAAAAGGTTCCCGAGCGGAGCGTAAGAGTGGATGAAACTGAATTACTGAACCGACGATAAGGGGCTCGCGCATGATTTGGTATTATGTACGCGTCGCAGAGTGGTCGATTCGAAAATATAGACTCTCCGTTTTTATCGATAAATTAGACACGTTCAGATACAAAACAATTATAATGAATTACTAATATCAATTAAACCGATAAAATTGTTTAGAGAAGTCGCATTTAAATCCACAGGCGCTCCTTTAAATACCGACCCCCCCTTATTCTTCGCAGTTCCGAAAACTATACCAACGATACCCTCTATAAAAACAAGTCTCCGCTATTTCGACTATAAAATTCAACCCTTTCCTATTCCCGAGCGAAACGAATTTTCCCTTGAATCGTCTCGCTGGAACAGTAACCAGTTCTTCCTCAATCTTGAACCGAATGAGAGACATGTCACCGGGTTCGAGCGAAGTTTTCAGGGACTCGGATGGCCGGGGACAGCCTGCCAATTACCACGCGTCCCGAGATCGAAAACGGGGGCTCGAATCGATGATAAAATCGTGAGACGAGCCAGCGCGACGATTGGCCCGGTTGCACTAAAGCCTTGCCGAGGTCGGGACGATTTTATGGTTTCCGCGGCACCGACGATTTCCAAGGGGGGCGACGCGGCAGAAAAGAAGCCGCGCGGAACACTACGACTCGGACCGCCGCCTCTGTCAGCTGTCATTAAGCGTCGTTAACTTGACAGTGGACAGAAGTCAACGGGGCCGGATCCTGGACACGACGGGATTACCAGTTGCTCCGCCGCTTCTCGAATAGAGCGGTTATCTTTATGCCGTTTCTAAGAAGATTCCCCGGCCTTCGTTCTCCTCCTTTCACTCTGCTTTCGCTCGCGTTCGCCCCTTCAAAGGCCGCCTCCTCGGAGACTGACCGCTTCTGCTCCCGTTTTCGGAGGCTCTCGAGGGGCTCGCTTGATCTTCCATTGACGGTATCGACGATGACTGACAAGAGGGGAACGCGGTGAACTATCGGCAAGCAAAGGGAATGGAAGTTCAATTCGGCGAGGAAATCGTAAAGGATCAATTGCGGTCAGCATTGAAACAGAGTGAAACAATTGTCCTGAATAAATGGAGCAAGAAAAATCAACTGGTGTCCCGATGTCTCAGCACGATTGTACAATCATCGTTTTTCATCACAGGGAATTCTACGCGATCGCCAAAAATTTCGACGACCCTCGAACGCAACGAATACAATCGCGCGCGACTCGTCCCGCGGAGGGGGTTCAAGAGAAATATCCGTCAACCCTCCGCGGGCCACAGCCCAGATTCCCCAGGGTCTGAAAGTCATCCGGAAGCAGCACGGGTCGTACCGAAAGCAAACAAAACGGACAGATCTATCCGGAGCGAATCGATCCCGTGCCTCCAGTCGTCCCGCCGTTCCCCGGGAGAAGAAGGAACCAAGGAAAACACGAGCCTGGATCGACGTTTTCTCAGACAACAACTCGTTATCCTCTCGGTTGTCCGGTTGACGGAAAGAAGACCGACGCAACCCAGAATAAAGGAACGCCGAGCGAAACGAAAACGGGGCTCCGCGCGGCTCGTTCCGCACCTTCGAGCCAGCGGCGAATCGAAGTCGAGCTTCCTCGAAAAGCTCGCGCCGTTGAAGGAGGCCACGCGGGTGCATAAACAACCACGTTCCCGTGGAAGCACGCGCAGCTCGCATAAAATCTCATAATACCCTTGTCCAAACAAACGCACGGTGGCAGTGTTATGGCGTTCGAGAATTTACCACTCTGAAAAGCGGCGAGCACGGCCAGGACGTGGATGAGCGGAGGCGCGCAGGAACGGTACGGGGGAAAGGGAGAAAGTGAGACAGGAGTGGCCAGCGGAGAGATCTTCGCGCGTAGGAGCGCCACTCGAGTCTGCTCGTTTAAATCCAACTACAAGGTAAACCTCGCCTCCACTCCTCTATCGTCTCCCTCTTGCCGTCGATCGCTCGATCCTCGATCCCCGCGTCGCTCGGGACGTCCCCGGTTATCGGGATTACGAACGGTGATCCGTTCGTTCTCGGGTTCATCGATGCTGCAACAACCCCGCATGGCAGGGTTGAACGTTGAAGCTTCTCAACGATGGAGCAGGATTAACGATGGTTGTCGATGGGTGGGCGATTAAAAAGATCGTTGTCCCCGTAGCCGCTGTTGCGTCACTGGTTACCGTATTTTGCGATTCGACGCGTTTGATTGCTTCATTTTGTTCCGTATTAAATCGCGACGTTCGAGAAGTTCGTCCTTCCGGTTCGGCGATCTGAACGGTCCGCGGTTAAAACCGAGATGTCCGTGTTACTACGGAAACACGCTCGCTCTCCCGTCGGCTACTGGCTTAAATAAACGAAACCGGACGCTTCCTCCTGGAATATTTGCCCAGCGTGTGAAACACACCGTGGTTCGAGACGACGACGCGCGACGCGTAGATTTAAGGCAACGGAAGTGGTTGCGGCGCGGTACATTCTGTGTTTGCGGACCAAAGACAACACAGACGTAAATCTGTTTGGCCAAGGAAAGCCTGGCCACGTGGCGTGCACGTTTCCCCGTGGGTCCCGGCCACGGGTCTAACCGCTTCGCCTAATATTTCCCCAGAAAACATACCGCGACCCCTTCGGTTTCGCCAATTAACCGATCGGTCGGGGGTAAACGTATCTGCGCATCGTTATCCGGTCGCGAAATTAATTCCAGGGCGGACGAAACGGATGAAAAATATTTCGCTGCTCTTGAATTGTATCCCCCTACGAAACATAAAACGGACAGTCGACGAACAAGATTCAAGTTGAACTGTAAAGATGTTTCATGGTCGCCGACAACTGATAACCGTCGCTGTTCCAAATGTTTAGCAACACGCGTATCACGCGCTAGGCTTGAATAGTAATTTGAATCCGATTTTGTTTTGATACACCTACGAGTTTCGTCCAGCTGTTACAGACACGATACTCGGGAGTGGTTTGTTTAAGAATCGCGTACCGCAAACGATTTATCTGCCTTGGTCCTGCGACTTCCACGAAGGTATGCGCGTACGTTACTCCGACCGCCGGGGGAAAGAAATCGGGGAACTCATTCGCCGCTCAACGAAGACAGCGAACGTTCAATGGAGCGATCCGCGAGAAATATTTGGACGTGGTAATCTCGCCCCGAGATACAACGTCCGGCAAACAAGACAAAACAAGCCAGGATTTATCGGCGGCTATCATCGGCTAATTGTCTCGTTAAGGAGATTAGGCCGTTCCGAGCCGGACGAGGCGGACTTGTCGCCGTCGAGCGGCGTGAAAGTCGCGCCTCCCCACCACTGAAACGCGACGAATCTTATTGGTTTGACGAGCACGCTCCTGCTTTATGACACGGATAAACTTGGGACGGCCACTGTTAACTGTGAGAAGAAATTTGTCCGCCTTTCACGCGGGCCAGACGATACCGATAATGCTTACGCGCGAGGGGCACGAAACCGTTCGACTAATTGAAGATTGTCCGTTTTAGGGGGCCAGACGGGGCTTCAATTCGAGCGTGGACGCGCCGTCCTCGTTCTTACTCGCTCCGCTTGGCGAGAATGCCCGACGCCGAAACTATAATTTATCGTAGAAAGAAACGCGCATGCGATATTGCCACCCATCCCTTTCGGGCCAGGCATTTCGTACTCCGATTGAGCGAACACGAATTTCGATAATTACGCGTACTAAGTTCACAGCGAGCTGAGACGAAACGCTATTCTTTAACCCATCCCCGGAGCTTGCAGCAGTACCAAGATTAGAAAACTTCCACGTGTCATCCAATTCTCTTCGAGACAATTATTCCTAACAAAGATTTACTCCATCTCCCCCCCATTAAATTCAACTGCTTGCGATACACTTTTTTAAGTGTATCGCGACGGTAGCGATCGTTCAACGCAACAGCGATACATCTTTTCTACAATAATAATAATATGCTCACAGAAAATTGAACTTCGTCCCGCAATCGCAGAAATGTAACGTAAAATACAACGGGGCACCACGCGACGGGCGTGTGAATGAGAAATCGTGAAAACAGGGGGACGGAAAAGGGGAGGGGGAGGGAACAGGCGAGCGATTCACCCCCTCGGTGAATTTCTACGTTCTCGCGTTACCAGTCCGCCAATGCTCGTCTATTCCTCTCGCGATCGGGACAGGCCACGCGGTGCAGGGCGACGTCGTACCGCGGCGATATCGCCCCGGTGTCGTATCGTGCCCGGGTATCGTGTGTCCCTGGACTCTGGATCGCGGTGCACGGCCGTGTACGACGCGGCACCGTGGCGTTATGAATGCCTGGAATTTATCAATGGACGCCGCGCCAATGATAAATCGCGCGTGCGCTTCGTATCGCCCCGCGGCCCTTTCTATTCGCGCGTGAAAGGGGAAGAAAGAGAACGGAGCCGCAAGGGAACGTCTTCCTTCGACGAGCTCCTACCGTGTACATCGCGATCCCGCCTCGCTGACAAATCGGCTCCCGTTTTTACACGCGCAACGCGCCTCGAGCCGAGACGAACCGGGAATACGAGATAGGGACTTCTTGAAAATCGTCCGCCTCCTTTTCCTTCTCGTACCTCTTCTCTCGTTCCGTCCTTTTCTTCTTTTTCTCCTCCCCCCCCTGCCCTACCCTATTCGCCTCTTTTTCGTATTCGTCGTTTCTGCGGTTTTGTCTCTTTTTACACCGGCGAATTCTCCGGTCTCCTCGACGCCACGGAGATGGCGCGTCGTCTACGAAAATTTCGCTGGAATTTTCTTGCGAGGCCCGCGAGAGTCCGCGTCACGGGGTGTCCTTGGCGTGAATCGGACATTCGATCGCCGTTCACGCCGCGGCGATGGTGCTCGAAGATCGTTGCCCCCCTCGCCGAGGGGACACGAATTTATTGACACACTCGCCCCGTCGGCGACGACGACGAAGCTGCGCTCAATCAACGTCCGTCGCGGATCAAGAAACGCGTCCTATCCGCTTCCGCGAAGATCGCGTACAAGCAACAACAGAATGTACGCGGCAGCGCGAACGACACGACCGTCCCCGTCAACGCAGAGCGAAGCAGTTCGCCAAAGTGCATGACATCACGATCGTCGCGTCCCGGAATCGCTATCTCCGCCCGCGAACCGATCGAATCGCGAACGAACTGTCCAGCGCGATCCTATCTGTCGAATTCTCGGTAGACGTCCGACGTTTCGTCGGGACAATCGTTCGAGGCGTCAACGACGAACGGACGAGCCCGACGCAACGACGCGGAACAGACTCGATTTTTCCCGATAGAGGCAGGTCTCGAGATCATCGCGGACGCTCGCGATAAGATTTTCTCGCGAGTGCCTGCGCGCCGCTTGGTAGCCTCTCCGGTCGTCCGCGTCGATCCTCGCGACAAACCCGCATGTTTTTGCGCGTTCCACGGCGTTCCCCGTGGCCCCCCTCCGATCCTGGGTGCCCACGCGACCGACGGATTCATAAACGGGACGCCAGTGTTCATTGTGCGCGACGGGACCAGATTTTCCTCCCACGAACGGTGCGTGGGGCCCGCGATCGCGATAAAAAGTATAATAGGAGTGAAGAGAAAAGGAGAAAGAAATATACGTAAGGACGACCGGATAGGTATACACTCCGGTTCGCCTGACGTTACGATCGCTCGTTGCTCGACTTTCATAGGAATCTGGAGCTTCTATGCTTGTACGGTTAGGACGTTCGATTGGCTTTCTCTCTGGTATATTCGTATTTTTTCGTTTCGTTTTTTTACGAGGCAAGGAGGACGGCAATGTTGTAGGATAAAATAGCGCAGCGGACAGGGTATCTGCATGTACGTGTTCGGTGGCGATGAACGAATTATCGTCACGATTTCGTTTGCCGTGAAACGTAATGAGGAGCCGCGAAGTGTGCACAGTAATTTCACACGACGGTATACTTTTCGAGCACCTGTATTGATTAGCGGCAAGCTCGAAGTACATGGACAGGCGGTCTGGTTTTTCTTTTTCATAGTGGACCTTTCTTTCGCTCCGCCTTAGCGTTTAAGAAGATGTTACGCTCTAAGGAACAGCTTGCGAAATTATTTGTCAAAATTACCACCCTCTACCGACCGCGACAGTAATCTGATATTCGATAAAGTTCCATTTTCGATGTTTCGTTCTTCCCCGCCTTCGTCCACGGATCGTCTCGACACGCAGGGGATTACACGGGATCGCCGCGCACGTAATGTATTCGCGGACAGCTAGATCCAAGCGTTACACGCGAAACGCGCTCGCTCGGGAGAAACGACAACCATTCGAGTTCGCAATCGGCAAGTGCACTTAGATCGCATTCACCGGTGCCCAGGAAGGGTCCGGCCGATCCTCGAATGCTGTCGACGGTCAACGAGCCGTGGGTAATGAGTAACGGCGTGATTGTGCTGGAAAATGCAAATATCATTGGCCTGTCGTGTACCCGGGGATGAATCGTCGTTAAGGCAAAGAGAAGCTGGGAAACGAACGAATTGTTTGTTGCTTCGAGAGACTCGTACGACTTCCTGTCTACGCTGAAGCACCCCCCCCCCCCCCGCCCGCCCCTCTGAAGTAGAAATTCGTTCTGATCTATTCTCTTTTGTTTGGTAAATGAGCCGGCTGGTTTGCTAGCAACGCGATTTTTAATATAGCGCTCCGAAACGGCCGTGCGAATTTGAAAAGGAAACGAATATTTTACTTCCAGCAACCATACGGAAAGTGTAATAAAGTCTGACCCAGCTCAATATGGAAGCTGCAGTGCATGCATTTAAAAAATGTACAAATATGTATTTTCTTCCCGAGGGTACAACGGAGTTTCTTTCTGGCCGTCGGGTCTGCGTTCAATTGCGCTGAAAGAAGAATCTGTCGCGATTGCGCGGCGTCGTTTAGCGAACACAGGGAACGACGGCGCCGGTCGACGATTTTCAGTCAAGGGGAAATACGTCGGTGACGAGCGCATCCGCCGGACATTTAGAACGGGGCTCGTCACGGCGAACGAAATGGACGATATCGCGAACGGCGACGGGGGGGCAAAACGCACGCCGATGGCAAAAATACATCCGCGTCTCTCGCATCCTCGTAAAGAGACGAAAATATCCGACGAAACGGCCGTAGGGAACACGTCGCGCGACGCGCGCTGCGAATTTTACGCCGACCGTCGCTGCTGGATCCCCACGGCCGCGTTTTCAACGCTTCCAAGACGGCCACGCGATCATTCCGATCGGCCGGTTTCACTTCGAACGCAGATTACTTCAAAACTTGTAGATTACTTCATTGCGCACGATCGCGGTAATCGATGTTTCATTTATCGGCACAGCGACGGCGGGTCGATCAATTTCGTTCCCTTCGACGTTCTGAGATCTCGTTGGAGATCTGGTCGAAATTTTTGGAATCGATATTACCGTAACTTTTATTAAATTTATTAGAACAAGTTTTTCTTGACGCATCCGTGAAACAATTTGGAGATTGCTTGGCAGTAGAAAGCAGTGAGGGATTCTTCGACGTCCCCTACAATCGAAATCGAATAAACCCTGCTATTTTATTTCCATTGTTACGCATACTGCGATGAAGTTTACAGCGAAGAATTCGGAGGAGAAAACGAGTGAAAAGTTTTGGTTACTGCAACAATGAAATCCTATAGAAAGAGAGAGAGAGAGTGTGTGTTGTGTCGTTGGAGTTGTTCGAATACATTCAACGACCAGGATTATACGGATGATCGAAGGGGTGGTAACGATCTGCCATGCTTGTGTAATTACATGCTCAATTGGAGCGACGTTAGCCTGGTCGATTGGCTAATATCGAACACCTGCTATGTACTTGCCCGTTTGTGCGACGGTACGATCTGTTGCAATTATTGCGCAGGGGTTGTTTTTCGTTTTATCAAACATCCGCTGGATAAAACTGATACAACCTTCGCAGACACATACACGGCGAGCAATATTTTACGAAGAAGAAACGATATTAACGATGAAGACATTAAATCGTTAAATGGAACAATTAGAAAATTTCATTTCCCAAATATTTTAATCCCTTCGCCGTACACGAAATTGAATAAAACAAGAAGCGCCAGTCTCTCGAGTGCCCCGTTTATAAGGACCTTTCGTATGTTATGGAGCAATTATTATTTATATTACGGTTGTCGATTTTTCTCGACGTTCTGTTCGAACAAAGACGATCCGTACCGCTCGACAATCGTCCATGAAAAGGGTTAAGCAGGCTGTTTAGAAACGTCCAATTATCCCCCGGCTTGGTTCGTCGGCTGCGCGTTTCCACGAGCCCGTTAGCCTAGCCTTAACAAGTCGTCGAGGTAATCTCGTTGCGTGCAATAGCGTGTCGTGTTTGCAGAACGTGAAAACGTGCGAAGCCGCCTTAATTAACTCGATTAAGACCTTAAGAAGTCCCCCGTCTCTTTCCCTATCCAAGCCACCACCGGCAAACCCTCCACCTTTCATCCCTGTCTTCTTATCCTCCTTTTCCCCCCTTCGTTACATGTATTATCATTTTCTCTCCTCTTTTCCTCGTTGAAAGCGAGACAGTTATCGCGATTTGGAGAAGAAAAAAAAAGCGAAACGAGAAGAATATTTTACGCCACGTGACTCCGAGTACGCGCGAATTCGTCGAGGGTAATTAAGTGGCCGTGGGTCGAGTCGATGCAATGACGGATAAGGCGCGATCGAGGGTGATCCACGCGAAGTTTAACACTGGATAGATAGCCTCGTTTATTCTTATTCAGCGCGCGTCTCGCGTCGACGAATCATCGGGACGCCACGGTGTTTCGAGCCGTAACGTCGGCGCACAGCGATCGCGGACGTAATTGAATTGAATATCGCGTCGAGGCTGCCCGAATGAGCCATTCGCTTGCAAACGCGATCGTATATACCTGCGTGGTAAAAAAGACGCTGCTCAAGAGTTGCTCCTTTGTCGCGGTGGAAAATCTTTGACCGAGGAAAGATAATTGCTACCGGAATGGAATAGATTGTTCGGATTAGGCTGGGTTGGACTTGGAATTTGCAACGATATTCGTTCAGTGGGGAAATCCGTTAGGCTTTGGACGGGGATCCGAATTTCGATTAGCTTGGCCATCGAGACGTGAACCGATTACAAGTTCAGACTCGGGCAAATTAATCGCGAATTATGTATTTTCGTTTCGCTTGCTTGTACGTAATCGTGTGGCTTGCTGGCCAGGTCCGAACAAGTCGCAGGTACCAGAGCACGGAGGGTTATTATAGAGCTCGGTGTCAAGAAAATAATGGAACTTTCATGAGCACATTAGGGTAACTGATACTTCAATACCTCTGCGTGCCAGCGACCAATAGATCAGCCCTGAATAAACAAGCTTCATTACCAATTACTTTCTCTTGACGAATTTCATTAGAACAGTACATTCGACGCTTGGAAATGTGGAAATATGGTGCCGTGTGGAAATAAAACGAAACTAATATAACCTATACAAAGGAGTCAGTTGTATTTAATTTCCATCCGACTTCCAACCCCGTAAATACTAATCATCGCCCTATTTCTTATACATTAAACGCAAACCAGTCTACCATACTCGCGCACACAAGTGCCTAGTTCTTCAACAATTACTCCGTCGTCAACGATTCCCTTCGCCGCATATCTCGCCGGGAAACGTATCCACGCGTAAACAAAAACCCCAACGTCGTTTCAACTCACATTTCTCCAAACAGAGCGAAGTAAAGAGGAGAACATTACAAGAGTAAATTCACCGTCGTAAAATAATCCCTCCTCTCGAGAACCCCCGATCAGCCCGCAATACAAATCCCTAATCATCCCTCAATTCTCGCGTCCGATCGCGCCCGAAATTCGCCCCCAAACTTCCCCGAAATATATAGCCGGACAAAAACTTACGGATGAGGCGGCGGTGCGTGGAAAGCTGCGGCCGCGGCCGCGGCTGCGGCGGCCGCGTGATGCTCCCAAGCGGCGGCAGCCGCCGCGGCCGGATGCGGCGGCGGCGGCGGTCCATGGTGCGGATGAAACGGCGGCGGCGGCGGCGGATGGGGGTGCGGATGAAACGCCGCGTGAAATGCCGAATGGGGATGATGAGGGGGTGGCGGTGGCGGTAGCAGGGAGAACGCCTCCTGGTGATAGGCGACCTCCTTCTCCGGCATTTTGTTCACGTTGTTCTCGAGGCTCGAATTCCCGTCCACGATCAGGGACGATCGTTTTGTCTGACACCCCGTGCCCCGCGTTGCGTGCCACCCTCGATCCACGATCGCATAGTCCGCCGATCCTGAAGAGTCTAGCTGGCTCTTCGACTCGGTTGAACCCTCTTAATTGCTCGCGTTCCTCGATTAACCAAATTAACGGGAAACCTCCGACGATGTTTCTGTCGCAGCGGTGCACGGGCTATCTTTCATGTTCCTTGGCGAGGAACCGGGACGAAGCGGAGACAACGACGGCTACCGTCGGATGGCAACTGCTCGCGTTTGCCAGTGTCTGCTGGTCGGGGTGTAGCGTTTTCTACTCGTCGGTTGATCCGCCGTTCGGTCAGGCTGAGAGGATCGTCGTTTCTGAACCACGGTATCGGGATATTGTTGTCCGCGCACCGGTCGGTCGACGGCGATCTTAGAATAGTCTGGAAGACGTATCGGAGTGGCTGCGTCGGGACGCTGTTCTCCACCCTTCGACCGTTCTGTCGCTCCGCGCGGATCACCGCAGTCCTGGCCAGTCGTCCGGAGAATCGTCGCGCGTGCACGATCGCGGGTTGTCAACAGTCAATAACCGAGGGAACCGCGAATCGGCTCCGTGTCACCGGGTCCCCGTATCCGTACTCCAAAATCACGTTCACCGTAAAACAGTCCGTCTGCCTCACATCACACCATCCCTGGCACCAGGGTGTACAATAGGTTTCACTGCTCGATTATGCACTGTCTTCCACTCCAATAGAAATAAAAACCAAAAAAAAAGAAAAGGAAAACAACAAAACGACGATGAAACAAGAAAACGGCAAGCACTACCGAACGATCCAACGAAACGAAGGAATATTCGCAACCGTTCCACAATTGGACAGACCGATCGGCTGTCGAGTATTCGATAGTCTGTTGCGCGGTTCGGTCGTTCACTACTCGTTCGCGGCGAAGACGGCGGTGGGTCCCGAGGGTTAGTAAAGTCCCGAAAAATCCGGCGTGTGTGCGGGCTGTCACGGTGCTCGTGCTTTGGCGGGTATGGCGGTACTGAGGCTCCACCACCACCACCACCGTTACCACCACCATGACGCTAGTCACCACCACCAGCGGCAGCGCCAGCACGAGCAACCGACGGTGGTGGCTGGCGTGCGACGAGGACCGTCTACGGTGGAAAATTCACCGTCGGAGGGAAAGAGAACCGGCGGACGTACGCCCCTGCAACGTTGAACGGGCAATTCGAGCAAGTTGGACAGAGACGGATAGATCGGTAAATACTTTGGCGGGAGTCAGATGGGGCCGAGTGGATCTTTGAACGGAATGGTGGGAAGAATCTCGTGGCGAGAGACAGAATCGTGAGAGGGAGCAAGTGGGGACGAAGGTCGAAGGAGGAAGAGGCAGGCGATGCTGAAGCAAGGAGGAAGATGGAGAACGCGTGTCAGCTCGACAACTCAACTAGCACCAGCCGTCCCTGACTCCCACCTTTGATTCTCTCTCCGTTGCGGCCTCCCTTCGCGAGAGAAGGCGTGCGAGGCGGGGATCGACGGGGAAGGGATTGCGTGGGTGACACGAGGGTGGCCGCGAAACCATCCCGGGGGAAGAGATTGTACATCGGAGCGCGGATAGACGGGCCCGTGACCACGGTGACGGCTGCGATTAGCAGATTTTCTGCGGTCCCCGTTTATGCTCGGGGGTGGCTCGAACGGCGGAAGGGTTTGCGGTGGTACGGTTCCGGGGACATCAGATGCGGATGATGAATGGAATTAGAATGGGGGGGGGGTGGTTTTGGGACACTGGCTGTTATTACTTGGCGCACCTCAGAATAGTAATAATAATAGTTGTAGGAACGAAGGCATTTCATTTCGCGGTGGGCACGAAGTAATAGTCCGGTTTGCGTCGAACACTTTGTTCGTTGTAATGTAATGAACGATACAAGGTTAGGAAATTTAAAGAATTTCTATTATAAATTGAAGCCTTCTGTTATTTCTTTGGTGGCGTTGTGGTGTCAATATAAGCATTGTAAATATATGAAAGAGACATTGAGTTGGGAAATGATGCTGTTCCACGCCTCACCTTAAACAAACATTTTTATTTCGTTTGGACGATTCGTTTCTACAAGCCCTGTCGCGTGACTTTGAGTGATTACTCTCTCCGCGATCTGTATCGAGCGTTTGAAATATTAGAAACGTTAATTTTCACACGAAAAAGGAATCTGAAAGCGAGTTGCCGGCAGAAGCGTTAACCGGACGACTGAAGGGTTAACCGCCTCCCTGTCTAAATACCTAATTTTATTTTTCTATCACAACGTACCATATTGTGTAGATATAACAGTAGACCATTCTGTTCGAGTTTGCACAAAAACGAACTTTCTAACCATAAGAATCTTGGGACGCGACACATGTGGTACAGCGTGCACGTGGAAACACGAAACCGTCGGAGGCGAAAACGCGAGGAAAGGCAGGACTGGCCGTGACAGTAGGCGGTTAGGCTCCAAAGAATTTGTGTCGTCGGGTAGCCAGATTTCTCCACGGTTTTAGGACCTACTCGTTAGAAGAGATCGGCCATGAGGACGGGAAGAAATTCTGAACCGACTGTTCACGTGAATCTTTGTGCCTGCCGGAAACTGAACCCTCGACAACCACTCGGGCTTATTGTTTAAGGAGAGTTTCAAGGACCGTTCCAAATTTTTCGCACATGCTGCAGTTTCGTCCGAATGACCCAAACGATATACAAGATTCGAATATTATTATCCCTACTTGCCACATTTTATTCTCAAATGTTCTTATTATCATTTAAACTTCGTAAACACACATTATTACTATTATAATTATTATCGTCTGTCTGAAATATATTGCGCAAAGCGCTGCGACTGCGATTCCATTCATTATTACCATTAACATTTTCTACCACAGGCTACCACCTTTCCCTACACTGTCGCGAACAGAACAAGAACGAAACTCCGCATCGCTGAACAAAAATGTGCAGACAGAAACGACCCTAAACCGCATACGCTCCAACCCCGAAACTTACGCATCCCCCACCTCCCGAAGGGTTAACACAATCCTCCGTCCAAATCGCACACCTGTACGTACCACTATCCGTCGGGCATCTCGCGAAACAGACGAGACGCGACCGCTATTCCTCCGCATTCAAATTGATCGTTTCCTTTAAAACGACCATTAGAGTGGTCAGCGGCTCTCCCCTTTGATTCCGCGGCGACTCAGCCCCCGAAGAAAGCCATCATCGCCGGGTATCATCACTGGGGGGGGGGAACGGCACAATTAGGGCGGCGCGGATTTTAGCGAAACAAGCCGCGCTAAACTCGCTGCCCGTCTTCGAATCACCTTCCCCGTGATTGTACACGAGACACGGTGGCAAGGGAGAGCAAGAGCTGTCGTTTTCGTGCGTTGATTGGCCGGTCGTTTCAGGATAATTAGGTCCGGCCCGAGCAGTGGCTGTTGAGGCGGGCGGGGGGTGGGGGGTTGCAGGCAGAACGGTCAGGCAAAATCAACAAAATAATAAGTGGCCACGGGTGTTTGCGGCGGACGCGGACGTGACGCGTTCCCGCTGATGAAGAGGGGTACCTGAACGGGAGAATTACGACACGGACAGTGGCCGAGGGGTTGGGACCGTTGGCGGTAGGAGAGGACGGATGGCTAATGACTCTATGCGGTTCGACTTTTTCGATGATTGTCGGGAATTTCGTTCGGAGGAGCAAGATGGGGCTGATTAGAGGTGACGATGTAAGATTCCTTCGGGGACGCTCGGCCTCGCTCGACCGAGAATCATCGGTTTGACCATTTTTCGACGCTTCCCTCGAGACGCCCGAAGATGGAAGGATCGAAACGTTTAAATACTTGTTTACAGCATGATGATTCCTATATTATAGAACTCGCCGGTTTCAACCATAACGATAACGTTTGAAAACTTTGTGAGATCCCCCTTGCGGAGAGTGAAGATCTGTTCTTTGTTGTTTTATAATAACTTTTTGCTACAGTGAACCGATAGCGACAACTTTTTACCTGACATTATCGCGATATTACAAATACTGTTATCAAAGTGCACTGCTCTGCCATCACGAAGACAAGTTAAATGGATCATCTAATAAAATGTCTTCCTCGACGGTCTACCGCGACGATACTATCGTCACCATCATCGTGTCTTCGTTAATAACCCGTTCTTCCTGTTTCCATCATTATCAACACGCATTCTAATCGATGTATCGTGCACACCCCGCGAAAGGCGTATCCGTTTGACTCGGTTATCCGGCAGATCCAATCGATCCATCCCGACTGAACTGCAGTTTCAGTCGCGTCGTCGCGTGGCAAAAAGCGGTTCCCTCGCCTCCTGGTATCCCCGTAGTACAATGGAAAGAAAAACGAGCCGTGTTACGTGCTCTATCCACGTGTACGAGTAAGTTGGAAACAACGCTGCCGGTCGCGATGGACTTCCAGCAGCATCGCCCACCGTTTCATCCATGGGCCCCCTGTTACAAGTCGGCATTCAGTCTCGCCACGTCCGCCACGCTACCCAACGGATCACCCTTTAACCAAGTGTAAATAGTACATTGTGTTCGTATCAATCCACGATTCATCGATGCAGCCGCGCGCGTGCGTCAACGACGAAAGCTTCTGATTGATATCTTTCTTGCGTCGCACTTGGCGCAGCCTAGCAAACGCTTGACTAATCGTTGCCTTCTTGCGGATCGGTCCCACCAGCTAGGGCTCAGTCTGTATAATGTCCTGGTGGTTTCGCTGTTCAGCGTCACGTAACAGGAAGACTCGACCGTGGACCGGGAATTACAATAATCCGAGGACTGCCGTTTGGAAAAGGGAATATCTGGGCATTGAATGACTGTACAACTTTCCTCCGTTTCCGTTTTTACCTTTTACCGGGATCCTGTGATCCTAAGATAGATAAGCGGTAATTTAGTGAAACGTTTGAACACCGTGGCACCGCATCGGGTACGGCTTTTGATATGCAGAATTGGCTACGTCGCTTCAAATACGCCACGCATCAGCCGTGCACCGTCAAATTATTCCACGCGGAGTGACTTAATTAGACGGTGAAATTATGCTGGAAAAGGATTCTCATTATCTGCGTCCCGAGTGCCGTCCTAGCTACGAGGCGCAGGGTGCTGACTGCAGAAAAGGAGGGCTGAAACCCTTTGGCCTGGTTGCTCGGTGGTGGGAGAGTGGGCCGGGTCAATGATGAGACTCCTTATGGGGGGCCCTACCAGGTACCTGTTGGTCAGACGGGCCCCACTATTGCCCCATACAGCACCTTTCTCTCTCCCGTCAACTACGCTGGCCGCGTTCCCTTCTTTTCCTTCTACCTCTCCTCGTCAGTCCCTGTTATGCCATCTCCTTTTGTTCCGTTCCAGGCACTGGACCATCGCCAGGATTATTCTTCGGGGCCCCCTTTGATCTTTCGGCACTGTTGCCTCTCATTCTGTGCCTGGAGGAAGTTCTTCGGGGCGCGCGAACACTGATTTCTCAATACTTCGATTCCGCCACGGTGTTGCCTTTGAAGTTACACGCCTCGTTCGCCGGCTTTATGGGCCTGAATAATAATGACGAATGTCTAATGAGCGTTAATGAAGTTGTTGCTTTTAACAGGTCGGGCTGGTAGGGTGATCAATGGAGACCCGGTTTCTTTCGCTTGCGAAAGGATGTCTTAATTTAATCGGTGCAGAGCAATGTCTATATTGTTTTTCGTATAACGTATACCCTCATCCACGTTCGTTAACGTCTTAAATAGAACGAATTGTTCCGTAACTTCTGACCAGGACGAACTACTACCGTGTTCCTACGAGTATAAACGAGCTGGGCCGGAATTCATTATCGTTAATCACTTCGATCCTCGACCCCTTCAACGAGCCATCGTCATCAGCTCGTACATCTCCGGAAAGCCGTGGTTGTCTCGGCCTCGGTAGTCCAGGATGCTCGTAAAAGCGACCAAAGGTTTCACGCGAGAAACGGAACCCATGAGACGAAGAGGTGGCGGAGGAGAAGGAGGAGGAGGAGGAGAGAAAGAGCAGCAGGCCGCAATTCGTGACTTCCCAGAAAGGTGGAGGAGAGCCTGCGGGCCCCATGAGCAGCTCCCCCGTGGTTCTAGCTCATTAACCGTCATCCTTTCCCTCCACCCTGCCCTCATCATTCTCTTCTGCTCTTCGTTGGCGTGACGGTGGGTCTCTGGAAGACGTGCGTGTGCGTTTGTACGCGCTCATCAGGTAAGAAAGAAGCCGCCTGTGCCGACACGCGGGGCGCTAGGCCCTGGATCAGTTAGTTAGCGCGGTAAGAGAGGAAAGGAGCCTGTCGCAGGCCAGCGGTGGGGATTGGGACTCGTGGTGGGGCGCGGAGTCACGTGATGGGACTAATGCCACCAGTGATGGACGCGTGGTGGGAGAACGGGCCCCGTTTCCCCCTCCCTGCCAAAGTTGGCCTCAACGAGCGATCTCGTCGCTTTAAACCGGTGTGCGTCCGCCTGACGAGATAATTTGTTCCTCGTTTCCTGGGATTTCGTGAACGGAGGCTGCACCGACGTACGAAACGAGACCGGTCAACTAGCAGCTGACTCGGCTATCGACTAGACTTTTGCCGAGCCGACGAGATTCGTTTCGGGGGAATGAAAATGTTTCACAGGAACCAACAGTAATTGGTGGAGTTTGGCGTTATCGATGAGGATCGTTAAAGTAGTAGTTGAAGCACGCGGTACATGGAAGGTTTTCTTTTATTCTGGTCAGAAGATCTTGGGCATCCTTACTCGTGGGAAAATGAGACGTAGCTGTTTTCAGGAATCCGTCCACGGTCGTTGCAGTAACTCAGCGTCGTTTCGGGCTGCGTTATCTGGCAGCGTGCCTCGATTCCGACCAGTATCTAAGTACATACCTACACGCGTTGTAGGAATGCTCGATTCCCCGATTGGAAAATTTGTTGTCAACCCGGGGCCAATTAGCCGAGCCTCTAGGTACCATAGACAACGTTTCTGTACCTGTCTGTTAAGAAACAATGAAATGCAGGCGATCAATGCCGCACAGTCGATCCCAAAGACCAGACGTATAATAGAAGACCCAAAAGTGACCTAACTCGATCGAAAGCACCACCCCTCCCCCAAAGGGAATCATGACCAGTGATCGATCTTAACGCTTCGATCATCGATTGTTCCTCCGGTGAATGAGATCGACCCGGGGTTCGCGAGAGTGCTCGTATCGTGCAACAATTTCGAAGGATTCGCGAGCAGCTTCCACGGGTAAGGACGAAGTCAAGTGGCCGATAGAAAAGAAGAAAAAGGGGGCAGAAAGGGAGATGCGAGCTCGGCAAGAGGATTGGAGCAGAGGTGGCGCGAGGCAGACAGGTTGGTCCGTTCGCCACCCGGGGGCGCCCCAAGGTGGCCGATGATCGCACGCCGTGGTGTGGATGAGGACAGAGCTAATGGACAGCTGGGTGAACGATAAGGACAAGGCTAGACTCGAAAAGGCCCGAAGAAACATGGTGGCCTCGCCCCACGCGAAGACCTCCCGAACACGGACATCGAAAGACGCGGTTCCGCCGTTCGACAAGTTTATCGACGATGCTCGGCGAGATTCTAGCTGGCAATTCCGACGAAACCTTCCTCCACCTCCCCTGGGGGAACCGATCGCTGCAATTAATTGTTGCATGAATTATTGCAGCGCATTATCTTGTTACGTTTCCTCGCAATCGGACTCACAGATCTCACGTCCGCCGGGACAGAAATTCTTCGTATAATTTGGAATAAACGAAGTGTCCTCTAAATTGGTAGTTATGCCGTTTTTTTTTTTTCTTTCCTCCTTTCTTTCAAATTGGATAGTGAATTATGAGCATAGACGAGAGGCCGAAGGAGACGTTGCGTGGAATGGGCTGAACAGGTTGAAGGCAGAAGGCCGTCCATCGTGGACGGTGGAATTTTTCGGGTTAAAAAGGCAACACGTCAAGTGGGAACACGGGGATTCGGTGGATTCGTTCTGGTCGATACGGATTATCTCGGCCGTGGACAGAAAAATCCACCTGTCTTTTATTTATGTATCCCTCTTTCGATGGCTGACGCAAACATCTTTGTCGGATGGCCGCCTCCGGTCCGAGATATTGCCGCGGCGCTATTTACGCCCTCCGTTCGGCCATCCGACCGCAACGCTAATCTCGTCCTTATTTCGCCCACGAACCCGGCTTCTTTTTCTCGCGCTTATTCGGGTTAGAATCGTAAAACCCTATTCACACCGATGTTCCGAGAATGCCCGGGGCATTAAAACAGTTCAGAGAAATCGAGGCTCGATGCCCGCCGTTATACCACCGCCCGGTAAGCGAATCAATCAATCAATTTCTAATTATACCCGATTCGCTTTCGTTTATGTTAATAAGGGATTTTCACGATCCCTGCGATTAGAGATTTTTTTAAAAATATCGCTGGCGACGCTCGAACGAATAATTCACAAATTTCTAATCCGATAACTTCGCGTAACAACGAGACTCAACACTTCAACGACGTACTGCGAAATTACCAACGAAGGATCGCGATGATTCCTTGCACGTTCCTCGTCGCCGCACAACCCCCTCAGAATTAGCGTCATTTATCTCAACGGTCGCACCCTTATTAACGCTTTCGGGGCGCTGTTCGCTCGGGGAGCGTTGCTGCGGCAGCATCCGGTGTTACGAGCTGGTTGCGGCGCGATATTCGCCGCGACGCGGATCCGAACTGTCTCGAAGGGGTGCGTGCGTTGTGGAGGGGCCTTAATTTTGCGGTGGACGTGACGCGGGGCCCCCACCGCGTGCGTATGTCCTCTAATCATGGCTGAGAAGGCCGCCGCGGCTCGGGATAGAGACGTTCCACGGCCTAATTGCTATATATATGCCAAGAAAGGGGGCCCACGACTCGGTCTCGCTCGGTTATGCCCAGGACCCACGATGTTATTAAACCCTCGGGCCCCGGCCCACCTTTCTCCACGTGGAAACGCACGCCGCGCCTCCGTCGAATATCCGGCACGGGCGAAAAACCGCGTTCGGACCGAGATTCCGGGGCCGAGACGAAAAATGAGACGATCCAACGGTCGTAATAACTTGGTTTCCATTAATCACGACGAGTGACACTTGTTTTTCCCCATTTCCGACGGGAATTTCGGGGGTAATTACAGAGTTCGCGGATGAGTAACGCGGACGGTCGATGTGGGTCTCGAGAGAAATCCCGATGGCGTGACTTTCGTGTCAACTGGATTTCTATTGGTTTCGCACGCTGCAGCAATGCGATGTCGATCAAATTTTTGACGGTCTAATAGTGACTACTTTGTATTAGCATATTTGAAGAAGGACTTCCTCAACGACAGCCTGAAGCTTACGATGCTTAACTCAATAAAAGGCTAATTACATTCGAATCCGCTCCAAGTTCCTAAAGTCCACGCACCCGATACTCTGTTAGTCTGTGGAAAAGAAAAGGACAAAGAAAGACAGAAGAGAGAGCAAAAAAATGAGAGAATCGCAGAAACAACGGGTGAGACGTCGGTCCACCGTGTACGGCATAAAGTATCCTAAGCATTTCCGACAGAATAAACGAACATGACTAATATTCCCCACGGGTCCTCCCTCCCATGGCTCGTGGTTACAACTCGGGGCACGCTGTTCCCCGTGTAACAGGTTTCGAATCCGACTCGTAGCCGAAGAAGTGTCGCGCGTCGAGGAAAGTCGGTAATAAACTTATAATGGGTCTGCCCGCCAGATTTACAGCCCCATTTACCACGTTCCTCTATACCCTGCCTTCGCTCTGCCCCCCTCCCCATTCCGCCTCTCCTTTGTCTCTCTTTTTTTCACGAGGAACCCGCGTCCGCGTCTCCTCCCGCGTCCTGTCTCTCACCGTCTCTCTTTTTTCCTCCTCTGGTTCTTTCCCCTCCTCGAACGGGACTCTCGCAGCCGAATGAAAGAGACGCTAAACGACGAACGCGCAACGCGTGCATAGAAACGAGGACGGAGAAGGACACGGCGGCGGCGGCGGGGGATGAGGAAGAACGAAACACTTGGACGTCATGGCGGCGACGGCGAAAAGTCCGCGGGGGGCGGCCGCCCTTGGTTCACCCTCCACGATCCATTTCCACGCGGCGAAAATCGACCCGTCACGATTTACGACCGTACCTGACGCGCTTTTCAAAACGACCCCTCGGAACGCGCGATTCCCCCGAAGAGGATGCTGGTGCCACGTCGTTGCCGGGCTATCTCGACCGGCCGATCTGCACGCCGCTAGCTGAGATACGTCCGACGCGACCGATCTCTCCGTCCCGTGTTCTATCTTCCTTTATCTCGTGAGACTGGCACGAGGTGGCCCGGCAAGGGGTAATCGGGGAGCTGGAAAGGGAGAATTTACCACCGAGGTGTCGAGAGTTAGTAGCTTGCTCCCAAACGAGATCCCGAGATAAGGTCGTCCACGAATTAGCGAGAACCACGAGAGAGAGAGAGAGAGAGAGAGAGAGAGAGAGAGAGAGGGGGGGGGAGAGACAGGGGCAGAGAGAGAGGGCAGAGAGAGAGGGCAAAGCAACTGGAAGCCTTAAGAAAGTCACACTTTCAGTGGGACCGACTGGACGTTGGACGTTACACGACACGAAAAGCTCGACTCCGGAGTGGAATACGGGGATGCTTTGCACCCCCGTCGATGGACGTTTTTATTGGGACACTTTTGTCACAGTGTTATGCACCGAAGCAATGTCTTATGATTGTCGGTTGCGGTTCGTGGGAATTGGTTTGACGCACGAGCGATCTGAATGAGTTAATTCGTTGGATCAGACGAGGAAATAGTTGGCACGTGGAAAGTGTAATACATTTTTGTAAATACCGCTCGTCGTGCTATTGAAGGCTGGGTTTCGTTCAGGTACAGTTGTGGACAATTTTGGTACGCTCTTCTTATTCGCGATGCCCCAAAAATTAGAGAGGTTTCAAATGTTTACTTATGCTTGATTACGATTATTTAGATCCCCGGCTGTTTCGAGGTAATCGATGCAGAATTGTCGAACGGAAAGTCAATTACGAGCTTCTGGGAACTTAGTCGATGCTGAGTAACAAATAATAGAACGCTCAAGCACTTTGACTAAAAATTACCCGTATCGACTGTATCTGAATTATGCAATTGTTTATTAAAAACATTCATGAATCCGCTCGTAGAAAACTCAACGGTCCACAAATATTTTTCGCGGACATTCAAATTGAACTCGGTACTTAACGCGCTTATACGCGCCGCCGATTAATTCGATCGCGAATAACTATTATCCAACGAATATTCCATAAAAAAATCGCTACCGTTCGTTGCGAAAAACGTCGTCGCCCCTCGGTGCCCCGGGAGCAGACGAATCAGCGATGCCGGAGCACGGAGGAAGGAACGCCGGCAGATGCGCGGTCGGTGTAGCAGCCATCGTTCTCGATTTCTTGTTTGTTTCATGGCGAATCAGAAGGGCCGCGGAGCGAGTCCAAGTCCGATCGGGGCCGCCTCATTGTTTTTCCACGGTTGGGGCCCCTCTCGCGGCCTTTTATGAGCCACGAAGGGCCCGCGGTGTTGTCTCAGGAGCGTAAGAAGCACCCGGGGCCGGGACGAGGTTCCGCAAGTCACTCATCGGAGGCCCTTTTGTCCCCGTGTTTGCTGTGGACGGTGTTTCGCCCGAGCTGGCATCACGCGGGACCAGAGAAATTGATTATTCCGACATTCTCGTGCGGTTCGTTCTGCTTTAAATCGATTTTAATTCGAAACGGGACAGTCTGCGCTGCGACGGCCCCCGTGGAATGCGTCGATCGGTAATCTTTACGATACATTGACGCGTGTTGTTGCGCTCGCGATATTTCGTTTGCATGAAATTATTCGATACACGTACGCGTCGACGAATAATTTAACGCAACGTATGAAGTTCGCGTCGATTGATTTTTATTGGATACAGAACAGGATCAAAGGACGAAATAAAATCTTCACCAAAAAGTACTGTACGCCCGTTGAATGGCTCGCGGTCGGCACGGTTGTTTCGTTCGTTTATCGAGAGCATTTCCTTCCCCATTGTTTCGCGTCGTTCCATGGATTTCCTCTGGACGATCGTTCTCGGGGCAACTTTTCGAGACGTTGCGCGCAACGCAGGGTGCCGGGGCGGAGCAGGGTAGGTATACAATAGAAGTGGCCGGCGGTTGCGACGAGAATAGAGTGAAAAGGGAGGAAGACGGGGAACACGGACGCGATTTTTCATTTTCGAACTGGCCCGGAACGCCTGGTCGAGTTGGGATCTGTGAAGAGTCGGTGATCATCTTGTTCTCGACGCCCGGTGCACGGTACAAAGGATCGAACTGGCGCTAATTACGTGGCCGTTCCTTTTTACACGTCACGGGCACGGGGGTTGCCGCCCCGGAACGAGGAGCGAGCCGCTGGAACGAATGAGGTCGAAAAGGGGTGCTGGCATTCCGAGAAGAATTTCTCCCTGCAGGCTCTTTGTGATACAGTCGTAGAACAAGAGAGGTGTTGCGGCGACGATCGCTCGTGGCGAATTTGTTGGTTTAAGTTAACATCGAGAGTAACGGAGACGTTAGGAAGGAAAGATTTCATTGCGAAATTAAATTGCACTGTGCAGACGTCGTATTGCATGCTTATTTTAACGCAACAGACACCGAGGGGTGTTTTGATCGTTCTATTTTTCGTTATATATTATTAGGAATTGAGAATCATTATTCTTCTGACGGAACATCGCTTCGATTGTTATTCGTTGCACAAACAAATTACTATACTGTTTTTTACTTACTTCTGCATCTTCGTTAACCATCATCGTGGGCTATTCGCAAGATATTTCAAGCACGAAGCGAGTGGCCAACGTGCTTTCATAATGGTAATGTTCTTTGTAATTGTAACAATGAAGGCAAAGGTAACGACAGAGTTAATTTCGCGAAGTGAACGCGTCCTATCAGAGGGCCGCAAGAGTTCGTTTCGAGGTGTCGGTTCACGACTTGGGCCGTGTGCATCGATTCGCCACAGAGTCGACGCTTTTCAGACGATCGCACGTCGTCACGTCTTCGCCTGGACGGCCATTAACGTTTCACCGCGCCGCGAAAATAACAAACAGACGATGAAATCCGATTTTCCACGGTGGCCTCCCCACCCCAATACCAGAAACATATTTCCCACTGCATCAACCGGCTCCTATTTTCCACGCGGCGTCCCAAATCCCCGGAACGTGTCGCAATAAAGGCGACCGTAGAATCGAGCAAGTCTGGAAAATCGTGAAACGCTCAGCCGTGACACGCACCGCGGCTAAACATCATTTTCCTCGATTTCTACGCCACGATTACGCGGTCAACTTCGGCACAATGACGGGCGATTGTGCCCGAGCAATCGAGTCGAGATTTCAGATACAGAATGTTGAACTCGGCCACTTGGTTTCTGGGCGAATAGATTTTTCAGACGTCGAAATTCTAAGCTCGACGAAATTCGAACGAGATTTATAAACTTAGGAGCATCGCGTCCGCGTCGGAAATGTTAATTTAGAAGTCCATCGAATCGAACTGTTCCGCGTGCCAAATACCGATCGATAATGATTTGCCACGACACTACACCGCTTTTCATAAAACTGCGATTCGCGTAAAACGTTTTGCGCGTCGAAGCCTCGCTCCTTGCTCATCTCGCGCTCGAAAACCGGCTCGTCTGAATTACACCCTCGAACGGTACACGAAAACATGCTCCCTCCGCTCGTAATCCGTTTCAATTGAACGTCAACCACCGACGCAACTTCTCCAATAGCAATCGAAGAACCGTCTCGAATCGCCTGTTTTCTAATATCCATTCCACGAGGGTCCGTGTAATCTCCTTTCTGAAATCCCTCGAATATCACGAACCGTGAGACGGCGGCCAGGATTGTCGCGCCTGTCCGTCACGCTGAATCCCGTCTATGAAGTATTAAATAAAAACGAGAAAAAAGAGGCACAGCGGCCATGACACCGGTTACACGTAATTTCCCTTGCAAAAGTGATAGATCGGTCGAGGGTACCTGGGTACTCGCGCGCTTCTGTGCTCGCCGAGCGTTCACCACGACGATGAAAGGCGGGTAAGTCCTGGCAAATGGCTGGATCTGTCCGGCTAATGTCCAGGCTTTGTGTCACTCATCGCCCTGACGTTCACTGTCTGTTCATTGGTACCGGCTGCAAATCGCAAGCGACTGGTACGAAAGCGTTACGCCTGTCAGCGAGCCGGAAAATCGGGGAAAGTCGACAGGTGCGGGCGTATTTAGGCTTAGGTTCGACAGGAAGTGGCTGGGATTCGGACGTGATGTCGGGCATGAAATTCGGGGGCGGGATGAGGAATAATGTCTTTTATATAAATTTTTTGGGGGATATTTTTGCGTGGACAGGAATATTATTATTTATAAAATGCAAGGCGCATTAGCTGCAGTGCGACGCGAGGATCGGTACGATGCACGGCATGCGTGTATAGGTTTGAAGGTTTCATCTTGTTTAATGGCTATTTTGTAGGATATTATGGAGTATCTTCGAATAAAGTGCGGAGAAGATCGCCGTGCGAAATTGGGATGAGTCTATTAGTCGCAAAAGTACCGCGTCATCCGGCCAGCAAAGAGCTTCCTAGAATTCTTATTATCCTTAACGACTTCCGGTAGAGGAGGATTTCCAACAACGATAGAGGATCGAGGATTTTCCAAGATTTCCCGAACAGAGAAACAGAATGGTGTTCCGTCGGGCATCGATGATCGGCATTTTTACTCTTTTGTACTTCCGAGGAAAAAGTGTATCTCGAAGTTCGCCAGATCTCTGTACCAAATTGACTAGTTCGCCGGCACTCTTTCGTAATAGCTCGGTGACTGCGCAGTCTTATAATGTACCGCAATTTCCTTAGCAACCGGAACGTTATTTATCCAGTACGGTGCTTTTTACTTGATTTCTTTACTTCAAGGGGGAAAAAAAAATAGCCTGCGCGCAAGGTGAATGTGTTTTAACGCGACGTTCGAGGAAATAACCATCTGGCATCGCAATTAATGTGCCAAGTATTTTCGCGCGAAGGAAACGTCACGCGAACCTGAACCGCGTTGCTAGAACGACGACACAGCGGCAGGAAATACTGTAACGCATAATTCGAAACATACAACAAACGGACGAGTAATACCCATACAGCAACGCGACAAAAATTACCCCAGAAATATCAGCGCCGCGTCTAAAAGCGCCTCCTCCCTTTTTACGCAGACCAACGAAATCGCTAAATATTAAACACGAACAGAAACCGTCCCAGCTAAATATCCTCGCAGGATCAAGTTTGCCCGTACGCACACGTACATCGATTCAAGCCCGAGGAGAATTTCCGTGGAGAGCGAAGGAGGGCCGAAGAAAGGTGCGGGAAAGCGTGGCGAAACGCGAGGCAAAGGTGTCGAAGAGGATTCACTGAGCACCGATGATTATTCCATCCGCCTGGGACGGCCACGAGAACGGCGACACGTCGTTCACGTCTCGAAGCCCCCGTGAAATCCTTTTTCCACGCGTTTTAGTTCCGCGCAAGCGACAAGGGGCGCACAAGAGTCCGCGGGGGTGAGAAGGTTCGCAGGCCGTCCCGGGATGGCACCGTGTTCTGCCCCATAGATCACGGCCAAGCTTTCTTTTCTGTCCCCCCCTCTCCTTTTCAGGAAGCGGCACAATGCTCGTCCCGCCGGCATTATACGGGACCATGTCCGACAATGAACGCGAACTCGCCCATTGTACGAAACCGATTCGAAACCTGGAGCCAACACAGTGAGGGCCCTTCCATTTTCCCTGACCATTTTACCGACGTGATGCCTTCATTAGCGCGTTCGCCGTGCCGTTCTGCTCGGTTACGCGAACCACGTGGAGATTTAAGGGGCACGTGAAATTCCACCTTGCCGAACGCCGAACCACAAGGAGTAACAATAAATTTAGCTCGACGATAGGACTTCGAACGGCGTTGCACGGTTCCTGACGCGCAGCCGCAAAGCTCGGTGACTTTTAATGGAAGAAATGAACGAAGCGCGAGCAATAAATTATTCGTCAATCCTTCCGTATTTTAATCGTCGAACGTTTTTTTTATAGAGTTTGCGCATTTTACGACGCAAACGTATCGTTTTTTCTAGCCAAGGTATACGCAGATAGCTCTGCGTCTCGTGTCGACAACGAGACGTCGATTACAGGCTGCTATCGGAGTAGCTCGATGAAACGAGAACTCGTTGTCGCGTTTCGCCAGCAACGCGGCCAGGTTCCGCGAACTCTTCCGGCGGCGTGGCGCACCCGATACAGGTAGCCAGGAGGAGCTTCCATATCGGTCGACTGGTCGGATCGTTCCGAGACGCTCCTATGATCGGCGATCGTGGCAACGCGAGAATGGACGAAGGTGGAGCCCGGGACGATTTATAAATCGGCCGCGAGGGGCGATCGCGGCTGTTTTACAAACAATGCCGGTTTCACCGGCGGGTGCACGGTATCGGCGGACAATAGCGGCGATCCGGCGAGAACGATTGACGCGCGGATCGGCCACGTGATAGGTGGTAACTGGCGTCTGGTACCTGGTGATTTGTAACTGGTAGCCGGTGATGCCCGGCTAATCCCACAAAGAGCGCCGACCTTTCGAATTTCTGGACAATTTATCTCGTGGCATGCGTAGTGCGCGCGAGCAAACGCCATTGTGACAGGGAATCGGAAACGAACCTGTTGTCCTCGAGGGATCGGTTTCTCTTTTTTCGCTCTTTTTTTTCTTCTTCTTCTTTCCCTTTTGGCGTTGCGAGCCTTCAAGGTGCCACGACGCCGGACGAATTTTTTACGGAAAATCGGAGGGGGGAATCTATTCGAAAATTCGAGGGTCGTGTTTTATTGTAATGTCGGATACCCCGGTGCGATACGCATGGGTATATGATATACGTTGCATGAAGTGGTTAATAGGGTGGTCCAGTTTGGGGCTACGATTGAACGTGTCGATAGCTCGTGATTTATCATAAAATAACAAGGGGAGAACAGGGGGATGTTTATCCCCGACAAGCGTAATTCGCCTAAGACCGTCTCTACGAGAACGTCATGAACGTATTTATCCTTTGTACGTCGCGTGGCCGATGAAAAAGGAAGGCGAATAAAAAAACCACGTACTCGTGGCAATAAAGTCAATCCGTGTATGCAACTGAAACGTACGCGAGCGAAAAAAGTCGAGTCAAATGAAATATTTTCATCCGGCAAATCGTTACGGTCGCATCTCGTTTCGAATATGCGACGAACGCGCGTTGCGCACAGTGTGCACGGGTGGTCGTGTCGAAAATCAAGTTCTCCATAGATCAATGGTCCCGTTGGTCCCAAACTGTGCACTGAAACGATCCACAAATTGCGATTACCCGAAAAATCGGATACAAATTTCTTTTACGGTTCCTCGGGGAACGTGCGCGAAGGGGGGCGGCGCGCCACGTATCCCTCGGGGGACTACTCGTAGTTTCCTTCGATGAAATCTTATCTGCCATCCCGGTGGAGTGGATCGTTCGGGCATCGGAGCGGCGTAGGGAGTCAGAGAGTGGAAAAGAAACGACGCAACGAGAAATCGACGGGGGTCCGCGGCCAGAAACACGAGGACGCAAGGGTTCCAATTTCTCCGGGCGTGTGCAACTCGTTGCAAAAAAGGCCCGGGCCCGACGATTCCGGGAAAAAAGGGCATTGCGTCTTCCCTCTGTCGTGCCGATCCAGGTTAGATGGCCGTTTCCGCTTTGGCTCTACACGGGAAACGACTACGGCAGCGCTTGTGAAAGGGAAAACGCGATGGGAAGTTAAGATTTTCCTGGCGTCTTGCCGGGGTCGCAGTTGCTAAACAATATTTTACGACCCTCCGTATCGGTGTATCGAATTTAACTAATAATCGTTAAATGATTGGAACCTCTGGGAATCGATACGAAATAATTTATCGCGCGTAATTGATTGTACGAATTAGTTGTATTTTTATATACTTGTCGATATTTAATTTGAGCAGACAATCGTTGAACCATGGTCGCGACAAATGCGTATAAATAAGTAGAATATTTTTCTAGCATATGGATGGAAGAGAA
Organism: Nomada fucata; assembly: GCA_948146005.1. NCBI lineage: Eukaryota > Metazoa > Arthropoda > Insecta > Hymenoptera > Apidae > Nomada > Nomada fucata. Next base: position 7,229,308 of record OX411282.1, read on the forward strand.
ATCAGAGTTTGTAGAAGATTGAATGAAAGGTCTATATTGGCCAGAGATTTTCAAGGGTAATATTTAATATTTATAATATTATAATATTTACGAAGGGTAATATTCGTCTTTTCGTTAGGAAGAGATGTATTCATTGTTCGCAAAATAATGTTCATTAAGTCAATGTAGCGTTGCTTCGGCAAGTTTCCCGGCCCCCTTTCTTCCCTTTCCGTATTCCATTCTGTTACGTCTGAATCCGGAACCCTCATCCCGCCTCAATTTCACGGCCGACCCTGCCCGTACTAATTGTCATTCTTCGCGCGGAACAGGACAAAGGAAACAATGGAAATGTAATGAAGAGAATATAATCGGGACGCAGGTACCAGGAGCGGGGCAAAAGGTTGCCTTTCCAGCTTTGCATACTCTATTAAAATTATACATATCCAATTACGTACACACTAAGAGGCGGAGCAGGTAGCTCTTAAAAGTTACAGGAGTCCATAGAAATTCCCATCGGAGAATACAAATCCCATTTCAGCGTCGATAAATCAAAGCCGTATCTCTGTAACGCGTTAATATAATTTACGCCCGTCCATCTCTCCGATCAACGATAGAACAATTCTCACCCCCTTTCCACAGAACGATCTTCAATCATCGATATCTCGAAAGCCTGTCCGCGCAACGCGCGAACACGATCTCCGTCGGTCACCGCAATTGTCGCGAGACAACAATTCTCCGCCCCGATCGATACACATCGTCGAACGTCTCCGCGACGTATTCAAATAATTCGCGATCCGTCTCCCCGATCAATGAAACCAAAAATTCTCGCCCACTCCGATCGCTCCGTCGATTAAACAACAAAATGGGAACATCCTCGGCGCGTTTAACGCGCACTCGCCGACCTGCGATAAATCCACCGTCCGCCTCCCGTCGTAAGAAACATCGCCACGAAAATTGTTCAGCAACTCTCCCAACAAACCATAAACCAACGGAACGTCCAGCTGCGAGCAACAACCCCCCTCCCCGTCTTCCCCTGTGGAACGCGGCAAAGAAATCATCGCGTTCACCGGTTAGTTTTCCAACGAAACGGAACAACGACGGGGAACATCTTGAGCGCGTGTTGGACGGACGCGGCTCGTTCGCGTAACGCTCGCGCTCGAAAAACTTGCGCGCCTCTGGCCGGCAGTAATTTCAAGCCGGCGGACGTGGCCGGGCAAGAACTTCGAGTCCGACAAAAGGGGGCCGTCCCCCCTGCCAACCCTCCCCCCCCACGATACCGGCGAAATTACCCTCCGACAAACCTTACACGGCCGCGGCTCGGGGAGTCCTAATAAGGGGCGACGTTATAAATAAAGTCATTTGCGGTAGTCGCCGCTCGTCGTCGCGGAGCGGGCCCCGTTCGACGAATCCGGACCCCTCCGTCGCGTACGAACGTTCGCGGGCCCGTGGACGTGCCCCACCCGCCCCGGTCGCTTCTGTTCGCGAGCGAGAACCCCGGCCGACGTCGGACCCCAGGGCCCCCATCGGGATCGGTTTGTTTTGCGGATTAGGTTCGTTTTAGCTGGCTGGCCGGCCGCGGCTCGCGCCGCGACGAATCGAGAAACGCGGCCCGTCGCACGTCCCCGCTTTTTTGCGACGGCGAGAATCAAGTTGTCCTCGTTCCAACGGCGCAGCCGGATGGCCCGCGGGATTTGCTGGAAGGGGGCCCGACGGTTCTCGGAGGGCGGTGGGGGGGGGGGTGGGCAGGTGTGAGAAAGAACAGGGGGATTGGCAATTATTTCGGGACGTTTTTAACATTGGCGTTTGGTGATTCGTCGGGCTTGTGATCTCTTCTGCCGGGGAATCGTTGGACGGGGGTGATTACGTTTTTTTTGTTATTGCTCGTGACTTATGCGAGGAGCGACGGAAACGGTGATGTGCGGTTTGAGCGTATTTTTGTGGGATTCTTGTAAGTTGCGTGTAACTCGTATGTTCATTTTTTTTTGGTAAGGTTTGAGATTGGTAGACCTTGATTTTGGTTCATTTTGTTTCCCTCGGTTCTTACTGAGTAGTGTTTGTTGGACTGTCAATAACGTTGAAGAGTCTCCTTAGTTTCCGTGGGTAAAATGTTTGATCAGTCTGCAATTACGATAATGAGCAATTACGATTTCAGATCAATTAATATCTTTTAATTAAACATTTGTGTTGCATTATTTTATCGTATCATTACTTTCAGATACCATCGTCTATCACATAACATAATTTAACAACGTTAAATTACCCTTGCAAATTTTAATATGAAATTACAGTATTTATATTAATGCAGCATTAAAGTTATTCCCTTGATTTTTTTTTAGTTATATTTAGTTTGTTATATTTTTAGTTATATTATCGTATCATTACTTTCAGATACTATCTTCTATCAGTGTCAACGAACCCAAGCGATGTGATTCTAGAAACAGAACAATTCACCAATTTGTATTATTAATTTTTATTAAAATTACACCGAAGTATACAGGCTCTAGGTATACAAAAATTACAATAAAATTAAGTAGAAGAGATTCTCTTACAGGCAGTATGTACAACAGAATATTTATACGTATATTATATTATATATATATATATATATATAAATCCATATCTATGCGTACACATATGGTAATGTATCTATAAAAGGGGTAATTTCATTTGGACGTAGAAAAAGGACGAAGTTAGTAATTGTGATACAAGGTAACGGTGCCTCGTTCGTCCCCATCCTTTACATGACGATTCGTGGACGGTTTCTTTTGGTTAAAACGGGGCCTTATAGCACAAGAAAAGGGGATACTAAGAGCATAGAGAGTAATACCGTTAATGATATACACCTGTCCTCCGCTTAATGTATCCGCTTACGCCTATCTATTGAGCTAAACAGAGTAAAAATGAAATTAAATGCACGTGCGTGTGCTCCAATGCGACACGTTCTGCTCGCTCATCCTCGAGTCTGACCCAGCGACGTTGCCGCGGCTTCGTTTCGACCAGACAGAATAATTGGCCGACCCACTGTCGCGCTTTACATATTCGAAATTTCATCAATCGTGGACAATTCGCCTTACGCAATCCGCCGGGTAACGTTTCAATCCCGTCTGACGGAAGGTAATTAGCATGGGGACCGTAGAAAACGAGGTGCCGTTCGGCCGATTTGAATTTCAACAGAATCCAAAGGGCAATCTGTTAAAAGTCCATCGCCCAAGATTGGCAGACTCGCGCGATATTTAGCTGTCACGTCGCTTTCTGAAATCTCTTCAATCGCGAACGATGAATATTCGATGAAACGTGCGTACATTCTCGAATCCCATTATCACGCCCGATCGGGTCGCAATGAACCCACGAACCGGCCCGACGGGCCACGAATTTATAGACTGACGAAGCCGGGCAACATGACACGACCCGTCTGATAATAGACTAAACAAACAAACAATAACAACAATTAATAATAATATCCGCCCTCCGCGGCGATCGGCGCCGTTCGCACGACTTATGACACTGTCTTTGAAACCGCGCGTCGATTCGCGCGCATCGTTCGCCAAGAACCATGGAACGTTCATGGGAAATTCGGTTATTCGGTCCAGAGAGTTATCGCTTTGTGTCGAACCTTTCGTACATAGAAAAATTGTCATTCCCGTGCGTCATTAATATCATATTATTTCTTTTTTCTTTTGTTTTATAGCGGCTACTATATAAATACGTTACGGCGGCGAATAAATAATGCGATTTCGGATATCTCTCTGGAATAATTGAATTTCCATTGGCGACGTGTTCCGGTCCTTGACATGAAGAAGAAATAGATAGGAGAGGGAGGAAAGGGAGTAGTACGTGAAAACGACAGTCGGAAAGGTGAGAAACAGCTTCCCCACGGGAGCCTTCTCGTTCATTGGTTGTATTTTGGCACGGGGATGAGTAACCAGCGCGTCTCTTTGAATCTGAGCGTCTGATCGAACCTGATTTTCCTCGAATCCCGTCGACGGCAAAGAGAGCGCTTTCTTGAAACGTTTCTACGTATCTAACGTCGTTGAACGAGTATTATAAATAAATAGAGGAAAGCGCTGCTCACGATTTTACGTCTTACGTCTGTTCTTTGCAGAAAATTGTTTCTCTTTTGACGATCTCGATCACCTTGATAAATATTCTTCTTCTTTCCGTTCTGTTGTCGGTGTCTTTTTTTGTTGAGACGCTTTCCTTTCAATAAATATCGTTTTAATTTAATAAAATAAGTCGATTAAAGCTTCCCAATATGAAGATTAAATAACTTCGGGTTAATTTAATTGCTTCGTGAACGTTTAATCGCAGGAGTCTCGATATCCCTCGACCCGAGTAAGCACGTCGAAATTCCGCTCGTTTCCATTTCGATCTGCGAATCTGTGTTGACTACCGTCCAGCGGTTTCGTCCACAGCCCGTCCGTCGACCGGATTTCCTTTAATACTCGCACGATCTTCAGTGTCTATAGGGAGTCGAAGTTGGATTCTCGATCGCTGGTCTGCAATGTACCAAGATCGAAAGTTGAAAAAATTGCCGGATCGTTTTACAACAGTCACCAATCACAAGAAAATTTTCGGTTGACGAAATTCATAAATAATTATAGATCGTGCTGCTTTAACGACGAATCGAATGTTTCCCAAATGTTCCAACGTTAAATTATCCTTTCCAATTTTAATGTGAAATTACAGTATTTATATTAATGCAGCATCAAAGTTATTCCCTTGATTTTTTTTTTAGTTATATCTGTCCTTAGACCTTCTATGTAAAAGAATGAAATAAGAAGGCCACGTTTCTACCCCTTTCTCTATCAGTGTTATCGATTACTATCGATACGCTGTAACGTCGTTACAGCTGTTGGACACAACGAACCAATATACACACATCATTTAATACCTCCCCGCGGAACAAGGGAAACAATGCGAACGTTAAAGAGACTCTTCACGCGTAGATCGAATTTCGCTCGTAACTCACCCTGTCTGGACTATAAAGTGGCGGATGCTGTGCCGGAAGTCTCAATGTGCTTCCCAAATCCCTTTCGGCCATCGTGTGCCCCTCGCTGGCACTGTCCCTGGTGTCTCTGTTGTCTCTGGCGTCCTTAACACTGTTCCTTCTGGAGTCCGCGACTTTCGTCGGCGGTTGAATCGTCGTTTCGCCGCACGATCTCGCCAGGGTCGAGCCAGCCTCGCCTAAGTCGAGCCTCAGTAGTTTCGTCGGTGCTTGAATGGTTGTCTCGCCGCAGGAACGTGCCAGGGTCGAGCAATGATCGCCCTGAAGATCGCCGGTTCGAAGCACCTTCGTCGCTGCTTCGACTGTTGTCTCGCCGCAGGAGCGAGCCAATGTCGAATCGATGTCCATCGTTCGCGTGACTGTTGCTGACACCTACGAGAAATTGAAAAAGGTATCTGTTGTGCGCTTAATAATTTAATTACGGCTAACTACACCTCTCACCACCGCGATGGTAAATGTAAAGGTATATTCGTTGCACAAATGTTGCCAGCAATTATTATTATTTTGATCCTACGGTGACTATTGTTTCCCTGGTATTATCAACTATCGAAGTCGTATCTCGTATTAATCGAACGTCTAATAATCGCTGGCTACGCGAATTTAATTATCAACTGCGGGCGCGTGTATCGATTGTTCGAAGGCGTGCAATTAAACAGCAACAGTACCTGGAAACCAGCGCTAACGAGAGCCCCGGTCGGTGTAGCCAGCGTTTTGACCACCTGCACGTCAGTCTCCTTGCAGTCTTTCGTGCTGGATATACTCTGCTTCCTGTTTCCGGCGGCGTGCGTGCCGCTGTCGAGATAGCTGAGCAGCTTGTGCTCTTCCGTCGAGAACGTGCTCATGCAGGACTTGTAATTCTGCGGTGACTGAGGCGCGGATCGATATTTGGCACGTGGGATCATCACCGTCAACGAGCGATCTCGTTGCTCGTCGTTCACTGGCACTGAAACACGTTCAAGCAATTGAACGATTCGCTCGTTCGACGCTGAACTACGCGTCTGGTAGACATTTCGCCGAAACGATTTTCTCATTTTTCGTTCGCACTCAAGTGCGAGGCGCCGAGGGGGATACACGGGTAAATTATTGCTGGGCAATCGCTGCGCAATAGATATCGCGAACATGGATGCGCGAATCGTTTCCGCGTCAATACGATAACGTTAATCATTTTTACAAAGGGACCAACCTGCAGCCGGTACCATGGTCGCTTTTCTAGGCGCGTGTCTGGGTTTCGTGCTGATCTTGCGAGCGGGTCTTTTCGTCGGTGGCAGGGGTGCTATCATTTGCGGGGGCGGTGGCAGAACGTGCGGCACGTGGTGAGGAATCGCCAGATCTGTCACGCTACCCTCGCTGCTGGTGTCTCCGCCCGTTCCGGGAATCATTGCCCTCCTGTCGCCGCTTCTTCGTTTCCGACCCGGTTGACGGAAACAGGCCATGCCCACGCACACCGCCAGGAGGCCCAGTAATATTGCACCAGTCGTAACCAGAGCTATCAGTAACACTGAAAACGGATTCACGGTACAGCGAAGTTTTATACGCGTATTATCGCAGATTCTGTTCATCCCCTTACGATGTACACTTTACAGCGCCGAAGAATTCATTGTCCCATAAGTTCTTTCGTTATTATTCATAATTACAGGCCCATGTAAACCAGTTCGTTTATACAATTAACGTTTACTGTTGGCACGTATAATCCGATTGAGCATACCTTTGAGATTAACTTGACACCTCTGGCCACTGTGCCAGGGGAAGCACTCGCAAACTTCTTGCCCGTTCGTATTCGTCACGCAGTGTCCTTTATTGTTGCAGCTGGGACAACCTAGTGGCGCCTGAGAGCAAATTCTCCCAGGATAAGCTGGATTCTCGGACAAATCAGCGTAGCCCTCTTTGCACGAACACTGATAGGAGCCTCGTAGATTGAAGCAACCCGCGTTTGCGGAACAATCGTGGTGCGGCCCGTCTTCTTCCGTGGCGCATTCATCGAAATCGATCGCGTCGACCTGAAACGCGCGAGGAACGTTCCGCTTGAATCAAGTAATTCCGTACGTTTAAAAATATTTAATCGGCTTTCTAGTCGAGAGCGCGAGGCTAACCATTTCGAGATTTTTCGAGGCATAAACCTCGGTGCCTCCCAAACTGTAATTGCTACCGATGAGGTACTTTCTGAGTACTTCCTTCAGTCTGGTTTCATTGGCATTGTCGCTCAGCTGAACGTGGAACTCCACTTTCGTTGGATCGGGCGAGAAACGAGCGATCTTCAAACCTCTGTACACATCCCTGAGATCGCTCTGCATCAAAGTCCTGTCTAAAGCGTCCTTGGTCGGTGCCATCAGTCTTCTGAACGCTGTCGATGCCGAATCGTTCATGGTGGATTCGTAAATCACAGGTTCCTGTCCGATACGATCCAGACCGACTTGCAGCGTATAGGTATACGTAGCTGTAATTGTTTAACAGGTAACATATTTCAATACGAGGGAAATGAACGAACCTTGTTTGACGATTAGCTTTAATAATTAATTACGTATCATTAATCCATTCGATATTAATGTAAAATTGCCCGTTAATTTTACTCGTCCGTCTCCTTTTTTTCTATTATATTCTATCTCGAATTTTTGTTACTGTTTTTTAGCAATAGAGATTCTATGACGATAATTATGATTACAGGAACTCACGTTTGCAAGGACGATCGGGGAACATTCTCGCGAAACCCGGACGGCACACGCATCTCATTTCACCTCCAATTTCCGCGCAAACTTCTGCCTTGGAAGCCCTGCATTCCGGTGAACATTGATTAACAACAGGTTGCAACGACACCACAGGTGCTCCGAGAATTCCGCCAGCCAGAACCCTGTGAATCTCGTTTCCGGTTGGATCTTGCTCGTCCCTCGAAATATCACCGTACTCGGCCTCCACCTGTTAAAAAGAACAAAATTGACACCGATCACAACCTATCCTCGGGCTAACCGGATGCAATACAATTTAATATTAAGATAGCATATATTCTAGGGAAATTTTTTCTTACGTTTACCTCTTCAGCACCGGGCGCCGGTGGCTTCTGATCGCTCATCACAACGAAAATCGAATCATTGTCGACCACATTTTCATACGACGACGGTGCCCTCGTCACCACTGATTGCAAAATCGTTGACGTAACGGTGGCGACCACGCTCGTCGGGCGCAACAGTGTTTCTGTCACGGTTTCCACCGTGGTTGACGTCATCGTGTGGGTGAGAAGTAATGTTCGCGTGGTAGGCGGAGAGCCCAATACCGACGTTTCCGTTCTTGTTACGGTCGATGTTTGGAATCGTGTCACCTGTATAATAAAATACGATATAATTCGTTCCAACGATAGAATAAAGATTCTTTGCGAAGCATTTGTCTGATAAGAAGGCAAAATGAATTTCTTTAACTAATTATGTGTTGCGAATTATTTGACAATGTTTCTCAATCGCGTTTCGTTTGAATCGTGTTCATTGACAATGTGGCGACAAAATTTCTCATCAATATTTCCCCTCGTTCACGCAATATCAAGTATACGAAACTTTTCTACGAACAATTCCTTGTACATACAACAGCCTTTTCAGTAAAAAATCAAAATTTCCCCTTAATTCGAACTATTACATTTCCGCGTAACGTCGAACAATTAAAATTGCTTATCGCTCACCTCTTTGGGGGTCGCATTGGCGCTCGTCGTCCCGTTAACGGCGCCACGAGTCGCCGTATTAAAGTTCTTCGTCACTTTGATCACGGTGTCGTTTCTCCTGTCAGCGTCTTTCGACGAGGTGCTCGTCACCCTCGTTATCGAGCTGTCGACCCTGGTCACCACGCCGAGCAATTTCTTCACAGCCGTCCCGTTCGTCTGCTTGCGTTCCGTCGCGGTCGACACGGCCACCCTCGACGCCTCGTTTCTCGTCATCGACGGTCCTGCCTCCTTCTGTTGACTCGTGCTGGTCACCCGGGTCAAGCTCTCCGTCGCCTCCACTTTCGTGGACGGCAGAACGTTGTCGCGACTGGACTCTAAGAATACCGGATGCTCCGGACGCTTCACGGGATTCCGCGGCACGTCGAATTGATGCGTTCGAGTCGGTTCTACGTCCCGGGTCGTCGAGGACGATCTACTCGGCTGAATGTGATCCACTTGCAGCGGTCTCAATTTCGTCGGGGTGACTAGATCGGTGGACAGCATCGCCGTTGGCTGCACCGATATTCTGTAAATACTTTCGTTAATTAATACCATCCAAACCGTTTGTCGCAGTGAGCAACTTTCGAGACACGCGTGTTCGATTGGGCGTTCAGAAAAATTTAGAACCCCGCGATTGAAAATATAAAAGACGCGACGCATTTAAATGTTTTCTTTATTCTTCCTTCTCGAGAAGTTACTGTGCTCCTCCGCGACGACCGTTCGCCTCGATTCCCTTACTTAACTGATTCTATTGACCTTCCATTTGAATATGAAAACATTATAAGAAATCGTGGACGAAGGTAAATAAGAATTAATCATAGCTGCGCGAACGGGACGAACGGCTGTCAATGTGTAAAAGCGGAAAAGTGTTTAGTTACCTGGAGACGGGTCTCGTATCGAACGGTCGCACGGTGTAGATGCTGACGTGCTCGGTCATTCTCGTTTCGACCGGTCGGAGAATTTCGGGCACGTCGACAACGACTGGAAGATCGACGGTGCCGTGTATGATCGGTATCTTCGACTCCATGTCCTGGACGACAGGTATGTGGGACGTCGCGACGGCCGTCGCGATTTGTATCGATCCAGACACCGCGACTGCCGGTCTTACCGTAGCAACCTCGAGGGGTCTCGTAGCCTGGTTTTCCGGCGGCGGTGGTACCATGTCCTGGATAAGTAAAAAAAACGCATGAAAAATTATCAAAATTATCCGAACGTCGACTCTCATAGTTCTCTTAGCTAATCTTCCAAATCGATCTTTCCGTCAAACATCTCTGTCAAATGCGATGCAATGCGAAAAAGCGAACGTGTACTCTTCGACGAAACGCAATTGCGTCTCCTCAAGAAAATATCGACGAAAGAAGATTCACCTGAGAAAGAAGTTCCACGATGAAAGGCCTGACAACAGAAGGCCGAGGACTCGGAGGCACCATAGTGACACTGGGCAAAGGTGCGACGGAGGACTCCTTCAGAGGGATATACTTCGGCGGAGGCATCAGGCCGGATTCGTTTCCGGTCACAAACACGAATCCATCGTCCATGGGACCGTCAGTGGTCGTGATATCGACTGGTGGGGGCGACAGACCGACCACGTCCCTCGATGGAATCGGCGGTGGTTTCAGATCCTCCTCCTCGTTCTTGTCCGACTGATCGAAACCGACTCCGGGCCTCAATGGCGGTGGCATCATTTCCCTCGACGGCACGTTCATTCCGTCCATAGCAGCCAACATGTCCCCGGTGGACGTTTCGACTGGACGTATCCTGATCTTCGTTTCACGATCCGTGCTTTCACCCTTGCTTACGTCCGTGGTGGCGAAGTTCGTCTGATAAGAAGTGTCCAACGTCTCCTCGTTCTTCTTCTTATCGCTGGAGCTGTTCGCGGTGACCAACATGCTCGGCGGTCTTTCCGTTTGCGTTTTACTGTCGACCTCTTCGCCCGTGGCCTCCACTGGCATCGAGAATCTTATGCTAGGTCGATCCTCGGGTTTCTTGTTGCTCGTTGAAACGGTGATCGGTCCGGGTACTCGAGGCTTAGGTTTCGTTATAATGTGTGGATACTCCGGATGAACCCTGGTCGCCGATCCGTACTCGTGTTGGCCAATCTTTGGTCGACCCTTCTCCGCTAACTTCGCGCTCTCCGTGGTCGCCTGTGGACGCTGCGCGTCGTTCTGATGAGAAATCGAACCGTTTCGCGAATTGATCTTCGCGGTGTCGCTGCCGTTCGATAGAATCCCGTGAAGACTGGGCCTCTGTTCCGTCAACCTCGTTCCGCTGTTCCAATTGTGATCCACGAAACCGCCCAACTGCAGGTGGCTCTGATTCAGCTTACCGTTTTGATTCAGACTGTTATTCACGTGCGATTCCGAGGATCCCGGCTTCCGTTCGCTCGACGGCCTCGGTTCGTCGGGCTTCGTTTGCGTCGCCTGACTTACGATTTCCGGCCTGGGGAACAGGACAGGCCTGGCCTCCACTTTGCTCATAATCGACGGCCTGGGATAGGTCGACGGCCTGGGTTTGTCCACTTCTGGAACGAACTGTGGAACCATGGCTGGTGGTTTTAGATCTATGGTGTCGTCAGGTTCGCGCGTCTGTCCCGTTGAAGCTTGCTCCCCTGGACGATTCTTGTGGCCGACCGGTGACTTTTTATTCCCGTAGTAAGAGGTTGGAACGCCCTGCACTATGTCGTACTCGGGTTTACCGTCCTTCCATTTCTGACCATAATTCGACGCCTCCTGGCCAGAGTACACGCCGAACGGTTTTCCCTGCACTATCGGCATTTCATGGGGTTTGCCCTTGTGGTAATTGGGCGCGTACGCCGTCTGCGTTTGACCGCCGTCGGTTTTATGGATCGCTATTGATCCAGGATTGATCCGGACAGGCTTCTCCTTCTGACTTTCTTGATGATCGATCGTTGCAATTGGTTTGCCGAGCACTGCGCCCGCAGGGCCCATGTTGCCGTAAGAATGATTCGCATTGGACGTCGCGTTTCTGTTTCGATTGACAGCCAGAGCCGCGTCGGCCTTTGTTTGATTGTACTTCGGAACCTCTTTCGCCGGGTTTTGATAATTGACAGGCTCGGACGCGCCGATCTCCGAATCCAGGGGTTCGTCCGTTTCCGTGTTACTCTGCCAGGTATCAGGCTTGTCCTCGTGGACGTGGAAAGTCTGATCGAAATTTTGCGCCTGATTGTTCACTTTGATCGGCAGTTCTTCCGGCTTCAGCTTGGAATGCGAGGGATTGTGGTACTCTATGGCTCCGGTGGGTACGTGTTCCTCCGTTCTGTCAGCTTGCGGCCTCATTTGGCCGATAATTGTCGGCCTCGTCTCCGGATAAAAGTGGGGTGGTCTGTCTTGCAGGTCGATTTGCTGGGAAAATGACAAATATAACAATTACCTAGCTGCATAAATATATACATCCATTATTATTATTATTATTATTATTATTATTATTATTATTATTATTATATCATCTGAAACCAAGTATAACCCGTTTCAAGTGTTGCCACATTATATTACCAATCGTGAATACGAAGTTCGTTCAGACAAGTCTATTTACCTGTGGGCGGGATCCAAATGACGGCTGCCTCTGCGTCACCGTGTCCTTCGTTAAATCGCCTGGTGACGAAGTTGTCATCCTGGGGGGTTCGTGATGATACTGAATATTGCTGATCGGCCGATGAGGATGTACAAACGGATTCGCGTTCTGCAACTTCGTCGGGGGTCTCTGCGGCCCGTTATAAACAGGCTTTCGAATAGTCGGTCTTTCTATATAAATCGGTCGGTCCATGGGACGGCCGGTCGTTGGTCTCAACGGCGGACGTGGCCTCAGCCTATTGTTCAGGGACATTCTCGGCGGTTTCTTGTCGGCTTTCCAATTGCTGTTCAAACCGATATCGTTGCCCGAGTCCGGCTTCGACAGCAAGATGTATCTGTGCGAATTGTCCGCCGGATTCGACACCTCTGCTCGCCTAGGCGGAGAGGCCGGTTCCAAAGGTTTCGAAATTTTCGTAAATTGTCCTCGCGGCGGTAAATGATTGTTGGCGTGCACGTGAGGGTGGACAGGTGGGTGTGGCATACCCTGCGGGCGAACATTCATCGATTCCGGTCGATGGTGTACCAGGATTTCGGTGTGCACGTGTCCTTGACCGCCGAGGACACCCGAATCGTCGGGGTGGTTGATCATGTGCACGTCCGTGGGCATCTTCTCGGGCCTCTCATAGCCGAATCGTCCTGGCGATAACGGGATGGACGCTGGACGATTCGAGGAGGGTTGTTTCTCCGACGCGATCTTGTAATTGAACGGTGGCGATGGTGGCACCATGTAGTCTGCTGGGTCTTTCCCATTGGAGTACTGCGGAAGATCCTCGACCTGACGTCAAGACGTTTCGAATTATTTCGCGTGACTCAAATGCGATACTTGACTGATAATATAATTTATTGAAGATATAGTAGAATTCATCTTTTCTTTAAACTCTAAACTATAAACTATATTGAACTATAATTGAAGTCTAGACGTAACGTTTCATGTTGCAGTATGAATCAATTGCAATGCAGAATTGTATATTAACTGAACGAACCTGCGATATAGAAATTCCTATTACCATTATTATTATTATTATTATTATTACTGTTATATCGATATTCTCTGGGGTAACAAAAATAGTTTGGAGGGGCGAAAATTTGTCCACAGGCAAATTGAAAATTCACGTTCTATAATGCATACAAAGAAGATATTGAAAAAACACACAGATCCATTTTAGTGCGTACCCTTTGAATTCCAGCGAATCCTAAACCAACTTCCGACTCTGGGTAAGGTGAAGGATCATCGAAGTATTGTCCGCTGATGTGTGGTTCACTTGTGTCGCCGAAAATCAACGCTTGAGTACCACCCTGAGGAATCACCACGTTGGCCACCTGACTAGGCTGAATGTTGACCAACAAAGGCTGCCCCGTTGATCTATCGATGACGTGAGGTACCTGACGTACTATAGGTTCCGTTGGTACGGGCTTCGATTTTGAAGTTTGAATGACAATAGGAGTTTCGGGGAGCAGAGGATCTTTCTGGGCCCATGGTTGCCGTTTCTGATCGTCCGATGGAACGGTTGGCCACGGTTTTTCTATTGGTGCTTTTCCTATGTCGATTTTCTGTAACATAACGTGATGCATTATTTTCTCGAGGAGGCACTTCACAATCCCAGTAGCCAATAGTTCGTCGAGAAATGAAACATCGGATTACATTACTTAAGAATTCACGTTGGATCAATAAAAATATTGCGCTGTTTCTGGAATAACGTTGCTTCGGCAAAAAGTTAGTTAGAAGGCAGAACAAAACACGTACTCCAACGATGGTTAGAAAAATTCAAGCATCTCTCTAAGAAAGTTCACCAATGAATTGCACGTTCGTTACGTGTTGAATAGTGTCACCGATCAGAGGTCCGAAAAATTTACCTGATCGAATTGTGAATGGGTCGAAGGGCGTTTCAATGGATCCTTCGAACTCCACGGTCTCCTCGACTTCTCCGGACTCCAATCCGGTTCTTTCAAGTTCGAATTCGGATTAGCGTACTGCTCCACATTGGGCCTGTCGGGCGGCTTCAACAAGGGATCGTTCTCCATCACGTCCTGCTTCGGGCCTATTCTCTTCGGCGGCGACGATTGAACGGGCAGCAACTTCTGCGATTGCTTAGGTATCAGTGCTGGATTCGAGTCGATCGGCATCGAGACTGGTATGTTCAAATGTTCCTCGTAGACTTGATGCGCTGGATATATCTGTATTTGCGCGGATTTGTCCCCCTGAAGAGTTTGCTGGGATTGCGCATCGTTCCGATCGTTTTCCAGAACCTCGAGAACCGGATGGACCGGAATATTTGGAACCGGTAGCGGCGGCGGTTTCATTCCAATGTGTTCTTCGTCATCCAAGAATGTCTGCGGCGGTCTTGGTGCCATTTTCCCCGGTTTTCCGATAATTACATCGCTGTTGGCCGTGATAATCTCGCCCGGTGATATCGGAATTCCGTCCGCAAGGCTGGACGCCACTTTGTGTCGCGTTTCAGCGATGTAGTTGTGATTGACACCTGCCAGGTGGGTACCTTGAAGACAACGTTTGCATCAACTTATTGGCATGTTGGCGAATAATTGCACGTTTCTGAAGCACGATTTCTTCGCACTTTTTCGTGTGGTATTATTTTCAAATGAGAAATGCTTGGTGCGTTTCAATCTCGACTGATAACTCAGCGAATAAATTAAACGTTGATACATATAGTTACCTATATTTTGACTTTCCGCAGTTTCGATATCCCCGTCAGCGAATTCAGCCACCGGTATGTAAATGGGCGATCTTTGCGTCGTCACCTCCTGAACCTCTGCTTGCGGTATTGTGTCGTTTCTGCGCGTAGCTGTTGTCTTTCCCTGCAGCAAACCAGCCATCGCAGTAATTACTGGCCCTAAAGCCGATAAACTATTGATTCCCAGTGATCCCAAACTTAGAAGATTGCTAACTGGAAGAGCACTCGTATCCTGATTGGCTGGCTTCTTGTTCTGGTCAGCGTCCGTGGGAATGGTTACGTTATTGTCCTGCAATTCAATGTTAATTGATATAGAAATAAAAAAATATATAATAGAGAGACTGATAAAAAAAGAGATTATAAAGATACTTCTGCGGCAATTCTGTTTTTCACGAGTGGCCAATAAATGCTTACAATAATCGTATAAAAATTTAATTTGTGGTATATGGTACAATTAATGGTGAAAATGAAATCGAATAAATTATAAAGAAATACTAAAGCGAGTTCTCCTAAATGAAAAGTTGAATACGACAAATTTTCTTGGCGGCTTGCGTTCAATTTGAAATCATATCGAATACAGGGTTCAACGACCCTTTTAATCACCTGTGCATTTTGTTCAGAAGGCTTCGAATTCGGTTCACTGACAATCGTGGCCGAGTCGGTTGACACCAAACTCGCGGAAATCGCGTCCACCTTCTGAACTTCAGCTGTGGCTGTCACTTCCGGCAAGCCGGAGCTCGTGGTGGGATCAATTTGGTCTTCCTCGTCGAAGAAGATAATCGTCGATCCTGTCACCACGTTTTTCACCGGATCGGAATGATGCGCTGTCGTCAGTAACGCGTTCATGTAACCAGCGTCCAACAAACTTGGCGCTATCGACTCCGTAACCACGTTCTCAACTATGTGCGATCTCGAGGACACCGTGGTTGAAGTTTCTCCATCTGGACCAGCCTAAAAGTAGACAAAAATATTTTCAAATATTTGATCTGCGATAAAATCTGGATACCAAATAACGACCGAGAACGGCCATGAATAAATTCATATGTTTAATGTGTTATTTTAGGGTTCATCTATTGTTTCACAGCCTCGACAAGTCTGTATCGAAATTATTATTGAAACAGAAATTATATTACCGCGATGGTTAATTCACCTGTAACAGTGTCGTGAAGTACGTGAACGTGGTCAGATAGGTCTTCGTGGCGAATATTTGTATAGGCTCCGGGGTGGGGTTCACCAAAGCCGTCATCGTGGACGTCCTCTTGACAGGCACTTTCTCCAGCACAACGTCCGTCGACGTCGCGACGTTCGTGCGTACCACGGTGTTGCCTTTCTCCAGGAAGGTATTGTAATAGGTGTAAGTGATGTAGTACGTCTTCATGACGTCCGTCATGCTCTCCTCCGTGCTATCCAGCGCTGTTAATGTTGTCGTAACGCTGGTTGGACGTGGGGGTGGCGCGGACTCTGTTATTATTAGCTGAAGCGAAGGGACAGGGTTATTTTAAAGTCCGTTCGAATGTAATTGAAGTTCGCCCCGGTCGTGTTATCAACAATTTTATAACAACCTGAGTAATGGTATCGCTGGTGGTGTCCACTTTAGTGTGGCCATCCTCCATGAACGTCTTCTCCAGGAGCCTCGTGCTGAGGTAAGTGTTCGTTTCCGGTCGCGGGGCCTCGGACGGCTCCAGAATCATATCCAGATAGTGTTGGGGGGCGGTTACGGTGTTTGTTATTACCTTCGTGCTACTTTCTAGGGGGTCGTTTATGTTCGAGTGATCGGTGTTCAACGTTAGGTAGGTGTAGGTTGTCTTGAAGACTTCGGTGCGTAAAGTTGGCGACGCGTCTAATGTTACCGCGGCTGTCTCAGAGCCTGGTTTCCTGTGTCGTTCTTCGGTCGCTGTGTTCGCTATCACCTTGGGAAATTTTCGGGCGTTTATTATAGAAGAGCGTCGTTTTTCAATAATTTTTTTCTTCGAATTTCTGAGGTTGCGGGTTGAATAGGTAAGAACGTCTTGCGTATCAGCGTATTAATTTTGTAGTATTGCAATAAAGAGAAGCGTTACTGTTTATAGTAATTCATATAGCAGCAGCTGAGTAAAATGATTTAATTTATTGTACGCGTTTCGCTATTTCTCGTTCCATGTTTTTGCAACAAAGTTTTGGGTCGGTTTGATAATGCAAACAGAAATCAAAGGGTTGTGCAAATAAATTTTACCTACATAAATCGAATGATAGTGCGAGCAATATAAAGAGCTGACCGCTCATGAAAATGTTAATTAGAAAAGCTACAGTTGATCGAAACAATAATTCTGTTTTATCTGATAATGTTATCAAAGATCAAATCGTGCCAACAACGTCTGTCTACTGAATCTACTTGAATCTACTAAGCAAACAAATTGCACAATTACACCATCGTCGTCCGGACTTTTAATATTCATCCTCACTATCAACAACAGTGGTCTACCTGTTGTTCCGTCGACACGGTAGTGGTTCCATCCTTCGTAATCGTGGTGAGGTACGTGAAGGTGGTCGTACATGTCTTCGTGACAAATTCATTCGGCTTATCTTGCGGAAGCATCATGACAACCGCGTCAGACAATGTGAGCGTAGGCTGAGGCATCGAGTTCTCCCATCGTAATGCCGGTGTTGGCCCCGCAACGATAACCTCGACTCCGTTCGACATGACCCGCGTGGCCAAGTTCAACCTTCGACCTTCTTCATCTTTCCCTTCGTGTTCTCCTGTCGTTACAATTTCACGATCAAACGATTACGACATGACAATGGACCATTACATTCTCACTTTAACCACATCGAAGTATTAACAATATTCATTAACTGTCCCTATTTAATAATATATATACATATATACTATTATATATATATATTATTAAATAGATATATACTATTAATATATATACATATATACTATTATATATATATATATTTTATAATATAATATAAATAAAATTTTATTTTTCTCTCCGTATACTTGTGCGCACAATATTCAACCGTTCTTCTTGTAAAATCCATTAAACAAATTACCCCAATACTTATGCTTTAAACAAATACATCTGAAATAGACACAACATTAATTTAGAAAGTTCACAGATGTACGCAGAAGCGCCTGAATAACTGCACCGCAGACGCGCAAGAGTTACGGTGTAACAGGTATTCAGGTGCCCCAGCGCTCCAGCGACCACTGTACACGGCTAAAACATATTTAACACTGAGAAACAAATATATAGGGAATGAACACTGTAGAAGTGACACGAATTACAAGAAGTCAAGTATGTACAAGGAAGAACATCATTTACAAGTATGTACAGTTCACTCAGAATTCTATTGTACAGAAGATAATTTGGATTGCCGTAAGCCAATCGAAGTGAAACTCCAAGGATTGTCTGTACAGCCTCCCGCGACAGAGTCGCGGGAGGAGGAATATCATATTAGTCTAGAGATAAATATTACTTTTTTACATTGATCATCCAGTGCTCTGAACTGTCGAATATTAAACGTGGGCGATAACTTCAAGGGAGGAAAGGGATGATTCGAGTACAAATAATAATACTAATGCCATTAAAATCCATCAAAAGCGTATAAAAATTCCGTAATAATGTTTCCTAAATTCTGCATAGTTCGTCCACATTTTAATAAATATTTCCAACCGCGCGTGTAAATAAATTATGCCTCTAACAGAATCATTATCTACCATCCCTTCCTCCCAGGTCATATTATCTTACGGTAGCGTCGTGCGTTCTACAAAAATGATCCATAAGATCTAACGAAACAAACCCTAACGATTACCCCACAATAAATAATAACTTCACCCTTTTAATTGCACAATCGACATATACCAAAAATGATTCCCTTTCGAACGTTAAATTAAGGAAAGCTATCGGGAGTTCTAAATTTTCTAAAATCGGCCCAGAACACTCGACGATCGTTTAGGAAAAGGCTATCGTACAGCCAGTAATAGCTACTCACCAGACACGGGCACCGGGCTATACACAGACGTAACGGAGTGCTCTGACGACTCCACGATAGGAGTGACAGTCACCGTGACGGGCACCGTCAACGTAAGGGTCGTCACTCTGGGTCTCACTGTCGTCGAGGACGTCACTTTTGTCTCCAGTCCGTTCAATTGCGTCACCACGTACGTGTACGTTCTCAGTCTCGTCGACGTAACTACCGTCTCTGTATAATAAACGCTCGTGCTCGGTTCTATATCCGGAATATCTGATTGTGTCCCGTGCTCCACGTGAATCGGTTTCGACGGCGATATGTCGGGGAAGTCATTTCTCGACAGGGACAGGTACAAATCGTCGGCTAATCCTGCCTCGATTTCCTCGGGGGTCGGCGACGTGATCGACGTCGTCACCGTGGCCGCCTCGACGCTGGACGTCGCCCCTAGAACGTCCGACGTACGTTCCGCGTGCAACGACGGCGTGTAATCGACGCCCAAGGGTATCACGCTCGGTATTTCAGAGTCGTCCAGGTAACTAGGCGTGCTTGCGTCTGGCGACGTTAATTGGGACGTTTCCAGAGGCAGGACGCTGGCGAAGCTAGGGTACACGTCGATCGAGGGTGATAAAACGAAAGGGGTGGTTTCGATGATTGACGGTATGGGTTGCACCGTCAACATTTCCTCTTTTTCTTGCATTTTAATCTGGGGTTCTACGTTGCTGGTGAATTGTACTATGTCTGGGAACGATCTACCGGTTTCTGGTAGTATTCTCGGGACGGTTTCGTCGGGGACTTTGCTGTCTTTCGTCGGGGAAGCTTGAGATTCGCTTTTGTCGACCGGTTTATCCGTTTGCAGGGTATCTTTGGATTCTGTCCGTGTAGCTGTAATTTCAATGTCGATTTGTTTCGTTTGGATTCCCTTGGATTCGGTGTCGGTTGTAACATTGGATTCGACATCTTCTCCAGTGGGATCTTCTTCGTCCGACTGCGAAGCATTTTCGGATTGAATTGGACCTTCATCATATTTGGCCGAGGAATCTTCAGATTCGATTTCGACTTGCCGGTCGATCGGTTCAGTAGACGACGCAGGATCTTCGTCCACTTTCGCGATGATCGTCGTTTCGTCGTTAGAAGGTGTAGTCGATTCTGCTTCTTCGTCAGAGATACTGATCAGTGTTGTCTCTTCCACAGCCACCGTGGTCTCCTCTGTTTCACCTAACGTTGCACGATTTCTCTCCGCTTCATAATTCTCTTCGATTTCGGGAATCGTGGTCGTCGACGTGTCTTCATCAGACGACTCGTCGGAACTCTCTTTCGTTGTTGTCACAGCGGGTTTCAAAGTTGTCGAAATCTCTTCGGACCTTTCCTCCTCTTCCGCATCGATATTCTCAGTTGACACATCATCTTCCGGTTTCTCCGTCGTTTCTTCCTTGGCAGATATAGTTGAACTTTCTTCTCCGTCAGAAGCATCCTCAGCTTTCGTCATCTCCGTCGTCGTTTCTTTCCACTCGTCTTTCTGGGATTCATCGTTCATATTTCCTGTGGTCGTCGTTTCCACATACTCGTCGTCGTATTCTTCGTACTCGTCCCCAGAAGGCGGAAAGAAGAAATTGTCCGTGATGATGATCGGCGCATCCACGCTGCTCTCCGCGGAAACCTTCGTCTCGGTATCCCCGGTTTCACCTGCCGTTTCAATGCCCTGCTCAGGCTTGCTGTCGATAACGTTCGGCGGTTCCTCCAGCACGGGCGTGGTCGTCGTGCCAACTTCCTCTTTGTTCTCCTCCTGCGCCGTGAAGGACGAGGCTTCCTCCTCGGTGTACTCCTCGTCGTACTCAGACGAGGGCGCAGCGAAGAATCCGGTGGTAATGATCGCGAAACTTGGCGTGGGTTCCACTGGCCTAACTGCTACCAATTTCTTCCTGGTGACTCTGGCTCTCTTCTCGCTGGTGCTCCGCAGAACAGGCGTGGCTTCAATTTTCCGTCGCCTGGTGATCGTGACTTTGTGCCGGCCGATCTCCGGTCTAAACGTTTCGGAGTCCAGTTCGCTCTGCGTCGAATTAACTAGCCCAAGTGTCCTGACTCTGGTCACGACGATTCGTCTCGGCGCGTGAGTCGAGCTCGCCAATGGGGTATCGTCGATTATCGACGACACCGGTCTCCGTCTGACCACCGTTAATTTGTGCTGCCTACCGTTCTTCCTGATAACGGGGACGCGGATTCTGACGCGTTTTCTCGGCGCGTCCTCGTTGTCGCTTAGTCGGTCGTAGTCGTCGTTGGAATAGTCATCTGAAAAGTCGACGTACTCTCGCTTTCGTGCACGCACTGATCCTCCCGGGCTCGCGTTTTGTGATTACGAATAGCTAGGGCGAGCATAAGGCGGCGGGGTAGAGGGCGACGAGTCGTCTCGAGTGTTAAGCGTGTCCACCAGTTTGTGATTAAAACGATCGATTACAGTAAAACGCATCCCATCCTCATACATATGCTCTCGTGCACTTAGTAACCATGTTTGTGTTATCCGTGACGGTACTCGCCGTCGTCGTCGTTCCAACGAAACGGGGTGTATCATGCGTCGCGTGTGGGCGCGCGTGCGGCGGCGGATTCGAGGTTCGTTGTTAGTAGTAGTGGGAGAACAGGCGGAGCACAGAGGGAGAGACGTTCAGGGTGGCAAACAGAGGGAAGATAGAGCTGGAGAGCGAACGGGGTCGTGTGATGGACGTCGAGAATGCGAGACGTGTTCTCGAGCGACCGAAGCTGCGAGCTTTCTATGAAACAGACAATTGTATGATACAGTATCGGCAAATAAGATTAGCGAAGGGTGAACCGGAAGGAAGGGAACCACCGGCTCGTACGGAAAGATCGTCAGCTTCGGTCCATAGGTGGGCAATTATAATCGTGATGGACTTGTTGATTAATTTAGGAATGAATGTTAGAGGGGGGAATAAGGGGGGCGAGGATGTTTATAGAGGGAATTTTTAAGCTAGATTCGGATGGACGTGGAGATGTGCCGTCCGACGTCACCCACTACGCTCTCGAGACTCTGGGTGGGCGAATGAGCGCTCGCCGAGTCCTCGCTGCCCGTTAGGAACGTCATCGACTCAGGTCCCGCGTGCAACGATGGAGGGATCGACGGTTGCACCTGTACGATCAACTCGTCCCCAACGTCCCTTCGTCTTCGCGACGTGCTGATCGTGTCGCCCACCTTAACCGTGCTCAAAACGGTGCTGAACTCCCCCGGCCTTCTGCCGGAAACGTACAACGTCACCACACTGGACTCATCCTTGACCGGGCCGACGTGATCCTCCTTCTTGTCGTTCCCCTTGCGACTGTTTCGCGGCTTGGACGGTTTCTGATATTCGCGCGCGTCCTCCTCCTCCTCGGAGTACTCGTAGCTGTCGTGCCTGTAATCCAAATCGGCCGGCTGGTTTCTTCTCTCGACTTCCCCCGGCAGCGTGTTGCTCTGCGTGAAAGGAGGCGCCGCGAACAGCGGGTCCAACAACGGATTCGCGTTCTTCTGCGGTTGAGGTTGCTGAAGAAGCAGCAATAAGGAGTTTAAGTTCGCCGCAGGTAACGCGGCTGTCGGTGTAACTACCACGGTGTCTGTAATGTACTCTGTAGCCGTCACCACGTTCGTGGATGTGTCTATCAGAGTCGTCAGAATTTCCTTGCCGCGGAACGTCAACGGGATCACCGTGCTCTGCTGCTTGGTGATGGTAGTGACGTACGACGTCGTACGAGTGTTGTACTGAGTGGACGGGGTACTCTGGCCTTGCAGCAAAGGGTTCGCCTGACCTAATTGGCCGAGGAGTAACTGGGACAGCAAAATGTTCGCGAGCGGCGCGTTTCCGGGTAAGGATGGTTGAACGGTGGACACCACGTTCTCCACAGAGTAAACTGTGGAGGGTACAATGACAGACTGGGAGGCCCTGCGACCGCCCAGCGTGGACAGTGTGTGGGACACGCGAGTTGTGGGTGTCTCGTGAAGGAGGAATCGGGTCACCTCGGTCTGACCTTGAAGATTGGTACCAGTCACCTCGCTAACGATCACCACGAGTGGTTTGCCGTCACCACCCGTCACCGTGCTGTACTGCGACGGTCCTAGAACTTCTGTACTGGGTTTGGCAGTAATTATACCCCGCTGCTCAGTGACACCGTTGTTCACGACGGGTATGGTCACTTCCGTTGGAACGTAGTGAGTCACCGTGATGGTGCCGTCTAAGTCTGGGTACACCGTTGGTGCTTCTCTGATATTTTCCAGGGATCCTCGTGATCTGGACGATCCCCTTCTATTACTGTTTCTGCTGGAGGTTCTTGAAGAAGTGCGACCTGAGCTCGGTGTCCGTCTGGTATTAGTAGACTCGGAGGATTTATTGGAACCGTTCCTCAATCTCGGCGGTCTCACTCTCTCCGAATTGCTGGACGACGGTCTACTGTTCGGTCTGGGACTCGAAGAGCTGGGTCGTTTGTAACTGGATCTGCTGGAGACACCACCTTCCTTTTCTCTTAACGTGAACTGTCTACCGTTGCTGGACGTTGGAGAAGGCTTTATTCTAGACGCGGTAGTTCTATCGTCGCTGTTGGACTGTTTCGATCTGCTCCTCGTTTTGCCTTGGCTCGATTCGGTGGATTCTGCAGAAGTTTTATCGGAATGGCTGGACGGTTTGGATAATGGCCTGGACGTGGTCAACGATCTACCGCGATTGTTGTAACGAGCAATCGGTTTCGAATTCGATTTCGAGGTGTCCTCTTTACTGGACGCGCTGTCGGCCACGTCAGGCTTGTCCTCGGGCTTATCCGGACTTGGCTGACTGGGCCGTCTAAATCTGCTAGACAGCGTTCTCAATTGGCCGGCCTGTCTACGTATTCTACGTGACCTGAATGGTTTAATTTGCACACTCGGCTTAATAGATTTCCCAGAACGACGATTCACCGCGGTTCTATCTTCGTGTTCGGAGCCCTCGTAATCATTGTCGGTTATTTCTTCCACCGGATCGTCCTCAAAATTCTCTTCGCCGTCTTCTTCTAGATCTTCGTTCGGCTCTATCTGTTCCTCCGCGGGTTGTTCCTGTTTCTTTCCGAGTAGACCACGAGGTGGGAACAAGCTGTTGCTGCTCTGTCTGGGTCTAGTAGAAATCGGCACGTTCGTTCTTCCGGTGGTTCTAGCGTTGGTGACTCTAGGTACAGACGGTGCGGTGACTCTATTCAAGTTGCCTGTTCTTCTAGTAGTCGTCGGCGGTCTAGGCGTGGTACCACTTCGTCCGGAATTGTTTAAATTAGTTGGCCTGCGGAATCTCAACAGAGGATTCGTGGACCTTCTCGGGGACTCGGTGGTGGTTTGCAACGGCGTCGTCGCAGTTTCTCCGCCGTCAGTGTCCTCGGTGTACGGTGTCTCTTCGGTGACCAAGGTGGTCGTAGTGAATTCATTCGCGTCGTTCTCTTGATCATCGTGCCTAACAGTTGCCTGACCTCTCAACAAAGTCGAGGAGGCTCTGATCGGTGGTCTGTACCTGGAAGAGGCTCCAGGGAACACGGAACTGGATCCTCTGGGCGTGGCTCTAACCGAGGAACCTCTGATAGAAGTTGGTCCTCTTCTGCTCCCTTGGTACACTGAAGACGGCGATACTCTGGACTGAGCTCTGCTTCTGGCACTTCCGGACACGGACGAGGCGTAAGAGCTAGCCGTGTTCGGAGAACCTCGTCTGCCAGAAAATCTTCTAGAACCGGAAGGGGACAACGTCGAAGAGTATGGGCCTATTGGAGAACTGACCCGACCTCTGGACGAAGCAAATCTGTTTCCCTTTCCTGCCAGTGTCGCTGTTATCGTTGGCGTTATGTCGGTTCTGGTAATCGTCGTCGCACCCTGCGCACCCTTTCGCTTGGGATTAAACGTTGGCCTATTCCTGGACGCGAATGGCCTGATCACCGGTGTGAAGGTCCTCTTTCTGGTGGAGAAGGTCAGTCTGGACTTCTTCTTGGAACTCTGCCCATCTTCACCTTCCTCGTCTTCTTCTTCGTTCTCTTCGTTCTGCTCGGAGTCCTCCTCGTGGTCAGGCGACTCTGTGGTTGGATCCTCGGACAGAGATGACTGAATTACAGCTGGCGACGGTGTGATTTCCGGAATCTCCGTAGGTTTCGTAGGTGGCAAGGTAGACGTTGGTGAAATAGTGGACGTGGGCGTGGCAGACAGAAAGCTGGAAGTGCTTTCTATTATCTGAGCGTATCTACCCTCGATGCTGGTACCGATAACTTTCGATTGATAGAACGTGGTGGTGCCATTACTTTCTATTTGCCCTTGGATCAATCTTACTAGGCCTGTTCGATGACCCTGAGCTGGTGGGATAGTCGCTTTTCTTTCTTCGTCAATTTTCGTGCTCGAGGTGCTCTCGATCACCTTCGCGTACAGGCCATCGAACAGAGTACCAACTTGTTTCGTGGTGAAATAAATAGTGGTCACCTCGTCAGCGTCTACCACACTGCCTTTGTTCATCGACAGGACACCGGTTGGCAAGACAGGAGTGGCCACCGACGATGGTAACGGAGGTGTCTCTACGCTTGTCGAACTTTCCACAATTTGAGCGTACAGTCCGTCAATGTAGGTACCGTGCACGTCGGTTCTATAATGAGTAGTGGTTCCTTCGTTGACTTGGCTCGACCTTACGGTCGAGATTAGACCTATCTTCGGAAGTTCGCTGGTCTTGGACGGAGCGACTGCCTTTTCCTCGGTGGTTACAGATTGCTGAAACACTGGCCCGTTAATGGCTCTGGCAGTCACCAATTGTTGAGTCGCGAGAACATCCGGGACAGAAACGCTGGTCACTGTTTCCAATCTGCTGTTGAGAATAGTCTCGTTCCCGATATAGGAAGTCGTGAAGTAGGTGTACGTGGTATAAAACGTCGTAGGCTCTGGAGAAATAGTGGACGATTCTATAGTGGTCTGCTCAGCAGGTGGCGTGGTTGTGTCCTTCGTGGCAGTCGTTTCTAATACCTCGGTTTTAGAGCTTCCGGTTAGAACGATGTCCGAAGGCGTCACTTCGTTGTCGGCAGTGACTTTCGACTCTATCTCGTCGTTCGCAGTGTCGTCGACGTACGAAGTGGTTGGCCTGTACGTCATAACTACACCCAGTTCGACAGTGGGTGTAGGTGCAACACCTGGCTCGACAATGTTGCTGACGGTCTCTTCGCGACTGGTGGTGACAGTGTCGCCGCCTTTGTAGAAAGTCGTCCAGTAGGTGAATGTCGTGAAATATGTCACCGGAAGGGTGCTCGTTTCTGCGGCAACCACTGCGGTAGGTCTGATAGTCTCGGTGGCAACGTTGGTAACAGTTTCCAGACGACTGACAACGTTCGACTCCTCACCTTTGTACATTGTCGTGAAGTACGTAAAGGTGGTGTAACTTGTCTGAAGCAGAAGAGTAGGCGCGGGTTCTACCTCGTGATGATTCGATTCCGACAACTCTTGATCCTCGGGAACTGCGTTTCTTTTGTCCATTACGTCGAGAACTGTGCCTCCCCCGGAACTCGAAGAAGACAGTACATCCGTTATCATTGACCCAAGGACTTCGCCCTCGACCGGAGGATTGGGTGTCACCTGGGCGTTCACTTCGAATCCCCGGAACAAATTTTCAGTCACCGGTTGCTCCTCGGGGGTGCTCGGATATTCTGTGGTTGTTTCTATTTTAGCTTCGGATATGGTTGTGGGCTCTTCGCCTTTACTGTTCGCCTCATCCTGCATCTTCTTAGCCAGCAACAGAGCTTCCTCTTGAGATTTTTGTCTCTTGAAGGCTTCCAGGTAAGCCAGAATCTGTGGCGGAACCGTTGGCTTATTTTCCGATTCGCTGTTCGGCGTGGCTGGACTTCGAGTTTCCTGTATAACAGGCACTACGGCTGTTGGCTGGATAGTCTCTGTGACCACGTTGGTGAACACCTCTGTCCGCGTCTCGATTTCCGTTTCGTCGTCGACGAAAATCGTAGTGAAGTAAGTGTACGTCGTATAGTACGTTTTAATTTGTTCTTTGACTTCTTGCGTCGGCAGCGCTGGAGTCGGACTGGGCTCTATTTCAGGAACTATTTCCTTGTCCTCGAAGTCCTTCGTAGTGATACCCGATTCGGTTGGAATGTTCTGATCGGTGGTAGTGTCCTGTTCCTGCAGAGTAGTCAGAACATCTTCGGTAGTTTGCTCCAAGGTAGTTGGATACCTTTCGGTTCCGTCTTCTTGCATAGGAGTGGTGGAGGGCAGAATATTATCGGAAATTTTCGTCGGCGCTATCAGGGCAGGTTCGTCCCTGTCGAACAATCCTGCAACGACAGCGGACACACCGTTTGGCCCGACAGTCTGTGTAATCACGTTCGTCTCGACGACTTCTCTGCTGGAGATACTGGACGTGCTCTCTTGGAAGAACGTGGTCAAGTAAGTGTACGTGGTGTAGAGAGTTTTGAAGATCAGTTCAATTTCTTCGTCCTGCTTGGTGGTCTGCTCCTCTTCGACGACGGCGGATAGACCGGGCGTCGTTCTAGTTGTTCCGGACTCGATCAGAGCCGTGGGACGAATAGGGGTGACCGTTTCACTGGGTGAGATTAGCTCCGTCAATAAAGTCACATCCGAGGACACGACTTCCCTCGAACGAATGGAGGTGGTGGTCTGGTCGCCATCGGGTATGAAGAAAGTCGTGAAATAAGTGAACGTTTTGTAGACAGTCGAGGGAAGCAGTCGGGTAGCCAAAGTGACCTTCACCTCGGGCTCGCCAAAGCTGTGATCCTTGCGATCCTGGTGCACCAGATCGTTCTTCGGGCTGCCAATTTTTATACTGCGACCCTGTGGATCGCCGGGCACTATATCGTTGGGAATTTCATCGTCCAATGTGGACGTGGCGGATTCTGTTGTACCTAGAACTCTTCTGGCGCTTTCCAGGATGTCCTTCAAGGTCGTTAAGACGCTGTCAGTAGTGTCCCTGAAGGGAGTCGTCAATTCGTTCATTTCTGGCGGAGCGTCCTTGTTAGTAGTAACTATCCTCGGCGTTGTACCAGTTGCCACGTCCACCGTTGTATCCTGCTCCATTTCCGGTTCTTCCGCGACAGTCGTTCCATAGTCTACGGTGGTGTCCTCGGCATCGTAGGTGGCAGTCGCCTCGTCGGGGAAGAAATAAACGTTCGACGAGGTGTGTATGATCTGAGCGTAATTGGTTCCAATGTAAGTGCCGTAGATCAAGCTTTTGTAATGCGTCGTGGTGCCGTCCAGAGAAGTGGTGGAATCGAGGACCTTCAGAAGTCCTGTAGGCTTCAGAGAGGCACTGTCCACGTCCGGTATCAGAAGAAGAGGCTCGGTGGAAGTCGTGGAGGATTCCGGCTCGAAATCCTCGGTGACGCTAGGTTGAATGTTCGCCCTGTTAATGGCGTCCAGCAAAGCGTCGCCGGTTTCGCTCCTCGAATCGGACGTGCCACCAGGATGTTCCTTAGTCCTCTCCTGGTTAACCACGACGCTCGTGGGCCTAATCTTCACCACCGCGATCCCGTCGTCCGGTCTCAGTGTCGCGTCACCCTTGATGGTAGTGGCTGGTCGGCCAGCTGGTGCCGGCGAGGTGCTCGGCGAGAAAACGATCACGGTTTCACCCACGGTTGTAGTGAAATCGGCGAAACCGTGGTAAGTCACTGTCGGCAAAGGTTTCGCGTCCAGTTTCCTCTGCGCAGTGGCCTTCGGTTGAGGCTTGAATATCTTCGGCAGACGAGGCTTGAAATTCTTCGGCGTTTCCTCCTCCGCGTTGTCAAACCCGTTCGTGACGTACTCGTGTTTCACCGTGTACGTAGGAAGATTCTCCGCGGACTTAACCTTCGCGGGCTTGAATCGCTGCGAATCGGTGCCTAACTCCCTTCTGCTGAATATATCGTTCTCCCCGGACAGCTCGTCCAGTTTCGACGATTTCTCGTTCTCAGAAACGGTCTCCTGGTTTTCATTCTGCTTGACGCTTTCTATGTCCTTCAAGACCTTGATGGGTGCGTTGTCCAGGGCGACCCTCAGCTGCCAATCGTCGTTGGTTGTTCTTGAGGGGTAAACTACATACGGCGTCGGCGAATCGGGGGTGGGTTCTTTGTCGTAGAACACCCTGCTCGACGTGGACAATATTCTGGCGTAGAGACGGCCATTGTCCAGGGTGGTACCGAGTACCTGAGTGGCGAACTCTGTGCTGGCGCCGTCTTGGACAAAGGTCCTCGCAGTTTTCGTCAACAGACCGACCGGAGGAACGGATTTACCGGGCCTGGCCGATACCAGGAGGACCGTGGTCACGCCTGGGGACGATCGTCGCGTGCGTCACGAGTTGGAGGGGTTATCGGGGGTCGTTCGGGAACGCAGAGAAACCGGGGACAATCGCCGCACGAGGAGCACGTTTCGTTTAGCGTTCGCGATATCGATCGATTTGCATGGTCGACAGTTTACAGACACCGAGCGTACAGTCGTCGGATGGATAAATTGTTCAGAACGGTTTATCGATCACGACGGTCGGTGTTATTATTGTCGTTGGTGTGTTTTAGCCAATCGGTATCGTCGGTATTGTAATTATTTTTATATAATATGTAGGTCGTCGGAGAGACGGAGTGGCGGGCGGACGTTGGAGGCAGACGGCATCCAGTTGTTGAGAAGAGTTGAAGGCGAGGAGCAGGCGGGAGCAGTAACAGAAACAGAAAAAAAGAGACAGACGATCTTAGTGGGCGAGTCATCCTGCTGGTATATAGCCTACGGAGAGCAACCTGCTACGGTCCCGTTTATCTACCCTTTTAATGCACTGTTTTTATTTTTTATTAAGCGCCATCCAATCACTGTTTCTTCTCGTACATACAGTCGTGGACGAAATCAAGCGGGCATACCGTGAAACGGTTCTTAATTAAGCATAACCGAAATAGCTTTGTTAACATCAAATTAGACCCCCCATTATACGTACACGATCTTGAGATATATAATACTGCTGTAGAAACTGTTAAACGAGACTTACGATCATTCTGCTAGCGCTGTATTTGGTTAAACACAAACGACGAACCAATTTCGGTAGCGCCCGAACGAATTTTGTTCCCGATTGTACGTACGACAAAGTTCATTAATTTCTCGCGTTAATTTCAATAATCACTGCAAACGTAATAATACCTCGAGGGGTCCCGAATAGCTTAGAAGCTTCGAATATCTTCGTGATCTTGCAGATCTTGAAATATTATTAATCACGAGCCACGAAGAACGTGCATGTGCAGCAGTCCGATTTCAATTTTGTTATCGACCGAAGCGCGTTGATTAATAATGCTTCGAGACCACCGAAACGTCCATGATATTCTGGGTCCACGAGGTTCCCCCTTTTCGCAAGGACAGCTAACGAAGCGACTCGAAATTCTAACTGTGATTGAATTGCTTGGGAACTTGCAAATGGGAGTATCGAATCCCCATCGCCGCCCACGAGTATCGATTCTCGATCCTAGATCATTCACGGGTCTCGCGGATCGCTCGTCTATTCCGTGCCGTTCCATGCTACCGGAAACGGGACCAAGGCACGGGCCCCAATGTCGTGTCGCCGTGAACATTGCGAGAAAACGAGAGAAGAGGGCGCGGAGGCGTTAAAAAAACCGAGTTATCGTTATTATGGTTTATATATAGTACTATGTACAGCTCGAGGGACCTGAGAACTAGTTTCCAGAGGATTCGTTTCGCTCGGTCGTGCGAAGACGTTACGATATCGTGCTCGCACGGTGTAACCGTGAAAATTCGATTTCCCGTCCCGCACAGCGAAAGTATCCCGCGTCTGTTCAAATTGTGTGCCGCTCGTTATTGTCGCGCGTTCCATTCTTTGCGTTTCAATTTGTACTTGTCGCTTGTACCGGTTGCCCGTCGTTGTTCCATCGATCGGATTGATTGTCAAGTCCCCCGAGGCCACGTTTTGCGTTAAACGAGTCGCTCGTCAGGATTCTCGAGCCCATTTACCCACGGAAACCGAACGCAAAGTGCGCGTACAACGTGAAAAGAACGAGATAAAGAGGCGAAGAAAGTGTAGAGAGAGACAAAGAGAGAGAGAGAGAGGGAGGCGGGCATCGCATGTTTCGAAACGAGTCATTTCTGATTATATGTACACGGCCGCACCTCGCGTCAACACGCACAGTTTTTAGGGACAGAACGAATCGGTTTAATGTTTTAAACGGTGAGAAGAGAAAGGCCAGACAGCGTAGACGAGATAGGAGTAAGCGAAAGAGAGAAAACGTTGCCGCCGATAGAATTACCCTCGAACACTTTCTGTCCGTTTTCGAATTGATAACGAAACGCAAAGGGGAATCGATAATAAGATGAAATTGTATTCGAGTGGAATTCTACGGGATATAGAACGACAGTTGGATGCAAGACAGGCAGGTTTAACGGCTGGTTGACTCACCCTGCAGGTCCCTTTCTATCCTGTGCGCCCTGACGTCGGTCGATGGTCTTTCATCTGGAAGAAAAAGGAAGAAACGATGTTTCATTTCAAAAATTTTCGACATTCGAAGCGACAGTATTTACGTGCATTCGCCTTTTCCAGCGTTTAATTGCCACACGATAATCGCTGGATTATTTTTATCAAGTGGACGGGTGAACGGTAGGTCAATACTTGGTAGGTACTAGAATCTTTTACGGATTAGACGTACGATGAAAAGCGTTTAACACACCGGTCAAGGACTTTTAATACCTCCTTTGGGAAAGGAAGCGGTGGGTGGTGAAGGGAAGTTCTAGAAGGAGGCTTGCTCAAGAAGCTGCGTTCGATCATCGTGCAAACCTTCTAGAAAAAGTGTTACTGCGCGTACTGGTCGCGAAAGTATCTTTCTATTCCTACAAGCGCTATGAAAAAATACACGATATTACTATTATTATTGTTACGCATCGTCGCACTGTATCATTACTATTATCCAATCGTGGATGCACGTAGAAAATACGTCGCAATCATTCGAAATTGCCAATATTCGATAAAACGTGCACGATTTGCCGAAATGTTTCGATTCAACGCCGTTGAAACGTCGTTCCGCCGACAAACGTGACGAAAGTGTACCGGGTGTTTCAATGTGATTCGTTGAATATTCACGATAACGATGGACGAGTGAAACCCATCGAACGGACGCGTACGAGACGACCGTCGAGTCCAGGTTAGACGGAAACGGGTCTATGTAATCGGGAAACATTGAACAGGGTGTACACGCGTACGGGGAACGAGACAAGGAGAGGCACCAGACCACGGTGATGCTTGAAGACGTCGTCCGGAGGCCGGGACGTACAGTTATCTGACCGACTCCTTTCTTCTCATCGCAAACATAATTCCCCTACCGTCTGGGCTCGTGCCACGTGCAAACAGACGGAATCTAGTGCAGACGTACACGCGGGCATCGTTTCGGATGAATTCGATCGAAGTGGTCACGGAAAAAAGGTGGACCCACGCAGGTGTTTGCAGGAAATTGAAAGTATTTAATCGCTTTCTTTGCGTTCCACTGCGAACGATTGAACTGAGAATCGATTCTGGTCGATCGTGATTTCTGTTGGCGAATTGTTAGCGTGTGCGCGTTTACATTTTGGTATTTGCAGAATTTAGATCTTGTTTGGCAGCGATATTCAAACGGTTTCAATCGACGAACTAGTTTACCGAGTTAATTGGCTTGCAATGGAAGTAGGTGTTGTTTTACGAATTCCAGAGCTGATCGATCTGAATAGAAATTAATTAGGGAATCTGACGGACAGTCTGAGATGAGAATCGATATAATTTTATATAGATAATATATTGAAGTGTAATTACATTTTTAGTTCTAATGAAAAAATTGTCTTGAAACAAGAGCCACTTTGAATTCCATTAATTATGAGAGGTTTGTTTTGACGTTTGTTTTCAGTGTTACTGGAACGGACGTGTCTGGCAAAAATCCAGTCTCACGGCTCGTTTTTCTCCCCCCGTGTCACGGTACACCTGCATGATCGGACAGGTATCATTAAATGAACACCATAGAAACGTTGAAACGGATTCTTTCCGCGTTGTTTCATTCATTGGTCATCTTCGATTCGGCGAGTTCGCCGATTTCGTAGAATTTCGTTCGTCTTGAATGGCCGACGACGTGACCCGAACTGTCCTACTACCTATCTCACCTGTTCCACCGGTACCCGTTACCTTTCGGAGCAATCAGAGTCACTCTTACGCCACTCTTGAGTAGAACTGATCCGCGAAATTGTTCATCGTGAACGTTTACGTTTATTCATTTTATTTTTATCTTGTGCTTTAGTTACTTATAGTGCGATCCTAGATTCTATTATTCGTTTTCAATTAAAATTATTATCATCGCCATTCAATTGGTAGATAATATTTCATGTATAGTAATACTAGTAAATAATTAATAAAAAAAATCCTGCAGAAATGATATCTTCTACGTTCCACGCACCGTCGACTAATTTTTTCCAGCGTTCCTTGAAAATAAAAAGATCGCGCAAATTGAGCGCCGCGATTTTATCGGACAACCACGGCGAAAAGTTGGCAAGGAACGATCGAGGTGACATCCGGTTGTCCAACGGGTGGTCGTTTCTCGGTAGTCCGACGATGGAGATCGACGTACTCTTATGGTTCGAGGTCATCGTCGTCCAGGTTCATTGGGTCAGCTGGTCGACTTCGCGTCGCCCTTCTTTCGTCGACGAACTGGCCTGATGCCAACGGGGTTTCGCAGTCTCTGCCAAGGGGGACATTGATGTTGCTCAATGATCGACAACAATCATGCGCGTCGATTTCGTGAACGTCGCGCCCGAAGGTTCGGGGCTTGTGTCGAAATTCTCTCAAGAATATAGGTGAAGTCGTCGTGTTTTTTTATTTACTAATCCGGCAGCGAGAATGAACAGATACTGCCACATCGAGCAAGGCAGAGAAGATTGAGATCGTGGCAACAGTTATGCAAGGTTGAAAATAAAACATAAAAAAAACACGGAACAGGTGTCTTCTCCGTGTTGATGAAGGTAACTCGGTTAAAACACTCTTCGTGGAAAAGTACGATTTTTTTCTGCGCTATTCGTGATTCGAATCTTTGATCAGGCAGCGCATCTCGTACGAGAAACTTCAGATGTCCCGGCCCACAAACATTTAACCCTTTTCATTGGTTCTCAGTAATAAAAAAGACATGAAACAACGATGGAATAAAGTACAACGCGTCCAAAGACGAACAAATTCCATGTATGCACATTATCCTCGACTTGTATCGATAACAATATTCGCGACTATATAATTATTGTATCGCACCGATGTTTATTACACAACAGGCGATTAAGGTAAACCTACC
Source organism: Nomada fucata (assembly GCA_948146005.1). NCBI lineage: Eukaryota > Metazoa > Arthropoda > Insecta > Hymenoptera > Apidae > Nomada > Nomada fucata. Next base: position 7,263,496 of record OX411282.1, read on the forward strand.
TCAACCAGCCGCTCTTTACTTATCGCGAGAATTGATAACCTGCGACCGAAATATCGAGTCTTGAAAAGATATCCCCCAAAGTGTGTGATTCAATTTGCTATTTCGCCGCGAGATATGATCCATTCCAACGAACGAATGAACGCTGCCATGGTAGAATCGAGTTAACCAGCTGTATAATAGGTTCGTTAGGTACCTGTAACTGCTGCTTCGAGAATGCGAGACAACTTTGAAGACTGGAAGTCGAACCAGAACGATGATCACTCTCGCTTTCTCGATGAGTTTTCGCAATCGAAACATTGTGGACGCGCAGGGGTGCCTTCGTAAATAGAAGGGTATTTTTCACGTTTTCTTCTTTCGTTCTTTTTTCGTCGTTTTTTCGTTCGCGGCATAGAAAGCCCGGTGCCGGTTACATTCGTGCGTGATATAATCGGGCTATAAGGAGCAGAGAGATAATTCAAGCGTTAAGCTTCGAGATTTTTAATGAACAACGTGGAAAAGGTCAGTCCGGTTTTCTTACGTAACGCTGGCTTGGACATTTTGAAACGAGATTTTCTACTGCTCCTCTAGGATACTGGCAGTTTGGCAATTTTTTATTACACATACGAGCATGTGTCGAAATTGTCGAGGGACTGTGAGCTTCGTTTGGTATCGTTGTAACGTACGCACAGTGGCTGCCAGATGTTCCAAAACCGAATAGCAATTTCAATATATATTTCTTGGCAATTTATATCCTCGCGTACATCACGCACAAGTGGAATTGTTCTCGTGAGCGACTGAACAAGCGGTAATTGTTCGTTTGAATATAACAGAGTTGAATTTTTTGCCGGAGACTTTTAACAGTCACCGCGTACGCGAGACAGGTCGGTACATTCCTTTCTATTTTATTCAAAGATTCAATTAAGACTCCGACATACATTCAGCTCGTTACGCCTCTTTTTAAATATCTATATCACGAATCTCTCTGTATCTGGTATTTTGTAATTTTCTTAGACATCGGCGCGTCACGATAGCACAGGCTACTAGAATTTCGTCATTCAAAACGCTCGACCCTATCCTACGTCAAGCAGTAACGAAACAAATACAATTGTGTCACTGGTCAACGTAATAACACCGTCAGTACACTTAACTCGCTGCACCACGAAGGTACCAAACACGCGACACTCGACGTTAAATGAAGCAATCGAAGCTCCGCGCGTATCCTTAATAAAACAAAATAGAACGAATGGTAGAGGCAGAGAAAAATAAAATTAATACAGACCGAAATCAAAGGGGGAAATCAAAAAGAAAACGAAAATTGTACCGAAACTATTCTGCGAGAATTAAGTGGACAATTAAGGTGGAAAGGAAGAAACGCACGGTCCAAGGATAATAAATTCTGTATAATAAAATCCTAAAATGAAAAATCTCACCGATCAATCTTTCTCCCCGTCGACCAACACGGATTTCGTACGATTTATAACGGGTATTTCACTGGTTCACGGAAACGAGGAACCCTCTCCAGTGGCAGAAGCACCGTCAAACGTGGAATGCATTTGTTTTGCATACTTAAACCGGCGAGGAACGTGAAATCCTGTGCATCCAGCGTACGAAGCAGGTACGACGGAGAAAGTGTTCGATCGTGGGAACCGGTAACGGCGCTATCAAAACGCCGCGCCGTCACGTTAATTCCTTGCCAGAATCGTTTCGAACACTCTGGCACCGTCGCTTTTCACCGCCGTATTCGCGACGGGCAACGGAAAAACATTAATTACCGCGAGCGTAAACGGTGCTCTGTGAAAATGTGGCATTGTCCGACAACTGTCTGTTGAACGTGGTTTATCGTATCCGTTTAGCCGGCGATCGTTCTGGTACCGTTTCGAATTGTCACGGTTCAGGCTGAACCGAGCCCGATCGATGTTCGGATTGATCTTGATAGCTCGAATGGAAATTGGGTCGGGCAAGTGCGTTCGTAACGATCGCCCTCGATTCGACGTTCGATTAAATCGATTGCTCCCCGATTTCTATTCCCTGTTAATTGTTGCTACCATTTCTCGCGGTTTCGATGTTTAAGGAATTCGACACTTCTTTTCTGACGCTCGTTGCTCGAACGGTCCATCGAGACGTAATTGAACGGGAGTTGCACAGATGTGTATCGAAGAGTAGCGAAATTCGTATCTAAACGAACAGACGACTGAATGAAATATGTTCGGCAGCGCGTCGCCATTCGAAATTAATAAATTACTACCCCCTTAAGTTATTCCCCAAACGAAATCCAAACATTCCCTGTGCTCCTTGATTTGGCTGCTGCGATGAAATCGTAATGTTTTGCAACGACAAGAATTATAATTCCATAGGTATGGCGATTATCAAATTCCTCGGGGACATATACTCTTGCGTTCACTTCTGCTCGCAGTTATGGCAGGCGGGGAGGCAAGCAAAACGCAACAGCGGACACGGGGACCGCTTTTAACGGTATTGCACCCACTCCGTTTCACGCGTCCCACCGACAAAATAAGCGGACTCTTGTCCCGAATGGATCAGCCGATAGTTTATCATATTAATCGTCGTCGACCGTGGCTGGCGACCGCGGGACAGTGATCGAGATACCGCGAGACGTGATCGACCGCGACACGCGTTTCAGGGACCAGTAAGTAGCATAAGGTAGGTCCTCGTGGCGGACGCGTGCTTATCAACTGAATACGAGTGGGATTAATGCCGGCCGATAAGATGCGAATCTGTAACTTGCGCCAGCGTATTCGAAAACATTTTTGGATGCTCGAAGTATGTACTGTCCGTTTTAAGCAGCGACGTTTACGAGCTCTTTAACAATCTGTTTCTTAATATTCTTAAGCGTGACACGAATCTATACATCGTTGAATGCGACGAACGATTTCGTTTCAATGTAAGGCACCTCGACGAAATTGTATTTTAAGTACGGGGAAAGGTGCTATCCGACGAAGATTGATTCAACGTCACGGTTGAATTTCTTGGACATTTTCAGGGACGACGTTAAGCGCGAACGACAATATGACGTTAGCGCGATATCCTTCCAACAATCGGGGCAGATTTATCGACAATTTCCAAGCGATTCTGGCCAGTGAAATGCCGCGGTATCGACGTTCGTCTGATTGTGAGTGACGCAACTTCCTCGTAACTCCGGGCGTAACAGCGCCTTTTCTACTGTGGCGTGTACGCGATGATCGGCACGCTACTAGTAATAGGTAATGGGCGGTGATTCACTGCCACGCTAACGGAAGCAAAAAGAAAAAAACGATCCACGGTCATTCCTTACGTATTTTCAATGATTTATATTACAGGGGTCAGCGGTGAACTGTTTTTCCCGATTAACCGTAGCGTCGAGGAAGCCATTACTTTATCGTTTGCATCTGATTTGCAGCTCGAACTAAACAGGCGTGATAAATAGATGACGACCTGAATGATTACCCTCCGGGGAGGGGAGGGGGGGGGGCTACAAGTATTCTCTTTGCGTATAATCATTTCAAGAGATATTAGCCGAAGGTGTGCGGGCTATCTCGTTAATTCACCTGAAATTCTCCCCTTCGGGCGCAGAACGAGGAAAGTTAAAACGGGGGGGATACGTCGTGTGGACAAGCGACGGTGCGCCTACACCTTGCTACGTTAAGAAATGCAGGCTTCTTGTTTTTCAAGTGACATTTCACTCACGGCTACGCGTGAAATTGAATAACAGGCAGCTGGTATGATAATTCATGAAAGCCGCTGGAACCGATTGCAAGCGGATACGAGGTTAGAGGGGACCTGCTGTTTGACCTTAAGAAACGACAACGATGACAGTCGGTTCAAGCACATTGTATTTTATAACCGGCAATAATAATCGAGGAAACGAAGGTTTCCTTAGTCGCACGTTCGAGCGCCACGCGCGGTCGCGATAAGGATAGATTCTTTTCCGCTTCTTCCGCGGCAATTGAGCGGGGTGCTTCCTGGTGCCGGTTGCGAATTAGAGAAAGCACATTGCAGGAAGCGTCCGTGAACCAGCAATTTTATCGGAACGCGAGCTTCCGCTTGCGACGAAGCTGGGCGAAAAGATTCAACGATTCAATGACAATGATCGCCTGGGAACGAGATCATTTTTGTTTCTTTCTCGATTGCCATTTCGCTTTCTTCTTTCTTTACTCGCGCCGTGTTTTACGTCCTTACACGAAATATAGCAATGCGCTGGCTTGAAGTTTATGTCAATTGTTAATGGTATATAATATCACATGCCTGAGAGCCACGGTGAAGTGCACTCGTGTAAGTGCAAACCGTGACCGTTACCCACGTGGCAAATCGTCGCCGCACGTGAGCGTCAGTGTGTCGGAAAGGTAGGCAAAAGGACAGACAGAAATATATACACGCCGAGCATACCCTGGCCGATGCAAGAACAACTTCTTGCATCTGACAACCGACGAACGATTTGCGTCACGACGCACAACTGAGAACGGTGGTGACCTGAATGCGGTCGGCTTATTATGGGGCCAACAGAAAGGTGGAACGTGAACTACTGATATGTTTAATTAATTTCTGTGCGTTCTTTTGAACTTACCTAGTCAACTACGGGACGGGTAGCAGAGTGACCAACGTTATCAGAGCGAAACAGATAGCGACGATACGCTGTTAGATATAGCAAGCCGATTTACAGAAGGCACGTACACAAATGTTACAGATAGGCGATAACCATAGAGATTCTGTTAGAATATTACGCGAGTGTTGGAATATTGTTGATATTGCAGGTTGAAGAAGAAATTTTGGTACATCGAGTACCGCGGTCCAATTTTGCTTCTGCAACCCCCGACCATTGAATCCGTATCGCTAAAAAATTTGTTTAAAACGTTTAAAAAACGTTTAGTCAAATGATCAAATTTAGTCAAATTGATGAATCTACATGCTGTTTTAAAAGGGAGACTTGAATCTTCAAATCCGTAGTCATTTGAGTCGCGAAGAAATTGTTCGAACTCCGTAGATATACTTGATTTTCGCAACATAAAAACGCCTACACTCTTCCGCCCCGTTTTCTAATACGAAAGGATCTTTTCTTAAGGTGGAGGCTTCAGTTCAAGGATCGATAATTTTTCGGTCAAGGTCTAGCAATTCTTTGACTTTGTAAATAAGTGTGTAATTAACATTTTCCGTGTCGCCCTTAATTTCACCCTTATTTCCATATCGTATCCTTCATCCCCTCATTATTTCGCCAAATCTACCATTCTTAACGAACCTAGTTCTACTGCTAGGTGCCGAGCCTTCAAGCCTCGGTCGAATCCTGGTTTCCGCAACGATTTATAACTCTTGGTGTCGTGGAGCCGATCCGTACCAGCGCAATTACGTCGATACTATCTAACAGGTGAACTATTTCGTTCTGGAAAATCGACGAGAACTGTCAATATACAGCGGTGCACTTCGCCACTTCTTGCATTTCAAACGCGCCATGCGCACCGTTTCCGTTCTCCATTCGAATTTCTCGCGCGGCGAACCCGCCAAGTCGTTTCGCGAGCTTCCGCTCCCTCGATTCCGCAATCGAAGATTGCGGACCGCCTTGCGATATGTATCGATGAATTTCCGCTGCGTGGACAACCGGACGTTGTACGTAGCATCGTACGAACGCGACCATTTTCACTGTGGAGGCAATATATGTAACAATATTATACGATGTTTATTGTATTCTTCGGTATCAATAACGACAGTCGCTAATCTATCCCCTGAGTTACAAGGAGCGACAGGTGTGTATCGAACTAAAACGGCTGATCGTATTAGAATCAGCGAAACCGATTCATCGACGGACAAAATTTTCCTCGCTTTTCACTTCAAGCCTCGCCCAGCAATTGTCACCGCGATAAATCGCCTCATACGATTCCACGATTCTTCTAATTTTCTTCGAGCGTTCAACGCTCCGGAACGTACTTGCGATACGTGCGCTTCGCTAATGACCAAGCAAAGGTAATCGCCATTCTCCCGTACAGAAAAATCGTCGAGCATCGATCCGTGATTAAAATATCGACCAATTATCGGCCTCGTCCGGGCGACGATTCTCACGAAGCTTCCCTCTGAAATCCGGTTCGGCGAAATAATTGGAAGCGATCCCAAGCACCGGCATAGATCGGTCGCGTAGCCTGTACTCGATACGCGAAACTTTCGAGACAAACTGGTTCCCTGTACGCAGATCGGAATTTGTTCCCGATACATCTCATTAGCTTCGCGCATCCTATCCCGATTCATCGATAACAGGCAGCCTTGAGTTTCGTAAACAGTATCTATTTCGAAGTTCATGTAGCCAACGATACCGCGATTCAATCGCAAATGTCAACAACCGTATCGAACCGATTCAATCGCTCCTCCGCCGCCCGACCTTTCCCCGTTCGTCGATCTAACGATTCTACTAATAGACGAAAGGAATCGTTGGACGCCACCGGTGAGACTCCCCCCAGAAGCGTTATCGCGTCTGTTCGATAAGATTCGCGAACGGTAGTCCAATAAACAGACCGTGCTAAATTTATCCGAGGCGGAGAGACGCCGTGATCGGTGTAAAATTTATTTTCACGTGTCATTAGCTGCGTTCGAGTAGGGTGCAGCGAGCGCAACGACGTGTCCGCGATAGTTCCGCTATCTCGGGATAAATTATGGGGAAAACGAGCCTCGCGTCTGGATAGGAAAGAAAGTAGGATCGAGGATACGTACATATACGGATCGATCGAACCGAAGATCCGGGACGTGGCCAAATTTCTTGGGCCACTTGTTTCGGTTATGAAAATATATGGTAACTTGTGACAGTACTTGCGCAGTTCATTGTAAACCTATGACTCTGGGGTGGCGCCTGCTGAACTTCTACGTTTTCTCGCTGACTTTTAACCGAACCTATCGGACCTCGTTAATTTCGTGCAATCTGTTGGCAACGTTTCCTGCGACACGGAAATGGTAACCGACATAGCAGGATGACTCGCAGATAAAACGGAGCTCTCAATATAATAAGTACACCTTCCAACACGGCAAGATCTCTCCTATTCATTACGCGACTTGTCAATGTAAAACAGCGAACTTGCGATCCTCGTGGAGTCTTCGGCGCGACGTACTCCAATCCGTCGCAAGGGGAATATAACATTAAACAGTTCCTGAAACAGTCGAGGAACCAGTCTGACAGATCGGCAGACCGTGAACATCTTTCTCTGAATCTATCACGATTCACTCCACCGATCCCCAGGAGCCCGTTGCACCGAGTCCTGTTTCTCCTCGTTATTTTTCCCCCGCCCTCCGCTTCTTTTTTTCCTCTCATTTCGTTTTCTTCCGCTTCTCCCCTTTTTCGTCACCCATCGCCACATGAAAAATCGATTCACGGGCCGTTACGCATTCGGCTCAGAGAGACACCGGCTGAGAAAAGGCTGTTACGGGGCGGCGAGCGCGCATCCGCCTCGAAATAGGAAGCCTCCTACGACGTACAATGAAACAATGAGACTGTTACGCGCGAGGAAGGAAAGCCGAGGAGCCCCGTGCCCTCGAAAAATCCCCCCGTCGTTCGCGTGTTCCTCGACGTAACTCCGATCGTTCGCCTTGCGCGAATGATAGTGATTCATTGAGCGAATTGCCCAACGGGTGCGATCGATTCTTGATAGATGCAAGGGTTAATTAACGGATGCAGTGAAGTGACGCTAGGAATTGAATCGATAAACGGGAGGGATGTATAACAGCTACCGTGTTGTTGACTCGCACCGTTTCCTTCTCAGCAGCTTCTTCATGGTCATATCGTTTTGCACTGGTCGTAAATGTTGGAGAACGTTAAATCGTTGATTAAATAGCAATCGCAACTAGAAATGCGACGATGTATTTTTAACACGGGGGAAGAGAAATGGGGAAAGGAATAAATTGCGGGGGTCAACCAGCAATTGTTATTCTGTTCGATAGGTTAATTTGTTTAAGCGTGATTGCACGGTGTTCCCTTAGAAATGCACGTTGTTAGAAAAATTTTTGGAACTATATATCGTGGGACTTGGAACTGCCGTTGTTTTTGTTTTAATTCAGAATTCCACGTGTTCTGTATAATTGTCTCCTGCTCCAGGACGAGCATAATAAATGCTTTTCATGATAAATAAAATAAATAGATTATGTAAAGTACTGTAGTGCGTGCATAGTATAATTCTCGTTCCTAAGAGTTATAGTAAGTTCAAATGCAGTCCACCGACGAATTATCCACAACTGACTCGGTCATTATTGTCAGCACACAGTTCGTCAACACCTGCGGGAAGACCCTTTTCATCTGATTCACCGTTAGAGTGGCCGAATACGGTTCAATCTCGACGCGGCCACTTTCAGACCATTAGATCACGCTTCTTGATCTCCCGGTCTGGTCCATGACCCACTTGGGCGTACCCCGTAATTAGTGCCTCTTAAAACAAACGGTGAACGCGGCGTGCAATAGTTGAAATGCAACGAAACTCTGCATTCCATCGGAACAATTTCGAATAATTATTGAACAATTCCATTCACAACTGGATCCATGTTTTTATAAAATCAGCGGCGAAAAGATATAACAATGTGAGCAACGAAACGCGAACCAAATTTTATTAACATGAACCCTGCAGGAAAAAAGGTACATACCATCAAATGTTTATAAAAAAAAACAAACAAAGTTAAACTACCATTGCACCACAAATGTTCTTCTCGACATTTTCACGCTGATATAACAGAATCAATCACCACGAAGCTATTCAAAAAATTTCATTAAACGTTGCAACGAGATACTGTTAACTTATCGTGGTTTCAATTCATCGTTCAATTGGTTCTCGATCGATAGCGATCGGGATTGAAATGGATAGACCGATTAGCCGCGCGTCCATGGCCGATTCATCGCGATTTCATACCGGGCTCTATGATTTTCAGTTGCTCGACTCCATCGGAACAATGGCAGACGATCGAATCGATCCGCGACGAAGGATCGTTCGTTTCTGGACGAGGTGTTATAATCGTTGGCCATTCATCCTCGCTCGTCTCTATCCTCGCGGGGAATTAGAAAGTGAGTAGCCGATATTTGGGTCACGTAGGTGTATTAATTGTTGCCACCGTTCGGATGAGTAACCTCCGCTCGGCTTGTACGAGCCGATGCCTCTCATTATTAATCGCACGTTTTGCAAGTGTATCCTGCAACGCGTTCAACCATTACGAATAATTGTCAGTGGTCCTTGTCCCGTGAAACGCTATTAATTGTTTCGGCTATAGAATGCGTTCGTTAGTAAGTCAATTTTCCAAGCTCGATTCCTCTTGCGAAAAGATCATCGAACCATCGGTCGTTTCATTTCTTACGAATGTATGGTATATCTTAGCTACAATTATTATTAAATAACAATGGATGTTGAGTAAAAAGACAGAAAATTATTTCTTATTTCTATTATAATTGTTTATCTTCTGCAACGTTTTTGGAGTTAATTCTTGATTGGACTGTCCTTACTCTCGAGTTTCTTTTGATAGAATTGAACAGGTTTTTTAATTATCATCCGTGAGAAATTCTGTTTGATAAGGTCGAGATGATTAATCTCCGCTCTGTTGGGTCCCAATTATTCGTGGCTGGTAATTGGCCGCCGAGAATGTCATTGTTAATACAAAAACAAAATTATATATATATACTGTAGGCTGGGTGTGTTGCACGTTCGATGAAAGTGTACGGATCTCACCTGGCGCACTGAGGGAAAAGCACTTTCACATTTGTGTCGTTCGACAATGCAAACCAAGTACCAAGAGGACAGATAAGGATTTCGTATCTCATTTTTCTTCTTGTTTGTCGCTCTTCTGGTAAATTTATTTTCCAATTAGTTGTCCGTTCAAATGGTTCGCTCAATGTTTTATTCAATGACATGTATTACAGTTGATTCATTATTTCCAATATCTTAAACTGCTTCGGTAAGCAAAAATTAAATGCCCCACGAGTGATCGGTGTAAATGTTTTTAGTGCAAGGGTTGTGCCAAGAGGAAAGTGAATTATACGACGTCTTCCAGATACAAATATTACCCGTGAATATTTATACAGTTGCCTATCTTCGTTAAGAAAAGGATGCGAGTATATCTCTGGAGCGTGCGCAATTAAATAAATTTCTTCTACACTGCGTCGCCAATATCGACTCGAGCCACAATCCAATTTTCCATTTAAAATGATCCGACATTCCGCGCAATGTTCATTACGTTTTTCGAACATTCCGCCGGACGAGATATTTCCGTCACTCGACGAACGAAAAACGTCGCGGAAGAATTCCAATTGGATAATGAGGTAATCTCTTAGCACGTCGACAACATTGTTCTACATTCTCGTATCGAGAACCAGATTCCGGCCAATTAAAAGGAAACGTAAAAAAAATCACTCTGCGGGCTACCAATTCGACGTTCCTTTCACACCGCGTTAATCTCGAAACCCAATTAATAAAGAAAGAGAAAAGGAAAACCTGTTAACCGATCCCTTCAGCAAACCGATACAAACACGGTCCCTTTCCAGGGATCCGAACTGGGGTCTCAACTCTACATTAATTGGGCATTAATACCAATCAACTTGTTACCAGCCACTTAATGTATCCTATTTCTTCGTCCTCAATATTGTGTCAGGTTTATAAAAAATCGACCCCGATTCTACATTAATCAATCTTTCTTCTTTAAAACGTCTCAATCCAAACAGAGACTGACATCGAACAATAAAATTTGCCATAATAAAAGGTTCGCCAATACAAACACCAGGATTACAATACAATACAACAAGCAGTTCGTGAAAAAGATTCGATTTCAATTTAAATTTATACGACATCCATAAACCACAGTAAAACAGCACAATCGCCATGCTCGCGATCCGTCAAATTGTTTGTCGTTTCCCCTCAACAGTCTCTTCGTGGATACATAAAATGCAACGACCGTTTCTTGCTCGACAGAGAATGAACAATTAGAAATCAACAGGCAAATTCGATTCCAAGCACCGTGGCAAGCGTCGAAGAAATAAAATCGCGTGGTTTCGAATGCTCCCCGACCCGCGTACGCGAGTTCGAACTTGGCCAACTTCGCGGTTGTACCCCTACGGGGTCCACGTGGTCCGGTGAGGGCCGATGTGGGCCGTGTGTCCCACCGAAATCCTGATCGCCTCGGGCCCATAACGGGTCGGCACACTGACTCCTTCTCCGTGACCACGCTACCTCGTAATTGGCCCATGCAAATTGTCCCTGCACACTGCCCACTCGCATGCTAATCGACTCCTTTGTGCCCCTCTTTCCACTGTTTGCTGCGGCAACCGCGGCCGCAATTTGCATCGTATTTATTATGTGTCCGGCGAGCGTGTTCTCTTTCGTTCGTTCTTACTTTCGAACGGCGATCCGGGAGGCTTGTTATCGCGCATTCCGTTCCTGGTCATCCCGCGACTTACAATTTAGATCGTTGGATGTATCTGTCAGTCGTTGAATTTACAGCGATTCATGGTGCCCGGAAGGCGGCACCCATCGCGCGTTATATGGGAGGTTAAAACATGGAAAGCGTAGGTCGGTATGGAATGCAGTTTTGATGGATATATTGTATCGGTAGGGGGAAGGTATGAGTACTTTATTAGTAGTTTATTAGGTTGGAATTTAACGATTGAGATATTACGAGTGTTTGCGTATGACCGAGAAGAGTGGTTATTATTATTAATTACTAGATATTATTGAATAAGTAATTCATGTGAAGTAGCGAACATTGTCGGTAGATAGTTGCATTAACAATTTCTGTGGAACATCGTGTAAGCATGTAAATTATTACTCTCTCTCTATTTTCATGCTACTATTATCTAACATATCTGTAGCGTTTAAAAAATATATTTCCTTTCTCGTTCCTTTGCTGCTAACGGTATTCCCTGCAAAATCAAGCCTCTGCTTTATGGTCCGTATAAGTCACGAAGCTACTTTCCTTTCGTTTCTTCTTCGAATGGAAAGGGCTGCAGAAAGCGGAGGGCCCTCGTGGATTCCGAAGTTGATGTTTAAATAGTCGAGAAAAACTGGATGGAAGCAGCGGGGGCAATTAAACGCTTGAATGGTAATGATTCGCGGGCAATTATTTCACGATTAAGAACGACTTTAATGGGCATCGATGCAGCAGTGCATTGCCGTCGGGTCACGAGCGATCGTCGATCGCGCGGTGTAAAGATCGTGCTCCGATTTTCGTGACAGCTTTCTCCGTGGAAAACGATGTCGATCCTACGAACGAAAGAAAAATCGTCGTCTCGACGATCGACACGGTCGGTATTCGACACCCGCGAGAGGCATCGTGTCACCTGAGACGTGACCGATCGTCACGGTGAAAACCACGCGATCGCTGTACCGGCGATCCGTCAAATTGTTCTTCGTTCCCCCCGAAAAATCTCTTCGTAGAAAAATAAAGGGCAACGAAACTGCGTGCTCGATCGCGCAACGAAACACCAGAATGTTTTGATGCGTCCTAAATTGACAGACAAATCGAATTCCAAGCGACAATATATTTCGCCCGAACTGAAACGCCTCGATGAATTTAACGCGACAGAAGTATCTCTCTATTTGCAGAAATTTCCACAGTTCTTGAAGCTTGGGCTAACGGTGCTGTTTGAAACAATTCAAATACGAATAACTTCGTTAAGCGCGGAGAGATGGAAAGAAGGCAACCGAGAATGAAGAAAGGAAGGAATGATACTAGTATGCAGAACGATGCTGGAATGCGGCATGGTATTTCGATGCGTGGCAAGAACCAGTAGATAAGTCCTTTGCACGCCAGACCGGGGAGAGATTGATCGTGCTGACATTCACGGCTCGCGAGGATCGAGTTGTCTAAGTACGTCGCTGTCCCTGAAGAGAGGATTATATATTCCGAGCGTTACGCTCAGAATATATGCAATAGGAGAAAGATCAATTCTATAGAAAGTATAGTATATTTATGCTGGTATAATAAAAAGAAGGTTTATACGATATTTAGTACCAATTTAATCCTTCTCTTATATTCGTATGCACCTTGACAAAAAATAGTAGTCCACGTAATAAATCTAACAAATTCGTTGAATTATTTTCCATAAATATTCTATATCCTGTATTTGATCGCCAATGTGCAGTGCGTCTATCCCAGATATGAAATCGAAATTTCCAATTTTATGGAGCGAAGTATATAACGATTTCATTGGAAACAAAATATCGAACGCGGATAGCACAATCGTTTTCGCACGAGTTGCCGTACTTTTCCACGTTCTTCGCTATGGGAAAGGTACGGGTGTCCGCAGCTTTCATTCCCAAGAAGAAACACCCGACTTCCCTTTATCGTACGATACCAGGATATTTTCTACGTGGAGACTTAATGGAACCGTGTATGAGTCATTCTGCATTACTTATCGTGCATTAATTATCGTGCACAATCGCTGAGAACAACACGCCGGCACACGTGCCGAATACAATAAACGCCTAGTACTGATATATTAGTATATCAATGACATGCTTAAGCGATCGCGATGAAAATCATTCAAGCGCCTTCGATACAAACAAACGAAAATTATTACATTTTACTATTTACTCTATTAAAGAATTCAGACCAGACGTACAATTTAACAAAAATTAGGATTTCTCTTATTCGCGGCGAAGAATAAACTGCTTAAAAGTAACGTTGCGTACGTAAGCAAGGCAAATAAAAAATCAGACATAAAACAGCAAGTTCAAGGCGTCGAGATGTCGAACAAAACATCGAAGTAAGCATAAATATTTATTGAGGAACCGGGTCAAAAGATCGACACAATAAAATGAGTCATTTCATATATCACAGCCTAATCTGAATGTCCATCGATCACGAGCACATAACATTTCACGATCGGTCATAAGCAATTGCCGTCGAAACTGAGACGCGAGTTCACAAGTATCCGTGTGTTCGACGGCACGGCCAGAACGTAGAAAGGTACACGCGGTATTTGTGCTAGTAGGTCGTTTATGGACCAAGCCCATAGAAGTTCCTCGGCCGGTGCCCGCGGGATCCCATAATGACGTGTGCCACCATCGATCGTGTTTTCGAGGCCGAGAGAACCGAAAGTCTTCGATTTCCGTACGATCTAATCCCTCCACGCCAGCTTTCATTGTAAACAGCTTCATGTTTGTCGATCCACTCGGTTCCTTCGCCTCCTCGACGCGGAATCCGTGTTTTCTTAAATGAAAATCGTCGCGATTTATGGGTCACGTTCTTTTGTGCCGATATAGAACCGTTACTTTCACGTTTCATCGTTCTTCGATTACGCTGGTCTTCCGTCCGATAGAAAGGGACGCTTGACTCGCTGGTGCTCAGATTTTGCAGCGCGGATGAATTTTAACGGCGAACGCTGTGCAATTTGTTTCGTTGTTACAGCGGGACGAAGAAAGGAAACGAGAGTCGCAGGACTGTAGGCTGCGCATTACGCGTAACAATATGTGCACCGTCTGTAGATATCAATTATTTTATATTGAACGTATAAAATCTTTAAGCGCATCGTTATCGACATTCTAAGCTGTACTCTCGCGGAAACGAAACGGCCGTAAACAGCGAGCGGGCCGCGATGCACGCGAATGCGCGATTCGACTTATCATCAGGCAAGATTTAATTAGAAATCAGCGGGTTCGCCGTCCCCGTCAGCGTTCGATTTCATTATCATGGCGTCCCGTGGCCGTTCACGCTGTTCGTGCACACGCTACCCGGCATCCCGTTTCCAAGTGAAAACGCTTTCTAACGATGAAACGAGTCGAATTCCTCAGGCAAGAGCGGCCTGTCCGCCGACAGGCGACTGCCCGACCGTCTTATCTCTTTCGTTTGTCACGACGTCCACGGGTTAAAACGTGTGTCGTCTTCGTTTACCCTCCGCGGACGGTGTCGAGGAGCCTCGTTGAATTTGGTTTGTGGAACGAAATCTGCATTTCCACGTACTCGAGCCCTCGGTCCGCTGAGATCGACAGCGAGACGCGAATGAGGAACGTCCATCCGTGTATCGAAGTTTTCGGGTGTATCGTGAAAGGTTTTGGGAAGTCTTGTTTATTACGTCGAAGGGCGACGGCCGTTCAGCTCGCTGAGATTCTTCTCTCGTCGCCCCTTCGTTTTCACTTTACACGCGTTCCTTGCGACGTCGCGAATAAACGAACAACGATGTTCGTTCAATAATGAGATGATACAGACCGCGGGTGATAGAAGAAGGTAAAACTTTTATTTGCCCAGACGCGCGTAAGGGAAAAGTGTGAAGGAATGAACGAAGTAATTGCGAACAAGGCCAAACATCCTTCCAGACGTCTCTCCACTTCTCGCCAGAGTTATTGAACCAAGTGAATTCGAAATTCCGCAGACCTGTCCCACTTGCCCGGGCGATTAAGGTCTCCTACGTCGATTTTACGACCAGTACATGCTCGCCCAACGATCCCAATCTCGCCAGCGTGCACACATATTTCCTTATTGGCGAAGCCTCTCGTTAAGAAAACGCCGCGGATCGATCGCTGGAGGCTGCGAACCGGGGCCGGGAGGATGAACGTACACGGTAGTTTCTCTTACCAGGTACGTGTCAAAGGTCGTCGCTACTTTCTCGCCGGGATGAATTTAATCGTCGCCCGCACGTAATCCGGTGTGCACGCTCTTAACAGTGGAAATAGGTGAACGGATGCCCCGTTCGAGATCGCGAAGCCCGATCGGACCTCGATTCCCCGGCACGGAATCTCGACGTGACCCACTGCGGGTGCAAAATCGCTTGTGTACCCTCCTTTATTCGCCTCGCTGTTAAATCCGATTGAAACGCGCGTGTATTACGGGCACGTACAAGTGCGCGGCGAGCAGCAAGTCACGATACGATTTTTCTATCGTCGATTAAGCGACAAATAGAAATAACGAAGCGCGGGGTAGAACGGAACGTTTTGCGCTCGTAAATATTTAAGTATTTGAGTAGTTAAAGAAATACACGAAATTGCCAATGCACCTGTGCGACTTTTTCACCGCAAGCTTTTCCACCTCTGCGGAATTGAAAATGTCGCGAGGATCGTTTACTCTCGCGTCGCGCTGTTGCTGCTCACTCGTACACCTCGCTTAAGAAGAAAAAGAAAAACGGCTCGAATACGCGCGTTGGAAAAGTGAAGTAATTGTTGCGTGTGTCAACTCCAACGTGTCAACGAAATCCACGTTGCTTCGCACACTTTCTGATTTCCCAACCGCCGCCCGCTCCTGCTCAAATTCGAGCATTTGTCTCTGCGTCTCTGCGAGACGTAGGGCGAGCACGTGTCCCGTCTCTGTGATCAGTCGAAAAATGCAGCTGCTTTCGCGGAACGCTTTCTCGCGTCGATCGGGGGGAACCGTTCTCCAGGAAGCGCGTGATCCTTGGTGGAAACGACACGCGGCGTCTCGGCACTAGTTGCGTAAGGAACTATCGGTTTCACCTACGCTGCAAAAGTGTACGAACGCACGCAAGTGCGCGATAATTGTCGAGGGCAATGTCTTCCCCCGGGGAAATAGAGATGAAAGTCAGCGGATAGTCGCGGGGGGCGCGCGTTACGATAAATGAATGGAGAATTATTTGGGTGCTGCGAGTGACGAGAAATGGTGAACTTTTTTTCTATGAATATTTAAGAGAAGCATCCTCAATATTGTATATACTGAAGATTCGATAAATTTGAGACACTGTTTCTGCATAAAACGAGGGTGATTAAACATTTTGGAAGCTAACAAAGATTGATTCAATTTCGACAATGATACATCTGAATGAATTTTCCCTCAACTTGAAAGAAACAATAGAACAATTGATGACGCGACGCAAACGAATTTTATCCTGAATTGTGACTGAATATATATATCTATATTTCGTAAATTTCGACAACATTTATCGGACATTTCAGGTCAGAAAATTTCTCCGATCATTTATCCAAGGTAGTGCCGGGGAAAATAGAGAGACACGAGAATTTATGAGTACCCGAGTGTCTCGCTCAGTTATGCAATCGCCATACAGAATCGATCGAGTGGGTGAGGTCGGGACGTGATCCTCCTATCGTTCTCTTTGTTCCGCCCGTGTTCCTTCGTACCTTGTGCGAAGGGAAACCGACGAACTTTAACGTGAGAGTCTTGGAAACTCTAGACGTACCGAGAACTCGAGAATTTATTACCGAATTCGGACCCCAAGTTCGTCGATTTACCTTGTACCGCATTAAAGTTCCTCGACTTCACTCAAAATTAGTAACGAGTACCCTATTATCTCAACATGCAAGAAATTTCGAATTAAATGACGACTACCGCTTCGCATAAAATTCATATTATCATATAAAAACTACTGCACCGTTTTAATTAATATGTAAAATACGCATATAAATAAACATTTCTGTAGATGCCCCGTTCATTCCTTAACCTGTGCGAACGATTGTAACAGCGATGCAAAACAATCGTCGTGAAATTTTCCATTTGAAATGGTTAATCCCTCATGAAATTTCTGCTCACGGATACGTATATGCATGTACGTAGATTTCTCGCTCCTCCAAAATGTCACGCCGCTCTCTTATCGGGAGAATTGAATCAATTTCCGTGTACGAATAATTTCGAACAATCCCAAAAGTACAATTTTTGTCCAAGCTTTGAACGTTCGCTTGGTCGAGTCGCGTGCGTCCTTTTCCTTTCGTCTGGATCGTTCGAGTTCCGCGCATCCCGGCGAGGGTATCGAGATATCTCGAGCTTTCGCGGCTGCCTCGCCCACGAAATCGTGTTCCCAATAACACGGCACGGCATTCGCGACGAATGCCCGAACGTGAATTCGCCGTTTACCGATGCAAGTGAGTACGGCCGGATGCCGGGGGAATCGTCAATGCTCGTCGAACACTGAATTCGAATCGCTGCGATGACGACCGGGTAAAGAAAAGTGTAGCGCAACAATTGTCACCTCGCGGGTGCTACACCACGTGTTTCTCAATGACGAATGCGACACCTTGCGACACACAATTAACAAACGAATTGTCACCGTTGCATGCGCGCGGAAAGTGAAATTCCCACGTGGCCATAAAGTACGAAAGGTGGACAATATTTGATAGAGTGGGAAAGGTTACTGTTGCGTTAATTTTGTTTCATTTGTTTTTTACGGATGTAAAACTACGTTCGGCTTGAAAGTCCGAAGGTTGAATTGGAATGAATTAGAATTCGTAACGCGGAACCGGTTTGGAGTGACAAATTCATTAATTCCCGGCCTGGATTAATTATTCCCTTGATTAATATTTATTAGATGAAAAGTATTTCCGCTATAGGGAAAGTTTCATTTAATTATTGTGAAATTACAGGTCCTTTAATATAGTCTATTCTTTGTACCGTATTATAATTAACTTTCTCGCGCAATGTTAGTGCCCTTTACTATTTATTTCAACTTACAAATTAAATATTCCAGATTGTGTAACAAAGTGCATTCAGCATAATCGTTGTCTAATTCCCGATAATTAATCAAACAGAAGCGAACCAACCGCTCTATTGACTGGCAAACCCATTCGACGCACTCGCATTTCGTTTCTCGATGCCTCGTACGACACTAAATATTCTGATCGTTTTCCGAGAGGCCGACGTCGCATTATCCTTAAGGGAAGTTCAAAAGCCACGCAAGTATGCATGTATTCTCATACTGTTCATGCTTATGCAGATTTCGTTGAATCATAGGCCGTTGCATTGGCGATTCGCGTTCGCGAAGAAAATGTCAGTGGCAGGGGCGTCGTAACGTGAGGCGAATCCGCGAGACGATTGCACTTGCACTTTCGAAACGCATGCCAACGGGAACACGTAAACCCGTCGACGTAGAATCACGGCTGGCTGGAATAATTTACCGCAATCGTATCCGTGGATCGCAATTTACAGCCTGCGCGAATATTTTTAGCCATTCAGAAGGTGGGGAATACCATGGGTCCTGCCTGTGCGCAGGACATATTCCCCTCATCTTCGAGAACCGGCGAGATCGTCGATAATGGTTAATTAAACCACGGAACGCGAATCGGAAAACTGCGAGTTACATTCCAATTGTATAATACGTGATCCTGTCATCGTGCCAATGAAGCGAATTGCACGACGCTGTAATTCTTTGTGTACATATTTATATTAATCGCGCGAGAATTCGTGCCAGCGCTTTGTACAATAAATCACCGCCGGACGGCCACGGGAATCGTTGAATCATGAAATCGAGGAAATTTAGTCGGAGAAGATGTACCGAGCGACTCGTCAATCTTTCATTCCGCGTGATACTGCGAGTTGGAACTAATTAACTGTCGAAGTTCCCTGCTGATTAGCGATAACAATGGCGGGCGAACACAGACATCGCGCAATTAGCCTGGAAAGCGAAGTTGCGCCTGATAATTACAACAGAATACCGACTGCGTTATTGCGCCGACGGAATAAAAAGCGAGATTGCGACGAACCGCGAGAGCGGTTCATTAAAATCATCCTCATTGTGCACCCAGGACGACAGCTCTTTGCACTCTAGATCCCATTCTCGCTCGTGTCCGTGTGACTTGTCAACCGAATTTCGTAAAGGCGGTTCGCGGGCGACGCCACGAATTGTCGCGGCGTTCATTACGCCAGTGTTGTGCGAATATTTCGCGACGAAATTTCATATCGGCTGAATCGTTAATCGGATTTACGTAATTCTAATATTCATGTTTATCGCGCGCCGTCGTATCAGTTCTGTATTCAATATGGAGCTTCGTCGAAGCAATCGGTGTCGTTGTTGTTGACGTTGCAATTAGCATTGCTTGTTTGTTGAAGAAGTTGAAACAGACGGTCTCCAACGATCGACGCGCGTTGAAAAGCAGCGTCCGTACGAGACTCGACGAGCCGCTGGCGGTTGAGTTTTATCAGCGTGTAATTGTTGAACGTGGCGTAACGGCACGCCGAATTCGTTTCTTTCAGCAGCTTCCATCGCGGTTTCGTACCGCGCGGAACTTTAATGACGCGGAATAATCGGTGGACGACGATCGAGCGATTGGCAGAGTTGCGTAGCGCCGCGGTAGGTCGGCTTTTGCAACGATCGATCGATCGTTCGGTTATCGCGAACCGAAACGAACCGACCTGATACCAACCGCGATCGAATAGGACGCGGGTCGGACGCGAATAACGCTTGATGATCCTCTTGATCGATTCGACCGTGATCGGTGGCGGCTAACTGTGTCGAATTGGCCAGCTTCCGGTTGCCGTGTACCACGACCTTTCGACGCAGGCTGTTCGATTTCAGAAACGACGCGACCACCGGTAATGGTTTCTGCTGTGAAACGATGATTCGATACGTGTAACGGGGTTTCTTTTTCGGTATCGCGGTTGAGTATGTATGGGACGTACGAATTCGATGGCGCAAATGAAACGAATTTTCACGAGCGCGACGTGTAAATGCAGGGCGATTTAGTAATTCGTGAATGCAGCTAAATGACTTCTATACTCTACGCTATGGGTAGTTTACTACGATTATTATGTTCAATTAATCGGGAATATTCAATATTGTGAAACACCCGAAGCGTCGTGTATAATTTGATTTTACGCCACGCCATAATTCTACTTGAAAGTGCCTATTCGAAGGATGCACGTGACACGAGTAACTGTATCTCGAAATATCCCAAATATTTCGTAATAATAAGAATTTGCATACTCGTCGAGCTTACACCGTCGATATCAAAACGTACCGAGCTACGCTCGCTAAACGAGTGATCAAGTTAACGAACGGGAACGGGACTAACCGTGAAATAGTCCTACCCATCCGTCATTAGCGATTAGCTATCGCACGCCGCGATACAACACTGTAAGCGAGATTTCTTTCAGATCCGCGTAAATCGAGAATCGCGATTAATGTTTTATAGAAATGGACTATGAAACACGCGCATCAGAAACGATTTTTCCATTCGTGTCTCGCTGCCCGTTGCCCCACTGTTACGTTACGCGACCCCTTAATGATGCGAATCCGCTGCGTCCGTGCAGGGCGAAAGATTGCGCAGAAATTGCCTGGGAAACTTGCGCGGATTCACGAAATTCCCGAGCTTTCCCTCCGCTGGCAATCATCCTCCAAGGAAATTGAAATTCGTAGAAGAAAAGATCCTCGACGTTTTATCCGAACTCATTGTTTCGCGTCCCCGTTAAACGTGCGAACGAGTACGATAATTTTGGTCGCGATTGCTGGTCGATCGAATTGTCCGAACGATAGCGTACATCGAATCATCGCGGGTATATCGGGTGCACTAAAACACTTTCGCCGACGGCTCGGCGTCGAAATAAGGCGAGCAAAACGTCGAATCGAATTCTTGCCTCCGGCCAAAGCCTTGGCTGGAATGTCTAGGAATTATGCTGCTCTCCGTTTCTACGGAGTGCCGGAGTCCGTTCTTTTGGTCTCGTTGCTTAATCGTTCGATCGATCGACCAGTCCCGCTTCGTTTATTTTCGAAACGCCCGTGTCGATCCAATGGAAATAATAATAAATTGATACGCACAACTTTTTTCCCGTAATTTCGTATGGAATTCCTGCGACCGAATTTTAAGCAGGCACTCCGGAATTTTTGAGCGGATTTCGGGCATGAGTGACGCTTTTGGAAATCTTACAATTCCCATACCTCGAATTGTTCATTTTTCTTGACTCTCGCGAGACAGTCTAGTTTGCGGGCATCGGGCAACGATTAATACGGCACGGTGTAATATAAAGAATAAATGAAATACATATGTACCAGCATTTATTTCTTTGTCCACCCAAGTCCATGATTGATATTCCAAAGACATGGATTGATATTTCTTCCATCGGTCCGGCAAATTTCACATTTGCTGTGGAATAATGGGAATCGTAGCGTGAAACGTGCGTGGACGTTCAAACAGCACGGTGAATGAAAAGAATCGATGGGAATCGGATAAACGCAGGGGCTGCGATAATGGCGATTGGATAGTGGAGTACGGGTTATTATCGTGCAACAGTACTCACCGACCGGAACTCGTAGAATCGTCGGCTACGAAACGAAAAGGTACTCACCTGAAACAGAGGGAAAAGAACGATTATTATTATTATTCGTGAACACGTAGTATCTTCGTTTTTTGCGCACGTGCAATTACTGTTTCGCGTCGGGACATTATTTGTGTGTTATATTGTTACTGATATAGTTGCAATTGATGCAGACAGTGGCAAACGAGAATTTTAAATTATTGGAATCAGACAAGTGTAAACGGGTCTAACTGTAAGTATGATTGTCGTTTACAGGTGGATCAAGTAATTACCGTGCTACTTCATCCTGCGTCTATTTAAAATATTCTTTTACAGTTATATCGGACTAATTTTCTCTGCGAATAATTTCGGACGAATTTCAATTACAGCACGAAAAATTGAACGCAAAATGAAATGAAAACAATGGAATATTTATTTGCAAGATACGTTAAATTGCGCAACTGAAAAATCCAAGTACTCGATACTTGACGATCCGCCCACCAAAAATTAATCATTCGTAAGTACGAGACGAAGCAACGAAACGGATGATCCTTTCGAACAGCAGCAGGGAACTTGTTTCTTTATTAATTTTTATTTACCGCGCGGGTAATCGTAATAATTTCGACGATCAAAGATCTGTCGAAAGTACGCGCGGAATAGATTGTTTCGGAAGACTTGGGTGGAAAATAAAAGGAAGCGGTAGTGAAACTAAACCGGGAGATTGCATGCGTGCACCGTGCGTGCGATCTCGTTCGCGTGTAAAGCCGTGTTTACACGGTTCGAGGAGCACACTCGCGGCAGCATCGCGCGGATCTTATCGAATTTATCGCGTATCGTGCCGCGGCACGGGATCGTTCACGAAACGACCACGCTCCCCGGGGAAAGTTCATGATCCGTTGCTCTTTTCGACGGAAATTTTAGCGGATTCGTTACGAATTCAACAGATCGTATTCCGTAACTCCGATTAGAGAATTCGAATTTTTCTAAGAAAAATATAATTCCGCAATCGTCGACTGTACTAATCTTTAATCCCATAAATCTATTTGTTACGCGGAGATTTATTTCAAGTATTTATTCGGAATAGTGCTACTACTTTCGATTTCGTTCCCCTTTTACCATGAAAGATTATCCGCTTACCGAATTGCAGTAAAATTGAAATTCATTTTGAACACGGCCGTTTAATTTTTAATTAAGCGTCCGATCTGCGCGATCGAAAGGAATGGAAATGCAACGAAAAAGTTCAGAATTCACAACCGCTGTTCACAAAAAATTGAGCAGGCCTTTGCATGCATTCACGACTTTCGTAGCGGACGTTCTACCTTCTCGGCGATCATTGCGGATTACCACCTGTCATTTGAATAACAAAAAGAGCGTAAACCTTGCGCACGTAATTCTACATCTACGTAGAACGGTGTCGGTCGATGTACGCGAGGATAAAAGAGAGAGGGACCTGATTCAACGATATTTCCGGAAATAATTCGCACGGCCGTGAACGATGATTGCATATGAATTTAAAGCCAGCCTTTTTCCGGAAGTGATAGCACCGCGATGAATCGTTCAATAATTATACGTGACAACGGAACACTCTTTGGCTTGATCCTTTAGCCTGTCGCATCGTAAAATATTTTATATTTCCCATTTATTCCCATAAAATTTATATTCCCATAAAATGATCACTTTTCAATGACCAGTAGGGCATTTAGGTATTATGGAATTAGGTGCACGAACTGTGGATAAAGAATCTGGCACTGGGTTAATTAATTAGCCATAATGCCTTTTAATTACATGTATTTGGATTTCAGTGTTACTGCAATACACTGCAATATTATTTATGCTCTTCCGTCTTTCTGCAAGTGATTTAAATATTGTGGAACAATGTGTCCTAATACTAGTGTGCGCAACATGAAAGAAAATAAACTAAAATGTATATAGTCGAAGATCTACGGAGAAGACCTTGTTCTAGCTTCGCGTCTTTCGAAAACGAGAAAAGGGGTGAAAAACGAAGGTACACATAAGTCCCTTATGTAACAAACGCATCCAAAAGAGAAGAGAGAAACGTTACCATTATCCGCGCAGATTCACATGGAAACAATGCACACGTTTTTACACACTCTCGCCATTAAGAAAACTACTCCAGTAAGCTGGTAAAAATAACTTTTAATTGTATCCATTACATGACGAAACCCGCTTTACACACAATATTCCGCTCCACAATTTATCCCTACTGAAAACATTCTCGGTAAATATATTCACGGGAACGGACAGATCAGAAAAATTCCGCTGAATCACTGAAGAAATCTACGGGCATTTAATATCCATTATTTCACAACTTTGTACGCTCTAACACACTCGGCGTTATTAAACGCATACATACAAATATACATACGCTAAAGCCTTCGAATACATCTTTGGCATCATCGAAACATCGCGGAAACGCGGTGGTTCACTTGCCAAATGTACACAAGACGAATGCACAATTCTCCAACCTTGTCGTTAAGTAACGAACGGGGAACGCCCGAACTCCAATTAAAAATTCGAAGCTTGTTTTACAAACACGCGACAAGACCTTCCTAACAATCAAACGATGTTTAACGAGCCACGCGTAACACCGGTGATTTCGTGTCCATAGTCGATTCACGGCCGACGTACGGGAATAATTGTCGCACAGCGACGATAATCACTATCCCTCGGCAGTCCCCGTGACGATCAATGGGCCGTGTTTCGTGAAGGATCACACGGTACGCACCTGAACGCCGCGCCGCGAACCCTCATTACGGTGTTTTACAACGAAGAGGAGCCGTCTCGGTGCGCCACGTAACCGTTATTATTTACTCAGTAGCTCGCTACTTTCATCCTTATGCAACCAGCCTAGATCCTATCTGTCTTTCTCTCCTTACTATTCGCCCCACCCCCCCCCCGGTTGCCTGTTTCGTCGTGTATCCTTCGTTTCATCGTAGCTTTGCGAAATCACCGACAACTCGCTTGGGAACACGCGGAGCTCCGTTCGACCCGATTCCCGAACGATGAATAGACGATCGAGATTCGTTTCGAGCAGCCGTTCGGAGAGTTTCATATTATCGGGGAAAATGTTTGGAAGATTTTGATGGACACTCGTGTGCCCGTTAATGGAAAAGGGGATACCGTAACGCGGTGCGTACAGAATTCTTTGGAACATTTGGAATATTTGTGTTTGGATGATTTCGTAAAATATTGTAAAATTTATGTTCGAAAGAATTCTCTGGGCACTCGTGTTTCTCTTGTAGGGAAAAAAAGGGATACCGAGATATGTCTGTATAGGGTTTCTTAAATTATTTTTCTAATTGTAATACGGGGAGTGTGCGTAACCGGGGCAGCGAGGGTTTTTGAATAGGAAGATTTGGTAACACGAAAATGTGAACAAGACGAAGAGAACAGAACGCACGAAGTTATTGTAAAGTTGATAGTTTCTGTGTGAAAACGATTACTCAGTTGCATTATCGTTCGACCAGAAACGTGGATCGATATTTCGTACTGGTGTGCTCGGTTCAGTGTACGCAAGTGCTGACGAGTAACTCTCACTTTTGCGCTAAGTTTCGTACAATGCTGAGGCGAAGAATACTTAAACCAGAAGATATACGACTTCCCCGGCCAATGGTTAACAGTTCGCCAATATTTCATCCCGAAACATCAGGCCGTTCTTCATCTTTCACGCTACAATCAGCAAAATCCTATGCGCGCGTCTGCTCAGACGTCGGGACGCTCGTCAGTTTAAAGAAATCTTCCGTGATGCAACGTAGATTTATTGAAATTATATAAACAGTTTTATTTCTGCGCAATATTTACGAACAACATGTTCGATACTTCTTTAACACGGAAGAAACAAAATGTTCGATAGTAGACACTTTTTAAACCATGCCAAACATACCGACAGCCCCGGGAAAATAATAATTGCCGTTGTAATTTCTATAAAACCTGCGAAACGTTCTACCGAAAAGAATGGAAAGATATTAACAGCAAATTGCCAGAGGCGATTCGTCATGGGTGTGTCAAAATTGGTCGAAAAATAAGAATTCGTTGACAAATATTCTCCAGCAACGAAACCATTACGCTTATCACAGTTCCACTTCCGTTTCACGTTCCTTTCCACATTTAAGAGCTGCAAGTCGACGTGGCGCGTCGAGAACCACTTTTACGCGCGTACACGTAGTATGTATGTCGATCTTGCCGACGATAGACATTAAACGGACTCGACCGACTGACTTTGACGTAACACGATTTTTTTCCCCCTTCTACCCTGCGATCACGTTAAGTGGTCAAGTACCGACACGTTAGATTCGGTGGTTACCGGTCGGATCACCTTTCCTGACCCTTATCCGGGCGGTTCCGACAACTTCCACTTACTCGACTCGCATTTACGAACGTATTACAAACGCCCACACGCTTCTAGACACGGTGGTTGCTCGCCCGTACTCGCTTTCAGCCTGCCAGCGAATGAACGAAACACTTTTGCGATGCTTTCACTAACGTCCAAACTAATTGCCAACCGACTGTGTCAGAGATACGCGTGAAAACGAACGACCCGTGTTGGTGACGAGATTCGGCTGAGAAATAAATACGAAGCACAGAAAAAAAAATAAAAAAATGAGATCGCGATTACAATTACATACATTGTTTCGTTGGTATATACTTGTGTTGGTATATAGTTGGTACCTATATATCCATTTGAGAACGAAATTTGCAGCGGAAAGATTAACGCGCCGAGAATTTGTACGTTCGACAGATCTTCGAACAAGCAGGATAAAATTGAACCGATTGATGGGATTTTTCGATGAGAAACGTCATCTCGATGGGCGAACCCAGAATCGAACTTTTGTGTCTCGAAAGTCTCCGGAAAGCGATTGTACGTTTTACCATAAGCGATGTTCAAGCAAAGTGCAGTGGCGATCCGGTTTCTCGCGAGAATTACGTCGCTTTTACGCGGCATGCTCGAATCAGGATAATCAATTTGCCGGCTGATTCTGCGATCACTTCGTCACGATGATCTGTCTTTCCTCCCGTTGTTCGCCATTCCGGCATTTCTCGTCGAACCGTGTCACAGAGGTGGCTAGATGGCCGAGTTTATATATATATATATATTTTTTTCTTACAAGAACACGTCGACTCACAGACGTCCCGTCGCAGACAGTCTTGTATGTACTGTTAGTTGAATCTGGGATACGAGGTGGATGTTCACCCGACACTGTTGGCTCCATTATCGCGCAGACACAACCAGCCTTCGAGGATTATCGCGTCAATGTGTAGCAGAGATACTTCCATTTGTGCCTGTTTCGCTAATCGGTAATCGAACAATGCAAGGTTTGCGTAATCCGTCCTGCTTCGATGTTAAATGAATTTGTGAAAGTTTCTAATACGCGTTGAAATCTGAATGGCAGTCGATACTGTCAGCCTCGGTTTGGTAAATGCGTTCGAGAAGTTTGGGTGACGAGTTTGAACGGGTTCCTTCTCCCTGCACGCGAAGGGAGATCTGTTTCAAATAATTCTGTAATGGTAATTGTGCTTTAATTGCACTGCGTTATCAAAATCGAAGGGGCACGGTGAACTATGAATGGAATGCTACTACCGGAATGAAACACCGTGGATTTCTTGTATCCGTTGCACGATCCAAAAACAAAAGCGATCGTTTGCCACGGCTATTAAAATTATGAAGCTCACGAAAATGCTTGTATCTCTTATTTTCTGAATCGAATCCCGTTTCAATTCCAAGCTAATGATATCCGTTTGACGGTGAAATACCAAGAGCCGTCGAATTACAACGAAAGTGTGAATCGACAAGAAAATTATCCACCACAAAATGATCCAAAAGTATCCACGGAATAATTAAGGAACGTTAATTAACCGGTCGAACGGTTTTCGGCCAATCTGTCTGCCGTGTTAACGCGTGTTCCTCGCCATTCTAGAAAGTGGTGAACATTTTGACCCCGTTTTTATTGCCGTCGACGATCACGCCGAGAGAGTCCTGTGTCCCAGCTTTTGTTCCGCCGTAAATTATTCGTCCGGCATGGAACGGCTCGCACCGAATCACCAACGAAATTCACGCGTTGGCGTGATGATTTTTATACGCGCGAATTCACGCGGCCGCCGCTCTGATGATGGGCGACGATTCACACGAGATGGAACAATAAGATCGCCTAGTTTCAACGCCTGTCCCGTTCTAATCGCGCCTGGAACACTTGGCTGCGACGGGGCCACGTTCTTTATGCAATAGCAATTGAATAGTCTCTTCGATAACGCGGTTCGATTGATGACCGATCGAAATCGAGTACGAGACTCAGAGAATACGAGACCAAAGAATAATTACAGGTAGTGAAGTGCAGTTAAGATGTAATAAAAATCGTACGCTAATGAGAAAAAAAGACGTTTTCTATCAACGCTAGGCAATAAAAAAAAATAAATAAAATCGACGAGCAATAACGAAAGTATATTGCGAACGTGTAATCACAATTTCTGTTCTACTTTCTGCCCTCGTCCTTCCTGGCCCAACGGCGACAGTATCACGCGCATCAATTTGTCGTCGAACGAACGCCTCGCGAGGTATCGTCGAACGGTCACGGTGGTTTGCCCCGCGTTGAAAACTCTCGTTTCCTTTTCCAATTTTTTCCCGTTTCCTTCGTTTTTCGCCGCGATTGTTTTCCACGGCTTCACGGGCTAAATACTGGCCCCGTCGTTCCGCGTAAGCATCACCGTTATAAAGAGCCGCGATTGAACCGGCCGCAAGTTGACATTCCGTTTCGTGCCGTTATATAAACCACCGTCATCGAAATCTTTCCACGCGTGTTCGATACACCGTGTACACGTACGCGCAGGCGAGATTCGTCCGCGTTAAGCGAACCGTCGTTTTTTCATGATTTTTTTTTAGCGACGCGACAAACAGTTCGTGAAGAAGAAAAGGAAAGTTGCCCGGATTATCGTCGGGATACGATTGGACAGGTGATTCGCGCACTTTCCGCGATTTCAGCGAGGTGCAAATGGCGACACAGGGTCACGAATATCGATATCAATTGTTGAATAATCAATGACAGATTGGAATATTCCTTGCGACGAGGCTAATTGAATTCGGCAGGAAGGAGTCTGTTTATGGTATCCCCATTAATTCGACGAATAGACGAAGGAACGGGGAAATCTATTGCCCCCGTTTATTCCATTTCCGCTACTCGAACTTCCTCTTAATGTTTGCTAGGAAAACAAAAATTAATGGCATTCTGCAATTGTCAAGTCGGCGAATAGAATATTAGAATCATAGATAACCGATGTGCGTTATACGCGACTTCGAATTCAGCCTCGTCACTCGATCGCAGCTTTCTAAAATATAAAAAACACGACCGTCCCATTTTCCAATCTGTCCGCAAAAAATAACACTGAAAGTCGTGCCAGCACAGAGCCCGCATTACACGAGAACCCGCTGCGCAAGTAAAATTTCATTCGCTCGATTACTTCGATCACGAAAACCGACCCACTAAATGCTACCCTGTAACTTGTTTAATAATCGTTACCATTCGACCAAAAAAATCACCAATGTCCCACAAAGGTGTACCAACAACCTGGTGAAATTTCAGCCCCGTGCGACGAGCGGTTCCGCCGAAATAAAATCGCAAAGAACGTCAATTCTTACTCCAATTCGTACAGGGGACTGCAGGCGATTCCTTTAAAGGGACGACGGTAAATACATATCTGCTTTAAGGATGCGTCGAATCCTTCTATCGTCCTTTAATTTAAAGCGGTTGCTCGCGAGAGCATCGTGCTCCGCTAGACGCCACGTAATCCGATACGGTTTTTGTTATCCATAATATATATATATATATATATATATATCGACAGCAGTTCATCAGCACTTTTTTTTCTCCCCCTAATCCTTTGATTGCACCGTGTCCCGTGCACGTAGCTATTGTTTTTCTACGATATGCCGTGACCTATATTCCCACGCTCCACTACGTTAATTCATTCATCGTCCTTCGGAGCTTTAAGAAACTTTAAAGGCCCGTATCTACGAAACGGATGATCGTGTCGCGATGAAACCAAAGGTCGTTTTCTCGTTGCATTTTATTTTTCGACATTTTCGACGACGTTCCGTTATGCAAAGTGGCTCGTGAACTTTGCTCAAGCCGTTAATACGACCGTCGGAATATTCGCGACCGGAGTATTGTGAAAACGCGGTGTTTTTAATTAGTTTTAGGGTGACAAAGTTGAATCGAAGTGGTATTAGTATATTTACGTCCGGTAGATAAGTCTGTACTTTCTTACGCTCCTCGTGTTTCATTACTGTTCAAACTGACCTGGATACCCGACGCAATTGACGATTGCTTCGAATGTTCTCCGCGGAAGATTTTCCCTAATTTCTCACCTCCGGTATTTTCATGTCGCCCAGGTACAAGATTCGCACGAGCACTCGAAACATCGCAGCAAGCAGTAAAATGGAATTAGCACGGCTCGAGACGGCCGTGCGCTAAACATTCGACTCGTACACCCATGAAATCATCTAGTGGCGCGTTTCGTCGAACGTAAAGTCCGAGTTACCTTTACCCGCTTCCGGCAACAGTGATTGGGCACAGAAGCGCAGTGATATTCGCCGAAACGCGAACACCGTAACCATTCTAACATTCGCCATGGGATTATCGCGATAATAAGACCCGCAGCCACGTGCAAAGAGGCATACCTATATCCAGCTCTTGGAAACTCATGGTTGCTCGACACGGTTTCTAAAGTGGGTTAGCGGGGAATTTTAAGCAACGCGTTACAAACAAATTGCTGTACAATCGATGGCAAAGACAAATTGCACGGCGTAACAAGCACCGCGTTAAATATTATCTCGCCTCGGCGGTATGCTTCGCCTTCGAATCGCTCTGAACAGCTTCCAAGTCACTCTGATTAATAAATCGAATCGTTATTTAAATAAATACAAAAAAAAGCATACACGCACTCGTCAAGAGGTTTCTTTCAAATGTCCAATTACCTACTGTAATTTATTACGAAACGTTTGCAATCAATCGAAATGTAATTGCCATAAAAGTTAATTCCGCGAACGACGGTAACGCGTTCGTAATAATTGAGCCGACGAGCGGAGGCCTCTGTGCAGTTGTCGAACCGGACGGTTCCGACCGTTCAGTTTCCCTTCGAAATCGTACGAAAATTGTTCACTTTCCAGCGAGCAGCATTCGCGACAGAGTGGCACGGAAATTTGCCCCGTTCGTAAATTGCTTTCTTTCCCCGACAAGAACCGGCTTGAGCCGGGCCGAATTTTTCGCCAGGCCGAATCGCACGGCGCCCGGTGTAATAGAAAAATGTACGCTGGTTCGCCGCGATAAATAAAACGCTAGACGGACCGGTTTCGTTGAGCCGGCTTCGTTTCGAAAGCAGCGTCGGGACGCGGACGCCGAACGGACTTCGGATTCGTTTCACTATGTTAATGCGACCCTCGTCCGAATGCGCAATTCGATTGTGCGAAATACCGATCGACGCGTGCCCCGTGTTTCAATGGGCGATTTTCGCGCGACAATTCGGTCAGTGGTGCGTTGAAATTCGACAGGATGGATCGATAGTTTATGCATTATGGATACGTGAAATCGAGTTGAAACGATCGATGTCAAAATTCGCGATGCTTCCGCGATCGTTCGCGGCGTCGCGACGTCGACGTCGACAGTCTTAAAAAAAATTGTTTTAAATAAAAGGTAAATGGTATCGGGACATCTAGAAACTTCAATATATATAATTTCGAAGACAATTTTTTTTTATAAAAAATTAAGTTATAATGTTATAAAATAATGTTAAAATTTATATTTAATTTCATCACATTGTAGCTGACGTTAAGACGATTTCAATGGCCTACTACATTATGATATTAGGCCTATAAACAACGCTACAATATTTTTGTCCGGTTTTTCGGGCCAAATACCCCACCGTGCGTCGCACTTATATTCCTCTTTGATTGCATACGGTGGGCGAAGAGCGGAAACGAAGGGGGAAGAAAGGTTCAATGACGGTAAAACGGTGAGTAGAATATATAAAGGACAAAAATAGAACTGTTGTTGAGAGGTCTCTCTTTAATAGAATCGATTGAATTAATTAAGCTATTAAGTTCTATGATTGGCGTGTTTAACCGAGAATTCGCTTTCGTGTTGCGTTGAAAACAACAAGTCACTCATTATTTTTGTAACAGGTTTCGTCGATTATAATTATTGAAGGCATCTTAACGTCTGCATATTTGAAATCTGATGTCCGTGTAATTATTGTTCGAGCGTGATTGCGATGCAATTAAGGCAGCCGCGTCTTGCGCACGGTACTTCGATTGCAAATCACCGCCGCATGTCTTCAATTCGAATGAATAATAATTCGACGTTCACGGTATTCAATCGTCAGAGTTTTCCTGCACGGTAATCTTGCAAATTTCGCGATTGGAATTTAATTGAATAATGGCTTTCCTAATTGCAATATCAAACGTTGAGGAGCATATTAACGAAAGTAAAAAATCGATGTCTCGCACGCAACCGATCGATATCCAACGATGCCTGCTGGTCAATGTTAATTAATCGCAACCTCATTGGCCTACGTTGGAAACTCGATTAGATCGCAACTCCCGACTGAAAATTCCTCCGTTTTCCCCCATTCGTCCGCCGTGGATCGTCCGCTTATTCGAAAGATGCGAGGTAACGGTGAGCGTACGGGATTAGTGTTACGCTTAAAACGCAGAAACGCAAGCGTAGAGAGGCGCCATTGCTAATTACAGGCTCAATGGGTCGAATGTAAAAACGCGCCTCTGAAACCCGCGTTCCGCGATCTTACCCCAGAGATGCCGTTCTATATCCCGTTTTCCTCGGGTTTTTCGCGACCTCTTTTCAAATATACCGGGTTATTTTTGCAACGGATGCGATGGAATATGCGCTTACGCGTATCCATTGTTTATACATCGAACGCGTTGCGCGAAACGCCCGGTAGAAACGGACTCAGCCGGAACACGCGTCAACTGAACTTTACTGTTCATCGGGGAGGCGAATCGGGGTGAACAATACTTTTAACACAGCGCGTCGCGAAAATGTTCCTGCATTTTTACGAAAGCAGCGTGAGGGTGGAGAATTCGGGGTGGCGAGACCGGGGACTGTTAACTGCGCTGGCAGGCGTTTCGTGCAATTTCCATAGACGAACGCGTGCAGCGTAATGGACAATAATAAGAAATTGCAACGCAGGGAAACGATGCGTCGTCGTAAAAGTGCGCGATGGGTTGGAGGCACGCGTGGCACGTGGGCCGGCAAATATGCCCGTGTGCTCATTGTCGGACACGCCCGTGCATTTCCACGTGAATCGTCGCGCCTGGCGTTTCTGCTTCGCCGGGAGCGAACGACTCCCCGGGTCCGAAATTATTTTGCAAAATTATTTTATTTTAGTTTATTTAATCGTACGACGATCAGAGATTACTTAACTCGTTTCTATCCGTATTCTCGGTGCTGGTCGTTCGTTGCGCCCGACGTTTCAAGCACCGCAGTTCGACGCAAACTTCGCTCCGCCTTAGGAGAAATTTCCGTCTGGGCGATTGTCAAGCGACGAACGAAAAGAAAATTCTGGGGAGTATCTGTGAATCCGATTGCGGGGAGTTCGCTCGTCGACCCGGGGAATTCGATGACACGGCGAGGCCCGTGTAAATTTCGTTACGAACGACGACAGTGGGGTCCAAGGTTTGGAGGACACTGTTCGCGTTATCCGGCGACGATCGTGGACGCACGATAATTTGAAATAAAACGAAATCCGTGGGACAGATAATGGTAGCTTGATTGTTGCGCCCGAGAATGCGGGCAAATAGGGGTTTCCTCGGTGTACCGTGAAAATTCCGAGCATACCGTTAGAAGTTTTCGAACGATAGAGAAGAATCGCGATGGCCGATCCGTAGCCGACAGCACCATTGATTCCACGTTTATGGTCCGCGATGAAGAAAGAATTGCGTGAAGTTAGAAAGCACGTAAGGGATACAAAAAAATTGATGTACATATATATTTATTGATAAACACAGATGGAGCGTAGAAAAGATGCAGGCTTAAGCGAAATATTTGCAATTTGACCCACTTGTTACCTGACCTCGTGCCTAATTTTATTCAGGCGTAAGATCATTTTAAGAATTCAGACTTTGAAGAACAGTTAGCCCGTCGAGGTTTAAACTCAAGTGAATTTACGTTTTTTCCGCCGACATCAACGATGGAGAAACGACGGAAAATTTGGGCGAGTAATAGAAAGACTGCGGCTAATTGAACGAAGTAAATATTAATAATGAAGAGAACTCGACGGCTAATTCAGTGAATCTAATAATAATTGATAATAGATTTCAACCTGTTTCTTGTAAATTGTTATAAATCGTTACTTTGTTCCTGGCATCTTTACAAATTATTCGTGCGACTCGGTACTACTCGCACTTGAACCAACAATTCAAAGTGCATGCATACATGTCTCCTGAAACGTTTCCTTCATCCTGGAACTTATTTATTCGTGCAAACAATTGCTGTTTTATGTATTATTATGTCACCGTGCGGCAGTCCAGCGATACGAAGAAGCAATGCATAATAATTACCATCGTGTTAGACGACCGTGTATACCACCGATGGCCTCTATACCTTAATTAGCTGTCTCCTGCGATTACTGTGAACGTGAATACGCATTACAGTTAGCCGGCCGTCGAAGCACGTGCTGGGATACGCTATCGAGTCGCGTGCGTACTAACCAAATTGCCACTTCCTTCGATGGGCAATGGTATGCTGTTAGTACGCCGATACGCGAACGAAGAGAAAAGGAACGATAAAGGTTCGATAATTGCTCCAAACGCCCGATTAAATCTAATTACGATGCCTGTAGGTACAAAGAAATTTGCATTTGTTTAATACCCGACGAATTAATAACAATCCGCTCGAGCCACGATAAATATAAATACATGCCTCCTAAGATTGAACCGAATCGAAGGAAATTTATAAGTACGATGAAATTCCAGGTACAGTTCTTCCAATACAGTTTCATACTGAATGTATTTCATTATTTCATTAATTCTGAAATATATATAATCTCTTCGTTTCTCGGTATCACTGATGGAATCGCGTAAAGGTGGGTGAAAAGTGACACGAAGGAAATATTCATCTGTGCCTTGGGGAAATTTTATTATAAATCTTCTTGCGGCTGATATAAGAGCTCCGATTGCAACGAAGGATCCGACAGGGGGACGAAATCGATCAAAATCGCACTGGAAATCGAGGCATCATTTCGCGGCGAACGTTGCCACGATTTTCATACGTAATACCGATGATCCACAATAGCGAGAGGAAAGTATAGAAAACAAAAAAACCGCGGCTCCAGACTTTCTACAATAATTTCCATCGACCACAAATTCCCAAGTCTGAATTAAAGTTCAACGTTCTCAGCCACTACAATTTTCGCGTTCCCAGGATTTCCTTCGCCGACGTTTTATAGCGCCGTTGCCCGCGTATGACAAACAACTTTCTACATTTCTTGCGTAACGTTGCCCGTGTCGTCCGGGGAATATTCGCAACGTTCGCCGGATCCCCATGAAATTCGTCAATAGTCTCCCCAAATCGATTAGTTTACCTAAGCGATACTCGACGTTCCTTTCTGTCGCACGTCGCGGCCAAACTAATTACTTTATTTTAATTACACTTTCGTCGACTTCGACCGCGCACCCTCGATTCACAAAGAACGGTGCAACAGCGTTTCGAAAACGTTGCGTGCACAGCCGAATCGGGGGCCGCGCGGCAGGGTTAAAAGAGGATCGCGAACCTCGCGTGGCACGCCGCGTTGAAAAATCGCCGGCTTTAACGGGAAAGAAGTGGATCGCTATCGCGAACGATGATTTCACGGAGGTTGATTTACGATTCGAAGAAGTTCGCGGCGGAATCCACTCTGGAAATGACTGTAACCGGATGTAAGAACACGCGTGTTACTGATCCGTGGCACGAGTTCACTATAACTTCGCGGTGCAACGCGAACACTATTCCGCATTCCGCTCTGATCGCGTACTTTTGTCGTTTTACACGTGGACGACGATCGTGCGTGAAGCCGCTCACGGTTCCCCGTTTTCGATGTTAATCGCGATCGCGGCGGTATGATATTTGCGTGCTTGAGCCGGATTCTGTCACGGTCGACGAGCGTATGGTACTGACGTTCGGATGACAGCGCGTTGGACGTTGCGATGGTTCGCGGGGCCCAGTTAATAACGCAACGTGGGAAAATTGGTGCAGGGTTCTTAAGTGTGTCGAGAACACGAACATTTCATATTTATCATTCGAGTGATACATTAAAATTGTCCTCGCTTCTGTGTTATTAAACGCAGTTTTGTACTTAACATCCAATTGAGATACCATTCGCGGAAAGCAAATTTGTTCTTATCAACGGTGCCTCTCCCCCCTTTAATTTTGTCGGAACAACGAAAAGCAATTCGTGTGACAATTTTAAATAAACATCGTTGCGCAGTTCCTGGAGGCAGGCCACGGGGTTAACGGAGCCCGAAACGGAAAATGGAAAACGGAATTTCCATCTTGCGTCACGGGTGAGAAATTACGAAAATTCTCGAACGCTTACTGTTAATCTGCGATCGCAGGAATGGAAGGACGTCTATTATAATTACAAAGTGGCCGATTCTTTACGAGTCAGCCGCCGCAACGATCGTTTGTCGTACTTTCTTCTTACGTAAATATATCGTTGACGCGAGTCGCGATTCGATACCCCGCAGAACGATTAATGTCTTCCGTGTTCGAGCGACGGGCAAGATGCAATTCGTTGTTCGATCGAGGATGAGCGAAGCTCCTACGCGGTCGGTGAAGAATTTGCCACGAAAATGCGAGGACAGGCGTAACGAATGTTTCATTTCAATATTCGCACCGTCCATCGCGAAGCGAAATATCCGACGACAAATCCGACCAATCGACGGCGTTAATATACTGAATATTTTGCAGTTTCGACACAGACGACCGACATTATATTGCAATTAGCATCGTAGAATTTCATTCGGTTTGTCAATCATTCATTTTCAACAAATGAAACTTCGTTTCCGCGAATCGACGTTAACATCGGCGAACGATAACGAACTTATGATTGCCACTCACCTGACGACCTCCGTGACAAAAAGAGGGAGGGGGGGGGGGAGAAAAATGCATAATCAACGGCAAAGATTTCCCTTCGCTCGATGACGCGCCATGCTAATCGTTTTAGTCGAGGATGGAAACGGAGAGATGATTTAACGCGCGGAACGAAGACCTCGTTAGCGCTGGTGAACGACGTCGACGACGTTCTAAGGACGAACGATCGCGGCCTGCCGGTTTCGTTCGCCGTCGACGGTTCGTTAAAACAACGTAAATCACGGGCAACGGTATTATTCACGCGTTGATGAGAGATACCGCGAATCGCGGTACGTTCGAACGCCCCGAGGGCCGCAATTTGCAAATGATGCCGGCTTGTTCCTCCTCTCAATAAGCGTTGTCGTCGATTGAAATCGCCGCGTGGGTCGCGGATGATTATTTGTCCCTCGGCCGAGTAACAGGAAGATGACGGGTATCGATGGAAAGTGGAGGCGAGCGACGGCAAATAGATTTCCATGGTCGCGAACCACGGGAAGAGGTTTCTGAATGTTTCGTGCAAGACGCAGCAACAGAATTTTCACATCAATAATGGGTTCTACTCTCGACAGATATATTTCGCCCGTGTTAACTGTGGAAGATAGAATTAAAGCGAGCTCGTTGAACTTGCGCTGTTTCGAAACCAAGGGGCACGCGCACGAGAATCTTTTTGGTTCTCAAGCAAATCAATTTATCGGATGCAACGTACGCATTGATTTGGACGTTTTAATTTCGGTATGTGTCGTCTTTATGGGACAAAAGCGGCTGGCAAGACTGCTTCGATACAATTTTGGATTTATAAAATGGTTCTTTTCTAATCGTAATGTTGAGGAAGACATTCGACGGTACGCGAGATGAAGGAATGTTTCGGACTTTAGACGATACACCGCGATTTATTCGACGATTTGGTTTGAAAAATTGTGACCGTGTTTCCGGATAAAGGGGTAATATGTTTTGCTGAACCGTGGCGAAACTGGTAATACAGAATCTTGGAATTCTGGAAAGAAACGTGTACCGGTCCGTGCAGGAAAATAATCGATGAATTGCGAAGTACGTACACGCGGGGAATACTAAAATCGTGGTTAGACACAGAATCACGAGCGTTCATCGGGCGAGTGATATGAATTTTATGCTTGTCTGGAATGTGATCCGACTTCATAGAATCCTAGAACCGTCTACCACAGAGTTTTTGCCATTCGTGCCACGTTTATATTGTACGCCGTCGGGCGAGCGACAGTAAAATCGGAATAAAATAACCACAGAATTGTAGCCGGCAACATTGACGCAGGATTTTTATGAAACGTAACCAGCCGGCGGTTCGCAAGAAAATTTGAATAGATTGGTTCGATTATTAAATGTCACTCGGATCACGGACCGTAGTACCGTAATTCGGCGGCGATCATTTGTATGGTATCTGACCGAATCCAAAATACCGTGAAGAAATCTAACTCAGTGTCAAGGCTAATAGAGTGGAATTAAATATTCACCGGGCCACGTTGAAAATGAACGGTTCTTCCCGAAAAATCCATAGATTCGCCTCGTTTACCGTCCAATTTACGACGTTCCTTTATATTCTTTTCGACTCAGCTCCCGCCGTTCCACGCGATTAGAGCGATCAAATAAGTATGACAAAACGAACGGCGTCGGGACTGAGAGAGAGGGACAATCTTTGTGGAATTTAAGAAAACTGGTTTCCGAACAGCGGTATTTTTCTGGAAGAAAAGTTCGGTGCACGGATCGGTTAAGAAACTTAGACGGCTGCGAGGATTTCACTTGGTGGACAGACGTAATCGTTCTTGCGACGGTTTTTTTTTTTAAACAATCGCGATTGACGATTGCCCTTCGTTCTTCAGGTTCGTTCGGTTCTCAAGATTCATCGATGGAGAAATTTGTAATGCACCGGTGAAATTTTATTTTTCTTACCAGCGACAACGCTCGACTAATATTTATATTATTAGTAGCGAACTGGATAAATTCTTCTAACAATTTTATTTGGCACCTGCTACATTGCAAGTGGAAGTTCTATCGCGATATTGAATATAAAATATATGCAGTGGCAAGTTTCAGTGAACAATTACCCACCTTTCCTAATTTGCCTCGATTATAGAAACGTTTTAACTCCAACTGTCAGCCATCCAGAATGTATCACTGAACATTACTGCGTTACATAAAATGTACAAATTACCACACACCGGCAGCTAGGAACTGAATAGAAACGTTATTAAAAGAGAAATTTAGAATTATCCCCGCCGATCGAACGCCTGCTACACGTATGAATTTTGACTCAGCAAAAAAAATAAATACACTTGTTATGACACATCGATACGTTCTTCGTTACCGCGGTTGTCTCCCGTACAGAATCAATCGAAATTCCATTGGTGGCGATCAATGAACAAATTTCACCGATCATTCGCGACAAAGAGCGTCGAATTTCTTCTGTCGGAGAAAGTTCGATTTGCGGTCCACGCGATCCACGAATAATGATCGACCCTTTTCCATCGGCGAATGGAAAGTGTGATCAAGTGTGACCGAATTTTTCCCCGTTCCAACCGTGCGTACACGCGATTACATCCGGTTCTGTTACACATTATCTAACCCACGATTGTGAAATTGAATTATAAAGAATTCCTGTGTCACGAGATTCCTGCGAACCGCCTGGATTTCTTTTCTTACGCGTACTTTCACCCTCGGCGAGGAAAGAATCTCGCGTCTGTCCTCGTGTTCACGGTTCTACTCGTTCCGTTCGTCCGAAGAATTGTATCGATCATTCTGCAATTATATTGTCAATCAATTTGCCGGTGTGTAAAATTTTTGTTTCGCTTTAAAATAAATGGAGTTCCTTATACGCTCTTGGGTAATTAAAATAATTAAAACAATTAAATGAAATAATTAATAATTAAAAAAAACATGCGTGCCAATTAATTTCAATTGAATCGCTCAAGTTGTAACAATAATTCGGTATTTATTACCATTCCAACGACGTCCGTTATTTTTGCAATTAAAACTTTCCTCGTGATTTCGTAACACGCAGACCGATATCTTCCGCGGGCAGAGTCACAGATGTGTCGGAGGAAACCGGATTGTCAAAGATAATATTAGACAACACCGTATTCCGTGGTGCGCTGCCAGAATTAATGAAATTTCCTATTGTTCGATTCGACACTTAGTAACTTTTATTGCTCAGGAGGCTCGGCTATCCGCCTCATAATGATTTTACTGCCTTCATAAAACTTTGCCCGGCCATATACCTCCGCGTGCTAACGATTTCGTATCTCATTAACGCTGCTCATTTCCAGCCTGTTCTGCTGATTAAGTAGCGCCATTACATCTTCGCGAATTATCCGTGCAACTCGTACCTTAACGACGCTACTTCTTTTTCCGTCGGGGGAGATATTTTATTTCGCGTCGAAATTATCCGACTTCGAATTCGAGGAATCAATTTTAAACGTTTCTCGTCTCTTTTCACCGCTCGGAATTCTCGAGACCATTTCAAATCGTGACTGAGGGAGACGCGTCGAGCGATTAAAATTCACGACGAATCGTTGATCTTTGAGGACAAGAGACTCGGGACACGACCCACGTAAATGGGTTTCTAGCTCGTACATTCGCGACAGTGGCATGCAGGTGTACACAACACGTCGAATCGAGCGAATCGCTCAATGGGGAATAAAATACATAGAACGGAACTTGCGGCGCAAAGTGTTACGAGGAATTTACGAAAAAGTTACGAAATTCGTATCGCAAGCAGTCTCGTTTCGTGTGGCACCGCTGCTCCGTGGTTGTTAATTAATTACCCGCGAGCGTAGACGGAGCCTCGGATACGAACAGCGATCTTTATCTGACCGAAAGGGAAATTGGAGAGGTCGTTTCATCGGCGAACTGAACCGCCAGGTGAAATGTAAAACAGGAATTTGATTGTCGAAACCTTATTTGGCCAGACAGATGTTAATCGATAAATACGGAAACGCGTGAAAGCCGAATGAAATTGCTAAAGGGAAATACTCGTGAAGATAAGGAACCGCGGTAATGTTCATGGGAAAATATTTTCCAGCTAGAGTGAAATTATTATAAAACATTTTAAGCTGGGTAAGGAACCGAGGAAAATCGCTCGATGGCTTAAACTTTATTTCCTGTTTCAGGTTGAATTCTGACTTTTCACTATTAGTGCCGAATACCGTCAGTTGTTAATAGATCTGTTTTCGCCAAGGGACAGACACAATATACTAATATACAATCTATACCAACACAGTGAATAATAACGAACAAAAACCTTCGACAACGGCGATAGAACGTAATAGATGTTCATTCAACTCGACAGAGAGTTTGTTTTAGTACGATTGCGAGTACATTCAATGACGATTCGTCAATCGCTTTGCGCGAATACTTTCTCGAGTAACTGTAAGTATCGAGATGTCGAAATTACACATCTGTACAGATGTTTCAGGGACCACGAGGGGGAAGGCGGAAGCTTCGTCAACGTTGTCACGTACACGATCGATCCGTTAGGAGGACCTTTTGTTTAACACCGTTGCATAAGATTATGCAAAAATCTGGGTCGTCGATCGAAGGAAACGAATCTGGATCGAGCGTGCCCCACTGTGCCCTGTTATTACCTCCATTCCGTCTCGACGTGCACCCTTGTTTAGCGTCGCGAATATGCGAGGCACGTATCGATAGCCCGTTAACATCGATCGCGTGCGATCTGTCGTCGAGCGAATTCCACCACGAACGATTCTCCTCTTCCGATCGAACGATCTCCTTTCGATCGTGGATCGTAATTCAGACTGGAGGGGAAAAGCTCGTGTCCGT
The DNA here is from genome assembly GCA_948146005.1 of Nomada fucata. Taxonomy (NCBI): domain Eukaryota; kingdom Metazoa; phylum Arthropoda; class Insecta; order Hymenoptera; family Apidae; genus Nomada; species Nomada fucata. The sequence goes on from OX411282.1 coordinate 7,305,306, forward strand.
GATCGCCGAACGCGGAAGTCGAACGATAGGGACGATCCTTGGGAAGATTCATTTCGATCGTGGATGCGTTGGTAATTTTATTTGTTCGCTGGTCATTGGACATTTTTAGGAATCAATAATCGGATTGTATTTATCGGTGATTATTGAAATATATTAAAGAGACACAGAGTACAAAGTGTCTGTTGGATATGCTATTTTCTTTCAGTAAATTTTAGATCGAGATGATCGAGGTGCCCCCCTTGGAAATAATTCAGCCATAGACCGTATTGATTTCTGAATTGTATTTAAACGACGAATAAGTAATTTCGATCGTCCACGTTGGGGTAATGTCGAATAGTATTTAAGCGTTGCTGTTCGGCAATATTGTACAAGTATTGTATTATTCGTACGTTCTACGTGAATTTACGTCGCTGTTGAAGAATGCCTTTTAGAAATTCGAGAGAACTCGAACGCAACGTTTGCGGTGGAGAGATAGGTCAACCTTTTTTTCTCGAAAACCATGTGGGTCGTTAAAGAACACGGACACGCACAGGCACAGAGGACAGTGATACAAGGCAGACAGAAAGAAAGAAGAGGAACCAGGAACGTGTTTTTCTTGGTCAAACCCATGGATGAGTTCATGTTCGTGAAATTAGTATCTGGTCTGAGGATTCGATACGGTGGAATGCAAACTTTCATCGCCCGCAGCTCTCGGACACCGGGAGAGTGATATCCACGTGTCCACTTTCATGAACCGGGTCCTCTCGTGGCACAAATTTCATCGTGGCCGGGAGATCGTACTATTTCTCGTCGTAGTAAAACGCGTTTACCATTTAGTCGATTCTAATTGTTGAAATTGAACGGGGATTACTCGCGCGTTCCACGCTGTCGGCGAAAAGTTTAGGTGCGGCAGGTATTTCAAGGTAGACATTGACGACAGTTCAATCGATGGCAAATGAAAACTTATGAATCACTGATTAATTCCATTTCCGTTGAAGAATAATGCGATTGCCTGAACGAGGACGGAGAACGAACGAAAATTTTCTACGGTAATTGAAATCTCTTTCGCAATTAAATGTACTCATTAAGTGCGGTGTTTCATTTTCGATCGTCGCGGTTCTACGCGACCATGACAACTTTCCCAGAAATATAGTAAACAGAGGCTAATTAAATTTTGCGACAGAGAGGAAAATAGCGTATTGAAATATCGCATTTTAACTATCCGGCGAAACGAAATACAACTGAAACGCACATCGACATTATGAAAGAGAAATTTTCAATTTATAAATTTTAATAACTAAATTGCTAACGATATAGGTGAACGGGACAGAAAATTCTCCGAAAACGCAAAGCGTAAAAAGCATAGAGAAATCTGCAATTTTTTCGCCTGCTTTCGATACCAGTAGAGAAAGATCGATTGACGTCGTTGTAGTAAGGACACGGGTTCTCGATGACCGTGACACAACGCGTCCCTTTCCAATTCTCGTCCTTGGTCAGGACTGAAATCTGTCTTACTATTTCTTCGCTTACCGTATCCATGTTGCACTGATTTTAAACGCGATTCTCGCGGCAGGCTGTTCAATGGCCTTCCAATGGACTCGCCGTCCTTTCATTCCTCGTTTCTAATGGGCCTGGCATCTCTCGAGCCAGGCAACATCGACCATTTTTATCACGATGGAAGTATTAGTTTCGCTCGAATCATATTCCTCGTGAAATTCAACATCCAGTATACGTTAGAAAACACCGGACCTTTTGGAACTATTTTTTATGGCATATTGATTTTCAGTGGCGTTCCTGCGAAATTGTAAAATCTGTATGCTTAATGGTCCGCGTTGCGTGATGTTGCACAGCGATTTCATTCGGCGAAAAACGATGGCTGCGTGATATTTCGTCGCGGTTCCACTTTGACCGGCTGCAGGGTATTTGCAGCAGGTCCCAGAACTTTCAATTGGGGCTTATTCTGTAAGTCGGTATGTAGAAGAGACATTCGGATATTCGATTTCTGTTTCGTGCCATCGATTTATCGATGCACTCAATGTACAATGTTTGAACAATGCAGCGTGCGTCGCAGAAATATTTAAACACTGCTCGTCTAATGGAGGATATGTTAATGCCAGCCATTGTCAACAGTCAGAATCGTAGGGGACTGTTCGATACATTTTTGTAACTCGTATCCTTTTGCGTCGGCAGCCCAAGCTCGTGACGCAAATGCCACGAAAATGTCGCTCGACTGTCTCCTGACCAATCGAACTCTGTGTGCAAATATTGTCGAACGAACTACGTGGTTGTCTTATCTCATTGTTAGACGAACCCAAAGAATTTGGTTTATTGAATATTTCCAAACTGAACCGACGATTGTTAAGAAAACAACGAATAATTTCGAATTTAAAATACGCGCAGTCGAATTCTAAGTGTCATTACGCCAACTCGAGAAAACTGATTTCACATAAATATCCTGGAATATAAAAATAGAGAAACTGAGAAACTGAGAAATTGAATGTATGCTTTCAAGCTCGAACCTCTGCTCCTGATGTTTAAAAGTAAGGAAAGAAAGTTCACGCGGACCTGAACACGAATATTTCTACCTCGAAACTTTAGAAATGGTACAATTATAATATTCTAAGAGACATTGTCGAACGACGTCGAAAACCTCGCACGTTCCACGCTGAACATTCCGTTTCTCTGTCCGCTACAAAGGGAACCACGACGCACGTAATCAATTTCCAGGAGAGGACGAAAAAAGAAACGGACTAGTTTCCAAAGCGGATCGTGTTTACGAGCGCAAATGGGGGAGCAGAAATCCACGGCTAACGTAACGTCGTCGTGTTCCTGGCGGTGTGCATTCTTTTCTCTCCGCTGAAACGCGCCTCGCCGGTGCGTGTCGTCGTATTCGTACGCGCGCTACTGCGTGGACGTTGCGACAACTTAGCAAATTAAACGGCACTCGAAAAAGGTGCGCCAACCCCTTAGAAGGCCGGCCGTAGAATTACGCAAAACGGCGTTTCTTGCGAGAAACCGAGACATCGATCGCGTTTTTTCCTTCTTCAATGGAGAAAGTCTCGATGTAAAAGCGAGCGGACAAAGGGCAGGGAAAAGCGTTCCGATACCGCCCGAACGCCGAGCTTCCCATTTCTTCCAGAGAGAACGAGTAGGCGATCCGTTTTGCTTCAACTCCTCGGCATGCTCTTCCTTTTTGCATATCTCTTCTAGTTTTGCTTGAGAGAGAATGCTGCTTTGATAAGAAACGTGAAATGGCATTTATGAAATACTTTTTAGCGCACCGGTCGACCTCGGTTCTCCTGGCTGTACTTTCCCGAGAATTTTCCAATGATCGCGAGCGAGTAGAAAAGCCAAGCCAAACGTGGAGCTTCTATTTCTTCTTTTTTTTTTTTCGCAAACCGCGACCGAGATTTCCACTCGAGTTAAATGCGGCCTCGTCGATCGAAAGCTTTCCCCGCGAACCATTCCAATGGAAGTTCCTTCCACGGTTAATGCAGAAGAAAAGGCGTCCCAATGACTTTCATTAACCGGAACATCGAATTTCTCTCAGGTCCGTCAAAACGTTTCAATCGTCGAAATATTAATTAAACTCGTGTATCCGGCGCTCCCTACGCGTTAAGCAACGTCGTGAAATATGTATTCGAATATGAAACATCTATATACCGAGTCCAACGGAATGACTCGGTTTTATTAATACACTGTTGTTTTCTGTTTCATTGCAAAATTTTCAAAATAGCTTCCACCAGAATCGACGTGATTATCCCAGTAACGGTTCAGGAAATACAATTTAAATGTCGTCCCTATAATACTACAATTCATAACAGATGCCACAATAATACAATTAAAAAACAGAAGAAGAATGCAGAAAGCCATCAAATATATCGAAAGTAGCAAATGCCCCAATAATTAATAACAATTATTCTCTGCAGATTCAAATTCTCGCCCCGAAAGCGCACGCCTTCGGACGCAATTTTTCGCGAGCAACAGTCGCGCGCAGCACACGGTGCGTCGAAACGAGGAACGGTAAAGAAAGGAAAAAATCCGCCAACGGTTCGACCAGCAGTTCGTAAAACTCGATTCCACCGGAACGGTTACACCACGGCCAGAAAATCGCGAGGGAAACGAGGTTCGCGCGCGGAACAGAGGCGGCGCGTTGCATTATTCGTGGCATTTTTATCGGCGCCGGTTGGCCTTGCGGACATTACCTCCGTGTTCCGTTCACTGCTGCAAAACAGGAGAGATCGTCGCTCGGTTGGGATCCACTCTAACGAGCCGCGATTCCCTCCGCTCGTTCGTCTTCGCGGTGAAAGAGTCGCCGGTGACTCTCGAACGGCCGACGTACGATCCTGTCGGGGTGGCGCACACCTGCGCGCGTACGCCCGTCGAAGAGTTCTGCGTGCGATTTGCAAAACCGCTGCCCTGAACGCTGCGACGTCGACGCGAGTGCAGTTTGTCCTCCGTCGAATCGAAAATCCTCGCGATTTTCGTGACGCCTTGCTTTCCGCCCCTTTCGACGCCCCCGTCGACGACGTAGGCGACGCATCGACTAAACACCGCTTCCGGCGGTTTTAATAAACGCGATTCACGCGATGAATCATAAAGGCGATCAGAATTACTAATATCGCGAGTTGTTAATAAAAAATCTCGAACCATATTGGTCGTCGCTCGTCAAAGTGTTTACCCCAATTCGGATCGTCATTCACTTCGCTTATGTTTCCGCGTTATTGGCACCTCTTCGATATATCATCTCGCAATCGCACGCATTCAATAACGCATTAATTGATCGCGAACCGCCGAGCGTTAGTGTGCGCACACTCTGTGTTTCTAATACCGAGGGCAACGCGCTCGGCCAACGGACGTACCGAGTCATCGTTTCTAAGTTCGCTCCGGAATTAATCGCGGAATTACGTGAACCGGCTCGTGCTTGCGTATGATTACATGCATATTTAATAAATACAAGGTGCACCGTTCTGTTGGCGAGCGCCGACCGCGAAAATCAAACGTTTGTGATCTTTCGTGCAAGCGAATTTCTTGATTGAAATATCGAATTTCTCCACGTGTCTATTTGTCAGTGAAGAAATATATTTACAATTATTCTATATCCAGGATGAAATGATTATTCGCGAACATTGATATTACATCGATATCGCTTGAAGCAATGAACTGAAGTAACGATGAATGATCCATCTGTACCGACTGCATATTGATCTGCACCCCTTAATAAAATGAATTCTTAACACTCTGCGTATAATTATCGGAATGCTGCTTGTGTCTACCTACATAGTTTGCTGTTAGTTTATTTATCAGTTCACTATTAAGTAAGTAGCATTACTGCCTATTTATTTGATTAATTAGCAATCCTGACATTGCACAGTGCCCACCGTACAACGTATTCCTGTCCGTTTACCGACAATTCAATGTTAATTGTATTAACAAGGATTATGATTTATTATTGATCAAGTTGTTAAATATTTCAGTCCCGCAAGAAATATCAGAGTTCACCGCAATATTTCATCCTTAAAATAAACGCTCGTCCAATACAATAAAGAAAATTCTCCTCCCGTCGAATTGCCCCACCGTAACTCCGGCATGAGAGGAATCGAGAGGAACGAAATCAAATTCCCCGCTACGGATATCATCCTTCTACCTGTCCGTTCCCGCGGCCTCCGCGTCAATTAACGAATAAATCTGAACGACGTTATCGTCCGTTCCATCGTGCAACCGATTCAGAGACATCCGATCAACGATCGACATCGATACAGAGCGGACCCGAATCGGGTTCGCGCTCGCTCGTCGATCATGGATACGAAATCGAGGAATCGAAGCGGTGGATATCGGAGTGGAACGCACGCCGCCGCCGAGCACCATAAGCCGCGCGAACCGTTATACTGTTCGTAACACACAAAGTATCGGCATTATTTTCTAATGCACGCGCAGTTCGCAGGTCCCGATTTCTCTGTGTCTACGCGTCAGCCCCGGGAAGATCGGTTTCATACGTCGTTTCCGTTCTGTTTTCCGCGCGGAACGATCTTTCATCGGCTACGTCGACAGACAGCCCGCCTCTCGCAGGTGCCCGTTCGTTAAATTACGTTGCAATCGGAACAGGTGTCTGTTGAACGGAGCGAAGATATTTCGTTGCGCGGTCCGTTATGCGATCGACGAAAAATCGGATGGCTGACGGTTTCATCGATTATATCTGGGATCGTTCGAACCTTTTTTGCCTTTTCTTAAGTCCTCCACCCGTGATTTTTCAATGAATTTCCACTGGCCAATTGAATTCGGTTTAACTGTATTTGTATTCGAGATGACACTTCCGTAATACGTCGCAATTATTACCAAACTTAACAAATTTTCTGAGCAATCTCTTTTGGACGTTCGCTTTATTTATACATTTAATGAGAACAAATTCTATACGCGTCGTAAAATTTTTTCTACGATCGATTCGCGACCCGCAAGTTGCTCCCCTTAGTTCGCGTCTGTTTCTTTTCGCAAAAACACACCCCCAACCCCTTCACCCCGATATATTTAGGAAGGTATATTTAAACGCGTGAAAGCCATCGGCCCATAAATATATACGCTGGTAGACATATTTTCGCGAAACTCTCGCCCAGGCATCTGCCTATTTATTTTCCGGATCATTTGGGTCACCGGTATTTACGCGACGCATTGTTACGTCGCGCGCACCGTTACACGGTTTGCAACACCTCCGAGAGCAAAGCATTATTTCATTAATGTAGGTACACCTTGGGCGTGCACGTTAATTCCACTGAACTTATGCAACGTGTTCCCCGATGTTACCTTCGTTCACGCTTAATTCTTTTACCTCGGACCGCCCACTGTCCCTATCAATCTCTAATCTAACGACCTGCACCCGCCTCTTCTCCCACGAATAAACATAATTACCCCTACCTCCACAGAGGCAAGCGTTTATTTGATATAATTCTTACGATGGTGCACAGCTGACAAATTCATTCGCGTATACGTTACGCTCGGTTACATTCCCATTTTTTTAAACGTCACGCAGCTAAATTGATTTGCTTCGATCGTCGAAACGACGCGTCTTTCCAGAAATTGAAATCAGGTTGAAAATTAAATTTGCAAATTGAATTGAAGTAAGCAATAACAGCCGCCCGCAGTGCTTAAAGCAGAAACAGAAAGGAACGAGGACTGACAATTCAATCACACGCAGGAATAAAGATCGATGGCGGCCAGTGGTATTAATCTACCGAAGAAAACTGATCAAAGATAACAGCGATACACGATAACGAGTAGAATCCGAATAACGACCACGTTTCCCTCCCGAGTTTCGTTTACCTCGCGCGCAACAGCGTGCGCCTCGATTTCTACCCTAAATAAAGCGTCCACCCTTTCAATCGCAGGTGAACAGTTGCAATGTACGCGGTGCCCGCGAACAACTCCTCCGCCGGCGACGACGCGCAAAACTCGTCGTTCCATTAATGGAGACAAGCCGCGCTATCTCGTGTCTTTCACGCGGAAGAACAGCTGTTTAACTAAAGAATTTGTCGTCGCGCGACGCGCTTCCTACATATCCTGTTCGCGCCTGTCAATTTCCCACCCAAAAATCGACTGAAACCGCGGAAACCCTTCCTGCATCCAGCAATTGCACAACGCGGTTTCGCGACAACTATTTCCTCCCTTCCCGGTGGGACGAATTAGAAAGTGTTTAACGCGTTTCCAGCCGCGAAACGGGCCGACCTGTTGCAAATGTCGTTTGCATAAGTCGGATCGCGGCACGGGAAACATTTTTTCCTCCGTTCGTAATATCACGGAGGCAGCGTCACGGCCGTGTCCGATGACACCCCTATTTCGTTACAAGCGAAACGATATTTATCGCACGGCGTGACAGGGTATTGTTGTTTAAAGGGCGGCGTACTGTTGTCGATTCGCGTTGTTCGATGAACGAAAACGGGACGCCAGATCGAAAGAAACTCACCCTCGGATCTCGTTCCCGCAACGGCGACGAGCAACACGACCGTCAACAGCAACAATTTCGTGAACCAAAGCCTCCACATGTCTTCGCCCATCTGTTCCCCGTTGGCACTGCGTCGCACGTTAATTACAAGACGATGGTGTGCACTCTCATGTAAATACCTCGCGGATGGAGAACGTCGGTCCGTTACATCGGCACCAGTGAGAACGATAAAAAAAATAAGAGAAAAAAAAAGAAACGAAGAGCAACCAAAGTCGACGTTCCTCTCGCGCACAAGTATCTTCGAAATATGGCCACCTCTGCACGGAACACACGGACGTGTGGTATCCTCGCGAAAGGACCGGCGCGCCCGTACGAATATCACGAACGATGGGGTGGACCCGCCGTTAACGATAATCGAGACTGGGACCGATCGTTCCTCGGTTTCGGCTCTTCCTTGTTCTGTTCTCTTCGTCAACTTCCCTTGTGTCACAGTCTCTATCCACGTCGGAGAACAAGAACGAAGAACTTTCCACCTGGCCGCCAGACAGTCAACGAGAGCTCCGGTACTCGCCGAGCAGAGTAACCGACCGATTGACCTTTCTCCGAGTGCGTAACTTTGTCTGTGTCCCGATGAGGACTGAAGGGGAAGCGAGGCCCGCCGGCTGTTGGGAACCGGAGAAAGGTGTATCGAGAGAGAGGCCGGAGGCCCCTCTTCTGGAGCTCTTGTTCCCCTTCTACGTGATATCTGATTATTATTTTCTCCTTTGCTCTACCTTGTTGCGGTTGTTGCAACGAGAGGAGCGGTTAAGGGGGGGGGGGGAGAGTTTACCTGGCGGTGCGCTCGTCCCTTTATAGCGCGATTGTTATTGTCATTGTAATAATTTTGTGCTCGCCGTGCTCGCGTGGCTGTACTCGTTGAGAACTGTGCGGACCATTACTTTGGAGTGTTCCTTTTTTTCGTTTGGTTTTCCATTGTCGAAGACTGGGAGTGGCGGGGAGGTTTTCTTTCCTTGGAAACGGTGGGAGGTTGTAATTAATGGTATTAGGAAAGTGGGAATCGTCGATTAGACGTGTACGGAATGGTTGAATCGAAATGTTGTATGAATGGTGGGATTTGTGAGATTCGTATTTGGCAGTGGAAGTTTTTGACGGTGTTTTTGTTGGAACGATAGGGGGTGGGGAACGGGGGCATGAGTGTAGTAGAATTTAAACGTCGAGGGAATATATAGCTTCAGCGGGGCTGTGAAGTTGAACGAAGTTGAAATTATTTCGACGGGGGTATGTGGATTATAAATAAACGTAAGGGTTTGAGGGGTTAATATGTGTAGCAATGACTGTAAACCTTCGCTAATTCGGAATTTCGATGCGAACCCTTCTACGATTAGACGTGGAACAGTGTTCGGCGACAACGGTGCAGAAAATATTCACGAGGAAAGTTGTTCGATTAATTCCACCAGTGAGCCAGCACCGTGTCTTTTACGCCTCTTTCAAGTTCTGTCGCCACTTTTCGCACGTCCACCCGTTATGCGGTTATTACTCGTGGGTATCAACAACGCGAAACTTTATCGCAGCTGTTAATTTCCACGTCAAACTGCCGCTTCCTGCGATTGGAAAATTCACATCTACCCTGAATATTTTTCAGCGATGGTAAACGGTAAAATTTGCAATATTTATCGACAGCTACTCGCTGGTAATATAATTGAGAAGGAACATATCTCGCACCGCGCCCGCTTCAATTTTAACAGTAACGCTGCTTTCGGAAAAATATCCCCAAAAATAGATATTCAAATGTTTGATTAAAATCTAAGAGAAAAATATACATATTAATCGGACGAAAAACTCTACACGACCTGCTAATTTTTAATCAATGAACGAACACATCTGTTCGGTATAAGATGTGAACGTTCGATTGATGAATCTCGAGAACCTATCGAAGTAACCACGACTTTCTACTCTCCGAGAATTCGTAAAAATTACTTTCAAAAATAACGGATCCTCGATTTACTTTTTCCCCGAGGAGAAAAGTAATTTATGCGAAATGAACGCTACGTCGGCTGAATATTCCGTTCTATCGTCTGAAACTTTTGCATGGAACACAGCATCGAAAGGTCCGCTCTCGACATGCCTACCAGTACGAACAACTAAACATCCGCCGAAGAAAGTTGATGTATTTCTTTTTGCAAGTAAAAAAAGAATATTAAAAAAGAAATAATATCTAACGCGGTGTGCAGCAATATTTCAGCCGAATGTCCATTTCGTTGATGCAACATACGGCAGCTTTTACCGTGCCAAATACCTTGGTAACGAAGGAATGCCATTTATTAAACTCATACGTTCGATACAGGTGGTGCGTTAATTATTCCGGCGCGACATGTTAATAACAGTATTGAATTCGTCGGAATAGGAGCAGCACAGAAATTCGGGGAAACCTCTTAAAAAATAATGACCAACAAACTCGAGCTGAAAACTATTAAAACATTCATCGAAAAGTAAATCTAAAATACCAACGTTTCGTCGATACGCCACCTGGCTTCATCAAGAATTCAAAGCACAGGCTGATTAATTATTTCTCAATCATCCATTTTACCTGTCCAAATGTTTCCCTAACCTTTGCCACTTAACCGCCAACAAAAAAACATTAATCGAATAACAAATTAATGCTAATGGCCAATGGTATGTTTCGTGAAGCATTGATTATAAAAGTGGCGCACAGAGAACAGATAAACTTCCAATAACGAGAAGCACAATTTCACGAAACAATCAGAAATTGAACAATTCGATCGGATGGCTAATCATATCGTCAATATGAGACATCAATTCACGTTTGTCCCCAGACCTCTGAAATAACTCATTCCCACATTCGTCACCCCCTCCCCCCTTGGAATTAATCCCAGTTCATTCAATTTCTCCGTTCCATTTGAAAAATTGAACGTTCCAATTACTCGAACGCCGCTACACGTACATTTCCATGTACATGTTCATTTCCATCGTAACGAAACGGTCAACGAAAAATCTCCATAAATTTATCGTCGAGTCCAATGCACCCCACATCCTACGACCTTCTTCGTCCCGCCTACGGCCATTAAATCGCCCACCTATCTCCGGTTATCCCTGCGGAACACGGTCCGCGCGCCGACCAGCGTTCAACGTTCATCCTCCCGGTACGCTCCTGTTAAAGTCAACCTTGTCGAACGCCGCCGGATAAGGTGGCCCACCTGTTGACCGGGCTGAACTGAATGAACTCGGCGCGGAAACGGGCACGCTTCTTGAAGGAAGCTGTAAAGATAGTGGCACGGCTCGTCGAGGTGGGAGGTTCGCATTATAGGTGGCGACCCGAGGACCTACATTCACGAACGAGCTTCTCTCCTACCTTCGCGGTGTCCGCCTCGTCCCGTGAAGTATTCGTGTCGATGTCGGTTGGCTCGCGAGCGATTCTCGAATTCCGTCGCCGAGATTCCACTGGAGAAATTATGTACCTACCTCTCTCTCTCTCTCTCTGTCTCTGTTTTTTTTCTCCTGTCCCTCGCTTGTAGAGCCCCTCTAAATCTTTCCGTTGATTTCCCCTTTCTATTCGAATTAATCGGCCTCCCCGCGGATGGTCCTGTTCGCGGACCGCGTAATCGAACGACGTTCTGTATCGATAATGGTAGGACAAGACGTTGGATGCGTGCAGGTCGTGGAATTTATTTCAGTACTCGTTTATTGCGTTCGGTCGTTGTCCTGTTTCACGTTTGTACGCTTGTTCGTCGTTGAGAAATTTGGATGCTATTATTTTTATCGTCATTACGGGTGGAACATTGCGGTGATTAAGAAGCGCTGCATTCTCCTGCATACGTTTCCTGCATTCTTCTTGTCGTGCGAACGTTTCAGACAAAAGAGGTAATTTACTTTCATTCGTCTGTATCATTTTTTACAGTATAATGCCAGAGCGACTGATCGTTTTTAAACATTATCATTCGCTCGTAAATCCTTCGCGCGAAGATCAAGGTATCGTCGCAATCCTCGATGCGAATAAATTCTTCGGAATGCCATTAATAAAGTTACAAATTATTGTTGAAAATACCAATCTGCTGGCTCATTTCATTTCAACTTTCCAATGCCCCTTTTTACTGATCGTTCCGTTTCATTTCAGAATTTAACGTCCGTAATACAAACGCCGCTAATTATTTGTTCGACTCATTATCATTCATCGACGGACCTTAATGCAATTCAAACAGTCGTGCCGCTTCTCGGCCGTAAAATCCACAGCTTCTGAACAAACAGGCCCAACACCGTCCACGGCATTTCCCCGGCGACACTTCGAGTTCAACAAGTCATTCGTGCGCCTCCGTCGCCCCGTCGTTCTTCCGCATAGCTGCGCCCGTGGAAAGACGAGGCGAACACGAAAAGTCACCGCTGAACGTCGAACTTTCTAATTCGTCGGCACGGATCCGTTTAACGAGCAGGAAAATTAGCGTCGCGTGTAATCGAGAACGCAAGGACGACGAAAGATCGGAATGCTCGGGCGAGCGTAAAAATCGTCGAACGGCCCGAAGTCGATGGCATCCGGTCGGCCCGACGAGGAATCGTAACGCGGTTACGACTTAGTATCGCGAGCTAATCAACTCTGGCCTTGCGGCGTCGATGTAAATCGTTTATGCCACAAACCGGCATCGGGTCTTGCGTAATTCCAATATTGCAGGTGACCGTTGGCTTCGCGAGGACAGTATCGTTTTCATGACGGAGCCGAGTAGAGACGTCCACGTAATTGGACAGGTGCAAGATCCATCCGTTCAGCGTCCCCCGGAGTCCCAACTTTCTGCCAACAAACCGCGCTAGAGTCGCCGGGGTGGACGATAGTTTTACGTTCTGATCAACATTAGACAAGCGGGATGATAACTCGTTATCTGAAAAATGCAAAATTCAATCGTTCTTTTACTGTTCATTGAAAGGAATATTACTCGAGAATTGTTTCGTTGCAATGTAACGCCCGTTTATACGTATGTATGTATGTTCACGTTCCTTTCATTTCCATCGATCCGATCGGTACTCGCAATCGTTCATTCGTCAAAAATGTTTACACAACTTTCGCGTGCATGTGATTTTCCAATTAATTTCCGGGTTCGTATTAACTTCGCGTGCGCGCGAATCGTAATACAGTTATGTAGTAATATATAGTAATATAGAATTGTTAATATGGCGGACACAGTGAACGGTACGATTATAATTAATTCGTAAGCCAATTTAAACGAATTGAAATCGACCGTGTTACGGCATCAAAATCGCCTCTCCTCGTTTTAATCGTCAATAGCGCTTTATCAGCGGAACAGTAATTATTTCCATTACGCGGATGTAAAGAAAGAAATAATTGGACGATGTGTTATGATTTATTACGTGATAACGCAGCGCGCCGATAATTCAGCAAAGCAACAGCCGCGCCAACTTTCACTCTTATCCGTCTGATCAACCTTCTCCGCTTCGTTTTTCATCGTCAAACTATTCCAGGGAAGTTCCTCGCAACGCAGCTGCTGCGACGGAAGCGGCTGGAAAATCTGTTTTCACGCGAAAGCAATACATAGGACATGTATAAAAGTCCAGAGAACGTCGAAAAATGTTGCATTTCCCATTGAAAATTATACGACGTGCAACATTTCACGAGAATATCACGCGTCGCTCTGTTTATAATACAAAATTAATTCGTCTCCATCGTTATTAAACGCAAGGTACACGTTCAACGAAACGACGAAACTGCGAGAAAATTCGAGATATTTCTTCAAAGAATTCGTGGCGGACGCGTGAATCGATTCGGATTCTTTGCTCCAGGTTCGTTGGCCATGTTTCGCAATTGAACTTCTAGCTTTCCGCAGTGTTTCTCGAAACTTCGTTCGCGGAAAGGCTTTCGACGATGCCCGTTTTTGTTGTCCAAGGTCTGAACGAAGTCGCTCCGCGGTCGAGGCGGAAATCGTGCAATTAAAACAACCGGCCGGAAGACAAATAATAATCAGGGACGAAAGCTCGGGCAAACAATGAAATTTATTCCATGTCCATGGTACTCTGCGTTCCTCGATTACATTCGTCCGTGTCGGACGATTTAATCGACGAGTTTTCTACATTGTCCGGCCCAGGTTTGTCGCAGGAATTCCCCGTTCTTTCTTGCACGTCATTCGGCGTGCTCTTCTCCCCTTGTTCCTTGGGCTCTTTACCAGCTCTCCGCTGGGCTTCGCATAAATGTTTCCTGCCGAACCTTCTGAATTTGAAATTGTGCATGGACTTCAATTCGCCGGTCCAATTTCTCAGCATCTCGCATTGGGCCGCATTCAAAATATCAGGGATTTCTGAAACGTCGAAGGTATTGCGCATTCATTTCCATTAATATTAATACTCGTGAATAATCTTACCTATCCCGCACGTATTGTATTCCTCCATTTCTCTTTCTTTGGTCATCCTCACTATATCTTCTCTGCTGGCGTGCTGTCTGCTCCTCTTACCGCCGACAGACCTCTTGATATTGATCTGCTCCATTTCTTCGTCGTTCCTTGCTATGTACCTGCGCGAATGAACAGGAACAATGTGTAATTACAGTCGCGATATGCAACCATCATTTTACGCACGTTTCCAATAAACGACCGGTCAATTCTGGAGTGTAGGGACAGACGTCTGGCACCATGTTCCCTTTAATCCATATCATTTTTTCCCCGACTAAATTCTGCTTTATTATACCGGTCATCTTCGCCTTTTGCCGGTTCGATATCCTGAGGAAGGAATCGCAGCGAATGAAGGAAAACTATAAAACGTTAAGACCAGTCGGCAATCATTCTATTCACTTCTTAGCCCTTTTTGCTATCGCGATCGACTTTCTGCTATTCGGGTGGCCGACGTTCCTCGCCTTTGAAAACTCCTTTCTCATCGCGGTGTTCTGGAAGTAAGAGGATTGGACGATTCGTAACATCGACAATTTCCACGGTATTAATAAATCGTATTTGTCGCGTCTCACCATGCTCATGATTTATTCCAATCGATGTTCCTAACCTTCGAGGTATCAAGAGAAGGCACAATGTTGTCGTACAGGTCGAGGGAAAACAGCTGCTGCGATACACGGCGACATCTGGTGAGCAGTAAGTGCATTTCGGAGCAGGTCGGTTATCATGCGGTTTCCGGCCGACGAACTTTGAAATTTCTCTTCTGTTTCACGCTTGTTCCTATCAATGAGTACGTTCGGAGAAATATTAAGACGGTAACCTATTTCGCAGACTTTTACTTTTGATACGTCGACATTGTTAGCGACGCTTTAAATGAAGAACGATTTTCGATGTCCACTCTATATTTTCCGAGAACGAACCGGAAACTCGGGGATAAGTTAACGATGGCCACGAAAGCTTTCGTAGTCGTGTTGCTCCTATTAAGTTTCACGGGCGACGGGACAGCTTTCGGCAGGAGACGATCCGCCAATTGTCGGAAGGATAGAGGGGAGTCTTTAATTACCGACGAGCAAAACTCCACGGCGGATTATTATTACGATTGCGATCCAGCGGAATTTGGGGTGGTGCAGAAGATTCCTTACTTGCGCCCCCGTACCGGATGCGACGCCATAGAAATCGACTTTTCCTCCGCTTGTATCAGATGCGGCATGTGCCTTGCAATCGCTGAAAAGGTTGATCTGAATCGATCTCTTTGCACGCTATTTGTTAATCCCTTTCTTTGGTATTTCTGTGACCGTGTTTTCCGATATAGTATAGAATGGCAAATTTATTACCAACCGACAGCAGAGAATATAAAATATAGACAAAGAACAGAGCTGATTCAGCAACGACGCGTTACGTGGAACAATGTAACGCGGCAACGTGTCGTTGCCAGAAATAACGATCCGGTTTCTACAATAGAAAACATTGAAATATTCAATTGACGTACCCCGCAGATAAATCAAACATTATTGGACGCCCACGAGGTGTTACCGAACGATTGCATGAACGACGCGGAAATGGTGCTTCTCTTGAGAACCATTTGCGACCATTGCTTCCAATAGTAATATTCCATTCAAAAGAAATTAAGCAATTATTAAAAGGCCGGATACACATAGCCAATACGATTGTGCAATTTCTCTCGACAGTCATGGTCTTCACGAAATAAACGGAGATCGATTCATCTCCGAAAAGCTGCCCGGCTCCATTCTGGTGTCCACGTCCGCCGATGGACTTTGGGCTAAAAAGTTAACAAATCTACATTTCTCTCCTTATCCTTTCCGAATCCGTTTTCCTACGTTCTGTCGTCTTGCAGATTGAAATATCTCTGTCACTATTACCTGGACGAGATCGGGGAAATGCAGCTGTACGAAGAATGGTTGCAGTGGTGCGACGACGGCGAAAAATTTCCCGATTTGTCTACGGTCATGTGCCGGTAACGAAATAGTCCAGAAAAATTTTTTAAATAAGAAAGAGCGTTCGCTCGCAGCTTCATTCCGATCTTTGCGTGACTTTTAGAAGCATGGACGGTGTGCTGCGAGATTGCAGAAGCATGGCCGACACGGGGAAATACGTATCCCCGTTGCGAACGTACAATGCTAAAATCAAAATTGCCGCGTGGTTCGATAAATACAGTAAACGTCAGTGAAGATAACACATACGTGCGTGCGCGTCTAAAAAGATCAATTACGCTGAAATCATTTTGAGATCACTCTTAAATCACTTCGCATACATTTCTGGTATACCAATTGAAATAAACGTGCCAACAGTGTTTGCCTCGTACTTCTTCGCTCTTATTTTCAACAGACAATACCATCAAAGAAAGCTGAACTTATACAAGTTGTACGGAACATAATGAATTGAAGCTTGAACTTGCGCCCACTGTCGAAAGTACGATCCTCTCGCGATCGAGCACGTTCGCCAATGCGTCGACGGGGTATCGGTTCAATTTTCGCGGATAGAAGAACAGAGTGACGAGGGAAATAGACTAACAGGCCAAGAGGGAAAACAGAAAAAAAGTTCGCGTGCAATTCGCAGCAGTGGCTCGTCGCGTGACCAAGCGTATTATCGTCGCAACAGCCGCGACGGAAAAGCAACGGAACTGATCATTCATCGGACATAAGCGAGCCTTAATTACGGTACTGCCACCTTTTACATCGAACTTCGCGTCGTTCGTATCTCTATTAATAAACGCTCGCGGATGATACTGTTTGCACGAGCTTCGCATCGACGTTCCCACGACGTTACGAAACAGCACTTGCTTCCCTTTACGGAGCTCTAAAACGCAACCCCCCACCCCCCACCCCGACGAACAGTTAAACAGTTACTGATGAAACGGAAACACCGCGTTGTCCCTCGACCTGCCCATTTCCTTGGACCCGATCTTTCTCCTCTTGTTCAGCCCATGGAACGGACCCCAGGTCGAACGTTTCAAACGACTTTGCCCCCCGCAATCGAAAAACTTCGATTCGAGACGGGGTCGATCGTCCCCTTCGTCCGAACTGACATCGGGACCATCGTTTTGCCCCTGCGATGAACCGCCCGGGGAATTCTTCCCGCAGACCGGGGCGCACGTCGCGAACGGCTCGTTGTTGTTGGTCGAATCGTTCCGCGTGTCGTTGTCGCGTGAAAATTCGTTTCTGTGACCGGTTCGGGGGTGCGACAAGTTCGGGAAATGCGAGAGAGAAGGGAAACGCGGTACGTTCGGCAAGTAGGATGGCATCAGGTGGTGTTGACGCATCCCGCGAACGATCGTTTCCTTCATTTGTCGCCTCTTGTTCCAGAGCCTCTCGACGATCAAGATCGATACGGAACAGATACCGCCGGCGATCAGGATGAAAAAGGCTGAGTAGACGTCGGCCAGTCGAGCGCTGTGGAAAGTGGTCGGAGATTTGCATCGTGGCATCTCTGGGAGCATTCGCTCTGTTATTCGATTCAGGACACCCCGTTCACGTATCTTTAGAATGCTGAAAAAGATTTCTGCGTAATTGTAATCACTGGTTCGAGTGGAAAGGAAATTGTATTTTACTGTTTTGGAGGATTTTTCAGTGGCAGAAATATATATATATATATATATATATATATATGTACATATATATAAATTTCTTTTGAATAAAACATTTAATTATAGAAATATTCTGTGCTTGCATTATTACTCTCAGTGACGTACTTTAAATTAATAATCTTTCTATAAGGGCATGACTTCGACATGGGAACTGCCACCACCGTGAACGTTTGCGGAAGGGGTAGCTCCTTCAACGTGCACCGTTCCTGAATCAACGTAGATGCGAGGGCGCGTCTAGCAAGGGTGGCGCTCACGAAGAAGCCATAGTGACCTTTCACGGCCTTCGTGAGGCCGGAAGTCGTATCCAATCTAGACTCCCGATTGTTGAACGCCCTTATGTATAATTCACGGAGATGACTATCGTTCACGTTCTACGGCAAGAAAAATAATCCTTCTTTTTCTTCATCCCCTTTCAATCGCAGACAAATGTTATATTGTATTTTCGTTCTTTTATCTCCGAGTGATAGAATCGTACCCTGATGTACTCGTCGTCGGTTACGCTGTATCCGAGTTTAAAATCGTACGACAGAATGTCATTGATGGATTTGATACCGGCCGCTTGTACTGATAATATAGAGGTGATAAAACCAGCGTAAGCGTTGTACATCACCAGGGCGAATATTAAGCTGAACAATAGGACTGTTTTTCCCGAAGCATTGCGCGGTGTCCATGGAGACCCTTAAATCAGAATCTAAATGAATAAATAAACAGTATCGATTAGTGCACGCCGGCATTATTTTCATTATTACAGCGAATTGAAATATTCCACGATAATCGTGAGAAAATGAATCCTCCTCGAAATTATTCGCTTAGTTATTTCGGTCTCTATTTTTTGATTTATTGTTTAATTGCAGAATGGAACCTTGCATGCACATTATGCTGATGCACCAAAGCGCTGCTTCCCCGATTCCAACGCCCTTTTCCTCCTCGTAATGCAGAACGGTCTTCGCCGCGTAAATGATCAACCCCATGGCGATTAATATCGCCAGGTAAGTGGCGGCGAAGCAACCCAATAGATAATTATTAAACGGCTGTCGAAATATATCTCTCATGGTTCCGATTTCCAGCGGATAGTAGTAAATGTTTCTCCTGCACGAAAATATTTCCCGCTCCGTTTCAATACCGGTTAAAACAGTTTCGACTACTTTCAACGAAAATCCTCTCACGTGTAACGAATCAGGGGATGGCTGAACGTCATTTCCGCTTGTCTCTCCTCGTTCACGGTAATGTATCCCAGTCCGATGTCCACAGCCCCATTAACCACATCCCCGAGTAGATTATTCCAAACTTTATTATTCAGCGTGCCAAGTTTCTCGTGCGGCACCAATTCTACGCTGAAATAATGCGTCGGCAATTAACTTGTCAGAAGTACGCGCGCGTTCGTCGGAAGAATTCGTTTGCACGGATTGCGGAGTACCGGTGTGAAACGGTCGAAAGGAAATTTTAATTCGAAAGGAAAGCTTCTGTCGATCGTCCCGTTAAAAATGAATCAATTTTCCCGAATTGCTGGAAACGCGAGCGCAACGATCCATCCCTGCGTGGCTGTAACGATAAACGAAAAACTGAGAAGGCCACCGATAAGATAAATAATAATATCCCAAATTACTAAAGAAAAGAACAACAACAAAATGAGGAGATGAATGTCGACAGATATTTGAACGGTAGCGGGCGATCAGAAGCAAAGAAGACGAACTTATCGAAATTATTTGAAAGAAAATCCTCCGTGGTACCTCGCGTTCACGCTGCTGGTGACAAAACTGGCAAAATTCAGCAACGGCCTAATATCGTTCGCCGTTGCTCCCGTTGCATCCATCTGCCCATCGACAGTTCCGTTCAACACGCCAAAAACAATTGGCAAACCTTTGAAGTCATTACGCAGTTTCACGCTGATTGGACTATGCACCGACCACGAGTCCGGGCCCCAGGAGCCGAGAAAATTGGTCACCAGGCTGCTGTTGTCCGAGTACCTGATCTTGTACACGTGCACGAAGTGGAATAGTACCGTCCTGTTCCCTAGGACTGCATAGTTTAAATTGATGGACGCATTCTCGTCGAACCGCCTCATCGGCGGCTCCCGGAAGTTGAAGCGGTTGCCGTAGCGTCGCAAGGAGGCGCAGGTCCTTGGAAAAGTCGAGAGAAAAATTTTCGGTGCTGATTCAACGGAATTGTCCATACAGGGGTAGAAAAGGGGTAGCAAAAGAGTTGCACGATAGAAGAGGATCCTGCCCGACAGAGTGTACAATCTTCGTATTCTCCTCTACGGTCGCGTAATTTGGTAAATGGATTAATTTTGTTTACGGCCAGGGCCTAGCTGCAACGCTTATTCGTCGACGGGTACGAGATAAGAGAGAAATTTAAGATACAACTTAAGTTCGTATAATCCTAATTGCGTGACAATCGTCGATACAAAGTTTCGTTCGAGTTGTATCTTCATTTCAATGTTTTCATTTGTTTCCCTTTCTCTGCTATCCGTAAATCCGACACCCATCATTTTGTGCACATTTTATCTCGACCACAAATACGTGCCGCAAAAGAGAACCGAATTAAAGATTGAACGAGCGCCTTCGATTTCTAATCTGACAATCTAATGAACTTGAAACTTCCAGCTCTCCGCGTGACTGACTCTCGGCTTACACTTGTTTACAATTTTTACTCCTTTTTGTCGTTATTCCCTAGAAATGTTGTTCAATATGCCCGCAACTCTCAAGCCCATCAATCTACCGGCGAGAGTGCCATTAACCACGCTACGTTTCTTATCGATACGATCGATGATCGATCAGGGAAGAAATTTCTCCTATTGTTCGCCGCATTGTAAACTACCTGTTCCAGTGCGTTCGATACAATGCCTCTGTCGTTTCGTAAGACGACGGCGGCGTTGCTATAATGACATCGCTGTCGATTCCAATATTCAAATGACGGAGAACAGCGTCGATCGTTGCGTCCGTGTTCCGCGCGGTGATCATCAGCCACGAAACGTAGTAATTATATAAAAACTTCTGCGACGCCTGTGAATCATTTTTTTGTTTTTCTTCTTCATACATTAAACAATAATTCATTATTATTAAAGTCGTATGAATATGAACCCCGATAATAGTGCAGTGTAATTGAGGGAACGATGCATAATCGATTTTGTCGTGGAAGCTCGACTGAATTGCACGTTCACTGTGTAAAGTGCAATTCTATCTGCTCCATTCGAATGTACAAAGCAATTTAGCGTGCCTTATGTCACAAACAAATTATACTAGTGTATTATTAATAAATTATCCAGCGAGAAGTCGAATGGTAGGAGAAACACGATATGCTGCTGAACGGACTGAGATAGATGAAAGGAACGTAATCTCGTTCTTTTTCCTATAATTGTCACCATTTACCAATTGAGCAACGAACATATCAATGCTCCGCGTCGTGATCATTGACCGTTATAATATGAAGCAGAAATTAAAATTACGTCAGGTTTCGGCTTCGGAAGATTTTAAACAATTTTCAACCGATCGTTCCATTTCATCCATCGACGTATTTATGTAAACGACTTTATTGATTAATATATATAAATATTTCTTGCGCAATCCTCTCACCACTTGAAGAATGTTATCGGGGGATGTGATATTAAGGCCGTCCAGTAGAACAATCGACCCAATTCGATGCTTGTGTATCGCAAGGGCGTCAGGTACGTTCGGATTGACCGCAGACTGAATCGACACACTGATTCCCTCATTTGTGAGACAGGCGATCAAAGGTCTGGTGTAAGTGAGCACGCAATCTGCGCGAAGGAGAGAAACAAAAAGTGATACAGCCAAATTATAGCGCGGATATGTTTACATTGAAATATATCTGCGGGTCAGAAAACAGCAACCCTCGATTATTCGAAACGGATGACATATCAAATTATATAAATTTTTCCACACATGGGAACGATGAACGTTACTCCACGTGAATCCTACCGTCGAGGGACACGTTACAATTAATTAATTCTATCTCGTTCGGCCGGCTAGAGAATTAACGATCAAAGTTCAATGATTATTCGACAACGATTCTTTCTGCGAGAATGTTCCACCGAAATATGCGGGATACGTGAAAACGTATGGAAGAAAGTTTCTTCGTTATACGGCTTGCATCGAAATGAGACGCGATAAATTTTTTGGAAATTTTTCATTAGCAAATAACGTCTCTTTTCCCTTGCGTTTAATTGTTTCGCTGAAAACGATCATTTTACATCCCATGATTGTATCAGGTGCAACAGCCTAATTAGCAATGCTGCGCGTGAGATCCTCGTGGCACTACCACCTTCGCATCTTTCGATGTATCGCTAATTTTGGGCAATACGTTTCATTAATAGGAGCACACGAGAACAAAAGAATTTGCGGATCCGTCTTTCATTTTCATCCGTCATAAAAATATTTCGAGTTAACGGGGCAAGTGATATCATTCTACTTACCCAAGGACGTCAAATCCTCGAAGAGCACTATCTGGTCCAAATTTCTCCACTTAGCGAACTCCAAAATCAATTGCAATGTTAACGGCGAAGGTAAGATGCACGTGCTTGTTGCCATATAGAATGTCGTCGTCACGAAAATTCCCGTTTTCATTTTTCTACAATCGGGACGACGAACGATCAACTGCTGGAAGGATATTAACGTTTACAAAACCTCGTCCACTAGCATCGTAATGCTATCCTGTACCTTTGTCAATATAAATGATTTTACTGCCCTGGATCGTGCGATTGTACATTTCCCTTCACCGTTTCCTATCGAAATTGAATTTCGTTCGGGACATGAAATTTATCCCACATTTAACTTACGTATGTATCTTGAAAGATTGAACAATTGTACACGCAACATTTCCCAGAACAGTTCGCCAAACGAATCAGAAGAAACGGAAGATTTGTACGAAATAATATCTTGCTACAAGGAAAGGCAATTATATAAGACCATTTTGTACAATACTGACACATAAGCAAAGGCTAGTATGCGTTCGCACGCAAGGTAGAACCTCGAACTGCAACGGCTTGGAAATTTTTGCACGCCCTGCGAATGTCTTGCTAAGATCATCGCAGAAATACGACCGCCGCAATGAATTTCATCCGACGATACCGGAACTGAGAAACGTTCGACTCGGCCAAGCCCGTCGACGTCCACGCGAAACACGTAACGCCTTAGACAACGATCGAATATAGACTGAGAATCATCTTGACGTAGTCCTTACGCCCTACCTTCAACGCATGCGATTGAAATTAGCTTTCACCCTTTCGCCCCCTCGAGTGGTGAAATAATTACGCGAATAATGTCACACGCGTCGAACGAACGCCCCCCGATGGGGAACGAAAGAAATGGGTTCGTATTCGTGGACGCAATTAGATCGTACATTGTTCGCAATGAATTGTTGTTTGATAGGAAAAAGGGACGAAAGTGAGGTGAGGCGGAAACGGTGCATTTCACTTCCATAATTTATAGGGAACCGTTGCCTCATTCGACGTTTTTATTCGTGAATATTAACTGTTGTATCTCATATGAGTATACAATATTCATGAATAAAACCCACGAATAACGCACCGTACTCTATTAATTATGGAAATGAAATACGCATAAAGTAAGGGTTGCACGTGCATCCGGATATCCGATTTCTATTTTCTTTTTATTATCCGACGAAGGAACAGTTTGGCTCGCGTTTCTTAAAAGTACAACCATCGTGGTTAGTTGTTGAAATGACGGCCGATATGGCTGATGATAGCGGAGGATTACGACGGAGGTTGTTCAGTTTGTGAAAATCAGAGTAGCGGTTATATTGATGTTCTGTACACAAAACCCGCGAATGAGGACAATGATGTGTCGATAAAAGTATTTATTCCGTGCCGACAGAAAGTCGATAGAATTGATGCGATCGATGAGACCGATGGAAAGAATCGGTACTTCACGCGAATGTTTAATAACCGAGTTGCATCGTGCATCGATTGAACGGGAAAACTTCGATTGAATTATATAGTCAAAGTATGGTTGGCTTACTTTAATTCGTAGAAATATGACGCATTTCGCGATTAGCTTTAACCACAGAACGGCATTTCCCAATCTATTGTATATGTTGTATCACGAGCCGCAATTAGGAATTGATTCTATTTAATACTGACCCGAGTGCTTAATGAATACGAATGGGCAAGATCGCGCGAACTTTTTAATGGATCGCAATTAATTGAAGATAAGCAACAACGACAGGGCAATGAAATAAATACAAATAGAATAGAATAATTGCATTTAAATGTAACGAAATAAATGGAATTCAAGCTATTTCGGTGATTCTTATAACATCGTAGCCGCCTGTATAATTCAACAACAATCAGTCTTACATGTTTCGATAGTTCGATTTAAGTAGTCGAATAAGAATGTCGAAACATTCGCTACAGATCGAAATTCGTCCGAACCCACTCTTATTGTCAGTAGAAACGCATCACATGGAAAAATTATTCTCACGTGTTCATAACTTTATTCATGCATACGACACACAGTGACTCCGATCTGTCAGTTTTAAACAAATTATATGTTATAAACATATGGTTGACGATATCATAAAACACAGGTACGCATCAAGATTGTGTTCAATGACGCTCTGACATTGATCTACAATTCATTATAGTGATCATCATACGATTTGAATGCTAAAATCAGAATGTAGAAGGACGTCATTTCCGGTCGATAATTCTAATCGTCTTTCCATCGCTTGTAACATCGGTTGTTAGAAAAATATAGTATTTCGCCTGTGTCGTTTACATTTCATCGAAAACATCTGATTGTTCCACGAAACATGAAACAACCTTTCGTTTTCAAAACTGTGTTTCAAACCAACATTTGTTTAAATTTTCTTTTCGTTGTCAATTCGAAAGATCATTACAAATGAACTGGTCTAGTCTATTTTCACTCCCATTTTTATTTCAAAAACCATATCCTGCAATATAAAATCGTATCTTTCTTCTATTCAGTTCGATCAGTTTCCTCAGAATGTGAAAATCAAACCGAGCAAAAAGTTTTATAACGTTTTCTATAAACCTGGCGGTCATGTTGGATTTAATAATTTGCAAAATAATGCACACGTCGAGAGAACAAAAATAGGCACTCGTTCTTCACGAAATTGTTAAAAGTCTTCACCACCCCCTAAATTCGTATAATCGCTCGCAGTATTATTATCGTCCGCATCATCGATTGTAAGAATCCGAGAACGTGTCCCTCTTTCTCTTTTCATTTCATTTAGAACCCATATATAGAATAATATTTTTCACGTCGATATAAATATATCAGGCTACATTACAATTATCGTTATCCCTCGTCACTGTCCATCCGGCCCGCATGGAAACACTGGTATGTTTCCATAGCTATCTGCGTTACTCGACACCCTCGAGTCGCTAAATCGTTACAGAAATCGACGATTTGTGTCCAAAGTCGCGGTGAACAATTCATCGGAATGATTCGACATTTCCTACTGGTACAGTTGAAAGCAAAAGGACGCGCATAACCGGACAATCGACGTCTATTTAACGAACCCTTTTTAATGCGATTTCCGAGTGAACTTGCAAGTTGTCAAACACCCATACGTTCGACAAATGTTTCCCCGATTTTCGTCATTTCGCATGATCCGCGACGGGACGCGTTTGGCTTCGCTGTTTACTGTAAATATGGTCCTAATGCTGCATTGTTTGAAACGAACAAATGTGTTTGTCTCGTGCTGTTTCGCCTTTTCAAAGAATTGTTCAATTGATGCCAGTGCATCTTATACTACCAATGGCCCACGAATGCATATTTGATGTTCCGTTGGGGTTATTTGATGCCACGAATGTAAATCAATATAGGTACAGGTTCGCCCGTTTCGAGGCATAATCATCAAATTCAGTTTTATCGATGTTGCGACCGCTTGATATGGCGTCCAAGATGACTTTAAACCTTTAATTGAGGAAAGAAAGGTGTCTCGAAACCAATGTCCGAACTAATTCTTTCGACACCTGTGACGCCCGGTTGGTGTTAATAATAATGAAAATCGTTGTAGTTATGTCAGTACCACTTAGTTGCAGGCAATCGTTGCGGTAAAAGAAAGGCTTTGCTCCTCCTAATGATGCCAGAACGAAGACTGAACTCTGCCGAAAAAGTCTTTAAATTGAGAATGATAATAGGAAATGTTAATTAACGGATAATTCCAAATTGTGTTAGTAACACCGAAATGAAATTTACCACAATTCAGACACAGATGCACACTTAATCATATCACGAGTTAGCTCCATTACGAAAATAACAAAATAAGAATTCCATAATAATAATAATTCCAGCTTCCAATCATTTCGTGGCTGACCTTTTCTTCAAGCCGCCCAGCTGCGTTAATAATCAATAAATTCGAGGGAACAAAATCTGACCACATTATGGCCCAAATGATAAATTAATTAAATGATAACTTTGGGGATACTTATTGAGTAAGATCTTTTTGCCGCATTCGGCACGCAAATACCCCACTGTCGTGTCCGTGCCACGCGCAGATTTGAACTTTGGATCCGAGATTAATTTTGAGACAGCGGTAAGACGGAGTTTGGACGGCAAACGAGGCATCACCGGGGACAAGATAACCGACTCTTCTTTCCGGGTAGT
Organism: Nomada fucata; assembly: GCA_948146005.1. Classification (NCBI taxonomy): domain Eukaryota; kingdom Metazoa; phylum Arthropoda; class Insecta; order Hymenoptera; family Apidae; genus Nomada; species Nomada fucata. The sequence continues at coordinate 7,331,835 of OX411282.1, forward strand.
ATCATTCGACCGATCGAATTCTTCGTGACCTTCGAATTGTTCAATCAGACCTGTAATATTGAAATTGCTCGCAAATATTTGATGCGCATGTATTGCGAAAATGTGTTTGATGTTAATTACTTGTTTTCTTCTGGGAGCACGATTAGATGCAAGGGGCATGTTAAATGTATGAAGACAAAAAAATATAAATTCCATTTCGCGCACGCAAAAATGACAATTCGACGATACAGATTCTCAGGTAGCTGGAAGTTCGACAATAATATTTATTACAAGTGTATACATTTCCTAATGGGCAAGCTGTTGCAACAAATACTTTATATTCAAACCATTGACGCGCGTCCCTAATAACTACCTGCTTGCCAGGCGATGAAATACATAGAATGGATGTCTGCGTAATTGCAGTTAAAACGTTACAGAGTCAACAAACATCGGGTTGATTTCAATACCAAATGAACTCGCGACTTCACTAGGATTTTACGTTCCAACGTTTCCAATTTCTCGGCTTTTTCCACACTTCAGTTACTTAGGTATTGCACTACACAAAATGTTCGTTTACATGCACGGCAGTAATAATGAATCGATTCGAAACTTATGCGCATACAACACTGCGGCAGTACGGTGCGCACGAAAAGTGAAAGAAAAATCCTTCAATTTCGATCTACTATTATAATTGTGCGGGGGCGAACGGTATTTTGGTATAAACCAGAACAGCGGGTACACCACAAGGTGGCGCTTTAAAAGTACTTTAAAAGAAGTTACGAAAAGTTCTGTCGAAATTCATATAAGAAATTGAAGCATGGGCATATAAAAATAAATGCAAAAAAATCTTCGCATGTTATTTTCGCAACGAGACATGTAACAGAAATTAGAAATCAGAATAAATACTGAAGTGTTATCTGCAAACTAACGTGCGAGGTATTTAGGTATAATAAGCTCGATGCATTTGGATAGAAAGTTGACTTGGGAGAAATACTTGGAATAGCAATTGAAAAATAAATAAAATACAATAAGATGGACCACCTCTTGTTCAAACTCCTACTAGTTTCGATCTACATCCACGGCGATCAATTATTGAGATGTGCAAAAAAAATCTAACATCGACATCGTTCAACGATCCCAAAGTAATACTTTCAGGAACAAAAATGAAAATGAAAAACAGTAATAAAAAAAAAGAAGGAAACAACCAATTATTACTACAAATCCAAATAAACACATTAAAGGAACCCCCGGCTAAAATGTAGGTCGTCCCAAAAAAATAAAACAAACAATGAAATCATTCAATATGTCTCGCCCTCGTTCGCGCATAAACGCGACAAAATTAAAACTCAAGAGAATCGCAAAAGGTAATTTTCGCCACACTTTAAGGCCTTTTCGGAGATATCGATTTTCCGTTCGTTTCTGCGCGAGATCACGTAGGCATCTGCCCGCCGATTAAAGTCGCTGATTCAACGCAGGAGGATGCCGCGTCGCGGCGCCACCGCTGTTTCCGTCCGACGTCAAAGCGGGTTCGTCGCCGTTCTCCTATTTGTCGGGGAATCATATTTAACTCTGCCCGCGTGGTGCCGGCGTCTCAGTCTTGGTTTGCTGTCAGATCGTTTAAAATCGACGGAAGGAGAGAGAGAGAGAGAGAGAAAGAGAGAGATAGGACGGGAGGAAAGGATAGCGAAAGAAAAAGAGAAATAGTGCGTTCGCGGGCGAAACGGTTTATTCAGAGAAACAATTTCGGCGACCATAGAATAACAGGCCCCTTGTGGCCAAACATTATTTCACAAACTTACCGTGCTCGTAATATCGTGCACGTATCGGCATCGAAACATCGAGAACGAGGCGGCAATATTCGTCGGCCTGATTGAACGTAAACGGTTCAATTTCTACGTGGATAGTCGTGCAGGTATGTTATTTCATTCTGTTTCCCATTATATCGTACGTTTAGTTTTTCTCGTTTTCCTTTCCGCGTAGCGATGAGATTGTTCGCGAATCTCTGTGCGAATTTTATGTGGCAGTGATACAGTTTCGGGGACGTTGTTGAAACGAGTGATATAGTTGCGTGTTGAAAGCCGCGCGACGGAATGATTCGTCGTTCTTATTCAGTTCAGAGTTAAGGGGTGCAAGGTCCGTGACGGGTTCGGGATGATTACACCGATCCTTCGCGATGCGCTGTGACCCGGTCATCGTAGCACCGCGTGATCGGACTTCCCGAACCGTTCAGAACTGATTCGGCGAGCGAACGGATACAACGGTGTGTTTAGTTTTCGGTTTGTTGCCGCACGTTTCGCCGGTCAATCGTCACAAACGATTCCACGATACGAAAGAACATTGTATCACGGCGGTTGGACGGAGCGGGCTGGCATTGTTCATTCTATCAGAAATTTGTTTTTCGGCGTCAGGTACGGTTACGGATGCGATCAAACGAAACAAAGGAAAAAAAGTTCGGTTCGCTTGTTTTAACTTTGAACGTGTACGGCACGGGAAGGAAAGTTGACGATTAATCGGTGATATGTAATGAGAATAACTGTGTAAGAAAATCGTGGTTCCGCGTTAGCGTATATGTTTCGGGCGGGTTTAGTATAAATGGTACGGTGTTCGTACGTGTATATGTGTTAGATGTTCCGATTGCTACGGTCGCGCGAATATTCATCTGAGCGTTCATTTGCAAAGCAATAACGAAATTCGCGACATCATGCGACTCGAAGTGTTAAAAATAGTTACGTTTTCGATCGCACCGCTAGGCTGTACTTGTTTCCTTCTATTTTGTATTTTATTTATAGTTCTGCATACCTGTTCTTTTTTCGTACCACTATGTATGTATATTCGAAACGGTGGCACGTCTAGCTGTACCTGAATCCTCCTCGATCGAGGAGGTTGGTAATGCAAGTTCGTCGATCCCGATTTCAGGATCTCGATACATCGTTAACCCTTTGCACTCTGAATTATTTTTCCAATAATTTGTGACTCGACACAGGAGCTCCTGTGATAAAAACTTTGCGCAAAGTAGCGCAAAGGGTTGGTGTTTCAAAGAATTACAACTGCACGGCATTTACATTAGTACCCGAATACTTGATGCACGCAGACCGTGATGGATAATTCTGTGATTGCTCGAAGAGATTTTATGTCATTAATCTGTTAGACACTGTTTTTCCATTATTCAGAACTTTCAATTACTGACTAAATAGTTTCGTGTGGTATCCTCGAGCATGTAAGTACAGATCGTAGCAATGATACGTATTAATTGTACTTGTAGAGGAATGAAAGATAGCCCGGGGGACCATCTCGGGCAGCGTGTGTTAGAAGTGGTGTCACACCTGTTGAATTGTTTGGAAACATCCCTTCGACAGCTCGCCTGTCGGCGGAGATCGAATCGCAACGTTTGTGAGTCGATTTCGAGTTCGTTCGCGAGTATCTGCCTTGAAAATATTTTAAGTACGAGAGTTCTCGCTTTCGCTCCGAAAGAGTCGAAGAAGGAGGATCTTCGTTGCTCAATTGCTATAAAATCCTTCTTCCATTGAACATCTTGGATGATGAAACGTCGTTAATAGTTTGGCATTTTATTTCTTCATTTTTTCCATGGCTAGTACATTCGTGGCGCATCGTTTGCACTTTTATCCGCGATAAAGTGCAAGGGTGTAATCGGTCACCGGAAACTTTAATTCGATTAGGAACGATTAGCGGCACCGGTTTCAACCAGCTCCTCCGTATTACATACGCAGTTGACGATGGAAAACACTTATGCACATTTAAAGAGCCGATCGATACGCACTGCCGCGTGAAATACGTGGGCGGCCGTTATAATCGGGTGTAGATTTTCTTTCCCATAGACATTTGTTCGAGTACCACCGGAATCGGAATACGTATATAATACCTGTGCTCTTAATAAAAACACGGTACATTACAAATTATTTACTTGGAGCTATTGGCGAATGACATCAAAATCGAACGATATTCTTAGATCAGAGATTATTATAGTACTGCACTAGAAATAGATTATTAGAAAACCAATTTAGCTACATCGCTACGTCGAACAATTTATGGAGATTGTACGTGTATCATATTATCGAAGCGATCTATCATTTGCATCAATTCTCGTTACATGGGGGTTTGTACTTTCTATATACATAAATATATATATATATATATATATATATATATATATATATATATACACATGCATATATTATAACGAATAATTAAGAGTATATACCTATATATACAGTAGGTTTCAAGCGACCTTTGTAACTTATTCAACCTTGCTCACTTCGGATCTACCACGTATGAAATGACTTCAATTTATTCATTTGCGTCGAAAACATTTGTATACCTCTTTTTTTTTCATCTCTCGGATACCCTGCAATTGGTTATGACCGCGAGACAATCAAAATCAAAAGCGACGAAAAAATTATCTTTATATTAAAACGGCGCGTTAGGTAATCGAATAATTTAAACGAGAGTGAAGTGCTCGTACTGCGTGGGTAGGCACACATTAACTAAATAAATGAAGAGTGCCCTTTTTTCCCATCTAAATTACACTAAGAAGGAAACGAGTCGCGGGGTCAAATAAAAAATCACCTGCAACGTTTGCATATGTAACATTCTCACCGAACTTTAATTCTGGTGTCATGCCGCGATTGTGATTCCCGACTGTTAATTACATCCTGTAATACAATTGTAAATGGGTACAAATTTGGTTAAAAGAAATCGTCGAATGTCACGACTAAATAGTCATTTGCCCGCTTTTTGTTCGGCGTAACGATTGAGTTTGGTCGACGAAAGTCATTTGCATCGATGATGCATACACGATGCCTTCGGGTAGAATCGCTGTGAGTTTCACGAGTCCCTTCGCGTACGGCCGTAGAAATAATCACGATCGCTTTATTAAATCGCATTAGGCTACTTTTGTTGTTACATCATTACAAGCCGTCGGGTTAATGAATATGTGAAATGTTTACATACATGAAAGTCAGCCAATTGGCCATTAATTACGTTGTCCCTAGGCGATTACAGATTTAATTTAATCCCGTCTAAAACCCGAAACAGGTTCCACCATAATCGGTATGTACATATATGACACCTGTCCGTGAATGCTATTCATCATTAGTCAAATGTTCACGGGTAACGAGTGGCCTAATGACGTGAAGGTTGCCAAAAGAATAGTACGGACGATGATGTTTTCCCCTCATTTTCATACAAAACATTGATCCTGACCTTTAATTTACTTATTCGCCGTGATTTAAAAAGCAAAACACTGCGCGTTCCTCAAGTACGATCCATGAAAAACCGCAGATGCCTCGCAGGTACTCTAACTGTTGACGTAAGTTCCTCGATTACTGTCCGTCATTGAAAACAATCGATCTCGGTTTCGAACTTTTAAATCGGAAGCGGAACTTTCATTATTCCAAATACTCGAATTCTCACGCTATTTTTTGCTCATTCACCGCTGTATTTGCAATCGATACGCACTGTTATCCACATTTAAGCGTTCCCTCGGGGTGATCGTGCGATACTGCAACGTCTCGGCACCGTTCCCCGCGACACCTTTCCGCAGCTCCTTCAAACGGAAGCCCACAGAGTGGACGATCTCGTCCCTCTTCCATTGCTGCTCACGGAACCAGTTCGTTACGCGGCACAAAAGAAACCTACATCCCTCTGTGCATTATAGTCCTGCGCAAAGAATCAGTCCCGAAATATCTACTAGCGCCCGGGCGCCTTTTGTCTGACCGCCCTACTGGTAGACGGTTTTCCAACAAGGTTCCACCCTAATCCAACCAATATTTCTCTCTCGCTACGATCGCGCGGTAAATCCAACGGGCGGTCGTTGACGATTATCGCCCAGGTAACGGCGAAAGCGTTATCGGCGGACAGGCATTAACCGTGCAAAGATCTGTTTCGGTTCGCGTCGACCGGTGACTCGCGCACGGATATACGTACATGCGCACGTACATTCGAGAATGTGGTAAAAAAGCGTTACATCTGCCTCTGTTAGGTTCTGTTGAAACGTAAACACGCTTCGGGATGTAGGCAGGCGACACGTAGTACACGTGAATTACATGTGGAATCACCAGCGAGGTACACGTCAGATAATCGCAAGAGATAAATTAGATCATCGCTCGTCATGGTGCTTCGCCTCGCGTTGTACGCACGATGAAGCTCAATGAAATCTTTTTTCTGTCTAATCGACGATCGTTCGCGGTTACTCTAGAGAACAAATTGTTCACGCGGAGACGTGCGAATAATTAGATTTATTCAACGTGTTTGAAATCTGGATCGGACGGTACGTGGAATAGAGCAAGTCTTTTGTCGCGCCACCCCCCCCCCCCCCTTCCCCCTGAATACAGACAATGTGTTTAGACGAGTTTTTTTTCCTCTTGTTCCCTCTGTAAATGTAAATCGTTCGAATAGCAGGCCTCGGTATTCGAGAGAATCTACCCGGCGTTGTTGTTAACACAACATTCTACAAAGGACACGTAACCGAACAGTGACATAATAAGTTTTCACTTTCCAAATTAATGTGGGGACAGCAGCTGAGAGCCGCTGGTTCACGTAATATGCGGACGAGGAAGCGAAAATTGTGATTCTCTCTCGCATAGCATCTCATTGAGGCTGTTTCACACGTGCATATTGATAACGCGTGTACATGTGTGCGGTGTATGCAGCTGTATGCAGCTGTACGCACGATGGACACGGCACATTCTACTTGCGTCCGCGCTTGCGCGGTCGTCGCCGTACGACTCGGCGGGAGAGGATTTAATTCAAATATTTGAAGGGCCGTCTGTGGAACGAAGAATACCTCGTATCGGCAATAATTCAGAGTCGCGAAAAAATGATAACTCCGTTGGTGTAGTTAAAATCGTGCGTCGATCAAACAACGGATGCTAGATTTTCCGTGTCTCAACGATTGTGCGTTACGAAATTGACGGCAAGTTCGTTACGTTTCATTGCCATTGCCGGAACGTTGGAAATTTGCAATCAGCTTCCGAAAGTACATGTTACCAGTGGACTTGCATCGAACTGATAATGTGCTGCAATTGAACCGGGTGCTAATTTCTGTCGTTTGATAAGAACGGAAATCACTATACGAATCGATTCATCAATTTGTAAGGCCGAGTGACGCCTAATTGAATTAATTAACTTGGCGGCAAGTGCGATTTTCTGGCCGGTCATTCATCGGAGTGAAAGAACGTGCAAATTCAACCGGCGAGTGAATAATCGGCCTATTCGCGAAGACCGTTTAAGAAGATCACTAATTCAAGTTGCGAGAACTTTCCCTGCCCACATATCCGTCCGTATTTATCCGCCGGCTACGCAAATAGCGCAACATCTTTCTTCCACTTTCTGTCCACATTGTATTTGCGGTGCACAAACGAGCCCTTTTCCGGATCGATGCTTCGTTAAGAATTGCGGGCAATCAGGCCTGAGAAATCCGCATTTTCATTGCATGTTTTACGCGTGCAGATTGCGGTAAATGGGCGGTTCACGGCACGTGTTCTTCACGTTGTGTTGTACATGATTCAATGGGTATCTTTCAATCGTAAACCGTGACACGCACGAGTCAAACGTATTCTCATTATACGTACGAGTATATATATTTCGATAGTTCGTGAACATTGGTCCGCCGCGTGCACCGCGCCTGCTTTCTTTTTTTTTTTTTTTATTAAAACTCGGGGAATTTTCCTTCTTGAAATCAAAATTTTGTTTGGCAATAGCCAATGTGTTCTTGGACTATGGACGATTAAGAAGTATCTTGCCGAGAGTGCTGGCCGCGTGTAGACGAAAGTGTGTGTACATGAGACGTCTACAATACGTTTAATAGTTGTCGCAGAGTAGCAGAGTTATTGAATTTTTATTCGTCTCTTCTCGTCGAATATCTCCACGCTTTTTGAGTACGCGAAATTTCGTTTCTCAATCGTCGTTTTGAAGGATGGATCGATAATATTATCGAATTAATGGCCAAGCATAGAGATTCGAGATAAACATTCGCGGCAGTCAGAGAGTATGCAAATCTCAATATTTTTAAACTTATTTTTTCTTGTATATAGAGGTCATAGGAAATCGTGTCCTTGGTTACAAATTTATTCGATAGCAAATAAATATTCCACGCTTTCGGTTTATTGCGTATACACAGAAGACGCACGAGAAGGGTTACCACGAAACTATCATCCTTCTTAGGCCCCGAAATTTTAGGATCATTTTAATTACATTTCTTTCCGATCGATGTCAGGGTCCACGTTTTTTTTTCGTATTCTCTGGAATTGGTTTTTGTACGAATGTTCTGTCTCTTAATTTTATATATATATATATATATATATATATATATAAAAAGGAAATATTTAAAGACATTCCAAGAATATATAGACGTGTGCAAGGAATATTTCATGAGCTACCTGTTTCTATTCTTTCAAGTAGTCGAATGTGAAATATGAAACTGGAACTTGCACTAAAATATCGGTAAAACTGATACGACGTGTTCTTGATTGCAGCCTCATATGTTGACTAATACTGCGATCCTGTATATTTTAGAAAGCAGCCTGTTTTAGAGAACTAAATTTATTCGGTAAAAAAAAAAACGTGATATCTTTCGGAGGTTTCTGAAGCAGTATCACAGTCACGACGGACTTTCATATCGAGCAACTGAATCCCACAGTACAAGTGCGCACACATGCACACGCGAACCCATTGTTCGAAATTCTAAAGGTAATAATCCTTCGCAAATCAATAATACTCTACGTAAAAGGATCTTCGACCCCTCTAACAACGGATTCCCATTCAAAATCGATTCATTCTTTACCGCGAGACCCACAAACGTACCTTTCGTACCCACATCTTGATATTCATTTTATCCAATACAATTAGTACAGTCATTTTCATTTTCACTTCAGATCCTCGTTCGTTCAATTTCCAGAGCCATTCGCGGAAATTAAATATTCTATCTTACATTACACACCCATCCCGTCGTGGGAAAATTCCTAATGGTATTTCCAAGTGATCGAGCCGACTAAGAGGTGCTTGTGTTCAAACCGACCAAACACTTCCCTTTACATTCGTCATTAACAACAGCATCATTTCCATAGCGTGATCAGACGCGTAAAAGAAAAAAAGAACAATCCGTCGTATGCCTCTCCGGGTTCGCAAAGTTCAATGTTCGACATGCGGTCTCTGCCGGGCGATGCGACGCGTTCCTCGTTCGAAAATTCAGCCTTCCGGTATAATTCGATCTGCTTTGAACAGAACCGGAGTGGTTCCATCGGCTCGTTCTCTATAGCCCTATAGCTCTATCTTCGTCCGGTCACATCGCTCGGCGGATCTTCTGTTTCTTCGATCCCACCGCGTGGCGTGGCGCTCTCGAGTGCATCCACACGCACTCTGCCAACTACAAACAGATGTTCGCGTGGTTGTTGCGCGAGTTCCACGAGGAACAACCACGCGGGAACACGTCGATACGATTCTACAGGCTGTTGTAAGCCGCACGACCGTTCGTACTATACGATTCGCCAGTTTCAGGTGGCGAGAGCAGCAACAGGCCACGCGATTGGCTCACGCCATCTCAGCTGAGCCCATAGATCGTGCTGACACGCTATATACGTGTCTGATTTTAGGTGTCCCCTGTCAGACCCACAGTCAGACCGGCTACACATATTATCGAGGCTTCAGGATTCTGCTCCGTTCAACGTTCAACCGTATTACACGCATTCGACTCGCGTTCTCTTGCCTTTCTTCTGTTCCCCATGGAAATTTCTTCCTCTTGTTTCGAATTTTTCATTCCGAGGTTTCGTGGCTCTATGGCCTCGGCCCTTTGGCAGTACGATGGATGATTGTTGAATTATTAAGCGTCAGACGAGGGCAGGTTCAATAGAAGTGTGTTCTTCAGAGGTGAAAATGGGACACTAACATTGTGTTGACCTTGGTTCTTTTGGGTATTGGAAATTGAAATTGTATTTGCATTGTTTCGTTATGTCTAAGCAGCGATTTGGAACGTCCGTGTTATCTTCGGCTATTATTGTATTTTCTTTTTGCAACTTCGGTGGGTGGGTGGGTTGGTTGTGGTGGGGGGCAACTTTCTTCTTGCGACTTGTACGCGATAACGAGAATTGCTAGGCCGAGGTTACACCAGCGATATAATGGGAGGGATATATGACGATGTCGCGTGCTCGTCACGTGAATCGTTGATGTTAAGGGAATTTTCCAAGAAATCGAGTACCCTTAGTGCGCCTGATCCACTGATAGAAGAAATAATATTACTGAACGAATCACTGTAAAAGTTTCCATGCAATAAGTTCAGCATGAAATTATTATCTATTCTATTTTCGACACAGATATGGATTTTAGCAATGTTCCCCAGGCGAGCACGCGCTTCGCGTTCGATTTTTATAAGGTTCCCCTAAAAATAGTCGTTCGAGTTTCAATTGTATTATCCAGGCTGTACACGCGAATGCATCATCGCTCGTAATTTCTTTTCTCCTCTTCGTGTTTCTTTTTTTTCTTCTTCGTATTATTACAAATTAATTCACCATTTCATAATGCCATTCGACGATTCTCACGGGACAAGCGTTGGCGCTAAATGTTAATGCCTAATTGACACGTGCCATGCAAATGACTCGTTTCTTTTTACGCACTACCAAAACGAGGAAAACTTGTTATTTCCACGTGGAGAGCACGCGGCGGGAACGCCTCTCGGAGATCGGCTTCGCGGAACTATCGATTTCTGCTGATACAAATTTCGTAGAGCCGAAACTTAACGCACGCAAGAATAAAGAGGCCACTCTGGCCGCTAAATTATGTAAGCCGGATTATTTTTATATAATCACGCGATGCATGTATTTGATGTGTGCCAGTTTGCAACAGTACATTGTTACTGTTGCTACAAGATGTTGCAACTTTCTGGCCCACGTCCAATTGACGATATCCTGATTTATCGAGACAACGCACGAGTTCAATGTCGCTCGCTGCCACGAACACGTTGCGGTTCGATCACGACCTCTCACTTTTTTTCGTCCGATCATTGCCGGATAAAATAATGCTCGTAAAAATTCCAGCACATTCCCGCGAAAGATGGTCACCTCTCATTAATCAAACGTTCAACTTCAGCGAATGACCAGTGGGATTACGGAAGTCATTAACTCCGCAACCTTGGCACTGACAATGATAGCAAGCGTGTAACAGTGTCTCGCTTGTGTACACACTCGGACGCAATAGAGGCGCAGTGTGTGCTTCTACTCGACCGTACATAACAATATTAATCGTTCGAATCTTCCTCTCTTCTTTTTTTTTCCATCAAATTATAGTGTAATGATATCGTAATATGGATAGCTTTTGAATAACGCCTTGGCCATGCTCTGACGTGTTTGATCCCGTCGTGTATCGTGCAAAAATAAGAAATGAATACAAAACACACTGCGCCGCGTAACAACATACGAGTTCTAGGGAGGCCGTAATTAATTCTCGTACGTATGTTGCCATTATCTCCTCGCCTTGCCGTTTAGCTCGACGAAATCCGGGCTCGACCGGTGGATGGCCTGTCCACCATTTTATTCACGTGAGGTTTACGGAAGATAATCTCCACGATGTAGCCCGAAATATGACACCACGATTCGGACTCGTGGTGTTCACGCCTGGCCCGCGTTCGCTTCCACGAGTCGGACCCGTGATTGTCGTGTTTGGTCCATTTGGCCTAAACACGGCAATGGGTTGAGTTGGCGTCGGGACAAGTGTAGTATGTATGAATTGCGCGCCGTGAAACGATTATTTTCCCCGGAGGAACATCGCGTACACGTATAGGTACATATGGGAATAATGAAAATCGGTTGCAGCGTGTGGAACATCGAAGTTTCGGGACGATTTGATTGTTCGTGCCGCGCGGTACGCAACGAAGATAGGAAATAAGTTAAACGGAGAAGCAACTTTTATTGTGCCCGATACGAATAATCGGATGATCGATCGATACTGTTATTCGTAAATATGAATGGACTTTCTATTCGTTTATCAGATTGTGTTTGTCGGGTACGATAAAACGAAATGTGTCGGAATTGTATCGGGGGAACTTCTGCGCTGCGAAATCCGCAATATACGTACGCAATTGTGCCACGGGACACGCGGCCGACGAGAGCTGTATGTATAATTTGTAATCATGTTGCATAATCGGGGCAACGATCCCGCAAAATATCGGTAATTTCATTACCAACCGGCGGCTTTCACGCCGTCTTGCAACTTTAATGCATTAATCGTGCTTCCGATAAATAAATAAAATAAACATTCTGGGAGGAGCAATTAAGAGATATCTGATCGTTAGTTAATTGTTTTCTAGTTAATTCTATTTTCATAGATCAGACGTTCTTCGATCTTTATACGCGTTAAACATTGATCGCCGTCTATAATATGACGGACCTTGGGTCATATTTGTCGAAGTCGAGGGTTCATGAAAATCGTTACGCAACACTATCGTGAAAAGGTATTTCCTCGTCACCTCGCGATAAACGATAACAACAATGGGTAATAAGAATTCCTGTAAAAACTCTCACCTTACGATTCCTCCATGATTACATTAGTGCACGATTCATTGACGCACTGTTAATAAAAAGCGGAAATTAAATTCACTGAATACTGACTAACTGCTGGGAAGCAAAGATCTACGTCAACAATTTACATCGGAATAAACCTAAGAAATGCAAGCCTAACGCATTACATCTGTATACATTTCGTTTGGTAACGGTTACGACAGCTTTCTGCTCGCGTAACGTGAAACAGCGTTTATAGATCGAACGAAAATCTACAGTTCCAAGTGGACAAGGCGAGGGGTCATCGACGATAATTAAATCGTTTGGTGTTTCTTGTAATTTCACGCAAGATAGCACGAGAAGCACGTGCATTTGATTAACGTAATGCTGTCGTGCGATATCTCAGCATGTCAACCCAAATTATAACTGCACGTTCGACCGTTTCACCGTGGAATAAAATTATGAGAACTATCATCGAACAGATAGAACACTTTGGTATGATCGAACATTATATGTATATTGTATGTTACACCAGTCATTATTTAAATTTTGCGAAACCATCCGTTACAAATAGATTGCTCATTGAGATCGCGTATCAACATCGTTGCATAGCAAATTAATACGCGTATGACGCAGTTGTTAAGAATTGCGACTCCCATGATCCATAAAATTATTACCAATATTTTCGTTCATGTATCCTATGTGTCACTTATTGCTCCTACAATCTTCTTCGAGCTTGAAATCAACCTTTCCACCATAAGGAATTAATCGTCCTGCCTCTTCTGTAACAGATTTCGTTCCGGCTGCCGTACGGTGCGATATAATATTTGAGCCGATCGTTCGCCAATACGATTAACTTTACAAAACAAAATGTCGTAAATGATTCACCCGATATAGCCGTATACCAATGCACTATGATCGCAACGGAAACGTTCGTTTGAAAAATTGTCTTATTTCGATGAAATTACATATTCATTATAATACCGTCAAGCTAATAAGTTTATGAAACAAATTCAACGATAAGAATAGTACCGTTTACGTGACATCCTGCAACGAAGAATGATGAAACATTAGATTCAAGATAATCTCGAAGCGATAGTACGGTTGCTCGTTGATTTCGCCCTCGACGTTGCCATTGGAATCTTCTCACTTAATTCAACGCGAGGAGTTAATCGTGCTTCCGAAATGAATTAATTATCCAATCGTTGTACAATTCTCCGGCATATTCATCTCGGGTATACGAAATCGTGCGTCGATCAAGCGTTTCGCCGGTAAAACGTTAAGGAAATTCCGAAAAAAAGCAGAGTGAACGACCCTTGCGGACCGCGAAGGCTTCATCAATTCCCTCCGAGGACGCATAACCGGTATCATCCCCTTGAAAAAGAAAAGAAAGAAAGTCCTGACGCCGTCTCAGCCATTTCACCCTCGATCGCGGCCAAATATCCATCACGCTCAACCTTCTCCAGAATCCCTTCTCTGCCGTACGCTCTCCTCAACCTTCCCTCGCTCCTCCGCCCTTCCACCCTTCCACAACTCTCGTAACCTTCATTCCCTTTCCCTTTCGCCCCTCCGAACTAGGCAATCTTGCGCGCCAGTCGAAGGCACCGCCGCGGCTAATGTCAACGAGCCGATGGACGCGTCTGTCCCTCATGGACCTTCCCTGTGGGTCAAAATACCGTCAGAACCCCACCGAGCACCGTCGTGACGCGCCTCGGCGATGGTACCGTCGGCGTCGAGGATGCGGCGCGCCGCGACGCGGCGCGGACGAGCCTGCGCCACAAGAAGGGGGTGCACGTCGACGATCCAGCCGCTAGTCGATAGACGACCTCGTTCGAGCTTCGACGATATCCCACAGGGCTTTTCCATGGGTCCGATCGACGCCTCCTACTATTCACCCCCGTCCCTGGTCTTGCTGGACCCGTAGAGAAGGGGTTACAGGTGTTGCCAACCGGATGTCTGACAATTGTTTGGGCCGTGGACAGAGTCGCGGTTCGACGACTGTGACCCGTGAGCAGTGAAAACGTGTCTGTCTGTCTGTTTAACGAACGATATTCGATGAACCAACGGGAAGTTTGCCATCCCTTTTTACGTTCTCGTGCTCGTTGAATTTGGGGTGTTCTCTTGTTTTGTAGAGGTAGGGCGTAGCGGTTTGAATTACGCGAGATTCATGTTTGATGACGGGGCTCTTGTTGTTTCTGCTTGTCGTCGGATTGTTCACGGGGGCCATGGGTGTTGTGGACGTCGAGGAATACGTTAGGCTGATCGGGGACGCCGTTTTCGCGACTCGTGTTATCGATTTCGCCGGGATGTCCTGTTTCGGGGGGACGGAGGGTTGGCTGCTAGGATTTGTGTCGGGAAACGTTTCGCGACGTTCGCAGGGGACGCGCGATTGATGACTTAAAATGTAGACACACGAACCGATGGACAGGTATACGTATGCATGTGTACTGTTTTAGGGGAATGTGGAGGTGTGACAACCTAGGGTTTGCAGGGTTGAGCGGGTATCGTAACCGGGGTACATTGTTTTTTCGATGACAAGGGCTGCGAAATTGCATTTTATTCGGTTTGGCCTTGCAACAGTGACAGATCTATCGCGGGGTAGAGAACATCGTTGTTTGTCATTCAGAGAAGTTCGATCATTTTTGGTTGAAAGTTTTCTGTGTTGTGTTGGTGAATTTTTTTTTTGTTCCTTTTCCGTTTCATATCACTCGAATTTAAAGAATCTTATATGGTAAGTACTGAATTGTACTCCGCAGTCTTCGCACAGTGTCTTGGCGTTTCATCCGACCTTTTGTTGTATTGCTTGTTCAAGTGCAAATAGTTAATGTTCAATAAATTCAGAAGAATTACCGCAACTTTGGGGCAGTACGGGGTATTTGTTTGCGGTTTTCCTCATGCTTAGTATGTATGATCTAGAGAATGTTATGTACTGTTTAATCGTTGCAAGGGTGAAGAAATGTGGATTTTGATGCCTTACGTGCCGCGGGGGTGGGCTCATGAGAGTTGGACAAATGTCGAAGAGGGCGACGGGACCTTCATTCTTCGTTTTTCTTTAATAATAAAATTGCAGTTTTATGCGCAAGTTAAATTTAGGCTTACGAGACAGTTTCGAAGTAATTGAAAAATTCGAATACACGTTAAAATAAGTTTGCACAAATTACAATAATTTAATATTGATTCAGATCGTTTAAAATAATTCTCTTTATTAGTTCTGAACTAATCAAGATAAAGGTTCCATAATTAGTACTATAGTTTATTCGCTTTCTCAATAGGCACCCGATATCCACGCATATAGAATTAAAAACCGGACACTTTGGTACTCTCGAAAAATCTTATTTCCCCATAAGATTCATAATTTTTAAATAAAACGGACTACCGAGGACTTTCAAGTACGCGGAAGCATTGCGTAGAATAGACATGATGATTGTAATTATAGAGTACAGTAACAAGTGAATGGGCGCTTTCATAAAACGCATTAGACGTACTCGTATATACAGGGAATGGGCTTGTTAATGAACTACTATTAATCGTATCACCTATGTTTTGCAACAGCTTTTGCAGTAGTTTTGAAAATTGTAACGGGTTGCTAATATTTAATATTACTAAAACTATAATATGATGATATTATCATCTATCGTTTCTGTATTTTCCGAAATCTTGATGTCCATATATTTTGGTACCTTAATCGCTGGAGCTCGTGCCCAATTTGAATAGCTTGAATATCATTCATTAAAATGCAGGATGATGAATATTTGTTCGGTCGTGAACGGATATCTGTTTCCTGTAAAAAAAAAACCAAAAGAAAGAATAAGAAGCAAGATCGATGAAACGTAATTCGATCGGTGTACTGAAAACGCAAAAACTCGGATTGCGTCTGTCGAATACAATAGACAAACAAACTATGTAGTGACATGGAAGATAATGCAATAGTTGCACCTTCGTTATTTTGCACATTCGTATATTGAGCCATTTATCTTTCGTAGCTGTTTCGCATTCGTTCATGACGATTGTAACGATCAAGTGGCAAAACGAAAGAAACGAACACATAATTTATCGTGCAGCCTGTTGTTTCCCGTTTACTTTGGCTGCGCTCAATTTCCATATAAATAGTCGTTAAATATCTCTTATAATTCGACGTTCGAAGTTCGTGCATTAACTTTTCGAATGTCTACGGGGAGGGGGACGAAAAAAAGCTGCATAATATTACAATTTTCGCCCCCTGGGCATCAACTAAATCAATTTAATTGATCACATTAAAAAGATCGAAAACATGAAATTATACAAATACGAAATATCTGTCATTTTCCCTACTTTTTTCACCCTCCTTTTTGCGTTAAATGGACTCTCGACTGCCATTCACTCGGAATGTGACTCTCATACCGATATCCAGAATCCGTCTCTTTTTTCCAAACGTCGCATTTGCCCTTAACATTTGAACAATCCCGTGCTATTCATGCCACAGAGTTCGACGAATACGTCTTCACGCTTTTAACCTTGTTTCATTTGAGCACTGAAAAATGTATTTGCCGTTTAACAAAAGAGTCTTTAAGTGTAATATGCAAATGCTCTGTATCGCCGGTGACGTGCCGGCGTGTTGGCTCGCTTTAAACTCCTTTTTCTTTCGCGAGGGCAGTATGGTCTGACTTGAGGTACACGGCGATAACATTTGAATAAGTCAAATCGAAATACGCACGTTCTCCCGTGTTATGTAGAATTTGAGATGGTCGTGTCTTATTTTTCCATTTGTATATTATGTTCGACGGTGATTTAAATTCGACATAATTCCACGGCCATTCAACGACGAACGTTTCGATCGTAACCGTTGGAATAATTCCGGGCGGCAATTATCGATAGCTTTTACGTCAGGCATCGCGTTCATACGTTTCGCGAAGTAGGACGCGGAAAGAATCGTATTGCAACCACGTCGAAGGATAGCGTTGAATGATTTGCGTCCGCCAATTGTTCAACGTAAATCTCGTTTTTGTTTTTTAGTCGGTAAAGTTTATCCGACGACTCGATTTTATCGATTTTAAAAGGACTACAATATGGCGATAGATATATTACAAATAAAACGAGTAGAAAAAATACAATACAGACTTTTGCCAAAACCGACAACCACTTGTTCCTATTTCTCTTTTTGTTAACAATCACGAGCGAACATTTTCGGCCTGAAAATTCTACCGATTGCATTTAGAATCTTACATTTCGCCACGATGTCGTTACGATGAAAATATATATGCAATTTATCGCGGCTATCTAACGGCGCCTCTGTCGTTTGACTTTTTACAGAAGCGAGGAAGAAATGACGCCGAATTTAACGAGTGCCCCGACGGGTGTACTGTTCGAGGGTGAAACACTGGATGAATCCACGACGGTCGAACAGCCGAAACGGAAATACGAAAGACGCATCGTCTGGAGGAACGTGATAGTCTTCTCGTATCTTCATCTAGGCGCCGTGTACGGGTTGTACCTTACAATAACCTCGGCAAGATGGTTGACAGTCCTGTTCGGTGAGTTCAAGCAAAATATCTTACTTTCTTATCACTTATTGGTATATTCTTTGAAGTTAATAACTTTACGTGACATGAACCACTTGCATAGCTAATCAGCAACCTCACGGTTAGGTTCACAAGTAAGCGCACCGTCTGGTACGCTTTACACTTGGACAGGTCAGTTAGTTTCGAACCGATTTGTTGTCTGTCAGATTACAGCTCAGATTGAATAATAACGTGTTCTACTGCCGAAGTATACATTGCACAGTTCGTACATCTTAAGTTCCGTGGTCTTTTTGAGAAAAAAGTCATTTCTGATACAGCTGTTAGCCGATGTTCTGGGTGTAGTAGCTCCATGTTTCATCCCGATTTTCGTTTACGCCGTACTTTAAATTGAGTCGAAGGGGATTCTGGGGACAGGTTGTTAATATAGTGTTCGGTGGTCGATGAATTAGATGCTTCTTTGGTTGCTCGATCGGCTTTATTCGACCGCTACAATGCGTCCAAGTAGACGGATGTCGTGCCTGTTGGGCTGCAGTTGCACCGTAGGATTGATTTAGCATAAGATATTTGACATTCTCGCGTGATGCGTGTCATTTGTCCATCGGCAATAAGTTGACGAACAAGGTACGGCGGATCTTGGGATCAGTTTCGCTTAACGTTGTCAGTTTATTTTATTCTTTATCCTCTTTTCCAGCGGGATTATATGTTTCGTCGCTCTCGGTTCAATTGCCAATCGCTAACCGGTGTCGCGGCGTCAATTTTGTTATCTACGAAGCAACACCCCGAGTAAAATTGAGCTCTGCGGTTGAAACTTTGTACCCGCGACTTTCCGCAAAACTGACAAGAGGTTTATATTGACGAGACTAATCTCGATTATAAATTGTGCTTTCGCGTGTACCGATCGGATACTTGGGCCTTCAAGGTTTTTAAATGGAAAACGTTGTCTTTATTCGATATTGAGGCAGGAGAAATTTTAAATGATGACGCTCGTGCCAACCTGCTTGATATAAATATGAATTAGCAAATCAGTTTTATTACGTTCTCGAAAATGTTCGGCTCAAGATGGTGCAAGGTTCACGACGACAAATTTTATTGAACGTTCTATTCCATTCGGCAATTTGAATTTCGACAGATTTTTATTGTTATGAATAATTCAGTGTTAATTGTGTTGAGAAGTGACTGGTTCCTGCGCGTATCGACACCAAAGTCGAATTGCACACCTGTTGATACGCATCAAGATTCTCAAATTTTATTCCCAAAGGAAAAGACAGATTTCTCTGAGCCTCGGATATTATTCTCGAAGCCACATATCTGGCAGTAAACATAATTCGCGCGTAAGCTGTGCCGCTAGATACGTGTCCCATTACTTCATTCAGTTATCAAATAACTTGTTCGTTATCATTAAAGATACGTAACGCAGCATAATGGTCGGAATTCACGTACAGTTGCATCAACGTGTACACAAATAATACAGTGTAAGATATAAGTTGTTGCATATTTGGTTCTATTAAGTAATACCGTGATATTAATATCAACGCGAATTTCGAACGCAATCATTCGACGCCCTCAATTTTTCTCTATTCCCTTCCACAGCGTTCATGCTCTACGTAGGAAGTGGTCTGGGTATCACAGCTGGTGCTCACAGATTATGGTCGCACAGATCGTACAAGGCGAAATGGCCACTCCAACTCCTGCTGATGATCTTGAACACCATAGCGTTCCAAGTAAGTTTTCTGTTCAATAATTCTCAATTGTGTCCGTTACACAAACCGTGCAACGATAATGAGAAACAGAAAGAAGAAATGAAAATCTCGCCGGAATTATCATTCATTCGATGGAACGACCTGTGAACCAGCGTATGGCTGCAATTTCTCTGACGACATTGCGGGATTCGTCCTGCTCGAATCACTCGTAATTTTTTTTATTCTTCAAATCGTCGAGATTTGTCTTGCAACGTAATGATATAAGTTGGATGCGATACCATTTGGTTCGTATAAAAACAAGGAGGAGAACAAGAAAGGAAAACAAATATGATTTAACTCTTTTATGCAATACTTGCTTGACAATGAACCTTGTGGCCTTTCGTTCAATCCGACCACCCCCTTCTGTCTATCCTTTACATTGAAATTTTCCCGAACGATACTCGCGGTGAACAAGCTGTTGTATACGAATGCATTAGTCATTCTTTTTTTTTATGACAATTGCGATTTCATTGAATGAACTTGATCGATTCTAGCAATCCGCAACAGCTCGGTTTCAATCTCGTATTTGTTTCTAAACGTGTAACGTAATTTATGTTCGTCGTGAACGATTCCCAATGCGCTTTGAAAACGTTCGTAATTTTTATCGAGTTTCTCCTCCTTTTTATTCGTACGTTCCTGTTCCAATTATTCTTCGATAGATCAAACTCAAGACTAAGTCTAATCGTTTCTGAAGTTTGTGTACGACGTTCCATTTAATTACGGGAAACGGACAGTAAAATTCATCGGTGTTATTTCATCTTGCCGCATTTCTCCTCTTTTTCTAAATTTTCGCTAATTTTCTCAGGATGCAGCGGTCGATTGGGCAAGAGATCACAGGCTTCATCATAAATACAGTGAAACGGACGCAGATCCTCACAACGCGAAGAGGGGGTTCTTCTTTGCGCACATGGGCTGGCTTTTGTGCAGAAAACACGAAGACATCAAGGAAAAGGGCAAAGGAATCGATCTCAGTGACCTACGCAGCAACCCTATACTAATGTTCCAAAAGAAGTAAGCGTCCGCTGTAGATTTAACTTTAGTACAACCCTGACGTCAGGATATTACCGCCCTCGTTTCTGTTCAACGCTAAATTTACGAAATTCGTTGTTTGGTCGGATTTCAAGTCTCGTAAAGAAAAGATTAACGAAGTCCTATTCATATTACATAATTGACTTAATTACACATTAGTTCGCAATTAAATCAATAACAAATATAAATAACTCCCGGATAATTAATGCATCGGTCCGATTAAACATTTCGAGGAAACTATTTTTATTGACACTTGTTCACAGATATTACAGAATTCTAATGCCACTCTTGTGCTTCATCATCCCGACCATTATCCCAGTCGTTTGTTGGGACGAAACCTGGATGAACTCTTATTACATCGCCACTGTTATGCGTTACGTGGTCTCGTTGAATGCAACCTGGTTAGTGAACTCTGCGGCTCACATCTTTGGGAACAGACCGTACGACAAGTTAGTACTCTTCTTTATGAATTAATAACTAAACGCGACAATATATTCTATATTGTTCATTCGATTCCAATGATTTGCAAGTTCACGCGACAAGCTATATGCGTATATAGCTATAATATAGAGTTTAAACATGCATACAGTCAGAGAGCGTTAACAATATCAAACGTATTATTAATCGAACGTTGTAATTGTATTCTCAGGTTCATCAATCCCGCTCAGAACCCGGCGGTCGCTCTGGCGGCGTTCGGCGAGGGTTGGCACAATTATCATCACGTGTTCCCATGGGACTACAAGACGGCCGAGTTAGGAAACTATAAAGCGAACATAACGACGGCTTTCATCGACTTTTTCGGAAAACTCGGACTCGCGTACGATCTCAAGATCGTTCCCACGGACACAATACAAAAACGTGTAAAGAGAACCGGCGACGGAACCCACGAGCTGTGGGGCTGGGGTGACAAGGATCAAACACAAGAAGACAGGGACCAGACGATCTTGAAGTATTGCTTGAAGAAAGAATATTAGAAGCAGGATGTTTGGTACGGGGCTGTTCGTCAGTTCGTTTAGTCGGTAATGATTAAAAAAACAAAAAACAGAAAAGGATAAAAAAAAACAATAATAAGAAGAAAAATGAAAGAACGACACCCATTTCTTTGTATAGTTGTTGCACGGGGGCGGAAACGAATCCATCCGAATGTCCATCGGAATATATTTGGGTTATCACTTGATAATTTTAGCCGCGCGGTCGTACGGGCGTCAGTTACGTTCGATTTCCCAATTATAATTGATTCACAGTGTTCCTCGAGGGATGGATATGTATATACATATATGTGCATCGTTTTGGTTGTATAGTTTCGGTGAAACGGGTATGGACGCTATGTTTAAAAAAGTCCTTGCTATTATCTAATAGATATCTCTATCCGGTATTGTTGTTGTTATTATTATTATTATTATTATTATTAATATTATTACTTTTTTTGTTGCGCCAATGAACTGGCAGAGAGGAGCACTGTGTGTGTGTATATATATATATATAGATATATATATACATATATACGAACATTGTGGTACGAACGTGGGTTTGTACTAAGTAATCAAGTTTATTATACACTGCGTAGTGTGCCTGCTCTGCGGGAAAATCGAACGCAACTGACATTACAATTACACTGATTTAACAGGCCATTTGGCAGGCTCTAAATGTCCTCAGTGATCGCGTGAGAATCTCGGACACCTTGTCCGGTTAAACGTTTCGTTCCTCATATCCTCGGCGGCGTTCTAGATCGCAACGATAGACTCGTTCTGACCATCGTCTGGCACAATAATTCGAACCACTATGAAACCGTTGATGATGCTTGATTCTCGTAGTTCGCCGAGACCGTTCCGCCAGAGATAAAACGGGATGTTCTTTTGAAATATTTTATTTAATATAATATTATTTCCTTTTTAATTTAATGTGTATAATTCCGTTAGGTGTACTCTCTCTCCTTTTTCTTTTTCTTAATAACATATATGTATATATACATCGAGTAGGAAAAGTAAGTTTATTCGATACGCTAAGGTGGCGAAATATAGGAAGGCGAACGCGACGTGCGCGTTTCTATTCTTTAGAAGAAGGTGGCATTCCGTCGATGCGAATCGAACATCTATTATAATGGAGCATGCAATGGTGTAATACGTTTGCACGTGTATGATAACAAATGGTCGAAAAGAACGTTTCCTCGGAACTGTATTATTTCTTGCGTTAAATTATTGGTTAGCCGAATGCCTTGTCCTCCTCGTCCCTTTCGTCTCCTCCTTGTGCTAAGCAATGTTCCTTTGAAATAAAGATCCCGGAAGTTGAAGCTCTCGTTTCTCTCCCATCCTTCCCCCTCCATTTTTACCTTCTTTCGCTTCGACGCTTGTGTTCTACTCGTTGGATAATTTGGTTCGCCTAATACCTCGGGTCGATGTAATGTAAATATTTATTTCGTTTGTTTTACACGGTTCTGCGCGCGTTTAACAGTAACCGGGAAGCCGTGGGAATTCGATTACACTTTACGTTCTTCTGCTTTGTTTTCATACCACTTTCTATTCGTTATTGAAACTATCATTGGTTAGTGATAGTTAATGATAATGACTCTCCTTCCTTCTACTTTCGACTCCTTTGTCGAACAGAGCTTTATTAGCACTATTCTTCTTCTTCTTATTATTATTACCGGAAGGCATTCGAAAAATTTCGTTCCTAATACCTTGGCCAAGACAGACAATTCAAGAGATTCATACGAATTGAAGTGCGTTTCGAAAGAAGTACAATATCAATGAGAAGCTTGTGACAAAGCTTGCAAGAGGTACCTGACGTAGACGTAGCGATTTGTCACGCCTTGTGTGACTAATTGGTAGAAGAAGAGAAGGATATCAAACGCGTCCTCTAACTTATTTTCCGGTAACGTTTGAAATTTTCCCGCGAGGGAGTATCGCAGGAACATCTGTGCGCGACGATAATAAGAATCGTGTGAATCAACGTTCAGTGAAGCGTGTGTAATTATAAAAAAAAAAAACAAGGAAGGTAAGGGGAGAAGTGTTAGTATCTGGTGCGACGATAGCTCGTTTTTTCATTTTCTTTCTTTTTGCTCTTTCGTTACAACTAAGAAAAGCGGGCTGCAGTGATTTACACGTGTATATTTGTACGATTATATTGCAAGAACAGAAAGATTGTAAAAAGAACAGAAGAATAACAAATAAGCGCTTAATTGTAAATGTAAACGTTTGTGACGAATTTCTACTTCAATCCTACCATCCTGGAAATTACTCGTTCTACTCGTTTCGAGACGAAAGGCAACTATTTTTCCACGGCGTTTCTTCGATAATCGTCGGGTGGTTGAGAATCGAAAAGGGTGAAGAGGCCACAGTGCAGTTTCTCGTTTTCAAAAGTATTCTCTGGCCGAGGCCGGTTGGGTAGTTTCGATTGTAATAGGTGATAGAGAAATCTGTGCAGAAACTTCAACGCTTTTGTACCATCCACGCCTACGCTTTAATACAAATAAATTGGAATTCAACGCGAACCAACTAAAATTATATAATTCTTACGAAAAGCTTTTCTATAGTTACTATAAGACACTTGCGAACCGTTTATGATGCTTCTGAACTACTCGCGTCTCCACTATTACTACTCCTTAATATTACCATTGTATTTTATCCCCTTCTTCCCTTTTTTGTTCGTTTTCTAAGATAAAAAGTACAATAAATATGTCCCTTCCTTAGATCATTAAGGTTCAATCTTAACGTTTGACAAAAACGATACCAATATTTCGCAAGACAAATATATATAACAGGTAACAGGCTGAAATTATTACAGTTAAGAAACTTTCTAGCGGTACGACGAAATATTCATATCCCTTTCATTATTGTATTCATAATATCCGAACGACGCGACGCAGTCGAACCGATTGCTTTACTTTCGAATAAATCGTAGGAAACGAATCTGTCCCCCTTTTCACTCTTCCATTTATCCTCCTTGCTTAATGAAACGTGTCTATGGTCGCGATGAAAGGTCCGCCGCGAGCGTACTCGTTAATTCCGCGTACAAAATTCCGATTTCGACGGTCGGCAGTTCGTCTAGCGTTAAAAAAAAAAAAAAAAAAACATTGTTACAAACTACGGGCGAACGATGAGGTTCGTGTAATTATTCGATCGCGAACGATACGCGAGATCGACGCGAAGGCACGATGAAGTAGCTGATTTGAACCATTCGACGAGTCACGCACATCGACCTGCCCTCGTCAATGACGAGCCAGCAACCTTTGCTGCTTCGTATTGTAGATGGATTTCTCTTCCAGCTGCTGAAAACCGTCGTCAAGCGTGAGCTTCTTCTGCGCCACTTTGTGAAGTATCTCTCTGACGTCCTCGGTGTCGGTTGTTTGCATGTAATCGATCAGACCGAGCTCGCGCCACATTTTCAGGAAGAACGTGCTGCAACCTTCGTCGTAGGTGCCGTACTCGCCGCTCTTCCAGTCCCACGGGATTATGTAATGGTAGGACGGCCAGTGGGACTTGGCGAGGAACAGCACGCTGTAGTCGTCTGGTGGTACCCTGAAATCGATTGGCGAACCGATTAATGATTTTACGAAATAATTACGCGCACGTTGCAACGTTAATATCAGTGAATTTGTTTGGACAGAACCACGCGGCGTAATCTGTTCCAATTTGAATACGAAACGTTCTGTTCAAGTGTATGTGCATTTCTTTCTTTCTTTTTATACGTTTATTTTTCACGTTACGTTAATACAGGTATTGTCGGCGGAGACGTATTAGTTCATTTCATTTCGCAGATACGGCGATATTAATCGTTATAGAGCGCGATCGATTCTTTTTCGCGTTCGTTGTTCGGTAAATGTTACAGCGAGTTTTATTACTTCGCGTCGCGGTCTTATCGCAGCACGCAGTTTTACAAATTCAATGCACTTGGTGAAACGAGTTCATGGTTTCGTTTAAATCGCCGCGTGGATATCGTTGTTCGAATAATTCGTCGCGCGACGAATTGTGTAACGCCGAAGTTGTTGCACGCAAATGTTATCGTCGAACATTTTTATCCCGAACGGATACCGTCACTGTCAATGACGACGGTGCCGTGGCTCTTCGGCATGCCAAAGAAAAGCTTGTACAGTAAATTTAGACCATCTAGAGTGGGCATTAACTTGTTTCCTTCGACATTCCAGACAAGGAACGCGCTGCTCACGAGCCAGGATGCGTTGGCGGTGATGGCGAGTCGTAGAAATCCCGTGATCACAATGGTCTCCATCATCGATTCGTCCCAATATTCCAGCGGTGCGTTTAATGGCAGTATAATCCCGAATATGATGAACAGTGGCCAGTAGAACCTTGGCGAACAGAAGAAAACAAATTTTATATATTTTAATTACAACGATCTCAAGTGTTAAGCAGAGAAATTGTAGGGGGAAAAATGATTTACATCGAAGAAAACGTTTCTGTCGCAAAAACGTTTTTTTCCCCTTTCCTCGACAATTAATTATTAAGCAAAGCTTACGTCTTCTGCAACCAGATGTAAATATCGTCTTCCATGTCGCGCATATCGATATCTTCTTTCGCCTGTTCGTAGCTAACAGTCGGCGTCGAGCAATTGCTCACGTAGTGACTGTAGTAAAACCCTTTATTGTGGTTGTACGGGTCCTTATCGGTACCGTAATGCTTATGGTGAAGCCTGTGGTACAACACCCAATCGTAAATGGAACCCTGGGAATCACGGACAATATATTAGAAATAGCTTCTAAAAAAAAGAAAAGCCATCGGAATAATGAATTAACTGGAAGAAATAATTCAACGAGGCACGAAATTTTGCCGGCAGAACGATGACGCGACACTAACAAAACGAAACTTGCGTTAAAAAAATGCACGAGAGTTAAATTATTGCGTGGGGCGCAAATAGAGCCACAATGCCTCGAAGCGTCGAAGAAAAGTTAATCGAAGGATGCTTAGATGTTTCCTTATTGAACGGGGCATAAACGGTTCTACTATGCTTCGAAGAGGTGTCCACATGCGTCCGTTGCTTTAAAAAAGAGGTGCTAATTATAACGTTGCCTCTGCAACGGGGATAAGGGCAGGTGTTCGTTTCGCGTCGGCGTTTTTTTCAAGCGTGTCGGCAATAAGACGACCTTGCGATACTCACCACTCCTGCCGCGGTGTGAGCCAGCATAAGGAGGAGCCTGAGAGGTCCCACAGCCGCGAAAGTTTTGTGGGCCCATAATCTATGGGCACCCGTTGTTATTCCCAGCAAACTCAGGAACGTGATGAACATAGCTGGAACATATGTTAAATGAAATTACAGAATGACGGGGAAGAGAAATTAGGTTCGCGTGGGTTCGTAGTCGAGATCGAGAGGAACGCGATACTTGTCAGCATTGACCGAATCAATTATTTCAACGAAAAGCGAATAGCAATCCGCGACACGTACATTTCTTTCGCCTTCAACGTTAACTCTGAACTGTTGACGGGATTGATCGTTTTATCATTCGAACCACGTTTACAATTCGCTGTTGACGATTCTACGTGGAATTCAGTACGCTTTTTGGGAACCGCGTTTAATACACTCCGACCAAACGATTCGGTGCGGCGACAATGTACGGATCTTATTGACTACTTACTGAAGAATACAGTCATCCATTTCGCGGATGTGAACATCAACCAGACAGCGTACAGTCCAAGGAAGTGGAGATGTATGTACCAAAGAACCAGCGCCCAGTTAATGTCCCGTTTCTTCACGGGTTCCTTCTCGTCGGACATCCTGCTGACGCGAACGAAGCTGCACTGCTTACTCGACGACAAGGGAAAAATAAAGCAACGATCAGCCGGCTGTTGGCGATCAATCGTCACTGTTTCGATATCGTTCGCGTATCTGTCTCACTGGCCACAACTTTCGAGCGGTCGGTTTAACGAAGAGGAAGCATACTGGAACAGCGGAGTGCACGCGATCGGCTCGGAATTGTCCGCACGCGGTGGACGATATCGCGATACTGACCGGCTATCCGAAAGAATTTAGAAACGATGCACATCGATAGATCGTATCAGATTACCGAGCAGCCGTAGGTGGAAATTTACCTGGCGGCTGCCTCCGTAGAACGAAATGCACGTTCGGTGGGACCAGGAGGAACTACTTAAATGAAACTTGCCGCGTGACCTCGTGGCATCCGTTTGAATTTCATTATTGCGCGACAATTTACACTGTCACTTCCTTTGTTTTGGCTTGACCACGAATCATATAAACGTTCACGAATTCTTTTCTTTACGGCCATCGAAATATCGTCGTGCTCCTTTTAGTTGTGATTCATTGTCCGGCATAAGTTGGCCGTTTCCGTCCATGGAATTTCGTTCTTCGGCCGATCGTTTCGGGCAGGAATGTTTGGTGAGAGTTTGAACAGTTCGTCCATGCACAATGTCGACTTCGCAATACCCGCGATATGCGCGTCAACGTCTTTTTTTTCTTTTTTCTTTTTTTTTTTTCGTTAAGAGTCTCCGTTAGCCTGGAAGTATAAAGTAATGCACGTTCATTCCCGAATCGGTCACGGTTAACGAAACGTTGCGATATTAATTGATCGAGGTAAACGTATACAGAAATATGAGTAATAATTTAATTGTATCGTCCTATTTTAGCGCGTCGGGGCCTGGATTAAATTGACATAAATTTTGAATGAATTAATTTCGAAAAGAATTGGTCTGGCTTGTTGGACAGCCTGGAAGAAATATGCAAAACGGTAAGAATATTTGAATGTCGTTAATGGTTTGTTGAGAAACGGGTAATTTAGCTTTCAGGCATCTAAGTAAAATGCAAATTACGCATACATATATGTATATTGATCGCGTAACCCTGCGCACTTTGACCTGCTGTAAATTATATACGTTTCTCAAGAAACAATTAACTTCAGCGGCACGCATCTCTCGAGGAGTATTCCCGTACTTTTGTTATTGTTCACATGTTTGGACGATGTCGGTTTGTAAAATAAAACGCTGAAAAAACGGGCGAGGACGAATGAGCGTGGTTTATGCGCAACGCCCGAAATTGATATAATCGAATAATTGTTTATAATTTAAATTTATTCTCAGTTTGGTACATATTTATTTTTCTCCAGAGTTTCATATTAGAACGACTTAAATATTCCTGTACCTGTTGAATAATGTTCCCTTTTTTTTTTAAACATTTCCCTGATTCGATTTCATAGTTATTTACAGTTGTTTTTACGTATTCTCATATATTTGTCAAAAATATTTGTACGAAAGAGCCTCTTCTCTACAATGTAACGAGAAAACTCATTCTGACACCGGGCCTCGATAATAAAATGGAATTCATCAATCGCGGGATCCCTCCTGTGTTAACGGACGGACACGCGTGAAAATGAACGAACACCGTCGCAGTTTCGAAAACGTACAGCAAAAAAATACAATTCCCCTTCATATCGGCGTACTCTTATTTCCTTCCTATCTACGCAGATCAAACAAACGATATTATTCCGATCGGGCGAATTACGTATCATCCGCTATTACATTATTCATTCCCGTTGTCATAAATTAATCGCCAGCTTTATAAATAATTCCGGTAATAAAATGAAGTTCCTCAAACCAAAAAAAAGAAAAAAGAGATTTTCCATCGAGTGCCGCGAAAGAATGTGAAACAGGAAACGAGAAGCAACATAAATTCTTCGTTACGCCGTCGATTCTCGATCCCAGACATTCCACGAACCCCGATACCAACGTTCCATCGCCATAGATCGTTCGAAATGAAAAAGAAAAGATCAAAAAGAAGAAGAGAGAAATGTTCACCAAGCACTTGCGATAAGAGCAACTACTGCAACAGTGTTTCTTCATCATTAATATATATGTATATATATATATAGAACGTAATCACTGTTTCTTTCTATCCATCATCATCAGTTCTTGAACGTCTTCCGCCGGAATATCCTTGTCTCCGTAGCCCCAAACATGGCTGCCATCGCCAGATCTAATCGCCCTACGTCGTACCATCGCTGGCGACACATATTTGCGATCGTACGCCCAGCCGATATGCGCGAATGCATCAATGAAAGCGGTTGTTATATTGAACGCATAATTTCCAAGCTCTCCCGTCTTGTAGTCCCACGGGAACACGTGATGGAAGTTGTGCCAGCCCTCGCCTAACGCCGCTATGGATACCGCGATGTTCTCCACAGACGAAATATACCTGAAATGCGTTAAAGACGTGTGTCACCCCGAACGATGCCAATTGTAACGGGGGAAATATTCCGTGGCAGGTGCGGAGAATTGAAGGTTCGCTGAATTCTCGGATAAAGACACGCCGTTGTTCGAATTGTTGCAAGCGAAGGTGTTACGGTTCAAAACGAGACCTGTTGGATCGCGGCCCGGTATAATTTCATCCACGAAGACAGCTACGCCAATTCGGGGACGATTTTCATGTTCGAGACTTTGTTCGCAGCATTTGAGAGGCGAATTTATGCTCGAAAGTGTACGATAAATGTAACAAGCATCGTTGCAATATTTGTAGCGCACGCGGTTCTTGACTAAGCTCGAACTCGGCGAAATGGGGATAGAGGAAAGGAATGATCGCGCAGTATGCGCGAAATTACAATTGCAGAACAATCGAAATTGTCGTCTATCTGCGTAACTGCAATTTCCTGAAATATGGGAATACCGAATCGTATTTAAAGCCATCGCTGACTTACTTATCGTAGGGTCGCTGACCCCACGTGTGCGCAACACTGTTGACGAAAAAGGCTATGTTGAGGGTCACGCAGAAACGGAAGTTGAAATTCACCCAGAAAGACGTCCAGAGAGATTCGGACCAGAAGTGGCACGGCACCGCGACCGGAAGTCCAATGGTTAGAAGGGCAAACAGAGGCACATAAACCCTGTGGACAAATGTATTCTAATAATTGTACGCGTAAATTTTCTTTTAAACGACTTAAATGACGCATCACTTAGAAAAGCGAACGGATGGGGCACACAGGCTTCGTGAACGAATGTGCGTGTCAATGAACCGGACAAATACTTCGCACGATGTATCTTCCAAACGTGGAAGATATTATTACTATGACTCGTGGCATTCACCTCTTCTGCCACATGACAATCGGATCGGCCTCCAGGTCGCTCATGTCGACGGCCTTCCGTTTCGTGATAACGTCGGGGTGCGGCGTAGTGAAAAGCCAGCCTATGTGGGCGAAAAAGAAACCCCTCTTCGCATTGTGGGGATCTGCGTCGGTTTCGCTGTACTTATGGTGCACCCTGTGGTCCAACGCCCACGCGTACACGTGTTTCTGCGAACGAAATGTATTCAATCTGTAAGATTATTCGTCCGTGATGTCCGAGACGTTGTCAATTAATCTCGTTGGAATTATCAAGCAAGGCTTATTATATTAGAAAATTACAAACTTGTCCGGTTATGGTGAACAGAAAGATTAAGAGTAGCCGGAGTGGCCATTTCGCTTTGTAAGCTCTGTGGGACCATAATCTGTGGGCCCCCGCGGTTATGCCGAATCCGGAAGTGTATATAGTCACGAACACTGCAATAGAACGCGTTACATGTACATATTTGCAGTTCCCATTTCGCGGCGGCGGATATATTCGTGGCCACATCCCCGAATGCATCGGGCGTATTTTTAACCTGATCTTGATCGCATAAAAGAATATTTGCCACGATGCAACGGGCACCATTTGCATTTCTGAACGAGCGTACGCATTCTTTTCTATTGAATGAAATAATTAACGTTGCGAGGAACAGTTCGCTGCTACATTTGTTTATACTTATCGAGATAAGTCATGTGTTAGACGTAGACGAAAATCAACGATCTTCTCGTTATTACAAATTTGTGTTACCGTCGCTGTGCATATCGCTCGCAATACCATTCATTATCTTTTCAATATCCTTCTTACGCTCTTCGACGGCCAATTACGTGGCGACGCTCGTGCACGTTGAATCGTATCCTCTATCATTTCGAATGTTCCGTAATTTTGACGGTGCGTCTTACAGCGACGCGCATCTCGCCTATTCAACGAATATCGGGGAAAGAGGAATTGCCGTTGAATATTTTCCACTTTCATTCAACTTCCTACGTATTTCTTTCAATTATCCCGCGAGTAAGTTGAGAGACCGTGAAAAATTTGCACGCGCCATAGAATGCGATCACGCACCTCACACTCGTGCTCCTTCGATTCACGAGAGATCCAGAGATTCGGTCTGGCTCCAATTTTAGATCGTGATTTAAATTAAGAAAATATTTGCTTCCGATCTCATTCACAGGCTTCCAAATTTCACGTAACAACATTACCATTCTTTCCTCACTGAACGTGAGCATCTCGCATCTCACGTCGCATCTCAAGCTTTTGTCATTTAAATATCGTCGATAGCATTTTTAAAGCAAATTACAATATTGCCGTATTATCAGTGCTCGGCGAGTTGTTAATTGAAGTGTGTCGATTAAACTGATTAAAACGATATCGTAACAATACCGTAAATTAAACAATTGAATGCATCTGGACGTTCACGAACTTAATACGTAATAACAATTGTAGAAAGCGGTCCCCCAAATTTGTATTCGTTCGATGTATTGGGGAAGCGATATTATCGATTGAAACGATTCGCGTTTAATTAGCGCCTGTGGCTGTGAATGAATTAAATCTCGTTTGCACGTACCCCAGAGATCGGTGAGGAGCCTTGCTTCCGTGAAAATCAGGTAGAGCCCATAAACGCTGCCGGCGTGAATGAAAATTTGTGCTATCAGGTCCGGCCATGAGATTTGAGGAACATATTCGGCCTTGCTGCTACGATAATCCTTGTCGACTGTCAGAAAATCATCCGTCTTCGCTAATCTACCGTTCCTCGTGTCACACGGTTCGTTGCCTTCTTCTTGGTACATGGTCGGTGGTACTCGTTCATTGTCAGGTGACATTTTTGTTCCTGTCCCTACGAATATTTGTCGATCTGATTGGATATAGTCGAATGATCTTCAATGTTAGTGCAATCTTGTCCTTTGCATCTTAGTTTTCCTCAGAGGACGTAATACGATGATGTCACTTGGGTCATTGAACAGCTGCTTTCTGTAATAGAGATAAAAATGACAATGAAATTGCCCATTGTTGGATACTTAGAAAAATTGCTAATTGTGCAATTGTTCGTCTGAACTGTTCGTCATATTGTTCGATTTAATTGACTAAATCCACTGAAATAGAGGATTTCTATGTTCTCGAAGCTTGCACAGCCGAAGTTAACGGTGATCGAATAACAATTTTTATAGATGTTATTATGGATGATCTTCGACGACGATGCCCCCCCCCCCAACCTTTTTAATGTATCCGCGAAGCTCGTTGCGACGATTTTAATAATGGATTTCAAATTTACCTCTTTTCAATCGGATATCTTCATCGTCGTGTATTTAGACATTATTGTCCATTGTTCGGTCGGAACAATAGCTATCTACGTCTGGAGGGACAAATGAGTTAGTTTCGTTTAATGTCTCGCGAAACAGTGCCCGACACTTTTTACTCGAATTATTAAATAACGTAAATTTCTTTTTCGATCGTCGTTGCGTAGCATCGCTATATCCGACGAACGGTTACGAAAGACTGAATCACACGACTATCGATCGTAGATATTGCCATCCGTGATATCTCCCTGTACATTGATAATGATATTTATTCTCAGGTGCACCCCATTTCGATTGGCCGGGCTAACGCACGTGAACCCTCGGATCTCGTCGTTGAAGAGGCGTGAACAAAAGTTCACCGTTTACGTGACAATCGCAACGCCGTTCGTCGCAAAAAAAGGAAAACTAACCCGTTACTCGGTGGTTGACGCAACGTACGTTTATCTGATTTCGCAATTCGCGAAAACCAGCGATACACTGATAAAATGCGAATCAAAGTCGTCAGGCAGATTCGATTTTCGCCAGGTGGAAATATTTCGTCGATTTTATCTGTTCGCCGTGTTTTACACGGAACGGTGCGAATTATTATTCGACGGTGCGCCCTGTCCAACGAAATGCACAGTTGTCTGCGAAACGCGAACACTTCTGCCACGTGGGCCACTGCGAGGAGAAAGAGGAGAAAGCGTATTGAACGTAATCGAGAGACGTTTCGCGGAAGAAACGAGAAATAGCGACGAGTAATGCGTCTGGCGCCCCGGGTCTCGAGTATACTAGGGCGGATTTGATCATCCCCGTCCTGGTGGAAACATCGGAGGGTATTTTGTCCCGTGCCCATCAAGATCGTCGTAAACGTACGTAAACACGAAGGCCGACGACGAACACCTAATAGAGGAAACGATGAACGGAGGAAAAGTGTGCGTCTGGCGCCACGCGTTTCAAGCCGTAGGGGGTGGTTCTAATATTCGAGCGCCATAGGAAGCGTCGACAATTTTTATACCGATGTGTGACGGGGAAATAAAATGGACGTCGCAGAAATACATCGGCCACTTACTGTTCAGAATTCGATGTACGAAATAGAATTTCGAAATGGAGACGTTCAATAAAAACTATTACCCCTCCTGTTAGAGACTCTGTTACTGTTGCTCTGTTCAGTATCTTGGAATTCGTATATTTATTCTTGATGTCCGATGTGTAATTTATACTGTCGCGTATCTCGTTTTAGACGAGAATCTCTCGTTCCAGAAATCTGGGTAATATTTCGTTTTATACGTCAAATAATTTTATTATCTCGTCTATTCCTTTTTTTTTCACGTATACCGCATACGTTGCTCCGCGTACTCGTTACTCACCAATCGAACTCAGTACTTCCTTTACATTGTCAATCTAGACTTTCATAAGCTGTTCAAAGAGAATTTTCGTCACTCTCTTGATATTACGTACGACGACTTAGTTATCTTTTTAGTTGCCATACAATCGCACAACTTGATGAAGCAAATGAAGTTACATATATGCAGAATAAGTCCTCATTGTTCCATTGTTTCACTAACATTACAGTGACGACACGTTCGTTCCATTTCTTTTCCGCATACGACGCAATATTGACCGTTTGCATGGATTCGTTCATCAGTCATTGCAAAATGGATGTCACTGTTATTCCCCTTATTACTTTTGTTCTTTTATGCGAATTTATGGCATGGAAGCAGGATGAAGGGAAGGGACCGACGTTACGTATCGACGCTCCGGAAGAGGAAACGTCTTAAATACGGAATACCAAAAGCTGGGAAAATTCAGTTATCTAGGAATCGTCACGCTGTCGGCTTTTAGTTGCTAGCATTAAGACTTTAAGAGAGACTTCATCGCATGAATAATAATAAGTAAGTATATGTCTTTGTTCGGAAATATATGATTCTAGTCGTTATCGAAAACAATAATAAAGGAGAATGAAATTATTAATACCCCGATAAGTAAAAATTGTACAAACCGTATCGTGTTTGGTGTCATTTTAATCAGGTGATTGTAACGAACATTTTGGTGAAATTTCATTTAAAACGGACCAAAAACGAACAAATTTTAATTTTTAATCTCGGTTGCATCAGTGTTGGCTCTCACCGACATTCGATCTTTGTACGGATTATATGCTCGACGCTTCACGTTTCCCTGGTTCCAGGGCGGGGGACCACCCCAAGTATTGGGGATAGAAATGAACACTAAACGTAGACACAATTTTGAACACTATTCCAGACATTACTTTATCAAGAATAGTTACGGCACAAATACCACGGTATTAATTCGATAGAACAAATTACTTTATTCCATTCACCGTCGTTTCTCATTCATCATTGCACGGCAATTACGCTCGCTTAATAGATTCGTTGCATCTAATTAGCCAATGGCGCGACACCTTTCCTAGCGGCAGTCAATTTAATTAATAATAATCGCATCTCGTCCTCAGCAGTAGTATCGTGCGCAGCAAGTTCTTCATTATTATATAAATAGAATCTCGTGTCCTCAGGGGAATACGAAGTGGTCAATTAAAACGTAACACCGTAAATAACGGTGATTTGCACGACGTACATCGATGCGCGACTCGTGACGCGAAGGAAAAATAAAACATTTGGCACTAATGTGGATGCGGTTGCAATTACCGCAGATAATTAAGAACGGTGACGATCGTGACTGGGGACAGACTGATCGTGCACCTCGCGGAAATAATCTCTCTATATCTTCTCGCAACGCGAGGGCGGCGTGATTGTTGAATAAAAAAGAAACTTCATTCAGGGGAAGCCAATTTAGGCAGCGGTAAGAAAGTTCGACGATGTCACGTTTAACCTCTTCAAGTACTTAAAACGGCGGTGCCGACGATGACTATTAATTGTAAGAGAGACACATATATTCGCAGTTTCGAACGATTAAATTTCGTCTGCGATCGAATGCTCGATTTTTCTCCAAAAAACCTTGCATGTTGGCGTTTAATCTTAAATATACGAGAAATGCCGGATCGTGTGTTCTACTTCGCTCGGATCGCAGTTAAACGTTCAACGAAATAGTTGATCGATCGTTGCCGTTGCATATTCGTACCGATTTTCGCATTTCGAATCGTGCTTGAGTTAAACGAAACTACTGCTGCGCCAAACGAGACGAATTGAGTGGCAGGTTTGCCGGACAGAAGAATGTTGAACTTACATAAGAAAGTGTAATTGAAGATCTGTCAAGAACTGCGCGTTTATCGATCGCGGGATAATTTCTATGTCACGGCCCGTCCTGGATTTTTAATGGCACAACGTTTAATAGAAATTTATTGTGCGGAATTCATAGTTCACGGTCGGATCGCTGAGACTTTGTCAGAAGATCCAGCCGCCTCTTTATTAAAAATGGACGTGGAATGATCAATTGACGATGTTCAAGATGATACACCGCCGGGAAAAAACGATTATTATGCGCGCACTTTACCCACGTCCTTTTCTTGTACAATAGTATTTGCATCATAAATGTGCACAATAATCACTGTTATTAATGTTTCGAGCCCGGGGAACGGAGAACAATCTTTGATATTTAAAACGCCCCCGCGGTGGAAGAGTTCACGTCGAAAATCGAAGTAACTCGCCTACTTTCGGTCCGCGCACGAAAATTTCTACGCGAAGAATTCTCAACTCGTTTGAAACGGGACACGGGTTCTATCGGAAGCGCTTTGACATTTCTCGTACCACGAATCTGACGAAAACTCACAAATTTCCTACACGCATTTGTCACTCTCATCTCTCCCTCAATAATTATTAAAAAAAATAAATAATTGAACATTCGCGACTCACGTTTCATTGAAATTCGTCAACGGACAACGGCGTGAGCAATTGCTACGAAATATCGTACAGAATACCGTGAACAAGTGAACGAACTGGCCACACAGCGGAACAAATCTATCCGTACGCCGATACACGAGGCCGAACCTTATTTTCTACACTTCGACTCGGTCATAGGTGAATGGAGTGCGTACGTACAGGTGTATACACGTTCACCAGACACGTTTCTACGCGTACGTGTTCCTATTCGGCAAAGAATAAATTCAACTCGTGCGCGCACACTTAGCTTCGCCCCCACTAATATATTTATAGACGCGAACGACGGACAAAATAAAGGAAAGCTACACAGCTGAAACGTTTCCCCGCCGGTTATGCTTCCCATCGGGCCTCTTATCAATTTCAATTACGATTCGCACGTGTTTGCTATTTCGCGCATCAATCGACTCCGCCGCATGAATCATTTCTCTGTAACGCTCGACACGATTATCATAATCTGTCACGTGAAACTACACTTGCTACTGCGTGGAAGTTTTTCAAACCGCATAATATTTTCGTCCCGTTTCGTGGCGAACGGCAACAACGTAAGAATTTACCTCGCCGGCGTTATACTCGATTACACGCGGCCGTACACTTCGTTCTTTAACGGGTCACAGAAACGACGGGAACAAGCCCATCAGATAAGAGTTCCAATAACGGACTGATTAGAGACGACTAGACGGGGCACCTGCGTAGCTCGTGAAATGTTTCTGCGAATTCGATAGAGGTTGCGCACAGGTGTTTACCGTCGCGTCGAAATAGCTTGATTGCGTCACAACACCTTGATTGCATCAAGGTTTCACGGAATGGGATATCACGATCTGGATCTGGCGATTAGAACGTCGGGCCGGGGATTAAGAGGTAACGTCGCGACAGAGTGGAACGGCTTCGCTGAATTCGTGCAGGGCGCAAGGTGTTAATTAGAATAGGCAGAAACGCTACGGCACCTTCTGTTCCGTGGCAGACCCCGGCCGATTCCATTCACTTTTCCGTGGTCCACGCAGTGTAAAACGTTGTTCTTCGCCGCGAACAGACACTAGACGAATAAGAGGCGTGCTTGAACCGTGTACAATCTCGCGCCGGTACGAGTTACACCGATGCCACACGAATTGCCACGAAGAACCGATATCTTTGATTAGATCCGCCGCGACGGCCGGATTCGATGTTTATCGTTTATCTTTCGATAATGCTTCTTTATGGATCTCGTAAAGTTCACGCGCGATCGTTCAACACCTGGCATATCACGGCGGAATCGCCGTGGCGCGTGTCCTGGAAATTTTGATAGAAATCGCAATTTTCAAGTTTCATCTCTTGCCGCCCCCCCCCCCCCCTCCCATTGGAGGTAGTTTCCGTATTAGCACGTATCCGAAATCGTTAACGTGGTCCAACGTAACGATCCGCAGCTGAACACGTAATAATGATGCTTATTATAAATGAACGAACAATTTGAATAATTATTACGGGCAAATGGACAATGCCACAGAAACGGGACAGTATTGTCTGTGCGATTCACTCTTTTCCCCTTCATTTGACTGCTCGTAGTTTAAATAAGAACCGCCAGGAGCCGAGATAAAGAATGTTGATTTGAATTCCGAAAAAAAAATGTACGTGGCGACCCGATTTCCACGACCCGTCGGTAAAGTCGCGAGCGACAAGGATACGATACCGGAGCACTGACGAGATATAGGAATAGACAACTCATTCAATGTATTTTTTCGGCCACGATTTCTGGGTCCCGGGGACCCATTACCATTTCCGTGTCACTCGCAACGTTACCCACCGATTATAGAAAACGATGCGAAAATTAAATAATTTTACAGAATTCTTTTGTTCTTTGCCGTAATGAAAGGCAATAGAGGATATGAAACATTTAATGTTAATTAAAAATCTTTTAATTAAAGAAACACATGATAACAAGTTTTCTTATTTCAATTGTACTATCAATAAATGAAATAATTTTTAAAGTTATATTCTACATTATTTTCTGATAAATGACAAAAAAAAAATTGGGCTAAGAGATGTATAATTTTTTAACACTCAACAATAAAGTTGCCACAATGAAAAAGATAGTGACGATAATTGTATACTACAATTGTTAATTGTATAATTACTAGACAAATTCTTTAATTATCTTTTTCCTTGGAGCAATTTTATCGTTAAAGAAAGACGCAATTTCTTATTTATATTCAACTAATAACAATAACGAAGTGCTAATGACCCTGGTGTCGATGCTACGTGAAACTTTAATTAAAAAAAAAAAAACGAAGTAACTCATTTACTAATATAAGGCAATTCCTGCGATAAACGTGTCTGCAAACGATTATTGTTTGCATTCGGTTCCGAGCGAAGTGCACTACTCGAGATTTTACTGTATCTTCATAAACATAAGAATGCATTCGACATCCATGATGTTCGACGGTCTCCGCGATATTGACAACATTGTAGTCGTCGAGTTTAGTCGCGCATTGTCGGTTGGGTCGTTGAATTCGGTCGCTCAGTTTTTGTGTAGTTAATAATTATAATATAATATTATTATATTTATAATTTCTTTCCTTTTATGTTAATAATAATCATAGCTACTTATTCGCAGGTTTGGTTTTCACCTAGCTGGAAATCAACTATCGTGATTATTTGCAAATGAGAAAAAAAGGAAAATAAGAAACTGAAGAAAGATCCTCAAATTTGTATTTTATGAGCAGAGTGTTACAAATTCACTTTTATAAAAAAATCTATTTAATTCTGTAAAAGTACATTGCATTGTATTAAAATATTACGATTTAGAATAAAAATAAAGTACATTAAAAAACATGTACTACAATTAATTACATTTTTTCCAGAAAATTATTATTACTTTATTTTTCTTATATTACTAAATATTTTGTGGCAATTATATGTAAAGGTGTGTTAATGTTAAGCGGGGTATCTGAAACACCTTATTTGAAATGTAGCATATTCAAGATGTTTGAAACAATTTATTTTTGCACCAGAAAATAAATATTTTAAAAAAGTGCGCTGTACGCGACACACGCAATTCATCGCCCCGATGTGATTTCGACTCAACTAGAGCCAAACAGAAGTGCATCTCGCGACCAGGCACCGTAGCTCAATTTTTCTACCGAAACGTTGACCGAGAAATAGCTTTCCTGATTCCCCCTAAATATTTCACATATATTCACACAGTCGCATGAGTCCTGTCCCCACTACTTCAGTAAATAATAGTTCTACAAGTGAACACTGTTTATGAGCAGAGGACGCTGATATCAGTGTTGGATTTCTGAGCCGGTATGTCAGTCACGTTGGGCCACGAAAGTCCATAAGATGACTTGTCTATTCCTATATCTCGTCGGTGCTTTGGGGTCGTCGTAATTATCTCGGCTTCCGTAGGCGCTGGATTAATGATCGGGTGGTTAAAGTGTCGACAAAGGATGCTGCTGCACGAGTATGGACGATTTAAGATCACTGCTTGCACTGTTAATTTTTTATAAACAATTGAAGTATTCCTGTGCAAATTTCACAGGAATTATACGCGAGGGCTACCACAAAATAGCAAGGACGTGTACCTTGAATCAAGAGATTCAATTTAAGCGGTCGATGGTTAAGATCGGTCCGGTGGAAGTCGAAATAATTGCATTTGTTTATAATCTCCTTAAACAAATGCGATTATCTCATGTTCTACCCCACCGATTTTGATGAAAGTTATCTTAAATTAAAGCTTCCAGTACCGGCTATACGTTGCTGTGGACTTTTATGAAAGAAGTTGCGCCCCTAAATAATAATAAATTATTAGATTCTTTGTTTAAACATTACGCAAATATGACCCGTGGTATCGTTGTAGATCGTATTTAGAAGTATACAGTATCTTTTTCCTTTTAATTTGAGCGGTCGGTGATGAAAAAATACATAGCAGAAGCCGGTAAAAATGTGGTTTTCTATTTTTAAAGATGTAATCCAGAAAGCCCATTTTTACTGCTCCAGCGAGCGGCGACCGCGAGATGGCGCCACCGTTAAGTATTTGTTAACTACATTCCTGCGTAGTGCTTGCGCCGATACCAGGTTCATTCGAGTTGCGATAAAATGGAGAAAAAACATCGTACATTTTAAAGGGGAAACTTCAATCTCGAAGCCCATGGTAATTGTAATCGTTGAAAAGACTTTCTCAAGAACCGTACAGACGTTCGAATTTACATAATTTTCGAGAAAGAAAAACCTATCCTCACTTTTGCACCCCGTACGCGATGTAAAAAAATCTGACGAAATATGTGAATCAAGTGCCGTCAAAGTGGGAGCTTGAAGCTTAATCATTAAAATGATTCTTTTTCTCAACGTTACAGCAGTTTAAATATGGGTAACCTTTCAACGATAATTTATCGATTTAAAGAACCGACACAGCGATTTACGGAGGAATACGAAGAGCATTCACTTAGGAGATATAAATAAACCAATTACTTTGCAAATAGGTTTGTCATTGCCTGTGCGTCGGAGCTACAGTGTTGTAATTCTCGAATGAATCACGCGTATGACTAGTAAAAACAGGATTATTAAATATTTCTATACGAACGTTCTCAAAGAAACATCAATGGTAGTTTTCCTTTAATGCGTGCAAGCGCAGCGCGTTAATTTAATGTGCGAGCTCTCATTCCCAGCTGCATTCAAATCGGACGGGGTCATAGTGTAACTCCTCCCCCCGTTTCAATTACCAATGAATGATTAATACTCGTTAAGGGGGCAGCAAATGATGCGGAATGCTATTTAATTTACAGCGTCACGTCTCGTATTACCGGGCATACGCGCGTACAATTATCAAGTATTGTATAATAAATTGTGAGCTGGTTAAGCGGTGGGCGTTATCGATTTCGCCGAATTGCAGGAACCTTGTCGACCAACGAAACCAGTTTCACCGCAACGCGTGGTCATCACCAGATCGATCGGAAGCAATTAAGCGCCCCCCGACGACGGTGGGCAAAATCGTGCCGAAATGCGATTTGCAAAAATTAATATTTCCCATTTTTCTCCCGTTCTCGTGAGACTTTATCGATGGCCCCGGAGCGTTCCGTAGTTCTCGGGAGCTCCGGCAATGGTGGCAGTGACGCTACGAATCGCCAAATCGGACTCGTCCACAGACTGGGTAGGCACTGTGTTTCCAATCGGTTAAATATTCCTCGTGTTTTCGCACCTTTTCGCAATTCGCGGTGGCAACGCTTCGCGTGCCGCAGATGTGACAGGCTCCGCGCGGAGGAGCTCTGTTTCATGGGGTCAGTGGAAGAGAATGGGGGTTGGTTTGGTCGGGAAGAATCCGCAGTCGAGATAGAGGGTGCTTCGATGGCCGTAACCCCTAGCGTAGGTGCGGAGTTTCTCACTTGTTCTTCCACGATGTTATCAACGATGGTGCTTACCGAATTTATTTATCGCATTCCTCAGCCGTCCGATCGACGCACGATCATTTTCGGTGACTTCGATTAGCCGTCAGTGAACGTAACGTTATCGCAGTTAGTGGGTATCCATTGGTAACGTTGTCCTTCACAGGTATCGGTGAAAAATGATTGCGCTTGAATTGTTACGTTTGGCACGGTGACGAAGAAGATTCGTTTTGTGTGATTATCGGGACAGTTTGGTGAGAATGGCACAGAAGAAGGGTTGAACTGTGTTTCGCAGGTGATTTCGTGGCGTAAGGGGTTAGTGGGACGTGCTTCGTATGGATCGCCAGATATTTTTTCACGATATTTCTGCACTCAGATAATAGTTTCTTTATTATAGAAATATTTAGAATAGTGCGTTTTTTAATATATATATATTTTTTGTTTAATTGATTTCGTTAGTAATTGATGTCGTTGGTAGTATTGTTGACCAGAGGAGAATAATATTAGGCACGTAGTTAATATCGCTGAAAACAGTATTTAGTCGCCTCTTACTTGTAACTTTGAATACAGAATTTAATCGCACTGCGCATTGTTCAGGCTACTACTTTTTTTTTGATACGTGCATGACTGTTACAATTTCTCGGCGTGCAGTTTATTTCAACGGGGGCAAATTTGTATAACGCTCTGTTGAAGATAAATTTATGTATAAAAAATTGTGGACAAAAATTTCAACTATTTGCAGGGAAGCAAATATCGTCGCGTCTTACTATGTCGAACACACTGCATGCTTAATAGACAATTCGTGCGAAACTTCTTTTTGCTTTGCAAAGTTCTTTATTCGAAACACTTAACACTTTTATTTACCACACAATTTTCAAGCTTTGAATATATACAGTTGTTGAGCAATTGCATTGATTAAATAGCACAAGGAATATTTCTAGCCGCACAGATATACAATTTTCCCAAGAAAATATTGCAACGAAACATTTAACGAACGTTTGATATAACAACCGCTCTTTATCGGCACCGACCACCAGCATTCTTTATCGAAAATAAAAATCTTACTGAAACGAGGCGTTTAGTTAGTCCAATTGAATAAAGCTGAATAAATTACAATTTTAACATTTACACCGGATATTTACTTGAACTCATAACAATTTGGAATATTACATTACTAACCGCTCGCTACTTAATTGCTCACACATAGAAGAGTTCGAGGAGAATAGAAATAAATATTAGAGATAATAGGTACAGTGAAACGCACCGAGACTTTGAACAAAACAGTAATAAGGTACAATGTACATTTTGAGGTACATTTATAACAGTACTCGGCTGTAATGACGATTTGACGATTCTAGACACTTCATCCACAGATTTACGAAAATGTTCATTGGTGGCGGTGGTCAGTCGCTTCGTTAATTACATAACGGAAAATTTCGTATTATCGGGAACATTTTCCAATTTACACAAAGATAATTTCCACTAACTGTAAGTAGCGGAATATTCCAATTCTCACTTTTTCATGGATTTTAAAAAACTGTTCAATATCTGAAAGCAGCCAATACGTTAACACGTTAATAGCAGAAAATTTTCTGAGACCCGCCACGTCTACACTACCGTCGTCACGAATTCTTATAGAAACAACGAAATAACTGCCAAGTCCGAACTGAATCGTACCGCTGAATTGAATCGCGCCAGAATTAATTGCACCTTCGTAAATTTGAATATAGGACGTCAGAATAGAAAAATTGACCAGATAAGAAGGGGAAGGAAAAGAAAAGAAATTTTTCAAACGATAACACCGTAACGGTTACGTGCATAACGACAGACTGCTTCCACGCAGCCGACGTGGCAGAAAAGCTGTCTCGTTATCGAAACCACGAACAATGTTTGCTGCAGCAGAGTCAGATGAGCGCAAAAACTTTGACAGGCAAATCGCTCCAGCGGCGCAAGAACCGTGCGCCCACTTTCTAAAGTGGAACGCGATTCACGGTTTTTCTTTTTTCCTTCTTTTTTGTCATTTTTTTCGTTTAGAATCGATCGTGCAGCATCGTGTATATCCACGTGGGAGAGCAACGGTCAGGTGTGCGCGGGAGATAGGTACCGTTTGACACGCGTAAACGCCCGCGGGCATCTCGAAAGTCAGGCTAGTTTCGTTCGAAACGGAACCTTACATTCGTGGTCCGTTTTTCAGCCTCTCTTACGGCCGCGTCCACTAAAAATATCGTTCCCTCTCTGTCAACGGATAAAAGTCGATCCTCGAACGGGTTTGACCAGATTTGAACATGGGAGAAAGTTATGTTCCGTAATGATCGCCATCTTTTGCCCTATGTGAATTGGAGCAACCGATTGGAACATCTTCGACGACCTGTTCGAACGT
Organism: Nomada fucata; assembly: GCA_948146005.1. Lineage (NCBI taxonomy): Eukaryota > Metazoa > Arthropoda > Insecta > Hymenoptera > Apidae > Nomada > Nomada fucata. The sequence goes on from OX411282.1 coordinate 7,376,502, forward strand.
GGACGTTGCGATTAACGATTTTTTCATTGTCGTTTTTTTCCCCCACGTTCTGTTCTCATATCCTCCCCCACCCACCCCCCCTAGTTAACTAGTTCGGTGTCATTGGATGCAAAGGTTGGACTGGGTCAGGGCTCCAATTAAGTCGACAACTTTTATAGTTGATATCGACAACGATCGCTGTTTTCTTGTTGTTCTCTTTATTTATTTCAAAGTCGACGGTGAAGTGAACGACTGCGATCGGGGTCGGTATACGATAATTCACGGATACACGAATAACCATTGCAAATGATAACGAAATTATTTGGAATAATTACGACAGGAGAATGTTATTGGACGATTCGATAATGTCAAGTGAATATGAATTTAATTTTTCCTTTGATTCTTTGCCCCCCTCCGCCCCCGTTTCGGAATTTATATTCCCGCGAAGAAGCAATCAGCAGTACGGCGCCGTCGATAGTATCGATTGAATTTTCCATTCGGGCACGAGTTGATTTTGGACGACGCGTATGCCGACTCGGTTTATGGTATTACGCGGACGCGAAGGTTCGCTATGGATTTCGATATGGGCGAAATTTGCGACGGTCGTTCCCCGCTTGGGAACGCGGTCGTCTTGAATCGCCGCACCTGAATTAATATTGTCATCGAAGGTTTCTCGCATTTCATACGACATATGGAATTATTCCTGTATTCATGGCAAGTGCCTGGAACAATCTCTTTATGTACCCTGTGACCTCACGCTTCTCTAAATATGGTCTTTTTCCATCTCTTTGCTTTGCAGCATTTCTGTTTCAACGCGATTTTATCTTCGAAAAATGTCGAATAAAATACAGTACCTCGCGGCGGACGGCACGTGACTTCGGGCAATTCTCGATCTCAGCCTAAATTGCTTTATCACTTTACGCCAGGGGGGAACATAGAATGTACTTTGCATTCGAAAATATTTATGTCGGAATAATTTTGCATAGATCTTCGAATATTCTGTCATCCGAATTTCCAGGCCATTTATGGCACTAGGTCAAAGCGATATATTTTTATCCGCCCGACCGGAACTTAGATTCTCTTGTTTCGACGTTTACAGTTAATCGTTGCCGGGGGTTCAGAAATCCCCTCGTGCATGTAAATATCGCACGTTAATCGTTCGTTCATCCGAATTATTGCAACGACGAAACATACATCCGAGCGAAGGATGTCTATTTTAACAGTGCCTCGCGGTTTAACGAGGAACACTCGCGAGTTCTCTCCGCCCATTCGAGCAAATCCTCGGGTCGCGATGCGACAGACTTATCTGCTATTGACGAGAAGTCAAGATTGACAGCTGAAGTCACCTCTCCTCGACATTTTTCCCCATTATTTTAAGAAACCGCCCTGCCTCGGGTCTCGTTCCGCGCGAACTCGCGCGATTCTCCTATTAACGTGCCTCCGCTTCCCTTCGATCAATGATATGCACGAAAAACGATGTTCCACGGTAACAGTACACAGCACGCCCGATTCGAGTGTCCGCTCAAGCGAACATTTCTCTAATTGTCAGAGACGCGACGAAGTGTCTCGAAAAAAAGTTGTGCGGCATCGCTCGTTTCACCTTGCAATGTTTCCGACGCGACGTGCAAATTTCACCGGACGATGATGCCTGCGGACGATCGGGTACGCGGTGCGCGTGCCAAACCTCACGATTTCCATTCGTCTCGCCGTAAAATGTGCACACCACCCTCCAATCTCTGTTGTGACCGTCGGAAATTTTATCCGCATACCTTTTTTCCTTTCTTTTCTTTAACGACCATTTAAGAACAAGTTCGACGTCGCGAGCCTGCCTGCCGATAACGTTCTACGAACCTGTCGACCGAGTGCAATCGGATCCCTTCGAAAATCGGTATCTAGAAATGATAAGCGTTAGCCTTTACCCGAAGACGATCAATATTTGCGGATGCAACAGAAAGCTTGAACGCGAGAAATGTTTGCAACGTGAACATTTGCTCCAACAGAACCGGTGTCTCGTTTCCTAAGCTAAACGGGAGAGAATCGTTTCGCGGAGCACACGCGACACTCGAGTTGCTTGGATCAACAAATTCGCTGCTAAGGAGACGTTATGCGGCGATTGTTTAACGTTCCTCGAACAATCTGTAACGATGGAAATTGTTTCTCGCTCTCCGTTTTCTTTAGCTGTTCCCCGTAACTGTGCCTCATTCTATTTTCGTTTCTTTTTTCTTCTTCGGGATGATCTTTTTATTCACGTTGGTCTACGCGGTATTTCGGTTCTGCGTTCCACTTTGCGTTTACGTCGTTCCTTCCGCGTAAAGTTTCTTTGCGTCGTTTCGTCCGCATTTTACATGCAGACTTTACTTTTATACGCAGTTTCGTTTACTCCTTCCTCAGTTAGTACGTTTTAATTCGTTCGATTCTCCTCGATCGTTTCTCGGCGTATCTTATACACGCGGTTCCCCGTCGAATAAATTGGTCAATGACTGAAAGACTTTCCGTCACGGACAATTGTTTACTGCAAATGTTTCATCTCGATGTAAATGAAACGTACGCGCATGCGAAATCGTCGAACCACTGTCGGCGGCAAACGACGAATTCGAATTGTCCCGATCCGCCTCGTTCGAGGTGTACAAATTTCAACGAACGATGCAATGTCGACGCTGTGCAATTATTTTCTAAACAATGATTCAACGTTCGTACAGCGTAAAATTGATCATTCGATCATTACGATTGTTTCGTTCGTCTCGCAGTTAACCGTAAATTGTTTTCTAACAGTTTCACGCAATCTCCGTTTCCATCTGAACCGTATCTTGGAATTTCTCTGGCCCCGCTACGTTAGCTTGTCAATTAACCGCGATAATTATACATTTTTTCCTAATGCGTGTAACCACTTGTCCGGGACATGTAGGAACGGAATAATCCATTACGTCTATGGGACGTCTGAGTGAAACATTTCTTGCAATTAACAATCGATCAGATGGATTGCCCATGTCCCCGTCCTAACGACCAGATGCCCGTTCGATTATTCTATCGCGCCGTCCCTGTCGAACGTTACAGGCCCGGCAAAGAAATTACGCTCGAAACAATCACGTGAAACGTTTTGAATGAACTTAATTCGGGAATAATTTCACGGCACGGCCGGTCGTTCGAACTTCCATGACGATTTCCAAATCGTGCGCCGCCCGATGACTCAGTTTCTACATCGATTCGCCTTGTTCCTGATCCCCAGTTACGATTCCCACGACGATAGCGCGAAATGAATAGGAAGGGACATTCTGTAGGAGGTCGCGCAATATCGCGGAGCAATTGGATACAAAAATTCCATGCTTTCATTCCACGTATCGCGAACTGTCAAGTACGCTCTGTGGTCTACGATTGTTTTGATTATTTCCAATATGGAGATTTTCGGCTCGCACGATATTCGCTACAATGGGACAATACGCGTTTGCAATTTAAATTGAGCGAAAAGGGGGACAGAATTCATCGCGACAAATATGAATTTCATGCCAGTTCAGCCGCTATTATAAGGTTACCTGTACAATTTGTTATTTGCTGTCGTCGGGGAAAAGTTGGTAATTTATATCTTCCATCGTATCTTAATCGGCCCGCGGTTTGGTGGATTCGATGCCCGTGAGAGTTGTGTCGCCGAATTCGGTGCATAGAAAAATGTTCATACGAAAGTGCAGGAGATGAGAGGACGTAATCGATTTAGAATTATCAGGGTGCGACACGTGTCACTGGTTCTTCTCTGTTCAGTTCTTCGTTTAATTAGCGAACGATTTGCCCCCGAATTACCTGGCCGCCCATTCATTGGATTCACGTTCGGGTCGCGGCAACGCGAATGTGTTTGCATTCGAACGGTAGAAGCGGATTTATATGATTGAGTACAGCTTGAGTACGGGAGAACGCGGCACGCGCATAAAATTTGAAAACGAACGTATGGCGATAGAAGACGCTCGCCCGAACGGACGACTCGTATTCGACGTTCGAGCGTATATAAATTTGCAATGTTCTCGGAAACGTTGCGTCCCCGTTGCTTCGCGTTCCTTCGACGGTCGAACGCGCGCATGTTTTGCCTATAATAATAATTTTATTTGTGCTGAACTTCTCGGAACAGAGCCGCGGAGAAGACAACGGCGAAATCGGACGAAGAAGAGCCGGCGAGCAGAGTCGGTACGGCTCGAGAGAAACGTAGTCGCCAAGAAACTTGCGACACGATAATTATGGGCTTCGTACGCTGTCGAGCATACGTTGTCCAGCTTTTACAACCGCGGAACTAAGGCGCGTGCCAAATGTTTCTCGGTACCACGACTGCTACGGTAGAACTAACTGTTCAAGTTCGCTATAAATTTTGCGCTTTGTTGTAACATTTAGCAAAACTTTTGCCTAACTTTGTTATTCAATCATGTCCAATTTATTGCAAAACCGTTTTCAAGATTCCCTTCGAATTATAGGACGAGATAGAGATCGTTATGGGAGCGCATACCTTCGTTACGCAGATCTATTTGCTCGTTTGCTAATGTGCAAAATGATGCACGGAGAAAGAACAGAGACGTAGTATTATGCGTTGAGGAAGGATAGATAAACAATTACGTTATTCTACTCGTGTCTCTTTTCTTACGCGTCAATTTGAATAAGTATTACCGGCGGGTGTATGAAACTCGTCAAACGCTCAGCATTCTGAAATTATTTAATTAATACCGCGGAGGTGTATTACGTTCGACGATTCAACGTACATCCACCTCCAGCGTACTGTTAAATCGCCACGGCAACAACACGAGATTTGACGTAAACAGTTCGCCTTGAATGCTCTACAAGGATTTCTTTTATGCAACCCGGAACACGATATGAATATTTCTCGACACCTTTTCGAAACTACTCCGTCAATTGTCCCGCGTTCGTTCGAAGACACCGATTGAACGAAAAGAGGGGAAAACATGAAAAGAGGAGTGACAGTTTACTTGAAACGAACGAATAGGTGAAATATTGTACGAACCAATGATTTTTGGTTCGAACCGTCCGTTAAAATACACGTGAGCCGTGAATTTGAATACACGTGCACGGTGCATGAAGGAATTAAAAATGGGGAATCATGATCCGCGTGCACAAAACTTTCGTTTGGTTGCGTTTGCTAATCCGCGTGAACTAATTGCTCGAAAGATCCATGATTTTTTAATTTCTCTGTCCATGGATGTTCCAGACCTCTGTTCGCCCCATAAAACCGAATCACGGCGCGAACGAAACGCAGTTTTGCATTACGGATTACATGTTTCACTTGTGTAGAGGATAAAAGAAGCCCGCCGAAAAAGAACAAGACCACAAACGAGCGTGTACAAAAAAAAATTCTAAAACCATTCTCCGAATAATGATTAAGTGACGACACCCTTACGAAAGTCAAAAATAACAGAACAACCGAAAAAGATCTTTATCTTGGAACAAAAAATACCACTCGAACGAAAGCTCGAAGATTCAAGGTCCGCGATTAACTCTTCTTCTCCCATGCAAAACGAAAAAACAAAAATCGACGCTCGCCGAAAGACCTCGGACACGTCGAACAGCGTCCGTGCGAGAAAACGAAAAAAGTCACCGAAGCACCAAAAGTTTACAGTTTTCTTAATGCACAGTTCCATAGATCCACCCGAAACATTCCTAAACCACGTAGGTACCGTATCCCGTTCACCGTATCGATCCCTAAGCTTCTAAATTCATCAACCGATATTAACGTAAATAGGCACGCTCGACAAAAGGAAACGTACAGCTGATACCGCCATTAAGCGGTACCGTCCCGGCGAACCATTTTTGAGGGGGCCTTTCTTTCGGGGCAACCTGCCGGTACCTACTTGGCCGCGTGGGGGATTTCGTTGACGCGGTTTTATGAAGCGGCTTGGAGTTGATAAGTAGGCCGTACGGTCTTGCAACTTGGTATTACCTTCTGAACTCGTCACCGGTTCGGATCAGACCTGCAGTCTAGACTAGTATCGTCACTTCGAAAGCGTACGGGAAACATCTTTGTGACTCGTGGACAGAGGAGGACCGAAGGATTCTGAGAGTACGTGGCAAGGAGATATCTGTAAGTCCCTTTAACGACGGCCAAGCTAGTTGTTGCGAGATCGAAGAATTTCTTTCATTGACAGTGATCGAATGTCGCACCTCGTTCAAATTTGGCATTGCCATCGAGGCGGAGGGTAATTTATGTTTAGTGCGATTTCACGTAGTACACGGTATTTTGTTTGATCAGTGTTGAACGGGCGGAGGTGGGGGATAAGGGGTGAATTTGCCAGGCGAGGGGTAGATGGAATTGTATTATATCTTTTCACGGTGCGCGGTAATTTGTGTGCGGAGAGATTTTGAGCAGCGCGTTATAAACCGGTTATAAACACCGGTGACGGTTTCAGTAGAAAAGGATCGGAGTGGTTTAGAATCGTGCGGGTGGATGATTTCGAGGCGAAGGATTTCGGTAGGGAAAGTGTTCCCCTCGTGATCTTTGGATCAGCGCGGTTTCGGTCAACGAGGAACATTTTAAGCGACGTGACATCTAAGACGTTTGGGATTGCCGGAAGCGATCGTGTATTTAGTAAATTTTGACAGGCGGAGACGGCGAGTTGTTGCAATTCTTGCCCCTTTCGAAGAATTCTTCATTTTCCTGTTGCCATGTCGGGCGACGTCGGTTTCGTTTGCGCTCACGTTCAATGCACAGTTATTTAACTATTTATTTAATTTTAATTTCCTGCTGATCAAGCAGCAAAGTATGAACGGCAAGGTCGTGAAAGGAATAAACTCCTCCGAAGTTTATAATCGTTCGTAATCGGTTCGCATATTCATTGAAACAGGTTTTAAATTTCATCGAATCAGACTTTCAGTGTTCTCGTTCGGAGAAGGAGGGAAAGAGGTTGAAACACTTACGAATAACGACTGTTCTAACAGTCAAAATGAAATTCTATTTCCGACAAACGCGTCGCACCTCCGGTTATTAGAAATTCATGTTTCCATCGAATATAACAATTTCGAAGCATATCGTTGTTATTGTCAATGGAGACACTCGTGCATACACTTTCAAACGAGGGAAGAAAATGAATCTTCGGATTAATCCGTATGACAGGCAACGCTAAGCAATAAAATAATTTTTCACTGCGTCGAAAACGTGACAGGGCACACCGGTACCAAGTTCGAATCATTCGAGAGCAAAATACCTGCGGTCAGCGTATCGTGGTGCACGTGAAAGCAAACGATTCACCTGGAAGAAAATCTACGCTGTGCTCTCGTCTACGTGTGCGAATCTCACTCGAGTAACGTGTTACACACCAGCCTTCCGTTCGCTCGATGGTTCCCAGGTCTTCTAAGCGTTCGCCAACCGGTATCGATGATAACCCATGAAAATGGATAAGTTAATAGAACCCCGTGTCGCTGTATTGTATAATTATCGCACATGTGAACGGCTATGCTTGCCGAAAATCCTGACCTCGGCTACGTTGGCTACGAAACGATGTAGAGTTACAATAAATGTTTAGGCCAGTTTGTTTGTCTCGCACAAATATTAGAGTCGTAACTCCCTTCAGATGCGCGAATTTCTTCACGTTTCGGCTTCCAATTGCATTAGAACGAAGATTAAAAACGTTCAACGACTATGTTGACTTCTAGCTTCATTAAATATTCATCTTACAATACTGGGAATAGGAATAAGTTATTCAAAACGGAAATAAATGATCGACCGGTATCAATATGCTTAAATATTTTGCAATTCATGCATATGCCCTATGTTTTACTCGATCCGATTGATATTTTGGTTGGTTCATTGCGTTATCAATTGTTCTATTTTATTTACTTGTTCTATCGTCGTTTATTTATCTGACATCAGCGCAATACTTTTAATTCATTTATACTACATTTTTTATGGGATTATCATGGATATAATAAAAATTCTTCTTCGTCGCGTTTCCCCGAACGTCCTCTCATTCGATGGAAGAGACAGGACTTCCACTGAAATTTTCGAACATCTTCGTGCCTCTTCCAGAGGAGCGTGAACAAACTTTCCGCCTGGCACACTTTCTTGAGTGACTGGTCTACTTACCAGAGTGGAATTGAATCGACTTAACGATACACGACGTCGGAAAATCTTAAAATCGCATTTTTCTCCCATCTTTTTTCTTCTGGTTCTTCAAATCGCGCATAAGCGATTGCCCTTTAGCATAACAGAATTGTTAAAGTGTTCGATTGCGATTGGCCCAAATGGCACGATATTTCGGACGACTCGCAATTCTTGTGAATTAAATTTCTTTTTTTTAATTATCAATTTAATTTTGATCATGTATGTAGGTACATATATACTTGAATACCCGGAAAAACTGTGATATTTGATATTCCTTTCGCGCTATTTGTTGATACGTGTTTTAGTGTTTCCTGGTATTCGAACTTTTGGTATTATCGTGGGTCTATTGTTGTCACTTCTGCATTATACTTTTAAGCGACTGAAAGCCGGGCGCATAAATCTTGTTTTAACAAAATTCATGCGCATCACGTATGAATATTCCACGGTAAGCTAACAATGAACACCGGGCAATACAAAATACGTATGTACGTGATTTAATCAGTATTATTTTTGGGGGAAAATAGTCTGCGAGGCGTAAATGTGTTCGCACGCTAACACACGAGCCACTTAACTGTCTGAATTACCTTTTTGCCAATCGTACCTGGCCGAAGTTAGTTGACAAATGTTCTGAGCAAAATGAGACTTTCGTTGTCCGAAATGATTACGTCAGATGTCTGCCTTAAAAAAAATACCCCATAAGAAATTACGTCTCAACGGAACCGAAAAGATTAGAATTTCGTTGAAGGTGTCCGTCAATCATTTTCACGTCAGACATTGAATTCCGTGTGAAAATACTGTTGAAGAAGTTCACTAACAGGCGAGGCGTGCGCACCTTACTTAAATATTAGCACTGTATTCCCATCGATTCAACGCATTTAGAAGTTCGCGCCAATTCTAACAATTTTACCAATAATTCACCGCGCCATTAGATAGCAACTTTTTCGATAAGATAAGTTATTATCGACGGAATAGTTGCAGGTGGAGACTATTATTTATGCGATAAACAACACTATTTACGGACAAGTAATAGATACGAACGATTCGCGTCGCGCACGTCGATCCATAATGCATTAAACCTGAAACCCTACATAATTCTGAAATATTCAACGCGCGCTATCGCGCTTCTTCAATTTCGTGGCAATTCGTTTGCGTTCGCATCGTTCCCGAGAGCGCTTCTTGCCAATCAAGCAGAAGCACACCGGTTGCAGGGTTTCGTCCGCATGTAAATTTGCCTTGGATTGCCATAATTGCACTTGCATTTGCTCATTGTTCGACGATTGCGAGAAAACGTTTGCGGGAACTCGTGCAAGAGTATTCAGTGTTGAAATGGGACGTACGGCGCTGATACCACGGTTCGCATACCTATTTCGTATTCGCTGCTTGATCGTGAGATGTCGTTTTTCTTTTCGAATAGGGGTGGGGACACTATTATCTGCGTTTTGCGCGAATGTGACAGATTTTCGCCGCTGTTCCAGCTCGATCGCGAATTTTCAATTAAACGCTGCCGTATCTCGTATTCAATCCCCATTAGTTACGGACGATACCAATCTCGTAACCGCAATCGTTGCGGTGGCAAAAGTGCAGAATTTATCATGGACTTGGCAGTTTTCGCGTATCGATGCAAACGCGACCGACGTTTCCACTTCTTCTATTCACCTTGAATTTGCAACTTCTATTTCACCGATAGGTTGACATTTCTTTTTTTTTTTGCTAAAGTTGCTCTTTTCATGAGAAATGCGTTGAAACGTATTGAAACGTAAAGCGCGTACAACGAGCAAAAATGTTATATCAGTGTGAATATCAGTTTTGCTAAGAACAGATGATTCCAGTATTTCAAATCTTGTGGACAGAAAAAGACGGAACAATTTCGCTGCGTTCAGTTTGCAAAAATATAACAGCACGATTACGTGGCGCGATACATTTTCTATCGTAAGGTGTTTGCATAGAAATTTGTTTAACTTTACCTACGTGCGCGAAGAACTATGAAGCACGTTAACCCTGGTTTCTCAATCACTTCCTCGATGATTACAAGCAGGTTTCGTTCAACAGTTGACCTCGATATGTATCCATTACGGTGTGCAGACCGACTCGTCGCTCATTCTAGGATCAGTATCTTTCGAGTCCAAAGTTAGGAGTGTATCTTTAAGAATTGCTAATTTTATGTTATTAATGTTATTACATTTACCAAGATGTTTAAAATAACCAGTTTTCAATTTCCTATAATGTCTATTGTAGGTAAACACCTTTATATCTCCATTATTTCAAAAACATTCATTTCGGTGATATCATATTTCGTTTCGGTTGACGTTGAATATAATAGCGAAACATTTGTCATAAATATAAATGTATCTTAAATAATTGTAGCTTCGTGGCTCGAGTTATGTCTTCGAGTTTTTCGATTCAACATCGTACCGATTGTATCGGTACTTTCAAAGTTTCACCGAACATGATCGACGACTTCGTCACTCTTTCCGTTCAAGGTTTCAAGAAATGACAAAAACATTCTCCACTTTCTTCGACACCGAAAACAAATTCCTGTTCCCTAGTTCCTCGGGTTCAATTATCTGACCCCAAAATAATTTTTCACCGTCCTCCTTCACGTTCCACTTAAAGAAACGTCGAATTCGGCGTAGAATATTATCATTTTTTCGTTCCTACTACCTCATTTTACTCACTAATCACATAGATACAAAAAAAAAGGAAGGGGCGAGGGAAACGTATAAAACTGTAATCAGAATGGGACACAAGAAAGAAAAACAAGAGTCATACTGCCACCTTATGCATAGTTTATTCGGGAAACATAAATGAGCGAAACTGGATACAAACAAGAAAGAAATATACATAACCAGTGCCGTTGTTAATTATTCTTCATCTCCAATCAGCTCGGAGACAATCGTTGAAAGGAAATCGCACCTTCGGGGCGTACATTCGAACAATAACATGCCCCCGCCGCCTCTCAGGCTTCGCTGTCGAAGGTGTTCCACCTATCGTTCCTTTAATCTATTTCGTGAGTTCAATGTTGGAATAATTGAACGACGATTTCCACGATCGGCGGAGACGCGTGAAAAAACGAGAAATTTGTTAAGTCCTCCAGGACGATCGGTAATGACCTCAAACGCGCCATTGACCTACTTCACGGATAACTTGCCCCCACCACGAAACTTCACTTCTTATCCTCATCCTTTCCACCGTCTCCCTTCTGCTGCCTTTTCCTCGTGGCATGGGCCCCTTTCACCGCGGTTAATCACACGTGGATACAGCATGTACCATTTCTACGGTTCGTGTGCCATCGAGGAACACTTTTACTGGGACGAACGGCAAAACTGTGCCGGCAGTCCTTGTACAGGCAGCATGTTTAGTTTCAGATAAAATCGATAATCGTGCACGTGTAACTGTTATACTTGGCATTTTGTTCGCTTTCGTTGTTCATCTTCGTGCGATTTATTCTTCCCTCGTTCGAATCGAATTCGTTTTTTATATCTAATTTCATAGCTTGTTGTCGTTCCCTCCGGTTTTGTTTCTTCGTTTCTCTAACTTATATTTTGTTGTCTCTCGAATTTAACGTAATTTATTCGTCCGCCTTTCTTCCTTTCCATTTTTGAATTGACCAACCTGTATGACCAACATCCATTGGTCATTAGGAGCGCACTTCCCGAAATTACTTTCTAATCAATTTGTCTAAAAGCGTTCGCTTGTACTGTGAAACCTCCGTCGAATGTTACGCGAGCAAGGATAGATTCTTAGCGATGGTTGGTTGCACCGGGATAAATTTTGGTTTGATACTTTCGAAATCTGAATTTCAGATTGTGTAACGGTACTCCCATAGAGATGTTCCACCGGTGAACGGTTTGATTTCGATCGTCGCACGAATTGGTCGACGCGATTGTGCGACGCCGTGAAAAATATTAGAGGCATTAATTGTATAGCGCAAACATACGGGGTGGCTGTTCGCGAACAGAATGGAATACTTTTGGTCGGTGAATACTTGTTTCAACGATTCGTTCGCATTCAAGTCACGATTCTGGGGAAAAGCAGCAGGCTTAGTGTTCGCACGCAATGTCTGTGCAGTTACAATTCTCATTACGTCACATTGCGAATCCTGTAATAATAAAGCGGTTGCGAAAGAAACGTAATCACTGCGAATTATCTTTCACCGTGTCTGCACCAATTTTTACGCGGTCAAAGATCCCGTCAGAACACTCTGGGATCATATCTATGTGCACGTTAACGTTAAATCGAATAAATTTCTAATCGATATAGCTTTCGTCTGCTCTGTGAAACAGGACATATAAAATTTGATCTGCCTCTAAATGTGAGGTAAGAATTGTGCAGTATTAAGATTCGTTTAAAATGTCTGAGTATCGCAACAAGCCCCGTAACTGGAATTTTGAAAGCAATGTTGAAAGCAATGTTGAAAGCAGAAAAAGTAAGAACTTATGTCCGTCAAACAATGAGACACCGTATTAAATCTAAATAGAAATATCATTCTACAATTGTATACAAATAATGCATCTTCAATTTGACACCCTTATCTCGTCTTCCTTGACGTACAAATTTCTACAATTCTATGCACGCTTCATACGTACCAGGTGCTTCCAATAATATCTGACAGCAAGACAGCCGCGTTTCAGACATTCGTTTGCACCAGCAGACCGAAACGATCGTGAACTTTCACGCGTCTGAAAACGCGTCGCAAGTGGAACGAGACACGCGCCGGCGTTTTGCATTTTCTGAAAGTATTTATTACTAGGTCACTGTGCCCCGATCATGAAGATGTTTCATGAGCCCCTCGGGCTTTCGCAGAAACAATTGTCGACGACACATCTGCCTCGTATCGATCGCCTTGTCCGTGAAAACGAACGGTGCTGTCGCCGAAGCTTCTTCAGATGGCTCGCCGCAAGCTTTAACTCCGACGAACGTCTCATTCTCTTGTAGGACGTACTCGCAATGACAACTTGTTAACGCGATACAAAAAAGTCTGGCTCGATGAATGGTAATCGTTACCAGGACCAAGGATTCGTGGAACGCTCGAAGCGATCTGTCTTTGCGACGATTTATTCCGTGCGATTTTCCGTACACTATTCGTGTACGTACAATTGTGTAGAATTTCGTTTGTTCGATTCTCTCGGAGGAGAATTGGCAAATTCGATTTCGATGGTAGCACTAATACAGGGCAATACGTTCGCAATGGTTATTATTTTTTATCGCTTCAAACCACGAGGGTATTTCATTTTCAATGGCCATTAATTGGTAATCACTCCCTCGAAGATTCTTCGAACGCAATGAAAATGTATAGCAGATTAATTCTCAGCGGAAAATTCAAGTTCGGTTGATCTGTTTGAATGGTGGAAAATATTCGTTGCGTTCTAAAATATAAATTAGGAATTCTGCTGTAACAACTGTGTATTAACGCGAAATCGCAGAATGTTATAGGAGCGAATATCTGTTTCAGATTGTCCAGAATGGCACCGAACCTGTTTGGTACGTCGGCGACGTTATACTTGGAGGCATCACAGCAAGATGTTCACCAAGGGAAACCATCGACCGACAACGCGGAAAGCCAGAAAAAGCAGATACACAATATATCGCAGCAGCCACGAAAATATGAATGGAAGATCGTTTGGAGGAATGTGATCGCGTTCGTTTACCTTCACGTTGGAGCTTTCTATGGACTCTACCTTTTAATGACCGACATGCACGTCCTGACGATTGTATGGTGTAGGTATAATTTTCGTTGTCAACCGCGAAACACTCGTCGCTCAACGTTTTAATTATTCCCTTGTTATTACTGATTTTCTGTGCAATCAAAAGTGAACGTTCAGCAAGCAACGCGCTCTCTAGTAAATTTTTTATCGTTCAACATTATTGTTGCGAATTGCACACACGGGCTGGGGGAACAAAAATTGCGATAGATATATTCATTTCCTTCGGATCGCATGGCAATAACATTGGCTTTTTTTTATAATTAACGTTAGAATGCAAAACAAAGCATGAGCGATTATTTTTTACATTACAATTTCCGGCTCGATTATGGCAACGAGAAATTGATCGTTTAATTGCGAAATCTCGCGATGAAGCAATGAAATATATTCAAAACGGATATGTTACGTTTCCACCGGTACAGTCGGTTTCGAAAGTGATGATCTCTCAGTGTTAAACGTAATGGCCTATCTCTTACTCTTTCCGCTTTGTTGTTTTCGTCCGATTTGATTACAGTTATTAATGACAGGTCTTGAATAACTGGGTCGAGTGAAAAACAACCGATGGTATAAATTGTAGTACGAACAAACCGCAACGGGCGTCGGCTATACATAGAAAAGGATTAGAAAAACAGCTGACTGCATCGCTGCGCCTTTTCGAGGGCACAAACAAAATTCATTGTATATACGAGCGTACAGGCGATCTTCTTAAGCAGTATCCTACTTTCTTGTTGATAGAAATCGTCGATGAATACTGTGCCGGGAGTCGTAAACCGTGTGCCGTTCTTTAATCTTCACCCGACCAATGCGTGTACATGACTCTGCTTTGAACAAATTTTCTCTCGAAGCCGACGAGAGTCGGGCCTGAAGTAGAACCGAGCGGGGTGAATTATAAAAGTTAGTAAAGTGGAATGAGGTGGGGTAAAGCATAATTAAACGTGGTCAAATGGAGTACGTGTAAGGTGACTGTATGATGTGCCGTTAAGTCGAGTGGCATAAGGAAACACCGTCGAATGCGGTGAAATGATATTTTAGTAGGAAATAGAAGGGGGTCAGGTTGAATCGGGAGAAAGTTCACGGTGAAGAAGTTAGGGGACGTCTATTATCCGCGGGAACAAGTAATAGTGGTGGAAATAAATGAAAAAAAGATATATATATAAATAGTAAATAATAAATAGGATAGAAATAATAGAAATTTATCGTCGGTCAAACGTTTACAAAGTGGAACAAGTTAAATTTTCAGAGAAAGGGGAGCATAGTAAGCCAAAAGGATTAAATGACGTAAACTGACATTATAATAAAAATTGTTGCACAGAAGATTAGTACGAAATGAAATTAATTCATCAAACTGAAATTATTTCAGTGATACTCGTGTTGGTAACGTGTGCGCTGGGTACCACTGTTGGGGCACACAGATTATGGTCCCATAGATCGTACAAAGCGAAATGGCCCATGCGATTTGCATTGATGCTCTGTCAAACAACAGCCTTCCAAGTAAGTTTCCGCTTCCGTCTATTTTCAAACGCTGTTTCTATTCATTTTCATACAATACACCTGGTGTACCCGTTTTCCCTTGTGGACCTCTTTAACGATCATTTTTACCAAGGTCTCTAGAAAGTGAAATATCTCGAACCTTCGCTTCGTTTCGCAGAATCACATCTACGAATGGGTGAGGGACCACAGAGTGCATCATAAATTCACGGACACAGACGCGGATCCGCATAACGCCCAACGTGGATTTTTCTTCTCTCATATAGGCTGGTTACTCGTTCGAAAACATCCGCAAGTCTTCAAAAAGGGAGCCACCGTTGACATGAGCGATTTGGAACAGGATCCAATCATTGTTTGGCAAAGAAAGTGAGAATAAATCTGCAAATTTCTCCTCCTCGTTACGATTGCGATTCTTTGCATACTTTGCTTTCTTTAATTTTTTGAAAATACGTCGCCTCGATGCATCGTTTATTTCTTTTTTCATGTACGTTCATTAAAAGTTTCTTATCTATGGATTTCGTTAGATTGATAATTGTATGAACGTTGAGATTGAATACGATTAATTGAATTATAGAAACGAAGGCGAACCTAGTATTGTAAAATACGGTACAATTTCGCGGAATAAAATTTCTACGGTTAAATTGTACGCTAATTTAAATTAACTGCAGTCAAATTAACAACGATTTGACGTCGTAAGCTTATCCATTCCGTATACATTGAAAAAGAAACTGATCACAACGGACGTAAAATAGAAATCGAATGATATTGAACGTCTAATATATATATTAAATAAAATTGCAAAATATAATTCGAGCAAAATTTCACAACGCGCGGAAACAGTACAACTTTATAAAATTAATTGTAAGTGTCCAAAACATTGTACAGACGTTAAAGGATTTCTCAACGATATTTTTCAGGCTGTACATCTTGCTGATGCCACTTTGCTGTTTCTTTTTCCCCATGTGGGTACCGTGTTACTTCTGGAACGAAACCACGTTAAATTCTTGGTACGCCAATGTGTTTCGATACACGTTAAGCCTGAATGGGACGTGGTTGGTGAACTCTGCCGCTCACATATGGGGCGTGAAGCCATACGATAGGTAAGCAATCACCCTCTCATTCTTTCCATTCGATAAAACAAGAGGAACAAATGCTAAACTATTGCGACGCTCTTATAATTCTCGTCCCAATCATTTCCCCTTACTTTCTGATACGCCGTATCCGAGTTCCACGTCAATGTAAAAGGGAGAATCGTATAAAAATTTCCTCCGGCTCTTGCGCCGTGGTATAAATACATGAATATTTAATATCACGAGTACCATGAATACAGATGGAATATCGTACTACAGTCCCAGAGAAATGAAAATGTTTACTCTGCTTCATCTGCCTCTTATTATTTATTCAACTGGTCAACTGTAACAAACATACAATTAAGCCCGGATAATAGTACGTAATAATTGAAGCGGCGTAATATGTCGCACTCTGAATATAAAGTGAATAGTATAAAGAAACAGAAGATCGGCAGACAGGTTTACCGTCGCAAAGGCCGCTTCGGAAGCTAGCCGTAATTTATTCACGCATTAATGGTCGTTCTCATTTCAATGAGAATATCACGAACCGTCGCCATTCCCATTTTCAATTGGACACGGACCTTGACAAATATCATGCAAATTTTCAGCACCATCGGACCAACGGAGAACAAATTCGTGGCCGTTTGCGCGGTTGGCGAAGGCTGGCACAATTATCATCACGTCTTCCCGTGGGACTATAAAGCGGCCGAGTTGGGCAATTACAGATTGAACTTGTCCACAGCCGTTATCGATTTCTGCGCGAAACTGGGATTGGCGTACGACCTGAAAACCATCCCCGCCGATATCGTGAAGAAACGGGCCATGAGAACGGGCGATGGATCGAGGTACACGATTGCATTATATATTGCACGATGAATATTTTGTCGAGTCGGTACTGTTTGCGGAATAATTCTTCACCGAACGCGAAGGACGGTCTAAAATACGATCTTTTGGTGTCCAGGTACGGTCACAGTGAAACTCAACAGCATTGTCACGAGGGTGCGAAATGGGGCTGGGGCGACAAAGACATGGAGCCGGAGGAGATCGAGGAGGTCGAGATCAGGAACAAGGGCGACTAATCGCCTTTGCAGGCAACAGCGGGAAATAATTCGACCGAGTTCGCGCGGACGATCGCCCGTCGGTAGGCGATCAATCGTTCAAAACGTCAATTAGTATCCATTATAAAATATCGCCAACGCCACAGTTCCAACGTGATTCGTCGAAAGTTCTCTTCTCGATGTGTGTGTGTATGTGTGGGGGAGGGGAACAAAAGCGAAAGAAAAAAGAATTCGCCGTACTGCAGAGAATGGTTCTGGAAACGGACGAATTACGGTAGGAGAATTCGTATGCAAAAATGTTCGCGCCTGGCATACACTGGCGGTACGGTGGAAACGCGTTGAATTATCGAAAGGGGGGGGGGGGTGGAAAAAAGAAAGGAAAGCGAAAGAACTGAATGGGAACACGAATTCTCGGAAGGCAGTCTTTTTTTTTTTTAATTTCTCAACGGTGGAATTTCTCGCTCGCGGAATCTCAAGATTAAAGTCGTGGCCCTTTGACACGATCACTGCAAGCTTCGCGCATTCTTCTTTCTTTTTCTTTTCTTTTTTTTTGTATTTCTTTTCAACATTGCCAAGTATCTCTGGCCGTGTCGAACCCAGGGAACCGGTATTACATGTTATACGTAGTGGTTGACTAGTACTGTATGGATTAAATTCACCGGCCCGGCGTGCGTTGCGCCGCGGGTGGCGAGGTGATCGTGATGCATCTCGAGCGACTTAGATTTATTGTAACCAAAGCGACCAAGTGAACTGCGCGTCGACGATTGATCGAGTAGCTGTTCGCCGCGTGAGAAATCCGGCCCATTCGTTGAGATCGGATCGACACATGGCGATCGCTCGGAGATGGTTTACGCGGAGCTTCATTCGCGTTCGACGATATGGAATAAGTGAAATGGAACAGTGGTTACTTTTACACAAACTATGTACCATTTATTGCTTGTAAATTATTGCCAGTAAAGGAAAAAAAAAAGAAAAAAAGGAAGATACAGGATTTACATATCTAAACTCACAAAATTAATGGTACATTAGATGCGAACGAAATTCGTTCGTTCAAGACGATCCTTACTGTACCCGCTAAAGGACTAATTGCACATTTTATGAACGCGCGACGAGTCAAATCGCCTCTCCTCTATTACATATAACGGAAACTATAAAAACTCGATATATCGCCTGTCGCCCCTATTTAACAGATTCCTCGTTAAACGCGAAGGACCACGTCTGTCTATTGAACAAAATTATCGAGCGGCCCGCAACGCGTGTTCCGCTACGAATCGTTAGCGATTCGCGAGCACAACTATAATTCGCCGGACAAGCGTAATCCTCCGTCGGTGATCTTGAGTCTCGCCGAAACAAGTATTCTCGTTCTATCCGCGAAATGAAATGAACCACGTCCACGTGGACGTCCAAACCGTTGAAGGGAGGTAGAAATTCTACGACCCGTGTCCGGGGCGGGTGGGTCTGGGGCGATCCCCTTTCTCCAAAACCCCATAGACAGTGAGGAACAAATTGGAAAACGATCCGTCGGGACTCGGGCTCGATCTTCGTTCGATCGTCTTCCGTCAAAATGTCCCACACTCAAGAAATAGAACCCGGGTCGTCCGCGTTATCGTTTAACGAGCGTCGATTAACATGTAACGTGCACGCGGATCGTAGAGTTCGAAGTAGAGTAGAGATCGAGATCGAAGAGTTTGCAAACGAATAGCGAGAAGCGCGACAATCAGACATCGACGGCTCGCCTTCAGATTTATGTTTCAATTTTGAAACGGCACTGCACCACGACTATGTAACTCGTCGAACGATTACAAAAAGTGAGAAGAGAAGGGTTGTGTGCTTAGGGTGATCTGCGAGACGCGGAACGTAGACATTTTTTGAATCTTGTTTGGAAAGATATTAGAAAAATGGAAAAGTGTAAGCGGGCAGACGGTATCCAGCTTGATGTTCTGTTTTTTTTTTTTTGTTCTTTTTGTAAAGATTATGTTGATGTTACGGAATAAGGATGAGTAATATTGACGTTAATAACGACACTGGAAATCGGCTGAGATATTTCGTTTAGTTTTAAGAGTATTGTATGAATTGGGATTTTTTTTCTAAGGGTCTAGCTTTTGTTTATTTCTCTTATCGTTCTATTTGTTAGATCACCCTGTGCATAGCTTTCCTTATTTTGTTTTCTTTTTTTGTTTCTTTTTCTTGGTTGTGCCAATTCGTTTCTTTTAGTTCAACTTCCGGTCGTAAGAGTAAATTATTAATTTATTGTTCAGAATGCAATAACTCGTTGCTGAATAATTTATATTGTAAAATTCGTGTACAGAGGAGGCGATGAACAGCAAGCAAATTATTCCTTTCGGCCCGGGAACACCATGGTGCCCATGGTGAATCGAAGTTTATACTGTCATTTGTTTCGTCTCGAATTATTCTGTGTGAATATATGGGATTCCTCCGACAAGCAAGGATTTATCTTATAATGATCACTGAAACAGTAGTGGGCACCTTAAACCCTGGTTATTATTCAGTTGTGAATTTTGTAAAACTCTTACTGCCTAAGGACGGATCTGTTCACAATTGTTTCCGATAAATTAAGTGTATTTGTAGGTATATTGCATATATGGTTGTTATAATAAATTATTTAAACATGATCCCAACTGTAAAATCCGCACCACTTCTTTCTTCAAATATATATTCGGTGGATAGATCTTTAAAGAGGGGGTTTTCTCTTTATTATTTACATTATGATTAAGAAGATGCACCCTAACCGGACGAAAAAATATACAAAATTATACTTTTCCATTGTTATCTTACTATGGAATGAGAAATCGAGTATCGTGCCAATTGCACGGACCACGTTTAACTGAGTATTTCATACGAGATCTCGCAATAGGGCACCTACTTACAAATTTCGAGTGCGATTAAACGAGGGCTGTTCGCCTCGAAGTAGCCAGATTAATAAAACGGATGCGGAATGCAAAAAATAAGGAAGAAAGAGAAGGAACGTTGAGAAACACGTAGCCCGTGAGGGTATACTTAAAAATTGCGGTAGGTTTCGAGCGACGAACACGCAAAGCTCGTTTGTGTAGCGATCGTTTCACCGTGGACAATATTTTCAGTCTACGCGTAAATAAAATTATTCTTGCCATCCGCGGAATATAGTTCAATTCGCAACATGCGTCTTTCAATATTCGAAAAATACATTTCACGATTGTGCATGCAAAAGGTATTGCATAATTGCAGAATTCCGTCCGTCTGTCCTGACGCCCGAAACGATTTATTTGCTCAGCGTATTTCGTTTCAAAACGATTTCAGTTGCAGTAACACGCTCGTTATGTTTGCACTTTCGAAGATTTGCATGAAATTTGCATTTCGCGCATCCGCTGGAATTGCAAATAATGACCATCCGAAGAAATATATCTATTAGGCAAATAGACGGCGGACATAATCCACTTGACACTTGTAAATGTTCCGTGAGATTGATACCAATTTTAATGGATAATTAACTTGGCGAAGCGAACGAAGCGATAATCATATGGATTAATAATTCAATTATTAATGAGCTGTGTCAGCAATGATATTTTATTTATGACTCACGACGTGGAAGAATTGATTCACTCTTCCACGTTAAATAACAGGAAACGAAGTAACCGAATACGTATAATACACGCATAACACGGTACTTGCTGCTTGGTAATTAAAAAATGCTGCGCAACGCGAATTCGCGTATCCGCTACGAAACGAACAACTAATATGAAAAATAATTGAGGTGAAGGAATGAATGAAACGACGCTACTTATTCTTCTGCATAATTGTCACAAATATGTTTACGAAAATTATCAGTATACAGGGGAACGTAAAGTACAACACGAGTCGTACCGGGTATCATGGTTCTTCTAAGATAAGGGCTCATTGAACTTGTTTAGTGGTAATTGACTTACGCGTACACTAATAATACAACAATAATGCCGAGACTAAGCTGTGGAAATAATCTTCGCATATCTTAGCAATTACAGACGTATAAATTTTCGAAACGACCAAGTCATTCTGGATACCCGTTTGATTATAAACGTTCTGTGAAAAAGAATTCCCTACAACCGTCAGCAAAAAAGAAAAACAGAGTTATCTTTATCCATCGAAACTTTTATCTACACTTTATCGACATTCTACCGCGAACTTTGCACTAGAATAAATGAATCCAGCAAATGTGCAAATCGGTCACGATAAACCAGCTTACGAAACCGGTTGAAAGTATTTCAATCGGTGTGGGAAAAACCATTCAAATGATTTGAAATATTTCTTTACCAAATTCCTCCTAAGCGTGCCCGCTTTATTCTAATTTGCGAAACTTTTCTCGCACGAACGGCCAGAAAACGCTTCGGATAACGCTAACAAGGCCGCCACTTTACGTAATTTTGCGACGCAATGATAAACGTGAAATTGCGTTTCAGTGTAATTCGGTCCAATTAGTCCAGTCTCCGCGTTAATTTTAATTAAGAACAAGACCTGGTCACATTAGACATGACTGGTTTTACATAGTCCTCGTTCAATGACTGAACGAACAAGAACGTGAACCTGTTCACCGCCTTGAGGCTTCTTTAAGAGGCGGATGAGCAATCGAAACAGACGGAACTTCCTGTTGATCGTCCTACTGCTGGCGTTCGTGAAAACTCAAAGGTAATTGGAAAGCTTAATTGCTCGACGAACGATTAAATTAATCGTCCCTTTGATAATTGAGGCGGTGGAAAATTGCTTCGGCTCGAACAAGAAACGCGAACAACAACTATTTTGTTTTCATTTCCATTTATTAACCATAGCTTGGTTCATTACTAACGATTATTCTTCTTCTACGAACGCGGAATAAGAAACGAGCGTCGCGATCGACAGCGATACAATATATTGTGCCACGAAAAGAATAAACACTTTCTAAATGAAAGGATCCTCGTCAATGGAAGGAGAACAATTCCAGTCGTTATCCAATCGGAAATGAAAGTCGATCAGTTATCCGACTTAATCGATGCAAGTAGAAACGAAAGCCACGGCTGGCGACAGAGAAGAAACCGCGACGAGACTGGAATCGTAATTAGCATCCTTGTGGTGAACGGTGATACCTCGATTCGAAGGACGCAGTAAGAAAAGTGTCCACAGTCGTTAGAAAAACGCCAAACAGTGAGCTCTATTTAAAAACGACTCTGTCGATCGACATGCGTCGACTTTCGGAACACCTTCGGAAAACAGTGGATTTACATGTCAATCATTTTCGAGCCGTCGATAATTTTATCGATCATCCAGAGACATCTCAGACTTTCAAGTAGAATTGCTCGTTTCTCGCGTTGTCATATCGATAGTTCGCACTTTCGCTGGATCACGTGTCTAATTGTAGTAGGACTATCTTTCATCGCGGTTTTCTTACTATATATAAGTGTGGCAAGAGAGGACGATCTTATCTATTCATCGCCGATAACGACAGATCCGATACAACACTGATGACCATACGAAAAATTAATCTTCGATAGGAGAGAAGTAATTGCTGAAAGAACAAGCGCTCTTGCAAAGGAGAAGAATTTTTTGAGGGGGAAATCTCAATAGATATCGGTATCGATACGAACGCCTTGAGAAAAGTCGCCCAACCGACTTTGATCGATCATTATTCAATTTCACGGTTCAGCTTGGGCCACAAGATCTATCCTCCTGGTAAGCAGAGGAAGGACCGAGAGGAAGTTAATTCAATAACCGTGGTGAACTCATTTACCGTTGATAGTTCTTGTTGCGCCAGTGGTGTGTCAACAGTGGACCGCGTGTGGATTTCCTTTCGACACGTTCGTCACTCCCTTTCTGCGTCCTGGGTTCTGTTATTTTAAACAAACAGGTTTGCCGTTTCCATTCTAATATTTGCCCGGTCTATTCCTGCGCGAGGTGACAGTTATACCTTTGGTTAAACATTGGTACAGAAAGGATATCTTTAACCGGGATAAAAGTTCGCAAGTTGATTTTACATAAGAGCGCCATATTTAATCACTTATTAACGAGCGCAGTGATATCTCGATCGGTGAATTTCACCATTTCGCGGATTCACGCGTTGTTCGACAAATTATTTCTTCTAATCTTCTTAACATTGCTTTATTAATACCCGAAGTCCCTCATTATTTAGTCGAGTACAGCACAGCGTTGCTCCGTTACGCTCCTAAACAATAATATTTATTTCCTTCAAAAGTCCGGTACAAGCAAAAAAACGTCAAGAAACCCACGCAAAATAAGAAGTTACACGCGCCCGAAACCTTTTGCTTCTTACATAAATTGCGAACGAGTCCCGTAGTAGCGCGAACGAGCAACGGAATCCGCCGGAAAGGTCGTTGCAATTTTCAATGGAACAACAATGGAAAAAATGTTGCAAATTTCTACCAAAAAAGTGCACAAAAAATGATCTCGCAACGAAACATTGACGTTAGAAACAAATCCGCAACGCGTACGCGTTTCCCTTCCAGTTCGTCGATCTATACGCCACCGTTTCAAACTTCCCGCCGTAACATTCGCCCTCGAATTTCTCAGCTGACAGGGCAACTTCGCCACCCGCCCGACACACGAACAATCGTCAGACGTTATCAGATAACGACGGGGCCAGAAATATCACCGAGATAAACGCGCGATCGTCCAGGCGAAATTCGAGTTTTCGTGTGCGACGCATGCGTTCCGAATGGCACCGAAGACATCGAGGCGCAGTTCTGGGGGCGCTGGAAATCACGCTGCCTCGTTCTCCGCAACACGGATCCAATTCCAACGCGGAACCGGCCTCGTGTGCTTCACCTGCAGCGTCTGCTTCATCCTGAGCATCGTCTGCACTTGCCTGGCCACGTTGGTCGTTCTGCTAGATCAGAAAGTCGAGGCAGCTAGTTTGCAATACCGTGAGTGTTACTTTTCGCCGTGCTGTCATCTTTCTCACTGATAACGGGACGACCCGGCGATAGGGAATTACACGGCGGCGGGAAATTCAAAACTCCCCCCCGGCGTAACGCCCCTCGGCGATGCAGAATTATATCGCCATTTAATACCGATCCGTAATATGCGTTGATTCTATTCGATTTGCCTCGCGATGCTCGATGGGATACGGACGAATTCGTCACGTTAAATCGCAATGCTCTTTTGTTTTATCGATAGTTCGTTATTGAAACGTTCATTGCGATACTCGGGTTCGTTGTATTTCGGATTTGGCACTGATAAATTAACCCCCCCCCCCTACCCCTCCTCACCCCGTCCCTTGTTGTCGTCCGTTCGTCCAAATAAATTTCCTGTATTTCCGATAATTATAAACGATGCGAGCCGGACTCCAGTATTTTTAGAACATCGAGGCGACGCTGTGTCTTCGTCTCATTTTTTCGTCATTTTTCTGCGCCGGGATGCTCGGTCGCAAATACCACTGCCATTGCCGCGAGTCAGTATCGTCGAACGCTTCGTCGACGTTCCACGTGTTCCCCGAACAAGCGTACCAGTAATCGTTGAGCACATGGAGCGCATCGTTGCGAAGCGAAATCGGCCATCGAATGAATGATACCGTCCCGTCGCGTTAAACCGTAACGGCGACGACAACCGACGCGAATGGCGTCGCTCTTGAAGCGTTCCCTCGTATCTCGCATGAAAATATTTCCGACGATCCGTCTCTATCGTGGACGCGCGTGTCATCGATCCTCCGCCGGTACAGTTATCTCTTATCGCCCGGTTCACGAAACACCCTCGTCGGGACACCGATAGAAAGAAGGAAAAGTTGATCCGCGCCGCTGTTGCATATCGACGAAAGAATATATTCGTATATTATGTTATATAGGTATTACCTGCGAGAAATATCTTTTTCTTCTTTTCTCAGCTCTCACCACGATGACCACGCAACCGATCCCCGATCTGTCCTTTCGATTACCGAAAGAGGTCAGACCGCTGCACTACGACATCTATCTGCACCCGGACCTCGACAAGGGCACGTTCCGCGGCGAAGTAACGATCCTGATCGACGTCGCCGACAAAAGAAGTTACATAGCGCTCCACCAGAAGGACTTGAACATCACGTCCGTTGCGCTGAGGACGTTCGACCGCGAGGAGAACCATAATTTCGAGGTGCTGGACATTGTACAGATACCGAAGAACGAGATGTTCGTGATCCCGACGAGGAACGAACTTCACTCGGGACTGTACAACTTGAGCTTGGAGTTCGACGGCGCTCTGCAGCCGGATAAAATAGTTGGCTTCTACTCCAGTAAATATAAGGACGCGCGGAATAGAGTTAGGTGAGCGGGTCGTAGTCCGACGAATTTCTTACCCCTTCGAGCTGCCCTTTCGTACCCCCTGGTATTTCTTAACTTCGTCGTTCCTTTTCTGCGAATAGCAACGACGACCGCGTTATTTTTGTATCGCCCCGGCAATTTTTGGGGCGAGATATTCGAATAAAAAAGGGATAGGCCAGGAATGCACGGAAACATTAATTCTTTCGCATCGCTGAAAATTTTGCGTGCCTTCATACGATATATTTATACCGATGTTATGAATTACACGCATAGCGTTCATTCCAAATATGTGAGGCGCTTCCTGCGGCCAACTAAACGTTCATTATTGTTTGCGTACACAGATATATCGCTACATCGAAATTCGAGCCGACCTACGCCAGAAGAGCGTTCCCGTGTTTCGACGAACCCGCTTTCAAAGCAGAGTTCACTGTAAAGTTGGTTCACCCTACCGGGGATTACTACGGTGCCTTGTCGAACATGAACGCCGAGGTACAAGTTGCAACGCTTAGAAACGAGTCGCATTAATTGTAACTGTTCGGTGGCACGGTGACCGTGAACATGTCGATCATTGTTTCCCCTTATTTTACAGTGTACACAAATGAATCGACCATCGCCCGGATTAACAACGGTCACGTTCGCCAAAAGCGTACCAATGTCGACGTATTTATCCTGCTTCATAGTGAGCGATTTCGTCGCGCTCACCAAAATGGCGAACGGTTTGAATGGCCGTCAATTTCCGGTCAGCGTGTACACCACCAAAGCCCAAGAGCAAAAGGTCGCGTACGCGTTGGACATAGGCGTGAGGATCATCGAATATTACATCAATTTGTTCGCCATCGACTACCCCCTGCCGAAGCTCGGTACGCCGTTGAACATTTCCCGCGAACCACGAAATTATTTTATCAAAGAAATTTGAGTCTCGTGGACTGTGCGCGAATATTTATATCGGATTTTTCAGATATGGCGGCCATCCCCGATTTCGTGTCCGGCGCAATGGAGAACTGGGGTCTGGTCACGTACAGAGAGGCGCGATTATTGTACGACAACGAAACGAGCTCCACGGCGAAGTCTTACGACATCGTCACTATAATCAGTCACGAGTTCGCTCATATGTGGTTTGGAAATTTGGGTAAATATAAATATAAGCGGCAGCGGGGAGAGAAGACGCGTTTCTTTTCTTTCGGTTCGCGATTTTTGTTAAAAATTTCTTCGTCGTCCGTCTTCAGTGACTATGTCTTGGTGGAATGATCTGTGGCTGAACGAAGGTTTCGCGTCTTTCATGCAGTACAAAAGTGCGGACGCGATTCTTCCTGACTGGGGAATGGTCAGTATAGATAGGGCGAAGTATCATCGCATTCGCAGATAATTCTCTTCGATAAAAATTGATCTGCTACCTATTCGATGTAAATGCCTTGAAAACGCAGTATTTTCCTCTTACAGATGGATCTGTTCTTAATTGAACAAATGCACCCCGTGTTCGTAACTGACGCGAAGCTCAGCACCCACCCTATAGTTCAAACTGTCAGCAACCCCGACGAAATTACCGCGATCTTCGACGAGATATCATACAAAAAGGTATACCGAGACGATTGTACCTTTTTTTTTTCTTTAATATTTGACGAGACAAATTTGTTCGATTAGATATTAATATTGGCCAATTTGTCCGTTCTCGTTTTATTTATTCAATCGCCAGGGATCGTCAGTTATTCGAATGATGGAGAATTTCATAAAACCGGATGTATTCTACGGCGCCATTACAGCTTATCTGAACAAATTCATGTACAATAACGCGGTGACGGCTGATTTGTTCAAAATAATACAAGGATCCTCGCCGGATCATTTGAACGTCACAGAGATTATGGACACGTGGACAAGACAAAACGGATTCCCCGTGGTGAACGTGAAAAGGTCCGGGAACAATTATATCCTGACGCAGAAACGATTTCTCGCCGATTCGGATGCTAAGCTCGACCTGTCGGAATCCGAATACGGGTAAGCAGATAATTCTAAGTTCACCTTCTATATCAATATTAATCGCGTCGATTCGAAGGTACAAATGGACCATTCCCGTCACTTACATCACGGATAAAACGTCCAAGCCGACTCTCGTCTGGTTCGATAAGGACGACAAGGATCGTACGTAATTTTCAATGGAAATTGAACGAAAATTTTGTAATTATAACAACGTAGGAATGTTAAGCAAATCGAAGTTGAATTTAATGCCGGGAATTATTGATCAATAACGAAATTGATAATTCTATTAGTAGCTATCTCGGTGTCTGATTATGCTGCGTTACTAATTTGACACGAGCTTCTTTTATTACACTGATCAATCGAATTGCACAGTGGTCATTAAATTCGAGAAGCCAATCGAATGGATCAAGTTCAACGCCGACGAAGTTGGATACTATCGCGTGAATTACGAGCCAGCAGAATGGGACACCCTTGGTAATTTGCTTCGATACCAACAAAATGTAAGCTCGCGGTTCTTTTTTTATATAATCTCAGGCGTGAAATAATGTTTGGGCGATAATTAATATCGAATTGAATTTTAGACGCTGTCCGTGGCCGACAGGGTGCACCTTCTCGAGGATGTCTTCAGTTTAGCTGACGCTGGGGAGATCGATTATGGCATGGCGATGAACATTACCGAGTATCTTCCAACAGAAAGTCACGCCATACCATGGACTGTGGCTTCCGCGAAATTAAAGGCCATCGATGGCTTATTAACGTCGACTAGCTCGTCGTCCATGTTCAAGGTAAAAAGAATGGGAGAATGATCGATTTCAAGACTAAACATCCCGAAGTTTCTACCGATGCAAACATCGATTACCCAATTTTTAATCAATTCTTATGAAACCTGCGTTTAGAACTACGTGCGAGTTTTAGTGGACAGCGTGTACCATCGAGTAGGGTGGCAAGTGGGCAAGACTGAAGATCGTGTTCGACTGTAGGTGTAGTAATTTATATTTCGACGCAGTGAATAATTCGTTCGATTACATGAATTTCTAGTAGAATCTTCATTGATTTCAATTCCTTTACAATTGATGCAGAAAACTTCGCACGACAATTTTGTCATTGGCTTGCTCCATGGGACACGAGGAGTGCCTCGAAGAAGCTGGACGATTATTTAAGAAGTGGGTTCAGGATCCAAACGATGTTCGTCCGCACCCCGATATTCGTGATTTCGTCTACTATTATGGTAAACATTTCGATTTGATTTTTTGGATATTACTTGTGAGAATATTTCAATAGTCCATAGAAATTTAATGCTGGCTTAGAAATATTTGTTTATCATTATGCTGTAGCGTGATTTTAATATTTCCTTATACTTCGTTGAATAGGTTTTATTGAATATTTGATAAAAGTGTATAACATCGATAATTCTTTCATTTGTTTCGTAAGGAATGAACCATGTTGGTGATGAACCATCCTGGAATATAGTGTTCGACAAGTTCGTGGCTGAGCCTGACTCGACGGAAAAATTGAAATTGATGCGAGGTTTAGCTGGAATTCGATCCAATTGGATCCTAAGCAAGTGAGTCTGAAAATAATTACCGTTTGAAAATAATTAAATTATAATATTACAGTCAATCGATCAGCGGATTCTTGTTACATAAATCAAATAATTCTTTATGCGTATCTTATGCAATTTAAAACATAAATCTTTCTCGAATCGAAGCATTCCGACGTTATTCCAAGCGTTCGCATAGCCTGACAATTATTTCAAGAATAATGTGAACCGAATTTCTAATTTTCCTAATGGAAGGAAAAATTATTAGAAATTTCGGCACCCACAAATAGAATAATTTTCTGTTTCCATAAACTTTTATTGAAAAACTTAAATATATTTATACCAATCCTTTCTCTTGCTACAATTTTTTATACAGATTCATCACGATAGCCACAGACGAAAATTACGTTCGCGCCCAAGACTTCTTCGGCCTCTTATCAGCCATTTCCGGAAATCCTGTGGGAACACCATTAGTCTGGGACTGGGTTCGTTCCAACTGGGAGTTCCTGGTGAACAGATACACTTTAAATGACCGGTACCTTGGCTCATTAATCCCAGAGATCACAAAGACGTTCGCCACGGGGACGAAATTGAACGAGATGAAATCGTTCTTTGAAATGAATCCCAATGCTGGTGCAGGCGTCATGAATCGTGCAAAAGCTTTGGAAACTGTGTCGAACAATATAAAATGGCTGTCGAAGAACAGCGTAAAGCTGGAGGGTTGGCTGAACTCCCATGTGAGGAATGATTGAACAAGGGAAACAGGTGTTCCTCATTGTTCATGATTCACACCAAAGAACTGTCGCAGGTGGCAGAATTTTCTGAACAAGAGAAAAGAAGGCGAGGAAAGTGTAACGTTTTCGCCGAAAGAATTATCATCATCGATGTCCAGAGCGGCGTAAGGTCGTGCCTATTTTTTTTTATGACTCTCTGCATCTATTTTTTAATCAAAATTGTGTGCAAACGATTCGTCGAAAATTGTTCTCGGAGCGGTGGTTTTTCTTTTTTTTGTTTTCCACGGAATTTTCATCGATGCGATTCGGCAGCTGTGACATTCCAATTGCAAATCTCGCTTAGTGTTAAAGAAACATTACGTGCTGTGGATATTAACTTTCGGGCTAATGTAAAACGAAGAACATTTTTATAAATGGTCAGAGGTGTTTTATCGTGTAAGAAGTTTCTGAAAACTTACGATATCGTGCATTTAACAAGTTCAATACGAGACTAACGTTTTTTCTTTCTACCTGATCCGTTTACAACAAACGCATCTTTGTACCAACGTATACATATGTAACGATAATTTTTATACTCGCCTGAGGAGGGGGCTTGACTATTTTCTCGTCTAATAAAATGATTTCAAGCAAAATCGAAGTTCCCTTTTTATTTCAACGAAGAAAGTCGATGTGAGGGCTTGTTCCATGGGTCAGGGGGCAATCAACGACAGGAATTGAACCGCTATAATTGGCATTCCCTCTATGACAATTGGATCGTCTCGATTGAACAATCATGAGCATCGCTGGCAAACGAAGACCAGTTGAACTTTAATTCATTCTGAGCCACTATTTTTCCGCGACTTTATGGGCTTCTAAGTAGTGCTTTTACTTTAGGCCTGTCCCCGAAGGTTAACAAAATAACACGGCGTCAATCTATATTTGCTATCGTCGAAAGTCTAGACTGAAAAAGTGGCAAAGTATTAATGTAGGTCGATACGGGAATCACATTTGTTGGATCACGAGAAACAGGACGCTATACGTTTTCGTTCGGTATAGAAATGGTAGGATCGAACGATTATTCAATAACAATTAAATGTTTATTAATTTCCTCGCTATTCTCTGTGTTATGTATATTAATTATTTTTTATTTCATATAAACAGCTGATTTTTTAATCTTCATTTTTACTTTTAACCATCCAGTATGGTGAGATATAAATTACGATTTTAATCGACAGTTTAATGTAAATTTGAAACTTATTTGTTACACAAGTATTTTGAAAAATCGGTCGGTACAAGTACCACGAGAGTAACTCAATCGAATCATTCCATTCTGCTGCAGCTGCTTTTTGCTTAATAAAATTCGCTCCCCGATATAACAACGGAGAATCCCAAATTAAGTCAGCCCCAATGCAGCGTGCATTAAACAAGCATTCGAAGATTGGAATTTGATCGAAGGATGATCAATTGTGACGAGAAAATTGTTCGTTAAATAAACAATTTAGGTCGTTCGATATCTCGGTGCCTTACGAGTTGCGGTCGGGAATACTGAACGGTTATTTATTTTTCCGTATCATCGATTGCCTGGCTAACCACAGGGGTCTTATACACTGCCAATTGATCAATCATTGACAAAACGAGCCGCGCAAATAAGAGCGGAAATTACGCTTCCGCAAGAACCGTTGTTCACTTGACAGAGTAAACTAATTGTAACCCTGCCATTTTACAAGAGAGATAAGTCGAAGGAAGAAAAAATTGTTCCCGAGGAACGATGCGATAATAATTCTTCATTATATATTCGTGCATTATTATTATTATCATTAATATTATACAGATAAAATCTTCGAAAGAAGAGAGAAAGGAAGAAAGGGGATGCTTCGAGAAATGTTTTCTCGTGCTTTCCTTTCCGAAAGGGTGCAACGACCAGTTGATTTTACGATCGGCTGAACAACAAATTGGTATAATGAAATGAGTGGTGTCCTTGAATTTCGGCAGAATACGATAACTAGTGTCTGTCATGCTAGTTATAGCGTATGTAGCAGCGCTACTTTCGATTACCTTCCATTCATTCATTTATTGAATGGGTCTCCGTCCGGAATACCAAATCGATAGGCGTCGGCTTCAATGGACAGAGAGGATGGATTTGAATTGACGCGAATGTTATTATCACACAGCAGCGAAAGCAACTAAATGACGTTCACGAGAATGATAAAGTGATTGGTAAAGAGGAAATAATGAATTAATCGAAGAACCGGTAAATGAAAATTATCGGTCCACAGAAGAATTGAATTCACCATTTCATTAGACACGTGATCGTAGAGTTTGCATATTGATTTTCGTGTTCGTGCTGTTTGATTGTCCTCGGCAATAGGTAGCCATAACTTCAGTTACATTTTGTTTAACGCTGCCATGCATTGGTTACCTAAAACGAAACGGGAGAAGTTCCACGATTTATACGATAAGAGGACCGATCGTCTGAAGCGAAAAGTTCATGAATAATCCAGCGCGCGAATTATCGAATGCTGACTAATTGTAAGTCAAAAAATATTGGAAATCATTCCTCGCTGATAACGACGCGAGTCACTTAATAAGACGCATACTTAAGTAGTTTCAACCACGATACGACAGACCGTGGCATTGCTGCAATAATGTCAAGGTGTTTGAAGTCGTTCGATAAGTTACATATGCACGTACAAATTGTCTGTTCAAAGCGTTGTACAAAAAATATAAACCGGCGGAGAGATAAATATTCCAAGCAAAGAACCAAACCTTTCTTTCGATTTATTGCAAAAATCTGTATATATATATATACATATATTATTTCACACATATTTATTATGCATGTACAATGTAAATAAATAATGACCCGATAAAGCAATACGCCTTCAATTTTTCTTACAGAAATCGTATAACTTAACAAGTTTATAAAGTAATTAAACAAAGTAAATAAAAATCGTCTTATATATTCGACATGTTGCTGTACGAATATTACTGTAATTTTCGATTCGAGTTAAAATCTCCCGTGCCAATTGCATTTAAGGCATTCGTTATTTCTAACCGGAGAATCATAATAGCCAGTCCAAACCTACTTTTGAATCGCCCCGAAAAAGGGGAGAGAAGGCAACGATGAAAAGGGAGCGGCAGCTGTGTCATCTGTGTAAAAGCGGGATTCGCTTATCGAGCGAAAAAAATTATGGGCCTATTCGTCTGGCTTTCTTGTAATCTTTGCCAGGTTTTCCATCTGTCAGCCTCTATCCTATAATTTCATCGTTGTTGAAGGAGCGCGTGATGTACGAGCATTTAGGGCTCCTACTGTGGCATTAAATTCGCGACGGTGACGTCACGATATGACCCTTCAAATCCATCGCTTATCTTCACCCTCCATTATCTTTTACTTTCTTCGTTGTTGATTTTACGATGCGACTTCCGCCTATATTCAATTTCGAGGAGAAATCTTCCGTTATTATTCTTATTGGTGTCGGGACTTCGTCAAGTTGATATAACGTGATCTACATTAATTGTGGATTATTACTTTCATGGATTATTAAAATTTTCATATTGCTTTGTGTTGGAAATATTTTTATATTAAATTATTATTATTGTTTAATACAATTCTATAATTATTATCTAATGTAAATGTATTCGTAATTGGAAATTTGTCTAATTAAATGTGTTAATGGAATTGTTCTCCCTGCCATTAAAAAACGACCACCGAAATATATTCCCTTCTCGTTCCACACTGAACGAGCTAATGAATCGAAAGGGTTAATACGGTAAACAGTTGTATTCAATTATCATTATCGAATATTGAGGGACATTAATTACATTCGTCTGTACAGTGTTCTTACGATTAAAATGTAAATAATATGCGAATAAATTGAATTGGAAATCAATCTGATCAATTTCTCGAGATCTTTCAAACAATTCATTTATAATCCTATTAACACGATAGAGAAATCATTTCCGCGCAACTCAAGTCAACGACCCCCACTTCGAGATCCTAATAACTATTGTTTGCGAAACAACCCTTGTGAAAGCCAAGCAGAATCCATCAGTCGACTGTGACATCCATCAGTGAGTTCCACAAGTTTCTGTTTGCCACATCAGTCAACTTATCAAGCTTAATGAGCAAAATCGACCGGGGCTTCTGTGCAAACATTTCTTCGTGAATCATTATCGCCTGCACTTATCGTTTATCGAAATTGTACATTTTTATTACCAATCTTTTCCTCGCCAGAATTATCCGGCACGAAGTTCTTCCACGAACAGAGTGCACCTAGCTTCATAGAATCGATGCTCTCTTATCGAATCTTATCAACGGATAAAACCATTATAATATTCTATGGAAACGCGTTTCACGTTCGAGAATTTTTGTATCCCTCCCCCCAATGCACCGATTTAAAATTCAGAGTATGCACCATATGTAGAGGCCCTCCCAATGTTTGCATATGCGTGCAAGAATTTACAATACTTATAATATTTGTAATATAAACCATATTTACAACGATATTGTCGAGTTTCGATCAGTTTGTTTTCCACCAGTTGATTTACTTGGTGAATAAAATATCAATATATTTAATTGTGCAGTCGACAGTTGCTATGTATAATTTGAACAAAATGATTTTGAAATCGAGAATGGCGTTGCATTTATGAATTTGATCACACGATTAATTAATTTTACTCCTTCCATTTCGCCTCTGTTTCGAATGCTGGATTTCCTGCTGTAGTATACGATTTTTTACGAATTACAAAATTCGTGTCGGATTTAATCAATCAGGACGCTTTCCAGTTGAACGTATTTGAACAAAAAGTTCGACTATCGTCCGTTTGAGGTTGTCAGGTTTCCGACATGCAACATTCACCCCTTTCCTAGTCCATCTGTCGACATTTTAAAGGTTTCCTATTTACCTCTGTAATTGCTTTTCCCATTGTTCGTAACTGTTTCCTAACGCACAGATTTTCCGTGATAATACAATAAGTTGTAATTTTAGACATTACGTTTGTTGTTATTCCTTCTCTTTTAATAAATTTCCTTTAAATTAAAATAATATTTTCGAATAATATTCACCACATTATTAGCAGTGTATTTTATTTAGCTCCAAGTTTGTTCAATATATTATGGCTTCGTTTGATACATGCAAATTGATTACGCTCAATATCTTATTTCCGAAATTATTGAGTATCTTCTTGCAAAATGTAAGGCAACTGTACACGTTTGGTGAAATATCGTAATAATAAATTTCATGTTCTCCGAAGTATAATTTTATTTCATATAAGATATAAGATCATATAAGGACCCTATAAATATAATCAAAGAATTTAAGTTGAGGAAAATAAACTGCTCAATTCGAAACAAGGAAGTGACAGGTACAGAAGGCAAATATTATTTGAACACTTAAAAGCAACGTATTCCACGGGGCCAAATACATTTCTCATATTTGAAGCTTTTTTAAATTAACCTCGATGTTCAATTTTGCCGACTGCATTGACAAAGTACAGCAATCGTCCAAATCAGCAATGAACATTTCTCAACTGAAAGTTCAATGGTGGTCTAACGCGATGTCACAAGACTTATTTTTGTACCATAGATCTAGCTATTTTCGATTTCTCTGGAAATAAGGTCAGACAATGGGTCATGGTATATGTCACAATGGAGTTTCTCAAAAACTGGGCGTCTAATTTAAGAACTTGCTCTCCTCTTTCACCTTTCTTATTTGAGGACTCTCTACGTGTCTGAAAAATGATGAATCTTGAAATTTCAAACGGTCGATGAAAAGTAAGGAATAGCGCGGAAAATTATTAATTTCAATATTTTATATTCGTCGAATGAATGATTAATTTCCATAATGTTATACTTTAATGCCAATCATGTTATTGCAACGTCCGTTCTACTCCATTCTATCTTGTTCGCCTGAACCTTATATTTCACTTAACAGCTACTTTATGATAATTGAATAATATTTCACGTTCCAGAAAAACAAGCAAGAAAAAACCATAACTTACCCAAAACTGTTACCGTAAAGCACTGCCTCGAACAGCCAACAA
Organism: Nomada fucata; assembly: GCA_948146005.1. Classification (NCBI taxonomy): domain Eukaryota; kingdom Metazoa; phylum Arthropoda; class Insecta; order Hymenoptera; family Apidae; genus Nomada; species Nomada fucata. The sequence goes on from OX411282.1 coordinate 7,412,403, forward strand.
TGATATCCTCCTAGAAAAGCAAGAAATCACGTTTGCATGCTGGTAAATCTTTCTTCACTTCGGAAATCGAAACTCAAACGAGGAAAATGAAAAGGAACTGTAAAGAGCATTCATACCCGCGTTATCCAATAATTCCCGAACGAAATGAAGTCTCTGCCCGCATCGTCCGAAAATATGTCCGCCGCGGGGGAACGTGCTTTACACGTGGTTCGCGCCAGCCGAATATGCAAATCTCTATTTCCAAGGTGAACGAGCGATAAATCCCGACCGAATTAAAACGTTTCGCCGTTTAATTACACTTCCGGCGATGTCGAACAAATTTATACGACGCGAGACGCAACGATTCCACATGCGATCGAAAGGCACGATGCATTGCAATTGGCATTCTGCCCGCGTCTAAAATCAGAATGCAGCCCTCACGCGTGTTCTCCTGTTGTTACAGCAACAACCGTTTATTGACGCGTGAATTATCGTCGCTTGGACGTGAGATATTGGCGGGGGCATTTATCCCCCGTGAAATTCACGAAATCAAAACGCCTGTACACGTACGCGATTCTCCTACGAAATAAAGTTTCGCTTAGAAGAGATTTGTTTTGTTCCGTTGCAGCGACGTGTTATTCTGATTCGCTGAATCTCATGGGTATCATGGTGAATGATTGAACCAGTCGACATTATTGTGAAATAAAAATAAAGATGAGAGTAACAAATTTTGTTCTCTAGATGTTCAGAACGTCGCGTCACGTTGGCAGGCACCGCGATTCAACATGAAAGCAAACACAGCTTTTATTAAACGAAGAAAAAAGAAACGGAAACGCGGCTGAAAAGCAATTGCAGAACAAATGGTTAATTATAATTCGAAGGAACGTCGAGAAATTCTAGTTGCGTCGAGGCTACCAGCGACACAATCATTTGACAAAAAACGGTTGATCGAGATGTAACAGAACAATTATCGTCCTCGTTCTGCCATCAGAAATAATAATGGAAAATTCTGTGCCGAACCCAGTGTCTACATATACGCTCTACGGGCTGTTCTATTCAATCCCGAAGCGTGATTAATTAATCGAGTCGATGATTCGAGAATAGAGTCTAGTATTGCTGCGGTCAAGAACAAAACAAAGCAATCTGTGCTGTTGAGAATCTAATTCGCGTCGACAACTCATCGACTGTCATGATTGATTAAAATATTTTATATTTACGTATCGCCTCCTGTACGGGAGAACCATGAAATAAACAAATATGTTTTTTTTTCTCATAGAAAAATTAATTTATAATTGAGCTTAAGTAGCAATTAATTAAGTACGAAGTAAAACTGTCCATTTAAAATCTATAGGAAAACTTCAAAAATTCTAGTGTTCAAAATTGTCTGATTAAATTTTATTATTGTTTATAATATTTACTACTTTATTAAATTTCGGAATTCTTGGAGATTCCTTTTGTGTATATTCTATTTTAAATTTCGTTTCTCCGAGAAGTAGATATAATTTGATGGTGGTACGAGTGTCTGGCTGTGGGCGACTCATTCTACTAGCCGAAAATTAAAAGACTAGCAAGCGTTGGATTATCATACATTTCAGGGACGCGCGTTGGATTATTTGTTAATTTTCTAAATTTCACTGGCAAGTAAATTTCGCGCAACATCAATGTACAAATATATTTGCAATAATTAAAATAATATTATATAATCTGATCTTCGATTTATCATCTCTCATGGAGGACTCAATATTCAAATAAGGTTGACACGCGTTTAGCATGAACCTTTTTGGCACCTTAAATATTAATTCAATTACCTTGCCATATTACTGATCAGTTCTGCGTGCGCTCAAGAATTCTGCACTTGTGCATAAATCGAAAAAGAAAAAATTCGCTAAATTTGGCTTGCAAAGGTGAAAGCTGACAGAAAGAAATCTTACGGCAACGTGTCTTGCGTAGGTTGTTTCCTTACTGTTCGCCTTTAGCTTGAATATTTATGTACCTATTTAAAACGCCTTCCGTAAAATATACATTATACACACTAAGAGTTATGCTATACTCCTTCATTTTTTTCTCAAATTCTTTACATTAACTCTAGCAAGGAATGAACAAAATAGACATAACTTTCTGGAAATATAGAGTGTGTTATATCATGTAACGTAAATTGTAACCTTCAATCAAAGGAATTTTCGTCCAACGAATATCATAATTCTGTAGAATTCGTCTCTCTTATTGTATCGATCATTGTCCAGCTGAAATTATTTCAGTCGTAAGAGAAACAGAAAAAAGTAGAGGGAGAGAGAGAGAGTGGGTTCCTCTGTCTTCTCATCGCAAAACTATCCAGTGATTGTACAGTGATATTTGTTTAGCATAGAGTCACCAGGAATACTAGAGTGTTAGGTGGCTGAGGAATTCGGTTGCGACAGATCTGGATCGACCTGGTGCGTTGGAATTCAGGCAAGAGGCTTTATACACTGAATTCGTTGCAATAATAAATAGAACTTGTCAACGGCAATGCTTCTTACTATAAGACGGTATGCAACAAAATAGTGAAATTAGATGGGCAAATTTTATTGTTTTCTTCCGCGCAAGTAAATTTGCCTGTGAACAATTTTAATTGTTTCGTGTATAATATGTATTAATAAGTTGTTAGATATTTACGGCGAGATTCGATGTTCAGAGCTCTGATCGATTAAACAATACATGACAGACTTGTATTTTTTTGGATAATGGAATTTCTTCTTTTTTTCAATATTTGGAGCCCGCATTTTAATATTTGAATCGAAGTACACGTGAGCTCGCGAATTTCTATCGAAAGTCAGCCCTAGCATTTGAGGAATTTCGAAATGGGAACAGAATCGGAAGATGTTTTGCGTTCCAATCCCTTGCGATTTCGTTTATCTTTTCAAGTAGAATTCACTTGACGTTGAAGGATCACGGAATGAACGGTAACGTAACGAATTTCTTTGATTAAACTGGCTATCGTGGGTGAATTTTTCCTTTTTTTCTCTCTTTGGTTTATTTTCCGACACGTTTCCTTCGAGTACGTGTCCTATATATGTATATCACCTTGGAAATATATGTGCATAATTAAACGGCGATATTTAATTAAACACGGTTAATTCAATTAATTGCACGATGACAATGATTCATTGTCATTCATCACGATTTAAAGGAAATACTAATAACAAACGAATAACTGAAAGGATATATTAATATTCTCTATACTTTCACAATCTAATGTAATCATTCTTCGCACCCTTCGTAATAATATCATCTTTTCACGATAAACACAAATTTCCATCGTACATGATTATTGCGACAAGTAAAAATTCAATTCAACACGTATGTCGAAATTATTAACCCACGAACGAATCAATTACATAATATAGAATAAATATAGACAAATAGAGGATCGTCTTCAATTTGTGGGAAAGTTTGAAGATTACAATTTTTAACAATCTGTCTTACCCAATTAATCAAAGTAACAAAACAATTCGCGATCGTTTAATCTAATCGCCCAGCACGATTCCTAAACGAAAATATATTTTTCATTCTAAATTCGAGTATAAACCCGCAGGAGATCGTACTATCGAGTCGTAAAATTGAATGGTCTCGTTGATATTCCATCATGCTGCCACGGTATCGACTCGCAACCCCATCGATTCTCGTGTTCCATAATTTTTTCACCTATGCAGTGACCTGCAATGATGCATTGCACGCAACAGGTGACGTATAGTATCCGCCTCGGATTGAAATCCTGACCGATGGAAATGGAGCGGCACGTCTTCCCGCGATACAACCTTTGGCAGTAAGTAAAATCGATGTGAATCGCTTGTCTGCCGATAGAAAGTCTCGCATAGACAAGCCATCATGATCGTTTTCGTTCGATAAGCTTCGGCATTAAAAGAAACGAGGCCACTGTGCGTTTTATGCAACAGGTTGAGATGCAACCTTTGCTCTGGATACTATCCTCGATATTTTCTTCCTCGGTGAATATATATATTCACCGATATTAATCATGATTCGTGAGGCGAGCACAGGGATTGTTCCAGTCATAACAACAATTCACTGTTGTCGTGTGTATTGCGAAATCACTTTTTCGAATTCTCGTTACCATGTTATCATAATGACGAGCGAATTGTCTGTGAACTACCGGCGAACGTAAATTCGAAATAATGAAATGATCCGGAATAATCAAACGCTACTTAAAATAATTGACAAGAGTTAATGTTAAACAGCATTAATTAAAATTACCCATCACCCATTCAAATTGTCCATGCAACTCTGAATCCGCATCCCCCTGAGCCACACATAACACCGCACGCACTTAATTCCCTTCCAATAAATGGGAGAAAAAAAAATTAATAAACTCGCTGAGAATTCCTGAACGACCATTTATCCGGCAAAAATTCTTATCAGCACTCGCGCCGCGTATCTACGTACGCCTAAAGCAACACCCACAATTCTTTTCAATCGTTAACCATCCCCCTTTCTCATCCCCGTCCCTACGCCCTCCGCTGCGCTCCAAATTAACCGTTCATTTATGTCTCCCCCTGGAACGACCAATTTCCGCAACGTCCTCGCCGACCCGATAAGTAGTCCTTGTTTCGAGCCTCGGTGTCGATATCGTCCACGACGGCAGGCTTCAGAAGGACGCAGGCACGAGAGGCGACGAGTTTCGTTGTGAGGACCGCCTAACGATTGCTTCTTTCAAATTCCCGGCACCGTGGCACCACGCTCACAACGCGTCCGGTTCTCGTGGGCATCGGTCGATCCCGAAACTCGCTGGTGCGGCGAGCTTCGGTGAAAATCGTCGGTGAACCTGTCAATTCGCCGTTCGAGTATATTCGACGGAATTCCTTGTTGCCTATTCGAGACTCGCGGCCAGAAATTATCCCAGCGATCGAGGATAACCCCGGTATGCGGTGAACCGCGACGAGCAATACTTGGTTCACAGCGGAATTTCTTTCCTCCGCTTTCCTTCTCTTCCTCGCATTTTTTCGAGGGGTGCGAAGTGGGAGGGGAAGGGGCGATGTTGAGGTAAAACGAATTTCAATAATTCGGTGCATCATGAATGTTCTATGTGCGTTACAGTGATCCACGCGATATTGAACATGAACCGTGGGAAATTTCGTTGATTGTCGGGTGAAAGAATTTTTGTGCATAGAACCGGTCGTCCCAATTCCTGTGGACGCGATCGAAGTACTGCGAGGGTCCGGTGAACAGTGCTCGTCTGATCGTACGTATTACGTTCGTTGGTTTCCGTGGTCAAAGGGAAAATAATTGTTGACTTTCCGGTGTAGCGGATATACTTGCCAGTCGCGATTAGTGCGAACGTGAATAAACGGTTCCCTCGACTTGAAACGTTTCTGTCGTCAACGAGACGAAGGTAGAAAATTTGATCGATCGACTTGCGTTTCGCGTTCGATATAATATTATCGGAAAATGTGCGAAGAGTGCGAGTCGTTCTCTTTAAAGTGCCGTGGACATTTCTGATTCATTGCACCGAGCCGGTCTTACTCGTGTCGTTTACAAAGTAGCTGAGAAATATCTGGAGAAAGTTCACAACGGAATCATCTGTTAGATGCGATCGTCCGTTTGTAGCAGAAGGCAAGGACTTCGAACAGTTTTATTTCGCGTGATCGACGAACGAGAAGAGGAGAGAAAACGGGACCTGGTTGAAAACATTTTGGCGAGGGCCAGTTTGTCATGCGAAGCCTCGAGAGGATAAATTCTGTTGCCGACTTCGGTCCGTAATATTAATTCATGCGCCACTTCAATCGCCGATGCCAGTACCAGCCAATCTCATTAAAGAAAACGGAAACGGCAGCGGAAGACATTTCAAAAGGCGTATCGAAAGAAACTAATCAACGAGCGACAGAGTAGACGCGCATTATTTATCAATATCGACAGCAACAGCATTAAGCCGGGAAATAAAAACAGAGTAGACTGGAACTAGTTAAACAGTCCGTGCAGAAATTCCAGCACCTTAATCACCAGTCCGAGAACAACGAAATATTTTCTTCCAAAAAAAAATAAGAATTCTATAAAGACGACTACGATCTTCTGCAGTTCACCTGAACTCACAGAGTTTCAACCGAAACGTCGCGGACGAAATCTGTAAAACTTCCAATCGCCGAACCAGAAATCGCTGAACCAAAAGGGAAATCTTCAATACGATACTAATGAACGCGAAATCGGAACACCTGCAAATGGAACGTTCCGAAGCACCAATTAAATAAAACTGAAAGCCCCCGATATAATTGATAAATCGCACCCTACAATTCGCAGTAATTCAACGACCAAAGACCATATATCGTTTTCAAATTCGACAGCGATCGTGGAAAGTACTCATTATCAACGGCCCCCGCAATCGAACCCCAATCCCTATTCGATTTTCCGTAACACCGACAGAGACCGTTTCCCACGGAGAACTGCACTCCTTCGGCAATGCCCGGAAGCAAGACCGTAATTAACGTTCGCACAGCGACGCGATAACGATAGGACGGATCCTCGTGCGTAATTTCCGCGATGGAAATAGCGACGAATCTTCCTGTCCACCGAACAACACCGATTGCGAAACGATCGGCGACAGGACACCGCCAGTCGCCCGGCGTACATCGTATTAGGTCAGTTTCGGTTCTCGAAATAGTACGCCAGATGCGCGAATCAACCTGGTTGCTCCAGTGACGATTAGGCTAACGCGGTGTTTCGACGCGGTCTGTTCGAACATTGTCGATCGTGGGACGCTCAGTCGTGAACGAGCCACGGGGTTAATCGCGTCAACGCCACGATAGCAAGCTGTTGCTCTGAAACGGGGAAAACGGACTCGTGAAATCGTCGAGAAATTGGAACTCGTCTTTGGTCGAGCTCGATTGAACGGTGGTGGGTGTGATTAATTGCAGAGAGGGTTGCTTGCGAGGGCGGAGAAGTTTCGGTGCGAGTGTCTCTCGTGAATCGGCGGAACGAGGAACAGGAGGAACTAATTCGACGTAATTAGGAAGGGATTCGGGGACGAGTTGGATATATTCCGACGGTGCGACGAAGAAATTTTTGGAAATATTTAGATCGAAACTCGAACTGAAGATTTGGCGCACTGCTGAGAGCGCTTGCGTGATTCGTTTATAATTGAGGGGATAATCAATTTTGTATCGGCTTCGGGTACGGTGGAATGAAGAAACTTGGTAATTAGCGAGACAAGGGGTGAAGTGTGAAATTTGGAAGATTTTTACGGACGTGCGAAGATTAATCGAACGACGGTTCTTGCGGTTGGAATTTTGTTCGAACGGTGAATTGAAAGACTGATCTAATTACTGCCGGCGAAGGATACATTTAAAGTGATCACCTTATATTGGAGTTTAAGACGTGAAATAACGAATCGTACGCGGGCATTAATATCTATTCGGGGCTCCTTCTATTGCTGGTGCACGAGTGTGCCACAGTTACCGTATTAAACAAAAATTAACTGAGAATGTATAACAATCGCGAAGAGAAAGGAACAATTGCAACGCTTGGTCGAAATATCGTCTAAATGTGTTCGCAGTACGTACTCGTATCTTTCGAGCATTCGAAACGAACGTTTGGACAAAGCGAAGTCAGGGAAAGCTTAAGACACACTTGAAGTAGAATATTTCGACTAATTTGATAAAATTGTCATGCGTTTACTAAGTGGTGTCTCAAGTAACGTGAAATTGATTATTCGTAGGGGGGCGAGAAGATCGCACCTGCAGACGAAATATTTTTAGAAATTTTTCCATTTGTTCGGATAATCGAACGATGCGCTGTCACGAAACGACGTGTCAATAGCGCGTGAAATATTAATGACCTGCGTGCATGCAACAGTCCTGTAACTGTTACACGAGGCTGCTACCAAAGATCCATCTATCTCGAAACGTGTTCAATGAAACGATCGCGAGGAACGTTCTCTGTAGAATTAGATCTGGTTCGAACTCAATTACGCCGATGCGATTTAGATCCAGCCGAAGCAATGAACGCAGGAATTCACTGTTAGAAATTTCTGCCATCTGAGCGTCTGTAATTTAACGAGGAGACGCACGGCTAAATAAAAATTCAACAGAAAATGAGGATACCTATCGTGAAAAATCGACGAGCGAATGTAATATCCTGTGCTATAATAAAAAAAAAGGGGAACTAAAAATAAAAGAAAAAAGCACAGCCCGGTATGAATACATATTCCACGATCGAATCGATTTGCCATGGAAATACGGATCTCGTGAATTGAACAACAGCACCAAATTAATGCAGTGCATTGCTGCAACGAGTTGAAAATAAAACATTGGAGAGGCCCTCGCCGTGAATCGCTCCGTTTCGACACGTGGATAAGTCACAGTTTGGGATCAAAGGAACCATAGGTAAAAATAACCAGAAATCGACCCTGCCACGACGATTTTTTGTATTATTACATCGCAACCCACGTGTATTATTACATCTCTAAACTCACGTGGACGGCGATCGAAGTGTCTGTCTTCGAAACCCTGTTTCCACTGCACGCGCACCGACACCCCCGAGCGAAACGGATCGTCGTGTCACGCTTAACGAATCCCTCCCTCCTCCTATCACCTTTCTAAGTATTCGAACGGACGGCCAATTACCTATGCTCCCCCAAATGTGCGGCGAAGAAGAAGATGAACCGCGCCTCGACGTACGTTCAGTGGGTGTATCGATAATAGGGCCATCGAAACGTGCCGGTTCGATCCATTGACCCACGCCGTACACCTCGAATTGACCGAAATTGAGTTAATCGTCGAGTGATGCGAAGATCGTTCGTTCCTCCCTCCCGAAAATCGACGGTCGTCGAACCTACGCGTTCGTTGCCCATGTGAACCGTCGCAGCACGTCGAACAAATCCACGCGGAAATCGCCAACGATGCCACTCCGTCGGGTCGCGACCGATACGACCGTCCGCTAGTTAACGCCATCGTTACCGGACCGGGAACAGCAGCGTCGTTCGATAAATTTCCGACCCCGAAAATACACCGGGCCGCCAGCGAAATGAATTCCACGGCTGTGTCACACGGGCCGTCCGGATCGGTCGTTACGTCGGCCGTAGCCGTGACCAGGAACGAGGACGACCCTCTATTAGACCCCGATGGCGGATTGAAGAATTACACGAGCCCGATCGTCGCGTTCCTCCAGGGGGAGGACGCGTTGCTCAGACGCGATCCGTTGTACATCGTGCTGCCTATCACGGTGATATACGCGGTGATCTTCCTCACCGGTTTGGTCGGTAACGTGTCCACGTGTGTGGTGATCGCCCGTAACAAGTCGATGCACACGGCGACCAACTACTATCTATTCAGCCTGGCGGTTTCTGATTTACTGCTGCTGATATCCGGCCTGCCGTCGGAGATGTACTACATCTGGTCCCATTTCCCGTACGTGTTCGGCGAGGCGTTCTGCATTATTCAGAGCTTCGCCGCGGAGACGTCCGCAAACGCCACTGTGCTCACCATCACCGCCTTCACCGTCGAAAGGTTCGTAACGGCCATGTATTACTTCTCATTAACCGGGGACACTCGTCCGAGGGTTGCTTTGATACCTTAACCCGCGTGTCAATATCTTGGTGGCGACGCGTTTCTCTCGGCGTCGCGTGGACGTTTCGAGGCTGATCGTGTCCACGTTGAGGTATACCCCGAGATCGTCTCGTGGATCGTCTCGCGAGACGTGTTAAGCTCGTGAGTTGAAGAAACTGTGATAATGGCTGGGTATTGATGTAGGGATCGGGATACATCGTGGCGTTTAATTAGTTCTGTTAATTAATAATTGATGAGTAACTGACAATTACCGTGCGATGTATTGAGATCGTTGTTATTAATAGTTCGGCAAATTATTATTATTACTGATGCGCACTGATTTCGTTGGATCGCGTGGATTGCGTTGAAAGCCCCAAACAACTATTATCCTTGCAATAGATTATATTTTATGTATATTTTGGTAGGCGGTTCTAGTATGCCCTCGGCCGCATGCCCAATATTCTGCCGCAGCAGCTTTCAGCGCGATTTCGATCCCCCGACAGCTATAGATTAAAGCGTGCGGTGCTAAAAGCGCCATGGTTTCGACGTGTATGGTTACGCATCGTGCCCCTGTCAAGGGGCGATTACTGGAATCGCCTCGGGTAACCCTTCTCAGTTGTCGCGAATAAGAGCACCTGAAACTATTACCGGCCTATCGTTTCCTTTGCTTCTACTCCACAGGCGACGGTACGATCTCTGTTTCTCGCCGTAACTCTACCCCGATGAATTACTGTAACGAAAGTAACTGATAAAAAGCCCTTCCGGATACAGTGCCCGACGCTCGATAAAAGGATGATTGATTCTTTTTGGAAAGTATGATTAATATCTGGTCAAACAGGGGCGGAACAATTTGTCTTCTTCAGTTTCATGATATTATGTATAATCTTGTGTTTGCCGGTCATTTCGGATTTCCTTCGAAATGTGTCGTGAACATTTGTCTTCATATTAATGGAAGCGTTAATATTTGCATCAGAGTAATACGATTGTTGGACGGTTTGACATTTCGCCGTGACTTCTTTCCCTTGAGAAAGCAGGTAATTGAACGAGAAATACAACGATTATAGATTTTTTACCAGAAAATTTCTATAATTGGTGTAACCCCGAAAATATGCTTCCACGTACATTTCATTAAATTTTCCTTGCGAATCTTTCAATTAGCTCAATAATTGCGAATCTTTCAAGCGTTCCATTACACGCGCTTAGCCACCCTGATTTTCACAGACAATTATTATTAACATACATATTTGCCTGTACAAGTCGAGGTAGAGCATTCGAGGTGAACGATCGGAAAGCTGTTTCCAAGGATACTCTGCCGAAGCATTCGAATTCTCAAACGTGCGATGAATAAACGAGGACGATGTACTTTCAGGTACGTCGCGATTTGTCACCCCTTCATTTCGCACACGATGTCAAAACTGTCACGAGCCGTCAAGTTCGTCATAGTGATCTGGTTACTGGCACTGTGCCTTGCCGTGCCACAGGCGATTCAATTCGGCGTCATTTATGAATACAACAATGGCTCGGCCATTCTGGATAGCGCACGATGCTCCATGAAGTGTATACTGATCGATCACGCATTCGAGATATCCACGATGTTGTTCTTCGTCGTCCCCATGACGATCATCACCGTCCTTTACATACTGATCGCGATCAAATTGAGACGATCCAGATTATTGACGGCCACGGTGAAAAGGAACCACTTGCCAGACGGATTGAATCACTGCGACAGCGGACGTGGAAAGACTGCTGCGCAGAGAAATGTCATTCGTATGTTGGGTAAGTGGAAATTTCATTCTTCTTCAACGACAACATTGTAGCGACGACGAGTTTCGTTGGTGATTTATGGAGAAAAGTATTCAACACACCGTAGCGATTGATAATAAACGAAAGTATTGCTTCGGTCAGCTTTATTTTTTCTTTTTCTCTTCGCGAAAGGAGGAATAACGAAAACTAGAAATGGTAGATAATATACGTTACAATCAGTGGAAATAAAGAATTGACTTCGGCAATGACAATTATTGGTTCTCAATTGCGCACGAAGAATTTACAAAATTTCTATTGTACCCCTTTTCCAGTGAAAAATATTAACGTTGAGATCCTCTGAAAAGTATCTGGTAATTTACTCCGTGATCTATAAGAAGAATACAGGCGATGAACGAAACGAACGAACAATTTCAATATTCATTCTTATTCTCGAAATCCCCGAACGTTCGTACAAGTTCATTGACAGGACATTAATAGACATGGCGTGAAGGAGTTATTTTTATGTCTCGCGACAAACTCAAGCAACACCTTGTTCTGTCAGAAGCCGCCAGCGATCAACAATTTTAAGTCGACGCGGTCGACTGCCTGAATAAAATACGTCCGAATTCCTTGAAATTCCGTTTCTCGCGTCGTTCCTTCTCAACTTCGATGAAGCATTGCAATGCAACGACGTAAGTGGAAATTTCATTTTTCTTCAACGACAACTTTGCAGCAACGACGAGTTTCGTTGGTGATTTATGGGGAAAAGTGTTCAAGACACCGTAGCGATTGATAACAAACCAAAGTAATTGGGAAATAATAACGACGGCCTTTGAATAACGCGAGCATTACTGCGCGGCGTTATTCAACGCTACTATAAAATTCGCTAATTATTCATCCGTTCCATTCGCAACTCGATCAGTCTGAAACGATCGAAATCGAAACTCGCATTCATAGTACTTCGAATTCCCATAGACGGGACGGCGGGGGTTGTCCGGTTTAAAAGCGGCGAAAGTTTCGCGGATTGCCGACCCAGTGGAGTAAAGAGAAACAGAGCAGACGGATTCGCGTGGCCCGTGGCACGCCGCGACAGTCGGAAGTGGTTGTTTGACTTATTGCTCAGCCGACCGCGTTCACCGGTCGGGTGAAATCGTTGGATGTTGCGGGAGTTCGTGGTTTTACGGGCCCGTAAAAATAGTCGCGTGCGTGATAAATTCTTTCGGCAGTATCTGCGTGGTCGTGATCGTCGGGAGAAATTTATCACGACCCCGACCGTCCTATTACGCCTCGACCCGCAACGATTATTCCTGCGCGAATTTGGAGCACTGTTGTTCATTGCGACTGTTTCGCCTACTTTACGCGACGTGGCTGATCGAATCATTTTTTCGTTATTGTCGTTAATGTAAAGCCGGGAATTATTTTTGTCGATAACAACGCGGTCGACGGGTGATTTTGTTCTTCCCTTTGTTCTATTGGTTTTTATCTCTTGCTTTGGAATGTCCATGAATAAACGGGGGCAGGTGTTTGTCATTGACAACTCATCGATACATTTTTCAGTCGAGGTTGGCGAGTAACGAATGCATCGGACGAAACGTTACAATAGAAATGACTACCGTTTATAAAGAATCGCGCTATCTCGGTAGTGACGGTATATTATATTTATCCGGAGTGTTTCTATTGGAGAAACTCGCACACGGCACTCATATTTTCGTTGGATCGAATTCCTATGGAGGTCTTCGGAGATTCTTATAGACATCTGACCAGGGGCCTCGATCGGTTATCATTCGTTCTTCTCAGTAAGGATTCGTTGAGTTATACGGTGTTCTTATTGAATTTTCGTTAGGTTTTCATAGAGTTCGATCTAGATAGAGTTTTGTAAAATTCAATATATAAAATATACATACATATAGAGAGTAGACTTCTGAGTTCTCCGTGAAGCCTTGTAGAATATCCACAGAATCCTTATCAGTCGTCGAGTTCCCTTAAAATTTTGATTAAATCCTCGCGGAGTTCACTGAAAGTTCTTATCAACTCTTTGTACAGCTCCTGTGAAATTATAACTATTGCCATTACTATTAAAGTTTTCGTAGAATTTTCATCAAGCTTCTAATAAATTTTAATTGAGCCCCCGTTAGGCTTTTCTATTGTATTCTCATCGGACATAATGACACGTGTGTGTACATATAAGTGCACGAAACGGTAGACCAAATAACGTGTTCGACTGGTAATTAACTGAATGGCCAACGACTAACAAATACGTAAATATGATCGATAGCGCTACCCTAAAATTAGACTTCAGGGCTTTGTGATCGTACGTGCACGATTCGATTGGGAATGGCTTCTAATAGAAGAAACACAGTGGAATGAAATGAGTAAATGCGAACGTGCTCGACGAAACCTTATTAATTTTTCAACCCTTTCAACGGGGATCTTTATCGTTGGGAAATAAAACGGCAGATGTTGATCCTATCGAGCAATGAAATGGAAAATATATAAATTTCTATAATGACAGCTGTCGTCTTTAGAAACATAATCCGGTACACCGACAACAATTTTCTGTGTCTATACATTTTTCGTCCATTCAGTGGTAAATAATTGTTCCTGATACAATTTCAGAACGCCACCATATTTCCCAGCTGACGTCATTGCACCATTTACATCCCTGTACGTCACAAATGGCCCGAAATCAGTTACCTCAAGTAACGGCACTTTAACTGAAATCAAAATCGAACTTTATACACCAATCCGCTTGGTAATTACCATCTTCGCCAATTTCTGAATCGTCAACGATTAGAAGCTGCAGATAAATTTTCGTGCGGTATAAAATGGATTTTATATTATAGGAACTATTATCGTTATTTGGAATAATTATTAGAATATTCGATTATCGTCATTAACGCGGTATAAAATCGATAGCCTGTAATTGTCGATTACGGAGGCAAGATAAAACGGATCGCTGCGAACGGGAATACGGGGAAATAAAGCGAAAAGGAACCGCATTGGGTGAAGAATATTCTTGCGAACGTGAAATACCATCGGCGAGAATCTACGTCGATTTTCCATAGAACTTGTTCGGCCATTGTCGACGCTGAATTCCATTCGATCGCGTTCAGGAAACACTTGATCGTTCGAGGGCATCGAGAATTTCCGCAAGATGTTACGTATTAACGTACGCAACGACATGTCTTTCCACTTTTCCTCATTTCTCTTTTTTCCTTCACGGACGATTTATATTTTATTAGTTAGACTGCGGAAAGTTATTCAGCTTCTGTTTCTTAACGACGTCGTTTACTGTCTTCGTCGAAGTGAGGGATGGCGACGATTTTATATTTGCAAATTTGTTCTGCATTATGCAGAAGTTAGACACTCTCTTGGTAACGCGTTCAAGCGGGTGAAGTCTCAAAGTTGTTCTTTTTACATTTAATTTATTAGAACGAAAGAGCGTCTCATTTCATTTCTGTGGAAATTTTGGTAACTGATAATTTAAGGGGTTAATTAATTAGGCATCTTTGTAAAGTAACCGTTGAGACTTTGGTACACTGAAATGTTAATGAAAATTACGAAATTTCTTATGGAGGCGAGATGATTTTGTATCTCGGGATGTCTTGTTCTATGTCCATCGACACTCTGACGTAATTTATTCCAGTAAGAAAGAACAATTCGAAATTTCCAAATTATGACGAACCTGTACCCTATGCTCGGCAGAATTTAAAATTCGTATTTGTCGTGCCGATTGAACGTTCGAAGAAAGTATAAATATCTAATACCACGCTACAGCCAGAATGATATAAATATCTAGTTTTAGCACGAAGTCATCTGCAGGCGACGGGCGCCACCGTTGGATCGCATGAAGTTTGAAATACGACAGTAATAAAGTTTGGCGACTGTATCTCATTACTATATAAATTCGAAGACACATTTCTAAAAAATAAATAGCTCGCTGAAGAACTTTCCATCAACTTATCCGACATCTGTACGAATAATTGAATAATTTGCGCAAAGGTTAATGTTACTTTTCTGTTCAACTAACGACGAAATTCTTTCCGTTTGTTTAAATGATAAATGACATAAATTAGATTGCCATTTATTTAAATCAAATATGTCGTTAAACGATTGGAAGGGGGTTCCCTCGTTCAACGAATACCTGCGATCCAAATCTCCTACAATAAGTTCCCACAACCGGGATCGTAAACTTTATTCCAAATTATCGGAACCCTTTTACGACGTTTTAACGTTCTCAAAGTACTTGGCTGAATTTAATGGAGGTTCTCCGTGCACCTTTGTAACAAAGGCCATACTTCAATTCAATCATTCACAAAAGCCCGCAGAACTTTGGAGTATTTGAATATTCATCAAAGCAAATCAGGAACACACAAACATCATTTCCAATACAAACATTATTACTATGAATTATTACTATGAAAACATTAATACAGTTAATTAAATGAAGTATTTGACGGTCCTAGTAAAATGAATGTCCCTTTTAAAATCTATCTCAATCGAAACGAATTCAACGCCACCCTCGTTGGACAAATCTAAACCGGAAAATCCACGTTTACCCTATTTTTAAACATCCGAATCATCGACTCGAACGATTCACTCGCTCGAGCATTGTTTCCCGTAATTATTTATGGGTCTATTAATGGACATCCGCGGCAAGCGAATAAATAAACTATCAAGCGTCACCTCGATTTCCGTCGAGTTTATTCATCGCCCATACCCTAAATCCACCTGCGATACTCCTCCGGCTTTCTTCTAAGCGTGCACGCCAGATCCGCTCTCTTTTCCGACTCTCGCAATTGCAAACAAATCTCTTTGTACGCTCGCGCCAAACGAGAACTGTCTTGTTTATACTTGCATCGCGGATTTACGAGGCGTGGCGCGTGCAATCGATAAACGGCCAGCCGCGAAATAGATGTTTCGTTTAGAACCGACGTTCCTCTTAAGCGATGTTGCTTCGCGCGATCTTTCGACGATGTGTTTGGCGGCGATTTATTTATTTGTTTTTGTTCTTTTAAAAGGTTTTTCGCACGCGACGCGCTACGTTAAATATGACCAGCGTCGTGTCAACGATCAATTGCGTATCATTCTCGATCGTCATTGGGATCGAGGTAGTCGATCCTGATTTCGTTGTTTTGGAAATTTGTTCAATTCATTATCGGGGGGGGGGGGGGGGGGGTTCGTTCAGGATCGCGTAAACAGATCGATCAGGAAATAGATCGTATTCGCCCGTGGCCTCGCGGAACATTACACAAACCGGTGTGCCAAAATGTGGCCGTAAATAGACGGCTCGAGGTGGTTGTTACCGCTTGTTACACCTCGGGTCTTCGGGATCATCCGATTACGAAGTTTCTTCACTTCGGTGGACGTCAATCGAGTCTTGCTTTTCCCGGAGTTACCTTATACTTTACTCCGTGGTCTCTCGAGGAAGTCTGTTGCCTTCGTCCAATTATTTATGTTGCCGGCCAACGATGGCCCGTCAAGGACAGTATGTTTCGTTATATATTTGACTATTAAGAAAACACAGAGGAAGATCGAGGTGTTGCTGATTTAATACAATTACGATTTTACTGCCACTGTTAGACATAGCTTTTTTGACAGCAAACTCTTTAGGTAAATTCAGTATTTAATTTATTCTTTTTTTAATTAAACTCTGCGTTTTATAGCAGACCCACGAATTTCTTTGACAAAGAATTACGGTAATGTTTGATAAACAATTTTTTGACGATATCAATTCTCCTTCGATCGAACGCCTGAAACAAATTCGTCGAAAGTGTTCGCGAAAGAGTTTCTTAATATTTAATAGGTATTTGACTTAGGAATAACTTACTGAAAACGAACATTCGACGTGAATCGAGATTTATTACGAAATTATAAATTCCACGCGCACAGTTCATCTTAGAAATAAGACAGGCAGGATAACTGCTCCTGTGTTGTTACGTCAAGGCCAACTGTTAATATCCACGTGGAGAAACTTCGAAAGCCCATGTCCTTGGAAGTCCTTTTCTGGCTTTTCCGCTCCGCGTATCGTATCCCATCGCCAACGATATCACACGGTTTTTCGTGGATTCCGTCGGGCAGGTCTGCTAGAGTACATCTAGGGGGATCGTTTATCTGTATGAACACTAATATGGGAGCCAGGATATTGAAGGTACCTAAAACTTTGGTGATCAAACGTGGATTGGCCTTTCTTGTAGACGTGAAAGAAATCTTGAAAGATCTCAAGAACTTCTGCCTCTTGTGTTTAGCAGTTTCAGGGGGAGATGCCAATGCTCGGTCCCTATAAAAGCTTGTGCGATCGCATCATCCCCCTTCTAACGGTTTCGTTGCAATCTAATAAAACCGGAACTAGTTCTCGAGATTTCATTCAATATCAATGGCGGAAGGGAAAATGCTGTTCAACGGGATTAGACAGAAAACTAGGAGAAGATTTAATTTCGCGCAACGAAACGTCGAAAAGTATTTGCCTTCGAAACGCAATGAATTATCGCGGTGGTAATATAATTGGGGGAAGACAAACGAGACCTATACGAGCCAGGCGTTTCATAAATTACACGAATTTTCTCCAAATGATCCAGGATAATGATGTACAACAATTCATTCGGAGAAATGAATCGATAGCGATTTTCTTTCATTCGACGCGAGAAATTTATTTGGTAACCGTTGTGAAAGTAACTGAACTGCTGCCACTGGGGGATGCGAATAATCCTGATTCGTACAACGAAAAAAAGAATCCGGGAAGCAGGAAAATCTGCGATAATGCCTGTCCACGAATTTAGGAGTACGTTTGGGACTACTTATCTTCAATTCTGATAGGCTGTTTCCCATCGAACAGATAACCGGCAGGACGAAAATTACAGTCGTCATATGCGGAATACAATCACGGGAAAAATTTTTGCGGGTCATTTAGATTAAAAGGGTTGAGATATCAAAGAGGAATTCCGGCCCCTCGGCACAAAACTATCCCACCCACGATATACATGCTTCGACTGTTTTTCCAAACGATATCGTACGTGGGAGTACTCTGACGCTTCTTATTTTCGCGATATTTCTTTCGGCGCCGTGCGTGTACAATGTTTGAATTCTTTGACATTTTTAGAACCAGTTTCTTATTTTTTTTTGTCATATCTGATAACAGACGAGCGGCTTCAAATAAATCATTAAACCTGTCTCGTACGACGACACGTTCGCAATTCACGGTTCAGGTGTGCGATTTCAATTCCCTCGATATTGCGGGCCGTGTACTGGTGATGCAGAGTCGACTGCATTCGACGATCCAGCTGCACACTATTCGTAACGACTGTATAGATCATTGTCCGTCCAAATATTTGAAGAGAAAATAAACTTGGTTAGGATGTGTAATCTGGAAAAGTTCACGATGGAGGAACAGTGGCACTGTTAGAAAACAGAATCGGAACAATGCAATCATTCTTGCGGACCGTTTTCCGACTAGACAGTGGAACAATGGAGTTTACATGAAAGACGTGTTTATCGCGGTAAAGCCACGTGGCAACAAGTTATCTACGATTTCGGTTTGCCTCGCTTGGATCGTAACGATTGTTTAACGCTAGATGCCTGATTTTCAATGAAACTCGAATGGAATTTTGTCCCAGTCGAATACTTATATTCGACCATTGCGTCAATGTTAAAATGAACGTTTGCAGAGTAATTTTCATTTTGATTTGGAAAGTTGAGTTCATCCATTTCTGTTTTTTAATTATTGAATCCAGTGTTCGAATGGAAATTCTGTTTTATACGAATCAGTAGGGAATATTTTTTAAATATTCAAAGAATAGGTTCGATTTATTTATCTTTTGTACAGCGCACAATAAAGGTATTAAAAAGTTCATTTTTAACACAGCTTCGATTCAACTATCATTACAAAAAGGGAGCTTTTTATTATTTGCAATATATTGTTCTCTTCCTGCACTTTCATTCAAATCTAAATAAAGAGATTCCACAACGAATGTACAATCAATATTTTCGTCCATTAAAACACTTCCTTGAAACGTAAACGAACGTATCCGTTTGCTTTTAATTCACGTTTGCAATCTCATTACACTCCGCGATACAGACTGTCTTAAAAGCTTTAGAGCGCTCTAAACGTCGCCTTCTTTTCGTCCACTTTACCTGGTCCTGACTCTCTCCTCCATTTTTTCTACTTCTTTCTTTTCGCAAACATTCAAAACTGAAACTCGCGAAACAGCCGCTTTAATTGGCAAACTCTGTAATCGTGGTAGCAAAGTTACGCGTGTTGCGTGAACGAATCGCGACACTCTTTCGTCCAGCTATTCATAGAGCACTTTAGAATTCGGATGACAGCGATAAATCGTTTTCAGAAATGGACGAGCAACAATGTGCCGTTGGACTTGGTAATATATTGGATTGCATGATACGTCTACTTAAAGATAAATGCTCTCGCATCGACGATCTTCCGCTTTTGGTTCGAATTGTGTCCCTAGTATGACTGGTCCCCAATCGAATTGGACCTGGCAGTAATAATAACAGAACAATGAGTCTGAGAGATAGAAAAAAAAAAGATAGAAGATTGGTTCCGCGCGAAAACCCAGCGCAAATAACACCTAACTTGTTTTCAAGCAGATCGCAGGAAAATCTTGAATGAAATCTTCGTTCGATCAATAATTGCGCGTGCGCGTGCGAAGCAAATTGTCCATTTGCGAACGAAATAACATTTCACGGAAGCGAAGAATGCCGGACGGCGAGGAAGCGTCACTCCAAGCGAATTCATTAACCACATTTCATGGTCCCTCTTACTCTTTGCCGAGCAACGGAATCGCAAAAAATTGTCGAACGAGTTTGGTGAACTCTCCAAACAAGGAGACGAAATTTACTCGCCATTTACCCCGTCAAAAGTGTTGCCCGATAACCGTAAAACTGGATCTCCTTAAACGTACCGGAAATCGTATAGATATAATCTGAATTCACGCAACGTCGTGGGTTATCCCGGTGAAATACACGACAAAGGGAAACGGGGATATCGATGGAAATTGTACATCGACGACGGGGGAAATGACCAGTGGTAACACATTGCAGACGAATTCGTCGTGCATTCAGTAAATCGACAGTTCCGCTGGGCGGTTTATTTTCGCCGTGATATATATCCGCACGATTACCAGTTGTTTATGACAAATACGCGAGTTTTTCGTCGTTCACTGTCGCACTCTCGCTCGTATTCCACCCACGACACTCCCGAGAGGATGATGGATAAGCGGCTTTCTTTTAATGCAAAGTAGCGGAATTCGTGAAGCCGTGGGACGAAGGGGCGACCGTGAGCAACGAACCCGAGGATGAGAAAACTTTCGGAGCGTTCGTAGAATCGATTGGAATCTCATTTAGGAAATAAAGCGTCTCTCGTGTCTTTGCACGCGAGTCTGGAGATTCTTTCTTTCTTCTTTCTTTTTCACGGGAAGCAAATGGATTAATGCAGTCTTTGCTTTCGCAACTGAAGAGCGAAGGCGTGCAGCGTGAACGGAAAGCACGAAGTCGCGGATAAATTACTGATAATTAATTATCTGTGACTAACAATTGGACTTGAAATTAGTTACAGCGTTGCAATGTATTCTGTATTGCAGTAATTATTATTACAATCACGTAGTCGCATAGTCGGTTCGGTTGAAGATTTCGTCGTTGAAAAGTAACTGCAAATTATATTCGTACTACGCGAGACTCCTTGCACGCCTTAATAGTCGATGAAATCGAACTAAATCTCCCTCGCGAGGGAATGAACATAATAAGATGCGAATACGATACTTATTAAGTTATTCGAGGAATCCGAAATACTTGTCTACGGACGCGACGAAACGAATTTATTACTTGCCCCCGCCGTAAAGGCGAAACAAATTAAATCGAACGTTTCACTTTTCGCTGGACAAGAAATAATCACTTGTATTATTTCCATGATTCCTGTCGCGCGTGCACTTGTTGTTTCTGTAAAACGCGAGCACGGAAACTTGACGGCCGTCTGAAAGCAACAAATTCGTAGTTTCATTGGTCGAAGCTGTCGTAACGATGCTAGAAACTTTGGGCACGATTTTAGGGAACGAAACGTTTTTGTCGGAACCAGAGAACGAACGACCGCATGGAAATACAGTTCTTCCCACGTGTTGTTTCGAAAAATGGAGTTAACAGTGACGGCCACGCGATACAAGAACGATGATCATCTAAATTGTAAAATGAAAATTGACGTCAGTTCCTTTCCGAGATGTTCGGGCAAACAGATTGGAATTCCTGTTATTCCATCCAAAACAAACTCTGGGATAGAAATAATTATGCTGTCCATTTTATTATTCGAAGAAGAATTTATAATTTAAAAACGCTTTTTCTTTCCTATTTACTCTTCTCCTTCTTCTTCTATCCCCGTGGACACTTTTTTCTCGGTTTTTTTCGGTTTCGTCGCTTACATTATTTTACTATGCCGGAAGTGTCGAGGTGCGGAGAATGAAGGGGCACGGTGACAGGGTGGCTTAAACAAAAAAGTAAGGGAGGTAATTTATTGCCGTGAGCTTTGTCAGTGTCGTCTTCCGGTTCATTCGATTTGTCTGTCGCGCCTTCTTATCGTTCGTTTCGTTTTTTACACTTCAACCCCTTTTTTCGCGTCCGCGTGTAATTTACATAAAGGAATTCTGACACTGAGAGGATAGCGTTGTATTTAAACCGATATAATTTTCCGTGTGCAAAGCATTCCGGTGTTTATTTCGAATAATGATAGTTATCATTCTCGGAAACGAAAATTTCGACACCGCAAGGCGTCTGAACGCGTAGGGCTTTGCTTCTCGATAGTAATATTTAATCGACGTATTCACGTCCCGTGGAATGAGAATAAATGTGAGGCAATCTGGTCGTTTCAGTTGCAGTGGTGGTCGCATTTTTCATCTGCTGGGCACCCTTCCACGCCCAAAGACTGTTGGCCGTCTACGCGCAGAGCAGCCCCACGGAACCGGGAGGAGCGTTAGTGATAGTGTACACTATACTTACGTACGTGTCAGGCGTGTTTTATTACCTTTCCACGACAGTGAATCCGTTGCTCTACAACATCATGTCCAACAAATTTAGGGAGGCTTTCAAGGTAAGTTATCACTTACAGAGAATTCCTCACTGAGAGCTTCATTGTCAACAGTTGTATTTGAATTATTAATTATCCCCTAAAAATAACTTGCGACGGGTCGGCCCTTCCGCAGTTCGATTACGCTGGCATTCGTTCACGCTTAACTTAGCAACAGTGAATATAATTTGATTTCGTTATAAACAAAAACGAACGTCCGCGTTGAAATATTCCATATGATTGCAATTCTTTCGATCTACCTTATCTGAAATAATAATAATAATAACAACAGGCTTCGCGTCGACGTTTCACGTTTTTTACGGCAATTCTGAATACGTCAGTAGGTCAGAAGTGTTTCGTTTCATTATGGCTGCGATGTATCCCGCAAACAAAGTCTTTCTATTCGTATAGATATCTTTTTTACTGCCACTGAAAAATTAAGTACATCAATTACGATTGCTCCTTGCTGTTACCTTGCACTGCCACTGTTACCATCATTACCACTGTACTAACATCACCTTTGTTAAGCTACAGATATAAAAATCTTGAGATGGAGTTCGACAGGGTGCGTTAAACAAACTGAAGTTAACTTTCAGACGATGCTGTCGAATCACTGCGGAAGGAAGTGGTCCTCCCGGAAGTATGTACCGCGACAGCCTACATACAGCAGCCTATCGAGATACCGGAGGTCCACGTTCAGGCAAACGGACGATCGTCAGAATTCGTCGTCCCTCAGCGACGACAATCAAAGATTAACCGTAGCACGAGCGACGAACACGACCGATCTGAACGGGTTGAACGAACGGATCGATCAGGAACAACAGAATCGATCTAGCACGAGGGTGAAGAGGGTGAACAATCGTGAATTCGGAAGGAGTATCTCGAGGGGCTCGAATTCCAGTCAGCTAACCGTCATGACGTCCATCAGCAAAAGCTTTAACGAGGGCAATAACAATATGGCCGCGATCTGCGTGAACGAGTGCCTGTTTAAAATGCAAAAACCATCGAAGGCTGTTACCCTTGGTGAGTGACCATTCCCTTCGTCCCCAGCTTTTCACCCCTTTTGCTCGATGCGCGTAGGATCACCATCGCTTATTGTTTCGTTTAATTCGTTCGATTTCGAAATAGTCTCGCCTCTGTCGATTAAATAATTCGAGACACTTGAAAACAATTTACAGAATCGATATACGTATATAATTAATACAAAGGGAAAAATAAAATCAATCTTTTGCATGCGCCTCTCGAACTGTATAAGAACGTTCCCTTCTCGTTGGTTAATTAATTCTGGAACAATGAACAAGATGCGTTTTCGTTTCTCAACTCGAGAAACGAAAATTTCATGCGCTAGAGTTCACAGGAATTCGAGCAGTGTTGAAAGCGTTTTAAATGTTCGACCGTTGCATCTCTCCGACAGGAATACTGGCGGAAAGGTTGAGACTCGGGACGAAAGAATTATTTTCACCTCAACAGAAGATCGTAACTGGTTCGTCATCGAAACCGGAAGCCGCGCAGACGTTCTCAGCCAGGTTTCAAAGCCATCCCAGCATCGAGAGCGCGAACACCATCAGTAACTCGAGTTTACAAGACTTTGACGAAACGGAGTTCACTGGCATGGAATTGGCCCGATACATGGGAGAATTGAACCACGACATGGTCGCTTGACGATCATTTTCGAAAGAGCGAGGACGTTCGTCCGTCGAATGATTTATTCGATAAGCGTTCTCGTCGGCTGTACGCCGCTCAGAACGTTGTAAATTGCCAGAAGTTTCTCCGAACCATTTTCTAACCCTTCGAAGAGAATTCTGCGACCCTTGCGTCCCAATAACATTGCTTGAAGTTACAATTAAGTGTAAATATAGCTGCGACAAACGTATACGTTGCATCCATGATTCGAATTGTAAATGAGAGACCTTCATTTCTCGATCTTCATTAACCGGCTTGCTGTGGCCGCTGTTCGCAATTAATCAGTGCTCGGAAGTGGACGAGCGGCTTCACGGGGAAACAATAAAAGACGACTTGTAATAATGCAAAGTAATTGCGAGCGGCACTGTAAATAATGAAATAAATTAATGTATTTTCACGTTAAGCGCGTACTTCTGTACTTGGCACCAACGAAAGGTTTCAAGCAACGCGTGAATGATGGGATACAAACGGATTTTCTTTCCGCGTCGAAATATTAGAGTGACAGAGCAACGGTTCTTAAAAAAAAAAGGGTGAATTTTTATTTATTTTTCTACCTGCATCGTACGTAAAAACGTGTGCAAGTCGTTCGTGTTCACCGTATGTACAACCACGTGTGTGCAATACAATGCTTGTATTAAAAACGACACAATGTATATCGCGTGCGTGCGATTTTCGAGGTAATAAATACGACGAAACGTTGGAAAATTATTGGATCCTGAGCCCTCCCGTCCTTGGCACGGGGACGCGTAATTTAAAAGGAGGGCTGGGGACGTTTGTCAAGGTAAGCTTTGATGTTGGGCAACGCCCTGACTTTGTCCACCAACTTTTTCAGGGCAGGGTGATCCTTGTTCACGTCCGAACCGGCGGCCTTGGACAGAGTTTCGGAGTCTGCGGCATATTCGAAATCTGCCCACGATAGCTGTGAATAAACGAGAAATTTGTTTGAAAAACAAGTTGAGAGATAAGTAGTCAACGGTATCGGAGTAATTTCGGTGTAGCTCTCTTTCGTTAATAAATAATTGAGGGCGTGAACAACGGAAACTTGCGATTCGCGAATTATTTGAAAATACAGGAGGACTTTGTAATCAGTTCGATACAGATTTGAAGAAAAAGACGGTATCCCCTGTTTTATGTTGAATTCCGTGTAATTACGATAATTACCTTGCCGCCGACAAAGTGACCTCCGTTCTTCTTCACTTGTTCTTCCAACTTTTCGAGAAAGACCGGACGCTTGGTGTCGAATACGGTCTTGTGCTTCGCCTTCTGTGCTTCATCTTCCTCGTACTGGTAGCGGGCGGACGCTGAAAAATTATCGTAATGAAACAACGCCAGCGGTCAAAATTAAGATCCAACGTTCGTTTTTCTTTTATGAGATCGTTCAAGTTTATACAGAGACAACAAAATCACCAATTGATCAATCACGGTAAGCAAATGACGTGATAGGGAAACGCTCACCTGTCATGAGATCCGCGATGGTATCGATGGTGGCATCGATTTCGTAGGCCTCGACGTCGTTCGAGCCGTAAAAGTTGTTCTTTTTTGCGATAAGACGGCCAATAGCCTTGGACTGATGGTATAGCTTGCCATCGATTTCTAAAACGGGCACTTGCCCCATTGGCATCTCTGAAAAATTTATAGTCGAAGATTAAATCCGCCTGGGCCTCGATGGTTTGCGCCGGTTGTATCCGTGATGCGATTCAGCAATTGTTTGACGAAACAATTTTAGATGCAAGAGAATTGATTACTATTTCGTTTGTTATATTATCGTATCGTATCGTCGCTGTTATTGTACGAGGATTAAAAATTTTCCAACGCATCCATATTTCATTTTTAATCCTTTAACGATAACTATTTTGGATTCAAAGTAGACTTTTAGTCGACTGGCTGTTGCTTATTATTCGTCAGCGTACTTACCAGATTTATACTGAAGCCAGCCCTCGCGGTCGAATCTTCTGTCCTCGAACTTAGTACCGCTTTGATGCAACATAAACCTGAGTGGCTCAGCGAGGCCATTGATGTTGAAGTAACTCAACTTGTAGCTAGGCATTGTCTGTAGTTAAAGAAATAAAATTATTTAAATAGTGGTACATTCTGATGGTAATTTTAAAGCGTTTTGTAGCAAATAGTTCTCGATTGTGGAATTGTACGATTTGTTAATAGCTCAAATTGGTTTTACATCGTTTTCTACATTTTTCAATAATGTTCCAAAGTGTAGATCATTATTTTTGTAATGGCTGCTTTAAAAAAGAAAAATCGAATCCTGGCATTATCGAGTTCGTTTATCGCTAAACCCTACACACAATCGTTGGTTACCTAACGCAGTAAGCCCGATTACTGATCACTGATTACACGTTGTTGCATGCTCAAGGCAAACACTACAGATACTATTTATATACCCCACGTTATTGGCGGAAACTCTAGTTCGGATTAGATATACCGTGATTAAAAACATGCTAAAATCAATATGTTTCAAGATAACTGGGTAGACCTTAATAACTCGAAAAACTAGAAATTCAAAATATCTGCGGACACATTCAAAAAGTGCAGGCATCGAAAGTCGAGCGATTAAAAATATCTGTGCCGGATTAAAATTTTATTTTAATGGTATAAAATATTTTCATAATAAATGATGCAAAATAACAATTAAAGCTATGACACTTGTTCGAACTAAGCGTGAACACAAATCTATCACACGTAATCATTCGAATAACGCAACCGTGAATGATAATTCCGTGTCTCATAAACTCTCTCTCTCTCTCTCTCTGTCTATGGAGTGCACCATTCACGTAACTAACAACGCAAATGTAACACTCGAGAATGCTCCATCAAGAATGGGACTAATAACTCGCAATTTGTCGTTACGTGAATCTGTACATTTAGCAACCGCGACGTTAACATTGATTTGGCGACTGCCCCTTACGCGATTTCTAAACTCGCAATAAGTTCCATCGATCCAGACACTCTATGCGGCTAGCCTCGGTCGGTTAAACCAGCCAGAGCAGATTCTGTTGACAGGCCCTTCTGACGGACTGGCCGCAGATTTGACGCAGAATCTGTTAACCCTTTGCGTTGAACCCTTAACACTTCCCGCACGAAGTCGCCGGGGCGACTGAGAGTCGCTTCTCGGGTGCAAAGGGTCAAACCCTGCTATGGCAGTAAATTACCAGTAAAGAGGAAAAGGGACTGCGCGCATGCCGTGATAACAGAAATGCAGCAGATCATGCAACTTATTGCGAGCCGGGCAAAAGACTGACCGGATCTTCTGTTCTTTCTGATAGAAGGGGAATTCTCGCAAAGCGAACAAGATAGTGACACGGATATCTCGCAGCAAGTCATTTTGCATCATCGAACAAAGCAGCTCGAACCAATCCAACAGAAAATAAATAGAAGTAATGCAACTAAATGTATTAAGTAGCAAGCTATTAAATACGAAGTTCCGCGTTCGTTCACGTGCGAAAGTATACTTACGAAGGCTTGCAGTACAGGCTTCTCACTGAATTGAAACTGACATTCGCTGACGAGCTACCGGCTTTATATTCTCCAACTACAAGGTTCGTATCTTTGTACCGCATTAAATACCTTACACCCCCCCACCAGGATCAGTCGCAATCGTGTAGGATCACCGTGAAATCGACTGTATCATCGTATGACTTGAGTTCTCTCGGCGGAACATCCTCTGTATGGTGTAACTTTGTTGATAGGTAAATCACTGCAAAAGTTTACGAACTCAATTATCTATTCAGGGCGCCGAGTGGGTATCAAATAGTGCCTATGGTGTCCCGCAACATTTGACATTGGTCTAAAAAGACTAAATATATGAAAATTTTCTGACCGGGAGAAACTACGAATTCGATACAATTAAATTAAATATATTAATATTTAATATAATATTATCCGGCGATAAGGTAAACGAAAGCTGCAATTCTTTTAAAATTTTTGTATCGCATAGCCCGGCGATATTATCTCGAGTTAAACGCACGTGAACTCGTCGAGCGAGGGGGCGATATGAACTAATTTTATCAATGTATTGCAAACGTGAATCAGCTTAAACCAAGCGATAAAAGTACAATAAACACCGCGTATCGGAACAAGCTCCACTCAATGTTGGTTGTGCAACGTTGTGTAATAATAAAAACGCACAGATGGAGTAACAGTTACGTATGTGCGAGTTACCTGTTTCGAAGCAATTACAGTTGCAAATAACTGTATATTCGACAGTTTTCTCGATGTGCATAAAGTGGTGGGAAGAATAAGCAATGAGAAACTGTTATTAGACATAATAAATCTTGTCGAAATTTTTAAGCGAAACACATCACACATATGGGAACTTAATTTTTTTCTTTTAAGGGAAAACAGAATCTGTGATGCTTAATTTATGAACAATTATTAGCTTGCACATTTGTCCTGTGATTAATTTAACCCCAGTTTAGTTCGCCATTTGCCAATTAAGAATGACTTAGGTACATTGATTGACATTTAGGTTCCTTTTTTGTAAATTAATTACACACGATTCATTGATTTTATTGCAAACGAAACGTATGCATAATTAATTTTGCGTTAATTTTGCTCGCATATGAATATAATTTTGTTGCATCCACATCATTGCTAATAATAATAAAGGACTATATTAGAGACCTCCACAGTTATTCTTCGCCATCGACATTTTTTAATTAAAATTATTTGTTACGAATTATTAATTACTTTCTCAAAGCGAGCAATCAATACTTGAGTAAAATAAAATTGAAATGCTTATTTCCGATAAAAATAATCTAAATATTGATCATGGAATTTAAAACGTGCAGGTGAACGAAACCTTCGTAACAATCCATACGTATTTTATAATTAATAAATAATCATGATATACAAGTATCATAATTTCGAACGGAATACGAAATAATATTAATTTCATGTCGGCATGCACAAAGTATTGTGGCTACAAAAAGATCTTCATGGCACTCCTCTAAAATTCAATGTGCAAATAGGGACACGTCATCCACAATCAATTTTTCAAGGACAGGGTACACTGGGTACAAGAAACTCTGTGTCCATGCGATCTCACGAGATCATGTTCACTTGTGTTTCATTTCAAACGAATTTCAATTACATTACCAACAGAATTTCCCCGAAGAAAGCATTCAAACGTGTATTCGGGCAGGTTCAATAGAAATACAAAACCAACGGAACTATTAATAAAATGTAGTGTTTATTGTTTCTGTAATACAAAAGTATAATACTATATCCGACAGTTTTCTTTTATCGCTGTATCTTTTCATTCTGGCGGTATATAATAATGAATGTAGTAACTAGGGAAGGTTAAAAACGACTCGAATGCTCCATCTCTTCTAAATCCTCGTCAACGAACTCGTACCACGAGCTCCTATTATTTGTCCATGGTACAAGGGTTTAGAAGTCGGATTTTGGGCGTTTCTCGACCCAGGCCTTGATGGCTGGCAGGTTCAAAACCTTCTCCTTCAGTTCCTTGAGATTCTCGTATTTCTCGATGAGGTCTTCCTTCCTCATGTAGTTCAAGTAGTCGAGCAGAGCGACGAACGTAAGATCGGCCCAGGACAAGGCACCGCCAACGAAGTATCCACCGTTTTGCTTCACCTGGGCATCCAGACGCTCCAGGTAAAGCGGTACCACCTCTTTGACGATATCAAGCTTGGCAGCCTTGACCTCTTCAATGTTCTCGTAGTGATAGGCGGCCAGTTCTGCAAATAGAATATCGTACCTTATCAGAAACCATTTGCGTATCGCGTTTATGACAAAATTGCACGTGATATCGTGCGACTGGAACTTCAATTCGGATTTGGGATAAAACTGTAATATCCTTGAACCGTTTATGTACGAAATTATCGACGTATACGAAACGAATGTTGAATCGCATTTTGATGCCTCGAGCAATTGTCGTAGTCAGGGCGTGGCACTTACTGGCACGAACATCGTTAATTGTGTCAACGGTGGAATCAATTTCAAGGGCTTCCCAATCGTCTTTTCCAGCAAGACCGCACTGTTTGGCCAAATAACGAGTAATGGCAACAGACTGGCAGATTTTCTTTCCATCGACCTCGAGGACAGGTACCTGGCCGAATGGTGTGGCTGCGAGCAAAAGAGAAACGATATTACAATCACTATTTGGTAATAGATATTTTGTCAAAAAATTGGGAATGGAACTCAAGCTTGAAATTTCTAATATTTTACTTCCTGGATGTTTACGATTATCTATCATAATCCGCTTTGAAGCAGATTGAATACATTTTACTTTATTTATAATATATCGTCAGACAAAGGGTATTGTCTACCCGACAATACCTATTGTTTTCCAGGGTACGCCGCACACATTTTAAAAGGGTAAACAATAATTTCTATTGTGATTTGCATGTATGTATACTTCTTCTGTTGACCAAGAAATAGATCAACCGAAAGAAATAAGAAACAAAGTCGATGGATACGTTAAAAAGGAAAAAGCCAGGATTTAAAGTATCCTCTTACTTAGCTTTATCATTGCCCATCTATCTGTGTCGAGACGTTCATCTTCGAATGGAATATCAGCATAGCTGAATAGAAAGCGGATTGGTTCGGCCAATGCCTTAAGTGGGAAGTATGTCAGTATGTAGTTCGGCATTTTGCTGCAGAACGAAAAAACATAATTATTATCGATCCCTCGACTTGCAAAAAATAAAAATTCTAATAAATTTTTTTTACTCCTTCAATTAGTTCTAACCCGTGGTGAAAGATTATTAACGCGATGGAGGCAATATCGAATAATCTTGCAATTAAAATTAATATTGGATCCACTTGATCGCAACAAATCGCAATTTGAAGTGTAGAAAACTAATGGAAATAATTATTTCGTGCAAGAATTATCACTAACTGATTTATTATTTAAAAATGAAGAATGTAACATTAGTTCATATTTTGAGGAGACCGGGGTAGTAATATTTCTATTTCCTGCGATTAATTTCACCGGCGGATTTGCACTGTGTGGAAACCATAGGAATCTCGTGAATAGCAATTTTGTCCTATTCTTAGTACGATAGCAAGGCCTTTAACCTAATTACTTCCTGCATATATCTAGACGGAATTTCGGCTTCAAAAAGTGTATCTTAATTTGTAGTCTACTTGCGAGTCTAATATCTTGAATACTATAAGAGATTATTAAATAAAATTCGCTAACCGGCTTCATTGGAAAATGTCGGGGCGTATGGTTGCGGTAGTTCGGCTTTATTCACAAATTATATGAAATTCGCGTAGAAGTATATAACGAATTGCAAAGTGTGAATGCTTGATGAATAATAAAAATATAACCGACAACGGTTACATCTTACTTACGATCTTCCTTTTCGTGAAGAATTATTGAGGAGAGTTTAATAAGTACGCAAACTTGGTCAAGTGGCTCGCAATTACTAGGGTGGAATCATGGCTACCACCTCTGTATATATTCTTCCCTATAGTTCAATTAGGTCATATGGCATACGTATACTTTTGGTGGGAGTACATGGAGAGCTAAATGATACGAACTTAGAAAAATCTAGAAGCACAAACAAGTGAGTCATAAATAAGCAGCACTCGACTGATATGTTACTCGCAAAAATATATTTTTGGAATTGAAGTTTACGTGACGAAATTGAATGAAACTGATAAATAGTTATGGTACGCAAATAGCTCCGACGAATGAGAGCCATGAACAGTACCAATGATTTAAGCGCAAAAATTTGAACGGTACAAGCCGGTGAAATTTATCCATCGTTTTTAATGATGGATGTACTGAAGAAAGGTGCATTCGATTTACAACATTTATGTTTAGGACTGGAAAAAGGAAGCAATGAATGGTGAATGAAGCAAGATATCGAAAATTGAGATTGAAGTGGAGATGATAAATAAAACACACCAATCGGTGTTCCATTGATATTTTTTTATTTATAGGAAACAGACATTGTTACTTGTAGAAATAGCCCAAATATAATGTTTAAACAATTATTACGGATAGAGGGATGAAGTTACATAAATGGGATATTTTCTTCTGTGTACCTTATTCGTTTCCCTTTCATTTGACACTGCATTTATTAAAAAATATCAACTAGGAACCGAGATAACAATTTTTTAAATATTATCTGTAACGATATGTCGATAATCGTGTATGTGGCGCCATCTCGCGTTTGCGGCCTTTTTCGCAGTTTTGCACACCGCCAAAACCGAATCCCAGGATTACATCGTTCATTTAAAGAATTGCGTTTTTCTCGGCTTCTAGGGCGTATTTCACAACCGGACTTGTCTTAAATTAAAGGCACGAACCATAGCTCTCTCATGTAGCAGATGCAACAATGGCGCATTTGTGGTTTAAAAGTTATTAACAATTGAAAAATCGGCAAAAGTACACTCTGGGTCACTGGACTTATCTCGGCTTCTCGAAGCGCTAGATTAATGATCGAATGCTTAAAATACAGTTTGAGGATGCTACTACACGACAATACACGATTTACAAATGCTGCATGCGTTGTTCCTTTTTTTTAAACAATTTAATAATTCCTTGGAGAATTATATAGAAACAATACATGAAGCCTTTTTCAAAAGTGAATCAGAATGTTCCTTGAACCGAGAACTTCAATTTCAGATGTCGTTGATTTAAATCGGCCCAGCAGAAGCCCAGATAATTCCAATTGTTTAACGAAATTACAAACAAATACCATTATTTCGTCTTGCAGACGAACTACATCAAATATCATAAGACATCAATTAAATCTAGGACTTCAGCTACCACCTCCAGAAGGTTTTCACTTTATTCCATGTGAGGTTCATTTGTTATAAACAATTAAGCAATTAAAATAGTTATTCAAGCCAACTGGATATAATTACCGCAAAGGGACATTTTTTCTCGTGTATCTTATTTTGTTTGTGATACAGGGCTTCCTGTATAGTTTCACAAACGAATTGTTGAGTTGCTTAGAAAAATTAAACAGCACATGCAGTATTCATAAATTTGCTTATTATCGAGTAGCAGCAACCTTTACCTTCATTTTAAGCACTAGATTATTAAACTAGCACCTTTAGAAGCCGAGATTACTGAAGCGATCCGAAGTGCATTTTCACCGATTCTTCAATTGTTTATAACTTTTGATTCACAAATGCCATATTATTGATACTATTAAGAGACATAGCTCTGGCTTCTAGTTTTAAGTGAAGACCTGTCCGATGAGAAAAGACACACTAGAAGTCGAGAAAAACACCATTGTTTAAATTAAGGATGTAATCTTGGGATTCGGTTTTGGCGGTGCGGAAAACTGCGAAAAAGGCCGCAAACGCGAGATGGCGCCACTTGTGCCGTTTTCGACATATCATTACAGAAAAAATTTTAAACAATTATTATCTCGGCTACTGTTGGGTCGATTTTAATCAGCGATGTCTTAAAAGAAAGGGCATCGATTAAGCTACACGATAAAAAACACCCCGCTACAGCAATTGTATGCAATTGGTCGTAATAACAATTTCAATTGTTTAATTGTTTATAACAAGTGAACTGCACATGGAATAATGTTCCCAACTATTGGAGACGGTAGCTGATGCTCGTACCTTTAATTTATGTCTAGTGGTCATTGATGTACCTAGCCTGGAAGCCGAAATAATGGTATTTGTTTATAATTTTCTTAAACAAATTCAATTATCTAGGCTTCTGCTGGGTCGATTTTAATCAACGACATCTCAAATTGAAGTTCTCGGTTCAAGGAACATTCTGATTCACTTTTGAAAAAGGCTTCATGTATTGTTTCTATATAATTCTCCAAGGAATTATTAAATTGTTTAAAAAAAAGGAACAACGCATGCAGCATTTGTAAATCGTTTATTGTCGTGTAGTAGCATCCTCAAACTGTATTTTAAGCATTCGATCATTAATCTAGCGCTTCGAGAAGCCGAGATAAGTCCAGTGACCCAGAGTGTACTTTTGCCGATTTTTCAATTGTTAATAACTTTTAAACCACAAATGCGCCATTGTTGCATCTGCTACATGAGAGAGCTATGGTTCGTGCCTTTAATTTAAGACAAGTCCGCTTGTGAAATACGCCCTAGAAGCCGAGAAAAACGCAATTCTTTAAATTAACGATGTAATCCTGGGATTCGGTTTTGGCGGTGTGGAAAACTGCGAAAAAGGCCGCAAACGCGAGATGGCGCCACTTGTACCGTTTTCGACATATCGTTACCGAAAAAAATCTTAAAAAATTATTATCTCGGCTTCTACTATGCCGATTTTAATCAACGATGTCTCAAACGAACGGGAATCGAATAAGCTACACGAGAAAAAATGTCCCTTTTCTGTAACTATATCCAGTTGGCCTGAATAATAATTTTAATTGTTTATTTGTTTATAACAAATTAACATCACATGGAATAATGTTCACACCTATTGGACATGGTAGCTTATGTTTGCAGCTTTAATTTATTTCCTCTGATCATTGATGTAGCTGGCCTGCAACTCGGAATAATGATTGACAGGGAAATGGTATGGCGCACTCAGATCCCCATGAATTCGGGCCAGAGAAATACAATGCCTGATTTGTCTATTCCTATATCTCACCCGGGGCAGATACCAGAGATTGATAGAGATAGCAGAATTTTGTATCTCGTTTCTGGAATATCATTGGCGTCGATAAATTGTACTCTACTAGAAAAATAACACTTTACAACGAAAATAGATTTTTTTTAATACAATGAAAAATGATAAAAAATCATTATATAATAGAGATAGTTTTGGGACTATTAATGTTAATTTCGCAGGAGTCCATTCCGATAATTCCATCAGTCGACATATATGGAATTACACGGTATATTGTTATTAATGCTTGGTTGATAATAATATTTATGAAAGATCGTCGCAATATTGTATCAAAGATAAGGTGTGACTGCGGCACGTATGTGTCCACCAATAACTACAAATTTACCATTATTTCCAAGAAACTATTTTTGTACACGTACTCCATGTAGCAGAAATTGGTATGATAGATAACTCATTAACTCATTAATATATAAATGTATAGAAATGTTGCACCCCCCTTTTCTTAAATTAAACAAATTTTCTAACAAGTTCGAAAATCCAAAAACTCAAGGATTATATATCCAATTGTCACGAAAAATCATAAGGGCACAGTAGAAATGGTAATAATACAAATGGACGTGAAATAAGATTTCTGCAACTGAGTCTTTTATTTACAATATATGTACAAATGAAGAAGATAAAGTTCATCCCTTTTCCAACGTCAATTTTGAACAAAAAAGGGTGGTTAAAAATTAATGTATAAGCTCAATATATATATCCCGTATTATAAATACATATTACTACACCCTATATATCTATATATCTTAACATCAGTGAACACGTTTTTTTACAAAATTAATTGAAGTCAATTAGGAGAAATCACGCAAAGATACAAGCTCACACGTTTTATCTACTGTCACAATTTTTAACTTGCATAATAGACAACTTTTTATTAATGCAATTGTTGTTACACTTCGGAAATTTTGTTTTAACATTGACCAACAATATATTATTGGACAAGCGGGTACAGATACCGTAGATATGTACTCGATCCATCTGTTCGTTTCTTCACGTGTCATTCCGTGATTCTTAAAATTCCGTATGAGGTCGTTTTGCCAGCCATTCTACAATCGCAGGAATTTTGTGAACCCTTGTCTTCAACGCACGAAGACCAGGATATCTTTCCAGAGCCGTCGCACCGAACATGTTCTCGAAATTTTCCAAAGCCACAGCGAAAACGAAGTCTGCCCATGTGGTCTGGAAAAATCGTTTAAAAATCATTGTTAGTTTAATCCATTAAATTCATCGTACCTACTACTAATTATTTTTGTATTCGCGACGCGGAGAATTGCGCGAACAATTGTTAAATGGTAGCATGTTCCAAATATTTGATTTAAACGCACAAGAAGAGGGAAGAAAAGGAGGTCCTGAATTTATTTGAAAGGGTCGATTTTTATATCAACCACACGCCGTGTGCATGGAAAGTTTTCTTGACGATCGACGAAACTTTTCCATGTGCAAAGAGAAAATAATTGTAATTTTAAATCCAACGGAGAAACGACATACAGTGGAACCGACAGCGTAGCCTCCGTTTTCGCCGACAGTCTGCTCGAACTTGTTCAAGTAGAACGGTATCGTTTCCTTCAAAAGCTTCCCTTTTTTCTCGTTCTTCTTATAGGGATCCTCCTCCGTACGATATTGAGATATAACTGAAACGAATAGGACGACAAATATCATGTATTTTTGCTTTTCTGCTGCGGAAAAGCAGAGGAAGGAAGGAAACAAGAATTCACACGGTTTCCACCTGCTTTCCGTGCCTGTTCCCTTCAAATATATATGGATAAAATATTCCACAGTATGTACTTCTATATTAATGAAATATATTAATCATCGTTTGAGTGTCGCAATAAAGGTTCAATCAAGAATGCAAAAATTGCAATCGAATAGTCTGGAGTGGCCAATTAATTTTGAACAGGCTATAAAAAGAATAAAATTATCCAGTAATTGTCTCACAGTTTTATATGTTTCACAGTTCCACGCGTTATTCTCATCCAAGACACAATTATCCTTTCTTCGCGCTCTCCGCCGATTCTATGTAATTCCTCTTTTTCTTTCTTCGCGTACGCCATACAGTTGTGCGGTAATTCAATGAAGAAATAAATAAATAAATGGCACAGAAATCGCACAGTTGTGTCATCGCTAGAAACGTCATTCACGCGTCTGATGGTTACGATAATATCGGCATCGTTTTAAACCGATCCATCGGGAACACATCCATTATAGCGCAGAAGCATCTACGATGTTACAGCTGTTCAGGTGGATCGAATCGTGAATCATCGACGCGATAATGTATTAAACCGTCGAGCGGAAATAACGTTGGAAGAATAGAAAAAAAAGTACGGCGGGAAGGGGAAAAAAAATGTACTCGCTCGATTCGCGTCGATGAACAATTTTATGCGTAATCGCGATATCGAGACAATTATATTCCGCGAACGACTCGGCGAACGGAATGGAACAAAAACGACGCAAGGATCTGTATCGTAATATTATTATTCAATCGATAACCTATTTGTAATCGTTTCGTCCTTTTCCTCTCGGGCTTTTAAGCCGCCAGTGATTTTTCAACCAGACCGAACGCCGCGCTGTGAAACACCCGATGAAAAGGGACGAAATTACTGGCAGCCGTAAAGATGTATGATGTCCGAGGCAATTACTTTCAATTTATGCGACCTACGCGCGGATCGTTAACGCATTTATGCAAACAATCGGTCTTACGCAATCACGCGTATCGTAATTGGAAGTTGGTAACGTTATCGCGTACCAGGATCTTCCTTTGCTCGGCGATTGAGTGGCATTCAATTTTTTTTTTTTATTCCGGATCGTTTGTTCTATAAAAAGAATGTTTAAAAAGGTGCACAAGTCGAGAAATGTGCAATCGTATTCCGGGGAAACGCATAACCGGCGACGAGGGGAGAAAATTCGGAAAATTGACCAACTGGATTGGGTGTTGACGTAAAACTATCCAGCCGTGAAACCTCCTAAATCCTGGACGTTCCGGGCAATTTCGCACTCGCGAATTTACATTCGGCAAGGTCACAAGCACTAGCAACAATTACATTAAATTGTGCAACAGCTCTTATCGACGCCCGTTATCACTACCGAGCCAATTGATATAATACCGCGCGGCCTCTAACATCAGACTCCGCGAGACTTTTACAAATCAATCAGATAAGAATATCGCGGTGTCTCCGAACAAATTTACAGAATCATTCTGTCCCCGCCATAAAGACTCCTATCGTCGATGAAGCTGTTGCTCGGGTTCGTGAAACAATTCCACGTCAATCCCACGCGCAACGTGCTTCAGGGGAACGGAAAACGCGAAGCATGCGCCAACATTCGGAAGGCATATAATTGACAAGTAAAAATTACATGAAACACACATTACTCGCCACATTCTTCGTAGAAAATTACACCGAAACGCACATTTTCCGTTAAACACATTTCTGAAAGAACCGTCTCGTATTGTCCTTTCATTCTTATTTCAAGTTCTGTAATACACCCAGCCAGAAAATGATTTTCCCTAAATTTTCACCGAAAAATTGTCGATATTTCGATTTGCCGTGACTTCGTGGAAGAAAACAGCACAAGAACCCTACCCGGGTTCGCTTTAAAGCATAAACTCCCTACTCCGACAACCCTCGGTTCATCTTTCCCTACAGACTTTCTTATACCACACCAGGAGTGGCAAAGTGATTGGAATTTCATCTCGAAGTTTGTGCAAAATTCAAGGAAGACTCGCTCAGCGGACCGTGAGAATTTTTTTTTAAGTAATGGTATCACTACGGATTTGAATATTGACGTCTGCCCTTTGCAACGACCGCGGAGAGAATTGATCTACGATTTTTTTATCAACCATATTATCGCACCTCGACAACTTTTCTTGCCACAATTTTGTTTTCTTAAACGCAAGCCCCTCGGAATTTAATGCGTTTTCGCGTCTTCTCCTCCGTCGCATCCTGCATCGTGCCTCGGCGACATATCAAACGATTTGCACCCCGAAATTACACGTCTCGTCAATCGTGACGCGTCATGCAGCAACGAATGCACGAAAAATTCGGCTGTTCAAAAATTGAATGAACGTAATGTCAACGCAGAGACGTCACTTACATTGCTTCAAGTCTCCAAGAGTATCGACGAGCACGTCGCACATCATCGACTCCCATTCGTCCCTTCCGGTTAGATTGTGCTTCCTCGCCAAGTATCTTGCCACTGCGTTACTCTGCGCTATCGGTTTCCCGTCTATCTCCAATACAGGCAGCATTCCATAAGGCATAACTAGGAACAAACAATTCAAGTGAATATTACGTAAGGGGTGGCTGGATCGATGCGAAATCGCACGGCCTTCGGGCGTGTTGCGTCTCGATGAACAGACTGACGAAAAACGCTTGGATTTTAATCAACGCGACCTACTACCGACTAATAGAAGACTTATGATATTCTGCGATCAAAACGGCGGAAATAATTACTGTATATAAATATATATATATAATTACTATAAATTTTAATGGCTTTACGATGGATGTAGACGTTGATAACTCGTGCCCACTGTTTTCGAGGAATAGCATTTTAATCGAGAGAATAGAGCTCGAATTATATTATCCTTCGACTGGGTGCTGGGGCTGAAGTGGAATGGTCCAATTCTGTTACAGTTTAAATAGTTTAAGTACCGGTTGGACTTTTAGATATTTAGTTTCATCCGATTCTAAAGACGGGTTAGGTGAATATATGTACTGTATCGCGTTGTAAATTAGGAATAATTGATTTAACGAAGTGGGTGTACGATTCGTCAAGACGTAAAATGTATCGAAACGTTTGCAAGTTTTCGTGGTACAGAAATCGTGACGCGTAAAACGAAACGGAAATGTAATATTACGCGTTAACGTTTGAATAAACGAATGATATGTATTAGCGTTTAATTTAAAATAATAAATCTTTTTCGATGCATCGTCGCATCTTTCGGAAACGAGCCGCCCGTCCTCGTGTTCGCGACGTCTGCCAAAATTGAAAGAAAAAAATGGCATTTTAAGGGCGGGAGGCGAAGGTACAATTCGTTTCGTTCACTTACGTTTCTTTGTTTCAGGCCATGATTCTTTTGCGATCCTCTCGTCTACAAAATCGATTCCAACGTATGCAAATATATAACGAATATGCTCGGCACGTCCACGAGCGTCAAAGTAGATCAATTTGTAAGTCGGCTGTCCCTCGCCCATTTTCCTTTATCTGTGGATCTGAAAGAAAAATATCTCCGGTACTATTGCCCCAGTGTTCGCAGCTATTTGCATGAAATTAGTATTCGTCCGGGTCGAAAACCGAAGAAGAACGAAAATGAAAGGAAACGCTGAGCTGCGCATTCATTCCTCGAAAAACTTCGACACGAATGTTCGATTAGCTACATCACAAGCAACCGAAAGAATAATAAACGAAGTTGCAAATTTTCTGTTTTTATTCCGTACAATCGATCCAACGCTGTAACTCTTTCCCCCTCGGTACGCCGCATCCCAAATTCTTTGCAACAAATTCTGCTTCGAGTCACGATTTTTTTTTCACCTCATTCAGCGTGGCGCGCAACACTTGCTCAAATATTAGCCAAACGATCGTTCGATTCAAACGTTAAGACTCCTGACAACAAACGATGATATCGTTCAATCGCTGTGCAAATTCTGATAACCGCCGACGAAATGCGCGAGTGTATCATTGTTTCTGCTCTCGAAGTTATTACTGACAATAAGATGAATTTACCGTGCAGGACAATTTCGTCGAGGATCCCGTTGATAATTCACGTTCGCGATTCGCACGAAAAAGAAGGAATTGATATTCCTCGAACCTCGAGTCCTTTGCGCCCCATACTTAATTAATTATCTCGCACTAAGCACGCGGTTTCATTTAATTAATGACCAAGTGCTCGGGTTGAGAAGCAAAGAGAGAGGAAAAAAGACGAAGCATCGACGAAGCCTAGACAGCGCCGCGGAAATTAATACCGTTGCGAGCGAACGAGAAGGAAACGTGGGATACTCCCGGAACAGATATGGCGATTTTCTCCGAGATTTAACGTGCCCCATTCTCCTTTGATATCCAGCGGTAAAATAAAACGACTTCGATACAGATTTCACGGGTATAGGAGGGGAACGTCGAACCGTGGTTCGCAGTGCCGATATTAATTCAACTGTCACAATCCTTATCGATCGCGCCATTACCGTGGCACGGAACGCTGCGTCTGTCATACCGGTTTCCCTGATTCACGTGTAAAATACCGAATTGCCCGTTGACAATTAGGAAAAGTAAATAAACGCAGTTTGGAAGCTTGGCGATGAAACGGAACGTTTTACCGAGACGTCGGTTAATTGACTTCTCGATATTTCCGTGCTGTTGCTTTTCTATTAATCGATACATACGTGCGCCGTGAATTATGTCATATTCCCGGCGTGGAAGAGAGAAACAGCGTATCCCTCGTCAAATTTGCAGCGCGGCTCAACTGGGAGCGTTAAACATTGAAATGCCGAACGATTTCTCGCGGAATTTCTATGCGCCCCTTCGAACTTCATTCCCTTCACCCCCGATCGATTGAAACGCTTATAAAAAGTTGCATATTCGTCCTCGTCGCGTTTCTTATTAACGATTGGAACGTGAGAAAAAGTGGCGATATTAAATTCGTATTCGAAACGACGCTACGATACATTTTTAGAATATCGGTTGCTCGAATCATATTT
The DNA here is from genome assembly GCA_948146005.1 of Nomada fucata. Taxonomy (NCBI): domain Eukaryota; kingdom Metazoa; phylum Arthropoda; class Insecta; order Hymenoptera; family Apidae; genus Nomada; species Nomada fucata. The sequence continues at coordinate 7,453,692 of OX411282.1, forward strand.
ATCTATAAACCTCATAGTAGCTGTTCGGGATAAGAAAAAAAAAAGGTGAAAAAGTTGGGTAAGCGTCGTCGCGTAACGACGATTAGGAAATATAAAGAAATGACAGGCAGAAACTGTATCTGGCCGTTTCGCAAGCCTCGCTAATCACTGTTACACGACCTGGGTAGAGTTCGAAGTTCCTGAATCGGGCAACTTACGATTTCCCGGTCGGATTCCCTGAAAACTATCCACTCACAAATCCCCGGCAGCAATCTTCGAAACGATCCCGTAATTCACGAACTCGTAAACTCCTTCCGTAATCTGCGCCCGATTTGAATCTACCACGAGTATCTCCGGCCGCCCGTTTCGAGGGTAACGAGGGTGTTGCGTGTTCGCGTACGCGCCGAACAGGGTGTTCTCGGGACTGCGAGGTCCCGAGAACAGATAAGTCCGATCGGATTCGGACAGTACCGTGAACAGCAATATTTCTGCATACCGTGTCGAATGTACGCCACGTCGAATTCGGTTTCGACCGGCTCGTTACTTGCGACCAGCACGCGAATTAATGAAAACGAGAAACGGCTCGAATTTGGACAGCGAAGGATTTGTTGTCTATTCGGAATATCTGTTCGAAATGGCGACAGACAATATCGTCTTTACAATTTTCCGTACGATCGATTTCTTCTATGCAATCTGTATTAATTGTATGCCACTTGCAGAGCGATGCTACATTGTTGTGATTCGTTGCTCGTGTCTTGCTCGCAGTCGAAATTAACACCACCCGGACTGATTTACGTATTTCGCGTTAGAAATGTCTTGGTGGCTATCCGGTTTCCCACGCGACTCCTTGATGCTTGAACCGGTTGATGGTTGAACGCGAGTGCTCGTGTGCGTCGAGGGTGACGGAGTTGAAAATAGATAGATAGTGGAAAACGGGACGCAAGAGTCATGGACAGAAGGGATTTCGGTTGGGTCGGTGAATGTTAATGCTTCTAATATTTCCAACAATCAAACTTCACAATACTGCAATTTATGGTAAACCAATTACCATACACTGTACTTCGATAAAGTTCCAATCAATCTCTCATTTTACCTCACCTCGCCCCGTTTAAACAACCCCCGTTCACCCCCGTAATCCAGAGTTCAAAGGTCTAAAAAGGAAACACGTTCGGTCTGATCGTCTAAGATATCACGGTTTGAAAGATTCTATTGTGACTCCAGCAATTAAGAGTCATGTTTGAATAATATATATCTAATCAGAGACGGCGAAGCTATCCGGGTTAATTGTAACGAGGGATCTGTTCGATACCAGTGTTTCGAACGCCGAAGCTTCTCTGGTCACGAAGCAACTCGTCTGTTTGCGACCGCTTGCTATTGTTTGCGCGATTATTAAGCTGCCGCTAAACAGCTTTAGGATCGGATTATGATAAACGAGACTGCGTTTATGAGCGTCTCTGTCTGATCAAACGATCCGGGGACCGGTCGAGCAACATACGAATCGAGGAATTACCGTGTAACGAAGATCACCTGGCCGATTGTCCCTTGGATTCATTCAGAGTTGAATGGAACACGAAGCTCGAAGAAGTTTTCCATTGAATGGCCAGTCGCCCGTTGATCCTTCGATTCTGTCTACGATGAAAGACGCCGTTCGTTTCGGGGAAACTTCGTTTTAAGATCGAACGATCTTTTGTTTCGCAAGCTATGTCGGATTTTTGCAGCGTTCACGGATTGTCCGTTCGCTCTTGTCTGCCGCGGGTACTTCGATTTACGCGGAAGGTGCGGGGAATATAAAATTCCCTACCGTAATTGAATTTTATTTTCCCAATATACGTTGATTTCGTTCGCATAGTACGGCGTGTTTTGTATCATTTATTTGGCGAGTCTATGATTGTGGAGGATAATGGGATTTTGTGTTCTCGTTCGAATATTGTACAGCAGTTAAATTATTTTTCGTCCGAGATGTAACAGATTAATCGAAGATCGTGTTTGGTCGCGAGATACTGACTCGAACCCGTAACTATCTGAACTCTGGTTAAAAGTAAAAGATTGCTTGACGAATTTCACGGTGCGACATCGTCTCGATGTCGGTATCTTATTAAGCAGCCGAGAATCGAACACTCCGTAACAAGATTGTCGGGTCAAAGACGACCGAGATCCGTTGCTAGGTGACGGCGCACCACGCTCAGTTGGGAAAGAAATTTAAATAATTCTGTAACAATCTTCTGAAACGCAAATTAGCAAAATTAAATGTACGAAAAGTGCCCGGCTCGCGCAATAAATTATTACCTCGAAATTTGAACCTTTCGTCTTCCTAAATCTTTTCGGTAATGTGCCATGAAACTTTACAGACGGGTAAATTTTCTTAAGTATCCGTTGACGAAGGATCTCGAATATTCTCCGACGTTTTCTACTAAAAATCGAGAAGATATCTTGATTTGCAAATTATTCGTCGAATAGAGCGATTCGTGTGCTGATATTTTAAGCACCCTTATCTTTACATTCTCAGGCGGAAAATTAAAAGAATAATGCGCGACGTCTGAATTTATCTAAAATGAACCAGGAACATATTTTGCAAAATTGGATAACAATATTCCGATGCATAGAAAATTGTGCCGATTCAAGCGATAACTAAAAATGACGTTCATAGTCATAATTAACATTGCTCAAATAAAAAAAGAAATTAAAAAATTATTATTTCTTTGTTCTAATAAAAATTGACAGCTTTAAAGCGCAGAATATTATATATATATTTCGCCACTGTGTTCCCGGTGACATGACTCCCGTTGTTTCAAACAGTCGCATGAACTTTACTGCCGCAATCAAACTTACAAACTGAAATGCGAATTCCATAAACTTTCACCATTGTCTTAAATTAAACTTTCACCGTTATTAAGAAATATACCGAGCAATTTTCGCCGGCTGGAAGAAAAGAAAACGGACAACCGAAAGGTCGGTTCATTTTAAACAATATTAAAATGTACACAGGTACATACGATTAAAATCCGTTCGTTGCGAAATGAGTGCAGCGCGAGTTGAACGATTAACAAGAAAATACAGTCTCGCTCCGATAGAGGAAACTTTCGAGACGAAATGCTTGCCCCTCCTCCCAACTGAAATTCGTGGGAAACAGAATTTAATAAGCACTAAACGTGACGTGGTCCGCTGATGAAGGCAATCAATGCCGAGCGCCATATTAATTCGGTTGGTTTCCGAGGTACCTGGGCTCAAAGTGTTTCCGTTCTCTCAACTACCTGCCCGCTCTTTCCTTAAACTCTCGAGAAAATCGTGTTTCTATAACGGTTTCCCTTTGACTATTCGATCATCGGGGTATAACAGAATTTGTTTTGCCGTCTATTAATATCTCTCCAACCGGGAATAAAGTCGGGGGGCCTCTTAAAACGTGACATTTGTCATTTCCGTTTCCTTGAACCCGGAACACGAAGCATTGCGCCAATGCTTTCTATCATTCCATGTTTGTCGAAACATACAGCACGATATAACTTGTTCTCGATGAAAAGTCGAAGGGTGCGAGTACACTTTGATCGTTGATTGAAGTCGCGCGAGATCGTGTATATTTTCCTTTCCATTTTGACTGAAGGGGAAATCGTGTTGCCCTTTCTTCGATAACTCTTACATTCACCTGTCACGATTATTTTTTTCGATTGTAACACTAATATGTTCGACGGAATATTAATCGTACGCAGAATACGTAACACGAGAACAGATTTGTTCTACCAATATTTTTATCGTTCACGTTGACAAATGTTTCACGGGTGCGTAAGATCGATCAATCTGTCGACACTATCCCTAAATTATCCTTTAAGTCCGGTTCACTAATGTCTACATTTCATTTGCGTGAAATTTGTATCAAATGGAGAATCACGGTAATTTGGAAAAAACATTGCCGAATATAAACGCGATTGTTCGTTTCGTCGGGCGAAAAATGGCCGTAGAATGTCTGTTTCGTTTTGTCTATAGGCGTATCGTTATCGACTTGCCAATAATCAAAGGCAGACGCCAGCCAGTTTATTCAATAATAAATTATCTGACGCGTGGATTGATCACGAACACGTACCGCGCACGAAATTGAATTGTGTTTCAATCTGTGCATTATGTTGCGCATCCCTTACGTTTGTTAACCGTATTGTTAATTATAAACGCGAGCCGGAAAATAGAACGTTCGATATCTACGTCGATATCGAATTCCATGCAAATCCGGCAGAATTTTCCTAAAACATGTTTAATCATCCTCGATAATGTGTTGAAGTTGCCCGAACGTAGACGAATTATGATTCAACTCGGGAATATTGGACAGAGAAAGTCGTAGCAGTTTTCCAGCCTTCCCCCATTTCATCCCCTTTGAAGAAGGTACTCGTGACTACTTCGAGAACTTCCCACTGGTTCATCCATTGAACCCCCATTCATCGACGTTCTTTTAATCCCCCTATCTCCGAAGGAAATGGGTCGTAAATCTTTTAAGAATCGTATTGTATCGAATGGTACGTACGAATTTTTATGCCCGCTACAGATCAATCGAATTAATAAAAAGAATATTACAAATAATAATCGGCCAAGTGCTTAATATGATGTCCCGTGAATGATTGATTCGTCCAAATTTTACCTAATTTCTATTCCGTACAATTTTCGCACGAATCATCGCCAGTACAATGGCGAGTAATCACTGGCTGCAAACAAACGATATTCGGTTTAAATTTAGTACGGGCTTAATTCACGTTTAAATCACGCGTATCAAACATTTTCTGGCGCAGTTTGCACGCCTCTTTGACGAGTACGTCTGCAATTAAGGGCGATAAATTTTCATTATCCCCGTGTCATCAATTTCGCGACGCGGAAATTTATTGTTGCCGGGCCGCGTGAAAAATATCCAGGCCGAAGGCGAAACGAAGAATAAAGGGTGGAGGAAGGGACCGAAAGGCGTGCGGTTCGTATCGGGCCGGTAAGGTATGTATAGGCAACTTTGAAGTGGATACATGAATAAAAAATAGACGGCCAACACGCGTCGACCTATTTCGGTATTTTCGTTTTCGCCCTGTTGCGATGGCGAATATTAGAGAGAAACAGTTCGTGAAACGTTAGGGGTTAATTATCGGGCAGAAATTTTTAGATGATTAATCGAACAGCCCGGAATGCGTTGCTTGATCAGTCGGTCCACTCTTTCCTCTCGACGCTTCCGCATAATTTCCGTGAAAATCGTCCGCCCTGGTACGGCCTGTATTTATTTATATTTGTACTCGATATCGCAAAATTTGTCTTGCCAATTCGTAATGAAAAATGGTTCCCGTCTAAAATTGGTGAAAAACATTTACGCTCCGACATTATTGAGATTGTGTACGTTATAGTTAACAGAATTATTTAGCCAGCCTTTTATTAAATGGTACACCCTGTACGTTATGTATTACACCACACGTAATGGATGGTCAATGAAAATATGTACCACGTATGCAAATTCGATACGTTCAAACTGTCAAATTGAGCACTTCGACGTCAAACTTTCCGCACACCGTTCTAAAAAAAAATTCCAAAATAATTTTCACCATCGAGACCTCGAGAAAAGTGGACTCAATTGAAGGAGCACAGCCACAGTCACAAAGAAGGTCTCGGCGAGCGACCCGAAGCGAACTCGGTCGCCGAAGAATACATAAAACGCAGAAGTTCCAAGGAAAATTACATTTCACTCCTCAGTCAGGAAAATCACCCTCCAATCAACCCCCAAGCAACAAGTCCAAACATTTCCCAGGAAACTTTTCAATTGAACGAGAGGGAAGCCCAGCCAAAGGGGGAGGTGAACGCCGAGAACGATAAAAAACGCAAGGGAAGCTAGGCCCTTCGATCGAATGCTACTGTCACGAACGTTCGACTAATCTTAAGGGGTGGGTTCATTCAAACTCACCACCAGCGTCTTCGCGAAGAATTATTTCACCACCCTTGGACGAAGCTGGAGGGACACTCGTGCGGAGTGTGGCTCGCACTGAACTCGCACGCGAATCGAATCCGGAGCCCTCGTGTTCCTTCACCACCTCTTGCCCCCCTCGCCGCCCTCACGTCGAGCACGATGCGCAACCTCGGAATATTTATGCCACCACCCTGTTTCCGTACCACCACCCGCCCCCTCCTGGTCGAACGAGCTGTTCGAAACGAAAATTGTTTCACGACTCGGGGAACGCCTCACCCCTTCGACTTTCGTTGCTGAACCGGGCACGTTCCGTCCACCCTTTCCCATTATTAAATCTTAGAAAAATAAACGAACGATGGGACGATTCATTTTTGGCGACACGACCGTCGATTGGTGTCCGTGATCGGATTAGGAACAGAGCGAGGAAAATTTTTGGGGGAGGGAGACAATCGTTTTGGTTACGGGAAGATTATTTCCAAACGGTCCGGGCAATGATTAACACCTGGGGAAACCGGTGTACGACAAATGAAATCAGTTAACGCCTGGTTTTAATGCGAGTGGTCACGTGGAGTGGATTCTTGGCGGCCACAGTAGAGCGTGCCTGGCTATGGTCAGACACGAGCTAACAGGTGGAAGGCACGAATTAACGGTACCGTTTACGTTAAATCATTCCATATCTTAATCCCACTCACGCAACTACGCTTTCGATGAACTTGCATTATTAGCAATTGCACTGTGACATACGATTCAACAATTTCTTGTTCAATTTCATTCATTCCACGCTACTCTACCAGCAATTTGTCTGTTCGAAAAGATAGGAGGAACCGATATTGATTAAAATATATTTTAAGCTGAACAGGATAAACGCGTTATTATGTTGCGATAATATTCAACAAGTATATAATCAATGCAACAATAATTGTAGGAGATTTACCTTATAAAAAAATATACAATATCATTAACGCCAATTTTTCTACGCGTTCCATCGGATGTGCAAACGAATTTGAACGCGTAACAATAAATTGCGAAATTTGTTCCCGTGTCAAGCAAGTTCATGCGGGTGAATTGATCGTCACCGTTACGTTCCATCGCGATGCGTTTCCATTTCCATGTAACACTATATCCACGCCATAAACGGCCGCATGAACAAGGGGAAGGCGGCAAGTGTACGTTAAATATTATGCCGTCGCTGGGTTGGTTAATTGGTCAGAGCATGCCAGTTAGTTTCATTATGTTACCTCCATCTTCGTGGGTTTCGCACAATGGAGGCCTCCTCCAGTATCGGGGCCACTAGGCCTGCGTGCGTTCCACAGGCTCTTTATCCGAACGAAACGAAATTCCATTGAATTTAAACCTTCCATTATTCTTGACAACTTGCAACGTTCGAGGGAAACAATGAATCTATATTATATACAGTCAAGGGAAGAATTGAATGAATGTAATACAAGTTTAATTTGAACAGCGAATTGCATTTGTCTTTGTTCGTATTTTCGTTGTTACATTTACGCGGCAGTCGATTTTTTTACACTCTTCCAATATCTCGCTGTATTGTATCAATGAAATTTGTCAGCTGTCGCATAGGTGTTTTTTCGTTCGCTAATGTTGCAACGCGATTAGTATCTTCATTGACCGATTCTCTCTATATTTTCAAAGAGAAGCGGCTCAATCTTACGACACAATAAATGTCCGTCTCTGCGCGTCAGTATCATTGTTCGTTTGTCATAAAACAAATATCGAAATCGGGCTCGAACGCAACTAAAAATCGACCCCCGCGACCAGAAAGGCACACACAAAAACGGCCTTCCCACGTAACCCTTCGATTTCATTTTCCCAGCCTCCGCTCCAACCTCTTTCACCAATACCAAACTACTCAACCTTCAATTTTCTTCCCCGTTACTCTTCAACTGTTTCCCAACTCGCCCCCCCCCGGCCCCATTTCCCACCCCATAATCTCCTTTCGATTCTTCTACCTCCACTTCCAATCAAATTCCTCGTTCTCATTATTCGCGAGGAAAACTCTCGCTCCCAACAATCGGCATCCCATCGGCATCCCCGCCACGGCATTACGTATCTCGCATTTTCGTCGGTGAAACGGGCGAATGAAGCGTGGGACAAGGAATGAGAGAAGTGCGTGCACATGAATGATTCTCAACTGGAAGGATCGTGGAGGGCATCGTTAATGACCCCACGCTAAGTGGCAAAGAATTGCACGCTTGCACGCTCTCCGCGTACCCCGATCGAACGCGGGGCCTCTAAAATGCAAGTGTACCTACTATCCGTCCGCAAGTTTTGTTATCGTTGCTAGTTGCGAGGTGATAGAGCTTAGTGCAAGGTTAGTCGGCGATGAGTGATGTGGCAGCGATCTACGCGGTCATTGTTCATCGGTAGCGGCTAGGACCAGAAGGATATCAAACGAATTCCAGCCGTGAGTACGTTCCGTTGGCATTGCCACGGGGTATTTCTGTAAATCAACGTAACCCGCGTCGAACTTATTTCTCCGGGGGTATCTCGCGGACTCTTCGTGAATTCTTCGCCGCGTCGAAATCGTCCGACGCTTTTGTTGCCTCTGAAATGGATGTGAAGCACGGGTACCGCGTTGCCACGATTTTTCCTTTTCCTTTGTTTCGTCTTTCTTCGTTTCGAGTTTTTATTTCCCAGGTTGATGTTCTAGAGTTGTGTCCGATTTTTTCCGCGTCGCGCTCTAATTGATTCGAAGGAATGAAAGACGGCCGAGAGTCGTGTAGAGGAACACTAGAATTAGTTTAGTTTCGTGGATTTGCGTTAATCCTAGTGACGCAGATCGTCTTTTCAGTGGACAATACCGAACTCGTGTCTTATCATGTTTCTCGCCATCGCAAGAACTTCAAGCGCACGGAGTAATTGCTCCAGGGACCATCGATCATCAAATGAATACAGTTACCGATTAAAACACGAGAATCTCTCTGAACAAAAATAATCTCTAAACAATCTCTCTGAAAAGATAAATACAAACGAAGCGATGAAATATCAGTGCTACAATTAATGCGAATATCGAATTAATGCAAGAAATTATTAACGACTCCCCTTTGAATGACGCGAAAGTCCGTTCGATATTTCGAACAATTTACGCAATTCATCGGGACGAAAAGATATCCTAACTTCGGCCCAGAAAATTGCCATCGAATCACGCCCATTGTCCCAGCAGATCGAACTCGAAATGGTGTCGATTGTCCCCGCGACAAACATTTCAGCCCGTCCACACAGGTAAACCGATATATTCTGAAAAGCAAGGATGCCCGCGGGACGGGACAACAAAATAAATTGAGAAGATTAATAGCAATCACCACGTAGGTCGGGTTACACCATTGTTTGACCGACGTCCCTCCTAAACTTCGAAACTGGGTTGCATAACGCGGTCGCGCACAGCCCTGGTCCGGGTTAAAGTTTCATCGGTGCTCGCGAAAGAAAGCCGACGACTTAACGAGCACGTTGAACGACGAATTAACACGGGATGCTGGAATTGCATCGGCCTGTCTGTTCGTTAATTCGTCGGCCGTTTAACGACGCTCGTGGAACGTCGACAGAGAGAGGCCCGAGTATTCGAACTGGAGGTCGAGGAAATCGACTAATTTCTTGAGAGAAAAGGCAAACTGGTTGAGATAAAATTGATCCACGGATAACAATTGCGCACGTCCCTTCCTTATCGCAGTATTGTATCTCGTCTTCCGTCTTTATTTCGTTGCTCGTTTTTTTTTCCTTTCTCCCCGATTCCTTCGTGATTTCCATTGATTGGAATGTTTCGCCGCTCGGGATTAATTACACGGGGTTCGCGGATCTTCGCGGGGCCAATTATGCGGGGTTTCAGGCAGTCGGGAAAATTTCTTTGACACGCGAAATATTGGGAACGATATCGAAGTTGTCCGTATGCCTCTTCCGAATTATTTCTGGATACTGATTTACGGCGTTGCTGAAATATTGGATACGTTTCGAAGGCGTGCCGTTGTTTTTCACGCGACAAGGAAATTCGCGCTCATGTCGTGGGGAAAGCGACACACGTGTCGTTTAACTAATTAACAGCACGGCGTATCAACAATCTAGCGAATGAGCCCGCAGGCTTCAACGCGTTTAATAAAGTTTTAATCACGTCGCTTGTTAGCGAGGATTACTTTCACTAGCACCATCAGCCCCCGCTTTGGTCACCCGATCGGTGAGTTAATCACTTTCGTTGCATCGAAAGAATTTAAATATTCCCAGGATATTACAACAACGAGGTGCGCGATTGTACAGTGGACGAAGGATGAAACGACAGCGAACGCCGATCGAATGGCATTAATTTATTCTCCCGTTTGCAAAAGAGATTGTACAGCCGTTTTCGCGATAATGCGCATAACCTTCTATGCCGTGCAATTTGAAATATTTTAACGCTGCGAACGGTGCGCGAATTTTCTGCCGTTGCGTAAGAACCGCGAACTACACGAATCTGCAGGGAGCTGTTGGCCTTTAATAATTTCCCAGATATTCACCATTCTTCCTCCGTTGCTAGCCAATGTTTTAACGAAATCACGCGTACGACGAATTTCAACATTTCAGGCTACCTTCATCCGACTCCTGTCGCTCTAACTCGGCGATAAGCGATTTGCATGCAAAACACTAGACGGCGAGGAATTATTCCCCTGAACGAAAACGAAAGATAAATAAATGGCTAAGTTATATTGCGCGCGATGGAAGTCGACCCAGCGGTATGAAAACTCATTAAACAATACAATCACGCTGATATCTGTAGTGTGGCACGCCGGGACAAGCGCGAAGCCCCGTGTTCTCGTGGTATTCCATAGAAACACAGAAACGGACTCGTCTGGTATCGTGCTTCGCGGCACAATGCGGCTTGATTGACCGCCTGATTTTATTGCAGTGCCGAATTTACCAACGAACGAAACTCTGTATACCGCCGCGCCGAAAGCAATTTTCCATCGAGAAAGTAGCGTGTAGCGGCAAGTGACCAGTTTGTTTCGCGCAATTTTCCTCAATTGACACCGTTCGAACGCGACGCACACGTTTGCTCAATTTTCGAGGGTAAAGTTAACGCGCGTGCATCGTAAATCAATTCAGTTAATGATCGATCGATCGTTTTCGAATTAGGATTAAACGGTCCTCGATTCGTATCGAGGGACAAGTCGAGTGCTTCACACTTGACACGAGCAAACTGGTATATCGTTTCAAGTGGTATGACGTGGATTGTTCGTTCCGTTTTCTTTCTTTCGTCCGCCGCTGTAGGCGTCCCTTCGATTCGTCTCGAAACGGCTCGTTAACCAACTTGCGGAAAAAATTGAAACCCCTGAAAAAAAGAAGAAAAAAGAACTCAGCCTTCGTGTCTAGCGAGCGACACCACCTACAAAAGTATCGACAGAACTGTGCGACGAACCCGTGGGAATTGAACCGTATTTCTCTTTCAACGACGGTCTCCCTTCGCTCCGAATCGTTCGCACCTTGTCCGATACGATTGATCTTATCGATGCCGTCCCGCGGATATTATTCCGCGATCAGTTATCGCCCCGTAATAATACAAAGATTTCGATTCTATCCCGCTGCCTTCGCACGATTGGTCGTAACGGCAATTATTTCATTACGCAACGCGATCTGCATCACTCCCGCCTCTCGTTTACCTGCCAATTGTGCTGCCCGTTAACGAGGGGCAACGCAACGACACGCCCGCGTCTCTGACGCTGTGCACCTTGATTATTAATTGCCGACCGCGTTCGGATATCGCGAATTCATTTCACGATGCCCGTTCGTATCGCCGGAACTGGAACGGTGGTGACCGGGACGAGAGGAGAACGAAACGGAACGCGCACGGGGCGCGCTCGACGATGGAAAACAGTGTCCGCGTCCACGGTAATCGCGCGATCTCAGGTGTGGCCCGTCCAGTTGACCCTGGTCACGGAATAGAATTAAGAATCGACGCGCGGCGACGTCCACGGTACAGGTTGCTTTTACTTTTGCGGATGATAGGGCCCGGAGGCATTTATTGCGTAGCGAAACGACGGATTCGGCTGGCGCAATCCGTATCCGGGGATAATTAAAGCCGGCTAGGAAAACAGACAGGTGCAGGCGCGGGGTAGAAGGTGGAATTAAGAGGGACGCCGTCGGATGTTTACCAGTGAATCCGGGCTGTGATAAATCCGGCCTCCGGTTCACTCGAAATTGCTTTTCGAGAATCGTCTCGCGGCGGATGCAATTAAAGGGGATCACGGTGCAGGGCGTAATAAAATCTTCAGGTTCCGCCGTGCATCCGAGGCGAAAGAATCGACTGGCTGTGCGTGACGTCGCCCGTCGGGGGAGGTGGAAAAATTCCTTGGACGTTCACACTGTAATTCCGTTAATTAATTCACGATCGAAGTGCGATCTCATTAGGATCCGTGGATAACGTACGGTGGTACGAGTGTGCGAGAGGAATTATTTTTATACGCGCATATATTTGTGATATCTTTGTTCGAAGAGTTCTGTGAGCGAAAGAAATTTTGTAATATTCTTATGAAGTTCGTCGAAAGACTTTGAACAGCCTTCTAACGTTAGACAGTAGCTTGTGGCGTGATTATAAGCAGTTTATATCGAAGCGATTGCCAGTTTCTCGTTCGTATCGAATTTACGTTTACGTTCGTGGCGACTGCGAATTAATTTTCTGCCGAATTTTCCGATAGAGATCGACTCCCAGGCTTCGTTCGTTTTTAACGCCGTTTCTATTATGTTAAATGAAATATACCCAACCGCGAATGCACGGCACTTGTATCGTTTAATTAAGAGATTCAAAGACACGCTTCCCCCGCAAACGAGTCCCGGACATCTTAACCAAATTACGAGGCTGCTTGTGAGAGATACCAAAAGTTATGAAGATGGCCACTCGAAACTTCCCGTTAGCCTACTTCACCTGAACATGAACGGTGCTTGTGCCCACGAGTGTCAACCGGGGTATTTAAAACGTGCTGTCATAATTAACGATACAGTGCTTCGCGTACCAACACCGGAGACCGTACATAAAACAGACCGTCTTCGTTTCGTAATTGCGCAATTAAATTGACCAACTAGAAACGAATGCTCGAAAAATAAGTGAAACGTTCCCTACTCGCCGGGCAAGGGTCGAAGTGGCCATTAGAGGTTTTTAGGGGATCCCAAGAAAATTGATGCCCGGAAGGGTGAAATGCTGAAACGGTGGATAACGAATCGAAGGAACGGTGACCGTGCACAGGTTGTTCTATTGGCTGTACGCATAAAGGAGAGCAACCGTGGACTGGAATGAAGGCTTTCCACGTACGAAACGCCTGTGTGCCGAACAAACATCAGACCAATCTCGAGCTAACCGTGCCCTCTCTGCCTCCTCGCTCCCTATCTACACCCCCGAAATCGACCTTTCATCCACCGTGGTCGCCGTTTTTCGATGCCGCTCCCACGTGATCGAAAGCAGAACGAAGGGGGCAGAGGGGCGGAAAAAAGAAATTGGGACGGTGGAAATCGATTAGAGACGCGAGAAAGGGTTTTTATCAGGAAAAACCTTAAGGATGAGTCTTCTGATATCCTCGATAGCTACATAAATAAGGTGTGTAAACATGGCAGAATGTAACATGGCAGAAGTTACTCGATTATATTTGCAGTGATAGTTGGAAACGATAGAAAAATTTTGTAGAATTATAGGAATTACTCTGTTGAGAGATATTTGCGAGAGAAACTCGCAGTAAATATAAGTAGCAACAGGTTTTCCGCCGCGCCTACCAATTCTTTAGCCTCTCGTCAGAAATTGTTCAATCGCTGCTGTAATTGTCGCACGAATTCTGGGAAGCTTTGATATTTTTCCGCACGGCTGATAATAATTGTGACCGGCTGTAAGCAATCCACTTTCCCTTTATATTTGTTTCTCGCTTAAATTCTCCGCTGATTCGAGCGAATTGCGAGCCGTCCCGAATGAAATGACTCTCTTTATCCACCCTTGCGAGAAAAGTTTCTGTTTATTCCTCTGTTCGCGGAGGACTAAAGAGTTTAAGCGGAAACAAATACCACGGGACGAAGCAGAAATAAATGGCACGTGACGCTCAATAACGACTGAACAGGCCCTCGATTCTGCATTATGACGCGAGGAACGCGAGAAAGACGAGGAAGACGAGTCCCCCGCATGGAAAAGCGTGCGAAGTCGCAGACTCGTCGAACGCAACGGCGACGAACATTTGCATCAGCTTTATGCAAATACAATTGACCGAACGTAAAGAAGCTTTTAAGGCCGTCGTCGTTCCCGATCAGCCCTCGAGGGAACACGCGAATGAGGAGAACGATGTCGACCTTTGGTCTACGAACAGAGGGGGGGGGGGTAATAGTTTAAGCTACGGTGAATCATGCGTCCGACATTAACAATAACAGAGTATCAACCATTTCTATCACTTTACTTTGCATAATTGAACCTGCAACATACCGCGCGGTCCACCAAACGCGCTAACGCGTTGAGCAAACTTCTGGAACAAACATTTCAGCTCCAAAAATTCGAATACGAGAACGCAGATTTACTCTATCGCGAAACCACTGTGCATCACCATAGTCGCGTTCCGAATCGCGCCCACCGATCGTTGCGGCGCGGCTCGGCGTTCAAAGTTAAATTGTTCCTCTTTCAGTTTCGAGCGAGTTGTTTGCCACAGTCGCCGATCCGTAATCGCGATAATTCCATATGAACGAGAGAAAATCCAGGAGGTGTGTCCACGGAGAACCTGCTCGCAGGTTGCACAGGCTCGTCCTTACGCTCGTCCCTCCCTCGTCGGAGTCGCGCGGTTACGTGCAAGGCAGAACGTCATTTCCGATCGTTTAAACGGGACAGCCCGTTCAGACTTCCATGGTTGGCGCTGCCGGTTTGACGTAAATCGCGACTCACAGCTTCCATCGAACTGAATTACCGCATCGTGCAACTATTTCCCTGAAACTGGGCCGTTTATAGCCAGCGCTTGTTAAGGAAGCACTTCCTGTCCTTGGCAAATCCTGTCGTAGAACGGATTAGTAATTTACTCGAAACACGTAATACCCGATGACATTTCGCGCAGCCGCGGGTACACTTTTCCGCGGTCGTTCGTACTTGTGACGATTCATGCTGCAGATATTACTGGTAATTCTTCATTTTGCGTGGAGTATTACTTTACGATGATATCGTTGCCGCGGCCGAGGTGTCTCGAAACGTTTTGAAATTAACGGTGGAGGCTGAACGAGTAGAAAGTACGGTCGAATCGCTGTCATTTTTTTCTTTGTTACGTCCGATTGTGCGTGCAACTAGAGAGGTAGTTTCGTACGTTACACTGCGAAAGTCTTTGGACTTTCCATTGGATTACGTTTATTACGATCATATGTTTCTTGTTTCCTAACAGCGACGGGATTGCGACAAGAGGTTTAAAAATACTGCGAAGTATGACAGCTATGTTCGCTGCGTATGAAATATTCTAGGTACCCCGTGGAGTGTGTACGTCGCTGAAGCAATTTCAAGTTGAAAGTAGCCTACTACTTTGGAAACTTCAGCGGTGTACAGTATCTGTCAAAATATAATGCTGGCTTTATTGTGAGAATACGTTTCTTCCGTAAAAACCACTCTGCATATTGCCGGAAATTATTGTGCGAAACTATTACAGAAAAATAACGCCATTATTTAATTTACATACGCCTCAATCACCCAATTAAATCGCAATCCTCGAACAGTTAAACATTCCCCTTCCCATTTAGCTATTATTTCCATATTTTTACAAAACCTCGTAGAAATAATAGCGCGCCGTCTTTCCTCGTCAATATCCGATCGTTCCATCTCTTTAACGCGTCCCCGCCGCCTAATCGATTCCAAACTCGTCGACCTACAGAATCCACCTGGATCCCTCTCGAAAAAGGAAGAAAAATTATTTCCCCCCGAAGTAATCTACGAAGTTGCCTCGTTCAACGATTCAGAAGAATGCGCTATCCCCGGGGAAGGTGAAGCAAATCGTGTCCTGCAACTTCCGGTAGCGTCGTGACGCGACCGCGATCGCTCTTCCGGTTCCCGACGCGTACGCGTAGTTCACGTCCGCCACAGGATCTCCCGTTGCCCACGGCGACGCATTAAGGAAAGATCCATATCGATCATTATTATTATCATTATTGTTATGTATGCCTTCGGCTGAAACATCTACCAGGTGTCGTGAATCATACCGACGATGCACGGAACTGTGCACCGTTTCTAGCCTTGATGATAACCGGCCCGTTGAATAATTGATGAGACGTTCGAGTTCATTTGAACGGTGGGGCACGAAATCCCGATGAAATCTGCGAATATCGACGGGAGCGCACAGAATCGTCCGAACCTATCGCCAACCGTGAACCCTCTATAAATTTGTTTCGCCCATTTGTTCCGCGTGTGCCGCATTACTGGAACTTTTGCGTGATTGACATATTTTTTACCTGTTATTGCTCTTTCTTTTATTTAATTACCTTCGTCGCTGACGATTCAGGTTATTATTGTGTACGTAATTGCAGCGAATATTTTTCAAGTAATGCACGCAATGTGATATTATTTCGTTGTTATCCTTTTTTTTCTCGCGCTGTTTACCGCGGTGTGATTCTGTGAAAAAGCGTGACCGAAGTAACCGCGAAACGGAGAAGTTGCGGCGAATTGTCTGACTCACCCGTGCAATGCATTAGGGAAGATCTCGCAAGATTTTGCCTTGATCGGTTTAATTGACACTTGTTTAATGGACGCCGTAGAAATTTGTTATCGACATATACGTTCATTGTAACCGATTTCATTGTTGCATTTCTTTGTCAAACGATTCCTTTTCCTGCATTCGGAACGCAATTCGTAAGATAATTGGTTCTATTAAATGGAGGTCTACATGGGGATCATTTTCCTTCGCACGAAAGTAATTTCCAAGGGGCATCGAAATGAGATACATTTCCGCTCAATTTCGATAATTGATAATTGCCAACACTTGCAAAAGACGAAACCGTGAGTCTGCCTTCCCACTCTGGCAAACACGTTTCACGCTTAATCCGGGGGGGGGGGGGTTTCCTTTTTTATCCCGTCGTACCTGGAAAGAATCGTAGATACTACAAACTATCGATTTTTTTCTTCCTCTTTCGTGTAATATCGATCCCGAAGCAGCTGAGCGTAACCGACTCGACATTTCCAAGGATATCTGTCTGAAAGCGCATGGCAGCATGGAATAAATTGAATTAGGGTCAACGGAAGTCGACGAAAACGACCACGGTTTCCTAGGAACATTGCCATGTCCCGAACGAACTTGCTGAAAATTTGTCCAGATTCGTCTGGTGAAATGCTGAATGAAAAGAGAAAGAACTGGTTCACTTATTAATGTGACCGGCACATGCATTCAAAATTAATTTATTGGCCAGTCGACACAGATATATAAATTAATGCAGCTGACGTTATAAATGTGTGTTGAATTATATTGACTTCCTTGTTAGTTAAAACATCAGTTAAATTAGTGAAGAAATCAATGGCACGTCTGACGGTAGTTACAGAATTTTCTACCTCCAGAATGACCCAGTATCAAGAACACCACTGTAAAAGTAACTGGAAGGCCATGGGTCAAATGTTCAGCCGAAAGTTGACCCGAACCTGTAGAAGTTCAAGAGAAATTGACAGCGCAGACACACAACGTAGAAAATGTTGACAATTCGACAGCAGATTTATATAAAAATCGATTATACCGATTATAATAGAAAGAAAAATGACAAATTTCGACTTCACATGCTGAATATTAAAGGAATCCTCAGATGGTCAACACATTTTGTCAATATTTCAGGCTTCTCAACATTATCGACAATGTATTGCGAGCCCTGAAATATTGATAATATGTATTGACCGTATCTGGTCACCTTTACTCTATCTCTATTGAACCCTCGAAAAATCTTTCTGACAGGTATATAAATTAAAGAGTGGTTGTATTTTACCAGGAAATTCTCACCGTGTAATCGACACATTTCTGAATCCTGTTTTTTCGTTTATCAACGCTCCGCCAATAACTCGTAGCGGAAATTTCACAGCTTCCACGACGAGTGTTCTTGGGTAGAATAAAAAGTGTCGAAGCAGAAATTCTTAAACCGGTAAGAAGGACGTGTGCAAGAACGTCGTCCTCGTCATCCCGTCGATAACTGGTGCCAATTACACCTGCCGGTTCGTTAATTGCACGGTTTTCTCGAAACCAGATACGATTTATGAGGAACAGGAAAAAAAAGTATCTCACCTGTATCGAGTCATCCGAAAAATCCATTGTACCACCGGAAAATATTTCACTGGGGTATGACGCAGCGTGATAATCGAGGGAAACCGGAAGTGGCGTTGTTCTGTGACATCTGACAACGAAACGTCATCGCGAATGATCGATCCGCTTAATTGGCAGTATTATTTTGTACAATCACTTTGGCCGAAACTTGTGTGAATAATGTTCGTTTAAAAGAAAAAAAGTCGAATACGTGCGAAAAGTCAAATGAAAGCTGTCAGAAATTATTTTACGCGAAACACCATTACGATTTGCATGTAAGTAGATGGAGATCAGTTATCTCGAATAAATTGTTTCTTTTCTTTTTCGTCACCGCAAAGTATAACCAACCGTCGCTATTTTTGTGCCCCTTTTCTTGTAACGTATTGAAATGCGAGAAACACCTGATGTACTGCACAAATCACAGTGCAGATCGTATCTGGCCCTGTAACGAGGTGTATCGTCGACGATGCAAATCAGCAGTTCGGATTGCACTGTGCGAAGACATAAATTGCACGTGGAGTTCAATGCACAGAAACGAAATAATCGGGCGTTAAGTTTTCTTGCGGACTGACGTAAAATTATCTTTCGTGGAAGCACAATTTTCCATCCATTAATACCGATAATATTAATAGCGCGCAGGGAGCCTTGAACGTTCGATGGTGCAAATTGAAAAGGCTTTCCCGAAAACGAGAGCAACGTGTATCACGTCGCTCTGATTAAAAGATCGCTCGCCAAGGTTCCCGCCGAGAAAATGTGGTGGCATTACGGAAAGGGTCGACAAAAAAGAACACGACGGCTGTTTCCGGGCGAAGCACAGGCTCGTGAGATCATTTTTTCACGACGAACAGCCTCTTCGTCGAAACCATTAGGCACTCCTATGACCGTGGTACTAAATGGAAGGGCGAATTAGAAAGAAACGGCTCGGTTTTCGTGGCACATCGAAGGATAACACACTACACCTGTGCTCCAATTAAGGAGGGGCAGAAAAAAAGGAAAAGTTAATTCCAGAAAACGTGACGACGTGTTCGAGACGGGACCTTAGAATTTTTAATGAACTCCCGTTAACAGCTGATGCAATTGACATGATAATTCCGGACGCTTAGACTGACTTGGCGCGTACATTTAAAACGATTAAGTATCGATACAGGTACTCATATTTCTTTTCCTTCTTCTTTGGCCAAGAAGGGAGTCGTTCGGTAATATATTCGCCGGTTAAACGATGGTGCAGTATATATTAATTAAAACGGAACGCGGAAAGTCACGAGTAAGAAAGGATGGCCAATTAAATATTCTAACAAACGTTAATGTTGCAAGGAAAAAGTCCGTCGAAAGTATTGCCGCGCAAGCATTTACTTACTGCTGGGAAAATTGAGCGACGATTACGTAATATTCACGCATGCTTAATCGCTGAACTCGTTTAGGTTCGTTTATGCCTGTGCACTTGAACTTAACATGAATTCGTAAAAAAGACTAAACTAGACGGCCAGAGCTGCACGACCTTGTTTGCGGTCGTTTCGCCCATTCATGAATCTTATTTTAAGCAATACCCCCGTCCTTGCCACTAGAAATCTTGAGAAAGGAAGAGGAAACATTTTCAAATGGTATTGATTCAAGAAGAGTATCCACCGTTTACGTTCGAGATTAAATATTTAACGGCACATCGATTTTACGTAAATATTTCACTGGTCTACTATGTTTGCGGTAGAAAGAGAATATGAAAATTTTCAATGGTGATTTTCTTCGTCCCGAGGAAAATCGAGCTATCCGGACAACTTGTTAATAAAATATTAATCGAAGGTATCGAAATTTATAGCTATGAATTTATATCGATCTAAGAACAGCGCAGAAAAATGGAGAATTATAAAATCTTGTAAATGAGAACGAATTGAAATAGTAGAATTCAATTTTTATTGAGCTACGGTGAAGGGGGGTGAACGTTAATTTTCAGGCCGGTTTTCTAAAAGACAGGTATTCCGTATGATACGATTGTCAGACGCAAAGAATATTGTGCAACACGATTGATCGTATTATGCACTAGCGGTCAGGCTTGTTGCAAAACTAAACAATTCGATAACGACGAGCATAAATGTTATCTTTGCGTTAACGACGGATTACGAAACTGTGACGTGTACGTCGAACGCAACTGCCCACATATTACGTTCCTTTCTGGTACCTTTAAACGCATAGCTTCTAATAATTGTAAATACTATTCACTTGGCCATGCTCTTCACGCGTTTTCGGTTTGTCTTAAACAGTGAGTAACGTCGAAGTGGGCGGCATTACCAAAATGTAAGTACTTACATATGCAAACGACAATTACAAACGTCACGACCCTCTCCTCACCTTTCCCAAAACTTTCAAATTGCCACGAAGTAACTACCGGTGACTATCGGCGCGTTGCCCGTGCATTTAATATCGCGTGTAGTGCGTAGTGGTACACGATTTACGTCACGAGAGAAGGGTGAATGACGTGATACTGGAATTTCTCAATCGATGAAGAAAGCACGTAACTCGAGTTCCTGCTGAAATGGGAACTCCGAGGAACTTTGTATCGCTGCACCTTTTTCACCTCTGTTCTTTTAAGTTTTCCTCGTCTCCGCCTTCAACTCGAATTCTTCGCTACAATAAACTGATTACTCCTTTTTTCTCGAATTCCGTCTGTTATTCAGAATACGAGAATCATTCCTAAACAATTGCGTCACCGTGGAAATATAGATACGCGAAATATTTAATTTCTGTTTAACAAGACACTGTGCGCCACGCTAATAAACTTCCTCGTTATAAAATCGTGAGCCGTTCCAAGGAATCGATCGAACGAATGCATCGTTCGGCCTGTTCAAGGAATATAAAAATAGCGGGCGCTAGTAACATTCGACTAAAGAAAAATAGCGACTGACTAAATTGTAATTCATTAATTCCACGCACACCGATCGTCGCGCACACGATTCTTCTCAGAAACCAAACTTTCCTCATGTTAGTCGGAATTCTGTGCACTTGCAACTCGTTTACACGAATGTTGTTTGCACGCCAGCTTAGCTTATTCTTTTTTCTCTTTTTTTTTCCATTTTTGTTCCCCGCCATGCAGGTTTAAATGACCGGCCACGTGGTCGGTCGTCACACCTGTACAAGAGTAATGGGACTTGTAACTGCGAGCCTCGAGACCCGTTTCAGTGGGAATAACAATTTGTGCGACGACATTTCTATGTAACTCGCGTTGCAGCCGCGAAATTTGCATCCACGATGCGCTCACTGTCTGCGGATACGAACGGTTACCTCGGAAGGATCTCCTCGTTTCGATATTCCGCGAGTTTCTGCAATCTATTATTTGTCCATCGCCAACAACATTTCCATTATGATCGTATTAGGAAGTTTGTCAATAAATCGTGATTACAATTGAGCGACCACACTGTGCGGCAACGTTCGACTGGGATCATCCTTATCGCAGGTGCTAACCGGTAAGAAATTACGACACCCGGATGAACACGCACGCGTAGTATTTTACGTCCGTACCCTGATAATAAATTCGTTTTTACCTCGAACGTTACGAAATAAGAATTATATCCACGTGTCCTCGAGGTTCCACGCACTGAAAATGCACTTTCGACATTCCCCGTTGCCGTTAGATAATTTTATCACCAAATATCCACTTTGGAATTATTAGCGGAACAAAAACAAACACAAATCGAAAAATGAGATTAGTATCCGCGCGGCCACTTTGCCACGTGCTAACGATCATCGCGGAGCGTCGAAAATTTCTGCTCAACATTTTACATAACAATCTCCGGGTTTCCTTCGCGAATTCGCGTTATCTATCGCTGTCGCTCGGATTAAAATGTCCCCTGTGCGTCCACGTTCTTTCTTGCGACAGGCGTTCATCGTCCAAATTCGTCGCGAGTACCAATTACCCGACGAATTGTCCCTCGTCGTTGCTGAGTGTCCGAAAAAATTTCACTTGCCTTCCGAATTGAACCCGACAATAGGTCCAACGTTCTTATGAAAATTGATGGCCGTCCCGATTGAACCATCTGGCATGTAACAACGTCGAAGTGAACGACGAAATATTTAATAGGCGAATAGCGCGAACGATTCGAGAAGCAAGGGTGACGCGAAAATCAATCTTCACTCCGGTTCGTTCTGCGATAGCTTCGAATGTCGAGCGCAGAGCCTCGAATAAATAATGCCGCGACATATTTTCCAAATCGTTCGATGCAACAACTTTCCCCGGGATTGAAATAAACTTTCGCGTACAATAGTCCCATTGCTGTGCGACGCATCTACAAATTTGTGGTATCGCGACGCAAGCACGCGGGTACACATTAACTGTCGTGAACATGTACCCGATCGAGCTCGCGATTTCACATGGGAAACATTACGTCTGCATAACACTTGTCCCAGCGCGAAGATATTTTGCTATGGCTTCTCATATCCGGCGCGGGCACACGTTATCCGGGCCCATCCGATCTTCCGTCCTCGTTCTATGCCGCATGGACCGGTTTGGGTGCCCGTCTCCTTTGCTTCTGGTAATCACTTCGTCGACCTTCTCCGGTTATTCGTCGCTGGTTACCTGCGGGCATCTCTGCGAATCGCTGGGAACCGCGGGCTTTCCCTGGGCGTTCATTGCTTTCAAGGTCGTCAGCTTCCAACCTCTCCGAATAAAAAAGAGGAGCGACAGCCCGCAAGAATCGTTTCAGCTCGTTGCAACCTGCCGATGGTTCAGGTGAAACGAAATCCCGGCCGCGTGAACGTAAGCGTCTTCGTTTGGCTCCGATCGGTTTTCATTTTCACGCCTATCGAATTTCGGGCGTGAAGGTGCTATCGTTCGTCGCACGTTCGTCGACGGTCGTACGTTAATGAGTTTCGTCTGATTCGATATATCGTTCGTCGTTCGGCCGGGACTGCGGCGTCGAGTCACAGTCTTTTCAATGAGTTTCGTACTGTTGCACGGGTTCGTTCACCTTGGATCGACGAAACTGTGTTATGAATGACCAGAGGATAATGATGAAATTAATTATGTGCAACGATAACAGCACCGCCGATATCACCGTTTTCCTTCATTTTCGTCGATGCATATGATTTATACGATTCGAATTGCAATCTGGTTTCGTGTATTTACATTGTTGTCTTGCGCACACCTTTTCGTTGCAGATTATTAAGTCATGATATATCGTTCGAACGAAACAATTGAGTTCGACGATAGAGAAGTTGTGCACAATGGACGCGAGATTGTTGTTCGAAATTGCTCAGGGAAATTTAGAAATCTGAAACAGTGTTACAGATTTTGTTTTTTCTTTGTCTATCCTACGCGTTCGTGGGAATGTTGCAACGCATCACAGATAACCAGACATTGCTGCATTTATTCATAAATTAATTCGCCCGGCCGAAGGTCTCAGCGTTTCCAAGAGGCAATCGATTCGATATTACGAAACAGGACGGTACACGTGCTATCGTTCGTTTCCTTTTTTTTCTTTTTTTTCTTTTCGTAGACGCGTCCTATCGTAGCCTCGGTTTAATTGTGCGGCGCTTAAGCTGTCACCACGAATTACGCGGCGGTTCATCTGAATGATTTAGCTGCCCCAAATTGGTATCGTTCTGCTACAATTCAGTTTCGCTTATCTTTCGATCGATTCCGCTCGTGGAATTTCGCGAGGTCGATTTTCGATCGAGTCGGTGAAACGGCTGCTCAATTATTCCGCGTTAGTCATAATTGTTCAGCCAGAATTGAATTTCACGCAGTACATTTTATTCAATTTATGGTT
Organism: Nomada fucata; assembly: GCA_948146005.1. NCBI lineage: Eukaryota > Metazoa > Arthropoda > Insecta > Hymenoptera > Apidae > Nomada > Nomada fucata. The sequence goes on from OX411282.1 coordinate 7,477,586, forward strand.
CGTGCAACTGAATTGTGCGCGTTCACTCCGTAACACCGTGCCCCAGACGGATGAAAGTTTGATCTACCCTCGAACTCTGAATACACATAGATAATATCTGCAAAATTCATAATGGTTGAATCATTTAATTCCGTACAATTATCAGTTTTATAATTGTATCCGAATACTTGCTGCGTCACCAGACACCGGTGTTAATCGCCCACCGTATTTACATATGTGATTCGTAAACACCACTATGTTTGATCAATTTCAGGCATTCCACAAACTTTGCACTTTGTTCCGTTTCTACCTGCGAGCTTCGGCAAACACCATCCGACAAACCGATGTGTTCCAAATCTTTGACAGTTATCGAATTAATTCTTGTGTTCACAACGCGGAAACGCCGACAATTTTTGTTCGCTTTCTTCTTTTGTAGGAAAATCATTTATTGCGGTAATTACAAAGGCAAATGTTTTCGTCTGCCTGTGAACGGGGCCAGAGGCAACGTGCGACACGACGACGCTCTGAATATATAATTCTGTTCGAAATGCGCGCAAATTTAAGCAGATGCCGCATTATCTCGCGGTGTCGTTATCGGTGTAATCGTCGGAGCGAGTTGTACCGTGTAATTAATACCCAAGTATTTTTCCGTGTGCTCGACACCTGTCTTATTATTACCATCAACTTTTTACTCTCACCTAGCTTCCCGCTGGTGTCGCCGGATTTGACGTTGATAATTACGACTCCGCGAAACGAAGAAAATGATAACAGCGTTCTCACGTAGATAGATTTACGATAGAATAACGCAGCAAAATGTGAAATAATTAAGTGACCGGGGATGCGTACATTTTTATCGTCATGATAGTCCTGTTTGCGATGCTCTTCATTTCATTCCAAAGAAATTCACTCCAGCCTGACTCAGTTTCCACCTAGTTCTGTGGTGCACTCTTCGTTCTATTTTTATCGCGATTTAGTGTTTGGCTTTCTGGGTCTATCTACGATATCGCGAGATATCTGTTTTCTGCGCGTATATGGTGCACCAGAATCCGGGGGTTCTGCACGAGCAGAAATTATTCCAAATCAAGCGAAAGATAATATTTCGAATTCGTTCGCCGATTGGGTCGTTCGGTTTAAGCAAGAACCAGCGAACAATTTAAGCGAGCAATTTCGCCCTCGACTACGACGTTATTCTACGTGCGATATCGGTGGACAAGTTAATCGGAAATAGGCATCGTGGAGTTAAGATGAATACGGCGAACGCAAGGGACGATTGCAATCGGAGGTATCGATAGATTTTTTGCGAAGCGTTTGCACACACTGGATACCAATGCGAGTAATTGCCACCGAGGAGACCAGGGCAATTAATGGAACATGATTGTCATCCGTGAAATTCACAATGCACACATTCGTGACGCGTTTGTGAAATCGTGCAAGAATGAATCGCGGCTGGGTAAGAATGTAGCACTTATTAATCGTGTTAATTATCCAGGCATCCATTTAGATCAAATAAAATGATGAGCAGCGAGAGGCAGGAAGAAAAGAAACATTGTCTGCCTTGGAACGTCGGTTTTGCAACACAAATAGAAGGAAACACGTTATTATTCCCAACGAGTCAAATAATTTGCATTTTTACAACAGAACACTGACATAATTTCGAACAATAATTGATCGTAATCAACATCGCTATCAGCAGGCGATAATAAATGACATCCTGAAAAACATATACAAAGGAGAAGAACAAGAAGCTGTAAATCATCGAGGTGATTTAATACTTTTATATTCAATCTTAACAAAAACGAACTGCGAAACATAAAGTCAACTTCAGATTTATAGAAACTCCTTCCTCTTAATTGACGATAACTCCTCTTCGTTGGTCGGACGACGACTTCCGGTTTAAACCGCAAACACTGAATATCGTTCCTTCTCGAAAGGAAAAAAAAATTAATAGAGTTTTACCGGCCATAAATATCGATAATTCTACAGGTGATACATCGCCTTTTCTAAATATTCCCCGATCTTCCGTCGGACAAAGTAAAATAGTCGATTGAATAACATTGATTCTGCCTATCAACGATTTGAAACGCGTTTCAATAAATTTCTCATGAAAAAAAAAATTCAATCAGGAGCAAGAAATTCAAATTTCCTTTCGATCCATAGTTTTCCATTACATAAGGACGATCAACGTGTACGAGGCGATCTTACAGTAGCATTTACAACTCGTAATTCTCATTTCTTCAAGGGTATCAAGTTTCTGAAGTACGCCTCTCAGTTGACGGAGTTCCCGAGTCTCCGTATCCGGATTTTTGCCAATGGATTCCACTCATCGGTGCAAGTCCCCTTTGTTTCGAGAATCTGGAAGGTTACATTGTTCTTGCACGATTCTCGAACAAATTCGGAGCAGTCGTTATTTTTATAGAAACCAGTGCGCTTGCCGGTTGTCATTGTTGTAGCCAAAGGAGAACCGTACAAGTTCGCAATTTTCAACAGCAACCATTTCCGATGTGTCACATCGAAGTATCGTATTAATGAAGGATGAAAAATTTAACACAGCTTAGATAACACGTTATTATCTGTCGGAAAGATTCTCGTATAAATGTTCGCGACACGAACGAGCGGAACGAAATACAGGACAATAGTATGTCAAATCGTTAAGTAGCTTTTGCTAGCGACATTCATACAAGGAAATCGCGGACGGAATTATATAAATCGAAAGATAAATGGACACCATGCCGATGGAACAATAAAAATTGTTAGTTGAAAAATGGTTAAGATCAAGTGCGCCGTCTGAATTACGATTAGAAAGGTCTCATTGTGATTCGCGTGCAGTCTAGCATTTTCAATTAGCCCGAAGTTAATCGTGCGAGACAAGAACGGAATTTAATTAGACAACTCATAAGTTGTTTTTCGCCGTTTCAGCTGATATTCACGATTGAATTTCATTGTAGTTTTCCTTTCTTTCTTTGTTTTGTTTTGTTTTTTTTTATTATTTTCGCAAGTGACAGCACGTGTTCTTATTAACGATTACCCTTCGCTCGGAGCACGCGAGTCAATTATTTGTTATCCATCATTCTGTCACTTGGTGCGTACACACGATTGCCTAGTTCGAAACGGTCCAATCTGTCAATTATAGATAGGGGAATCTTTCAGACCGCAGACCCGTCGAACGACCCACAAAACGTTTCGAGAGAAAATAATATCATCCTAACAGAACAGCGTAATTGATACCTCTCCCCGACAAATTCTAAGGAACATCACAATTGACACAGGCGCCGTCACCACGAATTAATATCGCTACAATAGCCCTGCACTGTGGCTAAAATACTCGAGGGCCGACTGTGCTCGGTAAACCGAAATGCCCGACTAAAAAACGGGAATGGTACACAATGATAGGAGATAGATACGTATGTACGTCGTTGAAATATTTTCGACACACGCGAAGAGTACGCCACCAACGCGCGTATGTCAAAAAATCGCGAAACAACGCGACAGCCCGAAACGTGCGAGTAACGACACCGAACGAAAACGAGAATCGATTATACCAAATTGTATCAAATTGTGACCATTGCTCGATCACATCCAAATACATCCATTGATTCCCTTCGACGCTATCTCGTATCCAACTTACTCATCCAGCGCGAAACTTGTCATCGATCCGCCGTGCGGATCGCGGCACTCTTGACACCGTGTTCCCCGAGTGCACTCACCTGCGCGTCACTGTGTCGCGTGAACGCGTCGACATAGTAAAGGACGGGGGGCAAAGAGAGAGAGAGAGCGAGGGACGAGAAGACGAGGAGGATGAAAAAAGAGCACCACGTCATTAGAAAACCCAAGCATCCGATATGTGTGCGATGGGACGAATCGAGAAACCGGAGAGGCGAGATTGGAATCGTGAAATCCCCGTTTACCGGAGTTCTCCAGTGACGTCACGGACGATCCACGGGCCCAAAGGTATCGTCCAATAGGCGCTGAACGAGTCTGGTGGGGCTCGGCTTTCGTCTGCTCGCGGTATAAAGCCTCACTAATTGTACACGCGGCGAACAGTCGGTTGCGTGCCCCCTTTTAAACGACGATGTAGCGGGGCGTCCAAAAAATCGTGGATCTCGCGCACCCGTCGGCCAAGATCACGCTGTCACGATCGAGATCGAGCACGTGCTCCGTTCGGGGATCACGTGAATCGTTGCGATCCTCGCTTGTTGTGTTCGTTCGTTTCTCTCTGGTCGCGATCGAGTTTGCCCCGCGAAGGAAAATCGGGCAAGTCGAATTGCCGATGTGAGGCTCGTTCAAGCGGGAGGGAAATCGTTTTCTGTGCCGAGCCCGGAGATTCCTGAGGAAGACGGGTTCGAGAACTGTGATACGGTGTGCCAAGTGAAGTTTCACGTTACTGTTGGACGATCGTCGGAAAGGTAAACACTGTTCCGGATCGACGTGCGATGTGTCTCGCGAACGATTTCTTTTTTCTCTCGTTTTTTTTTCTCTCTTTAACAGTAGTACCCGCGATTCGATCGTACCAGTCGGTTGTGTTTATACTTTTCATTGACGCCGTGATCTATCAGAGTGACTAGACGTTGCCTCCATCGTTGCCTCCTCGGAGGGGTTCACAGACTCCGGTCTGGCGACGAATCGCGTACATCGTGGAATCGAAACGGTTATTGCAACAGTAAACGGAACATGTGTAATCAACACAAAGAGCCCCTTCTTCCTTTCGAACGAGGCGTCGTTTCATTCCGCGAACCGAGATCGTTAATTGCACTGTATCTGCTTAATCCCAATTTTACGGTGGGAAACAGTCGATTTAGCCTTCGAAGTAAATGAACATACGCGGTTACTATTAATAGGACTTAATCGAATACAAAACGAACTCGCCTCAAATATTTGTCTATTGGCAGTCTAATCGTGACAGCATTCCTTGTTCCTCTGGAGCAAGTAATTCCAGGGCACGGGGTTCGACAAGTACGACGTGACCCTGAATAAAATAATTAATTTTCTTCGTTTTTTCCTCGATGAAAAAACTGTTCCCCTAATTGCAGAAAAAAAAGTGATAGTATGTATATGTACATGGTGAAACACGATTCATCCATTTTCCTTCGCTGTGCGTCCTTCGTGCGTGTTTCGTGGCACAGAAGGAATCACGATACTACGGTGCGTATCGATGAATCTCAATGGCGATCCAGATCGCTTTCCCCGATCGATCGAGGCGAGAAAACGAATCGCGGGGAAAATCACGTATGCAAAGTAATGTATCTGTGCTGGCTGTGAGACTGTTCCATTAATTAGCAGTTCTTTTGATATACAACAGCTGTTCAAGGCTAACACTTTTGTGTAACCGGTTACTGGGAACGTGGAGACAGATTATACCTGCCTGCTCACGTTCAACGTGGAACGGAAGGGATCGATCGATAACGATCGTCCTGAAATCGTTTCGAACCAGCTGCTCGGATAACGACGATCTATAGGCCCGTCGATTTTAATTGGCGCACCGAAGGGAACTGATCTCCTTAGTTCATTTCTCTCGTTTAACTTCATTCGGGAAAAATCTTGAACGCTCTTGAGTACTGTATCGATTCGCTCTTCCTTGACGTTCTTTTTTTTTTTCTCTATCCGTTTCGCATAGTAGGTGTCTACAAATAACACCAATTACACGTAAATAGCCACGTTCGCTGATGAAATATTTATAGATTCGTTACATGTCTACACGTGTGCCTGCCGACCGACTAGTGGGGGCCAGTTATCTCAGACATTTTTTTGTTGGAAGATCAGTGTTACATGTCGGAAGTACTGTGAAGAATTTCATTCAGAACAGTACAGTGGACAGTTAGATGCGAAATCTGTCGCAAAATTCGGAGATGATTTCTCACTTTCTTCATCGTGCCGGCGCGTGAAATTAATGTGGTTCGCGAGACAGAAATTTCGGGACTGAATACTATCGGTGATTTGGGAACGCGTAAAGTTTGGTAGAAATTAATCGGCAACGAGTTCCAGTGAAAATTAACAGATCGCAAAGGTAAAAAGAATATATCGTCGAATATATGGACCGCGTTGATTGCAACGCTGGACTAAATTAAAAGATTGAAATTTCGATTGAATTAAGCACGCGGTGGAAATAACATGGTGCACAATGGAACGAAAAACCGGCGTGCAAAAGGGATTTCTCTTTGAAGATAAAAACTCTTTCGTAGGAAACAAAGACGTTGGGAAAAAAGCGCTTAATTAGCGGCAAATTAGAAACTTAATTATGATAAAAAGCGAAGCTTTCGCGCATGTTTTGTTCTAGCGTTGAAGAACAGCGTCCTTCGACGAATCGACGATCGAAAATCATTTTCTCGCCGCAAGAAATGTTGTCATTTGATTTTCATCGCGATTTCGCTCGACGAAAGATTTGGGAGCGTCAAACGGAACTATTCAGATCGCTAGGTTCATTCGAAGTTACACCGCTGTGCGTTATATCGACAGGGTTCTCTAATTCTCGATATGCGCTAATCCGTTTTTCAAATGAGTCGCATTCGACGTTGTACGGCAACTTAGTCATTTTGTGCCTCCGTACGTCGCGTTATCCATGGCAGTTTCGTTCGCTCCTAAAATATTCGACAACCTGCAACGCGATCAAACGATTCAACGAACACGAATAATAATATAGGTTACGTTTCGGTTAGAAGGTACCAGCGATTACAATGAACCTTGTACAAACGGTATCCTTCATTTTGCAATAACCTTGCAAAAATAATCAAGGATTTTTCTTCTCTCCTTCACTCCGACAACTCGGAGAATTCAGCTCACTTTTTCCAACATTTACCTTGAGTCCAGCCTCCTGTTACACTTGTCTCAAATTAAGCAACAAAAAACGGGGTCGAAAGGGAAAAAAATATATATATACACATTCCGTTCGACTGGCTGGAAACGATCTTCGGAAACGTCTGTCGTATCGCATCCTCGCGGTGTCCCTAACGAGAAAACCAACGTAGTCTAAGTCAATGCGTCTCAGCGTACTCCCATCCCCAAAAGGAACAGGAGAATACAATAGATTATTGAAGTGTGGCGGAGAAAAAAAAAAAATGTCACCTACATTCGTCGCGTCTGATTACGAAGTTCTCATTAAACTAACCGCGACAAAGCATCGCGAAGTGAGTTAACATTTCCGCGTCAAGCCTTTTTATTGCGCGGCGCATGTGTGTATATAGGCGTGTATTTGTCCAAGTATTTCATAATCGTGTGTTCGAAAATCCACAGAGTTCGAGAAAATGACGGTGATGGTGGAGTCCGTGAAAGCAGAGGAAGGCGAACGCCCGAAGATCGAGACCTTCGACGACATCCTGCCATACGTCGGCGAGGCCGGCCGCTACCAATGGTTCCTTTTCGTCGTGCTTCTGCCCTTCACCTTCGTCTACGCGTTCCTCTACTTCACGCAGTTCTTCATCACGCTGGTGCCCGCCGAGCATTGGTGCACCGTGCCCGAGCTCGCGCGATGGAACCTCACGGACGAGGAGAAGTAAGTGAATTTCCTTTGGAAAATTGCAATTTCGTTGCGATATCGAACTGGCGAGGAGATCAATTACGCGTTCTTTCATTAAACGTTTCTGGATGGAACGCAGCGCCGTTTCGAAAATTTCGTCGCCACCTCGATGCATAATTACATTTAACGCAAACTGCGCCCAGCAATTGGCAGTTCGCCCAGTCGAGTGGCCAGAGACTATGCGCGGGTTGAAAAATACATCGATCGGGTATCCAACAATCCGAGCAACTTGAGAGACACAGAAGACACCTACCAGACGATTTTTCTTAATCGCGCGAGAACGATCTCGCGTTCATCGCGCATCGTATTCCGTAGCAAATCATCCAGTTTATTAATATCCATCGAGATAACCGACTGCGATCCGCGGCGAATCGTCGCGCGTTATCGTTAACGATTCCACGCGCTGTCTGAAACAAACCGCGGGCCGCAGAGCGGACGAGAAGAGGACGGGCAGACAAGATACGCATCGTCGTGTCGCGTGCGGACGGATCAAGCCGTACTAACTTGAGGCTTCTTTCTTTCCTCAGACGCGCGGCAATCAATGTTATCCGCGGTCAGAATTTTCCATTCGCAGCGTTTCCGAAACCGAGATAGCACGTCGCGACGCGACAATTCGTCATCCCCTGAGCACGATATTTGCATTCACGCGGCCACGAGTGCGACAGTTCGCGTTCATCGGGATGGACGAAAAAATTCGTCGTCCGGCGATACGAGGCGCGGCGTCCGAACGCAGTCGAAACGCCGTTAACTGGACGACACACATTGGATCTCGTTTCCTTGGGCGGGTCGACGAGGAAAATCCTCCACGTTGCGTGTTTTCCCGTGAATCACCGAACCGGCTGGATGCTGTGCGTGCACCGATGATTCTCTAGCGTTCGACGGTTCGCCGGAAACCAGTTTGGTCGACGACCCCGGGACGATTCTAAGACGTTCATATAGTTTGAGTACTGGCCGGCCAAGAAATTCTTCGTTGCTTCGAGGCTCGCCGCGGTGTTTGTACACACGTCCGGAGATGAACGCGAACGCGTCGTGTATGATAAATGAATCGGATAAATCGGTTTCTGTATATGAACGGAGGGAACGGCCTTCGCCTTTACCTTGGTAACTATTTTTACGTTTTCGCGACTGCGTTCTCCCTTTCGTCGTTGCATTGTATTTAAGCATTTATACCATTCTTGCCGGGATAAAGAGGTTTTCGTCGGAACTGTTTTATATGTTCTTATATCACAGTTTATATCGATTGAGCAGCGATCTTTGTAGTCTTCCTGTTTCTTTGATGCTGTCTTTCGCGTGGATTAACAGAAGGACGTGGTGTTAAGTTCTCTTTCATTAATCCCCGTTCTGATTTTATATGAATTGACCTATGTCCCGGTGAAATTACATCAGATTCATCGAAATTGTCGTTTCTCGGTATATTCCTCTTAGTTTTTTTCTTTTTGATTCAAAAATATCGGAGAAACACCGCGTGCGTATGGACTCGCTGCATTGGAAAGCAATGTATTGTTGTTTCTTTTTTCTTTTATTTGCGGTGAATGAATAAAAAACTGTTTTATAATAGCCGATGAAACCTTGATATTCTTCAGAATCACGTTATCGATACCGCCAGCTTCGTCGGAGGAGCTGAAAGTCGAAGGGGCAACTCCGTTTTCACGATGCAAGATGTACAACGTAAATTACACTGAATTATTGGAGAAAGGTGTCAGAACGTCGGATCCATCCTGGCCGATAAAATCGTGTCAGAACGGATGGACTTTCAATCACACGATGATACCGTACGAATCCATAGCGGTCGAGGTGAGTCGATAAATGTCAATCGTAAAACTAGTAAAATCCATTGTGCCATTTGTAAATTGGAAATGTTCAATTTCATTCCATAGTACTCGAATATTTCGTTTTATTTCATTGCGCGACATTTTCAAACATTCGTCACGATACGATATCTGTAACATTATCACAACTAGTATTAGTGCATAACTGTATATTACGAGGTATATTACGACAGAGCTAACCGCAAGCATAACGCAGGCAATTTAGAAGAATGTCCTTATTGATCATTAACGTCTAGACGTAGGTGTAATTACTTATTGTGCACACAGTTTCTTATCAGACCTCGTTCAGATCGGAGCGCTAAATGAACTCTTAATATCTAAGTCTATTACGCGTTTATGGTAACTGCAATGCATAATATTCCGAGAAATTAACTAAACCCCTACTTTGAAATTGTTCGCATTCGTGCAGCGTGTCAGAGTATATTATTCATTTCATTCCTCCGTTAAACACCTGCGCGGTACAGACAATTTTCAACATTATAACATAGTGCCGAAATACTGTCACGAATCGCATTCGTATTTTTTTCTATTCGAATTGCACTCGTGCCTCTCAATTTCCGCGTGAAAATCGTTATCAGAAAAGGGGGTTCTATTCCATAAAAAGAAAGAACAGAAAATAAAATTTAGTTAAAGATGAATGCACACTATTTAGAAACAGCTCGCACAGATCGGCGCAAGTTTCTATATTTTCATTGTCACATTCATTTACCATCGCTCAGCACAGTGCCACCTACTATCCACAATAATTGGACAGACTATAACGAAGATCCTTTTCAATTTCAGCTGGAATGGGTATGCGACAACGCGTTCCTCAGTTCAGCCGCGCAATCAGCCTTTTTCGTAGGCAGCATGATCGGCGGCTTGATATTCGGTTACATAGCCGATCATTATGGCAGAATTCCGGCATTGGTGGCGTGCAACGCGGTCGGATTCATAGCATCCGTCGGCACCGCTTTTTGCAACAGCTTCTGGAGTTTCTGTATGGCCAGGTTGGTCGTCGGCTCGTCGTTCGACAATTGCTTCAACGTACTCTTCATTATCGGTGAGCCATTACGATACCGCGGACAGGTCCGTCCCGATCGGACAGAGAACGTTTACAACCTATGATTTAATAATTATGCATTAACGCGTGGGCTTTATGTAACTATTAATGATACAAGGATTCAAAACAAGTTTGCGCGAACGGGTTTTTTTTTCCCTCTCGATCCTCGGAACGCAACGTCTGATGTGTAATCGTTGAGGAAACAAGCGACGGCTTGTTAAATAGGCTCGAGCCTATTTAAAATTCGCGGGGACAGATGATAAGATATTCGATGTTTTCCTTTGCAACAACGGATTTGTTAATTGTTAATAAAAAAAAAAGCGATGTCAGACGAGGGACGAGAGAGAACACGATAGTCATGCAAATGACAGAAGCGAACGAAAATAACGTATCAAGTTCTGTTCGCGTTCGTTGATACGTCCATGTAACCGGAATGTTTTGACGATGTCGCGATCTTCGTTACAGTGATCGAGTACGTTGGCCCGAAGTACCGAACGCTGGTGGCGAACATGTCGTTCGGTCTTTATTTCGCGGCGGCCTCGAGTCTTCTGCCATGGATCGCATACTGGATCGCGGATTGGAGGGTCCTGAGCATGGTGACCGCTTGTCCCATGGTCGTCGCCTTCATTGGACCGTGGATCGTTCCGGAGAGTGCTCGGTAATTAATATTAAATAAAAAAACGAAATTTTTGTTCTCCGCTCATAGATAACGAAAACTTCGAGAAAGAATACAACGCGTGAGGATCGTTTGATTGTTTCACGGCAGAAAATAACCGCCTGCAAAGTCAACCAGTTTTTCTCATTGAAATTCCGCGGTTCTCGTTGGATTCGATAATTGCAGTTTTTTTTTTTTTTTACGTCTTGGATAACGCACGATATAATGGTATTATGTAGCAGTCGCGGGAGAAGCGTAGCTTGTTCGCAAAAGAAAGAGGGAAGCGGAGAATTTGGGGACGATCTTTGATCTCCGCGATAATTTTGAATAATTATACATTCGCAGTTGGTACATCACCAGCGGCAAAGTCGACAAGGCGATCGAAATGTTGAAGAAATGCGCGAAGGTGAACGGCAAAGAGGTGAAGCAAGAGATATTCGACGAATTCGAGAGAAGCTGCAGAGCAATGAACGAGAAGGACAAGTCGCATAATCAGTACACCGTTCTGCATCTATTCAAATTGCCGCGACTCGCTCGTATCACTGCTATGCTCATCGTATACTGGTAAGCACGATCTTTCATCAATCTGATCAGCAATAATAAACGAACGAAAAACGTCCTAAAATTATTCAACGATTATGAGATACGTCCGACCACATGTCCGGCATAACTACGTATCCCGATTTACCTGGAAAATAAGTACACCTTTTAATGTTACAATCTTGTTATCTTTCACGAACCGCTGTGCGCACGGCCTGCACCCATTCTCCTATTTTTACGGAAACGCCATTGAAATGGACATAAATTATCATAACGTAAACGTAAATAGCAGGCATAAATAGTAAATAGTGCAGGTGGCATTTTATTGCGGCCATTAGGAGTGTTCGCGTGGTATATAATTAACACTGAGACGCATCGTAATGAAAACGTAGCTTGGAAAGGGCTGAATAATTGGTCACAAACCGACGATTTATCTGTGTCTCGGCTGCCCTGTTTCCAGGCTGCTGATGGTGTGGGTGTTCGACGGCCACGTCTGGAACCTGAAACTTCTGGACCCCGACGTTTTCATGGCCTTCTCTTTGGCCGCCCTGACGGAACTTCCGGCCGCCATACTGCTCGCTGTTTTCCTCGACAGATGGGGCAGGCGATGGATGGGTTTCGCGTCGATGTTCCTCTGTGGCATTTTCTCCCTTATTGCTGTTGCCACCCCTCACGGTAAGTTCTCGACCCTTAGCTCCAGTTTCTTTTATTTTTATCTTTTTTTGTGTTTTGATGAACGACTTGGCAATCGAAATTATACGATAGAATATAGAGAACGATGTTGCAGAGGTGCATGGAACGCGATGGTGAAATATATACATGCTCGAGTAATCGACGTGGATTTAAACAAGTAGTTCAAACACGGGATTGCTTATGTGAACTTCGTAGATTGAGAACGGGGAGATTGTATTTTTAGGGTGGGAACGATTTTGCTTATTACTTGGGGGATGGAAACGATTACACTTTTTCATTGTACGATACTTCTGGAGCTTTGAAAAATATCGCGAGTTTCGATCACCTCGTTTCAAATCGTTGAGATACAACCTGCAGTCGATGTATACTCGGACAAACATGCCCGGCTCTGCTTCTTCTTTTTCTTCCACGAAGAACAGGTATTCAAATGGCATACGGAAAGGGGACGAACGAAAAGCGTTTAATCCGCCGACGAATCGGCAAACACGACGACAGATTGCACGGGAAATCCGTGCTGTTCATAATGCCCACCGCGACAACAAACTCGATCGCGTCAACGTTTAAGAATATATCGTACCACCGATCTTCACCTGGATCAGTCGAATCCAATATCAGGTGTTCACAGACGATCCGTATTTAACAACGTGCCCAACGAAATGTCAAGCGACAGTTTGCGGGATGATATTCGTATTTTAATCACGACGCGTCTGTATTTTACCAGAGCACAAAAATGCGACGTTCCTGGCATTTACATATTTCTTAACTCGTTCAAGGTGCGCCAACGGTCGGCATGGCGATCATAGCGCGTCTTGGAGTGAACGTCGCTGCGAATATCGGTTTCCAATACGCGGCGGAAATGTTGCCGACCGTGGTTCGAGCCCAAGGTGTTTCATTGATACACATTATCGGCTACGTTGCCCACATTATGGGACCGTACATCATTTATTTGGTAAGTACATTGAAATGCTACACGTTCTTGCTGAGATCCATCCTCTATGGAGGGGGATCGGGGGATGTAAATTGATTCGTCTCGTAACTGTTGCACTCTGTATCGAAAGGATTGTATCCGCGGGTGTTTCGAATTCTCAGTTTCGACCAACGACTCGCACTTTTCATTCGATGAGGAAAGATAGAGTATTTGGAATATTTATTTTTCGTTCACTTTGCATACACCGATGACCCCGCGTTGCGCGTAGACCGTATTTAAAAAAGAAGAAAATGTTCTTATCGCTATTGTTCCGTTCTAGGCCGATGTCGATGCAGCTCTACCTCTCGTCGTCCTCGGTTTATTATCCTTCATCCACGCTTTTCTGACTCTCTGCTTGCCGGAAACGCTAAATCAAGACCTTCCTGAAACGCTTCAAGAAGGTAGCGACTTCGGTAGGGAACAAAGTTTCTGGTGGGTCCCATGTATATCATCGTAAGTATCCGTTCTTTCCGTTATCTTTCGTATCAAACTTCGAAGTTAATAAGAGGAAGGAAATACTTTATTTCTATTCCATTTCGCAGGAGCCAGCCGCTGAAGAAATCGTGCAGAAAGAAGAACGGTCTAGCTAATCCGGCCTTCGCTGGCAGTGTACAAAAGATCGACTGCACCAGATTATAGCGACATGTCTGGTCGTTTAAAACTTGCCAAATTCTTTGTAAATATAGTCAATAACGCGCGAGTGTGGTGCTAGGTGTTAAGGTATCGCGAACCTGTTGATTGCCGTTGAGGGACGTGTGAAGAATGCGTCGAACGTTTGCAACGCAGTGAAAGAGACAAGACCCACCTGTAACAATTTCGTAGGTATACACGTTCATTAAGCAATTGAAACGAAAAAAGTATAAGCTTCGTAATTGTCGTTCGAGTTGGCTCGACGTTCAACTTGCGAACCACACCTACGTTTTCCTATTACAAAAATAATGCGCTACAGTATTTGTAGAATTTTTTTTATTATATATATATATATATATACATATATAGAAAAAAGTGAGAGAATCTACTTTCTCTCGGACAGACATCGTTAAAGGAACACGAGAGCTTTGTTGTTTAATTGTAGAAGCTGCGAATCGTAGGGAAGGTAAATATTAGACGAATCGCGTTTCAATTGAATCGACTCACCTTAGAAGTACGAATGACGAGGACTTATCACGGAACTAGAAATGTAAATAGGATATTCCCAAGTGTTTGGCAAATCGTCAGCTTGTCTCGTTTACTGCGAATCGTCGATTGTTCGTGACGTATTAGATAATTCGTAGAATCGTCGTGGCTCGTTTCGAGACATTAGATCGACTTTTAAACCGAGGCACCGAATTGTGTTTGCAGAACGTCCACGTTGTATTGCTTTTTCTTTTTCTCATTTTCAATTTATTTTTCAACGCCACGACAGATCCTAGCATTTCTGTTCGTACTTTGAGAACAGACTTATTGTGCGAATCGATCGATTTCTTCGCCAGTTCGCCCTCAGCATACTTCTAGTTAAGTATACCAGTGAACGATGTCTTGTTCACGACGAATGGAACATGCCGGGATGATTAACTGCAACACAATAATATTAGTTACGGGGAAGCTCAGGTTCGAAGATCTATGAAACGGATCGAAATTTTTCGCCACGAACTCGACTGCTGCTAGTAAAATCACTATTTTCGTCCCCTTCGATTCTCCGGCCATTTCATTTCGAATGTTCAATCCATGTCATACTACACACTGTCTAATGATGATTCTAGGAGAATAGAATCGTTCGTTCGTTAGAATTATTCCCGTACTTATGATACTAGTCCCTGCTTTCAGTCCCACGTTTCGAAGAAGATTGGTCGCGATCCGTAATCCAAACCTTATTACCTGAAAAACCTTGTTTCTTCGTCAATTTAAAAGCAGTGACAAACGATCTAATTTTTAATTGTCGCCGTATTTTCAATGCATTCCACACCAGAGATTCAACTGTACATAATAAAGCTCCAACGTGACATAGCTAGAGAAAGTACAAGAACATTTGTTAGTTCGATCCTCGTGACACGGTCGACGATAATTCGATTAATTTTCGAATGAAATTTCGAAGGAAATTCTGTTAATCGATGACTCGTTGCAATTTGTCCATGTAAATTACTTAATTGTAAAACAGTGCCACGGTATAGATGTATTATGCACGAGGATAATACCCGAGCGTTAATGTAATTTAATTCTGTAATTAGAAACAAATTTAGTTTTAGCTCGATCGTTCAGAAAAGTATGCCGAGGCGTGTTAAAATACAAATGGGAATTAAATATTTCTTAAATCGAGGCTCGAGAATCTGTTATCCCATTAATTAATGCGATAGATGTAAGTGTGCGAGTGAATTGGATGAGTACGATTATGGATAGACGTAAGGCAGACATTAGTCTGATTAAAATCATTGATCGTTATTCGATGGCACAATTTTTTTATTTCATCTTGTCCTTTCCTCTTTCTGTGTCATTCAAAACGGACGACCACTTTGAATAGATGGTCCAGCACTTGATACTTGTCATTCCATCATAATTTCGTTTATATATATGTTCGCCGCGTGAAAGAAAAAAGATCTACAGACTTATTCGTTTAAAAAACGAGAATATAATCGAGGCTCAGAACAATTCAATAAGCAAGTGTCTCCTTTACGAAACGAAAATTACGCAGCTTTGTTACTATTCTGTAAAAAACTGCATCGCGGAGTTCAGTCTGATTTAAATTCATAAAACTTCGCAACTATTAAAGCCGTGCCAGTTACTCGGCAACTCCAGTGTTCGTATCGCGACGTTCAACTGGGCTAAAACTAAATAAAAATGAACAGTCCATAAAGTCGAGATTAATAATGAAGACGCTATAGGAACACAATTTCTAGCCTTGTCCGTGCATCGATTGACACGACGCAGAATTAACGCTGTATGTAATACGTGCGAGGACTTAATCGTAATAGATAAAAATAGGAATTAACGTGGCAATACAAAACGAGGGGCTCGAAATGTCACGTAATTACAAAACGTGGCTCTGTCACTTATCTCCCCCTCTCGCCTCTACTTTGTATTCTCATTGAATTAAAGACACGAATTAGACAATTATCGTTCGCAGGAATGGTAATGCCGATCGAATGATGACTTTTGCTTGCATGGCAACGACCAGAATGTTTGGTCCTTTCCGAATTCTTCGCCCTGTTTGATGGTCTGAGGCAGATTATGTCCAACGGTTTCCGGTAAGAACAGAACTAAAGCAGCGCCGACGAAGCTCACCGCACTGATTATTAACATCGGAAATCCTTCCCAAACAGAGGCCTGAAAAATGATAATCTTCTTTATAAAAATGGTGACGTCGCACGAGAGTGTCCGGCTGAAACTTTTAGAGGTAACTTTGCAATCGTCTGCCGAATCCAGATTAAAATGTAAATTAATATCAAGTTGGAAGGATAAAAAAGACTTATTCGACGTTTTTAACGGTATACACGACGGTCAAAGAAATTATGTCCTTTTAAGCAATTCGTGACACTAAACGTAACATCTCGCTTACCGAATCGATCACGTACGGCGCCAAGGAGTGCGCTACTATTCCGAAAGTGTGAATGAAAGACACCCCCTGCGATCTGACCGGTGTCGGTAATAGTTCTGCCGCATATTGAAGGCCAACATTGGCAGCCATGTTCAGACAGAACCGTGACATCACTGACATTGTTAATTTAGCCGTAGCTGGAAAAAAACAGGAGTCGCGAAACAATTAACAGAAACGCGGAACGCAGAATCGTCTTTATCATAAATGAACCCCGCGCCTCTGAATTAAGTAACGTAATCTACACAACACCGAGTGCAGTAAAACATCGTGCAATAATCATTCAAATATCTCAACGACACTTGTATTTAAGCTAATCGCAAGTTCAGTCGCGCTTCCTTTAAACGCGTTGTTATCGACGATTCGAGAGAAGAGGAATAATTATTTACTGGAGTGCAGCAACAATTCGGCGATACTGAACAGACAAGTGATCGCCAGGGTAAGAAATCCGCATAATCTACGTCCCCATCGATCCAGTAACAGGGTGAGTAGCAGTCCAGCCGGAAGTTCCGTAGAGCATGCAATCGAGAACGACACGAAGACCGAGCTTGGTATGAGCTTCAATGAGTACACGTGGCCGTCGAAGGATATCACAGTGAGACACCTGTAAGACGATAGTGGTCATTCGTCGAGCTTCTGTCGCGATCGTTCTCTTTCTTTTCTATTTTTTATACTTTCCAAAATAAGACTAGGAGAACCGTATTTCTGGCCAGTCTGGGAGATCTGAACAGATCGAACACCGTCGCTGTTTCGTGCAGTCTACCCGAGGCTTCCATGTTGGTCTGCAATCATTGATATTTCAAATAACGCGAATCGTTCCGTATCGAGATAATCGCACTTACAACGAACGCTTCATAGATCCGCGGATCCGGATTTCGACGATTGATCTTGGCTATTTTCCGTAGTTTCGCCGCCACTTTGTCGGTCATCCCGTTGGAAACGTACCATCTTGAATAGCAAATATCCCCCGCGTGAATCGACAAGTATATTTGCGCAGATTTCAGGCGGATGTTGAATATTTCAGTGATCTGAACGATTAACGATAATACAGTGTTCGCTCACCGTGCGCTCTCGGGCAAAATCCATGGTGTTATGATAACAGATAACAGCGGTACAGCGGTGGCGTAAGTGAAATACCTCCAGTTGGCGATATAGTAAGCCATCCATGGTAAAATTGTGCTGGCCACTGCGAAATATACTCCGAATGCGATATTGACGACCAGGGTGCGTTTCGAGACCGCCATATATTCCAGTACTGTGAAAAACAATTGGGCCATCAGTGATTCTGATAACAACATTTTGCCAAATCTTTCTTATTAGAACGATTGGAAACCGTTCCGTACTAATCGAGAGCAATCGGCATCAAATAACAACTGAAAGTAAGTGTTACTATGAATTATGACTCGCAGCATTGATAACATTGATAATTATAGACGAATTGTTTAATACGAACAATTATAGCTTCTTGCAATTAACGTTGATACTCGTGGGAATCGATATTGATTATAATAATTAATTTCAGCATACAACACGCAACATGTAATCACCGCGGCAACATTGAAATTACGCTCCAATTAAGTAATTATCGCTCGCAGGACGCAAACTACGATTTATCAATCGGATTGCCTTGTCTCTTCAATCACGCACGATGCTTACCGATTATAAGAGGAATATTTATGCAGTTGTCGAACGCCAGGCCGGTAAGAAATCTGCAGACGGCAAAAAACCAAAAGCTACTCGCGTTCGCCGTGGCAATGGAGCTGAGAAGAGCAATGCTGTTGCAGAACATCAATGCCGGGATTCGACCCTTGTGATCCGCGATCCATCCGATCAATAAACCACCGACGATAGATCCGCAGAAGAAGATGGCCTGCGCCGACGATATGAGGTATTCTCGGTCGCATACCCAATCTAGCTAATCACCAAGGGTTAAGATTTAAGCACTTAAGGCGCTTCAGGCACACAGCGGTGAAATTTTCGGCACTTTGAAGTCCGATCAGCAGGTGGTTTCAAGTGTAACGTTAGTTAATGCAAAATAGAAATATATGATAAATAATTCACCTCAGTTCCTATACTGGCGTATGGAATCTGCGTGAGATTGTACTCCCATTGTGTACATTCCACCGTTCTGTTCGTCTGCGAATTCAACGAACGTAAATTCTGGCCGCTGTTCAGAATCTCCGTGAAGTTCAGATCCTTCCGGCGACACTGGTCGTAATAGGGAAATTCTTTCGCCGACGGAATTGCCATTCGAATTCTGACAACAGCGTGAAACACGATTGACCGTTGTAAAATATATTTCGATAGATTTTTATCGTTCGAATTTAGCTGTATCGAAATTTTTACGTATTCAATTTTCGTCCGAAACGAAATTTTTGTACGTTTATTGTTACCTCTCCGCCGGAGTGAAGTTCGAGTGCATCAATTCGTCTATCCTGCACCAATGTTCCTTAGGTGTGATCGTGATGAAAAATTGCGAGAAATACAGGAACGCGTAGATCATGCCGAACGGTAGTAAAGACAGTAATAACAAACACTGATATCTCCCATGATCCCCGACGTATGGCAAAACATCATCGAACGTTTCCAATTTAGGCCTCAGCGCTGTCGTTTCCGTGGGCCCTATTGAATTGGGCATACTCTTCGAGTTCTTCATTTCACTGAAACATTCATTCGCCCGTAAATCAACTACTCGTGCCGCGTAACATAAATCATATGCATTATCAAATTGTTCCAGGAGCAATACGACGCTCTGTTTCACTTTTTTAACACGATATCGAAGGAATGCAATTCATATCGAAATTGTCAATATAGATTTATTATCTGGCTTATTACTATCTGGATTTATAAGACACTATTCATTGAATGAAATTGAGCAGGAAACCTTTTATGAATTTTCTGTAAATGAAATTAATATATATATATAATACACATTATATGTGTATTTTCTAATACGATTTTACGTCATAAACACCTAATAATATAAATTAATGACACTGAAATGAAATAATGTATAAATGGCAACAGAATATTATTTCCCATTTTTCTACGCCTCAAAAATATAATCAAATTAAAGCAAGACATTTAATTGATCGCGTCGATCGGGATTTCTATTGAAACAAAATAGCAATAAAAATATTATTCCAACAATTAACATAATACAATATCCAACACGAAACTGTAATGCTCTTAAGCAAAGGAAAAAGAAACAGAGCGAACGAATATATTATGCAGTCTTCCCAAGTCGAAATAATGGGAAATCGTGCGGCCGCTATCGCAACGCAATTAATCGACGCAACGAACGTCGGGACGGCGTTAATCACCGCGTTGTTTTGCGCCAGAAACGCGAAATCTTACACTGCATTCATGTTTCCGCGGTTTCCAACGTACGAATCGCGAAACGCAAAAAAAATTCGGGGGCGGCTACCGAACGAAAGACACCGAAAAACGAACTGAAACGACGAGCGAAGTCCGGCCACTGTGCAGTGTTTACCTCGTTTTCCGTTCACTTAACCGATAAATTGAGTGCGTGCTGTTTGTTCCAGCTACTGCCAATTATTGTGGACAAAGTCAAACGACCGGTGACCCGCGACTCGTTTAAATCGCTCGGCGAGCCAGACACGTTCGCAATTGGTCCACGAGACAATTTTAACATGATCGACTTAAGATATTGTATCGAAAGGCCGTCCGGAGGAAAGTTAATAGGAAAGATGGATCTGTGACGTTGATTGAGACTTTAAAATGTTCGCGTCATTATTAAGAGCGACGGATGTTGATGGTCTCGTGAACAAGATACAATTGAACGGACGGAAAATTTCGTGAGTCCAGTTTATATTGACGGATTGGAGTATCGATAACAGAATAGTCGAAGGGAAGAGATATTCGTAGTATTGGTTAAATTACAGGTTTATCGATCGTACTGTTTGCATTATTGATTTCGGACAGCGGGACCGATAAAGAACGGTAACTGTAAAACGCCAAATGAATGCAAACTATAGTTAATAAATTAACACATTATAATATGTTTCTGCGTGCATGCTATGTTTAAATTAAATAGATTGTATAATAATGAAAACTTTGCCTCGCGGATGTTATTCTAGTGATAATATTTAAAGATAGAAAAGAATGCACTGATAATTAAATTCGCGACGAAATAATGTGCTTTCGATCTGCGAACAAGCAAAATAAATTGTACCGTACAATAACTTACGTATCACCAAACGGCTCTCCGGATAAACTCGCGACAATCTCGCGACTTCCAAACGGTGCTCGGAAAGTAAAAATGCCACACGATCTGCACACCGACTCAGCAGATTCAACAACGATTTACGTAACGAACAATTGAAACCATCCTCGACGGAATCATCGTCCGTGAAATATCACACCGGATCGTATAAAAAGAACGTTTCGTTACGGCACTCGTCGCTGCCGTCGTTCATCGACCTCCGCTTCAATAAAAATTCAACCGATCGCCAATAATCATTGGCCACAATAGTGTCCCCGCGAGTTGAAACCAGCGAAGATTCTTGCCCCTTGGTTAAAACATCCTCGTGCACTATTATTGACCCGACTGCGTGAGTGAACGGGCCGAGCGATCGAGTGAACGATCCGGACGATTTTCTTTCGAAGCGAAAAAGGAGAATGTGGTCCGATACTCGCCAGGCCTTGCACGAATATGAAGGGGAACCGGCTCGCGTATCGTTGATATAGAAGCTTGTTTAGTAAAGACGAACGGGATACATACCCGATGGACACGTGTTTGCACAATAGAGAAGGAGAGGATCGCGAAACGAACGGAAGCGAGAAGAAGAATCGTTGTTGGCTGACAGCCGAACCGGCGTGGCAGATTTCGCACGATTCTCGTATGGCGAACGGCAACAGCCGCGTCTACGCTTTTCGACCATCCGTCGAACTCGATTTTCTTTTCGCGAAAAGTAGCCGTAGCGGTGAAAATGCGTCGCGCTGGCCGTTAGGTGTCCACCCGCGACGAAGAGCGGAGGGTGAACGACCCCGTTCTTGGACAGAAATTATTTGGAACCTGGACGACGGCTCGAGAGGAATATTAATTGAAACGCGACTGGGGAAACTTGCTCCTTTCTTTCGCGTTCGTTAGAAAACTTTCTTTCGTTTCTTTGTTCCGGACAAATCTGTTGAAGATGGATTAATATTAAGTTTAAGTAAAAAATTAGCATCCGTGATAGGCGAGAGAAGTGCAAAGTATAAATTAATCGGAGGATGTACATTAATATTCGTAATATGTCTCGCGCCGTAATAAGCCGATCCGAATTATTTTAATTGCCCAACGCAAATGCATAGAATTCAAAGTGGGGCGGATTGTGAAACTCAACGTTTTTAGATCCCAGCGAGTAGTATGTACCTGTATGTTTCGCGTGGCGAATTTAAGGGTTCACTGGCATTGATACTAAAACAGAGCACAATTACAGATCCGTCGACGCTTGTAGTGTTGTTTCGACGTGTCTTATTCCGACGCGATCTGGCACCTCGCCTTATTCCAGTGGGGTAACGACAGTCGGTCGAAGAAGAGGTATAACGCAATGCACGGGGTATACAGTTACATTCGTTCCGTGGCTATAAATAATTTTGCAGACAATATAATCAAAGACCTTCGATGCTATTTCCGGCGGCGTAAGTGTGTTGGCACGTTAGTTTCAGTAAAACGAATAAGCGACACGTGTGACACGCTAACCTAGTGCTCGCCATCTCTTTGCACGAGATTTGGTGTACTCATTGGCGCACAAAATTTGCTTCCTTTTGTATTATTACGTATTAATAGTCGTTAGTAATTTCGTGTCACTTTATTGCAGCAATTTCTTCCACTAGTCTTCGGTAAACACAAGATTGACAACGGTCGAAAATAGAATTTATTGCTCATCTAATTAATAAATTTCATTACTGCAAATTCATGCTCAGCTCCAGAATGTATTATACTAAAAATTACTGTATCCATGCCTGCGTAACTATTTAATAAAATTTCAAGCCAAATATGTTCACACATTTCTGGATACATTTATTATATTTTATATATGTTCTGGTAATATACTTTATTATATATATTTTAATTTAAATCGCAGAATTCCAAGCGCAATTCGTCAGCATGCAGACTCTTCAATTCCGCTGCAATTTCTTCCGTGGTTAATTAAAGCATAGTCAGAAAGACTTCAGCGACGACATTGATTCCTCTGTAGTCCTGTCTACCTTGATAGATCACTGACGATGATTAACTCAAGTGGAATTCGCTAGATCTCGCATTGCATCGGCGATGCAAAAATGGAAATGCTTTCGCCGCAACAGTGGTCGAACAACAGTCGCAACACGGCAACTTTGTGTCTAGATCTGCTTTACGTAACGCATTCGTTCTTGAGCGACAGGTGTATTTCACTTACGTATCCCAAATAGATTACAAACTCCGATCTGCCGTAGCTGTTGGAGAACCTGTAACACCTGGACGCAATCGTAACTTTCGTGTTTCAAAACGTTGACAACGGTTATTATAATAACGCGATCGCCGTGATCACCGATTTGTAAATTATGTTATTCGAGTTTGAGAATTTGCGTCTAATTGATTTCTGCGCGGCTGAGAATAATAAGCAATGACTTCCTTGGTTAATTTAATTTCACTTGCATTTTGGAAATTTCTTTATGGTATTCCAGAAGAAGGGAGAACGTAAAAGAAATATCTCAAT
Source organism: Nomada fucata (assembly GCA_948146005.1). Classification (NCBI taxonomy): domain Eukaryota; kingdom Metazoa; phylum Arthropoda; class Insecta; order Hymenoptera; family Apidae; genus Nomada; species Nomada fucata. Next base: position 7,501,070 of record OX411282.1, read on the forward strand.
CATCCAGTTCATTATGATCCGGCCGACAATTATGAATGAATTTATGGGCCTTTGGACGCGAGGACAATAGAACTGAGATGCACAATCGCGGGTAATATTTTGAGTTTGCGACTACGGTTGAAGAAGCTTTAATTGCATTCTTCCGCTTCGTGATAATTGCGATTTTTTTCTTGATTCGCCAGACAAGAAATGCCCTTGGACTCTATTCGACAGGCGTCGTTCGGTAAAACTTCCTTACTGTACAATCGTGCGTCTCTGTACGCGGGGAGCGACGAGGGAAAGTTAAGACTGAGATTAATCTAAAATTCGTTGCAAGTCAATATTTATCGAATAGAACGAGATTATATTATCTACAACGCGCCTGTTAATATCTCCAACGTTGCAAGGAGATACAAATAATTTCAGACAATGCCCGAAGGAATATATGCCAGACATTTAATAGATTGCATTGAAGGATTCGTACTTCTAATTAGATCTAATAATGGTATATATGATAATAATAAAAAATTATTAATTTATATATACGTAGGGTCTAATAAAATATCGCGGTGACGTCTACATACGAAATTACATGCACAGATGTGTGTAAGTCAACTGATAATCCTCGACTACGATAGATTTGGCTTCATTGCATATTAATGACAATTGACTTTTATTCATGAACTTGCAAATACAACTAAGCAGCGCACAAAATTAATCTACAATATCATCTCGGGATAGACTTAACCCATATTATCGCACAGTTAATTATAAATATTCTCGACTGTTCGAGAGAATACTTCTTCCTGGTAAAATCGAAATTTCCAAACATTGATAATGAACCTCCGTCGTTGCTCTTAATTATTTAATTCCTGTATTCCAATATTTCTACAATACTGTAAGATATAACCAAAAATCAAATATTGTTCCGCACGATTTGTTTCAATTATATACAAACAATGTAATCCATACCAATATACGTCGGTAATACTGAAAATTGACGACACGACAATTACAATTACATACGTAGGCACTTAATACGACGAGTACGTTCCATTTACTATACACGCGTACGGAACTGCGTCGAGAGCAAGATTAATCCCATCTATCGTGGTTGACAGATCCCTTCTAACTCAACCATGTCACCCGGTACCGAATAATAGTGACGATTGCCTCGTGACGTATAATTGATAACCAGTTGCAATCGAGAAGCACATACATCCGCGTCGCTGCTAATTGCACCGCGGTAATATTAATTGGAAAAAGATAACGCCGACGCGGTCCGCGAACTCTCGATTGTTGAACCTCAACATTGGTCTCGCATTATTATTCTTCGCATCGGCGCGGCATCGAAACGAGGAAGATCAGTGGAAACTGAAACTGTTCGTTCTTGTCGACGAAAAATACCAGCAATCGGAAGGCAAGATGTTGCGTTAGAGATAGTCTCAACGAATTATTGTACGAGCACGAGACACGATACAATTGAACTTGTCATATACAATTGAAGGCACTGCATTCATTTTATTGATTCTCGAAGACACGTTTATTATAAAATGGTTATCAAATTAAATATGTAGAGAAAGTCGCGAATGAATTATAAATACAAATATTCGTTCGACCTGAGGATTCTTGGGAGGAAGAGAAGTACTTACAGACCATACAGAAAAATAGGGAATGGGGGAAAAAAATAGACAAATGTAACGAAAACTTTTAATCATAATCGTTGGTAACCAAAAGGTATATGTATACTTATGATCCTGCTGCTGGAGTACAAAATAGACGTAAACTTAATTACACAATAGAAGGGGGCGAAGTTGCATTAAATTTGCTGTTCGTATTTGCCTGCGAAGATGTAACCGTTCGTTCCAAATAAATATGTCCAACAACTGCACGTCGCGACACACGAAAAGAGTGTCGTTTCGTCAATGATCCGCGAACGAGAAATTGGTCTACATATGCAATAGAACAATCGAGACGTGAACGTCGACTGGTAAATCATAAGATCCAGAAGGATAATCCTCATTTTTATTCATGCCGCCGAACGAGGAACAGATGTTGATAAAATTTCGAAGGAATTGCGTTCCCGATCATTTTATCAGGGTAATAATTATGCTCGTTTTACAGTGAAAGGAAAATACTCGCGGAATTAGCGCGAGTCAATTCCAAGCAAGTAACGTTCGCCTGCACACTCGAGGAATCAGCAATTTCTATTATCATCGCCCAAGAAATTTGTACAAACAATATACACCATCTGCGGCGACACGCAACGCTGACCAAGGTATTTTAAATTCGACATTCTTACACACCCGACGATGAAGACAAATTGGAACAAAAATCATGAACAATTGCGTAAGCAAAGACGAGTTCAAGCTTCTATAACTTCGTCGGATCGCTGATTCTAACGAAATTCATCTCATTCAGATTTCGATCTAACGATCGAATGCCTCAGGTGTAATTCTTATTCGCTCTCTACGATGAAACTCACAATGCTGACAAATGTTCACGATTTCTGGACTTGATCAACGGTGGCAACACGACGTTTCTGGAAGACTTCGGATCGAGATCAAAGTGTTACACGTTTCACGGCGAAATTCTGCGCGTCATTAAAATTTCACCACCTGCACGTCGCCGTTGCTCGTCTTTTTCAATCTCACGCTCGATCTTCGTATGATACTGCTCCTAAACGCCTCGCCGCGGAGCGACGCCCTCATCGAGTTCCTCGCGCTGTACCTAGAGAAGGATCTAAACATGGCGATCGGTGGCATCTCCTCGTCGTCGCATTCGCTGGAAAAGACGAAGAAAAACGGGGGGAATTAAAGCCAACCATTGGATTTCATCGATATGTCGGCAAGCTTTTGGTTTTAATGAGAAAATAGCCTATTACTCAATAAAGACAATCTTAACGCTTATTCGGAACACTTGAGAATCCTTCGGTCTTGATGACTCTTGAATGTTTGAAACCTCTTTGCAGGTTTTAGTTTTACCTTCCGATGCAAGGAATGTTGCACAACTTTTGACCTTTCCCAAAGTCCTCGCCGTCTTGAAGCGTCTGCGGCAGATCGCTGCCCTGTGTTTCCGGCAGGAACAGGGCAAGAAAGCCGCTCAATATTCCAATCACCCCCAACACAAGGAGCGGCAGCGCCGACGAGATGACACTGAGATACACCACGAAGGGCGAGAGGATGCTGGCGACGTAACCCATTATGTGTATCAAGGCGACACCTTGGGCCCTTACGACCGTTGGCAGCACCTCGGCCGCGTATTGGAGGCCGATGTTGTACGAAATATTTATCCAAAATCGGCCGAGAATCGCCAATGTGGCTATATAGATATCTGTGACAAACGTTCGCGGTGAATAAATTTCATTCGTGTGACAGGCCCCCGTCCGTCGAAGTAATTTCTATACATTTCACGTTCAATTACATTGGTCGAGGTGCCAAAGGGTAACGTAAAATTAATCCGAGAGAGAGAGGGTGCGTAAGTGTATTAGAAAGCAAGTAGACGAACTGGTGGAAACTGCGCCAGCCCAGACACTGCAGATACCGGAAATGATGAGGGAACCGCAAGCCAGCCATCTTCTACCCCATCGATCTAGAACGATTGTGAGGAATGTATCGGCGGGGAATTCTGTTGCTGCGGCAATCGTGAAGGTCACAAACACGTCCAGCCCCAGATTGCCCACGTTTCGAACGTGGCCGTCGAATACCAGAGAGATCGCCATCCTGCGGTTGTAAATTGTAATCGATTTCGAAAATTACAGCGACGTTCAAACGGGATTATTATTGTTGTTGATGTAAGTCGCGACTAAAGCTTACCATATAAGAATAAATAGAATGGTATTCCTCCTCAGACGGGGAGTCTTAAATAAATCGAACACAGAGTACGTCTTTTCTGCTTCATCCTCTTTCAATATTCTGACGCAGGTCTCCTGTTGTTCGATAGTTTCAGTTCGTTAATTTATGAATGTAACATAATATATGTGTGCACGTGAAACGGTACGCGTCGGTTGCGTATTAATAGCGATAGATTGATACCCTTACCCGGAACCGTTTGTACACATCTTCCGGCACCTTCGTGCCATTTATTTTTTCGAATTTGCCGAGAATCTCGATCGCCTTGTCCACTTGCCCTTGGCTAACGAGCCATCGTGCGCTTTCAGGCACGAACCACGGTGTCGCCAGAGACAGAATAAGAGGAACAGAGGTGGCGATGCAGGTCATCCTCCAGTCGGACAAACAGTAGGCGACCCAGGGTAAGATGCAAGCTGCGGCCGTGAAGAATATGGCTATCGACATGTTTGCCACGAACGTCCGCCATTTCGGTCCAACGTACTCTAACACTGCGAAAAAGGAATAGAGACACGACGTTAGAGGGAAGGAATATTTCATGGAAAAGATGTTCGACGAAAGACAGCAAATTTTCCATAACAAATGCGGCATCGGAGGAAAAAATTATTCGGATAGAACGTATATTTTGCGGAAATAATATCTAGCGAGGAATCAACGAACAACCGCGCCGTCGATGGAAAATATATGTGTATAAATTTTCGGTGAAATCGATATCGGTACCTGCGGCAATTAATTTTCATAAGCGAGAAATTTCCTTAGCGATGCTGATAATGATAGACACTACTTGCAATTAATTGAAGGTGATTCTTTGATCGGGAACAAAGAGCACCATTAAGTGACCAACGCATGGTAGCTTCGTTAAGAACAATTACCCCCTACTTTGTGGCGCGTGCAAATAGACGTAATTCGCTGATAATAAATGTCCACGTATTTACCACTTCCTGTCCTGTTACACAATCGAAAAATTAAAACGGTATTTCCAACTTATTGGACGCAACAAACGGTACACCGATTTCGCCTACGATTCGTGACTTCTGTAAGTCACACGAACGCGGGCTTAATTGTTCATGGTCATTTTAAATCGCTCGAAGGAGAAAAAAGCAGCTAAAATGCCACTCTGTCGTGAATAGATGGACGTCGAAGCAAGATTATTGCGTTGCTTATACGAAAAATACGTGTAATAAGTAATTACGTATTACCAACCGGACAGCTCCCCGAAATAAATCGTAGCGCAATAACAATATCAATTTCTATACGACTAACGTCGCACAAAAACGCGATAAACAATTGTCCATAAATATTCATAAATAATTTTGTCCCGAATTACCTATAATATTTCATTAACGTTTTCTTCCAAAACGTACGATAAAAATCATCAGGCGAGGATTTAATTACGTCCTCTATATTCTTCGACATACATATCACGAAGTTACTTGAACCCTCGAAGCACATTTCCACAAGCTATTATGCCCCACGTGCGCAATCATCGAGGAGAAAAATTATTCGCATAGAAAGAGCGCAGAAAATAATAGCGAACAACCTTCCCCCGGCCAACCCGTTTCATCATTCCGCGTATCAAGGTTTATTACCGACAACGTAACATTATTCACGCAGAAAAGGCATTCGCTTTTCTCCCAGACGTTTCCATGGTTCGTCGACGGGATCCGTGGCGATTCAGCGTCGTCGTCGATCAAAACGAAGCTCGCTCGCCGTGGACGAATGTGCCGTATGCACCGGGGGCAAGATAAATTGCGAACGCGTTAATAATAATGTTAAAGGTCCATGGTGAAATTTGGAAACCGATTTAACATTCGCTTCGCCCTCGTTTTATTGTCCAGCGGAGAGATCGCGCAATCCTACGGCATATTTTCCAACGTACCGAGTTTTATCTGCGGCTCGTACACCGCGTTGCACGTTAATTGAACGCGTACAGCCTTTACGTGATACTCGTATAATTTACTGCTTGAACGATGAATAAATCAATGGTGAAAGAGGGTATTGCTTCGCCGATATCGTACACCGTGTATGACAGTTAGTTTCGTTATTACGATCCTTGTGCACCAGGATTTTCTAATTTTCCAATTAATATGGTAATCGTCGTTTAACTTCAGTATGGTTCATATTGCTACATTCTTGCTCATGCGGGCAATTCTTCTTGTTCAATTAACAGCATTTCTCATAATTTTCCGCGTGCTCAATCAGCAGGAATTAAGATCGATGTTATGTAAATGCATGAAACCGTTCAATAATTCTTCGTACGACTCGTTGTTGGATTAAATCGGAATATTTACTTAGATAAACGACGTTGTCATCATTGTTCCCCGCTTACATACTTATTTTCGCTTTTATTCGATTAAATTTGAAAGACGCGAAGCGTCCGATATCGTGCGTATGAAACGTTGAAACGCAAATATTATTTCGAATAAATCTTTCGCCAAATACAATGTCCAATATCGTGCGCAATTTACCTCCCAGAGGAGATTCAATTTTTGTTCGCTTACGTAAATAAATCGTCGTGCCTCCGCACTCCATTTCCATTTTATTACGCACCGCTATCGTTCGAGACGTGAAACGAGCATTGTGGTAATTTACAAAGCGACAGCCCCGATGTTGTAATTTATTACGAGCCCGTTGCGAATTAAAAACTCTTATCTAGTCTCGCATCCGCAGTTTCCTTTCTCGTGGCCAAGATTGACGTTGCCGATTGTTCCGTTCGATCCCTCGACAACGATCTTGACAATTGGGAAATTCGAATAGCGAGCGATTATCGAGGCCACCAACCTACGAATCTCGTCAACTTGGCCTAGTTCTCGATCATGGAACTAGTCGTAAATTTGTCCAGCCTCGGCTTGAGTCATCGAGTCACGGTTAATGCACGCCAACGGAGCTTTGTTCGTTTCGATTTTCACAGGTGGAACGCTGTCAGCGGGACACCTTGCTGTTTAATCCGGGTAACACGTTTCAATGGATCGCGGAACGAGCCGACTTGCCCTTCGATCTAATATTTATGCAAGTGTTTCAATTCGTAGCGTTTCCAGAAGATACTTTGTATTGTATACGTGGACACGTGTATACCTGCATCGTTATGGTCACTTTCTACCTACGAATCCGAATTTGCATACGGATTACAGTTGTTCGGTAATCGGACTGAAATCGCGGGTGCTTCGATGTTTTTCATAACGTTCGAGTCGTCGAGTGAAAGTTTGATGCACGTTTACCGCTAATTCGCGATATTAATTTGCACAGAAAAATAAAAAACCCGTGTTATTGTATTTTATAGTCGTATGAAAGAGTACATTGAATGATAACAAAATATTCAGTGGAGAACTGGCGCGTAGCTTTAAAATTCTGTCGACAAACTGATCAATTTTATCGCGATGTAACCGCTGAACAAGAAGAGGGAACAAATGTCTGGAATATGAAGCGTCTTCATATCCCGGAATCTTTTCAGCATACAGCGAGTGTACGGACGCTGCACGTCGCTGGGTACTTTGCTGCAAGCGCGAGATGAATATTCTATCGTCTTTAGAATGGCCCTCAAATTGCCGCAAGCGAACTTAATCAAAAGCAAGAACGAAAATTATGAATGATTATGAATGATTAAAATGAGATTGATAAAGACAGAACGGTAGAAACGAAAGATTGATTACCTAATATGTACATCATGGTGAAACAATTATCGAAGGCGAATCCAACGAAAAAACGGCACAACGCGAACTGCCAGAAGGTGGTGGTGAACGCAGTAGTTATCCCCGCAAGAAATCCCACGGTATTAGTTCCAATTAAGGCTGGTATCCTGCCATATTGATCAGCGACCCATCCAAAGATCAGTCCGCCAAAGATGGCACCAACGAAGAAGATACTTTGTGCCACTGTTGACAAAGTATCGTGTTCACACACCCATCCCAGCTGCAAGAGGAAACTACAGTCGAATGATTTACCCCTCGTGACGAAACGGGTCGAAAGAATTCGTCAAAATTTCATAGTGCCGATCGAAGAAGATTATGAAATTAATTTATATACACATTGCGTATGAATATAAAAAAATTCTTTCCACGGGACAATAGAAAACGAGAAATTCACAGAAAGAAAGGTATAAAACCGAAAGATTCGTGTCTCACCTCGGTTGCCACGGTTGCGTAAGGAACGGTACTGTAATTAAATTCCCAGCCATGCTCGCAGACTTTCGTCGGCCACGACGGGTCTGGGTCGCGTTTTCCACTTAACAGAATCTGTTTGTAATTCACATCGTACATGCTGCATCTCGAGTAACCATCCTGGTCAACGGGTATCGCCAATTTGCGCCTGAAACAAGAGGGAAATGAATGGAGATTGGTTCAGTCTCTTCGATGGAAATGCTTATTTTGACAGATGTACGATAGAGGTTTTCTGAACAAGTACAATTAGATTCTTGGACATTTTTTGCATTCACAGTTTTCTTTCTGGTATCCAGTTTTGAAATTAGTTTTAGGAAAAATATGCAATGTAAATATTTTTATAGTGCTATAATATTAGTGCAGGTTTTTCTGAGATTTGATTTTCTGCTTTAAAATCACGACAATGGTTGTTGCCATCGGACGGGAAGAATATTTAAATGTCTGAACATGCAGGTAATGTCTTGAATGTATTTTATAATGGAGAGATTTGCTAAACGAGTGCTTGATATAGTTAGATTGCATAATCGTCAGATTATTTTGCAATCGTTCGGGTATGCTGAGAGTGTTCATTCATATATAACGAACGTCATTAAGATGATTTCTTTTTGCGGTAATTACAGGTGTTCTAATGCACTTTGTATCGGCGAAATAGGAAGTCGACGATACATTGGCTGCCGTTGTCTGGCTTGAAATGACCTCGATCACTTGCACAACAATATCATGAAACGATCTTAAAATTGCCAAACAGAGGCAAGCCAACCACGATGAATTAACTTTTTGAAATACTTCCCTCGTGTAACTGCATTGAAATAAAACAATCCAACCGCGCCGGGTATTTCAGGCTCAAAATAAAAAGTCAATCGTGCCTTAGAAATAATTTAGAAAATATTATAACCACCGTACGAGAAATACTCAATCATACTATTATTATTATGACACTGATAAATCAAGTTTAATCATTTCAGAACGTATTAACACTACACGATTGATATTATTATTGCGAAACGAGTATGTAGCCGCGAAATTATTTATTAAAAGAAAAATAGCAGAAAGAATTCTGTATATTAGATAATGAATATCATAAACAAAAAAAAACATTGCACCTGCTACGTTAACGTCATTCACGTGCAATCGTGTCCCGTAGCATCGTGATTAATCGCGTGCACTGTCTGACCTTTGCGTGATAAGTGAAGGAACGACGTGTTACTCGACACCGATTGCATTATGCACACGTCCTTTGCATTTTTCATCCTGGATTCACCGTTACAAGACCGGCGATCAAGGATAACGAGCAGAAAAAATAACGTCCAGAAGAAAATTGCGACAGAAATTCCAAATACGATCATCGAGGCACGCAGTGAAACACAGTACTGTCCCCCCGCAGTAGATTCAGACCATACCTGACCGGACAAAAGGAAACACGTAGGGAAGAACTCGTGTACCAGTCGCAACTGTTCAGCAATTTCAATCATTTCTCTATGGTTAACCGCTGTATTATAAATCATGAGTTTAATTTAATTTTAACTATTGATTTTAGTTTAACGATAATTACATCTCGTGTAATAAAATCCAATTAAATTCAGTTATTAAAAATTTCTCCAAATTGAATGATCGTTCGCGGCAATGATAATATGTATGGCATTGCAACATTCGGTACTAGAATTTTTATTCTATTGTTATTATCATTATCATCTACTGCATGGTTCGTGATATTTTAGCAAGAACGCGTTCTATTCCCTTCAAGCGCGACATGTATTTAGTTTCATTGTTATCCAATTTACATGTATTTAGTTTTATTGAATTCAATCTTCTTCTTATCAATTACTATCAATGCATATCAATGCAGCGAACACCAGCGTGTACGTGATCCCAGTTGCATTACAATTCGTACCGTGGCCCAACGAAATTTTACTTGCCAGGTAAAAAATACGTTGCAATTCGTCGTCCTTTCATGCGCAATCAACGATATCAAGTCGAATGTTACGTGCTCGATGCGAATTTTTCGCGTTCACGCTCTCATTGTTTGAGCGAAGGTTCTGCACGCCGCGCGATTGCCTTACTAACACGATAACACACGCTCGGAGAAGTTTAACCAAAGTGCATCGTTGCGAATATGTTACGACACAACATCCTGAGACTGTCGAAATACCTTAATAACCAATTACCCAGCGATCGCGGCATTTATGTTCGACGAAGAAGCAACAGTTTCGCTCGACGGGACTCTTATTAAAATACCACGAAATTTTCCACGGCGGAGAGTATCGAATGCAATCAACTGCGATCGATAAACCCCGACGAATATCCGTCCAGACGAAGTATTCAGCTTAAATTTAGTTTAGCGACTTTTATATTAATTTAATCATTATACAGAGTTGCATCGGATGGACGAAATTTCGTAAATAAATGTAACAACATTTCCAGACTCGACACTACCGTAATCTTTGCAAATCCCGTTGCAAACGATGAAAAATGCAGGAAAACAGGAACGACCAATTTGCAAAGCTTTCAGACCGAACTCCCCCGTTAATAACTACCATGATATATCTTTCACATTAATTTCTTTCGACCTCTAAACTTATCTTCCATGCATTCATCAGCCCTTCAAAACGAACTTTTTACCATCTGCCTAACAGCTTTTCATCGTATACGTCTTACATAAAGGAGGCTCTAATTACGGCGACCAATTTGTGCCGAGAAAATCGTGGCGTTTTCGCCAGAGATCGACAACTATGTGGCGCTATAGAGTGTACACATCTTAACGGCGCGAATTCGCGTAGTTTACAGAAGATATTAACACGGCCAGGCATGTTCATTTCAGCGTGTCGTCAAGATAAAGCTCCCATTATGCAACCGACTGCAATTCCCGTGTGACAAAAACGGTGGAAAATAAAAGGATATATATGTCTCGGCGCTACATATGTTCACCCAAGGAACGCGTTTTATTAAGACTTTTACGATTTGCTACCGAATGCCCCCGGTGTTGCATTATTTGAATACCATCGAAGGTTATTAACCCGCGAAGCTGCGACTTGTCGCATAAGTGCGGGCAATCGAATTACACCTTAAAGTACGTTTCATCATCGCGCGTTTCCACACGCTCGGCTTCGCCGGCACTTTTCTTGCGGATTTTTTGTTCCAATTTCGTCCCGATTCGTGCCCCCGGTGAACGGTGTTTCGACAGGATTAACGCCGTTGGAACCGGTGAACGATTAGGAAACCGTTTACGAGCAAACGACGACGTCAAAGTAGCTGTTCCCTCGGCGGCTCGTTCAGCGATCCCCAAGTATCGTACAGGGATCCGAGAAAATAAAGGTAAACAGGAAAGAAACAGGCGCGTTTTTGTTTCAAACAGTATAATGGAAGAGTGTTGTGTCAAACTGTTAAATGTTATTTTATGTCAGAAACGTGGCTTTCGTTAGTAACACCCGAGAACTGTACTTGCGTGTTGAGATGTGTGAACGAAAAGAACGATATCTCGCCGGTGCATTACCATACAATAGTATCGTCTTATGCAATATTCTGTTCTGCATAATGTTGTACTTTGTAGTACAACGATATTGTGTTTAATGGTTTATAGCGCGCGCTCGATTATGCTTACGTTCGATTATGTTCGAGTTATGCGTACGATTTTTTTTAGGTGTTTTCAAATCACGTTTTTCTTTGTGACTGTAACTTTGGATTATATGGATGGGACGCGTTTTCATAGTAACTTTAATGGAAAGTGTCCGATGTAGCGATCTGTATCATCGTGGCACGTCTTTGTGCACGTGCTTATTCATCCTTGAATCACAAAACAGATATCAAACGTCAACTGTAATCGTTTCACACCGGTAATTTCGTTTAATCAATGTAACAGAACATGCGTGCTCGAACTGAATGCAATCCGTTCACATTTTTCATCAGCATCAGCTACGCCGAATCTATGAATCTCGCATTTTTATCAATGTCAATTATTCGAATGACGTTTCTAGATCGTCTGTTGGAATCTTTTAGAGGAAAAGAAGGATATTAATTCGTTTGAATATCCGAGGTGAAACCAATTGGAATAATTCAAATAAAACTGATCGGATATAGAAAATAGATAATCGTAAATGTGAATAATAGAACCTTTCCAGAAAATGGGAATAAAAGTGTGATAGCTTTAAGAACGCCTTAACAACTTTTTATTTTAACGTTTATGCAATGTAATTCAATTTGTAATTGGAATTCTGAAGTTAAGGGCTATCACGTAGAATGAAACGGAAATGATTTACCAATTATCTATAGTTAATTTGATACCAATTAATTTTTTAATGATATTGATAAAAATTAATATTCACACTCGCGACTTTAGTTCCAAATTGAAAATTATTATTGTGTGAATATCTTATATGGGTGGCATTTAATTTTCAGGGGAAGATAAGGGAACTTATTTTTCTGTAGAAAATAACAGTTCGTTCCGTTGAGGTCAAATATTGGTCCAACACTCTTCAAGAAACCGGAACACGGGAGAAGTTGCCGAAATATATTGCGAATACGCCTAAAAATAATAGTCACGCGTACACAATTTGCAACTATAGCAACAGTGTTGCACAGTAATAAATAGATAATAAAGCAGATATAAGTTAAAGCTTTCCACGCGCTTCAACAAATTGAGGGGACAAGGTCCCGTTTCACCTGCAATTATGAACCTCAAACAATGGAAGTGTTCTAATAGAGGCGGCATATAAACGTTTGCAAAAGGTGTAAGCCTTCCTTTCTGATAGTGTAATCGCATTATAAACAAAAGATACGCGCTCAAGGAATTCGAAGAATAGACCCCCAAATAAAGTTGCGAATTCAATTAAATTTTCCAATGAAAGTGCAGAATTAGTCAATGAACATTGCACAACGTTTCCTTCATTGTCCTCGTCCTTTATAACAATTAACAGATCTTATTTGAAAAATTCGCGAGAAATACTTCCCGCAGAGCACATTTTCACAGAATCGTTCGGTCATTCGGTAAACAATATTGAACCAGACACGATGGAACGACTGTCGGTCTGGAATTTTATTGGCAACCACAACGAATTATCAAATCTTTATGAAAATAAACACTGATATAATTAAAAATAAAACTCAATATTTTTCGTTGTATTAACCGTGCTCTTTTTAGAATTTATCAAGGGATCCGTAAGAAAAACGATATCTCTCATTTCGTGCATACGAAACAGTCAAAACCACCTTGACGGATATACTTTTCCACCTGTCAATAGCAAAAAAATTAGCAAACACACCTTCCCTTCGGAAAGACCAGCTTCGTCTTATCTATATTTGCCCAAGACCTAATAAAACGGGCGCAGATAAGCGCGAAGTCCGAACTAAATCAGAAATTGCGTGTAAAAACTTGTACGTACTTCCATTTTCGATTCCACGCTGTCTCTGCGACGAAAAAGAACATAACAGGGGGAAAAAACCTACTGACAAAACGTTTCACCACTTCCACGCACCTTTCGTCAACGGTTAGGTTCTTCAGTTCCGGTACCATGCACCAATAGTCGTCCGGTACCAGCGTGATAAAGATCTGCGTGAAGTACACCCACGCCACGAAGAAGGCGAAGGGGATCATCAACATGAACAGGATCTTCTGATAAACCCCGAACTCGCCGACGTAAGGCAACAAATCGTCGAAGTCCACATCCCTCGATTCAGCCCTTCCACTATCTTCTCGCGGCCGAGGTGTCGTCGAGCTGTCGGCGTCGTTCGTGGTCGCGGGCGAATCCAGCTTCTCCGCCGGTGCCATATTAACCGAACGTAAACACGAGTTGTCACTTCAAAAAATCGAAACTTGGATCACTCGAATCATTTATTTCAACGGAAAGGATCACCACCGCGGCCTCTTTGATCGCACAAGAGAGGAGAAGGAAAAAAAAAAGGACAAAAAAAATCACCGATTCAAGTATTCACGCCAACCGAAAAGGGAACCATGATTTCGTGGTTTGTTTCGACCCCGGCGATAACGTTTCCCTCAATTGTTCGGCGTCGTTCGAACCGCAAGCTTCAGAGGCGTGAAACGATCAATTGGCTCTCTCTCGGTTCATCCTCGACGCCGCGTGAATTTCGCGAAAGGAAGCCCGCTTATCGAGGCGGTCTTCGGTCGATCCTGTGCAATCGTGAGAGGCAAACGAAATGGAGAAAAAAAAGTGGGCAAATCCTTGTCGATGAGTTCGGAACTGAAACGAACAGTTCTGTAACTGGCTATATAACCACCGACCGAGAGGTACTCCCTCTCCTCTCGCTGTGCACAGAGAATTCAGTACTCCGCAGGTGGCATTGAACAGAACGCGAACCGCGTCAATCATCTTCGTCTTTTCGCTCGACCGATTCCTATCGCGCCCTCCCCGATGACAGGATAACGACACGCCGCTCTGCCTGTTTACTCGTCCTTTTCTTTCTCGCTTCGTGACGAACGTTCGTCTAGTTGCAACAATTCGAAACAGTTCGCGCTTGAACGTCGAGCGTATGCACACGCGAACTAGAATAAATGCGTGAAGATGTATTACAGACGCGCGACCCGTGGAATTCAAGTTTGCCAAGTTGGCTTCGCACCAGAACGAAATTAAACGAGATTTCGTTCGAAAACGTGGATGTTTATTCGCTTATTGTATCGGGAACGCGGCACGGAAGAAAGGAACGAAACGCACGGTGTTCTCGAGGCGTGCCGCATTGTGAAACAAGCGTCGAGACATTAGCAGCGTGAGATGTAATGAAATTAATGTTGTTTCGTAATGAACTTGTCGCGATCGTCGAACTAGTTCGAATTACGGGAACTGGATTTTTGTCAGCCCCTTCTAAAATCAGTACCTTGCTGCACGCTCGAACGAAGAGACCATGTCCGACGGTATTTTAAGAAGTGACTAATTTATTTGGCCAATATTTTTGTAAAAATTATTTTCCTTGGAGGTACGACGTATTCATAACAATGGTATTTTCCACCTATCGATCCCAGCTCTGCTTTATTAACAATAAACGGCTCGTCTTTATTCGCCTATTGTACTTAATATGCCAGAGGTTGCATAAATTCAGTAACACTCGAAATCGTATTTTTCATCACTCGTCGTCGCGGTTATCTTCTGTCCATCTCTGCAATTAGAATGATGGAATGGTACACAACTAGCTGGTTCACACGATTCACACGATTATGTGTTCTTTACAGGAAACATCCCGGTCTTTTTCTCATTGACGTTCATTCTTTTTCATCGACGTAGTCTCGGTTCTTTTCCTTTTCGTTTTTTTCCTTCCATGGAGTGTAAGAATGGGTATGGTTCGAGCGTACGCACCATCCACGGGTTTTTATCGCTTCTGTAACTAGTATTATCTTGTATCAACTAGACGATTGATGCTGTTGGTTCGTTCGAAGTCTGCTGAAGTTCGAAAGAATTGTTTTAAAACTGATAACGAAGCGTACGCTTTCGATAGATATGGAATTAAAAGTAAATAGAATTATTAGCTGTCCCTGGTATGATGAAAAAGAATTGCAATTGATTTCGCTGTTCTATTAGCGAACTGTTTACTATTCGAAGGCGAAATCTATTTCCTTTCGGGGGGCAACGGACATTTGCAATAATTATGTCGTTATAAAGCCATGAATGTATTGGCGCGACAGACTCGTGTCGCTATAATAGTGGCATTCTAATTATACGCCGCTGCCCATAATGATAGCGCGCGGGCACAAAGGATTAACAGTTATCGTCATTATGCTTTAAATGGGATGAAATAAATAATTTATTGAACATTGTACGGGGCGTACGACTTGTGCGGGCGACCTAAAATGCTTTCGGTTTTATTAACGCTACGAGAAAAGAAATCGAGGACGAGTATTTTAGCCGGAGGGGCTAATTTTTCATTTCATGGTCGTGTTTTTTTTTTTTTAAATCTCAAGGTATTTAATATTCCTCTCTAATGGAACTTTTTAGTTTCCGTTCATAATTGAATATGTAAAGTTCATAAGTTTGAATTGGTTGCGCACAAAAATATGAAATGCGACCATTAAAAATTGGACCTTCTGTAAACAACAAGAAATTCGTCACGTACTTGTCGAAACGAAATAATTCTCAATAATTTTCGATTAACGTACATTAAAAAATGATTTCGAAAATCGTACGGCTGTAGCGTATATCATTCGTGAAGAAACGAGGCTCGTTAAATCGTGCGATTTCTTTTTTTTTTTTTAACATTCAATAAAAAAGAACGATAGATGGTTCTAATTTGTAGAATCACCCAGTAGATAGAACCTGTTTCTAGAGGTATAGAATACCGTGTGCATGACCCAGATTCTTCTTTTTAATCTTATTGCACCCCTTTCACTATCTACGCTATGCAATTGACATCTCGTAGGCGTATAATGAATTCAGTGAAGCCTCAACGAAAACACGTGATAAGCAGAAAAACGAAAAACGGAGAAGCGACGGATATTTTTAAGGAGATGAAAAACGGAATAAATTATATCGCGATTCTCAACCATTCAATATTGTGTCAATTTATTATAGTTCAGTGTTTACAATATGTTGTTAATCGAAATGAAATTATTACCATTGCTCATAAATTTAGGAAGAGACAATAAAACGTGGTATTATTATTCATTATCTAATTTCATTATATGTTCTTGCAATCGCGTAAAAATTGTATACGCCGCAACAGCATTGATTTATCTTTCACCGTTCGCAGTAACACAGTGCTCGAAATAATATCAATATATTTACGTTGGCGAGAAATACGTACAATTTGCAATTTTTGAACGTTGATCTTTCGTACAATAAATTATGGTTCACTGCGGTATTCGCATTCCGATTACCTCGCCTCGTCTACCTGTATGCGCCTCCCTTTATTTTTCACGTGTCTCGCCTATTTCGCGTACTTTTTACCCTGGTATTTTAATAACAAAATGAACACGCTCAACGATGCGTTACATTTTACGATAACACACAATTTGCATCATAATCGTCCGCGAAAGTATACAAAATAATCCTTTCACAGCATGTTTAATAGTGGCGTAAAAAAGTTAGTGTAAACAGTGAGAGAAATAAGTATCGCATAGTCAACCAACGTAGCACAAGTATATGCATGTTTCATTTATTTGAATTTAAACCTCGTTATTATACACGTGCTCTCGTTTCGTTCTAAACGAACGTTCCTCATTTACATATGGTTTACGCTATTGTCACAAAAAAAAATATTCGAACAACGATGCCGCACCGATCTTGTATAATTAACTCGCATACATTCACCTGTATAATGTATATGTATATATGTATAACATAAAATGTACATCTTAAGCTCGGAAATGTGAGATATAAACTTTCACAAATCGAGTCCGGTTGAACAATAAATAATACAGAAGAATCGTTAAGAACTTCCGGCTTGGTTTGTTGAATCATTGTCATTAATAGCAGTGCAACGAGACTTTCTTATAGATAATTACGTTATTAAAGAATCTTCGACAATTGAAGATAAATTTAATCGATTAGTCAACCTATACTTCGACAGTCAAACGTTCAATTGCTTCGTCTTTTGTCCTATGCTTTTTTAAAAATATTAACATACAACACCGTCGACTTAAAAAAGAAGAGAATAAAGTCGTTACGAATCGTTAACAATGATTTTTACTATGTACAACGTGTCAATCGATGCAATTTACTTATCCGTCGTATTAAAAAACGATACATTCCTCGCGAAACAAATTTATTTATATTTATTCCTCCTACGATTTCACATGCGTACGTACAGTGCAGTTTAATTGATACAGATGATTAATATCGTTTGAAGATATCTTTTATTTCGAAAACAAAATGTACACGTGTATAAAGGACTGGTATCATGATGTTTCGTTATAGTTTAAATACGTCGATTTCCGTTCTACTCAAAAGTAAGTAGCTCCTCGTTAGTTCGCCCTTGCAAATTACAATTATCCCTAACATTCTCTGATCAGATTAGATTTTCGCACGTACGTATCTTGAAAACGTCTTAATACGGCTCCATTAATAGTATACACTCTCCATAAACGCGTGTTTCCGTATTCAAAAAAGAAAACAAAACAATGATTACGAATATCATAAACATGATACAGAATCGTATTTGACAATTAGAAATTTGTCTATTAACAACACGAAGCCTGCCAAATCGCTCTTCATACTTAAAATGTGTATGTTGGAAGTTCCAAGTTGATAATAAATTTTTCATTCACGTTCGCTACTTTCTACACTTCAATGTCATTTTGATTACACTGTAATCTAATAATTATGTACAGATCTAATATTACATAAGGCCCGCGCAGTGCAGTAAATAACTCCTATTGATAATTTCTTTATAAATAATAATAGCAAAGCTTTGATTTCGTCGAATTTCTACGATACGCAATATATATGCGTGTGTATGTTGTTCGAATGTTGCGCATCCTGGACAGAATGAAATAATTCAGGTCAACATGATTACATATAATGATTCGGTTGAGTAAAAATTTCGCATAGTTCTCCTGGAAACCTGTGCGCTTCAATACTTTGAGAAATATAAGTCGTGTATTGAACTTTCAATTGAAATTCCAATTTCTTTGGCTCCGCTTCGCTAATTAGGCTACGAACGTTTCCTATTATTATTATAATCAATTCAGTGGCCTTCGATAGTTGACTTATTTTAACGTTGGCATGATATTTAATTTACCTTTTCTAATGTTAGACTGAAATGATCATCACGTAAACACGACACTTACTGCTAATAACGAAGTAAGAACTGTATTGATCATGCTTTTCGTTTCAGTATAAAAATGAAGAACAGTTATCGGATATCTTTGCTCTGAAAAATGCATCTATATCGTTCGTTCGTATAAAAGCAAGCGAAAATAGTCCATTTTTAATTTGCCATTTAAATTGCAAATACATTTGGTGACAATGACCATATTACATTGATTAAATCCCATCGGATGTTGAACTCTTATAAGATATAAAATTACGCTGCATATTTGTCAATATGCCATTGATAATATTCTATGTAATGCTACTATATAACAGTAAACGCGTAATATATATTAATATTACTATGTTAATATTTACAACCATAATATACAGTAGTATTACATAGCATTAGTAGTTTACGCATTTGTTTAATTTATTCTGTTTTTTTTAACTTTTTTTTTACATTACTTTTATGCTTTTTACTGTGCTCCTTTTGTTTCCACTTTAAGTTAGCTTTTCACGAACATTCTCAGTCTACTCATGAAAAATTTGGTGTTATTATTTAAAAGTCATTATTTCGTCGTGCGTCAGCAATTGTCTGAGAATTCAACTGAACATAAATTTGCCGCTTCAATACAAAAACGTGGTTCCGTTAATAAATCGCCGATAAAATTTTAGTGTAATCTTGCTCGTATATCTGTAGAATTGCCGTGAGTAAAATTTTATTAAAAAATCCGCTTGGTATAAAAACTTACGAAAAGTTCGGATACCCTCAAGCAGTCGATCGTCTATGAATACGAAAACATTTAACATCCTTCACGAATTATTAAAATACGTTTGTAATATATATAAAATGTACATCATAATAGCACCCAGTAGACAATTATCGTAACAGAGAAATAACACGTTTTCATAACGTTCTTAGCAGCTCACATTTTTCTTTTTGATTAAGAAAATAAAACGAAAAATTCATTATAGTGGCCATCGCTACGAGATTCCAATGATTTCCCTTTCAATAGTTCCCTTTTTATCACATACAATTAAAAAATAGGATAGAAAACGTGAAAACGCGTATCGTTGCAAGTGCTCGATACAATCTATCATAAAAATTTGTTGCCATCCGAAATATTGTGTACGCAATAAATTATCAGAAAGAAAATATAGGTTTCATTAGTATAATAACGCGCAATAATCAAAACCTAACATTTCTTCTTTTCTGTTTTTTTTTATGTACAATATTATTAATACCCATGACACAGATGCAAGGACAATATTGTTAAATCAAAACAAAAGTCTCTCCTACAACTCCAGGAACTTAGTTCTATTCAGTTATCGATATTTTGATTATTCACAATAAAATTTTTGTACACCAACATTCATAGGAGTGTCAGGCTTACTCGTGAGTAGGGCCTCTCAAAGTATTTAGATGCGGATATTACCTGATTATACTTAAAAACGAAAACAGATGGTTAAAATCGACCTTAAACTATGCAGTGCTGGCAAGTTCCTTATGTAGAAAAGTTTCGATATCCACTCGACATATAGGACAGCGTTTATTAGTACATAACCACTGGTCGACACAGTCTATGTGAAATAAATGCATACATGGAAGCCTCCTGTTTAAACAAATAAGAAAAAAAATTCATTAAATATCATCATTTTTCTGAAATTATTCATAAAAATACTCTACGAAGGAAAGAAAGGGGAAATTTCATTTATACCTGACACTTTCACAGTCTTCGAATTCAGATAAACATATAGTACACTTTTCAATCGCGTCCTCGCCGTTTTCAACTTTCTTGACCTGCACAAAAAATATACAACAGGTAATAATAGCAACAATAATTCGATGGAGTACGCGGTTCCAAATATATTTGTAAATCATTATACCCGTTTGTACTTATGACGGAATGTATGACTTTCAATCGATTCCTGCGTTGCTCCGCAACTAATATGAGCCATACGCCGTAAATCAACGAGGCGCAAATAATTTTCAAAAGACATATGACGCGCCGGATGCAACGAACTCAAAAGTGGAAGTGGCATCATATCATGAGCACCAGATCCTTGCTGTAACAAACAAAACACAAATGTATTATATAATACATACATACAATATTCATATTGTACAAAATATCATGAATTCAAAATGTATTCATACCAAATGTGGATGCGATAACCAATTAATATGAATGCGGTTCATATGTTGAGGAGCGGGATTTAAGTGTCGTGCATAACGATGATACATATGAGGCACATAAGGATGAACCATTGAAGGTAGCATTACTGGAGGTGTTTGTTCCATTTCTACAACGCCACCTAAAGAATTTTCCTACGCACAAGAGGACAATATGAATTATTTCTTTTTAACAAAACTAAACTTCTGAAAATAAAAGAGAGTAAAAACAAAAATATTCAAGTACGTAAAATTTCGTTAAGTGAAAAATTACCATCACAGGTTGTGCCGGACATGGTGGGCTAAAACTCGGTGGGCCCCTCGTTTCTGGATGACTATAAACAGTTGGTTGTTGTGGCGTTGGTAAAATCGGTGGTGGAAGATAATTCTCGGTAAATGTCACGTTTTCGGAACCGTTGCAACGATTATTTGTAGTATTGGCGTTTCCATTGTTGCATGTATGTTGGCTTGGTTGATGCACGTGTGGATTGCACGACGTTGTACTATTAAAGATAAAAAGTTTTCTACGTTATGTAAAACTATGTAAGACAAAGAGATGTTGTAATACTAACGTGTGATGCGTCGGAAATCTCGAATAGAAACACCTCCTGTGTATTTCTTGTACACGTTGTTGTACCCTCCATAATCTTTCTTGTACAGGATGCATGCGTGGTCTCGACATTCCTGTAGAAGCATCTATAAGAACGAAGTATTTGAATATATTACTGAAAACCGACTTGTATATCCGTATATTTTCGGTATATTTTTACAAGCTAATAACGCTTTTACCTGGCACTTGTCTGTATCCTAGAGGTATGACAGGAATTGGAATTCTATAGTTATGATGCATACATCGACCATGGTACATATAATCCGGCGAACCATGCATGCAGTAAGAGTTATTTCCCCTGAAGTAATAATTAAAATTAACATTCGAACATGTGTGTTGAGATTTTGTGCCATTTTTAAGCATACCTATGCACATAATCCGTCCTCCATCGATTTGTTACAGAAGGCGTTGAAGGAGGCGGTGCATGTTCTTCATCTGACTCCACAGTTAAATCAACGACAGTTACTGGACGATTAGTTTCTTCATTATTTTGTACAGAACTCTGCTATTTAAATACAACAAAACATTTTCTATTTGAAACTGTCAATACATATTTTATCTCGAAATAAACTTTGCAATATAATACGGCTGGCCTTACTTTATCATTGTGATTTACTGTTCCCAGAACCTCAATCGATCCATCTTCGTCGTCACTACTAGTCGCATCATCGCTACTCGACGACCAATCTAATTGCAAATCCGGTGCCGATGGGGTATCATCGTTTCCTATCCAATTATAAACAAAATTAGAGTACAGTTCGTGAATTTTATAATTACGTCATATTTTTTTCAAATAAGCGATCATACTTGTCGCGAATGCAGTCTGCAGCTTAGATTGAATTAAATTTGACAAAATTGAGTGATACAATATATCGGATTGATTGGCACTGTCATTTTCTATATTATGCATAACTCTGCTTAAAACATTCGCGTCATTCCTCGTTGACCTGATTGCGCTGAAAATAAAAATGATGAAACGAATGTGAAACTTTATACGAAACTACCGTCAAACGAATTCGTACCTATCAGAAATGCTGTCTGACAATCTAGACGGCCCAGGGACTCCTAAACTATCAGATTGTTGTTCATTTAACGATTTATATCCCTCGCTTCTTTTACTTTTATGTTCTACTGAAGGATTGTGTTCGTGTACAATTCCCCCAGTCGATTCAGGCCCCGTTAAATAACTTCCAAAAACAAAATTGTTGCTTGTAGTAGTATGATGAGTGGGATTCACGTAAGGATTGATCGGTACTACATCCGAATCCTCGACATCGCTTTCCGCGAATAAGTGATCATATTCCATCTCATTGGCTGTAATGGAATGCCAATTAAAATTCAGATACAATTTAGAAAATTGTAATATAACAATAGCTGCATATAATATCTAAGCCATGAAATAAGTCATAAAAATTAGCCCGCATATTGTACTGCGAATATTTCATCTATACCTGAATTAAATCTTGACTGCGGAGAAGGATCGACTGCAGATGTAAATGCTGTATCAAATATATCTGCCAAAGAAGTAGAATTTGCCTCCATAGATTGAGTTATAGAATCTGTATGATACAAGCTATTTTGTTCTTCCGCTTTAGTTTTAGACCGAACATTTTCCGAACTTGTACTTTCCTCCATCCTGTTGTCACAAGGTAGATTTAACATTCATACGTAAGACAATTAATATTGAATTCATATAAGATAACAACATAAACGGGACGCTAGAAAAATACAAATAAAGTCTCTATAATAATGTATGCAATATAATTGTCATACATGCGTTACATATATAGATAAATGCATTCCGATTTCACCTCAATGCATAACCAATTGCGAAACAAAAAAAGAATACGTTTATCAATCATTACGATGCAGTTTGATCGACCGTTATTCAAAGCAATGAAATTCATTGATACTCTGGACGATTGATAAAATTATATATATCTGGATGGAATAATATGCTCAATTTATGTCCAATGGACAGAGCTTTCTTTCAATCATAAAAAGCATACACAGTAAACATATAAATGTATAAATATTAAGAATAACTGCGATACTATAGTGACACGTAATTTATAACAATCTAACTATCGTAAATTTCATTAAGTGAAAAATCGTTTTCTATCGTGTACGGGCAACGTAATTGAAATAACTTCTTTGGTAACGAGAAATAGTTTCCTGTACGTAATTATCGTTGAAATGATATATTTAAAACGATCGGCATTTCAAATAAATTTCGTCTCCTCTCTTTTTGTACTCATACTTGAAACGTTATTAAAACGAACAGTACAAACAACGAAACAGCATGTACTATGTACATTTATACCTTGCAATTCCTTCGATGGTTTTGTAAAACGATAAGGCTCTCTCTCTTCACCACGTCATTTTTATCAAGATATTTATTTTCTATACATCACTGTCATTTATGTCGTACTATATACGCACGTCAATATTCGCCTCGTAATCGGATCACTTGGAATTTCAACAAACTTTACAATCCATATAGGAGAATTTGTGTATAATTAAGTTTCTTATGTCAGTAATAACAATAAAATCGAAAAAAGGATTTTCACGTAGACTTTCTTTCGGTAATCTCACATTTGGCAACTACGATACCATCAATCGTAACTTTCATTAACTACGCTCGATTTTAGGTGGCCTCCGTTGATTATGTAGCTTGCTACCTTTCCGTGTCATAGAAATTACAATTACGTTCGCTTTCAATTACTGTAACATAAATTTCGATATCTATGCGCACGACTGTAATTTGTTTCGATTTATTACTCGTCTACTATTATCGTATTATTCCTAATATCTATGTTGCATATTTTATTTAAAATTGTTACGGATGTCCTGAATTGTATTGTATTTTAAAGTTCCAAGTGAGAAGAAAGATAAATTCTCTATGTCGCCGTTAACAGTGCAGCACCATACGTGCACCTATAGGGAATATTTCTGTATAATATTCTTTAGAATCGTAAAAATAAACTATTATTATCAAAGGACAATTGTATTTACATATCTATAACTTTTTAATCAATGAATTTCTAAACTTAATCATTTTTGTTTGTGAATTTTACCCGACAAATACTATAAAAGTACCTATAAAAAGAAATCCCTTCATTTTTATGCTCAGAAAGTCAAGTTTTACCAACATAATATTTATTTTACATGTATCCACGTACTATTATATTACACAACAGTATAATAATAATTATTTAATACACTGATAGATGCATTTGTTATTTTTAATTTGTTAACACTTGCATTACATGTATCACTTAATTTTTTTGTGCTCACTAGCGCCACTTGTCATTAACCAGTATATAATTTCATGTTTACGGGGACGTATACTAAGATTGAAGTGAATTTTTCGAATTGTGATCCAGCTACAAGTGTTATCCTTACAAAATGGTAAATATTCATCGTTTTACCTTTCCCATAGAAGCAAAAGAAATGTTAAACAACCTTTATATCGGTAGCATTGTGTGCAGTACCGGGCGTGAATATAACCCTACTAATAAATCTTTTAGATGCAATTCATGTTATTGTTCAGTCGTCAAGGAAAACTACGTTTACAAAAATGGTATGTGGCTCATCCTGACAAATTAAAGAAAAAAATTACACGAGAATTAATTACAACAATATTAGCGCGAAAACCAAAAATGTCAAGTTTCTTAGAATGGAAGGATGTTAAGGTCGTTTATAAGAGGTATTGTTACAACTGGGTTAATCTTATGCAGGCATTTTTATTTCCTTCACTTTTGTTTAATATTCGATTAATAGATATATTATTTTAATCATTATTGTTCTACTTCGCAGATATGCTAGTTTATATTTCTGTTGTGCGATAGAACAAAATGATAATGAATTATTAACGCTGGAAATAATACATCGTTACGTTGAGTTACTGGATAAATATTTTGGAAGTGTAAGTATTATATATAATAAAGGGACCCAAAAATAGAAATTCTTGTAGCTATAATATGTCTGCATTAGTTTTATTTATGAACATGACATATTAGTGTCAATGATAGTGTATTATTTGATGTACTTGTACTTGGTTTCTAATAAAATTAAATGTTTCATTAGGTTTGCGAGCTAGACATAATTTTCAACTTTGAAAAAGCATATTTCATCTTAGATGAATTACTGGTCGGCGGTGAAATTCAAGAGACCAGCAAAAAAAATGTTCTAAAAGCGATCGCAGCCCAGGATTTACTACAGGAGGTTAGTTACGGGGATGTACCCATTGAGTTGTGACTTGTCCTTTTTTAATGATACTATAATATTTTCCTTTGTTATTTTGTAGTAATATTATAGGATCGTTTTAACATTTTATCTATTTTCCTTATCTTCAGTTTAAAGTAGGCCAATGATTATCTTTTGCAATATTGTATTGTATACCTATACATCTATTAATGTATTGGCAGCTTAAAGTTTGTTAAAACGATTCTGATGGGATAATTAACCATCAATAGTTGGTGTGTAACTTTCTTATCGAAACAATTAATTCCCATGCTGATAGAGAGGTATATAAATGGAGTATATTAAAACCTCTTGGATGTTATACATATATGTGTGGCATGTTTGTAGCCTGTTAACTCTCGTTAAAATGATCTGGTGATATAAGAGTAACTTTTTATACAGAATTGTTTCATTCATTTGTAGTAAGTGATAATGTATTATTACACTTATTGTCGAATGTTTGTATACAATGCCTCTTATGTATAAAGAAATGATAGATTACTATTTATACATAAATCTATTTAAAAGTATTAGTGTATATAAAGCAATTTATGACAGTACTTAGGGGAGTATTTAAAGGCAGAATATATGTATAATTAAATGTATATATTGGTAATATGTACAATAGCGGCTGTTAATACGAAAATAATCACCACATTGTTTTAATACATGGAGTATAATGGGTTGTATTGATACTCTAAATGTTTATTAACAGTGTAATATCTAAATTGCATGATGGAATGTAACTTTTTTTTTATTTTAAATCCTAATGCGATATACTTTTTTTGTTTGACACCGTACTTTTTCATGTTTTTGCAAGTTTTATATGTTTTATATATATTAGGGATTCTTATAATCTGAGAAATGCTCTGTTCTGTTATGTAGTTTTGTTGTAAAGTATTTGAAATCCTCAATTTTACACGTGTGTTGAACATGTGATTATTGTTATAAAGCTCGGTTCAAAAATCGATACTCTACATACTGTTAAGATTGTACATGAGATCATTAGAAACCTTTGTCATTATTGTGAATCATAAATGTGATTCATTTCTTTTTTCTCTTTTTTTTCCAATATATTGTGTCATAAAAATATAGTTATATGTACATTGTATAGTGGGGAAAGCATGGAAAGTGTTTGAAAACTTTTTACAATAATATTAAGCAAAATATCACACAGACGACTATAGGTATAATTTGTTTCTTAAAAATATTGTAATGTTCTTATCTTCCTTATAGCAATTGCTGTATGCACAGAAAGCTTATACGCTTATTCTTTCATTAATTAATGTAAGTGGGCTTACATGTGTCGTAAATTGTTGTTCATAATGTACGCAACAGCATATCTATAGTGATGAAATTTTTAATTTACAAAGTACTGTTGCCATATAGTTTGATGAATATAGATGTTGGAATACAACATTGCATTCAGTATTGTTACATATTTTACAAAATTAATGATAATACAATAATTATTCTCATTTTAAAGTTCCTGTAATTAAATTTCGGCAAATTTAACTGTTTCAATACTAACAGGAGAAATATGTTCCATGCTATGTTTTATAAGGATCATTGGTTAAAATACAATCAATTTATATAAGGGATGATATTGGGGATTATTTAACTGTCCAGGGTGATACTAAACAACGTTGCTTCAATCACAATTAAAAACGCAAAACAAGAACTTGTATAAGAAATACAGTTTTTAAGTTAGTACTTAAATAGCATTATCAATAAATTTTTAATGTTTTTTCAAAAAAATTTAATAAGGAAAATATATTGCATCGAATACAATTATTGGTATACAGTTATCTCATCAAGCTTCTGAAAACATATGAGTAACATTCTGGAACATCTCCTTAAATGTATTCTTGAAATGATTAAATTGCATTGTGTTATTACTTGAGAATACACTAGTTATATTTACAGCATAATAATTACGTAGTATTATTGAATTACGCATAATACAATATATCGGTATTAAAGAAACGATTGCATTTTAAAGGCGAGTGTAATTAAAATTAATTTCTTAGCAGTTTCAGAAATATAAGTAATTGAACATAGTTTCAATACAACTGAAAGTAAAAAAAATTATTATAGACAGCATTCTTGCCTGGAATCTAGAGTGCATCTAAATTGTACTAAGAATATAATTTTTAAACGTGCTTAATGTTATTTTAAATTTGACGTCTTCAGGTAGACCAAAAGTTACTGTATCTAGTCCATATACACATTATGTGTAAACATTTTTCTAATCATTTGAAAAATATTTAAGAAAAAGTACTTTTTTTTTTTGTTAAACAAAATAAGCAGAAAATCTGCTACATATACTTAAAAGGCATAATAGAAACAATTGAATTCTATACCTTTCTTCGAAAAAGCTTAATATTTGCAATTCTATGTTCAAAATTTATATTTATATGGTTTTGAAATAAATTTTGGAAAGTCAATACTATCTTGCATACAAAGTCATTTTTTTTAATCCTCTGCATGTATCGGAGGATATAATCATATTAATATTGTAACTAGTATTGGCTTCACTCCCTTTGCTTTAAAAGTTAAGAATAATTGTGCAATATAATTGTTTATCTAAACCAAATTGTTTTTCCTAAAACAATATGATGATACTATGGAAATGCTGTTGTTTTTAAGTAGTTACTGAAATGTATGTATATATATATATTTATTTAAATTCCAATAAATATTAATCATGGTCCATTGTATTAATGGTATGATTTTATGTAATGTTATTGATTGTGATCCACATAATTAATGTTTATTATAAGTTCCTACAATATGGAAGTGTGCTTCCACGTTTATTTTTATTTTTACACTGACTTAATTAGAAGAAAACAGCTTCTACATCAATTTATAGCATTTACCTGCCTTATTTTAATAAGATACAATAAGAAAGGGATAAAAAAAAGAGTGGATGCTATTGGTATTGTTATGCAAGGTAATTGTTTAATTAAGATTAAGCCGCTTGAGTTTCAAAATCATTGAAGTAAATAAACAGTTTAATGTGGGTCCTTTTTTGACATTTTATCAATACTTTGCGCTTCACTTCAACTCCGAAATATATAGGAGGTACATATAGATCTTGTTATCTAATGCCATTATACGTTTAAATGTTTTCAATTTGCGAAATAATTGTATTTGTTACACGGAACGCGAAAAAAGATGAACGCAGAGGCTGTAATTAGTTGCATAATGAAACGCATATGTTATATATCAACGTGCTTCCCGTTATTGCTTTCGTCCATCACATTTCATTTAACTACAACTTCAAATGGAGCAATAAAGTGGTTTTATGTAGAAGAAAGTTTTAATTCGATTTTCAGAATTATTTTTGATATACTTTGTGCTCTGCTGTAATATATTTTATAACATTTATCAGTAATATTTAGCTCGCCATTTTGTTCCATTACTAAGGACATACGTAGAAATACACTAAAGATTAGTTAGAATATTTGTTTGTTTGTGGAAGGATGAAGCTGTGGAAGGTGCCCTGCGGGAGATAGGGCTTTTGTAGGTGCTGCGTTCTTGCATGCCCTCCATGGCCAATCTGACAACCCACACGATTCAAGATCCGGAGCAGGCTCACCCACTGCATGATGCCATCATACATCTCTACTTTTTCTATAGTTATTGAGCATCAATTTTTTTACATACCATTGACAACTTTTACAAAATTAGTATATAAATATTAGTATATTTTTATATAGGCGAGTGCTATAAATAGACATATATAGAAAAATGCAGTGGCATATATATCTATATATATAGCTTATTATATATTAAATATATACACATATATGAAATATATATATAGCTAAATATATGTCATAGAAATTGTTAGTTACAAAATCGCTTTTCCATTTATCATCAAGCAAATGGTATAGTTAGCCCCGTATTATGGCAATAAAATTATGCACATTTAGAAGATTAGCATTTCTTTATGTGTGAACATAGTATAATGTTCGAACAATGTTTATAACATTTCTAATTGCATAACAAATTTGTTCCCTTAATAGGCTGTATAGTATTCGTTATATTTATCTATGAAAAAGAATATTTATTTTAGTAGTATTTAATTAGAGATGAATATTTGGAGGTGTCATTTTTATATGTGTACATGTGTATATACATAGACAGTGTCAATTTCTAATATTATAACTTTAACACAGTAATAGTATCCATGAATAAATGTATACAAAGGAACTTTTATATAATTGTATACAAAATTATATATCACCCTAGTCCATGTAATTAACTCGTTTGTGTGTTTACTACTATTGTATTTACCCTTTCAGGTTTTAGTCACATATTTTTCAATCTATCCACGCATAAACTATATATATATATATTACTAGAATTCTTATTTATTCGTTGCTCGTGAGGAAGGTATTTCGTTGAATTTCATCAAATTTACAATATGTTCACTTAATTACTTATAAGCCCAGAGGCATTCTGTATGCAGCATGCAATACAGACCTTTCTTTGATTGATGCTTAAGCATTCTAAATGAAGCAATCAATAAACATGTGCTTTGTGCAGCTTTGTGTATCCATACAAGTATATACTCAGTTATATGAAAAGGGTTCAGTTCACCATTTGAAGCTGCATCAAGGAGATTACTTAATTACATACTAGGTACGTGTTTGTTTATATATTTTCATTATTGTATATTTGCATTATATGATAAAGTTGCAGCATCAAAGAAATTGATCCCTCTTCATATCCTTAAGTGTACCCTTTACGCGAATATTTGTAATTTAATAATACTATTCGTATGTTTCAGGAGGAAACTCCACAAGGATTCTTCGAGGATCATGGCCTAGGATAATACTTTCTAAAGGGTTTCCTCAGCTTATCGTAAGTGGTGTACCCTTACAACACTACTACAACATTCCAGAATTCTATTTACCGTAAACTTTATCAATTATATTTAAGGGTATGGTACTGCAGCGATTTTAGCAAATTGAAATTAAACTCTTCAATTATTGTCGTGTTTTCGTTATGAGTTATAATAACGTAATTATATCGAGGAAAAACTCGTAGATAATACACGAGTAAACATACAGTTATATTATAATTACTGTTTCGAAAGTCAATGAAGTCTAGTTGTTCTTTACATGTTATAATACAGATAAATTGTTCGCCCTTATTTAAATACTAGCAGTACTATACTATAAGCATACACATTTGTGCACATGTTATTCCAGAACAACATACTATTTAACCCTTTATGTATCGTTTATTACATTAAGTGACATTGCATTCCTTGGCATCGTATTATTTACATTTAAATCATTCACGTTGCATTTCATATAATTATACAGATTTTCATTTTTGCGCGACGAATACTTAAAAATCTGAATTATTACGCGAAGTAGTATTATGTTTTCATTTCTTTCAATTAAACTGCGCTCTAGCAGGAAAATAGATAAAAGACATCGCGGCACAAGAGGGGAAGAAATTCTTAATCATACGATAGGGATTCTGAATAAATAACATTTAAGCTCTATAGTTAGTTTGAAAGATCAGGTATTAAAAGCCAGTTGTATTTTCAGTGTAATCTTGCTATCTTTACTAATGACATATGCTGTTTTCTTTTTTCCCTTAATTATTGTACCTTCTACAGTGCAATTTTAAACACTGTTTGCACATAAAGGGTTAAATAATTAATAAATAATCGATAACATCGCCGGTATAGATATTCAATCATTCGCGAGGTGCTCATCGTAATTCCTCTTATATTGAATTATTTTGATGAAAGTATACATAAGTATTAAAAGAATGATGCTGCTTTATTGATCTTTAACAATTACATTGTTACATCGTTGAATTTTACGTATAAATAATAGTTAATGAAATCGTCCTCTGACGTACCGGTGAAGCAACACTATCGTTCGGATACAAGCAAAATCAAGTTAAAAATTAGAAGGGAAAACTAAAGTTCCTAGAGTAACAATATAATGCAGTGATTGAAACGCATCAATCGATAGATGAAAAAATTATAAATATTAATATTGATTTCATTCTGTAGTTAAAAAAAATAGAGATATTAATTTTCTCCATCAAGCCAGCTTACGTTTCCTCAAAAATTGTTTGGTATACGTCGGACGAAGTATCGATTTCGATGAAAAAAAAGAACAAAAAACCGTCGCCTTAATAGTATTTCTCTGTTAGTCGTCAATGTTCTAGCGAGGTGTTTTCTGCCGATTCGATCGCTGATTCATTCTTGCGCGGTCTGACCTAAACAGAAAACAAAATCGATATTATACACTGTATAATATACAGGATGGTACGTTATTGGTCGTGCAACCAACAAGGAGGCGATTCCTCTTTAAAAAAAAAAAAGCATTTGTTAATGCACAATTCATACAAATATTCCTGCGTGTTGCTCTGCACAGAACATGATTTAGAAATTAAATTATCATCTACTGTCTGCTGTGGGTTTTGTCGATCTAGTTTATCAAATATTCATCACGTCGATGCATACGAACGAAATACAAATTATTCTATGTTCAGTGAAAGTATATCCAATAAATTTCGAACATCGATCTTCTACAAAAAACAAATGCCCGATCGAACAAAAATTTATTCCAACTTTTCGTCTTGATTCTTAACGAAGAATCATCCCCCGCAAGCTTGTAACCGCCAGTAACGGGTGCCACCCTGTATGAGAAGTGTGTATAAATACCCGAGGAATACAAGCTTGTATCGTTACGAGAACTGTAGTTTATTGAGCGTGGGAACGTTCATGGTTCGTACTTCAAATTTCCACGGTATTCGTAGTGAAATCGTTTATAGCGTGAACACTCTTAATATTTGCAGGACAATAAGTTTAAACGCTGTTCGTTGAATGTTTGTTCATAGTATTGATGCATATTTAACTCGAAAGAGCGCGTGTTATACATATCTGAAGACTATATACTCACAGCCCACCTGTTTTAATTGTTCACCGCATAGATATAGATAGGTCGAAGCGCATAAATCGGTTCATTTCAACTTTTCCTTTTGTATGATATCTTTGACGAGTTCCTCCTTCGACGATGATTTTCTAAGTATTCGGTATCATTTAATACTGCTGGACAAGATAGAAATTTGAAGTTTGTTGAAATGGTAAAGTACTTACGAGAAAGGGCAAGGGAAAATACTGGCGCAACAAAAAGTATTGATCTTCACGAATTTTAATTATAATGTCAATTTCAAACAAAATATCTGCATGTTGGAGAATGATTCAACCAGACGGAATATAGAATAGTGTTAAGTAACATGAAAAAATGAAACGATGTTTAGATAAAATACATCGAGTATTTTTACGTTTGAATATTTAATAAACAATGGTGCACAGAGATTGTAAATGTTTGCATTCGGTAGTGTTATCTACTTTCGTTTACGTGCAGTTAAAATAATTATTATTGTATCGTTCGTTAGGTCTATTTTTAGTTTAACGTTTACACCTACACACTGTAATAGGGCAGAAATTTCTCTTGAGCAAAGACCACGATTGTTGTTTAACTTGACAAGTAATCAAAATTAGAGATTAAGTGCCGCAATTTTAATTATAACTCGCGGTATGCAGAATGAAGTAGGTATATTACACGAAGTATTAAACAAAACTCAGAAGAATATGACCCAATGTTGAACATATGATACGTGTATTTGCGATAACCGTATGAATATTGTATTTGAAAAGACGATGCTTTGTGCTCCGTCCATAATAAAATATGTGATGTAAAATAATTATTTTCTCCAGCATCTTTCGCACTCCAGCTAATTCTTAATTCATTGATTAGGACTGTATTGTAAGTTGCAGGTATACTAGTAAGTATTATTGTTCAAATTATGATTATATGTAACAATAATAGAAATATATTGACGTGTTTCCAATAAAGGGACTCAATGTTCTCTCGGACATATTTTTACTACATTCAACATTCCACTATGGAAAAGTGGAACGTTCGATAAATCTTTTATAAAACAGTGACTGATTATCCAGATGGGAAAATTTGGAAAATTTTCTGTAAAAGTATGGTTTTAATTCATAATAGTAATAATCACGATTTTCCTATCAACGTATATTAATGTGGGATTAAAGTAAATAAAAGATTATATGTTTGATTATATTTGATAAATTGAAAACTACTTTCCCAAACAAATTTCTTTTGGTATCTTTAAGAATGCACTTTTAATTCGCATGGTACGTAGAAATTATTTAAAGGGAAAAGCTTTTGAACGAATATAATTTAATTTTACCAAATTTACGACTGCTTATAATAAAACGATACTCCTGTATAATTAAGAAACATGGAGAAATTCTTTTGGATACATTTCTCTTCAAAAGAACAAGTGTTTCTCTTGTTAATACCAGCTTTTAAAATTTCTGCATGATAATATAGTGCACGAATGATAAATCGATACTACTGTCCCATATATTTAATTTTATAAACCGAGCTCCCTTATGGATGCGAGTTAAAGTGCTGAATGAAGGGAACAAACAGTACGTGAACATGCGAATACGCTTTCTCGTCCACTTCCGGTATTGCAAAATCCTATACACACCGCTGTCGAGATTTTCATCGACGTTTGCGGTGTGCATTGTTAGCTTCGTGTTTCAAGAATTCGTTCCACACCAACTCTATGATGAGTCCCATTAATGTTGCAAATAACAATGTTGCATTATCCAGAATATGTGGAACAAACACGCCAACTTTGTTCGTCACAAATTGCGTAACTTTTCATTATTTGGAGCTACGACAGAAAAGTTTTAGATAAAGGAGTTCTGTATGCATTTATCAATTATGCATATAGTACACGATTATTTGTGACTTTTTAGAAGGGATGTCCTAAAGAATGTATTCTTTGTTATGAAAATGATGGAAATACAATTTTCGAAACAGGTGGTGTTTCAAGCCACAAAAACGGTAAGTTAATAAATGTTAGTTATTAATAGAATGGTATTCATTTTTTTCTAGTAGACAATTATATGATTATAAGAAAATAGTATTTTGTATAAATATCAGAATAAAAATATTAGACAAATATTTAACAAGGCGAGTTACTACTGCAAGTAAAATTGTTTTGTACTGTTACTAAATTAAAATATTCGTTGTAGAAAAATTTCACTCATCGTCCTGTGTCAAAATAAAATATATGTATCGATGCAGTTAATTAAAGAATTAGTGAAAATTTGTAACGCTTCCATTCATAAATATTAACTACATGCATACATACGCGCGCAAATGATACTCTTCTACTTTTGTGTATTGTTAATTCAACTACTCGTAGTAAATCATTTTGCCAGACTGTTTGTTTCAGGATATGCACGCAACCAGTGTATAAGGCACCGTCTACAGCCATAAATCAATCAGACAGTCTTATTTCACTGCAGCTTGGTCACAATCATACATATTTGTAAAAATAAAGCATTAAACAATACCGCGAATAAAATCGAACCCGGGTGTTTCAATATCAGGTGAGATGAATCTTTTTTATACTATTACGACAAAGTACCCAAAAATAATATAATACAAACGAATAATCATGTAATATTATTCAAACTAATATTTGTCCAAACTGCGTCAATAATCCCGCATACAATTGTACAAATTGATATAGAGAGAAGCAGCAAAGGGGCGAACGAAATTCAGGATATCTCGGATAAGAATCGAACAGCTTGAAAATCAATACCCCTCCCATTACCTTCAAACTAAATTACATCCCATTCGCCGCACAAAATTTCTCAGGACACCATGCGCCAAATGTACATCAATCCACCTTTCATTTCATACCGTCACGCGTAAACGATCGTCTAATAAAAAATTATTCCTGCCGCATCGATTAAATCCAACCCGAAAGTCGATAACCAAAACCTCACCCCCTCCCCCGCCCCTCTCACGCCTGCTCATTGTCTCCCTGTCATCAAGCGGCCCCCAAGGATACCATGCGAACATTCTCAGAAAGCAGCTGAAAAAGAAAGCCCGACGGAGGAACCGGGAAAAGGGATGCAAGTTTCAGAATGTCGTGTACAAGTCCGCCGAGCGATTCGGCGTGGAATGGGCGATTGCACGCATGAAACGTAAGCGCGTTGCGCGAGAGGAACGCTGCGTCGGCGCGCGAGCAGACCAGCGTCGACGGACTGATCCGTCGCTTTGACGTCGTCGAGGCGAGTCGAGACGGCCTCGAAGCGCGCTACGTGTACATCGAGTCGTTTCTCCGCACCGCTGGATCGACTAGTTTCCATTCGGCGGAAGGGCTGCTCCGTTCGCGTGCTACCTGGGTGTCGACATCTCTATCAGTGGCGTGTTAGAAAAACGGAAGCGTAGGCGAAAGCGTATACCGCCAAGCACACCGCAGTGTGTCTCGGGCGAGCGTGTACAGTGGGGTGGAGCGGCGCCGTCCCGACGTAGCCTGACGGAGACGTTAACGCCGGACGATCGTTGCCCAGTGCCCCAGTCCTCTAACTCGGTGACATCACGCGGACCGCCGGAGTGTACGTCCGGGAAAAATGTGACTCGACAGAACGCGACCACGAAACATCTGGCGAACATTCGAAACCGGACGAACGCTAACATGATTTCCATTTGGACGTTCCGTATACGTGTTGACGTTCGCGAGAGCAGTTCGGGTCAGCCGACCGTGTGGTAGCGTAGTCCGGCAGCGTCCCGATCGCGATCAACCGCGATACGTGTACAAACGAGAATAAGAGGCACGAAAGCGCGGTGGAGGACCGATCGTTAAAGGGAAGTCTATCGAGCGTGCATTAGAAGAAACACAGAAGAAAAAGGAAGGGAGGAAACGGAGAGCGTGCGACGAGGGTATCCCCGTGAAATCGGGGCTCCCTCGTGAATGGCCCGGTTGGCCTGTGCATGATTCCGGCACTGGACGTCGGTGGTGACGAAGGGGCTGATGTCAGTGCGGCCACTCGGCGCCCGCTCCGTGGCACGGATGCGCGAACGCGACACCCGCATCGTCGTCGTCGTACCGCGAGTGAAGCTCCCGGCGGAGGCGGAGGCGGCAGTAGAAGCGGCCGATGACGGTGATGGTCAGCCACGGTGCAGTGGTGATTGCTGACTGGTGTACGATTAAAACGAAATCTCGGTGTACGCGTACGGTGCCGTGCCGGTCGGTCGGTCGGTCTTGGGGGCGCCGCGACGCGACGTGCCGGGAATAATGCGCGTTAGGCACGTTACACGACGTAGAGGACGACGGTACGACGCGAGGGACCCGTGCAGCCAGCCGCGGTCGCAGCTGCAGCTACGCAATTATGTACGCGTACGGTTTCGAGATCACATAGTGGCTGCCGTGTAATTATGTTGTCATCGACGCGCGGCGCGCCCTGTGTAGCTTCACGGTGAAAATCTGGCGTGAGCGGTGCCGCGGTGGAACGGGGAACATGGCGTCGGTCTCGGCTGAGACTCCAGCCAGCCATGGGCACAGCTTCAGCAAGAAGACGTTTCACAAGCTGACGTACTGCCATAGCTGCACCGACATGCTGTGGGGCCTCATACAGCAGGGGTACATCTGCGAAGGTATGCTTTACCCACACCCATTTTTGGGGTAACCACCCTTTCGTGGTTGCTGGAATATCCTTTCCTGGGGTGTGGGATAGGTAAATGAGAATTAAGGGTGTTTTGGGTTGACGGAGGCATTGAAATTTATATATATATATATATGTATGTATATATATTTATGTATGAAACGAGGGGATGACTTAAGGGGAGGGGACAGTGTTTGGATAAGGTGGAGGTATATAATGTTGATTCGGGTGGCTGGACAAGGCCTGCGCGTCGACCCTGGAATTCGATACAAGATCGAGTTTCTTCGTGGTCTGGATAGATTCGGGTGAGAGTTTTTTTTTGGGGGTCAGGTTTTACGGATGTATAAGGACAAAATTGAGACTGTGTCCTTTTTCGTTTTCTTCTCTGTTCCTTCGTTTGGGAAAGATTCGGTCAGCGGATAGGCGTTCCTGATCGGCGTTAGAGCGCGGGGCAAGTTTTTTCCAGAGTAACCGCAAGCCAGAGGACCGATCGATATGAGCGCGTTCGGTAACGAAATCGAATACGCGGCGCGTTGCCGCCGGAGTACGCTCGTCCCGCCTTTTCACGGGCTCCGAAACCTTGGTCGGCGTGCGAAGTTGAAGCTGGCTGACCTCCAAGAATGATGAATGGCAAGTGCCCATTCACGGTGTGTACTGAGGGTAGCACGTTCATGCAGAGGATCGCCCGCCGTTTGTTACTTTGGGCTTTAGTCGAGCGGGATTAAAGGACGGGGTTTACATTTGGGTGGTTCTCGTGCTGGATTTGCCGGCTGGAATAATAGGTCAATCTATAGTTTCGATTAGGAATTTTGATGCGACGTTCGGGGCACTTCAATGATTCAAGGGAATTTGGGATCGAACAGAAGGGGTACAGTGTTCCCGCAGACATTCGTACAACCTTAGGTATTTGCGTTTTTGAAAGGGCTGTTTCTACCTAGATTTTTGCACTTGCTAATTCCATTGCGGTGATAGAGGTCGATAATCCGTCGACGGAATATCGCATACTCTCGATACACCGTGGAATTAGAAAATCGTTTGGCGATCGTTCAGTCTACGTTCGCAGATCATCGATAATTACGTCCAAAACTCCCATTGAGTAGAAATATTGGACAAACAATTGGATCGCAAAGATTCAAAGATTTTCAACGAAACGAACTTGCTGTACTGTCCACGGTTTCCAACCCTCGAAGCAATCGTCGCGGATTGTCCATGGGAATCCATAACCGTTTCCTCGTGTACGGGGATTGCGGCTAGCGGCCTACCCACCATCTTTGGAGTCCGATAACAGGGCGCCACATTTTCCACCCCGTCGCGATTTGCGCACACTCCTGTTCAAGTGTTTACCCCTTGCGACACGGGGCTAAGGGAGCAGACGGAAATATAGGTAACGGTGATAGCTATATAAATTTCCACTTCTGGATTCCTTCCTCTTTTCGGTACAGTAGCTGCTTTGAATATTGCCGAGTGGCCTTTCCCTTTTCTGAAAGCCCATGAAAATTCCAGCAAGCTCGAACAACAGCCAAGGAAAATCGAGCTGACGCGATGGCGAGGGCGCGCGCATCGAGCCTTTTCACAAGCATTGATCGTGGGGGGTGGTGTGGGATAGCTGATAGACTCTGGAGAGAGCAGGAAGAAGGGGTTGGCTTGGCCTGAAGGGTGTGGGGGCGTGTACGAGGGAAAAAGCTCGTTGACGAGCGGGCTTAGCCACGAAGGGTAAGCATTCGCGGACACTTTAGAACTTTGTATTGTTTAATCGAACAATCGGCTCGATTCATAAGTTCGGGGGTGTGGGGGGTTGCTGGGGAGTGTCGAGGATTTTTCGCCGCACGGAGAAATGGCTGCTGGTCTATTCGGGCGTTAGATTAATCCGGCGATGCCAGGTGAAACGCGCGCTGGTATTTTGTTTTCTTAAGGACAAGGACGAAATGCGGGGTCGTTTTATTTTGGCTTCGATGCGTTTAACTTTGATGCATCGTGGTCCTCTTTGAGACGAGTTGTCTGTTTTAACGCTTGTCGTATCTGTATAGCGAAATGGAATAAAGAGAGAAGGGAAATAAGATCGAAATACAAA
This sequence comes from Nomada fucata, assembly GCA_948146005.1. NCBI lineage: Eukaryota > Metazoa > Arthropoda > Insecta > Hymenoptera > Apidae > Nomada > Nomada fucata. The sequence continues at coordinate 7,540,386 of OX411282.1, forward strand.
TCCTTTTGAATTATAACCCTGGAAACACGTGCATTATTCGAGACAGATATTGAAGGCATGCTAAAAACTGATTTAACTCGTACGATTCGAAATGAGCGGCGTCATTCAGGGTACCGCACGATTCAAAAAATCGCGAAACGTTTTGGGCGACAAATGCATATACCAAACTGACACCTGTGCCTGTTCTAAGAATTCCTTGAAATCCCACTTGCAACTCTGCAATCGTCGAATATGAAGTTTCTACTTTAAATACAAGTATTCTCGACTCTTACTTAGAACACAGACACTCCACAGTCATCGCTCCTCTCCCGACGTGAAACGTTTCGACATATCAACAAGCATTTAACAACAAGAACCGAATCGTAACACGGAGAGCAGCAATGTGGTCAGTTTTACCGCGGCAATTAGTTCCGACTAGAGACGGAATTCAAGATGGGATCGAGATCGATCAAGAATGTCGCTTTTAACGCGGCACAGCGGTCTGCTGTGCGTTTAGGGAATCGTCGTTCCAGAATATCTGGAGCATATCGACGCGTTTCTGTTCGATACGTGCACACAAATCGAAGCTTTCCGATTCCTAGAATACATACGCACATTAAGACGGAGTTGTTCCACAGAAAACCGTACTGTTCTACGTGTTGACCAGAGTTACGCTTCCGTTATTTTTTTCTCTTCCTTTTATTTTTCCGTTATTTTTTTCGTCCCTTTTCACCGTGAAGCAGACAATTTCTGCATAGTGAAATAATGTCCTTATTTATGGAAATCAGACGATACGTGAGATTGGAAAGTTGATGGATTATCATTTGGACAATGGTACTAAAATATATATTGTAATCTCCCGTTTGGGTAAAACGAGTTAACATTGTGCTGTTAAGTTTAATTTTAGCAATTTTCTTGTTTCGAATACAGTTTCCTGTTTAATTTATATTTTATCCTGCTGTTGCGACATGATAGATAATTTTGTGGGGCGTACAGAATTTCGAGCAATGTCGTTCTACTTATTAATAGTCGTTCACCTCAGGGGACGAAAAGAAATTTATGAAGAAAACTTACGAAGAAAACTGTAGAATAACAGAACGTGCCTTGAAGGCTGACTTTATTTTTAGCAAACCGGAAATATAGTGTACGCCACGGATGCTATATACGCTATATCTCTTTATGTCTTTTTACCTGTTTCGATGATTGCTGAAAAATAACACTCCTCATATCTGATATCCCGCGTGAGCGCTTAGGATGTCGATGAATTTAATATTTAACACATACGCGTCAAGCGTAAGCTCTTCAAGAAAAGTGGATACGATAAGGTTCTTCATATTTAAGATGGTCACTTAAAAATAACTCGAATTCACGTCATAGTTAAGCTTCACAGATTTCCAGGAAAAGAAGTTTTTTTCTCATAAAACGTGTACGTGTATGGAATGCACATTATATGCGTAATAATTATATGAAATTGAAATGAAACGTATGAACTTGATAATTAAGGAGAATGAGTAGAAGATTTTGTAAATGTCAGTTCTACATTACATTTCAATACAAAATTCCTATCGTAGCACGTAAATAGTAAATTACAGTGTAGCTGTTTAAATAATAGAACAATTTTTGTACGGCAATTAGATTATTATGCAATAATAAACGTTAACACATGAAATTAATAGTTATGCGTGTCAGTGGTAAATAATTTGTATGAATTTAAATTAAAAATTCATTGTAATAGCTTATGTTTTTCCGGCCAGAAATATAATAAGAAAAATCTGGTTATCAATAATCATTATTATATATATTTCTCTACCCCGTATTTTAACTAAATATTTTTATATGAAAAGCGCATGCGTTTAGACACATTTCCTGGATGCATTTGAGGGCTCGTTATCGTCGAGAAGAAAGCAACAAACAGATCGTAAACTTCACAATCGAGCGAAAACACTGTGAACAACCGTTGCAAAGCATCGTAACACGATTTGATGCTACACATTTGTTGAAAAAAATACTTTCATATAGTACACCCATATAATAAATCTACTTTATAACAGTTGAATTGCTTTCCAAAAGAGTACCATACAAATGATAAAGGTTAAGTGGATCTTTCAAGTACAACATTCAGAGTAATTAAATTATCAACTGTTTCGTTCCGAAGATAATTGATATTTCGTGCTTGTTCGTCCAATTAAATTTAAAACAAAATTAAATTTATCAAAATTAGTTTAACAAACCGGGCGCACGAGTATAGAGATATGTAGCTGCAGCCATATCTTAGTCATGAACGAATTTTCTCTCGTGCTAATCCTTTTCAAGGAACAATGAAGTTTTACGTAATTTCAGCTACCTTTAGTGTATCGCATGAAACCTTCTCCCATGTGATCCTTCAGTAATTTGCAAACTTGAACGATAATGGAAGTACACTATTTCATCGGAGCAACGTGTCCTTATTACAAAATTACATTTAACCGATCAGCTTCATGTGATAGGACGTTTAATGGAATATCGATGCATGTTCTAAAAGGTTTTGCAACTCATATCTGCTACTAATATTAGTGGAAACTAAAGGGTTCGTAAATAACATTTTATGAGCCAATAAATCGATATGTGTATCAGAAATATGAAGGAGAGTCAATCGAACCGTAAATTTAACAATGTTGCGTTTTTTTATTAATGAAATATTGAATTATTCAATATATTCTGAAATACTTTCGGTAGTAACTATTGAAATCTGTTCCTTTGCTCTGGATAGAAAAGAATGAGACAAAGTGAAAAATGTATTAAATGTTAATCATGCACCGTTAAATGTTATAAGAGAGTTGTCGGGTATTGTATCTTTTCTATTGTTTTTATACACTGTATTTAATTTTACTATGAATAATTCTGAATTTTTTACTTTGCTTAACAGTCCATTGCATTACATGCACCAATATCCCACTGTTTAATATATTTACACGCGTAGTCCCTGTAGGGTTGAAAAGTGGTACAGAATTTCACGCTCTGATTAAAGGGCTTAAAATGAGTAAAGCAGATTCCTTCACGGTGCACCTGAATTATTGAACGGCCTATACATTTTGCTTAATAATTTATATTATGCGTTTCTCTGCTATCATTCGCTTAATTCCTTTTTTGATTAAATCGTTGTTACATTTCGTTAAATATTTTCATTACTGTTAACGTTTCTTTCGTAATATTCGTAAATCTGTTCCCATGAAATGACGTAATGGATTATCATCGACCTCGATTAGGCAGTGTGCCAAACTTCGATTCCGTCAATAGGTCAAACTCATCTTGTCTAAATTTTGAAAAATGTTGCCTTACATTCATTTTAAACGAAGATCATATCCTTATAAATTTCGCAAAAGAGTTTTTATACAATTTAATACTTGTGCTTAATATATACTTAATAATAATTGAATTTAATGCTATTGTGTAATGGATTAGACGAATAATGAAAAACTTGCTTCTTCGTCATCGATAATCAAGTTCGGAATCGAGAATAAATCACAAACGAATCTTTGTTCTTTTGCATAATGGGTGGAAATATCCTGTTTCCAATGGTATATAATAAAACTATATTTGTAACAATGGACATACATTGTACGTAATTGAATGGCATTTGTTTCACATGTATCAAGGCGTTGGCAGTCACCCAATGATTTAAATTCTAGTAAACTGCAATTATTTGTTTTACATTAGCCATTGTAAATTGATGACGTTTGTTTTGTCTGCCTGCAGCACGTATTTTCGTCTTTCGAAGTATTACCACAATGTCACAGTTCTTCCCTCTAGAATTCTACCCCACGTGTATCATAGTAACATCTTGATAACATTAAACAATTATTTTTCTAACGGCTTCTTACGAAGACACAAAACAAATGTTCATTTCAGGCTATCTTTTAATTTCTCCATAATTTTTTCTATATCAACTACAGACACATTTGCGCAATTTGAACAACTTTTTAAACCCTACAGTCGATCGTCCAAACTTTAAAGTTCTTCATCATAGTAATCATGAAACCTAACCCAGCAGAATAAAATAATAAACTGCCCTGTGCAAGTTTCAAACTTCGAATTGATTTTCCCTGAAATTATAATACAAATTGCAGCGTGTTTCAAAACTGAAATAAAATAGCCTTTCGGATCTTGCAAATCTAATTATCTAATAATAAAAGTAGTCCCAGATATAAATCACTTCCCGTTAAATAAAAAATTCATTCATGAAGACGACTGGTAAGCAAAAAAAGTCTATCGAAGACTCATCCATCGGTCTGTCAACCATTGCCACCGTTTATTTAACATTTCTTGCATACATAAATATATATATAGAAAAGACAATTGTATCATAGACATCATTCCACAGAGAAATCTGCATTTTTCGTGTTTCTTTGCTTGTTACAGTTTGCAACTTCGTGGTGCACGACCGCTGTCTCAAGGCCGTCGTCTCTCCCTGCTCCAGCATCGCGGCAAGCCTCATTAAGGTAAGAATATCCCTGGTCTCCGTTCTTATAGCCCTTTTGTGTGAACGGAGATGAGCGAATTCTTCCTCGCGACCTATATTTACGCGCCACTGAGAATACCCTCGGTTCCGTAGTGTCGTCGCTGCGTCAAAAACTTTCGTACCCAACGAAGCAAACTCCTTCAAACAGAGTTCGCGTTAGGGGCGCAGTCGTGGATGTTTCAAACAGACTTATTTTTAATTTGTTCGCACAGTTTTAACCTGCTCGCAACAGTTTCTTCTTCTATAAAGCGGCCGTCGGCGTGAAAATCAGACGGGTTTGTTTTTAGAGTTGCACATAATTGTATGGTACTTTTACACCGGTTATTTTTAAAACGAAGATAACTTATGGAAACCGGGAGATTCTTTCTGGTTGATTTAGCAGATAGTTTCGAAGTCGAATAGAGCGTGGTACACGATCTTTTGCGACTTGGTAAATTATTTGTACACGTGCGGGAAGGGAAATACGGTGTTGTTCTTGTTGCAGAACCCGGTTGCACACTGTTGGTCCGAACAGGAACATCGTAGAAGAAAATTCTGCAACGTCTGTCGTAAACGGCTCGATGATAATCTATCCATACACTGCGAAAGTAAGTCTCTTTTACTTGTGTACCAATATTACCGTTTTGTATGTCGACATAATTATCTAACGTGCTGTTTCGTCGGATTAGAATAAACGAAGTTAATTATTTTTCGCAAATTATTTCGCTGATTAATTCAATATCATTGTTAATGACGCCCTGAATTTTAGTATGCGAGTACTTCGTGCACACGGAGTGCCAGGATTTTGCTCTGGCAGACTGCAAGGAGAACGCCACGTATTTACCTGGGAAGGACTTGGCGCAGGTAAAACACACTCATCACTGGCGAGAAGGCAATCTTCCCAGCAGTTCGAAATGTGCTGTCTGCAAGAAAAATTGTTTCTCCGCCGAGTACCTTTCCGGCTTTCGTTGCGAGTGGTGCGGCATGACGGTAATGTTACTTTTCGTAAATTACAATTTCTCATCCCATGTTTTTATAGCATCGATAGAGAGGCAAAAATTTCCGAGAAATTCTGTTCTTTCAGTATTTTGATTCTTTATCTCATAAAATTATCGAACCTCTTCTTCCAAAAATAGCTGTAATTAAATCACATACTATATAGAAGACGTTCAATAAATTATATTACTATTTATAATCGTTTAATTCGTTGTACGTATTTATTTTCCTCGAAGCACAGGTCGACTATTCCGAAATAATGCTTAATGTTTTATTGCATTATTGTCTGTTCGCAGTTGCACTCATACTGTCACAAAAATATCCCGCAAGAATGCACCTTTGGGAACTTGGAACCAATTTACTTACCACCGCATGCAGTCAGCATTCCACGTACAGAGGTTCCCATGGAGGCCATCATCGGTGTACAAGTACGTCGAAGAGAAGTCCTGGCGCGTGAGTATTCCTGCCGTAAGTGTCTATTGTACAATTGTACGTTTTAAATATCGATTGGAGAATGTGTAACACGTGACCAGATTATACGGAAGTAGTGGAATGAAGTTATGTTCGCATATTACGTGTACCGCAGTTACACATGTATATCTATACATTGTATATTGTCAACGTTCTGAACATTACTTGGAAATCTTATTTTAAACAATCAATTGTACAGTGTAGTAGCAAAAAGATGAGGGAGCGAAATCCGATAAAAAAATGCTAGATGTTAATTTAAGATCTTTTGGTTCCTTTTTTTTTTATATTTTCTTCAGAATGGAAAATTGCAAACTGGAAATTTTATTCGTGTAAGATTAGTGTTCATCGATTACGGGGGCAAATTTTGATCTCCCCTACGTTTCCGCTGTGGACTTAATAAATATACACTCTGCACCAAAATTAACAAATCGCGTCAAATTTGACTGAAAATTTACCGGTCTTTGAACTGCTGTAACTTCGCGGAAAAAAAACTGGCACAACAGTCTACCTCTAGTATCGAGTCTAGTATTGAATATTATCGAAGACACTTTTACATTAGGAAACACAGTGGAAAACTGAAGATTGTTTCAATATTTTAAGTCCACTTTCGATTTAATGAGCAACAAAATGGTAAACATTGTACATTAATTTATAAGGTGTCATTGTAAAAGGAAGACTTCAAGCTTTAAATCTATATTAATTTAAGCCGTGAAAAAAGTTTGTGTAAACTCGGTAGAAACGTTTGATTTTGCAAACTATTGGGGAAGAAGAGCAGTTTCAGTTTTCCAGCTCATTTTCTGATATAAAACGATCTTCGAAAAAATTCCTCGCGGACACCTTAAAGTAGAGACTTCGAGCTTTAAAACGAGCCCAGGTACACTGTCGCACGATTCTTTTTCGCGATGTTACAGCTGTGCAAAGATCGTGAATTTTTCAGTCGAAATTTGCTGTCCTTTAATTTTGGTGCCGCATGTATAAAAAATTGCATAAAAGATTTATAAGCAATTGAACTATTTGATATCAACGTCTTAAACGTTTTGTAAATATTTACGATTATTAATATGTTACACTCAGATAACAAATAATGGCTCAATTAGAGTGTTCCGAATTTCATGGTCGATCGATCTTCACGATACATCGAGCATACGCTCTATCGAGTTTCTATGAAGTGTATAGTCACACTGTGAATAGTTGATGCACCGATTAATGAAAAGTACACTGCCGTGCAAAGATCACATTGTATTCATTGTTAACATAAAAAAAAAATATACCGATACTGATAGCAATTTTATATGTGTACATCGGAATCAGATAGTCCATTAGATTTAGATAGAAATAGTCACGTTCAACACGTTTCCCGTGTGCGAAATAGATGTCCCTTCGACTTCACACTCGACGTGTCCATTAAGTTTCTTGATTTTATTCTCCTTTTTTCAACACTCATTTTGTCATACACGCGTACCGTATATGTCGTATAATTATATGTGTACATAATTCTAAAAGTTGTATCTAAAGTTCTAACAACTTATTCGCGTCCGAGCGAACCTATATATTGAGTACGACAATGTTTATTATCTTATATCGTAAGATATTGGAAACAGGCAGGGTGAGAGAGGAGGGAAAAATTCATTGGGGATAATATAAGATAATTTACGTTATTCGTATCAGGTTGTTAATAGAAAGTATCTATTATCGATTCTTTTTTAGAGATTAATCTTTTGCATGATGTATAGTATCCGTTCATTCATACGCGTGTATAAAAGTACCATTTTCAAATATTTCCGATACATACGTGTTATCCTACTTCAGAGCATGCGATGTTCGATCTGTTGAATAAAGACAACAACCATCCCATTCGTGTTCCTTTGACTATCGAATTTGTTTCTGTCACGTTCAGCTTGTGGTGTGCGGTTGCATACTCTTTCTCACGTTTATTCGAGTCTTGTCCAATTTTCTCTCAAATATTCGTTTCTTTTTCTTTTCTTTTTTTTTGTTCTCCCTCATATTCGTTCTGCGTACACACGTGTCCTTCAATAACTACCACAGCTGTCTTCCAGTTTCTCGCACTCTCAGCTTTTCAGGCACCGAACGGGGAATAGAAAATTCGCGAGATCGTGATTATAACGATTATTCAGTACAAATGTTTAGATGGAATTTCATCTTTGCTGATTGTTTCAAACAAAATTTTGGTCCAACGTACGCGTGGAAAGGCCTGAGAAGGGTTTATGAACTGCTAACATCGAAATTTCTGGTTTTCCAAGAAGCTTCGAAGGAGAAACTCGTTAATACTAAAGTGCAATGTATTACGTGCTCATTCACGGGATTCCGAGAAACATTCTTTGAAATTTTAGAAAGGTTTTTTTGCGAAATTTTTTTCTTATTGAACACAGTGTACATATGTACAATAAAATATGTCTGTCAGCGTGGTGCTATATAAAAAAATTCCACCCTCTACAATTTTCATGTTTTTGTCTACACAGTAAACTAACGGTAAATCGTTCACTAATTGTGAATTAACGTAAACGTTTTTTATTGTTCACTCATAAATATGAACATCAAAATTACAAAAATATATTTGACTGCTCATTATTATACACTACAATGCATACTATAACAATTGCGACGTAATTGAAGCTTTCGTAAGAATTGATTGATTTTCCAATTCTTTCCAAATACTTTTGCAGTCAAACTATATAGTTTGCGTATATTTGCAAACATTATAGCTTCTGTGGCTGCTCTGCTGTTATTAATCGCTAATCTCAGTGTGTGCTTTCAATAGACATATAATAACTTTACAATTATTACATTTATACATTATATATCAATTCACTCTGCTTTACAAAAACAGTTACGCAAGTTGTCAATATTGTTGCTGGACACTCGAGTAGCACTAAGATATTTTTCAATCGTGTATAACGGAGTAGTTGGAAACTTATAAGGGAGAATATATACGTGAACATTTGTTAATACACCGTAGCTCCGCTAAATAAGAGTAGGAGTATCGATTAAAAATTTGTCGGGGGTGTACCAGAAGCAAAGTTCAAAGTTTATTTTTATTCATTTATTTATGTACGCTTTCTTTTTTCTTCTTTTTTTTGTTAGAAAATTAATTGTGATACTTATTGTGTGTATATGATAGCAACGAAATAGTAAATGACAATAATTGAAGTATAGTTTATGGTGCGTACATTGTACCGCGCTGTGTGCTTGCGATTTAAATGTTAGCACGTCTATTTCACGATTGTTTGCGACAACCAAATAATTCCAGTTCAAATGTGGAATAAGAAATATTGCATCAATCGATCTTGAATAATTTCTGCGAAGTCTGTAGAATTTAGTATTCGTTCAGAAGTCTCAAGATTAGCATAATGAGCTCTTAATCCATGTTTCTCCCAATATTTCACAGTATAACGATATAAAAAGTACTAATTCTATCTACATGCCAGAGTTTGCAAAATATCTGTAAATATTATAAAAACAAATTTACACTCTTCCATTATAACAGAGAGTCATTACTCATACTTCCCGTAAAGTACATACTATTATGTCACCTTGCGCTGCTTAACAGGTGTAACAAGCACCACGATAAAGAACGAATAAAAAATAGCAATCTTACAATTGTCCCGTATTATCTTTCTGTCTCATAATTCTGCCAAATATTCACGTGTCACCGCGCCAGGTAACACGTGCAATGCGCGTGAACGATTAAATCGCAGGCACCTGTACCACGTGCTTGCATCTGTGAGTTCGGAAAAAGAAAAGCGTAACCAAAAAAAAAAAAAGGAATAATGTAGAGATCAGAGACCTGTATTAATGGTAATCGTATAAAAGAACTCGGTCTACCGTTTGCTTCTATTTGAAGATAACATCGGAGAGCAATTCGATTTCGCTGAGAGTGAACAAATTGGGGCTGCAGGCCGCCTAGCCGAAGCTTTGAGGCGCCTTTCACTAGTTTTGCCACGTAGCTGCCATGGAAATTGTCATGCTTCCCCTCCTTATGTTCGAGGTATCTAGAATATTACCATCATCTGACATTCATCTGTGTGAGCATAATCGATGTTGAGATGTTAGCGCGAACCGGAAACCGAACGAGACTAAACGTACCGTAGCGATTATACTTGATTGTTCTCTGCAAAAATTCAAGCCTCTCTTTACTCTGACTCTGTTCACATCGTTTCTCTCTTTCTGTTCCTCTTAATGTTCTCACGCGGCTTTTTTCCTTTTCATTTTTCTTTTCTTTACCCTTTCTATTCGCCTCGCGTCTATCGCTTGCTCTCTTCTTCTATTTTCTAATTCTGTGACGAGCGAGGAAGGAAGAATTACGTTCTTTCACCCTTTCGATACCGTGTAGAGTACGAAGTTCGTGTGTCACTTCGTGAACCGTAGATTATACTGCTTTTTTTGTTTCGTTGGTGTTAGAAGTAGTTATTTTAGACAGAGTGTGAAGTATTTGCTTTGGGAATGGAGAAATACATGTGAAAGTTTTGCAATTGAGTGTACATTGTGGGCGAATTAAAACGGAGAGCAACTTGGTGTGAAATGTGTATTGTATTCGAAATATCTAGCTTCTTATGTTTATTTTTTTTTTTTTTTGAACGAATTAATTTTCTTTCGGGCGAGACGTTCGAAGGAAGTGTATAAGTATTTGTGTTGGGCTTTTCGAGCGGAGGCAAACGTTTTGTGTCGTGTGATTTGATATTTTTGTTTAAAAAAGAAAAGGGCAAACCCTCTTCACGTTGATATAACATCGGCGCTTTGCATCTTGGGTTGATTCTGACCTTTTTACTTGTTAACGTGTCGATAGTTCGAGGCTCGCTTTATACCTTTAATTCACACGACCCGAACTTGTTCAAGGCCTGCGTGAATAAAATTTCAGCGATGAAATTTGTTGTACGGCATATAGATGGTGGAATGAAATTCCAAATGAATTACATATCTCACCCCTTTGAGGAAGTATAATACTTTAAATATACGGAGGTTCCCTTGACATTGCTTTTTAATTAATGACGGGATAACGTATTATTTTAAACGAAATGTAAAATGTATAAGAATTAATTTCTTGAATTTTTTGCAATTCTCTTTCACCCGAATGTAAACGTACACATTTTGGTTATAATAAATTAATGAAATGATAAGTATTGGTTAATTCATGGCCATTTGTTTTTTTAATAAGTGAGATGTTTATAGTCGTGATTCTATTACGAAATAATTATTCTGCTCATTTTTCATAACGCTGTATCGAAAGGGTGGACAGTTTGTTTTTATTTTACGATAAAAGGAATGTGCTTTAAAGTGCTGCTTTCTAAATAAATAATTTTATCTTATTTGAAGTACTCATTCGAAGCACAGTGATTAATGCATTTGCTTAGACGGTACAAGCTTGTTGCATTTGAAATGGCGTAGTTTTTCTTGTATAGTAAAAAACAACAATTTTCTATTCATATTAAACAATACAGCTTGCTTTTAAGTATAGATAACAATAGTGAAAGTAAAATTTTATTATTAATTAGTCAGGAAATGTGTAATGTTTTCTTTAAAATAGTCTTACGTCATTACGAAAATAAATAAGTTCATATAGTTCGTGTTAGTTCAAGATGAGATAACATCAAAGATGAGTATTATTTTCTTCAATATTAGAAACTAAAATAAATACAAAATTCAACGAAAAAGTGTTTCGCATGATCAAATTAATTTCCTTTCCGCGAAAAATGCTGTCGTCATCTATTTCGTACTCATCTTCTACTCGCCTTATCTCTAACGTGGACAAAACGTAAAAAAAATCGTGTTCATCGTTCCGCTAGCAATTTAATTTTAAACAGACATGCATTCTTGTACAATCAATGGCGCAAAGGTTTGTTTAATTGCGAATTAAACAAAATTGATACTACAATAAAGCATTCCGTCGACTTTTAATAAATATGGCACGATTCGTCGTAAAGTACAAGCACCAACTCTGTCAACTTGAATTTCAGTTTGCGGATCGATACACGGCGAAGTTAAGCAAGTTAAAATTAATCCTACCACTAAGACACGTAATTCTCGATTAACCTTATTAAAATCGAGCAACTATTATACACAAGAATCGAAACAATCGCAACTCTTCTACGAAATGAACAAATGAACAACCTCAACAAGTTATCTCGCCTTTATAAAACAACTGAAGGTAGTAACGAAGATTATTTAGCGGAAATACTATAATCGCAAAATTTTATTCAATTGAATTTGCAAAATCCCGTGTCACGAGTACACGTTAGCAACATCTGATGGCACGTATTAACGATCCACTTATATTTCAGCAAGCATAGGATCAATCGAACGATTACGAAAATCGCACCCTCAAGTCACGTTGTCTCACATCTCTCAATGAATGTTTGTGTTATTTCGTTTAACATTTACTTTTCTAGCATGCGTGTATGTGTTGCTTCTCGGTGCATGTACTGTCACACACACAGTCCACTGGATTCTATCACGAATACGCTTTTCACACCAGTGTGCAGTTCAGAATATTGTTACAGGAATGCTACTGAACAAATTTCCCTATTGTGTGCGTTTCTGCAAGTCCATCGTGACAGGTGGTAAGGAGCGTCGCTTAATAAAATTAGAACGTACGGTTATTTCAATGTGACACAGTGTATGCAACACCTGTCTATTCCAACCCTTCTCGTCCACACCCTGTGTGCATATAATCTTATATGAGTACAATTATTGCAGTAGTACTTTTGACACTCCTTTGTATTTTTCTCATTTCATAAATTTCAGTGCTAGTTGGTCAGGTTTCGATTGACAGAATATTGTATCGAATAGCTGGAATAACTTTGTAATTTCTAGGGAAATATTAATGGAGTATGGCTTGGACTGATAGTAATAATAATATTAGTATTATGCGCTGTATTTGTCAAATTAAATAGTACAAATATTGATTTCCTTTCTTCGTTACATTTCCACGATACAGATCTTTTCACTTTTATTCCACAAAAATTCGTAAAACCTTTACATTAATACAATCGTTGCAACGAAGTGTGTCAACAACTGAAAACTATATTATTCGCAAAACAGTAAAGCAATTTTCTATAATTCTTAATTTAACAAAGCAAGACCAACACTATCCTGTATTTATAGAAAACTATCCTCAATCAATATCATGCGCTAATGTTGCAATTCCACCTCGCACTTCGGGCTTCGTTAATATCACTTGCCCCATAATTGCAAGCCGTACAGCGTTCTTGTAAAATGAAATTCTTCTCCGTATTATACCTGCGCTTCAATAATAGTAACAGTATCCCCGTATACCCCTAATGCATACATAGTGTACATGTTCCATAGATTCATTCGGATGACACGTTTCATCCGCCAGTACCTCCAAACCGATCCCCCTGTTAAAAAGGAAACAACAAGAAAAAAAACAACCGGAAACAATTGACCCGGAAAGTGTTTCAGCTACTTCTATGGATGCTTTCTTATCAAACTTATCATCACAGTCATACACCATTAATGTTATCTGAGTAATGATTGCCAGGCGTATTAATACACTTGCATCTGTTTAATCGTAGTTAAAGGGGCGAGATATGATGCATTTACACCTTGTATATTGCATCTGAAAGTTTCGTGGTGTGTTGTTACGGCGCTAAATTTATATTACACCTGTGGTCGCAGTACTTGTAATCGCCACCTGCAAGAACAACTTTCCTGTTATATTTTCCAGCGCGGAGCATATCGGAGGAGTTTAGCAGCGGGGACGCGAGGTATCGCGATAACGGCGAGCCTGGACCAGGTAGCGCCCACGGACGAGATCCTCGTTCTCCAAAGGAGAAAGAAGATAAAGAAAGAGGTGACGAAGGTATTTCAATATGTTTCATGCGGTTGTCCCTTCATGGTCGACCTGTTATCCATCCCCTTTACTCCCATAGATATGATCAAGGTATACGACGGCAACAATTCCCTGAGACGACGGATATTTCGCGTGATCACCTTGCCCCGGCAGGCTACCACTGAACAGGTCCTGACGTCAGCGCTTCGTGCATTTCATATTACGAAAGATCCTAGTACGTATAATTTGCTAATTTTATTGCGCGACGATGCACGGGGTCCGATGCATGCGATAGCGTGTCAACGATACCGGCTCCGTTTTGAAAGGCGCGTTTCAACCCGGACGATATGAAAATGCATTATAACGAGGGTTACTTGGAAGGTTGCGTTACCATTTCTCTCGTGTCGCTTAATGGAAAGTGAAATTGAAACGGGAGGTTACGGTGTTTTAAGTTGACGCTACCCGTGGCTCGTAGCTTTTGTATTTTCCAACGAATTTCTTTTTCTTTGCTGGGATGAAAACGTTTCGCGCGCGAGACAAGAATTTGTATGAATTCTCGTTCGTCATTAGAAGAGTGATTATTTCGATTGCGTTTATCGGTTTACGCGCAGATGGATATTTGGCCGAAAATTTTTGCTAATTATTTCTACTATTTCGTTGATACGATTAGTGTAATGATTCATATCATTAGATACCGTAGAATGGTTAAATAGATGTTGTCCTGAAATTTTTTGTGTAAGCAGGCTGCTAATTTTTTAGCGTTACGTGCTGTTTAGAAAATCTATGACGTTAAAAATAAGTACTGCACGCATACGCGTTCGCCAATAGCATTTACGTGAACTCAATCTGTCGGATGTACGCATACGTCCACAGTAACAGAACAGTGTGAACCATTATGTTTCACACCCACTGAAAAATCGAACTGACATACTGCGAAGACAATGCATTTGTATCAATGGAATTGTCCCTCCGTCATACGTCTTATCTTAAGTGTTTCTCCATACATCTCTCCGCGTAAACTCCGCGAAGTATTCGCAATTTTAGACTGTCGCAAAGTAGAAAAAATATTGGCTTGCCTCTATTCATGTCACTCTCAGATGTGCAGTCGACAGTTATGAAATAAAAGGTACAGAATTTTCGTACAAGTTTGTTTAATCTAACTATCCTTTCTTTTCTCTTCGACTTTTCAGAAAAATTCATCGCTATTTTCAAATAGAAAATGCCACAATTGGAAACTATTGAAAACGTCGTCAAACATAATTATTAATTTCGAACTATTGCAAAATTATCAGGAGGTTTAGCGTTTTTTAAGACGAATGAAATAATTCCAGAATATTCAGGAGATCGTCTATGTTCGCGGCAAACCCTTTCAGTATTTTGCGCAAATCTAAATTTATATTGGACAGCTGCAATATTGTATGAAAATTTTTAATCTCAATTGGACTCGATTGGACGGAAGTTAAACGTTCTTTTTATTCGTTCAAATCAGGCAACTTTTACCTCACCGACCTGTATGCCACGGATGAGACAGAATTGTGCGACCCGACACCGGTTCTAAACCTGAATCGCAAAGAGGGCAAACGTCCGGCCGTCTTCTTACGATATAAGTACGTTTCAACCCCTAAAAATTGGGCGCACTCGTTGCAATGATCGTGATGCGAATAGAACTTGGATCGAAACTTCATGTCGTGCTTTCAGGGATAGCGAATCCGGGGAAGTGCGCGTCTATCCTGGCAAACTGCAGGTGTCAGAGTCATTCTGCATAGTACCTGTCACAGAAACAACAACAGTTGCGGACATTATCGAGGAAGCGCTGCAGAAGTTCGGTTTGCAAAACTTTAAATCGGAAGATTACAGATGCAGCGAGATTCTTCTTGATCGTGGTGGTAAGTTTCGATTTAACGCATTGATTGAAAATCGCATTAAAAATGAAATAAAAGAATATTACATGTTAAATGGAATTCAGTAATTAGTATATGTCTCGATTTAAGATTTAATATTATTAGATTTAATATTTCGATTTAATATTATTAGAAAATGTTTATATTAATTGTTAATCAGATTTATTATCGATACCCGAACAGAATATTAATTAATATTCATATCTATACTTACGAAATAATATTCACAATGGTTCCCTTTATTGTACTGTTCTTAAGAAAATGTTAATTTTCTGCACTAGTCAATGGTCATAGTTCTACATGTTCTAATTATGTATAATAATTGGGTCTATTCAGTCACTGAAAGAGTCTTGGCTCGTGACGAAAAACCATGGGAAATTGTGAAGCTTCTGGGCAAAGATTCGATCAGACAAATGGAGTTGATGCGATTCTACCTGCAGCTAAAGCAAGATCCCCATGGACCTAACTTAGCTTTATTCGTGGGTAATTTACCACCAAATCTTTCCGAGCGAAGCTACGAGAATATGTTGACCGAATTCTTAGGCAAAGGTAATTAAACTAAACCCTAACTGAAACAGATATTTCTTATTCGAAAAGTATATATACGTATATATGCTTATATTTTTGACTCTTCCAGAAAATAAATTCTCTTCCATTGGTCCGATATACTACGAGTACGGCTCGATAGTAATTATTTATGAAGATTCGAACAAGGCAGTCAGGGCTTTGTACACTTTGCGAGAATCGAAATATGAGGACAAACATCTATTGGGTATTTTGATACGTTTAAATTTGCTTTACAAATTTTATAAAATTCATCCCTTAAATATTTATCTTGTTTCACGTATCAGAATTATTTTGACATTGCAGTTATGCTGTTACCGAGTATCGAGCCAAGTATGGTACCTCTAGGTGTTCAACCATTGCTCGTCTTTGTGAACGTGAAATCCGGTGGCTGCCAGGGGCTTCAGTTGATCTCCAGTTTTCGGAAACTTTTGAATCCGTATCAGGTGTTCGACCTCGATAACGGAGGTCCGCTTCCTGGGTATGTAATGGAAAATAATATGTATTACGACAAACGTTTGATTTTTAATTTAAAATATAACTTTATATATATATAATGACATCAAATAAATACGGCAACATAAAATAAATCCACAGATTCTCTAAGATTTTGTATTAATTATAATAATTAATAACTATCGTTGCGTTGCAGACTCTACGTTTTCCGTCACATAAAGGATTACAAGATCTTAGTTTGCGGTGGGGATGGAACAATAGGATGGGTGTTACAGTGTCTGGACAATGTAGGCCAAGATAGCGAGTGTTCTTCACCTGCATGTGCCATCGTTCCCCTGGGAACAGGAAACGATCTTGCGCGTGTTCTGTGCTGGGGTTCCGGTTATACAGGTGACGAGGATCCCCTGAATCTGCTGCGAGACGTAATCGACGCAGAAGAATCCTTGTTGGACAGATGGACCGTGGTGTTTCATCCGGAAGAGAAAGAAGACAAGCAATTGCCCACTAATACGGGTTCGTTACTTCGATATGAAATGTCCTTTGTTTTTTTAAATAAAATTATATCGTCGAAGTGTTGTACAACAAGACAAGAATTGTATCAATTCATTTTAAAGGAGCCGGCGCGACCAACGAAGACAATACGCAAATATTCGTGATGAACAATTACTTTGGCATTGGTCTCGATGCAGATCTGTGTTTGGATTTCCACAACGCCAGGGAAGAAAATCCAAATAAATTCAAAAGCAGATTGCGTAACAAAGGCGTGTACGTCACGATGGGTTTACGAAAAATGGTGAAACGGAAACCCTGCAAAGATTTGCATAAAGAAATTCGACTGGAAGTGGACGGAAGGCTCGTCGAGTTGCCTCAAGTCGAAGGAATAATTATTCTAAACATTTTGAGGTGATTATTTAATGGTCACTGTTTAGAAATCTTATTCGGTCGCCGTATTTGTGTTAACGTTCTCGTAAACGCTATAGTTGGGGTTCTGGAGCTAATCCTTGGGGACCTGACACCAAAGAAGATCAATTTTATACACCAAACCACGGGGATGGGATGTTAGAGGTAGTTGGTGTTACAGGTGTGATGCATCTCGGACAAATTCAATCTGGCCTTCGTACAGCGACAAGGATAGCGCAGGTAAATTCAACAAACTATTCCACTGCGTTCTCCAAGTAAAAGGGTCAATAAAAAGCAATTAAATTCGAGGATGTGAGAGTAGAGAGTTTACTCTTTAAAATGGGCCCCAGTAGTCTGTTGTACGAGTTTTTTTTTAAAAAAGCATACAGTTAAAATAAAACTTCTACTATACTTCTCGTTTAACATATTTTCGCGAACAAATTCTCAATCGATCGTAATAACGTAATATAGTCTTATTCGATTACCCCTAAGTTAACGAAGCATTCCGTCGCGTCTCGTGACATAAAATTTCATTGGAAATGTTTCACAGGGAGGACATATAAAGATTCATTTGCACTCCGATATACCTGTACAAGTGGACGGCGAACCGTGGGTCCAGAGTCCAGGGGATATCGTTGTATTGAAGTCCGCGTTGAAGGTAATACTCATGAAGCCACTCACAATGATCCCACCATTCTATTGAAAAATGAAACGGACTGGCTGGTAACGCGACATAATAGTAAACTATTATATCAACCAAATTTCTCTCACTGATCATTCGACTATGTCTTATTTTTATTAACACGTTTATTACCTTCTTTATTAGCACGTTTCATAATTATTTATATTACAAACATTATTACATATGTTATTTAATGTCCATCAATTTTCAAGGGCCCTCTGCTTTCCCCAAATCCTTAAATACTTAAATAATTGATGAATAAAATTGAAACGCCGTTATCCGTATACATACAGCCACGCTGTTAAATTTCAAACAGAACAACGGGCCTATCAACCTATTTTGTTGCACGTTCACTCTCTCCAGGTTCTTGCATCTTTACTTGCACTAGCTGCTAGACCTATATTTGCCATAACGCTCTACGCAAGACACCGTGAAGAGCGTTACGGAAAGAAACTGCTGTTGCCCGGCAGCGCATGCATTCCTCCCTTAATCGCACTCTAAACTAATGCTCCTCTTGTTCCTCTGTTCGCTCCAGGCTACCATGTTGAAGAAAAATAAGATCAAGCGTCGGAATACCGAACCGTCGATTCCACCCGCTAACGGGCTGGGGGGCAAGAACACGGACGAGTGTAGCAACAAAAGCTAGAGCGCAATTTCCCTCCTTTCCCTTTTCTCTTCGTTCTTTGCGCCCGAATCGTTTCGATTGAAATCGAATTTCCAATTGCTGTCTCGCCTAGACTTTTCCTGTATCGGGAGTGATACACGACGATACCAGAGGAGTTTCGGTGTGATCGTTATCAATGACACACGTACATGTACTTCCTTTGTAGTAAAACTCCATTCGATGTTTCCGCCGCATGTAGCTCTCTGTGCCAATATCGTTCATGTATCTGGATATATCGTTTGGTAAATTCTTGGACGACTCATTGTTTCGCGGCCACTTGAAAGATTCGATCGGAGTTTTTGTAATATTAATTGGATTGATTTTATTCTCTTCGTTTGTGCTTTCGTCAGTTTGGTGGCTGCACGGTATTCGTTCAACAATATTTCTCATGCCGTTATTTGTCAAATTTGTGGATCACTGTAAATTTGTTTTTGTGGATATTCGTAAAGTTTTAGAATTGTCTTAATGGAATTCGTTTGACTTCAGCTTGCGGACTTAAGCGACTTACTTTGTTATTTATCATTTCTGACGATTTCCATGATAGTTTGAATACTTTACTTGGATCTTGGATATTGTTCAACTAATTCCTTCAGTGTATCCGTGAATTTACTAATCGCAAAGCTAAAATGCTCAGCGCAGTTCAAGCTTGTCGCGACACAGTGTTGTGAAGGGTTGACGGTTTGAAGGGAGCCTGTCTATATATTTTGAGATTGTTGTATGTACAATGAGCAATGACAATCATGCGATACTTCGAGAAAAAACTAAATGCAATGATGCATTCAAGCAATGTTACAAAACCCGTACTGTTTCACAACACTATAAGTGGTTTTTGATTATGCATCTTCTGTTAAATGGTGTATTCCAGCTTGCGCTATTAACCCTCGAAGGATGTTGTCGATTCCTCGTATCACTTGCTAGTACAAACAACCATAGATTATATTGCATATACAGTTTCTGGCAAAAGTATAAACGACAAATTATATTTCGTTCTTCAAGCTTCTCATACATTTACGAAACAGCCTTTGCTAGAATGAATCACTTAAAAAATGAACAATACAATTAGAAAACCGACCGGGACCTCGCAACGCTTATTTGCAAAAGCCACTGCAACAACAACAAAATACTACATGCTAGCAAATCGTTCGAGGCGCAACAATTCGAGATTATTGATCCTTCGAGAGTTGATCCGATCCCGAGCATTATCGTATCACATTTCTTCACCCTTTTTCTCTATGGTTCGACCGCGAATGTTCTGGCTGTTAACGAGCCGCGATACATCTCGTTTCACTTCAGTCACTTGACATTGGCATTACTATCTGAGAAGTTTGGCTCGTTTGTGCGCGCCCCTTGTGATCCTGTCCCTTCTTAGGCCACGATGCTGAAGAAGACCAAGGGTAAAATGAAACGGCGTAACACGGAGTCCAGCATGCAGCTGGCACTCCAGGCAGCTCCGTCGAACGAACCGGAACCAGAAGTCTTCTGAGTGACCGAAAGTTGCTCCCCGTGCAAGCGGAACGAGGATGTCACAACACGATTACCACGTATTTGCACGCGCAAGCGGCACGGTTCTAGCACAACACGCAACAAACGAAATCGGCCTCGAAATTCGTCTGTCTGACCACGGTCACGCGCTGTACGAACTTTAAACGTAAGCACAAAAAGTACACGTACAATTAATTAATACCACATACACGCACACGTACCACACACTCAGAGTGTCTCCTCGCATAAAACGCGTGGGGGGCTACGCCGGGACATATAAATTTGCCAAGTTGAACATAATTAACGTACACAATGATGAACAAATCGAAGGACAGGAATAAATATATATATATATATTATATATATATATTTGAAGAAAGAAGAGCAGAAGAGGAGAACAATTGAATTAACCAGGACAAACGATCGTTGTCTTACGGACACTTCATTAATGAACTCAAGTAATCTTTTAATGTCCCTTACCGAGTTGCTAGGATGAAAACTAGATCTCATTTTTAAATGTTAATCATTATATAGCGTTGTACGTAGCTTCGATCGATATTTTTTTAGTAAAACGTGTCAGAGAACAAAGAGAGATGAAAATAACGGATGACCAGGGCGAGCGAGAGCGAGTGCGTGACAGAGCGAGAGCAAGAGCGAGAGAGAGAGAGAAAAGAAAGCGAGAGTGAAAAGAAAAAAAAGAGTGGACGGGAATGATTACATGCGATAGGATAGTAAAAGTTGCGAGATAACGTTACCAAGGAAAGCACCAGTATTGAACGAAGTCCCCTCCCAGGTTTATTCGCTTGACAGCCATACTTCTTGCGCAATTTACGTTGTACAGTTCGTTAATTAGTCCCGGAATACGATTTGGAAGGAGGTGAACTGTAATTGTACAGGACGTTTTTCGTAATGGTATTTTACTAATTCACAGTAAGTATCATGATGCGAGTCCCGTAATCACGACTATCGAATACATAAGGATCAGTTGTTATTAATATAATATATATATATACATATATATATATATAAATATATATAAAATATTTATGATTAAATATTAATATATTTACAAAAGAGTAATGTATTAGTATATTACGGTTTTAAGTTGTGATAACTGTTGTGCGTCTGGCTGCTGGGCAGTCTGGAATTTATAAGCAAAAAAAAATGATACAAATACCAGTGGCAGTCAGTCATTTCATAGAATACGACAAAAAAATAAATAAAACAAATGAAAAAAAAGAAAGAAAGAAAAGAGAGATAGAGTAAATGGACATGGAACAGAGGCATTCGAAGGGAAAGAAAACAATGTAAATGTAAAGCGGTTTAGTAGGGCCAAACTCGACGAACGAATCGTATTGCCAACTCGTCCCGATGAAACGTATCACGATCACGCATTTCGGAGGAATAAAATGAGACATTTCTTTTCGCGGATAAATCGCGAAATAGAATGAGATCGAAGACGACTTGGCGTACGTTCCTTCCCCTCGACACCTGGCAAAGCTCTGTACACGGAGAATAATAATTATTATACTACTTGCCAGAGCTAACGATAGGCAACACATTCCACTGAAACGTGGTGCGAAAGGAAATATGGACACATTATGTACATTTCTAAACAATGCCAAAGGAACTTCTAACGTGCTAACACTTTCAACGCTGTTTGGACACCTCTCTAATATGCAGGGCCAATTGGAAAATAGGGCTAATGGGCAGAAACAAAATAACGAAATGAAAATGAGAATGAGCGAACGTATTGAAACGTCGACCGTTCCAGCAACGATTCGTATAGATCAAAGAAAGAAATTATTATAAAATAAAATGTTACAAGTGGTTCTGAAGAGCGGCTGTTCGATCGGCTACAGAGTGAATCGTGTTCATATTGGACCCTCCGTTGGCATCATTTCGATTAAGAGATAATTTCGGTGCCAAACAGTTGTACATAATACTGTAAATGTAGGAGTGAAAAAACAAAAAAACACAAACACACACACGTACACACAACAAACAAACAAATCGTTATTTGAACGTCAGAAATGACGAAGGCAAGTGATGCGTTTGTTACATGCCGGACATTAAAGGAAATGTATGCGATCGTTCCTTTCGAAAGAATTCCAGGGGAACGATCGTTTTCCAGTAAACGAGAAAAGGGGGATAATATGCTAAAAGGGAATGATAACGTGTCGCGTGCGTTACGATCGATAGAGCAGAAGCTTTAATCGATATAATAACGCCTTTCGCTTGTGCGCGCGTACCGTGCAAGCATGGTAGCGTGGTCAAAGGGGAATAGGAAATCCAGCGCGAGATCAATTTAATTTTCGTTCACGGCGAGACGCTTCGTAGAAAATATTGCTCCTGCACCTCTTAGCTAATTTCGTAGATCTGTGCCGAGTGTCTTTTCGATCGAGGTGTCCGTGTCGCGGATAAATAAAAAATATTTCCGCCAGGGCGAACGCGACAGAATTACGTTGAACGAGAGACCCGTCATAGCCGGATGATTGACTCGGTCTCTTTTGTTACTAATAATTGATAACAACCCGCCAATGATGCATGGGCTCAGTCGTTTGTGCACGACATCCGGAATGTGCCCACGATCGACGCATCGGCGGCAGATTGGTATCGTACCGCTTCGTTCGTTAATCTGACCAAGGG
The DNA here is from genome assembly GCA_948146005.1 of Nomada fucata. Taxonomy (NCBI): domain Eukaryota; kingdom Metazoa; phylum Arthropoda; class Insecta; order Hymenoptera; family Apidae; genus Nomada; species Nomada fucata. The sequence goes on from OX411282.1 coordinate 7,563,414, forward strand.
AAAAAAGAAAAACGGTAAAAGAAGAAGAAAGCTCTATCATTTATTATTCCCTGTCGCTGTAAAACCAGAGGAAAATAAAACGAGGATAGAGGGAACCACGCTAAGCTATGAACAATTTACGTATAATGAATGTATGTGCTATGGAAAACAGAAAAAACAAAAAAAGCTAGTTGTTACGACTGAATTTCGTTTTCTGTCCTCGCGATGCATACACGTTGCATATTATCAAACTTTACACACGAATGCATACAAAGGTGGAAAGAAAATCCCATAGTATGGCGTACACGAAAACGTCCCGCAAACAATAAAGTACACTACACGAACCCGATACGAGTTCAATCTATTTTTTTCTCACCGGTGAACTCGACGCGAGAATGAATAAAAAGCAGGATAAGAAATGAAAATAAAAGAAATACATGTAATACCCACAGATATACACAGATACGCGTACATACACTTTCTATGGTTTCTATGGTTACATACTACTTCTTGGTTCTATATTTCTCTTATTTTTGTGTCTTTTTCTCACGTTTGCGTTGTATGTATTTGTAGAGTGTATAGACTTCCCGCAAAACGCGATCCAGCAATTATTTTCTATCGATTAGAACGAGACGAGCGAGAGCATATTGTAATTAGACGGGAACGTGTGTGACACGGTTTTACAAATGATTTTCCTTCGAGTATGATTCATTTTTCCATGTACAGAATCATACACGGTACATTACCGTTGTAATTGGCAAAGACATTTACTGTGTGACGAATAGAAATGCGTTGTATATTCATTGTCGACGATGTATTATGCGCCCACTGGTGTGGTGCCAAACGAGTTGTTACCGAGTTATTAATTGTTTTTTCTTCTTTTATTTTTCTCACCTGATTGTATTGTTTAAAAGCGTGCGTTACGCACACGTTGTTGTATCCGCGATGGGCGAGATTTTTGTTTGAATCATGTCTTGGCGTGTATTACAGAAAGAGTGGAATATTACATAAATTAATGTACACATTAACTGTGGACTTGATGCTTTTACAATCTCCATTCTCACTAATTTCTGTTCTTTTGTGCAGTGATTTTATACGCGAACACATTACCTCAATCCCAGGCCCCATTTGTTTCTGTTTTTTACAGTCAAATCTTGGGTTATTTCTTATGTAGGGTGCAGTGCATTTTTTTTCTTTATGTCACAGAGAAAGGGATTGATCTTATTGTGGAATAGGTTAAAATTCTGCGTTTTCCAACCACCTTTTAGCCGAATCTACGACTCTAGGGTCATGCCCATTGGACTTCTACGGGCTGTGATCAACTTTTAGCTGACCTTACGATCCTGAGGTTGTATCTACTGGAGTTCTGCGAGTCCTGACCAACTATTAGCCGAGCCAGCGATCCTAGGGTTATACCTACGGGATTCCCGGTGTGTTCTGACCAACTTTTCGCTGGATCTACGAACCTTAGCTCATAAGTTTATTCGAAGTAATTCTGCAATAAATTGTCATGTATATCTGTTATATATTTTACTTTATATTTATTTTATTTAGTTGATATTGCATAAATTTTAAAATTCCTTTCATGCTAACTGTGCAATCAAGATTATAATAAATAATTTCCATATGCATAAGCTGGAAACTTGCTATAATTTGAATTTATAAATTTCTACGCAATAACTATTTAAACAATTATGTAATTTGTACTGTGTGAATCAGTTTGAATAAATATTCACTGAACGAAGTGGTTTTTTGTTATTAACAACTCCTTTGATATTACAGTGTCCAATTCCAAAAAATTTCTGCCGAATATCAGGATTTTGTATCAGGAGAACATGAGAACATAACAAACGAGTTCTTACAATGAAGGTAAAGGATGCTGGTACAGGACAATAAACGGGTTACAAATGCTCCTGGCGCTGTCTATTTTGTTATAAACAATTTAAGTTCGTTAGAGAATTTCACAGTAATAATATAAAAGAGTTGTTCTTAAAGAGAAACAAAATGTTCTTTGAATCAAGAGCTTTAATTTATCACGTCGTTGATTAAAATTTGCCCGGTAGAATACGAGATAATTGAATTTGTTCACAAAAATGATAAAGAAATGGGTTATTTCGTCTTGCAGGCGAGCTGTATTAATGATCGAAGGAGATTAATTAAAGCTAGAATTAATTTGATTACTATAGGCAAGTTTTTAAAATAAAATACTGCTAGTCCAGTAAGTATAAACCTAGGATCGTAGGTCCGGCTAAAAGTTGGTCAGATTCAGTAGAAGTCCAGTAGGTACGACCCTAGATTCGTAGGTCAGGCTAAAAGTTGGTCAGAAACAGTAGAAGTCCAGTAGGTACGACCCTAGAGTCGTAGGTCCGGCTAAAAGTTGGTCAGAAACAGTAGAAGTCCAGTAGGTACGACCCTAGAGTCGTAGGTCCGGCTAAAAGTTGGTCAGAAACAGTAGAAGTCCAGTAGGTATAACCCTATAGTCGTAGGTCAGGCTAAAAGTTGGTCAGAAACAGTAGAAGTCCAGTAGGTATGACCCTAGAGTCGTAGGTCCGGCTAAAAGTTGGTCAGAAACAGTACAAGTCCAGTTGGTACGACCCTAGAGTCGTAGGTCCGGCTAAAAGTTGGTCAGAAACAGTAGAAGTCCAGTAGGTATGACCCTTGGATAGTAGGTTTTTCGGAAATAGCGAATACCACCGAGCGCAGCCGACGCGCCGGCGCGTCGCGGAGTGGGGCGGCTCGTGGGGAGAGCCGTCGCGCGGCGCGCGCCCCGTCAGTCAGCATTGAAGCGTCCCTGCGTAAGGTTGTCTTTGTAGTTGAAGGCTAGCGACATAGCACCTCGTTCTTTACTTTACCATCGTGTACGCTTGATTATTATCTTCTATTAATTAATTCACGCTTAACTAACAATCGTTCTACTATCGCAACAGTATATTAAACTTTATTGATTAGAATCTTTCTTGAGTTTCCTTTGCTGGCCGATTGACCGATCATCCAATTGAGGATGGACGCGTCTTCGTCCAGCATCGAGATTCTTTTAACGAGATTAACTAGTCGTTTCTTGTAACATCGAGTTAACTAATTTATTAGTTTGAACGGTTCTTGGGATCTTTATTATATTTCATTCAGTCACTTGCATACTGGTTTTGCGACTTCCAATTCGATTCTGATTTTAGCACAGGTTTATCACGTTGCTTTGCTTTTTGTTCCAGGTACAGTGGATGATTGGTTGGTAGATAATAATATATTGAGACTGCAGGACTGGAGTATTGAGATACAATTACCGCGATGCATAACAATCAGTTCGATGACATATGATGAAGGACAGGTAACATTTAACTTATTATCCCAACGGTTTATGTATACCTCTTGTTATCTGGCGATTGGTTTTCGGCACAAGTTCGTTTCCTTCGGTTGAAAGTTACTGAACACTTTCATTATTGTTTCTAGAATTCAATACTTACTTCTCTCAATTCGTATATCCGCGTTCATTACATAATGAAAACAGTACAAACAAAACTTACAATGTTCGCGATTGAAACTAGTCAGTAAATTTAAATAATTCTAAACGAAAAATTGAAATACGTTCATGTTTCGCTTCATTTCGGCCGCGATTTCTATTGTAGCTTCACTAATTGTTTTTATCAAACACTTTCATTATCCCTGTGACCAAGTCACAAGTACGGGCAAATTGTATTTTCGATGCAGGATTATACGCGTCGTTACGTACTTGTTGTCATACTCTAATAGTTTCGAATTTTCATTTCTACAAGCAGTTACGAGAATTTACAAATACGCGATATTAAGTATTTACTAAGATCATGATCACCTTCAAAACTCTGACAAAGAACAGTCACAGTATGCTTTTCATAAATCATTTTATTACTCTTATAGACAATTATTAATAGTACGGTAGTACTTTACTATCAAAAAAGCATTACTTCCTCAACAGACGTTTGACAGGATGAAGAAAAAAGAAAGACAAATAAAACCAAATATGTATTGCTTCAATTTGTACCTCCTCCCCTCATTTACTAACTTGTACAGATTTCCTTTCAGAAAATTTTGATGACCGCGCGCAATGCGGTTGGTAGAGTCAGTGTTTGCTCCGTCAAAGTTGTTTGTATTGTTTTTAGAGCGCAACCGCTCTTAAATATAAATAGTAGTAAAGATACGCGAAAGTAGAGTCAGTGTTTGCTTCGAAATAATACTCTCGCGGAAAATAGAGTCACTTTGTTCGTCGATCACATATGTAAAACGCGCGCGATAGTAAGTCTTTTATTTCATTTTTTTTTTTTTTATCGCAATACGTATCGCGGTATTAGAGTCAACACCTATGCTGTTCAGCGAGTTCGGGCTTTCATCCATCAACTTGACGAGTAAGTATCTTATTTCCCCTTATTTCTTTAATCTTGTATTGCAACAATCATTGATATTTAACACATTAGAAAAGTACTGAAAATACAAAGATTTTTACCATTTTCTGCTCTTTTTGAACGTTTCAGCCGCTTCTATGGCTTCGACGGCGACGAGCTTCCTCGCACCCCTGGTGAGTCTGCAACCGGTGAGTGGCATGCTTTAAAGTTCCTCTGGTCACTCAATCATGTCGCAGGACGAAAGGTCCGAACCGACACGAGTGACTGGTTGTAATTACGTAGAGTTTTCTGGCAAGCACTGTGACCATGGGTATATGGAAATATACTCATGAGTAGTAACTTCTTTACCGTTTTATATTATATGAGGATAGGTCTTCTTGTACACCTGTTTCAGGAAATCTGATTTGAAAAGTCAACGGTGAAGCTGTGGCGCGAACGAAAAAGCGTTCGCTTCTGGTTTTGCCCATAGATTTTTCAAATTCATCGCGGTCGTGGTCGCGATTTAGGCTCCGAAACGAAACGCCCAATATTATGCTCGAGGCTGCACGCGTGAACAAAGAACGATTACAATTTTAATCGTAATCTTTGCGATTTTCCGTAATCACAATTTTTACGATTCTATTTGGTCGTGATTCGGCCGCGTGCGTTCCATTTAGCTCCGCGATTTCAACTCTTTATTTCACCTTTATAAGTTTTTTCTTGATTTCCGATTAGAGCCTCGAGCCTAGTTTAAGTTTCAGCTGGCCCTCGGGTCCAACGAAAAGAAGAGGCTATATGCCGAAGAGGCCCGACAAACTGTCGGTCAAGAGGGCAACTACTAATGGCTCGCCATTCTTTTCAAGAATGGGGAATCATTCTGTGTTACTACTTTGTCACAGTGTTTGCATTTTCATTTGTAGACATTTTATTTGTACTTGGCCGACGGACATTCCGGCCCAACGATACAGCCCTCCCAAAAATATCGCGTTGCTTTAGAGTTGCGTTAAATGCCACGCGGTTTTTAATTAGTGTTGCGAGCAAATGAAAATCGCGATTGATTTAGCGTTGCGCAACAATGTCGCGATTATTCTTGCAATTTGGCCGTTCTTATTGTTAGTTGAATTGTAGTATTTTGTAATATATTTTACGTATGAGAAAGTTTCTAGTGTTGCGGAAATTATTTTCGCGTCTTGGGCCTTCAGCTAACTTTTCAGGGGATCTTCAATTTGCTTATTTTTTTATATTGCAAATAATTTAATGTTTGCTTTCTATCGGTCTTAAGAAATAGTGTTGCGAAATGATTGCATCGCGAGTTCCAGTTAGCGTTGCGTTGATTAAAGACCGCGTTTTTAATTAGAGTTGCGAATAGCAGTCCCCAACTGCTTCCAATTGGAAGCCTGATCCTGTGCCACCCTTGAGGGTGGCACATCATCGTCAGCCAAAGATCATGGCTGACCAATTCTTTGGCAATTCTTGTTGTATATGGTGTAATTTTTCTTTTCTGTTATTTATCTTTGTCTTTAATTTATTACAAATTTAAAGCAGCTTCAATGGCCGGGCTTGAGGATATCACTAATCCAAAGCATAAGATTGTTACAGATTCACAGATGATCCCAAATGAACCAAATATAATGTATTAAACAAATGGAAGTACAGACTTACTTAAAAGTGGAATATACACAACACAGATCTAGAAAGATTATCAAGGACACGATTGAAAACTAAAAAATTAAAGAGCCAGCCTCGTCAATCCCGTTTGAGTTTAAGATTTTTATAATGCTTTACTAATTGCTTCCAGTTTGTCTTTGTTTCAGAAGCAGAAGATAGGAATCAGCTAAAGGAGAGGATTGCTTAAAATTTGTATCATATGACCCCACTTCGACCCTGCCCCAACCCATGCCCCAGCCCCTGCCCCTGCCCCTGTCCCTGCCCCTGTCCCTGCCACTGCCACTGCCCTTTTAACTAATTATGGTTGTTAGACAAATAATTAAGCAGGCTCAATTATAAATCGAACAATACTTTTAGCTCTTTATTTAGGTAGGTTTTGTTTGAACACGCAATCTTAGATCTTTATACAGGCAGGTTTTACACGAATTGAAATTATTAGACTTTTACTTAGGCAGGGTTTATGAAACTAAAAATTGGTTCAGTCTGTTCTAGGACACCAGGGGCCACGAAGTAATTCCCCCATTAATTATTCCATATTAAGTATTTGCATACTTATACCTGTATCAGTATGGGAAAGTATTAATTAGAGTCCTATGTAGGTAGGATATTGTTGAAATTGTTCTTTCAATTGAACTCTTAGATGTTATACTAGGTAGGGTCATACTAGTTTTAAGTTAGATCTTTAGACAGGCAGGGCGCATTTGAATCTAATCTAGTATTTAATAAGGGAGGATTTATTTTTAAGCTGTGTCATAGTCTTTAAGACAGCAGTGTTCACCACTGCACTAATATTTCGTTTTCTACTTTTTAAGATCTCAGGATATATTTTTGAGAAAGTTTTATTTCAGAAAATTGCATCCTCTTGCAGATTTTCTTTCAGGTTTCCTACTGTTATTCAGTTTAGTTCGCGGTCGCGATTCTTCTAAGTACTGCTGTTATTGTCGTATTTGTGCTACGATCAGATAATGAACGTTCTACAAAGTGACGATAATAGGAGAGTTTTCTTTCTCAAAAATGTTACTAAAATTACTTTTCCCGCAATTGGAGGGTGGAAGGGCCGTGGCTAGGGTGGGTCTCCATGCGCAGTAACCTCCACGTGGTGAGACCTGGGCAATCAATTATTTACTGTATAATTCTTAAACGATTCTTTACACAATCTCACAGAACAGATAAGATACGTTTGATAATTATATGGAAAATAATTCGAGCGAATAGACTGCGTATGGTACTTAGGATGTAAAATACAGTAGTGCCTGCTTAATGTTCGTTTTTTCCCAAATTAATGTTCACGGAGTCATCGCCACCAATTCTTGGACCAGCTCCGATGCATCGTGGATGGAGCGAGCGTCGCAGTTTTCTCAAATTGTTATCAGCAATAGAACAACATTTCCTGGAAAATTACATCCCGGGATATCATTGGGTAAGCAGTCAGGAACCAGTGAACATTAAGTGGGCATTATTGCTCACTATAGCTATTTTATTGGATAGAGTCTTAAGATCTTATTGCAGTTACTTTTGATTTCTCATTTCTATTTTTTTATATAGTTGTAGTTGCATATATTCTGTATTATTTATTGGCCTACTTCTTATGTATATTCTTCCGTTTTTTTACGCTTTAGATATCATTCTACAGTAAGATAATTTATGTATCGCCTTGAGAATTAAATTTCCTTATTCCCCAACATGTCTTCTTTTAGTAAATCAAGTAACCACGTATATATTTTAATTCATAAAGTAATTACTATCTGTAAAGATATGCTTGAAATTACGCGGGTCGATAGGGATCTACATTACCTGCTATGTTGTCGCCATCTACACAGAACTTTGAGAAACTGCACGCGCCTCTTACGTACCTTAAGTGTCTTTATGGCAGGCACCCGAGTAGTTTCACTCACATTTGTATAGATGGCGATACTAATGTCTGTAGATAAAGCAAACATACTTTTAGTTTCGTGCAGTTCTTCATAGATGGCGAAACTGAAGCCACTGTGGGTGTATATAAGACAGGGATACGACCGATAAGTAATTTCCAGCAGTTGTTTATAAATATGGGTACGGTTGACCTTATAGAATTTGGTTATTTGTCTTCATCTATGAAATTAAGTTCATAATGTCCGCAAGTCGGTTCATACTGCCATTTACATATTAATAAAGTGTTAGAAAACACGGTATTACAATGTATAATAAAGTTAATGTGTAGTAACATTGTCGGTAACAATTTTTCCATCATGCAATCTATACATACTAATAGCGGTATTATTCCTTATTTCGGTCTCGCAGCAATGAAAGTTGCACTTAATGTACATATAACCTATCTTTACTATGCAGTCTTAACTCTTACACTCTCATTTTCTGTTTCGCTCTTCCGTTTCATACCTTCTCTATCATATGCATCACCCTCTTTGTTGCCTCTGTATCGCACATCTATTATACGTTTTTTCATTTCCTCTCTGTTTCATTTCAAGTTCTTCAGTCATTTTTGAGCTATTAATTGCTGACTCTTTCCTGTTCCCCATTTACTTTGGTACTGTGGTACTGTTTCTGTTTTAATATATATAAGCCTTTTACCATATTTTGCTTCATTCGTTTATCTTCCATGGTTTTCCGTTAATATGTTTAGTACCCAGTTGGTCCCTATAAACAGAGACTTCATTTTTTGTTTTCCCTGACGTGCATGTCAGAGACTTAACTACAGGTTTTAGTTGAGTATCAAAGTAAGTATCAGAAATCAATGTAATTGATTCAAACAATTTAAACATAGATTATCATTTGTTTATTCGTTAGGTCATGGATAAAGTGGCTTGAACAGAAAGCGAGGCAAAACTGGTTGGGCACTTAATCTGTTAATTCATTTACTTCGGTTCTCATCAAATTCATTATTGTCAGACTTCTTCCATTCCTTTTAAAAGAATGCCCTGTTTCTCTTATGCTTCTAGTTTGGCCATCTCTTCTATCTTTCTCCACTAAATATTCATTAATAATCTTTCTTTATCTTTTGTTACATACTTTATAATATATTTTTTGTGTGCATAGGATTTTTCGTTGGCAAAGGATAAGGAGCATTGACCATCAATTCTCATTGTGCAGAAAAGGAAGGAAGAAGGAAGAATAAAGAATAACTCTTACCATGTACTTCAGTTATAGTAAATTGGTTTCGTGGGATTGGAAGGTTTATGGAATGAAGGCTGATGTAAGTGTAATATAAAATATTTGTATTTGATATAACAAGGGGTGTAACTATAAACTAAACGTATATGTCTTAATCTATTCTACATAAGCCTGCACTGTTCTATGCTGTTTTACACTATGCTGCGTCACTCCCAAATCCACCCAAATTCCACTCGTTCATGCGGGGCATTGCTATTCGTCTGCAGACCAGCCGTGTCTAAGGTGAATAGTATTATTGGCCTCGCTGCAATGAAAGTTGGACTTAGTGTACATATAACCTACCTTCAGAGTACTATCTTCTGACGAGACTCATTCCATTCTTTTTTAAGTCTGTCTTTCTCTTATGCCTTCTCTATTTCTTTTTCCTTTAAACATCGCTTAAGGTTTCTTCTCTCTCCTGTTAGGTGCTTACTAATATGTTTTTTGTGTGCGCAGGTCCCGCATACAAAGATCAAAGAGTATTGGGCGGCACATCTCATCATGCATAAGCGCAAAAAATGTAAATATTGTAATTCATTCATTAATTAATTAATATCTGTACAGATGTGGTTGAAACTACGCGGGTCTCTGCCATATCTACAGTGCCTACTATAGTCTCGCCATTTATACAGGGTCCCTTGCAACTACTCGTGCCTCCTACTTACCTTAAGTGTAGATATAGCAGTGGCTAGGGTAGTTTCAGTCACATCTGTATAGATGGCGATACTAATGACCACTTGCGTGTAGGTAAGACAGGGATATGAGTGGTACGTAAATTCAAGCACTTCTTTATAAATAGTGGATGAATCGTTTCGTACTCCTACTTGCATATTAATAAACTGTTAGCAAACACAGTGTTACAATCTATACGTGATTATTAATATGTACGGTAACATTGTTCCACTGTTCATTTTACTCTACACCCCCCTATCTTTACAATACTATCGTAACTCCTGCACTCTCATCTTCTGTTTCGCTCTCCTTTCTCATACCTTCTGTAGCTTACCTATTACTCTCATCGAATTCATTCTTATGGGACTTGTTCCTTCCATTTTAAATTATCCTCTCGTTCTCTTATGGTTGTGGTTTGGCCTCCCTTCTTTTCCCTTTAAGTTTAAATATCCCTTATCTTAAATATCTTTCTCTATCCTACTACATACTTACTAATATATTTTGTGTGTGTGCAGGTTTCCTGATCAAAGAAATAAGGAGCATTGACCGGCCCTTCTCATTGTGCATAAAAACAAGAAAGAAGAAAGAATAACCCTTGCCACATACTTTAGTTATAGTAACTTGATTTATAGAATAGTTTGTAACTATTAGCGCATAAGATTAACTTAGAACAATTGTGTAATTATCTGTTATGTCTATTTAGTATACATTTTATTTTATGTTCCGCTTATTCTGTAGATCTTATATAAACTTTGATATTACTTTTACTAAAAGTTCTACTGAATGAGCTAAATATAAAATCAAAGGTATAACAAATACTTTATATATGCACAAGTTACACAACTGCTGTATTTTAAAATAAGCTTCAGCATGTAAAGTACGTAAAGTTTAGTATAAGTTTTATTTGCAAGATATATTGTAAATTAACTTCAAAGAATAGTTCATAAGTATTAGTTTGTAAATTTGGTCTACCGCATGTTTGTAACTTCTATCCTCATTAATTAAATTGAATAAATCTTAAATGAAAAGAATCCTACGCCTTTCTTTATTTTCACACCTTAACTATCCTTGAAAAGACCTAATTTCAATTCCTTAAATCCTTACTACCGTGCAGGAACTTTAAATGCAAAGTTCTTAAGTTGAGAACTAGTAAAAATAGCCCTCAACATTACTAAACATATTGCTACCAGGTATACATAAAGCGCCCTACCAAAATTCCACCAGGTTGCAAAGAAATGCCTACCGAAAATACAATACGTAGCAAATAACACTTCGCGAAGACGCAATAAAGTTGTAACCAACGTCCCCGAAAAGTATAAGATAGTTGCAAATAACGCCTAAAAAATTGCAACAAAGTTGCAAACAACTCATCATAAAAATTCACTTAAGTCGCAAACAACTCCTCATAAAAATGCACTTAAGTTGCAAACAACTCCTCATAAAAATGCAATTAAATTGCAAACAAGACATCGCGAAAACAAAGTTGCAAATTGAGCCCTAAGAAAACGTAACAAAGTTGCAAACTACGCCCATCGAAAAGGCAACAAAGTTGCAAACGGCGCCTCCCGAAAACGCAACAAAGTTGCAAAAATTTTGGAGAAAAATTTGCAACAATGTTGCGCTAAAAATTCTACAACAAAGTTGCAAACGACGCCTCACGAAAATGCAACAAAGTTGCACAAGTTCTGGAGAAAAATTTTGCAACAATGTTGCAATCTGCGCCTTACGAAAACACAACAAAGTTGCAAAATTTTTGGCGCAACATTGTTGCAAAATTTTTCTCCAGAACTTGTGCAACTTTGTTGCATTTTCTTAGCCCTCGATTTGCAACTTTGTTGCATTTTCTTAGCGCTCGATTTGCAACTTTGTTGCATTTTCTTAGCGCTTAATTTGCAACTTTGTTGCAAAAATTTAGACACAACATTGTTGCAAATTTTTGTGGAGAATTTTCGCAACTTTGTTATCTTTCGCGAGGCGCTGTTTGCAACTTTGTTGCATTTTCTTAGCGCTCGATTTGAAACTGCGTTGCATTTTCATAGTGCTCGATTCGCAACATTATTGCATTTTCTTAGCGCTCGATTTGCAACTTTGACGCAAATTTTTCTTGAGCATTCTTGCAACATTATGTTGTTTTCGTGAGGCGTTATTTGCAACTTTGTTACATTTCTTTAGGCGTTATTTGAAAGTATCTTATATATTCCGGAGGTGTTAGTTACAACTTTGTTCCGTTCTCGCGAGGTGTTATTTGCAACCGTATTTCATTTTCCCTAAGCACTTTTGTGCAACCTGGTTGAATTTGGGTGTGGCGGTTTATGTATACCTGATTGTAATGTGTTTAGTAATGTTGAGGTCTATTTTTAGGTTCAGCGTGTTCAGTCACCGGTGACTGACACGCCCTAAACGGCAAGTACACTGTCAGTGACCAGTGACTGACACGCTCTAAACACTGTATGCCGCGTACGGGCGCACAGTGTCTGTCTCCGGTGACTAACACGCCCTAAACGGAACGCATCGTGTCAGTCACCGGTGACTGACAAGCTCTAAACACTATGGGCCACGAATGGAACGCATCGTGTCAGTCACCGGTGACTGCCTCGCTCTAAACGGAAAGCACACTGTCCGTCACGGGTGACTGACACAGTGTAAACGCTATGCGCCGCGAAGGGAAAGCATAGTGTCGGTGACATGTGACTGACATGCTCTATAACACTATGCACCGCGGGCGGAAAGCATAGGGTCAGTCACCGGTGACTGCAACTTTGGTGTGTTTTCGCAAGGCGTTGTTTGGAACTTTTTTGCGTTCACTTAGGGCACAATTTAAACTTTTTGGGGTTTTCTTAGGGCTCAATTGGCAACTACTATTCTACTATCATTGGTAAGGAAGAAAAATCATCTATTATTGTCAATTTTTAGAACGTTCACTAATTGACCGTAGTACAAGCAAGACAACAAGAGGAGTAGTTAGAAAGTTCACACCGAAAGCTAAATTGAATATCAGAAGTGTAGGAGGGGCGGATCGGAAGTTTTGTCAGGTGCTTTAAAAAAAACCACTAATTCGTCACGGTAAAATAAATGATAGTTTAATGGTGAAATTGTGGCCTCCTTGGCTGCCAAAGGCTAACTAACTCAATCGACATGTTCTCGCAATCTCTGCGTGCGTCGTGACAACGCGACGCCACGATCGCTTCCTCGAACTCCGCGGCAGGCCGTTTTAACCTGGACCGCAAAGCCGGTCGGGTACATACAATATACGAGGCGAGATCGCCCGTCGACTACAGAAGGAAACCTGAAAGAAAATCTCCAAGAGGATTCAATTATCTGAAATAAAACTTAAAAAAAATATATCCTACGATCTTAAGAACTAGACAACGAAATATTATTGCAGTGGTGAACACTACTGTCTTAAAAACTAAGACACAGCTTAAAAATAAATCCTTCCTTCTTAAATACTAGATTAGATTCAAATGTGCCCTGCCTGACTAAAGATCTAACTCAAAACTAGTATGACCCTACCCAGTATTGCATTTAAAAGTTCAATTAAAAGAACAATTTCAATAATATCCTACCTAGATAGAATCAACTTTTAGTTTCATAAAACCTGTCTAATTAACGCACATCTTGTGCGTTGTACAAGAAAACCTATCCTCATATAATATAAAACAGTAAAGAAGTTACTACTCATGAGTATATTTTTATATACCCTTGGTCACAGTGCTTACAAGAAAAATCTACGTACATTACAACCAATCACTCGTGTCGGTTCGGACCTTTCGTCCGGCAACATGATTGAGTGACCAGAGGAACTTTAAAGCTAGCCGCTCACCGGTTGCAGACTCGCCAGGGGTGCGGTGAAGCTCGTCGCCACCGAAGCCATGGAACCTGCTGAACAGTCGAAAAGAACAGGCAACATTAAAATCTTTGCATTTTCAGAAATCTCGGTAAGTGTTAATTATCAACGATTAATGCAATACAAGATCCAAAGAAATAAAGAGACTCGTTGTTACTCGTCCAGTTGATGGATGAAAGCCCGAACTTGCCGAACAGGATACTGACTCGATTGTAACACTGATTGATAAACAAACTATTGTTTACAACTATTATTTATGTTTAATTATTATTACGAACGGTTGGGCTCAAAAAATAATAAAAAGAACTTTGACGGAGCAAGCACTGACTCTACCAACCGCATTGCACGGTTATCAAAATTTTCTGATAGGAAATGTGTACAAGTTTGTAAATGAGGAGAGGAGGTAGAAATTGAAGCAATACATATTTGATTTTATTTGTCTTTCTTATTTCATCATCCTGTCAAACGTCTGTTGAGGAATTATTGCTGTTTTTTTTAGTAAAGTACTACTGTGCTATTACACAGATTAAATTATTATTAATTGTCTACAAGAGTAATAAAATGATTTCTGGAAAGCATACTGTGACTGCTCTTTGTCAGAGTTTTGAAGGTGATCTAGATCTTAGTAAATACTTAATATCGATCATTTATAAATTCTCGTAGCTGCTTGTAGAAACGAAAATTCGATACTAGTACGGTATGGCAACAAGTACCTAGCTACGCGTGTAATCCTGCATCGAAAATACAATTTGGCCGTACTTGTGACTTGGTCATAATGACAGTGTTTGTTATAAACAATTAGTGAAGCTACAATAGAAAACGCAACCGAAATGAAGCGAAGCATGAACGTATTTCAATAATCAATAATCATTAAAGTAACTGTTGCGATAGTAGGACGATTGTTAGTTAAAGAAGGATTAAATAATAGAAGCTAATAATCAAGCGTACACGATGGTAAAGTAAATCCCGAGGTACTATTGTGGTAGAGTGAGGTATCTCGCTAACCTTCAGCAACATAAACAACCTTACGCTCTGACGCTTCAATCGCGACTGACGGAGCTCGCGCAGCGGAAGGACCCCACTCCGCGACGCGCCGGCGCGTTGGCTGCGCTCGGTGGTATTCGCTATTTCGGTAAATTCTACTATCCGAGGGTCATGCCTACTGGACTTCTACTGTTTATGACCAACTTTTAGCCTGGACCTACGAATCTAGAGGGTTGTGCCGACTGGACTTCTACGGTTTCTGACCAACTTTTAGCCGGACCTACGACTCTGACTAAGATTTAGCTGAACCTACGATCCTCGTTAAAGAATTCTTTTGTTCTTTGCCGCGCAATAAAAACGGGACAACACAAGCGGGACGCCTGACGTGACTCGCATCTCAATGTCAATCTCATCGCCCCGATGCATCGCGATATGATTTCAACTCAACTGGAACCGAAGTGCATCGCGTAACCAGGCACCGCAGCTCAACTTTTCTACCGAAACGTTGCCCGAGAAATAGCTTTCCTAATCCCCCAAAAGCATTTACATATATTCACACAGTCATATGAATCCTGTCCCCAACACTACTTCAGTAGTGTAAATAATCAACCAAAACGAGCCTCCTTCGAATAAAGAAAAACAAAAAAAATATTATTCTGTACCAGCCAATAATCCATTATACCTGCAACAAAAAGAAAAGCAACGTGATAAACCTGTGTTAATGTCAGAATCGAATTCCAAGTCACGAAAAGGGCCTCTAGAAAGACTTTAATGTAGTCCCGCGATAGTAAAACAATAGTTAGTTAAACGTGAATGAAGTAATAGAAGCTAATAATGAAACGTATGCGACGGTAAAGTAAAACCCGAGGCCCTATTGAATTGTAGAGTGAGGTATGTTGCTAACCTTCGATAACAGAAACAACCCTTACGCTCTGACGCTCAAACTGATACTGACGCCACAGCGCGCTGCTGGCTTACCCCACTCCGCGACGCGCAGGCGCGCCGCTGACGCCCGGGGGCGCTCGGCAGCATTTACAATTTCCGAAAATCTTTAAATGAAGTTTTTAATTGTTTATAAAAGACAAACAGTGAATGTGGCATTTGTTAATTGTTTATGGTCGTGTAGCAGCGTCCTTTACCTTCATTTTAAGCACTCGATCATTAATCTAGAGCTTCCAGAAGTCGAGATAATGACCCGGATTGCACTTTAGCTGCTTCTTTAATTGCTAAGAACTTTTAAGCCAGAAATGCCATATTATTGAAACTGTTGGAGAACATAGCTATGGTTCGTAGCTTTAGTTTAAGACCAGGCAGGATAAAAAATACCCATTGTAATCTGAGGAAGACGCAATTGTTTAAATTGACGATGTAATCCAGAAAGTTGGCCCTGAAAGTGCAGAAAGCTGCCGGATCTGCGTTAAA
Source organism: Nomada fucata (assembly GCA_948146005.1). Taxonomy (NCBI): domain Eukaryota; kingdom Metazoa; phylum Arthropoda; class Insecta; order Hymenoptera; family Apidae; genus Nomada; species Nomada fucata. Next base: position 7,579,485 of record OX411282.1, read on the forward strand.
CGCGAGATGGGGCCACGTATTACTTAACTTACTGTCTGTAGGAATCTCCATGTCACTCACTACGTTACCGACAACGTTTTCAGAGGGGTGATTATCTTCTCGGAGTCGCGAAGTTACCTGGCTGCTCGAGGTTTCCAATAACTGCTTTCAAAATCAACCGAGTTTTAAAGAAGCTTTTCTGACATTGTAGATATATGTGTCGCACTAATTATTATGGAACACTTAATTACTATCTTTGTAAATAATGGGACGATTTAGCCGTATTCGGTGTAAATGTTGTAAAGTTATATATAAGAAAGTTTTAGAAAGGTCGTAGTTTATTCAACGATTGCAAACATGCATAAATTAATCATAGATAAAGTGTAACTAACGATTTCGATCCGTTAATATAATTTATTCTGTAGTAGTTTATTTTCGACTATACCGCTTACCTATACTACTTAAAATATTCAAAACGGTATACGTATCTGACAATACCCTGTCACGCATTTCGTTTGTAACATTTAGTAAAGTTCTGTCTGCGTTACAGTATACAGTCTAAGTGAATAAATGATAACCCAATTAAATTAAACTATCAATGCGGTTACAATTATTAATAACGTTATATAACAATAAACTATTTAATTTTGAATACAGATTTATTGGAATACTGATACCGAAATATAAAAAAATATTGGTGAAGTGTTACGAGATAATGTACGGGAACAGGCCGGGATAAGTACGGAGAAACTGGTACTGGGACTGTAGAGAAATGCGTTAGGGAGAGTGCAGGATAAACTACGCGAAGTCTTCGAGGGGTCATTTAACCAGAAAATTCGCTTCAGGTCTCAATCTTTACACTACTTACCTGAGAATGTACAATACACGTATAACTACCAACTGATAGATGAGCACCAAGCGATACACAGATCCTACGGCTTATAGAAATTGAATTCAAAGCAGGGTCGTACGACAGAATCCCGATCCCGATTTCCCGGGACAGATCCAGGGACCGCGGTTCTATCATGTTCCCCAACGTCTCCCCTCTCCACGGGCCTTTTTGCACTTCACTCCACCTCCTACCATCGTTTCGCCATTTCCCTCTCTCCGCCAGCTGATGCACGATGCAGGGGAGAAAGACACGCTACCTTCTGACCGGCTCGTAGTTGCTCGAAAACCTCTCTTACCTGCGCCGTGCGCTCAGTTTTATTCTTCGACACGCTCCCGATCGGTTTCACCGTTGCCGCGCCCTCTTTAACTCTATCACGCGAACCCTGACCTTCCGCCATTTTGGTCACGCCGCGGCGACGCTTCCGGTTCGTCGCGTACTGCCCTCCAATACCGTCGTGGTTACCGATCGAGCGATCACGCCGCCTGGATCGTTCGAATTACACCGTGAGCATGTTCGAAAACGCGCGGTCTCTGCGCAAGCTCATCGATCGATCGACCGGTTGTTCGTGGTAGTGAGACATCGTTTTGATCGTACTGTAAGGTGATCCAGCCTGGATCCTCCTATTGCAATAAAGAACGAACCAAGCTGGATGAGATTTGGTGAAACCATTTTGAATAGCGAGTAGAATTTGTTTGGTTTTCTTCTCCTGGGAGGTTTTACCTTGGAACTGCAGTATTATATTATGCGATAAGATAGGATTCGATTGATTTTGCGGGAGAGTCGTGGGCCGTAACAGACCCGTGGAAAGCTTGAAAATATGTGGACATTGAATGGTTGAGAGAGCACGGTTGCAAGGGTAGATGAGGGTGATGGAATTCAATGCAGGACACTGAAGATTGGAAACGTGGATATGTTGGCGAAGATAGTGATAACAGAACGATTAACTTTTGCCAGGCACTGAGACATCGCGTTTGCGAAATTGGAGAGAAAAGTATTAATTGCGAACAGATCTTTGTAGATGGATCGTATGCTACGGAAACTGTTAGGCTTTCCGCGTGATCATTTTCTTATTTAATCGGCCAATCTGTGAAAATACTTGCAATCCTACACTTATCTTGAAAGATAACCGTATCAATCGATCGATACATTGACATCCATCGATCTGTCTCCGATTAAGGATTGCCAAACGGTTTCTAGGAAGAGCCGACCACTCCGATCCGCGCCGCAACGTCTAAATTGGATATGAAGAAGTTGGACGGCCAAGTTTGGACGCCTCGACGAATCCACTTTGAGACGGAACAGGCTTCGAAGTGCAATTTGAACAGCTATTGACTAATCTACTGTTCCGGGGGAACGCGAGAATCAGCACGAATCTTATTCACGAGGCCAAGGGGCAACCGCAAATAAATCGCTCACTGGATCGAATACGTAACAGCGTTTCGCGAAATCGATTCTCTACAAATTACCAGCTTTCAATGGGAATCGCTGCTCGCTGAAACCTGTCCGGTCGAGAGTCGTCGAAGGGATCAACAGGTTTTCCATCTAGATAGAACTCCATAGGGATCGCGAGGTCGGTTATCTCGACAGGAAGCGATCGGTAACTCGTTGCTCGATCTTGGATCGAGTATTCTATCGACCTGTGCGAAAGTTTCTTGTTCCAACTGGATAATCAAACGGGAAACGAGGATTGGATCGATAACGAGGATCAATGGTGGAGTTAGTGATAATTGAAGTGACGAACGATTGAAGGCTGGATAGGCGATTGTGAATTTAGAAGGATTATGTGCAGTGAAGGGTTGAATGGTTTGGTGAATAAGGCTTTTGTAAGTGTATCGTTGGGGGAGAAGGAAATAAAAGTGTAACGGAGAAGTGTTAGAATAAACTGATTCAGATTTAATGTCAGTGTTGTCTTCTTTTTTACTTTCTCGATGAATCGAATGATTAGTGTAAAGTAAACTAATCACTACGTTTTATCTATTCTGTTTTTTTATTTGTAGCGCAGAAACGAAGTGACTGCGGTTAGCATAGCCGAGAAATTTGGTTAGTCAATGAATTGAAACATGTGAATCGCGTAGAGGCCGGTTTGAAAAATACGGTAATAAATATGGTAGTACAAAATTGCGAGTTTGGTGTATTGAGAGCGAGACTGGTGCAAGCTGATTATAAAATGTATTGACATTTCTGAAGATAGCAAGTAATATATATCGTTGATGAGATAAAGAAGATCGATTTCTGGTGAAATATAGTATCAATTGATTAAATAGAAATGATCTAATTCTTTCCAAGCAACAGGTAACGTACAGCTTCAGTACTTACCTCGTACAGGTAAGAGAGTCTTCGGAGTTCTTAGGAACTTCATGAAGGGAGATTGAAAAAGCGCAACACAGGCATAGCCCTGTATGAAATATGGAATCTAATCAACGAAGCCCACAGAAATTTATAGAAAGCTCAGACAACTTTAATATAGCTTCCCAACAGTGACCCAAGGAAGCACGCTCGACTTTCCAAAGAACAATCTAAGGAAACAGCCTAACTATTGCCAGGGTCATAAAGTTTACAGGATCCGAGAAAACATTGCATAAGTGAAAATTAAAGCTAAACTAAAACGTCGGAACCTAAAGGCGAGAACTAAAAAACATTAAAACAGCTCGCAGAATTTTCTACAAACATTCCACGGTGAAGGAAGACAATTCGCACGGAACTTCAGAAAATCTGCAGATACAAGGTGATACGAAGAAAGTAAGGGTTCCCCGTGGTTGATGACGTGTATATTCATTGGGTCGGCTGAGAACTCTCGATTGTTTTACCAAAGATCTGCCGGTCGCGTGATTCATCGAGGCCGCTAGTTGAGCAGGTCAGGGACGCGGTTTCTGCGGCTTCAGGTCGGTGCACGTCCAACCTGGATTTCTGCACGATTTAACGCGCGTCGGGCTTCGGCTACGAGACAATCGTGCTGGTGAACAGACTGGCTTCCATTATCTGTGCAACGCGACCGTAAAGTATCGCACGCGGACGCGATAAGAACGAGGGTTCTGCTCGATTAATCGTGCTCGTCTGTGGACCGGCTTTTGTCTCGTTTGAACGATCCGATCGAGGTCGATCGAGCTTGAAGTGTTGCGAGATCAATTGGTGAAAAGTGTGGACTCTTGAAAGTGAAGTTTTCGATGTGTGTTCGACTGTGAAGTGTGCGAGGCTGGTGGAAACCGAACGAGGATTCGGCTTTGGGAAACTTTCCGAGAAAGATAGTGGTGAGTAGCTTTGGGAAATTTTTTGACTCGATGATTCAAGGTTGTATGGTGTTGTCAGGGTCGCAAGAGGGGAATGTTTTCGAATGGCAAAGTTTCAATTAAGATACGCATAGTTTAATTATATTAATATTGTAGTCGAGGAAGTTGTAGTTAGGTGTAATATGTAACGTTTGGAAAATGTGATCTGAAAAGTAATACTTAGGCAAATTTACTTTACGCAAATTGTTGTAATAATAGTGCATACAACATGCAATAATATTAGCAGTCATAATAACCATAATGTTAATGATCCCCAACTGAGAAGATTCAGTCTGCTATTGTATCTTCATCTGCAGGGTTTTAATATTCTACGATGTGCTATCCATACTCATCCTTACTAGGTTCGTATTACAATAACACGCAGCACACCAGAATATAACAATAATAATAACAACGCTAATTAAATAAAATTATACTCCACCTTTGTCCTAGAATTTCCACAATTGTACATCTCGTATCCATCTTGAGGGCGCTTCCTAAACCATTCAAACCCTTTTCTCTGGAGGCAGCGGTGAACAACAAAAGCGCCGACCGCAGCGCAAAACAGCTCGCGAGCAAGGTTTTACACTGCGCAGACTAACTGATGGATGGGCGTTGATTGCTCGACCGGAGTTTATTAGCTTCTTCCCGCAACTTCGTTAGAACGGTATCCGTGCAATTAAGCTTCTCCATCGAAGGCGAGAAAATCTGTCTGGCGAGGCTTTCCCCGCAATTTTTCCTCCCCGTCGTTGTCCTCCTCTTCTTTCTTTTCTTCTCTTCGTCACCGACGAGGAAGATATCCATTAGTTCTTGGTCCTAGTGGTCCTCGTCGAACGATTATGTTGATTTGTGGCGTTCATTAAGATACGTACGACTCGTTGCGCGTCATTTCGATCTTTCTGCCCGGTCTGATTAGGTCTAGTCTGAAACAGGGCAGCTAAATATGGTATTTACAGTAGCTTTTATTATATGGAAATATTTGGTACGCAAATTTAATTAAATTGAACGACTTTCTTCGACGATGACGTTGCACGCAAAAGTTTCGAACTCGCAGAATTTCACCGTAGGATTATGAAACTCGTCGAATCATGGTGGCTTAGACTGGAAAACGTTTCGATCGTTAGCGTTTCAGGCAGACTCGCGGCGTAATGCCACGGTAATAAAACGCGAACTTTCGCGTTCAGTTGTTCCTTTCGCCTGCATCTGCCGCGAAGAGGTGGGCAACACGGAAACGTTTTGCATTGCCTTGAAAGCTTTTCAGTAGTCTAAAAGTCTGTAGGATCGACGGGGGGAATCTGTAATCGTGCTAGATAACCCGAGCTCCGTTTAATTATTTAAATAACTATATTATTAATTGTTCATCACTTGTAGAAATGTATCTGATAAGTATTATTGTATTTTTCAATTGCTTTCTTTATTATTTATTTATTAAAATGATAGTTCCATACTCTGCTGTCATCGTTGTGATGTTCGAAGAATAACTGAATCAGTTTTTAACTTTCTTCCTGGCGAAGAAAGAATTTTCATGTATTTGCATTTGTTGTAGGACTTGGCGGATATGAATTTCTTTGGGGATATTTTGCACAGCTTCTTTTCTTTTCTATAAATGTTGGAATCGATAGAAATTGAACTAATAATTCTATAAACACTATCTATTTTTCTTATAAGATATCATGGTAATTGATATCTAAAATAATAATATTAAATTGCGAATTCAAGGAGTTTCCAAGTTGAAGTAAATTTAATTATTAACCAAGACATTCGGTATTTTGCATGATAATATATAATTTATAATTTTATTGCATAATCCACAAGAAATAATAATAATTTGCAATACTGAAACATATTGCGAATACTATTGGGCACATCGAGACCCTGTAAAACTAAAAGCAGCACCACAACAATTTTTTTAAACGAAACCACTTCGATTCTAAACATCAAAACCGTATCAGAGATGAATCTAGTATCGAACGCATATCAATCTAATATTATGATAAACGTATGTAACGGTATCCTATGACGTTACCGTTTCGCTCCAATCTCAGCCTTCTGCTCTTCACCCTTTTTCAGTTCGTGAATATTCAACCAATTAACATGAATCATTCGTAAAAAATGATCTAACGAAATCACGTTGCGAGCTCGTCCGTTCTCGTCGACGGTTCACGTCGTGATTGCCTTCTACGCGAATGGATTGATTTATCGATCGCTCGTTATGCAAATGGGATCCATAGGTTCTCCTGCGTTTGGAATCGATGCGAATTCCACTGCTAGTTCTGAAGAAAGTGCACGAGGCAATTTCTGTCATTCTGCGTGCGACATTTTCGCCATAGAATCGATCCGTACGTGTATTTAAATGTAGGTCACGTTGATCGCGTACGGAAGATCGATTGATCGCTGAACTGTTCGCTGTTCGACATGCAGAAGGCGCACGTTTAGGCTGCTTGCCAATAATCTGTTATTAATACTTTTTTCTATGCAGTAAATACGAGTATGATAAGTATAGAATGAAGTTTATAGTAAAAGAAAGAAAAATATGTATAGTGGGGCGAAGTTTGAATAAAAGATTTAAACCACAGGAACCATTTAATTGTTCTCAATGACATTTTTCTGTGTCTTCTATTGTTTTAGCGTTAGAGCTCACCCAATCTACGCGGGACAGTCTGCACATTTAAAATTATACTTGTACTTACACGTTTGAATATTAGATGTTAATAGAACGCATCAATTACTTTTCGAGTATTTTCACGTTTGAATTTAAGATCTTTCTTGATGTCTTTGCTATGGCTCCTGAGCGCTAATAGCGTTCGTTTGTAAAATGGAATAGAATGATGTCTAGTTTCAATGAAATGTGTTTTGCGAAAGACCAGTTGGGCTGCCCGGCTACTTTTCATTTGGTCTTATATGTGCAGAAATTTCAAGAGCGCCGTTGTACCCATTTCGATTCTGTGTAAAGCAATTTCGCAAGATCTGCGTGTCACTTCTCGGATATGGAACACGATTGATCAATAGTGAACCAGTGGAAAGGCATGAATAGAAGGTATCGACGATGATCCACCCTTTCCATTTTTTCTCAAATCATTCCTCATTCATTGGATTGTTTCAGTTCTTTCCAACAGAGATTTAATCAATCCGAACTGCGACACGCCACGATTTGTGCAACAATATGTCACTTTCGAATTTCGTGTTTTTACATAGAACTATATGCATCTTTAAACACGTTAATCGATGCAGGTCTTTGTTATCTACGAAAGAAAAGTATCAATATTATTTATGTGTGTCAAGAAACCATTCTAATTTCAATATTTCGAATCGGTGTTATTCATATTATTCTTAAAAAAGTTACATAAAAGATTTCCATGTAACTCCTGTGTAAGTCCCATTATATTAACAACAAATTGATTTACCCTCTTCCCTTGAATTGCATTTCGAAACTGCACGTCTGGGGTGCATCGACCTGCTTCTTTTCGCATCTTGTTCAGATGTAAATGTGTTGTGGCCGAGTCGTGAACTCCTGCTGAACCGCGACGAAGACAGCGGAAACGTCGCGTCGCTTCGTCCAATTCCGAGGGTACATTAGGCGAATTTGCATCCTGCACTCGGGCTGTTTAACGCGATCGATCCCGAGGGAATTCTGCACCGTTACATACCGTGCGAATTAACGTTGAAGGTAAAACCTCGGCTAACTCTGAAAGGAGTGGGTAAATCGACACCGTTCTTCCCACTCAATTTTTAAACGAAAATCTTCCTTAACTTAATTGCACCTGGTCCTTCAGTAGTCCCCAAGCCTCATTCCAAAATCTGGTACCATTTATCATTTCGATAAGATATATTTGCAGTTACCTTACGACAAGATAATTAATTATATGTCATTCATGTTTCACTGAACACTTTAATTTTGCTATCTACATTACCGTCCTTCAATCATATTTCTATCATCCCCCAGTTAATTTTGCGTTATTAATTTCTGTTTCCCATTTCCTTGTTTATCAACGACGAGTATACTTCAGATACGGCGAATATTAATAAGAGAACGTTTCCACTAAACGCGAACGCTTGAGTATTCTCTAGTAGCGCTCGTCGAACCACCGTGGTAATTGTATTAACACACACAGCGTTTGCTTCTTTCGTCGATCTCCGTTAATCGTCGGAACGTACACTACCACAAACACTTTAATCGCGTCGGTAATTGCAAGAAGTTACGTAACATTGACGTCTCGCGTTTGCTTAAATGCGGCTTAAACGAGGCACAAACCTGAGAAAGCAAGGGAAACTCGTCGTTTTTCCCTCGTGCCCATTCAACCAAGCGTATGAATAATTGATGTATTTTATAAATGCATAAGGTTGCAATGTGGCAAGGCCACACATGTTGCCTGCCATTGCCCGTGTAAAGTACGTATACGCACACCGTCTGCCAAAAGTTTGGCACCACTTTCTTCGCCGCACGACTATCCGATGTCTTGTTAACGATTCATTAAATCGAAGTTGATATCACAAAGATTGACAGCAATGAACTTTGTTTCGATATATTTTGTTGTGAATATGCTCGTAAATCGTTAGCTTGAAATAAATGATTAATCGGCGATGAAATTTCTGTACAATACCTGGAGGTATTTTCTTGAAATATCTGGAGGTTCTGAACTTTTGGTCGGTAGTGTATGGTACCGTACGTGGTAGACGATAATAATGTGGCTGATTGAAATAATATTTACACACGATACACCGTCTGTCTCGCGCGTTGTTTGAACAGCGCCAAATCGACAACCGTGAAATCGTCGACTTGAATTATAGGTACACTTATCATTAGGTGGATCCAATTATTCGAACTTGAATATTCCACGTCTGTGTGTAATTGGCGGAGAAATCATCCGAATAAAATGATCATATGTCAATTACGGGCTATTTCTCCTTTATTTAGGTATTGTTTGGTGGTCTTTTTAGAAGATTACACAGATGTTGCATTTCTGGTTATTGGAACTTTTAACTTGTAAATAAGCAATGAACAGGTAGATCATATGGCAGGAGAAATATTATCGTTGCGCATAGTCTGTAACAAAAATATAGATGTGATAAGTCAATTTATTTAATATGAATATAATGTTATATTTTCAAATAGGCGTGTATCGATTTTGGTATTGAGAGCACACTGGCCAGCAAGTCGGTAATACTTTATCGGAAAAAGTGGAATTTTATTAAGCTAACATAACGTATCATCTATGTTAATAGAAAAACTTTGTTATAATTATTGACAAGTGTCTGATACATCTGACCAACAAGAATAAAAAGATAGTCAGGTTGCTTAGAAATCTACCTGTGGTCGGTAAAGCTTATCGTCGGTCGATGGTCATTTGCTGTGATGAATAGTTGTAATTTGTCAATATAAATTAACAGTTTATAGTAACATTCGTGGAACTGTGTCAGTGAAGAAAATATTTCGTACGGTGATTTTGTTATTTATGAATTTATTCGCAGGCTTTAGTTTTCCTTTTGTTTGCTCGTAGTTATAAAATTGAATCGGTTTAAATTACGATCACTTTGTATATTATAATTATTTTTGATCTTGAAAAGAATCTAGACATCAATTTTGATCAATCTTTGAAACAATTGTTGTTCGAGTGCGTAAATCCCTGTATATAATTAAATAGTTAAACCTTTTAATGAATGCACTTAGATTTAAACAAAAATTACACTATATAATTTAAATTTGTAATATTTAGGGATAACACAAAAATTCTATTAAACCGAATATAAAACGAATTTAACAAAACACACAAATATGAAAATATTTACAAAGATATTAAATTTCAATTACTTACTTTATTAAAATTCAATTTGACTATGACCCCACGGCCTTGTTATTTGCGCTCATTTTTTCGAAATTTTTAATAAGGACTCTTCTTTTCGTTCCAATTAATTAAATTCACGACTTTAAGTAATTATTTACTCTCAGTACTCCTTACTTAAAATTTTAGCCCCTCTATAATTTTCTAAATCATTAGTTTTACACATATGCAATTAGAAAAAAAAGACACTCGTGCTTTGCAGAACTGTCAATCTTAAAAAAAGAATCGCACGATGTTATAAATATGAAACACCTAAAAAAAAGTGACCATACAAAGAATATTCCGTTCTATCTAAATACCTTATGTGGGTATGTAGCGTTCAGAAATTTCGAAGGAAAACTGGAAATCGTCGAAAGATATTCTGAAAGCAGCGATCAGCTTTATTTTAAGGCGCGTAAATGTGCAAGCAATTTCCACGATGAACAGCAAAGTGCACCGTGTGTTTGTCCGTCAACGATCTATCATCAGTATTTCTTTTCCTTTTTTTTTTTTACTATATCCCGGCCGGCTGTCTTTCGCTCCTAATACACATATATCAGTCCGTATTGATTATGCCAGCGGTGTAGTCCGAGCGACGTGTTACTATCGATCGTGGATAGAGACCCGTTGGTGGAACGTGGACGTTCTAGTTTTCTCGACCCGAATTACCTGTTTTTTTTTTCCTTTCTTCACACCTATTTCAATTTCTCGCCGATTCTGCGACTGACGAAGCTGTGCATGCATACAGAACATTTTTTGGGAACGTGACTTCCAACTGAATTGAAAGTTGAACTTTTGTTGAATGTAAATTGTATTCGTTGATTTTTTGTATTGGAATAGTTTGACTCACACTTTCTTCTTCAGTATTACAAGCGGTTAGATGTTGCTGGCGAACACGAAGGGGAGGTTTAGGAACACTGACTGTTGCTTGTTTAGATAAATAGATGAAACGAAATTTGTATTATAAAATTGTTTGAAATTATGATTAGTTTAGAAACGGAGGGAGGAAAAGAACGCTTTCTTTCGATTTGAATAAAACATGTTTGAATTAATAATTGTACAAGAGTTTTTTATGGAATTTAGGCATAGTTCAGGCGGGTAAAAAAGATGCATAGTTGAACTATATTAATGGCACTATATTGCAATATAAATTATATTTAACTATCATTACCGATTAACATCATCTTCTGTTTAATTACGTTGTGAGAAATCGTAATATATTACGATGCCATACCAGCGATTCGACATAAAATATATTCAAATTCAGAGACTCAGGAAAAATATTTAGTAATTTATTTACAGTCTTTCTTTGAATACGATTTCTAATACATTTCATTCTTTCAACGGCGCGTTTTAATGCAAAACTTTGTGCAGTTGAATTTTATGCAAATATCACCGATAATTGCAAAGTAACGTGTAGAAGGAAGTTAATTATATCTTCCGGATCTGCTGTTTAAAAATTTCACGATTTCCTTCAGGCAGCGGCAGTGCACAAGGCGATTAATGCTTCCACGCAGCGGCTATTTTTCTGTGCTGCTCTTTGGATTAATTTGTCTGTGTCGTTTCCACGAAAATCGCGTTTATCAAACATACCCCTGACAAAGTATTTCATAAAACACGGGAATATCGTTTCCACGAAATTATAAATCGTAAATTTTTGCCCCATTTCATTAGTTTGCACATCTTAAAAATGAATACAATAGCTTCTTCGGAATATTACCATATTTATTTAAAAATTTTTCATTTTATTTCTAACAATAACAATTTATGATTTAGAACTTTATTGTTTACTTATTAGCCTGGCGTAAACTCTGAGCTATTCAGTTTGTTACTGTTTCATTCCACAAGAAAAATAATTCGCTGCAGACAGCACAAGAGAATATTTGAATCATCGTCAAACAGTGTCAATTCAGTAACTAATAATTTTCCATTCTATTTCATATAATGATTCTCGAAAACCTGCCTTATACCACCTGTCCCTATTATTTTTCGCAGACAAAGGAAATACCGTCGAAGTTTCCAAAAACCCAAAATAGGGTACTCATGCAAGGGTCGGCTAACAGTTGGTTTCCATACAAAATTTGTCTAAAACCTTAATAATGATATATTCACTAAATAAGAATTAATTCTCTAACAGAATATCTTCTACAATTAAAAAAATAAATAAGAAGAACTGATCAAGTTACCGAATTCTTATATTCTCCAATCTTTACATTTCTAACGCCTCGTTTGGGATTTGCAATAAATAATTCAGCCTGAAAGTCAACTAACCAATCAAACGAATTAATTCGTGCATAAAACTACGTATTCAAGAAAATTCCATCCAGAAAACAACTACCACTCCATTCTCTACGCGACTGTCCTCCTTGAAAACACAAATCGAAACCAAAAAAACCTCCCAAACGTATAAAATTCACCCCTCCAAAAACATTAAACACAGCCACTCCTTCAACCCGCGAAAAATTCCGCCATTGAAATTCCTCCACAATAGTGTTGCAGTGCGAGGCAAGAATAAAGTCGATATAAACTCCCCACACAAGGTATACGCACACACATACGTGTACCTGGAAGATCTGATAATCGAATCATGTCAACTGGCACGAGGAATGACTTAGGAGGAAAGTGCAGGCGCGTCCTCGAAGGGGCGGCCGATTGCAAACAATTTCGCAACAGCAACGAGGCGACAAATTACCACTGGCGAGGGTGGAAAAAAAAAGCAAGGAAATTAGTCCCGTTTGCAGAAGGTGCACGATGTTTGTCGTCGCGTTCGAGCGTGGATACCTGAGGGCTACTTGGAGGGGGTGGTGGTGGTGACGAAAAAAGGGGCGCAGCCGCGGCGAGCGGCCACCCCCGCGGACACGTTCACTCGCGCGGCGGCTCGTCAGTCTCGGTCAGTCGTCGGCGACCGAAAGTCGTGCGAAACAGGGGAGCTAAGAAGGGAACGGGAACCAGTGGGACGAGGGAAGGAGGCCAGGTGAGAACGTCAACGAGGAAAAGAGGGAAATAGCGGTAAGGCTGTGGACGTGGTAGGGACGAAAGTTGAGGAAATTAGAAGGAGGATTATGGGGTTAGTTGGACGTTTTTAGAACGCGGTAGGGCTGCGGCGAGGAAAAATGAGGGGCACTGAATGAATGGAACACCTGTATTCAGGTAACTTGCAGCTGAGGCGGAGAAGTCGATTAAAACGGGGGAAATTTTGTAGCGTCGAATGGTTGTGGGGTAAAATAAACGGAAAGTTTAACACAGTAAATGGGAAGTATTGGTTTTTGGAAGCAAAAAATGAATGGCGGTTAAATTGGGATGGTAAATAAAAATCAGGAGGCAAAGAAGGTGCGATTAAAATGGATGAAGTTAAAAATCTGGATGTTTGTAACAAAATAAAAATGTCGTAACGGGAGAAATGGAACAATTGTTACAATAAACAACGGCAGAGAAATTTGCCTCAATCGAGGGACCTTAAAGCAAAACACTGAAAACCGAAAGAACAAGCAAAGAACGTAAACGAGTCGAGAATCCTCGAAAAAAGAACCGATCAAAGTAACAAAAGCAAAGAGGGGAAAAACGAAAATTATCCTTACGCTGGCACAAGTCAATAAAAAATGAATGCAACGAAGAAAAAATAAAGTAAGAAGGAAGGAACAGAAGTGTAACTTCTATTAAGAAGAAACTTCAGTTCGAAGCATTCGTCGTTAAAATAAACAGTGCGAAACAAAAATCGTGAACATCCGTAAACCCATTAGGAGATGGTGCATCGCACATGAAAAGAAAAGAAAAAAAGGCTATATCACTATTAAAAGAAAAGAAAAAAAACGGAAGAGAAAAACAGGGTCAAAGAAGACGTGGTCGAATCGAGGGGAGGAACGTGGGCAAAGAGGAGAGAGCCGTTTATGGGGGCGAGAAAGAGGGAAGCGCGCAGTGGAGGCGCAAGGTCCGTCAGTATCGTGGTTTCCGTGGAACTGAACGGAACTAAGCGGAACCGAATGGAACGCCGCACACGCTGGAACGACAGCAGGCGATCGGTACCGAAGTTTCACGAGGGGTCCGGCCGGTTTTTCGTGTTCAGTTCGTGTGCCGCGTTTAGCCCGTGCACCGGTTCTTTTCGTTTCGCTTCCGCGATTGTTTCTTCCTCGGACAGGTACTCCGTTGTACACGCCAACGTTCTTTCGTGGGACATAGGTCGTTCATGGTCGTCGATTTTCTATGGGAAGAAAAGTGTGCGTGATGAAAACTTGATTGAAGTTTGTATCGAATCGAGGTTTCCCCATCAGAATTTTTGTGCTCTTAGTCTATTGTTGTCCATTGGCACGGTTCAGGTAATAAGTTTGATAGGTGAATATTTTTTTAGATCATACACTTTTATTTGTCTTCCTTCGCTTTTGTATTAGATAAAATGTTGTTCGGCGTGGTACTCATCCTGGGATGAAACAGTATTTGGTAGGTGGCTTTGAAAGGAGAGACTGCCGTCTGTTCATGGCAAGCGGTTTTGATTGCTTTTTATAAATTGGGTGGTTTTTTGCTCTCCTGAAACTAGTTCTCAGTGTTGCACCTATGGGCTGGTAGACTTTAATGAAAAGAACTCAAAGTAATGGTGATTTTGATCCACAAGGTGCTTTGTACGTCGTCTTCTATGATTTGTTGCTCGGTTTTCAATACACGTCGCGTGTAATAAAATAGTCGTCGGTTTTTATTTGCCATGCTATCTTACGTAATCGATGTTCTCGTTGAATTCGCGCAACAATGGAACGGAGCATAAGTATAGCGACGTGGGTGATTGGGAACGCGTGGAATGCAGACACGTGGCTCCAAGACATTTCAAACTATTCCTCGTTACGTTAGGTGAAATATGAACAAAATAATACCCCGCGTTATTTCCTTAAGTCGTTAACAAATTTTAAGACATTCATTTGAAAACATGCTTTTCCTAAAAACTGATTTACTGACCAAGCTGAAACTGAAACGATTTCACCAAGTCGCTATTATAAGTAACTAGTTTATTCAATAATCATTCTTCTCAGTCTGTTAAATTCAGCCGACAAAAGTTCAAATTCCTCGAACCAACAAATTAATACAAATTAAATAAACGTCCCTAACGCAAAAAAATAAATGATAACGACGCCATCCCCGAAACATCCACATCATTGCAATTAGTTGCAACTCCTGCGGAACAATCAGCAACAAAAGCAACAGCACTCCACAATGTATTTATCTTGCCGGCCACAGGAAACTCTCGTGTCCGCAAATTTTCCTCGCTGTTGCTCTCAACAACCATTCACAACCAAGACAATGAATTGCCCTCGCTTATTGTCTCTTCGTCGATTCTCGTTATGATCCTCGCAGCAGTTACGAGCCGTCGATATCGTATAACGGGGGCCGTTTCGTTTCGGTTTATCGCGGTCGGGAATCGACTCGAGATCGTGTCGACGGGGGAAAAAGGGAACACGCTTCGGAAAGGTGAAGGTAAAAAGGGCGGAAACCACTGTTCGCCACTAGCGACTTCAGGACAGGAAGGGAAAAAGGAGTTCTGGGGTCACAGCAGGAAAACTTCTGGCGATTCTATCGCGACATCGTTATTGCCGTTCGTCATGCACTATAAACAACCTATACTGCGGCTGACTTTTTTGCGCAGTCGTGATAATTGCGCCGATTGTGCTCCGATCGCGATACACACCTTATCGGGGACCGGTAATTTTCTATTCGATTCAGAAAGGGACAATTAGATTTGCGTAACTTTGGCTGACTTCTGGCAGTCTGCCGTATAATTAGTAGAGCTTTTAGTGGTGAAAGCGGAATGGGTTTCTTGACGACGAGATTGCAATTAGATCTCAGTGGGTATAACGGTCGTTATACCTGAGCCGTCTGTTTTCTATGATTTCAATTTGAGACAGAAATTTCGGAGTTGAAGATCTGTCAGTTTTTAATTCATACCAAAGAGTCCTGGATTCTTATGCTTATTATATTGAATTGTTGGCATTGCGTAATTGTTCTTGTCGATTAACGAAGATGCTATATGGATTATTCGTTGCTAATCTCTTTAGATGATAAAGGTTCGGTTCCTCCACTGGTGCTTATTTGTGGACAACGAGCCACATAGTTACGCGACTATTTCCTTCCATTGTAAAAGGCCAATTCTCCGTATTAAACATTTTACACAAATTGCCCTGCGTCTTTATTAAATACTAATGTTATTAGGATTTTTTCTTCAAGATTTAAATAGTCGACGAGCAAATCACATGTAGCACTTAAGTTGCACCAACGAAATTCGGACCCACGAAGACGACAAATATTTCTTCGTGTTACAACATGATAGATAAAAATGCCATCGATTCCTACACGTGTTACTCATTGAGCTAGAACAGTTATTTAATTTTCGAGCGACGATTCAGTGTATGCGTAACGCGATTTAATTCACGGCTCGACGTATTATCCAGGATTGCCGTTCGTGCCAGCTCGATCACAATCGATCTCGTGAAATCGTAGCAGAATCGGTTCATTGACTTTCAATTCGTGATCCATTCGATCACCGGAGGCTAAAACATTCACCGACGCTGCTGCGGGTCAACGCGCTTCACAAATCACTGACGAAATCTCGTCGCCCACACAAAAAAATACCTCTCCATTGAATTCGTTTCGCGAAACCACGACATCGTTTCCGCTGCAGATCGGAATGATCTACGCATCTCTGACGTTCGAATGAATTCCAATGGACAATCGGACGCCGTCAGTACGAGAATGGAACTTATTTACTGATTTTGTTTTGTTAATTCGCCCCGTTTTCGTTTCAAGCTGTTAAAAAAACATTAAGAGAAACAGTGATCTGGTAAGGGAGGTTGAATTATGATTTGCTGATTAAAAATTTAACACATAGAGGCGTGCCAGCGCGTTGTAACGAGTTCGACAATTATTTCTTGAAGTATAGATCCTGGTTGATTTCTGAATGGCGATGGAAAAATTTCAATTTTAACATATAGGTTTTGTCATGACACATCAGTGTCCTTGTCTTTATATCAATTTCGGACCAATTGTAAATATTAATATCCAAAGATAGCCGGTTTAAAAACAAAATTAAACGCTACAAATTCATTAGTAAAGATTTTATAGTAAGAATGACGTAGAAAAGTTATGATTTGCGCGAGAACGATTTTGTGTCGTAAAGTAGCATAAACAGAGAGAAGGAAAATATATTGGAATAGCCGGAGAAGTGAAAGCGGAAGAGGAAGCGAAGATCAAGTGCATCGAAAGGTTCTGGCGGGTCTTGGCACTGGAAGAATTCACAGATGTGCAGTGTATAATCGTGGATCTTGCAATGCCATCACTTGCTGGATACCGATTCACCGTGGATGATCAACATGGAATCTTGTTCACCGTCTTTGTCATTTAATTGACAATATTCGAAATTACGTTCACGTTTCAGAGAATCATCGCAAAGCAGAATTGATTGAAGAGATTATTAGAAAGAGAGCAGAGATTAGGAAGAAAGATATTCTAATTCGTGTTTGAAATGATTAGAATACATTCCGAGTGAAAGACAATGAAATTTTATAGAGTATGTGTAAGCGTTTGTAATTTATATAATATTGAAATAATACGAATTACGAGCGAAAACGAGTAGAATTTAATAAACGTCGAGAACATGGAATTCTTAAAGAACTCACCGAAAAACTTTCATTCTGCTTTCGAACTGTTACGAAACTCTCTAATATTTCAATTTGACTGATTTATTCAGTCAGTTTACATTGGGAAGCTTGAGGAATGGAAGGGGAAACAAAACGCGAGAGGGATCATCTCCCAACGAAAGTTTTGTAAGAGATCGAATCGGCTTCGTCCAATCAGGAGAATAATGGTCTTACGATACGAAAATAGAGGTAGCTAAGGATCTGTTTCATCAACTACCGATTCACTAAAGAACATCGAAATGGATCGTTGCCTAGAGATCTGCCCGAGCGTGTTGTTCACTTTAATCGGTGAAAGTAGATACATCAGCGAAGATTCACTTGGTTGATGCATCCACGTTTGCGCCGTACAGCGTGTTGTTACTGTTGTCGATCGAAGATTAACCACAACTTCGTACCGTTACAAATAAAACGATTGGATCGCATTCAGGAACGATCTGTATCGTGCACTTTCGAACTGAAACTGTTTTGCATTTACAGCGGCGAGGAAAGCGATGTACATATTCAATTTTTTAACTTTCGGATTTAATTTGTGGAATGCGCGGTACATCGAAGATATTAATATTAATGTGATATAGTTTTAATTTTGTTACGTTCGAAATCGGTGACCATAGAAATTGTACTAAACTCAATAATTAGTTAATGAAATTAGCGCATTTATTAGTCGAAAGAAGTTGCAAACTCAGTGTAAATTATTCTCATAATCGTGGGATCTAAATTTTATTTTATAATTTACTACGAGGAGGAAATAATTCTTTATGATATCGTTCTGTATTTAATTCAATATGCAACTGATGAATTAAACAAATAATATATGTACTTTAAAAATTAACTATTTGTGAGCCAAGTGCAATTTACTTTTCTACTCGTAACCTGGTTGTTAAATAAAACACAACATTTGCGAATTAAAGAAAAGAATGGTATAAAATTCAAGGGAACCGTATTTTACAGAAGGTAATGTATAATAAGATAAGTTTTGTGAGAATGTACAAATATATACCATGAATATAATAAAATAAGTGCAATGTATGAAATAAGTAAAATTAAATAAATAGATATATTATACCATACTTGAGGAATGTGTTATTTTGTTCTTCCTGTGCCGTTTCCCCACCTCTGATGCGCTGAAATATACAATATAATAGTAGTTAATTGATTATTACAAATATTTGTATTAATATATAAACACTTTACAATTAGTGTGTATATTAGTAATAATTCTTCTGTAAATAAATTTGAATTAATTGATGGATAGTAATATTAAAAGAATTTTGTCGTTACGGTTCCATTTGCCTCTCACGAAGTATCGTGTTATGTTAATAAAACGTTATGATTATTTCCTCGAGCACATTACAAAAGAGATTTGATCTAATTCAGTCTAATTATTATCGACTTAATCCCATTTCTATATTAACAACTTCTGTATTATCACTGTAACGACAAGTCAGGTACCATAATTTTTTAAATTAGTTTCATTAGCAAGTACATTACCAGTAATTAAAAGATACATTGAAATAAATAAACCGAAAGATTGACAACAAGTAACGAGTAATCTATAAAATAGAAAATAACTGTCGATCACTTATAATGCTTGTAAAAATACCCCGTATTGATTTAGCAATTTGTTATATTTGCACTCTCCCATCAGATAGAAAGGAAAAGGTAAATACATTGCGCTAGCCTTGAAGCGGAAGAAAAACAAAAATTAATTAGTGTAAAGAAAGATAGCCAGCTTTTCCACTTACGCGTGGAAGAAAATGATTCTAGAAGGTGATTCAGCAAATGCAAAGAAAAGGAAACGACCCGCACACTGTGGAACGTGCTGTGTAGAACTTCATTATGCATATGCGTTCACATTTTCTCAGAGACGCTCACCTGCCGCAGATAAGGAGCCCCTATCGCGACAGGTTGCAAATGCGGGGGCTACACGGTAAAATTAACGTTCCTTTTTTGTACCTGGCTTTGGTGCTATGGATTAAACGTCACGCGAGACGTGCTGAGAGGATAAGGAAGCGACAGCTGTGAGTTCATCGAAATCTTGGGGCGTTACTCGGAGAATTTTTATCACTTTTTTTTGCATATCGCATTAAGTGGAACATAATTTCCATGATACATTTTAAGGGATTAATGATAATTCGTATCTTAATAATATAAGCAATATTATTATAACGTATATTGCTGAGACAATATAAAATGAAAGTAATAAATGTATTTGCTAGCCAGGTAAATAAAGCGAAATTAATATTGTATAATGGCAAATGGTAGTAGCAAATTATCAATTCCTTTGTCGTAAGTGAAAACGATTTTTATCACACACTACTTACGAGGTAATTAACTAGGAATGATTATTTCAGGAAGGTACAAAAAATGTACCTTCAACGAGTTAACCAATAAATCCTGATGATGACTTTTCGCAGATTTGTTACAGAAATAAAAGTAAATTTAATTAAGAGTCATATATAAATACCACAAATAAATATATAAAAGGAATTAAAATAATAAATAATTCGCCCCTGAGATCAAATTGCGTCAGAAACAGGTATTTACATATTATACTATTAAAAATTATATTTTAATGCACTGAACTTATTGTATACGGATTACCCTTTTTTGGATTACAAAAAAAAACTATTTAAAAAGCTATTAAACAAAAGGCACGGTAAAATCTCTAGCAAGATGCCTGGGTCGTGAAACCCTAAATCGAACCACCCAAGGTGTGGGACCCAGTCAAGATCATCCCAGGGTTGTGGAACCTTGAACAGCATGATCCCTCGATCGTGGCATCTCGAATTGTATAACCACGTTCCCGGAGTCATGCTGCTTAAAGTTCCACGACTCAACTATGTACCAGGGTTGGTTCGTGCCTGTCGCATGGAAATTCATAAAAATTACCTGGGATGACATTTCACTCCGTGCGAATTTTATTTCGACATCAATTTCAATTTCAATAATGTAATTTTACTAATCATTGTTCAAATACTTATACATCTCGGTTCGCAGTGTATCAACTATTTCCCTTTCGATTCGACTGTTACCAAAATTGAACTCAAAAATAAAAAAATGATGGCTGTTAATTATGAACATTTCTAAACTAACGTCGTCAGAGATGGCTAAACTTATGTTCAAATACTTTTCTATTAAACACCATCAATCAGGTGCCAAGTAATACTACTATATGACGCCATTGCAGCTAAATTACAAAGCCGCTTTAAATCCCCAACGCCAACTCTAATCGCCGAAATTTGCATACGAGCTACCCCCGCGACGTTTCTAAACAAAACATAATAGACGAAAATGATCGTTTACGAAAAACTTTTCTACAAATTTCCTTAACGTCCGGGGGCGTTGCGCGGGGAAAGCTTAGCAGCCGAATTACAGGGATCACAGGGGATGCCAGGTCAGACCGCGATACCGGCGCGGCACGGCATCATCGACGATGAAATCGGAAGTCGGTGCCGTGCCGGGCTATTTATCGACCCCGTTGCCATGCCAGCCCCGCGTGTACACAAGACCACCACCCGCCACCATTATGGATCACGCCGGTGCTCGGCCAAGCCGTGCGTCTATCGTTGCACGCCACCACCTGCGCTCTCGGTGCGTCGGCTCCGCAACATGCGTGCGTCCACGAAATTACGTGGCCGACGTGCATGCACGGCCGTGATCTAAAAATCGATCCATGGGGCAAATGTTCCCCCCCCCCCCCCCTGTGTCTCTCGCGATGCGCCGTCACCGGTCACGATGCCCGCCCCGTCACGGGGATGCGATTGTTCTTTTTCCTCTTCGCGGTCCCGTTTCCGAATCTGGCTCGTCGCTTTCGTCGCGGCCGATTCTCGTCCAGTTGACGCGATATGCGCGTTAGCCTGCTGCTGTCGTGCTGATTCAGTGAGGCAGCCTTTCGGCGCCGTTTGTTCCGAGTGACGATAACGATCCTCGTGACGTTAACGCGTTCCGAAGACCTAGGGAAAATAGGGTTGATTGAGTGGGACTTTGTATCGCGGGCTGAAGTTCGCGATAGTCGTGGTTCTTTCTTCGCGGGGACGAGAAACTGCGATTGGATATGTAGAAGGGTGTTTCTGCGTACTTCGGTGGATCTTGGAGAACCTTCGTAACGAGAATTATTGTCAGTATAGTGTTGCTGTATTCGATACGTATGTGTCAAATTGAAGAATAACTGAGTTCGTACTTAACTCGATGAATATTCTGCTTCTTTCTAACATCGAGCTCCGGGAATTCCGCTTAAAAATGGCAAAGACGGTGTTACCGTTGTCCATCAGAAGGAACAAAATCGCCGCCGTGTGTTGCCCTCATTTATCACTTTCAGTTGGACGTTGATACGCATCAGGCCTGTAACAAAAAGAAAAAACGGGGCGAATTAAAATCGTATTTAAATTCACGCTTGATCTAGTATCTGAAAGAATTATTATATCAAAGCTGTCAATTATTCTACTCCACCGCTTAACATTATCCGTACGATTCTTCTGATCTAAAGTCAACATGGACGCCGTCAACCACTCTCTTCTCCGTGACGGAAAACCGTAGCTGTGTACCTTTTAACGATAAAATCACGCAACGAGAGAACTTTGGAAGTTTAATCGATCTTACGCGGTTCGAACCCTTCGGTTGTACGGCAATCGTGACGGTCGTGAAAATGTCACGCTAACGGATGATTAATTTTATTCCTCCAAGGCCTGTCCGGTTGCCCCGAGGATTGCGAGAATTCGCGAAGAATAAATGGCAAGGAGCGTTCCGCGTTTCATTCTGTATAATGTTTTATTTCATAGCGGCGATCTCGGGGAGTGTATGATGTAGGTTGACGTAAGAAGAGTTGACATCGAGCAAATGACGGGCATTATTAAGCGCCGGAGCTGTTGAGAGGCAGGGGGCTTTGGATCTTTTCACCAGAAATTGCGTGACGGCCTTAATGGCGCGCCCATTATTCTCATAATAATGCTATTTCGACGCGTTCGCTATGAAATCGTTACACCAGAGTAATAGTACTTACGATCCGTTCACGAGAAGTCAAGTGCGAGCGTTTTAAAAGAAGAGAAAGTTCGTAACATTTCATAATATATGTATTTATTAAAATATAGCAGGATGAATATTCAACGGGAGATACTTTTAGAAAGGATGACATTAAAATAGAACTATAAACTGCTATTCTATACGTATTCTTTTGTTATTTCTTGCGTTCAGTGAGAATTTGATAGCAAGGTGGTAAGGCATGGGCAAAGAACTCGACATCCTATACACCTTTAACTCATGTACGGATATAGGAAATGACGTCAGTGGATATAGGCGTAATCTGTTACTATGTATTAGCGCCGTAGTAAATTGCTTGAAAAGGCTATGTGTTTCATTCCGGTAGCGCGTCAATTCACCTTCGCGTTTTTTTTAAATTCAATTTTAGCTTCTTCGTACTTATGTCTCAAAGTGTACTGTTCTCTCAGTGATTAACTCACGGCAGAGTGAAATCCTCTGAAACAAATTTTTGTCTTCCGCAAACCCACTTCTCCGTCAATAAAAATACTAAGGACTTTTTACATCTCAGCCTCGGGCGATTCAACAATGAGTAGAAAATTTCTTAACCCTCTCAATTATCCACGAAATCGAAAATATTATCCGAAGTTGTGCTCAATTTACAATATAGCTTCTAATATGGAGTAAGGTATATACAACTATTTTAGGTATCCTATTCAATTACGAATATTCTCAACAAACTATTCTCCCCATTCCAAACTGACAAAGGGTATCGCTCGAAATTATCACCCGAAATATTTATAATTATTCCTCCTTCATATTCAAGTTCGATCCCAATGTTTAATTTCCACGTAACGTTTCTCTTCCCGAGACTCGTTCATAAACTCTTTCACTCTCGCACCCCCAGGGAAAAAGGCAAACATCAATTTATCAGTTCCTTCGCCACAACTATCCACGGATCCGTCCATGGCTATCACGTTAACCCAAAAA
The DNA here is from genome assembly GCA_948146005.1 of Nomada fucata. Lineage (NCBI taxonomy): Eukaryota > Metazoa > Arthropoda > Insecta > Hymenoptera > Apidae > Nomada > Nomada fucata. Next base: position 7,603,078 of record OX411282.1, read on the forward strand.
ACTGTTCACCTGCAGCGCGGCCCATGAAAGAATCAAGACGAGGCCGAATTCCGAACGAGCCGCATTGCAGTTTCAGCGTTACGCTTGCTGGTTCGTCCTGTACCCGGAAATAGGAAGTGACGTGGTCCCTTATATTCGCGATCCATCGGCGTTCACTTTTAATTCCAAGTGGTATTCGACTGGCTGGCGAACGGGAGGCACGGGGCCAGGGAACACCGGCTCTATTCAAAGATCCAACCGGATCCTCGGTCGTCCATTGTGGAATTGCCTTTCATGCGGCTCTTCCGCGCACAATGAGCGAGAAACGCGAACGAATCGGTTTGCAAAGTGAGGAGAAGAAAAAAAAGGATTTAAGAAACGAGAAAGTACAGCCGGTTTTCGTGAGACGGTGCCCTGGATGGTTTTGGATACGCCGTTTCGAGTTTTACAATTTTCGATTGAATCTTTCGGCGTCGCGTATAATTGATACTGTAACGTTGGGAATGTGGCATTCCTCGTGCAGGGTGGAATACGGTATAACTGTGTACGACTTTTTAATTTCGACATTTGTTAGCAACGTATTTATATATATAGAATAATATAGAAAATACGGTTACTCTGTTTTTTACTTTCTGCGTTATGCTTAAGCGTCGTCAGTTTGACTTTGCTTTATTTCAAATTCTTCTCGAGGATGTTCGATATTGTAGTTGAGATTGATATATCATACGATATTGCGTGCAAAATGATTTGGTGTTTTCTTGTGCCCTGTTACTAACGTTGTTATTAACGTTAAATGTTGCAGTAGAAAAATTATTTTCCTTAGCTATCGTTTATTCAGTTTAACACTTTACAACTATATACGCCGCAACAATTGTTCACCCGTAAATTATTTAATCAACGTCTCTATAACCTACTGACCGATGACAGAAATGATTCATTGACAATCGAACGACAGCCACCCTGCATTCTTTGATCGTCTTCACTGTTCACCACTCTGAACACCTGTGCATTGTAATTATATTCACATGGAATCAACAGTCGTTCCCCAATAAAATTGCGGAACGATTTAATAAATTATGTTCTCCCTTATTAATAAATCAGGTGTACACGTCGAGCTACCTGAATCTAATCAACGAGCTTGTCCAAGCCAGATACGCTCGTTTGGTAGACAAAGTTGCTACCTTCCAGCCGGTTCACCGTCACTAAATCGATTGTTCGATTCAGCAAACGATATTTTTAACTGTTTCGTGTTTCGCGTGGCTGTCCTTAACCTCCTCCCTCGAGTAAATATATAGAATGTTGTACGGCAAGGTTACTCCATTTGTTCGTTCCGCGAACACTTTCTAGCAATCGTCAATGAATTACGCTCGTTCCTTTCTAATTTATTTACCATTCGTTCGGGATCTGATAGCGCGACAGGGTTCCGAGAATGCTTATCAGGCAGTGGACTCGCGGATCAATCGATGGAGAACGCTGACGAGTTTCCGCACCGTGAACAGTACCCGAAAGGACAGTGTACTTTTCTTTATTCTTTTCTACGTATTTAATCGTTTTAATTTGTTCAAGGTGAAACGCGTTCCGCTGACCTACAATAATGTTATTCAAATCAATTTTTGATAGCTCTGCTATTTTATAGCAATATAGCAATTGCTATTTTATGTGTCCACTTGTGCTGTAGATTTCAAATAAAAAGTTAAAGTACAGTAATCATTGAGGATGAAAGGTGTAAAAGAAATTCTGCCAAATGGAGCACCAAGCGATTACGCTCCCATTCATGTTTTATCGTTATAGATTTTATTTGAGATCCTTGGTACACTGGTGAGGTTTAGTATATTGCACTGTGGCATTATTATATGTCATATTGGGTACACTGCAGAATCCTGCGAGCAAACACGCGATGCATGAACGTCACTTCCCGCATACAGTTTTTGTACTCAGATGACGCGTGAGATAGAGTTGCTCGTATAAACTTCGAACGTGACTGTATTTGTTCAGTTTTCTTTTTGTAGTTGAATATTTGTACACTAGAGGCCTGTACTTCTTAAACGTATTCGTGCATTACTAATTTTCATATTTAACTAACCAGTCTCATAATTACAAAGGCATACTATATTTCAACAAATGAATTTTAAACGATTTCTTTTAAACGTGTAAAGTTCTCCATGAACACATGTATATATGTATATATATGTATAATAATATTAATAATCTTGTAACACTGCCATCAAAAATCATTGCCAACAGGAAACGTATACAAATTAATGATCAGTTTCGTAACACAGCAATGAACTCTTCTGCTCTGCTTGCAAGGTACAAATGAGCACAACGTGTTACACCCTGTCTAACTTGCACGACACTCTCGGCTATATTCCTCCGCGCAACGACTCTTTTTGTTTGCAATGGCCCGCCAGGTAGCAGCGTGTAAATTTTTCGAAACAACACGGCGCCAGAGAACTAGAATCGTACTAGGAACAGAGCGTATGACACCGTTCGTACAAAGCCAGGTGGGTCTATAATTCCGCTTGCACCTGATGCTCCCCTTGCTTCCGTCTCGTGGCATACGAACCGTAAATTCACGATTCTGTTCGTCTGGGGCGTGACTGTCTGCTCGCAATGTCTATTCGTGAAATGTCCAGACAGCCTCTCCGCCAATTAAAACTAATTATTGTTACTATTGTTGTTTACCGTTGACCCTGGTTCTAAAGCGGGCATAGGGCAGGCTTGTCTATCCGACGCCTTTCAGAGGAAGAAGTTTAATTGCACAGATCGTTTCACGGTGCTCCGATCGAGTTAACATTCATGTTAATACAGGGGTGAGCACGCTCGAGCAAATATTCGTCGACCTTCGTTTATTTATTTTTGTTTCTGGATATTGCGTCCGTATGTTCCGATTTGCAGCTAACACAATGTTTGTGGCCGATTTCTAATGAGTTATTGTATAGAGTATAGAGGATTGGGTATGGGCTTTAGAATAGCTGGAAGTTTGACAAAAATAATGTATAATTCAACTGTGACATCACAGGTGGCTTAATTGTAATTCTGTCGGGTGACTTTAGCCCGATTTTCTGGAAATTCTCACTGTCGCACAAAGTGAAACGGTTCTTTAATAATCGCAGCGTATAACAATTACGACGCTTAATAACTAACATCCAGTAAACTGTATTATTGCGGTCGCTGTTTAGAGCAACACTTCCTATAATGAAATTCCCATAATGAAGTCCCACGATATTGCAGTGGGCCAAACTAATGAAATGAATAGAAGTACAGCATTGAATATTAAATATGAATATAATTCAATTCATCCAATACCAGTGGCAACTGTCCTATTTAACTTACACGGAATCGTCAGTTCAGATTGATCGCAACGATGGAAATTCTTTTCCCGTGAAAAGTCCCCAGCAGAGAAATCTTTTCCCCCGAAGTTTGCATCGTTTAATCGACGAAACGGGGCGGAAATATTATTAATATTCGCACCGCTCGATACTAACGCGAATATCCTCGAAGGTTTAGACGGGATTCTCCGCGATATCACGTTCGCCGGAAATGTTTCGAATTTCGTGCCCCGACCTGCTCCTGAAATTATTAATCACCCTCTGGCGTGTATTACGCCATCGCGATTCCATTGTTCGAGCGACGGAACGCAGAGCAGTGGACAAAAAAAGAAGACGAGAAGGGGACAACACCGCCTGGAACGAAGACGCCAGCCTGAACCTGCAAACGGAGTCTGAATGAACTGCGCGACCACGCGGCCGTACTTCCGGTTTATTCGCCCCCCTCGCACCCTTTCACGCCTACCGTACTGCTCTCCACACCGCTGTCCATATCGTTCCGGAGTTGGACAGGATTTAATTTGGATAACAAATGAGAGAACAGAGCGAGCCTCCATTTGTCAGACGATTCGACCGGACGGTTTTTGCGAGAACAAGCGTTTTACACGAAGCAACGCGTACGTCGTTTCGTTTTAACCGAAAGACCGATTAGCTCCGATGAATGTAAAGTCTGGACCTGAAGGTGCCCTTTTTCAGCCCTTGATGAATTGTATGCTTCAACCTTTGAATTAACGTTCAATGATTCTAGGTTTTCCAATTAGAATTAACTCTTTTTTCCATTGAATGTGATTACAGTCATACAGTGGAGGGCACTCGCCGCGTACCCATTAAATATGATCATAGTCGACCAACGGTGAACGCATACTTTATACCAAAGGTGTGCAACCTCGCTCCAGTCACCTGGAGGAATTTCGTATCAATTGGGAACCCTCCTCGGGCACAGCAATTCTTGATACTTTTACAGCGTCTGCCGTTCTTTTTTCGATGATCCACTGTCCCACGCAATGACGTCGCAGACAGAGGGTTAAGTAGAATAAAGGCGATTACAGTTGATCGCAGTTCGCCTTTTCGAAGCGAAAACCTAAGTCACCCACCAAAAGATCTCCCTCTTCACGGAACTCACAGCCGTCGAAACGATCGCATTCGCAATTGCCCGACGCAATAAAGGCTTGATTGTCAGAACATTTTTTCCACGTCCATGCGCGAAAGTACAAGGCGTCTCGCCAGATAACGTACGCTTATGGAAATGCGTCCGGTTTTGCATGCGTGTCCACGCACCTGGGCGTACGCGAATAAATACATAGGGATGAGCGACAGAATCGATACGAAGCCTTTACGGAGAGAACGCCAAAAAGTTCATCAATCATTTCGCGGCGAAGCCGGAATCGTGGGGCACGTATCAAGAGTCACCGTGTTTCGCGTGTACCTACACGAACACGCGGAAGACAGGGAAACGGCGAGACGGGGAAAGGGACAGAAAGGGAGACTCACTCGAAGGCAATTTATTTATGCCTCGCGACGGGAATCGATTGACTCGAAGGGGCGGCCGGGAGGATAAAAGGGGGATGACAATGCAAATGAAGGAAGTGCGAAGTCTCGTTTCCTATGGACTTCATTAGGCGGATGAATCGTGCTACGGTGCGACGACTTTGATTCCAAATGGGGTAATTTGTTTGGGAAAGTAGACTTTGATTACGCAGCAAGAGTCTCATAGGATAGGAGGTGCTGGGGGATTGCCGTTCTGTTTAGTAATGTAGCGGTCAAGTAAACGCATTAACCACCTTGGTTCCAGTAAGGATAACTCGTTCGTGGGCGTTCTGCTTGTTTCGATTTTCGATTGAAATTATTAATAAAGTTTGACGAAAAGCGGCGTTCTCTTCTATGCAATTGTTAATAAATATTGTGTTCTATAACCGACCGTTTTTTAAAATTTATTTGCACTTTTCTGTCAGAAAGTTTATATTGGCTAGTTCTTAAATAAAGTAATAAGTGTAACCTGCAATACTACATTTCTCATTTCTGTTAATTACCTGTGAAGTTTTGAAACATTCCCTGTGACTCCTGCAAATCTCACTATACCGGATTATTATATGTTTATATGTCTTTATTCCATAATGATTTTGCGAATGGTATGCTTATACGCGTCCAATTACTGTAAAATCAACGCCGCAATCAATGGTACAATTCTTAAGGAAACAGATACAGAATGTTAGGCTGCAGTTCTATTGTACTATAGATGACTCGCAACAATCGAATACTATCACATAGTCTATAGAAAGAGCCAAAGAGAATCGCTCTTAAATCGATGAATTACGTTCTTAATTTAAACTGATGCGTTTTGTCACTCCTGCTTACTCACGCTAAGTCATTAGAAAACGGCGATGCAGCTAAATATAATTCTTTCAAGAAACATCTGCGCCAAAAGATACGCAACGATGATTCCTTATAACCTCCAATTACCACATAATAAACTAGCAAAAAAAGAGGCAAAAATCTGAGAACCCAATGCCCAAACAGCCGTATTAAATCCTCGAGAAATTGCTCACGCTCCTTGGACACGAAGAATGAAATGAAAGAACCTATCGTTTCGAAGATACTATAGCTAATCGAATTTTCACAGCCGTCCTACGAAAATGCATATTTCTTATTTTCTCTCGTACCGAAATAAAATCGGTGTTCCTGTATCCTGCAATCTTTAATTAACATTTCTCCATTCAGAATGCCCCGAAGGACACTGGACTGGGCTCGTGTAATTAGAAAGTGTTCATTATCTTCGTCAATCGAATTCGTCAATGTACAGCAAGGTGGTTCTAATAATTTCGTTGCCCGCTACATATTTAAAAATTAAATGAACCGTTCCGCGAGTCTTTCAGCGGCGTACCTAACAATTAAGTGTACTGCCCGTCCGTCCCCAGTTCTTGCGGGTAACTCACGCGCCCCCCGCTACAATGTATTCTGAAATTCGCGGAGCAAAAGCACGGGTTACGTGGGCGGAGCAGTCTCGTAAGCTCGTAAGCTCGTACGCACGCCAAGCGGCCGATAAATGGACGAGCGAAAGCAGCCCGAAGCTCCGTCACGTTTCCAGGAACGTTTCGTTACGATCGATACTACCTGCCATTACTGGCTCCGGTGTGCAGGCTCTACTACCGCGTTCCACCTTCTCTTGCCGAGCCGCGGCCCTTCCGCTCGAGCCACCTTGTCGCGGGTACGCGCCGTAATAAGGGTCGTACAGCGGCGAAACGCGCGGCAGACGTTGAAATCACAAGGAGAACGCGATCTTCGTCCTCGTTTCCGGCTCGCGCGGTCCTCGCGTTAAGCCGTAAACAACACCTGTCCGCCGGATTTATAGTTTATAATTTGCCACTTTTGCTGCAACGTTCTACGCGCGTAGACGGGAAAGCAACCCTTTCGCCTCGCGAAGCGATGCAGGGGAATTTTTGACAATTTTTACCGGTGTCTCGCCGTAGGGAATTTCTATGTATTTTATTATTTCATGTGGCGTTTTTATCGATTTGATCTTCGGGGATTAAGATTTGGAAGACGAATTCGGGCGCTCCCCGACCTCAGATGAATTTTGCGCGATTGACCTGTTCCACAGGATGAAGTTACTGTAGTACAGCACAGTGTAATATAATAGGAATTGTTATTTAATAGGGAACGATATTTTTTAGGAACGCAGGTTGTTTAGCGACTTTATGTTATTAATTACGAGCAATGTTGATAAGCGTTTCTACATTTTCTTAAGACGGTAGTTGGGGGTAGTTAATTAGGTTTCTTTTTTTAATTTTTCATTTTCTGTATATTATTATCACGATTCAATCGCGAAAATACATTCCGCGCGTAGCGCACAATAATTACAACAAGCAGTTCATCAAATCATCCCCCTAATTAAAAGCATTAAAAACTATTAGCAAAATCGACTACAAATCAATTTCCAGTGGTCTCGAATCGATCAGAAAATCACTTGCAATCAAAACTAATCTAGCAGTCAGTGTAACGAAGTTGTTCAGCGTCGGAAAATGTTCTTCAAAATTTCCATCAGCGCAGATTTATTCCGAAAAAAAAAGTCCACCCTGTCCACTGAACTTGAACTACCTTCTGCATAACTGAGCACACCTTTTGCCGCCCAAAACATTACACGAACGCTTCCCGTGTAAACGAAGCAGCGTTACGATGCTCGGGGGCGGCTCTGAATAATATAACCGAGTTCGCAGACGTTCCCCGGAAGCGGTTCGGCACGTGCACCGATTTTCGTTCCCCCCCGAACCCCAAGAACGAGCGACGGCGCCTAAACAGAGCCCCGTGCAAACCGACACCCGTGCACAGGTATATATACGGGCAAACTATTGATCCGTGAGTAAGTCACGCGATTCCCTCGTAGAACGCCACTCAAGCCTTTCTTGTGCCTTTTTCCTACCGTCCCTCAGCTGCGCCACCCTAAGCGCGCCACCACTCGAAAGCTTCCCGTCTCGTTTCAGGTCGAACGTTCCGACCCGCTCGAACTCGACTTTGTTAGACCACGGCCGTGCTTTTCTTTTGCCCTTTTACGAAATCGCTCCGGGGACGGAAGTTCCGCGAAGGTCGAAGGTTGCAGCCTGTACTTATTTACACGGCGGATTTTTATCCCGTCGAAGTATCCGCCTGTGGTATTGGGGGAACGAAATCGATGGGGTCTCAGGTTTTGCGCGCCGAGACTGTTAATTGGTTCAGGTGTGTACAGGTATCGGTGGACGCGGTGAAGTTTCGACGGGTTTGCGCGGAAGTTTCATGAATATATCATAAACTGGTCGATCGACGGATGTATACCTGTTTATTGGGTAATATGTTTTTTGCATTAGGTGTCGATACCTTCTTGGGCGGAATTTATAATTGGCGAAGTCGACGATCGTTTATTTACTGTGGAGTTCCTTTGGTTCGTCCGTTGTTTTGGAAAACATGGAAATTTGCCCGTCAAGAAACGGTGATAAAAACATCTTTCGCGGTACGAGAAGCTGCAAAAATGTCAGGAAATATTATACACGCGCGGAGTATCGTTCAGCAACAATAAATAGCATTGTCCGAAAAATTAAATGTACACCCGCAAAATTAAATTCCACTAGACCTTTCGATGAAACGGTTCGTCACGTATCACCAGCAAAGCCTACCCATTATTACTCAGCTTAATAGACTCCACCAAATCGGATTCAACACGCGATCCCATTTTCAACTTTCGTATTCTCAATCTTCATCCCCGTACTCCACCGATCTCTGCCGAAAATAAATTTCCCAAACGTCAGATTCCACGCGTATGCACGTTCCCACCGATATATTTCAGGCCTACGGTTTCGCAGCCGCAGGAGGCGGTGTCCTAACGAATGCTCAGAATCATCCCTCGCGACCCTCTTATCCAATTAAGCTCCTCAAGCAGGAAGTAACAAGCGCGAGGTGCGGACAGGGCGTAATACCATATAAAGAACAACCTCGCCCTTTTGTTTCGTTCTGTGCGCCGTTGTCATCGCGCCACCCTAACTTCGAAGTCATCGGGGCAGAGTTCCCAACGAGATAGCCAGCCAAGCGTCGTCACGAAAGAAGCGTCGACTTCGTCGGTTTCACCGATTTACCAAACGCCATCATCACCCAGAGGCACCTTTAACTCACCCTATTTCCCCCGCTTTATCACCTGCCATCGGCTACCACCGCGCACCCACCTACGGGAGCGCCTCGGTTAGGTCTTATCGGTAATGGTGCTATTTTTGGAATCTCCACCCATTCTTCGCGTGACCTACCTCCTCGAGCCCGCCACCCTCGGGTCGGCTCTAAAGTCCGGAGCGACTACGACGTGGCCATCGCGTTGGGAGCCCCAGGATTATTTTCGTGACGAGCGTCCGCTCGTAGGACGGGAGAATACGGCTCTGTCCTGCGCGTTTTTTTTTTTGACGTAGCAACGGCGAAGAAATTTTCAGACGCAGAACAAAGAGACGAGGACGAGGGGGATTTATTTTTGGGAGAATATCTGTGACGCATTTAAATTATGTATTCGGTTCGAGTTAGCTGGCGGTCTGTGTTTAGTGTTTGATGTTTGTATCGGTGACGGCGTAGCGTTTGACACTTTGGAAGGGTGATAGTGGTGGTAAGAGAGGGAACGAGAGAAGGGATTTGATAATGATTGATGGAGAATTAATTTTACGTATCTCTGGACAGATGGTACTTTATTGTCCGTATTGTTGAACACGTGATTGGGAGTACTTAAAATTTTATGGACGAGGATCGGAGTAGATGAAAACTCCTCTGACTTTTCATAATGACTAAAATATGACTGGATAAGTTGACCACAATTATTGGTCGTGCGAAATGCACACATTTTTATAGAAATGATTGCTGATTGACATTAAATATAGATTCGTCTGGGGGTTCACTTATATAGATTTAGTTACCTCGAATAAGAAGCGTTGTGTTGAATTCGTAGCGTTGAATGCACTATGCACTATGATTTGCCAGATTATTTTTTACAATAGGTACAATACAAGTATTTTGTTGCACTGGAAAAGTATTCTAATTACGTTCTGCTTTGAAACATTTATTACGAGGCGATCTCAAGGTAGAAACAGAATAATCAAGTAATCTCTAAGTGCACGCTGCAGGATATCGACTTCCACGATAGGGCAGTCAATCAAATGAAAAATAAGAAACACCGCCGGTACGAGGCACTAAATTACAGTACCTGAATAATTAAATAGGACTACTATCAACATATCTAGGAAACTGTTAACGATCTTAATAACGTCCAGCCAAATGGCCTCCGAATCAAACATCTGCTGTCACGTTTTCCCCTAGAAACCTATCATAGTTAAGATCTAGCCTAGCAAACCACCCCTATGTTATAAATAGTATAGTCCTGCAGTACATTTGCATAATTCAACGATTAAAAAGTACATCCAACGCCTCCGAATATTCCTCACAACTCCACAAATACCCCTCGAAATACAATACACTCAACTTTCTTCTCTTCCCCTGCAAACTTCGTTCAATCTGCCCTGCAACGATGCACGAAACATTTCAAACGACCATTAACATCCCGCAATTGAAAGTTCCCCGCGAAACTTCCGAATTATAAAAGTATCGACAATCAACGCAAAGACTTGTCAGCATGAACGAGCATTATATGTTTTATGCAGATCGCCAAGTCCCTTCACGTTACTTTCAAGCGTCTGCCTTGGAAATTGGGGCCCCGTTCGCCGCGAGGGTGCTTCGAATTCGCGGGAGGGTAGAATAGTTCCAGTCGACGTTGCCTCGAAAGACTGTTCAGGGCGTTTGGTCGGTTGGCGTGACTCTGTTCACAGATCGATAAGCAACCGGAGGGCTCCCCGTTAACCAGCCTCGGGTCACGAGAATATTATTAAGCATGCCATGCCGGTGCTTTTCCGACCGAGCAGACGGATCCGGGCTGCTCGACTTTTATCGGCGACTCGGTTCCCTGCGATGACAATAAAAAATGAGACCACCGGGGCCTGCAGCTTTTCAGACGACCACGGTGCGATCCCTCTGTCCCTTCCACCACTTCAAGGGCTGGCGAACGAATTGGAAAGGGGAAATATTTCGTCGGATTTTACAATATCGTTGTGTTCGACAGGTCTCGGGAAAAACTGGTATTTAAGTTGAGCGGAAACAACTCCGCTGAGATGTAAGTTTCCCTTGAAATGGGAGCCTCGCAATTTAAACAAAATTGTTTGTTTGACGAATTAATTATAACGCGGAGATTTATTGCTACGAGTAACTGCTTTTTATTGTTTCGCGTGCCTTGCTGTCATATATCTTTTACTATTATTTCAACACCCGTTTAATAATGGCGACATTTCGTTCGTACAGAAGTAAACAACAGAATTAAATATTCAACAAATGGATCTGCTTGTGCTCATCAATTACGTTCTTTTATAAGTACAATACGAAAGAGTTCTCGAATCAATATCAAATTTCGATAGAGAGCAGTGACAACCATATAGTACAAAATATAATATATACAATGTAATGTCCAAGGTGGTGCAACAATATAAATTACGCAACGCGATAGCGCAGCGTCGAATTTTCCATAAGAGCCTGCGAAACCTGTCACACGAGAACCAACCAGGGCAAGTGCATACGATTCGTTCCTATTATTCCTGCAAACTCCACTTTACGATCGTGGACTGCATAATGTCTGGTTGCATGTCTAGTTCATTGCGGGCAGAGGGTAATTGAGGAGTAGAAATATAGGAAACGCGTCGATGGAACGCGTCATGAAAATCGTCGCGACGGCCTGTTATTAAGCTTGTCTATATAAAATCGACTCACTTTTCTATCGGCACTTACTTCCGCGTCGCGTGACGTCTCGCGTGCATGAACGGGTCGCCACAAGGAGAGAAATCTCTACGGCTTACTTTCTTCACAATGGAGAACGCACGTAATAGAAGACGGTCATCGGTGGATTTCTTTCGACTGAACACACCGACGGGAATTTATGCAAAAGACCAACGTACGTGCGGCCGCTTCGAACTGAATTCTGCCTTCTGTTCCGGCGAGCGGATGTGCTTTTGTGTAATAAAAAAAAAAAATACGCGAGCCCCCCTGCGTGACACCTCGGTCGTTCAACAATAAATCGTTCGCTATTTGCGTCCAATCAAATCGTCTTGAAAATGTTTTTTTCAATTCCGCTTTTACGATACTCTGCTGCAGAATCGACGGGCACGTTGCTTTCGTTTAATTACCCCAATTATAAGGATCGTTGTTACTTCGAAAATAGTATCTTAACGAGAGTTGTTAGGCAATTATAATTTACTCCGTTAAGTGACGTTGCAATATTTGTTGGGATTATGGACGTTTTATGCATTTTGCACGTTTTTTTACACGAATCACAGGCCGTGTACGATGGTCGGTATAAAATGCAATTAAATTCATGTCAACAGGTGTTTTCATACGTAGAACAGTCATTCACCACTTCTATTATTACAACTGCCAGGTCTCTGAAGCGTTCATAAAAAAGAAATGCACCACCTTAAGAGCTCGACCAACGGTAGATTCCAACAAAAATATTCGCAATGCTTAATCATCAAGCCTCGTACAATCCGACAACAATATTTAAAGTTCGCCACAAGAAGCGTAGTCAACCACCGCAGAAGTACACTTCTCAATGCAAAACGAAGGCGATGGTAGGTTTAAAGTAACTCATTACTTAACCACAATTCCACTGAGGCTCACGGTGAGATGGCAGCTAGTTGCCGCTCCGGGAGAAGCGGCGAGATAGCGGTTGGCCAGAACGAAAAAGAAAGAAAACGAAAAAATGATAGACTATTTGCCGTATGGGATGCTTATGGATGCCATATGCCATGCCATCATTCATGACCAGGTACGCTCGAGGTAGCCCTTCGGGTACACGTGTGTTCGTGAGTACACAGGCGAATACTAGGCAGCTTCTCTGTAAGCGCAATCGTTTCACGCACGTTAAATGTTAAGAAGCGCCTTATCTGCCGAGAATTCTATCGTGATATAAAGTGCTCTAGTTTTTCGCTCGATTAGCTTCGCGTCAACGGCAGACCTTGCTTCAAGAGACTTATAAAAGGGGACGCCCTTTGCTGAAATATTAATTATATTATAATAATTCGATGGCGGTATGCGAAAATGCATTTATTTTGCGAAAGCCCCGTGAACAAATAAATAATAAACTATATTTAATAACTGACCTCAATGGAATATGTAAATTGGCTACGAAATAGAAACAGGGAACAATTCGTTTTCTATATTAATTAGAAACAGTATGGTACATCGAATAATATCAATGGGCCCCGTAAAAATGCTGAAACTCAATAAAATACCAATCTAGATTTTGAAACAACCATTCAGCTCTGTACATCGTTCTATCCGACCAGTACTCCTCTATCATTTTTCCCCTCATCTGACGGCAACAATAAAACGGACACAACGGCAATTCCCATAAAAGCAGATCCCAGATAAAAAAAAAAATGTAAAACATGAATCGTACATCGAGTTCCAGCCTTCACCCATTGATTACACAAATCATCCCTCATAACCGGCGAACCCTAATACTTCAACGGCCTTTCAAATTTTCTAACCGCCCTCCGCGTTATAATCCGCAAGATCATCCCGAATATCAACCCCTTGACAAGCACCCCAACATTACCGCCAACAACCGGCTCGAACGGACCCCCGACGAAGCGTAACACCGCTCGACCCATGGTGCACGATGAACATTTCCCATCGGGGCCGTGCAAACGCCAAGCTAAAGCCAAGAAGACACGAAAGAGCAAGCCTAATCGACGCGCACCCGTCGCGTTAAAACGTGTTGCACGCGTATCAATGGAGAGGATACATACCGCAGGGATGGGGGAGGGGGAGAGAAACTCACGGATAGAAGCAGCTGGCGTGTAATGGTCGACGTTTCACCCCCGACGCCCTATAGTTTCCGTCGTGCAGTTACGAGCGGGCATTTAAGAACGTCTGCGGCCGCTCGGATAATTTCGTTGCGGTTCCGCGTCATCCTCCGTTCCCCCGTTTCTTTATCTTCTGCGTCGTTGTTTCGCGGTACACCGACGCCGACAGAACGCCCCAGAAAGATTCCACGATGCGTGACGCCCACCTGCCACGGCACTTCGTTCGGGGACAGCTGATAGAAACGGACAGGAGCGTGGCTTCTTTCGTTTCAATTTTTTCCCTTTGTCCCGCCAACCGAACGGCGTCCCATTTTGTTTTAGCTTCTGGCTAAGGGCGACGAACACCACGCGCGCATCGGCGTTCCTCTCTTTCGGAGAATCCCGGGGAAACTTGGTGGATGGTGTAATGCGAATTTAATGGAGGGAACACGATATCGGGGTCGAAGCTACGCACGGCTTGTTTCATTCTCGGAAGGTTGAGTTGAGGGACTGATAGCGTACGAGCTTGAAGTTCGGGTGAAAATAATTGCCCGGTGTGTATGATGCCATTAAGGGACTACTTCTGGGGTGACTTGTAATATTTCTGAAAGGTTCCCGGACGGATGATAGTGTTCTGTGTTATTTCACAGTGGTACAGTTAGCGGCAGATTCGAAGTTTTTTGGATGCTCGGATATCGTAGATGTTTTAATAGGTACTGCGAAGGATATTTGGGAAATGTAGCCGTTCTAAGTAATCTGTTGGATAATTGGAGTATATTAATATGAATTATATTAATTGACTATGTAGCGCTCTTGAATAGTATTCTGTTTCGGAAGTTTTTAGCAAATTTTTGTCGCGCGGCTAATGCCTCGTTTTTTAATTTCTCGAAATATTGTAGATACAATGAATATAATACTTGCCGGCATGCGCATTGTTATCAGCTGCTTTGCGAAAACCAGAGTGCGCCCACTGGTGGATATTTTTTAGAATTTTCGCCGGCAATTAGAATAATTGCGCTCCGTTGTAGGACTCGCCGAGTTGCTACAATTATGGATTTCCTTTTATATATGCTTTACTCGAAGCACGAGATGCAAATCGTTTGTTTTACTCACACTATCTTACACTTTGCACGTTCAGTTTAGTATTCTGCTTCGTGCTCTCGTTAATTAGATAATGTTTCCACTCGGGCTTTTATTAAAATGTTCGCATTGTACGAGACAAGAAATATATTCGTTAAACCTGTTAAATCTGTAGGAATTCTCATTCAAAATTTTTTCACGACTCCCGTTAATCATTCCAAGATGTAAGAATAATTCAATTCGAGATTAATACATTTAATACACTGAATCGCACACCCAAAACGAGAGCCCACCCAACAGGCAACTCGAAATATATTTCTCGATACCAAAAGATGCGCCGCCAATCGCAATCCATTTAAAACTATAAATGGAGCACTGAAGCGCGTCGAATAAAACCTTGCCCCCAAGAACGCTGGAATCTTGCGACCAACGCAAGGCAACGTCCGACCACCTGAAACCTCGTTCATTCAAAAAGAAGTAGCAATTACAACGATTTCCTTGCAGGGGCACTTCGCAACGGCGTTCTCCGCATTGCGGTTCCCGGAAGTGGACCAAGGGAAAAGAAGTGCGACAATTTTGTGGCGGACAGGTCGCGCGACGTTCGCAGAACGGTTTAACGATCCCGCTTCCCCCCGATGATCACGGGAATGATCATCGTCGTTGTTATGATTGTCGGTTGGAATTTTCCTGGTCGTTGACGATTTCGATGTAGGCATCGCTGTGCCCCGTCGCCGCAGTGCTGGCGCAGCGCCCTGACCTCAAAACATCGCCGCGGATCGATAGAAAACTTCCTTCCTACCCTTTCTGTTGCGCTCGCCGTGTGGACTTCGCGATATGCGGCGAAGCACCGCGGGAAGATGAACATTCCACTAATTGCGAGAAATCTTCGCGAACATTTTCTTGGACGAGTGTCCCGCGTCTGGAGAACTTTTCATTCGGAGCGAGCTCGCGTGGATTTTCTCGTTATTTTTTTTTTTTAGATCGTTGGGGTTTCAGCAGGCGATGCTTGCGGCGTATAACTTTTTGCCGGTTTCGGTGTTTCGGTCTTCGTTGAATGTGGAGAGGGTTGAGCAGGTGTTAAGTACGGATTCTGGAAGCTGGGCATCCGATTTCGTTGGCGGTTTTTGTGTATTTTATGCGTTGCACACGATTGCGAAATATTTTTCGTGGAACTGTGTCTTTTAATAGCGTTTGTATTATAATGTCGAAGACGTTTGGGATTTTGGTCACGGTGTATGCGGTCCATGTTTCTAACTGAATTGCCGAATTTCTGCTTTCTTGCGTTCATATTTTAAATTAAATCTAATATTTAATCCGGTATCATCAATCACACTAAAAGAATTATCGACATTCTATTTAACTTTCAACGATTTTGTATATTGTGCAGCGTATAAGTTGTATTGATATTTCCATGTGTGAAAATATTCAAGTTTTCCATTAATAATCATTATTTCTACATACAATAATGGTATCTAAAATTCGATTTCTCTTAACAGTGCCTCCAGTACCGTGTTACCCGAACTATCATGCAGTGCTATTACAGCCAACTGAATACTACATCGTTCCCTAAAACCGAAAACTATCACCTATTCCCAGCCCATTCACCTACTCACCTACTCGCTACTAATTCTCCTTTCAAGCCGGAGTGATCTGAGACTTTTTTTTCACCCCGTCGTCAATCATTTCACAGGAAGAGAGATAAAAATCTTACCAAACAGCTAACCGACTTGAGTGCCCACAAAAACGTTCATTTGCCGTAATCAATTCGGCTTTCACCTCGACAAAAAAAACCTGCCCTCGGAGCGACTTCCGGTGGTCGCGTATCATCAACCAAGTTCCTAGACCTTTTTTTCGATTCAAGGTCGTCGAGGAGTTCCTCGAGGATCATCGACCCGCCACTCCAGCACGAATCTCTCACGGTCTCTAGAGCCGGGAGAGGATCTCTTGAAAACGTGAACCACCACAACCACCAGTATACCCCGTGTCGCTAAACGAACCGTGATTTCCTCATCCCTCCTTTCCCCTGCTAAACGAGCTGCTAAGCGCGCTATCTAAACACAGCTTCACCGTTTCTTTTTCGTGCTATTCGCGCAGGTCACGCTGTTCTGTCGGACTACACGGACCAAGGAAGAGCGGTAAAGTTTATTGCTGTTACGACTTCCTGCTGTTTTACGAGCTTTCGATAGAATGACCACTTCGACGAACAACGCCGTGATACCGTATAATTGCGGTGTTGATATTGTCACGTCGGTTTTAGATTGGGAAAGGGTGTGAATCTTTGCGAACGCCGTAAATGGGAAATCGTACGAGCGCGATCGTTTGGGAGCGGAATAAGATCGTGGTCTGTGTAGTATTTCTGTGTTTCGATCGATTTTCGCTTGGTCGATATTTGTAGCGGCAGTTGATTGTTAATTGCAATTAAATGTAAATTGTAACATATCGATGCTGGCTTTAATAAATTAGTTTTAATTCGGACTTCAGTTCATTCTCCCGATTTATATATTTTCTAACATATTTTTATTTCACACGGATTTTTGTATTCGCGATTGAAACAATTTCGATTAGTGAAAAATACTGGCCGAGAAATAATATTTACGGCGATCCTATGGAAATGCAGATATGAATATTTAATACTTCCCTCCTGTAGGAAATATTATATTCTCCCGTATTGATTTACAACGTTGATTTTTGTGGATTCATCAGTTACGTTACTAATTTATTATGTGTATCGTATACTGGGTGCTACAAATCAACGTTACTGTAGGTGCTCTAAACGAATGCCAGTGCGATGTACGTCGCTTTCATTGCGATACATGCAAACGAGGGATCATTGACTTCCTCTTACATATATCGTTTAGGAGACGCCAATATACATAGTGACTCGATAAACCTATGGAAACGATGTTCCCCCGCTAAGCGTTACACGATGGCCTGTATTTTCTCGCTTTAATTAGCTTAATTATTATACGAAGCAATTCCCTACGTCGCTTCGCGTCGGTGCAATTGAATTCTCTGTGGGATACTGGAATCGACGATAACAGAAACGCACATATTATATTATATCGTAGCTTACGTAGTGCACTCAAAAATTGGTCCAAAAGGATGGCGGGGGTACGTAAATTTCCAGCAGGGTTCAAGGGTTATCTTGAAGGGCCTGTCATTGCACGACCGCGGAAGGGGTGGCTTGACTGCATGCACTCCGATGACCAAATAAGGGCGTAAAACGAAAGAAACGAAGGAAACGGAGGCTTCCTGCGTAACGAAGCTACCAGGAAAAGCACATCAAACAATACCATTCCTAATTATTTTCAAATTAAATCGCCCCCAAAAAAGGGGTCACGTAAATCCCCCACAGCGTTGCAACGGAAAATCCTCATAAATATAAAAATGTGTTAATGAATTCTACACTCTGAATCGATTAAATAAATCATTTCCAGGAATGATCAACGTTACACGATCTGTTGCAAGAATTTCATAAAACGATCCAGTGCATCGATACATCATACCGTGCGCACTTCAGGTTATGTTCCAAATGTACACTTCAATAATTCCTGGTACCCAGACGTCGAGCGGACAGTTATCCCGAGGAAAACAAGTGTAGCGAAATATTATCCCAAGTCAGGGATCCGCGTCTATTTTCTTAACGAAGAAAAATCCACCTATAATGTACAGGTCGGATCAATATTGCTTTATGCTCGCGTACGGCGACACCAGCGCGTGTACGTTCGTTTTATTGCGGCGTGTGCACACATGGAGAAAGGTACGACTTCCTCTTGCTTTACGAGGTGTCGATTCCGCGCCCCGTGTAAACGTATATAAAGCCAGTTTACTTTGGCCTCGCAGAGTTTTTAGCTCGTACGCGACTCTGCTGAACCATGTAAAGGATAGAGGAAAGCAAGATAGCTCTATCATTCATGTAACAGATCTCATTCTGTAAAACGCAGAACGGAAAACTTTCAGCAGATCTGTAAAATTTGACAGAAGAAAATTTGTATCAAGATATTGGAGTATTGTGAAATGTTAATTCGGATAAACATTGTGTTTGGATCTTATTTCGTGCTTAATTTTCTGGGTCGTTGCAAGTGAGGAATATTCGCGTAACCTCAATCAAATTTCTGGGTGCAATAGTAATGGTTTTGTTGGTCAATTATGGAACCTTAGGTTTTCCGATGGTTACGGAAATGAAATGTTGGAATTCCCTGATTTCGAAGAATTCGAGATTATATTATTCTCTAACTATGAGTATATTATATATAACAAAACGTTTCTGAAGTGGCCAGTTCTTTATTTAATTATTTTCTCCTCAAATTAGTATCAACATCTCTCAATTATTTTCTATGTTATTGTAACCCTTTTACCTAGGAACATCCAAGTAAATTAAATTTCCCTAAGTTAAGAATAATGCCAAATTCTTATTACTTAATACCTAATCTTTTCCTATTAGACGATCTGTTAACTATATTTGCAAGATTTTTCCCCGTCTGTTGAAAGAAGGATTTTGCTTTTCAAGCAGCTGTGAAATTCTTATTATCCGCTTTCTGTCGTTTCCTCGGTCGCATTATTGTCACAGAGTGATTCATAGAAGATTTAAAACTTTGGCTGTTTGCCTGGCTAAGAGATAACTTCCATCCGATGGAAATCCAAACAGGTATGCACGGTATACTTTTTTAACCAGAAGATGCAATACCGTGGTACAGAATCGCGCGAACTTTACGGACAACTTTTAGCAAGATTTATTATCAGAAAATTGGCAATGGTTTCTCTCGTGTCGAGAAGTTACGGTTAGCTTAGCTTTCAAACGAATGGTACTTCATTTTTGGTTAGAAACATTTATGCTGTCCAGAAAGGAGATTTCTTGGATTATAAATCGTTGTTGTTTCCAAAATGGTTGTTTCCAAATTGTTTCTCGTTAATACATGGTCTATAAATATTCTATACTTTCCAGTTCCCGCATTATACATCCGGTCATACGTCTGTTTCTTTAATCATAGAAGATGAAATACATTAGATTTATGTATAATCCTTTTAACACTTATTAAACGCAATTAATATATTTAGCGAAACTCGCTTAACACGCGCAAAATTCTTCTACAAATTATTCAAATTATTATGGGTGACAATGTTCTAACTAATTTTTATTGAAGTTTTAGGAGTTTACGAATATAATTAAAATTCATATGCGACTAGCAGTTTTCAAATATTTCAACAAAATATCGAGGATATTTTATATTTTAATATACATGCACACGCTCGTTCGCTTCAATGACATGGATTAAAAAAAAAGGTTTCATCGGTACAAAAGTAATCTGTTATCGAAGTTACTTGCACCTTGCAATAAAATATTGATTTATGACAAACAAAAGGGCGTATGGAAACACGTTAGGGGACAACGACCACGTGTCGACACTCGAGATCCTCGACTGGCATTTTCAGAAATTGTCAGCGCCTACCCTTTCCATCCATTCTTTCCCCTATCAGCGAACTGGGTTGTTTTTAGGGTTGCTCCTGGCAGTCCCGAGGGTTTGTTGGCATTTAAATGACGGGCCAATCCACGGCCCGTACCAAACTAACGAAACGAGACGACGGAGGAGCCGAGGCAAGCTTACCACGTTACCGCCATTATGGAGAACCAGCGATGTGACGTGACTTTTAATCTCCATTTTTTCCCTTTTTACTATCACGAAATTGCATCGCTACCTCTTTTAGTCAGTTCTTTCTAATGACATTTTTTTGCCCCTCTACGTTTCGTCTCGTTTCCATACCTTTCCCTCATTTCATTCCAACCCCTTTTTATTCTCGGCACAATTCGTTCCGCGATGCAACATTAAATATATTTCGATTATGTTTAGAGGCAAGAGAATGGTCAAAACTTTTTCATTGATATAATAGTATTCGTATTTGTTATAATGCTTTCTGAAAAAAATTATTGTTAGTCAACGCAGGGACATATCACGACAGGATTATGTTTTCTGCTTGGCACATTTCAGTCCGAATCAAAATATTCATGATCGCGGAACGCGTTCGCCAACTAACGTAACAAAAGCCCTCCTAACACCTACATCAACCTACGGGAATCAATTCAGCATCAGATTGTAAACAGGTTTCATCACAAAGAACACCTGTTACGTTCTGTTATACATCCCACAGCGTTGTTCATGTTTAAAAATATCCCAAAACACTTCGCGATTCTTCCCATTCACCGCAACTACCGCGAGTTTATAATCAAGCATTCTACTTTGCTGCCTGAACGCCAAACAATACCGCATAAAATAGAATTGTTTCGCTACAATCGACAATTGTTTGCTCCCATTAGCGGCGCTTTGGGCTTCCCTTCGATTGATCGTCGCGAAGTCCCGTCGTAATCTTACGTAATGGATTGATAATCAAACTCGGTGGATGGATGCTGTCTATGAACCTCCATGAAAATGCAAGATGGGGGGGTAGCTATAAATAATATTCTCGGGAGAGAATGGTGAGCGATTTATGGGCTATCGAGTGTGTTCAGATTATACAAGCGTTACGAATGTTACGTTGCATCCTCTGTCCGACGATTAATCTTGTCTGGTGGATTTCTTTGTGAAATTCTGAGAGGACTCCAAGTTAATTCTTTTCCTTGTTTATGTGTTTAATAATCTACGGTTGATTTTGCTAATTTTGCAATAGTTCCATCACGGGAAATCAAATTTAAATGAAAATAAGATTAACCATTTTGAGAGAACGGCCGTTTCCAAGGACAAATCCTTTCCTGTACCTGGAGTAATTGCGATCGTTAATCACGCGAAGATCGCGAAATGACGGAAAGAAGAATAGGCCGAGGTGGGTTAATGTCGAGCTGTCTAGGTCACGGATCGTTCGGTGTTCTTGATCGGTCTTCTTTGTCTGAACGACGCAGTCGTGACCCACTTGCCATTACCGGTCATGTTAATCGCGCTTCTTGACCAGCACGTGCATTGCACAGTTATGCACTTTTTGTTTGCCCGCAACAGAAGCCAGTGAAGTCTGTTTCACTCGTTGGCAACGAGGGTTCACGCGACCGGTACGTTTCGCGTACTGTAATTCGCCAGTCGAATTATTTTTGGAGAAAAAGACTGTCGTTTTCGCGAAATCGACAGCTGCTGGTGGATAATAATTCGAACGGAGAATTTAGGGGCATATCTAAACACGCTCACGACCAAACGTTTGGGACCACTTTTTTTAGTTGCATAAATATTAAACGGCTTGTTAATAACGATTCATTCCTTCTAAATTAATATCATAGAGACGGATAGTAATAAATTTTACTTCGATATGTTTCAAAGTTGTTAATTTTCTGTATAGTGTGCCTGGTGGTCCAAACCTTTGACTAGCAGTATGCGCGTTTGACTTGATTCAGATTGAATGTAAAAGGACGTTTAGTTAATTTATATACAATTTCTCCTTTATCTGAAGATTACAGTTTTATTTAACTCTTTCGAAATTTAGTTCAAATCCGCAACGAAATTTCTCAATTTATAATTTAACTACAGTCCATTTTATTGTCAAATCCGCATACAAATTTTCCATTTACAAATTTCCACTTTCAAATAACGCGTTCACTTTCTATCGGCAATTCCATTGTAATACAAAATATGTTTCGCAATTGTCACCAGTGGCTTCGCACTTGTCCCGAACATTCATGGCGAACTCGGGAGAAAATAAAGGAAGTGTCTAATTAGTGACGTAATTCATTGCAGAAACCGAAGGAGAGGTGTCAAATATCGTACGAAAGTGCACGCGTATCGGGATCTCGAGCGTATTAATATTTAATACGAACGAAATTCGACAAAAATTCACAAACGAGATGGGAGAGAAAGGAGCGAGAAATGAAGAATGAAACGGAGAAATGTCCAAAGCGGTGGAGGTACTTTGGACGCCTCGGGTCCGTGCGTTCTTCCCGGCCGGAAGTAAAATAGCGCACGTGAGAGAAAAAGTGTCGAGGCTGCCGGAGAGTAATAGGGAACGGCATAGAAATAGGAAGGACAAGGATAATGAGATGCTTTATTAAGCTCGACCATCCCGTCCGCATTTTTTCACGCAATTATACTCTCGCGCCTAACGATTTACACCGGTGGCACGACGTCTAATTACTCTTAATCATGAACAAAAGCGGCAGCATGAGACACACGCTGGATACGCGAGGTGCGATAAACGCGTCGAAGTTTACGATGAGCATTGTTGCACATTCAATGTTTATCAGTAGCCGTAAAATGGTTCGTTCCGTTTCGCGGACGTGCGCCGACGACCGTGCCGGAAGTCGTTCCGCAGGGAAAAACGTTTGCGCTAGATTCCACTCTGGTGTCGCGGTTTCAAAGGGGGATCTGAATCCCTCCCGTTCAGGAGAACGCGAGTCACATTTGTGATGATTCTAGCGTTTCTAATTTCTTGCCACCTTTGCTATCGTTATGGGAACTCTCGGAGGAGAATGGCAAATATGATTGGCCCATTTCTGTCGAAGATGCGGAGTTCTTCCCTCCGTTTCGATCGACGAAACATTAACGACGCATTGTTCATTTTTCGACGATGTGAAAGTTTTTTCACTCCACGCCGCGTGTCTATGTTCCGATTGCAAGGTGGACGCGAATCGCTTTCAATTTCGCAGTTCTGATCCCGATAAACGAATGTACTGTTACTCGTACCTCGTTCCTTTAAATACCGCGAGAAAGTACTGAGAATTCGAAAATAGGATAATACGTCTTGACTCGCGATATTTCAAAACGAAATTTAGAGATTTCATTAGCGAAACTTGCCTCAAGTTTCAATTTTTATATGATCTTGGATAAGAAAATTGTAAATTTCAATTTATATCGACGATACGAATATTTACTTATGTTAATATAACATTCAAATGAATGAATTATTGAAAGCCCAAGTGGCAATCACGAATAATTAAATCCGCTCCTATCATAATTAAATTACCTGTCAGTCGCACCCTGTACTCATCCTGTCGCAACATGGTAAAATAGAAGTAAGTAGGTACGCGTTCTATAAATTTCATCCCGCCAACTAGATTACGTTTGACAAAAATTGGCGTGCACATGATACGCGAAGTCGAACGCGGAACTAGGAACCGTGCAAATTGCATTCGACGAAACCTGACCCGTGTGCCACAGGCAACCAGGTGAGAGGATAGGTATCTAGCGCAATGGAATCGAGCCCGGCGACACAGAAACGGGTTCGGATCGTTCAAGAAGTCGGACGATTCCGTCGTTTCCCTCTTGTTTTGCACACGCTGTGCATCGTTCGTTTATCGTTATCTTCATGTGGAACGCTCTTTCGTTTTCACTCAAGAGAGGAAAACGCATCCGTTCGAATGTGTGTCAGGGTTGGTTCAGATTATGAGGTAATACATTTTTGTATGTAGATCTATTCTCGCGTCCGCGATCGTTCTAATTTGATATAAAATTTGATTTCCCATATAAAATTCTACTTTTCCGCGTTTGCAGTACTGCTTAAAACTTCCACGTTTTCCGTGCGCACCGCTGGAAACACTAATTGATGATCGTTGTAATGCTATAAAATACGAGGGGAGTGTACGTGCAGAGATTTGGAGGATCTGTATTATTTTCAAAATGGAATGTGTATTATTATCTCAACTTCTTTGACGCTGCTAAGGAGGCTACTTTAATATTTCGTTATTTATATAAAAGTCAACGTTGAATTGAAACTTGGTGTAGCATTTTTTGTCTATTGTGTGTAACGTTAGAAGGGTAAAAAATATCTGAGTTATCTTTACGCACTCTGATCATGTTCCGTATATTACTACCATCCAGAGATTGTTATCAAACAGGAACGGAAATTCTATTTATTGTTTCGCCAGTCTTGAGCAGTATAAAATACTGTAAATGCAAATGTGTCACTAATTAATATAATACCCCATGAAAATGTAATGCATCTTAAGTTTTTACCGCTTTGTTGCCGCCCTGTTAACACGGATTTGATAACCATCAATTTAGAACGAGAAGCATTTCGAAATGTTAGTCCAAGAAAAGAATGGTCTTAAGTTTACACCTGGCTTATGATACCATTTATCTGTAGACGGAATTAACATAACAGGTTTCTCTGTTTCGTAATACATTAAAAAAGTAATCTGAACAAAAAAAAAAAATGATGAAAGTCACATCTGATGTGAACTCTGTGCTAATTAATTTAATCATATAATACAAGTATCGTCGAAATTAAAATAAATGTTTCAATAGAGGAATAGAGTCTAAAAAGAATTGTTTAAATTTTTCCAATGTCAACGATACTAATTACGTAATTTATAAATTATGCACAGAATACGAAGAATCTTTTATACACTTCAAAACATCAGCCCGAGGAATCAAACACGTATCCTATATATTTTTCAACTTTCAAACTGTTTAAAGTATTTCTCCTATTTGCACTCCATTGATTTTAATAATATTTTAATTCATCTACCCCTCGTGAAGATCTTCTGCTCATTAAAGCCCGATAAACCATACAGGACTTCCGCGAGGTAACGACCGTGCTCGATTCTGAATCTTTAATAAAACGAATTTCACGTTAATTTCCACTCCAGAGTACAGTGAATTGGAAACAGTCCGGATGCATTTCGCTACGCGACTAAGCCACGATACCGCGGTGCGATCAGCGAACCTCTTCGTCGAAACGGAACGCTTCTAGTTGCGGGAGGAAGTCATTTCACGTGAGTTCAAGCAGGTGACTCATCCTCAGGCATCGTTGAGTCTCATAAGTAGCGTACTTGGATCAAATCTGTTATCCCAAGTCGATAATTCGCGGGTCAATTAATCGACGTCCTGAGGATGTACCATGAGAATGTTGAGAATTCGTGTATTTTGATATTGATATAGTTTAGATTGATTTCTAAACTTCATATTTATGAAACCGATTTAATAGTTTGAATAAGGGTTGATTGAAATATTTGACATACAATTTAATTATTGCATTTGGAAGAGCTTTCAATTCTTTTTTCAAGGAACGATTCAATGAATGCGAAATAAAAAGTAATTGGTGTTCTTAGAATACTTTTTAACAATGTATCATAAATTTATGTGTCTTTGTATAACTTGATGGACATACTTTTTTTAAATAATAAGGGTCATAGTTTGAGGGAAATCTGTTTGCCTGTTATTTAATGTTCTATTTATGGCTTGCGATTTGAAAAAAGCTTTTCGTACCAGCGTAACAGCGATTTCTGTTGAATGCAGTTTTTAACGAAGTGCAGTATAAATAGCATACTTCGCAACTTTAAGGAAACTAAGAAAAGTGTTACCAACTGTGATTAAAAGAAACTCTAGCCGAAATTGCATAAGTTCTTATCGTGAAATGCGTGTTGGTACATTGTGATTACTGATACTATTATATGTATTGTAGAATTGCGAGAGTGTACAGTGGCGTGCAGAAGGACAATAGTGAAGACGTGTTGACGTTTATAAATTGCGAATTAGAAAATAACACTGTAGATATGCAGGAAGTCAGTTAGTGATTGGAAGAAAGCTTTAATTTGTTATGTTATTCTTCTTCTTTTTCTTCTTCTTCTTCTTCTTCTTCTTATTATTATTATTATTATTATTATTTCCCTGCCGTAGCTGAATAACTGAACTGCTAGGATCCAGAAATATAATAAACACAAACTCCTTTCCCTTGCAGAACGATTACTTATTATAATGTTGACACAGGTTTCTCCGTTTTTGCATTAAAATTTAATACATCATCCGAATTCTGTGCAATATAATAAGCGTATCTGCGCACAACAAAACGAATACTTACAAAATTAGCCTCGTATTTTCTGTTTTTGCAATCAGAATTTAATTTCCCGAGCCAACGCCTTGCAGTAAAAAAATTCCCCTTACCTCACCCGTTCATAAACACGTTGACCGCAGCACAATTCGTTTCTGCGCAAAGAAATCGATCCTAGACGTTCGTGTAATAATTTACGCCAGACATTAATTTCCACTCAAGACCCGAGCCATTTTTCCATTCAGCGGAATTAACTTCGAATAACAGCGGGCAGATCGTATAAAGTTAATTAGACAAAAAAAAAAAAAATACGCGTGTTCCGATTGCTTTTTCCTCTCGCGGTCTACCTGTCCGCGGGAAGAGAGAAAAAAGGAACGAGCCTGCATAGACTCATTTACATGCTCCGCTTTAACGTAACGAACTGCATCGCGTGCATACAAGCCGCCCATACACCTTCGTAGAACTTGTCTGGACGAGTGCACGCTAATACAGCTCCCGTAATTCCGGGAATAAATATTCCTTGCTGTTACTACTAACCTTCCTACATTTTCTCAGAAGTTCTTTGCTGACAACGGATCGCGATAGACCGCGATACGGCTCCTACGCTTTTGCAAATTCGGTACCTCAGTGATCGATACGAGATTCGATTCCAAGTATCTATGACTTGTCCGCTGTCACGGGCTTGCTCCAAATATTTTAATAAAAAAAAAAAAGAACGATTTTAGACCGGACGACTAATTGTTCTAAAGCATTTTATTCCCCCTAAATTTCCTTTTACTTTCTATTTCGTTCCATTTCATTCTAAGACACATCGTACACCGTACTCATTCTCTCCGTGTCTCGAATAATATCCCCCGCGAAAAATAACTCCAAGCATATCTCTCCATCTGTTACTTAAAAAATGGTAACGAGGGTTTTCCCGAATCTCGGTCGTAAAACAAACACCCACGTCCTGCCAGGGTTCCCTCTACGTAGAAAATGTTGATAACTGAGTGAAACGAAACGAGAGTAGCACGATACAGCTCGCGGAGATCCTGCTGGAAGATAGTGTGGCTCGTAATAACGCGCACGCCGCTGCCTACCTGGCAGGTTGTTATTGCTGCCTATTATTTATCCATCGTGGGCGGCTAGAAACGCGTCGTTCGTGGCATGTTTGCATGGTAAAAGCGGAGGGGAGGTTCGCGAAAGGAGAGGAGAACGTTCAACACCACCGATGCCATATTCGTGCTTTAATTATTGCTCGCCCTTACGAGAGAGGAGGCCTTACCCCCGGCCACGGACGATGCCAGACCAACTAATGTCGGCTTCGTTCGGCCGTGTTCCTTCGACACGTCACTCTGATAATAGGAAAAGGTGCACGCCGCGCTGATACCGGACACACGCACGTACATGCCGGTGTTGATGACAAGAATTTTTCCCGTAATCGATAACGAGGCCCGTCGCCTTTCTCGAGCATCGTAGCAACCGCGTGTTTTGCGTTCACGCGTCCAAGTTACTTCGAACCCTTTCGCGTTCTTCTAACAGGCGAACGAATTCACATTTCACGACGCGGTAAACGCGGTAAACCGCGGGTCGAGCGGCCTCGTGGGCTTTAAATAATTCTGAGCTCAACCGACGATGTGCTAAAAATTGATACTGTCCATAATTGCGGATTCTTGTATTTATTCGTTAGTGTTCACGTGTTGCAACAAAAAACCGTGACAAAGTTGGAGACGGCACTCGGAAATGATTTTTTCGAATTCTGTGCGTTCTTTGTGAGAACGAAAATCGTATCAATCGAAATTTGAAGTTAAAGCGATGAATGTATGTATTCAATAATGGTCTAACTTTGTAACTTGCTCAAACATTGGTCTAGCATTGGAATTTTACAAGTACTTCAAGAATGGTCAAGACGTTAAGAGTTGCAATCCGACGTGTCTTCTAATATGTATCATAGGTTCGCGTACAACAGACTGGAAGCAGTCCGCTATAATAGAAACTCGCCTTGTCGGTGCCCGGAAAGGCCAAAGCAAAAGTGGAACACAGTAACCCTGATTTTATAGGTCGCAAAAAGGCAATGGAACTGTCCCACGTTCACGAGCAATTCGCACAAAAACGTACCATCTCTCCTTAAAAAAGAAAAACTCATCCGTCTAACCGAACGTCAAATCGGCTAAGCGCACAATATTATTCGATTTGTCCAAACTGTCGTACCTTCCATCCCAAAGAAAGCCCGACCTCCACCTTTCGAACCAGCTACGCGTGCGATACACTGACCAATATAATCGCAAAGAATCCCGAACACTCCTCGACTATCGGCAAACGCGTCCACCGGAAGCTCGTGTCGAAACGTTTCACCGAATTGCCGCGAAGAACGGTCAGCGCTTAAACGATAGACATCGAGAGAGAAAAAGCGGCCACGCCGATTATCCCGGCGAACTTTCATTTACATGAACGCTCGCGCACGGTGCAGTGAAACGAACGGGAACAGGCAACAAAGCTGGACGAGTCGGGGCAGGAAGGAAGATAGGGGAACGAGATAGAGGAGGCCCCCGGGAATTTCGTTAAATCGGTTTAATGCGCTTTAGTTGCGATTCCGTTGCAACCGCGGTGGTTGGATCTCGCAACAGCAGTCACGGTGACTCACGGCGTGGAAAACGAAACGAGAAAATTCCGCCACGGTGATGCGGCTCGCGCGTTCACCAGATTGGTCGCGACCCAAGCGATTTCGTGGCCGCGCTCCGTTCGACGAAACGTTCGCGCGAACATCGGCGAACGGTAATGATCCGTATCGGTGATCCCGTTAGCGTTGCCACCTCCGGAACACCTTCGCTTCCGCCTCTAACCTACGTTCCCTTCGCGATGCACGGCAACCCGGAGACTCTGAAGTCCCTCTAGAATACTCTGCTGAGCGGTATTCGTTCGTACGCGCGGGTACTTTCGTGCCCGGCGGGTCGGAGGGCAGTGAATAAAAGTTGACACGGCGTGGAACGTAATCGTTGGTGTCGTTTAGATTTTCGATAGGGGCCGGCCTTCCTTCGTGTTTCGTAAGAAACGAAACACGGCTAGTAATTTGTGCAAGACTTTACCAAAATCGTTGACAATAATTGGATCTTCTCCTCGTTCGGGCATTCCTTCGCGCGCCAGGTAGTACAGTTTCTGTTCATTTGACGATCTTGGTTTTCGAAAGATTTCGGCTACTAAACGTTTCGCTTTCTCGTATAGAACTAAGGTGTAAATGTAAATATTTACATTGCACGAGCGAAGTTTGTTAAAGCTAGCAACTATCCTACGATTTTTAAGCGTGGTTGAATATTTTCGCGTCCCCAACACGTTGTGCCTTAAATGAAAATGAATACGGAGGAGCGAATTGATGAAATATTCGACGAAGTTCTCTAGATCGCCAGTATTCGTCCACCTCGCGAGAGCAGGGTGCGTTCAGGAAGCGATGCTACTCCGTCCTTGCGAAATCGTCCGCAAAATGGAACACGCTTTCGCGACGTCATTGCTTTTTATTTGCTGCGCGTTTAGGAATAACAGAGCAAACCTTTGCAAAAAAATGTCCGACAACGATTTCAATGAAAGTTCATTCGCCCCGGTTGCAAAACAACGTTCCGTCAGAAGTGGCTTGGCCGGAAAGACGGAAAAGCGATTTATAGTGAGCATCCTTTCGATGTAATAACAGCAGCGTGTGTCGGATGAGGGGCAAGGCTGATGATAGTAGATAATTCTCCGGCGATTAAGCGAAATGCTGGTTTTATCATTGCAAGTTGTCCGGTGGCGTGTATGATTGGGCATGAAATGATAAACTGGTAACGAAACGTTCATGCGAAGTAAAAAGAATCTAATTGCTAATATCTACCGGTTGTAACGCAATCGATGACGCGGTACCAAGGAGAAGGTTTACCAACGCGACAGTCTGACATTTTCATGTTGGGTTATTATATGTAGGAAACAACGTTGCAAAAGGATCGAAGCGAGCGCTATTGCTCACGTTTATTCGATTCGACGAAATCAGTTTAATAAAACTGATCTAAAATATTTATTTAATATATATTTAATATATATTTAATATATATTTAATAAAACTGATCTAAAATTATAATAATAATCTTAGAATTGTATAATATATTACAATTGTATGCTCTGATATGGAAATTATTCCGCGATGAACTCTTATTCAGTTAGTAGGCAATTTTATTCGTCGCGATTATTTATAACAAAGTGTTAAGGTTTGGTTTAGGTTCGCGTAGACACGATCTTTCGAACTTAGTAAATCTTTAAAATATTGAATTTCAAACGCGCTACATACGTATCGGTTGTGTAGTTCATACAATAATTTCCAAGGCAATTGTCGCGGCAGAGTTTGCTTGAAATTAACCGTGCATATAGTTGAAAGGGAGCAATGTAATATTATATTCTCCTTCGATAAAATGTAATGAACATTCCATTCCTAATAATGAATTTTCTGTAAAGCCCGCTGTGTTAATCATGGTAAAATTATTCCAACCTGTTGTTACACATTTTTTATTCATCCTTTAAAATCTATTTATGCCGAACTCTTTCTTCGAGTTCCTTGCGGTTTCCCGATACTTATTAC
Organism: Nomada fucata; assembly: GCA_948146005.1. Taxonomy (NCBI): domain Eukaryota; kingdom Metazoa; phylum Arthropoda; class Insecta; order Hymenoptera; family Apidae; genus Nomada; species Nomada fucata. The sequence goes on from OX411282.1 coordinate 7,634,163, forward strand.
GCGCTGCCTACTTCTTTCTTGCAAGTTCGATCCGTTTTGCCACAATTAAAATAATTCGGCGGAGCTATTAGACAACGCCGGGTTGTCGTACCGTTCGAACGTCACCGCGAGATTAATTACGCATAATTACCGAATAATCTCGCTGTCGACGGTATCGTTAAGGTCGATGCGCGTACGAGAAGCTCCAAGTGCATCCATTGTTTCACCGAGGCGCATTGTGTTGTGCTGCGTTTTCGCGTGGGTCTCGCCGCGTCCGCGCGGCAAACTTCTTCTAATTGCATTAAGCACGGCCCTCGCAATGAAATGGAAAAGAGCGAAGAATGGAAAGGGGACAAGGAGGGAGGCACAGGGGAAAAGAGAAAAGAAAGATTGATTTGTTGCCGCGCACGGCACGCAACGTTTAGAGACGTTTAATTGCACCTGGAAGCATCTCTGGGATTGTTCTCCCGTTGTCTCGTATGATTCACGGCAACTCGTCGGCGAACAATGTGTACAAAACTCGAGAGTTGCTCTCTTTTAAATCATTTAACCTTACGCCGTTCGATTCAACCAAACTGTTCTGCACTTCTTCTCGGTCCCCTGATTCGCGGAATAAACTGTGTCACTATGTTACCTTCGTTGCATCGTCTGTTGTGTTAACGCGAATGAATATTTTGCGCGAGCGCGAGGTTCTGTTTCATTTCCGTAGAATGCACGGGGTGCCAGTAAAGGTGGCAAATTGAACGTATTCTAACGATATCAAAGGACGAAAATATTTTTGTCGCGAGGATCTTTTTTCCGTCCACACGATTCGTCCATTGATACCGTTCCATTGGCGTATAAAGCATAACGTTTTGGTAGTACATCTTAATGCGCGGGGCCTCCTCGGATACCTGTGAAAACAGTTCTATCTATTGCTCTTTTATTACTAACATTACATCGGTGTTTCGAAAGACCGATCGAGCTTCGATCCACTCCATGCGAGGCAATGAAACGCGAACTTACAGGTACACTTATTGCCCTGCTATATTTTCCTGAAGGCTGCACGGATATGATCTACGCACGAGCCGGTAGTTTGCGAGCTTTTAGCCAGAACACGTTTAGTCACCGCTGCACCGGCTAGATTTCGTAACACGTCTGTCCAGAATCGGTTACCTTCCAATTCCTTTTACATCATAACCTTTTCAACGGTATTACGTATGCGTATTTGTCGATTTCTGCGGGCATATAATAACGGCCCAATAATCCACTCGTTTCTGTTCGTAGATAAATTTAAACAGCCACTTCCTATTTTTCAGATATTTCGAAGAAATGGGACTCGCCGAGAGGGAAGCCGAAATGCAGGAGTTAGAAACCTCAAGGCCTGGCAGATCGCGAGATCTCTTTGGCGTTCAGCTCGAGGTAATTGTAATGTTAAACAGATTATTTACCCCGCCGTAATTCTCACAGTGATAGAGCTCTATTGTAATCTGGAATCGTCGGGAAACAATTTATCTAAAAAATTCGAAAGACAATTGTTCTGTCTGCGATTCGCGATTTAATTATGAAAGCAGAAAGATAGGGAAAGGAGAACTTGAATATTAAATTGAATTAAATTGTCTACTAAAAATATCGAAGAAAATGAAAATTACTTAAATTACCTAGATATCGGTAATTAGAACGGTGCAGTATAGGGATCCAATGTCTCAATTGTACCGGGGGAAGCGAAACAATAGTTTTATTAAGAATCTCGAATGTTGGCCGATCACCGGTATCCTTGTCGAGGTCGGGAACAAAATCGATCTGCAAAATCGATAACGCGTTCACCGGACAAGGTGCTGCAATTTCAATACAGTCACTTGTAGCCACTTTTGCCAAGAGCGCGAGTATAGGCCAGTGAGAGGTGCGACCCAGAAAACTAGTGTCGGTTCTACTAGAACAAGCTGCTACCTGAAACCAAAACGACCAAGCGAATTCTGTTGCACTATCTTCCTTTCCCGATCGATCGGTTCGCGGATCTCACTTTCTGATCCTTCTAAGAACCCGACATAAATCATTGACGGCTTTTGGATCTTCGAAACTTCTTCTATGTCCTTTAGATAGATTTATTACTTTATCGAGTGTCCGGAAAGCTCGCGTTGAAGCGCGGTTATTTATATTGAGTATAGAGATACAAAGGGGCGCGAGTAATGTTTAAGTGGTACAACTGCAGTCTGTAATATTCATTGCATTGTATAATACTTTGTTAGGGAAATCTGAATCATTATTTTTGGCGTATTAACCCATTATCCAATTACTTTCCCAAATTATATTCCACTTAATCCTGTTTTTCTCCGTACAATTTATCTCTGAATGGCGAATTTATATAATGCATTCCGGAACATTGAATCGCAAGCGTTCTTAAAATAGCACAACGGGGATTAATGAGATACAAGTTGCTCCTCTTCATGTGTACGTACATGCCTGGAATATTTTAATACTTTTTCAATATAGGTAATACCGGTTTACCATTTGTTTATCAACATTTTTTACTCAGTTGACAAAGGCACTGAAAGGCGATGGAATACTCTCTACGCAAGTTCTATGAGTTAACGTTTCTATTGACATACATTTTCCTTACTTTATGAAGTATTACAATCTTAACTTTCATCGACACAGATACCTATCTGAAAACAAACTTCTAATGTAACTTTTACTCTACAGCCCTCCCGATTATTCATAAACATGCCATATTATGTTCCCAATTCACGTATTAACACGTCCTCCCGTTCAATACTGTAATCAAAGTAATAGCTGTCGTGCAACACGTTCCAACTACATAATGTGATTTCGCTTCCGGTATCTCGTGATCGATCTCGAACCATCGTACAGCATCCATCGATCGCTTTAGAAAGGCGTCACCTTTCTCTTCAATAGATTCGATCGATGAAAAGATGGTTGAAATTGGAAAGCACGATCGCTCACGCGTAATCCTACGGCATCTCACTGTTTCGATCACCTGCGATTGATTTTCGTCCGCTTTCGTTACCAATCCTTCCACTGTAAGACGTTACCTCGCCGCGCTGCACGCTCGAATGAGCGTAAAAATCGTCTCACAATGTTGAAGCTTCGACACGATTACATAATTGTGCCACTGATTCTCGGAGAACGAATACAAATACCTCTTGTACAGTAACAATAATAAATATAACTGCAATTGGCGTGTCCTATGGCAATCGGAAAATAAAGCTGCAAATTGCGCACAGCTGTGAAATAAGAAACTCTTTTAGTAAAGAAAGCGAAATGTTTTGCTGCGTTCAGAGTCCAATTTCAATAAAACTGATTTTCAATTAATATCGATTACGGATATTCGTTGATTTACGAACGAACAAAAGTTACAATTTGCCCGAGAAATGATAAAGGGGATGGCCGATATTTACGTTATATTGTAGCAGTTTGGTAAGGAGAAAAGTTCACTCCAGCGATGCGTTTTTATCGCGGGACGAGTTGCATCAACGCGAAGGGAACAATATTATTTATCGCATGTTTTCTTTATGAAATATAATCGGGTATAAACGATGGTAAATAATTTAGTTTTTGCTGCGATCTCGCCTTTCCCCAACGATTTCTTAATAATTCGCCATTAAAACGCCGTAACGATCCACTCTCTTCTTATGATCATTTTTTCCCTACACACACTGTCCCTTTTATATATATACATATATTAAAAAAAGTAAAAAACAGTTGCATTAACATGTTATTAGTCACTTCCTTCGCATGGCTCAGTTGTTACATAGCAATAACTTAATGCTTTTCTACTCGTCAGGTCTGAAGCAACTAAAAAAAAGGCTTACTCTGCCAGCCTTACTTACTCATAACTAATAAAAATTTAAAAAGTCAATGCGTTCTCGATATTACTTAACTACCTTCAACATTTGTCAAAATATTCACGTTCGATTTGTAAGCAAACCCTCGAGAAATTGCAAGAATTTCCAACGTTTGCTCGATATCCCGTGCGAGATTTCCGTCGAGAAGAAACGTAATACTGGGGGATGTTTCTTTTCCGAACGACGAAGAGGGGCACGAACGCAACGAGCGAACGAGCGGCCCGAAGTTCGAAACGAAAGGCAATAACCACAGCGGCCGGGAGCAGAATGTTCCGCGACGAGCTTCGTGAATTATCGAACAAACAGATGTTATGTGATGGCAGAGCCACTGTGGCCGTTTTAATATAATTTGATCGGTCGGCGAGATACCGGGCCTGTATAAAACGTTTCCCTCGGCTACCATCGTAATCACCGATGAGGCTTTATTAATTGCTCGACAATATGGCGCGAGCCTAATTAATCGCGGCGCGGCTCATTATAAACGACACAGCTTAATGCCGAGCAAGCGAGCATCGTGTCGCGCACGATCGGATAGACCTAGCCATTTTAATCGCCGCGAATATAAACGGGTTGTAATGTCGAGTCACGAGTTCGTTAAAGCAGCGATTAATATGGATGTATGGGTCGTTTTGAAGCGGCGTGATTTAAACGGAGGCAATTATAAGATGACTTACTTATAGCGAATCGAATCGCTTATAATTTGTACTCTTTAGACTGAGAACGGAACGATTGGTAGAATTGTAGCGGAGTTATAATTCTGTAATCTCTGTCGAATCTCTGTGTAGGTGGAACGGATACTTGCTCGTTGTACATAATTATGTAATGATTTGTGTGATATTTATTGCACGAAGGGTAATTCTAGTTCGGGGAATAGTTTTTTATATTAAGCAACTTCTGTTTTATTAAAGAGTGTACCGTTCGAATCGAACACCATCTTCCATAATTAAATTGGAACACGTTGATAATATTAATTATTTCATTCTACTTTAGAGAATCGCTGTGTTTCATGTCTAGCAGCCATTGATTAGTAATGTATTTTTGCCGAAATATAATATAACTCAATTAACACGAAGATCCAATAATTTGTGCTTCCACGAAAAGTAACGTGTTCGCGTTGTGCATACGTATGTTGCTTCATCACACGATCACCCAGTGCATAATGGAGTAAAATTTGTTTCTTGTCACTGATAAAATCTCGGAGTTGCGAGCAGCAAACAATAAATCCACGATTCAGTCACGCGGAAACCGCGAGACCCCCGAAGAAAGGCGGCCGTTCAGTTGTGACACTGGTCAATAATTTTGATCGTAGCGTTTATGATAATGCGTTGCGTTTACTGTAAAAGTGAAAACGGTACGGGACTCGAGGAAGCATAACCGAACAATGGTCTGACACGCGCGTGCAACGACGAAAGAAATTGCAGAATTCATCCTGCCACTTCCTTTTCCGTTTCTGTCTTTTTCTAGTCGTCCCCGTTTCGCCCATTTAATAAAAAAAAAATAGGACATCCTTTGTCGCTTTTGCCCTTTTCCATTCTTCACTCTATTCGTCCATTTAATACAGAAATGTTAAATAAGGATATTCTGCTGAGTTCGATTAAACTTTGTCGGTGTTTCTAGTTTACAGAGAGATAAAGTCTATTATTTAATGGGGGAATTGAAATTCATTCAGCTTCAAAATGTAGATTATTGAACGCTTATTAATATCGGTTACGTGGAAACCGAATATTTAATTATTGGAGGCTATTAAAGATTAATATACTTAAAGGTCTCTGAGGTAATAAATATTTTATTAAGATCGCTGGTTGGCATATGCACTTTCACTTTATAATTAAGATTCTTCTTCACTTTCTAATACATATTAACATCTTAAAAACTCGTAGAATCGCTGCACAATCCTTTATTCTTTCGAAACATTTGTAAAAATTGGCATCGTCGGTATTCAAATATATTACCTAATTCTACAGGACACACTGCTAATCCGAATAATTTGTACGTAATTGTTCAAAGGGAATACATATTTTTACAACGTTAAAAGAAAATACATGTTTCCACGTTTCTCCTGCGCACACCTTCGAATAAATCACGGTAAATACACCTCTCAATTATTCACTATCCTTTCTCCGCCTATAATAACAAACCGATTTCTGCCTGCCAGGAAATGGAGTAAAAAATCACGAGCAATCACGGATGCACGTGCAAACGATCGCCTAAGTGACCCGGAAATATATTTTGTTTTTCTTCTACGGTGCAGTTCACTTTTTTGCTCCCTCGATGGCTGGTGTTGTCGTTTTACGGTTTATTCCTTTCATCGCGGATAATTTCGTTCGTTTCGCTCTTGTACCTGCTGCACTCTTGAATTTTTATTGCCGAACGGAATGAAACGGAACCGTTCGAAAGGGACACAGTCTAATCGTTGCAGCAACAGAACGATTTTTCTGCGGTCCTTTTTTTGCAATGGTGTCAATCGACCGAATCGAAAACGAGCTCGAATTATAATACTCGCGTGTCGAGCGATATTTATTATTATTGTCCGTATTATTTATGATTTCCTGGTGATCTTGGGTCCTTTTTTCCTTCTAATGGAAACCTTGCTCCGCTCGTCACGTGATTCGTGCATTATTCATCGAACAGTAATTTTTTTCTGTTACTAAGAACATTAGTGGAGAATGTAATATTATTTATCGGAATTACCAAAAATGGTAGAAGTTATAATGAAAGTTCTATAAAATTTTTACTAATTCTTTTCATATAAATAGTTCTATGTTTCATGCGAAACGTGTGTTTAAATCTTCGTCAATGAACAGAAGATCGTGTATCTAGCTGTGCTAAAATTTGCTGCCGCAACGACAAGGGACAATAACAAAAAGACGAAGAAAAACTATTTCTACTCGTCGATCGTGCCACTTTTCCTGTCAGTGGAAGAGCAGCACAATCATAATCGTACAATTCGACAGGATGTCTGTCGAAATGCAACTTTGTGTAATTTCGTGCCAGCCCTTCTTATTAAAGGTAGCGGTGATGCTAAAGGCTGATTACGAAGCGCTGAGCTATTATCCTGTCTGTCGTAATCGGACATCCTTGTTAGTCCGAGGAAAAAAACGAACCGCTATGGCCGTCGCGGTGAATTATATCTTTAATAAACTGTATAGCCGTGAAACGTCGTTCAACTGTCAGGTAATCATAATAGGCACCAGAGAAAGAAACATTTCACGATTTTATTTCGCTCACATCGTGTACAGATGAAAGTTGAAACGTCAGTTTATATTGTTGGCTCACAAGGCAGAAATTGTGTATAACTTTGGTGGAGAATTTTGTTTGGTGAAATGCAGAATTAATTCGGGATATTAAGTGAAAATGTTAATTCGGAAAAGGCTCAAATAAATCATTCGGATACAGTTGGGTTTCACTGTAGAAATGTTGTATAATGTTAGCAGTGGATTGTTTGGTAATGCACAGCATACTACTAGTTCACATGAATTGTGAATATTAATTGAAACTATTAATTAAGGGATGAGGCTAGTGCAAATAATTCTGAGAACTGAAATATTTAGTTTCGTAAAGTATCATGGTGGTATCGACTTAATGTTCGAAAATTATGGTGGGGAAAATTAAGAATTGCTAATGGTTTATTCTCGAGCATATCAGATCTAACACATTCTACAGGTTTTCATCTAGCGTTCATTCACTTTCAAGCAAGGTAGTTTGAAAGTAATTTGTCATGTAATGATCCTATCTAACTGGCATGTGCAACTTTGTCGAACTAATGTGCATTCCCATCAATGCTTCTTCGCACCTACACATTCACACTTTTTTCCCCCCATAGAAACTAGTCGTCGCTTTGATCATTTGTACTGCTTCCCTCGTAATATAAAATCATTCGCTCAAGTATTACATATATATCAAAATAGTTTAGTCATCGCAAATGATCACTGACAATTTTCTCTCTATTCAATAATCGACCAACGTTCTGCCACCCTATATTTTACGTTATCGAACCACCGTTGCAATTGATAACAGCCTTTCGAACCACTCCACGTAAAAATTTGATGTCACGATAAAGTTGCTTCGATTACTGGCCAAAGTAAGTGTTGGCTAGCTACAACAAATGATACGATATCGCCAGTTTGTTGCCAGTTTGCAACTGACCGCAGTTTCACCGCCCCGTTTTTCTCTATTATCGAAGCTTTATGCGCAATCTCAGTTTCTCCCGTTTTATTCTGCATTCGTGGCCTTTCTGCAGTTTCGTTGGTCGAGTAATTTCTTTGTATCAGTGAAGTGTCGATTTGTTGTTTCTTAAGTGACGATTCGATTAATTACGATAGATTGCAGTTTATGCTTTATAGATAACGGCTGATTAGGTGTTAAGGTATCGATAACTTAATCGACTTTCAACTAGATTGCAATTTAATATTTTTAAGAAAGTATAAAATCCGCGTTGAAGTCTTACACAGTGTTGCAAAAGAAGCAAATGAGCAACATTGCTTTCATTGCAACGTTTGGAACAGTTTCGAAGATTGTTTTATTACGCACAATTATTTATGTGTATACAGTAAACTATACTTATATAATTATTATATTCTTATCAGCATTTGTAATATTAATTATATATTAATAACACTATTTATTCTGACCTATAAAGTACACCACACAAAAATTGCGACGTGAATATCAACCAGAACTCAGCAGCCCTCTCAAAATCATTCCAAAAATCAACCAGTTCTGCTAACTTTTCATAGAAACCATTACCAATGAATTTCACAGTCTCCTTCCGATCCCAATGACAATAAATTACCATTACAGCTCACTCTGTCCCATTTCGCCAACAATGCATCCTCAATTACCAAGCCAAAAACCCTCCACCGTAACAATAAGAAAAGAGTTCTCCCCACCGGTGTAAGTATACCGGAAAATCCGTACAAAGCAACGTCTTGCAAGAGCGAAAATTATTTTTCAACATGAAAGGGAAGACGCAAACTCGGCCAATCTCGATCCACCGTCCAACTTGCATAATCCGGGAATAATAAGTCATATAATCGTCGGAAGTTCAGCGGTTTCGACCAATTACGGAACGGATTCGCATGCAGGCTCAGCGAGCAGATCGCGGGGCGCTTTACGCCGCCTGTTCTCCTATCTCCTCGAATATATCTATGCGGGTTCCACGTATTCCACCGGCGTACGTGGCCGCACACGTACGTACACGTGGTTGCACCTACGCCCGTTCGGTGCATTGACGTGCACGCGTTGCATGAGCCCAAAGAGGAATACGAGCGAGGAACGGCCACCGTGAGATCTTTATCGTTCTAAGCAGGAAGGTGAATTTTCCGCCGGGCACGCTCGTCGATCCATTGTCCCAACGTGGATAAGGGATCCTGGAAGAAAGCTTTTCTGCCATCTTTTATTTAGACGCGAACGATATTCGTGTTAAAAATTGTGTTGCTCGCATCTTTGAAGGTGAAATAGGTAAGCGGAAATTGGGTTGAAATTTTGTTGCGCGAGAGGTGGATTAATTATGGACAACGGATTGATGACGTTTTTGTTGTTGCATTGCACCTGCTTGGGGGGTTGCTCGCTGTTTTATCGATTTGTCGATTTATTGACGGTGGACAGCGCGTAGTTTTCTAGCGTATTAACTGATGGTTCAGGATCGATTGAGATTCGTGGTTGGTTACCGGTAAAAAGGAGAACTGTATATAGTTCGTCTTTATGGTTTGTTGGTAGTTAAGAAAAAAGGGTTGCGTATCGTTCGTTGATAACGTTTGCGGTTGCGTAGGTAAGATCGCAGGATGAATATTTTTGCATATCCAGGAATTTTCGGGTTTAAAGCTGAGATTGAATATTAATTTTCGTGATACCGTAAATACCGGTGGATGCTAATCGGTTTACAGAATGTCCTATTTTAGCCACCATTAAATTTTCAAGCGATTATATTTTTAGTTAATATTTCGAAATTTTATTATTTACAGGTAACATCGTTGCTTCTGGAAGGTGAACGCAGGAAACTGACAGTTCTCCAAAGAGAGCTGCAAGTCGCGCTGCAAGAAGGAGGAAGCGTGAAAGTGAAAGAAAAACAGAGACAAGAGTTGCTGCACGCCATATCGTAAGTAGAATGAGCCAGCCACTCGCCAGACATTGGCTAATAGACCACTATCGTACACATTTTGTGAATTTAATCGTGCAAATTATTAATTCCTTTTGAGTGGCAGCAGGGATTATTTTCGAGCGGTATATAATGTTTCAAGTTTAGCTTCGACTGCAATAATACACAACAGACACCATAACACATTGTTCAATGTTGAAGGAAACACGTTTCGTTTTAAATGTCAAAGTTCTAATTTCTGGTAGATATAAAAATCTGGAAGAGATTGAGTGTATACGATAAGCTTTATTTCTCTGAAATTATTGGTAGTATAAAATAGCACTAGGCGTGCACCATTTAAGTATATAGTGTCCGGCACTGGGCAGACACTCTTTACTCCCTATTTTAAACGTTTGATAATAAAAAAACAATGGAAATCGTATAAATCCTATTACAATCTCTACTATTAAACAAAAATCCTGCTATATCCAGCAAAAATATTCGAACGAACGTTTTCATCGTTAACATTGAGGAACACCGCGACACATTTAAACCGCATATACCCAAAACGTCACAATTAAATAATATCCTCTCAGCGACTGAACGAAAACCGATGCATCAGCATTTTCATCTCTCCGGCAGCGTGGAGGGCTCGTTTCACTGGCCGCGGAGAAAGGGAAAGAGTTGCTCACGAAGGTATAACAATCGAGAATAAGGTGTGTCATCGCGAAAATAATCGCGGAAAGCTTTCGCTGATCAATTTCATTTGAGAAACTGTAAAATACGCTGGCGAAGCTATCGAAGAGCTCGTGGCCGGAACGAAAAACTCCGCTAAGGAAACATCCATTTTCCCAAGCGGTAGCTCCCGAATAATATATTTTGCAAGTTGGCACCGTACCCTCGTAACACCAGCGCCGGACCTCTCTTCCCTCGCGCAACCCGCCCTTCGTGAGGGAGGGAGGATTAACTGGTTCAAGATTTATTAGCGCCTGTCCTCCGGCGGGCTAACAATTTGATCAAACTACCGTGGAATTATGCAGTTTCATGTAGCTTCCGGCGCGGGTCGTCCCCAAGTCGAAGCCGAAACTTCCAGCGCATTACTTCGCACGCAAAAAGCGTCTCGATTAATCAATTATTCCTCGACGATTACGGTCTTGTCATATTTTTGAGCAAAGCGTTCGTTAGATTTTCCTTTGACAGATTTCGCTTCCTTGCTCCTTCCTGCTTCCCACCTTCCTTCCTTTGCTTCGCAGGTGTATTTAATATTAATCTTTGTTTAGAAATCAGTCAGAAATAAATATGTACAACTTTTTGTTATGTCTTATATAATGGATTATAATTTTGTATTTCGTGTATTGTTACGTATTATTTGCCGTTTTAAGTGTAAGTTTAGTGTTTAGTATATTGAAGTGTTTCAAGTAATTCAAACCAACAACATAAACCGACAGGTGTTGGTTTATGAAATAGTTAAGATGTGACTGCGGGAGTATTGAGTTTCTGCTCGGAACGAAGTTCTGCACGAGACAGCCTGTGGTTATTAAGCGTTTTGTACAGGTTTCAATTTCATTTCTCGACGTTCCAGTTATAATCTATTTAAATTGATCGGTTTTATCTGCGCAACTATTCTTTTTCGCATCGTTCCATAATCACGGGTTTACCTTCTATGTAAATATAACGGAAGCCCCTTTCTGCACCTCATTTTTCCCCATCCATATGCTCGCGACTGTGCATTTCTACATCATCACATATTTCCCACGTGCACATTTCGCTCCCCCTTAGAGCAATCATTATCCCAAGCATATCCACGAGGGTGTCACCGACAATAAATCCAAGCTCGCGGGATCACGTTAACAGGTGCACCGTGGATTTCCTAAATCCCCAAAATTAGGACCACCGTCTGCCTTCTCGAGACGGTTCCGGCCCAAGCGTCTCGACGACACCTCGGGAGAAAAGTCTCGAGTCAGCGATATGCAAAGCTAAGCATTTTTTTTTCTTTTCTTTTCTTTTTTTTTTGCCAGTCTGGTGGATGCTGTTTGCACAGCTCCTCGCGGCGTTTCGGCGCTGTTTGCGTACGCCGGAAGCGCGCCTCGTCGATTATACGTCGACGACGAATTTACGAGATCGCGCCGTCGGGTCGCGAAGTTCTGCCGTTTCTGCGACGTCCAATTACGCGTCCCCAGCCGAAATCTGCTCGACCTGCTTTGCGTTTCGCGGCGAACACGCGTGAGAAACAACGGAATAATCGACGAATCCATTCGAAGTTCGGGAACCGAGAAATAGAACGGGGAATCGAGAAAGTAGAGCAAGAACGGAGTCTAACGCGATTTTCGTAGCCTGAGATAATTTTTTCATTGGAAATATTCATGGTAACTGCGTATTTAGTAGATAATTATTTATGTACATTTCAGGTTGTGTTGAACAATTTTATTGGATAAAAACTTGCAGTGTTAAATAATTATGGTTTTGTGAAAATGAAAATAGGGAGACAGAAGGTGATAATATATAATAATTATAAAATTGATAATAATACAAATTATAATCTGGTATTAATAATTTCATGGTGGTAAAAGTCAAAAATTTTTACGTCCAGAATCGGAAGGGTTAATGAATTGAGAGTAATGGAATTTAGTAAACTTTTGGGAAACTGGGGAAAATTAATTTGGCTCTGGTATACAACAGCGTCGTTTCTCTTTAAAAACCGACCGAATTTATTCAGTTTTCATTCCCAACGCTCGTGTATCACTGTCATCGCGATTTATCTTGAAGTCCCCAAGCAATCTAGATTTCCCCACTCCATCCCATGAGTATTTGCAATAACAACGCGCGTCGCATTTGCGGATATACGATTATCATTTGATTTCAGAAACTTGATACAAAGCGATTCCTTTCAATGGAAAATACGAATGCACAAGTGACTCGTCGACGCAAATAATTATCTTGTTTTTGTTGGACGGTAAAATTTAACTTTCAGAGTTTCAACTGCTTAAACACTGATTTTCAATGCGAATCCAAAATCAATAACATCGTTACATGTTGCTCTATTCGGTTCCTCTGTGATTAAAATGAACCACGTATTTTGTACTCAAAGCTGTAAAATGAAATGTATAATTCAAGACAGAAAACAAATATATTACGTAGAATAATTTGTAGGGGGACTTCAAAAGTCGCTGTTGTTTGATAGTTTGTTATAACTTTGAATGAAGCGAATAAATAATTTGGAATAAAACCGTTCGCACACATTTTATAATAATTTAATAATGTTTAATATAATTCGCTGTTCATGAACAGAACATCAATCGAACTGAAATTATACAATATAACAAGATGAACAGTTTAATAACAACAAATTTCGTGCGATCGATCCACCCGAAGCATCTAATTTTTCCACCCGAATATAAATAATTTAGCAGGAACTACAAAAACGAGCGGGCTGAAGAGTCATGAAAAGGCAAGCAGGTATAGAGTATTCAATTTTAACTACTACAATAGAAATTAGAAATGACTACAATGTGTAGGTAAGAGATTAATTGGAAAAGGTATTATCCTGTAATTCATTTATACCGACGTAACAATAACAAATAATACAAACTTGCGTAACATAAATGACAGAACAGTGTTTAAAAAAAAATGCAAGAATAAGAAAAGAATACACGAACAATAATAATAATTGTAACGTAATAATACCAATTCTCAGAGCTGTCAATCAATATTTTGAATAATACACGAAAATGATTCTCAGTTCACGGTGACAAATGGGTGTTTCCTTATCTGTTGTTTTCGACCACGAATACAATTTCCCTTTCGAAAACCCAATACTTATCGAAAGCTGTCCTGAAACTTCGTCAAGGAAGTGTCGCCAAGTGCATTTATAAGACTATTTCTTCGATTCGTCTCGCCTCGTCAAAGTCGACGGCAGATTTAATAATCTGCAACGTTCTATTTTTCTTCCCCCTTTGGAAAAGCAACTGCGAAACACAGACTGAACGCGACATCGCGAGGTTTCTGCGCGTTCGCTTCGCAATTCGGCCGTGCAACTTGCAACGGCGCGAATTAAGCGCGAGCTACAGCTCTGTTTAATAAGCAAATTAAAGCACCGAATGAAATCTACCAAGGCGAATTAAGCAGTCGTGTGCTTGGGTACAAATGAACGTCTTGTGTTCCGAGAAATGGCCGTGTTTAGCATGATATTTATGAAACAGCGCGGATAACTTTCTTCGACCGGGACTGCGTAAAAAATGTAGAGAACGTTACCGCGGTGGACACATATAAAATGTGACGAGGGTACGAGTTGTGTGCGTTTTAACGTAGGAATGATTTTTGAAGTGATTTTAAAGTTAATTAGGATGGGGCTGGCTGCTTTCAATGAATTCGGATTTTACTCTCCATTTTTTCGTCGTGCCGTAATACAGTATGATAATTATTCTTTGTAATGGCTATCTAAATGAATTCTATTCAATTTGGACTTCCTGTTTAATCTGCTGCGATTTAGCTTTTCTATTGTTCTAATTTCATTTTTAATGATAACAGTTTATAGCTAATGCAGAAACCATATTGATTACTCGATATTATTCTAATGAACACCTAATGTAAAATGCAATGCACTGTACGGTATACTACTCGTTCATGCTCTACCGATATGTTATAACTAATTCTAAACATCAAATATTATTTTACTGAAGGTAGCAGAAAGTGAGGCTTTTCCCTCTGCTATTAAATTTTGTTAGACATGAAATGGCTGGCAGAAAGTTTCGGGATAATTATGCGCTTTCTATTCTTCGTTGAAGCTATATGTACAAACCGCATATTCAGGAACTTTTGTCATAGATTCTAACAAATAACGTCTGACTTTGTAGTACGATACGCGGAGAGAAATTGAAGTTCTGCGTTCGATTTGTCAGTTGTCGCTGGAACAAACGAGAGAACAAAATCGTATAATTATACAGTTCGTCGACTCGAGCGAAGGCAACGGCAGTTTATGAGACTGTCAAAAATATGTTAAATTAAACTCCTCGCATTAAATTACATTTTCCTCGAGCGGATCGTGAGTTCCATAGAAAAAGAAGGATAAGGAAGCTGCGCCTGATGCAGGGGAAGAAGTTTAAAAGGAAGAGCACACAGGAAGGCCAGGTTAACATTTATATTCTCCAGAAGTTTTCGTGCATTTTACGACTCAGCTGGGGTGATCGCGAAAATGAAACACATTTATAGAAATGCGGTCTTTCTGATACGACTGCGCTGTTGCGCGTTACCATAAGTCTTGGAAGTATAAAGCTGGTGCATTCAAAGATATAGCGTGACACAGGTACAAATAAATAGAAGAAAATAATCTCTTAATATTTCAATTAGGGGTCCTATTTCGCGTGTTACAAAATACACAAATTGTATAAAAATTATACGGATCAAAGTTGCGAATACATTCAATAAACGTTCGAAACTGTAATCTCGAATTCGAATACTTTCATTTAATATCAAATACTTCATTTATAAAGCGTATAAACTTTTCAGAATACAACCCCTGTTGTGGATTCACCTTTACTGCCTTACCTTTTGCTTTATTATAAATAGCACGCGAGATTCTCTCCCTGTTGTTTTTTTTTTTTATTAATAAGCGGCATATCTATGTTATCGTGACGTTTTTCGTTTATTTTGTCGATAGAAAAATTCAAGGACAGCACGAGCAGCTCGATAAGGAGTACAGAATCCACGCTGCTGGCGTTCTTTTATGCAACACGAGGGGCTCCGGCAAGGTAAGCGTTTTGTCATTATTCTTCCCTCTCGTTCCGTGATTCGCCGAATATAAATGGTCTTCTCGATCATCGCAACGCGATCTATTATTTGTTAGCCGGGAATGTCTGGCCCATCATACGCGATATTTGCTAGTACTCGACTGTTCTTTGAACAGGTTCGATCGATCGACTGTCTTATTATCGAGGGCGAGAAAAAGGACGTCCTGGCGTGGCTTTTTAAGAAATAGTATACACCTTACTCTGTTACTTCCACCCGCATTTTTTTCGGTCAAAACACGGTTCTAACAACTTAATGGTTGCGTTAAGATATATTGATAAACTTCGGGCAATGAAGAGTATTGGTAATATTAAACTGGCTTCTAATTTATTTCAACGTTCGTAGGATAGATATTTATTTACATGTATGTAGGATTATTATTGTAGGATTATTATTATAGGATTATTATTATTACAAGAGTTTGTTTATAAAAGAAAGTAAAGCTTCGTCTTTTCTGCGCCACGCAAAATCTACTTCCGCAGTCACTCGTCGTCCTTTGTTCTCTGATCGCTCGCTTCCCGATCAGTCGCACGGCACATACACACACGCACACAGGCTACGTCACTCGCTACGTCGCTCCCCACTCTGTCAAGAAACACACGCACACATACGCACACACACACACACACGCGCACACACACGCACAAGTCAGGACTGTTTCTGGTCCTACATGTATTTTTCGGTTTCTCTGAAGGATCATTTTTAAAATCTTTATTCTCCTGTTTATTATTTTAGGAGCGCTGAGGAGAATAATACAAAATACGAGAACCGTCGAGTTTTTGGAATAAGTATTCTGAAACTGTTAGTAATATTTTCTGTAGTAGGGCACTAAAATTATTTCTCCCGTTGCTGAACCTGATTTAAATAATTTTATACTTGTTCTGGTTTTAAGGATCATTAACGTTGTAAAGATCATTTTGCAACGTTTTGCAGTTCTTGGAGATTATGCTATTTCTAGACCGCAATAAAAAAAAGTTGCTACCCTTAAACCGTCCCCAGGATAGTAAACATGTAACATTGTAGTTAACAATTTTCGAAACCGAAGGATTCCAACACAAGTCACGTGTAGTTTCCGCTTTAACATATTATGTTCGGGAAACATGAATTTCAATATACAATTTGATCTATTCACGACTTCATGTTAGAGATACACATGTAAACGGTTCACTACGTTTCATTTATTTCTTACATTACATGTACAATGAGGAAGAAAAACTTTAAGCGTGTAAAAAGAAATGAAAATAAATCTAATTACAAACACCAGCAATGGACACACATACGCAATATTTTCTGAATAATTTCGAGTAGAAAATTCAAAAACCTATCCAAGATAGAACATGCCGATATAAAGTCAATTACCATCCGCCTCTATAATATTAATTTCGTATCATTAAATCGTTAACAAGTCATTCGATATTTCCGCTGGCAATGTGCACGTATCTCCAATAACCTACAGAGATAATTCGCTAATTCTATACTAACTGATTACTTTACGGAAAGGAACCATTCCATCTTCTTATTCCCTGCAATCAGACTACGAACGCAACCCCGAGCCGGCAGATACCTTATCAAACGATAATATCACTCAACCCCATTAAAGCAACATCCCCATCGCTCCCTTATTAATCATCTGCCTCCCCTAATACGAAACGAAAGCGGGTCAACATTAACCCAGCTATGTTCTCCGTTGAAATGCATCTAACGATCGTCTCGCAACGGAAGGCCCCTTTCGTTTCGCGAAGAAAATAATGTAACGACGCAATTTGAAAGAACGAGGCGAACTTTCGAGGATCACCGATCCGCTCCCTTTGGCGTTCCGTCGCCGGGCCTCCAGAATAATAGATTCAATTTCTGTCGATCTTCCCTCAACCGTTTCCTCTCTCTTCCTTTCGCCCATTGGCCTCCTCTCCGCCCCCTCCACACGATTCCGGCAGGCGTTTTCTTCGAATGAAAGTTTGGAAGGATTATCGCACTTTGCCGAAGACCGAGAAGCAGCCAGCTCGAAGCGGAGTGGCACTTCGGAGCAATCGAGAATCGGCGACTCTATCTCGAGCTTTGCAGCATCTTCGCCGCGATAGAGGGCAAACTTGCGGGGTTTAGCTCCGTCTATGACGAGGAACTGTGGGCGGAACGACGAAGAAACGGCTGGACTAATGATAAGGCAGGGCACAGAACTGGAGATAAAGGAATTCGAAAAAAGCTAGGTGTTCCTATTGTTCTAGGTCGAATGACAACCAGCTTCGAGCTATTCGAGTTTCCTTCGGTTGGATTTCCTGTTTCGCAGGTGCAATTTGACGTAGTGTGATATTTCGATGTGTTAATAATTCTATCACACTTGGATTTATACTGCGCGATAGAATTTTCGGGATGCTTTACGTGGAATATTTATGGCGACGTTGTAATTGCAATATATAATTTGGGAGACCGTCTTCAAACTATTTTAAAAGTGGAGAATGAACTAAAATGAACTAAAAATCTGTTCCCGGTATTGTTTTATTTATCGTGCTCGCCATGGTGCAATCAGTTGCATCCATGTGGTCTGGAGGTCTTATGAATTCATAGTGGTAAACATACCGTGGAATAATTGAATAATGATAATTTTCTATACATGCGCATTTTCTATTTTCGAAATATTTATGTTCAAGAACAAATTGAAATCTAACAAACCAATATCTGTCGCCTGTGTTACACCAGTGACCACTTCGAAGCAAAGAAGGAAAGAAATTTTTCAATGATTCGAGAATGCAATACCACTTGACAGACCAATAGGAGTTTATATGTTAGCCGTTTCCCATATATCGAAAGCCAGTGTGCATAGGTCCAGGAAGTTGGTATTGTGAGAATAAGAGGAAAGGTATTTCATAACTATTTCTCCTACAACTGACGCGCAATTCTCTGTTACTAATTGAATCAACATTGAATTAAGACTTTAAATGAAAAAAAAACAGTACTACGAAAAGCTTATAGCGCCGCGCTATACGTTAATTTATTTTTCAATAAATATTAACGTCACCGATCATTAAGTATACGAACAATATTAAAATTTCTCGCGCTGCAAAGCCGCCCCACGATAGCTCTCAACAGTTAAACGGAGATTCTTAACAGCGCGTCAAGTGGGCAAAGTTAAAATACAATATCAATTATAAATCCCTGTTGTCAAAGGTTACGGTCTCATCCTCCCACAATTCCTCAACCTATTGAGACAGCAAATTACTGCCTAGCCAGCTTAACGCATCCACGCGAAAAGTACCATCGAGCCACAACCGGCCACACCTTGCACAACATCCTTCCAACGAACAATCTCGCAGGAATTAAAAGAAGAAAAAAAAACTCCAGGCAAATGACCGTAACAGGAGCGCCGAAACAAATTTCATCCGTATCCCCCTGTCCGAAGCTGGCCGTCCTTAATCTCTAATTCCCCCGAAACACAACTTCCGTCCCGAGACTTAACTCGGTAACGCGCCTAACGACCATTTCCTCCGCCGGTGCCGGTGGTAGCCGGCTGCCTCTGGAACGGATACTTCTGATACGAAACGCGGAAAATGAGAAGTCGAAATGTCGCGGCGACCGAGAGGGAAAACAGGGACGTTACCGGGGACGCGTATCGGCGCCGGAAGAGGCGAACGGGGGAAAGGAAAATGGGGCGCCTGGGACAAATAGAACGCGGAGGGAAACGCGTGGCGCGTCGGAAATAATATGAAATCCGAGCCTCTGGTCCGTGCTGGATGAGAGAAATAAGAAGGCGGCGGCGAGACCAAGATGGCGAGAGGAGAGCACGGGAATGGAAGAGAAGAGACGAGCCGAGAGGAGGATACACGCGCGGTCTTGCTGGATGGCGAAGCGCAAACGCGACCGAGAAAATTGCGGAAACGTAGAGAGAAATAGGGCGTGGGTGGGAGGGAGGGGGCTGCGGTGGAGGCTGGATCGCGGGACGCGTAATAAAAACGACACGGAGGAAGAAGAAGAAAGTCGGTGTCCGCGACGGTGCAGAATATTATGGGAAGCCGGCGACAAACGGACGACAAAGCCGCGGGAGAAACGGGCCCGCCCGGAAGGAATGAAATATGAAAAACGCGAACGACTGAGGAGTATCGACTGATGTCGCGGCGGTTTCCGGAAAGGTGAACGAAAGCGGAATAGAACGGTGTGAATGGAGGGGAACGGGTTGACGGGTGGCGAGTTGATCAAAAATAGGAGTGTCGAGCTTGGAAATTAAAAGGAAGAAAGTTTCAAGGGGATGGCAGTGGGGTGTCAATCGCGGTTTCGAAGTTCGGGAACTTAATGTAAAATAGGAAGCTTAGCTTATTTTGGAGACTAGGTTCTTAGAGTTGGATAAAACAAAGATTTTTCAAGCAGGGAATTGAACAGGGCTGTGTACTGAATTGAAGTTGCTTGTTCAAATAAGTTTCTTGTATAAGATATTTGAGGGTTCCTTTCTTATCTATTTTGAATGATTGAAGAAGAATGTTAGAAGAAAAATGATATTATAAAATGTATTGGATGACTGGAACTAAGGCAGACGTTTAATTACAATGAATTACGTTTAATTAATTATCGTTCAAAACGGCTATATTGATTTGCAATATCTTTAACGTTATTCTGACCTGTACTGAAACACTGCCAATCAACTGCACCGACCGAACTCTTTATTCAATTAACTTTAAGTCCAGAGATTCTCAAGATCGCCCGTTTCTCTCAGATATCATCAGGCAGAGATTGAAGTGTTTAGTAAATAAAGGATAAAACTGGCAAACGGGAAAGGGGAAATAGCATGGATTAGAGAAGAAAAGGGCGAGGCAAAGGGGTAAGAGATCGGATGAACGAATAAACCGAATAACGCCGTCTTCCGTATCGACTTACAGTTTTCCCCCTTTCGCTCTCTCCTACCTCACTCCTTCTGGTACCGGGCCTGCTTTCCTTTCATTCTTCTAGACGCTACTCGATTTTTCCTCCCCGTTCTTCCCTTTTCATTCCCTTCACGTTCGACAAACGAGGTTGGGGTGCATTAGCGGTGTCCAATTACAGAACCGCTATGCACCCTGGCCCAGACACATTATTTCGTCGAGGATACGAAAGGAAAAGGGAGACGCCGCTGGTATTTCTCGGGGGATAGTTGCGCGACAGTAAGAACAGTTCCGGAATAAGTTTGACTAACAGAATTAACCGATCGTAACTTTGATTGTATTAGGATAACTGTTTTCGATGCCGGGAAAGAAGAAATGTTGCCAAGATGTAAAGAAAGAAGCAGCCAAAAGGAACTGATATTTGGTCGAATTATTTGAATCGTTGAATTATTGTATAATTATATCACGGCGATGAATAGTCGCGGATGAATTGTCAATTTAAGGAGAAACGGGCAATCCGTTAAGCAAAACTTCTATTCATTGTACAACGTTGGTGTAAGGCGGTCCCGTATAGAATACGGGGGACGTATTTTTAAATAAATAACGCGTTGAAAAAACAAAAGTAACACGCCGATTTATGATACAGAAGCGAATGGAAAAGAACCGTGGGTAGGAAAATGTTTGTAACGCAGTTTTCAGTATCCTTAAATCGTTGCAATAAAACGGTAGAGAAATTCCAACGAATAAAGCCATTTGTGCGGCGGCGTGTTTCGAAAAACACTAGCCAAAACCCAATCGAATGCTATTATACGGAAAACAGTTCCCATAAAAAAAAAGCACGACGTCGTTTATCGAGAATCGAAAGCAGATAATCCTGCCTCTAGAAACAACGCAATCCTTGTCACCGGTATTACGACTGCTCAATTCATATTTCATTGCCCGTTCGTTGTTGCTGCCACGCCCATTACACCGGCTCGTTAACGAGTTGCAATCGAATTCGCGACAATATCGGCAAATTATTATTCGGAATGCAGCGAGTTCAGGGCGAATCAATCGTCGTGCAATCGACACCGATACGCTCTATATCCACGTAGCTCTTTGTAACTGCCCTTTCGTTTGCGTTTTAAAGAACAGTAGAATTTCACTCAGTACTAATGTATCAGTACTCAACGGTAGTAATTGAAATAATTATTCTATAGACCGACCTTTCACCCAGGTAACATCGAAGCCAGCCGCTCGATCTGGAGACGTGGTCTTCACGCGGTGCTCACCTTTATTACACGAACCACGGGCGTAAACATTTCAATGAACACGACTTGTTTTACGCGCACGGTCTGTCGAACAACTGAAGGTCTGTCGATAGAGTCTCACATATACATCCACCTTGCCCTATCTGAGGGTAAACAAGTTTCAGAAATTAGCGCTGCGTTGGGAATATGTATTGTGTTTTCGAATGCGATAGACGTAGAGACAAACTGTGGTGAATACTAGTACCATGGTTTCCTTATATTAGTACTATCGATTTTACAATTAAACATTAATACCAAATTCATTCTCCCTGACACAGAGATTCAGAGAGGTATTAAAGTTTGTATGAAAAGCCTGCTATAAATAAATTAAGTACCGCGTTCTCGATTATGCAAAGCATCACATTTTAATTAATAATAATTTTTTTATAATTTAATAATCGTTTATTCACAATCGTACGTTCACGGTTTAAAGTTACCTATAGAAGTAGATAGTATTGCTTTGAGTCAGGTTTTTAAATTATTGGGAAAAATATACCTTTAATCATTTCACTCGGGTCTTACCCCCATTGCAATGTATTATCCACTGATTACATTTCCTATCGCGATGGATACTTGACGGGGATCCGTATTCTTAGAAGGAAACGGAATAAACCAAAGTAAGATTGAATTGATTCGAACGGTGTCTTTTCAAATAAAAGGGACAATGTACCGTGCTCTCGTTTCGAATTACCGTGAAGGCCATCGGTGCTTCTTTTTAGAACTACTTGATCAACGTGATACTGTTTCCATGATTCAACCCGCATCACGAAGAAAGCAGCACTCCGCCGGAGCATTGGACAGCGAATATCCACCGGAGGAAATTCCTCTGTCACTCGATTGCACGGAATATCGAGCGACGGAACAACAGTAGGAACGAAGACGAAGAAGATGAAGGAGAGGAATCGAAGACTTAGAAAGGAGAGTGCCTATCAACGCGTTTCGAGGAAATGCCCGCATGCAACGAATAAGCAAGACGCTTTTAAGCCGGATACCTGTGCGAAATCGAAGAGCATCGAGAAAGAAAGTAGAAAATACAAAAAGGGTCCCTCGAATAACGGCAGGAGGGTAAATAGCATGAATAAATTCACTTTGGTGGAGTTAAATCACGGTTTAAGGATTAAAATATTGAAACAGCGTGAAGGGATGCAAAGTATACACGATCTGAGGTAGACAAATTACCGGAGGGAAATTTGAATGATATTTAACTGTAGACTGATACATACAGTAAATTACCAGGCAGAGTGTGTCTATGGTAATGATAAAGCGAGAAGTTTAATATACGCGTGTAAAATGAAAAGATCGAGAAGCTCGTAAAACGCAATTTGACTGAATATTTGTTCAATTAACATTAATTATTTATTGTACTTCGCGTTCACTCTGCTCTTGTTTTTTTTTTATTACAGTTTCATTGATACTTGTGTCGATAATAGTTCTTTACGAATTTCATTTCCTTAATGCTTTAACTGATGTTTTGCAAAATCCTGTAAATACAAAAATTTTGCTAGAAAGCTAAACGTTAGAAGACTTATCCATTTTATAATCTAGATGAAACATTCGATTAGGACAGTTATTAATAATTTGTCAATCGGATTTCGTACGATTTATTGCCGGATAGTAAATTGTTTTATTAGAAGGAAGGCAATCATTCGATTTTCATTGGACGATGTAGTCTTCAGGGGGTTGCAAAGCGAGCCTCGGAGATAAAAATTGAACGCGAAACAGGTCCGTTTACGTACTTCCTGTTAGATGAGCGTCCCGTTTCATATTGCATCATCAAACTCCATTTTTCCGGTACATTTCGCTGTGGGGTTTATCCTCTGAAGGTTTTAAAAGGCACATGCATATTTTCCGCCTCTGGATATGCTCTTTGCAGTTAAAGTTTTTCTTGCTGCCTCCGGAACGGAACACGGAATGGAGGGGAACAGAGTATCATGCAATTCGATGCAATAGAAATCGGAAGCTTCTGTGCATTTTCCATATACATAGTTCTCATGTAATAATATGTTTTGTATACCAATAATTATGAATAACGATACGATAGTACACAAATAAACGAGAAAAAAAGACTTCGTAGACCGCATTAAATAATATCGAAGTACTTTGATCAATAAAATCTTGAAGGATAACTGAGTATTTTCCTTTAATTAGTCAGCAGGATTTTGTCGTTGATTATTGTACCTTCAAGATCCAAGAGTTTATCCGTAAAGGAAGATCCAAGAATACTTTAGATATGTACTTCAATTGTTTTTAAAATTTTTTTATTCATGTACTTTAGATGCTTTTTGTATTTTGCTTCTGTCGTAAATGAGCAAGATTAATTTAATTTTGTCGAGCTCTCTATCAACGTGTGCCACAACTCTTGAGTTGCAAAAGTGGATAATCCCGGTTCGCATTTCACAGAGGGGTATCAAGGACCTGGTGTAGTGTACCAATTTATTGTCCGTGGAAGTGGTGGGTCCCGTGAGTGCGGTACAAAATATCGAATCATCGTTCAATTATAATACGCTTAAAGTTACAACGGTTTTAAATGGTTTGCACAACTGTACCTGTATAAACGTCAAAACTGATGTTCAGATAGATCTTTCATTAATTCTCTTACAAATTGTCATTTATCAATATTTCCCAGCATTTTCCGTTTGCGTGTAAAAATTCGAAAATATTTCAGTCATTTATTAACACCGCACGCTGTTCCTCGGTAATTAAAAAATTTCATACCTACTATGACGCACAACGGTGAAATTTCATTCGAATTTCCTAGATTAAATAAAAGAAACTATTCGTTAAAGGTAATTATATAATTAATATAAAAACAGCACACCCTTGATCTTTTTACTATCAGTTCAACAAAAGGGCGTTTCTGAAATTCGCTAATTTACAGAACAAGAAGATGCCGCGATACATTCTATCCCTTAAACGCGTCGCTTAAACACACCCGTTATCTCCGCGACGTAATCACGCATCCCACCAATTGAACGCCCGAAAATTCCAACGGAGAAACATTACCTACACCGTTGGCCGGCCAAACGATTGCAGCGATCTTGGCGACACCGTTTACGTACAAAAGGGTCGCAAATATTTTCCACGAAATTGTCAGCTGTACACGCGAACGCAATAAGGCGACAGCCGAATCAGCTCTTATCTGGTCGGAAGTTAAAGCAACGGGGCAAGATGCAGGTAGGGAAAAGTGTTACGCGTTCCTGTTACACGGCCAAATTGGCGAAGAGGAACTCGGCGCCGAGAGCAGGATAATTATCGTTAACGTCGCCGTGTCACAGCCTCCTCCTTCGTTCCTTCTGCTTCTGTGCCACGTTCGTTCACGGTGGCCATCTTTTAGAACCGCGGCCACGGGTACGCATCGTTTGCCGAGACAATGCCGCCCACCTATGAATTCAAATTACCGTCTACGGGCGGTTAGAATTTTTAATTAAAAAGCAACCCGGCCAGCTGCGGAACTGGCCACTGGCCGACGGACGTGGGGTTAACGAGCACGAAATAACGAGTCGTAACGTTGGACGAAAAATGAAGACGTTACCTCCCCCTGTCCCTCGCGTATTCTACCCCACGCGATACAATTCCTTTCCGTCCTCCCCTTTCTTCCCCTTTCTGTTATCCGTTCCTTGCGTCAAGACGACGCGCGGTATTCGGTTTCCACGTAACGAGGATCTCGCGAGGGCGGATAATTTGAGAATGAAAACATCGGGGGATCGGGGGTGCGATTCGCGCGATTAACGCGGCAGGCGAAACGTTAAGGCGTTTAGGCGGCGTTTCGTTTAATTATGACGATTTAATAAATCGCGATGCCGTTCGGGTGTAATGCAAGAAGCTGATCGGCAATGGCTGATCTAATCAAGTTCGAGCCTCGTATTAATTTTCTGAAATCGATTCCGTTCGCAGGGGAATTCGCCGCGCGATTATTCGTTGCTTCGAGGTGGTTAATTTGTTCCGGTTTGAGGTTATCGGCATCGATGAAATTCTGCGCTCTGCGATGGTTTTCGACGGCGTATTGTTTCGGGTGAATTTGGTAAACGCGTATCTATGGAATCGTATTGTTATACACGTATACATATTCAACGTTTGGCGCGTGGTAAATTAACGCGGCATAGAGAAACCGCGGATTGTTTTTATTTTTAACCGAAGTGCTGATTTTATTCGGTAGATTTTTGTGCAAGAAAAATCTGTATTTAATATAGTTGGTATGGAAATAATTATTGCACCTTGTGGCAGGCGTTTAACGATCTTTCCCCTTCAAAAAAGGAATGCCTTTTAATATCTGGCAGAATTTTCAGAGTAGTCAATTTCGCGTATTTTCATGCAAATAGAACACTCCTGTTTACAATTCTATAATTATTTTCTTCATTCACTTCGTTGCAACTAATTCCTGTAATCGTTTGGTCGATAGTTATAATTGGTGCTGTCTAAATAAATGTAATGCAGCTTATTAATATCAATATAAAATACAATTTTGTATATTCTATTTAAATTGTATCGATAGTGTAGTTTAAAGAAAGTGCATTTGGCATAAAGCTTTGCGAAAAATATTAATACGAAACGAAAGAAATAAACCATTTACGGAACGAAAAATGTTCAACATTATATTATCAATCGTATTTCGTTGCGGTTTAATTAAAATCTTCAATCAACAATGTGAAATACGTATTACACTCAGTAAATGGTCGTTAAATCTTAATCTATTACATTCTCTGCATTTCGCGCAGCTCTTAATAATGCTATTCTTTTTCCTTATCGTGTCCAAGCTCCTTCAATAGAGCAGCTAACAGACCTCATTGCGGATTGTGTTTTAATTAAAACAGGGACGCTTAAGCCGCGTTTACATCGTGTATATTATTAATCTCGGGCCAAAGCGGAGCAACTCGACGGAAAAGTTTTATCGTTCAAGTCTTCTACCAGTTTCACAGCCCCGCTCTGATTTATAACCTGCTACCTTCAGACTTGAAGGAAAAATTTATTTCACCACCGCCGGCCCATTTGTCCGATGTTTATTACAATAATTCTTGTCTCGAGGAATTCCAAGGTTCATGTAATTAACACCGTCGCGGACAAATTTGCAAACCGATGTTTTCCACCAACGAAATTAATTTATCGAATCATACCATATTTTGAACATGTTCAAAGATTCAACAAATATCCAGATAAAATGATATATTATATGTGCAGAATGAACTGTCGATCGAACAAATTTGCGACTATAAAATAGTCATTGCGATTAATATACCTAGATATTCAGAAACGTTTTCTATATCTACAACAGCTACAAAATAAACGTATGAGCGAAAGTTCGATAAAGAACCTCAAGTAATCCCTTCAATTTTTATAAATTAGTACGCCAGGTCTATTACACGACACGTTTAGAATTCGACATCTTCGAGCACGTCCGATTCTTATCAAAATTACTTCAACGCACGCTACAAATATCGTTTCCTCATAAATTCCAGTGGATCCCTCAATCGATAAGAGTAACGAACAAAATTGAACCACCGCATTCCGACATTTCCTGCGTCTCAACATCCAATGATATCGGCAACACTTACTCCCGTGTCCACCCAAGTGACAATGCTTACCGCTAACTTTACAACGCCGCGTCCATCTTCCCCGAACTCTACGGAACGGCGTTCGTCGAAATTGAACCTTGTCGTAGTACGATCGACCCGCGAGGCGGCGTGAACATTCCACGGACAGCCGTGTCTGCTTATCGAGCCAATGATTCATTACGGTTATCTCGACGTGCAGTAGTTTGAGCAGGAGCCGATGATGCAACGAATACCGGATCTGGTTCGCGAAGTAGGGCGGAGAAGCTAGGCCCGGTGTCAGAGTCGGGTTAACCGAATTCAAAATTATTACGGTCTGCCTTTGCTGTCTCTCTCCCTCTCTCTCTGCGCCTCTTTCGATCTGGTGCATGCGTATCCGCCCTGCGCTCATGCAACGAGACCACGATGATAGAGCCAAGGAGACGGGATAACTTCGACGGGATGGAAATGGAACAGAGGGGTGGCCACGGCCAAACGTATGTGCAAAGTTTATTAAGATCCGGCAGCGTGTTTCGCGGTGCCAATTACAAACTTGACGCTCCGCGGAAAGTTCTGGATACTCGATAGAACGGGGAAGGGGGCGGGAGACCAGGTCACAAGGACCGGAGATCAATTTGTTGATGAACGAAACTCCAGATTTTCTTGACCGGTCTGCTCGGCTATTTGGAACGGTCGAGAATTTTCTTGATAGCCATACTTTGTGCTAGGATGCGCGTTGAGTTATTGTATTGATCGTTAGCCGCAGTAAGAAGTAACAATTAATATTATTTCACGATGTTTTGTAGAGTGAGGTCTGTACACCTTTCTTGCAGCGTCCTACGGTTTAGGTATAATACAGAACACTTGGTAGTCGTTATTATGATAATCGTTGTGAAACAAAGGGTAGAGAAACGGAATAATATACGGCACGAAGGGAACGAAGCAGGGGGATGGAACATTCTGCGGGACAAAGGGTAGAAGGTTTATTTCGTAGTATTCACGTTTTTCTTTAATTCTTCCATAATCCCTTTCGATTCGGTTAACATTATTTTAGCTAGCATGTGTCACGCGAATAATATGACCGAGGAATAATGTGGAATTGAATGGGCCAGGAATTTGTAATGTATGATAGTAAACTGTAGTCATAAAGGATTTGCATTTTGAATGAGCTATTGTATCATTAGCTAATGCACAAGTTACGAGGACACCACTCGCCCCTATATAGTTTATGATTTTAGTTAAACAGAATGTGATCGCACCGGAACGCCCGGGAATATTATCTTCGGATCGAAACTTGCTACGTGCAGTTTGCAGACAATGGAGGACGTCCGTAAAATAAATGTTTCGTACCGTAGCGTCAGAATTTGTATAAAGTAATATTCGAAAAGCTCGCAATTCTTCTCCCCCCCCCCCCCAACGAGATACAACGAAATCAAATTATATTACTTCCACATTCCCGGATGAACCGGGTAACCGAGTGTTGAATTATACAATTCCAACCTGTTTTCGATTTACAGCCGCGGTGGAATCGCCAACCGATATAATCAAAAACCAGGGGAGAACAATAATACCGTTTCCCGTTGCAACGAAATTACCCTAACGCTGCTTCGTAATAACAGTCACGATTTAAATAAATGGAAAAGCAATTCGCGTAAGCGCAAGCAATCTCTTAGAAATTAAACGAAAGAAATATACAAAGGAAACAATTTGTACGCCGTTTGAGTTCTTTTCGCTCGTTTCCCTCCCATGGGAAATACAATGGGAATAATGCTGCAATTGCCCGCTGCTGTTTCTACATTGGAACCACGATTATGAATCAGGATATCGTGTTCTGGGTTTAATGTACGGTCGTGGCTCGACGTGCAAGCCCACAGGATATTTCTGACACTGATTAAACATGTTGGTTACCATTTTGAATCGTCGTCTGCTGATGTAACTGGAGGCTATCGGGGCGAGAGATTCCCTCGGATCATTTTCCGAAATCGAGCGATGACACAACGTCTGTCCATTATCAATGAGCGGCCGTTAATACCGAGAACCTCTTAGCAGGTTCATTTGACTTCCAATGATTACGAGCAATGGAAGACTGATAACAATAGTCGTAAACGAAACGTGGCGGTGAGTTAATTAGCGGCACATTACTTGGTCTTATTGGCGAAACATTGGTTGTATTTGAAATAATTGGAATAAAACGCAAATACGAACCCAAAAGTAAGTACAATTCATGCTAGAATTTACTGCAGACTTTTTTATCTGCGAATATAATGCTCAGGTAATTATTATAACGATTGCATTTTATTGCCAGATTTGAGAGAAAAATATGAAAGCTACAGGAACGACGTCGCAGAAAATACCGTCAGCGTTTCGTAAATAATATCCACGCATTGACGCGGGTATCCTGTTAATGATAAGTAATATATTTTCGATAAAGTATAAAAGAACAAAGTCGTATTGCAACGCTGAATGCATTATTTTTCACGCGAGAAGCGCGATAATGATTTCCAATTAGAAAATGTAACAGAAACATAGTTCCACGTTTCAGAGATAAAGACTTAATGTTATATCCGCCGCAGAAATAATATCGTACCTCGTGCTACAATATTTTAACCTGCGTGCCTCCATCTGCTAATCAACTTTGCCCGCAGTCACGTACACGTTGCCTCTACATTTTTCAAATTACGATCCTGCTCCACGCTTACATTCCGCTCCCGATACTACAAAGAAGAACATCCTGTTCGCGACGAGCGAAACGGTATTGTTATCTCCGACACACGATCTGGATGGTATTATACGATGAATCGCCGCGGCGCGTCGCCCGCAATGAGGCAGGATAATTGCAACGAAAATTAATGTTACGCCCCGAAACGACAAGATGCACGTGCAAAAGATCGTTACACGATCATTGGAAGAAGAAAAAAAGGGAACGAAGATGGATCTGCGATTCCTTTGGAATCATTAATTTTCCTCCCCGGGATGCTTCTTACGGAGACTCGCGTCGGATCGACAATTTTATCTACCTTTCGCGGACCTTCTTTCGGCGTAATTAAGTATTGCAGTTGGAATGTGAAATTATGGAATTACAGAACGAGACAAATCGAAGTAGAAGAAAAGTAACTGTGTCTTAAGATAACGTTGGTCGGCATAAAAATGATACCTTCCGATTATCTGTTATGATTTTGGCCATTGTTTAATAATCATTATTTTCCAGTTCATGTAGCATAGCTATTATCTATTTATTACGTTTATCATGTTAATATATTTTTAAAAATCTTCCTTGTCTATAATGTTTTGCATTTCTCGTGTGAACAAATTGTGAATTCTCTTCTTATGGAAACAGAAAATATACCGTAACTTTTTCCACTTTTTTGGCTGAGACTTAAAGAGTGGGCCCCGAAATATACGATCGTGTAAAGACGTGTACTATAAAATTGTAGCAAGCTAAGCGTTTTAAATGTATGGGCCGTCGTTGAAAGTGTAAACCCAGATGAGTGCCCCATACATTGTTTCGCTTTTTAAGACTTCACAATATAATGCACGGAAGCTCTCGTCGCTGTGAAACGATTAGGGCACGGGAGAATTCCTCGAATTTCGATCGCATTAAGTAACTAACGAGTTCCTCAATCAACTATTCCCTCGAGAATTCAGAGGCGTCCCGCGAGGCTAGAAAATAATAAATTGAATTTTTCAAACGAACGTACGCTCTTCACGTGGATACTATTTGTCCTCGAAAAAGCGACATTTCAAATCCGCGATCTCAGCGATTTCAGCTGCGCGCAAACAGTCTAAACAAACTGCGGAGGAACGAGTTCTCTTCTTATTAAATTTCCGCCAAGATCTAGTTATTCCAAACGGTCGAATTATCCGAACCGAATGCAACCGCAGTGAAAGAAGCGTGCGCCCAAAGACGTTTAATATTTTCAATTCGATTAATCGTTTAAACATCGGTGAAAATGAACAGATCGCCTATACCACTCTACGCGCAGTGTTAATGAACCATTTATTGCGCGTACAGATCAACGGTCATTAGCTTCTAGGAATTTAAGGTCGGTGGTTCTGTCCCATTTATGACTGATGCAACAGCGTCCCGCGTATCAATTCGAGTTCACAAATTGTATTATATAAATCGCGTTGACGTTTGCGTCATCTGACGCATCGATGACGTGCGTGCACTTAATTGACGTGCAAATTAACGTCAGATTTATGCCAGAGCACGTTGTGCACTCACGTTGGCCCGTGAACCATGTAATTTCCATTAACTTTCAAAACGCCAACAGGCACGATCATTGCGATACGATCGTTATTAGATCGGTATTAGTTACAGGTACTTCGCGCGTTTGTTTCTTCTTTTATCTTTTCTCAGACGCAACTCTAGTAACGAAGATTCAAATGTAATTTCGTTCGAAGCAAGAATCTACTGCGTGCAAATTCAACTTATTAGGAAGAATATATTTTTCGATATAAAATCGCGATTGAAGTAATTGTCAAAGCTATCGTAGGCGTTCGCTTCTTTTTCTTAATTTATGGGAATGTAAAATGGGATAATTTTCTGCGAAATGTTCCGATCCACTGTCGTTGGATTTTTAGAAATATGCTTCACGTGGCACTGTTCAAATTCAAAAGTGTAGGAAGACATTAGACTCAGCCGGGAATAAGATTTCCTTAATGGATCTAGGTAAAAGGTATTGTTCAAGAGAGGTATGCTAGCAAAGAAGTCAGGAAAAGGGCGAATATAAAAGAAGGTCGTCGAACTTTAATTCCCGATTCTACCGTTGTAAGTCTCGTTTAGAAAGGTACGAAACGTAGTTTTCGTTTCCCGTTTTCTTCTTTCATCTTCAGAGTTATTTGGTACACATAAATTTCTTGGAGACGTTTAAATGGCATCCTCGATTCGTGCTGCATATCTTTTTTACACAATACAACAAAGGAATGAACTGTATGTATTAATCGATCTCATCCGTAAATATCTAACCGTTTATAATAGCTGCGTTTCATATTTCAAAGTAATCTATCGATATTGTTCGAGAACGCTTTCCAAGATGGAAAGGGGATTAGCGAGTGCAATGAGTGCATCCGGTAATTAATTCTATCCCTTCATTCGTTTTATCTCCGTAATTTCCATTGCTTTCGACGGCCGATGCTCCCGATTAATCACGATCAGTTTGAAGGAGGTGAAAAATATGTCGAGGATGAAGCTATGACGTTCATTGCGTCGTAAAACGATGACGAACGAGCTCTAAGCAATCGGAGCGTGCTCCAAGTAGCTAGAAATCTCGAAGGGGGCGATATGTTACCTGTAGAATTGCTTTGTAGTTGAATAATTGTAGCAAACCGAACAGAAGATTTTCGTACAATTTGCTGAATACCGCGAATACATTAGGATATTAATTTTTGTTTGATATTTTTAAAAAGTCCTGACCTGTTCGAATTTCTCGTGAAAAATTCCTGAAAATTCGACAGCTTCAACGAAGAAACGAATTAAAAATTGTATATGACAAAGCATGCGCAATATCTATCGGAAGGTTTCATTATTTACGTGCATTCCATCAAGCTTAGACAATATAATAACTATTTCTATACTAGACCGATTTCGTCATGTACCTACCTACGTGTATATACTGTAATAAATTATTATCCTCGAGCGAAATGCATTGCACCACCAAACACATGCTCCCAAGCACAGGATCTGCTCCAACAAATTCCAAAAATGAAATATTAACACCCAAAGAAGATAGCCACGAACGTTAAATCATATTCGGAGAAGCCATCTCACGTTATTGCACATCCACGAAAATTAACTGAGCCCGAGGGAAACTTTCGTATTTTCCGTCCAATAAGGTTAACGAGCGGTTTATTAAATCCAAATAGAAGGCATTAACATTCAATAAAGATGGCCGCACGGCGCGGGTGGTCGGGTAAAGAATGTTAGAGGAAGCCCTGGCCTCGACTCGAAGGGTTCGCGGAAAACTTTCGGCCAAGTTTGCGCGAACTCGCTAAATACAGGTCGATACTGTCTCGTGTAACAATGCTGATGTCGTAACTGAAACTTCTTTGCCACCGTTGACGGACAAAGGAGTCTTTAAACTCGACACTTACGGGACCCGCAGATGTTTCTGGCCGGATCGTCGCCGCTCCGTGGCCGTGGCAGCGTTAAGTGGAATTAGGAAACCATGGCCAGACCGTACGGTTACTATCGGAGTGAATCGTAATTTTCGACCTCATTTCATGGAAAGTTTCTTCGTGGCTGTATCCTTGTTTCAGGATCTTTCTTGTATATATTATATTAATAACGGCTGGGGATATATTGAGGCTGGTTTAATCGATATACGTCGGGCTTCCTTAAACCCTTCGTTAATAAACGTGACTATGTACAGTCGTTCCACTTCGAGTGCTGACCGCATATTAAAGGTGACTCTAGTCACTCAACGTTAAGCGTTTGCTGTGTGCTAAGGGTGATTGGTCACTCGTAAAAGCTTCGTGTCAATTAAGAGCTCTGCTTGAATATGGGAATGCCTGAGACCTTCGGAGTCATTGAAGTCCTTTTATGAAATTGTTTCATACGATTGCCTCAAGAAATGCGTAAATAATGTAAAGTGTAAATGTGCTATATGTATAAAGCAGTGTTTGTGCGCGCTGTTCATTTTTCTTAATTACTTTTAGTATTATTATTATGAAATCAATGGGAAGTTTAAATATATTTAGAGTAAAGAATTACTTGGAACACATTTTAAATACAAATGAAAGATTTCTCTGTAATCAAAAATTCGTATATTGTTTTAGGAAAAAGTTGAACCACTTTGCATACCCCCACATTATAATTATAGTGCAATAAAATATTTCCTTTTACTTCAGTAACTATACTTACCTTTTGTATTTTACAAATCTGCAAGATGATGGTTTCGAAATAAGTTTCGAGTGCATGATTCATCGCAATAGATAAATAACATACGACCTGCAGAGTAATCATATAATTGAAGCTGCACGTAATAGTAAAACCTTTTCGCTGCAAGGCTATTTATGCAACGTTAATGCACACTGTATTAATAAAAAATGCAAAGGTTGGGATGCATTATCATTTAGCAGAATCGAGATTACACGACGATACATTTTCAGCTAATTTTTACATCGGGGAACGAAAAAAAAGCTAAGAGGATCGTAATTGAAATTGAAAGGGTGCATTTTCAGGATTAAAATCCGTGTCGTAATGCGAGAATACATTTTTACTATGAATAAGGTATTACTTTCGTTATTTTTTATTTCAATTAACGGAGGGTCATTGGGGCTCATCGGTGTATAACGATATACGTATATGTAGTGCCCGAGGTTAATTAGATAAAAGAAGCGATAAACGCGAGGAAGAATTTAATATTAGTACCATTCGAAGTGCTAGCAATTGTCGTACGAGTGATATTCTAATAAAACGGAGAAGTAACCTTTTAAGTAGTATGAGTCGGCCTGAATGCAACAGAACACTTCAGGCGCCGCGCTTTATTACGGAGATTACTGGAACCTTTAGATTGCTGTTTGACGTAAAATAATATTAAAATCGATAAGCCGTTCCTCGAAGACGATATCATGATTCACTTCTTTGAGACAGTAAAGTCAGTGTTTGGCGAACTCGAAAAGACTGAAGAAATTTATTAAGTGCAACGGAAGTTCACTGCTTCCTCATGGACTTTATTCCTCGCTCAAGTAACAAACAACTTTCTTCGAAGTAAACAAGAATGAAGCCTTCCAAATAATTAAATTCTAATTGAAGCTTTTGCAGTTCAGTTTCTATTTTATTCGTTCGTAAGTATAAAAACGACGATGCAGTGTCATTTTTACGAGCTTAAACCTATAAGAATAATAAAACAAATGTCACTGGAACATACGTTACACGTATGACTGTATTGTATCAATTGTTTTCCACGTGTCCTACTGTTTTCGTACAACTGGCAAACGTTGGACGTCCTGCGATAATCAGTGAGCAGATACTCAATAGCCACGCGGTACCTTACGAATGCAAACCGCACCTCGTTTCGTTGGAATTAAATTTGAATCGCAACAGAAAGACTGTATCAATAGGACCGCACGAAAGGGTTATTCCGCGTTGCTTGTCCTACTTAGAACGATCGGTAATTGCCTAGACGAAACTTCACAGAACTGGCTACTTCAGCTGTTCGACGGTTGACGATCGAAGGCCAGATGAAAAGTCGTTCACGTGGTCCTAGCGGGCCGGCAACTTTTCCGAGTTTCCATCGGAGAAGATTCTCTGCCCCCCCCCCCCCCGGAACTGTCTTCGCCCCTTCGAAAGTCGTCGACGTCTAAAGCCGTGGAGCTGTTCGCCCAGAATCGCCCAACCCTTTCTTCGCCGTCACCAGATAGCGATCCACTGCCTTTCCAGTCACGCCCGCGTTCGACGAGACCTGTCCCATTGTGCCGCACGAAAAAGCAGGATCCTCTATCTTCGTATCCAACTCCACTTTTCTCTCTTTCCACCGCCTGTCCGTTCATTCTTCTCCGCTTTACCCAACGGCTATCATATTTGTGACCCTGTATCCCCTTTCACGCACCCGCGTCCGTATCTGCCTCCCTTCTTTTTTTTTCCACGTTCGAATTGCAAGCAGGTGGAGGCGGCTGGTCCGAGCGCAGCGAGGCCGTGCACGCGGGGCTGTAAATAATAAAAAATGAACCACTTCCGAAAATGAGTCGTGCGCAACTCCTGCCCGGTGGCCCTTTGTCGCACAACACTTGTCTCCTCATTTGAGTTCTCTGCCATTATGCGTCTCCCCGGTGCCGGTACTCTTTTCTTTTTTCTCTCCGCCGCTCTTTTTCGTCCTTTTTCTTTTACCCTCTCGATCCGGCTCGAGTTCTTGCCCCGGTTCGTACGCGCCCGTTTCTACGGCTGGTTCTGAGTTTTTCAACTGATTCTCCGTGTTTGTTTCTGACGCGTGACGAAGGACAGTATATTTTTGGACAGGTCTGCGTTCGTGCCCCGAACGTGTAACGGCAGCGTTCGCTCGAGTTTGCTTTTATTTGAGATTCCGCGATCCGCTTTGGGAATGGGGTGGAAGTTTGATTTTGTACTTGTTGCAATATTTGTTTCTTCTCCTTCGCTTTGGAGCATGAGATGTAGCTTTATTTATTTGTATTAATTATTATTGGCATCGTTTGAAAGAATATTTCGTATTGAATTATAAGTTTGTTAGCTAACTCGTCTGTGTAATGTTGCAGCATTTCGTGAACGAAAGATGAAATCCTTTTCAAATATTAAAGTAATGTTTTTAAGTACTTTAACGTTTAAAAAATATTTAATACATTTTTTTTTTATAAATATAATCACAGTTAAATGTGTATTCCGACAGATGTTTCATAACAATCCTCTCATTAGTATATTTTTCTTTCGTTTTTCCTCTTCCCAGAATACCTTTCATTCTTGTTCCATTTTAAAAGATAAGGCCGGACATATGGGTTACATGTTTCACTCTACCATGTATTCGGCTTTCGTTTGTAAATGAAATAAACGTAGCTGGGAAATATTTTTTACTGGAATCTCTTCACGTTCTCCGGTTTGTACTTCTAGCAATCCCTTTCGCCTTTCTTTTCTAATTCGATAACTTTCCGCCGCCTTTTTGAGGCACAGAAATGCATTGTAAATTGCGTGTCCTGAGCGGAGATAGAGATAGAGAAAACGAGCCACGAGAACAGTAGCACTTTCGAGAATGAGTTGTGTCCATCTCTCGCAGGCGTTTCTCGAACATTTGTCTCGCAATTTGAGCTGTTCCGTTGCCATGTTTTTCTGTATCCGTTACTTCCAACGATTGCTTCCGCCGATAAATTTGCTAAACTAGCTTTCAGCTTAATTGATTAACAATTCAATTTTCCGCTCGGTTTCCACGACGTGGACTTCCCAATCGGGAGTAATTTAAGATACGAATTATCTGTTTAGAAATTGGAACACATAGTTTCAATGTTCAAGGTTTTCATATTATCAGGAAACACTTGAATTACATATGAATTCGATTCCTCGGTAAAGTTTGTATATTCTAGATTTACACGAACTAGCTGAAGTTTCTTTCATTTTATAATTAGCGTCAGTATTCATTTTATTATAATTACCTAATTCCCTAGAACTATATGTAGTCAAACTTTTTTCTATCGAAATTTATGCACACTGAACGTAAGCAATAAACTAATTTCCTATGTGAGCCGCGCATTAGCCAAATCGGTTAACACCGCCTTTTGAATATTTTAAAATTTTATCGTCCACGCGATTGCCTTTCAGCTTTTTATATTTAAAATAAAATTCCTTCTTTTTTTTCGTTTCGCCGAGTTAACCGATTCAACCTATGAGCGGCTCGTAGATTATTACGTATTTTACATGTCTCAATTTTATAATTGGCATCCCTCGGCAAGCTTCACGTTTTCACCTATATTACAGATTTTAAAGCAGAACGTTCCTCTCTACAACAGGTGAAGCAAAATATCGCGCAATTTATATACAATTTCGTGTTCGCCTCCATAAGTACAAAATTTCTTTGACGTTTGATCACAAACGAAGCTCGATGCATTAATTAAATAACAAATCCCATGCACCGCGCACTGTCCTGAAGGGAAAAATAGAATATGAAAATAACTGACCTCTCGTTCTACCTGTCTTTCCCCTGCAATCCCCGTCTGTCGTATTAGCTGCGAAATGGTTGTTTTGCATATTAAAAATGCATTTTCCCCGGCAACGATATAAAGGATTACCGTTCGCCATTATTCTCTCCATTTCCTGCAAACCCTTTTCCGCCTTTGCCGTGGTCGGCCGAAATCATTCTTTTTGCAAACACAGAGAGGAAAAAAATATAATCGCGTCTTCGTGTACAGTCCCAGCGGTCTTCCTTCGGGGGGGATACGCACCTGAGCGATACTTCACCACACGGAGGAGAAAAGGGAATAATAAAAAATGAACCACTTCCGAAAATGAGTCTCGCGCGTCTGCAGCAGTCGAGGCTTTGCGGCACGATACTTGTTTCGTCGTTTGAATCCTCGAGCCGCGCGCCTCCCCCGCCCCATCGCCATCAAAATCTCTCCTTCCACTCTTTCTTCAGCGAACACCGCCCGATAGCGAAACAAAATTCGGCAACTTTTCTCTCACGTTTTGTCCCCGTCCTTTACGATATGCATCGGTGGCCCCGATTGTGTATTCACTTTCGCCCGACAGCTTTTTGCTCTTGCATTTCTTAATTAATTTTTTTGTTGTTGTTGCTTCTGGTGCGTTGCTCGCGAAAGCATGCCCCAGATGAAATTTGGGTTAAGCTGCGTCGCACGCGACTAAAATATCGGCACGAAATGAAGTTGTTTAATAACGAGGAAAACTACAGAACAGAGAGGGCAGTCGCATTTTGCGTTTTTCACGTTGCGAGGTTGTGCGTGAAAGGTAAATGTAGGTTGGCGATTTAACTGCCTGGCCACTCCTAATTAATGTTCGGTCGCGTGTATTTATTTCGTACGGTTTTGTACACTGCCGACGGAGCATTAATTCGATTTTCGAGACGCACGAAACGCGACACATTTGAGAAATTAGATTCACAGGAACTAGCGGCCATACCCGAATCCGACGGCGTACGCAATCTGCGTGAAAATGGTAAAAAATATGTTGCAAAGTTTGAAAAGAATTTGCAGTTTGTCGTGTTCAACAATGTATATTCAAATTGCCCAACGAATATACATCAACAATTACCAATTGGGAATTAAGTAGCCAAGATATCAGTCACAGGATAAAACCTAGAACGAGAAAACAGAATTACACCAAAGCCACTCAGACACTAATTAAATCTACCCTTGCGAAGTGCTTCGAAACTTTTCTCCCGAGCTACTCTCGACCTCGCTAAATAATGAATATCGCAGCATGAAATTTGCGCCATTAAATTGGTCATTTCGTTCAATTTTTCAAGAGCGATCGACCAAGTCGATGGCCGGGTATAACGCAACAAGGTTGAGTGCCTGGCCGAATTGAACGAGGCGACGTCGCGAAACGGTAAGCTGCCGAAAGGAGAAAGCAAACGCACGTTTCAGACGGAAAGGTATAAAAGCGATGCCTACGGACAGGGGCGAGAGCAATCTGTCCGGTGAGCTTAAGCAGCTTGTGTCTATTTGCGTGACGACAAGATTCGTTTGCGACGAAAGTCTTGCAATCTCGCTTCGAGAGCCTATACTATCAAGTTGTTTGAGCGGGGACCATTTCGCCCGAGGGTGACAGGTCTAGTCCATCGGGTCGTTGCCGGAGGCGTTCGCGATAACGTTTAATCGGCGAACGAAGCAATAAAACGTTTACCGACTTGACACGTGTTAAACCGACGTAACAGTGTATTTTCACTCTTTCGGGGGCGAAAACAAGCAGCGAGAAATGACGATGCCCCGGCCGATTGAACAAGCTTTATTTTCCTCTGTCAAAATGAAATTAATAACCTAGGGGTTCGATACTGTTTTTCGTTTCATTCGTACGAGTCCATCGGCGGAAATTTCTGGCGTGATTGAAGATCGATATTTCGTCGGGATGCAAAATCGAACGTTATTTCCCTATTATTGTAAGTCGTATGTAAAAGAAACGTAACACTTGGTGAACGTACTTTGCGAATTTTTAGAGTGGAATTCACTCGACGTGTGCTGGAATTCTAGAAAGGGAGTTTGAATTTAACGAACGTCCATTGAATATTTGAATCGAGTGGTAAAGCATGCAAAGTGCGCGTAACAACGATACGCGGCGATTCAATGCGATCATACTTCGTGGAACGTTGAAGTTCTTCAGATTCCTTGTTATTAATTTCGCGTAGAAATTCAGCGAATTAAGTTTTCCGTCTGGGAGAAGTATCGCCGCAACGATGACAGAGTTGTACTTGGATATTTAGTTTTCGTATTCCATGCCGGCACGTCACTTAGACCCTTTGTTAAGAATGGTCACGAACTTTCTAACAAGTTCGCTAAGTCAGGTACGAGGTTCAAACTGACAATTTTCATTCGTTAAAGACGGCGGCGCAACGCGATCCTTAATAAAACACGGAATTTTCAGTTGTAATAATGAAATTCGACGAGGTAGAGCGAAATACTGCCTTCGAATTCGATGCTCCTTTACGAACTTTCTAACGATAAGTGCGAAGCGTTCTACAAGTCTCTTACTTATTTCACCGGTGTCCTATAATAGAACACCAACGTTGCGATCGTAGATTGAACTTACACTCGTTACAATATTTACTTTATACATCCCGCGACGATTCTCAAACGAATACATCAGTCGTACCATCGTAAACTCATCAAACGGGGACATCGTTAGGAGCAAACAATATTTTAACGCAACTTGCCCCCCCCCCCCCCCAGACAAATCAATTTAAAAACTGCCTTCGCGCCAACCATCGACACATTCCACCATTACGAACTTCCGCCGAAAACACGTAACTCCTTCTCGCGCGTCAGCAGAACGGCCTACTAGAACGCGCGTAAACGTTATCGAAACAAAACTCTACGCCCCGCCAACAATTCGCCCGGCCGCAAAACAACCGCAACCGGCGGCATGCAAATAGTCGCGCACAACGGCCCGGGCATTCTCCAACATCATCAACGTTCGTCAGGGGCGGAATAATCGCGGCCACGGCAACCCGAATTCCTTCGCGCAAAGTTCGGTCAATCCATAAATAGACTACCGAGCGGGACGACGAGAATTCTTGCCCGGCGGAGGGCCGCGACGTCGCGCCCGAGCGAGCAACCATTATCCACGAAAGTGGCCCGAGCGAAGAAGCTCGTCCTCGCCCGGGACGGGGATCCTCCGAGCGCGACAGCGAAGAACGACTCTGCGTCCCTTTCGCAGGCCGTGCCTCCCTTTCGCCCCGCGTTCAAGGGTCTCCGGTGGACCCGATATATATCTTTCCTTTCTTCCCGACCGGCGGCCACGTTTCTTCGCGTTTCGACGTGCTTCCGAGCGAGCGAGACGCGCCAGCCCCTCGCCACTTCTGCGAGCCGGGCTGATTCGCCCGCCTATGCGGGGGTCGACTGCGCCCGCGAGAGGGTGGAAAGTTCACCAGCGGGAGATTGCATATTTAGCGGGATGCGACGCGTCCAGGAGGGGCGACCGGGAGCGGCGGCACTCGCGAGACGAAAACGGGCGAGATGGAAAGGAAAGACGGGGGCTGGGGTTCTCGAGGAGGACGGGGCAAGTCGAATCGATGCGTGTGCCGACAGCGCGACGGATCGCAGCCTACTTTGCGCTATCGTGCGTGCACGCGCGGGCGTTTCAGATGCGGACGAGACACTGCGGCGAGGCCGTCGTGGACGCGGACGTGAGTGGACGGGTCATGTTTGACGGAGCGTTGCCTGGACGGCGGAGTGAACCGTTTGGAGACAGATTTCTGGACGCGTGTCGGCCCGCAAGCGCGATGATTATTTGGTAATTAAGCAATCGGCCGGGCAAGACTCGGGCGAGGAATCGCTCTGTGCAGTGGAATTCTGTGCGGAGGTGGACTGGCCTCGTACAGGTGTTAGAGAATATTGGGATCGATATTTGCTTGGTTTGCAAGGTAGAGTGGTTGGATGTTTATCGACGGCGGTTTTATTCCCGTGCGTGCGGAGCAGCGCAGAAATTGACGCGTCTACTTTTGTTTTGTATAGTTTATTTGCACGAATTAAATCCATGAAGTATTTAAGGAACGTTTCGATACTTCTGTTGATCTTGAAGACGAACCTTTACTCGGTAAAATAGTTTATAGTAAAATATAAAATTATTCAATGAATTGTACACGTAGAGCGGAAATGTTTTCAGTTACGATAAGAGTACGTGAATAGTGAAACTTTTCTAAAAGAATTTGTTAAATGTATTTAATAATAAATAATGTAAATAGGTAATCTGTACGAAGGATATATGTATTGGTTTTCGATTTGTAAATTCTTTCTGGAACGAACTGTGCACGCTCTTGAGTGCGCTAAAGCGTAGCAAACAAAACGGCAAGCCCAATTGAATCGTTATTCAAGTAGGCGAATGAATATTCACGCAGTGATATCTGCACCCTCGCCTGGGGATAGTTTCCTCGGGACGTTGTGAAAAAACGGAGAAAGTGAGCTTGCACAGGAACGTGGAATATACTCACGCTGTGTATCTAGTAACTTCAAGCATTATATGGTAAAAGTGTGCGTGGAATTACACGGGGGTGAAAGTGTAGTGGCGCGGCGAGGAGCGTGAGCGAAGAAAGGGGTGTTCTTGTCATCTCCGTTGATTTCAAGGCGAATTTAATTCCTTTCGTTGATGTACGCTCACGCCGAGAACGTTTAAGCAGTATTTTAAATAGCCCATTACCGATCGGCAATGTTCCTAGCACAATTGGGAATTCAGTTTTGCAAAGAATGCGAGAAAATTCGGAATCGATCCAGCGACGAATTAAAAATCAGTGTCACAAATTTGATATTAATAGCTACTTTACAATGAAACATTAAGCATTCGATGTAAGAATGTTAGGCAAGTTGAACATAATCACTGTTATTTTGCGCACGCAATTATATCCAGTACTATAATCTGAAATTTTTGACAGCCGTTAATAATAAACAAAAATTGAAATCAAGGGTCCCTTGTGCTTTAAATTATACGCGCACTGATAATGATTAATAGGAAATTCAATACGATAATGTTCTCTCTGACGGTGGAATTAATGAATGCATTTTAAAAGCGTACTAAAAAATGTTAAAGGAGATATTTCAGAGTATTAAGTGTATATGAATTTACACCGGAAAATGTTTAACGTTCTTCCCACTTATAATATCTCCGTACTATACAGCGAGGGGTATGAAACATATAATCACCTCCGGTTTTCCAACAAAATTAGCGGACGCTGCTTATTGAAAATTTACGAGAAACAACCGTTTCATGCGTGAGATATTCACGTGATTTACATTTCGGTAATATTCCGCATTAGGAACGGGCGTTACGACAGTTATTAGATAACGAATATAAATATCGCACGCTGAACAGGAACAAAACTCAGATTACCCCGCCTCCCGTACCTTTTACTTCTAATGTCGCCTTTGTGCCACGTTTCGCGCATCTGCACGAAAATTTCGTCTCCCGCGAAGCGGTGAACGCGTTGCGCGTTTGGCGTCTCGTGAACATTAAACGAAAACAGGCGGCCGTTAAATTGTCCTTAATCGTATTAACAATCCCTACTTTTACGTAAACGTTTGCACGAGAACTGTAATTTCGCGCAAGTCGTTGCCACCGCCCGCAAAGAGTTAACAATCGATGGAACTCGATAAAGCTAATTGAATGCTTTTAACCGTGAATTAATATTGATTCGACGAGCGCGCGTTAAATCCGCATATTTTCCATGTTCAACGGAACGAAGCAAATATGCCGAACGTTGTAATTCTAGGTAGAAACGTTTAAATCGTTTTACCGAACGGATTATACGATAAAGATACGGAGGTACGTTAGTCACAATTTCGGTTAAATTATTCGGAACGAAAAAGTTAGCAATTTCAACGGGAACAATAGAAATAATCGCTTCTCCGCGATGCTTCCAAATTTTCGTCTTGACGAATTTCTTCTCGGTAATTCATCGGTGGCGAAAGTTTTCCGTAAAGGCGGCGACGATCATGAAGTAAAAT
The DNA here is from genome assembly GCA_948146005.1 of Nomada fucata. NCBI lineage: Eukaryota > Metazoa > Arthropoda > Insecta > Hymenoptera > Apidae > Nomada > Nomada fucata. Next base: position 7,678,113 of record OX411282.1, read on the forward strand.
ATTCTCGTCGCTCCGTAGGCAAAGTTCTCTAGAGCCGCCCCTCGCGATCGACACGCCATATTTCTCGGTAAGTCGGCATCTTTTCTTCCTCGTGTGCCGGCATTATCAGCGTTATCGCCTCGGCTGAACTCGCACTTAATACCGAACTTCTTACGATCTATTCGCAAAGCCAATCCCGAGCCAGACTTCAATTTTCAACGATCCCTTTGTCGAAAAAGTTTCAGACTTCCACGCCGCTGCGTCGACACGACCGCCGTGATCACGCGTTAAGCCAGATATGGATCTGCCGACTATATTTCGCGAACGACCAACAACAGATGTACCTGGCAATAGTGCGTGCATTTTATTGTGCGGGCAAATTTCTGTTGCACCTCAACGACACGTTTTTCTCGCAGCTATCGCTCGTTACTTATTATTATATATTCCGCCCTTGCGTTCGTTCCATCTCACCCCTCTCTGTCGAAGACTCGAAATACATCGGGCCAGATAAGCGTGCACGTAATCCCCGGAATACCGACACCTAAGTGGGCAATACCGTAGCCAACGTCTGTTCGACGCTGTCTTGGCTTCTGCGGCGATTGAGGAGGGTGGTTGCTCGTTCGTACACGCACGCATACGAAACCAACGATCACGATGAAATGTTGAGGAAAGAAGAGGGGCGAATCCCCCGGTTTTGCATCGCCCCCGCCGCTTTGCCGGCAAGTTTATTAGAAGATGGGCTTTCGCCGAGTCGTAACGCGTAGTCTCCGCAATGCAGAACTTTAACGCGAGCGTCGGCTTCGCCAAGGCTTGGCGCGGCTTCCTTCTCGCGGAGCTTCCCCTTTCGAAACTTGCTTTTTCCAACAATACGCGTCCCGCGTGCTTCCAGGCTGAAGCGTCGCTCCTGCGCCCTCGCTAATCCCCCTTGCGATTATTTTTCGACCTGACTAGCGGGCTTCCAGCTGGAAAATCGACTCTTGGTTGCGCCCCGCCTAGACAGGAAGCATCTTCTCCGGGCCGCTCTTGAAAGTTCGAGAGGACGTCGAAGTTGTTCGTATTTGTTTCGAGGCGGTACTATCTTCGTTAGTTTCAGTCGGTGTAATCGTTTAATTGACGGCCTTTCAAATGCTTTGTATACTATTACAGGTGTACGCTATTTTTTGGCGAAGTTAAGAGATGGCCGGACGATTTTCGATGTTTGATTGTTGATTGTCGATTGTCGATGGGAGAGTAAAGACCGGGGGCTGTACATAGCTGTGAGAATGTGAAAGAAAATTGAAAGAAATTTTGAACACATTGAATGTTGATAGGCAGCGGTTACTAGACTAGCACAATGCCTTATTACTACAGATTGTTGTACACTGTAATGCAAACATAATTTTCAAAACCCTTCGCTTCAAGCGTCAGTATTATTATTTTAAAACTCTGAACAGACAAATTTCTAAATTTTAATGAATAACGGTACTCAATATAAATGTTAATTGTGGCATACAGCTCTCCAGCGTACACTCATGCTTATCACGTTACACTCTTCTATTACTTATATCAAGAAACGTCCCGTCAATACGTCCAGTAATATTCTGATTTCATAGCGCACGTGATTGCAACAGTGCCATTCTAAAATCAATTCGAGAATAGACATCGATTGGGCAATGTCGCGAAATTAGACCATCGTTCCAGCTGCGATGAGTTTTTTTGTATTCACGAAACGTTATTGCCCCTTGCCAAGAGTTTTCCCCGGATTCGCTTGGAATCGGTTAGATTTTCGATCACTCGAGCACCTTATAGCGGCGCGGTTTCAACGAGACGTGGAAACGAGGTCGGTTCCTCTTTCTCAATACGGATTTCGGCTGGGTATTAATATCGACACACGGTTTAACACTTCAAGACACTTTCCGCTGGCCGTTTGTCACGGATGCCGGATTTGCGCAAATCCTCCCTTTCATTCGAGATTCACTCCATTCGAAATTCCTATTAGCCACGCTCCGATATTCTATTCGGTGCGGTACAAAGTAACGACTGTTATTCGGATGGCTGCTGACGAGAAATTTGAACGATTTTAAATAGTCTTATCTCGAGGAAAAATTGTATGTTCGGGATATTCTGTGTTACTCAATTAGCATCGTTCCTTTCGGTAAAATGAGGACGCGAGAAGAGGCCTTTTTTTAACGTCGAACACGCGAAGTGAACAGGCGTCGGATTCAGAAGTAAAGGAGATATATTTTTTCGAAGATGAACGGTGTGTTGGGTGGTATTGAGACAACAGCTGGATCTATCGAATTGTCTGCTTTAAAGGTAGCAAGAAATGTCACGATCGTTCTGCACAATATAAGAGTGCAAACTGCAGTACAAGGAAATGCTATAAACGACTGCAGGAAGGCAAGCGGGCTAGAAGGCGATAAAGAAAAACGAAAATGGATGCTTCGAACATACTGAGCGGATTGGACGTTCAACCGGGCGGCAAAGTTTATGCTGATTCACGATATTACAGTCATTTAAACGCTTTGCTTTCTATCGAACTCACAATACCATCGCCTCGATACAACTATACTCTACCATATTGTAACTCCACATATGACTAAACGAGGGTTGCTAAAAACGGAATAAATAATTAAGTTATTCAATTATTCTAAATAAAAACAAGAAAAATATGTTACAAAACGACGTAACTCTGCCCCGTAAAACATAAATTTCATACCTATGTTTCCCACAATATTCATAACATACACCCACGCAAATAAAACTAACATTAATGCCTTCTGTTGGATCATGTGTCTGACACGTCCCTAGTAAGCCAATCCTGCAAATAAACGATAGGTACTACCGTAACCACGTTATTCCAAACAGCGAACCAACTTCCCCGTCAAGCCTTAACCACGAAACTAGAAATTTACCCCGTGTCCACACTCGTCGAGAGGGGCCAAAGGCGGTCAACGAAGTGCAGGCCGGCCGTAGAAAACCGACGACACCCTTGGTGAGTCGAAGGAGAGTTAAAAACAGCGGCAAAGACAACGTTTGCATTAAACACCGAACAACTCGGGGAACAGTTGTCGCGTCCCGTTGATACAGGCCCCGCTGAGTGTTCCCTCCTGTAATAACCCACATTGTTCCAGCCCTTATCGCGTGTGGCTGTAGAACGGGGGATAGCAGCCGAAGGGGGTGACGTACGAGGGCGCACGAGGGAGGAATCGTAGATTCGAAAGTACGAGAGGAAAGAAAAGAAGAGGAGAGACACTCGAAGGCAACGGCGGAAGAGAAAAAAAAGGGGTTGGGTCACTGGTGCTCAACTGGCCGGAGGGCTAGGCGATTCGAGGTCTTGTAATGGGGACGCGGAATTGCATGCCTCGGCTAAGTAAAACGACGGGAACAAAGGTCTAGGGCAAGTCGATATATATATATATATATATATATATATATATATATGTATATATATATATATATATATATATATATATATATATATGTATATATATATATATATATACACCCCCTTTCTTCGTACACTCCTGCTCAAAGATTCCTGGCCCTTTAACCTCTGAGCTGAGAGAGCTGCACTCCAGACCGACGCAGCCGCATGGAAGCTGGCAATTCAGAATCGACAACCCTTCCCGTGCGCGTGATTACGATGGGGTTCGCAAATCGGGGAGCAATAACTGACTCTTGTTCGTTGATATCTGGTGCGCTTGGTCGTCTGAAGGTGCTGGAACGAAGATGGGGTAACGAGCAGCTATATTTTATTATTTTAACGAACACTGGTGATACGGGACTTAAAATTGTAGGGTGAACTTTCTGGTAGGAACGTTCTTAACGTAAAACTAAAAATGATAGGTCTTTTGCTCGCTCAGCATCTTTGGTGAACACGTTAAAGTAGTCTTTCTTTTTTATTTTAGCTATTCCTAACCTTTCATTAGATCTGAAGGAGTCCTGTGTCGCAAGACGATGATATTTCTAGCTCTTAGTTCTCTTCGATTAGATTATATATTTTTAAAAGTCAATCTTTGTTTGGTTGTATAATTGAATTCGTGCAGCGCAGACGGATATTTATATTCGTTGCAAAATTTAAACATAAGTTCCCCTGGTTTCTGATTTCGGAAGCCGGTTGACCCATATGTGGGTGTGAGTAGGGTATACGATGACCCCTATATGGGTCAACGGGCTATGAATGTGTTAAGCAAATTGGTTTGAGATGTCGGCGAGTTATAATAGTGTTCGACGAAGAGCGATGAGGATATTTCAGAAATGTGTGGATTGAAATCAGGATTTTTTATGTAAAGATGCAGAAGTGCAGCCTGCTTTTATCTGGGAGAGAAAAGTTTCTTACCTTCGAGTACACCGCGTGATGTAAAAACAATGTTTGCCGATATTTCACAGTATGGTTAAATGATATGAACATATTATTTTTTCATATACTCTTCGAAATTGTTGCCTCGCTGTATCCACTTTAGCGATGTTTGATGCGGTTGGTGTATTTTGATCGTATTACCATTGTTAATAATGATTAGGATTATTAAGTGTAAGCCAAAGCCTAGAATTAGATGCGCCCTAATGGGGATGTGCTTCAAGCGAGCTGTAGTTAAGTATTATATATGCATTGTATTATGATTGACTGCACAAATAATGCTCGTGTACCAATATCCCTGATGTTCCTTCGGTACAATAAAATTAGTACTGTCGAATTGAACTTCCCTGCGGACTTTATTAATCATTAATTACGTTGTTAAAAAAAAAGTTGCGAATCTTCACGTCTTACTCCGACAATTATTTACACCAACTTCTAGATTAGGTATTTAAATTCTGGAGTGCTCTCTTTATATCTCAGAATGTGTCACATTAATCAAGGCGAAACTGGGATGAATTCACCATCGTTATTCATTAAAACTGTCAAAAGTTCGCAAGCTTATCAACTACCAGCAACTTTACGACGGGTCTGCCTATAATAAAACCATAACGAAACGTTAACGAAAAAAAGAATCAAGCGTTCATGAAAGTACCATCGGCCTGCTATTGGCACGGAACTTTAATATATGTTCTCATCAAACATCGTCCACTTTCAATGCCCCTGCACCCTATATACCGACATTTCTTGCCCCTCGAAAACGTGTTCGGAACTCGATCACGATGATATAATGGAATTCGAGGAAAGATAAACCAGGGCACGGAGGATAATGGATCACGGTCACTGTCCGACCAAACTTACGAAACTTGGCATACAAGTTGCTCGGTGGAAATGATTTCTCCTGCTGGGTGTTCGAGTTGCCAAGCAAATGGAATCATATTTTTCTTCCTTCTTTCCTTTTTCATTACAGAGGGGAACTATAGATTCAATTCAGGCTTGGCGGACAGAGCATCGACCTACTCCACTGGCACACTGAACCACACTTCAATTAGTCGGGGAACTCGGAAAGAGCAAGTGAATGAATAAACAAACGTGAAACAAACGAAGAGAAAAGCGATCTTGGTGCTTGACTCGTCTGAGCTGATTTTGGCTGCCGTATTTTTCTTTTCAATAATTCGCCAACTCGAGGACATTCTTTGCTCCTTGGTTCTCCGTCGAGTTTGCAATGTTCATTAGTGCTTTCATCGTCGAATGTTCCTTCAAATTCTACGATCGATCTCAAGTGCACTGCGACTTTAAGCTGACTTCTAACGCAGACTACGTCATTCATCGTTGCGAGATACTGCGTAAATGTTTCTGGTATTGCACATTTACATTGCATTGCTCGCGTGCTTGTTCGTCCCCATTTTCTATTGCCGGGTTTGCCATCATTTTACGAGAGAATTTTCGCAGCTATGTTTTACGCATGCTGGAAATCGTGGACTTTTTTACTTCATTCGCGTATATCAATGTTCTTTATGCCATCCCTTAAAGGGAGCCCTTTGTTTGGTTCGCAGATCTATAAAATATCTTCGTGTTACCGATTATGTAAAAGAGCCGGCGAATGGTCTTCCTCTTCAAAGAAATAGCCAATGCGATCGAACGAGGGGCAGGATGGCTTTCTTATTTTTACATGCATTATACAACAGCTGCGGGCTCTATTGTATTCTACCTGGGTTCCAACACTCTGTGCAACATTCAGGCGTCCGCGTATTCGAAATTTATATCGTAGCAAATCATAGCTTGCAGTTGGTTTAAATGATAAGTCACCAGAACAATGTCGCGATAATATATTGTTCACTGTTGGATCTATCATCAGCTTCTGCTTCACTTGAATAATTCATCCAACGACGTTGTGTACGAAAAGAATAATTTCTAACGCACAGAAGCACGGAATTAAGCTTACCGTGCTAAATTGTAGACGCGTAAATTCGATTAATCAAGAAGTTAGTCAAGTTTAGCCCCTATTATTGGACGACGTAACACAGGCACAATGAAGATCGCTACCCAGAGATATTATTAAGCGGCTGGGTCATATACCAGACGTGTCGACCGCCTCGATAAATTCATAGAAAATATCAGCGGCAAACATAACGAACTCCTCGAAATCACGGTTAAATGGAAACCATTATAATGTACTCCAGCGACTCTATTCGATACAAAAAAGAAAGTCCATTCGCAATGAAATAATCCACCTCGTAAGCTACTAAGCGTAATTCCGGCAGAATCTAAATAATAAAACCGTGCGCATCGGCGAAGCTGACGCGGAACGAAGTTAATTAAATCCTCATCGAGCCACGATCGCCGTTCCCCAGAACGAGACTCGCGAACCAATGGCGAAGTTACCGATTTCCAGCGACCGGCCGGTTCCGACGAAACCAAAAACGTGGCCTCCGCCGCGACAGGTTTCCGCCTGATCGAAACGGTTGAACGAAACAGACGAAGTGGGTCATCGGGCTAACCAAAGTGTCCATTAAACCGAATTCCTCGACCTTTCCTCCCGACCGATCCGCTCTGTCTCCATTCACAAAGACGGGAATCGCGACGCCGTTATCGGAGACCCGGTACAGGCTGGCCTGCCAGCGCGGAGGGTTCAGCGTTTTCCCCTTACCTCGGGGCGAGCCTCTCGCGCCCCAACATCCCCCAGGTATCCGCGTCTCCCACCCAATTGGGGATTCGATCGACGTCGGAACTTCCAGGCGTGACCACCCAACCCCGTGGTGGCGCCTGCGTCGAGACGCCCCGTAAACACACCAGGAGAACCGCCAAGGGAGAGAGCAGGACGTCGTCGAACCCGCGCCTCCACCCTTGCCCCTATATTCTTGTCAATCGTCACGGGGATTCTGACCTGCGCGAGGAGAACCACTGGCTGAGAACCGTGTGGCAGGATCTGCTTGTAGCACCGAGGGAACTCGTGTGTTGGTCAGGCATGCATAGAGCGCGTAGGTGTCGATGCCCCGTAGGTGGGGCGCGTAGATACGCTGGTGCATGCGTGCGGGTTAACCAGGTTTAACCGGTGCACGATGGACTCGCTGTCAGGTGGAACGACGATACCGCGATCTTGCGGCGGCGGAGATGACCCGGGACATTCCTAAGGTCTTTACGCCTGACCCAAGGTTCAAGACAGGACAGGACAGCAACGAAAGCGGACAGTTGGCTACCAGGTTCACGGATTGTTATCGTCGGGGTTCCAAAGGAACGACCGGGGCCGTTGTTCCGTTGGACCGGTGCAATAGACGGTCGAGGAACGTCAGAGAAAATCTGGCTGATCCAGCCGTTAGTCAGCGGGGTGAACCGGCTGGACAATAACGGGCTAGTACCAACGAGCGACAGACGACAAATTCGAACAAGCCCGCGCGGGGTTGCGGCCACGTTTCACTCCATAATCTCGCGACCCTGTTATCTTGTAACCTCGTTCGCGTACACGATCGCCGGGGTTGCGCAACGTTTAGCGTTAATATCAGCGTGTTGACGTTGCTACGCTCGCAACCGGATAGCAGTTGCCCCGTCGGCGGGTATAGCAGCGGGACAGGATTTCCCAGAGAGCAGCTCGGTATCGGTAATATTCGCAACGTAGAGGCAAGGATACTGGTGGAGGGTTGTCGGGCCGGTGTTGGGGTGGTGTTGGTGGAGGAAGTGGAGGTGGCTGCTGGAAGCGATGGTGGTGGGTGACGTTGGCGGCGGTGGTGGTGGCGATGGGTAGTGGAGGTGGTGGTAGTGGCGGCGGTGACGGTAGCGGCGGAAGGTAGTTTCTGGGTGGTGGAGGGCGCGGATCGTCATCCGCAAAGTCGTGCGTTCACCCCGTACGCCGCGACGACAACAGGGCGTCGTTCGTTCCGGAACGAGCGACGCTGCGTCGAGTTCGCTGGGGGTCCCGTCGCGAGCTGTTCCGCGTTTCTGAATGAAGCGTTCCATGCTCCATTGAAACTGCGTAGCGGCGGTCGTCGCTCCCTTTGATACCGTGCTCGCGCACCGGAGGTTCCGCGGAGTGTTCCGTTCGGTGTCGAGAACGGGCCTCGATTCCGGATCGCTGTGCGCCGAGGGTGACACGCGTGCAACGACAGCTCGGCAACGCTCGACGGTGGTGGATCGCGACGGTCGACGTGGGGATCCTTTTGGAACACGTGGTCGAGCGCGGCGGCGAATCTTCACGCGACACACGAGGCAGCGCAGCTCGGTCCACGGTGCTCGAGGTTAGGTGTCCATGTGGCGGGGTCGATCGGCGCGCTTACGAGAAACGTCCTCGTGAGAAGGACGCCGATTGGCATCGTTCTAGGGGTTGCTACGGGCGCGGACCTTGCGGAGTGGGGTGTACACGGGACGAGGGAGGTGTTCGCCAACGAGAGCTACCTTTAAAGTGAACCCCGGTCTGGCGGCGGAAGGTTTACGTCCACGTTCCTACATTCGCGCGAACGTACTGGGGGCGGTGATCGCCGAATGTGCGACGGATCGAGGGGATCCTCGAGTTCTTTGATCGACGGGACAGCATTGTCACGTGGCCTCGTCCCCGCGACCGCGAGAGATCGGCGGAGTTCTCCGTTTGCCAGTCGGTTGGAGGAACGTCGTGTGCCTGTTGGAAACGGTGTGTCGGCTCGACGGCGGAATAAGTGACAGGCAAATGAATGGGTTGGATGCGCGAGAAACGGGGAACAATTAACCGGTGTATTCACGGGTGACAGCCACGCCGAATTGGTTGGCTAATTAGCGGTCCTATCGATGACAGGGATTCGGTGAAACGGCGCCGGGGCGTGCGTCAAGAAACCGGAGTGCAGGCCGCGCCGCTGGTGGATGAGATTATTTCCGCGCCCGGGTCTTGTGTGTTTCAGTTGGAATAAAAGCCGAGTTCCGACGGTTTCCCAGTGAAGTGTGAAACGCGGCGACAGCAGCGTAGTGAAGCAGTGAAACGTCGTTCAGGTGTAAATCCAACAGGTTCCACGATGTACCGGTTGAAACGCGTTCAAGAATCGAGCATGTCCCTGTGACTCGTCGCGGCAGCGTTTTGGATTACACTGTTGTTCAGCTTTAAACGTCGTGGATTCCCGCCCTACGTCGCTAGGGCGAGCACGTGAATCAACCCTCGTAACGAAAATCGATCGGCTCGCTCGTATACGAAACGTGGCCTGGTAAGTTCTACGGGAGAGCACCCTCGACGCAGCCCCACCGATATTCCTCGTAATATTCCGGCGGAAAGTTTCGCTTTTGCGCGTCCGAACGAGCGTCGCTTCCTACCGCGAGGCAGCGACAAGAAGGGGAGAGTAATCTTGGGATAGTTTCGTGCCAAAAGCAGCAAGAATAGTTCGGCCCGTCTGGGTGTAGCGTCTGAATTTCTAGGAGTTCGTGGAACTTCTCGAGTTTCGGGTACAAGTCGGGGATGTTTCGAGTTGCGACACGGTCGATTGGATTTTTCGATGTTTTTATTCTATTCGAGAGGCAGTCGGTTTTGTTCGAGGAGACGTGACAGACTAGAGTCTATTTCGATCGTCGCTGCTGTTCTACAACAGCCAGCTGCCGGAAATATTGCGACGTTCGATCTTGCAAGTTCGCATCAATTAATCGCACTACCATCGCCAGTATGACTATTCAGTTTTCCAAACCCGTGCGACAGGTGACGATCATCAGAATTTCAATGAACTTTGCTCCTGCGCATCTCAAAGTTCGTTACGCAACGGCTCCTCCTGTACCGTGCGGGAACGAGAGCCTTCGTTTGGTTGTTAATCAGTGACATTAAGCATTCGGTGGACCGAACACGCCCCGTCCCCCAAGCAATTTCGTTTCGGGCGTTAACCGTCGCGGAAGCTCGAAGCATCTTTTTCTGCTGCGCGCCGCTAAGAATTTCTTTAAACCGTGCCTCGGCACAATTAAACGTCACCGACGTGCCGGCCAAAGGCGTGCGTTTCAGCGTCTGCGAAAAGCTGCGGAAGCGTTGCTCGAAGGATCGAACGAGAAACGTCGCAATTGCATTTACTACGACGCGGACAGGGATTCGAAGAGTTCGACGAATCCGTAGAATGTTTAATCGGTTACACCCGTTCTAGAGGTAGAACGTGTAAAAGTCCTTAGAAGCACGGTCGAGTGATCGTGATTTTACGTTCGACGAAGTTTCCTGCGTCTGCTTCGCGGAGTTGTTCCCCGATGGCGTGCTTTCGTGCATACTCGAACGAGGGTGCGGGAAGCTTTCGATTCGCGCGTTCACGTAACCGACACGTCCGATTAGCTACCCCAAGACTCGGAGGTATCGACTTACGGTTACTTTCTTCCGTTCCGTTTGATCAATCGTGTCGATTATGACGATTTCACGTTCCATTAGATTGTATCGATTGTGGCGGCCGACGAGATTCACGGGAACGCTCGGTCTCGTTTCCGTTGAGTAATGTTGCGCGATCGGCAGCCCTTTGATGGGATTTTAGTTTCAACTCTGCGAGGGGTTATCGTGCGCAAGGGGCGAGACTTGTTTGGGTAGGCAATGTCGACGATATGGTTAAAATCTGAACGCGACGCGGATCGAATTAAGGAGTTGCCAAGTTCTACGTTAAATCGAGACCGTTTGGATTACAATTGTTTCAACGGTTTGCACTCGCGAAGTACAGTAATTGCACGTCAGCGAACACGGATATCGATACGCAACGACGACGAAACGTTACTCGCCACCAGAAAATCTCTATCCGAACGTTTTCAATCGCAGATGAAAATTCACGGGGAACGAGTAATTTTTACTCGATCGAGAACACGTTATCCCGAATTAAAACGTGAATGTTTGCAATAAACGGAGCAACCGAAAGTTTATTCAACGTCGGAAATAGCGCGCAGAAATACCTCCGAGGGTAGAAAAAAAGGGGGAATAATTGACTATAAATTTGTGTTCGAATTGGAAACTTAATTGAAATACAAACGCGCGGATAGCACTCGTTCAAGAAGGTGAGGGATGCGTTACAAATCTAAGCTGCAAAAAATACATACAGGAGAAGATAACGGGACCACTGGAAAAGTCTATTCCGGTTTCGTATTTCACAGACGTCCCGTTACCACCACAAATTTTCACGAGACACAGGGGAACGTTGCTGAAACTTTGATCATTCTAAAACTTCGAGTTAACCTAATTCTAATGGGGCGTATACTTATTTTACGAAGATCTTCGCACGAAACGGCCCGCCGGACGTAATAACCGCTATACAACCCACCGCCGTACTTTATATCATCTCTGGATTTTCATTTCCGCCGAACGTTGATCCTTTCTATAACTAGCAGCCGTAAAAATTTACGAGCCACCGCGACCACTCGACAATCACAGGAGCGATTACTGTCAATTTTCCTTTAACACCATGCCAAATCGAATTTAGCGATCGTAACCCCCCCCACCCCCAAAGGCGATCAAAATAATCCGAAACGACTGCCGAAATCCTATCGCGGCCACGGCGAAACAACAAACGCCGTGTTTATAACAAACTCGTAAAGCCGCGTATCGGTTAGGCGGGGATTCGCGACCGCATTTAAGTGGTTCCCAAAACGTTCGGGCGAAACGGCTCATTTGCATAGGAGATCTGTAGCGAACGTTCGGGACAATTATTATCGAATAAACGTTTACACCGACCGAAGTGTCCCCCGATTCGTGCATTGCGCGTCGACTCCGTCGGAATATCCGAGCGCGATCCGCCCGTAACACCGTTCGCCCCGCGCTTGTGCTTTCGATTTTGCGCCGGGCGGTGTCCACGGCGTTGGTCGATCACGGCGTCGATAATCGAGGACGAAAAGCGACATCCGCGTTCCCAATTAAAGCAGCGCGGGGCTCGAAGATGTCATCGACGAAACTGATTAGCCGTAATTGAACCTCGACGAAGCCTGGGGCGTGTAGGGGCCTGTTTTGACAGTCGGTATCGGAAGTCGACATCGGACGACCCGATGCGCCAGCGAGCGTGCACAGGCGTTCGCCGGACAGCCCTGCGTCGTAAGCGAGACTCGCAGGTAGAGGTGGATCGAAATTCACCTGGTCCCGTCCGTCTGTTGGATCACGCTGGCCGGCAAATCTCATCCCGTGCACGACTTTCTGTCTTCGCGTTCTTCCTTCGTTAACATCACCACACGTTCGAAGCTACCAACGTACACGTACATAGGTTCGACGTTCTCGATGGTTCTTCGTGCACGGGTCTCGAGTCGCTGATTCTTTTTGGATCGCACGGGAACCAAGCGGAAACCTGCAGAGCTTATTGGTAGAAGGGAGAAGCGAATAAAAAGGTCTCGCGTCGGCGGCGGCGATGATTTTTTCAATTTTCCGCGGTATTTTATTTCAACCCGCCAATCGAACGCGCACGGCGCAGCGAAATTATTGAAGTCCTCGATGTTGCCGACCGTGTGTTTCTAATTAACGTCGGTGTATATACGTCAGCATGAAAATCGTCCATGTAGACCGAGGCGTATATACGGTTATAGGGGAACAAAACCAGCGAGCATCGGCGTGGCCGGGAAATATGTGGATCAGTGGTGGATCGAGAGCGCGGAGTCAGCGGGGAAGGGAGATTTAATGGAAAACTTAAAGGTGAGGAATCTGAATGGAGGCTCGAACGGGAACGGGAACGATAGGGGGAACAAATGAAAAGATTTCACAAAAGTGTATTATACGTATCGGGGACGATTGTTATCGCGGCTCGTTTTGTCCCCCTTTCGAGAATTATAACCGACCTCTCGCAATTCGAACGTATCGGTCCGGTGGCGTTGCTCGATACTCCGTCGTCGTCATTCATCATCGGCCGTAATTACCCCGATTTGCATCGAAATGGAAATCACGTCCGACTTTAATGGCATGTTAAGGGCAATAGATCGTGGGAATCCGATGGATCTTTTTCTTTTTTTTTTTTCGAGGCACGCCGAACGAACCGATAACGTATTCCGGCGGATGAATGAAAAATCGTCAGCCGGCGCTGATAAGAGGGCAATTTCTGCGATCGGACCGGTGACGATTTAACGGGCGCCGCGGAAAAGATGATTGGGTACGATTTGAAGACATTGAAATATTCATTGGGCGGCGGCAACAGACCCTGCGCGGAGGCGAGAGGGGCGGATTAAATTGGCCGAACGAATTTACATGATTGACGGAGGAGGACGCAGTTTTAATTCGACGGTTAATTAATACTGGAACAACCGTTTTAAACTATTACGCGGAGCGGTTCGGCCGAAATAATAAGCTGATTTCCGATAAAGAAGTCACAATGGAAAGTTTCGAACGAGGCCGGCAGCGTGTTGTTGTTGAACGTGGAAGGCACGAAATCGAAGTTCGAGGGGGCAGAGATGATGGGAAAACGTGCCAGCCCTGTCGTCCTGATTAATCGCCGATTCTAATGTTCCAATTTATGTCGCAATCAAGGTAATTTGACGTTTAATCAAGGTGGCCGGGCGGCGAGCCTACGACGCGAAAATAATGAGTCCCGAACAGTGACATCTTTGTCGCGATTATGATCATTAGGGTACTCGATAAACCATTGGAAAATTTATCGTTACGTGTGCAACGCTAATTGCACGATTAATTTTCCCTTGAACGCGACGTGCAGGGAGGACGAGCGATGAAATATTAAGTAAAATTCCGTGCGATAGATACAAATGAATATAAAACACGATTTAAACGTATTCTTCTAAAATTATTTCGATGCGCGCTATATTCGCGTGGAGTGCAACAGCCGCAGCTGTTCCCTTTGTTTCAAAGCAAATACGGATTATTAAAAGCAATGCCCTTCCGACGTGCATACGTTACGCCCCGGGTGATCGATCACGCGCGGCTAATTAATTATTTAATGCACTGCGAACAAATGGGCGGATGTTTCTTTCGCTAATCAGTTTCGAAGAACAGCGTCAAGGTACATCGAGATACATTTTCGCTTCTTCAATTCGCAGTCGGATATGAAATCAATCGCACCACGGTGTTAAAGTTAGAACGTTTGTTCGAAAGTTCTTAAGACAATTTTTTCCGCATTATTCGCGGCCAGCACTTTGAATATAGTAACCTCCTTCCCATTTTTAGAAAACCGTGCGAGATGCTGCTAATTACCGGCAGGGTAGAAAGGTGGATCGCTTACAGAGTGTAAAGCAATATCCATATCTTAAGCGCGAAACTGGCAAGAAAGCTCTTGTACATGCCTAGGAAACCTTTTAGTGGCGCATAAAGTTCGCATAAAACATTACCATCTGAAAGTATAAACACACGGGGGGGGGGGGGGCAAGAGGGAAGGGGGGGTGTGGTTTTCATTACGGCACTTCTACCAAAGGTCTCGTGTACGTGGCAGAACAAAGGAGGAATAATTCGTTTTTCCGCGTTTGCGAAGGGAACCTGGGCAAACAGGTCTTTTTCTCTTCTTCCTGCGACGTCGCCGATCCACAAAGCACCTAAACAGATAATTCGACAGCTTCTGGCATTAAGGAGGGTCGCATTAACCGCGACACAGTTCTCCGTGCGGATATAGTAACGCGCCGCGGAACGACGGGGGCGACCGTGAATGAAATTTCGCACGCAATGCGCTCGTTAAATGCACCGCTGAAAGCGATTTGCAGATTTTTCGAGGCAGCCGCCAGGGGAAAATTCGCGTACGCGGTGACCGACGTCGAACGTTGGATGCAACTTGGTCGGACGGCCTTTGAAGTGCGAACTGCAGTAAATCGCTCGCGTGCACTGACGACAGTATAAATCGCTATTATCCGGCCGCGATCTTAATGAATTCCTGCGGCCGCATTATCTTAGCGGAATTTCTGTAACAAATGGTCGCTGTAAAATGTGATTCATTGCGCGGAGAATCGTTGAGGAATTGTGTGCTCTGCTTAACTGTCGAACGGAAAGCTTGCGACACCGGTGGAAAGTTTGCGGGATTCGTAATATTTATTTGATGGTAACCGTAAAGATTTTTGCCGATAGTGTGATAAAGGTTCGCGCAGTTTTGACTTTCGACCTCGGCAAGTACTCTTCAAGAATGTACTTTTAAGTTTATTTGAGGGAAACTGATGATTTGTATTTCTCTATTTTGTCGCTGGTTCATAAATTTTAATGTATATTATGATTTTAGAATGTTATAGGCTGTCGTACAAAATTAATACTGTGGATTAATAATTAAATGAAAATTATTAAAACTAAGAGGCAATTGCAACAATTGATCGGACAGTTTATTAACAGTATAAACTCGAAAATCTAAACGTCGAATTATACAAATTAGTCTAAAATTCAAGGACAATTTAATCACAAAGTTGTGGACAAATAATAAATAACATTATAGGATTTATTTTAGAAATAAATATTTATCAACGCAATTAACTATTATTTCTTTATGTAATAACTTAAGAGCGTCAGCTAAAGGTTTGCAATAATCATGTGGCACCTATTTGATAGAACTCTATAAAGAATCAAATCTGCAAACATTTTTTCAAAATAGCCACCGAAACGTTGCATACCTTTTCCAAATATCATAAATTAGAATCATCTGTTCACTCGTGCATTAAAAGGAAACGCACTTTCGTTGAAATTTAAAACAGTCCAAGCGACACGAAGTGCAAGCACTGCAAAAATCTATTACACACTACACAACGATATACATATACTACGCGAACCATTGGAAGTCTGGATGTTAACCAAGGCCAAAGTGAAATTGCCCAATAAATAAACGCTGTTTGTCGGTGGTTGAAATAACGAGCGGCTATGTGTATTTCGAGCACGAAAAAAGCCATTATTTTTTCGGACCGCGTTCCAGCTGACCAACATTCATTAAAACTTTCCACATTAAACCCCTAGCACTGCGAGTAGTGGCACGGTGTAATGGTCAACCTCTGCCCCATCGCTGTACGCTCGACTTCAACTAAATGATCGGTCAACGTGATCGTCCATGGTTACCATGACAAATGTCGTCACTTGTTCGACAGCACCCGTATATACGTACATATGTTAGACTGTTTGATGCGTGTACAATGTAACGCGGTTCAAGGTTTACACGTTTCGACGGCATTCGCACGACGGCGAATCGATCGACATTAAGATGTAAGAAACATGCACTTGGCTGATCCGATTATTGCTGTAAAAGCACTCGGGGCACGAGAACGAGCCTATCGTGACAAACAACGTCGCTGTCACAGAAAACTCAAGCACGAGAAAGCTTGTTGTACCCATAAGGGCCTTCGCGAACCCGTAGGTAGGGCAAGTGGATCGATACTTTGGGATTGATCTCCGGTTTTCTGGGCTATTGGTCTGTACAGGTGAGGGTCGCGGGATTGGCCCTCACAAAAGAGACATTTCTGTACGTATTGTCTCGATGGAGATGCGGTGAGACGAATGTTGTACTTCGATTTGTATTATTTATGGGAGATAGGAATATTCTTGAACAATTGATTGGTTGCCCTTCGGTCTGCCGCGAAATTAATTAGGATACTTTTATCAATTCTCTTTAATATTTTCGTTATTCAGTATACTTTATACGGAAGGTTGAAAATAAACGTCCTGAAACGTTTTCCGTTTCACCGTTTTATGTCGTCCCACATTATTCGAGGCCGCGTGCGATCAATTTCTATTATCCAGAGGCACGATATAATCGAGAGTAATCATGTAGAACCAGCGATAAACACGGACGAATGATCGATAGGAGTATTCTGGAGTAAATGTACACAGCTTTCTTTCGAGAACCAACAAACTTTCGTTGAACTTCCATTCAATATCTCGTTATCGATTTTTCACTCAAGCCTACAAAGAACAGTTTTCTGGATTTCCAGGAGGAGCAGAACTATCGGACGACACTCCACGGCGTGGTTCCCTCGAATCTAATGAGTTTCGCGAGAAGGATCTCTTTATCAAAATACTGTCCGCTCCATAAAGTAGATCTCACAAGAATATTTGAATAAACGAAAACAATGGATTTCAATTTGCGTGCTTAACGTCCATTCCTAGGTTTTATCTAGCATCCACGGATTCTAGGACTATCGAAACTGTGCGGACGGCGTCAAGCATCTTTAACTACTGTGCGTTCCCTTCAATTAATGTTAGTGAAAACTATGTCGAGGCAGAGCCACGGGAAGATCTATGTACATACAATTGCCGGCCAAAACCTCAATACCGCTCCCCTAGTTGTACAAATATTGAATGACACTTTAACGATTGAACGATTCGACAGCGTATATATTCTCAAACGTTAACTAATATGTACGAATAATAAATCAATATATACTGTTTTACGAAACCTATATAATATTGTTCCTTTGCTGTATTGGTTTCTCTATTATTATGCTTTCCTCACAATGAGTATAATCACACTGTTGATGGATTTTTGTTGGAGCGCGTCGCAGGCAAACGGTTAATATTACAAAGACTTACAGCATTTCAAATTGTTTCAATATGCTTCTTCTGGAAACGCTCCTAAATTGTTCATGTTAAAATTGTTAACTAGTCGAATATCTGGACAGATTTGCATACCTTGCGATTCGAAGCTTTTGCCCGGAATTGTTCTGCAAACAGCAAAGAATTGTTCGATACATCAACGGTGAATATTTTTACAGCAAGAGCAAAAAGGAAAATGTAGTGATTCTTCGTTACAGTAAAATTGAGTTTCCATTTTATCTTAAATAAGAAAGAGAGAAATTATTGGCAATATTGTTTCTGTCTACCAGCGATTTGCAAACGTTCGTCGAACCTGCGGTAACTGTTCGCTCAATCAGTTCGGGCAACGTGCCCGATCTATTCAGCCCGGAAGTAAACTTTGATGAGTTTCGATTTTATTTTAATTGCAATTGAGTTTCAATTATTTTGAAACGAATGAGAGCCAAGCTCTGAATTTCACGGTCGATATTTCAGTACGATGGTTTAGCCGTAAAATTGGCTGCGACGAATCAAATACACCACTTTCTTTGTATGATAACTGATTTGTGAAATTTGTCTCGATTTCGTGCACAAGTTCCTTTTTCGAAAAAAATGGTTATTCGCTGTTTTTCAATTAATAGAAATCTTTTTGAAATTCATTTCTCGTTCTCATGCACTCGCTGCGTTTTTTTCCAACGATTCTTTCGAATGGAACACGTACCAGCGATTGGTGTGCACGATTAGTTATACAAACTCTAATGAAAAAGAGAAAAAAAACAAACAAAAATGAAAAATCACCATTGCGTGGACATTTATGGGAATTTCGTAAAAACTGGGTTAAACTGAATCAATCGCTAGTCACGTAAAACGAACAAGTGTTGCGTAAACAGCCAATAAAAAACATACTGCGCTGTAAATTCAACAATTAGTCACAGAATGTGTACGTCGATAATGCTGTAATAATCCGCGAATGGTTTGGACACATATCTTGCGTGAACATTGTGCCATTTGGAAGAATACACTCGTATTTATTTAAGGGAAGCTCAAGAAATCGAACGACATAATATTTTTTCCGGACAAGTGCTATATCATGCTATTTTTACTTCACCAGGAAATGGTCAATATTTTATGTAGACTATTTCCAACAAAAATAGAAAATCTATAGAACCGTACCGAAACCATCGAACATATTCCCATAGGATAAAAAAATACTGTCTTGTGCTCGTTCCGCGAATTTCCTGTAAAACAACGGCTACCAGCTGCAGATATAAATTTTATTTAATTCATCACGGTTCACCTCCCTTACGTTCGAATCGATCACCAATGAAACTCAATTAAAAGCAAGGCGCGGTAGCGAATAATTATAATTAAATATCAATATCTTTAATCACTTTAAAAGAGCATTTCGTTTGCGCCGAGCACACTGTTCCCTTTCAATGTCGAACGTAAACAAAAACTGGTTAGCACAGTGAGTTTAACAAGCAAAAATAGAAGCGATGACACTGTAGACAATTAATGCAACGGGCCGGACGATTTATTCGATGAGGTCTGGTCGAGACTTTATGAGAGCTTGTCACGTACATGCAGCATGGTGGATTACAATGTCGAGCATGTGATATGTAACAGAGAAAGTGGGAAATCGAAATTTACGTCGCCGTGCTGGAACCAGGGAAAATCGATCCAATCAACGACGCCCTGGTAGATGCAATTAACTGCTTGGAATTGTGATTTAACGCTAATTATTTCTCAGTTAAGAAGGATGAACGATGCACAAGCCTATTTTCTAGACAAATGACGACGCGTGAATTGCTTTTAGAAATTTAGAACCAGATCTGAAGTAACGAGCCGCGAATGAAAATATTATCCAGTAGATTAGGCTGTTTAGTAATTGAGACAATCGTGATTTTAATTTTCTAAAACACAATGGGGCTGTACGCCGTTAATTTACTGGATCCGTGTATATTTATCCACGGGTTATACAAAGTAAATACGCAGCAACACTGATGAAACACGTAATCAAAACGGCCTACCCGCAATTGCAGAGCAAATTCGTCCTATTAAATTATTTAGAGGCAGGGGACACCGAGTTCGCGTTCATTTCTACCGACGTTTATCAAGTTGCATTTCCCCGCATTTTCGAGTATTTAACAGCGCCCGTTATCATCTTCCTTTTTTATGAATTTCATCCAATATTTGCCCGACGTTTGATACAAATTTCGACCGCATTCTCGCGGTACGATTTCCGAAGGCAACTGCAGAGATACGAGTTTCCGCCAGATTTCAGAAAAATCCAAACAATAGTGGCCTATAGAAAATTCTGATTATACACTGTGACGCAAACATCCAGGCAACAATGGACCGTTCGTTGCACCTCGAACGAGGACTGGTGAATCGATGAAAAAGCAGAAGGGAGGAAAGAAAGAAACACGACAGCACCGTGTCGTCTAATTGATTTTCACACGATGTATCGGCAGAAATTGAACATGGTCGCAGGTGTTTGTGGTGCTCACGAGTTGTCAGTATTACAGGTGGTTGGGAAATTTCGCGGGGCGCGTAACTAGGGGGATCAAGACCGTATCTGTCTTCGCAGGTCGTCATTTGCAGTAAGAAGTGTTGGGCTTCCGTTTACGTTTACTCGAGTCGATGCGAATTTCGTGACACGCGTGTGCCATCGTCCTTCGATCGACGAATCGTGAACAGAGGATTCCGTCGATGCAGAATTTGGGAAAATCTGCGTAATTATTTCGACGGTTCATGAGAATACATTCACACAGACCTCGGCTGCTTTGACATGATTCTTTCGCTTGCCATTTTCTTCGAACAACTGTGTGTACGAACGACGGGACAAATTTTCATTACATTTAGATTCTTGACGTGTAAATTAATTTTCGTCTGGACATATCATTGATTTCGCAATTAAATTCGCAAGGACTAGGCGAAATAAGGACATCGATGGAAAATGGAATTACATAGAGTACAGTGTATTCTAAAATGATTGCGCCTAATAGGATATTTATTTCTCTGTAATGAATGTATCTTTAAATATTTTTCTCGTAAACTGTTTCACCTGGACGTGCGTCGTCCTCGAGGGTTTATATGTCCAGAAAGTTTTGTCCAGCAACAACGGCAACTTTCGACCCTCTGGGTCCGCAGGGGACGTGCACACATTTTAGAGCCGACCATACCAACAGAGTTTGTCTTTTCGAATTTATGAAGGGCGCGGGGCTCCACGCGAAGTTCTCAAAGTGATCTTTTCAAAATTTAATCCCGCCGTTCCAAATGCTACTTCCCGCAGCGATACAAAAAGAGACGCCCGTTCCTCTCGTCTCGCGAATTTCACGCGATTCCACAAAACTCTTTCCGACCTAACACAATCCGATAACTACTTACGCCGTAATATGAAACTGAATTAAACCGGCTGCCCTCGTTCCCTCGAAAAGTAAGCGTTTCCAAATTAATAACCCTTTTCCTGCGCGCGAAGGGTTCCTTCCTTTCAAGCCTAACTGTGCAATCTTCAGTGTGACCCAGCTCACACAAACGCGATCGAGCGGACGCATACGCTCGCACGGCTCTCAGAATTTCAATTCATCGGCCAAGCAGGAACGATTGCACATTAAAAGTTCTATTCATCGGTGCCCGATGAAGCAGCGCCTCTCGCGGTTCCCGCAGATTTGCTTTCGAAATTCCACGGACGCGGCTTCGAATTTTCCGCAAGAATTCACCGCACAAGCTAGAAAGGAACATCCCTGGAATTAGCTGCGAGCATATATCTCCGTAAAAGCTCTCGAGCTCCAAAGGACACCGTTGTCGAGCATCTGCAAGAAGAAAATGCATTTCTCCGTTCCCCCGGTGCCGTTGTATATACCTTTTGTAACGCTCTATCTGCAGCCACCGTTCCCCTGACTATTCCCGTCGTCAACCATCCGATGGCTGTGTCACATGGCAGCGATCAGTGTTCGTACCACGAATTATTTTGAAATACGGCTGTCGTTAATTTCACCACTGTTTTATTCTATCCACCGGGTGACGCAGGTGCGATGCTAGCACTAGAACTATGAAACCTGTTGAAGTTAAAATAACGGCAATCAGATTTTTCTCCTCGCAAAATTGTTAACGTCGTGCGGGTATCGTTGTTGGAATTCGTGATGACTTTTAATAAGACGGAACAACAGTTCCATGTTCGTACGTAAGTTTCGTTCGACCACTTTTATTTGTATAATTCTGTTTAACACGCGTCTAAACAAACTAAAACCCGTTGGTGGGTCTAGCGTTGAAAATCGATTCGAAGTTGGGTTGCTTGAAAACTTTCGTCGTACCTTTTAAGAATGAATTTAGATACCACGGAGGGATACAAGTTTCCTGTACCCTTAGCTTTCAACGGTCGACTTTGTTCCACAAGCATGCATAAAAGAATCGTGTCTGTCGGACGTTTGGTACAGCGAGTTGTCTTGTTTCCGCGACCACTTTTGCCGCGTGGGCTCGTGTGGCCACGTGGTTTTCAACAATAGGAAATTCTATTGTGCTTTGAAGATCTTCGAAGTGTGTGATTTTGGCTGATTAAGTATGCAAATATTAAGTTGGTCTTCATAGCGAAACACAGTTAGAATATGTAAACCTGTATATCTTATTAATTTATTATTTGAATGTTTCTATTTACATTTAATGTATGGCTCATTGGCTCGTTAAACAGATGTCTTAATTTTCATGGTGTATTTATCGGTTTATTATTTTACATCAATTTTATTGTTCCTTTCAGAACGTCACGGCTGGGCGAATCGCGATGTTCAATTTACTTTGTAATTTACCGTTCACTTCCTAATTACGTGCTGCTATTGTTTCGACAACAGGCATGCGAGTTCATTAATATTCATTAATATTCCCATTACATGTCGCACGCGATTGGAGAAAGTTTTAACTAATTTACATTTCCATCCAGCGGTACGATGGCTTTGCAGCTGAAATGTGATTGCGTTCGTCAAACGTGAAGATATAATAGAGCTGGAGCTCTAAAGGGTTGAGCGGATCGTACTGAAGCACTCATGATTGTTTAAACATGACAGGGAACAATTTAGTCAAATTCATACAGCACAGAAGAATTTCACTTTATACACGAGCGTGATAAATGTGGAAATGCACTCATCGCATTTCTTTGACAACCCTCGGTATAAACAAAACAAAAAAGTAATATCATTCAGTGATTGTGAAATGTCCAAGCTGCATTGCACGCGGGTAACGCGTGTGTTGTATTGCTCACGCAAAAACAACGATTTCATTTTAGGGCCGATATAATCCTGTATGCTTCCTTGTATGCACAAGAAAATTGCATAACACCTTAACCATCTGCTTTATTGTGTGTATATAATATTAATTAATATAGTTGTTACAGCGTTATATCGTAGTGGTTAATTGCAATACAGCAGTTACTATCAAAGCTATATTAATTAATCTTATATACACATAATAAAGCAGATGGATGAGGTGTTATGCAAGTTTCTTGTGCATACAAGGCATTTAATCAGGGAAATGTGTGGCAAAGGTTATATTAATGAAATTTGACAGACCTCTGCTAATAATGTTACTTTTGGAAAGCTTCCAAATCCTCTGCGACAATAACGTGGAAGAAACAAACATAATCAACCAAGATTCTGAAAAAGTGAATCCATGTAATTAAATGATGTAATATAACAATTATTTTTTTCACATTCTGCAAGAAATTTGTCCCTTGAATAACAGCATTTTTAAATAACAAATTATCAGCGTGAAGTTCTGCTGCGAGTAATATATGGCTAAAGTAACGTGTTATATTCTATCAGCTAGTATATTATCGTACCAATTGATTTCCTGGTAGGTGCGAGCAATAATTAATCATAATTAATGGCTTGCCCCATCCATAGTTAATTGGTGTCCATAGTCAGTATTAATCTGTAATTAATTATCGCGAGCCTCGAATGTACAGTGAATCACTCTAAACGCTGGGCGCAACCATGTCTATCCGATAACAAAGAGAAACAAGAGAACGATTCCTCGTTCCTTTTCAATTTTCTCTTCACATTCTTCCTTTCATCTCGTTGTTTCTTGGCCGCTCAACGAGGGGTATTTGGCATAAAGAGCTTGAACCACTTCGCGAATTCGTCGAAATATCTTCCAGACAAGACGCGCAATCGCTTTTACAATATTTCACTGAACGCGCCGCGCTTCGAATAACTTTTCTCTATTTTAGAACCGAGAATAGCGGGAAGCTAAATCATATTTTTCAAAGCTGCCAGACCGTTGAAACATTCGTGGCACTAAATAAACGAAAACTAAAGCAATCTAAAATAATTTCTTAGACTGACTAATCATTATAAAAATTCATTAGTCTGAAATATCAATTTGTAAAATCGTAACTTCAAGTACGTACATTATTCTGTTATCACAGAAGTAGCAAACGATAGTTTTATAGGTAGCAGGTGCACTTTAAAACCTTCGGTAAATCGCCTGCATCGACAAATATCTTTTAACCAGGAGATTTAGATTCGTTCGCAAGGCTGACAGAATACACGATGCCAAACGTACGCCTTGCATTTCTCTTCGATGATTCTGACGCATACGATCTAATAATATTTAAACAATCGCCTATCCTTTCGCGCATAAAGTATTCCACGATTTATGGCGATTTAAACCAATCGAAACACCAGGGAACGTTTGAAATTTCGAAACAGGTAATTTGATTTATGTAATGAATACGATTATTACCTGCACTCGTTTTACCTCAAATTTTTCCGACTTACTATGCGCACGGTATTATATTTTGTCGTAAATTTCGTTCGCTTAGATCGCCTATAATCACACGTTTCACCGTGAGATACTCAGGTGCGACGATCCCTACCTTATCGCGTCGAAAGATCTTGAAGGAGGAAATGCGACTCTCTCCATTTAGTCCCTCTTCCGCCCCTGCTTTTCCTCTGTTCACCGTACCCCTTCAAAGAGGATGACGTGGCCTCAAAAGCTTCCTGGCGTATACTTAAACTAGGATCCAATTAGACGAGATAGAGAGCTGGGCGTGTTGCACCTCGAGGCACAGGATTCAACTTCTTTGTATGGGATACTAATTAATCCACTGCCTCGGGCAAAGACGGTTGTCCGTACGATCGAGTGGGCAGGGGAAATCTTTTTTCAAAACGCGGATATTTGTTGAATTTTTCAAAATGCCCGTATAAAGTGATTCAGTGGAACAACATAAATAAAAACGTTTTGCGTTGTAATTCATTCAGACAGAACACGCTATTAAAAAGAACAAGTATCGAAATAACTAAAGTGGAATTTAGTTGAAAAGCTGCGTAATAATATGTGTTCTTCTCTGTATAATGTTACGAAATGCGCAAAGTGCCTATATAATAAACGATGGTTCTTTCTATTATTTTTCGCCGTTCTTCTTCGAATAGAACTGCAGCAAAAGGATTATCGGGCTTAATGCCTTTCCTCGGAAGGAAACTTGCACGGACACGCAAGCTCTGCCCTCACCTGTTACCTAAGGAAAGGGTGGTCGTGTCTTTCAGTCACGTATTTCACTTTAGAGGTCAATAACACGCGATGCACTCCCATCGTTAAGCGCATCTGCCGCGTGCTTGTAACGTCGCGATCCTCCAAGACCTAAGAGACATGTATCTATTCCGTTCGAATGATCGACACGGGCTGCGTTATCACTTTGATCGCTTATCGACACTCGTGTAGCCGTCCCGTTGATTAGATCCTCGCGGGCTCTTAGCCGCCCTTGTACATCGATCCTTCCTGCGGGCTATTTACAACGACATGTATCGAGATCGTGAACCCTTCAACGCTTTTACGCCACACTCGTCGCTTTTCCTTTGTTTTTCATGTGCCGCTCACAGAGTGTAGCCCCGGTATGTGTACGAACGTGGCGACATCACGTTGGTAATGCTCTGTCGTGCGAAATTACTTGTTTGATTCGGGAACTGCGAGAGACACTGCATTCTCGTGTAATAAAATAAGTCAAATGTTTAAATTTTGTGAGTTTCGTGATAGACCAAGTCCACGAAGTAGAATCGAACGTAGTAGTAATTTAAATGAATCTTTTATACGAATTTAATAATTCGCGTGATGGATATTTCGAGCTGCACGATGCTGAGTGCTGCGCGACAATTTTTATTATTACGTGTGCGTTCGATTGAATTTCTTGGAGCAATGGGGAAATTAAAGTGGATATAGCGAACGAAACTTTCGCAAAGGTAAAAAGAAACGATGCAGCGAGCATCCACTTTCCAATTATTTTCGTAGTCGCTCCATCAAATCCGGAAAGGATCGTGTCTAAATGTTCTGACCCCCTCCCCCCCCGAATTTCTTCGTTCATACATAAAGAGTGGAGCTTACTAATTTACATAACACGAATCGATTTTATCCATTCCACTGAAATTGGATATTCCCGTTACCGTTTCCCCATCTAGCTGGGCTTCAATATTTAATTAAGTTTAATGGATAAATTCAGTATGCCGCTACGTAACGACGTATATACATACGTATACATGCGCGTTCATTCTGTATTCTAAAAAGACGAAGAGCTTCAAATGGGAAGAAAAGGGTAGTGTAGCTAGAGTTACGTATAAAACATTTTCAGTTGCCCAACACGAGACTATGTAATAATTAAAAATAAATTTCGATTAATTCATCGGTCTTTTTCAACTCTAATGTCGTTGTTCTTTTTTTTATTAAGAATTTTATTTATTTCGTTTAATTGCAAAATATTTGATATCATGTGGCGTGCCACGTATTTACAATATTAATTATGCAGTATCAAATAATCCTGATATACCTGCGATATAGTACCTGCCCACTTTATTATCTATTTAATTATGGATCGTGCTCTATGGTTTCTAACACAATGGCTAATCGAAACCGTTCTATAATCAATTATTTCGGTATACAATTTTCCGTCGAAATGTAAATTATTCCAAGTATTGTCAATATCCCTTGTAATTATTTCCCGGCCTTAAATGTAATTGCAAGAGCCATGTTCCGTGCTGTATGAAATTAAATTGTTTCCACTTACCTTCATAAATCATGACACTTGAAATTCCACATGCTGGAATCCGAGTTAAATTAAATGCACGCGTTTCGAACATTTAAAGCGCGCAACGTCCAATGCGTTTACTTCGTCAGGGAGAACTGTGATGACACTGATCTCACAGAGGTCGAGCTATAATCCGTCTGTACGAATGCAAATCAGTACTTCAATTTGGCAAAAGGAGAAATGAATTTTCTATGCGCGTTGAAACAATGAGCACGCCGTTTCACGAATCGTTTGCGTGAAAACTTTGCAATTTCCCTTCACACGTTTCTCTACTAATTAAGCAATGAGTTTCAGGAAGTAGCTAAAACTCTAGTCTGCATAACAGAAGTTCGCTTCGCAGCATAATATTCGGCCGCTGGTGAATAAATATCAGATCTTCGCCGTTTATAATTTTCATTTAAAAAAGACCGTTACGAACAAATCGTTACGCTAACTGCTTGTTTCCTGAATTTTCACAGACGTATAAAGGCTATAAAATTAAGAACCGGTCCGGAATGATAGTTGTATCTTCTTCAATCGATAATATATAAGCAATACAGAATGATAATATTTAAAATTCGATCATCGAGAATGCGCATATGAAATAATGAATATTGTATATTAATCACCGGTATCAACATTTATCCAGGATATGGTGGAATAAATCCACGTTTCCATGAAGGACGTGGCAGAAAATTCAGCAATTTATAATCCTCGGCGGTGATAAACATTCTACCAATAAAATATCCGCCGTGCACATTCCATTATTTTTTCGCGAGATAAAAACGTATATTGTATATATGAACCGAAAGATATAACAGAAATGTAAATACCGTCTCTTATTTCTCTTTTAAATATTTGCACTCGCTTGCTCCAGCGAAATACATTGTCTCCCGTGTCCTGCCACGAGCGATTAGGCAGAATTGTATAAAATTAACTACCTCGTCTGATTATTTAACAATTGACACTTTACATACGCGTGTTCAAGATCGTAACCAGTAATAATTGCGTTCGTATCGCTTCGCGCATACATATGGAGCGGAGGTTCATAGATCAAAGCGTTCCTCGTGGCACAAGTGGTGCAATATCATTCATAGTAACTCAAGAAATATGAGATGCATTTTTGGTAAGATGCTAGGCCTTTTCATTTCATCGATATCGATCACGATTCATACGCGAACCCAACGACCGAAAAACGCTATCATCGATCATCCTCGATATTCAAAATCCTTTTAAGATATACCTGCACCGTTGCTTTATACATCCCTTCGACATGTTCCACTGCGATACTGCCTTGATGCATCGGACCTTTTCACCCCCATTTCAGATTTGCATCGGTGAAACCGTTATCAAAATCGCGGAGGAGAGATACGGTGTTCGATTCGCCGAAGGAAATGGCATTATTTCGAGTTTGCTGGGCTCTTTACAAATTGATACCGAGTTTTATCCGTTTTTCGAAAAAGGGGCCATGAGAACGAAATACTGATGGCGGGGTAGTTTTCAGGGAATTGCAGAAGTATTGTAAATTTATTTTTAGATAAAGTGGAAACAGTATATGTAGAAGTAGTGTAGGAAAATATAAACGAATGATAAATAAATTCTCGATCGAGAGGCTATTTGTCGTATTATTTTTAACTTCCATCGTTATCCTTAACATTTTTACGATGTTCTCCATGTTGAGTTTTACGCAGTTTGCGAAGAAATAGCACAACTTTATAAACACTATTATACATTCGGTTAGTTTTACGAAGTCTTGGTAGTATCATAAGAACACTAAATTCGAAATTGATCAGGAAGCTTCAGTGACTCGATAAAAGTTTTCAAATAGATATTCACTGTGTTGCGAAGCAACAAATTGGACACTTTGCTCCTTGTTTTATTTAAAGGAAATTTTATTTACGCGTCTAAGTTCCTACGTTAATTTTAAGATATTTTGAATTTAATATTTCCAATAATTAGAAACCCAAAAGAAACAGGTAAGCTGTTAACAATTTTGAAGAAGCTTCTACCTTTTTTTTTTTGAGTAATTATTATAAAATAAAACTGCCTACGCACTTTGCAATAGAAATTATCTTGTAAGAAATATTTCCTCGTACGTATATTCGAAAACCATTTCTGATTCTTATCCTTTGTCTGTATTATTTAGTCTCCCTTGCCTCTTTCATCTTTCATTGTTGCGGTGTAATCAAAATTTCACGAATGAATGACAAAATGTCTGACCTCTATGGCAAGACAATACTTTTGTCTGACCAGGGACCCCACTTCCAATGGGGATGTTTCTACTGCCGGTATCTTCTGAATCAATAATGCAGCACTTTCCACGTTAGCTGTCGTCCGTCGGAAACATTCGCGTCAATTATTCAATTCTTTCATTTTTATTGCATGCGCCGCGCTACAACACGAGGCGCATCATATGAATGTTTAACATCGAAATCTCTTTTTATTCTGGCAATATAATATATTTCCATCGTTCGTACCGATTGTTCAAGACGAACAGGGCCACAGAACCTTTGAACATGCAACTGTGGACGGGCTTACAATTTGTCGTGCGGTTTTTATAGGGCAAAGAATATTCATTACACAACAATTTCTGAAAAACAAACGGGTTTGAGGATCAGTCAATATATGGAAGTCATTTGAATGTGTAAAAACATACATACATCGCATATCTGTGTGAAACAAAACACAATCGGAAAACATTGTATTTATTACAATGTTCTACTAAACGATACAATTCCATCCCACGTAAAAATCGTACAACCGTCTCTTTTTTCACCAATTAAACGAGCGAACCTCTTCCCATAATTCACCCGCAACCTCGAAATAATAATCCATCCAGGAAGTTCATTTGTCCATCGTACCGATTGTCCTCGTCAATTACGTTCGATTACATAATATAATCGGCCAATCCAAGGGCGTGATTCTCTGTCAACCATCGAGATTCATTATCGCGCGTCGAACAATCGCGAAGCACAATTCAAAAGTCCGCGAACTCTGACTAAAAACCACACGGCGCTTACGTCCGCCAAGTGCGAAATTTTTACACGGAAAATGCACCGCAACAACGCGTGCATTACCTTCCCCGAAACGCCGCGCCGTCTAATCGAGCGACACCGATCGAAAGCATTTCCCCGGCAGGCATCGGGCTATTTCCCAGGGATCTCGGGAAAATTCATTAACGATGCTTCCGTTGCGCATTGGTGTGACCGTTTTTCCAAACGAAATCCGCCCCACCCGTTCACTCGGCCTCTCCTCCGCGCCTGGGAAATCGTGCAACTCAATTTCAGAGCCGCTTGTACTCGCCACTATCCTAGATATCGTTTAACCGGCGTTCCAACGCGAAACAAAGGGCCGAGCGAACAAAATATTCGCAGCGAAGGGGAACCACGCGGCCCGTTATCCTTGCCATCACGGGTTCACAGGAATCATCGTCGTCGATGTGCGATTTCACTCGAACCCCTTTATACGCGAACGCAGCGCCGATAGTAAATTACGGGACAGAGTTTTGTCCGTACGATGATATTTCTATTAAATCAACAGGCAATGATCGAAACGTAATCGCAAGAAGATTACGAGCTTCACTTTATTGTTATATATCACTGTACATATTGCACGCAGCGAATTATTTGTAATACGATGCGAAACGTCGCGTTTCATATATTCACAGACGGATTAAATCCATTCTTTCCCGGTCGTATTGACATTATCCAAACGATTAACAAGTCCAGCGTGATTGACACATGGATCGCGACATCGCGCTGCCGCTACGATTCATTCGAAACGATATTTTATTACGTTGATTTCATTCCGACGATAATAAAACTTTTCTTTTACTTCTGTCGCGTAGATTTCGTGAATTGTTCCAGGTAACAAATGCTCGAAAAGCCACCGTGCCCCTCGATTTCGTTACACCGCACTAGCGAAACAATTGTTTCATTTCACGCGAACCGTAACAGAACGTTGAAAATCGACCAAAGCCAACTTTAACGAAAGATCGTTTAAAAGAGCTTCGTCGCGACGAATTTGCTCCCAATAAAAAGAAGATTACGAAACAAAACTACTCGAGGGGTTTAATCACTGTAAAACGACGAAGCATGAAACTCGCTCGGACCTCTCGACGGACTCGATACGAAAAGAATTATTTATCGCAGGGGAGGGGGGCATTTCGTAAACGCCAGTTTAATCTTTAATCTCGAAAAATGCTATCTTCTCTCGGCGTTGCCCGTAGAATTAAGGAAATCTTCGCGCAAGCAATTTCGCGGAAAATTGCGCGAGTTTTGTGATCGGCCGACGGGTTCCTTTAAGAATTCGCGATCCCGTCGAACCGTGCTCGAACGTCGCGATACTTTAATGCTCTGATACACGTAATCCCCGTGTCGCCGAACCATCCAATAAGGACGTTATCATTGATGTATGGACCTCGGGACGCGTCGCGCCACGGTCATGAATATATCGAGAAATGAGACGCAGATATTTTATGCCACGTTTCACGTGTCCGTATCGGTAGAGTTCGACTGTCGCTGGGGTGGTGAGAAAAAAGAAGGGAAGAAGAGAAATGGGAAAACGATACCTCAATATTTAACCGCGCAGTTGCGCCTACGCCTTTAATTCTCATTTTCACCAGCGGCACGTACACGCCGCTGAAGTTTATGAGATCGTGTTTACGTTTGCCTCGAAAGTTGGAGGAAATGTTGCCGAAACGCCGGTGGTCCGATGTTGCAAACAGGATACGACGACTGAGATATTCTTGCCGTTGACCCGTTGTAACAATATACGTGGCGGATCAAGGAGCCGTGGATCGCATTAAAGTTGCATTAAAGGGACGAAGTGTTTGGTACGGAAAATTCGTGAACGAAAACGTATGTACTGAGATATGCTGAGCTTGATATTTAACATTTTCGCGGACGGTAGGAATTTTCGCGAGATGCAAAAGTAGGCAGACGATGCATATTTTTGTTTATTTTCAAAAAATTAACGCTGCATGGAATATAATGCACGATAACGTGACTTATAAATTTGAATGTCGTTTTGTATCACGATTACAATGAATGCTGTCGCAATTCACGTACACGAACGCGTATGAGACCGCATAGCTATGAGTATAGGTTTGGAAGATGTCGATCGATGGAGGTAATTTAAAATACACTACTTCGCGAAATTAAAGGATCGCAAAATTATCGACGACATATTGTCGATATCTAAGCTGCTGTAACTGGGATCGTTTTTAAGTGCGAAGCCCCTACTTTCATAGCTCGAACTTCATTTTCCTTTATTTTCTTTCCTTTTCGCAATACGTAGCGCGTATTTAAAAAGTGAAGGTACTTTTTTTGCTCGAAACCAGCATGGATTTATCGTGATACTTGCAACCAAAGCGAAATTGTTATTTACGCAATCGAGCCTGCGCGATTGTTCGTGTTATCCGCGTCTGAAAAATGATAATACAATATTGAATCAATCTTCCGTCTCTTGGAAATCGGCCGCCATATTTTCACTCGTGAACCAGGCTCCAAGCGGACAAATATTTGCCATAGAAATTCTCCTATCGAAAGACGAACAGTGGCCGTCGGGCCTTCCCCTTAATTATCGACGTTCTATTAATTAGCGACGAGATCGCGCTGCGACATCGTTGAAACGGGAAAGCAACGCGATATTAACGATTCTCAGCTCGCCGTGTTTCCATATTTAAAACATTATTAGTATCGATTTTGCATGCATCAACGTGCCACGGTGTCCAGGTAAACGCGACACCTACAATTTTCATAGAGGTCCGTTAACGGGGAATGGCAAGAGGCGCGGGGATATTAATTTTCACGAGAGCGCCAGGTATAAAATGCTTCGCTAAAAGCTTCGGATGCTTATGAATCGTCCGGGCGACTAGTCTGATACATTTGTAACCCTTCCTTCCGCGCGGCGTTTCCGCAAGAATTTATTCCGTGCAATTCTTTGCGCGGTATTCCTCTGTGAATTTCAAGGTTTTCAAGATGGAGATTAAAAATCCGTGGAACGCCTGAAAATTGCTCGCTCCCGAATGGAATTTTTGCGTGGGACAAATTTCGGTTTTAACATTAGTGGAATGACGCTGAAATGACACTGGAATAATGGCGAGAAATAATTACGAGCGAGTAGTGAATTCAAGAAGTAGTAAGGTAAACGGCAAGTCAGTCTATCGTTTGTAATCTGGGAAAATTTGGGAAAATGTTCGTTCACGTCCCGATTCTACCTTTGTAGATTATTGCCGCAGAGTATGAGCAATTTTCTGTCCCAAAAATATCCTCATTGAATCAGCCAAGCTGAACGAAACGGAATTGTTAAGTGCCTAGCGTTTAATGGTTTCGAAATAGCCGCGCACAATATAATGCATTCGCTATTGCCATTATGTTCGCCCACGGTTATGTTATTAGGCAATTGCACGGGAATTAGTATATCGTATTGTTCGCCGTTTCGCATTGTTGCCAAAGTGCGTTCAACCGTCGACGGTTAAATCAGCATTTTACTGGACAATGTAAGCTATCGAGACAAGCGAATATACTATGCACCCCTTTTTTCTTCCAGATATTGGTAGTCCCTTCTGGACAATGATCCTTTACAGGGCAGTAGATACGGCGTTACTAAAGTTACATCGATTGTCAATCATTTTCAGCTTCCAAGATTGTTTACATTAAGAATCGTAACGTTTTTAGTACCATTATAAAGTTTCTCTGTAACAACATTTGAAAGTTGACAGCGCAGTGCAAAGAGCGCAATTACATGCTCGAATCCCAACATTTCTAAATCCCAAGAAATGATAAAAATTATACAAACTCGAATACAGATTTTTGCCAACAGTAACCGCGGGGAAGGTACGCGAATGTCACGGTGAAACTGTCGCAGAATTACAGAAAGAATACACGAAAAGTACGGGGAAAGTACAGGAACAGTACAGCAGAACTTCGGGACCGGTACATGAATAGTACGAGAAAAGCAGGGGAGTAATAAAGAAAAGTACGGGCAAAGTACGCGAGCACTGCTAAAGTTTATTATCCAGAGGGGATAATCGGTAGAGACGTTGCCTTGTAAGATAAAACAACTGCTCAGTTCTTACAGCAATGTTAATATGTAACAACGTTCATTAAGATGTTTATATGCGCAGCTAAAGGTGCTAATTAAAATGTTAGCATGAAATGAATTTCAAACACAGAATTTGACTTTTAGTCTCAGTTCGTGATTATGTCTCATTTTCCTAAGCATTTGATTAAAGTTTTCAAAGTTTCATTACGGTACAATATTTTGTACAGTATGTGGAATTATGCTCGTGTTATATTATCCCGGTGTTTGTATAGTATATCCAATTTGATATGCTTGATACAGGCGTTATATCTTTGTGCGGCAGAGATGTGCTAGGAATGAAAGGAAAATGAAACGTGAGATACAATAAATTCGATAATGCTTCATCTTTTTCGCGGCACTGACATTATCTCAAATGTGAAATTCGACAGAACAGTGGATTTCAATATACGCCACGCGGAAATATAGCAAAGAGTTCTCGCCAAACGGACGAATTCTGAACGTGAGACAGAAATGTTGCCGCCGAAGTGAGAATTTTTTAATATCGATACTACACAATCTGTATCTACAAATTGGACATCAGAAACAATAGTACATCTCTTATTTCAAATATTCTTATTCAAGTATAATTAGAGATCACAAAATATCCTATCGCAGAATGAACACGAAGAATCGATAGAATAAAATTTGATCGTTCCTACACCATTTGCAACGGCAAAACCGTACATCCTGCTCGTTGGTATCGTAATATTTCAGTATACCGTCAATGAAAAAAAGCAAAACGAAATGTAACATTCGACGCAGAGCGGCCGATGCCGGCGAAAAAATATTCATTTCTCCTGGAAGAAATTCAATGCGATTTGATTCCGAAATACGTTTGACGTTGATATCGTAATTAAATTATCGCGTGTGGGAATATCCGCCAGTATCGATATTTTAACTAAATACACGCGGTCGCGATTTCACGTATTTACGCGAGACAGCACGCAACAGCGATATTTCGCCCGGCCATTTCATCTTAACGTATTTTCTACTTTATCTGCCGCGGTGTCTGCTTATAAATAGCTAGCAGAACGACGTGAAATACCTTCGACACGAGTTTCATGTAAACGCATGACCATTGTGACGCCGATGCATTTCGATCGAGCGAATTTATTGGAATATCAATAGCCTCATTACAGTATTCCAATGTTACGACTTCGATGTACCGTTTCGCCTTCACTTTTTTCACCTACTGTCACGCTATTTGCATCATTCAGCTCCTTCGACCGGAAGGATACGATAATTTTGTAATACGTGCGTCAATTCGTGCCTCTTATTTAGATATCTCTTGCCGGCAGCAAGACGGCATTTCGATCACGAGGAAAGATTTGATCAGTTGGCAGTGAACGCAATTCGTAATTCGCTGAAGCTCGATTTTCGACGCCCTTATACTTCGTAGCGTTCGGGCAATCTTAATGTAACTCGTCCCGTTTAAATCGTTGCATAGATTTAGTAAAAACATTGTGAAACAATTCGTTGGCACAGCCGGAATCCTATCTCATAACTTTCTATATTACATTGCGTCAAACACGTTGGTTTTGTACACAATATTTGCTGATAATTACTTGAAATCTTCTGTGCACAACTACTATCGCAGAGCAGTCGTAAATGTAAGAGATTTCGGCTGCGAGCGCCGTAGCTGGGCATCTGGGTTACGTCAGCGCGGGGCCCGATAGCGCACGTACCCATAGGAGACCATAGGCTGAAGGGAAATACGTGAGCGAGACCCTTGAAGCCATGGCGCCTGGAAAAACCCCGACAAGGCGTCCTTTTTGGCGTACACGATGCATCATGGCATTCTTGCATCGATCGTCGAACGTAGAAGTCGCATTGACAAATAACAGTACAAACGGAGTAATTATTGTCGAGACCGTGTAAAGATGACCTGACACATCTTTTACACGCTTTTATATCTTTCTACGCTCCAGTATTGATTTGTATAGCTTTTGGAGATAATAAATAAGTAATTATTATAACAGTTTTACACGTTAGTTCGTTCGGTTTTATGCAAGTAATCTTACATAAACAACAGTAACGATCTCTCTGCCTCAATAAACGATCGAAAAGAAACTTCATCCCATTCCCCACCAAACTACTGCCTTAAAAAATGCATCTATACAGAGAGAATTTACGCCAGCTGGAAGGAAACGGTGCTCCTCTCGCGGCGACCTACTAATAACGCTAAAACATATTCCATTTACCAAGCGCGTTAAACGCGTCGCGCTAAACACGAAATCCCGACGCACCCCGGTGAAGCGAAACGCAACGCGAAACGATATTCTTATCACCTCGTGCGAGGCGATTATCTCGCGCGAAAGAATCGCGCCGGTTCCCCCTCTGTCTCCGTTTAATTGCACGGCGATTGCAGCGAAACAAGAGAACCGAAAACTCCAGCTCTAACGGGCCACGCGCCGCCGATTACGCAAATAAGCCGAACGAGTGGCCGGCGAATTAACAAGAAGGGCTAAAGCGAATTAGCGAAACGTTGTGAAACGTACGCCGCCCCGCGCCCCGTGTAACAGGGAATACAGAAATTCCCGTGGTAAAATATCGTTACGCGGATGTGACCGTTCCCGTGGCCGTGGCCGGCGTTAATTTACTGCACGCGTGTCACCGCGGGACCATAGATCGCCCCGTGACCCGCCATTGTACACGCGGTTATGGCGATAATATTCTAATGGGACCGCGTGTTCACGGAACCAAGTTGCCGCGACAAGGAGTATTACGCGGGGCAACGGTGTCGCGGAAACGTCGCGACCCTGCTGTCGTCCGTTTCACCCTGTACGCGTTGAAATATCGCGGCGAGTGTATTGATGTCGTCGCGCATTGACTTAATCATGATGCACGCTCGTTTCCGGCGCGAGCGTGTCAGCCGTGTGAGTATGAACTCGAGAGGGTGGGTTAGGGATAAATGACGCACACTTATTTCGAGAGGACGGACGGATGGACGAATGGATGGATGGTTGGGTTTGTAATGACACCCAGCGAGAAGCTGGTGGTTATTGATAATAACGTTATTGAGGTTTGACGACGACGCCGGAGAGTTGAACGTTTGTTCGACACGGTAGAACGTAACATAAGACAGTGGATGTTTGTGGAATAGAATTAAGATCGCTTAAATTTTTCTATGTTTGTCGCATTTTTGGTAAAGCTGAAAAGTCCGAAAGAATTTTCGTAGCAGGTTTTACTAGTTTTCAAGGTTTCAAGCGCACCGTTTATATTATCGGTTTTTCTGTTTAATTTAATTCGCTGTTTAATATGTACTTACATATATTCTTGAACTCGAACAGATATTTAACGTAAATTGTTCCTGGTGCAAATGGTAAATATTACCAAAGAAAACTGGTACAAAGAACGAAAGAATGTTTTCGAGAATAAGAATGATTTAAAAAATATATTAACACCTTCAGTCATCAATGTTCTTATCTATATATTACCTATATACGTGTATACTTGAGACGAAATAAAACCGTTTGTAGCAACGATCAACATTTCCTATATACAATAGATTTTCGTGGAAGAAAAAAGCACCGCATACAGGAACCTTACCGGTCGGGAAACATTTCGATAAAACTTTGATTCGCAAACTTCGTGAACTCCTGATAAATTCGCCTCCTATGCCGGAAAAGGGATCGGGGGGGAAAAGTACGTAACAGCGGTAGATCCTGGTGTGTAGCGACGAGGGTTTCGCTACTTGGGAACCGGCGGGTTACCGGTCCGGTTGCACTGCTCGCTCGAAGAACGAAGGAAGTTACGAAGAAAAGTTCGCCCGGCCGCGGATACGGGTCGGCGGAATCAAGTTTCGCAGTTCATAAAGCGGCGCGGCAGCGACAGTTTGTCCTATTTCAATTTCCTGCGAACGAATATCCAAGTTTCTTACGGGGCCTGGAATTAAGGCTGTAAAACTCGTCCGCACCGAACGACTTGTTTATCGAACTTAAAGGGAAATAACTCGTGATTGAGCCGCCGCGTAGACGTTGGTTATATCTGCGTCCACGCGTTCAACTCGCGTTCAGACCGCTCGCGAGGGCAACGATTGTTTCGTCGCCGGATTGCAACGTTAATGTCGCTGTCGCGCGAAACATCTACGAACATTGTTTTAGAGAGTAGCGAAGAGTTTTGTCGCGCGTCCGGATACGGTGCACGGCACACGGGCGATCGGCAGACGTCGCTTCCGTCTCGATCGATGCCGACGTTCTGCTCCTTATTTCGAGGATGAATAACCGCGCCGCCGGTGGCGGACAATGTGCGCGAAGGACGCGATGAAGGTATTCCGTGAAGTCTGGAAGCGAGACTGATACGGATGAAAGTTTGATAAGTCGAAGATTTTTACCGACGATGGACTCGGAGAGCGATGTGTTTGCGCGGTGTTATTTGCATTTTATGCGGAATATCTTATAGGGGAGCGGTGGTATAAGAGGGAATTGTGTCTCGAGTCTGTGACTAATACGTATGAATTTATGTCATTGTGCGGGGAGAAGTATATACGATACATTTTCTTTCCGCAGGAATGAACGGCTGTATTCCGAAAATGTTTTGTCTTTCGACTGGAGGAATGTTATTCGACGCGAATTTAATGGAACTGAAGTTTTTGTAGTTCGTGTGAAAACTGAATGTAAATTGTTCGAGATTAAAGAAAAGCTGATAAAAGAAAATTAACGTTTATTATTGTTGATATTTTGTAATCGTAAATGTATATAGATTTGTCGTTTATTAATATTCAGCGCCACGCGAGTCAAACTGTTCAAAGATGCGTATAATAATTTTCGTCAACTCGTTGCTTTATAATTTTAGAAAATTAAACTTTTGATCTCCCGGACGATAAGGCCGCCTTTCTGTCGGAAATTGTTTCATCGCGATGGAACAGCGTCCACGGCGAAAGCACGTTTCCCTATTTGAACAGAAGCAGAATTCGCGTCGAAACTCAGGTCCAACCCGCGTCCCGGTCAGACATAAGCCAGATTTATTTTAGATCTTCCACTCGGGCGTAGTTAACATAAATAACATTGTTAAATTGTGTACAGTGATCGTCGAAAATTTGTATACGTTTCCCTGTGATTATCTAACAAACTAAAGTATCTACAACTTTTCTATCACTGTAATAAACAATAATTAGTTACTCTTCTGCTTCATTAAACCATGCTTTCATTTGACTGCTTAAATAGTAAAATTATCGCGAGAAATATTTTGGACACATCAGAAATTGTAGAAAATTTACTTGAAATCGTTTCCATTTAACAAGCAATTACTTTGATTTGACAACTCACACCATAATATAACTTAATTTTCGCACTTTTACACATAGAAGCAGACGCGCTTGCGCACGAGCAATCATACAGACATAACACAAGACGTCTTGCTCAAAAATATTGCCTCAATCTTCCACGCCATGTACCGCGGGACAACGGAAGTATCGTTTCGCTACGTGGCCGTGACAAATTTCCAGGAGATGCGGAAACGATATCGTTGAATTTCGCGGTTCATTTGATCGAACAAGAGACCACGATTAGTCGAATGACGCATATCCGCGGATATTTTCCGATCTCAGCTACTTCAATTTGCCGTACAATTTGCGTGGACACGATTCCCCTTCCGGGACGAGTATCGCGATTCACAGACGAGAAATCATTCACTGTCGCGCTCGTGGATTACAATTAGACATCGCGGCCGTTGATGTTGCATTCAATTTTTAACAGATATCGCGGTAACGATCGACAAAAAATCGTATAAGCCAACCAGATTTGTTTGCGGGCATGAATGGCTACGAGCGTGGAAAAGATCGTCACCGGGGATTTACTTTTTGTGGAGGAATCCTGTTTTGAGCATTGCGCGTCGGGAAATTGATCGGCGACCCATATTTTCGCGGAGCATGGCTGCTGGTGAACTGTTAACAAACCGTGGAGGAACGTTGAACGTTTTTCGGCGGCCAGATTGCGAGAATTAATCTTTATTCGAGTGATCGGTATGTGCTCGAAAGATGAATTTTTAAACGCACCGAATTCGGATAATAAATGGACACAATGGTCTGTGAATGGACATGGGAAAATTTCGCTGGGTTTGTTTTTCTTCAATAAATCATGCAACACTACATGATTCTTTTTGCAATGTGAGGCATATGTAGGTGTTTTTTTAACAACAATATAATTGCGATTGTAAGGAAAGAATGTTATAGAAATGTTTGTCATCATTAACCCGTTCGTTACGTTGTGATCAAAATTGGGAATGGAGATGCACATTTCAATGCAGTATTAACAAATACGTATTTCCTACAATCGTCTGTTCACTTTTTTAAAGAAGCTAATTTTTTACATAACGTCCTTCAAACACCTTCTTAGAATGTTCTAATCAGTTCAGCAGCTTCCCCTCTAGTTAAATTGTTCGGCAGAATACTCTTCCAAGCTTTCGGCACAATACCTCTAGCACCTTTTAAAATAAAATTACGTAGTATTTTTTTTTCATCGAGATAAAAGTATTCGGATAAAATTTATTATTAACCAGCTGCTCTACTTTCAATATAATCTGGATACACGTATCAACGTTTGTCAGCTGCGTCGACGTGATATCTTTTCGCTCGTCCCCGACAGCGTTCTGAATATGAACGTTGATTAAATTTCGATCACGAGCCAACAGCCAGCTACGATCCGTCCATCTTCCTTTCATTAATTATTCACGGATACGTCCATCATCCAGCGCGTTTTATCCCCCGGCAATGTTATTTTCTTGAGGAAGACCAGAGTTCGGATATCA
This sequence comes from Nomada fucata, assembly GCA_948146005.1. Lineage (NCBI taxonomy): Eukaryota > Metazoa > Arthropoda > Insecta > Hymenoptera > Apidae > Nomada > Nomada fucata. The sequence goes on from OX411282.1 coordinate 7,718,652, forward strand.
CCGATATTGAACTTGTTATTAGGTGTTTGGATATTAATAACATCGCGGCCCCCGTTGAACAAAGCGATGGGAATTATTTCGAAACGATTGAATAGCTCATGAGCATCGATCATCATTTGCAGACACGGCTACAGTAATTATTCTTGCACTCTAATCCAAACATCAGTTCCCATCAACGGCTTCACAATGCGAGCCATGCACGCTAGTTAATCAATTATTCAACGGGCAGAAAATGAGGTTAAATGGTTAAGCACTTTTTCTCGTGTCAGATGTTCCGGCGTACTGATCTCGCGCATCGATTTTTAATCTGCTTCACGCATCAATGAGAATTATGCGACGCGTAAGATAAAGAATGGAACACAAATGCCTACGAGATATAGCCGCGTGTCTAGGTAATACTGTTTTCGTGTATTTCGAACTGAACGGGACCGATATTAAATGAAATAAACGAAAATAATTCAGTGCATCCAATATAACGTTTGAAGAATGAAAGGCTTACCTGCGAGTAGTATATCCGGGCATTGGTCAGACGTATTCAACCGTGAACGCGAACACCCTTACTCATCTAAGCAGATTAAAAAGCAGATTAAAACTTTAGAACAATTTTTGCGTGATTTAAAAAGCTTTTTATATTTTTCAACGACCTTTCGTAATAAAAATTTCAGCATTCTCTTTTTCGTAAATTAAGCAACAACGAACAACAATTTACACGTTCGGTTCTTGACACGTTCACTAAAATATACTCGAGAAATGTGTTATTTAAAAATGCCGCATATGAAGCGGAATAAAAAATAAATTATTTAAACATCAATTGCGCGTTACAAAGGACGGGGAATTTGACACGCCTCGAAATATAATTCGATAGTTCTCGCATCGTTTAAAAATAAGGTTCAAAGAAATTTAATCAACGGCCGTATTACTCGTTCGTGCAGCGACGCGTCGAATATCGATCTTTCCATATAGAGTTGACGACTTAACGCGACAGAATGTCGCGGGAGGAAAACCTGTCGAACGAGAATCAAACGTGTCCGACAGAATCTCGCACGTTTACCGATGGCGAGCGGTGCGCGTGTTGCCAAATCGAATGCTCAGCGATGGAAAAAGAATAGTTGATCGAGGAGGGTCGTTGTTAACCGGACAGCGTGGTGACCGAGATGAACGAATGATAGATAACGCGCGCGTGGTTCGTTTCGCTAAACGGTGGTCGAGAATTGCGCGCAGCTGCCGCGACTTCGCCGGAAAAATATTTGTTTTTGTCGGGCAAAAATGGACAAATGGTTGTGCGGGACGAACGGCGCGAAACATAGAAAATTTCGATTGACAGCAGGCTGTAAATCGACTTCAACTTTTCGTCCCTTTATCCGACGCCACGACGCAGTGTGCCGCGCCACATATTTTTCCTTCACCGAGCATATCGTTGGCGAAACAGAAAATTATAACTAAAGGCCGCAATTAATTCGGCGCACTTTAATGGACCGGCTCAAAGAATCGAGAAGCTGCTACCTCGATTCTGGGGTTAATTGGAAATTTCTGTTCGCAAACGCGAAAGTTGTACTCGCAAATTGTTCCATCCGTTCGCTGTTGGGAAATAAACGAAAAACCTCGAAAACGCTTTTTCATAATCAGGATCGATAGACGCGGAGATATGTCGTTTGTACAAATTTTTAAGGATGACTCGTTTTGAAGGATAAATTTCTTCTGCCGATAAATGTCAAATTTCATTAATATCGAATTAATACGTAAAAGTTACGAAGTAATCAGAAAAATTAGCAATCCGTGGCTCTAGAAGCTCGCACAATATAGACCGATGTTATATCATTTTAGAATAAGATACGAAATGCAATGGATCGTACGAAAATAAACGTCGGTGTGTAAATTACGTATTTCATTGCTATTTTGCTCAACCAGCCACGAGAACGTGCGTCTTTCCGCTACGTTGTTTTTGAAAAGAATACCATTCTCGACAACTTCAGATGGATGAAAAGCTTACGCATTGTTGAGAAATCCCGCATTACACTCCGCTGCATTTACCCCTCCTTTTTCTTCTCCTCCTCAGTTTACGCTCGTACCACGAACATACACTTTTACAAGAAACCACGAACGATAAATATCGCGATACACGACGAACTTCTCGACGTTCGCTAACATGCGGTAAGTTACGAAAATACCCTGGCAAACTTCGCGGGACATTGATGAATATTAATCTCGACTTTAGAAACCAGGGACGGAAGTTTCGTGTAACAAAACAGTTCCGCTGCCAGTAATATCGACCGACGTTGGTATCGTGCTTTCGAGTCACAAGAAGGAGGCGTTGCTCGAAGCGAAAGGTTTTCGCGTCGATAAAAAAAAATAATTCAAATTTCTTGGATACTGGCTAATTGTGGTAAGGTATTTTAATTTCCCTTCGGAAACTGTCACCCCGAAGCGCCCTGTGAAATTAATGGGGGTGAAAGCTTGCTATACCATCAGTAAAAAAATATCGTATTTGGAAGTTATTTAACCGATATACGCAGGTAACAAAGTATAAACAAATCGTTGAACTTCGTCGGGGTTAAAAAGAGAGTACATACGTATAATTGCACCGAATATTTCGATGCACAAGCATTTGCCGTAAATCGAGCCTCAACACCTCCACAATTTTAATTCCAATGAAATCCATTCGAAATGTTATTCGCGATGCATTCAACCCCTGCGTTCTCCTCGGTCTACAGTCGTGGCGTCCCTCGCAGTGGGCCACGAAAGTTTCAAGCAACCATTCTCGAAAGATATCCTCCTGCGTTGCGCCACTTTTACTCTCGACTTTTATATCTTCGACAATGAGACTCGAATCCCCTTGTGCAAACGTTCACGTAACTTGGTCACTCGTGTGCCCTGTAAAAAATTGTGCGACGACCGGACAGGGGTTCGCGGAAGGATTCGCAACTCTTCCAGCCGGTCGACGGGGAGAATCCGAGCGTCGCGTCGAGACGCCCGTCGCGACGTCGAGTACTCGCCCGATGTCGGTATTAAGTTGTCCATGCATCAAATTCTGTCTGCAGAATCGAGCAAACCCGGCATGAATACCAAACGGTCACGTGGGCTGTCTGCGAAATGGCCCAAGGCGGACGTCCGCGTGCATTCGTCGTGAATTCCAAGATTTCCGGTCGTCCGAATTCCACGGGAACTCCACGGTCGCCCTTCATTGGACGTTAAACCCGGTTACACTGTATCACGAATTTCCCGGTCGTCGAATCGACGGTCCTCGTCCCGTTGTGTTTGTGATCGATGAACCGTGGCTTTGGCTTTGTTATCGGGAATGGCCGCGTCGTTGAAACTGCTCGATGCCCGTCGATTCTACCAGATCTTGCTTCTCGATTCGCTTGTCGCCCCGCGGTATTAATATCTGCCCTCGCGACCACTGCGCGTTTCAACACGCGACGCGTTGGGTAATGATACCTTGGCGCTGTCTTTACCTCGATTTTTTAACATGAAAATTAACGACGAATTTTGTTGCGCGAAAATAACGGTGGCCGAATGGAAATTAAAGAGGGGTGCACAACTGCCATCGTGCCTCGTTGGGCCATTGTACAGTCTTGATGCGAAAACTATAAAAGACGAGGACGCCTCCTCGAAACGATATTCCGATTATTTTCGGACCGCGCGCAAGTTAATCAAGATTTTTCTGATCCTCCAGAATTTCTGGATCTCGTGCCTATATAACATTCCCCCATGAATGAAACATTTCCCCCGCATAAATTCAAAGTATGCGGCTATTACGCCGTACCAGCTTTCCTTCTCCTGCTATGGGAAATTCGTGAGACTCGGGAGAGGAGTCTGGCGAAACGGGAACGAAAGAATCGCTGAAAGTTTCCAACGCAGTGACTCGGTGCGCTGGAAAACATCGTTGCCGGCGCCCCTTCCATCTTCTGCCAGCGAAACCCACCCCGTTCTCTTCCCTTCAACGAAAATTGCTTTTACATGAATCGGGAACGCTACAGTATAAACGATACAAGAGCGACGGAAAGTTAAAGATTTTGTCCAAGCCAAATCGAAAAAGCCTGTCGGTGTGCTTCTTCCGTCTACGGTTTCGTTCCGTTTTACAGCGTCTGGCCTCGTCAATAACGTATTTACTCGCAGCGAATCGACGTGGAAAAACGCGAAAACAACGGGCGGAAAGGTGGCGGCGAGAGAGAGCCAAGAGCGGGGCGTGCGTTCGACGGCTCTGCATTCTTGCTCTTTTCATCCCCTTGGTATCCTTTTCAGCACCGTCTCGCCCCGAAACTCCTTCCGCGGACCGTCGATCGGGCGTGGCCAAGCGTCCCATGCCACACGGACGCGTGTACACGCGTGCAACGATCGTGCATCGTTCTTGTGCGTCAAAGCGCGATGCATTTTTCGCGTTGCACCCCTACCCCCGTTCGTCCTTCCATTTCTTCCCACTTTCGATTCCCATCCGTCCACTCCCGAGCGTTGGCGTACGCTCGTTTCAAATAGGACGCTACGCTCTCTGTTTTTTACGGTTCCGTCGACGAGAGACTGATGGCGACGTCCATACCCTCCTGGCGGAGCATTCGCGTCGGATGTCGACGGTTAACCCTTTGTGGCGAGAATTAATCTTGGCGAGGAACGCCGGGGACTGACTGGGTTAACGAAAAGTGTTCGCGACTTTGCGCAGGTTCCGAAGGAGCCTCAGGACGATCGTTGGTTTCTCGTTTGCGACGGATTCGGATTTTGGAAATTTGTTGACGACCTTCGAGTGCAGGATTGCGTTACGGGAGAAGATTTAACGCGGGTTTCACGATTGTGATTTTGCTTTCGATCGCGGTTGCATTTACGTCTCCCCTGTCGGTTTATTCAATTGGTTTTCAATTTTCCGACGTACCTCGTGTTTTATGCCGTGGAACTACGATTCGCTCGTAAAGCGTGCTATTGTTGAACCGTTAAGCAGTAAAAAGTTTATGCACTAATAATAAGAATACTTCAGAAACGAACGATAGGTGCGCTACTCCAGTTTTAAGAATAACACGAGGCGAGGTTCGCTTGAAATTGTAATTTCTCGGCGAGGGGGAAGAAAAATCGAAGTGTGGTACAGCCATTGTGCAATGAAAACGAGACTTTCGAAAAGCAATCCCGGTGCACTCCTTTCGTAGAACACTGTAAATATGGGGGAACAACAATCCGGTAATTTTAAATCTATGGAAGGTATTGAGCGTTTATTTCGGGAATAACTGGAATTCAATTTTAACTCGGAACGGAATGTTTGTTCCGCAAACGTGCCCCCGTAGATTAGTTTTAAATTCGCGTTTCGACAGAGTGTTTTTATTTCTGGTTGCGCGGCCGCTTCTGCGAGTTACGCGCCTGTGGCCAACAAAAAGTTGCGAGCCGAAAACAAATATTAAAATTTTAGAATATTTCTCGCTGTTTTGAGTGCCGCATCTGCTGCGCGCCCATTTAAAGACCACTTGAACGCTCACAAAATACGCGTGGGCTCGATGCCTGTCAATCCGTGTCTGGCCGTCCGTTTTCGTACCACTTACAAGCAGCAAGTGGGAAAAATGGTCCGCGAGATGTAAAATCGGAATTTAATGTAACAGTCATGACGAGCCGTATTATAAAGCGAGCAAAACGAAAATCGGACAATAATTGAAGCTGCTAAAGCTGTTAAAACTTTTAAAAAGCAACTAAATAAAACTTTGCATAAAACACTTATATATAAAGTTCAAAGGTATTTCACAGAGTGGTTACCCCCTTTAAACAATTTCTATGCAATTCAACACTTCGATGAGTAGCATAGAAACAAGAGATTCGAACAAAAAATGTACAACATTTATTAATAATAATATTTACGATGCTAAAATAGAATCGGTAAACTTTTCTAACAGATTCTTTGTTATATACGAATTAGCGCATAATGTACCAAAATTCTTGCTGGAGTTCGGTGAAAATTAGCGAATAAAGAATCATTAAACGCAATGTAATTAACGATCACCGCTGGTAATAAATTAATTAGGGGCGTTTCGGATTAAATTAGGTCCGCTATATCTTCCTTCTCAACGAGCCTTCGATGCATGTCTGACTAATAAATGCGCGGATCGGTTAATAATGTCGAATGGAGCAGTTGTCTAATTAACTGTGGGCAATTAGTTATCGCGGGATAATGCAAATAATTTCGAAGCTGGTCGCCCTTTCGTTTCAGCTGATTACCATCACGATTGCCCGCGATAAATACAGAGCGACACAGCACGCAACAACGCCGCGCTATGCAGTTACAGATTTCGCGATTAATGATCGACGATTCATTGTCTCGCGAGAATATCGTGTCTGCTGGCAGGAGATTCTATTGGCGACACCGGAGTTTCTAACTCGGCCTATCAGCTGCGCACACATGCACGTTCCCTTGGCGGTGTAACGAGGTTCCAGGGCTTTTTATATTCGGAAATTGTTTCGTCTTTGCATGGTTCAAATTATAAATATGTTTAAACCAGCCCGCAAATGTTGTGTATTTATTGTCGTTACTGGTTCAATCGAGAGTAATTACAGATGGGGATGATAATTTGCGAGGAATGTTATCTGTTGGGTCTAAATATTCTATATTAAAGAATATTTTCAGCGGTGTCCGTATTATGATCAATTTGTATGTATATAAATTATTTATTAAGGTTCCATGCACTTATGAAAATTTCTGACAATTGATCGCATGCCATAATCATTGCAACTGGTTTCGAATGACAGGAAAGATACAATGTAACTCACAACGGATCCTAATGAAGACAGTTAAATAAAATTCCAAGGTGTATTCAGTTAGGTTGCGCCCTTGTAAATCCGACGATTAAAATTCAGGTAGACAAGCAATTGAGAATGAATTGAATTCGAAATTCAACAATCAAATTAATGCTGCCTTTGAATTCATATTTATATTTTATTCATTACATTATTCCTCGTGCCAACCACGGTGCGTTTCCTCGATTCGCCTTTCCAATTGCATTTCCTCGATTCGCCTCCCGAAAATAACGCTAAAATATCGGTCGTTTTGTGGGAGCACATGTTGCGGCGTTACTAATTAAAAGGTAATACACTATTTGCGGATCGTTCCGATTCGCTCGAAGTTTGCCCAGCGCGGATTTCGATGTTCGATAAAACGAAGAAAAAATTTCCTGACTCGCGCAACGTTATATCTCGCAGCTGAAATTCCTCCGCATCGTTGCAACCCGTTCCCGACCTATTACACGACCGCAAACAACGTTCCACCAGCGTCCCATTTGGTTTCGAATTATTCTAATCGCTGCGGCCAATAATTCCGCCTCGCGATTATTTCGATCTGATCGAACAAGAACAACGACGCCTCCGTTCTCGATGAAGCTATCGATGCGCGGTATGTTGTTTCGCCTAACATCGATCGATTCCACTGAACGCAAACGGCGATGCTTCATACCCTGGCGAAGTAGCGGAGAATTTCACAGCGAGTTGCTTCGGTTAACGGTAACCGGAACGTCTCAGGGCGTCTTTATAACAAAGTTGTCGAACGCGATTGCCTGCGCAGCAACACCGCAGAAACGATCGATTCTTCGGCAGTGTTGGTCTCCGCCACATTACCGGAATTACACTCATTTGACCGGTGCGCCGGTGGGTTGATGTTCGTGAAATCGAAGTTCTTAAAACGAGAATTCGGGGGTTAAGAGAATCGTCTCCTCTGGAAGCGATTACATTTAAAAGCCGGCACGACCGAACCGAAAGGACTGAATGGTTTTATCGAAATCCATTTTCCCACAAGAAGCCGGTAAAACGTTTGATAAAACCAAGTTCCCGTCGAGATAGAAAGAAAGGATAAGGGCGTCGTTTCAAACGAACGATTAAAAACGTGGGCAAAGAAATCGTATCAAAATGATATCGTCGAAAGAATGATAACGAAGTACAATAGTTTATTCTATTCTTCGACTTGCTTTCAATCGCAACGGACCAACTTTTTCTAATCTTAGCGTACAAAAACACTATGCGGAATAGAGAGCACCGAGATTTTTGCAGTATATATGTACACTTATTGATCAAACAACGAAACAATTGTTTCAACATCATCGCCCCAAAAAGAAATTTGATTTTCCGGTTGAGCTTTCACTTTCAATAAATAAAAGAAATTCTCGCACGTGTGCGAGATGCAAGTGTGTTAGGCAAGTATGCAAGTATGTTGAAGGTCAACGGGGATAAATCACTTAATCTGGATAAACAGGAGGGAATTAAAGTAGTCGAGACGTATTCCATAGAGCCGTCACTGCTTGGTATACAGCACCGTTGAGGATTAAACTCCATTCACAAGCCCGCCCGGCTAACCCTTTCGAATCTGCATGAAATTAACGCGAAGTTTACCGACCCGCCCCTACCTGGTCGCTGAGAAAGTTCTCAACGAGCTTACGGGAAACCAAGGGGAAATAGGCATGTATTTGTCTCGCATTCGAAGAAGCTCCTTTACATTATACGAAATGCATCGTCGGATTAACGAAATGTTTTTGTTTCGTAAATTGTCATTTATTCAACAGTGTGCAAGGTACCCTAATTTCATAGTATTAGATTAAATATTAACTATAGGAAATATGGAGAAAGTGCCAATACAGTTTCGTCACAAACATTTCGAGAAGCTTTGACAAATAAGGTTTACCGGCAATTCTATAATTTTCTTATACATCGATTTAAAATATTAACGCGGCTTAATGGATATTTTTCGAATTGTGTTTAATTGAAACGTAAATTCTGTAGGCACGCGCGTACTCGTATGGTAAGCTCGGTACGAAAATATCTGTTCAATAATATCGGTATTACCAGGTTATTGAGAATAAATATTGCGTATCGAAAAATTAGATTGAAAATGAAAAATACGTAGATATTAAACAGCGGCACACTTTTGGCAAAATAACGACGACGAGCGTAATATTGTCGAACGCATGCCATTGTTTAAATTGAAATATTAAACCCTGCGCGCGTGCAATTTATTATAATAGAAACATATTGCGCAAGGAAAAAGTAAAACTTGCTTAGTACCGTCAGCACACACAGCAATAGACCTGTATATGCTTCGATGAAAGACACGTAACGTCATTTAAACGTATGATCTAGAAAACCGTTGCGATTTTTGTTCACCGCGTATTACACCAACATGTGAAAGCTATTTCACGCGGTAGATCTCATAAAAACCGAGCCAGCTGAAGAATGAACTGGAAAAGTAGCATAATGTTGCAGCGTGTTCGTGCTTTAGATGATTTAAAGGTGGGTTGCCCTTTTCTTCGCATTATAAACCGTCGTTATCAGTAGATAATTTGAAAAAATGGTGACCCCTATTTTCGCCAGCCGCCCTATACAAACGGTCTCGTCTTTTCTTTTCTATTTTTCCAACGCCACTTTCAGCAGCCGTTGCGTATCTATGTATTCCCGTGTCTACCCTGAGCATTTTAGTTCAGCGCAATAATTATAACGAAACGCAAATGTAAAAACGCGGAAAGAGAAGGAAAGATAACTGAATACGGGCCACTAGCAATTAGCCTGATTAACCGTGACGCATTTAAAATAAAATTTAATTACACCGGCCTTCTTAAATGGCCATGACGTCCCATGAAAATATTCAAATATGTTAAAGTAACGCGTTGAATCCGTGAAATATATTTCATCAAAACGTTGCAACACAGCGTGTAATAATTAAACTTTGAAATTAAAATTCTGGCCCATCCACGTGATTTCTCGAATTAAAATATGCGCGCTGCCGCGTTGCTTCTCAAACATAAATCCTTGCCTCGTGCGCGAAATATTAGAAATTACATGCGTCCGGACTACTATTGTATCCATATACAAAATTGGCCTTTAGAAATATTATAGATAACTCGCCAGTTGGGGTGCAATGTGGTCTATATTTGTTTTTTAAATAAATGTGCGGCAATGATAGATTTACAAGCGTTTAAAACGTATTAACAATTATTCGTAAAATGAAAGTTCGTCGATTATTAATGCTGCACGGACAGCGAGGCTTCCGCGAGTTACTTTATAATAAATGAAACGGGACAGCGACTCAGTGGAGGGCGAAAGGTTCTGCGACAAATATGCAACCGCGACAGAAATGAAACGACAAAGCGTGTTATTAAAAATCTGATAACAATGTCCCTACACAAATATACGCGAGGCAGGAACGGGCTCGGTTGTGAAATAGCCGTGGAAAGAATCCAGGAATCGGAATTGCAGAATGAACCACTTGAGTCGTATAAATTTCTGCTATGCACTGGAAGAAAAAAGGAAAATAATTCCAGAACTTTGTACCGCCGCGACGAAGAGATTAATGGAGGGCTGACCTACGCTCCTTCCACGCTCAGACTTTATGCTGCAGAAAGTCTTGCAATAAAATCTGGTCGGAATGAAACAGTATATCTGCACCCGCTTCCGGAATTCATTTTCTACGATTTTGAAGATACGACTACCTTTTCGATTTCTGTTTACGCTCGGAGGGGTGTTCGTAAAACTTCGCGGGCTGGAGGTACGAAGACTTTGAAACTTTTATAGAAATCTTTAACGAAACGGTAGGTACCGCCGAGAGGGTACAGAATAATGAAACGTATTATATACATACAGCACGAATTTATTCCAGTCCCAACGTTTACATCGGAACTGTTGAAATTTTATAATATTTCGAATGGTTCACGTTAGAAACTTGAATTCCGTTTTATTTCGAGGAATTACGATTTTCAAGCATCAGCGTTTAGCGCAATGCGAATGTGATATCTTCCGACTGTGACGGAAGTACAAAAGCCGTCATAACCAGAAGTTGAAGCTCGGTGTCCAAGAAACTGAGCGGAGATGAATGTGAGATTAGTTCAGCGCTGACAAATCTCACGTGGCTGAACTTTACAAAACCAGCGGGTTCTCATCGCGTGGATATACTTGTTCAGCTAATCTGCTGTGAAACGAGTCGCAAAAAAGTATTCGAAACTGTTGTTCGTCGATTACGAACAATTATTCCGCAAATAGTTTCAGAAACTCACAGCGATTTTGTTTTCTATGAAATACAGAAATTCCAAACGTCACTGGATTTTTGATCAATCAAATACGCTCCTTCAGTCTAAATGAAACAAAAGGGCACTACGAATGAGAAATTTTATCATTGCAATTGTTAGGGTACGATGGGGCTTATTTCTGCAGTAGTGCAGGCCGAAAAATTATACCATTCACATCGTTCGCCCGAGGCACTAAGTTTCTACGCGCAGCGTGTTGCTCGAACCCAGTACAAATATAATTCCGATAAAAACTATCCTACGCGGTACGTGGAATGTTATTTAAAAAATTTCCATGACAATGATAAATAAACCAACGTCCCCATATAAACGCCGAAATTTGTCGCGAGTAAAGCACTCCGCAAAGTAACGCCACACCAGCCAACACTTTTCAACAGCACAGCCCAACAAAATTGCAAATCAAAAACGACGTCGCGTGACATAAGCTACCGGTCCAAGTCCCGAGTACCCGGGACGATTTAAAAATGGAAGACCTTCCTAAATGCTTCGTTAACCCTGCGCTTCTTCCCAAGTCGTGTTACCTGTCCGGCTGATTAACGCGAGATTTGACGAAGGATGAGAAATTTCTCATGGGACCGTGGCGCGCGACATTACGTCCTCCTTGACCCGATATCCCGGCACCGTCATGCGGGGCACTCTGCCAGAGAGTTTCAGGTCGACTGGATTTTCCGTGGAAATTATAATGCAGTTAGGAGGACGTGCCATCGCCCCGAACGCCTCACCTTTCAAGGGGTAGTCGAGAGAGACACAGAGAAAGAGAGACGGAGGGAGGGCGCTTCCACTGACGGATCTGGATAAAAAGAGGTAACTCGTCTATTTTCCCAAGCCTCCTCGGAGAAAGAACGGCGCTAAGACGAAGGGAACGGGATGCGCCACGAGGCTCGACTAAGACCGAGAAGCTTACGTTTCGGCAACTTTTGCCACTGAAAGCCAGCTCACGGAACAGTTCCTTTCGTTCTCGAGCACTGCGGGAAAGCCTTTCGCGACCAAGTAGAACGCTACCCTCTCGTGAATATTAACTATTGTTACGAGTTCCGTGCGTATAATGGATCGCCCCGGCCATTAAATATTTCCACCGCGAATTCGCGTCAACCTCCCGAGGAAACGTCGATGCGTCTCGCTTCTATAACGCGCTCGTCTCGTACATTGTCTGGCAATTTGTTGGTATACGTTCGGCGAGCTTCAGTGGCGGAATAAATTTCAGTCGATCCGGTGCTTTCGAACGGTCGTTGTACGTACGTTCGAGTGTTTAGAAACGAGGAGGAAAGTGTGTCTCTCGGGTATGCATATGAGCGACGTACACTGAATTCTTCATGGAACGTCGATCAATGCACATTGAATCGAAGTCCAACGCGAGAAATGTACGATACTAGATTCGGATACCGTTAATATCGTGCAAGCAAATGTCTCAGGCTCATACGCGAAAAGAGATTATGGGAAAATCAATAGGAACACCGTTCCCACGTGATAGAGCAAATAATTATTAAAGGGTTCTCGGATGCGGTAGGAAACTTTTCTCGTTCTCCCGAGGTGCTATATTTTTCTGGCCCTTAGATGTAGCTCCGTGCGGAAATGATTCATTCGATTTTTGCAACTGTGCGCGACACACGGGAAAGTATTAGATTTAGTAGATCTCCTTACAGCCCGACAAATTTCTCAATGCGAACTGGAAAATTAGTTGGGCAATTCTCGGAACTGTATCTAACTCGTAAAATAACATAGCTGCCCCGTCGCGTAGAACGTTTTTGCGTATAAATTATAAAAGGGAAGAAAGATATTTAATTAGCATGGCTTTGGAGGATTACAATCAAGGCAGGAATTAACGGCGACAAACGTGAACTTTGGGTGCGCCGTTCCCTTGAGCAACTGAAAACCACAGTTTGCACGTGAGCGTTGCTGTCTGACTACAAGGGTCTGGTTCTACTGCTGTCGTCGTATATACACGATGCACATAAACTATCCAGGATGTTCGCTCTCTGCCTCCCTGCTTTCGTGACCACATAACAAGACCGTGATGCTTGCAACAACTCTCGTGGCACAAGGATTTAAAGATCAATTCGCCTGCCACAGTTACGAGAAGTATTGTACGACGTATCGATGTTTCGGGTGAAAAACTACAATTCTCCCAGAGTTCTACGTAGCCGCAAACTGGGGGCAACAATTTTTGTTAATATATTTCGCAGCACAAAAACAATTCGATATCTGGGCAAAACCATTGGATTGTTTACATTTTAAAAGCGGAGAGTAGACTTCGGCTGATCAATATCATATTCTACTGCGCGTCCGCGAACTAGGAACGCAAATTTGTAATAATATATTTTCCGGCATAAAGAGAATTGTATCTATGGGAGAAAACCGATAAACAGCTCATGCCTTATGAGCGCACAAAATTATGAAATTTATTCTCGCGCAGGAAGTCGGGCGAGAATACTTTGGCTGATCAGTATCGGGTTGTTCTACTTGAACAGTGAAATAACGCAGTGTGCCGGGCATATAATCCAGTAACGCTATTCAAACTATTCAGCTAACATTAATGAAATTCGCCCCGCTATATTCGAATAATTATAACTCCAAGTTCGAACAATTCGGGCAATTTCGATAATCCTCGACGCCGAACGAAGAATTCGAGTATCTTCGAACAAAATCATTTTGTCCCCTCTCTCTCTCTCTTACGCGTCCCGTTTCTTCCGTAAAACAATCTCATAAACAGACGGCCCTCGAGGCGCGTCGGATACTGGGAAATCTGTCGTCGTGTACGACTTCTCGAGCGGAAAAACTCACGGGAACTGGAAGCTGAAGCCGAACGTCTCTTCGTTAGTTGTTCCTGGCACACCTGCTAACCCCGCAAACTCTTCACCCTACAATACTACCTGCTTCACCATAAACGTCTGCCTTCCCCTTGATACACTCGCAGCGTGAAAGGCTCGACGGCATGTTTACGCTCCGCCATCGTCGCGCCACACTGACGTTACAAAAGCTTTCGACGTCGGCGACGATAGGAGGGTTCTGAATATATTCCACGTGTTATCGCGCATCTTTGGTAACAATTTCACGCGAGACGCTCGGGAAGACCTGTCGCGAGAGGTGACGGTATTTTTGACCCAGTCAACGGAGTAATTGCTCGTGGAAAATTTGATTCTACGCGCCGTACACCGTAACACCGTCGTAATTTCGTCCCCGTCGCTCGTGCAGCTTTGACTGCTCGCTTGTGGCCAGGTTGCCGGTGTACGGAATAGTTCAACGTTCTATTTTCTATTAGTTTGTTACGGTATCCAGCGCGGCATTATTTTGCTGTGTTGCGACGAATTTTAATGATACATTGCGTTCGTTCAATGTATTTCAATTAAGGTAGGCACCGCGATTTGGTCAATGTTGAGATCATAGCAGAACATTCTCGATGTTACTTTTTCTATTTTTACTTACTTTTGGTGAATCAAATTTTCAATTCTTCCTAGTCTGAATTTATAAAAGTGAACTAACATCACGCCTGTATTACAAACGATTTCTGCGAACAGGCGCAACAGTAATCGTATAAATTTGTCATTGGCACAGAAGGTGCTTCGACGCGAGGGTTGCTTCGAAAAGTAGCGCCATCATCGGAAGTTTATGAAGTTCCGTCGAAGCCGTTACCTCCAGGAACGAAGCGAGCTTAATCCCCACTTCTTTCCTCGATTAGTTCGCTCATTCTGGTTGAAGTTTTTACCCAGCCAACCGGGAATGGTGAGTAGCGGGGATTCGAGAAAATCCTTGCCCCCATGCACACCGCGGACTGGAATTTTCCTAAGTTGACAACCACGCACGATAAAATCGTATTTCATACTCGGCTTATAAAAATAACAAGATTATACTGTCCCATAAAACGCAGCCGCCGCGCGGTGTAAGAACCGCGGGGTTGAAAATAAATTGGGAATAATATTGAAAATAATCACCAACTGTCGCGGAGATAACGCGGCAATAAATTCAGACACGCTCCACCCTGAACCAGTTATTGCCCGCGAACTAAATATTATTCCCTTCGAGCTTCTTTCTCAACGGTACTCCACATCGGGGTATTTTTCAAGGAACTCGCTGAACCGTTCCGCGAAGAACGCTAAAGAGGAATCGAACACGAGCACGGGCACGATTGAAACGTGGCCAGCTATTTAAGTTTAAAGAACTTCGATTCGACCCTTGCTCCTTTTCCCTCGATTAAAGGGGACACCGAGAGGTACGAGTGCACCGCCCGAGAAAAATTATTCCCACAATAGCTAAGCACGATGAGACCTTCGATACCTTTTACCTCGAACACGATATTCCCAGGCAAATCGTCCTCCCGTTAGATTTCTGTCGCCGAGACGGGTTTCGTATTTTTCTATCGAAATCGCTGGCTGGGTCGGGCCCTTTGCGAGCTCTTCCTCTGAAACGTCGTTTCCTCTGCCTCCTTCCATTCCTAGTCCTTCCATACTACCCTCCACCCCTCCCCCCCATTTCTGTGCGCCCCTTCCCCCGTCTGCGGAACCACGCTGAAGGATGAAAGTCGCTCGAAGCCATTTGCCGTGCGCGCTTTAGGAAATTGTACGTTACATTTGAAGGTCTGTCGCGGCGGTCCGCGCGTTCAAAGCACAATTTCTAGCCGCGTGCACACACACGCGAGCGGGCTGCGTGCACGCACGCGTACATGGAACCGACGACGGGCTCGCGAGCGCGCAAACGGGGAGAATTATTCCTCGCGCGAGAAATACGCTGCCGGGGCGTTTGCTAGCTCGCGCCTTGGCCCTGTACACGCGGCGTACACGACTAATGTTCCTTTCCTTTGGGAAATTACTGCCCCCCCCCCTCCACCCCCCAAACACGATCGTACCCCCTTCAGTCGCACGAGAATGGAACATCGGCGTTCAATTATGACCGTCGCGACTTTCTTCGATAATCGTGATCGCCCGGGAAGTCACGTTTCACGTGCACGTGCTCGACTCGCCACGTGGCCAGGGGAGCGGAAAAAAAGTTAGCGACGCGGCTACTCGTGCTCGCTTTTCAACGCAATTACCGAGCGTCGTGGAATAAATTTTGATCGCGATCGGGGTAATTGCGCGGTCGTTCGACGAGACGGCGCGGCGAACGACCCGTTGGATCTCATTCGCGGGATGTGATGAGTTAATAAGCGTTAAGCTTTTCTTTTATCGCGGCTCAATTCTGAAATTAGTTATCGTCGGGGATTTTAGAAATTTTCCGCGGTGTTAGATTAATTGAAAAAGCATCGGCAGTGAGAATTCCCGATTGATCGCGAGTTCGATAAAATTTTCGCAGGTTGTTGTTACGTCAAGAATGATTTTTTGTAACGAATTGACGGATACAGTGGAGATATCGGTGTGTCAAACGTTCATTGAGATATTAGTTTGACAAATATCAGTGCTTAATATGTTACGAATGAAAGAGAAACTGTATGTAAAAACGAAAGATAATTCGAGCATTTTTCTGGAACATTTTACTCGCAGTTTGCCAATTACACCATGCAAAGTTTGGATCGCTCGTTAAAAATATTCAATGTCTTTCGGGCTATATCGACAAGAGAGAAAATGTAACAAAATGTTAGCGATTTTAACACTAAAAGCAGTTCGTAAATCTGAGGGAGCTCGTGTTTCAGCGCGCCATTTTTCTTCCAAGCTTACGTATATTACTCTACTTTTCATCTAGAAATTTTTATTCCACACATTGTCGCACGTTACCGAAACATTTCCGCGAACGTCGCGCGACCGTAACTTTTGGCCAAAAGTTTATTTGATCTTTTTAGTGAAAATTCTTTACGCTTTCCCGGTATTTATTCATATTTCGAGAAATATGGATATTTAAAAAAAAATTCTCTGGAATTGTGTTACATTATTATATTATAGAATGACTCCCACCCCATTGTTTACTATTTAAAAACTGTGTTCATGAATGTGTATTATTTCCACCTTGTGACGATTCAATTTCGCCAAACAAAAGCAATAATTTCTAGTTTCTCTATAGAATGTACTCTATTTCAGCGAGAGGTGTGCAAACAGTAAACTAGTGAACCCAATAAATTTCGATTCGTGAGCAACAAATATCCTCTGATGCTATAATTAATAATCGGTAATACTGTTACTAGAATACATATTAAATTACATTCTCCGTTCATTCGCGTCGAACTTGAAAATTACGTAACAAGGTGAACATAGCGCAGAGCAATCGAAATGGAAGAAAAACCGACTAATTTAAACAACCATCGACAATTTGTTGCTTGAACAATAACCGGCACGCTCGCACGCTCTACGCGTTATTAAAGCGACTACCCTCCGATAAAATTCCAGTGCATTGATAAAACGTACGTCACCGGAGGAATTCTTCTTCCACCTTTCGCCCGACCTGCAGCGTGCATTGTTTGACGCTAAACCGCGTAATCAGGACACCGTCGTGCAATTACGTTTCGCGGCGAACGTAATTACCCTTCATTGCCGCGTAATATATTCCCCGACTGCGAGCGTTCGCAGCAAAGGTGATAAACGATCGTTCTGTATCGTCGCGGAAAAACACGGTCGCTGCGCGTTGCAAAGCTTCCGCCGAAATAAAGGGCACTCGAAACACCGCCCTTCAACCCTTTATTTTCGTTTAATCAAACGGGACGATAACAGCCTTTATTAAAATTCGAGGAAAAAGTCCTTTCATCAACCTCTTTTCGTCACTCGATTACGATGCCCGTGGCGCGCCTCTTTAATGGCTCCGCTCTGCGAGCGTACGTGCACATCTGTGTCGAACGCTTGGCGTACGGTCGCGTTCGCAGCGGAAAGCACGAGTCGATACCAAACACGGAAATAAGTTACTGTGACACATCCGCGGAAACGATTGCGATGTCGCGAGTTAAACTGAACGTACGCGCGTGCATGATTTCCAAGGGGAACAACGCGCGAGATGTGCGTCGAAACGCCCGATTTTCTATGGGAATTCATCAGACGCCGTGTTTATAGAAACGGTCGAAGCGTGAGTCGCGCGAAACGAAATTGCTCGCGCCGGTGAACCGAACGTCTGAACAGAGAGCGCGACGAATTTCGAATGCGGAGCGCGACTAACGGGACAGGTCTAAGATTCGATGTTAACAAATGCCAGCTCGGCGTCGCGAGGACCAATGGAAATTGCAACGGAATAATTGTTCGCGCGTTCACCTCGATTAATTACGCGCTTGCAATTACAAACACTGTCGGACAACAAGTTTAACAACCGAACAAGAGCAGAGCCGGCCGAACGAGGAACGGACGTGTTCAATTAGCAGGCTAAAAGTTCGAAAACGAATAACCGCTCCCAGTTTGGATTATTCCGTTGTATTAGACGGGCGAAGCGTTGATTAAATTCACTTCGCAGACTGTCGCGGATGTGAAGCTCTATTTACCTGCAACCATCTGCCAAAATTACTTCCGACGAGACAAAGAAAAGAAAGGAAGATAGGAACGGCAGCGTCCTGTTATCTGAAAATCATAAACTCGAGAACGTCACGGCGCGCGGGCGTAGCGTGAAAATTGCGAGCGAATTAGAAAGGTGAAACAACGAATCGGTATTTTCCGGCAATTTCGCGTTAATTTCGCGTTAACGGCGAGAATAAACGGAGAAATCTGCAGGGTCGAGCAGAGAATCCCGACGCGGCTCGCGGAACGTTCGAACCGAGCGGGTTGAAAGTAAAACGTTAGATTGAAAAGTAACAGGCGTGGAAATTTGGTCCGCCCGTTTGCTAACTCCTCTCGGTTAATTTGCCGTCGTTTCGCCCGAACGGAGTGCCAACGGGAGGGAAACACGCGTGACGACGACGGTTGCCGCTGTACACCGGAAAGACACGGTCGAATTTCCAGCAACGTCCGAGATAATACGAGACGAATAAAAACGGGCGTGGCGATCGTTTCGTTCTCGTCGGCGCGACGATGGAAACTCGCGCAAGTAGCACTTTGGAAAATTAATTCGCGTACACTCGAACGGGCTCGATCGACGATTTCGTCGGGAAATTTTAAGCTCCTGTCTCGCGCGGAAATTTCAGCCCGGACCTGGCGAAAAACGTTTTATCTTGTCGCAAGCTTTTTTCGTGCTGTCCGGCCGCGCGAAGCGTACACGAGAACGGTGAAAATCCGTTTTCATTGTCGACGTCGATGCCTTTGTCCGTCTACGTACATTTTTACTGGACGCTCTACTATCTTCCCGGTCATTCATCATGCCCCTCGTTCCTCAAAATATTGCCCATCCACTGTACGCTGCTGAGAAACACACCGGGACTAGATGTTAATCATCGTGACCGAATCATTGCGATCGTAGTACGCGGCAGTAGTAGGGTAGAGCGCATTTAATATCGGTCGACAGGTGATATCGCAACTTGTAATATTTCATGATTAAAGTGTTCACGTACATTGGTAGCGAACTGAAGTGGCTAGTCAAGCGTGTTGGAGATGAAGATTATTATTGGGGCAATGTTTCGTTTAGGGGAAGTATATCGGCGAATATTAATGCTGAAAAAATTTATCGACTCGTGGTAATTGAGTATCGCATTGGGAGAAAGTAAGTTTACAATATTTATGAATGCCTGGATATTAACTGATGGAAGTATCTAATTACTTAGAAGCTTAAGTAATTTCATGGATTCGATTTCAATAAACTACTTCAATAAATTCAATAAAACTAAAACAATATACATGGATATGAAGCGCGTCGGTAAAAGCGTGATCGATGTGTTTATAATATGGTCTAATATTTCATACTTTTCATTACTATATTAATACTGATATAAGAAACTGAAACTGTTCGCAGCAATTTAAACCATGCTTAATATTATAAAACAAATTGGCTCAATCTTTTAAATCTTTCTAAATTAAAGAAAGACAATATCTGGTGTTCTTTCGAAGGCCAACATGAAAGTTTTATAATATCGGAGTCCGTCAGTTTCAAAAAGTCGCGTGAAATGACGCTTATTGGATACGTCAGTGAATCTGCCATAACGATGTTCGATTGGTAGTAGATTCTGCCGAAAGCGATCCCCGAATATCGCCCAACCTACTGTTCTATTTTCGTCCGAGATTCATTACGAATGATTAAGACTCAAAAAAGCGTTGGTCGAAAATCGTTCCAAAATCTCTCTACCATTTTTCGTTAACCCGTCGGCACGACGATACCAGTTTACCTCGTCAGAGCTTACACGATAACCACGAACGTCTAATCCCCGGAAACGATTAAATCACAAAACGCTTTAAACAAACAATCCCTGTGTAGCCGCTGCTTAAGAATAGTCAGCACTGTGTCTTCAACGGTACAATTCTCTTGCGGCTCGTTTGCGAGACGACGACGGTCGAGTGTCGTTGAATTATACGCGAGAACTTGATACAACGACGCTTTTTCTTGGGAAACCAAGTAGAAACGAGAACGCCCGTACGTGAATGAACCACCCTTTTCGGAATTAAATGTGTTAAATATTCCCGGTCGCGTCATTCGGTGACGAAAATGACACCACGGTGGTAACGTTAATGTACGGGGAAATTGTTCGTTCGGAGCAACGACAGCAAAGGTGGTCGTGTTCCTCCAATTTCTAGGTGTTCTGTGAATTATTGCACGACGACCGGGTCACGGCTGGCAAGCTTTCCCGATCTCCAGGTGTTCCGGAACCGGTGTTCCGGGACTCCAGGGTCTTGCCTGCCAGATTGTAGAACCAGTTACAGAACACCGCGACGTCGAAGGAACCCGGCGCAGCTTCTGAGGCATTCTAACAAATAGAGAACTTTGTAGACATTGCCCCTTTTGTCAAGAACAACTGTATCTTTTCATATATTTAATACCGAAATGCTTTTATTCACCTTTGTAATCGTCCGGCTGTGTGCATTGGCGATATTTTAATTTGGTCGGTGCACGCGTATAGACGATAAAAGGAAGAATGGAAGAACAAGGGCAAAGAGCCCTGTTTTATTCATTCGTCAGTCACAACCGAATCAGCTTAGGCAAACGTTTGTGTTTCTTCCGTAAATTTCTGTTTCCCTTTCGTTAGCACGCTGACCCCCTTTTCATTTCAAGCGCCTTTTGTTTGACATTCTATAACTTGAATTCTCGTTTTCGTCACTGTCTTCCACGGCGGAGAATGAGTTATTGTGGCGGAAAGAAATGTGGGTCAACTGTTTGCCGACCAGTATCTTTAATGATCGCGAACATGAAAGTAAGTGGGCAGTAACGAAGGACTGATTAATGCCGATGAAAAGCAACGTACGAACCGGACCGCGCGTAAAGTTTTCCCCTCCCCTCCCCCCTCCCCCCACCGTTTCCCATTGTGCACCGTTTCCATTCCTTTTTTCGATAGTACACTTTGTTTTGTGTTCTTTGAAATTATGCTCCTTTCATCGCGAACAAAAGATTTCGCCTGGCACAGTTGCGATAAAATATAGAAATTGCGATCTCTTTATCCTTTGCTTCATATATCTTTTTTATCGAGGCGCGATTCATTAATAGTTTCGTCGTTAACTAACATTTTATTAATTCCAAGAAAAGTATAAATTCGAACATACAGCAGTGTGCTATTTCACAGCCGCTTTATGTCATTTCGCGTTTGCCTAAACGTCGAGGAGATAAATCATGGAACATGTTGTAAATTGAACTTTAAACTAACGTTTAAAAAGATCAGAAAATCGTCAACGCGTCGATGAAATTGATCGCATTCCTCGTTTCGAATCTTTGTACACTTCGCCGATGTATACGAGGACAATGGCATCTTATTTAAAACTTGGCGCAGTAAAATCTTGCCGGCGTGAACTTTCCCAGAACTAAATTACGGCGGCCTTTACATCGTCTTCAGCCAAGTTTCCTTAATTGTGTCGCGCGTTGCAGCTGGGAGCTGCTGGGAAACGCTTCCGTGACACAGTTGAATGTAACCGAACCAGCAAACAGGAAATTACATCGTTCATTTTTCTTTTCCTTTCGACAAGACCATGCATCACGAATGTACGAAAGAACTTAATCAGTGTCACAGAAACAACTGCGGAACTAATATCATAGAATGGAAACACTGTTAATGGAAGCTGTTGACATTTTATTCTTACAACCTGACCCGTAGCTGTTCGCTCGGAGATAAACGAAACGTACGATCGGTGGAGTTTAATTTTCCCTTCGCGGTAACAAAATAGAATGGACTTTCTACGTCGGTGCTTTCCACTGTCCAGTGGGGGGGGGGGGGGCGATTTTCCAGACCCGTTACGAAGTTAACGGAGGAAACTTCCGAACGATATGATAAATATGGAGATCGGGCGATCCTTGAAAACGAACAAAGATTCGAACGCTCGGGAATAGTCGATAAACCGAGATGCGTCTATTGATAGTTACGCACAATTTAACAGGATTAAGAATTCTGTTCCATATTCGGGCGGCGATTCTAGCAATTGTTCCAACGAGGAGCAAATCATTTCTCTACACGCTACAGTGGATGTTTATCGCGTTTATTCTGCCGGCATCGATTTATGTGCAACTCAATCTACGCATACATTTAATCAAATTAATGCAAACGGTACATTCACAGTCAGTTCCAAGCCGTTACAATTATTCCTATATTTTTAAAGCGTTTCAATATCACATTGCGTCGTTCGTATAATAAAAATTGTAAACTTACTTTCAGTGGTTTTAAAACACACTGTCCCCACTGCAAACAACGCCAAACGGACTTCGATGTTCCCTTATCCGATTTAGAATCAAGGTTTACAGATAAAACGTTTACACCCCACACAAGCTAACAACCACGATAGAAAAACTTCTGAAAATTTCATTTTACAAACATCACACCGCGACCGTAATAATGTCGACCGTAGCTTAAATCAACCGCGTGAATCCTTAACGTACACACATACGTATGTACGTAAGTACGTACAACGTATCACGCAAAATACACACTGCAGTGGTTTACCAAATGAATAGCACCGAAGTCGATGGAATTCCCAGCGTCGCGGCAACTTCGACATCATTATCGTGCGCACCGCGCCCCGCGGAAGCTTGGAATTTTCGTTCCAACGTGGATTGCGCGTCGTCCCCCATGATGCACAGATATTGCCTGTTGGACCGTTTTCTAAACGGTTATACGGCCGGTCTGCATAAGATTGCATCCACGAGGAATGGAGCCGCCGTTTTTGGCTCGACGCTGTATTTTAAATCGGAACGACCGATCCTCAGCTGTTAATTTCGAACGCTCGTTGCTCCGAAGCTCCCGGGCCAATTCGGTCAATTAAGCCTGACGTATGAACTTCGCGAAAAGCCAGCATCCAACGGAGATTTTAATCGATCCGGATCGACCGCGGAACTCGATACGATAATTGGCAGAATTTGGTTCCATGCCAGCCGGTACAGGATCATCCAATTAAGCGGCACGAAATGAATCTTGGGTTGCGTTGCCATGAGTGATGTAATTTATCTTCGCGTTTAGGTTTACGGGAGTGTGCCCGTTTACGTGCGTGGAAGTGATTGCGTGAATGATTGTTCCGGTGGTTGGTTTTTTCGTTAGTTTCGCGAGGATTATGTTTGTCGCTTGGATGTGTAGGGTGAAATGTAGGAAATTGCTGGGGGTGTGTTTGAACGATTTCTTTCGAATGTGCAACAGGAATTGGAACGAAGGAACTTTGTGTAATATTCTTGAAAATAGCGAATCATTTTGTTCCTAAAGATTTGTTTAATCAGTGAATATAATTATAATAGATGCGTATGATTATTATGAAACGTCTCGTGATTTTGCTCCGTTTAATTTTAAAGTAATATACTTTTCTATTTGCTGGTATATTTAATGGAAATGTTTCAATAATCGTTTGATGGAAGGATTGCTTTAGGTATTGAGTATTATTCGCATTCAGTGCAGTAGAAATTTCTGCTTAAATGCTAAATAGTAAACAACAAATAAAAGCACGACGTTAATTTGAAAGAAGAATCACATTTCTCATTTAAATAAAGGTCACCGAAATAACAATGTCGTTTCTGAATTCTTTCAAATCAATAAGAAGCAATATTCAAGCGGCAAATAATAATTAAAACATAAATAATATTATATTATCGTTCGTACATTAAATTATTATCTCTAAGAAATCAAATAACAAGTAATATTGTATTGAAATAATTATTCAATTAAAAACTTCTTTATCGCTATCCAACACCGTAGTATACCTATGATCTGCAATCCATATCTATGTATATCTTCGACACAATTTCAAACAAACGAGCAAAATATAACGCACCGATCGAATCGACCAAATGCTTCCTTACAGACACTGCTGCTCGATGGAACTTTTCCTATTCGTGGCCCTTCCTCTATCGCATTCCCTCGATATTACGGATAACCATCTTTCGGACGAAATCGTAAATTCCCAAGCCACTTCTTGTACACGTACTGACGAGTATAGAAATGCCGTCTTATTGTTCTCGGTACCGCGAGGGAATTGGACGTTCCTCGAAATAAATGCCCAAGCGACCGGGTTATCGTGTTTTATCGTATCGGCAAGTAATAGGATTTCAAGCCGATTTCAATTGATCCCGATGCATCGTGACAGTCGATCCCGCTACCGATAACCAGACGACTGGGCCGAGGTCGAGGAAATTGGTGTAATTCGGCCGTGGTCCGTTCCACGACCTCGCTTTATCGTCGGTTTCCGGTGAGCTCCCTTCACGACTGACAACTCGATAATTCGATATGGATTTCTTCGTGCGTGTCGCAGAAAAAGCGTCGAAATGTAGAATAACCAGATCGTTAGATATCCGGCCCACGTGAAACACGTCTCCGGCCTCGCCCCGAATTCCTCTTTCGATCTATCGCAATTTATTCCGCGAGGGTTTTTCGATCCGCTGGAGCGACGTTGCTTCCCGTCGATTTGCACGTTTAATTCTCTTTGCGCGCCCCGTACTCTCGGGTCACGGTGCCGTGAACGACACGGTAATGATAATGAAGCCGCGAGTGGAGTCAGGAACGTTGAATAATAATATTGCGAAGTGAATGCGTTGAGTAATGTCGTGAAATCGTTTGGAGGCGATGAATCTGCGACGAATCGAAGCACGAAACGATGAGGGGAAAAATTGTTTGAGAAGGAGAGATTTAGAACGCGACAGCTTTCGATACGTATCTTAAACAAATCACTGGAGTACAGTCGAATAGTTCGAACACTTCGGAACGCGTCCTGTCTCGCGAGAGGTTGACTTGCATGGATCGAAAGGAAAGCTTCGGGAAGCGGGCCAGCTTTTAGTTCGCACACGGGATTCACGTAAGGGGAATTTGCGATTCCAGGCCAACAAAACGGTTTGGAAAATATTTAACGCGGCTTACAGCATCGCAACAAATATAATCGGATAACAGTATCGTGATATTCGGATGGAAAATGGTGCGAACAATTTACTGTGCGCTCAATATTTTCGATCCTTTTTCTTTTTTGCGTTACCGAAAGCTATTTTTGCAACAGAATTTTCATTCCAGCAACAAATGTGCAAAACGTTCTTCGCATTCGAATGAGATACGCTATCAAACATCGACGACGATTTGTATTCTCTATAATTACGAAAAGGGTAGAAGGAAATTTAATTGCACGAAGTTTCGAACAATATTTTCGTCAGGATAGTAACTATTGTGAAGAATGAAAATGAATAATGAAAACTCTGAGCAGCGACTACGTTAATGCGTTAATTGAATGTATTCGATACGTCGGAAGCTGAAACCAGTTTCACATGCTTCCACGAATATCGAGCACGTAAATTAAACTCGAGATTCAATTTTTGAGGAGGCACAGTGTAATCGGCATCTCGTGTTATAGGCCACTATGACGTAATCAGGAAGAGCAATTTGATTACGAATTTCATTTCGATATCGGATTAGTGGCATAGTTGCTCCATTAATGACGATCGATAAGGTAAATTAGTCGAACGCAATATGATCTCGTCGGTGAATCATACGAGACAGAAAATATTCCCATATTCTACGAAGCTCGTTCATAATGAAGATTCGCCTATTGTCTGCCACAGAGCCATTCTAGTTTGATGTGTATTATTTATAAATTTCGCGGTGCAGCGCACTTAATATTTTATTACATGCGAACGCAACAATGGCCATTCAACAATATCTCGTTGAAATCATTCCTCTCATATTCACGAATAAAATTGATATTTAAATAACCATCAACGTCATGATATATTCGCAATATTTGCAGTATTCACGTTATCGAAATATCGTTGGAAGAAAATAAAAAGGAAGAATCGTCACAGTAGACAGGAGAAGCGACACCAATTACTTTTCCACGTACAGTGATACCAGGCACTTGAATCAAAATTAATAACGCTATTTTTGCGAAAGACTTCGCAAGTGGCACTTTACAATATAATACGCAACTTATACTTGCGCAATGAGTTCTTATTATTAAAAAACTTCCATATCAGCTACGCGACAAAATTGTATTTTCGCCGAAACTTCTTGCCGGCCACTGCAGCTAACAGATACTTAATTAAACGCGAACCTCGAGCTTCGTCAGAGAAACAGTCTACTTATATTCTCCGTTAACGTCCGACAAAATCGTCTTTCATCCGACAAATTCTCGATGGGACAACTAGTGGAATGGATTAGCCGAGGTTCGAGCCAAATAACGAGTCAATATTCTCCAACGTAGTGAAATTGCACGCGATGTTCGTTCCACTTTCGAAGGAATTGTCTTTGCCGATGGTAAAAAAAAAAATTCCCCACGGTACGGTCCCGTCAATCTTCACGAAGATAGATTGACGATCCCTATCGAATCACTTCCGGGGAAAATAGTTGGCGAAAATAAAGTTCTCCCGGTAACTCGATGTTTTCGAGCACGTGCTTCCCTTAAGAACGTTCTCGAGGGTGTTTACCCCAAGACAACGTTCGATCAAACTGACCGGCGCACAAGCGTCTAGCAGGTGCTTAACTTTTCATACGTTCATAAACGCAAACATGCTATTTTATGTAACGAACACGAGTTCTATATATGTGCGCGAGTCAAGTATCGCGGAAATAATTGAGCAGCAAAGCTACGGCTGTACAAGACCGTATATATCACGTGTTCCAAATAAAATTAGTTACAGATTGAGGAAAGACGATATAATGGAATGTTATTCGCGTGTTTCTGTACTAGACCGTCAAAATTCCTCAGATATTTTTCGAGAACCCATTTTCGGGTCGTTCGTCACTCGGTGCTAAAAAAGTCACGATACGCTCGCCTCGTTCGCTAATATCGTGCACAAGCTTGCAGCTGCAAAAGAAACGCGTGTGCGAAGAGAAATACGAGGCCCCGTCGCGTAATTAGAATGGTTCAGCGGCGTTCGTATAATGCACAATGGACAACTTGATTGCAAATCGGCGACGCGGTCGAAACTGTCGATTCCGCGGACGGGATGATTTAAAACAGCCACAAAGTGAAATGTAACGCGACGCGTAATTGCTCCTTACATCACTGGCGTCTATTTAAAGGTGTCCGGCGGAATAGCGCCATCACGATTTATTTCAACGTACACAATCGACACTTAAAACGCATCGACGGCCGCTCGTACAAATGCAACATCGACCGTATCGAGAATTCTGGCCCGCGAACTGGCCACCCCTTACTGCAGACAATTGCTGAATACTTTTGTTTGCCCTTCCATCCGACATCGCGCTACAGTGTCGACTGAACGCGATCGTCTCTCCAAGAGATGCCCGGCCAATAAAATGCCACGGAGTGCCTCGCGAAAGTATCCGAAACTCTCGAACAAGAAAGAACTCCGAGCAGACGCGTCTTTAATTGCCCGGAAACGTATATCGCTCTTGCTAAGCTGGTTTCCTACCAATCCGTTTGCACGTCACCCGAATAAATATCGAGCCGACCCAGCGAACGCGAGCCGCGGAGGAATCATGGAGGAATAGGAACGATTATAATTTAACCGGCTAACGCGAGACACAGTGAAACGTTTTCAACGTCTCTGTTTGCCGGCGGGCAACTCTCGAGGAATGAAAAATGGCTCTCATCCCTGAAACTGAAATGATCACGAGGCGCTTGGGAAATCACGAAAACAATTCGCGCTCCTCCGAGTAAAATAGATAGTCCCCGAAGCAGAGAATCCTTTGTTTGACGTTGTCATTGTCGCCGATAAGTTGGAAACACGGATCCGCCGCGTTTCCGAAAACTGCCGTTGAAGATACGCCGTTTTTCCTGCCGGTAAATAAGCGCTTTCAGGCTACTGTTTCTGTCCGGCAGCCGTTCGCGAAATTCGTCGGATAAACGGCCACCGGTTTACTCGAACTTCCCCCTCGAGGTTTTTCATTTCGCTCCTCTGACGTTAGTCCCGGTTGCTTTGGCTCGAGCGATGCGAAAATAAAAACGTAACCGGAGGTTTAATTGGAATGGGAACCCGCCGTAGTTTATGGATAATGGTTGCAAACTCGAAACTACCGATAATGCATCGCAACGTTTCGTTCCGTTCTGGCTGCGTGGAATATTACGAGGAAAACATTTGGAATATGCACGTGGAGACTATCATTTCGTGACTTTCTTTTTTCAGATCGATTCTACGTGCTCCCTCGTCGACGAGTTACAGCCACGCCGACGCCACAGGGAGCTTGCGAGTTATGTTATTAGATGTATAATAGGGGAAAGTTCGCGGGCAAGTCGAAAGGAAAATCAAATGCCGCCGTGTCGGTCGGAACGAGTCGATTGTGAAATTGTCGCCGTTAGAAGTAAACGTTAGAGAACTGGATGTCGTTAAATAGTAATAACGAGAACTGCCTAACATAATCAAAAACCGTTGAGGACATTGATAATTAAAAACGAAACAATCAAAAAGTCCGAGTAATCAAATTTTTAACGTTTCGAAGAATTTACACTGATCAACCGGGCACGTACGAGTCGGTAATTAGACCGCGCATCCACGAGGCGGAATAATACCACGAAACGCAACGCTTTAGAATAAGTTGGAGCAAAGCGACTAGATAGTCGTAATTGAATTCCTACATGTGGCCGTGCGAGAAAAAGGTAAAAGTGGTATAGCTTTTCTTCGCAATTCCGTTTCATTGTTTCGCGACGGGGAAACCGTGACATAAAAAGGCCATTGCGCCGTAATCAAGACCGGGAGACCGTTTGTTTCGCCGATTAAGATTCGGAAATAAAACGGGCGAACGCGTCAAAGGGACTCAGTAAAAGAAATTACATTCGCGATTGCACACTCTCCCTTCCGAGTGGAGAAATGAAAGACGGAAAGGCTACACCTAAAGGCCGGGACAAGTGTTTCAAATTTTTACGTAACCTTATTCGGTATGCCTGCGGTTTAATAACGCCCTACGTGTGAGCGGAAGTGAACGCCGCGGAACAGGAAAATGGTGAAAAGAAATCCTGCAACAATTTCGTTCGACAATTTTCGAAGAGCACAATAACCGAGCACAACAACGTTCACTGATACTTCACTGAAAGTCGCGAATAAATTCAATCCACTGTAAAAACAAAAGGAAAGGAAAAAACAGCTGTTAAATATTATTATATCATACACCGAAGAAAGAAGTAAACTGAAGGGGAAACGCAGTAAAGGTCGCGAACCGGCGATCGGAGCGAAGTAAACGACATCAATATCGACGTTTACATGCCTCGAGTCGACCCAGCAGAATCTACGTGGTGTAAAAACGCGATCCGTGACGATCGTGTTCCAGCAAGAATCTAGATTTCCAACAGAGAGTTGCACAGTAAGTCGTCACGGTGTGCGGATTGGGGCGAATTCTCGGCTACATCGGCGGACGACCGTCGGTGGGGGCCGCCAGCATGTCGCAATCCGGTTCCGGAGGGGTGAACGATAGCCAAGAGCAGAACCAGGTCGGGCAAACGATGGAGAATCAACAGACAACCTGTCAGAATGGGCGGGCAGAGCCGCCTGTCGATAACACCAAACAAGATTTGTCCAACGGCTTTGAAAATCGAACCGTAGAGTACGACAGATTCTCCCAAGACAGAGCCCAACAGAATCAGACGGCTGGCCAGGTCCAAGAGCAGCAACAACAAACTCAACAGGCCGGTCAATATCCGACTGGAAGGAAGCAATCTGTGGTAGGTGTTCCCGAAGATAGGCATCCGTCGTCTGGTCAACTTCCGCCCCAGCAGTACGCCCAAGAAAAACCTGCCATCGAGAGGACGCAACACGTCTCCCAGACTAGCACCCAAACTTTACCGGTCCAGGCGCAACCGCAGTTCATGCCCGATTACGACCAGACCCAGTACACGCAGATACGAAACCAGTTCGAGGCGAGGCCGCAGATGTATCCTCAGCAAGCGCAATACGCTGAAAGGGCCGGCTACGTGACCAGAGACGTCACGTATAGAGACACCACGTTGTATCAGACGGGCGCGGCCAATCCAGTCTTCACTGGCCAAGGTCAGTACGTAACTGTTCAACACGGATCACAGATACCCTCGCAGTCCGCTAGTCCCCAGCCACCGTATTTCTCGGGGGTCGTCGTCCCGCAGCCCCCGAGCTACGCTCAGTTCAGCGCCCAACCCCAATATCCGTACAGTCAGTACCCTCAGACAGTTATGAACGCTGTTCCGTACACACCCCACGCGGGCATGTATCCGGCTCAACAGTTCGGCCAACAGTCGCCGAATCCGCAGAGATTTTCGCAGGACCTCGGACAGTATCAGAATCAGCCGATCATACAGCCGATCGCCCAGAACGTTGGCCACGGAATGACGATCGCGACCGCGGAACGGCCGAGTCGCGGACCGAAACCGATGGTGCCGCCGCGTGTGAACTCCAAGATCACGCACGACCCTGGCCACAGAAAATCGGCGAGCGTCGACGTACCGGCCATGCAGAAGCCCAAGTACGATCCCAATCAGAATCCTCCACAGGAACAGATTCACCGTAGCGACGGGGCGATCCTCCTCCAAGGGGCGCCGATAATATCAGACGGCCAGGACAGACGATATCTGACGACCATTAATCAAAATCCGAGGACCAGACAGGACGGTCTTTATGTCGATACTAACGGTGATCCGCCTGGACGCGAGAAAATGTGCGAGGTAGTGACGGCCGACTGCGGCCTGTACGTGGCCAGACCAGAGCACAGGAAATCTATTTCAGTGGACGTTACCTCGAGCTTCCAACGGCGGAACGACACGATTACTTTCACGTTCCCCGGCGACGCGAATCAGGAAATATTGATGCCGCCCCGGAAGGCCGGGACTATGGTGGATCCGAAACGAGTCGAAGCCAATCAAGTGTATCCGCCTGATCAAAGGCGATTGGATACGAGCTTAAGAGTATCACCGATGGCTTTTGATACGAGACAGGAAAATAGAAAGAGCATGGGAGCTGATAGAAAGCCCGAATGGGGCAACGTGAGCCCTAATCAAAGAGTGGTTATACCGCAAGAAAACAGGCGATCCGATTACTTCGACGAGCACAGACGGTCGCCAATGACTATAGAGGGGAAGAGAATGGACGACGTCAGAAGATCCCCGATGCCGTTCATGCCGATCCGCGAGGGGTCGGCGGATCGGGCTGGCCAGAAGAGTCCGTCGTTCATGAATCAGAATTTCGAGAAGACCAGACAGGAGCTGGCAATTTGGGCGGAGCAGCGACAACGACAGGACCACGAAAGAAACATCATGCAGAATCAGATGCTGTCCACCAGCCCGCGTTCTCGTAATCAATCCGAGGAGAGACGGGACCCGAGACAGATGCACCAGACGGAGGACCGTAAAGAGACGCGGATGGTACAGTCGGCCTTTCAACCTATTCCCAATATCAGTCAGAGCACAATAATGGAACAGCGTCGCCACCTGCGACACGTCAGCGCCGACCTAACCAAACACATGGAGCTCTCCAGGAAGGAGTTCGACGATCAACCTATTAGCAGTTCCGTGGCTAATCTCGGCCCCCCCGCCAGTGCCGTGCCATCGCAAAGAGCCAGCCCCATCATATGCCACCAATACCCGGCCCTGAGCGAGGCGAAATTGGACACGAAGTCTGTCCTGACTGTGCTAACAGACTTCGGCGACGGGGGCCTAAACAAACCGATCGAGCAGGTGGATCACATAATACACAGCCATCGCAAGAGTCACAACGCGTCCGGCAACCTTCTGACCCACAGCAAGAGCCAGGCGGAGAATATTCAGAGCCAACTGGACGCGCAGAACGACAAGTCCGACGTTCTCCAGGCGCAGCAGCAACAATTACAGAATCAACAGAGCCTCGACTTAATATCGGAAAAGCTGAGCCAGTTCGAGCGGCAGCAGAGCGACCTCCAGGCGAAACTGCAGTGTCTCCAGAATCAGAATCAAATTCTTGACAAAGTGGCGCAGTTTCAGCACCAGCAGAGCGATCTGCAGGCACGCCTGCAGAGCCTCCAAGCGCAGAGCCAGTTGTGCGATAAATTGCAAAGATCCACCGATTTCCAGCAGCACCCGGCCGGAAACGAGATCCATCAGGTCCAGTCAAACTCCCTGCCGCCGAGCCACCAAGAGCAGCCCGCCGATAAGGCCGGCTCGTCCCAGAGCCAGCACGCGTCCCACAGTCATCATCAGACGTTATTGACCGCTTCCTATTCACAGAATTCTAATCACCAATCCTGCCAATCGTCTGTCTGCGAGAAGCTATCGCCCAGGCTTCAGCACGATACCAGCGAACCGAATTCTATTCAGATACCGAACATGTCGCAGATGCCGCTGCCGTGTCTGCCGCAATTCGAGCGTGCCGACACGTCGCGCGCTTCGTTCTCCCAGTTCCATCGGCTCCAATGCCAGATCGACGGCTACGAGGGCGGATCGGCGCCGACCAGCGTCGCGTCCGTTGTCTCCTTCGCCGGCACCCTGAAGAAAGTACCGCCGGAGAAACCGCCGCGAACGTCGCTGATCATTCAGTCGCCTGAATCGGAGGTAAGAGCGTAACCGACGTTGCGACGTGGACGGTGGAAAGTTTGAGAATTTTTTCCTTCTGCATGGCGCAACGATGCACCGCGTTGCGCGATTGTTCTGCATGCTTGTGAAATCAGTTGTGTGTCCCCCGCGAGAATTGATTGAACCGCGTGCGGAGGTTCTTCTTTTTTAAACGATTTCTTCGCGTCGATCTTAAAAAAACGTACGATACTGACACTGAGATGAAAGGAACGGTCGTCAGAGGTGAAATAAGTAACGCTAAGCAGCTGGGGAAAATGTTTCATTACACGAGTCTCGTAAAGTTCCTTTTACTTTCCAACGCATACCGGGATTGGAGGCTAAAAATGAAGGAACAATTAGGAGAAACGCGGAATCCGTAACAAGAGATACTCGAATGGTCGAAGTGCGCTACCCGCTTTCCAACGATTCTTTCGGAAATAAAAATTCACGGTCCCCGGGCGACTAATGCGAGACGAGTTCGTTCGTGAATACCCGGTCAGGCCGCTGGAACGAGCGAGGCAAGCAAGACGAAGATAGACGGTTGACCCAGCCGGAAAGGGTTGCAGATAGAAATCTCCACTTGCAGTTCTTGCCACGGCAGCCGAGTGGAATGAACTCGTTAGATATCAGACTCGATGTTGTCTTTGAAAACTTCGTTACGAGCCCTATATACCTTTCACTCTGCTTCCACGCCCGGCCTTTTCGTCCGGACAACTTCGTTCGTGTTATAAAAGTAGATATCGTCGTCGAACGACAGCCCTGGCCGTTGCACGCACGCGATCCGAATAGAGAATCCCGGACTTCTTCGTTACTTGATAACCTGTGCGTCTAAATAGAGTCAGCACCGGATTTGAACGCCCAAGTTTTCGCGTTTCTTTTAAGCTTAGCACTGTCCTCGAAAGGCACGGTGCTTTCGATGGAAGAGAAATACGATATAGGAGTTTCGCAGGTTCTGTAGTTCTATAAGTACCTATCGCAGAGAGAGGGATAGAAATAATCGTATTTAACGGCGAGCTGAAAAAATTCATTATTTCCAGTACCATTTGACTATTCTTATTAAATAGAAACGTTCTACCTGCTTCTGATCATTTCTTACAGGCAACGGATTTTTAATTGTTCTCGACTGCGATGGTTGCATGTATTATTTGCTTCTCGTTGCAACGTTCAGTTCTTGCAAAGTGAAGAGGGCAACACTTCGTAAAAGGAACTTCATATTTCCCAATAATATCTGGAATATAGAAACGTACAAATATTTACCTTAGATTTAAACGTTTTTATAATCAATCTGATATTGCCCATAATCAGAACCTATTTCTGATTCCATGATCCATGTTCCTGATTCCACAGTTCCACGTGGAACCATGGAAATTTCGCCGACTGCGTGAAGATGATACTAAACGAACTTCCCATTGAAATTACAGCAACAATTTAA
This sequence comes from Nomada fucata, assembly GCA_948146005.1. Lineage (NCBI taxonomy): Eukaryota > Metazoa > Arthropoda > Insecta > Hymenoptera > Apidae > Nomada > Nomada fucata. The sequence continues at coordinate 7,752,968 of OX411282.1, forward strand.
ACGACCCAGTCATCAGTATTCCACGCGCCTCGATCATCTGTTCCACTACAAAAATCAGAATCAATTTCCCACCGTTCAGATATCAAGAAATATATCCAATCCCGAGCTGCTTTACGCGAATCCTCACTTAATATTTCAGTACGTCGATATCCCGATAGACAGATATTATTTTAACTATCGCGGTGGTTCCCCCTCGGCAGAGGAATTTCCAATCTTTGCCAATATTTTACATAAAAGACGTGCCCGCGTAGGGGCGTAGAAGCAAGGCAAATAACCCGCCCCTCAGCGGGAACGTAGCCGCCGAAGCTCCGGCGGCGTCGTTCCCGTAAAATTGGGTTAGCACTACGAGTCGCGCGCGTATGAAAAGCCCTGGAGTTTACTTTCCCAGAAGAGCAAATATCCCCACCTTTCGCCTCTCTGCCCCCCCCCCCCACGTTGCAGTACGTTGGACAATGGAGAAGTAAAGAGAATTCGCATTTCCGACCGCCGTGCGTTACCTAACCCACCTCTAACGGAAGATCCGACCGCCTATAGGGCTCGCTCTTGCGCCAACTTTTCTCTGATACAATTCAGTAGCGCCGGGTTGTTCCCTTTCGCGGCGGGAATACGCGCGAAATGAGTAGCCGTGCCGAGGGTATAAAGGATTCAACGGCCATAAAGGGAATACTTTATTCCCGGTTCAGCGAATCGAAGGGGCCGTGTAAAAGAATCCGGCGTTTCGTATCGTATCGCAATTTTTGTCCACGAAAAGATTTGTCGGTGTCCCGAGTAACTGTGTATTGTTGCCACTGTATTCGATGGATCTCCTTGCACTTTAGAAGGAATCGCGTTAAACAAACGTTCAGTTGTACCTGAACCGTCGCAACTTCTGTTCGACCGGGCTCCACGAACGAAACAGCCCCGCGTGCAGTGCACTGTCGCACTTTAATGCGGTAACGAAACTGGATCGTATTTTCATAAAATTATATTTTTTTCAGTATTAGACCTGCGTGAGACATGAACGTACGTGTTAAAATAACATGTCTATGTTCTGACTGCACTTTCTAAATTGCGTAAAAAAAAACTCTAAAGCTCAATGGTTAATCAGAATTTTTTTTATAGCATACAAATGTTATCTTTCGTTCGTGTACACTGCTGTTGGAAATTTTACATACACGTGCCAACGAGAAAGATATTCTCAGCTTTCGATTCTTCTTGCGATGTCAACCCTTTATTCTGTTCGTTTTATGGAATAGTCAACGTGTATTCAATAGGTCCTCCGATTTCTTCGCATTTTTTTCGTTTTCTTTTCGCGAATATTTACTGGAAGCGGATGTACGAGCTGGGCGAAAGAGTCTAGTTAGTCTAGGGAGAAATTTTTCTTCTTCACTGGCAATTTTTTGCCACCCTTTGTAACAGCAACAACAATGCACGGGTTAAAGAGAATTCGCGTTCCTTACCGCGCCCCATTGGCTCGTTTACCCGCTAGAGGATTCTTGCTAGGCCAAGTGTCTAGACAAGCGTGCGCGTTTCATTCTAATGTGATTAATGTCTCTTTCTTTCAGCACACTTGACCGTGCTGCGGGTTGTAAAGGAGTGAAGTGAGAAAGAAAAGCCTCGCTGGTTAGGGAATATTGCGACTATAATGGACGGGCAAGGGTATGCGGTTGGGGGGGGGGGCAGCGTTGAGTTTGAACAAGTAATTGCTCGATCGATTAATACTGCATTCCGTATTACGAAGGGAGCATCTTGACGCGGATAACTCGAGGAACAGTACCGACGACTTAATCGAAGACGGTAAATAACGATAACTAAATATCCCATTACGTTAAAAGAGCGTCGTTGAAATGATAATATTCTGTATTCGCTGTCATGTACATAGTTATTTAATGGAATTATACTTCGTGATCGACGAAACCCGCCGGCAAAATAAAATCCCGTAATAACTGAATAACAATTTCGTCATCGATCGATCGAAATACCCTGAGAAAACGCGTGCTACAGTTAAAACAAATATTAAACGTACCGAGGAGCACGATATTGGAAATCCTGAAAATCGAAAAATAATAAGAATGCTTTTTAAACGAGTATGTTGGACATTAATTGGCATATATATCGTTTCGCCATTATCCTTAAGGGATGTAGCATTGTGTAACTTTTCTTTCGCGACAGAAGTGCTCCCCGAACAAAAGAAAATGAAAAGCTTCCCTATAATTGTATCGTTAATTATTCCATTGAAACAGTATACCACAAAAGAAACGTGTAATTTACTTGATTTCGCATTAGCCATCGTGAAGCCTATAGAATTACCCCCCTTTTACTGTCCATAAGGATCCATTGAATTCTTGAATTATCAGTAAAACAGACGATCGTAAAAGCCTTCCGTGCAATCCTTTCGGACACCGGTTTAGGGAATCGTCCGTTTTAAAAGATTTATCGTATAGAGGGACTTCCATACGATCCCGTGGATATCCCATTTCGACTGACTACCCTTTAAGACGCTTTTGACCCCGTTGATATATTTTTATTCGTCCGATAAGGTGCCGTATCGAAATGGATCTACAATATAGGAAGCGTATCGGCGGACACATTGAACCGGCCAGGTGTATTGACTTACATATTTTGCTAATGCCGTTACTGTGCAGCTATTTCTTCTGTCGTTTTGCCAATATGAATTTCCTGGTTGCACGAAAAGATATAAGAATGAAATAGAGCTGGTCGTGTCGCAGCAACTATAGGACAAATTGATCTACTTGCAATTTGTTTCACCTCTTGAAAGCGTCAGCGCTAAATGGATAAGAAAAGATGGAACGTTTTTAAACGATTGTCAGTTTAGATATTTTCTGTGAAATGATAAACGGTCTGTGAGTTACTGCAATATAATAGGACTTGCGAAACGGTTACACGATTAATAATTTGTACTTTATATGTAAAATGCAAGATTGTAGTTGAGCAAACGATAAATGAAAGGAAACAGTGTTTCAATAACTGGCTGTGACGGAAATACATTTCTTAGCTAAGAAAAAGTGTAAGCGAGAATATTAAATAGACTCTGTTACATACATTCGCCTCTTAATAATCAAGAACCACTCAACACAATTTCAATGTAGGTAGTTGACAAAGAAACGTTCAGAAATGTTTACCTGTTGAGTGGAAAAATCGAGATACCTTCATCGACCGCGACATCAATATAATCGACGATAATTGTTATATAGAAGCTGCACGTAATTATCCAATTACTTAATCCACGCTTCCATTCGCATTAAAAATCCTTGCGACATCTTCCTTTACAAAAACTAAATCGTATTAACTAACATTTATAAACATTTCCGTGCTTCGCGTCAGCCCAGAAGTGATTTCTTAATTAAGAAATATCTTTGGTAAAAATTTAACGACGCCCGAAAATTGCCCAATCGCGTTACCTGCACGTCTCACGCAGGCTAAGTCATTCGTTCTCTTAGCAGAGGCGCGTTGGCAGCATTAGGTCGTGTAAACGTTATGCTGCCGAAAATCACGAGAAAGTTCTCGACGTCGCGGTTCCGAAAGCCTGGGCTCCGCGACGTCCTGAGACGTCCTGAGACGTCCGCGACATGGCTGCTCAAATAACGGATATGCATTCGGAAATGAATGCAATTGAAGCGACGAGAAATTCCGACGCTGCGTTTCAAACCGTACGGTCTCACGCGAATCGCAGCAACGCTATGTCGTTACGCGGAGGAGGCACATCCAGTCGCGATTAAATGGCGTTGGATAAACGCGAGACAAATTGGGACAAATGATTAGTGCGCCTCGATTCGATACGCGGCACGCGAAATAATTCAGCATCGCGAAATGGTTCATGCAGAGACGGCGGAAAGAGGCGAACAAAAAATTAGCTCGCGGGAATTAAAACTCTCCGTTTCCGATACGCTCGGCGGCGAATTTTCTTCTCTTCTCTTTTCTAGAGATCGAAGTGGCTTAACTAATTGGAATCATTGACAGAGCCTGTAAAATTTTATAACCGTCGAACGTTGTTCTACGATACGAGTGCCAGAGGACCGTGCACGCGGATATAAATCTGTGAGATCTAGTTTCATAACTGGTATTGACTTGACATATATTCCACATTCGTTATTCATGCGCGTTTTATTGCCATTTCAGTGGTTTTTAAATTTGCATAGTCGGATTAATGTCGGGGGAAAGGGAAATCAAGAGAACGATAGCATGTGCCTCTGCGGAGGTACGCCCGTCGCTGCAAGGGCTGTACGTGCAATTTTTATCGCTTTTAAAAGGTTTAACAATTTAACAAAGAGCTTTGGTATAGCACGCGTGCCTGCATTTAGCGAAGATGGACGAAGGTAGAATATTTAGTTAAATGATAAACGTAATTTCATTTGTACGTCACGGGGAACAATCTGTTATATTTACTCGCAAGTTGCGTTTAGTTATTATTAATACGGACATGGATAATTGGTTTATACCATTTGGACGCGATTCTCGCAATCAACAGTCTTATTCACTGTTCGTGAATGATGACTGATCGGTCGATCATAGACGACGGTGAAGCAATACAGGTAAATCTGCAGATTGCAGATCAATAGAAACGCATATGAACCGTGAATACTATTAATAGCGATAGTAATTGCTTCGTGAACTATACAAAATTATCACGACGAATCCGACGAAGGTTGGAAATTTGGAGGAAAACTGGATCAGACAAACAACCTTTCGTTTCGAATTTAAATATTATTTGGAATCTGTTCCGTGCAACTCCCGGGGGAAGATTCGCCTTCTCAAGTACAGTTCATTGTAGTTTCTGTTTTCGTTCCGCGGAACCGCGACAACTGTTGTCATTTCATAAATTGGATTCGTTTACTCTAACTAAATTCAAGTGCGTCTTCGCCACATCTTTCAGAACTACCCTTGCAAATTGATAGTAATGGCTGTCCTAGCGCTACGTTCATATACTTGTACATATACTATTTTAAAAGGATAATGATACTGTTGGTAACAAGGTAATGAGTAATGGGTCCTCGAAAAATTCTCCATTCATTTATCGATTTTCTTAGAACATTTAGAACGAAATTTGTCCAATAACGTATTAACTACTACCGAACATCGCGGTTAATCTATAACAGTAATCATATTTGTCGCAATCAAATTAACAAATCGTTCATTGGCCGATCATTAATGCCACCGCCCTCGCAATCTATCAGCAATCATTACCATGGTACACGGTGTTCAGGATTCAAAGGAACATCCGGAGAGAGCGTCCTCTTCCCTTTCAAAGTCACGACGATTCGCGGACAAACTCTTCGGGGCGGCGGCGTAGTCGGAAGAGAAACTTCCAACAGTTTTCCGAACGGGAAAATGAAAACTGTCGCCGTCTAGGCCGAAAACAATCCGTTCCACGGTCCGCAAAAGTCCGACCGGTAACAATGGTGGCGAAAAAGTGCCCCCCGGCTGTGTTGCGCGTCTTTGAACCGGACACAGAACCGTGTGCTTGCTTGTTCCATTAAAAATCGTACCGCGCGAAACGGCGAGCAACGACGAGTTAATCTGATTTGCCATGGTGTTTTGACTTCTATCGCTGCGGGCAAAACAGTTCGTTTGAATTTGCGGCCGGCTCGTCGAAAAAGAAGAATAATCGGGGAACTGGCGAACGTAATCCAGGGGCTTAACACGCGAAACCACTGTTGCAATCGTATAACGCGAGAGTGTGCTTTGAAAACTTGTCCCGTAGATACCTTTTGTTGAAATCGTATCAACAGTTGTACGGTTGGGCGCATATTCGTCCCGTGTTATTCCGTTCATGCGAAGATCGCTGTGCGTAGATATTTCGAAAATGTCTCGTTAAACGTGTGTAACTGCATTTGATGTCGCCTCCAGCTCTCGCGGGGGGGTTTTTTGTTCCAACGATTTTTCACCCGTATCTTTGTCTGCTTAGGAACGAACTGGCGTGACTCGGTAAGATATTCGTCGCTCGTCCTCTTTAAATTATACTGGTAGCAGTTTAATAACAGACTGGCAGTAGTTTAACGAAATTGTTCAAGTATACCGGCGGCAGTTGTTCTAAATTCCTTTTTTTTACGAATGTTTGACATACTCCTAAAGCGAAGCAAATGCACCTGCAATAATGTTTCGAAAGTTTCAACGGCTCATTGCTACCGTGGAGCCCGATATAACATTTTATTTCCAGCTTTAACAGTTCTATTATACGTTGCTATTTCAATACGGCTGTCTCTCGTTTCGAGATGGGCGAGGCAGAAGGCGGGGGAAACTATTAAATAATACAAAGAGATGAATTAAACGTTGTATTTCTGCGAGCAGGCAGTAACTCCGCTCCTTTCCACGAATTGTTAGCAGAACTTTGCGCTCAAAGAACGAAATACCTTTAATAAAAATCCAGGCACGTACGCCCTGAACGAGCAATCGATAAACTGTAATACATTTCTCGATTCGATCTCGAGACATTCGATTCCCAAATATTGTAATAAGAAGGGGTGAACGCGCGAGAAGGCTCAATCTTTTACTGTCTAATCGCAATAACCGCAAAGTAAATCCACTCGCTTTCTCCATACCGTTTAAACAGCATCCAATATTAATTTTCATACATTATACCAGCCACTCGGCTTGCATTTCGTTGCAACGATTTCGAGGACCACCCGAACTCCTCGAATCCGGTTTAAACAAAAAACCCGGCCGAGATTGAACAACCGCAACGAGGAAACGTCGCACCGTCCAGAAGCGTCCGCGAGCGCTAGCCATAACCATCGAAATGGAGTTTCTCTAGAATCGTAACGAAATCTCATTTTCCTCGCGGCCGATGCAATTATCCCGGTTACTTCGGTAACGGCTAAAACATTTACGACGAGCTGGAAAACCGTGGTAACGGATATCGGAATGAAAAAGAAAAGGGGGGGCGGAAGGGGGGAAAGGAATACGAAGCAGTCGAAAGTTCGATACGAGCATATAGGCAGGGGAATGTTCCTCTCGAGATTCGAACGTTCGTTCCTTTAAAGCTCGCGTCCATTTTTGGTGCACGTGGCTCGGCTCGATCATCGGAACGAACGAAACGGGATGAGCAGAGAAAAGCGCTATCTCGTCTGGTCGTTACCGTTGATTCGTCGCACGATCGACTTCGAGAACGATTCCGATCGGGCGGAATACATTAAATCTGGTTTTCATTACCCAGCCGGCACGTTGGAAAATGTCGAGACCCGTTTCAACACCGTACGTCGACACGCTGCTACGACTTTTCTCTCTTCCCCCGTCGTTTCGAATATCGAGTGGCCCCGCGATCGACTCGCTTCCACCGTTCCGCGTTATTTCGCGGGGGGAGTTGTTTATTTATTTATCTTGGACGACTCGCGAGCCGCTGCATCCGAGTTTCATCGCGCACAGAAGCGACGCACGCCCGCTAAACGCCGCGATGCAATTCGTGACGAACGTCCGTCGTTTGTTTTCCCGTTTTCCTACGTATTGTCGGACGGGGACGTTGATTTCCCCGTTCTTGCCGCGCGATGATTGAGCGATCGACACGATTCGACATGAATCGTGGTGTTTTTTTTTTTTTTTCGTAGCGATCGACTAAAGCGGGGCGAAGAAGTGTACAATATAATGAGGGGCGAATTCGAATGAAAATTTCATTGCTTCTTTCTCGGTGGTTTTAATCTTAAAATATTCGTTGTACTTCGAAGCTACCCCCTAGCGATATTTGTTCCGGGTGCGTGGTGAGTTACAGTGAAGTAAAATTAAGTAATTATTACATAATAAGCGCAACGCCTGCGGTTGCTGTATTACCAGCAAAGATTTCCATCGCGAACAATTTTTTCGAAATGGCAAAAGTGAATGAAAAGAGATCGACCGAAACGCACGGTTTCCACCCTTTATCCTTTCCTATTTTCCATTTTTGATTGCGTCAGGAACACCGGTGTACGTAAAAAAGAGGGCACTGTAAAAAAAACTGTGGCAGTAAATCCATATGATTTTTTTTACACCGCGTAAAAGGTTGTCAAGCCCAATCGCATGAGCATTATACATTGGCAGTTTAAGGCTACACTACACGTGATACTTTGTTGGGAATAGTTGGGAATTGATTACTAAGGACAAATAAAACTGAACATCCATTAGCTGAAATTATTTAGATGGGCTTTTTTTCTATTTATGAGCTTTCATCAATTTCTGTCCACGAAATTTTTGCGAAATATTGTACAGACAATGAAAACGTTTTGATCGCGATTGCTAGAAATGCGGTTCAGACATCGACGCGGATAGATTCTAGATAATTAAACTTTTATCGGCTAGGGTTATCAGGTGTGACGAAGGTAACTCGGGCGCGAATAATTAAGGGTATCGATTATAGTTATATCACACTTGGTGAATCAGCTTCAGCGCAAATGAAACGTTGATATTTGCACTCTGCAGAATATTCGTATTCCAACGTAATAGGACAGTTAATTGATTAATAACATTTGCTGCATGTTATAAAACAATGTATTAACGTTTCGAAGAAGAAACAGAAAGAGCGACTGAAGAACTAATTGCATCAAATTATTCAATACTTAATGTAGACAGAGAAAAGTAAATTGTCTTCACACATAATATACAAATTGTGTTACCTATCATTTAAAGAAGGCGAAAATTAATAATGAATATCACAGAAATACTACAGCTTCAATGTGATAACTTCGGTACAAAAATTGATTGTTTGCGGGGGGAACTGACTATAACTTTTCCCAACCTTATTAAGAAAAGTAGTGAACAATATACATTTATCAAATCAGGTGGAACGGTAACGTATTAAACCCGACGCGAGTAATTCAGAGGTATTAATTCTTCCCTTGCAACTTGTCCCCGACATATTTCTGTGATTATCGTTAAAGTTATAATGAATTCCCAAGTAGAAGCAAGAGTGAGACAGAGAAAAGCCGATGGCTCGTTTTTAATATATTAAGTGGTGGTCGTATAAGGCGAGCGAATATCACCACGTCGAAATTATATTTCCCGCCGGCTATAAATAAAAAAAAAATCTCTGCGCAAAGAAATCAATCATTTCGATTTATTTTATTTTATCCGACCCGCTGGCACCGCCCATGTTAAATTCGCAATTTATTTGTCGCGAGCAAACAATTAAAATTAAAATTTACGACCTTCGATAAATAAAAATTATTGCAGTATTATCGATTTACCTTTTCCAATTTTTCAAACGCATACGAGACACCATTCGACGAGTGGTAATAACGAATGTACGCTGCGAGTCAGAATTAGATTTATTTACAGTTCTGATATTATTTGAACGACAATTAATTATCCTGCTCATATTCTGGCCAATCTTTCCCTGTCAGTTTTTACTCGAGTATTAACGGAAAGCTGTGAGTCACGTTCCGGTCACAATTAGTAGGTACACCTGTCAGAGTAATTACCAGTCGCTGAATTTCAATGATATCGATCAGGAGATGAAATACACAGATTCATTTAGGGAAATTGAATGCAGTCGATACGAACAAAGTCTACTATATTTTTCTGGTACGAAATATTGTTATCAGTTCCAAGGAGTTTAATTTTTTTAATGCTACTAACAGACTGTGATATACGAGCATTGTTTCCCTGCTCTTTAATATTTCATTATATAAATTGAAAGTTATAGAATTCGAAAGTTATTTGATCCAATACTGGAGATTCCAGAGTAATTATTCCCAACATACATTTTAGTCAGATGACATTTTTATTTCATTCGTGAAATAAGCTATATCTACAACGTTACTGAAAGTATTTTAATATAACAAAATTGCATTCGCAATGGAAGATCTCGTAACACGGACTAGCGGTAATTGAATTATTTTTTACAAAAGGCCAGGAGAATGGATATTTATTCAATCCTTTCAGCACTTACGTATGCCTGATAAAATACCTTCGTTTGCCAGTTAAACGAATCGAGCCCCGTTTTTATCTTGCATCAACTTTGATCAGGCATTTTCTTTGACGCAATCGCAATGTTTGAAGTATAATAGAAAAGCTGGAGCATGCCAATAAAATATTAAAATAAATATCCTCAGCCGTGTTTGTTCCCCAGCACAGGACGAAACTAATAGTTCGAAGTCAGTTATCTGCATTAAAGATGGAACTCCACTGATGTAAATAAAGAAATCGCGAATAAATATTATTTGTTTAGCCACAAATATGACAGAGAAACCACCATTATTCAGCAATACTAAACACTGTAGTTTATTATTCTTCCATTAAAAGAACTGCTGAAGTATTACTTGTTACCCGAAATGAAGCTCTACATTTCTTTACTTTTTATGAACGAGCAAGGAGCTTCCTCTTTGTTCCTCCACTACATCAGCATTACATTTATATTCCGTATACATTTTCATTTACTCTTCCACGCGCCTTCTTCGTGCGCTTAATGGTACGATATAAGGCCTTAGATGAGAACAGAGTGAAAACGTACGCGCCACTAATAAGATTCAGAAAAACTCGAACGTGACCGCAATATTCCTGGGTGGCTATCAGCCTCGCGATATAATATTCGATTCGAACGATTTCAACTACATTCGTCCAGAATTGAATATCAAACACCGACTCACGTATGCACAGAGCGTCCGCAACGATTGTGTAATTATCCCAATGGAGCCTCGCAAAAGACGGATGTGCGCTGTTTCCAGTACCTTTATACGTGACCCATCAAATAGTTTTTAATCAACCCTTCATACCGTGCAACCGACAGCTAATAATTATTCACTTCAAGGCACTCCGTCGTTGGAATTTCTTAACGCAGTTAGTAAAATGAAATCGTTGAAACGTCTAACCGTTCACACTTGAAGGAGTATTAAAAAAAAAACTATTCATTTAAAGCATCTTCCACAGTTTCCTTATCACAGTATTAAACAGGGGCCGAGTAGGTAAGCTCATATTTGTCGAGACACAAGTGTCTGCATCAATCTCTCACACATAAAAGCATTTTAAAAATTGTTGACAGAAAGCTCGACGCTAACGATCCGTTGAAAAAAAGAATTCACAACAATCGATAAATCTGAACAACGAAGTCCACAAGCGTCCATAAAATTTCATCCCGGTGCTATCTAAAAACTACAGACCCCTCTGAAGAAACGTGCTCGCAGGCAAGCTGTGTGAATTCACGTGGACTTCGCATTTCTTTCCGCCCAACCAACTGGTTTAATTATTTGTTCTTGCCCCCGCGTGCTAAAAGGGATTCGGAATGCGACCCGTATTTCGACGATTAAACGGTCGGCGATAACAGGCAGAAAAACGGCGAGGAAAACGGGCAACGATGGCGGTGGCAGAATCAGAAACGAAGCAGACGAAGAGTCGAGCAAACTTAAAGGTGCAGGACTTGTGCACAATTATTATCGAATCTAGGTCGACCCACTCTCGAGTATTATCCGTTGGCTGGACGTCGCGACAACTCGATAGAAGACTGCCAGCAATTTACAAGATCCTGAAAAGGGCCAGCCGTGGTGCCAAATTTCTGGGCGAAGCGCTCCGGCAAGAAACGCCGAAGTTTGATTAAACTTCCTGGCCGTTTGTCGCACGCCGAAAGATTAAGCGCCCCTTTATTCCGCGTGAAATTATTTTTACACGACTGCCCCGACGGAATCCCGTGGATCCATTCGAGATTGCTTGGAAACGGGCGGCCGGTGCGTTTCGAAAGGAAACGACGCGATTTCTGCGTCACTCAATGGGGCAAACTTTCGATAGATTGCCCGCTAAAGGTGCCACGGGATCGATTCGACCGGTATCGAATGGGTTCTCGGTGGAAATTGAAATTGATTGCGGTGTCGCTCTTGGTTCTCCTTTTTTTTCCATTTCTGCGGTGTAATTTTGAGCGCGCGCAAACATGCGCACCGCCGGATTGATAAGAATGATTTAGCGGCGGCAAAGCCCTCCATTTCCTTTACAAATGAACTTCTTGCGACGGGAGTAATGCAGACAAATTGCATCCCATCTCGAGCAGTTAATGCTTCGAGTGCGGTACTTAATATAAGGAATGGAGATGCGGGGCAGCCTCAATTCCTCAACTTTTCTGACTTACCGCGTTCCCGTTTTCGAGGGATCGGGCATAAATTCAGGCCGCGCCGCGGATTCATTCGTAATTAATATAGATATATTTGAGCACAGGAATCACCTACTGCGGCAAGTGTATCTATAGTTATTACTCGGAAGCTTTTACTTAACACGTGGGCGACAGATGACATATATAATCGTAATTAGACGACGAACGTTAATTTAATTAATAGTAAGTGGGAGACTAGATGTGACCCTTTAAGTATTTATTTTACTACTTTCTTAAATTATTAGTAATGTTACTAGTAATGCTATTAGTAATGGAATTATATTAAATTACATTCAATAATTGCAGTGTTGTGTATCCAGGTCAAATAATTTCGTACTTGTGGTTGATTATTAAAGTCTGTTCATAACGATATATCTAAATGACATAAATATATATATATACAAAAGCAGATTAATGCTATACATCAATTTATACCGTTCCATTACTTCTCATATTTGCAATTAATTAAACGTGCTGTTAAATTAAACTATGCCCATAAGTACGGTCCTTTAATTATTAACTGCAATATGTCCGTCAAACACTTTGCTTTCATTACCATGCTTTCATGCGCGACCACATATTTACTTTATTAATTATGTTAATAGTAAAAAGCAGAATATTTTGATGACTAAAGGAAATGTTGGTCACAATTCTGTGGCACTCAGTTCCTTAATAATCAATAATATTAATTATAGCTATCAACCTATTAATTTATCGTTTAATTAGGAAACTATTTATTTTCTTTGCGACATGAGGATATTGCTTAGTTTTTTCGGAAACTAAGTTTGCCGCGTAATGAATTGTCTGGAAATTTTTCTATTTTTCTATTTAATTCTATTTGAGTGTAATACCATCATTTGGGTTGTACCTTTCTACCATTAAATACTTCAACTATATGGACTTCAAATTACAATCGAAATTGGAGTTTCATTGTTCTCGTATTCAGCCGATATTACTGGATGCTCGAATACACAATGCATATGTGAAAAATTCGACGATGGAAGACTTTTAACAACGCAATATGAAATCGTCGTCCATCGTGTTACGAATCGATACAGTGAATATTTATAATATACAATAAATGATTCACAACCTATATGATCAAAATACAAACCGATAACGAGCTAATTAATTGCAGCATAAAATCGAATATTTCATATATTTTCGTCAAGTAGATTGCGAATTATATATTGCGTATTACTCCGTATAAAATTATTTTTATATATACATATATACGTTGCAACAATTGTACGTGCAACAATATATCTGCGATTATATAATTAATTTTATATAATTCACATCAACGTAATTTCACAACTTCTGACACTCAATAATAAACAATGAACAACTAAACGACACAGTCTTCGCATTTTAATAAAGATGAACACAAACTTACTTCTAATATACATATACTGCGTGGTTAGAGTAAACACGTATCACGCCCATAATTGTTACAAAATATCATAAACCCTGCGTAAAGTAATTCTATAAACTATAAATGGTTAACCGGAAATACAGGCGCAAGCTCTGAAGATAACAGTTGTTGCGGTCGAGTTCGCGACATTTCGGCCAATGGGGACGTGTCGTGAAAGGCTAGTGTTACTCGCGCTATGCTGAACCATCGAAATAATTGGACCAATTACCAGACGCAATTGTCCGGAATTAATCGAGATAAACCGCTTAATTAGCACTACGTTCGTTGTTTCTCAATGTAGTACTCGCGGTTGATTTCAACCTGTTCGAAATTGTGCCAAACTGACCGCGAGTATTCGCCATTGTCATTCCTCGAATCTCCTCGAATCCCGATATTTCGCAAAATCGGAAAACTGAGTAATTAAAAAACAGGCCTCCAGTCCCTAGCCGTTTACAAAATCGGACGATCATTGATATTAATCAAACCATTCCTGCGCGCGACGGACCCGCGAAACGCTCGGTTTGCAGTCGCGTTCGAATTCAATTATCATTTCGCAAACTTCGCTTCCCGCAAAATCATGAAAGAAAATACCAATTTGCATTAAAGGCAGATACCTAGCAAATACACGCGGGGGGAAATCTTCCGCGGCTCGCATCTTACGGAGATATCCACGAACCCGGCAAGTAATCGATCCCAGTGTTAATTAAAATCGCCGACGAGTTCAGCCAAGATATTCAAGCGCGAGGGGACGCCACGTATCGACACGGGTACCGGAAATTCTGTAATTAACACGCGCGCGGTCGAACCGGTTGGGACGAAATTAAAATCGTCACTCTCAGTTTCCGTTCGCGCTCGACTTGCCTCATCATCGGACGGAAACAGGTTCGCGCATCGAGTTTTCCGTGCTTGTCGCGCGACGCAGCCGCCTACGCCGCACTCGGATTGACCAATTAAGATTTACGCGGTTCCAGCAATGATAGGCCGACACGACGACGCCGCACGGCCCGACAGTTTCTCTGAATTTATCGTTTTATCGCTCGTTTCTACGCCGATCCGATACCGCGTGGAACAACGCGCCCTTCTCAACGGAATTTATTCGCTGTCCGGGTGAACAACATACTGAACGCCGCGAAAGAAACCGACGGCGATCCACGACCACCGTGAACACATGTAAAATATCTTTCGGCCTTTTAAAGATCGGTACAGCGAATGTAATTCCCGGGCTCGCGTTCAGTTTTATTATTCGGCCCGGTAGAATTTCTGCGGTAGGTGGAAACGTTCGTGAATACATTGGAAATGTATCGTGGGGTCTGAAAAGCATTTCGACAAAAACAGAAAATATTTGCTCACGGTGTTTGCGAAACCGAAAACGTTTTTTTCTTCGCAAATGTTTCTCCGCCCCTGTTCCGTATCGCTGGAAAAGGCATCGTGCTTTCTACCCTTTGAAAATGGAATAAAGGCTCGTCGCGGCGAACTTTGGCTGTACGTTAGAAAACTGCTGGGCGAAGTGAATTTAAGCAATGAGCGAACTATTGTAAAATAAGAATGACACTCTTTCGAGGCTCGTAATAATAACCTAAGTGCAGCGATGATCACCGTCCCGTGTATCTAATACCGTCAGAAAAAGAAACAGATAGAATCGCGTATTCATCCACCCATTATTAATTGATATAAAAACAACCATTAACACCGTCGATAAAAATTGATACATCGAAATATACAAACCGCTGTCCCCGGCATTTACGGCGCGACGACGTTCACCGAGAGAAAAAAAAATCCCTTGGAGATTTATTCCCGGAATGCGCACAATTCCTAAATAACCATTCTCGGCTGATGGAGCCACTGCCGGGCCCGCACCGCCGTCTCCCATTATGCCGCCTCTTAAAAAGTGTTCTCCTTCCGGCCTCGCGGCCACTTCCGTTAACCTTGCGCAATTTTCAAAGCAACCTCATTAAAAAAAACCATACCGCCCCCGTGCCGTTCGCGCGGCCGGAGTAATTAAGGCACGGATACCGCCGGGCCGAATATTAATAGAATCCGCGGGCGTCCCGTTTCTAATTAATGTCGCGAAACGTGTTAATTAACCCCGCTGACCGTGGTGTTCTCGATTGTTGTTGCAGAGCAACAGGAGCCAGCCGGCCATCGGACTGAAGCAGACGCCGAAAGCACGGGTAAGTTTTTCTCCACGCGGACGGTTCAGGGTGCGTCCTCCACCTTCGCCGTGTTACCTTCTTGCCGCGCGTGGCAGCCGAATTCAAATAGGGCTGTCCCTGGCAACGATCTCGCCGCGTACTAGTTAGGAGAAGCTCGTTAGGGGCCCGATCGATGCCCGCCGACCGAGTTCGCCGTACTTTCGGCCAAACAACTTCTCCAACCCCCCGGCCCCCATGTCTGCCTGCCGCTGGTTCTTCCGTTGGGCAGAAGAACGCGCCACCCCTGCCCCCCTGCCCCTTATTCGACGCACGCTTGTACATCTTCGCGGATCGGCCATCCGCGAAATCGACTGGCAGAGAAAGGGAGCTCGTATAATTTTACGACTTTAGTTCTTCGCCGATGTTCGAGTCCCACGCGTCCGTTGGGCGACGCGAGAATATCGAGGGGGTGCGAGGGGAACGTTTATCCGTTATTCGGGAGTCCGGTGTTGCGTGTCGGGCTTGCGAATCCGTTTTTCAGATGTTACGGGGGCAGTGCTGTTTCCGGCGGATTTTATTTCGTGGGTGTTTGAATCGGTCGGATAACGTTGGAGCGTAAAACTAATACGCGCATCTGACGTTCTCGTTTTAACGAATTCGTTGGTTCGTTTCGATTGATTGCTGTTGTCCGTAAATCGACGGGGTACTTTGGATACATGGAATCGTGTTTCGAGCGGAACGTGTATTGCGTTACGTGTTCGGTATCTTCGTTTTAATGAATCCGGTGTTTGTGAATTATTTAGATCGGGGGTCGGGGGCGGTGGGGTTTGGGGGCAATTTTGGGTTTAACAATTTATGAACGAGCGACGCGTTTGTCACATTGATAACTTTGCGTTTATAATTGATCGGTTGCCGTTAATCAGCGTTGTTTAACGTCGTTGCGCGTTTATGTAGGATAGGCGCGGCGGATTACAGAATCAAATTACTGTAGTCCAGTAATTAAAAACTTCTCTACGAATATTAATGAGGGTTACGGCGAGGAGTTTCGTTTGCATACATCAACCCCTTATTTTGCACCGTGAAATGTAAAATCTTCTGCCTTAATGGATTACAGTTCTCTCTCCTTCCGAAGACATTTATGATTTTTTCTAATTACGTCATTCGTATCAAGAAAGAAGAATGAAACGTCAGCGAAACCTCCCGAACGAGACCGAAATAAATGCAAGGAAAATTCAGGCAACGGTAAAATGAGTTTCC
Organism: Nomada fucata; assembly: GCA_948146005.1. Lineage (NCBI taxonomy): Eukaryota > Metazoa > Arthropoda > Insecta > Hymenoptera > Apidae > Nomada > Nomada fucata. The sequence goes on from OX411282.1 coordinate 7,769,808, forward strand.
CGTGGGATTACAACGTAACAGACTTTAACAAGGTTCACAGAAACCGTGACACGTGGGTCGTCCACAAAAATCTATTACCGCTTTCACGGCTGCAACGAACCACGGAAGTATACGTAATTAGGATATACAAAAGCAGCTGGTGAAGATATTAATAAATATAGAAGTTCGACTTCATCGAACTGTCGGTAATATTCGATTCGTTCTATCGAATGATTAACGGTAGGAACGCCTCGTTTCGCGTGCAAAAGTCGAGGTTGTAATAATGATTACTCGCTAGTATTAACGACAACTGGCAAGAGAACGCGCACCGGCGAACAAAGCCACTGAACGATATAGTCGAACCCCGTGTACGCGACACGAACGCTGCCTTTTTAATCCCCACTGGGCCTACTTTTTTTCACCAGACAGACAGAACGGAGAGAAACAAAGGGCCAAAGGCCAGGTATCTCCGTCTATCTGCGGAAAAATCGGCGAGAAAACAACCATGATGCTCAGATGGAATCGAGGGCTGTTCGTTACAACGACCCCGTCTACACGCGAAACTGTAATATGTGGGATAAGTTATTAGACGTACCGTTTGATCGATGATTGGCTCCGTCGACTAATGGGGAAAATATGTTTCCTTGCGCGACGTGATAAATCGTGGCAATAGTTTTCTTTTTTTTTTTTTTTTTTTTTGAAGAGTCGGATCAATTACTGGCCGCGCATAACGAGGGCCAAATTGTATTTGTATGGCGAATGAAAGCGCGATTCTTTAAATTACGAAAGAAATTCGCAGATGCACAGTTACGTAGAATTTAAACAAATTCAATATTTGCGTTGAGACGACAAGTAGGTGAAATTGATTTATTTATTATTTGAATGCAATTAAATCAGATATATTGACGTAAACCTTAATTTCATTTATCGTATACATGGTGTCATGTAACTGGTGGTAACGTGTAACTACGAACGGACGGGGGCTGATTCTACTTAAACAAAATTAGTCGGAAATACAGAATGTAATGCGTTCATTTGAGACTTCGTTTTCGTAAAAAATCGATTTCAAAAACCTTTGCTCGGCACACGTACGCTTGACCAAGTCTGGACTCAATGGATTTCAATGTAAATGTAGACCATATCGGTAGTCGGATAAAAACTGAGAGCTTCGTTGGACGAGTGCGACAGTAGAGCAAGAGTAACGAGTAACAAGTAACAAGAGTAACAGACGAAATGATATGATGATGTTTTCAAGGATACAAACGGTCCGCATTGAAATTCGTCGTGTTGTAACTTCATCGAGTGTACGCGTACCGAGGAGATTTTTACAACGATTTTTACAAAAGTTTATTCCATATTTTCGACTTATTTTTCTGACGCGGAATCAGCCCCCATCCGGCTGCGCCGCCGGTTACACGACACCCTGTATATCACGGCGACAAATGGATTATTTGTACAGCACTCGGGAAAGAAGATTTTGTACGCACAATAATAGCATCGACAATGAGATAAAACGTCGAGATATATTCAGTTACATGATGTGACTGTGTGAACAGCTTTGTTCAACGCCGCGTTTCATAAACGTGTTTTCCATGCGTATTTCTCGAATACGCGCCGCGTTGCATCGATTTTATGCACATGCATGCACCCGTACACGGAGAGCTCGACGTCATCGCGGAACTAGGAAAAATTATGGATAATTTGAAGCCGGGCAAATAATGCTGCAGGATTGCTTCGACTCCCGTTCAGAAAGCACAAACTCCGCCGCGATGACAAAATTGCCTGCGAACTGCGTAATATATTCGTCGAGCCGGGGAAAAATCGATGCGCCTTTTGAGGCCGAACAGACTCGGTACTTCCAATGAAATCATTCTTCGCTTCGAAATATTCCGCTCCCGTTCAGCTTAAACGAGTACCGAATTTCCTCTGATAACGTCCATCCTGTAAAATATACTCTACAAGGGTTTTAAAGCTGACAGCAGGCAATCGATAGTTCGTGCATGCAGAATGCGAACATGTATGCAGCGGCTTTAATCATGAAACTTTCCGCCCGAGCTACGTAGAACTAATAATGAAAACATTAAACACAGGCTCAGTGTTATAGCTATTTACAACAAACGCGGGTTAATGAATTTATTTATCGATCCTGCGAAAATCATCTTCTTTCGGGGGTCGTGACGTTTAATCAATACAGCCTTGCACAAAAATGTCGCGTACGTCGTTCGCAAATGTAACACGAACGTCAATGTAATCTCACTTCGAGATTGAATGATATTTTAATTGTTATAATCGACGGGCACCGCCGCAGCCCTCGTTGAAAAATGAAAGTCGAGGGGACGGGAAGCGCAATGCGAACGGTAACGTCTGCGAAACGACTTGAAATCGCGCACTGCAATTTCGTGAGATTGCTTGCTGAGGCGACTCGTCGGGAGGACCATCCTCGTGGAAAAGAGCTTCTTGGAGGAACGATGGTGCTCGTATTTTTTCCTTCAAACCTCCTCCCACCCGAGCCTTTTTTCATGAAAAGAAAATCCGACCTTCCTTTCTTGGGAAGGAAAATGCGCAGCCAGTTCTACGATAGTTTGTCGGATGCAATCTGGACCGGCTACTCGTATTATGCTACGCATAATTTTTATTGCAACGATACGCGATTTTCTTGGACGACCCGCTGTATCGTTCACGTATGATCTGGATTCAACGTGTGACGTGTAATAGCACTTTTGTTCGGGACGTTCTGGGATTTCTTTTGCAACAGGCACCGACGGTTGCCAGTAGTTGAATTATATTTTAAATATACGTATATCTTCGAGGACGATAGAAGTTTAATTTACGAAGATTTGATTTCTTCGTTTAAATCTGATACTTACGTTACTGTATTATACAATGTGCCTTGATGCAATTTACTTGCCTCTATTTCTTTCGTCGATTCGTTTCGAGAAAAGGTTGAAATGAATTTATTACCCCTGTAAAATGAGAACCGAGCTGAACGGGAAGAAAGAATCGTTTATACAATATATTTGACCTCAATTATTCGCTGAAACGCAAGTAACTTGAAAGTATATTTGGTAACTTTTAAACGAGCAAAATTTCACTATTCCACAGGAACATTCTAATCACTGAATCTCTATAGAGTTTCTCGTGAAGGGTTAGGAATAATCTCCTCCGCGAAATCGGCAATATGAGTATTTCATAATGTATTAGAATCCCCTACTTGATACTAGTTTAGCATCCCCAAAGTATACTGATGAACAAGGTAACATCTCTGAATGATACTTACCATTGAATCTACTAACTGAACTAGCCAATGAAGTGAGATTGTGCCTTGGAGGTAACACTAAGCTCCGTCGAAATGCAGGTAATATGAGAAATAGACATGTATGCAAGCTGTGGCGAACTATACACATTCCTCCTACCTATTTATATGCTAATGATACACATCGAGAGTTCCAAGATCGAAATTTCTGTCTCGTTTCATTCAAATACAGATTACTCCAATTTAACGCAGATAATTGTTCAGTAGATTAATACTCTATTACTTTAACAAAACTAAATGTACTATATTATGTAACGAAAAATTGATCGCAAATAATTTTCCTTGGAATATTCTCCGTTTTATGGACCGTTAATGCCAAGAGTTTTATATCACGCATATATATTTGTAATTATTGTCGTGTAATGAAAAATAGGAGTATCCCTTTATAGAGAACTATTAAATTTTAGTGGTTGGAGTTTGATGATTATTAGAATTCACTGTAAATCAGATTCTGTTTAAGATATATTTTCACATTATGTATGATGAATGAGTCGAGAAATTTTTATTGAGAGATCGATCATTGATTTAATTAGTGTCCATGACACGTAACACGCTTCGATCGTTAGGAATTAATCAACGGCCAGACTTGCTTGACATGCAATTGACCGTTTCAAACGATGGATGATCGATAAGTATTAGCGTTTCGGTCACTTAATCCTTGACTTTTGCTTGCTTAATCGCACCTGTTCCATACCTTGCCAATTCCCAAATTAATTTACGGTCGTGCAAGAGGGATTCATTACATGGCTCATTTGTGTGATCTACTATATAGCAGAATGATTCATTGCACAACTTTAACCCATTTAACGCTCTGTTCATCGAACTGAAGAGTTCTCCAAATTTATAAATAATGTCACCTACCCAGTCTACAAAATTTTGAAGCATATCAAAACTGCGAAATCTCATTTTCAACGGAAGAAATATAATAATATCGGGCAACAAATTGCATGCAAATATAGGACCTTTTGGTTACAAAATTCTTCATCCAAAATAATTCGATGCAACGTTCGATCAATGTTTTCGAAATAATTAAACCTGTCTGTTGTACGCGGCCGCTCATGAACGAAAAATTCGCAGTAATTCCGTATTGATGAACGTGATTTTTTAAATCGAATCGGCGAGTGTACAGCGTGTAATTTGATTTCTGCTTCGTACGGGTTGGTTCAAAAGCGTGTCCATAGTAGCGAAATATCTAATGATCGAGAATTTTCCACGGGAAATTGGAAGACGAAAACGCTCAAGCAACAAAGAACTCGAATGATGTTTCGTGCTTTTCTGTTGACTGTTCCCCCGTTTCAATTAGAGCGTGCAAACTTTCCGTTAGCATTGCACGATCTTTTTTTTCCCGCCCCGGGAATGTCTGTTGTATATTTGAAAAACGAAAACCGAAAAACCAGCTACATCACGTTTCAGCAAGCTGTCGTTATTACGCACGGGTGTTCGCGTCGAAAACCGCCGCACATATATTATTATGATCCTCTAATAAACAGCGATGAACGGCGGAAAAATGGACACGCGAGCCGACGTCGCATAATCTGCGAATTTCGACTTCGAATTTGACACCGGATGAATTATTCATACGGGCGAAATATTTTCGTCGCGCACACTGGACGCTGCCAGCGGAATCCACCATAAGTTATTTTGGATATGCCCGCAATTGCTGTATTTTCGTGATGCTCGATACGAACGAAATAAACGAAGATCTATATATATTGCGATCTATATTCCAAATGTGACTCAACTCAAGTGCGACGTTTTAACAATATAAATGGTTCTGTTGCGATCTTATAACCATACCCATTGTCGGTCCACAGCCGTCGTTGTTACGTTATGCTCGTTTCGCGATTTCGTTGAGAGTTTCTTATTGGAACAATTGCTGGTTCATTTCCGGCGAATCGCCCGACGGATTTCGCTGTTCCACGGATCTATCTCGTTCTCTGCGCCACTCCTCGCGTCTTCCGAATTGGTTCAGCTCGTTACGGTCGCGACAGCCTGACCGGAAACGACTCGAGGCGACTGGAAGAAGATTCCGCGTTCGAACACTCCAACGCCGTGAAACAATGATCGTTCTACTTATTTCGCGACACGTTTTCACCCCTTCTCACTGTTCCCGCGGACACAGGGGTGCTTGACTTTTAAATCTCGGGCTCGCGTACGCGACTTGCCTACCCATTCGATCGACTCGCTCCTATCCGCTGCTCGAAACTTGGTTCTCGCTTTTATTGTTAGTTTTGATGGTCGGTGGACGCAGTCACGCGGAAACTGCACCCCGTTCATATTGCGCTGCTCGCATCGCTTATATCCACCTCAAAGTGGCTGAAATTATGCTTGTTTGCGTAGATCGTGGCGGTGGTCGCCGGAAGGAGATTGTTTTGCTATAGGGCAATTTCGAAGCTCAGAAAATCTTGAGCTGCGCTTCGAACTTCCGCGTCCGTTGAACGAAATAAATCGAATTTCCAAGGACAGCGAATTTGGACGAATAATCAGACGCTGGGCTTGATATAAATGTTTTAATTAAACAGGCATTCAAATCGAACGAGTAATCTTATTGTCGGGCGAGACAAATAAATTTCGTCGTGGACGAAAAACGAAACTGTTACTAAATCAGTTACATATGACAACGAAAATACTTGGGCATTAAAGTAGCCCTTTATTAGTAGCCCGTCAAATTTCAAACGTTTAAGAACTATGCTACTTTATCTCCAATATTGTTCGTTAAATACAACAAGAATTCCCCCAAAAAAATGTCCCTAAAGGAAATGCCTTGGAGTTCGGAGCCACGACGTCCCACGAACGAAAAATGACATAAAATAGAGCATCGCGGCACGTTAAAGGACGATCGTCATTTCTTTGCCCCGTGGGGACGATCGATAAGCTCTCTCGTTTCGTCGATTTTCGTCGGATCGGATCCCATCAAATTTTCAAACGCATCACGCTTCACTCGTTCCGCGGGCGCAGCCATAATGCAGCCGCCTGCATAAAATCTTCATTGAATTATCGAACGGGGGCAGTTTTCCCCAATAACCCCGTCCCGGCCGCAACGAAATCGTAACGCGATCGTTCCCAAGTCGACGAAACGGGCCCACCCGACGTCGCCTTCGTACATTTGTCGGCGATGTAATGAATTGGTCGCCCCCTTAATTACAATCACAAATAGCCACGCGAGCTTCCCTTAACGGCCTCGTGTTTCTACGCCAGATCTTCGTCCCTTTGCGGTGCTGCATCCACGTACGTATTTCCGTCTTTGTCCTCCGGAACCCAACGCCGTGCCGGTTTCCTATTCGTTGTACGGGCCCTTACGCGTATCTACAACGAGCCGCACTCATAGATATGCAAATCCTTCGCAACGGAGGCTGCAATCCGACCTGCCTCCCGAACTGAACGAGTATCCAGGTGAAGCACGGTGTTACGCGGCTGTTGATTGTGCGAGGCACGAATAATATCGTAAGTTTCGATTGTGGGCAAAAGTTCGTGTAATAATTGTAGTCGTAACGATCCGCCGAATATTTATTACTGCGCGAATACATCGTTAAGATCAACGGCCACGGTTTTCGACGTAAAATCGCTTAATTATTTTAGGTCTGAAAAATGTGGGCGTTTAGTTCAAGGATGCGTTCAGATAGTAATCAATGTTTCAAGCATAAAAGTGTTATTACAACGTTTCGAGATGTATGAAATATTTTGGAAACGGCAATTATTTCACTAACGACAATAACCGTTCACGCGAACGAATATTAATTGCGCGTATCGTACAGCTTTGTTGCTCGGGCGTCAGGAAATACAGAAACAGTCTATGGATTTAATCTGTCGAACAAAGTGAAACACAGCGAGCAGAACCTTCAACGGAAGGGAAAGAGAATATACGTAGAATACCATATCGTAAATAGTGCGAGTTCTTCGACTACGAACTGCTATCTGCTATTACAGTCGGACGGGGCACAAGAATGCCTCGAAAAACATCTAAACATGATAAAAGAAGTAGAAACAGAAGTATGCAAATATTGAAAATAAATATTCGGTTACATCTCCGAACGGCCTCGTCAACGGAAATTAATATTCCCGTTCGATCGATCCGATGTAAACGAGACAGGAACGAAAAGGATGCCCAACGAGAAATCTCGTGCCACCGGTATTTCGACGTCTTCGATCATCCACACCCTCCCCATTCACCGTGAATTTCCATTTCGACGTTCGACCACACCCCGCAAGATCAGCGATTCCTTTTTCCCCGCGGAAGCTGACCTTCGAATTGGCCGAACCGTTTCCTCCGGCGTATACCGTCGCCCGGCTCAAGCAGTTTCCAATTGGCAACGCCAGGGTGAGCGGCGTTTCGAGGGTGTTGGTGCCGGAAGTGACGAGCGGAACACAGCCACCAGATAGGGTGACGAAGGGCGGAGGGCCTGTTGCACGGCCTTTGTTTTCCGCGAACAAATAAACGCGACCCTCGCTCGATACCGTCGCCCAACGGATCGACATTTTGCTAGTTTCCAACCATCCTGTCACCCCTTCGTCGACGTTCGACGCCGCCCCCCTTCTAACCCTCCCCCGCGGACCGTCCCCTCTGTGAGCGAGCCAACGTTCGTTCCCCGTGCCAAGTCTCGTCCTCTGCCTCCGGAAAAACGAGCCACGGAAAAGAGATTCCAATTCTCCCATATTTCGCCGCGCTCCTTCCTCCAGACTAATGAAAACTCGTGGCCTTATTTGATGATAAATGCTGTAACGGTGTGACGGTGTGACGTCCACGTGTACGCGCGTGTGGACCCTCCTATAGACGAATTCGAATCGACCGGCCGCACACGTTCCCGGCGAATATTCGCAGCCGAAATGTTATGAGGTTCGCTTAGAATATGGGTGGTGTCTATATGGAAGATTTTACGTCGGTTTTTATTGAAACATAACCCAGAGACCGCTACCAGAGAATTTTCTCTGACGTTTGATGGCCATTTGTGGCTGGCGAATGGTTATCGTTTGGAAGATATTGTTCATAATAGTGGGCGCTAATAATAGTACAGATCAGTTGGTGTGCATACGCGACGCGGTAGAGTTTGATCGTTTTGATGTTTCTCGCAGTAAATTTAGTGGATCGTACAGTACGTATCGTAATAGGAATTGATCGTTTACTGGTTGCATAGTGCATAGGTTGCATAGCTTAAATACTGGACTGATATATTATTTAATCCAACTGGGATAAATATTCAGATAAAGGACCGGTTTGTGCAAGAAATATTGTATATATTTCTGGTTCCGTCGAATGAAGTGCATGTAATACTATTTTCCTGCGTCTCATATTCAGCTTTAAAAGTGTATGGAATATTTTTTTTTATATACTAAACCCAATTTCCTTCATTTTCACCTAATTTGACAATAGTGGCTTGCGAGGAATTTTAAGGAGCAAGATTTGGTAACTTGTATGTTACACCTCTGTTTCGTCTTTTTTATTTAAGTTTTCTGAAATATTTCAGTTCTCTGCGATTCACATTTTATTCTATCTACAATTCCAGTTGAATATAAATAGAATATCCAGCACCCTCTGCAACGCATGCATGTCTTCAATTACGAACTATTTTTATCACCAAAGATATATCCATAACATAACAATAACACAGTGGAAAACCCCGTGGAATAAACTCCTTCAAAAGACAGACCATTAATCTACATCACATTATTCGTCGAACCCTCCACCCTGCACCAGCCCCTCGGTCAACCCATAAACGTCGCTCGTTATAAACACAGGCATAAACAATCACGACAGAGTTCTCTCAGGAATGGGCACGTTCGACGGACCCTGGAGAAGGACCACACTTTCAACCGTGCCCAAGTTCCTCGTCGAGGAAGCTCTTCTTTTAACAAATCCCTTTAAAATCCGAAAGTTCGCTTCCCGTCTTGTCGATCGGCCACGGAGGCGCTGAATACGAAGGGGTTGAATATTTTCCACCCAGCAAAAGATCCAACCGCTTTTTGTCCGCGAAACCGTGTGCCGTTCGTAACCCGCGAACCATTTTCTCGTTCTCAACATCGTGCCTTTTGTTTTGCCCGCCTCGAGCCGCAACCAAACGTCTTCGTTCTCGCCTTTTGTGCCCCCTCCGCCCCTTTACCCGTACCCACCCTCTTTCTTGTACCACCGCCGACCAATCTACCCCCTGTTTCAGCCTGCTTTCACGTACCACCGCCTTCCTTTGCCACATCGCAACTTCTCGCGGCAGTTTTTCCCTTTTCGACGACGAAAAACGGGGATGACGCTCACGAGTTTGCTGCCAGTCCCGGCTGCGCCTGCTTCCGGCCCACCGCCGGAGACACCAGATACTCGTCTCGGTTCGAGTTTAACCGATAACCAACACCGAAAGCTCCTTATCGGGCTGCTCGTCTTCTTTGAAGCTCGATCCATCACGTTCTTCTTCGTCCGCGAGTCGACGTCAAACGACTCGTCCGTGGGTTTCTGTTATGCCCGGCTATCTTATTCAGGTGTCACTTTATATTACTTGTGTCGCTCTAGGAACGACGCTTTCCTCCCGACGAACGAGTCCGCAAATTTTCACCGTCAGGATGAAAGGTTGTGAAAATTATTTGCCCCCAGTGCGGACGATCTTTCGGGGTCTTGAAGAGAATTCTGCAAATTATTCCGCAAGCATGCCGGTGTGTACCTTTGTTTCTAAGGCACTGCGAATTTGCCAAGACTATACCGCCGGCTTCTACCCCTGAATATCTAAGTTCCTTCAACTTTTCATTCATTAAACATCCAGCAGCCGTTCGAGCGAACTTGAATGCTCTCAGCGAAGAAAGCAGTAGAAATTCCGCCGGGTGCAGTTTTAATCGCCGATCGAAGGAGAACCGGCGGGCACGGAATATTGAACGATCTAGAAGTAGAAGACAAACTGCTGGCAGCTTTAGAGCTAAGCAATCACCCCGAAACTCGCCTCCGATTTTCGTTCGAAATTCAAGATCCTGTCGCTGTCGATCGCTCAGCGTCGTTAAATTGTTTCCAATTTGCAATTCCATTCGCGAATAATTTCACTGGCGCACCGGCGGTCATCGACGGGAAAGAACAAAAATACAATCGTGCCAGCGAACCAGAATAGAACGTCCGAACAGCAGCAGCGTCTGTATCTCGATAAACGTTCACGCGGAACAATTGGCACGCTCGCGCTTACCGCCCCGACAATTATTGTTCCGCCCCCAAAATTGATCTTCCATTAGTGTTTACACCGAATTACCCGAGCCTGTAACTATTTTATTAAATTAACGCTAATGGACGCGAACGCCCGCTTCCATCAACAATTAAGCTCTGCCACGGTAAACGATTTATATTTACGAGTCAATCGCGTTATCCAGCCGCTTCGTATCCTGCGTATATCCTCTCCAACAGTACGAGGAATTTACAAGAAAGCAAATACGAAGCAAAATTCATCCCCCGATAACTGGAAACAACGTTTCTCCTCAGTGAAATACATATTTCCCAGCCAGCCTTCGAAAACACGGAAGGACAGCCGTAAAAACCCAACCCGAATTCACGATCCGCGTGAAAGAATTGTCCCCCCCCTGTGTCCAGGTGTAAAAGTGGCACGTCGATCTTGATCGCCGACGTTTGCCCCACGCAAACACGCCGTTTTACGCAGGGGTCCTGACTTTTATCTCCCTCCCCGCCTTGTAGTCCCCTCTTTTCCGCCCCTTCCGGCCGCGTTCCGTTTTCCTTTTCATCGCGCCGTGCTACCCGGTGATTAGACGAAGCAGCGAGCACCGTCGCAGAGGAATGGAAAGTTATGGAGAGCCGGAAGACTGCGGAGGGGGCGGCAGGGTTGGGCGATGAGCCCGGAGGTAAGAGGAGCAGACACAAAAGGGCGCTCCACGTAAGCCACCCACCCCTAACCATCCCCGAGGTCCGTCCTCTTTGTTTCGCGGCCGCACCGTTACGCAAACGGAAATAAAGAAAGGTCGAAACGAATATCGTAAGAAAACGGACTGGCGAACAATAAAGGAGAAAACGCCGGTAGAATGGCGGCGGCCTGTTCGACGACCGTGTCAGCGGCCGTGGCTCATCGTTCGAAACGTTTTGGACAAAAGATGCGGAGCTCATGGTTTTCGAGGAACGCACGGGGAATTCGTGTGTTTGCGGCTCTTTCGAGGGGAACGAAGAAATCTTGTCAAAGGCGGGGCCGACGGAGATCGAAGTTAACGAGGCAGAGGAGGACAGCAGTTTGTGTGACTTAACGTTACGTCGAATGTTCCTCGCGATTGAGGGAATTCAGTGGTAAACGGTGAGCAGACGAGGTGTGCGGGAAAGGGTGCAAATCTATGGACGTGTTTTATGTGTTGTTATGTAGTTGGCCGTTTTTCCTGTGAAATTGTTGCATCGGTGGGTTGTGTCGGCGAGGGCGAGTAGATTATATTTACGTCCATAGAAATTGGTTCGAAACGGCGTTCGACTCGCATCGAAGCTCGAGGCATCGGAACTGATCACGAGGGACAAGAAAATTAGGTGTTAAAGTCTGTATAACGATGCGACTTCAGAATAAGTTCTTATTCAATTCAATTCGAACTATTCCAACTTGCCTCGTGGGAATTCTATTATTGCTGAACGAACGATTTCGTTAAGGGTATTAATAATACGTCCTCAATTACTGAACAAATAAATCGGCAGATCCAAGTCACCCATAATAATTATCAAAGATAATACGAATTCGAAAATGATTTCCAATTGTCGATCGCAATTTCGTTCATCCCATTATAATTATTAAACTTATTTCTATATTCCCAATTTCTTCATCGCCATGCTTCTTTACGATTCTTCACACTCCACTCTTCCTTCGCCGAAACTTTACCAAAACTTGCACCGTATGACAATGACCCGTCACGTATGATTTTTTTCTGAACGAAAGACCCCGTACAAAGATCGCTCTCGCACGTTCGCGTTTCACGCCATATATCTATCCAGAGCAAGACGGGCTTCCGTGAGAACCGTATTTCACGTCGTATGAACACGAACGTCAAGCGACTGCCACGGGTTATTTGCGCGGCTTATAAATCTTCCATTGTGACCCTTTGACTCTGAAGGATGCGTGCATAGGGGTGCATTCGCCGTTTTCGAGGGGGCGTATACGTATGTGTCGATGCGCCCCTCTTGTTCGACGCTAATTCGTTTCATCCCCCTTTCACGACGATTGCCAATATGATTCGATTCGCGTGGAATTTCACGTCGTCGTTCCGGATGTTTATTTTCGCTGGCCCGTGTAACGTAACGCAAACGAACGACCGGATAGTTGATTGTTTTACTTTTCAAAGGGCGAATCGCAATTACGAATTTCAATGACGCTGCGTCGCGCGTGCGTCAGTTAACGCTAAATCGTCCGTTAGATTTTCGTGAGGCGCGTTATGGAACGCGTGATATTGAAGATATCGAAAATAGTAGCAACGTTTAGTCTCGCATTACTTACTCGAAAAATGTTTGCTTTTATAGAATTAGAAGAGGTAAATGAAGAGTTTAATCGCGCCTTATGAGCTACCTACAAAAATATTTCGCATTTTTTAATACACAACTGTCAGCGCCTCGTTCCAATTGTAGTGAAGCTTCTTTCGTATATTCTCATTATGAACGAGCATCGCGCTGCCTCGCGTACGGCACGATTATATCGAATAATCGTCGAACGTGTATCCAAGGTATAAAACGGGTAGGTAATAAAATGTCCTTCGCCTGTTTGAAACGACGTTGTTCTCGCTCGAACAATTTCACCGCCGCGTCGCGCAATTCCTGCCTTCGCTCATAAATATTCGAATTGTAACGCGACGGTTCCGTTGACATTTCAACGGGAAGGAACCGGGAATTTCGCGCTATTAAATCGTAAGTTTAATAAATAATGACCGCGCGGCGGCGTAACGCCGTTTGCGGTTTCAAAAGACGACGTACAGCTTACCTAGATACGGCCGCCACCGTTTCGAATGGCTTCTGTGTGTGCGGGTACACGGGCGACGGCTTTATATGCCCGGGGGCTGAAAATCTCGTGACCTCCGTTGGAAAGAGATTAACGGGAAAGTTTTCGACTTGAAACGCGGAAATTCGTTTCACGTGCGCGATACGCCCTAAATGCTCCCTCGACTTCACGCTCGCGATAGTATTTGTTTATTGCGCTCGACGGAAAAGTGATTTCCCCGTTTCGTTCGTTTCAGTCGCGTCTAAGGAACAGTTCGATGCCCCAGATGTTTCAACGGGAAGAAATGGAATCCGGTTTGAGCGACGTTTTGCAAAGGGGGCTGCCAAGAGGGAAAAGAAATAAGAAAGTACGAACTGTACAGTAGTTCTTTAAATGCTCGAGTTGTTCAAGTAGTAAACGGCTGCTCTTCGTTATCGAAAACATTTGTTTCTGTCTGGTGCATTGAACAGAATCATCTAATCTAATAGATATCATTTTTTAATCAACAGTGTGTACGTTTTTTTAATTTGGTTAAGTCACCATTATCAAATAGTTGGTTAAAACATCAATTCTTACGTGTGCACGGATAAAATGACCCCAAAACACGGCGTGGAAGACGAATTCGACATTTTTTAAGTGAGAATCACAGTTTCTTCCCAGAAGGAATTAAAATATTAAAATATAATCTTTCGCGGTTTCAGTTGAAAATTCTCCGCGCGAGAATAATTCTTTCCGCGACTTTCAACGCGACCTTCTTCCCTCAAATTTGCCTGTCCTTTCAAACTCAACCGCACACGAAAGTTAATATTTTCTCAAAGCAGCAAACTTAGAGAGAAATTATCACAAAGAGGATTATTATTGCTTCGAGCGTAATTACGACCGCATGAACGCCTTGTTACAAAGGATTACCTGTGAATCAGCGTGACGAATTTAAACGAATGAACTAAGAAGTCTGCGATGCAACTCAACGGACTCGTTCGTTCGTGCGAGATTTAATAAGTACAATATAATTGTGATTCTTGAACCTTAACGAACAAAGATCCGGCAGATATTGTAATGCACAATAGTTCCCCGGGATAATTTTAGAGAAATCTCGAGAGTCACCGGCGAACGACGGAGCTAGTTTACTGCAAACATCGTTCGACTGTTACCAGTTGGATAGAGATTGTACGACCCGTAGCTATACAGTCAGCGAAATAGTGTTAACACCGTTGAAAATTATGCTATTCATGCTGAAGAGTTCACTTCGCGTCAGACATTCGCCTGCTAAGCTTTGAATTGCTCATTTCCACAAGGAGATACGAAGTAACGTAGTTTAGGACGAACGGTAGCGCACTAACTGTGAAAGTTAACGGTTCCAATTAATTGCCCGTATAATTCGCAACAATTGGCTCGTTTTTAGCGAAACTATACGCAGACACGAGTGCGTCCTCGTATACTGTTGGTTGTCTGTTGCACGAAACGGGAGAAAATAAATTGTATAAGTCGCGATTAAAAGAAAGTATCGCAAACTTCGAGTAGTATAAGTTATAAGCGCATATAAAAACATTTCTACAGTTATCATATATTGTTCGTCTGCTTCCTCTAAACGCGCCGTTGTTACGAGGGTACGAAAAAATGTGCAACAGCGTTTCTAGTGGAAAATTATAGTGCGCCCATGTTGCAGCAAAACGTTATTCATGAACATTCATGAATTATTCTTAAGCTGAATAATAACAACCGTGCAAGCTTGAAATATGCTTCTCTTATTACTCCGCGTAGCTTCATAATAAAGTCCAGTAAAACAACTTCATACTTTTGGGAGCAACGATAATTATTCATTTTCGAGGAAAAACTCGACACGAGCTTGTACACATTCTCGTCATAATGAACGTAACACTCTCTGGAAATGAGAACTCGTGTTATATTTCGATTTAGCATAACGACACGATACGAGCACCGTAACAAATTTTTGCACCCGACACCCATAGATCTCTCCTACATTTCAGCATCTACCGGTACAACAAAATCTTCTGCCCCTGTACATTAACATCGCGCCCGATGAAATTTCGTTCGTCTCCTAACAACCTGTGCGTTCCGCGCACAGTGATACACGCCAGTCTCGCGAAAACCAATTAAAATGCATCGCATCGATAAATAAGTCCAACCTTTCCCGAGCAACGACCCATCTTTCGCGTACGGAGAGCGTACATTTTTCACGAATCCACCTTGCCATGAATTCGTGCGGCGCACCTCCCGCACGAACTTCGCCGACAACGTCGAAGCATTCGCGACGAAAGCGCGAGGAACAGCAATATCTGGTTGCTGTTACTCGTCGGAGACTAACCACAATACCGTCATTATCATTTGGAAGTACATAATTGAATCATTCGCCGTCATCGTAATCTGTCGTTCCATTTAAATGCCGGCAGGTGGATTCCGCGCGATTGAGCCTGAAAATCTCGTTGCTGGTCTGATGCGCGGAGGTAGACGGGGATTTTTCACGTATCAGCGACGACGAGACCGGGAAAATGGCAGGCCGAAATTATCATTCGAAGGAGAAAAGGTACACGAGTCGTTTCGGTCGTCGGGAGCGCAAGCATTCGGATTGTTTCGCGTTCGGGTGGCTCGTAATAATTAAAAATTGTTGCGTAGCTGTGCCACGCGCGCGGTAATTACCTGCTACAAGTGCGCCTGTTGCTTAATTAGTAATTATTACGATTTCTGTTGGGAAGCCCGGTCCGCGTGCGGTCGTACCTCGCTGCGCGGTCTCCTTGTCGTCTACCGGGTGCGACAATTTACGAAATTGCCGGAGGAAAAGCTTCGGTTTCTGTTACGCTGGCTTCGCGAAATTTATAGTTCACAGTTAGCACTGTTGGTTTACTGGGCGCTGTGTTATATACGTTTAGTAAATCGGTTTGCGTGATGCCCGAATTATTCTTTCATGGGGACACGCTGGAAAAAATGTACTTGGTGCCCTAATGAAATCATTGTCTATATTCAATGAACACGGCAAATGTAAGAAAAAAGTAATAATTTTATTCTTGTTATCTTGCGATTTATTTAATTGCTCTTCAGTTGGTACAATTTTCCTTAAAAGAAAATAAGAAAGACAGGATAATGTAATTGTCCGCCTGAACAACATTTGGCCACGATGTTCGCGTGAATCGAATCACTGTCTACAGAAGAATGCTGGCCCGAACTGTCGTTACTGCGAGGGTGCAAGTTCGCGTGGAAAATTGACCGACGAAATCGACCCCGCGTTTGTCTCTTGATTAAACGAATAATCATACCGCGCATTAAACAACGACACACCCGTTATATTTATGCACACGCGGCATCAAGGCTTGTTTACACTTTGGCGAAGAGTTAAGAGCTTCTCCCAGGAGCTGGGGTGCCGAGTAATCGACTTTCCTGACCCAGAAAGTCAAAAGGGCTTCGTTTACTTACCATCTCCATCTCTTTCTCTCGTCCACCCGCGACTTCTCATCTTCTTCCCTCGCCACCCCCACCGCCCTTATTTGATTCTTATACCTGGCCTCTGGTCTGTCTCCCTCTCGTTTCCACCCTCTCTCTCCCTCTATCTCCCTTTCGTCATTCTCTTTTTCCACGCTCCTCCGGCAACTCTCGGATCCATCTGTCCGTCCGTCTCCCTCGCGGCTTTCTGTCTATTTCACTCGGTTCCCAACTTGCCTACAGAAACCACCCCGTCGCTCCCCGGCCGCCCCTGTTTTCACGCTGGAGTGTCTCTTTCTCCGTGGAGTCGAGTCGAGTCGCGTCTGGATTCGGTGCTCGCCGGGAGATACGGTCGTATAGTTAAAATCGGGCACTGACCGAAAACTTCAATATTCCGGCTCTTTCACCGGCTAGAGAACGAGAAAGAAGCCGAGGGATATCGACAGTTTCTGCTTGAAGACCCGGTCGACGGAGAGAAGAAACCGAACGGGGGAAAGAGCACTCCCTGGGTGGCGTGTCGAGGAACGAGAGAGGCAGGAGATGCTGAAAGGGGAAAAAGGAATGGCGATTCTTTTTCTCCTGGCGGCACAACACGGGTCTCTAGATCGGGAAATCGAGATGCTGCATCTGAAAGCATTTCCAGCCCGCCTAAGTTCTCGGGTAAATAGCCGGGGACCTTGATTCTTATTACAGGGGGACGTTGTAAACGCGAACGGCGTCTCGGGGTTCCCTTGAATATTTGGGGTAAATTGAAATTTCCAGTTTCATGGAGGATTGGGATAAATGAAATCGCGTGACGGGCCAGGTGAGACTTACGTGATCGCGGTGCTATCATCGGGTGGGTGATTGGATTTGGAACATTTGCATTCTTTAACGACGAGGTGACAGTTCCTTCAATAATTGCTGTTCTTCGCAGTGATGTTGGACGCGTAGAAGGGGACTAACAGGACAGTTGAAAGTTATAAGAATGTAGATCGTGTAGCCTGCAATATCGTTACTCCGGTAATTACGATGCAATTGTACTGGTAATATTCGATAAAGGAAGAAGTCGTGAATCACTCAGCAGAAGAATTATCGAAAGCAAGGACAAATGCAAGTACAACGGCGGTCCTTTGAAGATCATTTTTCCAAGTGCCTTTTGAAGTTATCGGAAAACTGTTCGACCTATTTAACAGTCAAGCTCTCGGCGCCTCCTTATTCTTTCTCACTTTATGCATTTCGCCGCGGAGAAAGCATTAAGTTTGTTTTCTCGCTTCTGTGAATGAAATGCATGCATCGAAAAATTCGTATTTCAAGCAAATCAAATGTACGCATACCTGAATGCACTGCTAATTATTTAGGGAAAGCGTATGCGCGATATCATTATACAGTAATAAACGTTAATTGATCCTCTTAAATGACGATGCAGTTGACGTTTCCAAACGTCGGACATTAAATTATTGAAAAATCTATTATAATACCATTATACCAATGAAGCTCGAAGCTTCAATTACCATAATCAAAGCATTTCCAGCTCTATCTATAAAATGAAGCACGGCGCAAACGACCACGATAAATTATGTCATTGTGTATCACGATTTGAAACTAAATGCTAAAGCCGAAAATTCAGAACGTCCTCGGCCCCTTTCACCGGCGATAAAATCGACAGAAACGAAATAAATAAAAAGAAAGAAACGCTCCTGATCCCCTGACAAACGAGTCAATTTCCACCGAACTACAATACGCTGAACGTAATTAACCGCGCGGAAAATCCGGGGAAATTATGCATTGTGAAGATCGTGAAATCGTTTTAAAACGACGGGCTTAATAAAGGTAATTAATTATTCGACAGCCTCGCCGGGCCTTCGGCGACCACGAGCGAATCGTAAACAGCAGAGAGTTCAATTACGATCCCGAAAGTCCAGGTACCTTTATCGTTAGTTGCACTCGTTGTTCCCCGTCTGTCAACAAGGGTCTAAGGTTGATAGGTGTGTACAGTCAGCCCCACGGATACCCTCGCTATCGATAAAAGAAAATGGTTTAAATTTCGCGATACGTCCGAGGTTTTCTAATAAACTTTTTACTATAGATACAGCATTGATGGAATACAGTAATCAGTCACGAAAATATTTTTCGTTTTTATCCTACCTATGTACACTTCATTTCGGTAAGTCGCTTTTATAGGCGATGAGTGCACGAATGCTTACGAGACCGACCGTATATCGGATTAATAGCCGTTCACCATGGACGAAAGACGTTCGTTCGTTTTCGATGAAATCAAGCAGATTGGCCGGTCGTTCTCTTGAAATTCAAATCGCACCTACTGCGCGAAAGTAATAAAGGAGGGCTTTCATCATCGTCCTAGGCGTCTGTGCCCGGCCAAGAGAGCACTTAATACCACCGCCAAGCTTCGCCATCGTCGTGTCTCCTTCAGCCGCCACCGACAGCTTCTGTGTTTTCCTCCAACTTTTATATAAGCGCTGGCCTCTTCCGCTTCTTCCACCTCCTCTTCCACTCTGCTCTTCAAGTTTGCAACTCTTCTCTTTGTTCCCGTATATTTCACTTTCTTCCCTTCCTTTCCCTGTTTCCAGTGCAACCCTTACATCGCCTCCCCCCGACCCCCTTTCCTGTAAACACTTCTATTTTTCTTCCGTCACTTCTTCCCACTTCGTAATTCTCTCCGCGCCTTTAAACGTTCGATCGGTTGGGTATCTTACTTCCATAGGACTTTTATTTTCCAGGAACGTTTCCGCGGCATTTTCCGTTCGTTTACTTCCGTCCTTTCTTCGTCGAAATTGCCCATTTGTCTGACAATTTCGGATCGAATGATCGCCCTTGTTGCTTTTCTCCGTGTTCCCTTGATTCCTCGGTCTTTTCGTCCGGATATTTTCTCTTCCTCAGATTTCGGTTTTCCGTCGTAACTCAGACACTCGATTCGAGCTCTGTGCAGGTTCAGGTCGCCCGTTTTAATTCAAACGAAAAATTGCTTATAGCTTTGAAAATATTAATTTTTCGACGGATGCTTGATGGGACTTTTTCTTTTCGATCGCCGAGTACCGAGTACCTGCCATAAAACCTTTGAAGTATTTTTTTCGATTATTGGCCCTGTATAGGTTTGGATTAGATCCCCGAATTTTCCTGGATATTTGTTTAGACTGAATTAACCGTTAATTAGTTCGACATAAATACGAACATTCCTACGCACATAATGTGTGTTCAGATGAGGTGTCACTATTTTTACGATGTCAGAAGGTTAAGAAATTCAAGATTAATTCGCTCAGGTATTACATCAAGTTGCAACTGCGTTTGTAAGAAATTAAATAAACCGAAACTGAATATAAAATTTTAGCTGATACTGTACTGTTGAATTTTTCTATAACTAAAAATGTGTTTAGCACTATATTGTACATTGTCCACAGTATTCCGAACTCTCAAATAAATCATACCAATTACTATTTTATTACAAATCGCGTCAACGAATGTTGCACCGCACGTGAAATCAGTCCTTCTTTGCAAAGAATTGTTTGCGCAAAGTTTCACAATTCCTGCCAAAGTGCGGATAAAATTTTCCAGCTAAATACATTTATATCTTGCTAATAAATTTAATGGTTTCCAATTACAATGCGGAAGATTTCTTTAGTATCCAACAGTAATCTTTTTGTCTGGCCAGTAAGCAACAGCAAGCACTGAGCCATTTGATTACGATAGTTGGGAACGTCGAAGTCAAGAGGCCAAAGCTTAAATCGAGTCTGCCCTCTGTATCGAATTTCTAAGGAAGTGCACTCCCCTGTGTGCCACTTGCCACTGCAAGACTTACTAAGACAATATCGTTACGGACGGCGATACCGCAGAATGTGTTGGCCAAATTTATTTCGGACCGGCAACAGAAATACCGTGGGATTCTATCTAAACCGCACTGCACGGACCATACACAAACTGTGGTGAACACGTTTATCCTGAACAGTTTACGGTATTCATAAACATTTAAGAAATTAAAACAGTTTCCCGATGTTGCTGTTAAATTATTGTAAATCGTTCGATTGGAGATGTTGTTATACATTTTTATCGTTAATTGGAGATAGAAAAATTTGTCAAGCTGACAATCATGCCCCCGAACGACACCTGTAATTACTTTACTACGCTCACCATTTTCAATAACTACGTACTAATTCGGAAGTTTCACAGGCCCAAACTAATATTCATTCTATCTAATTGAGAATGTGCACACGAGATTCTCTCAAACTCGAAGACGCGTACGTAATTTAGTTCCAACTTCTTGTTCTTGATTTTAATTAGCGCCCCTGTAATTAGACAAAGTTTGTCCGTTAATCGATCGTCGGAGTTGGCCAAAGCCTTATCAGGGTTGATATTCACGGGGTAACGGGGTAGATTGTCGGAATTTAACATCCAAGTGTTGCCATCTTCCGAGGAGAACTGGTATCGATTCTGTATCGACTACGGTTCTTTGCGAAGTATCCTTCCATACCGACTACTGGCCTTCTACGGTTAAAGTAGAAAATAATCTTATAATCCTGCAGTAGTTCACGACGTTATCATCGACCGCGGTATCTCCGTGATTTGCCTATCACTCACTTTTTATTTTTAAAACATCATATCTTTCGTTTAACATTTACTGGAGTCAATTTGTGCTCTCAAGTTAATCTAATTGACTGATTTCCCGATCAAGTACTTTTAAAAGCGATATTATTACGACAAAATTTGCCAACTCAATTATACACATTCGTTACTTCCAATAACTCTTTCTATAATTAATATTATTTGTTAATTGTCATCTGCGCATGGTGTCTTGCAACGATCCGAGGAATTTTTAATATCGTCCCCTATAGTGTTAGATCTGACCAGATGAATATTTCAAACTCGTGTTTCGTTTTTCGACAAACTTTCGCAACACGGAACTGCGCAAATATAATCTTAAATGAATGTTTGGACACCAAATTAACTTCATCAGAAGTTCATCGATCAAAGACATGTAATTTGTTCATTCTTACGGACTGTCTGCCTACAATTATATCCGCTGCAATTTCCAACAGAACACCATCATCGCGTATAAACACACGTGGCTCAAAATACGTAGCAGTGCAAGTGGAAGCAAAAGTTGCATACTTGCTATCTAATGCACGATCTATTATGCGCATATATATGAGTCTGTTTCACCATGTTCACTTCTCCTTTAAGAGATGGATTCATTATTCACTGCCATTGTTACCATATACTTATCCTTGACACTAGCTCGGCTCCCCCACTGCACGCATCATACATTTACGGGATCATTTTCTGCATTTCCCAGTACAGTACTGCAACATTTAGCCCGACAATTCGTATTTCGGAGTGAAACGTAATTGCGCGCAATCTTATCAAAATTCGGTCTCGATTATTAATCGGTTTCACGAACAAACCCGCGACGAATTCGGGCCACCTTGGTCGCAAGAGTCGTCGAACGAAACCCGCGAACAACGAAAGTCAAGCCCACATCATTATTAACGAAATACAAGAATGCAACGGCACGGTAAAATCAACGCGACTCGACTTCTATTCGAGACCATTGCAAAGAGCGGTGATCGACTTGAAACGTGCATACAGCACGGCGCGCTCTCCTTGTTGCTCCGCGGTTATTATTAGAAAAAGTGTAAATTATTTGACAAAAAAAAAAGAAGAAAAGGTACGGGTAAAATCGCGGAGATCGACGGATAATCGACGACACGAAGGGAAGAGACGTGCACACGCCAGGTAACGTCGGACATGCGTGAGCCGTGCACGCGCGTGAGTAGGGATAGCGTGGCGCGTGGGGCTTGCGCCGACTTACGATTGTCACTTGTCAGTCGGCCGCGAGCGCTCCTATGGTGTAGGTTGTGAATGTTTCGTCGTCCCGTTTCCGGCGCGTTTATTTTATCGTTCTTGCGAGGCCGCGAGTGGGTGACAGGTGTAAATAAACATTAATGCCATCGTCGTGGGGCGTTCCGGAAGACGCGTCGTCGCGTCTCGTCGCGGTGTTCGCTGCGAAACAACGTTTCGTCTGTGCCCGTCGAAGCACGAGCAACGGGCTGTTTTTTTGAATTACCCGCGAATCCCGCGTTTTCGAATACTCGACAGAGCATTCCCGTTTATCGATATATACATACATGTAACGCGTACACGTACGTATATGCGCGCCGGTTGCATAGCGTGACGTTTCCTCGTGCTTGGTGAGAGATCGTGTGGTTGTTTCGTGAACCGTTTGTTGTTGTGTTTTCTGTGCCCATTGGATTACTTCGAAGCGTGGCGTAACCTGCACGAGCACGGTACGGGAATATACAACGGTACAAGTGAGTCAATGATGTTTCGCTCGTTTGCATTGTAAACACGACGACGCGTGCACAATGTTTCGCTTTAAACGATTAGCGTATTTGGAAGAGAGACACAGTAGAGGCTCGCGGTTTGACGCTGACGCGAAGTCGTGGCTTCCGGTTGCGAGACGATTATTATCGAGACACCGTTGCGCGGCAAATTTGAAGACGCGTGAACGGAATGAGAGGTTTAGAAAGAAATGGCAAAACGCGAGTTTGTTTGGTCGATTTATGGACGGTCGAGCGACTGGTGATGCGATTCAACATCGCGTCGCTCCAATTACTTCAATTACAGTACCGTCACGCTGATTCGAGCGTGCGATGGATTCTTTAATGACCATTGTTTCGGTTCGGTCTTGCGTGGAACGACATTGGAAATTTGCAAATAATAATTGTCGTTTTCCGTCTATGGCCCGGGCACCTTTCCGCGACTGTCCCCCTGTTAATCGTTGGACACGAAGTTATTGGGTGCACCAATGAGCAAGCAGTTATTTCTTCGTCAATATCTATCATTTAACGAGCAACGCGTTTATCGTAGTGGACAATATTATTTTCCCAGACTTTTCTACATTTCTTAAGAAAAATTCATTTCTAATTGGTGGATTGAGCTGAAATTTTGTACATCTCGGTAAAAAATTGAATGTGCTCTGGGAAAAGGTAACACAATATTAATAATGAACCTCGACGACAATCAAGAAATAGTCGATTACTCATTGTGGACTTAATATTAGTCACTGCAAGCTTGCTTTCGGGTACATGCACTCTCTAAAATCTATCATAACAAATTATAACTTAACCGATCCAAAATTAAATTAATTCAGTCTAATAGCACGTTTCCTTTCTGGTTATTTCCATATTGTTTTTATATACGATTCTCTTCTTCTTCCTGTCCTACGGCTGAACATCTTACTCCGAAAAGGAGTGGGTATTTAAACTGTGTTTCGGAGTACGACGGTGTCTCCATACAATTATCTATTTCGTTAGTACATTAACCGCCTAACACTATAGCATTATTATCTCCCATGTAGTCGAAGAAATAATATTCATTAAAACGGCGAATCATAGTGTCCGAAAAATTTGAAAAGAAAAATTCATACAAACTACAACCTCTAGTAAAGACTCGAAAGCAAGTGAACCCCTTCACGGCACGTTTGATCCGGGAAGCACAATTTCAAACATTTACACCCCGCTGTAATTATCCATTCGTGCGCCCTGAAAACACCGAAACCGTGCAACTTTCCATTACGACGATTTAAATTCATCTCCCACCAAATCAATTCCAACGTTGGTCAATTAATACGCGAAAACTGGCGCGATTACCTCGCAGTGGTGTGCAGAATCGTTTCGCTTTCGAGCGAACGGTCTGTGTTTCGAGCAACCGTTCGATCGTCACCGGGAAGCCTCGAGCTCGGATTTTTTTAACCCAGTTTCCTTGGCAAGCGTGCCCGCTCGCATCGATACGAGTTGCACACCTGTTGTACGGGCAACGCGCGTTTGCTTTCGCGTGAACGATGTACGAAATTGCGCACCGCGCACACCTACGCGGTCTGTTGGTGTCCGCGATCCTATTTGATATTCCTATTGTGCGGTCGGAACGAAGAAGAGACGGAATTCGCCGCGGAACGAGCGGCACGATGACCTAAATGCGACCAGACGAGAACGATATAATTCGATTCGACTCGTTGCCCGACCGGTGCAACGACGAAATTATTGAAATTTCTGAGCAATTAGGAGCAATCCGAAGGAATTGTGCCTGATAATACTGGACAGGTGGTGGGTGGATAGATTTGCACATCGCGATTGACGAAAGGTGAGGCGGGGCCAGTCACTACTAGAAATCCCCATTGCCACTAATGTTATTTTATTTTTATCGGATCAGATTCAGTGTTGATATCGTGTTTATGATATGTCTTTTTGAATCATTTGAGAGTGGACGATTTAAGAAATTGAGGTAAATAGATATTTGATAGAATTTCGTCTCGTGGCAGGGTATTTTTCAAAGGTTTTGGAAACTGAATTTAATTATTAAATTAATCGAGATTGGATTTATATTATAATTATTTAACAGTCTGATAGTAGCTCATGTATCCTGTACAAATTACGATGGTTAGTGATGATAGGAGAGATTGTAGAAATAAGTTCAAATGAAGTTTCATATAAATATGTGTAATTGTCGTCCAAAATGCTAGTTCGCAAATTAATTACTCAATCTGTTGAAACAATCCAAACGATTTTAGCGTAGTGCTTTCCACATTCTGAACTGAAACTGTTTTCAACTTGCGGGGATGTAACTGCGAACTTGTTTTCACGTCTGAAACGATGTTGATTGCATCTCTAATTCGGGAAATTTGCGAGGGTAAATGCAATAATAATTTCTATTGGAACGATCGAATTTCTCAGATTTTTCACGATACCAGAAAATCGTTCGTGGTCGAATTAAAAATTCCGTCTCCTCTTCTGCGCAATAGCTGTACATTTTAAATTTAAAAATTTGGTTTAGTTTAAGGTTCAAAGAGTGCTGGTAAGTGCGCTTGCCAAGGTGGACTAATTTTATATTTTATAGTGTCACTATCGTCCGCGCTGTATTTAAATAAATAATAATGTCTATCATGTGTATATGTCTGTCGTACGCGAATATTTGATTACCTGTTTCGTGCAGAAAGTCAACGCAAAGGATTTTTCCGACTATGTTGATTCTCTTCATTTAATATTTAAGAACCTGTGTGCGAATATCGATAAGTGGACGTGTTGCTGTAACAATTGTAATCTAAAACAGCAAAATTTGTTTTACAAAAAACTATTGTAAAAGTGTAAGAAACAGTGCAATTATGACGCACAAGTTCAAGGATTTCATAGTGATCGATTGGAGTTCAATGAATCATTTTATCGGCGTGTTTATAGTAAGATAATGCTACCATATTTTTTGTCGCAATGTAAACTACGATAAGCTTGAAAACATCATTATTGCGACGCCGGTGAAATCATTTATATACTTGTTGCATACATATCTCGTACTCCATATACAATTTATAATCATTCGAAGTGATCTCCAACTCAACTATCATGAATAATAAGTGCTTGCTATCCATCATCTTAACTAATTCGTCATTCGAATTCCGCATACATATTCAATCGAGGAAGATGCGTCGAAACCACCGTAAAAATGTATAGAATCCGATGTGATCTCAGCTATCATCGACGACATAATTACCATCGCGATAAATCTACAATTCAAAGTCTCCCGTCTCGTTAAAGTTTCCTACCCGAGCAAGTGAATTGCGCGTGCCAACAATTCTTATGCCCGTTGAGCGTGCGTTACACGCCGAAACTATACCGCAACTGAACCAAGTGAGCCTAGATCAGGGACGATATCTTACGATCTACGAAACAGATGCGACGAATGATACGCATATGACACGCTCACGCATTCTAAACGCCGTGAAGCACACGCGCACACGCGAGTTACGGATATCCGGGTGCACGCGGATATCCGTGCACGGGGAGCGTAATTAATAATTTCGGTGCACCCTACCGTATGGTGGTTGGGACCACCCTGTCCTCTCCCCCCCTACCTCAACCTTTTAGCCCCGTGGCAGTCTGTCCTGGCGAACAATAGCTCGGGCTCGGCGCCAAGGTGTCTTTTCACTCACCTGGGGAGAAGTATTGTACGTTACTTACGCCCATTCACGTTGTACGTGGGGTTGAAAATTAGATAACCCACTCTTTGCGATGCACAGCTGCCCGGATCGCCCCTTCGAAACTGGTTTCCCCGGCTTTGCGCGACGGGATTGAAATTAAATTTGTACGAATTTTCGCGAACAGGCCGAGTGGCGAAGCTTGGTTTCATTTTAATTTCATCCGTACGCACGTTCGAGTGTTTCGCAAGTTTCTGATTCATTTTTGTAGTTCTCTATCCACCGCGGGTGGACGCAATCGTGGAAACTTTACATGGATGGAGGGGTGTACACTCTCGACAGTAAAAATATTGTATCGCTTTGGCGCTCGCAACTAAGACTCTTTGCTGCATCTAAATTACACCCACGGAATTTCCTCGCTATCGTTAATTAAATCTTAGCCGTGGCTCGTAACACTTGCCGGCTAGATCGCTCGCAATGGAATAAAATGTTTAATACATCCGTGGAGAAGAATACGCGGAAAACGATCTGATTTTTCTATGCAAAATACGTCGAAACACAAGTAGGCGTTGCGATGCAAAATATTTAGTACACACGTATATTGTACATATTCGCTCATTTATTCGCCTGCTACAATTTCACGAATGTAACGCCCAGATTTCATAAGCTTAATCAATACTGCGCCGGTGTGTGTGAAATATATAACAGAATTTTCGTACAAAGAATACCGACGCAATATGTTACAATGATGTTCGTCCGGGTACGTACGTTATTGCTTTTATTTCCGCGTTGCGCCGCACAAACGTTACAGACGCGTGCAGTCGAATTTACCTGGACACAGCAAACGTCGATGGCTGGCTCTGTGCACAGGGAACTGGTCAGCAGGAAGGGGGCTAAAAATTAGTTAAACCGCCCTCCCAATACCCGCCAGTCCGGTCTGCTCGCACCGAACGATAGTGAAAGCAAGGAACCGTCTACGAAATCGTTCAAACGTTTCACCGACCATTTCGCCGCGCAACAAATCATTTTCGACAAATTTTTTTCGACGGTTTTACACGAAACTATGCGATCAGTTTCATTCTCAAGGGTTTCCAGGCTTTCTTTAAATAACGTTATCGGACATTCTTACATTTTTGTCGTGCCTTCGTACCGATAACCACGGGTTCACCCTCGTTTCTTTTTCTTTTTCCTTTTTTCTATCAACACAGGTTACCTGGAACGACCAACGTTACCTGGCGCCGTGTTTCATATCTACTGTTTACCAGCATATCGCTGGCGTGTTGTGCGACACACGTCTCAAAGAGTCACATGGAGTCCTCCGATTAGCCGCGGCGTATTGAGATTAGCCGGATGGCAATTCGTCCGTCCCGAGCTTCGAGATAAAAAATGTTCAAGGATGTAATGACAATCGACTCGACGAATTCCTCCGCGTGCAACGCTGGTTTCACTGATTTATGTCGACTCGGGATCGACGGCAACCGAATAGAAAATTCGTACGGACGAAGAACGGATTCGTCCATGAAATTGCGGGCACAGTGTTTCGCGGTGGAAATTTTCTGGAACAGGCGGATCCAGATGCACGTACTGTCAACAGGTTTAATATTTGTTTGCGTTCACCGTACGCAAGCGGGCTAAATATTTGCGAGTCCTGCTTCGTGTGCTTCCCCCGGTTAGCCTAGGACCGACTACGCTTCCTTCATTGTATTTAATTTCCCGGACTCGGGCTAAAAATAAGGTGCGTTCTGCACTTGGCCGATAGTTTGCGGTGAATTTTTCAACGATACTCCGCAGCTTTGCCATTGATTTTCATAATGAAGTGCTTAAATTGAAATTGTAATTTAGCAGTGACAATTGTGTAAATTTCAGAAATCTTGTTCTGCCCCGTTTAGGTAAATTTATTGGGGCAAGTGCGACATTGTAAACGTTTATTTCACGAATCTGCTTGCGCTGCGCGTTCCCAGCAACCCTGACACTCGAACGATGTCTCATATCTTCAATCAGTCCCACTTACACCTACTTTCATTCGTACGCACAGTAGCACCGCCTGCGAATCATTGATAATTTGAGATTCAATAAGCGTACGTGGACACTAATAAAAGTATAATGTCATAAACAGGACGCCTGGTCCACCGCGTTGTTCCAGTCTACTCAGATTTCCACGTAATCTTATCGGTAGTTCGATCGCAGGTGAAAATTTCGTTCAGGCGAGAATTTGTTGCAAGCGTGGGGAATGAGTTTCGGAAAATTCCGTTAAAGTATGCAGATGCAACGCGTGTCTGATTGTATGTATCTTCATTCATGCGGCGTTGGACAAAGAGGGTTGCGCAAATGCAAAGTTTCAGGCCGTTCATAGAAGACGACCTCAATTAACGAGGCTGTCTATGAATACGCACCTCGCATTATGTGCACGCGAGATCAAGGTCGATTTCATCGCAGATCGAACAGGCTGGCCATTAAGCACGAGGAACTTTTTTCTTTTTTAACAGACCTTCCGACGCATCGTTACGTTTCTACGTGATTCTTCGATTTACGTAATGCTCATTCGCGTTAACCCGTTGCACTTGTTCGGTTCGCCAATCGCGTTTCCGCGTCCCAACGCGTTCATACGAAAGTTGAATAAGACAGAATGATTGATGCGATAGCGATAACCGATGACAGTTCGACCTCTCCTCGAAATTGTATATATTCGCGATACGGATTTTGTTGAAATCGGGGGTTACGTTTAGCGCACACTTTTATTCACATACCGCCCACACTTATTAGCTCGCTTCATGCCAGAAGTTTGCACGTTTCTCGGATTCGTAGTTAATGCACGTAGCTCGCAAGTAAACGCGTGTAAGTCGTTCACCCGCATTTTTTTATCGCGCCAGTTGTAAAACTCGTTTTTGTGGCCGGGCTCGATTCTTTCATGGCGGTGTCGTTGCTGAAAGTAACCGCGAAAGTGATTACCCCGCGAGCTGTTTTTAGAAAATATTTCCGCGACGACGATGATGCAGAATAGGTAGTAAAGCGCAGTCAATCGAAGATTTGCCAGGCGTTTCTTTCTTTAATGCTCCAACGATTGCTGTCGGTGTCGGCTATATAAATTCAAAGACCCATGAGTATTTTTAATATTCATTTCGTCGCGATGGCACAACAATTTATTTATAATATCAAAAACTTAAAAAGTTCATCAGAATTTTAATTAATTCCATTTTAGTCAGTCCATTTGAAATAGTTCAAATATAATTCAAATATTACAAGCGAAAAGCGTGAAATATTTCATCTCGTTCCATACCGTCAGACTGAAAAGTGAGATGCTCGCGACGATGTAATGAAAAATTCGATCTTCGGATCCTTCTCACGGTACTAATTCGTCACTATCATCGATCTGAGTTCCCAGACCCCTGCCATTCGTTCGGCCAGTGGACCGGCCGAACGAAACCGGTGCTGCAGCATGGACAAAGGAAGAAAAAAAAGGAAAAAGTAAAAACGAATAGCATAGCCGGTCGTAAATCTTCTTGGGAACAATAAAATTATTTGCACAAAAGTAATGGTATCCATTATGATCGCGGCAACGGTGCACACTAATTTCTTGTTCCTTCGAAACAAAGCAAAGGAAGTAGGCCAATGCATAATACGTCAGACGGAAATAACGATAAAAGAAATCGGTCGCGTTTCGCTAATAGTTAAAACAGACTTCCCAACCACTTCGCGTGTTCCCCGGGCAATTGCAATATATTCATTTCTCCTATTCAATTCGTCCGGCATCAAGTTTTGCAATTACACGTTTCATTTGCCGCAAGGAAACGATCTTGCACTCGTAATGGAACTTTCGTGGATCAGCTATCGAGCCTGACGTTTCGTTGCAGTTACGGTTATTCCATTATTAAGTGCGCCATGGGAATTCTAACGAAGCGATTACAGCTGTTCCCGAATAATGGACAAACCTCGAGTCCATTACACAATTTATATACTGCAGGCTGTGTATCTACATACGCGGTATCGCGATTCCCCCGAGGCTGAGCATAATGAATCAATGAAACGCGTGTACCAATCACGTTACTGTTAATTCCCCGTGGCGCTGCGCGTCTGTTTAAGAAAACGCATTGCCGAATTCTTGGCATTAATATCGTTGTCGTATCAATTTCGGGGCCGCCCGAAATTCAGCGAACGCATTCAATTATCCCCGTGATCGTGCCCGCAATATTGCTCGCCCCGCTGGCGTCGTTCGCGAGACGAAATCGTCAGCCGGGCTCGCTCGAAATTCTAACACGCGAAACAGTGTCTGCTCGACCCGGTGAATATTTTTCCAGCGGCAGACGCGCAGCGTTACTCTCACAATTTTCGTGAAAGAAGCATCTCGTCGTTTAGTTTACAGCCCGCCTTTGCGCGCAGCGCGCCGTAAAGCACGCTGTCGGCGATTTATCGTGTTCACAGAATCGACCTCGTAAACTTTCGAAGAAAATTCCGACCGCGTTATCATTTCTCCGCCGCCGCGGGCGAAGTCCCCGGGTCCGCGTTTCTCCCCAGGTGAATTTCATCCCGCTGATATTTGAACAAGCGAACACCCGAAACCGGACGGCGTCGTAAAATATACAGCGGTCAACGGGGCGAGGGACCGTTGCCAGTCGAAGCAATTACCCGATTATAATTACAATTTCGAATGGAATATTTTCCGCGGCCTCCCGTGCAGCTAACGCACCCGCGGGATTTATCGTGGCTCGCCAAAATCGGGCTCGTAAACCGTCGAAGAAAATTCCAACCGCCTTATCATTTTTCCGCTACCGCGAGCAAACTCCTCGACGGCTCGGCTGTTGCGCCTCGCGTGAATTCTGCGTTCGACGAACGCTCGCGCGTTTCTTTCAGACGCGTACGGAAATCGGGATCCACGCTCCATTAATCCCCAGTCGAACGAAAGACGAGTGCACGTGCGCGCACGCGACGCCGACCTGTTTCCTCGATCGTGTTTAGCGTCTCGTCTCGTTACGTCCGCGACGAACGTTACTGCGACGACCCACATAACGCGACCGCCGCGTTGCGTAACGCCTTAATGCGTGTATTGTCCGCGCTGGTGAAAAGAACGAACGATGGAAAACGCACGTGTGCGCGTTGCCGGTGCGCCACGAAAGCGCGTGGGCGCGGTGTAATTGACGATGTACACGAAAACACACAAAGGGACGACGACGCTCCAACTTGAATGCACGAGTGCGCGCGACAGGTCGTGTTTAAGCTGACGCGATGAAATGGAAACGGGGGGCGGTGAAAATTCTGGCGGGCACGAAAGGTGTTTTAAGCACGTGGCGACGTAAGTTACGACGGGAATTAATTTTACGTGACGTGGTCCGGTAGGGCACGCGCTCCAAAATTCCTGGCAATTGTTTCCGTCTACCGTTGGTCGCAGTTTCTTTTTTTTTCCCACCCGTTTGTTGGTAATTTCTTCGAAGCGCGTATGTGTAAACAGTTGGGGGAAAGCCGGGATATAGGGACGAGTAACGGTTACGAATTTATAATAATTGCGAAGGAAATATCTAAACCCGATGGAAATGGAATTTGTTCGAAAAGTTCGTGTAACATTCGTTAAAATGTAAGTAACGACGTCTACGCTTAAAGGGTTTGGTTATTTTATTTACGGACGCAGCCAGACCGCCGACGTTTATTTTGCAAATCTCAACAATTTACCTTTTCCAGGAAACTGCATATTAATTACTTAAATACTAACAGAGCAGCAGTACAATTGCCGCGTTCCTCCCTTATTTAACGAGGACAAATGTTAATAAATAACCGCGACCGAGGGCTACCGAAGTACGTGCAGACGGTGCCTGGCCAGTTCCAAACGGCTAGTCGCGACTGTTAATATAATGTTAGACCGACCGTGAGGAAGAAAAGGGAAGCCCAAACGCATCAACGCCCGGCATTATTCTACGCTTTGAACGCGGTCGTAGCCGGCGAGCATAAAAGCTACGCATAAACACTCGTTCACAATGAGGGACCTCCTCCATCCTCTATGGCGTATAATGCTGGTTGATGTTGAACGGTGTACATCGTGCACGGTTTACTGGGACGAAGGTGGAACGGGCTCTGTGAGAATCGCGAGACGACAAAGACTGGCTAAAGATTCTCCCGTTTACCAGTCGTTAAGCGGTCGCTGACTTTTTCCTTAAAAAGGATCCAGAGAAGGTGGTTTCCGCGTCTCTGAATACACGCAGGTCGATCGTTCAACGTTACTGAATCGCGGTACCATATAATTTTCCTCCCGCGGGCGAGAGATCTGACCGGAAAATTACGTTTGCACGTGTTTGCCTGAATCTGTCCGGCAACCCTGTTCGATTTGCTCCGAAATTATGCGTTTTGGAGCAGCTGTTTTCTCGGATA
Organism: Nomada fucata; assembly: GCA_948146005.1. Lineage (NCBI taxonomy): Eukaryota > Metazoa > Arthropoda > Insecta > Hymenoptera > Apidae > Nomada > Nomada fucata. Next base: position 7,802,749 of record OX411282.1, read on the forward strand.
TAGATTTCATCGGATCGTTTATTGCATTGATCGTGATTTGACGGTTCTAAGAGTTTCTGGTCCTCGCGGTGATTTTTATGGAAAATTATTTTTTTGCGCCGTTTAATGGAAAAGCGAAGTAAGACAATTTTACATACCGAGGAACACGATTATGTACCGAAACGACATTCTCATTTTAAGTTAAGTTAAGATACAACATTACAGCGACTCGCATACATAGAAGATATTTTTAACATTTTTCTGTGCAATCGCATTTTACAGAACTTTTATCTCACCCTCTCGTTACCCAGCAATCAACTTTTTTAGCTTACACCACTTTTGCATTACGCTTATAAGTTTGAGAATTTTTCCTGCAATGGTTTGGGTCAGATTTCTGTGTAATTTATAAACACCTGACCATGTAAACGGCGGTTGTTGAAAAACACCCGTATTTTAATTAAAATCCGCTGTATAATATTATACACTCCTAAGAGACTTCCCCCATTCCGTATTTCATCCTGGAAGCAATTTAAATCGAATTTCAACAGCATTAAGATAACGCAGGAACGCGTCTACGGAGCAAGTAAAATCATTAAGATGTCTTTTTGAATTTTGTCAGGCATTACTGTTTTGACCGAAGCTTGTAATTAGGAACGAAATGAATTGGACGTACGTGCAGTACGTAGGTCTCGCAACGGTACGATATCTTAATGATACAAGACTTGATTGACAAGGATGCTGGCAAACGAAGCAGCAAGGAATAGAGGGAGAGAGCCAAGAATCTAGACAATTGCACGCTAAGCTAGTCAGGTCAGACCGGGGTCCTTTGTTTTACGACGTCAGTGCTTTCCTCTCCCTTTCTCTGTCTCTTTATTTTCTCTCTGACCTACAAAATTCCTGCCCGTTTCTTCTCACGTTCACCGACCCGTTCTAGAATTTGAACGTACCTCGAACGTGCCTTTACTTGGAATTTCCTAAAAATCAGAATTTCTCGCCGACACGTCGCGAACAATGTACCCGACCTAAACTACAGAAACCACCGGCCAAGGGATTAGACATGAATTTTGCATTCAATGAATCGTTTCGATTTCGAACGACGCCACGGTTTTTTTTATTCAAATACCTCGACATGTATCGCACATCCGCACAGTTTATAAATAAACTGTCGTATTCCTTGCAATGAATTTAATATCCAGAAGTTGAAAGACACGTATGGAGTGTTCCTCGAGTGAGAAAGGATGATGGAAATTACATTAGTTTCAATCGACCGCTCCGATACAATTTTTGTCCGCTGTTTCCGGTTACAAAAATCCGGCGACTGCTGGGATCGTAATCCTTATGGAAATGAAGGTCTATTGATATTTCCTGCTCAGAATGAAACGTTATCGAACACGTCGTTTATCTGGCCGGATTCTTTTCCGCCCAGCGCTCGGCAGCGCGGATTGCCGGTTAAATCGTAAAATTTAATTAATCGGCCGGTGGTTGGCTGTGTACCAGGTTCCCAGCAGCCTTTGCCCGGCTCCAGCCCCTATCCAGAATTAATGCTCCAGCTAGCGCGATATTCCTCTCTCTTTATAGGTAGTACCACCGTTCTGTCGCTATATACATCCCTGAACGCGTACCATCGAGCCCCCACGCTGTACATGCACGTACATACCGCGTTCTATGTGAAGCGTCGAGATAATCCTCGATAGTTTCTAGCTAGTCCACTGCTAAATCATAGCTTTGATCGCGTCTTTTCTCCGCTTGATTTATGAAACGTTTGTGTGGATCGGGGGGCAATTTTCTTGGGCGTCGGTGATTTTCGTGTTGAATTACACAGGCTATGTATTTTCCTGATTTTCGTTATCAGCGTGGGCATACGGGTTCTTGAAACGCGCTTTAATAAATGTTCGGGTCGCGATACGTCGTAACGTTTTGTATAGTTCTCAGTATTATTGTCTTGGGATTTTCGTTCGATAATTATGCGGGCACAAGGGTGCTGAAAGTATGCGTTAATAAATAGACGAATCGATTGCGAACGTTTCATCCGGTACAATTGACAACTCTTAAGTGTAGATTGTTGAGCGCTTAACCGAAATATTACGTGTGTTTATATAATATATATTCACGAAGTTGCCGACCAGGCATTCCTGTCCTGTCGCATTGTATCATATTATGTTGAAACCACTCAGGTAACTTCGATGACGAGAAACTTGTAAACCATCCGAGCTGCGCCAAGAAAATGCAAATCGCAGGCGCAGCGATTCTTAGATTCACTTCTGAATATCAAGTATCGAAGATCAGTCGCGTATAATCGCATGTCGAATGCTGCGATCATGCCCGGCAGTTTCCGCGAAAGCGAAGCCGCATATAAATCAACCTCCTGCCTCCGATACTTTCTTCGATACCATAAATTTGCATGAAATTCCCGACTTACGTTACACCGTTCGAGTATTCATGTACACGAATGTAAACTTTCAACGACACCTCCGGAAACATTGTCCCCATAAACATCCGTCAAATAACAGAAAACATGTTAAGTATGCCGCCTTCGTTGTTCCGTGCATCGCGAAGTAAAATAAATAATCGCAACGAACGGTATCCATTTCGAAACACTCCACGAACTGTTATGAAATATGTCTTCCTTGTTTCCTCGTTACGGCAACGTTATCTTCCAATTACGTTCCCCAATGGCACAAGAAATCTTCCGATCGACCCTCGATATCGTGTCAGAATTACTTTGCAAAACCTCTCAAAAAATTTCCGAACGTTCGATCAATACCGACGATTAGAGAACCCGAGCCGAAGTAAATTTCTTCGAAATCCGAAATCTGCGATTATTCGAATAAGTAATGCGATGTAGCTGTGCAAAGGCGCAAGAAATCCCTTCATCACGATAGACAGAAGCCAAGAAAAGCACGGTGAAAGCAGGAACGGGGTGGCCTCATAGTTGAGCAGGGTGAGAGGGGATCGCTAAGTGAAGATCTATTTTCGGTACGCTTATTCTCTCGCGTGTACAAGCTATGTACGTACAAAGTCGAATCTTGCAAACATTTGCACGTTTCCTCTGCAGACGATCAACCTTAGCGAAGCCGGAGGGATCGGCAACCTCTGTCGAGAACACGGGGGAGATTAAATTATTTATACCGGCCACTTTGGCGCGCCGCCTCGTTTCGAGTCTCGTTCCGATATTCGATTATTATCGATTACGCGCTATTAACCGGCAAACCGTTTCGACGTCTCTGCGAGCGGTGATCTTGTAAATATTCGAGTCGCTCTCCTCTCGGTGTCTTTTATTTCCGTATACCTGACGCTGCACTTCGTACCGTCAGCTTATCGTGAAATTGGGTTCTCGGTAATTCGCGTTCAGATATGCCACGGGATTTGTCTGGTTTTAAGCGAGTTCGTGTTACGCTGGCGTACGCATTTCCCGCAGCATTATTCGCCCCGTTATTTGTATTGTCTTTGATAAATGAAGACACGAGCCACGCGATTCTAAACGATGGTCGCGGGTTTGCGTGCAATCGTCGGCGAAAAACACTTGGGCGCAATTGAAAATGATTAATCTCCTTCCGAAAATCAGTCGGCGGCTGCTGCAAACATGATCGAGTGCCGCGGGCGATAATAATTTACGAAATTCCGCTCCGTCGTGCGCAGTTAACGAAATTAATACCGCCCGTCGAAATTGAAATTATCGAACCGTACAGTACGAACAATTACATAGGAAACGAGGATCGTGTAACGTCGGCTGAAATTCACCGAGCGAATCCCGGCATGAATGAAAACTACTTCCCCCGGTGATTTATTATCCTTGCGTCACGGAGACCGGTTTCGAGGATGAAATCTTCGTTCCTTGAAAATGATGTACCGCGGATCGATAAAGTTCAGGATAACAAATGTTGCACATTCACATTGGTGAACGTTTCGCGCTTTCGATTATAATGGATTAATAGGAACGGTGTCGCACGGTGGACGAGGATCCGCCTGGAGCGTCGTAATCAGGCGCAAGAAACGAGGTCGTGCCTCGTTATCGTCCACGCGTTTTGTTCCTTGAATCGATCACACCCGTTCGTACTCGTCCCGATATCGAAGTTTCAGCCTCGAACAGATCCAACGCGTCTCTGAATGCACGCACTCCTTTCGTCTGGCGCTCGTTCGTTTCCCCCTGGTTCGAAGCGTGTGCACGCGTGTAAGTACAGGGTACACGTTCCAAAGCATTGCTCATGCAAACGGCCTTTTAGCGCAAGCAGTCAGACGAGTTTAGTGGTAAACGCGAGGAGACTGCCGGTTAAGAGCAGATTGCTCGAAGTAAACGAGGCATCGATAGTGGAATAAGTTGTGTCGACTTTGTCGCGATACCCGCGGAACGATGTTAATAATGCTGAATATGTTTAATAGGAATTTACGAGGTGGCGAAGCGGAGAATGAGGACCGATAGGAGGGCAACGGTGCACGTTAATTTAATTAATGGGACGAAATGAATTGTGTATTATAGGGAAGAATAATTGGGATTGGACGCGGGATTGAAATTTTTCTTTCGGTGGTACAGTGCCGGTGCACGAAATTAGAAATGCACGCTTTTCATTTTATTGCTTTAGATTTCGCTGTTGATTTGTATGCGAATTTTTATGACAGGGCACCTGGTACTAGTATGTATTAACATGTAAACATTTCGATATGATTAATGAATTTTATTTTCATTTATTTCAAAGTTGACCGTCGAAATTGTGTTGTCAAGGATGATCTGAAATTGTTGCGAAAGTATTGTTACATTCGTCCTCGACCAATTATAGAAATATTGCGCTAATGTGATTTAAACTGTGATTTTAAAATTAAAATCGTTTGCAAACGAACAAAAAATGTCACAGATGTCATAGAAATGCTGGCTGCGCGATGTGGAACTTTAATGAATAGAATAGAAATGGGGTATGTATAATTGAAGGGGCAGAACGGTGTACGATTCATAGTTTCCATGAAGTTCCACGCCGGTGATGAATTGAAAATTAGAATTTCATTCGTTAACCGACACGTTGGCACTGCTGTGCGCGTTAAAAGATATTCGTTGGCAACTAATTGAACGTCGAACGTCATTCTTCGCGATGAAAAATCAAGCTTACAATGGATTTCAACAGGGCGAAAAATGTGCAACGGGATTCAGGGTTTAAATTAATTTCGCTGTTTGGAAAGTTTCTGATAACCCAGTTCTGTCCATTTAGCGTATGATCCAATCCTGATTTAAATATGATCTGAAAAATATGTGCCCCATTAGTTTGTCAACCTGTTTATCAAATTGCCACAGAAAATCGTATGGATTCAGTAATTCATCTTCCAGCGTAGAATAGATTTTTAAATAACGAATTTAGTTTCCAATATATCATGGTATTCTATGAATAAAAGGCTCCAATATTTCCAATAATTTATATTGTTTCAATGCTTGTTACCCTTATTCGATTGCTTAAAATCATAAAATTCTTCATTCCGTTAAACCGATTTCAACATTAAACATTATTGATATTATCAACACGACTCTCTTATAGACACGTAACAAATATATAGTTACATTTATAATAAATATATGTAACACACACAGACCATTGTATCTATATCATAATAGAATTTCCATCTTAATTACAGTCACACCTGCGTGCCACATCCTCGCCATTCTTGACCTACCTATTCCGGTTTTATTATTGTTCTATTTCTATGCTGTTCACCATCGATAACACGTCTCTAAAATACAGACGCGATCAAGGCGTTAAAAGATACGAGCAATCTGTGATCTCAGAGGAAGAAATGTTTTCAGCAGCAAAGGTAAATTCATTTTATCGCCATGCAAACCCCCTCGGTTGGCGTTGCATCGGTTACATATTTTGCCTTTCGTTGGAAATTCTTCGAGCGGAAATTCATTTCCCTCGGCGACAGCCTCGTAGCTTCGTTCGCCGGGACGCGTGGCGTGTGAACGCGCCCTTAGCCTTGCCGTCTCGTGACTCTCCTGCGAGTTCCATGCGTGAATAAGCGGCCGCCGTGCTCGAGAACTATGCCAACTGCCAACTATTATGTAATGCATCGTGTCTTCTTCGCGGCATTTCTCGTTCTTCTCTCTGGGATATTCTGTTTCTCGCCTCTTTGCCCGCATTTCCCCCGACCGCGTGCACCGCGTGCACCGTGACTGTGGCATTCCGCCGAGAATTCCCCGACAGGTGTCTAAATACGGTTCCCCATTAAAAGTTTGCGCCCCCGGGGAATTCGTGGGGACGCGAGCTTTTACTTGCGGAGCCGCGGAAAAATGAACAGATTCACCGTGAAAAGAAGATGAAACGTCGCCGGATTTTGCGTAACCGAACGTCGATTCGTCGATAGTTTTGTACGAACCGCGATTCGTAATAACGGAGAGAGGGAACAATTGTTATTTCTATTATACTGGTAAAATTAAATAATTTTTTCGTTCATCTAAAGATCGAACTCTCCTGCCGCGTCTTTCTTATAGCGCGTGGAATTATGCTAGAAAGATATTTACCCCTTTGGGGTAAATTCGGCGGAGGTTGTTTGGAAGCGTTGTGCTCGTTGTTGCGTTCGGAATTCCGATCTTATTTGTAGGTTGTCGGAAATATGACGGTAACGCGTAAAAGTATTGGTAATATTGTGATATACTTTCGGACGAGAGTACCAAACTTTCACCTTACCGATCGAATCGAACCGCGGCTGTATCCAGGTCGCGCGATCCCCCGCAGAAGCTTATTTTCGCGACGCGCAGCGGCCCGCAAAATTTGCACGCCCACGATTTTCGATAAATGGCAGATGCGGCATTGTCTCGAGGCCGACGCTCTTTATCCGCTGTGCAAGGAGTGTAACGAGTATTTGCTTTCCTGTTGTGACTCAACGTCGTTTACGGAACATAAATTTTCTGCGGCTCCCCCTCTGACCGTCCGCGCGATAAAAATATTGTTCCCCGAAAATATGCGATAAGCGATGCGATAAAACGGCGATATTTTCCAATTCGACGATCCGAACGCGGTTACGAAAGACTAAAGAGAACAAACAGACAACACCTTCTGCCGTTCGCATCCTCGCGTGACGTTTTATTGTACCACTTCGTGGCGAACAATATGCTCACCTTGACGGGCTTCTGTTTCGTAAGACTTTAAGAGGAACAACACGGGAACGGACGTGCCTTCAATAAATTTAGGAGGAAATCGTGGACGACGCGAGGAGCGCGATTCGCTGGGCTGAAACGTCGATGAGTCACAGATGCAGCCTCGCGACTCCTTTAAATTGCCGGACGTAAATCTGTCTCGCGTAGAGGAATTATCTCCCAGAAGGGAGTACGAGTTTATCTTCCGCGATCCCAATGATTTGTCGTGGCCACGATTTCGCGGAGCGCTCCGTTCGGAAGCCTAAATCGAGCTTTCCAAATATTCTATTCTGTCCGCAAACCGTGCTCGACACGTCGACTTAGCACAAAATTGGACGCAAACAAGTTGCAAACAAACACTTTACAAGTTAAACAAAAAAATAAAAAGATAAAAATAAGACAAAATATAAACATCCCTCTCGACGCCTTGTCTTATCAATTCTGACCGACCACGAGGGCGCAGTTTAATTTTGTTCCCAATCGAACGCTATCGAAACCCACGGAGATTTTCTCGGTCAATATCTCTCGGTCGCGAAGCTCCATTTTTGTTCAACTGGTTCGACGCCAAAGCCCCGAGACCAGTTCATTGTCAAGGACCACCGGTCTCACCGCTCTCCTCTTCCGTTCGAGCTCTGGCGACCAACAGACGATACCGTCACTCCTACGCGGTACAGGAACAAACGGTAGTCGTGATTCTTTACAGCATCCGTAGATCTGTACGTGCACGTGGCAACGTATCGAGCGTAACCGCACGCCTACTTGTATCTCCTACCTTCGTAGATTCCATAGAGATTGTTTACCGTTGGGCATTGTTCTACGATTTCTTTCCTCCGTTTCACGGAAATCCTCTACACGGCGATTAGTCTCGCCGCAGAAGAACGCGAATCTAAAGCGGAATCGTGATCAAAAATGTTGCTTAACGAGGATCGGTAACGGTTCGAGTAACGAGATGATATTTCTTGTACGTGGTACGATCCTTAACATAATTTTGTTACTGGCGCCGCGGTACGTTGATCAACGATGCGTACGATATTCTTTTTTATTCCGATTTCGATCGATCCGCTATGATCAAATTGAATTACTCGGAGGTGTTGCTTCAGTTAGCTGTTTCATTTTAAAAGAACACACTTTTCTCGCGATTTCTCAATCGTTCCCTAATTTTTTAGCAAGAAACGCAATAAATTCGTACAGGATTGTACAATTCCTCCCGGTACGAAACATCTTCCAACATTTCGCTCCCACTTTCATGAAAATACAATTCACAATTATAATAACATTTTTCTACTCCTTTTTAATTAAACGCTCCAGCGATACCAAAATTCCCGACAACCGCTGCTTGTCGTTATAAACAACGACGCAGACAGCCTCGTCATTTCCGTGCAAGAATGTAAACGCCTCGTTCGGAAATAATTGCAGCGTAAACTTGTTTCAACGGCTAACCCGAACGAAAAACCCCCCCAAAAAAAGCCAAACCCGTATCATTCGAATCCCCGAAAAACACTCCCCGCCACAACTCGGTGATTCCTCCGCATCGCCTTAGAATCAACCTGCCCCTAAAGCTCCACGCACGCGAGAATAATCGACGCAAGAACTAATCACCCGACCGTTGCGACGGAAATAGCGGGTCCGCGCGATAGTCCCGATTTAATCCGGCGCATCCTCGATCTTCGCGACCGGCGCATACGGTACGTGCAAGTGTTTTCCTCCTGTCGACCGACTGTCTGGCGTCGCGTTACGCGTACACGAAGCAAACGACCCGGCGGACTACCGGTTTGAACCGCAGCTCGATCACGTCTGGCCGTTTCCCCTCATGGGCGAATAATAATCGGGCCTCGAATCGGCGATATCGTGTATACACGCACGTGCTAACGAGCGTGTCCGTGCGCGAGGACCGGTGTCTACGTGCAGGTGAACAAGACGGATCGTCCGGGCTGGTCGAGAACTGGTTTCGAATCGAACGAACGAACCAGTTTACCCGGCCAGACGATAGCAGATCTTGCGTTAGATTCGTCGGGGAAGTGGGACGATAGGTCAGTTCGTCGTAATATTCTCGGTTCACCGTTCATTTCCTCGTATCGTCGCTCGTGCCCTCGAGTTCAGGGATCGAGGTGATTAGGATCGCCCCACGCCCCGCGACGCCCCACGAATTTCGCCCCGTTCGCGTGGCCCATCGCAAGGTGGCATTAATATGTCCGGATCCCGTGCGTAATCGCTGCGCGTCGTTAGTCCCTATCCCGGCGGATCCGGTTTTACGTTCCTACCGCGATCGCGTTATCTCTCCTCAACTTGATTTGTGGCTCGCCGGGTAATCGTCGTTTCCGTTGCTCCTTTTTCGTTGCACGTTCTCCTGACCCGGCTGCGATCTAGAATCCGCAGGCTCTCCGTGACGCTAGTTTCGTCGCGCTCGTCCCCCGGCGTTTCGAGCCCCCAATCGAATGTCCACTTCGATTACGCGTTAAGTATCAGGACAGCGGCAGAAGGTGCTTGGACTCCGAGAATCGACGGTTCGAACGCGGATCTTCGTTCATCCGAACGAGCAAGAAAGCTGCCCGGTTGGCCCGTTAAGTTCGGCGTTCTCGTTCGAGGGCCGACCGAAAAAAAAGGTCCTTTCACAGCTTCCCCGTCTTTCATCTCCTTTCCTCCGGAGCGGTTCTTGATCCGCCTCGAAACTCGCCGTCCTCGTTTCTCGACGGATTCCTCATTCCGCTCGGCGGTTCTCGCGATGCTGTCGTCCGGCTCGATCCGCGGGCATATCCGTCCGTGAAATATCGACGCTCTCGTCAAACGCGTCGTGCGGCGATAAATTTTACCTGGCCGGCGGCGAACGTTGCGGAGCCCCAGGTGTTGCGGATCTTCGTCGCCCGGTTGTTTGCTCGTCGGCGATAAACGCGAGATAAATCGGCGTTTCCGAGTTCACCGTGGAATCATCGACTCCGAGACACACGAGGATGGGATAGAAAACACTTCCTGGGTGCGCCAGGTCGAGATGGAACGTTATACACGTGTGAGTGTGTGTGTGTGTTTGTCCGTGTGTATAGTTCCAGTGTCTCTGTTGTGAAGGTACCTTTACCTGCCGATGGAACGTAGACACACACACGCACACCCTCGACCCTGCGCATAATGGAAAGCAATTCTTTCGTCCTTCTCGAAGAGGGCGCCGTACTTGGCCCTCACAATGTATCTGGAGTGCAGCCAGGTACGAAGGGGGAGGGGAAGAAAAAAAAATAAAAAGAGTGTACGGTCTGACAGAATGGAGAGGCAGGAGCCATTCGACGCGAGATCGGCAACAAAGGGAACGTGTTGCGGTCGGATTACTGTGCATATATCTTCTTTTTCGCCCAAAGAGATGCTCCTTTTTTCCCGGACGGGCCGCGTCACGCGTCCACCTGCGATAGGTGTTCCTCCTCGTGGCGGTCGTTCCCGAATCGCGCGAGACCCGCGCGTCACTTGCAAGCAGAACTATACTTGCTGGATAGAAATTCGCAGGATCCTACAATATATCGGGCGCTTTGCTCTGGGATATTTTATGTCTGGCTAATAGTTGAAGAAGTGGAGCCGCGCTTTGGGGAGTGATGAAAACCTTGCGCTCTGGGCGTGTAAAAATTCGAGGCACCGTGGCGGCGGTTTAATTGAGTGAAGGAATTTATTCGCACGAAAAGTGGGTTAGATACGATTCGATGCTAATTTAAGTTGAATCGCTTCGAAATTACACGGAGTACGGTAACAGAGTGTAAAGCATGAAGCATTGGTCTCGAATGAAGAGTTAAATGAAATTCTGCCTCGATTATCCGGTACTACAGATTGCCTTAATAATAATAATAGTTTAGAAAGCGAAGTTTTGGCACGGTGAGAAGTGGTCGCAACTTCCCGTCTGAAAGGCATTTCTCTTCTGTCCGCGCTTGTGATAGCTTGATCGCGGCACGTGTCGGAACGTATCATATTAATTTAATCCCATCCACGTCGTGAAAGGTTGCTTAATTCGTATTGTACGTCCCGAAGAAGTAACGCACAGTGACTAATAAAATTGATGAGTCAATTGGCCTTACCTGGCGCAAATGTCGCGTTTCGTTTAAATGCCATTGTCTTCCCTCTCGTATACATAAATAGGTGTAATACGTTGAAATGTAATTTTAGCAACCCGAATCTTGCATAATTTCGTACTGTCATGTATTCTTTCATTCCGTGATATCTCAACCGCGATCGGGGAAGGTTTGGCGAAAAGTTTCATCGTTTCACCGTGCTGGACTCCATCGTAGTTGCGAACGAAGTTGAAGTATTAATCAAAATTTGCCATAGAAAATACAACACCAGCAGGTCACTCGCAAGAAGGAAAATGTTACCCCAAAAGTATTCAATGCATCGCACGAAATTGCGGAAATATAATACACAGGTGATGATGCACGTGGAAGATCATCGTTGTCGTTTATATCAGTTTCTACCTAAACGTTGATACTCGATTTCCCTTGATTCTCGCTCGCCCTCGCGTCGAAGACGCTATCTCCATTTCTGGAGCACGTTTCTGTTCCTGTTCGCCAAAGTTATTGTACCGTGGTGCATATACGCGACAATGCCGAGCCAACCTAGATACTACAGAGTAATATCTATGCTCGTACGTAAACCGCCCGAAGGTGTGTGCTGTGCGGAGAGATGCGACGTGCATTGTAAGCGTACATACAAAAGCCGTTAGATGCAGCTAGACACGTCGGTCGCGTTTCATGCAAAAGGACCAATCTGCGATTGTCCACGTTGAATTGGTCAGCCAGCTTTTCACTTCGCCCGGCCGAATCTTTGGCTGGAGGTGTCGCGTTCAGCGAACTCTTCGAGGGACAGCACGAAAAAACGTGCTCTAGTTACAATCGTGGATGAGCTGAAAATTTATTATGTGAGCAGCGCGAACGAAACGTATAATATTGTTAATTTTATTGGGAAAGTCTGTTTGGTTTAGATTAATCGCAAAGGGACGAGGTAAATGTGCTCACGATATTATAATAAAAGGATCGTTTAACGAATAACGATAACGAATGAAAGTTTCGTATAATACACATCAACGGTAAATTCCCGAGAAAATTCCGCAAGAAAATCGTGCCTTAAATCTAGCAAAAAGCACGTACAGTATTTCTTTAATTCCCGGCATCCAATGTAACTCGTTTCATCCGAATAATTGCCTTCTCGTCGATAAAATTAAACAATCGTATCCAAGACACCTAGTCGAAGAGTTCAGCAATAACCCGTGCCACCTAAAAACAATTCCAAATTGCCAATAAAGCATCTCCGCAATTATATTTACCATGCGTCTATCGGCCGCAAACGAGAACCATGAATAGAAGCGACACGAGTATCCCGCGACACCTCTGAAAACGTAATTCCCGCAAACAATCGACGAAACACGAGTCGAGTCTCCTCCCCAGCGGCAGTAAAATCCGCGATATGATAGATCGCCGTACGCAGATGGTACACGCGTTAAGTATCTGCCCACTTAAGTGTCGTGCAACGCTCGCGACATCGTGCCAGCGGAAAGGAAAAGGCGTGCACGCAGCCCTCGCGTACCCGTGGCGAATCCAATAAAATGAAACACCGTACGGGCGCGATTCAGCGACGCTCGTTAGCACCGGGACAGCTCAATTTACGAGCTGGAAATAAATTGTTAATTCCTCGCCGGACTCGCGCGGAGAATCGCGGAACGCCGGCGGCAGTCATCGGTCGACGGTGGCCGCGTAGGACGGGTAGCCGGCGTTATCTGTACCCTCGACACGGTTTCGTTTACGGAAAATCGAGGTGCGACACGAACGATACCGTGTCGAAGAAGCGCGGAATCGACGGTGCACGGCGAGTGTCTAGATGGCGAGAACGGGAGAGATCGGTGGAGGAAGCGAGAAGGGTATTATAATTGGGACGAAAACGAATGGTAAACGGCGGCTAATGACGGACGAATGAAAATGTGCGGGGCGAACGAGCGAGAACACTCGAGGAAGCCTTCCGGTTATCAATTTGGCCCGGAGCTGCCGATGGAAATGATTCTCGTTGCTTCTGCGTTCCGTGCTGTCCCGTTGAATGCTTGCGCGTTTTCCATTTTCCTATCGACCCGTCGATCGATAGTCCAATTCGGAGACGCTTATTTATAATGTTGCGCGGGGTTAGACGGTTTTATTAGAAAGCATGGGAAAAATATTGATGGAAGGCTTGCGATATTAGGAGTGGGTAGAAGTAGAGGGTTAATCGTTAACGAGGTGGGAAACTGTCCTTAGAAGAGGGGTTGCTTCGCTTGAGTCAACCTTGGGGTGTTCCACGTCACTTGCTCTTGTCCTTGTTCATCTTACTTCTTCTCTCTCTCTCTCTCTCTCCCGTTGCCTTCGTTGGTCTCACAGCAACCCACATCAAGCGCATCCCTTCGAAAATTCCCTCAGGAGAGATGACTCATCTCTGCGATCGATTATCCTGATGCCTGGTTGTGGCTGGACAGTTTAGATTTTATGCTTCGTATCGTTTCTGGATTGCCGCCGGTGTTCAATGGTACGTCAGCCGTCTTACGGAAAAACAGCTGGAGGTATTTTTGTGAAAGATGTTTCGAGGATGATGCGTGCATTTTCGAAGGAGAACATAGTATTGTAGGACAAGCATTCGGTATTTGAAAGGAACAAGGAAAATTGTTCCATTATCTGTTGGTTCGTGCGTATGATATTATAGAATTCGGTAAAATAATTATGTCTTATTTTACATTTGTCCTGTTGATTTCAAATGCAACACCCGATTGCTTTAATAGAAAGTCTTAGTCTTTTGCTAGAAAGGGATCGAGACAATGATTGCTACATGACATTATTTTATTTCCACTTTTTACGTATCGCGCCTAGAGTGTCCTTCGAAGTATTTCAAACCGTCGTTCCAGACTCAATTTCGTTCGACCGTCTGCAAAATGATACATTCTTCCGTTCGCAATCATTTCGTTCCGGAGGTGCAATGCAACAGCTCTATCCCGAAACCAAGCAATTTCAGGTTCTGTCAGGGGATCGATGCGCGTTCTTTTCAAAAACACACCGGGTCGGTACACGATGTTGTTTTGGGCGAACGACTAGCTATCGGATGTGACGTCAGACCGAGCGTGGAAATTCGCGAAAAGTATTTCCTCCCTGCCAAGACTCCTCGAGGGTTTGCAGAGCGAAGAGTGCCCCGCACAAAAGAGTAGGGTGGAGAAGAGAAGGGACGCAAGTGAGATCGATACCAGAGCAGACGAGAGTTTAGTGATTCCCGCCGTTTCGTCGGAACTTATGCTCAATTCCTATACGATCTTTCACGTGACGTGACATTTATTGCACTTAACAGCTGAACCTTTATCTGACGACGATGACATTGGAGCCAGTTTTCCCAGACGATTCTATTAAAGCTGGATATCCGACTGATTCGACAATCCGGACCTTCGAATTGAAAAGCAAAGTGAACGAAACTAACTGTTTCAAGTCTGTTTGCTGGAATATTTAGTATGTATCTTCTAATATAATATTTCATTTGTTCATTTATTGGAAATAATTCTTAATATTCAGAGGCGTTTATATTTACTACTGATAAGAAGTATTTCGTTCGTGAGAATTCTTGATGGAAATCTTTCATTGCGGGATCTTTTAATTATTCAGAATCATTAAATCTTTCGCGACGGATCGACGACGAGTCAAATAGTTCATATGATTATAGATTATTATCCATATACACGATAACGCACGCAGAATAATGTGCGCGAATTGAATTGAATTAAATATATATTAAACAAAGAAATCCATTAACAAATTTGCCAATGTTCCGGAGTCTGAATAAATTACTGCTTAGTTTCGTTTATTAAACGCAGGCGTATAGGGGGGAAGAATGAAAGCACAAGAAGAGACAGGGATGGCACATTGTTTCTCTCAATCATTACGCAATATTTACTACTGTTCCGTTTGGAAGAATTTCACCGAAATCTTTTTTCAAGAATTCCTTTACGTCTTAACCTACAGAGGATTGTCGTATCCGTCTTCGTTTCCAAATCGCTTGCGATCGACGACAAGCAGGATATTGGATTTCTCTACGGTCGGGATGACTTCGTAGCTTTAGTATATTACTAAATCTATCCAAATCCAATATCCCTGCAGAGAATTCTCGGGCAGAAGTGCGGAAAACTGGAACTTCGAGTTCCAGAATTTGAATGTGCCGATTGCACCCGGGACCGACCAAATTTTCATTCATTGGCGATATTTGTATTTCACGTTACCGATTTTATTGACAGCTTTTCACATCGAAAACTGATTCAGCTTGCGTTCGTCGTTGGCCACGAATGAATTCGTCCAGTCGAAATATAAATTACACCGGCCGTGTGCGCATCCAGCCAAATGGTAATATCGTCAATCATAATCCGCATAATTTCTTTCGAACGTCAGACCTGTGTAATTTATATGGTGGTCGAATATTATTCGATCCGTATATTCAACCATTCGTCAACATTTTTCAGCATCCGTGTTGCACGGGGAAATTGTCAATCACGATGCTGCAATTTCAAGCAGAATATCCTCCTCGGAAATGGAGCTGTACAAAATATTTGTCGAACGACTAGGCGCGCATTTTAAAGCGACGGTTTGCTATTAGAACACATTCGCCGTGTCCATTCGCATTAATTCACGACATGTATTATTCGACGAATTTACATGGAAATCACGAGATACAAATTAGTTTCTACGGTGTAGAATTTTGATTAGAACCCCGGTAATATCGCGTGCACTGCGTTAACGGGCAATTTCTTGCTTTCTTCGTACCGATTTAAGCCTTTTAATTTTGTTAACACGAGGCCTGTTTATCAAAACCAGACTACGCCTGTTTGTATAATAAGTTCTAGAATGAATTTAAAAAAGTTTACAATTTGTTGCTTATCAGAAACCGGACAATCTCGTGCTTTCTTCAATCAGATTGAAATCCTCCAATCTTATCGACGCAAGTTATCAAAGCTATAATTGAAAATTCCCATAATTTCATACTTATCGGGAAAACAAGCAACCTTTTTACTTTGCTCGTAACCGCTCCCGTAATTAAACGATCCTATCATTTGATACCTGTCAGAATATTTCCAGAAGGTTTTGCGATCCTACAACCATGAACTCTCCTTCCTCGATCGATCGGGTCCTATTGTCAGAATGTTCAATCATTCCTAATGGGCTTCTCGGAGAGGCGCAAATGCAAATGCGTGGCCCAATCGCGAATAATGCGAAAAGCTCGTCGAACGACGACGCGGAGGACGAGGGGCGGCCACGCTGGTTTGACAAAGTGGATAGAGTGTCGCCCACTTTTGGGCGACGTAGATTCATCCATCAAATCCATAACTGGTAAACACCATTTTGCCGACGGTCCAGAAGCGTTTGCCGGGTGATCGGGTAGACAGTGTGCAGAGAATCACCCCGTGCACGCTGATCTATCTACATAATTCATGTGATCTCTTCGGAAGCACCCCGACAGATACTCGACGGTGGGTCACGTAACCCCCGGGGGAGCGGACCTCGTGCCGGATATCTGATTATATCATAAAAACGTGGGAAAATCGTGGTTGAAATCGTGGACGAATTAATGCCGGAGATTGGATTTGATCGTCGTCGCGTCGGGATCGACTTGTTTCGTGCGTCGTGAACGGTAAAAGTATTCCGACGATTTTAGTTGATAGAGAGCTGCTAGATACGTCGATGGATGGTATCGCTGCGAGTACTCTTTCCGAAGTGGATGACTCAGAGGAAAGGTAAAAATAAGCGAATCGTGGAAAGTACGAGTGCTTTGGAAAATATGACGTGTACCGTGAGAATCGGTCTTTTTTCTTTCTCTTTGCAAAGCAATGCAGGCACTATTGTTTCCGATCTAAATCTTGCGCATATTATTTGATGTGGAACAACGTGGCACAGTATATCGCGGCACACGGATACAGAATTACGTACGTCGAAGGAATTGCTATTTCAGATAACACGAAATACAATTTTCAATTTTCAAAATCACAAGTTTCAGATCCGTCTAATTCCTAAATATGCGTAGCACTGATCAATGATCGACAGACAGAAAATGATTTGTAGATTTCGTTTACCCATCGAGCTCGCAACGAAGCAGGACGGATTTGTGCACGAGTACAATCGTAGCGACATCGTCTTATGGCTACCGGATTTTTGGGTTAATCCGTCGCTTTGTTCACCGTCTGAATGCGAATGGTGTTGGCCGGAATCTCTGGCCACGATGAGGACATCGGGCGAAGACGTCCGCGAATGAATGCCCGGAATAGCAGGCTTTAATATTCGTCGGTGAATATTTTTCGCGAGGCCGGGCGACTGTTAAGAATATCTCGCCGAATCCTATAGTAGGACACGAACTTAATCCCGGGGGAAACGACGCCATTCATTTCGACGCCTCGTTCGAGGGGCACGCCTCCCTTTCGGTATCACTCGCGAGTGCTGGAGTAGAGACCTCTTTTTTTTCCCTGAAATTCTCTTTCAACTACGTGATCCGTACTCCTGGACGGTTTTCTACGGTGCTTTAACGAGGGCTTTCTTTCCGCCAAGAGGGACAGGGATGGCGAAAGAGAGGGAGGAAGAGAACGAAGGGGAGAGAGCAGAATCGAGCAACGATAAGGGCTATCGAGAAGGCGTAGTTATGAGCGCAATTTAATCCGCGACTCGATCCGGTTTCATTATCAGCGAAAATTACAGCAATTCGATTGGCATGCAAACATTTCGATGAAACGGGTAGTACGAGTGCTGGTGTGTTTAGCAGAAACGGTGTGCGTGTAGCTAAGTATTGACGAGGGTTCACGGATATTTCATTGTTACTTCTTACTGTTCGCGCGGATGCTATGTACACATGTATAGATTTTTACGTGCTGCCATTGGGCACGGGAGAAATTATTCGGCACGATTGCGTAACATCGGAGAGGGCTGCAAAGTTGGACGACATAACTGTTCGTTTACTTGCCCGTTTAATGAACAGAATGCGGACGCAGTTGCGAATGAATATCGTTTTAACGTATGCGTATGGAAAACAGATAAAGGAGACGCGAATAATAATTTCTTTTCCGTTATAGGTGGTGAATAAGTGGATACTTCTTACTTGTCACACTTTGAACAACACTTTTTGCACGGTCCAATGAGAATGTGTATTGCAAAGATTTTTCAAATACTTTGCGCATATCGCCTGCATAATTCGCGCATTACTGTCATTCTCAAGAATAGATGCTTATTAGAATACATCTCACGTATTCTAACATGCTATCATGCCAGCATAAATATACGCGATTCGGTAAACAATTTAACACTGCTCGTCGAGGATCATATAATACTCTTAAATATCGTATCTTCCATGCAAGAGTCATCCAGCACGGCACCTGCATACTTTCGAACGTTTTAATTTCTCTTCTATTCAACCGAAATAATCATAACCAACGCAGCACTCTTTCTGTTAAATCTTCTTTCAATAACCATTTCCACGACGAAACAAATTAAAACGCTTTTCAAACTCAGCTCGTACCTACGTATACACCACGAACCAGAATCATCCCTTACTCCACAGACAATAGAGTTCCTTAGTCCTGTCTACCTTCCCCCAATATTAGTCCATACTCGGTTGACCACGGTTCCATTTAACCAAGATTCATCACAACGAGCATGCAGATCGCGGCGTCGTTGGAAGCGCTGAAATTGGAGCGGAGTCTCGTCCGATCGATAAACCTGCTCGGGAGCGTTTTTCACGGTGGGAAAACGAGGTGGGGCGATTCCGGAATGAACGAGATGGACGATTCATTCCGCGACGTACCGACGTCGACATTAATAACGTCCCCGAACGTTTGTCTAATGATCCTGAAACGTTCCGCCATTTGTCGAGGCTGCAATTTAATCGGCGAACAGCTCGTGGCCCGTCGATCGGAGCGTTCCTTTCGATTTGTTAATGGCGCGTTCGTACCGGCGATTACATCCCTGCCATCGTTCCCCTGATAGCCGGTCGAACGGGAATTCGCCGGGGGAATAAGGAGCAGTTCATTGATAAATTAGCGGTGCCCGCGGCTCGAACGCGGTAGCCGAGGTATTCCGTGGGCTTGAGAACTGTAGAATGGCGATTGTTCTCTCGTCCGTGCGCTGTACGGCTAATTTTGGAGCGAACGAAATAAGTCAAGCGACGATCGCGTTTGACCGAGGGAAAGTTTATTCTCGTGGGCGAATGTTTCAAATTAACGGGACAGTGTGATGATGGCAGCAGTCGAATTAAACGAATAGTTATTACGGCGAATAATGATCCTTTCGGATCCCTCGAATATTTTCATTCGACGAAGTTTCGGTTTCGCGTTTTGTTCTTAATTTAGAACTCGATTCCGCCTTCGGCGATGGATCGAGTGCAACGGCACGGTGCGCAGCGCCCGGGCAATGTCTAACGGCGTTCGTAATAGGAAATATATTGGGATAGTCGGCAGGGATTCCGGATCTCGGTGGGGCGTGTTTCTTTTATTGGAGCGTGCAAGTCATTCCTAGGTACCCCGTGATAACTGTCGCAATTAAATATTGATCTTACGTATCTTGGGATCTGGCGAGTTTGCTCTAACAGTAAAAGAAGGGGAAGAATTCTGTGAAGCGGTTTGACGTTCCAACGGATACACGTCAGGATACTATTCTACCATTATTGTTTAATTTAATTTGCTTGCACGATTGACAACATTCTTGTGTCATTAAATTGGAATATTTTCTCAATAATCAGTTCGTGAAGGGAATTGTACGGTTTGAACGTTCATTTTTTTTTAACGTAAAATATGTTTAACGTCATGGGTCGTAATAAAAGTATCATGACCGTGGATGATCCCGAAAATTACGCGGCTTCCGCGTTCGATGAATGAGAGGCAGCTAAGTCGAATGAAAGTTGATATCCCGTGATCAGAAGCAGATACAAGAATGTATAAAGACAGACAGAACTAAACTGTGAGCTCGCGACACGAGCTGGGCCGCGTTTAAAGCCGTCTCTTCGTATTAAACCGTGTTTGTTTCACGCATACAGTATAATACACGCACGTTGTTCCGCGGTGATTCAGCCCGATAAAGTATAAAAAGGTGGCGTCCGGGAAACACGTGGCGCCGTTGGCCAGTTTTTACGCTTCCGCATAGGAAATGTTGGAGCTCGTACCGAAACCGTATGGTCCCATATGTTCCGTTCGCCCCCAGAATTAGGCGACTTCGTTACGGGTTAATGGTTTAACGATGAACCGTTCAACTAAAATTACCTCGCTGCTGCGGCAGACGAACTCTGAGTCGTCCGATTGGTTTGTTTTAATTCAATCATCCTGGTTCAATGGGAGAGCTATTGGGAGCAACCGTGTATGATCTCTTCGATAATGCAATTTTCTACAAGTAAATTTTATTTACTGCTCGCCTTGTTTCACTGTTCCCTGCCAATTGTTCGAATACACACAATTGACACTCTGTTCATCTCTCATCCCCTTTGGTGCAGTTTCAAGTATACAATTTATAGGAAATAAATTGTTGACGATGATTTAAGTCGTGAAACGTTTACGAATACGGTTACTTCGGGCGCAACAATCCACCGTATCCTCGCGGATCCTCGAACGAGCAATTTTTTGTAACTAATTCATTAGGCACGTTCGTGCCAGCAACAGCAATTACGTTTCATTGGCCGAACTTTGACCCGGAAAATGACCACATCATTTGGCGCGGGGCGGACGCGTATTCGAATGAACGTCGTTGTCCCATCCCGAGCAATTTGCATCTTCATCAATCTCGCTAAACCGGGCAACGCGCGTGTACATCATTCAAAGCGGTTTACCGTAATCTTCGGTTACAGACATCCGTTATTACATATATCGATTACCTTACGACACCTCGCGACCTCTCCAAACATGCCCGCACACATACGCGCGACGCGTACACGCGTGCATACGGAAACGATGATTTCCAATTTTAATGCGCACCGCAGCCGATCGGTTTCGGCCTTTCATTCGCGGACGAGGTGTACCCTTCCGGTCCGCCACATTCACCGCCGCCACGATTCACCGAGCGATTGCTCATCACTTGTTACACCGTTTGTTCGAATCGTCGGGACTAAAGCGCACCCGTTAAGGCGTGCACCCGAGCCCTTCTTTAAAATACGGCTAAATAAAAAAAGGCCATCGAACGGAAGGGTGCATTGGAGCGTGCGACAGGGTTGGATTCGTATTTCGTGTAACGAAGCTAGCGGGGGTTCCGTGCACTTCACTTGGACGTACCCCTTTCTGTTTCCCCCTTCACTGTCCCCGCTGTCCTTTTGTTCCCCGAGACAACCGTGTCTCTCGAACTGTGCGTTCCGTCGCGTTCGCTAACACGGCCAGCGAGAAGGTGGAAACGGGACGACCCGATGCAAATGGGAACGGGCGAAACAACTTGGGCAGAGATCGAGACCATCCTCGAACAGGCTTTCCGCGGCCACTCTTTCCCTGTTTTCGAAAACCGTCGACGGTTCACGTTGAAGCGGCGGGCGAATACATTTCTCCGCGGATGCCTCTTAATTTCGTAGGAAAGCAGCGATTATTTTGGACGCTTTTGTCGCACGATTTTCGTGCCACTCTGCGGTTCCTCCATGTCTGCCCGGTTTTTAAATACGCATATGTGAAACGTAGAAATATTACGACAGCGACATTCATTTCTATACGTTTTCGGCGAAATTTAATTGACAATGACAAAACGCATTGACGGATTCATCAACCGCGGAACGAAACCGTATGTCATCGAGGGATCGAAATAACAGGCCGCGAAGCAAAGGTGATATCCGTCAGGCCTAAGTGGTAAGCCCCTTACCTGTTGCACGCAACTTCTTCACACGTGGAAACGAATGCACCTGTGTTCCAATCCAGATAATCGAGAGTTACACGCCTTTATCATCGACGATGAATGTCTGTATCGATTGTACTCGAGTATCTGACTGCGGGCTTCGTTGCTTTATGACGCCGCGCGGAACAATATATTCGAAGGCCACGTAAAAGACAGTTTATCGATTTACGCGATACGACGTGGTGCTGCAGGAAGGAAGTGTCCTCGTGTCTCCCCCCCCGGTAAATACGAGACCCTTCCGACTGGATATGGATTCGTCCAGCACGTGATTGATCGCAATAGCGTGGGCAATTTAACCGATCGCGTCTATTATTATACCCATCAAGAATTCCCAAATCAGTCACAACAAATTGTTATATTGCGCGTTAAGGAATCGTGCAGAAATTGACCAGCCAATTCGACGAATTTTATTTGATACCGATGTGCATCATAGAATTGTCGAAGATAATATTTTATGCAAGAATATTTTGTTCGACAAAATGCTGCAGTCAATCTGTCACCAATATTACTCGCTATTGGAACTAATAATAATCAACAAATAGTACAAGATTTGTGACTATTGAATTACATTTAGAAATTCAATGAAACGCAGGCAAACATTCGCCCCCTTATCGAACGCAGTATTTTATGAAACGTTTAACGCACGACGGGGAAATTTACCTCGCGGATTCGGCGTAATTTCATTGACGAAGTTACACCAGGGCGAAACGGAGTGCAGCAGAGGGGAACGGCGGGAGTGCCTTCATCATCCTTATTTTGAACCTCGATCGCAAAGTGGCTGTTCGCGTCGCCGTTGCTTTTTTTGCCGCCCCCACGGGTGACGCGATTTGCCTCGCGAGATTTCATGAACAGAGGCAGCTTTTGTGAAGCTCAAGCTCAATGGAAAATACACGACTACAGGGGAGAGGGGCGGGGGGAGACTGCCTCGCCCTTCTTAAGTAGACAAGGGTTCACGACCCTGCAACGATACACACGCAAGAACGCCCTACACTTTCAACCCCGGCGAAGAATGCCATTCCACCCCTTTCTTTTCCCGACGATTCATCCCGCAAAAAGCACAGGGAAACGTTCCCCGGGTGTCAGCCCGGCCGACAATGAGACGAAAAAGCAGGTCAGAAAAGGGCACGATGTTTTCCTTCCGATTACGCGGTCCATTAGTCCCGTAGTTTTGACTGACGTCCTACGAATACAGTTGTACATCGAAGCGAATCGTACGTTCGCTCGTACGGCAATCCTGTTTGCCAGCTGAGACGGAGCAAATGGAAGTGAAAATTGTTAGAACACGCGAATCGACCGAGGGAATATGATTCGATCGATTTCTGATCGAGAACATTAGACAGGTGCTCCGGTGGAAGGTATAATTCAGCGCGGCGTTTAATCATTCACGGCTCGTCTCGGGTTCCGAGCTATCGGTTCTGCGATATCGTTTCCGTCGATATGTTCAGATATTAGTTGGGGATTTCTCGAGTAATAATTAACCTAAGGGTGGTCAGGGGTGCTGGTGGCGTTCGCTAATTGAAATATACGCGCTCGTAATGTTCCAATTACGACTGTACAGGCAAAGTTCCTTAATTAGGGCCATCTGACCCGGCTACGGCGGTTAACGTAGCTGGCGTAAGAACGTCGGAAAACTGTGTTTAATCAACGACGAATCAATACTGGATTTTCTCGTAACCATGCGCGAATTGAAATAGAACCGTCCTGGTCCTCGAGTTAGAATCACTTCAAATTCGCAGTATTTTCGATGTTTTCAATCAAATTCAAAGGTACCAGTTGACTTTAATAAGAGAAGTTAGTAACTTTTAACGCCCAGCAGGCGTGTATCTTACTTTTTCGTGTTTTCACCACTTTGTGACTTCGTTATTGTACCGAATGCGTAGAATTTCAATTCCTGAGTCAGATATTGCAATAATTGCTGATCAGAACAGCGATTCGAACAGCCTCGAAACATTTCGAATGCCGGCCGACTTTCACAGTAGCCATCAATCAATTGCCGTGCGTCCAATAATAATTTCTACAGCCAAGAACAAATTGATCATCTACGCGTTACGGCATCAGCGGTAAATCTAATTATTACAGCCACAGTACTAACAATAAGTATAAATATCGTGCCGCTTCCGAGCGCAAAATAAAATCGCAACGATACCCTCTTCGCGTGGAGCAACTTGTCGTTAAAAATTACCCGTTAAAAACACCGCGAATAGCTCAGCTTACGCAATTTCGCGAGATGAATCGCTCCGACGCGAACGCGTGTTCCAATAATTCCACCGGCGAAACTGCAGTCGGATGAGCGAAACTTCCGCATATGGTTGAAATTCGTTGCCCAGGGCGGGGGTGGGAGCTGAACCTCGTCGACCAGGGTGAAATACTTCGACGACGCGCCTCGGGTCGATTCACTGTTTCTCGAGTCGAAACGTCGATCCTGGCGGGCGGTCGACGTAGGCGTGCAGTCGTTGGTCCTCAGGCACGCTCGGGTCACAATTACGAGTCCGGTGGATCGTGACTGCGAATACGGTGCCACGGTATTAGACACCGTGCACGACGGATGAGTCGTTTCGATGAGTCACGGTCGCGCGGGGACCACGGGCGAGATCTTCTGCTCGTTCTACTGTCATTTCGACGCATCGGCGAGCACTGCGTGTGCCGAAATCGACGGGACGCGTCGGCTTCTACGGCGGATCGTTGCACCGTTGGGGTGTACCGCGGCCATCGCGGTTCGCACGCATTGAATACGGAAGAGAGGCGCGGATCGATTGATACGGGATTAATAATGGTGGGCGAACGCGCGTCGAACCGTCGAACATCAATCTCGCCGCGTTTAATCTTGTCCCGTGGAAATTGATGGTTTTCTTTCAATTAGCCACCGCCGCGGTGGCTCGTTAGAAAGCTCGAACGCCGCGGCTCTATTTGTTTTCATCGCTGTCTGGGTACTCGCGAAACTGCCTCCGTTTGTTTTCGCGCAATTGGTATGCGTCTTTGGCACGTACGTGTGGCACGTAATTCATACGGAGGGCTCGGAAGGCAATCAGCGTGGGCGCAACTTTCCTCGAACACGAGTTCAGCTGTTCAAAAATCTCTTTGTTGTTGAAAGTTTCGATCGAGAAATCGATCAAGTCGCTATTCTCGTACGTAAGCAGTAGACGACGGTGCTAACATTGTCGCTTTTTTCCCAAGAAATTTGATAAACCTTGTTTATCTCGGTTCGAATGCTAATGCGCTTACGCTGATTGTCGATCGGTTTGATCGAGCTTCAATTGTTTGCAGGAATAGATTCGAGTAATTTCACCTGACGCAGTGGAAGATCGATCACTCAATATTTTTCCTTCCTTTTAGTGGAAGCAGTTGAACTCCACTTGAACGTTATTAAAATTTGTACAAGAGTCTAAGAAAAATGAAATATGAGAGCTGGTAATGTCGAAGTCGATTCTCTGGGGGCCGTATTTACAATTAGCGGTACATAATCCCGTACTAAATTGCTAAATCAATATTCATCTTTGTTGGGCAATTAGGAGCATAATATGGGACGGAAATAGAACCATAGTTGATAGCAGTAATGTTTATTACGTTCCTGACCTGTTCGTTGTCACATTATCCGAAATAATCGTTATCGAATACTATTGAAACGTAATTAGCTTCAATTTGTTCAAGGAAGAATAAGTTGCCCGGGACAAAGGGGGAACAGTAATTCAATTTTCACGGGCAGCCTGCACAGACTTATATTTCCGCCTAAAGTTCCAGCAAGGGCTTCATTCGCTGCGCAGCTCGTGAAACCTCAATTTAGAGACGTCCCAAATGACGAACCCCGGCGCAAATTTGTTTAATCGACGTGATTGCACTTATGTCACCAACGAATTCGCCTCTTCCCCCATGCGGACAACGTGGCCTCCTATTCTTCCTTCCTACTCTCGTTGACGTGGACACGATTTATGGGGTGTGATCATGAAAGATGTTCGCAGCAAAATAAAGCCTGCGACGGAAGTTCAAGGGAGTATGCTGTCATAAAACTCCACTAATACTGCAGTAATATAAGTCGAGCCTAGAATGTTTAACCCTCGAACGATTGGGAACTACGTAAAACACATATCTGCTTTGTCGCCCTCGCTGGTCGCAATAAATTTTATTCGTACCAAAGTAATAATCGAAGAATCATTTTGAAACGCCTAACACTTATTTTGCTGACGGAGAATTCTAGTGATTTGTACAAAGGGAAATATTTTCACTCGCTGTCATCGTGGTTCGTATTAAAATCTAGCTTCTTATTTTTTTGTTTCATGAATGAAAATGTACTTATCCTGAATCATATCGGCGACACTTGTAATTTACCTAAAATTAAAAATTGGTAATTTTGCGCGACGGATGAAATTCTCCGGAAATTAAAGATTGTCCACTGAAGCGGGCATCGTGAAGCGTGCAGCCTGTCGAAAAACAGCAGAACGCGCACTTATGAAAGCGGGAAAGCGATTGCACCGATCCGGATCGAATGTAAATCCATTGATATTTCGTGGCGTTGGTCGTGAGACAAGCGTCGTGATCATATCGTCGATGTTCGAAATCCAAACTCGGGTGGGAACATGCAGTGGCATGCTTGCTTACACGCTCATAATAAATCCATGCACGGATATACATGTTCGTGGCCCTCGAAAGTGTCTCTACGATGGACGTTAAAACAGTGCAGAGCTCGAGTATCGCTTTGACGCAACGACAGAGGCCGGAGCACATAATTCACGGGCCATCGTAAATACACGCGCGCTTGGATGGTTTAATTAGTGTCGATTTTTTGTTGAATTGCAATTTAGGTTTAATCGATTCGCAACGTAATTTAATATAATTGCAATTAAACACGCGAGGATCGTATTATTTCTTTCTTCTTATACAATTAAATTCTCTTCAGCTTTCTTCAGTGTACTGTTTCAGCTATTCAACGTTTGAAATATTTCTCTCTTGAATTGCTAACAAATTCGAGAAACTGTATCACATCGCGTCGATTATCTTATTTTGATATCAGTTATTCAAACTGTTGCGTTTTTTCAACCTTGCTAACGTTTAACGAAACTGAGAAATATCCAGCTCCGCGTTATTCAACGAATTCAGGAAACGAATTACACCTAGTCGATTCCGCTTTACCTTGTCTTCTTATATTGATTGAACATCGTCCAAACGGTGGCGGAACAAGATGTCATCGTTACGCTAATCGAAATCTGACCAGCTGCCGCGAATTGTAACAGTGCCAGCTCGTTCGTGGCGTGGAACTTACAATTAGTTGAAAGCTCTAGCTTACGCTACGAAAGTTTTTGGAAAAGGCTAACGACGAGTAATTCGGGACGCTCGAACTCGCGTCGAACTCGAAGACGATCCGTTTCGACAGCCTCTGACTGGTATTTCCGCGACATCAAACGCACGGCTAATTTCCCAGTTTCTCCGACAGTCTATCTTGGAATACGTGAAATCTCTGGCAGCTTTGATCAATGATACCAAGAATCTCAACAATCTGGCCGCGGTCGACTTTATTAGACGGTCTACTGCTCGAGTGGTGTTCTCGAATCGAGGGGATGCTCGGGAATAATAATATGAAAGGAACTTTACCTGGCGAATTTCTATTCTTCTCTTCAATGCGAAGAGACAAGAGGCATTCGATAGTACAAGTATCTTTCCGGTAGATATTTCCCTCGGCTTGGTGCTTCCTCAATTTCTTCAAGAACTTTCTATGGGATATTGACCGGGCAAAAATTTGTAAATGTACCGGAACACTTGTCGGACATATTAATTGAAAGTTGAGATATACAATGATTTGTGTCAGTGCATTTCACGGCGACATTCTTTAATCAAAACTATACTGACATACCTAATAGAAATTTCTTAGGGGGAATATTGAGGCTCGATTATACGGTACACGCAATGTACAATATTATAAAAGCTTCATTACAACAAACATAATATTAACTTCTATATATGTTAATATACAATATTCCCTAATTACTTATATTACCTGGACACATGAATTCTCACATACACCTTCATTTAAATAATCCCGAAAGTGTCCATCAACGAGGGGATCGGCACACCCAATAACCTCGTCAAAGTTGTACGATGAGTCTGACCCCGAAAATAGGGGTTGGAACAATTCGAAGACACCAAAAGGGGCTACACGGTCTCTTTTAACGAACGTTAATTAACGTTATGGCCGCGGCACTCTACGGCGATGTCGGATGGAGAGGCAGCCATGGCAAGTGAAATTCCCTTTGTGACCGAAAGCCCAATATGGTTGGGCTTAATCACGCTTAAATACGCCGGCTCGTCACAACCGCCAAGGTTGGATACTCTGCAACTGGTAACGCGATCAAGATATCTACCTGGAGAACAATATTACTCCGAGCTCTCTCTCGCTCTGCCGCTCTTCGACGGACACCAATATCTCGTTTATTGTTATTGGCCAGTCAATTAACGTTTCTCGTAAACTATTCTGACACGCGATGTTTCCACGCGACGGTATTATTCGAGCCAGCTTTCCCGACGACAGATTATCGATTGCGAACGTTACAACCTTGCTGTTCGTTGATTCCACGGAGAAGCGTGCAGAGGATCGCCGGTGTTGCGTAGCATTTCGCGTTCCTCGTGTTTTCAGCCCTATTTCCACCCGCCCCCCTCCGGGGCCGCTTTAATTTTCGCGAGGCTCGAAAAAATCCTGCGGTTGGAGTGGCTGCGAGTGAAGAGCTTCGAGGGAGCGATGGTTTAACGAAGAACCCTTCTTTTGCGTAAGGTGCTCGAGAAGGAGTCGAGGGGGAATCCTCGAGCCTTGGGGGAAGGGACGCGAACAAACCGGCGTAATAGTCAAGGAAAATGCGACGTGAAAGTTTATGAGAAATTTTACGCGCACGCTTTTGAATATTACCGTGGAATTTGAGTGCGAAGCGGTGTATAACTTTCTGTATAAAAGGGTTCATAAAAAGCGCTTCATGAATATCTTTTTATCGCCGTATCGAGGAGTTCGATACGGTGGGCGTGATTAATTATCTGATAGGCGACAGTGGTTCGTTCGGAGGCATAAATGTTACGGGGGAATTGAGGTCCGAAATTCTCGCGAACTTCGGGCGTAAAAGAGCTCGCGAATATTTTTCGCGAAGGTATCGACGTATTTGATACATCGTCCTGACTAATTCTCTGGTATTGTTCAAACGCTATAGACCTTTCGGCGATGACGGTACAACGTTCGTTTACGAAGGAGAGTGCGTACGGTAAAAAAGATGCATTCCACAGAATAATCCGTGTATACGTTGGCGTGCAATAAACGTATGCGCTCCGCGCGAAGCTGCATTGCGGTTTCCATTCGTTCTCTTTCGCGTATTGGACGGCGTATAAACGCATATCCAGGCGATCGTAGGTGGCCATAACAGCCATTGACAGTGCGTACGTGTGGTCGTTTGCTAAATCGCTTTCTACCGCCACGACCGCAAAGGCGGTTCGAACTAGACAGTATATCCTCCAATGCGTACGGTTTATTCTCAATGATCGATGCGACTCTTTGTAAAACTTTACGCCAAACGAGTTTAGTGGCGGCTATGGTCCGAAACTGCCATTAGTTCCCGAGTCTTTCGCAAAGGGACTATTCTTAGCTGGAGTAACGTTTTCCCATAAGCGCGGAGATTTTTGGTCGTTTATCGAATTTCGCTGCAGCGAAATGATAGCCCTTCCTGACACTTTTAAATTAGTTATAGCGCGTGCTGTTTTAATAAATGCGAATAACGTTTTCGAAGAATGTACATTTTCAGCGAGCAATTAAATGAATTAAGCTGGAAAGTATATTGCAGTCGCGATTGTTGAAACTAACAATCACGGGAAGGATAAATGGAGGCGTTTGGGCCGCGCAAGAAAAGTCAACCAGAAAGGGTGTTGAAATACCGATAAATTCCTTTGCTTATGCTATTTGTTAGAAAGCATGGCGATTTTTCAACGTTCTTTCCCTGTGCTTCTTCCCTCGTATTCAACGGGGACTCTGTTTTATTGAACGCATCGATATCCTGTCGACACTTTTTAGATCGCAACGTTCCAGTCATTTCTGTTTCTCCGGGGTGAAATACTTTTTCTATAAGTGACGGATATTTTCTTCACTTCAACACGGATCGATGTTCTGCAGTTGTTTGCGAGATAAGCAGCCAGCGTTTGCGTGTAACCATGTTCACGAAATTTCTTGCATTGAGTACTCGTTGATTTATTAGAATAGTGAAAGGTTACGCGCTGCGATCATGTTTGTATCATTAAAATCGATACTACGTTTGTGCATGATTATTTCCGATTGTATGACCAGTTCTCCCCAAATTTTAATTGAAACTTGAAACACTTGCTATTCTACGAGAGGTCTGCTTTACTTTCACGCTCGTCGAAATGAAAATTGTGGAAGGCGAACGAATTTCACGTTTCTCCGTGGACGAAATTGCACGAAACAATTATAATACATTAACAGCGAGACAAGATAATTAAATAGAAGCCTTTATTCGCCGCTTCGAACAAGAGTTTCAACGTTACAGGCAATCGAAATACGCATAGCGATTCAATTCGATTCTTCGAATAATTCCCCCTCCACGCCATACTATTTTCTAAATCCTCGACCATTTTTCACAAAAAATCAGGACCCCTGTTGCAGGTACGTGCGTTTAATATCCAACGCTCGCGCGTATAACATGCACGCGTGCAAGCGCACCAAGTTATAATCAACAGTTAACACTATAAACTTCTTTCCATCGACACGGCCCTCTTTCATGCAGATTCGCCGCAGAATGTCCGGACCGGTGCATGCATATTTCATAACTCATCTCCATAACCGATTAATCTTTCCCGTAGCATTTTCAAGGGTCCACTCGATGCTTACAATCCCATGGAAAACACTTTCGATCGTTTCCACGGCGTAGCTGTAAATCGTCAACCCCTTAGCGGGAAGGAAAAAAAAGGAAAAAGATGAAGAGGGTCCCTTTGACTCCATCTGGTTCAATCCGCTCTCTCCATCCCTCTGTATTCCTTCCTCGCCCCTATTCCCTCTTTCACTCGGCCTCCATTGCTCTCTACGCGGAAGGGGCAACCTTTTGTGCGTGCGGAATTAGTTTTCTCTTACCAGACTGGCTGGTAGCCATTTCGTCCTCTTCCTCCTTACCAGTTCATTCGTCGTCGTTCATCGTCCGCCGCGTCGTCGTCGTCGTCGTCGTCTGCGTTATTTGCTGGGCCGAGGGGAAAGTTAGGGTCACTCTGAACGTAGTCCCGCCTTGCAAGGGTCGCACAATTACTTGTAAGACACTGTGCTCGTTCGTTTGATGCGTCCTACACGTCGTTCGGTGTGCCACCCAGCACGATTCTTCTCGCCTCGATTGATGAATCGTACTTGTCGATAGTTCGATGAGGAAGTATACCTCGCCTGAAGTACGTTGTAATTTTAACGTGCCCCTTTTGGAGTTTTCTTTTTTTCATTTCTTTATGAAGCTTCGATTACAATCGGAGTAAGACGTTGATAAAAAGAAATGAATTCGTCGAAGTCCTCGAAACGTTTCATGTTTTTTGCCCATATTTGCATCTGTATTATGCACATTATATCGATATTGGTTTTGTCTATGTTATTGAGGTGTGGGAAATATATGTGGGTGAGTTTTGTATCGGATGAATGACGTGTCTCTTAAAGGAGGGATTTGAATATAAATTTTTGATGGAATTAACGATTTGATCTTTTATCGAGGATTGCGATAAACGAATCGAGATAAATCCCCAGGGTACGTACATTTCGACGGGAGTAGGATTTTCATCATTTTACGGAAGCGAAGTGGACCACGAAACGGATCCGGTGCTTTCATTGTCTACCACGAAACTTGGCAAACGACGTTGCGTAAAAGCTCTCAAGAAAGATCTCTTACGTTGCACGTGGCTGCAGCGAGTATCTTCGACTGTTTCGTGGGCCGAACGTTTAATTCCTTAATTAAAAGCGCCATTTTTCCGAGCAATTATATCTATTTTTCAATGTTCAAAGAGCCGTACTCATTGTCCCTTCAAATTAATTTATCCCTCGGTTTCTGCGACAATTACTCCGCAGTCTTAATTAGTGTGTGCTTTAATGAAACATTGTTAACCGTGACAATGCAACCTTAATTTATCCTCGTTCTCTTGCACGCTGAAAAATACCAACAAATATGTACAAACGTTTGCGCGCATTCTTTCCTTAGAATCGCCCTTACCTTCGACGTACCTTGCAAAAAAATTCGATTCGCTATACCACTGTCCAAATTCTCTATTCGAAGAAACTTGACTTATTATATCTCGCGCATTGTCCTATTTGAATTATCATTATTTGCTACGCTCCTTCGTATACACATTCTGCTTTAACTTCTTTCAGAGCTTCATTTTTCTCGCGTTACATCGTATCGAAGGAAGATATTTCGCTTAGGAATTTTTCCCCGAATGTTTAATTGAATCGGAATTTCGTATCCGACATTTATTTATTATATCGTATGTTTATCCGCCTCGGGAAGACCTGATGCGCGCATACGCGATTCCTGCGGGATCGATACTCCTAGCACTCCAGGCTCGTCACAACCGGAGGCGCGAGATTCCCGAGAAAATTGAAAACTCGGGAAACCCCCGGGGACCCGACTCTTTTGCCCGAGAGCAAAGTAGAAACAGAACTCATTATAACTTGTCGATACTAATTTAATTAAAGGCCACGCCGTAGATTGGAACTATCTCGCAGCAAAAGTTCCATTGATAAGCACTTAAGCGAGAATGGAATAGAAAAATTAACGCGATCGGGGTATTTCTGATTGTTCGTATGTTCTGAGAACACAGATTGAACGGGTATTTCACGGAAAATAAGAAATTACAGAAGAGTTAACAAATTCATATTGGAAAGTGAGGAACGAATATTTCAACGAAACAAATGATTGTTCATCCCTGTAACGCGAATTTGGAATATTTTTAAAATGTGACAGAGGATCTCGAACTGTGATCATTTGCGTTCATCTTTCGTAGTCCATTTAAATCCTTCGTCAGTGTTTATCTAACGAGCCAGAGATATCTTCAATTTTTTTGCAGAAAGTGATATTTGAAATATTTGAAAGTATCATCAACCAAAAACCTGCGTATCCCTTTTATTTTATTACTCCCTTCGTGTACGATATTCTACGTATCCATCCCAATAACGTGTTTCATATAGGCTATCGCTTGGAGAACATGAAATTTCCTACGCGAGGCCGACACGCTGCGATAAATCTATCGGACCCAACGAATACAGCGAAATTATACGGCTGAATTCTTTCAGTTTCTTTCAAATAAACGCGAAACACTGGGTTGTGTACTGCCACGAGGGTGAATAAGATTTTCCGCGTCAGCATAGCGATACCTGCAAATTCTTCGCTAGCTTGATGTAAAGAGATACTGGCTGCAGCCATAATACGCGTATCTCTATCTCTAAATATTACTATACTGCCTTCGAACTAAAACACTTCCCACATTCCAGTGCCGCGAATTTTTCCAAATAATTGGCAGAAAGTTGCGAAATTGTCTAAAGTTCAAATTATATTACAAATCCCATTGCGACGTTGAACTCCTACACCTGACTATATTTTCGCGTTCAAAAAGATCGAGGACACCTCATTACAAGAGAAAGTTTCTGGTACTCCCTCGATTTATAATAACTCACGAAACGCAACAAATAGATTGGCACAGCCGCGATATACTTTGCAAAATTAATTCCAAAAAATCAGATAAGATTTCCAAAGTACAGATGCCCATTACGTGACTCCAAAGTGGCACAGGTTGTGTAAAGGGTCAAGTGTACCGATCCGAACAATCGAACGGCACGGGAATTGATCTCACCTCGCAGAATGAACTACCGTGTTTGGTAAAAGGGGGTCTGCTAATGACAGCCGTTAAGACAGCTGTTAAGATGGTCGTTGAGTGGCTGCAGCGCATAACAGGTCTTTCTATGTACCGGCGTTACGTCGTTTCTTAAGTACGTGTTTCCCACGGTTAGCAAAGTAGATACTAAGTACTCGGCGTGCCAAGTGCATTCAAGCATGGACAAATCATCGTCACGACCGCAATAATGGAAGCGACATAAAGCGGAGAGGTGTGCACACGTTATGTCCACCGGCAACGACATCGAAACTTAATGATTTGCTGTTGAAAAAAAAAAAATTGTTAATCACACCGCGGTTCGTTTTTCCCCACCAATATTAAATTATTTAATCAGCGTCGAATGTGTCGCTGTCAATTGCAAATTTCGTGTACCGTTGGCTCGTCGACGAAAGATTTCCATGGATTTCCACGTTGAAGTGGAAACACGACCGGGCCCGTGGCGTTAAATTTGATTACTAATTACGAGCTGAAATGCGACGGTGAATAGAGGGAGCTTCGTTTGTGTTTCTGTCAATTTCGCGTTTCGATGCGTGTCTTTGTTTTTTTTTTTTTTCTTTTTGTTTAATTGAGACGGTAATTTGACGAAATTACGCCAAAACGTTTTATCAACAAGAATTCGCATATCGTATTGTACTCCGTTTCGTACTTCTCACCTCTCTCCGATTTTCGTTTCTCCTGCTACGCAAATAATATTTAACCCCTCCATCCATCGCTTCTCAGAATCTTGTACCAGCTCGAAGTTTCGCGTACGCGGCACTCGATGTGTACTAAACGTACAGTCACGTAATTCGTGACCGGGAACGCGAATAACGCCCGGCAATGCGACAGCGTTGTCATCGATAACGCCTCGTCTCGTTTTCGTTAAATGCCCGCCACCCTTATCGCGCGATCTTATCGCGAGCTCCTTTCGCGCGTTGGCGGCGAAACGACACGCGCAATGCCGCGCGTTCGAAATGACCAAATGTCGTGCGGCCATTAAAATATTTGCGGCCCCGTGTTTACCCGAGCGACGGCGCGACTCGCACTTTGCATCGAACACGCGTCAAGGTGTAAAATCTGGAGGCAGGAATTCGATCGGGGTAGTTCGCTATCGATAGCTGGAAATAACTACTTTCAGCTGAAGCTCGAGAACTGGACGAGATTAATACGGTGGCTCAATCGTTATCTCCGGCTGTTAAGGCTGTCGTTCGAATTGCGTAAATTGTCATTTACGTGCCTCGCCGTGGCTGCGTAACCGTCGCAAAAATAATGCACGGTTCCGCACGTGGATCGCGGTGGTGATGTAAACTGTATGCATAAGAACGTCTTAGCGTCCACGGCGAGGAACACGCTTCCATTCTTGTTTTCGCACTTGGCGCTCGTTCCTCCCGTTCATTCAGCCATTTACTTATGCAGGCGCCATTCATCCGCGCAGCGGAACGTGCGGCTTTAAAATATCTAGCGCGTCGGTTGATTGACGCGGAATATATTTCGAGGCGAAGTTTTACTGGAAACGATTTAGAAGCGCGCAAACATTTTCGTAACGCCGTTCGGGATGCCGCCAGGGGGCCATTGTTAAGCGAAAACAGGGGCGAAGGCTCGCTCGAGGAAATCAAATTAACAGGCGGAAAGGAGGGTCGAACAACGCTCTCGAATTCCGCGGATTCAAATATTCATCCTCTTTACCGTATCAACAGCAACTGCCGCGATTATCCGAAATTTCACCGTCGGCCTTTCGCAAACGCGAAACAACTCGACGATGCGACTCGCAAATAAACCACGCTATGAAGCGACTGAATCGAAACAGCAACCTTTCGCGAGCAAGAAGTTACCGTCGAATATGAATTATTTCATTCGTTTACGCCACACGGACCGACCCTACAGCTCCAGCGGTGTTTTACAAATTTTCATATCGCATTTGGGTCGCGCCACCCTCGCCAAGAAGTGTGGCGAGCTGCGTGTCGAAACGGTTGAGAAGCGCTGCCGCCAGGTACACAAGGTAAACGTAAAGCTATAACAGTAAAGTGTCGCTCGCTCGCAAGAGCGACCAATTCGTTTCCAGGAAACTCCAATAAACGTCGTTTCGAATTAATAGCCCGCTGTGCGAAACTGCACGGCAAATTAATTACTCTTTATCGCTGAGCGATAAGCAAGTACCCCCGGGGAGTTTCCCTAGGACCGCGGCGACGATTCGAAACCGTGCTCCGTTTCCAGCAAGCGCGACTGGACGTTTTCGTCGAAAACGTTTCGTTTCCCGCAACGAAGCGTCCCTCGATGAGCCCGAGCATTGCGCTTCGAATTCACCGGGCAGCCGACGCACAACTTAATCGCGGTGCGTAGACGTACGGAACGATGGGGAACGTGATTCGAATGCGAATTGACTGCGGGGCGATCGCGATGCAGCAGAGATCCGCACGAAAAGACCGGGGCCGAGATCGCCGCGAGAGGCCTCGTGTTCCGTCGAGTTTACCGTTTCCAACGTGCATCGGGTGGATCCGTTTTGCATCGGCGACCGTAAGCGCGATCGGTCGCGCGAATTGATCCGCGTACGAGATAAATACCAATCGGCACGCGGCACTCGATGGAAATGCAAATACCCGGGGGGACCCGTTCCCGTAAACAATTTCACTCGCGAAACGCTCGAACGCTCTTGGGCGGCGGGTGTTTTGAGAAAATGGAGGCGCGATGGAAATTCGTTTCGTTGTTTCGTTACGTTCGCGAGCGTTTGGATGTTGCATTCGATGGAGCGCTGCGCGACTGTTCGGGACGCGTCGGTTTTCGATTGTTTCGCGGTGACGGATATCGCGCAGGTGGATGTCGATTGTCGTCGGCTTTGCGTTCGATGGTGCGCGTCAGTTTGTTTGTTATCAGTTTCGTCGCTCTCGGGGTAGCGATTTTGGTTTTTCAGTTCTGAGAATAAGTTTGCGTCGCGCGGCGCTCTGCGATGCCGTCGCGACGACACCCCGGGTGAGAAAAGTTTGCCGCATTGCAATTGAATCTGATTCGGAGCCAGATTTGCAATCGAAACTCGGCGCTGCTGCATTCGGAATGCGATTCGCTGTTATTTTTAATTTCAATGGCTGCCCCTAAAAATAACAAAATCTGGCTCCGAATATTCTCGAATAGAGACAACTGAAGAGGGCAGACGCGTCGGAAAAAAAGGAATAATAATAACTCCGCGGCGCAAGCTTCGTAAAAATGAGTCGGGTAAATTAAACTGATTAAAAAGCAGCGGTGCGTTTCAAGCACTTCAAAACACCCTCATGAACGGCTTATATTACGAGCTCCAATTATCGTCAATCTCGCTCCCATGGACCCCTTTAAATTCTCCGTGCGACTGCTTTAAAACAGCGCCGCGAGAATTCTAAACGAATCATACTTAACGAAAAGTGCTATTAACCTTTCGTATATTAATGTGTCGGCGCGGGGTAGTTCAACGTTACTTTTCGTACAAGTTCACGCGAGAATGTCTGTCCTCTTTTAATCAAAACGGCATGTCCCATTCGATCGCTTTCGAAGTATGTATCCGGCATAAAGAATTGTGATAAACAAAGTAAGGCCAACACGGATCGGGCCTCAAAGGATTGAAACGGTCAGCGGCGAAGACAGAGAAATCTCTAACGCGTGTTTCTAACGAACACGCCACTTGCGGCCCGGCACCGTCGCGGCTGGTAATCGTAAGCGCGATCGTGCGAGTAAATTGAGTCACGTACAGGATAAGAAGAGAGCTAGCATTATATCGGGCGGATAGCGTGACGCGGTAATGAAGTGTCTCGTTTTCCCGATACGCTTCGCGTTCGAAAATTTTAACCACTCCGAGGCCAATATCTCGATTTCCCCTCGAGCACACGGCAGTCGCGAACGATAGTCGAATGTCATTGCTGCAAAGAATTCGTATCGTTTTACAGAACACAATCCCGACACCGCAAAAAGGAAAGCCGACCTTTCGTACCGGTGACCGTGCTCTGTGGGAATTCTTCTGCACTCGCGAACGCATCGAATCGGTTTAAATGCAAATTTATTTCTATTGCCATGGTTTCCCTGTTCTATTTGTGCGTGCATAAAGCACGAGGACAGAGCCGTATTCGAGACCGTTTTAATGCGGGCTTGATTTCATGCGTTCAGAAACGGTAGATTAAGTGAGCACGTATGTACTTGTAAGTGTGCAGAAAATTTTAATAGGACACGAATTAGGGCGGCGTGTCGAGCGAACTACTGCGAGGCATTAACGAGCGAAAGATTGAAGTTTTATCCGAAAAGATGTTACTATGGCATGTTGGGGCGTCGCGATTTTATCGTTCTTAATTTAGGATATTTTTGTTCAGGATGGACCAGTGTAAATTGTTTTCTTATTAAGATTTATCGTATTCTCGCCGTTTATGTCATTCGCGTATTTTTTTATAATAATCGTCAGAGATGCGTGTGATGGATACTCCGATTCAGGAGCGACTGTACAATTTACATGTATTAATTTGAATCAGTCTGCTGCATTGTAGACGTGCCGACTATATTATCATATTGGTCATACAAAAATCAGCAATTCGATACTGTGATTGACAACGTATTACGTAGGCGCTTTGATTTGATTTGAACTTTGATTCCATGAATAATAAACATTTGATCGTTGCTTTTTAATGTCCATGGTGCGTGTTGAGAACAATAACTATAACATTTCTAACATTCCTATCGGAAAAATTTGATCTGCATCGTCACGGCATTCTAACGAATCATCATAGAGATTATAAGCGTAAAAATTTTAATATAGTCGAGTAACAAATGTGAAAATAAGAAACTATTATCTTGAAACTAGTTTCAAGAGGAACAATTTTTATTTTTCCCGAATTATTGATTTCATTGATTCGAATACAATCCAGAATTTTGTTGGAATATTTGTACGGGCTCTCGTACGTGTGTACGTGTACACGTGGCACACATGTGATAGCATTGCATGTTACGTTTTATTATTCGAAACGAAAAATTGAAATTCTATTCTATTTCTTTGCCTAGAAACGAAACAGACACTATCGTATCGGACATATATTTGTGCATACCTATCTAGAGGAAATATTGCTCAAATAGGAGAAATATGTACATAGTTCTACCACATTCCATCTCTTCGAAGGTATGGCCTGCACTTATGAAACTTCATTCTTTGGTCTATCTCTTTTTGTCACGTTGACAAATAAAAATAGAAACTTCTGCAAAGTGCATCCCTGCCGCGAAAATGTTTTCTGAAGAACACTCGAAACTGTGGCGGAAGATCGATTTTAATGGTAGATGTACACAAAGGCCCGTAAAATGTGGTGAACGAATGACACCTGTTCAAATGCACCGTGGTTGAGGAATGATGGCTTCCGACAAAGGGGGAACAAGTGTTCTTATATTTCATGTAACAACATTCGGAAATGTTGGTACAAAATATTGTCAAGTCGATCAAATTCGTAAAGGAATTAGGATTCCTTATCCTTCATGGAAAAAGAAATTCAGCAAGGATAGATTATGAAATCGGGTTATACTTTTCTAAAAGTTTCCTTCGCAATTGTAAAGAACTGCTACTGAATTAATTTCTTATATCACAACGATATGTATTGAGGGAATGCATATTGAACGATATATTTATTGATATGTACGCTATGAATATATATTAATAACGAACAGAAAGAATTATTTCTAACGAATGAACACCAACAGTATTCTTGAACAATACTGATAATAAATTGTCTCGAGCTTCGAATACAGAAAGGTGAGCAACGTTCGTGAGTATGAAGAAGCTGTTTGTAAACGAATGGAAAAACGTACGTACCGGGAAAAAAATGCAAAAACGTAGACTGAAACAAACTATGTAGAACCTTGGTTAACGGAATAATCGATTACGCGAACCCCGATTAATCGAACTTGTAGAAATCAGAACCACGATTGCTGGATCATGCATTTATGTAAATAGCGTTTTTTATAGCGACAAAAAAATCTGTATCTTCATGTAGCATCCATGCTCTTTTTTATATAAATCGATATGTTTTAAAATTGTAGGTCCACCTGATTCTGCAACACTCTATATTTTAAAGATATGCTCTGCACTTTATTAATCCAGACCATTTAAACGTCAATCAATGTTCTAAAAATGTCTAATAAAGTGTACAAAGTGTACCCACTTACCATTCACATTCATCTGTGAAAAATTTGCATACTTGTCGACCCCAGAGTACACTGTTTGCTTCGAACAATGAATAAATATTTTGTGTCGTCTCGTTCGGATTATCTGCATTTTCTTCTGATCAAAATTGCAGAACCAGAGGAAACGTCCAACTAAGTCGAATGCGACAGTTATAGCATATTTATGATCATATTATGGGCTGAATAATTATTTAACTTCTACGCGAAGTATCGTTGAATACGTAACAAGCAATATTCTTTTTAACGCCAACACGGGTCACTACAATTAGTCCAGTGCCATTTCCATGAACAGCCAAACAGCATCCAGCCCAGTTCAATTAGCCTGGTTGCAGCAGCTCGACAGCAATCAACGGGACGAGGAGTTTAGAACTGAAGCAATTAGTGACGCAGAGAATGAGAGCTGGATATTTAATTAGCCTATCATCCCTTACTGTTCACAATTAACTGATAAACTTATCGTAAATGTTGCACGGGGAAATATTATTAATGCTATTCTCCAAATCGGCGAAGCGAAGGACCTGTAAGCAGATTCCCATAGCTACACCTGCATGATTTGATTATTTTCGTTCAAGAG
The DNA here is from genome assembly GCA_948146005.1 of Nomada fucata. Classification (NCBI taxonomy): domain Eukaryota; kingdom Metazoa; phylum Arthropoda; class Insecta; order Hymenoptera; family Apidae; genus Nomada; species Nomada fucata. Next base: position 7,843,298 of record OX411282.1, read on the forward strand.
AACGCGACGTTTTAATCAAATAAAGCTTCACTCTTAACGCTACAATATTCCTAACAACTTGACGCGTCGAAGTACTGTCATATTTAAAAGTACACCACATCAACGCATAATTAATCACAATTTACATAATTCAATTAAATTCCTTGGAGCGATTCAAAGAAATTTCCGTCAATCTGCCTGCGCTGGAACTAAAGTCAAACTAGGCGCACTCTTGAGCCTCGAATCTCACAAAAATCCTCACCGAGAGAAGTGAACCCTTTCGAAACTCTCAGGCGAGCACGATCGAGCGACTGTCGATTTAATTACAGGTTACCCTGGCATACTCGATTGGTTTTCGTTTGCGACGTCACTCTGGTCGCGCCACCGTAACCCTTTTCGCGCTACCATTTACATGATATTGAATTCAAGCCAGAGATAAAGTGAACGTTGCTCGCAACGAGTTTGGGTAGCACGTTACGTACGAGCTATTTTTCCCAGCAAAACGTTTTCACGACATCCAGCCAATATCGGCCGCACATGGCCCCGAGATGGCGGCATTAAAGGAATACGGGTCACCGAGGAATTTTCAAGCCACCACGTTCAGCCACGTCGTTCACCAGGGGAAGAGGCATGTCTTACAATTAAACGAGGCCTGGAGGGATTGCGCTCTATTTGATACTCTTTTAGACAGAGCGTTTTCAGACGGGGACGTTTCACTGGCGTGAAAGCACTGATTAAATGTTTTTGAATTTCTCCCCGGTGAAAGATTTCAGTATATTGATATACTTCTATGCGCTCTTAGAAAAAGGGGAGGAAGAATGGGGAAAAAGTTTGGCACCGATCAGAATTTGAATGGGTATTTCTAACGGATGAGGATGGCGTTAAAATATTAGCATAGAATATTCGTATTCGCTGCTGCACATTGAAAAAGCACCTTCGACTGAGGTTTCTTATCGCGCTCCAAGCTTTTCTCCCGTTTTAATAAAGATTCCAGAAGTTTCACTTGCACTTGCCTCGATATTGATACGCGTTTCACTGGCATCGTATAACTACCCGAGATCTGTACGTTTCTTCGGGTCTGTTTATTAAGAGTTCGTTCCTTTCTCGTCGTTCGTTTTATCTGCCGGAATTTTTCTCGTTTCGAATAGCAATGCGAACAGAAAACTTCTAGATACTCGCTCCGATAGAAGTATTTACCTTCCGATTTCGCCGCGATTCACTGTTACCCCTACCGATGGCAGCGAGGAGGCAGCTGAAATGCGAGGAAAAGTTTGAAATTTATATATAGGATCATTATCGTCCGTATTTGTAATAATACATGTACAGTTCTCGCATAGGCTTTCGCTTTATTGAAAATTACTGCCCCATTATCTAACTAAACCAAACAGCAAACTCGGACCGCATTCCATTATGGATGCCCAGTGGAAACGAAACCGACGCAGATTTCTCATCGAAAAAATTACCCGAACGAAACAATCCCCGCGATAGAAAATCCGGAAACTCGTCGAGAAATATTCCCGTTTTATACAAATCCAGGAATACTGTTACACATAAAAAATATAATCATAGAACAAGTAATACTTCATTTCTAAACTTCTCAACAACCCATTTGAACCCCTTATCAACGCAATTTCCAAAACACGCAACAGTCCAATTTTTCCCCGCACGCCCATAAAATAGTCCCGCAATTTCACAGAGCGTGTAACCCATAATTACACAACCGAGGGGGGTGGAGCGGAAGTTTGCCATCGGTTTATAGCTGGACCCTCTCGGCGCGCATTACCAGTATCAATTGCGATATTCGAAAACCGTGCGGGAAACGAACGGGAATCGGGAAACGCGAAACGTGCGTTTCGATCGGCCAGACTTCGAGTCGGGGTGCAGCCTCCCCCCGTGCGCGCGGCGTGTCGTTGTTCTCCCCCGAAATTGGAACGTTCCACCGCGACGAGGCCGTCGCAATTTTCATCGATACGATCTGACCATCGGCCGTGAAGCCGGGCCCGTTTCCTGTCCGGAATCGTCGAACCGATTTCGTCTGGTCGCCGGGTCACGCGCTATCATCATTCCCGTCCCTCTATTCCCTTTAACCGTCACGCGCCGTCCCCCTTTCTCCTCGTTCGCCAGCATTTCGTTCTCCTTTCTATTCCATTCTCTCCTTTCATTTTTTGTTCCTTCAAATCTTTCCTCGCGCCAGCACCCCGTCCTCGATTCACCTTCCTTATCCGTCCCACCCCTTCCATTTACGCGCGTCCCGCGAGCCCGCAATTCATTACCAACATTTGCATCTTCGATGTTTGTTCCGCGTTTCCCTCTTCCAGCCATTTGTTCCGCGAACTTCGCCGTGCCTCCGCGACCCATCGGCCCGGGCGTGTTCCTCCCGCTACCATTGTTCCCCCGAGATACCGTTGCGGGCGAACCGGGAAACCGGAATTCGTGATTGTGTACACACTTTGTTTCATTATTGGCGAGCGATTTGCCGGGTACGGTTGGGCGTTTCGACGGTTTCGAGCGCTTTCGTTGGCGAACGAAGTTTTAATTGCGAACGGAGGTAAACGTTGAACCGTGCAATTCAGCGGACCGATTATTAGCGAAGCGGCTGCGCGAGGTGTTGGAGCGGAGTGGCCGGACGACGATTTTGTGCACGCTCCTTCTTCTTCGTTCATCGCGCGAACGGTGACAAGATGCAGAGGGTTCGAGCGTTTCCTGACGCGGGACGAGGGTCGAGATGTAGTCCACGCGAGGCGAGCAGCGTCGACGAAACCGATCTCAATTCCATTTAAGACAGTCGCGGTGTAGGTGGTTGTGGTCTTTACGCGCCACGCGTTCCGGTAATCGCGATAGCGATTGCACGCGAGAGTAGATTCAACGAGACGGTCACTGGTTCACGGAATGGAGAAAAAAAACCGAAGCCTGACCCGTCGCACTTTCTAAACCTTGGACTCATTCCTTCGCGCGTTCGCCAGCGATGGACACGATTCTGAATTAGTTTCTTCATGTTCCGAATAGCTGAGTGTTTTTACTGGAGCGTGCATCCGCGCGGTACGCGAAACCCGCCCCAAAGTATTAACTCGTTGTGAACGAATCTTGTTTGTCGAGCGATCGAAGTGTTTCGTTCTTCCGACGCGTAAACGTCTTTCCTGACAAACGAACGAAATGTAACGTTTGTATTGCGCGATTCGAGACATTGAAAACAATCGAAATTATAGACTCAATTATATCGGTACAGAGTTCCGTGTAGCGCAACGGCGAGAATAATAAATAACAGTCAAGTTGCGGGAATTTGATTGACCGAAATCTCTATTCACGTACAATTAATGTAACAATAACGCAACTTAATACTCATCCATTAACTGCGAATAACTGTGCCCGATTTTTCGGCCACGTTTCGAATCTGCTGAAATATTCCCTATTCGCCGATTCGTTTGCGAATCATCGAAAGGATTCGGGTTACTACATCCGTCACCGGTGTTCGCAAGTCTGTCGTCGAATTAACTTCCAGAACGTAAATTACGATCATCCCCGGTCATTCCGGAAGGCCCGCCGGAGAAAGCTGTTCGTTACGAAGTTCTGCGCGCGGCACAATCGGCCCGGCCATCGTTCCTCCGCGCATTACTATAAATCCGTAACCCGGGGCCACGTATCCTCAACCGCCGCGATAATGGACAGTTATTCTTTTTAATTATTCGCTGTACACCGGCGAGCGTGAAAGCATCGTCGAGAATTCGAGACGCAATTAAGGGACCCCTCGGTGGCTGGGAATAATTAAAAGTATTCGCTGCTCGCGCCGCTGCGCCGTCGAAACCCGGAATTTCTCTCTCCGCTGGTCTTTTCGTTTCGATTCACTTTTTCGGCCCCCTCCGCCGAGCAGACGAGTCGCGAGAGAAAGGAGCGGGCAGTGCAGTCGGAGGAGGCGAATAATGAGCTGGCTCGAAGCAATACGGTGGAAATCTGACTTCCATCTGGCTATGACGCGCGATTCAATTTCGCCGGACGGTAATTGCACTCGATTTATCTGCTCAGCTGGTTGTGCGTGGACAGTTTCAATTGCACTGGGATAGGGGGGGGGGATTGCCGTCGCGCGACGATCGCCGGTGTACACAAATGGAATTGCACGCGGCATTCAGACTGTTTCGTTTGAGCTCCGCCGGTGTCTCAATTTTCGTTAACATTGACAGGCGCTCCTTTTCATCGCTTCGAAATAACGAAATCTCTCGCTCGGCGATGGATTTCTGGGTTCGCGATGAAACGGTAAATTCGATGTCTCTAGCCCGGTCGATTTTAACACCTGCCAATGTTCACCAGCGTCCTGAGATTTCAAATATCGCTGTCAGTGATATATCGAATATTCTCAAACGTTTGCATTCGTTCTGCACGTATTGTATCGTTAAACGTCGGGCATTTACAATTATATCGTTCACGAATTTACGCGGTGACGCGCGGAGAACAGACCGACACGGTGTTACAGAAACGTTACGGCGTCACGAAAGCAGCCTGCGTCGAATGCCGCCGCGCGTCGCCATGGAACTTCCCGTTTATTCGCGAATCGCGTAGATCCGGTAACCTTTCGTTCGACGAACGACAAATGCGCTGACACGAGAGCATCGAAACGTCAAGCGCGCGATACGCGCAAACGTCGCTTCTACACTCGCGCCGGTGTTAACAATTCGAGTCACCGAGCATTCCCATCTTAACCCCGATCCTTAAATCATATCAACGATCTCGTTCACCAGTTGTCATCGGATTTCTCGGCGCAATAAATAATCCCGTCGCATCGCCCCGGCGACACGTGAGCAATTAAATCCCAGCGATAAATCCGGAATATCGGTCAAGCGTACAGCACGCCACGTCATTCGTCGACCACCGCCGTCTAAACCGTAATTAATACAGCCGCTTTTCACACCGTGGCACGGCGCAGCGTTCACGACGAACTTCACGGGCGGCCCACATTACAAAACCGCGGCTCGCGACGTTTATTTAACACGGCGAAATTCGCGACGCTGCGCCGCCGTCGAAAAGAAACGGAGACGGGGGGGATGTTCGCGCGGCCGCAATTAAACTCCCCCGTTTGCCGAGCGAAGGGGTTGACATTCGCGTGCCGGCGACGAGGCGTCGTCAGAAATGTTGCCCTTTGTTCGATAACTAAGGGCGCCGAGCGAACGAAGTTCGTTCGAAATATTTCAATGCCGATCGCTACGAACTTGATGCGGACGGGGAATCGGGATTTGTAAACTCGCTTCCCCGAAAGTTAGCGCACCGTGACCGTGCCCCGGGGCATACACGCGCGCACACCTGGACAATTAAGCCTCTGCCCATTTCCCTCGGCGTATTCAAACGCGCCCCGTCTATTTCCGGCCACGAACGACTCCCCCCTCGAACGGAACCGGGCCCTCCGCGAGAGATATGATAATTTCGTTGGCCCAGTTCGCCTCGCGGATAGTGACGGACGCGCATCGATTCCCCTTCAGTTTTTATGCAATTTCAGCGGTTACCTGCAGCCTGCATAAAATTAATCTCACGCGGCCACGGATGAAAGGGACGCCGGTGCAGCGGTTCGAATAAATTCTGCGGTGGGGGTAACGCTTCAACGGCTTTCCCTTTAATTGGTGATTTATTAAATAGCTTTGCAACAGACGTCGAGGTAAGCGCGGAATATTGGAGTGAACGGGGTGAACCGGGTGAACGGAGTCATCGGGTAGGAAATTATCTCGGAGCTTGCAAAAAAGAATAAGGGGCAAGTGTCTCTCGACTCGTTTATTATTTAACCACCGGTCGCTCGAAGCCTGTTGGCTATTTAAAATTTCAAACTCGGCTGCGTCGAGCTTGCGAAATATCGCTATTGACGAATCATTTTGCGCGAAGTTACGCAGCGGTTTATCCAAGACGTATACGTAGCGGCTCATAGAAATCGCGGCTAGGTAAAATGGTTTCTTGGCATTAAGTCACTACCATTACCGTGATATCCACGGTAAAGGCGTAAGTTCATTTTCCCCCGATCTACATTATTATCCTTATTTGCATCGCAGCGGCTACAACGACCGGTTCATATCACTTTTTATTCCGTTCTGCGGGAACGCACGGAAAAAGTCTCCCGTTCCGCGCGGCCAGCGTGTTTAATACACTGTGTACACGTTCGATCGCGAAGTCACGTACGAATTAGCCGACCGAGTTGCAAACTGCGAGACTTCCGGTACCATAAACGCCGCCTCAAGAATTCCAGCTCGGCAGAAAAACGCTCGACGACCGGTCTCGCTCAAATTCCAGTTTGGCCGGCCTTCGTTCGGTTGCAAAAATTCCTGAAAAAAAGTCTGCGGCGGCCTGCAACGAGACACGCGGTTGCGACGTCGCGACGACTCCTCGCAAAGCTGCGACGAGACGCTCGTCGAAACCGGGCAAGAACGGACGAAAGTGAATCCATTAATTCGCGCGGCCCCGTTCAAGATCGTCGGCATTGGCTTCGAAGCGTCAGCGATTCGAGCAACGACGGCCGTCATGAATTTCGACGCGACGATAAGAAAAATCGACGGTCCGCCTCGTTTTTTTTTTTTTACCCAGAGACCGTCCAGCTCGCCGTTTTTTTTCTCTTCTTTGCCGTCGCATGATATAACGGCGACCAGTTGCCCGCTCATCCTCCCCGTCCGGCGCGCGCCACCGAACCCTTTCTTTCGAAAGGGGTGCGCTGCTACCCCACACCACCCTGTCCCCCGGTCGACGGATTGAAAAATGGAGCGGGGCGCGCCTCGTTCTCGCGCATGCATTATGCAGAGCTAAACGGGACGTAAACGCAACCCCGTAGGCTTTCGACCACCCGACGCGATTCGTTCGCCGGCTCGTAACTATAAATATGGTTGACGACGCGCGGTACCACTGCTGGACAAAAAGGACGAAGGGACACGGTGGATCAGCGCGGAAACTCGCCTCGTCGGGGCATCGCTCGCGCCATATTTGGCCGCGGACGTCTCCTCGTCCTGCGATTCTCGTTTCTTCTAGCCGGCACGAGCTCGACGGTCTGCGAATCGGCTACGCGCGACGTTCGGTCATTTTTCTCGTTGGTTTTACGGTCAGCGATCGCCTTTTCGAAAACGCAGCGATGGACGAGCAGAGGGGGGTGGGGGTCTGCTGTTGGAACAGGGGAGCGATGGGGGTCGGTGATGCACGGGGAATGGGTTACCGTTGATGTATGGGCCGCTTTTATTGCGCGGGACAAAGTGGTACAGGCCTGAGATAGGTTTCGTGGATTCGACCGGATCGATCGATGTTTTTGGGGGTAGGGCTCGGGTACTTGGGATTTGTGTTTGGGCGAGGATAACACGCTACGGGGAAATCGAGGGAAATGTATGCGCGGTTGGGGTAAATAGCGAGTTTAAATGCAGCGATTTATCCGAAGGAATATTGACTGTTGAATAAACGTTTGAGATAATTAGTGTACTAATTAGGACCTCCGTTTCGGAACGCTGATCTGTTCTACGAAGTTCTATCTGTATGCGCTCTGTAACGCACGAACCATTGAGAGTATTGAGGAATGCTTCAGTCGATCATATTTTGCCCGTAAGCGAGCCTACGCGTGGTTAATGAATTTCTGTAATTATATACAATTTTACATAATAACAGTTTGGATGGATCTTTTCACGTGGAATTACCAATTGCCGAGACTATTTGCGCATCGCGTTACCACCAGAAATCACCGCGCAATTACAGTCCGTTGATAACGGGCGATTTCTGTAATCGCTATTGTGACTCGATTTCTACTCGCGCATCTCCTCTGCGACAACAACATCGGTTTACCCTAGTGCACCCTAAATACGTTTCGACGGCAAACAGACATTTAACCTTTGCGCGTCCCGAACGAGTCCCCCGGTCACATTTCCTTATTGGTCGTGTCGGGTGACTATGAATTAACGTCAATTGCTCGCGAATGATTAATCGATACGCCAACGGTGCCGCACACGCGACACGTTTTCCATCGAACAGCGGACATTTTGTTTCCATTCGATTGCGTCACGGGGAAAACACGATAAACCAATTTGTGTGGCGAATCGTCACAATATCCGGGGGGCCAGAGTGTTCTCCCTTACATCGGACGAATGCCCTCTCGTGTAATCCCCCGACCACCGCATTAAGGGGAGCTTCGTTCCACTTGTACGTTACGTATCTCAGGATCCTCGAGTGTCAAGGGCGCGACCGGTTCATCCCTCTTGTACACGATCGTGCACGCCGTTGCGTTTAATCGTTGCACGCGTGTATAATTCTGTTGGGGTGAATAATTCCGGGTGTTCCCCCCCAGACCGTCTACTACTTTGTAAATTTTTTGCGCAGTGGCTTCTCATTCGGGGGTGAGCTCGACCGGCCCGTACTTTCGGCGTATCGATCCGAAATTTTATGGTCGTGAAGGGTTGCAGCCGGACGAAACATTCTGGACACTGTATTAATATTTCGGAGTATCCACTCGAGGAGGAAAAATAACTTTTCTATCGCAGATTTAAAACACATCTTGTCTGGGTTGTCATTTCAAATATGCACTGCTTCGCGTCGATAAATTAGATCGTGTTTGCATATTTCGTTTTCTAACGTGCTATATCGCGTCACTGACGATATTAAGTCACCAATATTTCCGTCTCGAAAATTTTCTCTCCGCTCCATTCTTATTCTTCGTTTCATTTTTATGAAACGTTACGCGGTTTATATAGTATTATCTAATCTTTTACACGCCTTTAGCATACACGTATTGTACATACACGAACAATGAGTCCGCGTTAAAAATAATGTATACGGGCTTTCACCATCGCCGCTCCGTTCCATCTTACCGTAAAGTTCTCGTTGAAATTATCGCCTCGCTGCACCCGGACGACCCTAAGTTTTCCACGTCGTCCTCCGTAACCTCGGATCCATTCGTCATCGCGCAATTATTTCCGAGTCGGGCAGCAGAGGCGAACGAGATCAATTGTATTCCGTTCAACGGCGAGTTTCGACTTCGTCGATCGATACCAGGGAGGTTTCGTACCCGTTTCCCTCTGCGAGTGCGATCGCCGCGGTTCGAGACAACGCGTCGGCCTATCTCGCGACGCGTGATCCCTTCGGGTTCGTTTGCGAATAATCTACGGCACAGTAACGTGGTCGCGCGTGTTCGCGGACTCACCTGCGCGCACGTGAACGCAGAAAGCGGTGAGCGTAATTACGCAATCGCTTCGCGTTCCACGCGATGTTCCTCGGTCGCTTCTTCTCGTCTTTTCCCGAAGGAGGATAACTCTATTCGAAACAGGCGCGAGAGATCCCCTTTCTTCAGCCGGCGTTCGTGATTATCTTAACTGCCTGAAATGCATTACATCCCGTAAGTACGATTGCTTAAACGCGTTTCCCCGACGAGCCCCGCCACGCGTTCTTGACACCGATTGCTCGACACGTTTCTGCGCCGCGCCGCCGCGAAGGGGGATCGTTTTTCGCTCTTCGAACGCCACCGTACAATTATTCGAGTGTGACTCGCCACTTGATTATCGCGCAACGATATCAATTTGTTGGCTGACTCATTTTTCGCGTGTCCTCTTCGGGCGCTGCGCGACGCGTCACGCCGCTCGGAGTTATTGCTCCGAGGTTCCAGGCGGATCTGCTCGCTTGGAAACTTTTAATTAAATTCGCCGCCGAATCGAATCATCATCTGCCGCGTCTTTTTCGTTTCCCTGATATTTCGAGGGATCTTCACCGGCACGCGTTTTGTCTCGGGATTTTAACGGGATATTAAAATTAATATTAGTCAGGAACAAGAGAACCAATCCAGTTGGATTGGTTACCTCGAATATTCAACTATTGCTTCGTAGAAAACTGTGTAAACAAACGTTCTCTGCAGCGATGTATAATTATTACAGGTATTTATATAAATTATACGTTAATCAATTAAGCTCGTAATATATTAACAAAAATTGTCTACTGTTTCGTGCTCCAGGCGTATTTTAATTTTTGCCAGTAGCGGAGCGAAGGGGTTAAACAACTTTGCCCTTGAATTATAATTTCGTGTTCAGCGTCGCGGGCACGAGAGTCTTTCCATTCTTTATTCGATAATTTTAGTGTCGTCCGCGTTTCTTGCATTTACCCCGAGGTATGAAACCCGGAAGCACCGCGACCCATCGCACGAATCGAATAATGTTCGCGATTCGCGAAACGAGAATCGCCGCATCCTTTGTTGATTCTAATTCGGATTAGCACGGTCGTAACGAAATATGTGAAACGGTATATTTGGTGGTCACCGGGATTCCGGACGGGCGTAATTTAATTGCGTATAATCGCTTTACATTCTGTATTATGAATTTCAAGCGAAAGCGAGCAGAACGAAATTTCTGCTTACGCAACGAACGACAGGCGTAACGAGATAACTTGGTATTCCGCAATGCTGCAGGTAAATAACCGCGGAATTACAGAACGACAGAGCGCCATAAAGTTTGCTTAACGCGACTGTCATCGCGGCCGCAACAGCTTTCTGAAGTAAGCTGAGGTCAATTAGAATGGCCGGTGGTTCCTAAAACTAATTGAATCTCAACTTTCCAAACCGACGAATACGAAGCCCGGGCGTCTATCGACGTGCTCTGTTCTTATTAATTATTTTTGTACTGCGCTTCGGCATTACCATGGATCGACTGCTACGAATAATCGAAACAATAGAATTTCGTATAACATTACGAACTCGCTAATTAACGTCACTCTCCCGTTTAACTTCCCTTATTCGTTCCGTGTTATGAGCTCCGAAACCGTAAATATTTTCCCTCCAGTTCGAAACAAATGCGTACAATTACATTTGAAACGTACGATTGTCCGACGCTGTGTCGGATCATTCAATTATTGTTCCGTTCCTCGTAATTACATCGACGAAGAATAGACACTGATTCGCGGCCCGGAAAATTCGAGTTTCCCTACGAAAACCTCGCGAAATCGAACGCGAACGCGAACGAATACCCACCTTGTTCGTACGGATATTTCACGATACTATCATCCCCGATCTCTCCTCCTGCACAGTTTTCGTCGAATCGTTTCATCGGCGTGCGAATAAAGCGAACGTCAATTTCAGCATACTTCGCGTGTACGCATTACACGTACAGCTCGGTACTCGCCGATGAAAATGTTCGACGGTAATTCGTTCGATGTTCTCCCTTTTTCGCGGATGCCGCAATTTCAATCCACGTTTTTCTTCCGCGCCTGCACTTTAAAATCAACAAACCATCAAAGGCATATTTCCGTTCGCCGACGTTTATAAGGGGACGATTTATTCGCGAGCTCCACTAACCTAAATAAAGTTCTTTCGGCGTTCCCTGCGGCGTTCCTCGCGGCGCGCCTCGCGCGTTTACGATTTAACGCTGCAAGAAATCGCCGTCGTCCAACCTAATGTACTACACCGGAGAAAATTCATTCGACTGGCGAAAATTATGCCTAAACGCGCGAGACTTTCTGGACTCGTCGCGATGCGGCTATTTCAAGAAAGCGGGCGAACGCGTGGAATTCGTAGCTCGTGTCCCATTACGTATTCTAGAAATTATTAATATTTGCGTAACAGTACTACCTTAGTAGCCCATGCCCGAAAAATTGATACTATAATAAATAAAAAAAAGATGCATAATTTACCTTGGACTGTTATTCTATCAATATACCAGCATCCGCCACATAAATAAAGCAGAATAAAATAAAGGAGCAAAGAGATTCTCATCAGTCTTTCATTATCTTAAATAAACGAGTGAACGGAATAAAATCATAGATGAATTTTATTCAATTTATTTTATATTCGTACTACGCAGTGCTGTGCGGTATTAAATAAATTTTCCGTTGTATAATTGTTCAAACAGCAAAGGTGCTTGTTACGTTGAAAATCAAATAAAAAGCAGAAATAATTATCAGTTATTTAAAATAATGGTATTAATCGCCATCTATGCACGTGTACTATTTAATTTATTTAAAAAAAATGACTTGCTACTTCTCGCTTATTATTAACATGCAGCTTCATTTCTGCATCCCCGGATGAAAAATAGGTGGTGCCAGCCTATTAGCTTCGCTAATCGAGAATCGAACATGAAACTTCTATTGTTTCCCATTGTTTCAAATTGTATGCGGAGAAAAGATACAAAAAATGAACTACTCCTGCCGTTATCCAAATGGCGTTCGCTCGAAAAAGTCTTCGTCGTAGTTCGCGTTCTTATCATTCAATACATTAATCAAAGTTTGCCCGCCACCGGTAGGCACACACTACTTGCCCCTCTTAAATTCGCTTCATCGTCAGCCCCGAGCCCGTCCGCGTCGAACGCGTTCCCACCCGTCGAAACGCGAATCCTACGTACGAGCTTTCGCCAAACAGCCGGTTGCAAGAAAAATTCGCGGAGGGGAAGAAGTTGCGGACAGCGGACTCAGGCCGAGGCGAATTAACGTGCAAACGACGGTACGTGCCTGGTTCACGGTGTGCATCGGAAGCGTCGCGATTGGCCTCGTTAACATTGCAAATTCCTTGCCGGTCGGCGGCTTTTTTTTCTTCTTTTTACCAGGGTAATGTCACTCTGCAATGCAAATTTCGGCTTGGCCACCCTGCGGATAATACAGACAGTGGGGGGAGGGGGGCAAGACCCGCGAGAAGAGCTCGCCGCGAATCGACGAAGACGATATCTTGCTCGTCTCGTCTCGCCTCGTCTCGCCGCGGCTCGGGAACACGTTCCTCGCTGCTTTTTGTCCCGTTCCGTCGTCAATTTCACAGTATTACGCTCTCTGGCCAGACTACGGCGGCGGTCTCGCGTAAAAATCAAGCAAACAGAGGTTTCGTCGGCGCTACGGTGCTTAAGAAATGAGCGTTTAGCCGCCTCTGGGTCGTCTGAATCTCCAGCAAATGGTCTTCTTAATTGCGGGCAGCGCGTTCGTTGGCGCGCGACGCCTGCAGAAACAATTGTTGTTTCGTTGGGAACGACGAGAGGCAGGGGGGCGGGGATTGGTTATACGTTGGATGTTATCTAGCATTTGCTGTTCCTAGGTCGTTCGCGTGGCACGTGTTTGTTCGTTGCGTTGTTGCTGATAAAATTCATTCGATTTTGTTTGTATTCGAGACAGCAGGGATCGCGATGTTTATTTTTAATTAGAAAAGTGAAGAACGATTGGAATGTTTGGTACACGGTGTATCCGATGCTGGATGGTTTTGTGTTGGATATTTAATTAAATAGAAAGTACTTCGTTTGTTGGTACGTAGAATCCGCGAGATGCGATATCTATCTACTGACCCACATTTTACTTCGTTCCGTTTTTTAGTGTTGAGAACGCCCTGCGAGGTACCTGTGTAGTTTTAAATACAATAAATCAGCGAAGTCTGACACAGCTATCTTCTACAGCATCTCGACGGTATTATTGTAATTTCAGTGTTTTAATTTTAATAACAATTGTACGAAGTGCAATTTGCTTTAATTGGATCTTCGTCGGGACACTATTAAATCATGAATTTCAACGACTGTAAGTGTACTTGAACGCAATAAACAAGCCGCTGCATATCTAGCGATTTGCATCATTGTAACTTGACCTCATATTTAAATTGTGCATTGTAAGCGTCCGTGTTGATCATTGTCATTAACTCTCGCGGCTCTGAATAATTTCACGTAAGAAACAATTCCTCCAAGCTCACGTTCCTCGGTCACGAGATGACATCACAATAGAACTGGGTACGATTTCAATTTTAAATTGCGTTAACAGAACACTCCTGGCCCCCTTCCAACAAAATGAATCGCATAATTCGCCAGACACAATTCTGAAAGTATTTAGAGCACAGCTCGAACAATTTTGCACTCTGTATCTAAGTATGTTTTGCTACGCAAAGACCTCTGGTATCTCCCTAAAATTGGGATCATTGAATTCACAATATGCATTATCAAACACACCGAGTAGCTCGGAACTATTTAACTTGAAAATAATTGTACTCCATTGTATACCTTCTGATCGTCGTACCAAAAAATTTTAGGGCAAATAATAAAAGAAATATAGATATACAGGCGTAGGAAATATCGGAAAACGATTCCCAATGTATTATCAATTATAAAACCTTGGGATAATATGTTAATTTACAAATAACTGATTCCAAGTACTCAGCTAACGATGTTAGAATTTTCTGGTAACAAAAGGTCTGTATTTTTATTTCAACCCTCTTTGTTGTTCGTATTAAAAATCTTATCTATCGATCGCCCGCTATAATGATTAATCTAGAACTCTGTCTCGGTCGAATACTTTCCAGTCGATTCGTCGAAGGTGCAAACCACCGTGCAAATTTTATTCGCGATACGAACACGTATTCGATTGCACGAGACGAGGTCGCTACTTCGAGCAGCGATATTCTCATGATTCTGAACGATAATCGCCACTGACGAACAGGTTTCGAACAGCGATCAGAGGAATAGTAGGAAACGCATTAAGCATACACGGAATTGTAAACCGCCATAGCAAAACACTATGTTACGATCCGTGACTAATTAACTGAATATTAAACGTCACTCAGGTGCACGGCTTTGCCGGGGTTCCGCTGTATGGTGCGATAATTGCACCGCAATTGCTCGGACATTATGGAGCTAAAATTGCATTGAACACCGTTCATGGACAATTTTCTCAGTCAACTTCTTTCCATGTATTAATTCCGTTTGATTTGATCTTTTGTTTGGTCTCTTAACCCGCTTGATGTTTTAATTCGAATATTCGGTTACACGAATGCAGCGATGAAAGGATAAAACGATCAAAATAGTGAAATAACTTCCGATAATGCCAATTTGTTAATCAACTCTGCGACTAGAGATTGGTAATTATAAATACTAAATGATACTACAAACGTTCTAACTCTTAAACAACGTTAAATCTAAAAACACGCATGGAACCTATGGAAAGAATAATTAAATCCAAGGGCCAGTAGAGTAATAAACAAAGGGATAAATAAAATTTAGATGAACATAAAATTACCACAATTCTATTCCCTTCGGAATATTTCGTTCATTTCTATACCCCTCTCCCTGTCTTTCTATAATATATAAGAAATCAAAAATATAGAAAGGTACACCTGTTGCGTCTGTTTTCTTTTTCCTCTCGAAAATCGGCCACTGTTACACTGATCAATCGGTGTACCAGCAGGACGAGTGCAAATTAGCGATCATGCGGTCTGATTAATGGCTAACACGGCGGGCTGACGCACCTTGATCCCTTCTCGGACTGTTAACTTCTTCCCTTTTCCAGATGTCAGAGAGTCACGGCTCTTGGGTTCTCACAAGTCGCGATTCAGGAACACGCGATCCTTGCTTCCTCGGGATAACAATAAGTAAAATAAAGGACGGCGCTGCTCGCCTGGTGCTATTTCATTATCGTGCGTCCGGTGGCTGACGCAGGGAAACCAGACTGTGGACAGACAGGAAGACAATGAAGCGAAAACCGGGTCCCCACTTGTTGATGCGTGCACTTTAATTAGTAACCCAGATAATAGACATTGTAACTAAATGATGAGGAAACGCGGGAAAATTTTGTTGGAATTTTGCTGAATCCCTGGAAAGGCATTATGGGAAAATAATTCAGGGGTGAGCAGTAAAGGGGAAAACATATTACAAAGTGAAGATTGGTACGCGTGCGTTTGGCGTCTCCTAATATTGTTCAAAATAATAGAACAACTCGTACAGAATGTAATTTGCATGGAATTTTGGAACAAACAGATCATCCGAAAAATAATTTTTCTCTTCGATAATAACTCAAGTTGCACGCTTGTGAGACTTCTCTTGTACGAGTAATAAAATTATGAATAATAGAATCTGCTAGAACAAAACCAGCATGTTTAAATTTCAATTGATATTTCAAACATTATCGAACAAATTCTTACGTGTACGCAAGTTGTGCAGCGCGTTATTCTTGCCAGCGAACTTCAGCCACGCGATCAACTTAATACAACAATTTGGCCACCTGTTATGGCCGGTAACACGTTGATTAGCCTATCAGGGAAATTTGCGGCGGAACGTATGCGACACCGCGCAATATTTAATCGCGAAATTGGCGAACACATTAAATCACAGTTCCCGGCACGTTTACATGACACGTATTACGTTCCTTTAATTACCTTGCCCATTTGCGCGACAAAGTGTAACGTAACAAACAATACCAATTAGCGTCGTATCACTCATAACTCCGATCCCCGAACATTAATAACAAACCGTGCATACATCGTACCGCTATGCTGGCTACGCGCACGAATATATCAAACCATCAGATACTCGCACATTTTAAATACGACTTTTACAAAAGTGGCCGGCGTTCCTCCACGCGCAACACCGTATTCACACCATGTGCTTAAGGAAATTACGTACGCGAGATCGGATAAGCGGGCGTTAAATTTTTGACACTTTCATCGCGTGTCATCCTTACGAGATCTCGGCGAGAAAGAGGAAAACGTATTCCTCTCCGTGGAATTCCACGAAACGTGTTCCATTCACCGTGACGTGGCAGCTTGGCGTGCAATTTGCACACAATCACGTACTCGCGCTTTCTTTATCCATTCAGATCTTGCACGCGAATTTTCATCCAGGCCGGTGCGTTTAACTTTCGTTTTGTTCGCGCGTCAGTGATCGCAAGCGTGAACGCGCTTCAATGAGCGTTCCACGCGTTCCGGATAACAGAGCGCCTGATGTAATGCTCGAATAAAGATTTGGGCTCGCGCGTAGTTCAGCTTTTCGCGACCGAATTGGTTGCTGGCAATGGTTTAATCGACTCGGGAATAAGCAACAGTTTTGCTCCTACGTTTTCGTAGAACCACCGGCAAATTGTTTTTATCTGCTGTTTCTGTTGTTATTTGCTGTTCTGCTGCGTCTGTGGTTGTTTGTCGGTACAGGTGAACCGAGGTTCGCCTTGTTTGTTTGGAAGTTAGTATCGCTCCAGGTGGATCTAGGTGCACCGTTATGCTTCCCATGGCGGCGTGGTACACTTTTTAGTTCTTGCTTCATGAACGACATCCGTCTGGATCGTTTATTAAGAGACTAGATATACTTCTGTAGGTGTAGCGAGTCTTGGATAAATTTCGTGAAGGAAATTCTTGTTCCTGTTTCACATTTTGCCTATGTCAACGTGAAAGTAGTGGCAGGTCCAAGCTGGTATTAAAGAATTATAATTATATATTATGGAACTCGCATATACTAATACTTAATTTTCTTTTTCAAATAAATATTATCCATTTCGCAAACCTGCTCTAGTGTTATTTCTATACCGTTATTTAATCACCACATTTCCCTCAGTTCGATCTACAATTTTAAAGACGCAAGTAATTTCCTACGGAGCTCCTTCCAGTCATTCTAAATCCAAATTCCTCGTATTCCTCATCTTGCACCCGGGATAGCACGGAATCTCTTAAAAACCGATTCGCATTCATTGAATTCGCCCTCAGACGTTCGCAAACCGTCCAAGATCCATGACGATCGTTCCAAACTACTTTCTCATCGCCGAATCACCGTCGAGTCCCCGTTCTCCGATCTTTCTCGGCGAAATTGATCTCCATTCGAGGGGCAGCGATTCACGGAACATCTCTTCCCGTCGAACTGTTGGACCGAGGCATACTCGGTCGGACGATCCAGGTGAATTTCGTCGCTCAAACACGCCTAAACGCGTTCAAACATCCGAGTCCCGTTTGCCAATCGCGAACGTGACGCGATTAGGGCTAACGAGACCGAATGGAAGCTGTCTGAACCTGGAAGGTTGCAAACAGTCCCAAACAGCTCGGCTTCTGTGCGCGGCGTGCTGCGCAAATAGAGCACCGCGACACAACGTTTCTCGCCCTTAATTAGCACGCTGGCTATTAATTAGCCCTTCTGCCCCGACAGACGCACTCTGCCTCCCCAGTGACTTCCACGCCACTTCTTCGTATCTTCTTCCTCATCCGAGTTTCTGCCGTGGCCGTCTTGTTACGGCTAAAAATAGAGCGCAGGCCGTACGCCAGGATCGAGGTATCGTTATGCTTTTTGCGAGGTCGACTTTTTTTTGTTTCATAGGTTCTGCTTGTTAGAAAAATTGACGGGGGTATGGTAGATCGGCGATCGCAAGAAATATGCATTTCTAATGGAGTTCTTATTATTATATTCACTGTGGCATTGTTCAGCAACGGAGCGATAGGACAGCTGTTTACGAGGGAAATTGTTACTCGCTTTATTGCAAGGTTTGGTTATGCCGGTTGTAGCTCTCTTTGTTTTCACTTCTTTTTTAACGCGCGTCTCTGTATTGCTGGGGGGTAAAGGTGGAGGATTAGGAATTATTGATCGTTATTTGTCGTCGACGTGCATTCACCGTAATTATTTCGACGCCCTCTGTATCACATTTTACCCCTATTTTCGTCCCTTTACAATACTTAAGAACGAGTCTACGCGCGAAATGATATTTTCCAAAGCTTGTAATTCACTTTCCCAGTAACGCGACGCGATAATCATTCTGATTAACAAATTTTTGCCCGGCATCGAAACGAATAGAAACTATTTTATACAATGTTACAGATTAAAAAAGCGTCCTTTTTATTGCACTTTCACAGAGATACTACACTTGCAACGCTCCTTCTACTCGAAACTAATAACACTGACATAACTATTGTTTAATCGTGCGAATTGAAACGGCACAGTTCCTTACAACAAGCCCCCCAGAGTAGAAACTTAATCCGTTTCTCGCACTTCCTGCATTCCACCGTAAAAACTGCAATTCAGGTTATCGCGGCGGACCTTTACAAATGTCAAAGATCGGGGCACGGTCGAGACGCAACGTTTTCCTCGCGAAAACGAATTTACACTCGCGACACCGCACGTGATCCATGAAACGCGACACGCGAATCGTACGCGCGTTACGAGTTCGTGCCAGTTACGAGACTTCAATATGCAGCAGGTAGGAAAGGGTATCGCGCGAAACAAACGGCGGGGAGGAAACGAATTCGAAGGTACGAGAAATGCTATCAACGATCGACCGTCAAAGGAATCGAATGTGCAGTCGAGGGCCTCGGCGAGTTTCTAATTTGCCAGGTTACGTCAGTTAGCTGGATACGCGAGCGGAGTTATTACGGTTCATTGTCACGGCTGTCGCGATTTCTCGTTCCATTATCCATGGGAAATTGAACGGTGAATGCTATCAAGATGTTCATTACGGTCACGTGAGAATGTACGACCGGCGATGATGCCTAATCGCGTTCGTAATTGAAAACATTTAAAGTGAAACAACGTGATTTACGCGCGGCGTAACGAGGCAAATTGGCAGAGGTAATTCGTTTAATAACCGTCATCAACGAATTATGACGCCCAGATACAGAGTGATAATAGTATCGACGTTTCCAGCGCAAACTTCCTTATGTCCCTAAATGAGAGGTTCGAAGAACAAATGGGGTAACAATGGACCCGTAATGTTACCCTCGCGGTGTTAAAAGAAAAAGAAAGAAAAAGATAGTCAAAGCGACGAAACTGATGGCTAATTAATTAAAATATGTTGAGTTTGATAACAGTGGAATTCGTCACGATGGTCGCTTATTTGTTTGAGGTATACATATACTACTGTTTATGTGTATGCAGTATGAAAAGAGTATTGCGGTTCTTAGAAACATTTATGAAGGAACATACTCGGCACGCTATGTTACATAAGTTTAATAAATAAAAGAATGCAACTGCAGCGATGTAATACATATTCGCTGTGCACAAACATATTATTTGTTAATGTTGTCAATGTTGTCAAAGATAGATTCAAATATTTCTAACTAGAAACTACAGTGCAAAAAATCAACCCTATGTCAAGAGTTATAAACACGTTAGACGAAGACAATCTATGGGTCACTGCTGCGAACAACCTCAATTACCTAGCAATAATTAATTATTTTCACCGAACATGTGTATGTACAGAAGAAATCGCGAGATTGACAGCACGACCCAATTATAACATTATTAAAATATCAAAAAATATTCAGTATTCAGAAAATTTGTAATCAATCTAAAAACGTATTCAGTAAATACTATTTGCTACATCTACACAATTTTCCTTGCACTAATAGCATACAACAATACCAGTGAACGTAATACACCATTACATTTTCCTTCTTCCTAAAAAGTTTCTTAAGACATTTATCTCACTGTGAGCATTTTCTGATACACCCGGCAAATTTATCGACGAACGAGGGAGCAAGTTTCCTCAATGTATTATCCAAGGCGTTTTCGTAATTCACGTCGTTCCGCGAACAAATGTAATCTTTCGACGAGCGTTCTTTTTTTCCTTTTTTCTTTCTTTTTTATACTGCACCCCGACACACGAAGAAACTCTTTGCGGTAGAATGAGCCGTGGCAACGACACGTATTCCTTCCGCCATAAATAACGTTGTTCCTCCAGCGCAGTGCGTTGCTTCCACGAAGATGTAAATCAACGAAGGTGGATACGATGCATCGACGCGTGTGCGTGAACCGAGATAATGCATTCTTTGCGTCATATCGACCCGAAACGTTCGTAACCTGATTCGTTACCGAGGTCGGAGGCAAAAGTTTCTCACTTATCTCGCAGAAATCACTGTCAGCCGTGATGGAAATGCGTCGCATCTATTGTAGGGCCGGGCTATGAATAATGCAAAAGGGTGCGGAATGGACGACTCTATCTCTCTTACTTGATTTTTCCGTGGAGATTGAACGTTGCGGATATTAGAAGACGCATCGGAAGATGCAGATGGATGCGCGGGGAAAGATTGACAACTGAAAACGTCGCGCGCGATTTCGTCGATAATATTCCTCTGCGGACGTATCAGGGAAGCTCGAGATCGATGAGACAGGATGCGGCAATTTTGATCAAAGTCAGCGAGGAATTTCTTTTCACGCGTCGATCCGAAAGTAATGTACAACTTAAGAATTACAATTACTTTGTATGCGTTTGCTTCAAACTCGTTCAGATTGTAACTATTTCGTAGTTACTATTCGATATATGTATATCTCGAGTCCGAAATATCGCGATGAAACTATATAAACTTGTTTTCTCAGAATCGAAGCAATTAGTCTCGGTAATCCTATCGCCAAGTGCCGGTGTAAAAAAACTAATCGGCATAATTTAAATTGATTGGCGACGTAAATCACGCGCTATGAAGATCGGAATCATTGAGACAAGAAATGAAACCCAACTCGAGCCAACGATCCTAATAATTTCCTTTAACGAAGTCTAGAAAATGAAGGAATCTCTAATCTCAATTTCGAGGCATAGATAAGCGTCATTATCATTACGGAATGGTTAAAATTATCTTGATCGTGTCACGGACGGTGTATTGAGGCGTCGATTCTTCAACGCAGGTGCGTGGCGTCTCCGGTTCTGAACAGGTTAGCGTCAGGTTGGTTCAGGTGGGTCAAACGGTGGGACGCACTTGTGCAGGTGTTCACCTGATACTAGCCGAGCCTTCACGAATTATCGTCGGCCCTTGTCCCGAGGTTTCGTGATTGTCGCGACTCCGTCGTGAATTATTTCAAGTCCGTCGCTCCGATTGCACTTTCCGCGTCCAGCTGCGCAAACTCCCGGAACCGATTCTCCATCGATCGCAACGTTTTCATTTTCGCTCATCCAGGTGTGTTAGTTTTGCGCGTGGCTCACACGGTTCATTAATTAGTTGGACTTCTCTGCGACATTTTCTGAGCTCCGGGAACGTTCGGCGAAGATTTTCTGCGGTTGCGTTAGCTGCTGCAAAAGGTCGAAACGTATAGGTGCAATTTCATGGCTGCGTTTCAATTTCGAAGTCATGAAACGAATGGCGAAGACTTGTTGAAAGCGATGGAAAATGGGGATGAAGTATTCGTGACTACTTTTTACTGTTGAATTATATGTGCCATTGCAAACTATGAATATTATATAAATTGTGAGATTCAGAAAGTTATGAAGTTGTTGAAAAATCCACGATTATAAAATTTTTTGTTTTCCATTGTCCTCAAAAAAAATATGCGTATTTTTGTAAATGCAATAAGGCGATGAAGGTTTTGCTTATACTTCCTGTAAATATATCTCGATATTTAAAAAGAACGTTCTGAATTCTTTTCATCGACTGATTTTAACCGTGAAAACCGAATTTATGGGACGAACGGAAAATAGGGTTGTATTGCGAATGACATACTTCACTTGTAGGGAAAGATTCTTTTTCATTTTCATTTTCTGAATGTCCGTGTTGGCACACCTTTCTTGTAAGAGGTATTTGTACATCGATAGACTGTACAAATGTACAGTAACATAAATCTACGTGCCTTTTAATTAAGTTGTTCGGCAATTACGATTACATAAAATAGGACTTTAGTGATTTGTTATTTAAATTGAATAATTTCTATAAAGTGGTACTTCCACGTGTGCCTGTATCGAAGAACACGGATTCGATTGATTGTAGCAATGAAGTTACGCCTTGATGTAACAATAACGAAATTGTGAGACATTTAACGCAGAAGTTTTTCTGTCACAACGTTGGAGCTAGTTGATACGCATTTCCATCGAAACGAAAGTGACTCGATCTATCGAATAAATGTGATTGCTAACAAACGTTTCGCTAACGGCGTTGAACAAACTGTCGGCTAAAAAATGAAACGAGGTCCTACGTCATCATCGATTTGATCTGCCGAGATCGAGGCGCGCTGACAAGAATTTCACGATCTATCTGTGCTGTCATTATGGTTCCCTTCTGTTTGCGATCTCATTTGCGATTCAGCGAGCAGCTGATTCCTCCTTCGGATCCCCTTCGAGCATATTTTAACGCGGCTTACCTTCGATATGGCGGGCAGGTGCGAATGATTGCATTAGTAGTGTCTCGAACTCGTTCTGCCTCCTCAACGTTATTTTAATAATGTCTCGGGACCTTACTTTGTACACTTTATGTTTCCTATATTATAGGTGTGGGTTTAGTTGTATAAATTAGAGGTCAATTAGGAAGCAAGGATGCAGACGTTATTAATTATTACCTACTGGCTGATCAATTAGGCAATTATAATTACGAAAAAACACAGTTTTCTTCGGCATTGAAATTGCCTCGAAACGAGAATAATGATGGCTGCCTTCTTTGGCATTTTAATAGTGTGCAACACGTGGCTTCTTTTAACTAGCGAAATATTTATCGTCCTCGCGACAGCTTACATTTATTTGCTATACACGGTGCAACTGTTTTTTGCGAATTTAAATAGCTGCGGAACAAAACAGTCCTAAGTTAATTCAATTCTGCAGGTATTGTAATAATTTCGAAGTTATATTTGTATCAAGAAACCTCTGAATATGAAAAATAATAATAAATTTATATTCTATAATAATAGGCTTAAGTGAAAATAACTATTAGTAAGGATTATTTGCTTCAAGGCGACGCAGTTAATAGTAATCTTAACGAAGATGTTTCTGCGCATTCTCAAGTCACGTTTTGTAATGAAAATCGCTTCAAAAGCACTTCGGAGCAACGACAGCGACGGCGAATATTTCTTTCGTCGCACACCAGTTTCCTCGAACGCTGTCGAAAGAATTTTAAGAGATTCAGAACTTGAGAACGGATATTAGTTTCAGAAGCTTCCTTGTCGCGACGTTATTATGAATATTACTCGGGATATTCTGCTTCCTCGGCGTGTTTTATAGAGAACTGAAGAATTCTTATAGTCAAATTAATTGCGAGACACGAGCTGTAATAATTTCTCATTCCCGGCCTCTCTGCGAATTTCAATTAATAACGAGATTAACATAATGGAAATAGATAAAGTATTTTTATATCACACCCTAAATTAAACTACAATATCGCGCAGAACAGTACAGTTCTAAAATAGAATATCTATTCTTCTCCGTTCCTCTATAAGAGGCATGCTCCAAGGAGCTGTTCAAATTGCATTAAAGGTAATTTAAATAATATCCAATAATTTATAACATACGCATAACAGTCCACTATACGTAAAGTAGAAAAGAGAATTAATTAAATAACAGCCCAGCTGCACCACGAAATCTGTTTAAAAAATTCATTTCCAGCTTTTATGAACACCACGAGGAAATAACCATTTAATCATTCACTATCAAAGCGCTCCGCTTCCAATCGAAAAACGATCAAAGCAACGTACAATTTTCATCAATGAAATATCTTGGTTCACCGTCGAATACCAAATCGTTTAACTCAAATGAAAATCTGTAACTCTCGAACGTCGAGAAGAAACGATAGTCCATCGGGCGGAAACGACGGCCACGTTCACATCGATTTCGCACAAGGTTCCAATATATCGTCGATGTGTTTCGCGTACCAACCACCCGCTATACTTTCCCAGGAATGGACGATCACGAGATCCAGTCGACGGTGGAGTCGATCCTTGGGCCCGGGGTAAAGGTGGTAGACTGCGAGAAGAAGTCCAGCATGAGAGAGGAGGAAGTGTTGCTGATAAACGGCGTGCCTATTCCGCTCGAGGGCCCGGACGGCGTTGCTATTCGCGAGGCAATGATAACCGGCCAGGTGCCACCGTGCGATTTGCTCAATCAGATCCTCGTTAAGGCCGGAATACTCAGGTATCATCGTGGACCCTCTTGAATTAGCTCTAATGCGAAATAAATTGCAGTCGCGACTGCTCGTGTCCCATTTCGCTCTGCGATTCGTTTAATTTATTTCGTGGGTCTGTTGTGTTTATCTTGCCGTGGTCGAATAGAGTTTCGAAATGAAATATACGGCGGAGTCGATAAGTGTGCCGTAGGTTCGAAAATTATCGAAATATAAAAGAGATTCGATATTGTTCGGGTGGCGACTCGGTTCAGATGTCACTGTAAGAAAGAGACAGAGATGTTTCAGAGATACCATCAGTGTTTTAGAGAATCTCTGTTTGCCCACCCGAAAGATCTCTGTAAATCCTGTTCCACGAGGATCCTCCTGATCGAGATGTACCTGCGATTGTCGGCTACGACAAACTTTGCATCTCCTTTCTCGCTTCCCGAGACCTTTCTTATTATCTCTCGCATCTCGTTTAAGAATATGTTTCAAAGTTTCGACCTCCGAAAGTCGTGTATTGAAACCTTTTATATAAAATGGAAGTACGCGGTCAATCTTCCAATCTTCATCGAAGCATTCCTGTCTTCAAAACGTGAAAACTTACAGCGTCACCGGAAGAGAGTAATGTACATTATTATCCGAATGAACCATTATTCTTAAATCAATTCTTCAAACAACTAAATTTTACGTCAATAAATTCACACCAATGCTGCCCCTGCCATTTAGAACGATTACATCCACGATTATTCTTCCAATTTCATTCATATCTCCATACCTAATCGCAACCCACAAACCTCTCTCCCATTATCCTCATCAAATTGAATTTTCTAAAACCGCATCCGTTCCAACCGCGCGCGACAAAAAACCACACGAACCGAACAAAATCGTCTCCACTAAAACATAGCGCCGCTTGCGTCTTCGCACGAGCATGCAAAACCTCGGAAAGATTTAGACAGAGAGCTTCCCCCGCGAGTAACGAGCCGGTCGAGGCGGTCTCGCCAGCTCGAACAGAGAGATCCACGATGATACCTGGTAACTGGGAATACTTGCAAAAGGGCCCCGGTGCGACTCGAGACATCCTTGAGCGTAAAATCGTCCATCGTGACGAAGGAGGAGGTGACTGTGGCACGAGGTGGAAAGGTTGTCGACGAGAGGAGCCGCGAGACCAAGGAAAACAATTACTACGCCTCGTCGACCAGCGAGATATGGGAGCCGGTCGGAATCGTTCATCGTCCAAGGAACATCAAGCAGTTCGACAGCTCGGACGAGTCCAGGCCGAATTCGAACGCCAGCTCTGATCAGGGTTACACTACGAACACCAGCAGCAATCACGTGCTAAGGGAAGCGAGCGGATCCTCCACGGTAGGCTGCCCGATCTGCGAAGATAACGATCCCGATTGCGCGCGTAGATGTCTCGGGGGACTCGCCGGGCTGGGAACAAAGGTGCCTGTACAGACGACTAACTCGGCGGTAAGCGATTCTCGATTCTGTTTTTCTACTTTTCGGATTTCGCGGCGAAAGTAAGTGTGGATTGTCGCGCGGCAATGATATTTCTGTCGGGGGTCGGCCCTACGGCGGCGCGTAGGTCGCGATTTCGACGTCGACGAAGGGAATCGTTGATAGTTGAAATTGAGCGACGCGTTCGACGTTTTCCAGTGAGGTTGCTGTAAGGTTGATTGTGCACACGGTTTATTTAGGCCAGGTTTTAGCTGAATTGATCTGATCAGTGACAGAGGTATGTGGATTTTCATTTATCTTTGCACAGTTGATTTCAATTAATTTCTTGTGTAGGCACCGAGGGCGCGAGTACTCACGGGACTGATATGTACATGTGGATAAATAGTCGATTGTTTCTGTGGCGTGTTACCAGTGGTGTTTGATAAGAATAAGCTTCTACTGGATGTATTTTTATTAGGACAATTTTGGAAGAGCTCGCGATTGCTTTTCAACCGCAGGTGGTTGAATATATTCTTGGACGTTCGTTTTCATTTTGCCCTCGTCTCTCAGGTGTGCTCCTATAATTTATGAGCTACATAGTAGATTATATCGTACTAACGAGGAAAAAGGCTTTATTGGATGCCCGTTTACGATTTGACGATGCTGGGAATCTTAATTAAAAGATATTGCACTGCATCTTTTATATCTCAAATTATATTATATATATAAACTGCATCGCCCTTTAATTTCTCTATAACAAAAACAATTTCTTTCAAATAGGATCGTGAGGGGAGTAAAGTATATGCTTGCAAGTGTGACACACATATTTCCAACGCTACAACAAAACACTATAATAATTCTAGCCGCCCCTCAAAAGGGTGCAATCGATGGAACTTCGCCTTACTAAATATCAGATCAATTGTTTCTCCATTAATCAGAATTATCTAATTGGAAATTTAATAGATTCCACGTACCCGTAGACAATATCCCAGATAATCCTCATCCTTCCAGCTCTTTCGTTGCCGATTCTCGTTTCTTCGCTACGTCCCCGTTCTTTTTTAACGCCGGCCTGTTTGTACAAGAGGTATACTAATATAGCAGACAGGCCTCGACTGTCCTTCTGCATTCTATGGGAGCGAATAGCGCGAGATAGAAAACCGCTTTGGCGAAACGGGTTGCCGCGTAAGTTGCCATATAAGCTGCTTTGTCGGCTCCTTCGCACGGAAAGTTATCACCCTTGCCAGCTAGCTTTGGGTCACTCCTCTGGATCTCGAAGACGTCGCGCGACACGCTTTCGCGAGGTTGTCGCGATGGTTTCGTCGATTAAATGTTTCCCTACGGTTACTCCGAAAAATCCTATCCACGCGGCGCGACACTTTTCAACAGAGAGGGAAGATAAATGGAAAGTTTGTCAAGTCTCAGTTGCTTAATTTACAGCTTTCCAACCTGGACTCCGTACGATGTTTTCAATCTTGAAGAGAGTTATAAATATTTTGAAATGATCGAAAACTGGACGCAGTCGTTTGCCATGAAACATATTATTACATTAATAATGGGACTAGTGCAAAATTTCTTTGATCCAGGGGAGTTGTTAATTATTTCCCCTGCATAAAGGTATTCCGTAAATTTTAGAAATTCTTTATTTAAAATAATCAGAATACGTAAGTGTGCCCGTATCATTCCAGTAATTGAATTCAATTTTTACACAATAGAGCGACCGCTTTACCGAGGAAGCCCGTGAAAGAATAATTTTTATTTATAATATATGACGCCGCGCAGAACCCCTTTTCCCCAAGCCAATTTAATTAAGTTTGCCGGACTCGGGGATCGATTCTTCTTTTCTCCGTTATTTCTCAGCGTTCACCTCTCCTCTAGTTTCCACTTCCATTGGATCGGCAATTTCGTTCCAATGTCGTTCTACTCGCCGAACGTCTTTCGCGGGCTAATCAATTAAATCTCGCCAAGGAACTCATGCATTAAAACGTCTACATTACCGGTAATGCATTACCGATGCAAATTCTCGAAGGGTATTCGATCTATGCGCCGCGTTTAAAATTCATGCGAGAGGATCTTTAACGAATCGTAGCCCTTCCTCCTCTCGGGGCTGGTGTAATGGCGGTCTGTTCGGGCAGGTAGTTGGCGAAAACGATCAGCCAGCTCGGTACCATCGCAAGAAAACGTAGAAAGATCGTTTCGCGGTCGTTCATACACGGCGGACTGAGCGATGCTCGTTCTCCGGCTACGGAAATCTGGAATACCGGCAGCGTGAACTTTTTCCTTCGTTTTTCACCGCGCTGATTGGTCGGGGAACCGGTATCGACAAACTGCACCGGACAATTAATCGATCACCGATGTTCGCCGGATATTTTATACGGCCGATGCTGTCGACAGGCACGATAAGTTCGGCCCGACAGCGATTCAATTGTCAGATCGGACGTTTAATTCTTTCGTGTCGCAGGCTTTTCCAAATATTGATCCCTCAATCGATTGGGTGCAAAGGTTGCGCGTCGCGTAGTTTTTCATTTCAGTTTGACGGGGTAACGTGTACGGAGTTGGAACGACGACCTCTTCGATATGGGAACTTTGAATTATTGAGGTTGTAAATTATTATTGAATAATTGTTAGGCAATAAGTGTTATTCGTTTTATGGTATGGGTAGGTAGGTATTCCGCTTGGAGCGATCTAATGCAATTGGAGGTAACGATTGAAACAAGCAATAGAGGAAATTAGTTTAACTCCACGCTCGATCGTTTCTCAATGAGGTTTCGTTTGACGCAAGATTAGTGATTAATGAAAATATTGGTTGATGTTCTTACACTTTCGGGATATCGATTAATTCCTTTCTGGTCTAGATTTTCAATTGAGAAATACGTGTTAGCAAATCTCGTTAAAATTCAGGAACCCTCGCTGCAATGTTTAAAGAAAATTCAAATCGATAACACGGCGAAGGAGATGTTTATCTGTGTTTCCACTGGGGTAGAATTCACGACACGAAAGTTAGGAAAATCATATTATTTGCATAGCCCGCGCGCACACGGTTTGCGTGAAAGTTACGCGGCATAAAGTTCCCTTTTCGCGGCTTGCCTTGGAAGAGTACACTCGACCGGGAAACTCTTGCAGATGCAGGAAACTTTCATGGCCCGGAATTTCCTTTTTCCGCGGCGCAAATTGAAAAATTGCACCACCGCGCTCTATATATCTCGCGGTGGTATTACAGACCTCCACTGCAATTTGATGAAATCGATAATTCCCAGGCAATCATAAAATAAGGAAGAAAGATATAATGCACCATAATTTTCTATCTCCTGCGATTTTGTTATTTTATTACAGACCTGTTCCACGATTATTATACCGGGGAAAATTGGAAAGGCCTTGATAAAGTTAAAGACAATTTTAATACCAATGCACTTGGTTGGGGCACAAGTTTTTACGCTTAGAATAAATTACAGCTGCAAGATAGAACCGTACGGCAGTCATTTATTAAATAATTTACTTCAGAAGCCAACGCGATTAATCTCTACACGCTGAATTGAATTAGAAAATTCCAGTTGCGGCACAAACGTTACCGCAATAATAGCTGCATTCTACGATATTTCATATTTGTATATATATTTGACGAGAAATATTGTGAAAGGTATTGGAATGAATCAGTTTTCTCTACGTTTTATTTTGCGGAGTGAATCACTTTCGCAAATGAATGGTTCGATTATAAAATTGGGGCACCATTTGCATAATTGTACTCCTCACGGACATTTCGAACGATAACCTTCCCGTCGCATTGTTCTGACACAATTAAATTCTTCGGCAGGAAATCTTTTGTATATCGCCCGATTCTCTCGGAGACACGCTTATATGCACCTGCAAATCGGATGACTGCACGTAGGACGTAATGTATCGGGCCGATGATAATGATACATCCAGGAATACTACGCCACGCCTTCGTGATTTACATAGAATTAGTTTCCTCCCGGTTCGTTTCTTCATCGTGCTCATAGCGAATTCGACTTCTCTGTTGAATAAAATTGCTATTATAGGATTGTCAACTCTTGGTAGTTCGTGAAGAAGCAATAACTTACCGCTTCAAAACTTTGCCACCATCGGAGGGTTGTGTATAACATTATTGTGAATTTTGATTTTGTACTTCGTTCGTTTTGTGTACGGTTGAGGGGAGTTTTTCATTCAACTTGTTTATACAATTTTTGCCGGGTCTTTTTTAAATTTCCTGCGATTTTACCGACCTTCTAAACCATGGTAAGTTGCCGACAACTGGCAGCGCGATATCAACGGTAGATGTGCTGGAATCAGCGGTCGATAAGAGGTTTCTAACCCTTTCGGTTGCCGGTATAGAAGAACCGCTTTCTCTGCGCGCAGGCAAGGGCGAATACTGCATATGGCAGCTGATAACTGTTAGACAGAATATCAATTTTTTTTTAAACCATAGATCAAGTTTTATTTCGTCCTTAGTCAAACAACAAAAATTGTATCTTCGCATTGTACTGCTTCGGGGGGACAATTTTCAATTGCAAATTATCGTTCTCCAATATTTTTGTCATGGTTCTTCATAAAACTTCATATGCGCCCTTTTGGGGGTGGATATTAAATTCTTTAAAAATTAGCAACGTGAAATTCCTGATTGTCTTACGTTTGTTATATTGTAGTATCTAACTTAATAGAATATATCATTGTCATTTCACAAATAGATTGGCACCTCCTTTTTAATCTCTTGCATTTAAACTCTCTCAAAATCTATGTAAACGTTCTCTGAGAGAATGTATAATTATTCAGTATATCGTATTATTAAATAATATTAATGAACGACACATTCATGCCCCATCAACCTATTCCGTATGAACTCGTCTCATAAATATGCGGACGCGTTCTCACTATCAACCATTTTTGTAAAAACTCCTCGCATTTATTTTCTCATTAATTTTATTTTTGCGAGAAACTAACGACAATACTACTCCCCCACCCAAATATGTCAATTAATCATTGTTAACAAATATATAATAAATATACCTATTGCGTTTTTCATTTATCCGATCTAATTATAATATTCCAAGCATAACTAATACGATTCAGTGCATAATATTAAACACACAAAATACACAGATATTTTATTTCTGACTTCGCCGATCTGCAGTGGAATAAACTTCTATGAACGTCAGAGATCCCATAGTAACCAGATGGAAAAGTCCTCGATAATCTATAAATGTTTCGAAGAGCGCCAGGAGGAAATCATCGTTGGTTACGACGTCGATTACGCAGCCGGTGGATTTTCGCATGGCTCAACCGTTAGCAGGGCAGACGGGAAATTGGAATCAGAAAACCGATCGATAAATCCAATTAAATTTCGTAACGCGCCCGCCTGCAGAAGCAGAGCGGGCAACGGTAACGGTCGTCCGACGCCCACCAAATTGCATTTTATGCGCGGCCGAAGAACACCTCTGATGCGTTCACCGGGCCATCTTCGTGTCATTGCGGCTTGCTTGCTTGCTTTCGCAATTTGCAATCTAAGTTTGCTTTGATCATTTTCGTAACGCGCTTTTCGCCTATCCCCCGCTGTCCTGATCGTTGATTAGGTTCGGGTTAATTGGTAATTTTTTATCCTGCCCCCGAGGTCGAAAATAAATGTACGATGGTACGCAATAAGCTGTCGCGTTAATTTTGAGCTGAAAATGTGGACGGGGGTTCGAGGGGGGTAGGTTTCGATCGGGCTTAACGACGATGCGGATGCTGAACGCGTAGAAAATATTTCGGGCTTCAGTGGAGAACACATCAGTGAAATATTCGTGGATATTGTCGCGGAAGTTTCTTCATCTTTCGTCCGCGAAGGTTTACATGTTCTGTAGAAGTTCCAGGAGGATTTATTGAAGCGTGGACTATTGAATATAATTCAATATTGATTACATTATAATTGATTCGGACACTTGGTAGAAATGCAAGTATTTCTTTTACCGGCGTGCAAGCAAATATTTAATAGCAAATTCGTGGGAACAAGCATTTTTTAAAGCACAAACAAATATCTTTCGGCGTGTAATGATCTACTTTCAACAATATCGGTTTCGTACACGCGAACGTTATTTCGCTCTACAAAGAAGGACGAATCAACGAGACATAAGCAACATAGCTCATAGCAACATAGTGAATCGTGAACAACGTTTGCGGCGTTCATGCGCTGCGTTCGAATGCATAAATAGCAGGAATTTATGGTGAATTGTTTTAACAAATTGCGGCTTTGTAAAACAGCTTCAAGGGTCTCCGAAGTAAATTCTCGTTCAGCTTATCATAATGGCTACGGTTCGGTCGTAACGTCAAGTTGCGAAGCGAACTGGATCATTGCTGTTGGAAGCTGTGTTTGTTTGTTGAAAACAAACTGGAAACGAACAGGGCTTTTACATTTATATAAATGCAGCACCGTATCCGCCGGCCCGTGAAATTAACATTTCCAATGGTCGATAAAATATTTGCCGATTTTCTTTGATTGCAAATTCAGAGCCCCACCTTTATTACGTGTTTGCCGTTTTATCGCCGGACCGCGTCATTTTTCGTAAATTGCTTTTCTAGATGTTTCTTTTTTATTTCGTTGATTTTGTAATTGATTCGATGTTGAAGCTGAAATTAATCTGAATATGCATTGACCGTTATACCGACTATCGTAACCTTTCGATTGCGAGCAATTTAATTTCCATGGATTTTTTGATTTCCAACCAAGCATTCCGCTTCTTCCTTTTTTTCTGTATCTACGAAAATCGAGCAACGCGAACGCGTGGAAATGAGAGCGCAAACAGAGAATGTACAAGGAGCAACCGTGATTGGATCGATTATTAATTTTAATGCATCGATGGGTCTTCTCTCATCAACAGCCGACCGCTTATTTGGTCGGCGTCGTGTTTAATTTGAAACCGCAAACCTTTCAGTAACAAATTAACCGTCAAGTTTATCAGTTCACTTCGAAGACGTTCAATATCATTTATTTATCTATTTGGTTATTACCGCATTCATAATAATTATCAGATTAACAGATATCTAATTCCATATATCATAATAACTCTTATAATAATTTGTAACTTGTAGCGACGCCGGTAAGCCAGTGAAACGATGGAAATTAAACTTACTGTTATCAGGAATAACATGCCCCCCGATTTCACCCGCATCCTCTAGCAACGGGTTAATTGTTACCCTGCAAGATTGCCAACGGCATTATCAACCACTGACGTCCGCCGAACGTGAACTCTAACAATTGTGCTTTAACAAGTGTCGGCAATTAATGTCAGATTGATACTTGTTGCAGTAAAGATTAATTCCAACTTCGCCGTTGGAAACTATCAGATCTGAATTGATGAATATTAACAAGATTGAGTCTATGGGAGCGGTGTATGGGGGAAGTGCTCCCACAAGTCTGTACTTCAAAGTGAGAATACATTTTCGAATGATAGAATTTACTATAACGAACACGTTTTTATGCTTAATCATCAGCTTAGTGAAATAGTTAATTAATATTACAATTGCGACCGCGTTTAATCCCACATGAAACTTACTCCCGTATCCGTATCCAACGGGGAAAACGCTATTTCCTACTTATTTGAGATACATAAAGCACCTAAATTAGCCCCGATTCACCCCCGGCCCCTTCGTCCGGCTCAGATCCGCGGTGAATTTCAATTTGCATCTGAATACTTCAGCGGGACTTTAAATGACACAAGTTCGCCAACAGAGACGGCACTTTGTTCGCGGCTACAAAGAGTAGCTTCTTCGTCCCGTGAAATTAACATATTCATGGCCGCGTTGAGAAATGTTTGACGCACTGACTACGAGTGTTCCATTAAATTTATCTTCAACTCGGTTATCGTGCTATCAACATTATGCAACGAGCATTTATTCGCCCCTCTCTTTGCAAACGCGTCGCAAGCGGTGTCCCTGTTAAAGAATTTCGAAAAACGATAGAGAGAGACAGAGAGAGAGAAAGGGAGAGACGCGTCTGTATTGTCACGAACGGGCAAATATAATTCGCATGCGAAACCGAATTGGCGATTAGCGTTTGTTAAAGCTCGCCGGGAAACGAGCGAACTTTCAAACGCGCGGTTGCCTATTTTTCCAACGATTTTCCGGAATCCATTCGCTTCTGCTGGGAACGTTCGATTGATCTATTAAATTCCCCGTGGAACCTTTCGCAAATGGAGATCAGATTTATAGTCAGCCGCGGTACCGAAACTTGCGCGCGGTTCGCAATGAAAATACGCTGAGGTCTCCCCGTGTTTTTATATGGTTTTCGCGTTCGACGATTTGAATTTCACGGGTGGACGGTGTTCGTGCAATTAACGCTACAGTGTAAAGGATTAGGTTCATTTGTTCCGGTCCGGATGGGGAATAGGGCATACATTTTCGTTTGATGTACCTTTTTTTTCTCGACGGATCCGTTGAGGGTGTTACTGTTTCAAAAGCTGGTGGAATGATTTAGGCAGCAAAAAGAAAAGAAGAAAAAATAACAGAGCCGGCTTTATGTTAATTTCACGGGAAATAAATACTTGGCGGAGAAGATTATTTTATGGTGTGCTGGCCATTCGTACATATTTTTAATACATTTGTCGTTTTCTTTATTAATTCATTGCTGTATGAAAAGTGCATGCAAAGTGCGAGAAATAATTCTCTTGCCACTTTTCCGTAATAAGATTCGCCTACTACAATTTAAAAGACAAACATTGCAACAGAATGTTAATTGTTCAGGCAAGAAAACAACTTCCAACAACGAATTACCACATCTGTCGTGCAGTCTCGTTTACAAAACCAAGCTACATTTCCAAGAACATTGCAACAAAATGTTAATTGTTCAGGCAAGAAAACAACTTCCAACAACGAATTACCACATCTGTCGTACAGTCTCGTTTAAAAAACCCAGGTACACTTCCAAGAATCCAAAACGAAGCTACCAAGTTCCAAATAATAGCAAATTATTGTTCGTCAAAGCGAAACATATAAAATCCCGAACGATAACCCGCTTCCCAATCGAAATTGCACAAAATACCGAAAAATCTCCTCCACGAAAACGAGTGGCATCCCGTCGATGCGGCATACCTGTTCCTAGCAACTTAACTCGACGAGTAAACGGGCGCAAACGGGGAATGACGAAATTCTCCGCGGATGCCCGCGACGGGCATATCGTTCGATGAACGATCCCGTGGCCGGGCAAATAAATTGGCGAATCCGGTGCGAACTCGTCTCACCCTCTAATCGAGACTCGCCGCGTAACAGGCCTGCCCGCCGCTATTTCACCGTTGCCCACCTAGATTCCATCTCCGCCGAACTATTAATACGCGTTTCCGTGTCCAACGGTCCGCGAGGAAGCAGACACGCCGTGGCCGAAAAGCAGAAACCAGTGGCCTCCGGTGCCGCTCGGTCCGCGAGCGTCCCCGTTGAATTCTTCTCGCCCTTCCGCGTCCCCCCGTTTCCGCTTCGATCGACTTCGACCCCCCCGTGTTAAAAGTGGACGGGGCTGTTCCCCGTCGGTCGATCGGCCGGTGTCGATAGCTGGCCATCGAACGTTCGCGCACCCGGACCGACAGCCGTCGAATTTTCCACGATGAAACGACAATTCGTGTTTGTATTCGTTGCGGTCGGCCCGGACGTTCCTTGTGAAATTCGTTTGGTCGGTGAACACAGTGGCGCGGTCGATGATGCGACGGTGTGACGGTGGGCACGGTATTAGTGCTGTGATTGTGAACGTTCCGGGTGGTTTCGGGGAAATTCGCGCGGATATAGGGTGAAACGGCCGAGAGGGGGTTTGCAATAATACTCTGATGATATTGTAGTACGGGATTGTACTAATTATACGAGGCTCGACTTTCCTTCCGCTTTCAAGATCCTCGACGAACCGGATTGTTGAATCTTCGAAATTACCATCGGAAAAGGAGCTGCAGGTCTTTTGTGTTCGGATGAAATTGCTCGTCGATCGTTCGCCGCTTTTCAGATCAGAATTTGGAACGACTTTTTGGAACTACTGTGCTCCGCTCTGCGCTCCGCGGTTATAATTATCGCGATTAGATCGG
Organism: Nomada fucata; assembly: GCA_948146005.1. Taxonomy (NCBI): domain Eukaryota; kingdom Metazoa; phylum Arthropoda; class Insecta; order Hymenoptera; family Apidae; genus Nomada; species Nomada fucata. The sequence goes on from OX411282.1 coordinate 7,879,217, forward strand.
GTAGATCGCAGAGCCAAGCTGGGAGAGGAAACTAAATTGGTAAATGGTTACTTATATCTCGCCCAAGTTCTTAGCAACCTCCGGTTGCAGATCAACAAATGTTTCAACGATAAAAGTTAATTGTCGTACAGATAAGGGTTAACTTACTCCTCCTACAATTTGTCTCCAAAAACGGGGAAATCTGTTTCACCTATGCCGAATGAAATTGTCCACGCGATAAAAGGATCATTAATATCCCCCGAAGTATCTGACCCGCCCCCTTTTCCCGACACAGGTTTATCCCCCGAGAGAAAGAAACACGAACGCAACCGTATCAAGGCCACGTTTATGCTAGGTCACTTTCTCGACCGTGAAACAGAAAGGAAAGTGCTCGAATCTAGGCATGACGTAGTTTGGTCAACAAAAAAAGGAAGAAATAAAAAATGCCCGTTCCAAGAACTCGTAAATAATCGAGCACGGGGTTGCTCTCGATAAAGTGACCACCATAAATCTTCCCCTCTTCGCGTAAGCCAGCGGGAATCGTCTGTTTCCCTTTTCTTTCCGGCCCTTTCTCTCGCCCTTTCTCTTCCACTCCCGGCTATGCCCCCCTTTTTCGCTGCACTCGCGTTTCCTGGTCGAACGCTTTTCCGGCAAATAGCTGCACGGAGCCAGATTTATCGATTTACTGTTGCTGGACAACGGGGATTCGTGTCGCTATTTGTTGGGAGATGAAAGTTCCCTCTCTCTCTCTCTCTCTCTTTCTCCCGATAAGAAGGATTTGCGTTGAGCACTTGAGGATTTTTACGGAAACTGCCGGTCGCGGATTCGTTTTTACGATTGGTTTAAAGCCGTCTTATGAACGATCGTTTCGTGTCCTTACCTCGGACGCTGGCATTGTTCAATTCGAATCGTTATTGTTATTACATTGAAAATACGCGTGATTTTTCGACTATACTCTGTTGGATTTAATATTTCTTACGGTACATCGAATTAATTTGAAACGGATTCGTGCGGGTAGATATTAGTTTTGTCCAATTTACGATCAGTCTGCTGTTCAATATTCTGTTTTATCATAGAAGTCCCAAAAGTAACTCTGTTTGTGATTTCGCAATATTATTTGACGCATAGTTCTTCTTAATGGATCCTTTAACTATTTTCTCAAAGCGCTGTTCAGTTTACCAATTAAATGACAGTTGTACAATGTTTTTTTATTGTTGGTTTACTCAACTGTACCGCCGATGATTTTTTAGACGGGGGTAATGTCTAATTAATTTAAATTGACGATGATTAGCCCGGTCGTAACGAGCGACGTCTATAATTCGAATGAAATGTCATATTCACGGGCGATCGTGTAACAGATAGGCAGTGAGCGTTTCTAATTTTGAAGTTTGTGGTGAACCAATAACATGGAGAGAGGGCAGTCCAGTGAGGAAACGTTGCCGACAGTTTATGGAATAATGATTGCGTTCCTGACTTGTGTGGTTGGCTACGTTTTGTGGGTAAGTTTTGGCAACAATAGATCTAGATTTCCCGAAGCATTCTATTCACCTCGTATGCGAATAATTTAATTGACATGTTACATCATAAAACAATTGCGTAATCGGCTTAACAAGCTTCTTCGCTTATTTAGTTTTATTAAATTTCGAAGTGGCCAGGCATATCCTTGTAAATGTAATGCGAACACAGAGGAACGTTTATTATATACCGTGTAATGTTGACGATGCGAACGACGTGCATATAATAGAATGAAAGAATTTAATAGAAGCAGAGAGGAAAATTGGAATTTGTATTCCATAATATCTAATGAAGTGTTGCGTGCACGTTGCATAATTATAATACGTGCAACTACTGAAAATTGCGGCGGAGTTTAAACGGATAACTAATTCCGGAACAATTTCGATTCTTGTAGATGGTAATTGCGAGCGAAATATTTTTCCAGTGCATGCGGTAGCTGGTGGCGAAATTCATGCAGAAAGTTAACTCTGAATTTATTAATAATTCGAATATTCAAATAGCTCGTATATCATTCAGTAGACTTCGAGAATGCTCACTATATTTTCACTATTTCACGAAGCCCAAAAAGTAATACGCGCTGTATTTTATATCTAATTTTCGATTTTCATCTCTTCGTCGTACATTGTCCAATGAAACAAGAAATATTCGACGCCATAAAGTCTTGGATAAGCGATCCAAACGTTTTCGAACCTAATCAGCAAGCTTTGTTTCCCATATCTTGCGCTACTCAAGAGCAAACTAATAATTCACTAAATTCATATTAACTTATTATCATCGTGCTTCGAAAGCAATGGAAAATTTAGCAATTTAATATTACACATGAATCACCTTTCGATATATCGAAGAAATATAAAACGCATGGGTATGTACGAGTGAATCCCTTTTGCAATCACTAATTACCAATATTCCCCAATAAATCCACCGAGGGGTACTCCGATCCGATTCGCAAAAATGATCGTATAATCGCGAATGGTTACGAAAACGATCAACTGTATATGCATTCCGGTTCGATCCCTATGGGACATTAACCAGAAATCATTTCCACGTTTGAAGTCAAAGCGCCGTTCGACGACATCCACTTAAGAGCGGACGCAGCCCCTTGTTTGTCCTGAGTGCTCAATATCGCCCGGCATTGTTTGCTATAATCGTCGCTCGTATTCGCGGCATCAACCATAATCTGCCGGCTTCTATGCATTTCGCGAATGCCGACTCGGGGACGCGGTGCTCGTTAAATTATGACCGCGTAATTAAGATGCGAGCCAATTGTTTCGTCCGGTCAGGCGACGGCGAACAGGGGTTAACTTACATACCAATGGCGATCGATATTCGACGCTCATTCCAATACGGTTTGCCCGAAACCGATGGTCTTTTGTTCGTGGCAGTCCGATGCTCGTGAATTCAGGAATTAGCTGATTTCGACGACACTTTTGATCATTCAGACAACATAACTGTTATAACCAGAATTGAAAAAGTTACGATATAACAGTCAGTGTCTTAGTGGAAATGATTTTGGTTAAGAATAATCGTTATTGGGGGACAGAAATCTTTTTGGTTACGAATAATCATTATAGTATCTGTGCGTCACCTACCTTTTCATACGGCCCGTATGATAATGCATATAGATACATATATGAAATATTTTTTCAAATAAAAGACGACAAAAGACAATCCATGCATATGTACAAAAGTTTAAAATATCGTTTAGAATGATCGCCTACCGAGTCTGAGCATCGCGTTTGAATGCACCGGACGAGCATTCGAATATTTAAGAGAGCCATTCTCTTGATGGCCATGTCTTAATGTTGTTGCTTATTTTTTAAACGAGGAACTTGACACTGTGCGTATATACGCTTTATAAGATACTTTGGCATTCTGAACGAAAAACGGATAACAGCTGTGAAATTGTATTCGATCGCTGTACATGCAATTTCAATCGCATTTTTTTCGCACGAAACGTCGGTTAATCGAAACCTACGCCTCGTATCGCGGCAACCTGTACGATGACTGTGTGCATCTAGACGAATGACCAATAGGATGGAAAATATACGTACCCGCCGTGTCGACAAATGGAATATGTGACGTATAGTAAGAAACATTAATGACGAAGTCAGCTGATTACTGCGAATAACGAGATTTTCTTGGAAAGCGACATTTCAAACAGTAGAGCGATTGGTTTTGTTGCAAAATAAGAAAAGAATTTCGAGAGGTTGTGGTCATGCAGATTTGTATTAATTGAAAATCGAATTTGACTCTATCACATGAGTAAATACAAGCATTAGGTGCAAAAGGTCGCTGCTAATTTCCTATTAATCTGTATCGAAAGATTTGATGAGCTTTTGCCCAGGTCTTCACTAAAACTGATATGGATAGTGGTTGTCTATGATTGTTACTAATTTACATTTATTGTAAGAAAATAATCTGTAGTTCTAAATTTCCGTCGTTGTAATGGACAGTACATTAATTTCCATCCTATAAAGTAGTTGCCAATAGGAGACTGCAGAAAAAGATTATCATGAACATAGCGCCTGTTTGCAAGCCGACTGTACATACGTATTGTGTTCAAGTATGCTTTGTAGCGTGCCAATTTTCTTTCATTCGCACCAAAATACAAGAACTTGCAAAGATTGTTATCACTATTATCATTACCGCGTGCAATCGTCAATTTTCCTTGCGCAAACCTTTCTTCGCGTGCGAGCGTAATTTGTCGAAAAAAACTCTGCGCAATTACAATAGGGTTGACAATTGCATGAGGTATATAATAATCGGCAGTCCTCGTATAAATAAAAAAATTGGCATGCTATGGCTGGTATGAAGCAAACCTGGGCACAAAATGTATATCTCGCTTGAAGAAGGGACAACTTTACTCGTTAAACACCAGCTCCTATTCGCAATTTTTTCTATCGTACAAGAATTAGTGCTATCTCCAATTTTTAATGCAAACTAATTCACTGTAAGAATTCTATTATCTAAATAATTTAATTCAAATTAATTCAAATTTACAGTCATAGGCAACCAATATAAATATGTTTCCCTTACCAATAGGTGGTACTCTCTAATGAACTAACAATAAGTGACGTACAATAAGAAACATTAGCTGGCATTATTATTACCATTATAGCTGGTAAAATTTTCTGGTGACTGAAAATATCGAGATTTTCTTTTAAAGGAACATTTCAAACAGTAGAACAGCCAGTTCTAGCAGAAAATAATAATAAAACGTCGTAAGAATATAAAAGCGAAGAACTGAGCAACTCAAAAACAGAGTTTGACTCTATCGCATGATGAAATAAAACCACAAGGAAGAAGAGATTCCTACTAATTTCCCCCTACGTGTAATGAGTTTCTGCAGAATGGCAAATACTGTCGTACTAAATTTACTGACATGGTTTGAGTGTCTATGATTATTGGTAATTTGCATGATATTTTTTAATAAAATAAGTTGCGGATTTAAACTTCCGTCGTATTAATGAACGGTTCATTAATTTCCATATTATAAAATAGTTGCCGATAGGGGACTGCAGGAAAAGATTGAACATGCAGAAAAAGATGGAAACATGCAGAAAAAGATTGAAACATGCAGAAACACGAGCAAAGTGCTTGTTTTCCAGCGCGCTATACATATGTATTCTGTTCAAGTACACGTTTTAGCATATCTATTTCATTTTAATTTGCACGCAAATATCCGAACTTGCCATTATTATAATTACCATGTGCATTCGTCAGTTACATTTGCGCAAACCTTTCTTCACATGCGAGCGTAATGTATCGAAAAAAGCTTTGCGCAATTACAATAAGACTGACTGTTGCAAATCGTATATAATAATTAGCAGTCCATGTTAAAATAAAAAGATTGTCACATTAATATGAAGCGCAGCTGGGCACAAAATGTATAGCTCGTTTTAAAAAGCAAGCACTTTACTCGATAAACAGCAGATCCTATTCGCAAATTTTTGTATCATACAGAAATGAATGCGTGGCTTTAATTTTCATTTCAAACTAATTTAATGTAAACCGTCTACTAAGTGAATAATTTAATTTAAACAAACAACAATAGGCACCTAATATAATAAGCTTCAGTAGGATAGTATTTGCCATCCGACGAAAACTCATTAAGGAACCCCTCCTTGTAAATTCAGTAAATAAGTTGCGAAACGATCCTAACGGGCCAGGAAAATGATGAACTCATTGAAAAATACATTGTAGAATATAATGGTGGATGGAAATTGCAGTGTACAATTGTAAAACTCTTTTCAACAATTATAGTAGTGTACAGCATCAAGTTGAATAAACACATTCTGTTTACATAGAGTCCCATAGGTATTTTGAGGAAAAATTACAATCTTTGCATGACAACAACCGTTTCGATTTGGAAAATCCGTTTTCTAGTAAGAGGTACATATTAATATAAAGTCTTGCGAAGTTCTACCGAAATTTACTGATATTTAGCTACATTTTTTGGATGCTACTAATATGGCTTGCATCGTTGTTAAAACTGCGGACCTAAATTATTCGAAAATTTTATCTAATTCTTGCAAAGCTTCCATTTTGCAAAAAATAGTCTGACTCGCGTAAATTGAAATCACGCTTAGCGGCTCGAAGGATTCGTTAGAAGAATATCTGCATATACATATAAATCACACATTATTAATTCTTTCCGCAAAACTGCATAATTATTCGACACGACGGGACGTAGGGAATCAATTATCGTGTGAGCAATCTATCTCCAAGCCCTGACAATGACACACGAAGAGGAAGGCTCTCTCCGCGGATAGTTCGCAGTCCACCTCTTATCTTTCCGCGTGCTCCTTCTTTATTTACCTCTGTTCCCCGGCAAGCGAGGGAAGAGAGCAACCCAGCCATAAATATCCTGTAAGGTAATTAGCCGTTCGAGGACTTTGAAACTTTGACGATTTTAATCATTTTGAAAGACAGCGGGCTCCGTGATTAGTGCACCTGTTGGCGGATGCAATCGACAGTGCGCGTACATCCCGTTGATGCTCAGTTCGGTACGCGTGCACATCACAAGATTCCCGGTATTTTACATTATAATGAGAGGCAGGGGTACACAGACCGAATAAGCATTATACGAGAACGCGAAGAATGTAATTTTTAACGAGATCGTGCGTTTTTTAATCCAACAATCCCGACTGCAGGAGCTAAATTTCGGAATATACAAATAATTCGAAAATTTTACTTACTAAATATTCATGTTAATGATATTTATTAACAAGAATGAATAAAACAACGCGCTTGCAAATTGTTTCGAACGTTAATAATCAATACCACTGGTTTCGTATGTCGGTTAATTATTTCGCGTATCGAACTTGTACTTTCGGGCGATATAACCTTGTGTGTGCGATAATATTGTACAAAATTTCGAAAAAGAGGTTAGGACTCACCGTTTGCTGACGAAAACGCCTGATCAAGATGGAGGTCCGACTGTAATTCATGCAGCTTTTCCGTCGAATAGTATCCATTGTTGGGTATAATCCATTGCTATGTATCCATTGCACTTTGAAATATTAGAAAAAACACAGTCACTCGCGATACGGCTGAAACAATCAACGGCGAAAAAGAAACACCGCTCACTAGGCAGTAACACAGCTCGATTATTTCGAGAGGCTAATTTTTCGCGGTAATTGTACATAAAGTCAAAGGGCTATTCGTGCATCATGGCGTCCGACCTGTTCTTTCTCGAAAACGGAACGCCCGTTCTACTTTCTTTCGTATACCGGGTGGCACCTACCGTATAAACTCGCGAACACAAGAAAACCGCCGCGGCAATATAGACTTACACTCCGAAGTATTTACGAGTGAGCAGGTTGCGATAAATAGCCATTAAAATCTTTACGTTCGTTGTCTCGTTAGAAGAACTTCGATCTACGTCACATGCCACCGGACTACTGCTTCTTCAACGGCGCCCCTTCTCCTTAATTATAAAAAGTATTCGCTCATTGGTCCGCCTAACCAACAATGTCACCAATCGAACAGTTCCTTCTATTAACACTATGTTTAATCTTCGAATAATACATTTTTATTGTCATTGGAATTTTTAAGACGTCCACTTGTATTAACTTTGTTACACATATTTCATTTAGTTTGTAACGAAAAAACTATTTTATTCCTTGATTATTTTTTGCGCGAACTACACGATGAGATCCTAATCATGTGCAGCACTGTTCCTATATTCTTATTTTTGGTACATTGTTGCGTTGGTTGCCCTGCTCTTAAAGTGCGTCATCAAACGTCATGTAGAAGAAGGAAAAGATAGATCGTAAATCATACTTCGACAACGACCGCGTTTCATTGAGCTTTCTTTATAATGTACGTTCATGGTTAAAAAATGTTTACGAAGTGCGACAGCATTATAAATCGGGTAAATAGAGTTCGTACAACAGGACTCTGTGTCGTTCGTACTCGTGATCTGTGTTTACAAACAAAATTTCGCTCGCATTCGACGCCGACGTCTACCACAGCGCAGACGGTTGGGTAAGTAATTATCTAGAAAGTCTTTTTATCAATTACTCAGAAATTAATATATTCGCGAAGCTAAAACTTTAGTTCTAATGTAACCAAAACGAAACTCCGTACATCGATATCGGCTATTCTTAACAAAAACAAGTTTCCGTCATGTATAATGGTTATTCATAACCAAACAAATTTTTGCCTTCTGCAATGATCATTCGTAACCTAGAAGATTTCTGCCGCCCAATAACAATTATTTATAATCGAAAACAAATTTGATCATTAATAATGTTTACAACCAACAAAATTTTAGTCATTCGTAATCGTTATTCTTAACCAGAAAAGTTAAAAATGAAAATTTTTTGGTCACATCGTTTTTTCAAAAATTTTTTTGTGGTTTGAATGATAAGTGCCTTCCATTAGAATAAAAATCAACTTTTCATCAATTACCTTTACCAAAAATTTTTTAAAAATAACTGTTGCTTTTTATCTCTGTCGATAATCGATTGGGAAACGGTTAAAGTTGCGCAGTGTATGCAGTTTCTATACTTTGAATTATTGTGGAGATTTTTCAGCAGATTCGAGGGTCGAATATTCGTCGGGTAATAGAAGTACGTTGCGCAGGAATTATAATACTATTGTTGAATCGGTTTTAACGATCATTGATGGGTTGTATATTAAATTGTTAACAAAACTGTAGCAGATATACATAAGTTTTGTGAAACGTTAACTCGGGCAACATCCTAATTTAATTCTTCAGGCCTCCCGGCACGAGTTTCATCTCTGAAATCGTAGTTCCCAGCTTCAAATATCTTGAACCACTAGCTTACATTAATAACTTCTTCCCCCTCCGCAAATATATATTTTCCAGTGCTGCAGCCGCTGTATTTCCTGTATCGTTCTCACGTAACATAATACGCCAAATGAATTCTCCGGTTAAGTTCATTCAAAATGTTTCCAATAACATTGACCCATACCGATCCACGTTTACGAACGCTCGATGCAACACACTCGGAAGCTTCCTATTTCCAGTAGTACACGCGTCAAACAAACAATCGATTCTCTTGACTCGCTCCCCTATTTTAAACTCGTCCACCAAAAAGATACGAACGAAAACTTACTGGCCGACCCAATGCTAATTCCGATACCAGCAATATACCTGGAATTCTTGCGCGATCGATCCTCAAACTTTACTACGAAATAAATCACGGTAACCGGTTTAACCAATCCGCCCTCCCACAATTAATACCGCGCACCTCGCGCGTCCGTCGATCGATAACCACCTCCAAATAAGAATGCCTCCCTCGACGTGCCGTTTCGATCCCGCTGGTGTATCGAGCACCGGGCCCAGAGTGGATCGACGGAATGAATTGCTCGGTTGACGATCTCGCCGGTTGGATCCCCGCGAGGACAGCGAAACTGCATTTCGATCGGGCCACGAGAGTGCATTCAACACTCGACGCGGACCGCCGCTGCGTTTACGCGTAGCCGGCGCGGCACGCTCGTTACGCCCCGCCAGCAATCAGCCTGTGCTGCGGTTAGGTCAGGTGAACGACGGGGCAGGGGGAGGGCGGAGGAGAAGGAACAAAAAAAAAAATGCCGGCGGTTGGAAGGGGGTCGAACAAAGTGCAGATTGCACGTCGGGGAAAAGCGGCGGCGTATCAAAGAGCGATTAACCCCCTCGCGGCTTGGCGAAAGGAAATCCGCCGAGCCACGAAAGGGGATCGTTATGTTTTTCGTTTCGAGGCGGGGGGGGCGAGAGCACGGAACCGATCGTTGGATCGTTTCGTCGTGATCATTGAAAACCGTGGGGAAGCATTCGACTGGGGTCTCGATGACCCGGTCGTTAGATCGACGATACACGGCGTCGACGGCGTACGGGAATTTTCGGGATTGCTTTGGACACGCTTTCTGGGGCGAGAATTCGGTCGACGCGTGGATTTTTCGGGGACCGTTCGGTGGACGGGAATTGTGGTTCGTTGGTTTTTCTGGTTTCGGGCTTGGCCCCGGCGGGGTAAAGGGTTGGGATTCTTTCGACGTGGGGAAATTTTCGGCTCCGTATTTGATATTTCGCGCGGTACATGAACGAAGCTTTTTTTCAAATTTGTTAGACGATGCGCGGCTGATTATTGAACCGTTTGAAATGAACGACGATTTGCAACGAAAAAAGTAATTATTATTTGAGAACTGAAGGGAATAGTACTGTGGAAAATATGAACGATATCAGTGGAACATTCATGTGAGTTCGACACGATGAATTTCATTCAATTAATATTAACTCATTTTTCGACAATTCCGTGCAGCGGTGGATACGAAAATTGCAGCAGTCTAGTTACATTTCTTATTGTCACTTGTATACATATTCGTAGCAGAAATTCCACGTAAAGATTGCAAAGGAAAACTGATTGGAATACTGTAATCTTTTTCGTGTCCCCGAATCCGTCGTCACACCGTGAAACGTTAAATGTAATTTTTTGTAATGTTGCGCGGGCCAACTCGGAGAGAACAAATGTGAAGCAATTATTCTCATTTCTCGCGTTGTTTGAGGAATTAGGATGGCAACGATATAACAACTCGAACAGATTACGATATTTTACATGTTGGCATTAGTCGATAATCATAATAACGTTGTAACGTATTAACAAAGGGGCACGGTATAAAGACCAGTTGCTAGCAGGCAGCAGCAAATGTTCACGCATAATTAGGTAAAATCTGTGCGATCCTTAATGAAGCATATTTAATCTACGCATTAATTATTGCACGTTGCACGTGTTTAAATTTTACTTCGCATGTGTAATACGAGGTGATCATGGTAATGCTGGGGTAATGTCGTTTTAGCTGGTGATAAATGACTTGTAGAAATAATAATAATTTCGTGCTAATAATTTGACACCTGACACGAGAGTCATTGCAGTATTTTATAGCATATTTCAATTATTAGAAAATTCGTCTTCCCTTACATTCGTGGAATAATGAATTGTCTGTCAATGTTACCACAGTTGAGCAACGATGGTATTAATTCAAATTCTAAATTTAATTTCGGGAACTGTTAAGGACTGTACAGTTGATATTTGATTCTGCGATTATTATACGCTGCAGTATTACGAAAAATTCCAAATCATTTTAACCACAAGTATATATATGGAGCTCCGTTTTCAGAATGTACACAATAAGAGCAAATATAATTTACATTCGATTTCTCCCTTTCAAGCGTAATATGATACGAACCGAGCAGCTATGCGTGTACGCTCAAGTAGAATTTTCGTTCGTACCACAGCCTCCATTAACCCATTGTTTTACGATCTCTCGAACAACGATATAACTTAATAACCTTTTACTGCTCCCAAGCTATGACACGTAAAGAATATTAAAGCTCCATAGGCAAGGTACCTCGGTAAATTACGGCGGTTTATTCTTCAAATAAAACCGACAAACAAAATATTACGAAGTAACAAAAGTTGAAGAGTTACGAACAAATAAGTTATCTAGTATTCCACACTGTGCGAATAGATTAAATCCGAAACGGAATTATATTCGAAGAAAATCTCCAGCCCCCTTGACACCGGCACTTCCATTTGCTATGGCGGATTTCGTGTTCAATTTTTGCACAAAGTCGCAGACGCGACTAATCTGCAGTTGCTAAACAAGGGTTAGAAGCGTGGTTAATTTCGCGAGAGCGTGCACGCAACGAACCAACTCGAGTGGATCTTGAAGCAGATGCGAGCGGCTGACGGCAGTTCGAGAAGTTCTTCGTCGTTTCTCAAGGTGCCGCGATCCCCGTATTAGAGGGGGTACGGGTGAAACAGACGCTCCAGGAGGTTGCACGCCTGTACGTCTCGGTCCATTATCGTAATGACGTAATGACGCGATATTGTGGGCAGCATTATGGGCATCGATCGCTTGCTGACGGTAATTACAGGCTGCGGCAATGGTACGCGCATAGTTAGAACACGATTATCATCGCGACCGTGTTCGGACACTTCCTGGAATAGAAAAATCTTCGGGAGCGAACAGTTGAATTCGACGCGGATGCAAGAGGTTGGATTTTAAGATATCGTTGTACGAGAAATTCGGAATCAGCGATTTCCGTCGGCTGGTCGAAGGTTTGCGACTGCCAGGCGTGTACGTACAGATGTCCGTGAAGTTTTACGATCAATTAATAATTTGGATTTGGAAATTTGAATTACATTTCCGAGGTAGAATATATCGACAGCAGAGTTTGTTGCTATCGTGCTCTGTAATATGAATTTCGAGCCAATGAATCGTTGATGGCAGTCGTTCAATATTTGTACAGTTGAAGTTGTCCGCAAACGTTGACTGGCAGTGTCAAGCGCAAAATTATAATGTGGGATAATAATCACACGTAGAAGCAGAGTGAAAACGTAGTTATTCAAATTGTGGTCTATTAGATTAAAGAAGTCCTATTGATGGTATATTCAAGTTTACACTTCATTTCTTCGGGACTGTACGATAGTTTGAGTTAAAGTTTACTCGAATTCGATCGTTTTAATTAATGCTGTATAACAAGTACTGCCTCAACTTGTTCACTTATTTTTTCCAGGCGATCAAGTAACAATTGTAAATATACTGTGATCATTGTTGCAATTAATTATGTAATTGAAAAAAATTGTATCGATTACAAAGAAACTATGGAAGTTATATTTCCTCCCTCTAGCTATTATAAAAATTTGTTTCCCCAGTCTCGTAACTAATTAAATACAGTTCCGATTACTTCATGCACGAGTGACTTATAATTTGGAATTCTTTTGTACAGTGCCTTACGCAATACCCACCATCGTATTTCCGTCGTCGTTAGTTCTCTCGTTCAGGGTCGTGTGTTCTATTTCTCAGTTTGGTCTGGACTGTTGCTCCTCGACTCCAAATAGAATACTTGCAGAAAACTTTAAAGCTCGTTACGCTCCTACTAGCAAAGTCTACTTACGTATTTTTAGTCCAGCTAAGAATACTAGCATCGCTCCAATGCATAACGTCGTTCCGCAGAAGGAAATGGCATGCTTCTACTCCAGTTCGTACAGTCGGAGATCATAAAATGAGGTTGGTGTTATGTAACGTTCGGGGCGAAAATATAATCTCGGACACCTTTTCTTAATATTTAGAAAAATAAAGCACCGGGCTTTCTGTTACGCTCACAAGACGTATGTTCACGATTTTTAGTGTCTGAATTGGAACTTGTGGTGCAATCGATTCTCGAAGGAAATTCGACCGTCGCCTGACACGAATACTTTAGTATTCAGAATGTTCGGAGAAAAATATGCACGATTTGAATTACCATTATTACCGTTTCGTTAGAACTAATAAAATTAAATGTTCCATAATAATCCATCTTTTCTGAAAATATAAAATCCGCATGAATCGTAATCTATCCTGATTATTGTACTTGACAAATCCAATGTTCTGTTCACGTGTCTCCAATTATATATTCACCGTCTCGACAGTAGAATTGAAATAATACGGGCTATTCTGCCCAACATAAAATTGCAAAGCCTCCCGATATTATAACTAACGTAAGAACTATTCAATGATCCCAGTACACCAACGAAACCACAAACGAAGGTGTTGAAACAGATTTACCCAAGCTTCAGTCGCTCTCTATCCATCGTTCCCGGCACACCTGATCACCGTACATTCGCCCGGTTATATCGATGCGTTTCCTACGCGAACAAGATCTTCCCATTCATCGTTGAATAACGGACCCACGATTTTTCAATTAAATCGCATGTGCGCATCCTCGCGAAGTTTCACTTGCACAGGGGAAATAAAATACAAGACAAGCGGACGGGGAACAATATATGGGAGAAGGGACGTTTGGCCTCCCAGAGGTTTCACTCGCATCGACGAATTGTATAACGCAACGATTTGTTCGACGCCTTTCAGCATCGCTGACATATTCGTTTCGTCTTCGCCTCGCCCTCTTCCCTTCCATTCCATTTCATACCGGTCCCTGCGAATAATACAGATGCCCCGGCGCGAACCTCGGTTTGCCAGACCGGCCTTCGAATTTTCCACTGAGTGCCGGGGCCAACAATTTTTCCACGCCGCCTGGTGATTTAGAGGACCGTCTTCCTCCGACCCTTGTTAAATCCCGAAATTCCACGTTATCGTGCATACGCTGCGGGGGAATTCTGATATTCCTGATCTCGAGACGGATCGTGATGTTCGAGTCGGTTTCTGATTCGCGTTTGTTGCTTCCATGTTGCTCCCATTTTTTAAAGGAATTGTACGATCCTGTGGGCGATATTACAGCCGAACAGATTCCTCGGGTTCTGTTGATTACGATGAACAGGAAAGTAATGATAGTGCAAATATAGAAATGAAGTAGCTCAAAGTGGAGATCATGTTGCTATCTGTGTACCTGTAATTATGCATGGATTTGCGTTATATATTATTTATCGGCCACCTGATAAATTTTGCTACAGCAGTTTAAGCGTTTTTATGTGTACGCGGCAGAATTTTGTGTTGGTTCGTTCTTAGAAACATCGTATTCATGTTGGAAATATAAGGTACAAGCAAGTAATTTGTGTCAACAGTGACCCGCGCTTTCGTTCCCATGTATGAACCGCGGACATTGAAAATAATTAGATTTATTATACGTTCCCCATTTTCCTGGGCAAACAAGGCTTACGCGACGCGGAAATTCCGAATTCATTTCGTGTACCGCGATATCAGCCACGGTCGGCTAAATTCAGCTACAAAGTCGACTGTCCGATCGATCCGTCGTTTCGCTTGCGCGCTCTCAAATAGCAGCAGTTTTAATCGCCTTTGGCTGCTTTCATCGTTTTTCCATCGGTGTAACAGAAAATCTTCGAAGCAAACTGCCCTGTCTCGCATGAAGCACGATTACGATAAGCTGATGCGTCCGTAATGCTAACGCCGTTCTCCCCATTTCTTCTTTTCAATTCCGCTTTTCATTGGCAAGTTTACGAGGAGCACATGGAAAATATCCTGCATGTTACAAATTGAATGGATTAAAGGTTTAACCGGGGACGATCAACGGGGGAGTGTCCGGTGAAGATAGTTGCAAGTCAAATTTTGTTTGTCGCAGTACAGTAGTCGATATTGCGACCAAGTATCTATTGTGCACTGTTACTTAAGTCGACAGGAACGGGTGCAATTGATAAATTTAATTAGAATGGCAGACAAAATTAATTTCTGCCGGTACATAAATAAATGACTTCTAGAAGTGTATACCTGCATATATTTAACAATTATATTTATTGAATCTGAAAGTACATTGTGTGTTTTATGATAGGCACTGCAATTCGCTTTCAATTCTATATTTATTCGGGATGGCAACCCGTTTCATTTATTCTAATAAATTATTACGTATAACATGATAATCGTCTTTATTGTCTATATAATATTTTGTAAGGATCATCTTTTTCGCCGTAACCACAAAGTAAAACATTAATTTTTATACAGTTGTATTAGGATTAAACAACTTTTCGGAGAAGAAATTAAACGAAGAAGAGTAATGTATTCGTTTAGTCAGAAGTAAAAGGAGATACTTGTTAACTGTTTAAGAGTATTTAATTATCGACAATATTTTATTAATAATCCCATCAAATCGTTCTACCTTTTTAACATTAGTTCTGCTTTCCGTAATTGCGTTTAATATTTCTATTTCACAGATGGCTTGAGTCGTATTTGTGAAATAAATTCATTGAGAAGTAACGCTCGATTCTGAATTTTCATAAATTCAGTCACCTTCGTATCTTATTCAAAGTTTAAATATCGATGATAAATGATAAAGCAAAATTATTCGATTAAAGGCACGATCGAAAGAACGTTCTTGCTTCATTCTCGACGTCCAAGCGTTCATCTCATTTTCCAGTTTCACTCCAGCCTTGCAGCGTGCATTTCTCACCGTAAAATACTCTAAATGCTAGAAAAGAATGTCCCCGCAATGAAAGACAGAGTTTTTTAATCGGACAAAAAGAAACCACAGTGTTTTCTCTTAGCCTTACACCTGCAACAGGATACGTTACTTTTTCTTTCCTCTATAGCATCTACGGTGCTCTTTTTGCGAGAATGTCGTTTCCTCTTGCCGGCACGAGCAATTAACCAATTTACGTGCACCTAATGACTTTGCGTCGCGTACTCTCTAATACACTGTGTTTCGTCCCTTTGTTATTCTGTCTGTGCAAGTCTTGTACGACGTTGCATGCTGTTTCAACTTTCGTCCCACTCGGAAGGAATTAGAGGCACTTTTCATCCATGGGGCGTTAAAGGGATGTAGGAAGTGCGAATTGAAGGTGGACAGAACTTTAGGCCGTTGAACGAACATTACGGGATTCTTTTTGAAAGAATCTTTCAACTATCAGATTATATTTTAATATAAGATTAAGGAATGTAGCTCACATCGAATTTACAATTAACATGTGTTCTTAAAAATAAGTAAGTTCAGTTTGCTTCTGAAATATTCAATTGTTGATTTATATCAGTTTAGAAAATTATTTACTTATATTATTTAAAGAAATACAAAATATACTGTTGCACTAGATATACCTGGAAATATACATATATTGGTATTGACTACAAAGTAGGTAGATACCAATTTGTACTCGTTACAGGAGCTCGCATTGATTTATACTTCAAGACAATTAACATTCATGCTACTCTAGTTCACTAATGCAGTTTGCTCGATAACACACGGTGAACTTGTTGTTCAGAAACCCTTTGTCATGCGCACGGTTGACATACACGCTTAACTAGTCCGTGTCTCGCTCCAAGTTGCCACTAAGAAAAGGGAAACACTTGGGCACTAATTTATTAACACAAAGGCGTGCTGCGAAATTAATTAATGAAACGTTTCAATTATTCGTAAGTGGGGCTATGCTAAGAAATTCTTGTTACAGAAAATTTATTCTTAAATAAAGAAGTGTTCCAATTATTTATTTAATATCATTGTGATAGCTGAGAGACATATATCCTCGGAATACCAGAATATATAATACGATATAATAAAATAACTTGAGTTCAGATTCATCTAGACTCAAATTTTCCACGATAAAATTAACGGGTAGAACTTTGCCAAGCGTGACGATTAAAATTATTACTTAACATCGCTGATGTATTTGTTATTTGGTGCATCTAAGTTTAAAGAATTTTTGTCGACTCAATTCGATGCCAGGTAATATCTGTCTCTGCTTTGTCGAGTGTGTTTGACTAATGTATATATACCGTCTCTGTAAATTTCAATCTGACAATGCGAACTATTTTCGCTGATATATCGCTGCTCGTAAACTGCTCGAGGAAGGATCTTGTTCGGATCCTTATGCAAAGCTACGCACCGTATTATGTGTACATTTACGGCGACTACAGGGCGAAATGGAATTTGTGATCGAAGCTCTTGTTGCACCCGGAACTAAATAAATCTCGGATAGGCGGGGAAATATTCACTGGCAAGCACACCATTGTGACGTGTGCAAGAAATACGACGGAACCAGCGAAAGCGTTTTAAAATTTGCCAAAAATATCAAATTCAAAAGATTCGCTTGTCAACGTACGAACGCCAGGTATATTTATCGAGACGACACTGGTACACAGGAGAACAATCTGCAACCTTCAATTGTTCGTTAAACACGTTCGATAAAGAATACGCAATAAAAGCGAAGCATTGAAATGTTTATTGAAATTGATGTCCTCTTGGCGAGAAATTTGAAATCCGCAATCCTTTGAATCTTCTCTTTGTCAGATTCGTGTGAAACTCATAGATCAATATAGCCTTTCGTATTAAATAATCGAAAGGTTCAACACCCTTCTTTCTTGTCATTATTATGATTCTTATCTTTGACCAACAAACTTCATCAATGCTTTTCTACCAATTGTTTAAATGATGCACCGCTTTAAATAATGCAAGATCAACACGTTTAACCGGTACGGAAATTAATTTTGCCGGCCGAACGATAAGTGCGGCCGAGTTTCTGCCGTCCCTCGATACCTACGTCGTTCGAATCCACTTTAATAATTAATAGATGACTTGGCAAACAATGTATGAACCGCGTCGCGTCGAAATATCGGTGTCGACGCCAAAATCTCGTCACTACCACCGCGACAATGGACATCCGTCCGGCTCATGGAGATTTATGGCGTCGTTTCGCGACGAACCCCCGGTTTGGGAAAACAAACGATGCGCGAAATATGGATTCGAGATGCTCGAATCTTCCTAAGCACCATGGAAATCGTACCTCGGCTCGGAAATACCCCGCTTCCAGCTGGGTGCGTAAATTAAAATGTCGAAGTGCCCAGTTTTTCGTCGGCCATCGCGTGGATGTAATATTTTTCGATTACGCGTCAGGTAGCTGTCTAGTATTCTTCAAAAAACTTCGAACGCAGAATACGCTTTACTCGCGTGTATGTAATTTCAGTGATTTTTTTAAAACAATTCGCCAATACACGGTGCCCGTGATATAACAGAGACTTCAGAGTTTTCACGAGATCGTCGTGTAATTAATTTAATGCATTTCCACTTGCAGAAAGCAGTCCAATTTATCGGCGGTTCGTTATTTCGATTAGAAATATGAATTATATTTCCACCGAAGGTATAACAAGTTTCATACAAGCATTAACATGTTGATTGCACGTTGCGCTCCTATATTTCGAACTAATACCGATTCAGAATGATCGAATTGCCAATTTAATAAAAAAACGGGTGACGACAACTACGAACCCGGATTCCCCAGCAATCACTCGCCCATCCGTACGCGCGAATCCTGCCGCGTTCGAAACATCTTGACCCAGATTGTCCTGAAAGTTCAAGCCCCCGGAGAATAAAAGGCAGCCGTACATATTTCAGAAAATTATCCCTCCCCCTCCCACCCCCCCCAACACGGCACCATTGTATTACACTTTCGGCTGGTTTCGCGACGAACAATCCCACCGTTTCTACGGGCGAGCCGCGATTCCCGTCGCGTCCCGAACAATCGTAACGCGGTCGAAATCGAACGAGATGCTTTTACGAGGTGCAAAGAGGAGCCTAATAGACGGGAAGATGGAGCGTCGCGACGCTTTACGGCTTCTTCGCGAGCACCAGGGTTGGGATCTCGCCGATGTAAATCCGGGCCGCGGATTCGCAATACCATCGCGAGGTAAATATCGCCGCCCGATTTCCCCATTACGACGCTTCGAAACGATTTTCCTCGCGCTTTTTCTTCCCCCGGTCCAATCCACCCTTCTGGCTCGTCCGCCCCCCCCCCCCCCCGGGGGGCGGGGGGGTTGCTTTCAGCGAATCGACCGAATTCGAACACGTCGCCGTTCGAACGCGGTTTTCTCGCTCCGCTGTAACCGTCTCTTTGTGGTTATTTTAGACGGAAACTTCGTTTGATGGAGTTTTAGGGGGAAATGAAATTCCGCCGCGACTCCGATGAATCGAAACGAGGGAGTAGCAGCCATCGACAAAGGATCCCGGGGAAAGGCTGACGAGCAGACGAAACTGCTTTAAGTGACTGGCATTGAAATTGCGAAAATACTGACGCGGGGAAACGGATGGGATGCTTCAAAGTTAATGTTAAGTGGATAATGCGGGGCTTGTTGGGGGTGGTTGAGCGATATTGTGCGTATTTGGAGAATTTGCGGCCGGTATTTTGGATTCGAAGTGCCGCAGTGATTTTGCGGTTTGGTTCATTTTGCTTGTTGCCCGATGAGTGTACGAATTGTAATAGGAGATAGAGGCAGGGTTCTAGTATTCATTACGGATTGAACAGTTGCAGGTACTTAATGAGAAATACGAATGTTATAATAATAGAACTGCTAACACACGATTGATCGTCAATTTATTGATTTTTAAATTGATATATTTCTGACTATTTAAGTAATTTATCGAATAATTAAGATATGAAACGTAACAGAATCGAATGGGAGTTTAAAAAATCTTCATCTTCAAAATTATTCAAAGAAGTTATATTTTAATTGTGCATATACTAACTTCACCCATTCACTCGATGCAAAATATATTACACTGATCATAGTTTATTGGCTATTTGAAATAAAGTTATTACATTCGCATATTTATCATATAATATTTCCAAGAATAATTAGCAGAAGGAATAGCAATCTCCTCTTAGAGCCAAATAGAAGACCGATCGTTGGGCCACCTACATTTCACTGAGAATGGAACAGTGTCGATCGCATTTAATCAGTTTCACGCTAAATTCGCGGCGCGAAAACGTAAAGCCCTGAAAGTAACTGCGAAGCTGTAGCTGATGCGCGAAAGAAAGAAAAGAAAAAACGCGCAGTGGCTGGAACAAATTTTGAGCAACTCGGTTGAATTTATTGCCTTGTCCAGGGATTTCTAGTTTCAAGAAGGTTCCCCTCACGACTTTTCCTGCCAGGACAACGTTTTATTTTCCGTGCGGTTTTTCTTCGCAGCCGGCTGTTTTTACTTCTTCCTACAGGAGACTCGTCGGGAACGAGGAACTGCGAACTAATAAAAAGGACAAAAGAAATATAAAAGAAAGAAGAAGCATCGAAGGAAGACGAGTTTCCCGTATTCGTTAGGTTTGAAAAAGCTATAATTAAGCTCGTGCGCGGGCAATAAGCAATACAAGATTGCACGCGTTCCTTATACAACTCCAAAACGTGTATCTCCTGTAGGATATTGAACGATAACAAAATCTTTGCTTCATGTTTTCGTGCCACGAATCGTATATCAATTATCGCAGCTGGGGATAGATAACAAATTTAAATGTATATTTTCGTATCGCTTGTGCGTTAAGTTCTCGAGCTTCTATAATGAAAAGTTTCGTCTGACATAATTATTGATTCGGTTACTTTGTTCTTGAATTTATAAACCCATTGAATTTTAACAAATGTTCTCGATTTTAATTTCGATTAAGTATACAGGTTTCAATTACTTTTCATGCATTTCCCTTTTTCCTTAGTTTATTAATTTTATACGATACTTAATTGCCGCGATATTGTTTCGTATTTCATCGAAACAGGAAATGCAATTGAACTCCCGTAATCAAAGGTTGCAACACAATCGTTGTAGAGCACGTGAAATGCAAATGAATTTAGAGCGGATATAAAATAACAATATTAGCATGTGCTCGTCTTCATTAGCGCATCTGTTGTGTTTGAATAAATTCATCAAGCTTCAATTTCCGGCTGTTCTACAACATGCATAATATTTTATGTAATCAGTTGTAAATCTCGTTTAGTTCATCCTCATTTATAATATACGACGTGCCCAGCGGATACCTCGAGCTGTAGCATCGCTGCTTCTTATTTTACACGTATATCATGCTGGCTGTTCATCCGTTATTTTTTTGTGTTTTTTTTTGGTATTTATTATTTATATTTTTGCTGGTAAAAAGGTAGTCGCGATGTCGAAACTCAGTTTGGGTCAGCTTCAGATGGGACATTCATTTTGCAAGGTTCGTCGGATTCAGGCATTGAAAATTGGTTTATCTCTTTGGCCGGTGGAAATTTATTTTGTAAATTTATTACTGTGTCATGCGGACGCACTTTTACGGAAACGCGATAAATTTTTTCACACGTGATTCAATTGCGCGCTGCGCCGTATTTCTTGTTTTTTTTTTTTTCGTTGTTTACCTGTACGCGGCAATGTTTTTTTTTCTGTCTCGTTAGAAATAACACGCGCAAATTTAAATTACGTAAAATCCTCGCAATTTAATTGACACGGTTCCTACAAAATTGAATCGCTTCAGAGCACCACAATTTGGCCGTGCATGTCTTCGTTCAGGGAACCACTGTCTATGCCGAAACGCCGCGGAACTGAAAACACGCGTTTCGAATTATGATCCTGTCCGCTCGTAACATTTTGAAGCTACGCATTTGTCTATTTCAATTTCGTTTGTCAACAAAGCGCAGCACAATTCCGTTTTATCAATCCTTTACCAGAGCAGCCGGCATATTATGGTTAATTAAGATATTGCCAATCTGTATCCGACTAAAATCGCGCAATGAATTTCGAAATCTAAAACGTGTCACGCCAAAAAGATTTTTAACAATCGTGTCCTCCCATTTTCGTCACTCCGCTTTCATCGCTCTGATTTCTATTATTTCCGTAAACACACAATTCCTCCAAGTTTAGGTTAAAAACGGTAATGAGGAGCGCAATAAAGCGCAATAAACATTTCAACCACTGTCCCGTTCGTGCTATTGGAAATTAAAAATCTCCCGTTCGTAGATTCTTGTTACTATCGCGACGAGCACGTCTCGATCGTTTCGGAATTGTTCCCCGACCGTTTGCACCGGGTCGTAATGAGGTCCGTTTCGAGGATGCCTACGAAATCACTTGTTAACTGTGCTCGGATCATCGTTATTCCCGACGCTCCTGTTCCGCTTTGAGTGTCCTGATGGTTCCTTCAGAAATTCTAGTGGTGAACCACTCACGACAATGGACCAACGTTTGTCTCAGGATCCTTTCCGGTCCCCCCTCCGTTGTTGCTTCTCATTCGTTTATTGTCCCTCTCCTCCTGCAACACTTCTCGCCCCGATTTATCTCGCCCTCCATTCTTATTCACCGTTTCCCCCGACGAAGATTTCGCGTCCTCGTTGCAATTTTGGTAGAACGGGACGCTCCGCGTGTTTCCTCGCGCTCGAAGTATTTCAGGGAGTAAAGTTTTTTTTTTTCCTGACGCTTGCGGCGTATCGATCGGCCGCGATGTTTCGTTTTTCGTTAACACGCGACAACGTTTCTTCAAAAGTTCACGGGTGTCGTTGGCAAAGTTCGAGGACAGATCTTTCTTTGTTACTTAGTTAGCGCGGCCGAATGTTTTTAAGGTGGAACGACGCACCTGGGATAACGGTGTTTCTAACGTCGTCGCTCGGTTGATTTCATTGATTCTGATTCCGATTCTTTCATCGATCGATTCTTTGGCGAACAATTAAGGAACATTCGCAGCAGAAATGCGTTCCATTCGTTCGATGGCGCTGCGTTATTTGTATCAGGCTTCGGACGATAAATATTTTACTTCCCTTTTATTCTTCGTACCCTTCGTACGAAGTTTATTCCCTTGTAACAAAATGCAATATGATATGATATTGATCTAAATACGGCCGGTTTTATTCGTGCAAAACGTCGTTTTTATTTTTCGAACGCAAACCGTTCTTCCTGTATTACAGTTGAAGCACAGTCTACCTTCGTATCGTCCTTTGCTCCTTTCCGTTTCCTCAAATTTTATTCTTCGTCTTGTCATCGACATCTCCAAGCACTCTCGACTATTGGATTTTCCTTTCCCCCCCCCCCAGCTCCTTTGTATCGCTTTTTCTATCGTTAACTTTGATGCGCCCTCTCTTTAAACTTTCCGACATTATTACTCCGCGGTTTCGCGAAATTTCCTTTCAGACTTCCCCGCAAAGAAAGAAAAAAAGAATATGAATTACCCTCGTATCAGTTTTCCCATTATGTATGACGCTTTTCGTGTTTAAATAACGTGTACCCGCGTGCCTGATCGCACGAAAAGGGAACAGATACGACGCGAAGTATATATTAATATCAGTGTTTCCAATTAGTTTGGAGGTTTTCTTCTCCATTTTATTTGTCATATATTTCGAAGATAATCCAGTCGAACGATTCTTTCCTCGTAAACGATTGTCCCGGGTCGATTTAAATGTCGCCTACAGGGCACGGTCATAGTTTTTCCGCGGAACACCAGGCCCCGGAGCAGTCTGTAAATAAGACGGACATCAGTTACTTGATTCTCAAAGGGGCCGGTTTTAATCGCCCGCTTGAGAGCATTCTACAACGGGGAACGCGGAATAATTTAACGAGCTTGAAGGATTTACAGCTAATCGTGGGACTTTGTTTCAAAGAACACCACTTTTAGAGCATCGCGTGGCGCTGGATCGTTGTGCATAAACTTCGGGCAATATCCCTGGATTTTTAATTGAACTATTATTTCTTAAGTCCGCGGCAAGTTTGCTGAATTATTGAATTCATACCTCGGAAGTTTTATCAGTCTCGGAGGATATTCATTCCTGTTTCAGACGTGAAAAGTAGTATAATATATTTTATACGAAAGTAAGACGCAAAGAACGATACGATTTCATTGGAAAATATTAAATATTGTTATTACAGAAATACTGCGAACGGAGATTTACAAACAAAATCCTTGATTCTTAAGCGGATTGTCCCTTATTATATCTCTGCAATATTCTACGCGTTTTCCTTTTTAAATGTTCAATGCTTTTGCTTCTATAGTTCACGAATTAAGCCAGCGATAAAAGAAGAAAGTATGATATTGAGAATAATAGCGTCGCAAGTAGTATTGGGCAAAATGTTCTGATACATAACAGCATATTTGATGAAAGATTCCGTTTTACATTTTCCCTCATTTATTCATATCGATTTATTTAGAACGTGGTTGAATTTCGTTCAAAAAATTACGCCATTCATTTACCATTGTTCCTATCGCGAGGAGCGTCCATGTGGTTAACTTTTCTGCCCGAGAAATGAGTCTTTTACTCGTAAAGTTACCTCCCGTTTCGGGAAAAAAAAGTTCCACCACGGATTTTCGATTATTTGTTTTCGTTTGTTTCCTGGGTTTTTCCACCGGACAGATTCGCCCGTTGTACACGGCTTTCAACGCACAACAATGGAAATCTGCGAAATTGGTACGGTACTGATAACTAGAGTATATACGATTGTATTTCGGTATAAATTTTATGGCATTGTCTCAACGTTTCGATTGACGTACGAGAATAGAAATCTCCTATACGGACGCTGAAACAGGATATGCATTTTTTTAAAGCAACAAATTTGCTATCTTTTTACGTACAACACGAAGGCACAGGAAGCGATGTTATACATCATTCATCTTTATCAAATTAACTAGAAAATTACACCTTTGCTGCGCATTCATTACCTGAACCCTTTACACAAAAATAAAAATAACAAAATTCCATTGCAAGCATGGCGTTTTGATGCTTCTTCGTTTTACAAAATACGGGCGTGTACTTCCTTGAAAATTGTCACAGTATCGCAATCCCCCTAAGAGGATCTTCTTCTCGATAATTAGGAGTCTTATTGAGGTGTCGAAAGTAATCCGCGTCCTCCGAGAAAACGGTTCGCGTCACTTATTCCTAGGAAATCGCGGTTACGCGGATCGATCTGTCAAGCGCCTAAGAAAAGATTTGATTCCACGAGGGGCGGCAAGCGCGAGAAGAAAGTTGCGGAAGAAGTTTCCACGAGCAAGCTGTTCGAGCGGCCTTTTGCCCATCGCCTTTTTGAATCAGGAACGTGATTGTTGACCGATCCAACGAAGCGGATAAAGATAAGAAGGAGAGGAGAAAGAATCCGATTCAGTGCGGATTCCGTGTTGCGGATGTTCCGTTTCTCGAATCGACTCGACCGTGTTTTTCGCGTCCAACGTGTCCTACCTGACCGTGTTACGTCATAAATTACAAGCTCTTATCAGAATCTCGGTCCGATATCGCGAAGGAATTGTAGAATGCAGGGGTGGTTTTCCTGGGCGACGTGGAAAACAGAGTTTCGTAGTTATACGAGAGGTTTTATTCCTTTGACGTTCTCGAAATTTATTCGAATCGACGATAATGGTCAGGTCACAATGATTTTATTCATTTCGTCAGTATGTTAGAAATTAAATAGGTGCGCGTAAAATTCGGGGAAATATTAATTTCTGAAAACATTTGCAGTTTTCGGGAGACAGTAGTAATATTATGTTTTAGTACTTCATTCCTTTAAGGGAACTCGGAGTACTGCGCTGCGGCGATTAAAAACTAACAATAATTCGATTGCTTTATTCTGCGTTTCGGTCATTTGTAAAATGGCAGTCACGACGAGAACGATTCGTTACTTTAAGCGAGTTTCAGTGGTGCGGAGTAATCGTTACCGATTTCTGTCGAAGCACATTTTTATTTATTCCGTATATGATTTAGAGCTTTGATGAACAGCAAATTCTCGTAAAATGGGACAACGTTGTGTTCCATCGGGAAGTCGCAGAAACGTGCCCACCCTGAATAACCATTTTTGCTCCGGTTCGATTTGGCCCATGTATGATTCCGTTTCGTGCGTGTTTATCGCTGAAAAATGATTTCATATTTCATCGTGCCGCGTTGGCTTGTTGCAGTACTGTTCATTGGACGAAAA
Source organism: Nomada fucata (assembly GCA_948146005.1). NCBI lineage: Eukaryota > Metazoa > Arthropoda > Insecta > Hymenoptera > Apidae > Nomada > Nomada fucata. The sequence continues at coordinate 7,905,270 of OX411282.1, forward strand.
AGTTGCATGTCCCGAAATTTGTACAACCAGATGATAAATAATACTAAATGTGCACAGCGGAGATTTAATTAATTTTCATGGTTGCAATAACGTGCGCGCAATAACGGAAAACTCGATTTGCCATGCGAAATGCACAATGCACACTATGGCCGCATTTGTCTATGTGAAACGCAATATTGATTCGACGCCGGTAGCTCCGATTCTTTGCTCGATATTGCGTTTTCGCAGTGCATCCTCTCTTCTTTTTTTTCGTTGCACCGATTCCAAGCAGAAAATCGGATCTTTTTATTGCACAGCAATTCGCAGGTTCAAGCGAAGCTTTTGGCAATTTTTTTTAGCTTGAGAAATATGCAAGTGAATGGTGAATTGTACAGACACGTTATCATATTTTTAATTGCCTCGTCATCTGTTACTTCCAATAGACTTTCTTTTTCTAAACGCTCGGTATCGGCGTTTAAGAATTTTGGAAGCATGATTACGCCAGGTCACGTTCATATTTACGATCCTTGTGCACTTATGGTAAAACTGCCAGTGTCTTACAAAACTAATCGGGGTTTATTATTAATTAGATCGACACAATGTGATAACGCTCGATAGTGCATTGCACGATAAACAATTGTAATTTAATACCCGGTTACCTGTTCTATCACCGTCAACTAATCCGATTTTGATTAAAGTAATTCGAAACTAATTTAATTTCGTTTGAACGTATGATACATATATATGATACGATTCCCGCAGTACCTGGAAACATGTGGTCCTAATATATTGTAATAGACATTAATCACATTCATACGCAATTTATTATTCGTACACAGATATATATGTGTACGCATAAATGAGTCCTATTTATATGACCGCGAACCGAATTATTGCTGAACGCATCAATCAATAGCGAATCAATAAATTACAAGCCGAGGCTGCAATTTATTGGGCAATTTAAATATGTAAAACGACGTTTAACCTCTACACGGTGAACTACGAAATAAGATGACCCATGCAATTATTTACAACCAAACGGATTATTACACGAGAACGATCGTGGTAACAATGAAACCCAACGCAGCACTCGTATTGCCAATCGCAAATGATACAATCCGATAAATAAATATTTCGCAAAGCGATATACAAAATACAGTTTTCTTAACGCAAAGCGATCGCCGCGAGTCGACCTCCTTTCTGTTTATTTAAATAATTGCCCTGCACGCTCAAACAGCTTTGAACGCGGCTCCCACTGTTTCATCCCCTTTCATCATCGTCTAGTCGATAAATTGCGCCGGTGCAATTGTTCCCCGATGCGGGATGGACAGAAAGAGAGTGTACTACGCTCGGGCCGATTTGTCGCGCGCTATTTAATTCCGTCGTATCGCGGTGTTCGAGGAAAACTGCCGCCGGAAACTGTTATTCCGGAAATAAAAGGACGCTTAATGGTTCGCGACTGTCTTTGGCCTGATCAGAACGGCACGAACGCCGGCACCGGCGACGAACAGAATTATTCTTCGCTCGAAGTCACGGAATTATCGATTCCTCGAGTGGCACTCGCACTTTATCGCGTTCAATTCTTGCCATCGCCCCGGACCTAGTTGATTTGTTTGGTACAGTGATTTCCATCGAAGCCGAATGAAATTGATCTGGCGTGAGATCCCCCGCGACCGAGAATATTTAACGTTTTACAGCTTCAATGCTTTGTTAAGGATCTATAGAAACTCGTTCTGCGCCTCTTGCCATTGCAACTGGCGATGTACATTAATATTATATTTCTTAATCAATTGCGTGCATGGTTCAGTTGCTCAATTGCCCAATTTTAATTACGCATCGGTTCGTATATTTGCCAGGTGATTCACTGCTACTTGACATTCGAGTTCAACGTGAAGTTTCTTTTCTAAACCGCAGCCAAAGTGTGCGTAACAGATTTCCTTCGATAATGCTTCCAAAGGAAAGCGCGTAATCAAGAAATTCTATTATACCTCGTTTGCCACACGAAAGCCTGTTTATATTTAAAAAAGAAAAACAGCGTTAACGCGAACGCGATGCACACACCGGGGCATCAACCATTACACAGATAATGGAACAGCACAGTTGTTACTTCCGCGTCCACTTGCACCGAAGAAGCTTCGAATTAAGCGAGATTGCGGCGTTAAATCATCCGGTTCCTCTTTTTTCTGTATAAACCGTACCACGACCATAATTTCTAGATGTTCTACCCTGTGGCCCCCTTTTTTTTCTATATTTCACGACTACCGTCTCTCTTTCTCTGTTGCTCGGTGCAACTAGGCGAATGCATTTTCTCGGTCAGGGGCAGTTAATGGCTGGCCTGCAGCCACCGAGCTAGATGGCATTCCGCAGATTTACGAGGCGACAGCTTTTACAGCCACGTTTCGGGATTCGCAGTTTTGCCCGTAACATCCGGACGATTTCACGCGGGGAAATCATGCCTTTATTTCGAATTGACGGCCTCTCGATCGTTGTCAAAAAGCGCGATACGTCATCGCGACTTGAAAGCTGCGAGGTGTAATTGCCGATCCTCGAATGGCTGATCGCAGGTGCCCCTTTTGTTCCTTTCAATTTGCTCCTGCCTCTGTATTTTAGGCGACAAGGGGAACCATCGTTTTCTTCTTCTTCTGGGGTTTATTATTTTTAAAACGGCTGAGACAATGTTATAGCGTGGAATATTGTAAAAAATAGAGGACGAAGAACAGTTCATGAGTCACAAGGTATACCAGAAAAATATTTTGAAAATTTTAGAAGTCGAGAAGCACGATAAACTATTTTTCCAAATATTTTGATGGGGCACCTTGTGATTCGTAATGTTTGATATTTCTTGGTCGAGACGATTTTGTGGGACGTATTATTGAAAATAATATAGCGGAAGTCCAGGCAAAGTTTAGAATAGGTGGATTAGAAGTATTTGTTGTTATTTTCTAATAATGGCAATTGGTAAGAACGTTTTGCTTTATTTTACAGCCAACCATTTTCGGCACCGTGGCCTCGGACCTGAACCCGAAGGATGGCAACAGTCGAAGGGTGAGTGTTCTGAAAATTGTCCATATTAATGATAATTAATCCTTTGGCAGCAGTGCGTTGATATTATTATTATTAAATTGAACGTTACGTAATTATGCAATTTTGACCGATATGAAACGGTTTGAATTACTAAATTAGAACTGAAACTCATACGTTCATGGATGTTCCATTCCAATAAAATTGGAGCAGGATGAATTTCTATTGAAATAATTCTTTCGTCTCCGCCAGACAACCTAGTTATCATTTTCGAACAATGATAGAAATTGTTTTCGTGTAACGGGCAAAAATATTTGGAATCATACCAAGGATCAATATAATACCATATTGACGGTAATGAACGTTTGGCAAAATAAAAATTACTTTGCAAAATTTTATTTCTATTTCCTACATAACTTATGCGTATTAAATTCCATTTCGTACGAGAAAAGTGTATTGCGATTTAACACGATAAAATCGTCTTTCAAATCAATTGAAACACAGGTAACGCGCGCTCTTTGAATTTAAACTGCAATTCGGAACATTTGAAAATAGCATTGTACAATGCTTGTCGAGAACTCCTCTGCGTTATGCATATTTAACTTAACTCCCCGGTGACACTCGTAATTTCCGGGAAATGTGTTGCTTCTTTTCCCCGTTAAAAATAAATCGACCATTGTAATTGTGAGATTTAGGGAAGAGGACGATAAAGGATGTTCGTGGAATACCCTGAAAGATAGGAGAGGGGCCCGTAGACGAAGATCTCGGTCTTGTCCTTCGTGGAGCGTGTCTCACGAGACTCTTGCTCGGCTCTTAATGAGTAAAAATTGCTGCTAAGTCGCTGTTCTACGCTTCCCCTTAAACGCTCGAAGATGGAACGTTCTAGTGCTCTAATTAAAAGTAACTGCCGCGCCAAGCAAGTCATTCAGCCCTTTTAACGCATAAAGTCGCTTTACGTCTGGAATAAATTTTTCATAATTGCGGAATCATGCAGAGTAATGTAAATTCTTGATAAACCGTACTATAAAGGGTTGCTCGTTGTCGCGCTGAAATTTCCGCATTATGCGCGAATTATATTTGTTCATATTTTCGTACTTTGTACTCCGTTTCGCCTGTTGCGACGACACACTTTTTCGCTTGTGCTTTTTTTGACCATGATACGACGGGTCAGTTCCGTGCACAGGTAAATATTGTTAGAGTTTACGAGCGGTCGTACGCGAGACGAGAACTAATCTAATCGAAACAGTGGCTGTTATTTCGCGAGGTCAGCTTTCCGGCATGACGAGTTCGGTTACATCGTGATTCTAAATTTCGCTATTTTCCTTCGTAATTGGTAAACGTTGAAAATACTCGAACATCGTACCACCGGGAAGCGGCGCAATTTGTCGGTTTTTGAATAAATATTCTCGATTTTCTGGCGTTCGGGCTTCGCATCGCGCATCGCTCTGCGAATCGTATTCGCAACTGTTTGTTCTGGAGGGGGTGGATCGATCATCGTGACCGTAGCAAAACGATCGATTTAAAGCCGATATCATTTTGTTCGTTCAATTTGGCGGTGATAAATTCAAGCTGAGGCGTGGATCATTTTCTTCCTAGTATTGTGTCAATTTTTGTTTGCATCGTATTCGTTTGACTAGGTCTTAGTCGAGGAAGTTAATTAGGAATCGGTTGAAACAATTAAATACTTCAGCTGCACCGTTTAAAAGAGGTTCAGGGGACAAGCCACGCGGCAATTATTAATCCCGTGCGAGGAGCAACCAATTAAAATACTCATACGCGGATGGACAAATTACGCGACTAAAATTCCTTAATTTGAACGACCGAGATCGAAATGAAAAGGAAGTATTTCTCGTCGAAGTTTTCACCAGAATAAGCCTTCTCCGACAACGCGATAAAAATTTGACCGGTCTGATAAATTCATGAATGTTAGATGCCTGTCGGCCCCGGGAGGAACGTGCCACGATCCTTGAAGTGTATCAGAATTTCCGTGGCCCGTCACGGGCCGAGTCGAGCCGAGTCGAATCGATTCCCATGAATATTTAATTCACGATCCCCGATAAACGGCACGTTCGCAGCAAGCGTGATGTCACGGCGAACGCCGACAGTTTTTCCTTCTGAAATCGGTTATGTTGCTCGCACGCAACGCTCCACACGAGTCGACCCTAAACTTGCAGTCAGAATGAAACGTACAATATTCACTTGGCAAAGTCGCTCTCGTGCATTTGGTAATTATACATGTAACCTTCTAGGGAAAGCGATCGATTTCTATTTTTCCAAGCAGGGAAAGGACTAGGTTCGCGATAAAACGGATGTTCGTCGACGGTTTCTCGCGTCGCGACGCGAAACCCGCTCGGATCACGTATCAGGCGTAGCATAATTGAAAAAAAGCACGAAACGCAAATAGGCGGGTCGCGGACCTCGCCGATCGATCCCCGCTTTCCAGAAATGAGCAGCGAATCGTTTCGAGTTTACCTGTACCCCGCGGCGTGATCACGTTCGCGACGCGGTAACAGGACGCGTGGCAGATTTCACCGGCGACGCGTTTAGCGGAATGGAAGAGCAAGCAGCAGAGACGCTCGTTACGGCCATCGCCGTGGAGCAGGATTAATGCGGGAGCTGGGCGAGTATAATTTTCGTCGGGACTTACTAAACGTATCGCCGATTGAATAGAAATTACGGTCGGGCGACGGTCGTTTAGATCCCGCGTTTAGAATCCGGGCTGACGATTCTTTTCGCGAGGGCTTTCTTGCATCCCTTCTATGGAAAACGATTCGGTACACGTAAATGTTATAAAATATAAGGAAAGGGTGATTATGATACAGCGGGACGGGGAAGCGAGTAATACCTTCGAGCATTGACAGAATAGAAAGTAGAGTGCTATTGTAAATAAAAGAAATCGATAGATGGAATGAAAACTATTTGCTAAATACGTACACACTAGGCTAGAGCGAAAACTGGATACGATATTTCTTTGTCGTTTGGCGCAGGACGCGAGGAAAATTTGCAGCGATCAGGTTGAATTTTCGTTTATCTTTCGTGTTACTGTTTTCGTGACATTGTTTATGGGAACTTGCTTGAATAATTCTGATATATACCTTATTGCTCCGCTTGGTAAAAAATAAAATCATACAGAGTCTCGTTCAAACAATTCAGCTGCACTTTGATATCCCCCCCATCGCTACACCTGCCGACAAATTATTTATATCACCCAATGCCGCCCGTCCCCATTATGTCAAACAACTATTGCAAGAAGATTTTTTTGTTAAGTTTAATCTTTCGTCAAATAGCGTGCCGTTTCTAATTAAATGGAACAGCCTGTACATCTCGGCTTACGTATCAAGTCGGCTTTAAGTGTTTCTAGGAGGAATTGTACCTTAAACTTGTGTCTGGTCGAATTCCCAAGTACCTAACTAGAACGTAGAATACATTCCGCTTGTATCCGGAACTTGGGATCGGTGGATTTCCGCCAAATCTTGGATTCAAAGTCAAATAGATATGAATTATACTCCGACTGTATACTAAGTCCAACGTATATCCCACTTCTATCTCGGCCAGGATATTATTGCCGGCGAAATAATTTCTCGTTGGTGTGCGCGAATTAATTTGCCACCGTTTAGCGGCCGATCGAAAAAAATCTCGAGCTCGAATCTCGGCTCGAATATGTTGCACTGCAAATGGAATTTTTCATTTGTCTCGCCCTCGGATCAAATATTTTAACAATGCTTTTTTGTAACGCGTTCGCCTTTCTTGTTTTAATTTGAAAAAAAAAAAATGTTCGCACAGGGTTGAAATGCGCGCACGTTGTGAAATGAATTTGACATCGAATCGCTGAACAGTCGTGACTTGTAAACGTAATTCGCCGGAGTATTTTTCTATTTTTCCGCTCTGTTTAATTCTCGTTCGCAGCGTTTACAAAAACCGATTTTCTTACTCCGTGCAAAATTTGTTTACTAGTAACGTATCAAACATTTTCCTAATACAAATACTATTCCAATTAAAATGGAAGGATATACTTCTCCCAATCGTTCCACTCCAGCTGATCGATTCAATAAAAGACTCGTCGCTCGAAAAAGTAGCCAGGCCAAATATTATAAGACAATCGCTGCGTCTTCGTCAAATTCTCTCGCGGACACGAGTGCTAGTGCAATCGTAGTTGCTTGGCCATTTCTCTGGTAGCCGAGGGGTGAAAATCAACAGCTGTCGGAATGCCCGGGCGATAGAGAATCGAGAATGCCACCGGGGCGCGAGAATAAGAGCAAGAAGAATCACAAAGGAGGTGTTGCAGAGCGAGCCGGAGATTCGATGGGAACGGTTTCCATGGTGTATTTTCCGAGGGTATATATCGCTGGCGGCGCGGAACAGGGACGGAACCGATTTCGTTATGAATATAAATGTCGCCCCGCGAGCGCGTCGCGCTTCCGTCTAATAAATAGCGGACGGGCCGGAAGCTTAAGCGCCATTGTGTCGTCGATTATTGCGGAAATTCGTTTCGTATCGTGCTGATATAGCGGAAAATCTGTCGATTACCCGGGGGAAAGATTGTCCTTTTGCTTGGGGGAGTCCGCCGCGGTTTACGACGTCGTAGGGCTCGTTGCCGGAGCTTTGGAAATTTCTTTCGCGGCTGAACTGCTTTCTGGTCGAAAGATGCCTCGAGTTTCGAGTGACGCGGGGGTCGTATCGTTGAATCGCGGTGATTTTGTTAGTTTTTGATAATGTTATAGAAAGTTCTGGGGGCACCGTTAAATTGTAGCATACTTTAATCGAAATCTGCGAAATAACTTCTTGCCGGGTGTAATAATTTTAGTTTGGGATTAAATGTTACTCGATTAATCATTTAAAGTGCGGCGACGTTGTTCTATTTCACCTTTGACGCACTCTTTTTTTAATTCGCTATAGATACCGTAGAATATACTGTTTTAAAATTTTTTAAATAATACAGAGAGCAGCTGATTGAAATGTTAGAGAGCGATTGATGATAATAAGAAGTCGACAACGTAATGAAACATTGACTATGTAACTTCGAAATTCTTTCGTATGCAAATGTATGATCCAACGAAGCATCGTGGAAAATCAAGCCGGGCAGAGCTGTCGACGGGTGACTAATCTACGCCAGGAAGTGATAAAACGAGAAATTAATTGTCGATGTCCAAACGGTGGCTACAATATGGCCGATTAATTTCGTCCCGGCACGGAGATGGTGAAAAAATCCGGCTGCCATTTGTCGGGTAACTTAGCACCCTAACCAGAGCCATCATATCGTCGGCTACATATATTTTTTTTTTCTTCCTTTTTTTCGTCATGAAGCTCACGTGACTGTCGTGATTTATGAAATATCCGTTGGAATGACGTGACGCGGATTAACGAGATCCGAATAAATTACGTCGCGTCGATCGGACCTCGTTTCGTTGCTGCAGCATCCGGAAGGGTTGAAGGTTTTTTTTTCTTGGTTTCGTTCCGTTTTAGCGAAATTTCAGTTTCAATGTAACTCTGATGTAACCAGTTCGGCAAATAACATTCGAGTGGTTAAACGGAAGAGCAAGAAAAGGTAGAATAATCATTTACGGAAGACGGAGGAATTTTCATTTTGCTTACTGAAATTTTTATTCTTTGGGATAGTCCTAAAAAGTCTGGCGAAAGATATGATAAAGTTTACAGCTCTTTTTGCGGTTAATGTTGAAAACTGAACTGCGGACGAATACTTGCGTGGTTTCAGAATGGCCTGGTCCGATTATTCTTTCGAAACTAAAACGATATTGCCCGATGTTTGTTCTTTTATAGCAAACTTCGGCAACTCTTGATTGAAATGCAAAAAAAGCCGAGCCCGGTGATTTTTTATTTACGTGGAAAGAGAGATTGACGGTAAAATGAATTCGGTGACTGGAAAAATTTATCCATATGAAATTGAATTATGAAGTGAACGTTCGCACGCCGTTGTTCCATATTTAGTAAGTCAATCTTGACACAATCGAAGGGAAAGTAATATCGCGCAATCATTATTACGAAATGTTAGATGGAAGCCCAGTCCATTCGAATGATATAAAGCATGCCGGTTCACGCTATTAAAACGTAGATAGGGTGACCATTGAAACGAATTAAAATTCATAAAAAACTATACGACAAAGGTGAGTACATTTTTATGTTCTGCGTAATAGAAATTGTTCCATTACGTGTCCCCATAAACGTGGAAATAGAATCTATCGCGTTGAAAGGATACGGCGGCCAAAGAGGTTCATAGAAAATTAACTTCATCAAAACGCTAAAAGGAAATGATCGTCAGTCTCAATTCCGCTCAAGCGTTCTCTGAAAATCTCTGAGGAGCACGTTTCACCAGCTTCATCCTCCTTTAAGATCCATAAATTGGTGAAATAAAATCACTCGATAGACGTCGACCCAATATATATTGTATATATATGAAAGCAGGCTAAAAATACGGGGGCTAAAGATGTACAAAAAATTGCTGCCGCGAAAGACGAAAGATCGGGTTGCAGATCGAGTTTTAAACGTTTTACGAGACACGACGAAAAATTGGAAACGATTGCATTTCTTGTATTGATAATTTTAACTTCGCGACGTACTGAATATTAACATTATTGCTTCTGGTTAATAATAAGGTGCAACATTGGAAACGAAAAAGTCGAGGAAAAATTGATTTCCATGGAGGTGTAGTCGTGATACGCTAACGGCAGTAGAAATGGTCGTCGCTGGTCAGACTGGCGCACGTGCGCAGTAACGAACATTAGACCTATAAAACACAGATTTATGGCTCATAACTTATTGAAATAATTATTTAGCAATATATTGCAAGTAAATTTAAATTAACTGAGAACTAAGAAGGATTCGTTACCAATAATTGAAACCCGTTTTAAGGTTGAAAACAAGAGCATGGCTGTTATTAAAATCATTCGCCAATTATGGTCGAATAATTATCAGAAACGGTTCTTTTTACATTGAAATCGAACCAGAAAGAGGTTCCACGTAATTAAATCCTTTACATCGTTGCTCAAAGTGCGAGTAAAGTAAAATGTTAAACTTTCCCGTTCTCACTCGCAGTAAAGCTTTCACATTTTTTTTTAAATTGCGACAAAGAAATATTCCTTTACCAAAACGTATCGAACATCCACCACCCGTTCCAATTTTCCGCCTCAAATATTATCCAAGGCACAGCACCGAATGAATATCACGCCGAACAAAAAGAACAATATCGGTCGCGAATAATTTGTTGAATACTAACAGAATCTAAAATTTCATTCGAATCGACGATTAAACATTTCGGTACGATCCATTGTCGGATCATTTTCAGAAATCGTTATCATTATTCGCGGCGTCCCTCGTTCCAATTCACTGCGTACCCTTAGCAGTCCATAAAAACTCGACCCGGCCTCGTTCACGATCCATGAGCAGATCGACAGCCCACCGGGACGGGCTGAATCCTTAATAACGATCACTGCCGCTAATAACCGCAAAAGTACGAAATTCCCGTCCAACCAGATTGACCCAGAATCAGGAACAGGTTGGTAAACAGCGAGAATATGGGCAAACAGTACGAATCAGTTTTTGGCCGGCTATCGCTGGCATCGATGCTTTACACGATTCCCGTTCTTCTGTATTGACGCGCCCGCGATGCGCACGGGTGCCCGTGTGTGTGTGTGTGTGTGACCAGAAAATTAGAGAAGTGGTCGCAATTCGTTTCAGCGACACAGGCTGCTGATAATCCTGTTGGCGTGTCGTTGCGGGGGGAACGAGTGTCGCTTGCTACGACGATGTCGACGAAAAGTATGATATTATCCGGCGTGGTTGTCGATGTCGCTGTCGCACCATTGAACGTTTCAGCGTTTCAAACGTCGGATGCGATTAATTTCAGTGTTCAGGCGTTATAGATCGAAAGATCGAACGGTTCGAATGTTCCGAAGTTTGGCCGTTCGCAAACGTTGATTGCAAGGCTTGTATATTTCAATAGAATCATCGTTATGGTATAACGCAAGACGAAAATTGACAACATAATTTTATTTTGCTTTGAACCACACGGGACGAGAGGCGCGGTAATTCGTTTGAATTAAACGCTGTAACGGGATCGTTAAAATCAATTGAAAACAAATCTCTACTGTCACGTATTCCACGTTGAATTCTCGTTGATATTCCAAATTACTCTGCTATTCATTTCCCCGCGGTTTATTTCATCTGGCGATGTTTCACGATCAAAGATCCTCAGGAATCTCTTACCTCTTCATCGATCAATCCTCCTCCGGACCATTAATCGCGTGCAATCTGCTTACGATTCCACTTGCACGTTGTATGTACGTACGCTATATGCAATGCACGATGATAGTAGCGTGGCGCGAATCGGGATAGAGATTGCGGAGCAGCGACCGCCTCAATCAAATTTGATATCATCGTTGCCGTTAGCTGCGCAGACGGTAGCCGGCTCATAGATTACAAACGTGTCACGGGTATCGTAATGTCGATGGAGTGCTGAGGAGAAACAGCTGAATTAGAGCTGAGAGGTGAACAGGGGGATCGGGAACCGTCCGTTAGATCGTGGCCCGTGTTACACGTACAACAGAAACGCTCTGTTCGTCTAGAAACTTGTACCGCATGGAACTTTGACTTGTGCTCGTCTCTTCCGCTCCTTTCCATTTTTTAAAAAAATCATCCAAAATAAAGGAATACAAAGGGATTTTTTTTAAACTGTTATTAATATTCGTATGAGACATATCAGTGTGCAATTTGTACTTCTCTGACGAGCTCGGTTCAGGAATGCTGAACCGAGGACATGTACACGTATTGTAGACCGGACGAAGAATCAGTTAGCAAAGGGGATGATGTAAGGTGGTAAGGGTGAGACGACATGGATGGAGACCTAACCGACTCTGTCACAGGGCTGCGCATCAACCATATGCAATATTCGTATTACGACCCCCTTCGTATATTGCACCGTTGATTGCTATCGTTTAACGGATGACCAGCCGGCCGTTCATCTTCATTTCTGTTCTCCGAAGGTTTGCTTTAAGGATTAATTGGAATACCCTCGCCGAATTACGACCCACTCCCCCGCCCCCCCTTGATTTCCTTCCAATTTTACTTTGATAAATTATCCGGACTGTATTAAATTTTAATTGATCCAGGAAGCTGTTACAATCGTAATTACGACGCGGATACTTCCAGCTGCGGTTGTGATTAAAATCTCGCAGAAGCTACCGGCTTCCGGGGGTCGATAATTCCAACGGTGGTGTTCGATTTTTCGGACTTATCCGCTGTTCGGAGTATCGGTGTCGTTTGTTCTGATAAATTGCCCGGTTAATTTGCAATTAAACGTCACCGAGAGACGTGGAATATTCTTCGCCGGTCTTGTTAATTAATCCGTTCTGCGGAGAACACAAATTCGTCGATATTTTGCGCGAAAGTTTCCGCGCTGTATTTCACGAGTTAGGGAAGGAAGATTAATTTGGAACGCTAGAGCAGACGTAAATAACGAGATACATACATATATAGCATTCCGGTGCCGGAATGCTTGTTGGTGTATAATATTGCTGATAAATTGTTGCTACACTCCCCGGTCTGTGATAATTTAATCTCGCTTGCTGCAGTTAAATGTATTCGGTTACCGTGTTCATTTATTTGCGAGTAATCTCAACGAGACAAATGCGAGAATTCGAAAAGAATAGTTAACGCGATACTGCCCCTTATTCGGGCGCAAAGTTCTAAATTAAATGTAGAAAAAAAATTATACAATTTGGTACAGGGCACCGATATTCCGATATTTTTCGGGCAAAATCAGAAACAACTGGATATTTGTATATTCAGCAACGATCGCGAGCCATTCAGACCCATTATGATTTACGAACGACCATATACATGCTAATGAAGTAATTACTGTTCCGCGAGGAGCCTTAGATCCGCCCTTCTCGTGACAAAGAGCTCTGGAGTCCCGATTTCAAAGTTCAATTGCGTAATTGTAATAACTTTACATTTATCTGGCTCCACATATCATCGTACGGATTCAAACGAATATCCGGCGTTCAGCTTACTGAACCCCGTTATCGTAATCCTAGCTATCATAATACTTCCCTACCTAGAACGAAAAAACAAACGAAACGAGGGCTATTAAATTTTCAATGTCAACGAGTGGAATTAAAAAGGTGCATCAATATATGTCCACTCGAAGGGAAATTGAGGACAATACCCTCTGCTGCCTTTCCTGGATCGCCGAGGCAAATTTCATTCCAATAAACTGCTCTGTTCGCCAGTCTGTCTACTTTGAGAAACGATCTTCCACATTAACTCGAGTAATTACGAATATCTAGCCTCGCCGCGGCCAACCTCTCGATGGGTTTGCCGTGATAAATGGAGTCGCAGGACGAAGTGTCCATGGGTTCGCGGGTTTCTCCGCGCTCATCGCTCCTTGCGCGTACGTTCGTGTTGCCCGTGAAACACTCGCCCGAACTAGTAGTCGGTGATTTTGTAAAAATTTAGCGCACGCCGCGGGTTCGATCGATAAAATTGTGCGCGAAGCTATCCAGATACCGTGTTGCTTCCGGAGTGCTCGATGTTCTACACTGCATTTTTGTTGTTCGCGAAAGGTACGAGGACACTTTTACGATTCCTTTTAAACTTGATAATTTCTTCGTGCTTTCATGCTGCACGCATGCAGCCGCGGAACTTCTTTCGATTTAAATTTGAGACGCTGAATTACAAATTCTTTTTATGCGCTCGAAAGAAGTTTTGCGCATTTATTACTGCAATTACGTTTTTACTGCGCTTTCTTTAACGGGGCTTTCCCGTGCAGACAGTTCTTCACAAATAGCCGGAATACTTGTGAGAAAAATTGTTCCTCCGTCGACCTCGTACTGACAAATGTAGTTTCGTTAAGCAGTAACTCTGTAATCACCTACGTCGACATTGCGAAACGCTGGTCCACGCTCGCTTAACATTTGCGATTAAATAGTGGACGCCATCGGCGTGCAGTTTCATTTATCTTCCAAGCGGACTTCCATTTACGCTTGTATCGCTATCGAAACATTTATCGAACTATAATCGACATCTTCCCGTGTCTCTTTCGAAAAATAGATCCGCGTAACAACCCCGCGCAATGATCGTTGACCCGTACGATTTTCTAGACGATGTAATTTCCGGAAACCGTGCGGATCCCGGCGACCGAGTAACAGACAGGCGCTGCGATCTTATCAGACACAGAAGTCTAAAGCTATCTTTGCCGCAACAGTTCCATCTGCCCTTTTCCACGCGACTTCTCTCTGCCGTTGGACCGGATTCCCGTGGAAATTTGCATGATCTCTGCACAAAACGGGCGAGCCTTAAACGGAAAAGGTCTAACAGTAATACGAGCATCGATATCGTCATCGTTTCCTATCGTTGCCCCGTTTTTCTGTATCGTTCCACCGGCATCCAGTCGCATCGTAGAGGAAAGAATCTTCGCGCGGTTCGTAAAGTTCACCGTGAGAGGCTGGGGCATCCGATCGTAGAGTTTCTTATTAACGACGGGAACGTGTATTCGTTGGGAACGAGGGTCCTCCTCCCCCTCCCCACGGATCGATTCTCTACAGCGAGAGAAGCATTGAATCTGGTGGAAAGTTAGATGGGGTTGGAATTCGGCGATCGTTTGCATCGAGGAGATCTTGTTTATTTCGTGGCCACTTAGTTTCTGGGGTACGGCGCGATACCTTGGATTTTATGGGGACTTCTTGGCTGTTTAGCAGTGGAACGACGGCGTGATTGAAATCGCAGCAGGATCTCGCGATATTATTCCGTTTCGATACGAAATTTACTAAAATAGTGTTCGACGAATGCCTTTATATCGTCATATTTTTTTTTTATTAATATTTTTAACTCTGTCTAGTGTCTCGCGTAAATTACGAGACGAAAAGAAATCGTTGGCTGAAAATTTTTTAAGAACATTCATATTACGCTGAATGCATTTTATGTTGACGTATGTGCAGTTGAAATTTTTTCATTCTTGAAAGCGGTTATATTTTGCGAAACAATTTCTTCGATACAAAGTAATTGGTACAAACAAATAAATCTGAGTCTAGTCTAATATCTCGTATATCGTCGCCTCTCGCAAACCGTAGAACGTTTCTCGAAAGCGGCTATTAAAACGATATTATCTCAGCAGCGTCCAAACCCGTCGCTCACAGAAAATCCAACAATACTTCGGCAATTATTTATTAACGACAGAAGCTCGACGTCCGCTGGAGCAAATCTCACGCCGACATATTTTTATCTACCTGGAGAAGAAAATTGCGCGGAACACGGGGAGATGCATCGTTGGTTATCCGATCGATATGTAGCTTCTGCCGCGACAAAATATTTTGACGGAGGAGCCACTTCGCAAACAGAACTTCCAAACTGACTCTGCGTTCGCCACGGCCTTCTCCACGGCGGTACGTGCGAGATAAATTTCTGGAATTCCTCGGTGTGGCGAACTGCCGCACGGCAGCTCCCCACTATCTGTCCGACTGAAGTTTTTACAGCTGCGCAAGTTTTACGATCATGGTCGTGCTCGATCACCTGGCAGAACGTACAAGCGGATCGACTACGAATGGTCGAAGACTTGTGCTCTTCTGCGTCGATAAATCAAGCTCGTTGCGCTGGTATAATAAAGCGAAACGGCGGAACGCATGGATGAAAGTTGCGCATCCGGTCCGTAAGTGTTTCCGACGTTGCACTGATCTCGTATTCCGTGCCTTTCACGGTGCTCTTTGTTATATTCTCGTGCGACATTCGTTTCTTTCTTTCTCCCCGCGACTGTTGAAAAGATGCAAATTCCTCGGCGCGCGGAGCGTCAGAATTTTGATTAATATCGAGGAGCTGTATTTATGAGTGTTTGAATATCTAGCTTAATTGCCCAAAGTATAACTGATACGTATATATGCGAATATGACACGCGATTGTAGAGAATGTTTACATATTTGTATAGGCGAAACAATGAATGGCCGAGTTTTAACACGTTGACTGCCAGACGCATTTTCCATTGTTTGCCCAAGGCGCCGACGTGAACTTTTTATTACGCGATGCATATTATGTTGAAATATTATTTGCAGCCAATAGAATGAGTTATAAAATCATGTTTGAAGCATTTTTCGTGGTGGGGGCCACCGGAGACCCCCACGGCGTTGTAGACAATTATTACGATTGTCCTTTTTTCAAACAATCGGGCTTCGGTTGCTCTCATTATTTAACAAACATTATTTAACAAACATTATTTAACATTATTTAACAAAAATTCAAAGCAGCTAGGAAGAACTGGAACAAAGAATTATACTAAAAAAGTGGTGACATATTGTTCCGATTGCGTTGATTCACCTTTTCTTTGCCTTGTGTGTTTCAATCTGACTCATCGCAATATGCACTGATAATATGTATATTTTTCACGTAGTAATAAAATTATTTTTGTATGTTCTATATTGCATTAATTTCTTCAAACCATTATAGTAACAATGGTATTATTGAAAAATTTATCAGCATCCACATTTACTATAATTATGTACTTTTATTATTTGCTGCGTCGCCGGTCACCGGTGGCCCCCACGGCGCTGTAGCCGTGTCAAGTGCCGCTCACCGATGACCCCCATGGCAGTTAACGTGTTGATAAATTAGGTATGAAACGACGCGCAGATATACAAAATATACAAACATAATCACAATCGAATTCACTTAAACACCTCTCATCAAAAATGATTATTGCAATATGGACAATATTCCAACACACGCGATACAACGATATCATTCACCGTTACCTTTCAAACGGAAAAGCCCGTACAGACTGAGCGAACGTACCCACGCCGGACTCGCGAAACAGTTTTCTCTAATCGGCCAAAAATATAAACCACCACGAACCACAGCTTTCCCATAAAGTCCAACTCGTAATCCCCCCGCGGCCCCTCACGTCTAGTTGAAATTCCATGGTCGCAGCAAGTGGTAATTGAATTTGGACGCGGGCCATAGTCGAACGGGCACGAGGGTAACCGCGGACATATCGGTAACAAAGGTTGTCGGCGTGTCGTCGCGTTTCGCGGAACGACGCGACGCCGGGCGTCGGGCCGCGCTCGCGTAACTTCCGCTCGCGGAACGGTCGGGCGGCCGCAAAAGGCCATAAGCCTCGCACGTCGAAACGTTGGGCCGTAGCAACTGCAGCCGTCCAGTGCGGCGACTACGTCGGCGAAGGCCTCGTCCAAGCAATTTGTCACGTCCGGGCGACGGCCGGCCAGCCGTTCGTTTGATACCCTTTAGATTAATTACCTTCCCCTCGGATACGGGCGCATGGCCGCGTGTGCAACGCGTGCTGCCCACGCTTCATCATCGCCAGGCCAATCGCAGGGAAGCTGGTGTCGTGGAACAGATTCGTTAGACAACCGCCTGTCTCGATAGGTTTTTTTTCTGCGCGTCACGCGTGAAACAGGGGTTGAATGGTACGTGCAACGGTGGGCAGGTTAGACCAGAACCGGATTGACTCGACTGGTTAACCCTTTCGCGGACGTTTGGGTCGATTCGAGTTTAAACTAGGGCGAGAGTAGTCGCTTGTCAGTTTTCGTGTATCGTACAAATTATTGTATTGGAAGAGGAAAATCAATTAACTTGGAAGTGTTGCGTGGGGAGGTTATTAAGAAAATGACGAGGTGTTAAAGTGTTTGGTGTCCGTTTATCTGTAAATATTGGGTAATGCGGAAAATGTTTCTCATTTGTGGCACGTTTTGTAATGATATGGACGTTCGAATTGACGTGATGATCATTTTTTAGTTACTAGGTCTAGATTTTGGGTTCAAGTTGGGTATTGCCATTTTTAGTAACAAAAACTGCATTGTTAGACTGTTATTTGAAGTGCATTTCAAGCAATCGAAACAGATTCTCGACGAACCTGAATGCATATTGTAGAAGTTATTCTTTGTAAACCCCACGTAGTTGGGAATAGAGTACAGGTGGTGTAATATGATTTCAGTTACTCTCATTAAAACACTATCTTTATTATAAATGCGTCGACACACGACGTTACTCAAACACACGATACTTTTCCTTACGCTCTGTTTCCACTCTCCCTTCACTCTCACTTAGCTCTGCCTTAGCTCTGCCTCATTCATTCTTTATATTCTTTCACTCTTAGTATCTCTTTCATTCTATTCCTCATTTGCTCTCACTCATTTAGGACACACCCCCGCAGTCATCCTTCGGTGGTGGTCGGTCCCGACCACCCGAACCCTTGGGCCACTGTACCCCCCCATACACACGACCTTCTCAAGTACTCAGCTCAGAACGTACCTTTCATACATCGCAATCATTCTAAACATTCACGCAGTATTTCCAATCCTACAATATTTATAAATACTTATATGCGCTTCAATTAACGGGATGAAATAATTAAGTAAAAAAGAAACCAAACCAACATACCGATGGAATAATATTAAAGCTTCTCTACCTTTAACAGATTCAAAGGTTCCGTGGTACGAATCTGAACTGGAAATAAAATCCTGTACACCCTCGATTCCTGGTTACATAAAACACCACAGAACCTAAAACAACGGTAAATCGCACCCAAAATGTCTATCCCCTGCAGAGAAAACAAGCTCATCCCCAAAGCACACGTACCATTCTACAGCGAACTGGAGGACCCTCCGCAACTTCAACAAACTATTTCTTCGTTCTTCCTAAACCATCCAAAACCCTAGAACAACGTCCCGAGATCTCTCACGTCTATTACTACGCGACTTGCATACACGCGCGGCACCTAATCCTAATCTCGCCGGAAATCGGGCACAATCGAAAGCCGCGACTCGTGACTTTTCATTGTTCGAAACTAGCCATCAAAGCGGGGCGACGGCCGGTGTAAAATTCGATCGACGGCCGTCGCGAAATGGTCGGGGATCGAGGGCCACCGCTTCCGATTCCGCTCGAAAAACGCTCTCATGCCCGCGCGAGTTAAGCAAACACACGCGCCGCGTCGCGTCCGCCCGAGCGGAAAATCGTTTAGCGTCCGGGGCCGGCTTTCGCGCGGATACTCGTTTGAGGGGAAATTAGATCGGGCGATTTCCATCGGGACCGAGAAGCGCGAGGGCGAGATGGACAGAGGAAACGGTGAATTAAGTCGCGCGCCCGGCTGGCTTCGCGGGACCGCTTGGCCGAACGATAGCCGTTCGAAGAAGAGGGCGAAAAAAGAATGGCGAAACTTTTCGGAATTCGCTAACGAGGCGATGTAGTCTTTGCGGGAACTTTCCAGGCAAACTGACCGACCGAACAGAAGGTTGCGAACGCTTTTCTTTCGATGCTTCTTGCCTGTCTTTTACTGCCGGGGGGGAAATTGACGGTCGGAATGGAGGAACTAGGGACATTGCGTTCGCGGTTGGTGCTTCGTTAGAGCGTTCGTTCTCGTGAACTCGTGACTGTGTACGTGGTTTTACGATTTCAGGATATTTGTGAACGAGTTTAACAGTTCAGATCGTTCTCGGATAGATGGAACGGGGAAGAAATTAGTAATCGAAGTATGTAACATGTTTATGGACGTTGTAATTTATATAGTATAAATTATGGAGAATTAAAAAATTTGATGTAAATGAGTAAATAAATGAAACAGGACAGTGTCGTTTAAAGTGTGGGACGTAACGCGAATAGGAAATGTCAGTGATGGAGAAATCTGACGCGAAGTAGATCGAGTCGTTCATAGTCAGACGCAGCGCCAAGCGGTAGAAATTACACGTTTTACGAAATGAATTGGAACAATTTGATTTCGGACAAATAAACGTGCCTACTTACAAGTACGTAACAAGGCCAACCAAAAAATATGCATTCAGTCATTAGCATTTTATTTTTCAAACGCACATCAAAACGGTATTAAAAGATATTTCTCATTTTCTTTCCTCTGTTCGACGTTGCTTTTTGCTTTCTCACAGTGAAACGTTAAAGTTCACAGTTGCTTAGAGAAACTAAACACACAAATCGCCACAGTCGCGAACCAATACAATTATAAACGTATGCCGAACGAAAATGAAACAGAGGGAAAGACACAGGATGGAGGTAGAGTCAGAATAATAACGGAGATGTGAATTGTTACGGAAATTGGTAACGAAGGGCGCGAGACAAAAGTAGATGGCAGAATAAAAGGATAAACGGCGAAATCGTGAAAGCTCAGTCGGCGGGGGAAGTGGAGTTGTCGAGTAGCGAACGGACGCGGTCCGAAACGATCAGGAAAGAAAGCGATGGAAACAAGTGACGCACAAAGAGCGAAAGGGGGAGAAACGCTGTATGCAACGTGCGCAATTGTGTATTTATTTGAATGGTTTCCCGGGGATTAGATGGTTTAAAAGGATTAAATTAGATTGTGTTTAACCAGTGGCCGAGAGAGGCCGGTAGCACACCGCTGAAAACGGTCCAGTGAATTTCCGGCTCCGAAGCTGAAATTTACTCGTGAATCCACGCCGCTTGCGCTTCGAGGCAGATGCATTTACGATACATAACCATTGATCTGTAACTGAGGATTTTACGTTACACGCGACGATATGTGCACTGACGCCAATAAGAACGCGTAATAAATATTTTTAAAAATAACGGTGGTGTATCCTTTAATTTGAACGACTCGTGAAGAAGAGTTTCTAAATATCTCTCTCTGAGAAATTTAAAGTTTACTCCTAATTCAATTCATTAAACGGTTTTTATGCGGATGTCGTTCTTCCAAGCGAATTTTAATTACTGCGACTGAAGAAACAGTTTCACGTAGTATAATCTGATTAAGGAGCAGATTGTATAAATGCAGGGAGTAGAAATTCACGAAAGAAAACCAGTTAAAATTGAAGTGCCTTCTTGGGAGTGGTAATAATTTATGTAAATATATATTGGAAGATTGTGCGACATCTTTTCATAACACGAACAAGTGATTCAATAAATTGGCAAAATAGAATAAATTAATTCTACATTTTATAATCTTTGAGACATATTTTAATTACATTGTACATGCATAGATATTTTAAATATCTACAGCACATATTACAAATGTTCACGTACAGCACGTACATCGGAATCTTCGTTTTCAATTTATGCATTAAATTAATTCACGAGACGAACTGTGCGTGATCCTGTTATGTTTGGAACGCAACACCAAGTGCAACATGAATACAAGAAAAATACAATAGCCAAAGGTAACCGATTACGAAGTTTGTCTGTTCTGTCGAACGACATCCAGGCGTCATTCCGGAGAACGGAAGTTTCAGAATTCTGGAAAGTTTCAAAGAGCATCAGAACCACCGGATCTCAGTTCATTATGAACTGTTTCCAGCACAAAGTGAACTTCGTTGATCTTTACCTGTGGATGTTTGACGGTTCTTTCGTGCTGCTCCGCGATTTCTTAGGGCTCGAAAACAAAGGCTTCGGGCTTTGCGTCGTTTCTCGAATACCTGCCTTTAATTAGAGGAACCGGATATCCGTTGTATTCGTGTCTATTCTGCCGTCTTCATTGTAAATTCGTTCAATAACGACGCTGATAATTCGTTAAATTAATCGTCAAAGGCATATTAGTGAGTCGTGTCCGGAATGTTTTTTAATTTTCTATACAATAATTTGTGCAAGAATAAATGAATATCTGGTTAAATAACAAATATCAAATAAAACTTCAATTCGAATCCTGAGACGTTTAATTTATTTCTATTACGATTTCCAATTGCAAAGTCTGCGCGTCGTGACGTATATCTAATAATTCTCCACCGGGTCTCAACTTTCATCGAAGAAATTATTATTATCGTGCAAATATCTTCGCGCAAAACCGCCTAACACTCGATCGATCATCCCCGGTGCAATTCCCATTTCGCAGCAGCGGACGCTCGAAAACAAACTCCACTGCGAACATTTTAACCGATTAGCCCCTAACCTCGGCCCGAAACGAGTTCTCCAACATTTATCGCGTTCATCCACCTGTCGGTTTCATCGTTACTCGGAACTCGCAACGTTTCGGTACTCCCGCGTCGATCGTGCCCGCGTTTCCGTTCGATCGCTTGTTTATTCATCGTACTGGCGCTTGCAACGGAACGAAACCGTTCGGGGGATAGCGAAGAAACGAAATGGAAAGGTAGAGGAAGAAAGGGAACAAGGAGACCAAGAGGTAAAAGGAACCCATCAAGATCGGGACGAATGGGTGACATATCCCTTCGAAGGGATTAACCAGTTCTCAGACGCCATCGAATATCGATTCAGTGTCGTTCGTTTCTAGTTTCGTTCGGTACATTTCTTCTTCTTTCTCGTTTCTACCTTCCCGTTCATCCGCCTACCCGGGAACTCGAAGGGAGTGGCCGTAGGGATGAAGGCCGGTTGTTTGCTTGGTTCGCTGGTTTGTAACTCGGAATGATGCATGGATAGCTATTGGGAGAATGCAAATTGAAAACCAATATCCACCCGAACTCTCGCGGAATACATACCGGCAAACCCGTGGATCGTACGACAGGCAGAAGTTTCGAGAGACGGAAAGAACTCGATATCCATTCTTTCGCGAGAATCTCTCCACTCTTTGTGTCTCGTAATCTATATTTCTCCCTCTATCTTTCTCTCTTTCTCTCTCTCTCTCCCGTTGGTAGCGTTCGTTAAGTAGATTTACAGGGTACTTGAGAGAAATGCATAAGTCAGGGTTAAAGTTGTTTAGAAATTTATCCGATACGCTATTACTTCCCTTCGTTTGAAGATTATTGGAATATTTGTTTCAAATGAGTATAGTTAACAAAAATGACTTTGAAGAATTGAGGGACGGTTGCTTGAAATATGTATAATTATATTGATTTTATTTCGAATGTCTTAATTATTATTATACATTGATTATATGTAGATTTTTTCCTGATTAATTAACGGTTTTATCAGTATCATATCAGTCGCGCGGAAATATTTCTATTCAGAGAAGAGTCGTTCGAGTTTTTGTAGGTAACATTTGTGAACATTAGTCAAAGGTAATTCAGTTATTCGCGTATAATTATTTCTGTGTAGCGTGTAATCGGGGAGGATTAATATCGAAAGATTGCGTCTGGCACGATTCTGAAGTGCCAAGGAGTTTCGTTCTAAAAAGAATGAATTATTATTGTGTTTACAGGAGGGAAATGTACCTTTGAACGGTCCCATAATTATTCATGGAACTAGTTAAGAGTTTTTCCGATGTCTGACAACGACCTCTAGTACGTTTCGCAAGTGTCTTT
Source organism: Nomada fucata (assembly GCA_948146005.1). Taxonomy (NCBI): domain Eukaryota; kingdom Metazoa; phylum Arthropoda; class Insecta; order Hymenoptera; family Apidae; genus Nomada; species Nomada fucata. The sequence goes on from OX411282.1 coordinate 7,928,435, forward strand.
GGTGCAACGAATTATTATCGTTCCTAGGAAGAAAGTATTTGAGCATGTATTGATAAAATGAAATACTTTTCCGATGCCCTGTCGCAGGAAAGTATTGAAGTATTTATTTAAAATCGGGCGCCATAATTTTCTGCCAAATCTCAACAAAATATAAAGCGAGACTTGAACGAAACAAAAGGGAGAAAGGAAACTGCGATCTCCGGTTTTATTCGTTATTGTTCAACGGGAAAAGTTCTCCATTTCTGTTCGATCACGCAGACGGCAAAATTTTTTTACAGCACGCTAAAATCGTTGCTTTATAATTCAACGCTCGAGGTCTCGGCACCGGCAAGAAAACTTATACAGTTGGAATTCGAAGTCGATTCACTTTTTACAAAGGAAAAATCTATTCGGCGTTTTCTTTATTCCCACGATCGGCGCCGAGCTCACTGTACTTCTTCCTGAGAATTTCTTTCTTTTTGCCATTCAGCAGATTGCACTGAAGGCAAGACGCCGGATGAATTGTTCGATCGCTACGGTCACAAAGAACACGTCGAAACAATAGAAATGCCTTATAAAATTTCGGTTTGCAAATGAATTCCGAGCAATGTTCAAATAAATATTAGAATTGTTGAATTTAAATTCATATCATGAAAATTCATATGACGCTGATTGAATTTCAATAATTTGTATCTCATTAACAAATATATATGGAAAGCAGTTGCTTGGTTAATGAAATTATTTCTGGGCGTATTGTGACACGCGAAGGGTCAAAGTTATAGAATTCAGTTGCAATGATTGTATATCTCCCGGATATATAATAGAAAGTTGTAAAAATAGTGGATTGAATATAGCGTTTGGAATTGTTACAATTTTATTGAATTACTGAATTGTTGTTGTTACGGGAATTAATATAATTTCATAGCACGATTATATGTCCACGTCTTGATCAAGTATATTACGATTCCAATGATGTATTATATCTTAATTGGGCATAAAATATGAAAATATTAACTGCGCCAATTGACGCAATCAATTTCCTGATACGCATATCTAATATCTTACGATAATCAAATTTCCATCTGATGTTTAATATAATGGGCGAATTTTTGATGATTTGAGCAATCTGGTTCGTAATTAACTTTAAACGGTGCTATCATTCATGCAACATTATGGATCATAAATTATAATCAATTTCATCGCATCTATTTTGATGGGCCGCAGAATACTCCAGAATAATGAATATCCATTCACCCTTTAACAAACTACGTTTTGATTAAGCTGCATTAACTACTTTCTTTCGATATTATCAGACATTCATTCTCATAAAAAAGTAAACAATGCAACGCTATTCTTTTAACCCCCATAATGCGGTCAAATATGTATTCATATATCACCTGAACCTAGTATAAAATTACTATAACTTTTCAATCCAAAATTGAATTTTAGTTTTTTGTAGAACCTTAGCATTTAAATGTTTCAAAACTCAACAGACACGTCATCCTGTCGACTTTGATTTATACCGAAAACTTAGAAAAGTCACAGGTTCTATTAATCTAGAACCAAACTCGGTTCACAACACCCGCGGAGGTGAAAAATTAAATTTTCTTGTTCAATCATATCCCAAATTTTTTTTAGTAAAAACAATTTCGCATAAATTACCATTATAACTTCGGGACAATTATTCCCGTCGCCGCGGTGAATTCGTGAAAAACGCGATTAGCGATTAACCGACGACACTTCATTGATCGATCTCTCGCGTATCGAGTTACACGGTCGAACTGGGCGCCGCGGCCGGAACTAATTACACCGAAAATTGAGAACATCGTCGTCATGCGTGTCGGGGCTGATGTAAAATTCGGTGATGGTCGCGACACGATCCCGGATGGCTCGTTATTTCGGCTTTTAGCGAAATTACGTCCGCAGCTTGTTAATTGTGTCAGACGTTACGAAAGTCTCTACCCCGCGGCGAAAATCGTCGCGACGCACCCCTTCCTTTCGTTTTTTTTCTTCCCCGCGCAGCATTTTGCCGTTCAGCTCGCGGAACGCCGGGCGATTTTTTTCGACGCTTAATTTTTTAATCCGCTTACCGGGACGGTTCGCTTCTGGGCGAGTTTTTTCCCCTGTTACGCGATTTATCGGGATAATACGAGTTAGATTTATTGGAGTTGGCGGTGCCACGTTTGTTCGCGAAAATGAGAATCGCGAGAAGTACATGGGTGAGATTTCTGGTCGTACGGTATTAATAAATGCAGCTGTACGTGATGTTAATTCAATCGATCGTTCCGCGATTAATTCTGATCTGCGGAGATATCGAAATTGCAGTGCGTTTTAGTATATGTACGTGTACGGCACTTGTTCGTAACACTTTAATTCCCGTCGGTACTAGGCGTGTTCGAAAATAATGCCTGATGCGTTCTGATAGAAATTACTATTATCGTATACAATTGTCGGTTTAATTATACGCGGCTACTTCAATTTAGTCGGCAAACCAGTAGCGGATTATAAACGAAGGAAGTCGCGTTCATTAACTGATATTAGAGATTCTCAATTGAAAAATGGTCACGGTTATAGTTTTCTATACCCGCAGCAGCGTGCACGTTCTAACAAATACATTCAACACGGGGTTAAACATTTTAATCCATAAGCGTTTCTTCAAAACGATAAAACAGAAAATAATGTTTCAACATTCCTCTTTCCTCTCTACGACTACAGACGAACATTTGTCGCATTCCCGCAAAGAAAAATGTTGATACATACCGAAAGGAAACGTATTCCTGATTGCCGTCTCTCGATTCCCTAATAAACCAGAGATCACTCGAAACGACGAGTCACGACCGTCGTCCTTCGTTCTAAGATACTCTTACCTGCGAAACAATTAATACGAGCGAAAAATTAACCGGAAATGTATGTACGGCGGACGTGGAAATCTACGTGACAACGTAAACACAAGGGCGGAGCTCCTCTCGCGCGCCGTTGCGTTCGTTTATCTTTCAGTCGGTCGGAACAGAGTCGTAGGAGTCGCGTAACCGCGGCACGTATTAAAATAAGTGGCTGAAACTTCGCCGTGAAAGTTAGCGGGGTTGCCTTCGCTGCAATTTCCCCGTTGCACTTCGAGTTCCTGCAGCTGTCTCTATCTCTGTTGCCTGCTGGCCCTTCGAATCCCCTTTATCGCTCTTTACGCGTCTTCCTTGCGTTTCCGGGCAACAGATAAGTCGCGACGAGCGAAAGGCAAGCTATTGTCGCTGGACCATGCCGGATAAGCGAGTTCGGGGATCGCGGATACTCGTCGGTCTGCGTCGTAATTGAACTAATTTCCTTGCCGCTGGAAGCCTTTTCGTGACGCTTTGTACGGTGCGCTGGTATGAGAATGCTGGTCTATGTTGTGATTACTTGGATCGTGGTGCTGAAAACATATGAAAAATTATTGATCCAATTAGTGTACGATATTATTATCTTTGCGTTAATCCTGCATAGTTGAAGGGGTAGTTTGGTTAACGAAGATTTGGAATTTTATAATATTATTTTTGGCCGTGTCGTGTAAATCGTACGGGAAGTTTTTCTTTCTTTCTGCTTTCATTTAAACGTGTGTCGGCGTGCACGTTACTCGAAATCGTTATTCAAATATGAAAAGGAACGGTAATAAATTTTGCTTCATCCCGATACACCTATCAGAGAGACGGTGAATTCGACGCAGAATTATTTATAGAATAATCGATAGAATATTCCTGTGCCCCTTTTACCATCAACTAAATTTTAGCCCCCGCGATTCGGTAAACTATCCGCGGGGCTTTTATTTTCCAAGTTACAAGCACGATCCCGAGAAGAAAATAGCGAAGCTTGTCCCAGGTAATTCCACGGGATGAAGCGAATTTCCTCAACGATTCCTTTCGCGTTTCAGTGCTTTCTGAAAATACTTCCCGCGACGCATTCTGATAATGGCCAATTCGAAGCGCAACATCTCGATCCTTCGTGTCAAGCGACAGGAAGCAGAACGAAAGTCCGACATCGTAGTAAAACACTCGCCGCAAAGCTTTCAGCGTTGAAGACGGGAGGGAGATCTCAATTCGAAGGTACAGGACTTCTGACGGAGCATCTTCTTTCGTGATAAAAGGTTTCCATCGTGGCTCTTCTTTGGGTCTGTTGGTTATTACGTGATGCACCGCGCGAAAGAGGGAGGGAGATAGAGACAGCGACGAATAGATGGGGAAGAGTGAACGAAGTACAGCGTAATTACCGCTAATGTATGGCCCGTTTTAATTGGAGACGCTTCCCTTCGTAGGCACGTCTTTTATTTTCGGATCGAAGGTCTTACTGACTTAGAAAAAGCCGGACGAGAACGTCGAAACGGTGTTAAAACGTAAATTAAGGAATACATGGTCGGAAATAGAACCTCGATAGCGACGGAACATTTTTCTTGTTCAATAATTTTGCTTTCTATTTTTCTTCTTTCTGCGATGTTTTGATATTTTTGATAGATATTTGATAGATATTTGATAGACACTGATAGAATCTTGCAGGTCAAAAGTTTTGTATTCTTCAGAGCATATCTATTTGTATACAGAGCATAACTGTTAGGTAAAATAAAATGATATTATATTATTTAATTCGAATAATGGAAAATAAATATCGTCTTGGAGGTAGGAAGTAACATGAATTACGAGCTGCACGTTTCTCTCCTTATTTTCTTATCGATCTCGTGTTTCGTTTGCTTATCTTTGGAACTCCCATTTCCGCTACTTTGCAATACTTCTTGAAATAACAATTAAACGAAAGTTCGCGAATCCATGGAGCGATACTTCAAAATTTCGCGCACCTTTGCCAATAAAATTTTATAAAAACGACGATAAGGCTGAATTCAAATAAAAGTATGCAGACTGCACTAATTGCATCCCCTGTTTATTTTCGCACAGAAAAATTTTGGCAATCTTTGCACCGTCGAGCGAAAAACTTCGAAGACCCCAATGACGAAACAAAACTACTGTTGCTTTCGCGAGATTGTCCATGGAATGAACCACCACCGTGACTAACCCAAATCCCCATAAAGGGTTCAAGGAAATCGAGACGAGGTTCTAGAAGCGATTCAGGTCGATTGATCGAATCAGCCACAAGCTTACGAGTATGTGGTTCGCGTTTTCCTAACCTCGGAACAATTCAGTCCACCGATTGTCTTTCGATTGAATGCCATGGTGGCCCCTTCTTCCGGTCGACCGGATATACGAAGCAAGGATCGTTTCGCTATTCGATTTCGGCCCTTTGTTCGATTCGGAACAGTCAGAAGGCCGACGACCACGACCACGACCACGACGACGACGACGACGTCGTCGTCTTCGACGACTACAGCCGGGATCCGTTGAACAATGGCGTGGCTGACGCGAGCGTCTCGGCTATTGTAGATTTAACGTCGCCGGTATTATTATCGGGCCTGGACTTTTGATCTCGTCCAGCCGATAATGACTGCGAGGTAATGATTATTCGAAGGTGAGATAAATTCGGGCGGTTCAGAGATTAGATGACGTTCCGTTGAACTTCATATTTAGCACGGGTCGCGATGATTTGAACGCAACGAAATTATCGCTCGATCGCTCCAGATTCGTGGGCTTTGTTGTTTCAACTCGTTCTCCTGCGTTTCATACTTGGTAGCTTTAAAATTCGGAAATAAGCAAGTTACAAATTAATAATTCAAACGAGGAGCCCGCTAACTCTTGGTATTGTTCAAGTTTCTTCAATTACTCCTGCTTCGTAAATGTGTCTAATAATATTCGCGGTACATCAAACGTGGCCACAGTTCGTTTCTCCGTTTCAATAATAAAACAAACATCTAAAGGATAAACCATTGCGACACCAATAATTCCAGACAATAGTCCAGCAAAAGATCCTGAAATTTCCCTTCGCCGAAACAGCTCGACGCGAACGCGTATCTTTCAACTTCCGCCCGTTACTTCGTTCCCAAACAGCATTTCGATTAGCCCAGCCATCAAGACACTCGTGTCTTCATCACGGGCGATAATCGACACCAAGGTGCAGTCCGTCGGTGAAATTCTAATTGGCGTCATCCAACGCTGGATCCTGTTCCCGAAACTCTTCCCGTTGCATCGTCGAACCCGGGATGAACTTTCCATTAGCCCCCGCCCGTTTCGAACAACCCTCCGCCTAGCCTACGTGGATACCTTCCCGCGATTCCAGCCGGCAAGGGGCGCTTTAACCGAAGAAGAATATGTACTTACTGTCTGACGATAAGGGGGTAGAAAAGTATCAGGGGTGAGTTTGAACAGAGCACGGCGGCAATCTAGGTTCCCAACGGCGCGGGGATAATTAAAAGGGGTTAATGGATCTTACAGGGACACGCATTCATTCTGCCTTCGGTCTCCCCTTCGTTTCTATCCCTTTCTTTCGCCGGTTCCGTATTTGCCTGCGTCGCTACCCGCTTCCCGCTGCTTCAGAGAAATAATGGCCCCCGCACGACCGCAGACCTCAGCTACGAGTCGCACGCCGGCAATTCCAGCCGACCTGTCCGATTTCGGGGAACGACCTCGCCCCTCGGGGGATGAATAACTCGCGTCCGCTTTAACAACAAGCACGACAAGTTTTCCGCCGGTTCATGACAGTTCGTAATGTTCATCCAGCTCCTCGCCCTCGTCACGGGACGATTGCGGGCATTTTTGCAACGCGAATACGGGACAGTGCAGTTGAAGAGCAATTAACGTTCCTCGGTTATTCGGGGCCCGAACAAGCGTCGAGTATACCATTCAGTTCGCGATAGATCATCCTCTTTGGTGCTCGTCGTAACTTCGCGGACGCGAGTCTTTGCGGCCGATCGTATCGCTGTTCTCGGCTTTGCCAGGTGTACCTGCGGCAATTTCCGTCTCGTACGTGAAAATGGATCGATTTTAAGGACACGGTGGATCGCGTTTACTTCGCCTCGCTCTATTTGGTGTTCCATTAATCGCGAAGAATTCCGATTTCTAGATCCTCCGTTGATTTTATCTGCGGGGCATAATGAACGGCGATGTTGCTTCGTGCGAATTATATTCACGAGCGCGACAGTTTATCGCGAGTTTCATTTCGGTCGAGATTTCGGAACGAATGATACGCGCGACGTATCACGGCTCTCTCCGCGAAGAAAGGGTAATGTAAAAAATGATATCCAGCTGAACGGAAGCTGTTCGCATGAACTATGAATCGCCACGGGGTATTACCTAATCCAGGCTGATCTCAGGGAAGTAAACTCGTTTCGGGGTCTTGAAACTTAGTTCATTCTAGCAAAAGTTCGCCAAACTTTCGCAATACTTCGCGGATACCTAGTCTTTGTCCTTTCCAGCACCGGTTTCGCCATGGCTTCGGCAATTTTCGTAACTTCGATTGCCAGGCGATATTTTGATTGCGCGTTGACGCCATTTCGGCCGCGCGAATATTGCGATGTACAAACGTCACGATTCAAGCACTAAGTTGTATATAAATTGTTATTGTGCCGGGCATCGCCGATTCTACTGTGCACCGTTTGTTTAATTCGGAGATCAACTATTTCCTGGTAGTCGCGGCACTATTAATTGTAATTTGAATATCGTTTAATGTTCTGCGATAGCGCGTTGCGAATCAAATAGCTGGATAACAGCGTGGTGAGACGTACCGATATCTTCATTCCCGAGGCTGCATCGTAGCTAATAACTGGCTGCCTTCCAGGAGACACGATATCGCTATCCGATGGCACGAGGCACAGAATTTTATTTGACCAGAGACAGCTTATGGCGATCGCCAGAAATATTGTAATAGAAAAGCAATATTCCAGTTTATTTATAATCTGTGCCACGGTGTATCGATTCGACTAATGTCTCGCGCAGTTACAGTTTACTTATCAGACTTTTCATACCCTTCATTGCGCTCCTTTCGTGTATAGCTTAATTTGATACAAAATAATAATACCTGCCATTTAGATAGAAAAACTGCTCATAAATTTTAATAGCCCAAATATTTGTAATTTGCACGTGTTAATGGGTTTCCCATAAATGAAGCCGTTTCATATAAACAAACGTTTATTCCTGTGAAGAAAACAGTGCAGAGCAAACAACAACAAATTCGCAATTAGAAACTCTTACTATACCTTCGCGGCCCGCGTTAAACCTTTCCGTGATACTCGAGAGCGAAGGAAAAATAGAACACCGTGGAATACCCTCGAAATTGTTGCCTTTTGTCCACGGTGACGGCCGCGACGGTGGCGGTTCGTCGCTGAAAGAAAATTATCGATGTTGATTCCGTCGCGAGCACTTATCCTGGTAATTTCAAGCGCTCGTCAGGATCTCGGGGCACTCGAATCGCACCATCTTGCCTTCCCAACAATCCCAGGGGGTCGGCTGGCGAAGTCGTTTCACGAGTTGGCTGTCGCCTGCGCGAAAACACCTCTGATATACTCAACAGATGTCGAGCTCTCGTTCTCGAGCCAGATAAAATGCTGACGTCGTTTCGACAGAGAAGTAATTGCGTGCGCGACGAACGTGCAACCATATCCGGCCGATTACCAAAAAGTTTGGCCAGTGTGAAGGAAAGAGAAGGGGCATCGTCAGTCGAAGAAAGTGATAGAAAGGGACAATAAAAGGTTGCACGAGTTTTGCAAATTATTTCCTACCGATTCGTGGCGCAACGAAGCTTTAGTCGTCGATGCAGATGTACTGGTGAAACGTTAAGGTAAGGAAGGCATGCGAATCGTAGGGGCAGGGGTTACTGGCGCGAAGGGTGCACGATTTTCATGAAACGAGGAAAAAAAAAGAAAATAACGAGAACGCGGACGAGTTCGAGTGAGGGATAACTTTCGACGCGACTCGAGGGCGAAGATTTTCACGTGGAACGTAATACCGGGCCGGTGTTATATCACGAATTCTCATCCTGAGCCTCTTACGGAGGGACGATATTTAACTTATGAATATTTGCCGACGTACGATATGAGGTTTGCGCTTTTCAAGCGTCTAAGGGTCTAAGTGTCGGAGGGGGGTGCACGGCATAGGGGCGGGGTGCCACTGTCGCTGCATCTTCTTCGAGATAGAAACGTCTTATCTGTTGAAACGCAGGGACTGTGTCGTTTAAGAAAATTGTACCACGCACATCGCGCTTAATTTCATCCCGTGTCCCGTGCAACGATAGACGTTAAACATTATGATTCAACTTTATTTCGTTGCACTACCCCGTCTGGTTGTGGCGTCTGCCCAGATTAAATATCTCGATTTTATCGATCCGCTGTGAGCGGAAATGTTTATTCGGACGAAATTGTGAAACGCAAGTTCGGCTGGTCAAACTTCTTTTATCTTGGGGCGAATTTTCGTCTTGCGTGTATTTTATGGCGTCATTTTCACACCTGAGCGTTGTACAGGGCGAATTATAGGAGCTAACGTAAGAAAGCGTAGGACAAATGATTGTATCCCTAATTTCTCATAATTAGTCATTCCGGGTTTATGCGAAATGAAATTCCGTCGAATTTATTTTTGTCCGGAAGTGCAACAATATTGCGTGTCTATATTTATTGTACGTTTCTGTTAATTGGGAAAACGTTCCAATATTCGCTGTTTTAAACTTCGTTCCGTTGCGCGCTATATATTGCAAGCGAGCATTTTAATACATCCGAAAAATATCACATTTTTTTCCACCAAAACGACGATCCATTTTCGTAAACATCGAAATCGTGGGCCGTGCATCATTTCCACAAACGAACCTATTTCCCCGTTTCCCGGCCATTCGAATATTCCGCTCCGGTTCAACGTCTAGTCGATAATCCGTTCGAATCGATGCCTATATTTATGAAGTTCGAGGTTATCTTCCCGGGCGTCGGTTTGCCAGAAATTCCAGATATGCCGTCGAAAGTGGTTCGAACGGCGGTTAATTAAAACTTTTCTGGAGAATTTCTTCGGATTACTTGGGCCCGATCCCCGTGGCCGCGTTTCGATTCTGACAGTAACGACCCGACGTTATTAAACCGCGCAGATCTCTCGATTGTAACTTCGAAAAACCAACTTCGATTATTTACTCGCGCTCGAGAAACCGTTTGCGTATTTAAAGTATGAAGCACGAAGGTCGTCGGCCCGATCAGACTGGAAATACGCAACTGGACACTCGCCAGTCGTCTATTTTATTTGACCGTTCATCGTACAATGTTATGTTATTAAACAGCTTGGAAATTGTTATTTCACGTAAAGCAGGTGTCGCAATTTCTCATCTATGTCTTCTCTGAAATAGTTGAGCAAGAAATTGTAAAACTGTAAATATAGAACATGCACTTTTATCAAATCTCTTTCTTCGATACGAAAACTCGACCCACCTGATGTAGCTAGAATTACCTGGCATGAATCTGAATTTTTTTTACGCGTTCGCAGGAAATGAACAAAGCGATGTATGATGGTACGCGTCGAACATGTACGCTCCTATTTTTATTATCCTTCGTAACATCCCGCTGTTCCATCTTCTATATAGCAACAATAAAAAAAAAACGAAGGAAAACGGATGCTTTGTTTTCTTATACTTACAAAATAGAAGAAAAGGGAATCGATTTCGGAGCGACCCGTTACGAACTTTATTGTTAAGGGACTCGAACGTTTCATAAAACGCTCCTCGTAAAACGTAATTCGTGGACGCAGTGTAATAACTCACAATGGAGAAGTCCTATTGTTAATTGGCTTTGCTTCCCCTGGTCTCATAATACGTTTTAATTAACCAGATGTTCCCGTTTGCAGTTAAGGGTATTTTGCGTACACTTAGTTGATTAAAATATTCATATCGCGCATTGTGGAATTCTGAATGGTGTGCGCAGTGGACCCGTCCAATAACAATTGCCGGGATTAAAATATTTTGGCGTCGCTTTTGTTGCTCCTTAATATTTCCCCCTTGGAATTAAAACATTTCTGTGCGCGTCCTCTGGCGGCAGCAGAATTTCGTTTCGATCATCGTGATTGCATAAATTACAAACGAGCCATAATTGAAACCGATATTTGCATTTACATTATAGAACGAAGTTCTCCAGTTCGTCAAACTAGAAGAAAAAAAGAATAATTTGAAGTATATTATATGACGACCGATAATACTTCATTTTGCAACCCTCTTCGCAAAGTAAACGTAGTAGTTTAAGAAAGTCGTATCGTCAGCAGAGAGTATTGAATTGAGAGTATCGTGAGTATCGTGTGAGAGTCGCTGTTCGTTGGGAATTGTCGCGTGTCCACGTTTTATATCAATAAAGTTAATGTTTCATTGAAGGCGGCTGAAGTCTTTTTTTATGTTTAATTTATTTAACATCGCATCGACTTTCTAGTCACTAACGACTGCTTGGGGTAGGGTTATTTTTCCTGGCGAAGTTTGGGGTCCTTTAGAAATTTTAGGGTGCCCGTTGTGTGGGTCCTGTGACGTTAAGGCTCTGCGATGGTCTAGCTTGTATTTCGCTCTTTGATTACGGTATTTTATGCATTCGAAAAAGAGGTGTTTTATTGTGAGAGAATAGGTGTTCATGGGTTATTTTGCAGTGTCCCGTTCCGAGTCTTGTCATAATTACTCTTTCTTTCCTGGTCATGCGTTGGATGGGCGTCTGTTGCAAGAAGTTCTGTACGATGGCGTGAGATTTCGTTTTTCTTGATGTAGTCCATATCCTGAGACTGAAGTCTTGTTACCCTACCTGCCCTCTATTCCAATCTACGCGAGGTTCACAGAAAATAACTTCTACAGTATTGAAATTTCTGATGTGTCCCCAGCCTGGATAGATCGCGCTCGGTCTTTAGACCTCGAAGATAACACAAAAAAGTCAGACGCGTTTCGAACGAAGCCACGCAGAAGGCGAATAACAAAGGACAAACACCGCGACACGGAAGACGGCAGGGGAATATGCAGAAAATTACACGGTCGATTATCTCGGTTGATTGTTTCAACTTAATTCGTTGCCGCGGTCAGGTCGTAACTCTTTCCGGCCTGAAAACTTCTCCGGCCGCGGGTTTTCCCGTTCCCCAAGCTTCTACCGCTTCTGTTCCGCGTTGAAGCAACGCGACGACGTGCATGAGAAAGGAAGTCTTTAACGGAGCCTACCTTTCTTAGCCGCATGCCCTCAGCCGGTTCCTTTTCACGTCTAAATTTCACCCAGTTCGCCTTCACTGCTGCTCAACCGTTCGTACCCCATTTGTTCGGGCTGTTTCGTGCACGCACAGTTTCATCAGGCTTCCATCAGCCGTGAATTTTGATACGGTGGATGAAAACGTACGGATATTCTTGAACGCTATTAAAGAAAATTCACCGCGACACAACGAAGGTATAATTGTCGAGTAGACGATATTCTGATAAGAAGGCATTTGAAATGGAATTAAAATTAAATTAAACTGTAGAGATTGTCCGCGTTGAACGAGGAAGCATACTATGTTCCGTAGAAATATCCCGCAAGAAATAGTTTACACGAGAGTTTAAATATTACCCCGTGAAAATACGAATTCCTTGGACGGAAAATTAAAGAATAATTAGTGAAACTGCTCGGCCTGGCCGGGCACGGTGGAAGTTCATGAAAGTTGGTTGGATCGTTGGCTCTCAAAGTAAACCGGCCCGACAATTTTACAGTGGACTGATTGCATCTAGATTAACCGTCACGGAGTTTCCGTTCAGAAGTTTCGCTTCCTTGAGCAAACGGCGGAACGTAACGCAGAATCGGTAGGCTCGAGGTACGAGGGCCCATTCTTTTAGGACGATTAAAACTAATCAAACTGTTCGAGCCTGCCTCTTTGTACATACACCGGGAACGCAATTTTCACAATTAGTTTCTCAACGATTTTACTCGGCGTTCCGTCCACGTTCAACGTTACACGTGAGCATTGAGAGTTGCCGGAGAGCGACGATCGATAATTTTCCTGCCGATTTAACGTTCTAATATTACACGCATTATGATGGAAATCTACGGGAAGGAATTATCGACGGTCCTCTTCGGTCGCGCCGGACGATTCTGTAATGCTTCAGAAAGTTAATTAACTGCAGAGCTTTGTTTCTTTCGGCCTGGTTCCTTTACGTTTTACGTTGTTTTATTTATTCAACTTCAAACTCCTTTGAGCGGCTGCTCCGTGGCTTAACCACTTTTAGTTAGATCAGCCCGCAAACCTTGGATGCCGGGGAGATTTCTTTTTGCCACGTACTTTTTACTTACAAAAGAAAGGGAAGAGGGAAAAAGCTTCGGTCAAGAGCAACTTCGTTTTTCCTTGTCGTGTTCGAAGGTTTACACGTCAGCGGAGCACGAAATAGTAGTTGAACAATCCGTTAGTATATATTAGAACGAGACTACAATTATTCTTGGATGCACGCGCGATTACAATAAAAACAATTTGTCTGATTAATGTACTTATGTATATGAAGTTTCGTCTCACCTTTCGCGATTTCAGAAAAAATGTATCCAACAGGCTTTCTTGTATTTCACGTAACTCTTTCAATTCGTCCCCCAAGAGAAATTTTTCTCTCGTACACCTGCAAGCTGAATTAATATTTTTGAGTTAACTACTAAAGAATATTTTAATTCTACAATCACATTTGTTTTTTATTGCACGTCTCATAAATAATTCTGATAAGGAAAGGTAACGATGAATACGCACATTCTAATTTAAGCATTCGAGATAAATATTTAGTATTTCAAATATCAATTTGCAAACTTTCCAGCATCGAGTATTCCCATCTACCCAGTCAGTTAAATAGCCCGCGGTGTCTTCAAATCACGTCGAAGTTCGTATATCTGAACGATGGCTATCACTTTCACCTGTTTATTACAATCTCTCGCGGCAGTTCGATCGAAGGGAACGATGGGCGAGAAAAAATTTGTCGAGCCTCGTTGACGATTCCTCGCGCACCTGCAGGAAAACGTTCGATTCGTTGCACGGCTGGAAACAACGCGGAATTTCCAAGAATATTCGTTTGATATAGCAGCACCTATCCTCGGTTGGTCCATTAGATGGACAAATATATCCCAGTATCTCACGACGAGAACGATGGCGTGCCTCCTCTCGTCAATCCTTTCTTCCTGTACGAACGGGAAACTGTTGACCGGGGTTCGTTGGCAGACGACAGGGACGTTCGTTTTCCGTCGTGGACAAGAATTCCTAGGTCCGGCTAACAAGATGTCAGACAACAAATGCTAAAATATTTATACCGGGCGTGTTGGAATAAAAGTGTGCTCTTTGCGGACTTATTGGCCGGTTCCCCTCGAAGCTCCCGTTTCCTAGATTGTCTTGTCAAGCCGGATGGGAAAGGTAGTGCATCCGGTTAAGCATCGATTTCCAGCACTTTCGTTTGTTTGCTCCATCGGGACGTACTCCTGTCTTCCGTCGATCCAGAGTCACCCCCTTCTTTCGACGTTCCCCGAAACTTTATTTAGCCGTTCGGGGCCGAAAGGTCCACGGCGGGAGATTATTTAATTTCACACGGCGCGCAAACACGAGCGCTGCCGGCAGCCTGCGGCGAAATTCGAAAGATAAATAGATAGAATTATCGGAGAAATTCGAATGGGGAAAATTTGAATGTTTCGTTTGGATATTTTGTAGATCTTCTGCAGACCGTGGTACATGCCGAGGAACATCGAAAAAGAGTTTCCTTTGGCAAGGTGAAGCGGAAAATATGATTAAAGGTAGAAATAAAAGAAGGATTGCTTAATGCTATAATAAATTATTTAAATACAAATACATTCAGTACAGATAATTATCAACCTACAAAAATACTTACACTGTCTTTTGTAAATAAAACTTTGTTATGCTTTTGAAATTATGCTCTGCACTCTTGGTGCATTTCGTAATAAATAGCATGCTACTATTAACAAGCAAAAATTTCCTGTACACCTCTTTACTTGCTTTATCTCATAGAATATATTGTATCACTCACATAATACATCGATATCTGTATTTGTAAACGTCAATTATCAAAATTAATCAGAGAAACAGTTTAATTAATCCCATTTTCTCCACTTACCTGCCGAATCGTGCGTCCCTCGTTCCTCACAATTCTTTCTGATCCCTTCCGCGGCGGTAACCTCTAACCCCCTTTGCGTCGGCTGTGGGCCAGAGTAGAACGAACAGCGGTAATTCGTACGGGTGCACCGGAAATAATGTGTCGACCATTAAGTGGATTCCGTAACGCGAGTAAACTCCCACGAACGAGTCCACGGGTCTGGAAAGAAGAACACGTGACCGCTGGATTTTCCGGTGGGACAAAACGTTCGCGGGATCTCTTCGAGCACCCACATACGTAATCTTGCGTCCGCATTAAGCGGTGCACGGAATTAAAACGAGCCCGTACGCGACGGACGTACAAACGAAGTCGTTTCATCCGTCCTTTTACCCTTTTCTCCCTTCTTTTTTTTTCTTTGTACCCTAGCCTTCGGCCGATGCCGAGCCGCTTAACGTAGTCGTAAGGGGAAACCTCACGGAAATTGTCCACGACACGTCTCCAAAGTGGAAGGTAAACGATGGAGAATCTGGGAAAATAATGGTCCGGGGGTGAACGTTCGAGTGATTTATTGCTGCGCTGCGTCGAAAATGAATTTCCTTCCCGAGGATTATTAATTTAATTTTACTAATAGAGAAAATTGTCCGGATACGCGGTACTGCATTACGTGTGTCTACTCATTGCCAAGATTTTTCCCTGGCACGATATTAAATGGATTAATAACTAAATCTTTCTTTGTAATTTTCATATCTAATGCTAAAGGATGTTGGGCGTTTAAATAAATATTATCGATATTAATAGTTTCTTGCTATCGACGTACTTACTTTAGCTCAATTGTAGTGGAACTTGTTGCAACGCGAGCCGAGTATGAGGAAATAATTGATATTCCATTTACAGATATTTCATCGCAACAATTTCATCTCTAGTACAATTTCCGTCTCCTGCATTAGGGAACGGTGCAATTTAAGCTGCAGCAATTTTCCATCGAAAGATACAACTCGCACGGCCAGACGCGGGATAAAATAAAGCTATTCACTTAGCAAATCGAGCCTTTCCAGATCGTTAGAATCAGCAATTACAATTATCGCGGATCGAAAATGAAGCCCCAAAGGTGGCGAGGAAGGCGACGATGGGCGTCGTGTTATCCTCTCGGCCGTTCGTATTCTCCTCCGCTGTTCGAATCCTTCTAATTAGAGGCCAATTCGACGAGAGCAACGTGCTCGTTTCGCGAGAACATTGCCCGTACTGTGGCCGAATTTCCTTTTAATTCACGTACCCGAGTCGTCTGGCTTTTCCGTGTAGAGCCAGAAACTATGGCTTCCCACCGCCACGCAATTTGTCTTTTCTACTCGGTCCATTTTTTTTCTTCCTTTTTCTTTTTCGTTTCCCCTCATTCGTGTCCAACCACTCGTCTGTTCCGAATCCTTTCGTTTAGTGACTTTCAGTTCGGTCTTCATTTAGCTGGAACGGCGGGGCGATTCGTCTACTTGGCTAATGGAATGTCCGAGACGTTCAATGATTTTGCGAATTGGTTAATTTCAGGGTGATGATCTAACAGTATTTTAGGGTTGAATAATTAAGAATGCAGAGCCGCACATAATTGGGTGCATATGTGGTAATTGATGGTAATTTGGGGGTGAAAATGAATTACGATAAATCGATTTTAGTTCGACGAAGAATCAGTAAATGTTCGTAGGGTTACGCGTACGCGATTGTTCTATAAAATGTTTTTATTTAACCAAATTTCTGTTCAAATAACTGTACGAAAATTCGAAGGAGCCAATCAGGTAAAGCTGCCGATCTGTCATACTTTTCACATTGACTGAACTACTAAACTACGTTCCAATTCAGCAGGTGTAATTAAAATACGAACACTAAGACATCGCATCGTTTATCCAAGTGAAGATAAAAGAGGTTAAACGCGTTATACAAATTTCCGCGAGAAGATACATTGTCCACGTTTGTCAAAGTGACGATAAACGCGTTTTCCTGCAAGGCGTCCCCGCATGCATTATTCGACCGATCGCGAGCTGATAGAATGTTGAGTAGAATTTTCAGCCGTCGGACGGGATTTCCTCCGAAATAGCATTCGACTGTGCAGGGAAATGCGACTGCCAACAGGAATGATTTATTTGACAAGTAAAATGTGTTGGAGGCACCTGGCCTCGGGGTACGCGTAATTTAATTAATTGCACGAAACTGCTTACTTTTCCGTTCCCTTTTTTTCTTCTCTTCTTTTTTTTTGCGACGCGCTTTAACGGTCGTTACTTTGTGTAACACAGGAGAATGAGGGTGGCCGTTGCTGTCAGCTGAAACAAAAGTAATAAAGGAAGTACAAGGAACATGAATAATGGCCTAATCTTCCGTGCTTTAATTTTGCTTGGGTTATTAAGTAGAGAAATCTGAAAAAATATCTTCCTGTTGTAATTACTGAAATTGAGGTCACGCTGAAAGCAACAATTTTATGGATTGCACGCTCGAAGGAGAATGTGTATCGTGTATTGCACGATAGTGCAAAATACGTTACGAGATATTATGCAGGTTAAATAATTAGAATATTAAGCATGGCGGAGAAGCTTCATATAAAAGTTCCCCGTGCTTTCTTTGCGCTGAGAAAGGTGTGTGCTGCGGCTAATGCCGTTCTCTATACCCGTACAAAATGGCTGGAACTAATTAATCTCCCCTGAAAACACAGGTCGAGAATGTAACCCGGGGCGTTGTTGAGAGCTTTTTACACAATTCTCGAACCGACGCTAGCAAACGTACTCCCTTGAAATTTTAATACCACGGTGAACCATGGATCCGGCAATTTATCCAAGATTCCTTAAACTTTCATCAAGTCGATTTTACACTTCGATTCGTTTTCGCTGTTGCGAGATTCGAGGATGTTTTTCGGCGTTTCACCGTCGCGACACGATTTTAATTTCAGCTCAGCTCAATGTATTGCCGAAAAGGTTAATAATTATTCATGGCAGTAATATTAATATCGTTTCTAAATCGAACAAAGATCGATCGATTCGGTTCCATTTCACTTCGTGGCAGCAATTGCAACGATTAAAAACAACGATTCTCTGTATTATCGAAGACTCTCTAGTATACATGAAATCCGTCGCAAAATCATTACAAAAATTGAATCGAATTTTTTCAATTCAATTTCGAACTAATTACACTCCCATTCACCGCCCCTCGCTAATATTCCCCTGAAACATTGCTTTCAATTCCAAGAATGAACCATCAGCATGCGCAACAAGCAAAACGTAACGAATTCTACAGAAAAATAAAAAAACCGAAACAAAAAGTCAAACAAATCACCGTTTCCACGATGATGAGACCGAACGACCATCTCCGGCTCCGCGTTTTGCCCGCGTCCGTCATACTCAGCGGCCAGGCTGATTTATCAATTTTTCGCGGCGAGCATCGTGCTCTTCCGGCCAGGCCGATCCTCCTTTATCACGAAGGACTGCCGAACGGTTTTCAGGACGGTCGTCAGGCCTGGCTGAAAAATGGCCGCCGGCCTCGGGGTCCGTCGAGTCCCATTACACTGGACGCGGATGGGTTACATTTTTAATTTCCTCGTTCGACCGTATTGACGGAACATCGATAATGGTCATCGCGGCCGGGTCGATACATCGCCGCCGCCGTCGGTGCCAGGTGAATTCACTTACACGCTCGATGGCTGGTGTCTATATAAGCGAAGCCTGACGCGCGATCGAGATTAATGAATGTGTGTACCTACGTGCGAGGTGGAGTCTTGAGGGGATTCGTTGCACGCGTGTCAACGGCTATCGCGAATTTATCGTGAAAATAAAGCCACCGGGAAATTAAACCGATGTATAGCTCGTGATACGTTCACGGTGATCGACTTGACAGTCTGAAAACGCTGATCCCGCGTGTTTCATTCAGACGAGGCTCCGGTGTTAGAGTAAATGGGGGCGACGCGAAGGCGGAATGCTGCAGGGTCTGCGATATTTCGATCGTTAGTCGGGTTGATTTGCGAAGAACTGTAGACGTTACGAGCGAAATGATTGTAATCGTTTCGTGGATAGAAAATGACGGCGGATACGCCAGTTTATTTTACAGGATGCGTAAAAACGAAAGGACATTAGTTTCTATTAACCGAATATCCGGGGTGCAATTCTGTTTGCACGAACAGCGTGACGCTGCTGTAAATAGAAAACTACCTACCGATGTCTATGCACTCGAAGAAGTGATAGGACTGTCTCGCGCACAACAAAACAACAATTTATCCGCACACCGTCCACCGGTTTATCGGTTAACAATCATCATATAACGACAGCAGTGTTTGGAAATAAATCTTCCGTTCTTAAAAATTCCAAGTAGCCAGGAAACTTCAATCCTACTGAACAAAGATTGCCTCGAACCTTGAGCAAATAAAACATCGAAGCAAATTCTTTCGACGAATCAATCGTTACCTCCGGGACGGAGGTAACCCCGGAATCGTTCTGAAAAATTTGCAACGAGACCGCGCTTATTTTCCAATTGCATCCCGGAACAACGCGTGCACCGGACGAGCTCGACGCTCGTCAAATAAATCGCATAAACAACGAGTGCGCCGGTATTCGTGTTCGCGGCGTGGCGCAAGAATCGGTGCCGCAAATTATCCGGCGAAACGAGGCGGCGCGGCGTCCCGACAAGATAAAAGAAATACCTATAGCGGGCAGGACACTCGCGCGCCCCGTCTCCTCGCGCTCCTGTCCGCTTCGAAATGCCGCGACCGGTTACAATGGGCCGAGTGTTGTCGCAGTTGCTGCACCAGCAATAAACGGTACATCAGCGGTGCCGGTGCAGCAGATAACAAGCTCCATTGCAACGGGAAGGGTGAAACCTGAATGCCGACTGCAATGCACCCTACACGTGCACACACGAACCGATTTATACGTTTGCAAATAGACCCGTGCGCGGTCTCGTCTGTACGGGGTGTCTCGCGAAGTATATGAACGGTACTCGTGCTCTAATTTGGTAAAGAAATGGATCTGGAACTGGAGATGTTTTGTACAATTTTAGGGGAAATTTCTTTTCGGAGAGGACTGTCCTCTTGTATTTTCGATAGAAACGTAAACGTGAGATACTTTTCTGGGTTTATATATCTGTTACTTGCGTCGCCAGTGCCGCGGATGTAATATTCGATCGGTTGGAATATTTACTGCTTAAAGACAATATCCTTGCGCGTGTATCAAGCGCGATAGAAGTGGCAAAACTTTGCACGGTTGTGCTCCGAGCGATCCGCATGTCTGAACAGATTGACTTATACTACTTAAAACATTTCCGACGGTAACCGTTGAACTCTGCTGCCTGGGAAATATATCTCTCTCCATATATGGACCTATACTACTGATTTACTATTACCTGTACTACATAAAACAGCCGTGTGGCTTATCCCTCTCCTCCCACATAGAAACAAATTAATTCAGCTTCGCTAGCCTCAAGAAGGAGGCTTGTCAAAACGAAGCGCACAACGATTCTGTTGAAAATCAGCAAATCGCATTGAAAATATTGATCAACATTAACTTCACCGTAAGCAATGTTACAAATCGGCAATTCTGTATTCCTATGCTCGAAGGAAAATTCCAAGCAAGTTTTGATCGAGTCTGACGGGTCGAAAATTAATTAAAAAATTGCCTATTCAATTCTACAGTTTCCATCACGCCCCATTATCGCAATTGTGCTTCGAGACACGCTGTACAAACGCAATATATCCATCCTCTCCTACGGGCGGATTCTTGGGCGCGTGCTCTACGCGGACAAACGCGAGCGGAACCGAGCGTCGCGACGGAACGGGAATCTCGAATGTCCAGCAGTGTATTGTCGATTGCGGGCAACGATCGGAAATGAACCGATCATCCAGAGCCACGGGGGGATTCCGTCGTTTGGCCATGACGTAGCCGTATCGTCGATAGAAATCCGACTCCTTTGTTCATATATATATTTCTCTCTTTCTCTCTCCCTCCCGTTCGAACTGAACTCAAGTGTTCCTGCTCGCTCTTGCCTCGAACGCGTCTGGCCTTCGACCGACTTTGTTCACTAGCGCGACATATCGCCGATGGGATACCCGCTGTGAAGTGAAATAGCCTCGAGAATGGGACGATTGTTTTTTAACGGGGACGCAGGAAGAAATTGGGTTCGTTCTTTCTTTTTTTTCAAGATTGCTATGATTTACGATAGTATTCGGTTGCTTTTTTTTTGTTTTTTTTTTTTATTTTGTTTAAATGGAGCGAACAGAAGAGATTGTGTTTGGAAAGGATATTGGAACGTTGGTTGAGAATTCATTTTAGTTGTTTGATAAACGGAATTGAATGTTATGGAACGAAGTCGGTTTAGTAAAGTCGGTTTAAATGTTATTTCTAGCTGATCTTTGAAAAATATTCCGACCATTGTTAATCGGAATGAATTGCAGCTTTCTCGTGAACGATGGTTTCGAATATATCTGTTACCATTATTAGCGTTACCAATTATCGAGAAACCAGCTGCGTTTTAAGATACACATTTAATATTGAATCTTTTCCGCGCATCTTTTCGAGATCCCGACAATATTCTGCAACTTTAATACGAGCGCATGGGAACGATCCGTTATCACCTGCTTCTCTAACCACCACGAAGACGATGCGCTGTTACCAGTTTGCGACCTCCATTCGACGTTTTCGATACTCGTTGGACAAGTTTTGAACGGGGGTTGGAAAGTAACGCGGTGCGGGATGAAAGTAGTTCGATTGAACATTCCCCGATGATACCCTACCACCTGCCGCCCCTGCCCATCGACTGCTATGGGGAAATAATAAACAAAAGTTCGCGCGAAAACTTTGGTTTTAAAATGATATTAGCCCAGGGGTATCGGGCCCACGGCGCAGAAATCTTAGTTCCGATGCACAGGGCGCAAAGTAATGATAAACTTTCGAACAAGTCTCCGCCGCCCGCTGTCTGCAAACCTCTTCTTCCTGTTTCCATTCCGCCGTTCTTTGCTCGACAACTTTCTCGCGTCTCTTTTGGATCACACGTCGCCGGGAATGCAACCACTTTAGTTCGTCGCGAGAGAAGATGTTCGATTTCTCGGAGGGAACGGTCGGCTGTTTGATTCGAGCTCCTTCCTTTGGGCTGGTGCTGGTTCTTCTTGCGGAAGAATTTTATGGGGGGGTTCGTTCGTTGATAGGGAAACCTTATTACCTTTTGCACGAGTTAATCCAAGCATGGGGTTTTTAAATATCCTACGATTCCGTCGTTTTAACAGTGTCGTATGATTTACAAGAAAGTGAGAATTAAATAAAAGATAGTTTATTGGGAAGTCGCAATTTAATTTCTCGTGTCTTGTATACAATAGCTCGAATAATAAATTACTCATTGACAGGAGGGAAAATTCTGTTACGTTTTAACTCGTTCAATTTTTGTTAGCATATGTGTAGTTTCAGTAAAGAATATAATCGCACTTCGTGTTTCATTTATTTTTATAAGATTTAAATATCCTTTAGTTTTCCCCTTTCCTGCAATTCTATTGTTTCTTTGTCGCAGATATTTATTTTCTTCTTTCATTTCTACCAAATTTCTACACCGCCATGCTGCCACTTCTTTGAACGTGCACTTTCCCTCGCCTTTACTCTGTGTAAAATTCGATCTTCTTTCATCGCGCTCGCGCCTGCTTGTTCTCTCATTCTCCAGAATTCCAACCGGTCCATAGAAATTCTGGCTTGTGCAAAATATCGCCACCACTTCGAAACTTCTCGCGAGCAGATGCAATGCTATAAATTCCTTTTTATTTTCGTCCGGTTATGGCGTTCATTTTTCCTTTTATTAAATCCTTTCCCCTCCATTCCCGGCCTCTCCTTAAAAATCGTTTTTCCGTCTAGTTCGTGCAACACATGGCAAATTCACCTTTCGGCGGTTCCCAGATTCCTCATCGCGCATAAGGCTTAATTTATTTCATTTATGTTTGCCCGCGTGAATTTTCGCCATTCATGCGACCAATCAAACTCCACCTTTTAATCGTCCGACAGAACAAAATATACCTATGTTAAGTCGTAACGATATATCGCGACATATCGTACAAAATTGGTGCACCGAACAAACAAAACAATTAAAACTTCGAATGCTACATTTATAGCTGCGCGCGAGCACTTCCTGTGAAATTGCATTTTATTCCACACTCTAGTTTATCTTCTTTATTTTATTTATACCTACCCTCCCATGGTATACAATTCGTAGATTAATTTTCTCCTTTCCTTTTCTTTTGCATTACATTTCCTTGCTATCTGTGCACGTCACGCATTGCCACGTAATTTCGTTGTTCGAATAAGGAACGAAACCAACGCATGAAACCAAATCATTCCGCTTGAGAGTCAAATCTACGTCGTGCCAGCGATCATTAGCTGTGCGTGTTCGCAGCTCGATTGTTGCTTACGCGCACAATGTGTAATGAGTAATGTTGCCGACACTTTGCTAATTGCGTTGCGCCGGCAGACACCGTGTCGAACTTTGTTCGTTCGTCGCAGAATATCGTTTCGCGGAGAAACAACGGCAGTGACGCGTTTCGATGCTTCGCGTTCCTTTCGCATAGAAACGTTCAAACGGTATTCAACGGTTTTATCAGATTTGCATGGTGCTCGCGTTTGATCGTTTCATTAGCCGGGCACGTTACGACGGGACCGATCAGTTTTATTATTCTACAGTCGCACAGCGTGCTCGAAATTTTTGCGAAATCTGCGTAACCGAATAATAATTTCCGAGTTGTCGATGGATATTTTCGTGGTATGGGAAATCATTGATAAATATAAAATGATAAGAAACAAGAAATTTATTTAATACATTTCAAATAATGTTTTACCATTTCCTGAGCTGAATTTACTTTTACAGAAAGAATATTCCCGTTCCCAGCGTGCTATTACGATATTTCCATGAATTTCTCGTATTATCTGCGCCCGATGGAACGAACCAGCAGAAAATTAAAGCTGTAATTCTATTGCGATCCGAAATTTCCATTGAAATCAGTTGCCGCACGAATATTCTTTTCTCGGCATAAATAACGGAAGGAATGTATATGCATATAATAAAGGTTTTTAACGAAAAACTTAAAACGTGGCTATTGAAAATACCATTATGGCAAGAAATTGTTCTGCTCGCTGATAATGGCAGGATGCACACGGACGCAAAATAAGAGGAAATTAACTGATTACGACGATAATTCGAGTGTCGCTACCAAACGAGTAAATTGAATCTCGCAACGACAGTAAGTTTCACCGGGGGTCGGTCTGACAACGGGGCAGGGGGTCGTCGTTGACGGGGAAACTTTACGGAAGTATGATGTCGTCGTTGAATTCCAGAGGAAGCATAATAAACAGAGGAATACAAATTTCAGCGGTTTCGACCTGACTCATTCTCGTTGCTCGAATTTATATTTCTTCCCGCGAGAGAGAAGGATAGGTATTCACTTCTCGCATACCTTTTAACATTCTACGGAGGACATTTCACGTGTTCCTCAGAATTCCTGTGGATAGACTTCAATTCTCCGTATTTTGTGCGCCGGACGATTTTTCGTACACGATTCGAATGACTGACAGCGACATTGCTTCCTGCATGAACAAGCATAATTTTGTAATTATACTTGATAGAGAAAGTGCGATGATCCTTTAACGGATTAAAAAAATCGATTACTGATTTTATATTTCATGTACTGTAATTCAGCAACTCGGGGAGAAATATTTCATTATTAGAAATTACTCTCAGATTTCATAAACACTCTTTGGAGAAATGTAATACAATGTCTGCTTGAACAGTGATAGAAGAAAGAAGTTTCTTGCGCGAAATTTGTCCTCGACATGAAAATTTCTCCAGTATTAATTAAAGCTTAATCCATCCAGCGAATTTCAACCATCTCGTTCAACCGTACCAACCAAGAAAGTTATCCTCTTTTCTGCCCAAACTTTTGAGGAAATAACGCTAAGTGCGTACTACAAGTAGCTGGCAAACGGTGGGGGGGAAAAAATTAATTATTTTACCTCGCGAGGCCTTCACGTTCAGCCTAGCGTCGTTCTTAGGAAAATGTAAGGGGCGGCGCGTAATTTGCAGAGGTCTGGAATTTAATCATATATTTATTAGCCGTGCGTCATTAATCAATTTGACATCTATCGCGGTTCGCTTTGAACCGACATTCTTTTACGACGAGGATTTTGCTTTTCTTCTCCTTCGTGGCTAGTCACCGCCGAGCGAGAATCTTTTTTCTCTATTGGAAATTCCAGAGAAAACTGGCTAGCTTCTACGTTCATGGAACGGCGAGTGACAAGGCTGATCTGCGACAAAGCATGGACGAAATTACCACTTTGCAAAGGTGTATTGTTCCCTGTTGAATTTAATATCTGCGATAGTTAAAAAATGTATAGATTAACTTGTATTATTTATTTCGATCTTGCAGAACAGAGATGTTGTTGACGTAATTATCTGTTAGTAAGAAAATCAGTAGCGTGTTTATGTATTTTGAAGTAGGTACATCCGGGGTACAGTTAGGAAATATTAACACGAACGGGAACTCTACGATGCTGCAGAAAAACTCTAAAGAATTTTTACATTGTATCCAAGCAATTAATTCAACGAATGCATAATAATTATTACCCACTGCCAGTTGCACTTGAACCAAGCATCCATTAGCAATTATACGTCTTCGCTTGAGTAATCCCCTGGTCGATGCTAACAACTGTACTCCAGCGAAGTGTTTCAAGTATCAGTATATCATCATAAAACAACTTGTTGAATTAAGTGGTTACTGCTACTCTAAACGAGGTTTCAGCATTAAACTCTAGAACTTCATGTATACATATACATGTATACTTCAGTCTTTTCATTGATTACATTTGCTGAATGATCAGAGATGTACAGTACCGTAAAAAGGGGAGTAAAACGGGAAGTAAAACGGGCCATTAGTATTCGATCAATTACTACAATTATATTATTCAGTTAACATTAATATCGAGACGTTTATTGACTTGTGCCAATATGTAATATTAAATCAACTTTAATATCTTTATCCCAAATAATAAATACAAATAATAAAACAAATAATAAACAAATAAACGAATAATAAAAACATTACGAAAAATCAATACCCAATTAAAACAAATATTAACGGTATGCAAACAAAACGAATTAAGAACCGTCACCATAAACGCAACAGATTCAAGCAACATTCGATTAACCGTTTGCATTTCCGACTGTCTCAATGTGACAACTAATAAAGGTTAATTAAGTACGACCACGCACGGGTTCTCAGTGACGTTAAATCGTGATTCTATTTCGACCGATGAGAAGATGGCGGACCTCCCATCAAATTTCCACGTCGAATATTGAATTACTGCGGCCCGTGACGCCGCAACGTCTACGTGACTGTGAAATTACCAGCAATGAATCATGCTATCGGTTGGTCAGAATTCAATAAGCGTGTTTGCGCGCCGATTAGAACCGGCCTAATCGATTCGCGTAGCGCTCTTCGATAACTACTTCTTCGCGGCCTCGCTGGCTATAAATCGCTCGGGGACATATTTCATTCCTGGAGTTTCGACGTCGGCCGTCGCCCTGCCTCGCAAACAGAAACGGGAGCCGTTTGAGGTGTACGAATTGCACAGGAACGTAACGCGGGGTGATAATTTTCTTCTAGACCGTACTTCGTTGCACGATTTCGGTTACCGTGGTCTGCTTGACGCGGCCGCAAGATATTTCGAGCGGTGCTTAATGGCGTGTAAATTGTAATAGATGTCGATATACGAGTGGCGTAGGGCGGTGATTTCTTTTTGAAGACATTTTTTTAAGACTGCGATGCAGGATCGCAAGTATTGCGCAACGACGAGTTCGATTTCACGAGGCTTGCGACGGAGAACGCTGTGCCGTAGGAGGTAATGTATTTCGGCATGTCACTTCGCACGTTCTGCAATATTTAATTTACGAGTTTGTTAGACGAGTTAAGTAATTTCTCGTGAGTAACACAGTGGACGTTATACTGTATCTTTCTTGCGCTTCATAAGAAACTAACTGTAGAAACATTTCCCTTCGACACTCAGCATATTCGATTATGTCACGTCTCGAAATTAAATATTATTCTGTTCTGTTCTGAAATTACATTGAAAATTCAATTAAATGCAACTTTACGTCCTGCAACGGTATGGTAATTCGATTGCATCCTAACATCGCGATCGGGCACACGAAAGGGCACTGCATACCACGCAACTGAAACTATTTCATCCCCCATTAGTCATAATCATCCTTTCACCGTGACTGTTTGGCTGCTCAGATTCCTTTGGCGAAGTCAAACCGAATCATTTAACGCTCGAGATTTTGCGATAATCGTTGGCACTCTATGAATACCCCTTGGGAATCCATCGGGACACGATTGGATCGACGTGCGGACACATTTAGTGAATTACGGTGCCGCGACAGAATGATTCATGGGCGAAGATTTTGATCGGTCGCGTCAGACTCGTTGGTACGTTTGCAAAACTGCCGTGCAATTAGCCATATCCTGATCGTCATCCACAATGACGGCACGCAATTACTTAGCTGGGCAGCCGGAGGCGTTTAATATTTAGGGTTTCGCGGTGTTTCGCGTATGACATTTGTTAGAAATCGGACAAGCCGCGCTAACTAGCGAACTTGCGTCACGAAATTCGTGATAATGGCGAAAGTTCTGATAATCGCGACGTGCGTGAGGGGTGAAATTAATTTAATTCAACGTTGATCATTATTTATATGACAATTAACGGGAGGGAATTTAAATTTGCTGCGTACGCTGTGAATAATATTCCGGTTCGATCTTCGTGTTTTAAATGTTTAATAGGAAAAAGGTGGAAATACCGGAATGGAGAATTCGTATTGAGAGCACCGCGACACTTTCATTTTGTACAGTTTTACTGTTCAATGTGTTGCAGAAATAAATCTAATTAGATGTCAAGTATAGTATATACTTACCTCTGGTATTAGTTATATTAATTTTTGGAAGGGAACATGTGCTATCGATCTGCAACGATGTATGGGGCTTAACGAAATTTCTGGGTCTGACGGAAATTAAATTTGACTTCGCTTTGCGCGCTTCTCACGAGAATAGACAGTTATTTCAGATATACCCGTGCACAAATTTGACAACTCCACGCGTAGTCCCCACATCTAATTTACGTATAAATAACGTAATCATACGAGCTTATATTCGCAGTGAAACTTCACTGTCAAAAGTACTGCATAAATGTGTACCCTCATTTCCAATACGCGTAACAACATTGTTCTCTGCCCGACAAAAGTGTTTGGAAAGTTTGTTCACGTGTGACGAAGCTCGATTACTAAAAGACCATATAAGACATTAAGTGATTTGAATAATTTTAAAGACGAAAGATGCAAATTTTCGTTACAGCTGATACGACAGCACGAAATAAAAATAGTAAGACGGAGAAAATCTGCTTTTTCCTCGGTTCAGTGTAATTGAAACTGAAATGCTGAAGGGACGCCACCCTGGATGGATAAACACTTAACTACATTTTGTGATTATTTGCAAAGTAATCGCCACTACTCGCAAGACGATTGAGTTTCGATAATGAACTTTAAAACTGACTTTAAGCTGGTATTAAGTTATAATTAAAAAGGTTGCCCCGAGCAATACAAGCGAAGTTAGCTTTTAATATTAAAGCGCATATAAAATGATTACGGAACTACCTCCACCTATACGGCGTTTTATTCTACCCTCCTTAAATCGTATTTGTAAACGTCCTAAGGGAGGTAGAATATCCAAAGCTAGTTGAAATTTTGCAAAGCTAATTCCGACGTGTCGACAGAAATCCTGTCGGGCTAATAGTTTCAATAGCACTATAATGATTCACAGTGTAATAACGAAAAAATGCACTGGCACGAGGTTAGTGTAAAAATAAAAGTGAAAGAAACTATGCTTGGAATGACACAATAACGTCTTGTTAAATGATCGAATCCATTTCCTGTCATTTTTATATAAAAATATTTATTCAGAGGGTTTTAAATATATTTATCCACACGATATACTATTATATTATCAATTATTCTTCCAGTAAATATCGAAAGGATTAAAATGCTTGCAGACATAGAACCCATAACAATTTTATTTGAGATTATACATATATGCTTAATGCACATTAATTTCACCATAGCGAAGAAACGAATACCAAACAGATTCAGCCTGGAAGATTTAGAACACGACGTATTCCCCAATTGATCGTGAAAATATGATACAGAATTGTCGAACAGAGGAATTTCCTTAAACGCCGAGGTCGTCAGAAGTCATCCCGAACATGGATCACGGTAATTGTTATTCGATCGAGGGGGCTCTTAAAGGTAAATAAAATTCGCAAACTTTCGGATGCAGGCCTGAGCCCCGTCTGAGCTTGCCACGTAGACGCAAAGAGATCCTTAAATCTTGTTGGATCGTGACGTTACGATCGATCAGCGTTTCAATCGACGCCTTCTTCACCCTTGGAATCATGTCGCCGACATATATCGAGCGAAATTGAATTGGAGTAGCAGCAGCTACTCGGATAGACGTCCTTTGCACGTGTTCCCGAGAAAATTCAGTGAACATGACTGTCGAATGCTACTGCGTGTACACGGGATATAAGTACAAACACGTAGAAATTAATAGCAGTCGATAGAGGAAAATAAGAAGTTGACGTGCGAATGGAAATTTCAGAGCTTTGAATATTATATTGATTGCATTGGTGATTATTTTGTATCGCAAGTGATTCAAGAATTTTGCAATTTGGTACCCAGTAATTCTGTCAAATTGCGTTTCTATTGACCAGTCAATCACGACTACAATTCGGCGTCTCTTCTTGGTACGCGAATGATTTTAAGGAGGCTATAATTTAATCAAAATTTGTCAGTTCTACGATTTTCGAATCGAGTGCAACATTGGTTTATTGGCAAACCTAGAATAAGTTTCTGAAACAACTTGCTGTCGCTAACGTTCGTCCGTTTTGCTTGTATTCGTGGGAACACACTAGCGTGAGCATAAATTAAGATTCCATAATTTCCCGTTGAAAACTTAATGCACGTTTATGCGGGGGAAGAGTTAACGAAGTCGTTTTAAAGTGCTTACGCCGGGAGATGCATTCTACTCTTGCATTTCTAAACAGCCTTACTCGCCAGTTAATCCGCGGGACAAGTTTTAGAAAGTTGTAAATTAACAGTAACACGTGTTAAAGTTTCATACCCTTTCACCGTGCAAAGTGACGATAGACTCGGAAATTTGGATCTTTGAACGTAACGAAAGTCGAGTTGCTCTTCCGGCTGGTCTGTCGTCGCCTTGATAGTTCCTTCAATTCGTGATCGTCTTATCATTCGCCACAATTCCTTGCACATTTCATTTCGCATTATCTTTACCAGGTTTAATTGATAAAAAATGTACAGCCACGGGCAGCGTGTAATTCGAATGGTTTATCTACCGAAGGAAGCTGATTCAAGAGCGTCTCTTATTTCTCCAGCCAAACCGCAGAAACGCTATACATATATATCACGAACATATTCCACGAGATTAAGAAGTACACTTAACACGCTATCTTCGCTATACGATAATGAAACCACGAGCCAAGAGGTTTCGCTTGTATTTAATCCTGCAATCCCACTAAACTTGTCCGACTGTTTTCAATTAAGATAATAGCCGGTACGCAGTTTCAGCCTCGAAAGTTAATCGATCTGAAGTGGCAGTCGTGAAATGCGAATGGAATTCCCTCTTCTCTAGAGATAGTTCGAGTTTCCTCTTCCCGCGACAATAAACGTAAGTTATTTCCTTTTTTCCTTCTGCTCCTTTCCTCCTTCCTTTTTTCTCTCTTTCATTTTATCCCGAGCCAGGAATTAGCGGGAACTTTATGGCGTGGCTCGTTCGCTGCAACGTTTTGGATATCGGCCAATCTGCAACGTGATTTTATCGATCCCGAGTCACGATTTTTCCGGATTACGGCGGCGGTGCCTCGGAAATAGAAGGGGGTAGGTTCTGTTGCCGAATTATGCGATTAGAAATTCGTTTCAGCGTTACGAAGATTCCCCCCCTAATGCCCTGTGCCAGAGTCTCGAGGTTTAATTGCATTCGGGCGTAAGAAATCGAAATTCCAAATGTTAGAACATTCGAGGTACAGGCACCGCCGACGTGGGCCATGTGTATCTCGCCGATGCACGCTGTCTTTGTCCAGCGTAGCTTTCTTTCGGGGCGAACCTTAAAATGGTTAAAAAGGGCCATGGTGACATAGGCGTCCTCACGACCGACGCTTTTGCCAAAGGATTCTTGTATAGACTACGGTCGGGAGAGCACAGTATTAATAAACGGAATACCTTGTCAATATATACACGCCTACGCAATTATTCTAATACCTATTCGAGACTTCGATTCGAGTATTAGTGATTTCTCTTACGCAAACGCGTTGTGAAAAGTTCCACAGCGAATTCTGTCGTGTAACGGAACGGCGTCGAAATATTACGAACGCTGGTCGCAGAATCGAAGGGCGAACCATACGAATCGTGCGCGCTGCAGGAATTTTCAGATCATGCACTCGCATGAAATTTCGAACGCGTACACTCGCCGACAGATATTCCCTCGCAGGCCCCGTTACCGCAGAATATCAATCTTAACTCGTAGAACATAAACGTGCACGCGTGACGTTCGACGCAGCGACAGTTTAATCGCCCGCATTTCACGCGTAATCGGCGTTTCACACATTCGCGAGCGCGACGATTAAGAATAATTCGAACACCGTATCGTCGCTTCATCGCGAGGATTTACGCGACGCGTACACGCCAGCGCGAGTCGAAGCGACGAGTCCGTCGGCCTGCCTAATTGGAAATGGAACAAAAAAAAAAGGTATTCGCAACTGCTTTTACCTCGGACGAGCGCGAAAGTCCAATACCGTTCGTTCATTTCCATTCGCAGTATTTTACGACTCGTCGAAATTCTACAACCGGACAAGAATCGATCGGGCGCCATAAGCTCGGCCACTTCCTGCAGATATTGGGGCCCTCTAATTGGTCACGCGGGCTAGGCAGAAATTGTTCCTTTTGTGTCCCGACTCGCCGATTAATTGACGAAAGTTTCACATAGGGCGCGCGGCGACACCCCGATGGAGTTTCCAGCGGTAACGAGAACGTGTATCACGATCCCGGGCCCCTTAATTGTTTCTCTGGCCGGGTGTACTCCGAGCACGCCAGCCAATAAACCGGCGTAGAAGTCGGGCCGCGACGATGTATTTCCTGCGTTTCTTTCATAACACCGAATGAACTCGTCGCGCGTGATCCGACTGAATTATTGCGCCGCGGGTGAAACGCTTGATTGAAATCATCGGAGGCTTGATTGAACTGGCCACCCTATACGGCCGATCCGCTCACCAGATGGAACTTGTTGTGCTTTTAGAATAGGAAGACGTAATCAGCGGCAACGATTTGTGTCCGTTCTTCGATTTCACCGATTGACAAATTGCGGATGGGGGGAAAATTTGTACGACGGTTCGAAGCTGAACGCGCGTCTGGAAATATCGCGTACTCGTTTCGATTAACGATCGATGGGATAGGTGAACGACGAGCGGTGATCGATTTCGATTGCTCGCTGTTTCGGTAGGAGAAATTGTAGCGATTGATAGGATAATAAAGTAGGCGGATCTTATTGGCATAATTAATCGATGCCGGATGCGGTACAGTGGACGGGGCAAACGCGTGTCTATCGTTTCATTCGTTTTCGGTATTTATTGGTGGACAACGACGGACAATGGTATTAACAATTCTGTTACAGAAACGCGATGCGGGTGTATTTCAATCGCGAGGTATCGGTACAATTGTACTAAATATACAAGTTGTTCTTAGTTGTCCGGTAATTCGATTGCATTCCCAAAGAGGTGAGGGAATAATTATGAAACCGGCGCACTGCGCTTCACTCGAACTGTGTGCATTGTTTAAAAATGAATTCGATATTGCAACAAAATTTTCCACGATTAATCTACATCTGCTACATCTGCAGCCCATCGAATGACAGGAAATGTCCAGTAATCGGAATGATTTCACTGGCTCCCCAGGGGCACCAGCGAAATGAATCAATTTAAGCAACGAAATGAGGATTACATTACGCATGAACTCCGTCAAATATAAACTGAAACAAATCATCCAACTGAAGAGGACGCTCGCGTCAAGCGGCGAACATCGCGGGAGAATTTACTCCCAAGGGAGTATCGGATATTCCCTTCTCTTTTGTCCCGTTGATCCCCCTTTTGTCCCCATAATTGAAAAAAGGAAAAGTCAAAGGAACGAGGAACAAACGGGGTAACCGGGGCGATCGTTTAAATCGCGACGATTCCACGATCAATCCCGCCGCGTTCCAATTTCGAAATTTCCCGTGCGACGGACAAATCGTCTCGGGGTTTCTCGCCGTCTCGTTCGGGGCACGGTCGAAAGCTCGATGAAAGTCAAAAATCCCAGCGCCGAAGCTCCGATTCGCGATGAACGAGTCCGATGCGTCGGAATGAAAGGCGCCGAGAGGCGAACGCTCGAAGCCGGCGCGCACCCGGGGAAAAGTCGCCCCGTGGAAACTCGAAATCGCGGGCCGTTTCATAGCCAGGATAATCCGAAGTGGCCACAATACAGCAGTTGATGTATGGCGGCTTGGACAGGGCATTGGTCAACCTGACGCGGATATATTGCACGGCCTATATTACTACTTCGGTTCGGACTGCATATCTGCTTGTCTACCGGCTACGCCACTGCACGCTCCGCGCCCGTGCGAAATATTCCGGGTAAATTAATAATTTTGCGAGCGGAACAGATTATCGTTTGCTCGCGTCGTGCCTTCGATTTTCCTTGGGAACTTCGAGGTTCAAGTGTATCTTCGTGCGCAGTGTTCGAAGAAATTGTGGGAACGTCGGATTACGTGGGATGAATTTGTCAGCGTTCTGATTTGGTGTTTGTTTCGGGTTAATTTCGTTCGATCGTCGAGCGAAAGTATATTTGGGTAGCTTGTTCGTGGCATTTTTTGCTGGTTTATTTGATGGTCGTTTTTGATTGAATAGTTGATGTTTGATGGAGTTGTTCATAGGGATGCGTTTGCGATTATTAATTTGACGTGGGATCGGGAGTGACCACGTAATTTCAGAAACTACGAAATTTATTGGATCATAGATCAAATAACGTCTGCTCGGTCACAATCTCCGAAGGCAATTCCGTGTTTATTGCTATCTAATAGATAACCAACAGCTGGCTGTACACGTATATCTATTATCGTATTTTCGGCGATAAATAATATTGCGCAAGTTGATGTGTACTTTGAAGTATATCCGAGTAAAGGTAATTATAGTATTTAATAAGTCCGCTAATCCACCAAGCGAATTCCCAAAACGTTTCCTCTTTACGTTTCTCCTCTTATTAAAATATATACACATCCAATTACTGCATGCATATACAACGCAGAAATATTTATTTATTTATTTCCAAAATGCACTCATTATTTCAGCGCTTGCCATCTCGCGTTCGAAGTGTCAACAATTCCATTCCGTTTTCTTCTCGCCCTCGACGGGCCACAATTCTTATTCCTCGGTGAAACATGCCGCCAAGTTATTCGTTCTTAAAGGAACAGCGGTGGTAACAGCAACCTTGCAAGACCCTCCGACGAAAGTTCGTGCCGAAAAGCCCACTTTTCCCTATTTCACGGAAGGTATCGACGTTGTCGCCGGTTACAACTCTCGATCTCGGACGAAGAAGTACGAGTCGGAGGGGGAAAAAGCGGGAGGAAACGGGGAATAAGAGAAAAGTGTAAGTTTAAAGGGTAGCACCGTTCGGGGCTGCGAAACGCGGCGCGATTGCCGGCACGGCTGCAGCTGCAACTGCAGACAGACTTCCTCGAAGAGGTTCACGAGTCCGCCCGGTAATTGGGGACTTTTAACGATCCGGCCAGCTTTCAAGCTGGCACTTCGTATCTGTTTTCCGCGCAAGAAATAACCGGTGAAATGTATAGGAGAATGGTCAGCGGGCTAGGGTACGGCGATACGAATTCGCGTTGCCTAGTCTTCTTTTTTTTCGCTTTGAGGCAGGAACTGTGACTGCGAGTCACAAGGAACTGATCAACATTCTTTGCACGACAGCACCAATGGGAATACTTGCCTCGCAATCGACCATAACTGGTATTAATAATGAATACTCCGTTCGCGACAGAAAATCAACTTTCCATTGGAATTTCGTGCATCACGACAAATCGTTACGATAGTTAGCTCGCGATCGGAAGAATTCTCGGGGGTAAAATAATCGTGGGTAACATCTTCGAGAACAGTATACTTGTTTCCTCTATTTCGATACACGGATAGTGTTTACAGAACTTGGCAGGGAGATATCAAAGCTTCTTTATGAATAATTTAGTCCCACCCGGTCGCTTCGTGAATTCAAATCGTCCGGAATATTAAAGCCTCCCTCTTGCAACCCCTATTTTCTTCCACGCCAGTATCATTTTCCCCCTCGCGAAATAATACGCGCTCGTATTTTAATTTCACTTCACGCACCGTCCACTGACCCACCGCAAGCACTTCACACGAATATCGGCCAGCGGCAGACTCGAGTCTGCTCTTTTTCTACTATTGCCAGGAGCGACGCATGCATTAGCGGAAAGGTAACTGGGTCACGGTGTTTTGAGCGTTTCGAGCGACGCTTCTATACACCTAGTCCACCACCCTTTGAGACACCGTATCTCAGAGATAACTCAGGCTGTCGATTGGAAATATAAAGAAGTTTTCCATGCCAGACTGTGTACAGTGTTCATTGCGTTTTATTAACATAATAATAAAGCGTAATCATTTATGCTTTGAGTTCTTCAATCCCGCCTGCTAGTTTTCGGTACGAAAGGATGAATGTGCAATAGTATTTGTTGGGTGGAACGTTGAAGATATTAGGTAAATTGGAAAGCATGTCGAACGACTACGGTGACAGTATTTACATTGCAACAAGAGAATGGAAGAAATTACACGGCAATTTAAAACGAGATATTCCTTGGACAGTCGAAAAATTCCTCCGACATACGAGCCGTCCAAGACATTCAACTCCTTTTCCGGGGAAGCTTTAAAACTTGTTCAGTTTCTTTTCCTCGTTTCGCTTCCATAAATATGAAATTACATCAATCGAAACTCCGCAAAGACCTACCTAACGGTATTCCATTTTAACTCTAGGAACCGTCGTTATTGAAGAAACAATATCTCTGCGATTCCCGGTAAAAGAAATAAAGAGCCACACATTCGAAATGATATGACATCGTCACCTGCGGGTTACCCGAGCTGAAACCTACAAAAAAGATAAAAAAGAAAATAATAAAAATGTAGAACCATTAGAAACTCGACTACTCGCACCCCTAAAAAAAAACAAAATACACCCTCCTACAGCATTTCAAACAATCCTCGACATCGTCCCCGTTACCGTCGCAGCACCGAACCGCCCTCAAAGAATGCGGAAAGAAATATTTAGTAGCCTTCATATCCCTTTAAAATCGTCCGTGTCGGCTTTTCTCCCTTTCTCAACGGTATCTCAACCCTCCCCGGCGTTTCCGTAAGAAGCGCACTGCGGTCGTGCACTAAATCACGGGCTGCTTCTTGTCGGCCCACCCCCTTCGCCGTTTCGAATGCCAGCGTCCTTCGCCCCGCCCGCGGGATCCCGCAGGAACAAAAAGAAAAGCGGGCAAGTGTAAGAGAGCCAGCCGAAGGACCTGGTCCTGGAAAGCTTAGACCTGTCCTACCTCAACGTTAAAGATCGTACGTCCCTCCTCCCTTGCTGCAACCCCCTCGCCACCTTCCCCTTCATCCCTATTCTCGATGCCTTTTCCTGCCGCTTCTACCAGGCAGCTAAGGCGATTTTCACGGCTGGATCCCTGCCAAGGTTTCGGGACGCAGTTATGGTCAACTTTCGATTCCATTCTCACGGTTAATGAAATCTTCGCCGTCGCGCCTCGTGCGCGTCGATCTCGAACGATCGTGGACCGACCTGCGTTGGATAGTTATGGTGGTTGAACGAACGGGCTCGCTGGTTGAAGTTGAAGTTGAATGTTTCGATTGGAATTGGGTTTCGGCTTGGTGATTCGTCTGTTCCTCTTCTTTGTTCCAAGGTCGTGCAAAGTTCGAGGAAGGAACGCATGCACCATATTTTGTTGAAGTTTAGCCGGAAATTATTTAAGTGCGTCACGGTTGAAATCGTACGCGCGTACGTGCGTCGGCGAAGTTTTCTCGTTTTCTTAGCAGTTCTAGATTAGTGCAGCACAGTTTCGGCGTTTCGAAGTGTCCTCGACGCTTGTATATTTGTTCTTCTTCGTTTTCCACCGCGACGATGTTCCTTCCCTCGTTCTCCTTCCTTAATCTTCGGGGTGAAAGCCTCTCGTTTTTCATGGTTTCAAAGTAGTCGATGGGTAAGACGATCTTCCTTGTTGAATTCGTGCCAAGGGTTCACCGCGGCCCTCCCGTTATGTTCGATTTTTTTTATTTCCCCCCGCAGAGCTAATTAAACTTTTTGTCGTTGGTGCTCGGCGGCCTTTAGCCCGAATATCCCTCGAGCAACTTCCAAATTGATTAAAATAATCGGCCATTCCTCCGCAAGATGAAGTTCTGCTGAGTTTGCTTACGATATCCACATTCTCTGTATATTCACTCGCGTATCAATCATTCGATAAAACGTCGTCGTACAGAGTTCCACGGTCGTCGCGATTATTTCATCGAATGCCTCGTCGATCACGCACCGCGGAGGAACAGAATCCTTGCCCATTAACATCGCGAGAACTCCACGCGGATCGAAGTGTTCCCGAAGCAGTAATAATAATCATCGAGCAACCATTCCCGGTCCAAGCTCGCCGTTCGCGCGATCGCTTCGCCGAAAGCGGAACGAGCGTCGCCGGATTAAAGTAATCCGGGGTGAACGTGAAATTATGACGACCAGATGACAAGAGCCGAGGAAGTTTAA
Source organism: Nomada fucata (assembly GCA_948146005.1). Taxonomy (NCBI): domain Eukaryota; kingdom Metazoa; phylum Arthropoda; class Insecta; order Hymenoptera; family Apidae; genus Nomada; species Nomada fucata. The sequence continues at coordinate 7,966,286 of OX411282.1, forward strand.
TGGGAAACGTCAGGTCCGACACGGCCTCTGTATAAAAGGCGGTGTCTAGCAGTGTCGAAACAATCCTGGCAAGGAGTTCAGTCAGTCCCGTGAATGGCCGCTATCTCTTCCGGTTCCAAGGGGTGGTTAAGTCGTCGACGAGGTCGGGGATTTAACGATCGTACCTAGTCGAAGGAGCGGCGACTTTCGCTCGTTTGTCGAACGATAGCCGACCGCCCCACCGCCGCCCCGAATCGATTGCATTGAACGAAAGGATCGGTTTCGCAGCACGTCTGTGTATCTAATATACAGTAATATACGGAGTATGTGTGTGACGCATTCGGGATCGTCAAGGATCACCTTGACCGTTCGCAATTAAGGTACAGCCGCTTCTTCCTCCCTTGTCTCCTTTTCGATGGCGCGAGTGAATTTCCCGTCGAACCTCTTGCGCCGCGAACTCGATTTATTATCGGAGAGGGGGGGGGGGGGATCGTACAATAAATTCGTTAGAGATTTCACGCTAACGCCTTGCCCTTTGCCGCTGGACGAATTGAAGAGACCGCCTTGACTCCGGACGGTATTAGATTATCATGGAAGGAAAGAATCGCTCGGGACGATCGTTACCTTTTAATGTTGTTAGAAATTAAGAGAGGACCCTTGTGAAATATTATTTGGTATTTGTTTGTAGTGTACTTGTTTGCAGCGTAAGGGACGTTAGCGTTCCTTCTGTGGGATCGAAGCGAGACGCGTTCGCCCACCTGGAATTTCTAACTTACGTCTCCGTCGAAACACTTTCGTCCGCGACATTCGAGCGATTTTTTTAACGCGGAAGAGTTCGCGACGCTGCTCTTACGATTGCCCCACCCTCGACGTGATAATCGTCGTAATAACCGTGGCACCAATGGCGGTGTTTAGTTATGGTTTCGATAACGATGGGAGATCGCCGAGTTCTACGGGAGGAATTTGTTAGAATGCAGCCTCTGGAATAATTTCGGCGAGCATTGTACTTGGGGCAATGGCGAAGTTTGGACCTGTGCTAGAGCTCGGATTGAACGTAATGATCTTTATTGTCAGCTGGCTAACGCTGGAATTTACTTGGCGCAGGTGTAAATTAAGGGTTTCGTACCACGGCAACGGATATTCCACGGTTCAGTTAGATATACTTATATGTGACGTGCGATTTGTTCATTTTGTATCACGTTAATGTAAAAATTGGATGTTTGCATCGCTTGCTAAGCTTTTAAGAAAAAACCTAGTTTCGTTGCAATCTTTTGCTTACGACGCACTGTGAAAATTGATTTACCGATATGAATACGATTGAGAAATTAGAAAGCAATGCAGTTATTGCACTTGTCGGAAATGATTTTTCCCCCGTTCGCTTGTGAAGATTTGTAAAGTAATTTTTTTCACGGAACGAAGGTAAATCAATATCGGCGGTGTCGAAAAGATCGTGCAAAGAATAATCGTCTCATCGAAGCCTTGGGAAACTTCTTACCACGGGCCCGTGGATTATTCTCGTCTCGGCTGAAGTAACTAGAGTAACTTTCTTGCGGTTCATCGTGGTCGTAATGTCTTTTTATGATTGATATTGTCGTTATCTAAAGCCGCGATCGCTCCTTAGAAGAAGAGGCGAGCGGGGTTGAATAGTCCTTTATCGAACGACTTGCCAAGGGTCACGATCACGAGGATCGTAAAAGCCTTGGTACGCGGTTGGATCGTGATCTCCGTGAGTCTACCTTCACCTTACCGCTTCTGATACACGAACGAACCTCGTGCCCGATTTAGAAACACGCGAGTATCATTTCATGCTGATAATTCAAAACGTGCGAATGCAATTTCGAACTAAATATTTAAAAGAATTGCAGATATTAGCATCGACGTAATCAGCGGTATTTCATATCGCAAGGAAAGTTAATCGCATCGAATAATATTTCAACAAAGTCGAAAGATTGAAACGTGATCGCGAGGTCGGGTTCGAGGCACCGTGGAACCAAGACTTGTATACATTTTCCAATAGACCTGGTCTGCTCTCGTTGGACCGTTCGCAAGAAAACCTTCCGCAAATGACAGGGAACCGCGTCACAGAAGAGTTTGCCCTAATGGGAGCGGTAATTGAATTAACCCGGACCTTGGGGTTCCATAAATTTACCATCGACGCACAGTTAGAACCATCCCCGTTGCTCCAGGGAGGGCCAATTAAAGGGTTATACGGTAACTCGGCTTTATGAACTCGGCCGTGGATTCCTGCTGGAATGCATTAACGATACAGCGATTATTCCTCGTACGTATGACGCAATGAACAAAAAGTGGTGTAACCGGGTAACATTGAGATTAAAAGAGAAGCTATGCATTTTATTGGAAAACTGCACTTCATGAACTTCAAGACTTCCGAATGTGTATTGCGAATTGCAGGCGATAAGTGCAACCTTTGTGTGCGTTGAAATATTTAACGAACGCTTATTTGTCTCGTGTGTAAGTTTATTTGCTAATCTGCTGCACGATCGATGAATAATTTATTCCCATTTTTTATTGTTCCAGGTAAGCACCAAACTCTATTTAGTCTTGGCCTAATGACAACGTACGGTTATGAGTAAGTACTACATGTCTTAAGTCGCCACACGTGTATTACTTTGAAAGTATATTTTGTGGAATATTTTTTACATGAATACTTGCAATTAATAGGGAACAAGAAACAGGTGAGAAATATTACTGGGACGTTATTTCGTGAATGAATACAGCTCGATCCAAATGAATTTAATCTTCAGATTATTAGTTTGAAGTTAACATATAATAGAGATTCTTATTACCCATGTGTCCCACAAAATGTAGGCTTGTTATGAAATGCAATTATAGCAGCAGAGGTCAGCAATTATTATTAAAATTGTTACCAAATCGATGTTTCGTGAATACAAATCAAGTTACCCAAGAAAAATCGAAATCTACTTCAAATAACATCGTGTCGAGCAAGATACACATACGTAACGTCCGTAAACTTCATCTATGGCCCATCGTTACCGTCTAAATGATCGATAGACAAGTACATCTCGCATACCTGTCAAACACAGATATCATTAAACAGAATTTCAACGATGATAGATCAGATTCCAACACTGAAACGGTATCATCGGTGACTTCCATCCATCAAATATACGACCCGCCGTTGAAAATATCAATTATACAATCTTCAGAAACTTCAATCATTACTGTCGCTCTAAAAGGTAACCAACTTTATGATTAATCGAAGCAACTTAATACCCAACGTTACATTTCCATGTGCGTTCTAAAATGATTCGTATCGTTCCGTATCGCACCATCCTTATACTTACCTGTTCACTTTCTTGCATTTACTTTCTTTCAAATTTGTCCAATGAAGACATAGTACTCGTACTTAAAATATTACAATCGCTCCACAAATCTAAAAGAATGCCCGAAAATTGATCATACAGCAGTTTCTTACCAGCACGTCCAACATCGGCTTTCGACTTTCGACTTTCGAAACATCATACGTATAAACCGGCCAAGTAAATGCACAATGCCACTGCAGAATCGCACAATCCGCCAGCAATGAACCCGAAATAAATCGATAATAGAAAATTCGCAATTCTATCGCGTTTATTCGATACAAAATTCATCCCCGTACAAAATTACGACGCGAACGGCGATCGTCCGATGGTGTTGGAAGTTTGGTAGCCGGTACCAACCGATAGACCATGCGTGTCTATGTGTGCTCATCGATTCTCCTTTCTCTCTCTCTCTCTCTCTCTCTCTCTCTCTCTCTCTCTCTCTCTCTCTCTCTCTCTCTCTCTCACTGATCCTCACTCCACGTGTACGCGTAGCACAGAGTTTACGACACGGTGCTTTTAGCGTCCTCTAACAGTCTGCCAGCAATCACATTAGTCGCTCAGGCTGTTGGTTGCCATATTTAACGGTGGACCAAGTTCCAAAAGCGACGGATGTCCGGGTCGTTGGACCAATCAGGCGGCCCTCTCTAACATCCAACACGAACTATCTGGAGCTATCTATAATTTCTATCCTCCACTTGATACGATAGTCTTCATCGTTTTCGCCCACCTCGAGAACCTCCGTTGCTTTTCCTGCGAGACCTTTCGTGGAACCCTTTTGAATCTCCAAATTTCCACGGAGGAAGATTTGTCGGCGATCACCTATTTTTCGCCCCGGTGTATCGGCTTTGTCGCCCCAAAGCTGATTCTCGATTCCCACAGTACAAAGTTTCTAGCTCGGTGTAAAGGGACGTTCGCTCGTGCAGGCTATCCTCGGTGCGATGATTTTTATTTTTCCTTTGCCTCGAATGGGAGAATGCGTGGATGCGTTTGTCACAAGGTTCTCGAGTATCGTGGTAAGGTAATAATTGAAAAACTTAGAAAAATATATTATATTTTGCTTATAGCAAGCAAATGATTTGAATACGTTTGTCTGTATTGTGATCGGAAACCTCGAATATACCTGGAAGCGAGATGAATTAGCGACAGTTTTGTATTTTAATTCGTGTAAGTTTGTGTTCTGACTAATTTCAGTTCGGTTTTTATATTGGAACAAGGTAAAGGGTCAATAATTGAACAAAGAATCGAGGAAATCGCTATCTGCATTCTCGCGCAACGTTTCATAGGAACGTGAATGGTCGATCGTGCAGCGTCAAAGTTGAAATGAAATTTCATTAGCCTCCCTTTGTCATAATTTTAATGTCGTTCATTCAACCACCGGAAACCACGTGCACCACGGGAAATATTTATTATATTTATTATATTTATTATTTATTAATGACGGCTCGCGTACTGATTTTCCAAATCGATATTCTTGTAACTTTTTAATTACTTTTGATTATCTTTCGCTGGCATTAGTCAGCCTCTTTTGGGAATTTCGGGGCAGTAAGATTTTTCACGCTGCAAGGAATTCGAGAATCACGCTGTCTAATTTTCCTGGAGAAGTAATTTAAAATTCCCCCCGCGTTAAATTCAATCCTGTCCTCGTTTATACGAGGAAAATATAAGTCGTCGCGCGTAGAAATTGTATAAACTTTTTGGAATAGCCGCCATTGGCGGAGCAATGCCGTTCGGGATGAGACAAAAAGGGATGTTATAAAAAATTCATCACGCGGAGAGGATAATTCTGGGAAATTTACGATTTGAATATTTTCCACTGATGCTTTCAACGCGGAGAGATTAATGTTGAGGCAATGCTGTCTGATTTCACTTGTTCCGATTTCTCATATCTTTTCGTAACTGCATTTCTATCGAGTATTTGTTAAAATTACGTTATCGTTCGTCGTACACTTTTCATAGAAAGTTCGTTTCTCTTTTAAACGTTTTTTCGAGAAAGATCTGCTTCCTCGAAAAATTATCTTCGACGATAATATTCCTCCATTTTAGGTCCAAAGAGAAGTTTAAACAAGCCTGTAAAAAGTTTTATTGCCACAGGGATTCTGTCCCGGGTTAAAAGTAAAAATTAAGCATAAGCATCCACGTAACAAGCCATCGTTCTATATTACATCAAACGAAGTTCAAAGAGGAGCTTCAGCAGGACCGTGGAGAATCTCATTCTCGTAAGAATCAATCCTAAGTGCGTATATATTACGAAACTTTCCGCCAACCTAAGTTTCTAGCTTTAACGAGATTGTACCCTCGGGTCGAGGTACCTAAAAATCGAGTGCACATAAAATGAATTACCACGCAGGCAATTCAAGAAATCACCTTGCTCCCGTTCAGACGACGCACCTTCAAGACCCATCACAAGACGGTTTCCGTTCTTCCTAATTTCTTCTATTTACTCATTACGAAATGTATTTAATCGCTCGCCCTTTTTCATCGCAATGGAAAAAACTGTCCCCACGCAGTGTCTCCAAAGTGGTGTGTTGAGCACCACTCCGCTGTGCACACGCTCCGCGCAAAGAAAGGGTCGAGCAGAAATCTCTGCACAAGGAAATTCTTACCCGGTGACACACTTTTACATTATACTCCGCGCGAGGCAGCGACGGCCCCGCGGATAATTGGTGTAATTTAATGGCTCGCGGTGGCGCGGGACGCGACGCTAGGGGGTGGCTATCCCCCCTCTCGTGGCGGATACGGAAGTGTTCGGGGCGTCGAGGCAGCCGTGGTTTTTCGCACGTAACATCGCAACACGCGGCGTTACATAATGTTGTGGCGGGTCCGTCGAGTTGCACCGAGTGCCAGGCCGCATTGTGAATTCTCATCGCGGTCGAAATGTTTGCCCTCTCGCTCCCACCCTTCGGCCACTTCAACCGGCGAGCTTTTGACCCTTTCCCGGCACTCGCGCGCCTCGCACCCTTCGCGCTGTCTGGCTGGAAAAAGAAAGGCGGCGAAAGTGTCTGCCGCGCCACGTGTTAATTTTCGCACGGTTAACAGTTTACACGTAGCCCCGCGCTGGTATGGCGTGTCAGTGCGTCGACGGACGGCCTGTTCGCGGCGTTGCCTGTTGAAAAATTCGGGAAGTGGGCGATTTCGGGTATCGAGGGGAGGAACCGGTGCCTTGCGGGGTTCCGGGCTAGGGGATTTTCGTTGGAAACAGGCGCTTCTCCGCGAAGGGCGCGATGAAATCGTTGCTTCCGGAATATTTATGGAACAGTTTGTATTTAAAGAGGGGTGAAACCTCGAACTTGGCGTGGATTTGTGTTGCAAGGTGGATACCATCCTTCGTTCGTTTATTGCTTTTTCGAAAGCACTTTTCTTTAACTGATCCTTATTGTCGTCGAATCGGTTGAGACTGGATGTTGTTGATAATCGTTTATTCAAAGTTAGCCTCTTGTTACAATAGTTTTACAGATTTTATTGTACTTTTAGTTTACGTCCCAGTATTACGCCCCCTACTAACTACTCGTCTTAATTTTTCTACTGAACTACTTGGGTGGCGCGGGTTCTCTTTTTACATTGGGGAAAGTGCCGGAAAATCGGGAGTGGGAGATAGCCTGGAAAGGAATTTTGAGTTCAGGGGTGGCGTACTTATTTCCTGGAATTCTGTGTGGACAAGCATCCGGTTAGAATTTAGATAGTAGGGGTTGGACCTTCGACTGTGATTAGAATTTTGAAGGGTGATAAGCGGATGCGTGGGGAAGAGGACGGGCGAGTTGTTCGACATTCTTAAGCCCTGCAGAGATGTCGCAATGTATCGATTGCGTTCTGATTTAATGGAATTTAAATGTTCATGTTATTCCTACGGCGGGCATAATATATATTCTGACGCGCGTTTCATTCCCCAATGAACGGGCGCATTATTAATATAACGTAACGGTAACGCGATATCGCGAACGAAAATTCGACGGCGAGCATAAATTTCCAACGATCTCCGATTTCTGCCTTTTCCTGCCCCCTCGATCCAGCCGCCGGGACAAAATAATCTTTACAATCTATCACCCGCGAGCATCCGAATCGTCGCCCGTCCGAAGTCTCGTTTGGAACTTTCAATTCGCGCTTCTGCGTTGAACTGCTCAAAATCGAACGTTAAAGTATACAGACGAAACGAGCGCGAAGAATGCCGGCAGATAGATCGAGCATAAAATGAAACACCGCTCGAACCAATTTACGAGATTGTCAAGCGTGCACAATTATTTCGTTGATTAAACGACGCGGCCCGTGTAAACGTGCATCCGATAGATTTCATAGGGCCTTTTAACAGGTGCGCCGGCACACGAATGCGCGCCGCCGCGACTTGCCCCATAAATTCGCTGATAATGATCGCAGTACGTCTGCGTCCATGGGATCTACGGTTCGCTATGGGACCCATAACTTATCCGCCAGCGTATAGACGCGTTCGCGTTGCTCGTGTGCTCGCGCGAGCGCGTCCCGATAATGTATACGCGGCGGCCGCCACGTTCTGTATGGAACGAATTCCGTGGCGGATTTATGAAACGGAAGGGAAATCGGGATCGTCCCCTGGACGTATCGTGCTCTGGGTCCCCTAGATCGAATTTCTGGGCCGTCCGACAGGATAAGTTTGAAAAATACGCGGGTTTCGTTCGAGTTCCCTTTCGGTTCGCCGCGACGGCGAACGCGCGTTCGCCCGAACGAAGAAAAATTGTCGTTCGCGACGTGCGCGTTTTCGTTCGTCCAAGAGTAAGTTCGATTCGACGAGCGCGTACGCGAATTTTCGCTTCGGCGTTTCTACCGTTTCTTGTCGGCGACGATTGTTCTCGAACGTCGCCACGCCGTTCTTGCGAGCTATTTGCAAACGAGCACATTGTATTAGCGGTTCGTGCGAGATCGAAGCGTTTCAGCTTGCTCAATTTTTTCCCCCGATTATTTCGTACGCGCTTTGCATCGCGCCGGGGACTGAAATATTACGCCGCGGAACATATTTGGCGATGCGTTCCAGCCGGAATGTAATTTACCACGGCCGCGTTAATTCCATTCGGGGGCCGCAGAAAATTCGCGGTTAATATTTCTCAATTTTCGATCGGGGCAATTTGCGTAAATCTATCAGGGTTTCTCGTGATTTCCACGGGCGTTATTTCGCCGCCCGTCACGAAATGATGTACAACGCTGGATCGTCGCCGCGCGTAGACCGTGATCCCGCTGGATTTATGGACGCGAAACGAATTCAGATCGTCCGGTTGACGTTTCGTGCTCGAGGCGTTCCTTTACGAGCGACGCTCCATTGTTCCGTTGGAGTACAACGCGGGGAAGGACTCGCACTTTGTTCCGCCGAACGAGCCAGGGTTACATCCGTTTTCCACCGGAAGAGCGTCCCGCGAATCCGATATCCTTGTTCGCATCTATATCGGTATCCACTTGACGACTTTCGTCCCGTTTGATGAGAACGCTCGATAATATTTCCGACGATATTTCCGCTTTGCATTACAAACAAGCGGCACGACTTGCGCTGCGTTACGCTCCACAAATACCCGCGTCTATTTAGCGCTTTGAAGAACAGTCTGTCTAACATTTCGAATCTTCGGTCGATTTGGAAAATAATCGTTAAATTTCCTGCTTATTAATTCGGCAATTATTAATGGAGTTCATCCCGTTCCAATATTTCAATATAATACCTGCTTCCTTGTGCCTCGCTATTTTTTTCACGTCACTTTTTCCGCGAATTAAAACAACGCTTCGTCCGGTTTCCGATTAGCACACTTCACAGCGAGAACTAAGACCGAAACGAGTCCTCCAGAACTTTCAACAAATTCAGCAATCAATTTCCCCACCCCCGCCACCCCCTTCCCATCGATCCTTCCTTCATCGATACAAGATTTACCGCCGACGATTCTCGATCTACGCTTAAAGTAAGCGACACAGGGGTAACCATGAATATCGCGCGTCGAACAAGACGGACCCCGAACCTGTAGCTTTCCGTTTCTCCTCATTCGCATTCACAGGGAAAAGGCGGCAGCGACCGGTACGTCGGTAAATATTTAATTTCTCGAACCGTCGATGTCTCGATAGATATACGGCCGGTTATCCGCGACGGACCGATGGTGTGGCGGTGTGTACGCGTGCAAGCACGTGTATACGTTCGCGGAGACTCGCCTAGCAGCGGGTCGACAAAGTGGTCCATGGGAAGGACAACGTTCATGCGGGATTAAAGGATTTCCTCTTTGCCTCCGACGGCATATCTTCCACGGAGAAGCTTCGCGTACGTCACGCTTGGCCGTACTTACGGTCTGCCGGGGGATCGACGTACCGGGATACTGCCGGATGATCCTGGCGCGACGCCAAAGCGAAAGAAATGCAAATTTAATTAACCAGAAAGCAGCAGATAACGTCACGCGTTTCGTGTTTCTTTTTTTCTTTCCTTTTTTACTATATCCTCTACTTGTATTCTTTGGGTTCATTTCAACGCGATCTGTATTCCGTAGGAACTTTCTTCCTCCGCAGACGTTTCTTTGTTGTTCATTTTTATTGTGCATCGCGCGCTGCGGTTTGTCTATGCTTGTCTTTCGTTTTTGTTTATCCGCCGAGGAAGCCGTTTCAGATGTACAGCGGATGTAAGAGTGATAGGTGTGAAATTGTGGTAGACTGTGTGGCTACGTATTGTCGCAACTGTTGGGGGAGATTAATCGTTAGATATCTTGCGAACATTTCTATTGGTTCGAGTATAAATTTTGTGGGTCGAGCGAAGCGGATTTGTGGAATGAAATAATTACAGCAATAGAGTGTTTGATAACAGTTGCGTTGCATTATATCGCAAAAATTTCTGTAATAAGTAGCGGATTTGCTTTTGAGCTGTTGTATAAAATAATTATCATAGGAGGGATAAATCCTTTAAACGTTGACGCAAATTTCTGTTCGGTTCTTCTTTCAGACATATTCTATCTACGGTCCAGTACAGTTCACTAAAATTAATATTTTATCAGTACGAAATGAAAAATATAAAAAAAGCTTTGAATATCCTTAAAGTATACAAGCCACTCTGCCATCCTGATTTACACCTTGAAACACCCAAGATAATAGTCCCCTTCCAATGCACATTGACTTTTATCAGTATCCATTAAAATTGGAAAAGCTCGTAAACTGCAAACAGTACGGATAGATGAAACTCCCGTAAACGCGCCACAAAGAAGTACCAAGTTGAAAGGGTAAAACATCGCGATCTGAATGTTTGATTACAGTATTTGTTAAACGAAGCACAAATGGAGATAAGTTTGCTTTTAGTCGAATTACACATTTCAATTGATGCGCGGTCAGTGATCTGAGGAATCGAGATTAAACGCGAAATTCGAATTGCTTCGCGTCACGCCTCTGGTCTTTCTCTGGACGAAACGTCATTACAAAAACGATAACACTATACGAAATAAATAAGACGCACTTATTTTTATAAAAAAAAAACTCCCACGGGCTCATACAATCTTGTTGTAGTTCTCAGAATTTGCATTCTTCGGCGAGAAATATTTCAGCGTCATCGGATGAGAATTCTCGCGACGTCGCTGGATAATTTGCATCCCGATATCCTCTTCCGGTTCCACGTCGTCATAGGAAACTCGGTCTAAACACACGCGATTCTTCTCTCACGGAATTCCACACCGTAGGAACGAGGTATTCCCCGCGAGAATAGCTGAAGAGTTTTCATGACGTTTGCTGTCTCATTTGCCGGCATCAAGCGAATAATTCCACCGCGCGCAAAGTTTTTCGAACGCTTCGAATTTCCGACGGAATTTTCGTCGGATTGTTAAAGCGAAATAGTTTCGTCGAAAAATGTTCCCCGGATGGACAACGTTGCGCGAAACGTAACAACGGCGAACGGTATAAAACCGCGTTTCCCGGTTAAAAAAATTGAACGCGCGTCGAATTACGCGAGAATCGAATAACAATGATAATAATTATTCGATGATACGTTCGCGATTGCAGCAGCAACGTTCGTTTCCAGACACAAAGACGCGTATTAACAAAGCATTGGTACCGTTTGTGCAACGGTGTCGTGCAGTGCCTGGCATTCATTTGCCGGCGATAAAGGATGAAGGAAATAAAGATAAAGCTTTGGCGTTACTCGAGGAAAGCAAAACATCAAGTGGACGATGACATGGGCGGCACTGAACGTCTCAGTGGACACCGAAAGTTAATTACGGCTTACTATCGCAATCGTCGTCGGTCCTCACGAGCTTTTTACTTCCCGCCTCGTATCGTTAAGGGTTTTATGCCCCTCTTCATTGTCGCCTGACAGTGGAAAAAACGACGAGCCTCCGGAACGTACCTTGGTGTCGTCCATTTCTTCGTGCTCCCGTCTTGAGGGCGTATTTAGCCCACGTTTTATGGGGCACCGGGTCGGGCTGATGAGGCAATGTATTATTTTAATGGCATCGCTGACGAATTAGATGCAGAAAAATTGTTTGCGCTTACTGAGAAAAATACATCGAACGCTCGATAGCTTTTTCTTCGTTCTTTCTGCTTGTTAAAGATGTTCGTTGCTTGGGTGAAGTCGTTACTAAAATGTTTGATCGTCGGTAACTATTAATGAGGTTGCGATCATTGTCCGAAATAAATATTAAAGCGACGCGCAGTGGCTGTTAATGTTGCTTATTGGACAATTCTGTTCAGGGAAATTGAGATATTCTTTGACACTAAAATACCGTGTTATTATTCAGATGATACAATATGAGGTTGTCACCTACTTTCTGTTACTACTATTATCCAAACAAAATCTGAGCTTGAGCGCACGTTCCATATTTTCCCAATGCCCGTATGATAACAGAAGATGATCGAAGAACTATCCACATAATAATCCGCAATCCACGTAATATCGACTGGCGTCGAATCGAACATACAGCTGATCCTCTTTTATATCCGTTCCCATCAATAACATGACCATTGGAGACGTGTCATTTCATTCGCAGATCAAACAATTTTCGCGCACGTTATTCCCGGAAAACTAGATGGAATGTAAATATCGGACGGTTCGTGGCACACATAGCGGATGCATCGAAAGTGATATCACGAGCAGACGGCGACGCATCGTACAGGCCGTTCTTCCATAAACATCCTGGAAGAATCATGAATGCATGGGAAAAGGGAGGAAAAATAGGAAATTCCGGTGACGCGATTCCGTATAAATACGATACAACGTTACGATCGTCGCGGTCGTGTCGATATAATGAATGCCACACTCCCGGCCGTGACACGTTTGAACACCGCGATTCCTTGGCTCGTCGCCAGCCGCAGAATTAAATCTAAACAGGGAAAAGCAGCCCCGGATTTTGGCGTTTAACGCCTCCCGAGTATTTACGCGGCCAACAATTTCACGTAATCCCCCTTAACGCGCGTTACGGGACGAGCGTGTACGAACTTCTCCCTGGAATCGTCCAGAAATGGGACAAATTGCGGCCACAATTTTTCGCAACGGTCCACAATTTTATTTCGAGCGATCAAACTCGAGGTTCGAGATATTTCTCTCCAGGACGCCCGAACTTTCCGATTTGTACTGGATTTCTTTGAACCGATGCAATCTCTGTGCTGCACGATTGCATATGTACGGAATGCGTGTCATCGTTTTATTGTCTTATCGCGCGAAACAATATCGCGACACTGTTTGAAACCGTCCACACGTTGTCCGACATACGTTCGAACGAGAGTAACGACCTTTTTCGATACATCGCGGCCACGGATTCGTTTGGTGGGTTTTTTTCGCGTCGAGACACCTTGGCCGGCCGCCAAGCTGCAAATGAAATCTAAGCAAAGAGAACGCTGCCGCGAGATTTTTTCTGCACGGAACCATTCCAGTTTGCGTTAACCGATGCTCGCGTGCCCGCCATGGGGAAACTTTGGTCGCGTATTCGTGACCCTTCGTTTCCGGACGGGTTTCAAAAAAATCGCCGACCTCGCGAACCGCGTAAGAGGAGAGCGTGTCGAGAGATACGGAGAATGCCGTTGCTAATCGCGACGTTTACGATCATTGACGGAAATGGCATTCATCGTACTTCGCTGGCACAGCGCCGTGGTCCATTAAAATACCTCGCGCTTCGTGCGCGATCCTCGTATTGTATTTGGAATTTCGAGGGAAACATATGTGAACGTGAACGTTCCTAGTTTCGTCCCCTTATAGTTAAATGGTTGATTACTTTGTCGAATAAAAAACCCTTGAGAAGTGCGGCTAGAAATTTGTTAATCAATTTTGACACGATACAGCGTAGTACAAATGAAATGCTTTGTACGCGTAATATTTTATTCTAATTGATGCTTTACAGAATATTGTGCAGCCTGAACACGCACTTGCTCTACCCGCAAATGCACCTCTTAAGTTATTTGTTACAGCTCATCTATGAGCAATCGTCCGCCTCTGCGATATTTATTCCAGTTTCGGACAACCTAGGGTATCGCGTCGACGACAGATTATTACGAACTCATAGTAAACCGAATTACGATTATAATTAAGCGGCCAACCATTGCGTCCTGCCGCGTTCCTCGTCCTTTCCAATGTACCGACAAATCTATCGAACCCGTTGCGTCGGTTTAATTAATAACTCCGAGCGTTCGACCAGGAATTTGCTTGAACGTTCAATGTACGTCGAAATTCTCTCGAACGAGACCAGCACTTTTCGCAGTAGTTGCCGTCGGAATAGAAATCGCCCCTCTCGTTGCGATTCGTTGCAAATTGTACACGGTTGCCCCCCTTAATTAAGAGTCAGCATAAATGATAGTGTGCGTGAGATGTTTGACTTTGCTTGCTTACAACCGGCAGCAATGGTGAATTGTTCAGCCCCGTAAATCATTGCGCGGTGAAACGCAACCTGCGACGTACCTGCCTGGTATTTTTAGACCCGCTCGCGGTTCTCTCGCGGCAGCGTTTCTGTTACACCGATTGCTACGAAAATAATTAATTACAACGAGCTAATGCTTCTCGCAATATGAACGGGTAGATTGCGTTAACGATATCCGCACATTTGTTAAACGTGGTTAAACGTTAATTTTTATTATCGTCACATTTTACGTGAAATAAAATGGTACGATCGTTGGACGACGCGGATACTTTTGGAGACTTGAACTGAAGGCAAATGCGCTAGAGGACTAGAGAATGGAGATATCGTTATGTTATAAAGATATGCGTCCTCGACGGTTCCTTCCAGTACAGTGTGTTCACATACGAATTATCCGGTCGAAAGGAAAATATTTTATGTCGGAATACAGGCCTTGCTCTCTGATTACGAAATTGACATCGACCCTATATTGCGCGGCGGTACTGCGTAACGTCGCTCATATTGAAGCGCAGTCATGCAATTTGAAACACGGTGGAAGCTTGACGTATTACTTCTTCGATGCCTTCTGACATGATACAATTTATGCACGCACGATTGCAACAAAATCGAATAAAATAGAATCAAAGTTGTGGTAAAAAGAATGAACGGTAACGTTGCTCGGATATTCTCAAAGAATTTCCATTCGAAAATCATAGCACAATAAACGTGCGGTGGATATAGCAAATAGTTTCCTGTACGAGGTCTATTATATCTATCGAACGAAGGTTCAATGATTTATCGCTCCAGTTATGGAGCGCGGAAATGTGGTTGCTTTCACGTCGTAAAACGATGAGGTTTCGTTACCACTCGCGGCTCATTTCCTTTGTTGCTGTTCGGGAAATCAGCGTGGAATTGCTGGGAAACCCTTAATCCGACCGGTACCGTTTCGCTGTTTACCAAATCGCAGTTGTGAACTTTGAATCGGACGCCATCGCACGGCGAACTTCTTCGATTGCACGACTTCGTCGACGGTGAAACGGGCGATATTATTCCCCTGCGTCGAGACTTCTCGAAGTCGGAGCGTACGGGACTCGATCCGAAGTTATTCGTCACCGATTTTAGCTTTTGTTGCGATACAGGTTACGAAAACTTCGGCGACCTCACCCTTGATATAATTATTTGGTCGAATATTCTCATTTCGCTGGTGTTAAGGGAGCCATCGGCATTTGGCAGCTCGTTGGTTCAACGAGACTTTGAATTAAGCGTGTCGAAAAATGTAGGAAATTCCGCGATATTCCTTTGCAGATATTTAGATAAAAATTTGGCGCTGGTGTTTCGGTCGAAATATTTAGATGAGATTTCGTAAAGCAATATTTAACTGAACGATTAATTTTGCTCCTCGTTCGGGAGGAAAGGTATCATGTTTCAATTTGTAATAGTAAAGCGTAAAGAGTTTCAGGTATCCCGCTTGTGCTATGAGTCAGATGAATTGTTATTTTATGTTTCCGAGAATCTATAATTAGATATCGTGGCGGTGAAATTTTCTCTGCTGAATTTCTCCAAATTGTTTATATTATGAAGAATCTACAGGATCGGCGATGAAATACAGCGATTTACATCTCGCTTGAAATTATGGAAATTTATGTTAAAGTACTTGATCAAATTTTTATAATAAAGGTACTAAAGGACTTACTGTTACTCTGTAGTATTCTGATATGATTGAAAAATTTACGTCAAACAGATAAAAGTATTTTATTGTTATAACAGGCTGTCATAGATTCGCACAATCTTATTCAATTTATATTTATACGGTATTTTACTTGAATTGTTAATAACATTGTATTATAGGTTACAGGTATCTTGGCTTACAGTTTTCAGCGAGAGTATTTGTTGCATTTCCGGAAAATAATACCCAATATGTTTTACGTTAGTTTAAGCAACACATATTTGGCAAGATTTCTCAGGGGATAGTTCCGCGTAGGAAATGAAGCTTGAACGGTTTCCTTGCGCTGGAAACTACGATCAAGTACACAATCAATAATGCATTACTGTCTGCTTGCAACGGAGCATCATATTTTACGACCCTTATGTTCCTCTGTCTCGGTTTCAATTGTTCCAGCTTGAATCGTCGTTAAAAACAAATAATATGGAACTTCAAAAAATTCCAATATCCAATATAAAACTTCCTTCTACCATTATTCATTTAAATGTATTTTAAAATACAACGCTGCAAGTATTTTTAATTTAATAGTAAAAATTGAATACTATATTTCACACGCGGTTGCATGCAAATATTCATTGACAAATGGAACGAGAAATAGAACAATATAATAGAAACAAACTTACTAATCACGGTCCATCGAAGTTTCGATTTCTTTTCAAATCGTGTTTCAAGATATTGTACGAAAACGCTTCCGGAGCCGTTTCAACTTCCGTCGTCGAATATACTAACTATGGTGCATAGGAAGGCGCGTACAAGAAGGGGAAACAGGGCACCAGAACCGGGGTTTAAGTGGTACAGATGGTAAGTGGAGGGGTTGGATGGATCTCGTATGGCGAGAAATTACGAGGCAGCCTGATGCGGCCAGGATGAAAATCCTAAGCCACGATTGGCCGGCGTTTGCTGTCGGGCCACGATAATTGTCCGGTGATCCGAGGCCGCGATTTCCGCGGATATTAACCCGAAGTTAATGCGATTTCGCGGCGGATAGACCAATCATGTGGCGTTGGTAGCCTCATCGAGCAGGATCGAAACTAGCTGTTGATCATTTTACTGGGATATGGTGAACACCGTCTCTTTCCGAACTTATACTGCGCGAGGGTGCTGACGAAAAACGGAGGAAAGAGAAATAAAGTGGAAAGAATAGGAACGTTAACTTGTGTTTCGCTTTTCGAGTAATTTCTTGATAAATTTGTTGGAAGATTTGTTCGACACTTTATGCTTCGCAATAGGGAACGCGTATTGTATTAGAAATTTATTTGAAAGGGATTCTAACGCAAGACGTGTTATTATTTAAAGGATGGGTTCCGTAGTTATAGATATATTGGAGGTAATGGAACCATAATGATATGAAAATTTCGGTAAGCAACGAAAATGTAAGGGTAGCGGGAAGAAAATTGATCGCTTTCATATTTCGAATTCAGCGCGTTGCATTCGTTTAATTAATAAGTAACGAAGGTATGATATACGTACATACGTACAATGGTACTGCGAGGATTAAAGTAACTAACTTCCGTGCACATTACTGATAAGGGAAGACGTAGATGAATATGTTTAAAAAGAAACTGAAATTTCTATGACGTGGCTTCTTATCACATGACTATAAGTAGGGATGAAGTGGTGAATGCAAAATAAAATTCAACGTATGTGTCAGTTTCGTCGTCCCCTTTTCTACGCGTGAGGATAATTCTGTATACTTCTAAGCACGAAATCCTTGAGCTTTTCGTCTCGTTATTTCCGGCGACATCTCGAGATGCAACCAAAGCTGCAGTATCTTTTCCATTGTTTCGTTCACGTGACTATGTGTATCTGCGCACCTGTTCACGTACGAAGATCGTACTCGTGGAAACGGTACGGTTACGGAAATTCGTGCAAAACGTAATGTTAATACGTTAATATGAAACTATTCTGACAGAAATTTTGTGAAGGTATTAATAAAGGGAGATTCTACTTCGCGTGAAAATTGCATTTGTTTAATAATATTATCTGCAGTTTTGCACACGGAGAAATATTATTATCAAGAGCGACATACAGAAAATGGATTAAGTTGGTTCCCATCTGGGTCTGCCAGCAGTGTTGTTGTTGTCAGCCTTCAAGTAGAATAGATTCAGCAAGTGCCCAGACGGTCGCCAAGTGGAACAAGTCAACGTATAGGTAACCGTCCAAGAAGTAGAACATGTTAACCCATGATCAGACGTTGGTAAATCCTGCATACAGCTTTCCTCTATATGAATATACGTTCTAACACGTTGCGGGCGTCACAGGGTAGAACTACTGCGCAATCCTAGCTAACAATCTTACTTCTAGTAATAATTGAAAACGAAGTTCTGAGGGAAAAAAACCGTAGCGAGTCTTTCGTCTACGCACGATAAATATTTCCATCGTTTAAACTTTAAAGCAGTAAATATCAGTACCGTTGTTCACCATTACTACCAATATCGTGATAATTAAAAATAACAAATACGAAATATGGTGAAAAAACTATATTCAACCACCAATTAAATATCAATGATACAATCTAACATTGAAAACATCACGACTCTTTCGTTTCTCCTGACAATACAGAATTCATTGAACGCTAGGCAACGCTACAATTTCGCAGTACCGTTACCTTCATAATATTACAAAGCATGGATACTACGTATCGCGCTGTCGCGGATACCCGTTATAACTTCCGGCGCTATTCGAGGGTTCGCTTGCAGATTAAATTCCACTTCAAACCGAAAACAATCTATACTATCGCCATTCGGAATCACATACGGGGCCAACGCACGCGGTACCGTTGTATTATCGCTCGTCAGTGTATTATCACCCCGTTGCACATGCAACAATTTCTGTTCAACGTCAGTTCGAGCCGCGGCACGTATACCTGTAGACCAATCCCTTGCACCGATTACCGTTCTACATACAGTCTTACAAGGGCACACAGAGCGGTTCGAACAGTCACGGCAAGCAAGTTACGCCGTAACGTCCAGTACAGTTTACTTCGAGTTTCCATCGAGGCCCTCGAGCCTTGTACACATATGGTTACAAGGGTAATAACGTGGGGCAACGTTTCCGGCCTCGTGGCGCTACATAGGAGACGTAAGTGGATCGGAGGAGCAGGAAATACCCGGTTGCCACGGAGCTGGACAAACTTGTTCGTGGAACGACGGGGGAAAGAGTGCACGAGGAAGCCTGAAGGAATCAACCTCTTCAGAGGAACACGATCGTTCTTTGCTTTATATTTCGACTCTCGGTTGCATGGAAGAGGGCAGCGGTCCATCGTCGCACGCTTGTCCCCGTGTTTTGATACGTGTTCCATTTAGCCGAGACTCGTACTGCGTCAGTCCATCCGGACATTTATTTCGCGGATGGGAATGAAAGTTCGTTTCTTTTCGATAAGCGAAACGGGTAATTGGAGGAGTGAATGGACACAATTCGAAATGACGATAGATCGGTTTTGCGAAGACATTTTTTCTACGAATGGATAAATAGTAAATAATTTATTGGACGCTAGAATAGTGTTGTGTTCCGTTTTATGACAAATTGCTTGAAACAATTGGCCGAAAATTTCGTCGAGAATTCGACGTTCCCGTCATTCGGGAAGAATACAGCAGAACCTTTTTTGTCCGCGATTAGTTTACACGAGCAAGTGAATGCTCGGCGTTTGTTATACGAACTCGTAGGAGATTAAGGAGAATCGGTTGCCTAGGAACGACATAATCAACTTCGGTTTTTCGCATGCCAGCTTATATTATTCGTACTAATAAGAACAGCTGGCGGGGATAGGTAATGAACCTCTATTATCGGAACTGCTCGGTTATCCGAGCTACACTTGTCCCCCGACGTGTTCGGATAAAAGAGGTTCCACTGTAATTGGTTTTGCCAGCAGCCGTGAACAATCTGAACATGAATTTATTTCCGATTATCCGTCGTTCGATGAACCGCAATCAACGGCACGAATTTAAGCAAGAAATGAACGTGCATAAATATACCACTCTCGCAACGTCGACAATTAAAAAATTCGAAGGGAATTAACGTCTTTTCACGAACCTTCGAGTAGCCATCGAACGGAGGAGTTGTCCGTCGACACGATCCACAAAGCGTCTAGTATTTCGCGATACGCCGACGAAATTTTCCAAGCCGAAGTTATAATTACGACACAGGATCCTAGTGCACTCGAACGAACGGGCCCTGTAATGAACCAGTATGACGTAATTACGCGCTTATTGCCGGCGAAGTTCTCCGCGTAATGATTAAGACGTATCGTTACACGATTTCTCGTAAAGAATTACGGTGCTCCGGTTCTGTCATCGCCAGCGAACGGTGCAAATCGTGCCGTCTGAGAAGACATCTAGGCGAGGAAACGAAGAATTGAAAGCGGGGGTGGGAACTGTGCACGCGAGCCTGTCCTTCGAACAGCGAGTTCCTGTAAGTTTCTAAATTGCTTGTCGCGAGCGAGCTTCCGAGTAATCCTTGCGCTTCGAGGTGCATGCAAGTTGCGAGCTATCCGTTACGTTAACTGAGCATAGGTTAACTAATAGGCTGCCGGCGCGGGCACGTGCACGCGTTTAGGTTATTTCGGTGAAGAATTTCAGGGTGAAAGCGATGGGCGAACAATTTATTCCGATACGGTGTGTAAGTGAATTTTTAGCTTTCCTTTTCACTTCGGAAGGGCGGTGATTCAATGGTACGTATCGGTGAATTTTTGCTGCTACGATTTTTTTGTCGAAATATTAGTTCGTGAAAGATTATTGACACCGATTCTAGTAATATTCTTATCGGTTTAGGAATTTGCGACACTTTCTGATAATTATTGAAAGGAACAATTTGAGAATACTCGAACTTTTAATATTTACGGTTTTGTTTCGTACGTCCTTCGACGGGGTATGCAATTTTACTGCGCGTAGAATCAAATCAGTTACCCGTAGATTATCCTCGCGTTCTCAGGAAAGCTAGAACTATAATAATAAACGAAATTCCTCTGTATCAAGAGAATTCTTTTTCCTCTGAAAGTATACAATTTTCAGCAATTTTCCAGTTGATTCGCGTAACTGTGCCTAACAAATACGCGTGTACAATTATCAACAAATAGCTTGGAGCACGCGTAATATAAATTACGGAACAACGCTGGGCGCAGAGTGCTTCATGTTAATTGCAACAGCTCGCCGTTTCGTACACCGTTTCGTACACCGTTCCTAGGAATGGCAGCGGAGAGAAAATTTTCCCTAGCTCGCGGCTATTAAAATATTCCATAAGTAACAGTTAAGAGCGTAGGAGAACGAAAGGTGGGTGTGGGGTGTAACGGAGAACGCTCTATCAAGCTCGCAATGTAACCACCGTTCTTAACTGAGCTTCGTTTGAATCTGAACCATCTTGTTGGCAACGGATAGTATTATACTGAAACGCGTTGCAAAGCGAAAACAGACATAACTCACGAGGAAGTTACCTGTATGCGAGCACGTTGAAACGACGGAATGTAATTATGTGTGTGCTCGCGTACCCTTTCGTAAATGAAACGCGTCACTCTTGGAATGTTAACCGTCGCCTTTTTCCCTTGAAGGGATTCAAGCTGAAATTTATACAGGCTGCCATTTCGGGAGGGGCTGGAAATTAGAGAATTTAGTGCAGTTGACAATTTTGTTCAATTGACATTACCCTGGGTATTCTATGGTTCTCCTTTGACAGTTTATTGCAAACGTGCAGCAATCTGTAAATTAAGGTCTGGCATCAACTTTTCATGGATTAATCACCGTTTTCACAGAGATAAACACGAAGCAATTCGAATATTGTGGAATCGACATTTATTGGAATATTAGTGTAATAAGTCGTTTTCCTAGTTCGAGATTTATTTAAGAGTTCGATTAAGGACTCCGTTACGTGCATAACTTTGTAATCCCTTAAAAACCGGCGCTCCAATATTTTCTTTTAAACTCTTACACTTCTTTCACGAATTATCAGAAATTGGCTTCAGTCGTTGTCGAATATTAAACACTTTGCACGTAGTAGAGTTTCAGAACCTTGATTACGCGTATTTTCCTTACTTAATAGCTTACATACTTTGCAATGGTTGAAAGTTTCAAGAAAGTTCGAAACTTGATGTGAGCAGAATGTGCAAGGTGTGATACCTCTACGGATGCTGGCGAAATTGCTAAACTTCTTAGCATATGCATATCTGATAGTCAGTCGATTCCGTCTCACGGAGACACGCGAACCTTCCCGTTAATATGCGTTTGTTATGTTAATCACTGGCTTGACAGCAACGCGACGCTGTGCAACGCGACTGTTATGCTAACTCCTGGCTGAGAATGCTCATAACGCCGTTGCAATCTCGGATCTCTACACGGTGCACATGGCGCAGTGACACCGACAGCTTGTGCTTTGATGAAGATTAAAAAGAGGATATATCTACGGAACGATTTCCTTTTGCACATCAGATGTTACCCAAGTTAACTGTCGCTGGAGAGTTGTTAATTTATGTAATTAATTACTGAACCCGTTTGAAATGACTTATGTAAGAAATGAATTATCGAATTACTTTTGTTTTAGATCAAATCAATTAACGTATCGTTAAGAATTTTTAATGAATCGTTGTTCAAAATTGAACAAGTCGCATTAAATAGCTCGAGGAAATATATATTAACAGTAGAATCGTACCAACAGTGGTCAGACAACGGTAGTTTGTCATTCTGAATTTTACCACTTTAAAGTCGAAGTTTCACACTATGAAACAAATAACGAGCACGAATGCAACCGAATTCTTGCAATAGTTTTCGTCAATTTTCTACGAAATTATTTCGTTTATATTAAGAAGGAAGTTCAGGGTTTCCTATTAAGTTCTTACAGTAGAACGCGAATGCTTTGGTCAGACAACTGATTGCGAGAATAACGTTTCGGTATTCATTGATTTATTTCAATTTTTCATATACCTCGAAATTTAATATAATAGGCAAACCGTGTGTTATAAAATTCAATTAATACTTGATAATTATCCATCGCCTTTCCATTAAATGAAGTATTTAATACCTTAATCTGCGGCTCGCGTTTATTCTCTACCTTTCAGAAGTTTCCAACATGTTATACGAACATTCCCTTAACATGTCCGCAGCATCTGCTATGTGGAAATTTTGCTTTCACGATGATCGTTTCGTGCTCGGAAATGGGGGGGGGGGGGAGATAACCGTAAGCATTTAATATACCACGAGCTAGCTTCACGGCAGAAAATAAATAAGGCAGTTTCATCTACGTGTATTTTAAGATTCATCAGTTGTAGAATCTTCTTGATCTTGATATAATCCGATGGAGCAAAATGTGCGCATCGGCACGAATATGGATTCCAAAGTTCATCGCTCAGCATACCAAAGAATGGCGTTCCGCATGTTGCCATGCATTAATTAATTAATAATTAGAATATTGAACCGCGGCGAATAAAGTTCTGTTACGGTAAATATTTTGTTATAAAATATTACCATCCGTTCACGGCCTACCAAAATTATTTTATTTTTCTCTATACGCGGCGCAAACATTGTCGTCCGTACATAACAATAGAAATCCCATAGGAGGTGGAAAATACGGTTTGCTATAAATAAAATTTAACGTATTTAAAAAGTACAGTTTCTGCGATTCTCGCTACGCGGCGTTCTGTGTATCAAAATTTTAATTAAATCGTTAAAACTTTGACACGTTTAAAATCAGGTATCGGAACAACTATCGGAACGTCGCTGTTCGCGAAAAAATAATCACCGTTCACTGCGACAAGACACACTTCGTTTTGTGCGTAACTTCCGTCGTTAAAACTTTTTAATGTAAAGAGTGATTATTTTGAAAGAAGATCATTTTGAGAAGAAATGCCGTTTACTCGGTTGAGGGGGATGGGTGCTCTTTCGTCGAAAGGATACATTTCAAGTAACGATCAGCATTGTCATCGTTCGCTCCTTTATTCAAGATAATATTTCACATAGAAGATTTCCCTGGAAACGGATAACATTTAGTACTGAAGTAACTCTGTAAATAATAAAAAGTAATTACCGCTTTCATCCTTGAATTTCTCCCAAGTGTAACGTTAATCTACAAACATATTTATAATGATATTATTATGATGCACAGTATTTTTATAATTAATATTTTCAATTAACGAGAGTAGCAGCGGTTTCACAATAAATGAATTGAAATGATCAAAACAACTGACGACGCTGCACATTTAAAAAGGTAATACAAACAGTTAGAAAAGAAAGAATAATTGTCCACATCTAGTACACATTCTGCTAATTCGGTCTACACAGAAACCTTGAAAACTGCGAACAGCACTAAAAGACCTCGACTCCTCGAAAGAAAAATTCGACCGCAATCGAAAACGAACTGACAGACGCGATTCGTCGCCGCTTCATCGTACCATCCTCGTATCGAAACATATTCAGAGACATATTCGCCCCCCACCGCCGTTCGTCGCAAAAAAACCGAGGCCCCAGCAGGCGTGCACGCGAAATCTTGCAATACCCACGAAATCAGTCCACCCCCCGCGTCCGATATCTGCCGGTTCCGATTCAGGGACGCGCGGCGACTCGCTAACAAGCGTGAAAACGCTTCGTCGCGCGGTGTGGCATTCTGCAGCGAGCCGCCGCGCGCGCCTTAATTAAACCAGACACAGATTTACAA
Source organism: Nomada fucata (assembly GCA_948146005.1). Taxonomy (NCBI): domain Eukaryota; kingdom Metazoa; phylum Arthropoda; class Insecta; order Hymenoptera; family Apidae; genus Nomada; species Nomada fucata. Next base: position 7,990,753 of record OX411282.1, read on the forward strand.
CCGCGCGAGGGCGGACCGATGCAGAGGGATGAACACCCCGCCCGACCCTCCTCCTCCTCGTTCGGTTCCTACAAACGACATCCCGACTCTTGCTTCCGTCACCGTCCCCGAGCCTCCTGGCCGATGGCTCGCGAGGACCGCGACGCGTTGAACGACGCATCCCGTGCGTTCCCGGCGGCGAAAAAGGAGCGCCGCGAGTGCGGGTTTCGCGGCTCCCGCGGCGCGACGACGAGGGGGGCAGTGGGATCCGCGGAATGGGAACGAGGGGCGGAGGGGGAGCAGGGATGGTGGCACGGGGGTGGTTATACGCGCGCAGGAGCGTAACGCAAGCGCGCTGGGCCACAAGCCCCGTTACCGAGGGTGCCACCCCGCGCGATCGAGGCCTGCGAACCGAGAGACTCTCAGTCCCGTCTCGCACTTCCTCGGGGGAAACCGGAAATAGTACGCCGACCGATTGTACTGGCGGGAAAGTCGGTGTTCCCGTGACGTATTCGACTCTCGTTCATCGTCAAATCGAACCTTCGGGTCGACGAGTTCGCGGCGATACACGCGACACGGAATAGGTTTTACGGGGTGGTTCACGATCGTTTCGACGTCCCGTGTGTAATCTGTTACGACAGCGTTTAGAGTGGTGTGAATTGTGCCCGTCGGTGTTCGAGCAGCGATTAAGTGGTCGCCGCGGAAGCGGCTCGTTTTGGAAATGTGTGCTGTGGTGTAATTGTTGACGCAGCTGTACGGCGTTGCACGTCATTTTTGGTGATAATAGGAAGATTTTTTTTGGGCGCAGCTTGGTCCCGGTCGGGATACGCGAATTGATTAGAGAGCAGCGCGAATTTTTGTACTCGAGCGCCGTGGTAAGTGAAGAAGCGCGGATGGAATATTTCTGTTTGGAGGATACTCGGTGATACTTCTTTTGGTTCTTTCTTTACTCGTTGACGAGCCAAGCGGTGATCCGCGATTCGAAACGGACGAACGAATGGAGGGCGACAGGAATCTCGGTTATGGGGTTATTGAAATCGATGGAACAACGGGCTCGCACTGTCAAGCGGGAGTTGGCGTGAGAATTAAACGAAGAAACTGGAGGCGATATAGAAGTGTGAATCGTTCAGTAATTTCTGCGTCGACGATCCTGGTTTCGTTAGGAATAGACAGTGGCGTGGTACCTGCACGATTTTCATCTAGAAGCTTCGCGAAGTGTCACTATGGCGCAGGGTGAAATCAGCTGGTTGGGATGATAAAATTAAGGGGCGGAGATAATTAACCGAGTGACAGTTCTATCGAAAGAAATGACTCGAACCTGATGCGGGCCGGGTGAGAAATTCTTGAGCAAAAATTCAAACGTTTCCCATTGGCGTACGCAACGATTTCTGTTTCGAAGTGGCTTGAATGTTTTCGAACAAAAATTGAACGCGTATGGCCGATAGTTACCTCGTGTGTTCGACTTCGTATCTTTTTTAAAAATTACTTCCTCTCTGAATTGTTGGCTTCGTAGTCTCGCGTTGAAATGTCGTCGTCGGAGGTTTCGAGAGAATATTGTTGCGAACGGAACAAAGGAGAAAGTCCTGATGTTTGCAAATCGGTACTCTTCTCGGCTGAGATATCTTTCAGTCTGGATCAGGATTCCTTGTATCCCCGTTTCTCTTTTTCTCTTTTTCTGCTGGACACTGTCGTTTCCGGCCCGGACCCGATAAACTTTGCCCGATTCAGATTCACAGCGCGACTCGCAGTTCTTCTTATCGTCGGCTGTTTCTTCCCGCCGTCTGCTTTCATTGTCGCGAGAATTGTGCTGCGTGTTGATCTTCGCGGTTAGAAATTGCGCCGGGTGATTCAGAAATTGCAAGGAATTCGCGCATCTCAATATTTTTGGGGGCCAAGTGGTCAGTTTAATTGGGAGTAATTGTGGTATTATAGAGACTTGTGTTAATCGATAAACGATACGATGCTTTATTTATTATACGAAATATCTGAAAATTCAAGATATATTGCACAGAAATTCTCGTTAAATGGTGAATTATATTCTATACGAGACACGAATTGCACGCTAGTAATTAACATAGAACAAAGTGTGTCCCGCACAGGTGGTATAATATATAATAATATTAAACCGGAGTGTGCGAAATTGAATATGTTGCAACGAGGAACGCATTCACCGATCGGAATCTGTGTTGCAAATTGAAAACTGTTGCGTTCGCGGCGAGCAAATGTTTGCCGTCGATATGAAAGTCTATTTAAACGTCAATCGTTAGCTTTGTTAGTTGGATAATAGAAAATAAACTGTGCCTATCGGTGCTTCGATGGAATGTAACTCTTCGAATAAATAAACAGTGGAGCGTAGCTGCAGCCATTTGACCAATTGAAAAAATGTTCGCCTGTTTGTGTTGCCGAAACTCTTTTCTCGAGCGCGTGCTGCGTTTCGCGTGTGCTCGGCGTGCGACGTGTAACGCGAAACGGGGGATACATATAATGGCCGAGAAATGCGGGGAAAAGACGACGAAATAGGAACGGAAAACGGAAAAATAATCAGGAAGGCACGGCGAATAACTCTGGCTGACGCGCCGCCCCAGATATTATTTTTAACGCCGTGTCTCTTAATTCGTTAAAAGTACGGTTCTTCGTTAGAGATTCACGAGCCCTTAAATCCAGTTTCTCTCCTTTCTTTCACGAAATATTCCGCTCGGTAATGTTACAATTATAATGATACTTGTAACCGTAAAGGTAGCCGTACTCCATTTACCGTGTAATTCATCCAGCACTAGATGTTATTACCGACACTATTTTCTAAAGAAACCCTTTGTGCGAGTCGACATCCTTCTCCGTTTGATATTCAAACGAGGCCAACGAGGCTAAAGGATCCAGTAGACCGGAAGCTTTCGTGTAATTAAACGTTGCGTGTTATTGGAATACGAGTCGTTTAAAGGTGGGAAAACTGAAAATATCCGGAACGAAAAGCAGTCGATTCCTTTGACAGGAAGGAAAACGATGGCCGCGATCATTTGTGAATCACGTATATATTGTTACTGATTCAACAACGTCAACTTCGAAACTGTACATAGGCGTGGTCTCGCCGAGATGCATCTACAAAGTGGAATAATTAAAATTTTGAGGCGCACGATACGTCGTGTACAACAGTGCAAGTAATCGACAATGGAGTATAGACAACATAATTTGTTAAAAATACTAATTTCGCTAATAACTAATAAACACACGTGTATCCAACGGAATAATTGTAGAAAAACTCTCTCGGTATCGTTCATTATTGATTAGTCGCACCTGTCATTGAACTCCTGCGCCATAGAATGCGACGTCGATTGCTCGCGATATTTCGTCACGAAACTCCTTGATTCCCGTGACCCTGTGACCCTGGTATACGCGTTTCCGCGTCGCGAACGAGAGCGCGACGATATCGGAGATCGTTTCTGCGAGATAACAGCAATAATGAACGACGAGCAGGGGACGAAATAACGGCGGAGTAGATAGAAACGAAGGTGAGGGGCGAGGAACCGGCATCGACTTAATACCCGAGCACCTCGGGGTGGCAAAGAGTTGGCCCTGCTTGAAATGCAGCCTGCGACCGTCACAAGAACAAACCCCTTTTCATCCCACCCCCCCATTGCACCCTTCGAAGAAGACCCATAAGAAACGCGGGGTGTAGTGTGAACAGGACGCCGCTTTCCCCGTGGATACTTATTTATCTTCTTCGTTCTCTTTTTGTGTCCTTTGCTATTCCACTTTTAAACCCCTTCATGGGCGACGTTTGTCAGCCTTCGTAGCTTTCACCTCTAGTGTTTTAACGCGTTCCAGGATATATATATACTGTGGATGTTGAGTGGTGGATCTGTCTCGATTTAAATGGTCGATGAGAGAGGATTTTGTGTTGGCGTTACATTGATAGCGAAGCTTTAGTGCGGGTGCAGGTGCTTTTTGCAACGGTGGTTTAGTTCTAGTGCTCTTTGCGTGCTGCAGTGGAATTCATTTTTTCCCCTCTTTTTATTTCAATTTTCCGGTGTTGTTTTTTCGTACCCTAAAATAGAAATCATCGATGGATTGTGTATTCTGTTTTTCTTTTTGTTTTGTTTTAGAAGCGGAGCTTAGCTGGCGTTGTAGTATTAGAAACATTGATATTGTAAATTAACGTTAGTACTCTCTGTTCCGACATTGAATAAGATTGAGGAGCTTTGGATCGCCTATTTAAGAATGTTTTATTTATTACCATTACGGTTACCGTTTTCTCATTGCGAGCAACAAACTTCAGAGAAACGATAAACACCGAACACCGTATTATTTACTGAATAACGGAGCACCGCGTTTGTTCATTGAATAGCACGATAATATCGCTACTTTACCATAATTCGGCGTTACGAGGACGAAACTTTATTGTGAACATTAACGACGATCGGAAACCTTACATGGAAACTGTTTCTTCAACTAAAATTTATTTTCTCGCTGGACTCGAAAGGAATTGATAACGATTTCGTAGCCACGTGCCCGATCCGCGATAAAAAGATACAACGTTCTAAAAATCATAGAAGGACCTCATCAATATTCTACCAGATAGCTTCGCAGACTAAAAAGAAATGGTCCACATCGATTATTCATGATCGACTTGCACAACGAGTTTTACTAACCATAAAAAACAAGGGCCGTAAAGAAATAACAAAGGGCAGTAAAAAAAATAAAGAAGGGAAACTAAGGGAGGATGAAATAATTTCAGGGATTAAACGGGCTACACTCGTTCCAAGAGTAGCAGGATTTAAAGGCGAGTTAATTACCACCACCAAATACTTCTTAATTGCTTTGTCCGTGGATTTAATGCCGCATCGAGAACGTGGCGGTTTTATGCATCGCTGTGAAAATCCCTCGTATTTCAATACTCGTGCTGTTTAAAAGCCACCAAGAAATTGTAACACAGGTTAATGTTTCGTTTTTATCGAGTATCACCGTATATTGAAGGACGTAGACAGTAAGATCTAGCGACTTTTCCGTGTTACTGCCTCACAGAATAAGAGAGAGGCTACTGTTACTTCGCAGAGGAGTTTAATTGCCGGCGGTGGTGGAATTTAAGGGTAAATGCAAGGGAGCTACCTCGAATCTGAACAGCACGGTGCACCGTTATCGTAAGTAGAACCAGGATGGTGTTCTGTACACTTTCTCGCCCCTCGTACCTCGTACCTCGATCACTTAATCTTTTTTAACGTTGACTTTGCTGCTGGACAAATTTTAGTTGCTCTTGAAAAAGAACGAAAATTAGGGTGGCGAATAGTCCATTAAAACGAATACGATAATCGGCTTAACATGCACGTACGTTCTTGAACAGAAAATATCACTCAAGCATACTTTCGAAATTAAATACTTGCGGAAATATTTTCAACGAAAGCCCATATAACCCACTTCTGTTTTATTCCTGTTGTGGAGAATATTGCGATACAGTATATTAAATTACGTTGTATTAAGTATTGAAGATACTTATAATTATCAGCACAATAAAGTGTACTGCAATAAACTAGATTTACCTTAGACTTCCAGCGAAATCAAATTCAGTTCCTAATGTCACAGCTGCGTACGTGCAATTCCATTCGATTACTCGACCAGTGGAATAGAAACTCTTCCTAAACATTCTTGGCAATTTTTTCCAATTGTCGGTACATACACCCTTATTTTATACTGAAATTATTTTTATCAAAATTCTTCGAGACTTATTTTATTATTATTATTATTAGCCAGAACATCAGGTTGGATCGTTCACTTCGCATTACCTTCGACTCTGCCTTTTCCTCGTAATTGCCCGAGGGTAAAACACTGACTAAAGATCGTCGAATAATTCGCAGCTGTCTCTTAAGAGCGGCATAATCGACAAGATTTGTTTAACGTGCCCGTTCGATCTTAACGAGTATCGACTGACGCTCGAGGAATAATGGCACGTCCGAATTTCCTGTTTCCATTCCCGATCAATCGAAGCAAATTAGTCGGCGCTTCTAATTACCGCACAGAACTCATAGACGCCTTCGCGCAATTTTCTTCGAGCCATCCCACGTTTTTCTCTATAGCGAAGTAACGAGTGAAATTTATCCTAACGACAGGCGCGATCGCCTTTCAAGCTGGAATTATTCATGGATGTTTGCGGGCTGTCTAAGCGATTTGAATGGGAAAACGTGCTAGAGGACGTTCTCTATTGAAATCTCAACGGGGCCAGCGAGGAACGTGTTCATTATCGAGCCTTCCGAAGAAGGAACCGAATGATATAATTCCCCATTGATGCTCCGAGGAAATAATAAGGAATTAGCCAGCAGATTTCCGTAATTGTTGAACTCGTTGCGTTGGTTAAAGGCGAGCATCCCTTAAGCGCCACCTACTAGAATCGTTGTTTTAATTACCATGGGCGTGAAACGAAACGTGAATTGCAAGAAATATATCGTCTGTCAGTTGTACTAGAGTTGTACTATGGCGCACAGTCTGAATTTCGATGCAAAGTTTCATCCTGGGCACACGAGAATGGAGATTAAAAATATAATTACAAAAATTCAGAAAGAAACGAAATGGTGTGATCGTAGGTCTTGCTATTTACCTAACTACAAACTTATTAATGAAATTATAAATTACCTGTCCAATGAAATATTTGAAGCAAAGATATCGTGCCCCCTTGCACCACTGCAAACTACAAACTTCTCCAATATTATCTCTCGAAACACGCGGTACAGTGTACCCGTTCTCCACGCAAAACTAATGAACACAGCGTCGTACCAATCCGCGTTTCAAAATTCTTCCAACGAATATACGTGCAATACCGTATCTCTGTTCTACCTGAGGGAAGCCGCGCGAACAAGAATCCTTCCGTGCGGCGTAAAAAAAATTTCCCCGTCGATCCCGTTTGACCCGCGCAAGCTGCCTGGTTCTAATCCATTAACTCGTCAACACGATACGACAAAGATTTCCCAGTTCGACACCGAACGGGAACTGGAAGTGACACAATTTCCGAGAAGAAACGACGGGAATCCGTCGGTCTGGGTCGTAGAAGCCCCGGGGGGCGTTCGCGCCACGTTCTCCCCGGCGATTTGTTCCCGATTTACGAGGCAGAGCGCGGAGGATGCCGTCGGAAATTTGCATCCTCGCGAAGGAGCAGTCATCTCTCGATGGTGTACGCGTCTCAGGGAGGACACGTAAAATCAGCTCCGCTTTACGGTCCCGTTTAAACGCTCGTCGCGCGGATCCAGACGCGATTTTGAATAAATTAACGCTGACACACGAGCCGGAAGTGCCGGCGATTCGAAGGTTCTCGCGTTTTCACAGGAAATTTCCTCGATCCGCACGTGTACACGCGTGTTAAATCCTTCGTTTGGTCTTTCGAGAAATTTTAGTTCGAATCGTTACCCGGACATTTCTGTCGGCGGAATAATATTAAATGTTCGATCTCGTGAGTTCGAGTGGCAGGTATTATTTGAAGGCGAGGAAGGCGAATCGTAAAGGGACAATTGTGGTGTTCGTATTGGTTCATTCATAATTGAATCACGTTGACGCACAATAACTAAAATTATTGATATTACGAACACCACGAATATTACCCGTTCGTTTTTCGCGTTTGGCACGACATTCAAAAACTCGTCGCGATGTTTCGGAAAAAGATGAAATTATAGAGGCATTCGAAATAGCAATACTACCATTGAAATTGTCAATCTTTACAAAATTATTTCCTGGCCAGCATAATTCGGGGGGAAACAATTTATCCTCTGTGCAGAAAATTTATAAAAATTAATTTCCCCTCCCGATGATCGCCCAACGTTAAAATTCACTCGAACCGTCGAAGAATTCTACTCATAAACGACGGGATGCTTTTCGCCGCAACTTCTCCTCCACACGAATCCGTTTCGTGTTCTGCAGAAATCGTACACAATGACAATAATATACGTTCATTGCGTAAGCGGTTGAAGCCCGTCGATATCTTGAAATCCGAATGAAATCCATTTCGATTGTAGCCCGCCGACAATCGTTACTGTCAACCGTCAAACGGACTACAGCCACACCACAACAATATCGTCACGCAGTCTCACGCATTTCCAGCGTTTTTTTTTCTCCCCCATCGAATTTATTCCATATTCCATTTCTGTCGGTTTCGACGCTGCACATTGCATCCCAATTGATTTACAACCCCTTTCCATAGCGGCCCGTCGAGAACGCCGCTTTAAGTCTTTCGACGGACCGCGGCGCCGCGTTCTCCGCTCCCTTTGCTCGCGCGAGGAAAGCCTGTTGAACGACAATATCGTCGTTCCTCGGTGGAACCACCCGGCAATGATATTGCATAATAGAAAACGCCGATCGTCGAACCTCCAACGTGACGTAACCAATCGCTAAAAAGTTAACAATACCCCATCGGTGTTTCCCATCCTCGTCCGCGGGGAACTCGATTTTCGTCAATATTCTTTGGAAGCGCGGGCTGAAATTTGAATAATGCTTTTAGCCGGAAACGAGACAGGCGTTCGCGCACACAAGCGGAAACGCCCGGGCCCGGCCGTTTTACATAACTTCCCGGAAATATTCCGCGCAGCAAAAGTTTCCCGGCGCGTGTCAGCCGCGCGGGGAAAATAAGCGAATAATTCTCGGTGTAACTTATGCCGCGACACTCGCGTCTTCTGAAGCGCAAAAATTCCCCTCCAGAATTTCAATAACGGCCGAAGCGGCCGAGCCGGTGCCGTGAAACTTTCAAAGGGAGCGATTTGCACGCCGTGCTCTTTCTGACACCGGTATCCGTGCACCGTGCCTCCGTCCGTGCACACAGGTACGTCCGTTTCGTGGGGAAACGTCGACACGCGGATACGCGCGATTGTGTTCGCCGAATGGTCCGCGGCTGAATAATGTCGATGAAGCGACGCGTCGCGGTGTCGCAAGATGAGTGGCGTTCGAAATCGAGTGTGAAATAATGATTGTCGGGTGATATTTTTATTTGCCCGCAACTCTTCTTTCGGGGAACGATACTCGAACACTTTGCACGCTTTGCTGATAGTGATACTACGATGTTTTTTATCATTCGAGTTTTCTTGCACGTTTTATCGATACGGTTTTGCCGATGGCACTTTTACATATTTCATTGTTGCGTCATACGCTGGAACCGTTGAATCGTTTATTCGGTAAGTATTTTAGTATTGCATCTTTTGGCAGCATACATTTTAAATTTGCTGTTGGAGAATCGACGTTTCGGTTTTTAGTAATTCACTGGATTTAATTATTGAGTTACTCAGACTGCGCGGTGGAGATTTAGGAAGTGTGTTAGGGATCCTGTATTTTTGTTGTGGTCGCTCTCTCCCGTTAAAATAATTCGGGAATATCAAACTGTTAGATGAACTAGCGAATGGTATGTTATTCTAGGATTTGTTGGATTATGCCCCAAGGAGAAACACCATCGAATATACCGTTATTCCTCTATCATCCCCTGCATAGGAATAGTCCGCTTCTCCAGGTTATTACATTATATTTCATTATTCCTACGACCCTTGAAGCCTGCCTTATTAATATGCGATATTAGCACTGTAATTAAGTCGTATTTCGTTTACGCCACAAAGCATATGAGGTAATTAAAATTGGATTCCACGAATTAATAATATCAGAATTTCGAAGCCCGGAAACCCCTTTCTAACTAACTCCGTTCTAATTAAGAAATCGTCAGTATTTTTGTATCGAGATCGTTTTATTCGCGGCACTCTTAATTTATGCTCGAAGACTTTCCCCGTCGAATTTATAGATTAAAACATATTTGAAGTCGTACTCGTAAATGTTGATATCGAAAATGAAACGCAAGTATATACAAATTGGATCCCATCCACGCACCATTATTCGTATCAGCAACAATAAATCGTTATTTCAACAATAAAGTCGCACGACAAATCCTTCCATTACATTGGTGTACATTTCAATTTTCTGAGGGATTTTCGTGTTCGACGAACAGGAGAGAAATGGGGACGCCTTTAATGAAATATATTCGGCCGCGATAATATCTGGCGTGTAATTCATCGCCGCTTTACTTAACCCAAGCGCTAACTGTGACCATCCTAATGAATATTTGATTTCAATTGAATTCCTTTAGAGGTGGCACCGCCAATTTACACGACGACGCTACCAGCAGCTCGTAATCACGTTGTAAATTGAATAATGCCACGAACCAATATTCCCGTTGAAGTTACGTCGAAACGATATTACAGGTGAAGTTCATAAATTAGCTCGTGGCAACTTGTTTTCGCCATAAGAACAACCGTGTTCGGTAGTGATCCCATATGCACGCATTAAAATTGATTAATGCACCGCCTCGTTGTGTATTATCTTGTTATATTAATCGTAATGCTAAAAATATACCGATCCTCCACTGCGCAGCGTATCACCCGCGGCTTTATTCGTTGATATTACCCCGCTACCAGCAAATATTAATTACGAAATGCATTGCTTTGCCGTGCGATTATATTATTTACGATATACACTGTCAAGCAGGCACAGAATCACATCTGTCTTGGTCCTCGAAATACGTATTTTCGTTTATTCAATCGAAAGAAAAGCTTTCATCGAAATTCGTGTTGCCTCTGCTACACTTTTCCGCCATTGTTGAACAGAATTTCCTTCCTTTCGATTCGAAATAATATTCTATTACTATATAACACTATAACAAAGTGATTCACCGTTACAATTTTTCACAAATCCTCCTCTTACACCCTCGACTTACCCTCTTTTTCTGACGCGTCTAACGCGCACGATCCACCGTTTCTATATATTCGTTCGCACGATTGGTATAAAAAAAAGTTGTACTTCCTTCCCTCAAAAGGCATACGAACCGCCGCGCAACTCAATTTAAACTTCGCCAGTGACGTATCGAGGCGATATTTCGCCGGGCGTGAACCGTGCGAACCGTGATCCCTTGAATTATATAACAATGTGATCAGGTGGCAAGCGGACACCGCAGAAGTCTTTTTGTCCCCCCGGGCAAAGTGATCTCGCCGCGCCGCAAGGACCACGTACTTGGAACCGAATCAAACCGGATCTGGCATAGAAAAGTACGGGCGCGTTGGCCGTGTAACTAAGTTATGCAGAGCGTTTCGCCGATGATAAATGGGGATTTCGTGCGACCACTTTCCCGCGAGGAAAACTCTCCCCCGTGGGGCGCGCGAGCTATTATCGGCATAAAGGTTACCGGTTCCGGCGTGTGCTCGTCGTCGTTCACAGGGCCGCGCCGAGGGGGTAGACGTTGAAAAAAGCGGAACGTTTACGACGGGAATCGATCGTTAAGGCGTTCCGCTCGGCAAGCTTAATTAAAAGCACCGTGCAACCGTGCTTTAGTGGCCTCGCGGGGCGACACACTTGCTGCGCCTCGCTGTTTTCCCTGCTCGACTTGCTAATAAAACGCCATTTTCACGATAGACGTATTGAATTAACGTACGATGGGAGCGCGTCGAAGTTTGATCGCCGAGCTCGTTCAGTTTGCGCTCGTTGCCGCGGAAGACGACGCTCTTCCGTGATTTTCCACGCAAAATACTGCCCAGGCAATTTAACGAACCTCGAGCCGGCAGATGAAATCATTTTTGGGCCCGAAAGATTTTTGTCGTTGGATTTGTCTTTTTAGTAGCGAGAAATTCAGTGAACGTGGTTCAAATATCGTCAAATTAGAACATTTTACGCATCACGCGTAGACCAAGATAGTTGGCATCTTAGAGAAAGTATTTGAAGCCCCTGTACTTTTATCAATTTGCCTTTCAATGAATGGAAAATGGTGCTCGACGAATATTATAATTTCCAAGCGCCGTCAAATTATGATACATCGGGCAGTTGACGCGTACAAGAAAAAGGTACCTAAATTTATCCCCAACCAAAAACAGCAATAAAATCAAAACAAGCTAAATTTCATTCATCTTCAAGCGCGAGTACACCACGAAATTACAACGCTGCCTCGCGCGAAACTGATCGCCCGCACTGTTCGAGCACAGCAATATCAATGCACCTATCGCACCCGTGAACTAATCGCCACCAAGCTTCCATCGAATTACATTATCTACACGCGCGTTCATCTACGCTTCGAGCGACCTCGTGCAATCAATAATCCGCCAAGAACCGGTCGAAACGAAACAGCCCCGCGAAGCCGTACTTACCCATCGCGAAGTACGATTCGCAAGATCGTCGCGGTACTCCCGGCGAATCGCACTTCTCGCGTCAACAATCGCGCTTTTACGAGTAACGGGATGGCGTTGAAGTTGTCATCGTACACGGCGCAACGAAATCTTCTTCGTTTTGCCGGGAATTCCTCGTTCGTCGATCGTTTCGACCGACCGGCCGACCGTTTCGTTCGAATCCCGGGATTCCGGACAGTTTTATCGGGAACTATTCGCGCGTGCACGATCGCACGTGCGAGATTCACGCGTCCCGCAACCGCGGCCGGATTATGCGTGTAATTCATATTTGGAACGGCTCTGTATCGCTGGCAATTTCGCCGGGGCATCGAGATTTATGCGTCGGAGATAGCGTTACGATAGGAACGGCGTCACGTGCCACGCTTTTATATGCGTGTTAAGATTTCGCCGGGCACGGCGATGTTTCGTACGCCCCGGTGCCATTCTGTCTCGAAGCGGACGGGAATATCGGGGCGGCTTCGCCGGGACGCAGTTGTTGATACTGAAATTTTACGTCGGGGGACGGCCGCGTTAAGTTTGTTCCAGTTCGGAATTTTATTCGGGGACGCGCACTTTAAATTCCCATGCTGCTCGGGGTATCGTACGAAACCGGGGCGAAACAATCTAATTTGCTTCGTCTTTCTTGCCGCTCTTCGGCGGGGTCGAGTGTGTTTGCACGGTGGTAGTTCGCAGATTACGGTGGCTACGTCGAAGCGGTCGACAAATCTCAAACGTTTGAACGATCAAAGTGTAACGAGTGTATGATGGGCGTGAGTAGTACGATTACGCGTATGCATTGGCGCGATTGTTTACGGTGGAATTTATGCTGTTTCGTTGGCATCGGCGTATTTTTTTCCTATAATTCTTTGGACACGAGTAAATTGTCTTTTTTAGTGTAGTGCTTGCGTACACCTGTTCGTTGCAGGCTTCGCGATTTTTCTTTGGAGTAATGCATTTGCTCTGTATTTACATTTTAGATGTACCGTGCGATGTATAAAGCCTGGGGCATTAATAAATCAGTTAGATTAGAACGTTGCTGTGTAATGTACTGCGGATCTTCATTCGCGTTTCACGATAAAATCGTTCGTCGCGTTTCGAGTTCTTCGAAATTGTCGCGAGACTAGAGACACGCGTAATCTATTTTCACGGCATATCGTACAGTTCCGGCAGAAATCGGTGGGATGCGTCAATAATTCAAGGTGAAATGATCTAAACAAATTTATTGTTGTCGTCGAATTCGCGAAAATTGTCCTCGTTCGTTTCCGTTTGCTCCGTGTAATTAATATCACACGTTGCAGCAACACACGAACGGAAAACAATAATGATTATAAATATATCGAGTCATCCTGCAAATTTAATAACCTCACGTGCCTCTCGAGATTTTATTTTCGAGTAGTTTTTAATAATTTTTAAGAACAGAAATAGAATTGAAATAATCTTTATCTTTGACATAGCTGTCCTATTTTGCATGCAATTCAATCAAATTATTCATAGAGCGTTAAAGAAACTCCGCTCGTCCAACACTTTAATCTGTATCTAAATAAAGATCTCAGACTCGCCAGTGCATTAGCTCAATTTCTACTTCGAAACTGGCCTTGAATTATCAACAGCTTTCTAGTCTCGTCTCTCCATTAAAATACTGCCAGCCGGCAGTGTAACAATTATCTTAACAGCGTTGCTTTCGCTCGACTCTGATGTCGAATTAAACGACGTGGAATGTAAGTCTTGGTCCGTTTGATTTGCGTCTCAAAGGATGTCTGGCCAGGCATCGTCCTATTCCACTAGCGGACGGGACTCTCATACATATTTCCCGTGGCTTTGTACGTGCACGCGGCAGATTCATCTTGCCGCACTACGAATGACCCATGGGCACGTAGTGGACAGAACACTCGAATTCCCTTATTTTTCACCGTACCATAAATATTCAGAAAGCAAAGAAACCTGTGCAATTCGACGCACGGAAATTCTGAAGAAAATATCATAGCTCGCTACAGATTTATAATTGATTGAAAGGCTTTATTTAAAAAAAACAGTCACACGATACAGACTAAAGTTTAAACATTGAAATTCACTTAAACAATTTCATTAAGAAAAGATGACAGTCGCTATTCGCATACACTGCGGCATACGTACAAGCTCTCAAATGTTCAACAACTATTTGTTAAAAAATCTGTACAAACATCAATTACTGCAGTTCCTTGTTTGCGTTAAATTAATATTACGAATACTGTGCTATTTTGCGTACCGAGGGTATTCCAATTTTGTAGTATTCCCGAACGAAGGGGTTATCAACCTCCTGCTATCGTACTGCCTTATTCCAAACAATGCTGTCACAAATAGAAAATCATACGAAGCCTCGGAAAAGCGAAGCTCGAAATATCGTCGGTGTTACGTTCCCTGAGCATAACTAAATACAACCTGGAACGAACGCGTGAAAAAACCCGGGTGTTTGTTAATAATTTCTCTTCGATGGAAGTTACGCCCTAGTAGGGACGGATAGCTGATGCAACGTTATATTGGGTCACTACAAATGGGGGAGTAATACGGTGGTTGTGCACACGGTACGTAGGGGAAGGCATTGACAAGGCAAACCGCAGGGCCGAGGCGGTCGAGCCAACAAAACGGCATTCGAGTCATCTTGCAGCAGCACATTCAGCACAACCGCAGAAGAACCATTTGCCAAAACGTCAATCCGACCGTCCCTCTGGCTTAACTGAAAAGAATTAACCATAATGACAGGCGGATTGCCGCATCCGCGCGGCGTTCCTCGTGCTATGGAAACAAACACAGGCCGAGTACAAGGCGATCCGCTAATGCCCGCGCGCTCTATTGTCCCTGTGATATGGCAAGAAAACAGTTGTCGAATCCTCGTTTGCCACTGGGACGGTCTCCTTTCAGGGGAGCTTCCGCGGGTGAAATATTTTCGATGAACGTGGAATGGACACAGAATGGAGCAGGATGGAAATAATGTCTGATAGGTCCATGTTACAAGTGGATTGTAACGATGCAACAACATAAACTCGTGTCTGGGAGGTACCATTCTTTTTTATTCCAATTTTCGGAATGTGTCGTCGCGTGGACTTGAAATTTCCATTATTCTGCGGGCAGCTATTAAACCGAGTGCAGTGTGACATATCAAATGTCTCCCGTTAGTTATAATCTTTTCAAATGCAGTAACAGAAATATTGCGGCATTATATGTTCGCGCAAATTATACAAACTTATAACAAAATTATACAAATTATACAATACAACAAACAATCTGTATGATTGTATAACAGCTATTAACTTCGTCGCGTATTTGTGACCTGGCTTTTCAATATCTTTAAGAGTCAATGTCCTCGCAATAAGTTTTTGAGATTTTTGTTGTTAATTCTCCTTGATCAACGTAACAACCTTATAGAATGGATTCTTCCGTGGAATTTCACTCGTCCTGTCCCTCCGTGGATTTAATAACCTCCGAGTGGGAACTGCGAGTCGATTCGAGCAAACGATGCACCCGCATCGGCGGGGTATGATGTTGAAAACGGGATCGGTGGTTTTACGAAATGACGGTTTTCGCGTTACCGTCCACTTTTACGCGGTCATGGCGTCGGATTAATCAGCAGGTATCGCGGAAACCGCGAGGCATCGTTTTATAACGCGAAAGCGTATCAGTCCTGTTTACCTATTAATTTCACTCGAACGCATATCACGGCGGTTGATGCTCGTTTATCGGTCGATCGCGTGAAACGAGGCCCGATGAAACGAAAACTTGGAAATGTTTTTGATAAAGCGGCCTCGCCTCGATATTTAATATAATCGCCGAGGAGCTCTCTCCGCGTAGCGCGAATTTGCCTTCGTCGATGGCGAAGGAAATTGACGGCAGAATTTATAATTGAATTTCAGCGCATTTTAGATTTAATTGGATTTTCACGATGAAATGTTCGGATTAGGTGTTTGGAAATCTCGCGGAACTTAATTAACTTCTTTGTTTGTATGTGTAACAATTTATTTGAATGCTGGTTACTGCTTGGGTGAACATCTCGTTCCACGAAATAAAATCGAAAAAGTTCTGCAATCGTTATGGCGTTAATTCTGGGGTCACGTGTGTTGCGAATAATATTTCTATTAATAATTCCATTGAAATTTATACTGAGTTTCTGAAAATTTCACTGCAGTTCTCGAACAGTTTTGAAAGAAGTGCGCGAAATTATAATACGCATCCCCATCAAGTAAGAAAGTCCAAAGTAAAATCTGTAATCTAAAATTATCTAAAAATCGCTGATTAACGCACTTCTTACGATATCAGTTCGTTCAACGTCGGTTCTACTTTTAATCACAGTCTGCGATCAGGGCCTAGAATTCATAGAAGATCAGGGCCGACGAACAATACGGACGTAACACAACGTCGCAATTATTAAAAGCGCAGAATTAAGTGCACGGTGAGTGTCAAAGGGTGCACGGCAAAAGTCGAGTTGAAAATTGTTTAAACGCATGGCAAATCGCTTTTCACGGCGTGCCATTAACGAACCCGTTACGTTCGTCGGGGGTAAAGCGAATTTTCTCGCAGAAACGCGACCGCCGGTAATAGGATAAAACAACCGGAATTCTCTGTGAAAGTCGATGAACGAGCCGTAGTACTTAATATGCTGCAGGCAAATTAACAAAATCGTGAGTGCTTCTGGCTCGCTTCTGCCAATGTAACGTTGGCTTCTGTGTGGCGTGAAATTCGCGACGGCCGCGCAGCTTTATTCATCGTGAGACGATTGTCGATCAATTTTTGGAATTGCTCGAGTGTTCAGAACTGTTGTCGGAATGGATAGTTGAAGAACTGCATCCACGAACATAAGAATATATTTGATTGAAACACCTGGGGTACGATTACCACGTATTTATTAATATTGATAAGCTCAGTTGTCTCGGGGTCTGCGAGAAACAAGATTATTCGAGTGAAATCCATGATGCAAAATATCGTTGTGCATTAGAAAATTCTTAACCCCTTCCGTTAATCTAAGGAGTTTTCGGACGCAATTGAAACAAAAGTTGTTAACTCCACGTGGAAGCGTTTCTTTTCAGAAAAATAATTTATATAAAATGACTTACTTAGATTCCGAGAACGTACACAAAAGTTTGAAATAACATTCTTTCGGCACAACAAACTTTATTCGACATTCAGGTATTTTCTGCGGTGAAATACAAAATTATTGTATCAATGGTATAAAATAGTGTGGCGATTGGCAGACAGATTTTCGTAACGTTCGTTATCTATAATCACATTTACCATGCGGCGAGCATTCGGCGTTGGATAACTGTAGTCACATTCAGCAACGAAAGGATTAAATTGAGTTAGTGTAAGGTATAATCGTTCTGGTACATTCGCAGAAAAAATTTGACCGATGCTGTTTGGAATATATGTGGGAGATTTCTCTTCTTTGAAGCGTTCCCGGAGCATTTGGAGGATTTATGACGCCTCTCAGTATTAAAAGTGGTTGAGAATTTTGCTGCTCTGTGGATTTGTACGAGTGAAACACGTGAAATACTGATGGCGATAAATTTTTGTCAACGTTGTCGGTGCTAACGTATCGGTGAAGTAGAAATATTGTTCGAATACCTTAAAAATGGTAGAATATAATGTTTTTCGTTAAGGATAAATGATCTGTTAGAGACGAATATTTTTTCGTTCGCTATAATACATGTCTCTTATGATTGTTGAAACGAATGAACAATAGCAGCAGATCAAGCTCCACAAATTTTATTGCACAAGCTTAAAAGGGATTAAAAGTTGCGACGTGACAATGGTGTCAGTGAGTTTAACTAGTAACTATAGATCCTGGAATGCTTCCAGAACGTTTAGAAGCTACTCAGTGTAAATTATACGCAACAAGTCTGGCACGAAGATACTTTCCCTGTTCTTGAAGACACGGCGGATCATATAAAGTCTCATGATTAGAAAGTCCACCAGTTCCAGCTGTTTTGTAACTTAAATATTCAATTATACAATACCTCTTTCTTTGTTCTCAACAAAAAATTCTAGTCTGATTTAATTCATTTTATCTTTTCTATTGTACAATGTGTCATACTTCTTTGCTCATTTCTCACTTTCTACTGGGAACTTTTATGTGAAACTGTAATTTCATTAACTAGTTTACTTAAAAGAAATAATTCACATTTGAATGGTTCGAAATGTACAAATCTACGATGCAGATACTTTGAAAAATGTCTAATAAACGTAACAACACACTAATGCTTGCTAATGAAAAAATATGGAACAATTTCTTCAATTATAAATGCTAATTTCACAAAACGTTTTCTATTCTTTTCCAGAAATTAGCTAAAATAAAAATAGATCGAGGTGACAATTGGATAAAATTCATAGAATTATCAGTGAAAAAAATGCAGCGAAACTTTCAAATATTCAAACGTCATTTCTACATTACCCTTTCGGAAACACATAAATAATAGATCTCTGAGTTCCTTCAGGTTTCGTGGTTTAACACAGCAATCATCGGCCTGGAATCGTTCCAGGCTTCCGAGGGAGCAATCAATATAGCAACAAGTTTACTGTGGCAGCTGTTTCGATGTCTCTTTACGTACTTGGAACAAAATGTTTCGCGCCCAATGCAATATCGCTGATTATTTCGAACGTCAACCGCTACTAAGTGGAAAATTCGAGCTGCAGAGGAAGTGTTTCCTGATAGGACTTCAAAGGCAAAGCGGCAGATGAAACTTGTACCAATAACAGATTGGAACTCGTATAACGCCACATTAAATGAATCCAAGCTTTTCCTCGATATCTGTTGAACTGTTTCGTATAAACGCGTCTAGAAAGCATCTGAGTGTTGTAATGATATTTAAATTGCTTAAGCTTAGTAGCATTCATGCACAAAAAATGTGAAATAAAGGGGGTGAATTATTTACCGTGTAATTCGAGGAGTGTATTTTTTATATCGTTTTTCCCATTCAAACTGTCTCGACAAATTAGTAAAATGGAGAATGTAATACAGTAATATAATTTCGTTGAATAATATTCTACCAGAAGCTCACTTTCGTAAAGGGCCTTCAACGCGAGATATTGGCAACTCACGGTGCTTTGCTTTCTCATAATTATTTCGAGCCCTCCCCGAAGTACCTGCACTTTAAATATCCCTCTAAAAGCTTCTTACAATACGTGTTAACGCAGTACTTAATTTTTCAACACCTGACTTAAGGCCATTTTCTTTTCAGTTTCGCGTTCTTAAAAGTGCTTCCCTTATTTCTTGTATAATAGATTCCAAAGTTCCCTGTGTCCTTTTTTTCGTCTCGCGAGAAACGAACATTTTTCTTCTCCGTATTACATCAACCTCTTCTTGTAACCGGTTTCTGCAAATTTTCCTCGCGGCACTATTATTAGTACTGTATTACACAATTTCGAATTTAACAACAAATTAACTGAAAGACGCGAACATCTGTCCCAATTAACATATTCGTATCTACCTGGAAATTATTACCCTCTTTAGTTCCAAATCGCAAGAATATTAAGAACGTTAAACATACAAAATAGTGTCAAAATTTAGAAATCGCCAATGATCCTTCTGTTCGAACTGCCTGTCAAAACATAACAACACTCCACGAGGAAGTTACGTTTCACATTTTTATTATTCATTTTACTTTCTGCTCGAATATTCCCCCGAAAGCCGAAACTTTCGCTCACTCCCTTATCCTTCACTTTCCTTTCTCGGCCATCATTCATTCATCATTCAGAAAGCCTCTCCTTCGTAGAACCCGTTTAACATTAAACGAGGGGAGGGGTTCCAAGCAGCGGTTACACCGACTCATAGGATTTGCAAATTTTCAACGAGGCAAGAACCTTTTTCGCGTAAGCTGTTTTCCCCCTTTCGCCGTGCGGCATACAGCCAGCACGGAGCTGACGTTACGGGAAAGAAGTTGGAAAACCGAGGGTGCCTTGAAATTCGCGATAAACGCAGCTGTCGCATCTGCGTTCCGTAGCAACACGTGGTCCAACAGTTGGCCCCGGCGAATACATTATAAAAGGTCCGTTGTTCCGGTCGAAACTCGCGGCCATCTGTCGTTTTTCGAGCTGCGAGAAAGTTCGAACGATGTCGTGAATTCGTTCAGGGGTCTGAAATAAATTTCGCGTATTCTGTGTCGTCTGATCACCGTGATCGAATTCAGCTTGGTGCTGAATTTAACGCGTGTTCGCGTTTCGAAGGAGAGATCTGCCGGAAAATTCGCACAATTTTTGGATGCGTTCCCGCATCATCCGATACTGTTAATTTCTCTTTTGAGCTTCGTGGGACGAGAATTTGTTTATAATGCTAATGACTACATTTATGCAGAAATTTGGAATCCGATACAGAAGTCGGGGGGCAAATTTTATTTTAGATTGCAATTTATCAAATAAAAAATATGGGAGAAAAATGTTCTTCTGTATTTATCTTTGCACTGGCATGCCTAGTGTTTGAATAAGGGCGAGGTTCGTTTACCCCGTACTGACAAAATCGATCTCCACCGATGAGAAGCAAAATAATCTGTAACAACGAACACTTTATGAATATACAAATAAGTGCAAGAGAACGATAGAATGTTCGTACGATATTAAAAGCTGCGATAACGTATCATTGAAAGAATTGTGGGCAATTTACTTCAGAAAGGATCGATCCTTTCGTTCGGTCATTTCCGCGTGTACAAATCTGCAGATCGTGGTCCAATCTGCACGAACGCGAATTTAACAGTTGTTGAACATTGTTTACGCCGAAAATGATTCGGAGTTTAGAAGTCTGATCCCCGAACGAAACGTGCAGCCTGACAGCTGGAAAAAGCGAATACATTATAGGAAGTTCGATGCTTTACTCGGAACTTCGGGCCATCTGTCGTTTTTGCATGACTGCTGCGCTGCACAAGTTAGTTTCGAACTTCGCCTGACCCGAAAAACTGAGTTTCAGCACTGCTCGAAATAAGTTTCGAAAGACGCCTTGGGAAACAGTTTAATAAAACTTGCTTAACCCTAATTCGTCTTCGAACGTCATCGGAATTGTGCTTGCTATCAATATTTCATGGATCTTCGTTGCTTTAGCAGTAATGGATCATTAATTCAACGAATAAAAATAGTTGGTTCTGATTTGAAGAAAATCTCTTTGCCGGGATTCAAGTGGAACGCGACTAATAATATTTGAATTGCCTGGAATATTTTTATTTTGTCGTATTCAATATTATACATCGTTAATCGTGATATCGTAGTATCGTTGTGTCTAAACATTAAATAGAAAGATGTAGTTGTATAAAAATATTTGTTCCCTAATTTTCTCTGCGCATAATTCATTTTCGTTCTTGAGATAAAAATTTGAATAAAATGGTCGAGTCCGATCTCAATTGAAGGTAATCCCTCCTGGGGATTTCGATCACACACTCAAACTTCGCGAACATTCAGTTTCAATACTACTGCACCATCGTACGGTGCACCCATTTTCATGGCTCATTACTTTCTTATAATTTCACAGCGACCGATCGCGAAATAGATTTCTGTTCCATGAAACGGGACGAATAAATGATCGAGTACCCTAACGTTGAGCTTCTAACGTTTGTTTTAGCCCATGCACAAGTTGTATTCTCATTATCCGAAAATTTGATTGGAATAGTTCTGCGTCATTCCTTTCAACGATTTAAATAATACCACATTGTACAATTTATTTGCCCCGCTCGGAGAAAAAGATGTTAATACAACGTCTTACGAAATTGAGAAAACAATAAATCTCAAAGATCCAACGATGAAAACTTGTCTGTTCCCGCATAAGAATAAACAGTAAACAAAACACTACCATTGACAGATTTAATCTGAACGTTCTTGACACATTAAAACGTTCTATTCCCGTTGCACGAAAGTTCAATTTGCACCAGATTGCCGCGAAATGATTACATGTTCCGCAAACATTATCGGAACGAAATGGACCAAGGAAATTGTTCCCAATTAGTGCTTCTAAAGCCGACGCACGTATCCTACTATATCAGCAAACAAGCAAATGGCGCACGGGTGCATTAATCCGCCATAATCTCGAAAACTTCGATGCTTGCTAGTTTACGACGTTGACCCAAATGGTTCTTTATCCCCCGAAATCTCTCTCGAATCGATTCGATCGATTGTGAATACAATTTATACGATTACGTTGCCCAAGCAGCAATTGAAATCGCAATTTAGAATCCTGCGCTCGGGGAACCGCCATTAAAAATCGTTCATTCAATTTGCTACATCTGCTCCGGCGATTGAGATTTCTCCTCGCTTCTTTTTCTCCCGTTCATTTCGGTCGAATGGATATGGAAGGGGAGACGCAACTGCGACAAACGGTAATCGTTTGTTTCACGGTAATGTCTATCTCGTAAAACGTATTCGATTCGTGCGACACAAAGCTTCAATGCATCGCGACATATTAGTAATTAATTATTCATTTTCCGAGTCGTTTCACTTTACAGTTCGTGCTGAAAAAGAAATTAATTATGTTGCGAAATGAAATCTTTCCTCCCTCGATATATTATTAAACCGATGAAAGAAAGCATTCAATTTTTGTGCACGAAATAATTATCTGTTTATTATTAAACGATATAAAGGAATTTATTTAAAAAAATAATCCATAGCGGTAGCGATTGATATGTGAATATAAGTTTCGTACCTACGAGAATTATTAGTTAGAAATTAGGATTTACATGCCAATCTCATTGGCCCCTTAAATTATAATCGATACCTGTATATAATTTAGCCTCAGACTTTCCACCTGTTCCGGTGGCTACATTTATTCACATATGGTTGACCCATTCTACTTAAATCAGCGTCTGCGCGTAACTGTCTGATTCCATTAACTCTTACACGCAATGAAAACTGCTCGGTTTTCTTCTTTTCTTCAATTTACAACCCCGATAAATATGAAACGGTCAAACGTAACCGTTCTTCCATTCACCTACTTTCCACGTGTTACAGTGATTACATTTACACACATATGGTTGACTCGTTCTACTTAAACCTGCGTCTGCGCGCAACCGGCGTATTTCACTAACTCTTATACGCAGTCAAAACTACTCCGTTTTCTTCTTTTCTTCAATTTACAATCCTGCTAAATATGAAACGGCAAAACGTAACTGTCCTTCCATTCGACTACTTACGTACCAACGATCGTGCAAAGCGCGATTGTCAACAATTCTGACGCCAGTTTATCATTTTCCAACCCAACGTTCCCGCCAGTCGTCCCGGAAAATTCACGAAAATCGCCGCGCAAGCAACGCTTTCCACGAGGAAATCCTGCATGCGAATGTAGACCGGATTGACGGCCGTTTCATCGCGTCTCAGTTCATATTTCAATTACCGATTCAGTTAAGTTAATCGCCGCGCCCGGGCTATTTCGACGTCGTCCATCGAAATTAATTGCAGAAGCGGCCCTGGCAACGGAATCGCTCGAATTCTGCGAACGTGGTCCTCCCTGGGAAGACGCTTGCAACTGCTGATGCAATTCCGACAGCCGAGATCAACTGCGGGTCGTACGCTAAATCATGATCGAGGAAGGAAGTAATAGGAATGGTTAAAAGGATGAATATTATAGAGGAAGTTCGTCGAATATATGTTACGCGACGGGATCATTCTGTTATTTCGCAGGGTGCAGAGAAGTAGTTGGAATTAGATGAAAGGGAGATTAGTTTATGTTAGAACGAAGGAGATCGGATTTAATTAAATCTCGGAAATTAATTTTGCAGGATCCCCTTCAAAGGAAGACAGTATTATACTTTTCAATTGAAAATTAAATAAGAATAGTTTGTGATATGATAATGAACTTTTATACAAGCTGATGACGGGCAGTCTTTAATTGGATATTGATATGTCTCTTTGATGATTTGTTTTACTACAATTCTCGTTCGATACTGTGTACAAACCGTTAACAATTTGTACGGCAAATTATAGCAGTTTTAAATTATCAGGTTTAACATTTGAATTATATTCTCCTGCTTACCCATGCATATTCGTGTTCTTCGTGTAATAAACGATCAATCGAATCGAAGTTAAATATAGAAATTTAATTTACACTTTATATTCTGATACCTCTAAAGTAGTCTTCAATGTTCTGTCGCGTACAATACTAAACAATTCAAAAGCAAAGACGATCCCACTCAATATTTCATTCCAGCATGGAACACTTCCGTTGTTACATTCACCCACCGCATTCGCCTCACGTGTAACATAAATCTCCATGGACACGTCGAAGTAGTTACATCAATAAAACACCGTAAACAATTGTGTCAATATATTACAGCAAACAAGTCGTAATAGAAGCTGCTGGCAAAAGTGCGTCTCTAAATGAACAAATACGAAGGATATAGATGAAGTTCCCCGTGTAATTAATGACTAATTGTAAGTGGGTGAGATAGAGGGAAATGTGCGGAGGAAGGGGCACGGCCGAGGGAGTCTCTTGATTAATGGGTCGTAAAAGGAAATGGTAGGTCATGGATGACAGTAAATAGCAGGCGAGGCGAATAGGAAAGAGATAATGGGGGTCGATGCGGGGTGGCCAGATGTAAAAGGCAAGTGATGGGAATATATGTCATCCCGGGGGGGTTGGGTAAATTAATACTGAATTTTGGGAGCGAAATAATAGAAAATGGCAAGGGGCATGTTAGCGAATGGTGGAAAACTAATGACGACTGATTGTAGACGTTTGCTTCGTTTGAATTAAATTATTAACAACAAAGGGAGTGCGTTATAATGAAGTAGAACAATTGAACGAATGAATAGATAAAATATTGCCCGGTCGAATAAATATCGAATCCTCGGTCTCTGGAAATTGGGGGAAAGTAAATGTATGGAGATTCGAAAATGAAACCAATAGCGTGGAGAGCACGGCAGTTTCCAGTTTCCAGTTTCCAAGTTGCACGACCAACAATATGCCGGGACAGCAATGTTGTCTATCGATGCAGGTTTAGACTGGGGATTACGAGGTTCGAAGCATGCCAGACTACCGCTTCCTGCCCGGAAATGCTACCCAACCGAAATCACGATGCCAGACTCGTTTCCTCCGCTGCATGGATACCGTCCCATGGTTTCGACGCTTCCGGTCACCGTGTAGCGTCGACGAGCTCGAAGATTCGCCGTTCAAAGATATTCGTTTTCACTGTGGCTGTACTTCACTGTGCGTCACTGTGACTGTATCTTCGAAGGGATGCGAACTGCAGCTTAGTCCAGTTGAAATGGGGTAGTTTTGTTTTCGGGACAGCACGAACGGACATTGGACACGTCCCGTGCCTCTTAGAGTTCGGGAGGGAAGTTTTTCTTAAGATGTTTGAGGAAGAATTTGTCTCTTCCAATAAAGAATAAACGCTTCTGCTACGATTCTCTGTTAATTAGTAGTTACAATTGCTTGTCTTTCGCGATTAACCGCCGCTGAAAAGTATCCGACACGTCCCGTGTCTTCGGCTTCAATTGGCCCAGCCAATCTGCGACAACACAGTTCAGTAAAGAAGGCGCACTCGTTAAAGCATTCCACGATAATTTAACAGCGCAATGCGAAATGCGCGCAAAGAAACGCTAACAACCGGCGAACCAGTGACGCCTCCCATCGAAATTGATCGTGAAACAGAAACGCCGCAATCGACCGAGCCGCCGGTACTCGCATAATTTCCCCCGACGTCGTCGAATAATAAGAGGGAGAAACGAAACACAGGCGAGCGTCCAGAGGTATCATTCCAATCGCGCAATTTCCAGCACGGCGTCCCAGCCGGTCCGTCCCGGCGGTATTTCGGCTTTAAGATCGGGAATGTTGGGAAACACTGCGGTTGTTCGTTATGCAAAGGTCCCAGGCGCTGTCTGGTAGCCGTGATAGAAGCAGAAAAGAGAGACGGCGTCGCGGCGCGTCGCGACGCGGCCCCCGGGTCGAAATGGGGAGGGGACGGGAAACGACGCTGGTGAACTGCTTCGGACGCTAATGGCTTTCCCAGCGCAAACCTAACCCAAACCTATATTCAGCGGCACGCGAAGTCGGAGAGAGGGATGTTAGTTATGTCGAGCCGGAACAACCTGCAGAATTATACCTGGCTGGAGCCCTTATTCCTCGTCCCTGCGTCGGTAGTCCTCTTCCCTCTATGTATAAGCCTCTCTTTCTCGGTCGACCGCGAGCACGTAGATGCGGAGCTTTCGCGAATGTACGTGTTCTATACCCCTGTGGGGGGGGATTTTCGTTTGCCAACCGAGATACGGCTGATTCGAGGGTTGACGATCTTGGATTTCGGGGTACGGAATTGCTCGTGCCACAGTCTGGGTACTGGCGGATCTTGTTTAACTCTTCGGCTAACTCATTGGCCCGTCGAAACGTTCGTGGACGGACCGTTGAAGTTAAACCGTTGAAGTTATTGTACGGGGGGATAAGTATGTGTGGGTGGAGCGGAGAGATTCGGGTACGGCAAGTTTCTTACGTGGGTTATAGTTTACTAATAATGTGTTTACAACCCTATGTGTGCACTCTAAAATCATTTATGTGAGAAAGGTAGTACTGCTTTGAATGAAGCTTTTCAATGTTTGGGAAAATAATTTCGTTTGAATTGGTTCTAGTCGGAAATTCATTTCTGTATTTTACGATCGTTGGAATAAATTGTGGGAAGTGTTTAAATAGACAGGCAAGTATTTTCTCTTGCACGGCTTGTAATGCAGTGTGGAATGGAAATGATAGTGAAAGGGTTGAAGCTGTTTCAATTTACTTTACTGTAACTTTGAAAGGTTTATGATTCTCGTTTTAGTCAAGAGTCGTGTTTTATTATTTACATGGATAAAATCGGAGACAGAAAATTATTTACTGTTTTCAACGAAATCATTTTATACCTATGAAAAATATTGTCCCATGTATGTCGCGTTACAGTAAAGCTTTATTTATTGCTTATCGTGCATACGTAAACGTACAGTAATACGAATCTTAGACGTTGTATACTTAATTTTCCTTAAAGAAAACAAGGCTGGATAGTACGAAATCATTTTCAAGAAGCACGCGAAATTTGTATATCAATTATACATAGAAGCTACAACGGTTTCTTTGTTACGCGACAGCCATTTACAACAATTCCTGCAAAAATACAAGCCATTCGACTGGTGTAAGATTCGCAACGCACGCATTCACTTCAACCCCATCATTCACGATAAATTCACCCTTATGCAAATTTCGATGCGCATCGAGAACACACGTACGCGTATTACACTAACCCTTCGTCAACAGTGCAACTCGTCGAGACTTCCGGTGTATTGTACCAGGAAGAAGCATCCGGTAGACGACTAGACGTCACGCACAGAAGCGTATGCTACCTGGGAAGAAGGGTGGACAGGGATGAAATGGCTGGCGGATGAATCTGCACGTGTCGTGCATCGAAATTCCGTTTAATCTTCGTTCTGGTTTTCGTGTGTGTACGCGTGCTTGACCAGCCACAGCGTGGTTTTCCAACCCGTTGATATCTCGTATCTTTTGGCTTTCGAGATCGAACGGCGAACCTTGTTGTGATATCCTTGCAGCAGGATGCTTTCGAAGTTTCCTACGAGGCGAGTACGCCTGTCACTTGTTTATTCTTTTACAGAATCATTGTTTTGTTGCTTTCTCTTGTACTGGTTGAGAGTAATTTATTTCGAGCACGATTATTTTATTATTATTATACAATATGGTTATACGTAGAATGGCGTTCATAACGTTACGAGTATTTTACGTTTAAGGGGTCGGATTTTAGAATAAGTTGAATCCTCGGATATAAGAATATGATTAAAATCTGTTCCTTAGGAATCGACATAAATAAAAACCGCAATTGTGATGAGCGATATCTATCATCCAATATTACGAAGTAGATTTTACTAGTAGAAATAGAATATTAAAATTGAAATGAAGCATACATGATTCTGCTCCATGTAAATTGAGAGCTTCGCCTATTTCATTTATCCGTGCCAGACGGTCAGTCGACTGGAAATTACGTGCAAAATTGAATCGCTTCATTCCAAGGCGAGTTGATGATTTTGTATTTAATGAATAAAGCGAAGTTGGACAGGGAATCTTCGAATTCACCGAAATTCGCGATACCTGCTCGGTTTCGCAATTTCGCGGTCATTACGTTAGCAACGTGTCCCTCTTATCCGCAATCCCGGCTATTACGAAAGCTTGTTTATCGCCTTGCGAATTCGCCTGATGTAGCACTCGAGTGCTATTCATTTCCTGGCGCGCAGATACGGAGCTCCATTGGCTCACGAAGTATGGCCGCAAGTAGAACGTGAAATTTTCCAACGGATCTCAGCAGAACATTCATCAAAACGAGGCTGGGCGTAATTTATGATCAATTGCCGTTCGTGGTGTAATCGGGCATTTCTTCAATCATCGTACAGAATAGTTTCTAATCACTCCACCCCCCCAATTTTCTTCTAGGCACCAGTTCTCTTTTAAAAGCAAGCCGAAGAAGAATCAATTGCATCCCTTTAAAATTAGATGTTTTTTAATAAAGGAATGTTGCAAAGACGTGAGCGCTGATTTTTACGAATACATTTCCATTGGCAATTGATCACGTCGAAAGGGTAAAAATTACCCCTTTGAAAAAGTACTGAACACATTTTGCCGAATATCGCAGGCACCATATCGAGTTCCGTGTGTTTCTTCCAACGAAGCAAACAATATCAGAATTTTCACGGAACATGATTCACATCGAATTATAGTAAACAGTTAAAAAATTTCATGAACATTCGTTTCTTGTCGACTTCTTTTATTTTATTATTTTATTAGTTTCCCGTCGACTTATTTTATTAGACTCTGTATATAAGCCAGTACACATTTATATAATCCAATGTGAACAGTAAGGGTGATTAATGTGTTCAATGTTTAAAGCAGAATGAAACGGAAGAACGGTATCCAGTGATTTAGGTGGTAGGTTAAGTAACAGAAAGGAGGCAAGAGGAGAGCTCGAAACTTCAATATTAACTGAGCCAACCACTCTCTGTTTATTCTCGCCACCTTCTCCTTCAGAATTGAAACCATGGACTCCCTTATTATTATTTCTGAATCCAAGATTTCCTCTTGTCTTATCCAATAATCGGAGATCACCGTGCAATGTGAATTTCATTCAATTTCCTTTCTCTCGTCGCCACTCTCGTTTTGATTTTTTCGCGGTATGAAACATTATTTCGCTTCACATTCGATGATATCGCTTGCTGTAAAAATATAACAGAACTCAGTCAGGGTACAGATTAAGTTTATGTGTTAATTGAAAATCGAATACCAGGGATAATCTGATACGAGGATTAACGAGTTTGCGAAGAGTTAAAATTGTTTGAGGAATATTCTCGAGGAAGTTTCTATTATAGTTTCCATTATAATTTATTCGCTCGTACCTCCAGAACGAAGAGAAAATCATTAGCATCCCCTTGAACCTGGTAATTAATCAATTTAAATGCGAAAGCCACTTACAAATTTTCACTACCGACTGCAAAAAAAGACAGTTAAAAAATGGATTAAAAACATATGATAAAATATTACGCAGCCATCTCACTGTTACTCGAAATAATTACAATCTCAACGCCTCGTATAACTTCACCGTTCCGTAACGTATTAAATATCTCCTAATTGTACACTCATGCTCGTCCGAAATTTCGACGCTCACAACTGCCAGTCTCGGGCACGAAATTCAACCAAAGCGAAAAAGAACCGAAAGGAATTCGCACGTGTAATTCCGTTGCCGGACGATAATGAGAGAACTTCATTAATTTATGGAACTCGCCGTCTGTAATAGTCCCGTTGGAAAGTAAAAATTATACGCGGCTGCTACCCAATCACAAATTTTTCCACTGCAATCCGCGTCAATCCGTGACGCGTAATCATCGCGAATATGAAATTCGGTACAACGCAATGAATCACGAACGATTATCGCCGCGTCGCGTAAATCATAATTAACGTTCAATGCATCTGAATTGTAGAATATTGGGGAAGCTCCTCGATCGAAAACAAAATCACCATCAGAGCGACTAATTTCCGATCAAGTTTTACGTTCTTTCGTTTCTCCTGAAAAAGTGATTTCATCGAATGGAAATACTAGACAGAGACATGTGTAAAATGGAAGGGGGACCGTAAGACTCCAGTTTCGTTTCGTCCGGATGACGAACGATATTCAAAAATCTGTCAGTAAAAGAATTTCGCCAGCGCCGGCGGACGACACAAGATCGTCGATTTTTTAATCGAATATTTACGCCGAAACGAGCTGAATGGTGTCCGTGCAGCCGGAATTGTCACGGCGAACGTCGGCAAACTCGTCGCGTTAGCAACTCGTGAAACGGGATTACGAGAAAATTGACCGCCGCCTCGTCCGGGGCAATTGTAATATTGACGATTCCAGAGTGCTCGGGGGAACTGTATCTACGATATAATTAACTCCGCTAGCGAGCCAACCGTGAAAAGTTGCCGGATACCAATTTGAAATTCGACGACGACGAAGCGTTCAATTTCGAGTAGCTTTTTCTGTTGACTGGAATCAATCCACGACAACGAGAAACGTTATCGAAATCAATTTCCAACTCCTCGTACATCCATACCGTAAGAGGAAACCGTTTTAAACACTTCGTGTATCACTTTTATTACAGGAAAAATGTATCTGCACGGTTAATCAATTTAAACAGCCGTATACCGCACGATAGAATTTAACCCACAAAATACTCGATTGCTTGCTCGATCTCTGTCTCTCCCCCTTGCCATATTTTCAAGGGCTCAAGGTGCACATTCAATAAATCCCCTTGGCGAAGTTTCCAAAAGAAAAACAAGCGGCAAACGCTAAAGTCCGACAAGTGAGTTTCCCTATAAAACTGTTCGCACTCGTGGCCATCGAAACAATTACACGTACAACGGTCACGGTGTCAAAGATATTTATCCTCCGCCCTCAACTCGACTCCTTGATCCCTCGTGTCAACCCCTCTCGTGAAGCCAACGTTACCACTCAATCGCTATTATCGTGGCGGTCTGAAACATCAGATGCGCACCGGGGGCGTATCGTCGTACGACAATCAACCCGAACGATCCCTGAAACGGGGTTAGCAAAAGGCCGCCACAGGGGGTTGGAGAGTAATCATCGTGGTTGCGAAAAGCAGGAGCGACGATGCCTCTGGCGGCGGCAATGTTGCTGCGGATCGTTAGCGGTGGGGACGACGAGAAAAGGGTTGGACAAAGGGGGAAACGGTGGAGAAAAAAAAAAAAGAAAGAAGAGAAACGACCTTTGACACGCAGGTGCGCGGATCGACTGATCGAGGCGGGGTACGAAGTTTCATTTAGGTCGCGACGAGCTGCTGGAACGGGAGGCGGTTGTAGGTTGGAGGATGCACGGAGAGGGTGTATTTGAGTGCAGTGCACTCGAAACGTTGTACAGGGTAACATACTGCTCTTATTCCCATCGTAGGTCGTCCCGTAATTTTTTCGCGATCCGTCCTTTGCCCTCTGTTCTGCTTTACATACGCGTATGTATGCGTCTCTCTCTCTCTCTCTCTCTCTCTCTCACCCTCTCCGCTGACGCCACCCTCTCCATCATTGCACCCCTTCTGCTCCCCCCCGACCCGCATCCAGACCGCTTTATGCGGCCGGCTTTTTTTTCCCCTCCAGCCAGCCGACTGGCTGGCTGGCTGGCTGGCCGGATTCGTTTCGTGCCTCGTGAACGGGAAAATGTAAACGGAATCGCGGATTAACCTCATTAGCGATTGTGGTGGTGCGCGTACCCCTGCATTTCCAGCGGCTCGAATTCTCGATTGGCCGCTGTTTTACCCACTAAACGATCGCCAGGCTGACCCGATTCCCTATTTCGGTGTTGTTTCGCTGCTGCGTCCTTCGTACCGATTTCTTCGTGCGAAAATTTCTGCGTATTTTTTTCTGTTCTCCTTTTTTTTTCTATTGACGAATTAAACTTGCCGTTGTTGCGACGCGGACCAGCGAGAACCTGGTTTCGCGGTAGTTTTTCCGGTGAGGGAACAGAGGGGATGTTTTTTTAAAGGCTCGAGGGCTGTTGGAAATGAGTTGCAATTGTCGGTATTGAGTACCGATGTTATTGCGACGATCGAAATAATGGCACGAATTATGTCTTTTGTATTGACCTCTGATGTTCAATTTCTTCTGGAGCGGTCGCATTGTTCGCATTGTGCGATCGCGTGTTTTGAATTTATACGAAGCTTACATATTTCGGAAATTTATCGATTTGCTTGTTTTTGTTCAAGAAATCCGACGGTTATAGTGATTATTATGTGGCCGGATTTATTATTCTGATTATTGCGGCAGGACGGAGCTGCTCTCAAAAGACAGTAGGCAAAAAATTCATTTCGTAATTCTGCCTTCTCGTGAATCCTTTGTTTTGCCACGCTAGAGTACAAGAAAAAATATACGCAGGCTGGAGGAAAACGTTTGCGGTTCAAAGCATCTGCGCAAACGTCAAAGAAACACAGTGGTGTCGCAAAGACGTCTCTCTATGAAGATTAATTTAATTAAGGGGAGTATATGCGTGCAGCACCGTTCAAACGTCCTTTGTAATGTCAGAGCTAATGCAATGGAAAGTTCTATCCCATCGAATGATTTCGAATAAATTAAAATCGTACATGAAACTGTACGTACGTATAACGAATACGAAAAATGTATGCCATAAACAAAATATTGTTGATTCAAACGTCTATACAATTACGATAAAAACAAAATGATTAAAACCGTTCACTTGTTTCGTCGTGAATTGTATTCGTTTTATGTATTGTGCACCCCAGAATCGACGTAACACAGTTGCAAGCGTTTGAAAATTATCATTCGTTAGAACGAAATGAAAACCATTCAACGTTCGTAACGACTGGCGCGAACAATGTGCTTTTAGTTCCAACGTTTCTGTCTCAGGCGAAAATACGTGGTCGTCGTTTCACTGTGATGCAAGGTGCACGCGTTTTTATCGTATCTCCTGTTGTTGTCCTTTTGGTGCACACTCTTGCCTGACCATAACTAACCTATGTACCGTATCACCCCTAGCGTTGCCCTCGTTTTACACCCATGCCCTTTTTCTACGAGCCGTTGGCCAGTCCAAGCCCGTAAACAGGACCGTGTATACGGAATTGCGAGTTAACCTTATTAGAAACGACGGCAACGTATTAAGTGAAACGTTCCGTTATTAGTCAGGCGTCGGCCGAGATTTTTGAAGGACCGTTGACAATACTTGATTGCGCAATCGAGTCGTCGTTTTATGATACTACGTTTGTTCCTTGAAGATTGAACGTGTCTCGAACCGAGTACTATGAATAAAGCGCTGTCGATTTGTTTGAAATAACGATGGCGTTGGCGATAATTCGTTAAATATATTTAGAATTTTTTCGTATAGCATTATTCCTAAGTATGTAAATTGTTTCACAAGTATTTTATAAATATTATTGTGTTAGATTATTTGAAAACAATTTACTGACGTGAAATTATTTCACAAAATCAATTCTCGTTGAATTCGATACTAGGTATATGAAATACTGTTGCGTATAATAATCCGTAAAATTTTAATTTAGAATACAATTTGGGCGTACCTTTGTTTAACTGAAACATTGCAAAATTCTTCGTGTACTTGTGCCCAAAAAATGACAAATTGCATTGCCTTATCTATTAGTGGCTTGTGCAGCACTTTATTAATAAATCCCATTGTACCGGGTTCACAGATTGAATGCTTCGCTTTTCCTGCGAGAGAAAGCTATGTTAATGTGCCCCGTTATTACCAGTTGATTCTATAATTCAACAAATCCTTTGTGCACGTTCAACAAGCTCAATATCCTTTATGATTATTTAACACTCAATTTAAATTCGCAACCCTTCAGTGCGAACGTATAGCCTCGTTGTTTTTTGTCTGAAAAGGGGACAAAGAGCAGGAATTTCGTGAGGAAAAGCGAAATTCGTGTGTGTCCGCGATTTCACGAGCCTGGAATACGTAATTAAAAACAACAATCGTAGGAGGCAACATTTACGAGAGAAAACGAATGCGCTTTTGTGAGTCGAATATTATACACTTGAAATTCTAAACATCGAAATGTTGCTTTTCGCCGTGCTCGAAAATTGTTGCACCTTTTGATTACCGTAGAAACTATTCATATGCAAATACATAATAAAATATTAACGTATCAAAGAACTATTTTAATATTTACGGTTCACGAAAGGGCGGAAAGATTGTGAAACAAAGCTCCAGATATTTGCATAACAACAAAGCTTTTCATCCCCGGCAATCATAAAATTTCGAAGAGGAAAACTTTCTGTAGATTATTTAATTTTCATTTCTGGTTTACCGGTAACGTATCTTAATAAACAAACTTTCATATTGTATCTTATTATTTTATTTCTGCATTCGACCCGGCAAACGGGGGTCGACTTTAATTGTTGCTGTATTTAAATTTCAATTTAATTGAACAGAGATTTCATTGAAATTAATTTAATCATAGGGCTTATGGTCGCTGATAAATTATAATCAAACTACAATTAATTTCGTTCAGCGCAAAGCTAATTTCACATCGCTACCTGACAATGCAAGGAGTATCACTGGCTTCCAGCCCGTTTTCACATAAAAATGATGCTTGTTAGAGTGATACGCTCTCAATATGAGTCGGGGGGAAACGGTAAAAACCTGTTTTTTTCCTAGTTGCCGTGCAAATATTGCCCGAAACTCATTGGTACACGTTTTTCTACGTGTAACAGATGTTACGTAAATTGCGACGCTTGTTCGGTCCGCCGTTCGTACAAATATTCTGTTAATGCAGCTTGTTCGATGTACAAAATTCTTGCTTTCATCGCGAGTATTTGTAATTCATACAATGGAATGGCTGGGCACGGAGAAAATATTTGTTGCAATTTTTTTGAAATTTGCAACAGCTAGTTGTTGGCCTGATACACAATACTTTATCTTGTAAGCTATTACAGCACTGTCGACGGATTTCAGTTTGTCAATCTCTATCAATAAAAATCTTCAGAAATATCAATTAAAACAAGGGCCACATAATTAACACCGGTAAATATTGGAAGTACTTGCATTTCTTTCCCTATGTAGCCGTATTCGTTATAATTACTATTGATCATTAAACGTTGAATATTTTCCTGTATACAGTAGTAGCTGCGTATTTGTTATGCGCCTGTAAAATTTTAATTGAACGCTATTCGCAAATAAATCTCGCGCGTTTGCCGCTCCAGAAATTATAATGCAATTAATTAATACAGCAGGAAGAATTAAAATGTTCCGCTTGGATTAATGAAAGTCACGAATTGACGGAAGCGGCAAACAACAAGATTGATAAATTACATTATAAATAATTTGACTAAATATCCTACGGAATATTTCGAATAAAACATGCCTTGAATGTCTTATATCATCATTCTCTCTGTACAACTTGTTCTTCTCAAATAATAATATCCATTTCCCTGTTAAATATTTTCCATTGTAGCGATCATTTTACGATAATTCGTTAAATTTTACCTTCGATTTTCTTACAACGACTGTCGGTACTTCCTAAATAATTGTATCAAGCGTATCCAATATTATTTCACACACGACGAACCATCGTTCGCATGAAAGTTCGCAGAGCAATTCTTCCATACATCGCCTCTATTAATAAAATCGTGCATCAGCAGTGGCCAAGTTATATTTGCGATTCGATCGGTTGCAAATACGACCATAGCACTCGCCCCTATTAATACGAATACGGAGGCGATTCCACGAACAATTATAATTATACGCGTGCGTTCACTCTGTTTCGATAATTAATTGATGCTACGATGCAGATCTACCGATAAACTCAGTTTTCGACACACGCGAAGGGATATTGTCGATCGTCGTTGACCGCTTCAAGTCCTTAGGGAAAGCAACGCTGTCCTACCTGCGTCGTGTTTCACACAGGTGGGCAAATAATCGAATTTCCAATATAGAATTTGCACGTCACGGAAACGACAGGGGGGGTTTATACTGTCCTGGAGAGTATGGAAGTGTCTATTAATAGGTGTTAAATATGAAATTGCTGAATGGAAATAGATGTCAGCTTAGTGTCCGTTCTGGTTCTTGTCGTTGAATTGATAATATCGTTGTTCAATGCTGCTGAACGTCCGTTTCCGTTTATTTAGAGGGGAAGTGTCCAGTGGGACTCGGTATATTGCGTGTATAAAATTAAATTGCCCGCTGCGATTTCCATTACGATGGAATATCGTATGACGAGCAATTAATCAAAAATAAAAATAATACCGAAGAGCATCCATAATTGTTTCGTTTAACCAATTATTTCGCTAGGTTTTATTCAGCAATATTAAACTCTTCGAATGTTTCGCAATATTAAAAAAGTTGCAACATGAAAGCCCTTCGATATTACGAAGTACCACATGTGACCCCGTTTCTAAATTTGTTTGGTACCGTAAATTTACTGAAAGATATTGTGACGTTATTCTAAATAATAATTTCGTATTCACTCTACACGTATCTATCAGAATTTCTATCTTGAATTCCATGTTTACAGGTTTACACGGGAATTCAATAATTTGTAATATCATTTCAATCCTCTTGCCATACGTTTCCCGTTTCAAATAACTTGTCACAGATCATCGTCTATGTGGGCATGATCGTAGACAACCATGACACCTGGTAACATATTAGCATTATCTCGTAACGCTCTGGCGCACTACACGCCCCCAGAGAGAACGACAATGTTCCTTCTGATTGTCTAACATCTGCTGAAACCAGAATTGCCCCTTTGACGATGATACGCTTGACACTGTTCCAACTCGGCGGCAATAAAACGATCTCGCCCCGTGAAGATTTATTTCACAATCCTTCGAAGTATTTCTTACCAAAAGCTCCATAATAAAAATAAAATCGTTATTAACGAAACACAATTCTCGCGTACGCGTGTGTTCCCATCAAATTAATTATAATTTCGTTCAACTACGTACATCTGATCCAATCGAATGTTCAAGTCGTCGAATAAAGTTCCAAGCGGTACGTGGAACTTTTCGATAATCGATCCGAACAACCACTAATTATCGGAGCGTACACTACTCGATATAGATAATACGCGCTAATTATTGCATACATTAAACGGCGTTCCGTGCAATCGAATAACAAGTAGCTCATAATCCTAATAACGCCTTGCTATCCTCGAACTAGTATTTCGTCGTGTGTGTTTAAGTATATACGCGATAGTAACCAACGGTGCTTGTACCGTGACTTTCGTATTGTATCAATGGCAGCGTCGTTCCACCATTAGCGCGAGTAACGTCAAAGAAGGATTCATTAACCACTGTTCAGTCGGTACGCTGATTAAGCAGCTTAGGTAAAATTAGTAGCCGCCACAATCGGTCGCTTGAAGTTGAAAGCTGTATTCCCGGTGGAATAGTAACCTGTGATTAATTCCTCCTTGCGTTTGACTGACACGTGGAAAGATGTTATTACACGCGCCACCGTATCCTTCGGGACCGCGTTATTGTACTGGTATCCGATCACGGTTCGTCGTTCATAGAATCATGAGTGTGCGATGTAATTTATTCATTGGCTCGTTAAGCGCGTTGACTAGATACATATCGGATAGATTTACGTTGTAATTTCAACCAAGATCGTCCCCGTGGGAAAACAAATTAATTCGATCTGCCATTTTGTATTGTGTGTGTCGCTGGTGTGCGATGGGTAACTGTGTAGAAGGATATATT
Source organism: Nomada fucata (assembly GCA_948146005.1). NCBI lineage: Eukaryota > Metazoa > Arthropoda > Insecta > Hymenoptera > Apidae > Nomada > Nomada fucata. Next base: position 8,028,550 of record OX411282.1, read on the forward strand.
ATTTTCATCGAGAAATATTGAACGCAATAAGGCGTTCGCGGCGGGATATTGATAAATATTGAAGTCGACTTTCATGTCGTGAGATTTTTGCGAATAACAAAGGAAGTTATATTTAAGGAAGATTGGAATTAAGTAGATATTCGATGATACATCATGGTTATTGCTTTCTTTGTGATGCTTTTACGTCTTTATTTTGAATAATCGTCGCGATTATTAGGAGTTGCTTAAATAATTATAATTTTGATAAATATATCTCGAAAATAGCATGATTATTTTGGTCCGAAGAAACAATGCAACGTTGTTGCACTGTAATCGAATGCTAATTAATATCAACCCCTTTGATAATTCGATGAAACTTCGAAATCTCTCTCTCTCTCTCCCTCTGCCTCTGAGTGAGGGTTGGCTAACCCTTGTATCCTCTCAAGGCTATCAATCGAGGCCGCATCGTTCCATCGATACCGTAGTCCATATTGTCGTCCCCTTTGATCTTAATTTACAATTAAACACGGAAAATTTTAGTGACCTCCATGAAACAACAGTGCACAGCTATTGACTCTTCCTGATATGAGTATACACGCGTTATTCTACAAAATATGTGAAATACGTCACATGTGAATTTATTTCAGCAACATTTTATACGTTTTCGTTCCCTTCGTTACTACATCTGTACGATGCACCATATTTTAAAAACACTAAACAATATCGTCGGGAAACTTCATTTTCTGTTAGTACTGTTGCCGGCCATTGTAAGATGCAACGTGAAACTGTGCGAAATAAAATAATCCCGTTTAAAATTTAACGAGACCGAAAGAAAATGCGACACAACTTTTAATCGACTGCACCGAGCCACAAGTTTCTATAGTGACATGCAATTTCTTTCGAAAACCTAGTATACTATGCGCACTATTGTACATTATTACAAATTATATTCCCTTAATTACCTACTGATTCGATACCACGGACGAAGACAAAACGTCCAAATGAAACTGAATTTTATCGTGCGTGTAATTCGTGTTCCCGAGGCTCTGAAATATTGTGAGACAGAAATTCATCGGCGGACGAGCGGAATCTCTGAATTTTTGTTAACTATTACGAAATGTTCTCGCGGCCTCGATGTTCATTTCCAACCCCCCGAGCATTCACAAACACTTTTCTCCAGTCCCCCTGATCCTCGTGATATTTACGCGAAGGACAGTCATAGACGGTCGCTTAGATTTCCGGGCAACGCTTTAATGTTCTGCCGCTTTGTGCGCCCGCAATTTATTCGACTTTTATGGAGAAGAAGATTTAGTGGGATTTCAACAGTAAACCACGCCGCCGGCCGATATATACGACGTGCTTTGTAACGAGAAATCTCTGCATGTGGCGGGCGTTCGTCATAAACAGTAACTCTTTTTTTTTTTTCGTGCAATCGATATTGACGATCGCTGCCCACCCTATCGATATAAACTGTTACACGCTTTTTATTTGCCGTTCCGCCCGTTTACTCGAACGACCTTCTCCAAAGGAGTATATTCGCGTCGCGACGATATATATTTCTCGTTACATCGTTATAGGACTGCCGAGTATTAATTCCGACTTATTCCCTTGTGACTGATCAAACGAAAGGGTCGAATACCGTAATGGTGTAATTATTTGTATTATGCATTTGTTGAATGGATTTCGTTTAGCACGGAGGCTGCTTTGTCATAGCTCCCTTGAAGTTTCATCTGGCGAAATTCTGACAATAGGTAAAACGCTTGATAAGCAGATGTCGGTAAAACTAAGTTCAATTGTAAATTGAAAATAGCTCCACGAGGCGACACTTATCGCTAGCTGCGATATTATGCCATTGAAAGAATTTTAATACTTCATTATACAAACTTTTCCATGCTGAACAATATTATTCAATACTTCCCCAGCTGCCGCGTAAAGCTTAGAAACATTTTTTTGCTGTAAATAAAACGGTATTTGTTATGTCAATATGTTAGGTGCAAAATTGTTTCAATTGAGTTCAGATTCCCGTAAAAATTTCTACACGAACGACATTGAACGCGCGTCGTGCACCCAACGAATTCGTCGACTCGATTCACTCTTTTTTAAACCACGTCACATTCCAAATAACAACAAGACACCGTAACCAGTAACACGCGTGTTTCGTTGTCACGGTATAAATCGTTACTCGCATCGCCGTTCCGCATTTCAGCATCGATACATACGTCAATCCAGAATAGACGCGCGACGTTACAGCGGTCACCGTCGCGGCAAATATTTTCAGGGCAGTTAAAATTATTTGCGAAATTAAAATTCACACCAATGCTGGATCGATGACAGCGCTGCGTACGCGCGTGCTTCGGCCGTGCTCATGACAGACGCGAACAGATCGCAACATTCGTCTCACTATTGACTCAATATTATACAGTTCATATTCGCGGCGCAGTGCGCGTGAAGTTCATTCACTGGGAAATCGACAATTACTCGTACAACGGCACTGGAAACGTGATATACGATCGGTGACGTTTCGCGCGTTACGAAAACATACACGGCAAATACCAATAGCGTACCATTTATTTATTTTAACCGCATGCCCGATTAATGATGCCGTTTCGAGTGACACCAGCGCCGCCCGATCCGCGTGATTCTATTAGTGTCAAAATCGGATGCGTGAAATCGACGGGCCGCAAACCGTCTGACAGCATTAACAATAAACATAATTAATAACACGGGGCAGGTATCGATATAATAATAATGGATGCATGCCCGCCCCAGGATCGTCATTTCGGTAATAAAACTCACAGTCGGCACGCAGCGCAGTCCCCCTCCAATTCGTTCACCTGAAATCCAACCCAAAGTGTACCTTGCAGTTGCACCTCGACCGCGACAGCGCGAGGTGCACGCGAGGAACGCGCGCCAGCGATAGTTTCGCCCGTGCAATTTCACGCGCACCGTAGAGTCATTACACGCGCAAATCATTCCGCGCAAAGAGAATGATCCCGAAACGATCCACGAATCTCGAAACCGGGACCAAACGTGTCGTCGACCCGCAGATTACCCGTCGATCGGTGCCGCGCGACGAAACGTCCGCGAAATCAGAAAACGGAGAGAAGAGACGCCCGTGAAACGAAGAATCAAGTGCCTTGCCGGAACTGAGCGTACCTAGACATCGTCAAGAATTTCACGTCGATTTTACTCGTCCACCGGAATTACCCCCGCGACTCAGCCGCAACGATCCATCCAGAAGACCAAGAAACGAAAAAACCGAGGCCGACAAGCGCGCAGCCAGAAAGCGAAGCGACGTTCGCTCACGATCTTCGCTGACGAAGCGATAAGCGGTCGGTCCAAGCTTACAGCGTCGCGATAAGCACGGTCGAACGTGACCGATGAAAGTCGCGCGACCGTTCGCGTGAACGGCGACAGGGGGCCACGTTTCTTCGCATAAGGTCACCTGGCCAAGGCCGGAGCCTTAAAGCAGCGCGCTAAACACGGTCGATCGTCATCGCTAACGTCAGTGATGACAGCAGTGAGGTGGCGTGCGGGCCGTGGTGTTAAGCTCTCGTCGGATAAATGTGCGCGATGTATTATTACGCCAGCAAGCTGACTGCGGCGGCTCTAAGCGGAGGTGGTTCCTTCGGCGGGGGTGGAGGGTCCGCGGGCGGTGGCGGCGGTGGCGGCGGCGGCGGCGGCGGCGGTGGTACGGCGGTGTGTCGATGCCACGAGGCGCACAGGGAGCAGCAGCAACAACAGCAATCGCCGAAGAGGAATCAACAGCAGCCGTCGCAGACCGCCTCCCGTCATCATTCCCGAGCGCCACGGGTGAACACCCCCACCCCCGGGCCCGCCACCTCCGAGAACGTCGTTGTCGAGCATCCCAGGCCCAACCATTATCATCGTCATCGAACCAAGCACAAGGTATGTCGATTTGTTACGTTTCAATTGGACGATTTGCGCCGAGGAATACTGGCACGCGCGACTTAATCGGGGTGGCTGAGTTGATCGACACCTTGTACATTGGTGGATTCGTTTGCCCCGGTTTTCGAATGTACGACGTTGGAGGGCGGGGTACTTTTGGGATTCAAATTGCGGCGCACCGGGAAGCACGGTTGCATTAACGACGTGAAACGAACATTATCGTGGCCCAACGATAGTGCATCGAAGTACCCTCGCGTAGGTCGAGATTCGATTGTTAGTTAGGCGATTTTTCTCCGTGAGCCGTACAGTTTGTGAACATCGAATTAGAAGCGTCGAAAAATTTCAATGCTTTTCGTGGGAACAAGGTTACTGGCTATTAATTTCTAGTGCGTACGTGTATGTGCGCGACATATCAATAATTGATCACAGCTAGTACGCGTCCCTTTTTGGACGGTCTCAAATTGATGGAAAAATGAACGAAATAGTCTGGTTATTTTAATTAATTTACCAAATAACTCGTACGCGGTTGTACCATTATTCACGGAAACGATGAAAACGGGCAGACAATTTTGCAGCAACGAAACTGCCTGTTGCAAAATTGTCACTTGCATGCGCCCGTCACTTCAAGAAGTCCACTCGAGCACTACGAGTTCCTTAGTTTAAATCTTCGTAGAAATAGAGAGGCTTCTCGGTCCACCCCAAAAAAATACATCAATTTCTTTATTCCCACTCATGAGTGGTTCCACTCATGAATCGCGCGGGGTGGACTGTAACCGGAAGTCACAATCGAGGCGGAAGTGCTGAAGGTCTATCCCTTGGCTGAGGCGCACGATGGTGATCGCAGCTGCGAAATCCGTTGAGGCGTCTCGTAAAGCCGGTATCGCGATGTTCCCAAGCCTCCGGGCTTTCCACGTCGTCCCGATATTCCAGTTCAACATCCCTGGGACCATGAGTCGTAACGCACAGAGACGAGTTCCCTCAAGTTTTCCAGCGAATGTCGTGACGAGCTTAACCGGTTCCGACAAACTTACCGAATCATTGGCCGCGCGATTTCGGGAACGACGAGACAGGCGCAAACGTGCGCCAGGAGGGCAGAATGGAAAACGTGAAACGGGATTATATATCTCGTATAAATTTCATCGTGAATTTCTGTTGGCTAGAGGACATGTGATCGCTTCGAAAGTTTGTGACGTTGGCGAGGAATTTGTTGTTGCATACATTACAGTTTAGTATCAGCTGAGCGATGGAATTATTAAATATCCTTTTCGTATTATTCGTATATTTATTTAGGTGAACGTTGAATTAGCGAAAACAATTGGAACGTAGTGTTTCTTAATTATTTGGATATATATTGCATTTTCGTCATATGATTTATCTATTCGAGAGTGAATATTTATATGGTATGACGATACGGGCGACAGTAATTGATTACTCGAAAGATAATGGAAAGTTAGCTTCACGTTAACAGATGCGCGATAGTTCTATTATTTCGCTGGATAACGTTGATGAGTATTTCGAGTTGAAAATTTCGTAGGAATTTTCAACTAATTATTCGTGTCTCGAGTTTGCGAAATTTCTACCCGATCATCGGCTCGAAATCCAGAGCCTCCGACAGGAAATCACTTCCCCCGACAATCCAGAGGTACGGTTCAGTATTAAAACCGGGAATCCGACTGTTGACTTTTAGGCTCGTTCGCATTAAAAGTGTAAGCCGAAGCTTTTTACAGGAATTATTTACATCGTTGATGTGAACGATACACGTGACGCAAGAATATTACTTTCGAAATTAAATTAAATGAGTACGTAAATAATCGCATAAATGGATAAAATAATTGAGAAACGGCTCCATCGTTTAACAAGATTCAACATGAATATCCGGAATAAGTAAATTTCACTTAAATCACGCAGCGTGAATGTTCAGTTTTACCAAGGAAAGGGTTGAACGTAAATGCAGAAATATGCTATTATAGTAAAGTACTCGACCAATTAATGTAATCAGCTGTTCGCGCGTTCATGTGCTCCCCCTTTACCAAGTGTTCCGGGGACCGCAATAAAGAAAAAAGGAGGAGAAAAGAGAAACAAAAAAAATAGTGCAGCGTGCACAGTAAATAAATGGTCGAAGAAAGTTTTTACCTTAGAAGCGTGGCTCCCCAGGCTTGCCAAGAAAGCGATGCTCTCTCCGAGCTACCCCTTATCAAAGGCTTTGTAGCGATTAATTTACCGTGCCACCCCCTTTCGGGATAAAAGCTAATTTAATTTCCATACCCGCACCCGCCTTGCTGATCTCTGCTTTAAACATCAGGAAGATACATAGGTTGCTGCAACAGGCTATTCTTTATTCCCCATGAACATAATTATCTTGGACAAATACGTATTCTTCATTCGTCCGCGGGGTATACAGGTAAATGTTCATTACCGTTGCTGTTGCACGTGAAAATAGATATATTCATGTAAATCGAACTTTCCCAATATGCGTAAACAAACATTTATTAATTCTTTGGATAACTGATTAAAATTGTAATGCTTCTTTATTCATGCACTTCTCTTATCTATGGTGTTAGTAGAGAATTTTGGCCTTACCATAAACGTACCATCCGTTTCTGAGGAGAATGATTCTTTAACGCGGAACTGTTACAAACATTATTTTCCACGGATTTATAAGGCCTCGTTGAAATGGATAAAATCATTCGCGCGTGGCAAGTTTGTTTTTTTTTTTTGTATAAAAAATTACGATTCTGCCTATTCAATTTCTAACGACAAATCCATTTGTTTTAATTCTCCCCGCTGCACGCGTGTCAAAACAAGACGAGGCGCCTGAAACGTTTTACTTTAGAGTTTTTTTAAATGCGGGAAGGAACACGCTGGTTTAGTACGCCGGTACTATTTCGGGTGCGCTTTCCGGCATGCACGAATCTCGTAAATCCGTGAAATCCAAGGGTGAGCGCCAGAATTAATAATAAAAGGGGCGCTGGCTGTCCGACGCTTGAAAAATCCAACACGTCGCATCTCGGGGCACGTACTCGTGTGTTAGACTGAAAATCTGACCACACGTGGACCAGCAAACATATGCGGGGGTTCTCATGGATGAATTAAGGGGCAATAGTAGCTACTTGAAATGATGAATCAAATTATGTCGTGCACTAAGCCGTCCGTGACGTATTATTACTTACGACACGAGAGAGTGATCATTTACAAAACTCGTAGAAACGAAAAGACAAGTAGATCGTTTGTAGTTCGGCGACGCGACGTCAGTACGAATAACAATAAAATAACATAGTACGACAAATGTTTCTGTGCAATAGAAACGTATAGGGATAAGCAGGTGTTTGAGATACAAATGGAATTGCAAATTAATTGTCTGCCTGAAACGTAAGATTGCTTATTGAATAATTTAATACAGTTAAATATATGTCATTCTAGCCGTAGCATATTTGCAGCTTTTATTTAGGCTAATTACAGTTTTGGCTAACAGAATGTTTAAAATGCAGATGACAATGTTTAAGGCAATCAATGTAATTTATGAAAAGTCTGCGGGGCGAAAATCGAAAAATTGTCGCGTTTCGTTTAAACAATGTCACCGTTCTTTGAAAGTAGATTCTATCTGCGCGACATGCAGCGGTGTCGCGAAGAAAGAGAATATTTTCCCCCCTTTGTATGTTTGAGATCGTTTCTGTAAAGGACTCTTGCACGACAGTTTCAGCGCAATATTTTTTTACGTCTCGTATAATTTACAGTTTATTGTTAGAATAACACGGGGCAAGATATCGCAATGAAATACACTCCTTTTATATGTGAATAAAGAATACAACGAAATGGTGCAGCATAGAAAGTGAGAATAGGTATAGAAGGGAAAATATAAACGTGCGATGCATTTCTTTACTGCAGGCATCGAGTCGTAACGCGAAGTTACAATATTAAACCGATTCCTTGCCCCTAGGAGGGAGGATATTTTCCGTGGAAAATTACAGGGTGCTCCGAAGCTATCCAAGGTTAGAGAAAAATTCACTTGCCAAAAATGCAGTTCCGTGTTACGTTTGTGCACGGCGGAACAAGAATATTCAGGAGCGGCTTCTGAAAGTTTCAAGCTCGACAAGACGGGCAAGGCTCGCGAAATATTCGGCCCGTGGCGGTTACCGCTCTTCCTTTTGCCTCGCCTCGTCTATTTTTTCCCTTCCTTCGTACTTTTTGCCTAAGAAACACGATTTTTCATGCACTCCCGAAAAGCACCTGTCCGTATTTAAACTAAGGAGTTTCCACTCGCACTTGCAATTTCGTGTTCTTCTTTCGCGAAAACCTTTTAGCTTCCGTTTACCCTTCACGCACCAAACATGCTCGCACTGTTCGATTCTGGCCGGGTCATATTTCTCCCTGTTAAATACGAGCCGCTTAACGCGTTGTATCGTGCCTCAGCTGCTCGTAATACATTTTATTCCCCAAACCCACCGCAAAATCTTCAACGATATTAAGATCGTGCTTCTTGCAAATCCGTAGGACGCGTCGCACACCGTCCCAGTTTCCTTGCAGACCCCGTTCCAACCAAGACGACCGCCAGACCCAGCGAGAAAACCGCGTGGAATTGGCGATTGCGTGCACGCGGAAATTCCGAACCGCGCGACAGTGGTTAGTCGAAATGTCGGTCGAGTTAATTGCCGGCTCGTTAATTGCTCGCGAGCGTTTAGTCACGGGGGATGACGGCGGACTCAAATATACCGTCGGCCGATCCGAATCCATTAAACCCCTGCGCGGAATCAGTCTGGGCGAATAATTAAGCGGCCGCGCGAAAGCGAAGTTCTTGCTTTTTGCCCGATCAACGACAAGGGACTAGGTGGCAACCTTAACTCTTGGTGCGCGCGAGCGATGTTCCTCGAAGTGAATTTTGTTTTTTTGTTCCACCGCGCACCACCCTAATTAAGGATGTTCCGCGTTGTTAATTAGAATTATCGATTAAGCGTGTTGCCCCCACCCCCGACTCCTTTACGGACATTAATTAAAGCTTCGGTAATTTGCCCGCGGGGTGCGTACGTTTGAAAGTAACATCGCCAAACTTAATTGGATTATAGCGGCGGGGGGGGGGGGGGGGGGGGGTTGTCTTTGAATAGTATCAGGAGGAATCGCAGGAATCTCGCGTTGAGCAGTTTGATCGCAGCCGTGACATTTGGATGGAAGAACTGAGGGCTTTGAATTCGAAATGATTTATGATTCGTACAATTTTGGGGAGAATGTGATTCCGTTTTTACTTCCGTCGGCAGTGCAGTCACACAGAAGATTAAGTAAACAAGTAGATTGAAGTTTTTGAAATCTTGCACAGAGAAGATATCGCACTGTGATATCCGGTTTTATTAAGACACGCTTGCGCTCTAATAAGAAATTACATAATAAACGAGCGAAAGTCATAATAATTCTTTTACGGTAGGGGCTTTAGTTTCGATTGGTATGCAGTGAAAAGCTGGTTACATTTCGTTCCGAGCAACAGAGACAATAATGCAGCATTATTTTTCAGCGAGTGGTAGTTAATTAATAACCATTATTAACCCGAGATCTAAATAATTTCTTGTATACCACTTCCTCGCGGTCCTATTGTACGCCCTTATTAGATTTCACGAGTATTCCGTGAAATAGGATACGGAACCACTCGAGTATCATTAGAGTGCGCGGAAGTGCAGGCTAGTGGTACCTAGCGAACACGAACGATGGATGAATGGATTATTGAGTAAGAAGTGCTTGCTTGAGGAGCGTCGATTCAGAAGTCGATACGGGCTTCCGGAAAAAGGATTACAGAAGCACGGATCGTCCTTTGATCTTTGAGTGGATCGTCGAAAGGAACCGCGTTTCTACCTACATTTTGACCAACGAAGACCACGGAACCAAGTTGATCGCTACATTTTTCTCGTGCGCTCCCGATGCAGCTACTTCCCCCTAGTTTCGAACGATCCCTTTTCTAGCTGCCGAAAATGTTCGAAAAACTACGGATACGTGCTGACTTGCGTGTTCAAATTGTTTTTATTATAGAAGCTCTATCTTGCGCGATATTTGCCAAAGTACCGTGTTGCATAGAGCAAAACAGAACTCTGCCTTACGAATTGGATTAACTTCATTCGTGCACGATTAATCTTTCGACCATTGAACTCGAAGCGAGAATTGATTTTTGTATCAAATAATAATTCGCGTAATACACGTGTATAGAGTACCTTCGAAGTGGGAAAAATTAAGAAATATTATGATTGCTTTTGATAAAAACGAAACGACGGTTGTCTTGGCCGCGTATGAAAATAATAAAAGACGGCACACTATTTTCAGGATAGCCTACGGTTTCCGTGAAATCAATAAAATTTCGATCTCATCGCGCGAGATATTGGGGGAAGCATCATATTGCTGGTTTGAGAATGGTTCTCGATATACCGATATCCCGGCGACTCGCCGAATGACGGGCCGAATTTCTATTGGGCAAATATTTATCTCGATCCCTTGCGTAGGAATATTTCATGAATCCTGCAGGATTGTAAGCACGTCTATCTTTCAAATACAAACATTCATAATGAGAAACTCGATGGTACAAAGTGAAAGATAAACGTGCACTTTTGTTACGCATAAACAACTAGGGTTGCAGTGAAATAATATATTGTACCATCAACCTTTTTAGAAATTAACTAATACGATTGTGAAATTGTTGGATACAAATGATAGAACGTTTGAGAAAATATTCCTGCTTGTTATCCGATATTTTATTCTCACGTTTCTAAGTAACACGCGTTTCGAAAAGAAACAAGTCTCTCGTGTTTCAAGTTGATGACGATTGATATAAATAAATTTGAGAAAAATCATTTTCGTATTAATATTTGAAATTTCTTGTCTGTTTCAGGTGAGTACCATATTCTGAGCCTAATTGAAGGATATTGGTTTTTACCTCCTTCCTCGTACGAAGTACCTTCAAATGTAAGTTTTACGATTAAATCCAATTACATAGCAAATGCTGTTGCGTTGTAACTGATAAAAGATAAATGCTTGGGTCTCGGAGAGTATTCGAAAAAATATCACTTCTCTGTGATACAAATGAAGATTGATAGAGCCTGGGTGTCTATTTTCTATCCAGAAAATGAATCAAAATATTAAATAAAATTCTTAACATATCACCGTAACACAATCTTCCACGTATTGCACTAAAACTGTAACATTCGTACATCAGAGTTCTTCGACTTTTAAGCCTTAATTTCCGCGGTCTGAACACTCTCAGCGTCACACAGCAGGCAAAAGATTAAATTCCATCAAGAACACCAATAACACGACAAGGATAACGTTCACTAGTCCAACGACCTAGCGATGGTCCCCCAAAAAAAGTGACCTTCCCCCGTTGTCACGGTGCAAGCGATCCCAAACAGCGAAGAGCACTTAATTTCACCGCTTAACTGCCGTCTTCGCGTGTTTCTCGCGTCTCGGCCACACACGCCACGCTTTCTAGGCGGCGGACACAGTCGCACCTGGGGGCAGAAACGATCCACGAGTGTGTCGGGAGGTGGCGAGATGCCGTAAAGGGGTGTTCCTTTGAGTTGGCCGCCTCAACAACGTGTCTAGTCTGGTGTCGTGATGACCGGCCACCCCCTCCTGGCTTCCGCTTTGAAGCAGGGTCATTATAATCAAGTCGAGTGCAACTTAGTTAACGACATCAAACCCGATGTTTCGATGGCACGCACCCCGTTCAACGAGGCGCGAATACCGGATGCTCTTGTAATGTCGCACCGCTGCTTGACACGTCTGCTGTCACGGTGGAATTTTATGGCACGGACAATAGAATTTCTTTGGTGGCTGAATCGCGTGGTGTAGTTGGAATATATACCCAGCTACGGTGAGGAGAAGAACTCGGACTTTATTTATTATTATATGAACCGTGAGGGGTTTCGGAACAACGATAATCAACTTTGGCGTAGTTCCTTTCTTGTCGGGTTAAGAAAATTCAGTTTTGCAATATTTGTAATACTGTCCCGTTTGGTTGGAAGAGATGTAATTCATGGAATCGGTTTGGTGCCCTATCGCGCAGGTCTGAGAACAAATTGCGTTAACTTCGTATACTCGCCAAGCTGCCGACGTAAAGTAAACTATGTATATGTTATTCGATTTGCGTAGCATTTGCAGTACGACAATGAAATCGGATTTTCTGCTAAATGCATTTAGAATGGGCCAAAGATTTGACAAAGACAAAACGACTTCACACAGTGCATTAGTTTCACGTCCAACTTCAATATTTTGGTGTCACCAAAATCTTGGTGTTAGGATAATTATTACTGAAACGATATACGTTATTTTAAGGTGTAATAGATGTGCTTCGTATCCATGTATATTGTTTTAGGAAGTATTGTCTTAACGCCAACAGTTTGGTGACACGAAAATAATGAAGTTGCAAGTGAAACTAATGGACTCTATGAATACTTTTTTGGTCCACTGTATATAGCTTGATCGTACGAAGTAAGCACCTGCATATTGTACAAATACGTGCTTCCTTTAAACGTACGAATAGAAGTCAGTTGTGAGTACTTTCCAATTTTTCTTCGCGAAAATCAATGTGCACAATAGAAACGAGGTGGTTCAATGATGGTTTCCGTTATTAATCGTCGAATACGTAACTTCTCTGGTCAAATTTATCCTTGCATCGTACTCACATTCATGTCAATCACCGTACCAGCCGAAACACCATGGTCGAATTACCTTATCGCCGTCACGAAACTTATTAGCTGATAACGATGATTATCGCGTACCACACCAGCGCCCACCTATGATGCACTCTTCACCCTTAGACATTCTAAGTGTAACGAAAGTGCATTGTGGTTGGTGAATGGTCGACGAAACAAGTGTTGCATCGGTCGATCGAATATCGAAGCTGTGAAACTTCCAGCGCACGCTTTCGCGAAACACTTTGCGACGCATAGTGTCGAAAGTTTGCCGCCGTTCCCCGGAGACGAAATGCTGACGTAGAAGTTTCCCCTCGTTGTGTATATACGAGGTGACTTGGAAATATGGTATAGAAGTTTAGAAATGCGTTCTGCCGTGAAGGCGACGACAACGAAATTGATACGGCTGCACTTCTAATTCCATGGAATTTCTGAACGAGTTTCATGGCGCCTCCACGGTGTCAGGATGTGCCTGCTGCATAATAAGACAAGCGGCAATTCAATTTACTTAAATGTCTATGAATAACGATTCGGCTCGGAAATAACAGAATTGCTGTTCCCTTGTATGGAATAATAATTTAAACTCAAATGAAATAAAATTGTCCAACTTTACCTTACGACAAAATGGACGCGTGCTTTCGGAATCGTGGCGTGCCCCAGACACACAACAATCTTCTCCTTGACTTTTATTTTTTGTTTAAGAAAAAGAGCATCACAGTTTGTCCCGCGATAAACGCTTTAAACTCTGTACATATATGTACCTGTATATATTTTTGTTGCTGACCAATTACTTGAAAGTCCGACAAGAAAGTTCATATTCTTTTAGAAATTCGCATCGCGAGAGCGGAAATGCGCGATGCATTTGTTGCGGGTCGCCATGAAAGGCTGCGTGTACTTTCGTATTCATCTTCCCGAGCATTCTGATGGTTCGGCACGATGATTTCGAATAATGGCCGCCTTACCGACCCGCCCTGCAATTTCCTGACGACCCCGTAATCCATACGCTTTTGTAACAATGCCAAAAAAATAAAGAAAACAAAATTGCGGAGCATCGTGTCTTTCGCGGATTGATTCCAACGTAGAAACCGTTTCATCGTGCTTTCAATACGCGAGCTGCGCTTCCCTTTCGGGCGAATGTTATCGTGTCTTCGATATACGCAGAACCGAAACACAAAAGTCTGTTAGATGTCTAATGCATAATGCCTCAAGTGTCCGATGTACATATTCGTCTTAAAAGAACGATAAGTCTCGAACGTTGCCACTTTAACCATATTTAGCAAATACACTTTCGTATCGACGCAATATACTTTTTCCATACATTAGGATTTCGTGAAAAATAATAATAGCAATTCTCTTTTCTACAAATTGTAACAAAATTGCATATAACAACGTAATTCGTTATCATAAGGTATTTAATAGTCGTGAAACAACGACACAGCTTTGCCACGATGCAAAGAGACTGCGTGGAAGACTAGTGAAAATTGGAACGTTTGATAATAATAATTCAACCGCAAGGGAAGCTCTAATACTTTCAGGGGTTGGCGTAAACTGTTTCGATTACAGGATGAAACTTTTTACGATTACGGGAGGGCAACGCGTTAAAATCTGATAACGAGTTACCGACGAGATGGCTACTTTATTGCATTGTAAAGATATTATCCCCACCTCCGATTTTTTTCAAACGCTTTTGAAATTGTTCGAGCGCTTTAACGACGCTCCCTAGTAGCGTAACCCGCCGCTTAAACCGTATAAGATGTGACGAAGAACTAGCTGAAAGCTCGCGAAACCTTGTAACGATTCGCAGTTCACCGATGTCGAGGGTTTGCCCCCCAGAGCAATTCGCCTCCTCCTTTTTGCCGTCGTAATTTGCCATCCGATGTCGCGATTAATTTCTTCGCTGAATGCGTTTCAATTGAGATGTTCAAATATTCTCCTATAAAATTTCTATAAAATTTGTATGAATTACATCATGCGATACATATCTTGTCGAGCATCCGAGAACAAAGTCGAAATTTCGTGAAGAATCTCTCTTTTTCATTCGAGCTCGCCGAGTTCGTAATACTCACAATCACAAACATCTCTTCACTCATATCAAAATTTAATTGAACTTTCTTAATTTCCAGGAATATCTCGACCCGATCGTACACGAAAATTCCAAGCATTCCTATTTGAAAAAATCTACCATTTATAATCAACACCGAAACGATCGTTAATTCTATCCGAGCACGGATTCGTTGATCCAACGCGAATCGAAAAATGAACAAAAATAACAGTCCCGCGCTAATCGAAGCCCGTCAAAGATTCGTACAGCCAAAATCGTAAAATTTGTCTAAAAATTCTATAAAAAAATAAAAGTTTACGCTCACGCCCACCGAAGCACCAATCCATCCCGCGAGAACTTCCATTCCCCTCTCGTCCCGTTCTCCGCGTTACAATAAAACGGTTTTGCGACCCGGACGCGGGGGCGGATCCTGGCCGAAGAAGAGACACGGAAATAACGAGATTTAACGGGCAGCTTTTATCTTCCCGTTCAGAATGTGCGCGTCCGCGAGCCGAGGAGGTGACGACGAACTTCTCGCGGCTCCCAACGAGAACACGCGAGAACACCATCCCCGTCGTGTCCGCGTGTCTTCCTCGAGTTTTTAACGACGCCCCATTTAAATAGGAAAGAGCATCGCGTCGAATGTCTCGACCTCGTCATTCGACAACCGGGCTGGCCTTTTCGCGTAACGCCGCCGATTCTCGGCTTTTCGTTCGCAACGCTCTGATTGTAACGCCGGACGGAGCCGCCTCTTCGAAACGGTCGCGAGTAATCAGGGCGACGGCGGAACTCCGACGCGTATTGTATAACCGCGCAATACGCCCTATTAAATACCGAAATACGCGCCGTAACAAGTGCCATTATCCGTTTTATGTCTTATTTTACCGGCCGGTGTTTTTATTACGCGGCGGGGCCAAGGGAGCCTGGGCGAAAAAGAATTTATTATCGCCGGCCGTTCTTATTGCGCCCCGCTTTACTGCCGTCCCGCGAAAAAATATATAATCACGCGGTTTATGGACGGCCCCTCGGGATTCGATCTGGTGGACGGATCTGAATGCGCAGGGATCGCGCGGATTCCGTAGACACCGAAACGGGATGCGACGCGGACGAATTTCGATTCCCGTCGTTTTCTCTCCAACTCGTGTTGGAACGGAGTTGCAGCGGAATCCGTTTCGCGATGGATGGACTATTTGACGTTTGCTGAAGGAAAAAGGTGTACGTATAATCGGTGGCTTGTATTTGTAGGATTATTTTTCAGGGGAAATTTTGACTGCATTTTCTTTCTCGTAAAATCAGTTTATTATTTAATATCTCTTAATTACTCTCTCTCACAACACAATATATCTTATCTCAGCAATGCTCTCGCTGCAATTCTCGCTCGACTCCGCTTCAACTTTGTCTCAACTCTATCTCAACTCTGACCCTCGCACGCATCATCCACTGCATTGTAAGAGATTTCGGCTGCGAGCACCGTAGCTGGGCATCTGGGTTACGACAGCCCGGGGCCCGATAGCGCACGTACCCATAGGACACCGTAGGCTGAAGGGAAATACGTGAGCGAGGCCCTTGAAGCCATGGCGCCTGGAAAAACCCCGACAAGGCGTCCTTTTTGGCGTAGACGATGCATCAGGGCATTCTTGCATCGATCGTCGAACGTAGAAGTCGCATTGACAAACAACAGAGTACAAACGGAGTAATTCCTGACGAGACCGTGCAAATAGATCTGTCACATCTTTTTACACGCTTCTACATCCTTCTACGCTCCAGTATTGATTTGTATAGTTTTTGGAGATAATAAAAAAGGAATAATAATAGTAGCTTTTCACGTTCGTCGTTTTTCATTGTCTTACAGCATATATTCTTTCACGCATTTTACCTCTCATTCTATTCACCGTTCGTTCCCACTCATTAAGTTCTCACCCACACCGGCACACACACACTCTTACCACGTGTCACAGTTCGACCACGGGTCACCATGCATTCTAGACTCCACGTGCATTCCCCGAAACCATCCACTCTGTCCTAGAGATAAACATTCACTCGGTCCGCATTCGACGTTTCGACTAACACTCTTCATTCACACTTCGCGTAATACTCGATACTTCCCTTCACACGATTCATACAAAGCCCTCTCATACCATTTCTACGAATTCTTGCATCCCACATATTTAATGAAGATACTGCGTTCCGTCTGATGTGGAAAGGTTAGGAATAACTGTTACAACTTTATGTTTCAATTGCTAAGGCAATTCGCTGCAAAAATACTTCCTTTTCGTATTTCAATTTTATATGATCCCTCGGTTACCATAAGTATTACAGAATTAGTTGTTAACGCAAGAATATTACTTATATGTATCGTATTCTGTGTGCCTGGTGATGTGTTTTCGTGCCGCGACAAGATTTTATTCGCAACAGCATAACAATAATAATAAGATCGAGGTAGCTGCTTTTCAGGCGATATCGTCTACCCAAACACGATGCTCCACGTTGCTCCCTTCAGCAAATTGCTGACGACAGGCAACCTTCGTTCCTGTTACTATCCACCTATTCCAGGCCGCTAACTAACCGAACAATGCCAACTAATTAAGGATTCGACATCGGTGCAATACAGATTGTTCGTAGGCATGCCTTGACGTTTCCCGTTGCTCGAGTCCCTCGAGTAAATTGGAAACTACACCACAGTCCACTTGCGACCGTTCGGTTCATCGGTTCCATCCTTTTACGGACGGAACGAACGAACTATATAAAAACCTAACACTTATTCACCCAGGTCAAGATGTGCAACATATCTTTGATGCCTCGAAATATGTCAACCAGCATCGTTATTTTTTTTAATAATGTCATTAATCATTATTATTAATGATTATTCTGATTATTCTGCCATCGTTCTCCCCCATTCTATTTCATTATTATTTGGTTATATTTAGCTGCTCATCGCGTCAAGTCTCCCCTCCTCTTCTTCAACCAGTATCCGAACCCCTTTGCGAGACGAATAAATACAAACGACTTGCAATCGACGTCTCCAAACAAGAAGATAACAAATACTCCGATAAGTTTCTCGAAAGAATTTCTCAGCTATCTCCGTGGTCTTCCTCGGCGTTGATCGACGAACGTTTCGACAAATAAATTCGCCGATACCAGCGCGGAGAAAAATCGTACTCAAATCAGTGGAAGAGAGAGGCGTCGGAGGCGTCGCGCGACGAACGGCCGAGCTATTTTTCAAACCATTCGCTGTCGAACGCGCCTGCATAGAATAAAAACATGATTCCTCGGCCGGCACGGTGTCCTGCATCGGTGCAGGTCGAGGGAAGACGGAAAGGAGGAGGGCGGGACGGCCTTAGCAACAAATAATTCTGCGATTTGTGCCCGCCTATGTAAGAATATTATTTACGACGTCGTAAATTACGGGCGATTCGTTCCGGCGGGTCGCCGGGAGAAACGCGACGTCGAGATTAATATAGAACGATTGAATGGAACGGCCGAACAAACCGTATTGGATCGCATTCAATCGGATCGAGCGCGGGACGATTGAAAACTGAATATTCATGCCGCGCTCTGCTTTATCGAGCAGAAATATATTTTTTTATTTCCACCCGGTTCGCGCACTTACATGCCGCGCGTCGGCGACAAAAAAAAACAAAAAACAAGTCTTCCGTCGACGAGCTGCGCGCGATACCTCCGACGCACCGAATGTGTACTTCGTTTCAGCTTTTCCCTTCGTTTTCTGGTCGCGGCTCACTCGATTCCGCGATGAGTTATCACTTATTCTGCAGCGAATTGCGAGCAATATTGCCCGGATTCCACAGTGCTGCGATTTGCCGTGATTTTCTGCAAAGATCTAACCCTTGGTGGGGAAAGGTATTTTTTTTTTTTCCTTTTTCGATTCAACGCTATATCTGTGCGCGGCGTTACTTGTCAAATCTGTATTGAAAATTGTGTACATTTCGCTGGATAATTTTTAATATATTTATATGGCCCGCGGTGAAACAAATTTTTACACAAAGCAGAGTCAGAATTTTTCGGACATGTACTGCGGCAAGTACGGCAATGAAATTCTGCGCCAACGTGTTTGCCAATAAACTTCTTTCTCGTAAAGGTTCTATTATAAAAAAAAAATTCCATTGAGCGAATTATCAAATAATACGAGTACCGCGATCGTCAATTTTGCAAAATGCACATCGGAAATATTATTTACCCTTTTGTTGTCGAATAGGGAGAAAAAAAAATAGAATCGAATCGGGGGAAAGGGGAAAACGAGCACGAAACAAAACATCGGTATGAAATAGTCCGAAAGCTTTGTATTGAGTTCGCAAACACGCCAACGAAACGCGATGAATATTATTTTACCCGCGGTCCTTGTTGCACTATTCAAAGTCGGATCTGAATAATGGAAAGCCGACTAAATGAAAACGCTTTCCGGCAACAGTGAAAAGTTTGTAATTGGAACCATCATTGTTGTGTTCGTTTTTCGCCGGCGCGAACGACGGCTTCGTTTTTGTTTCAAATAATATCGGCCACCAAAGAAATGCTAACGAAGTTGTAGGTTGAATTTGCGATAAACATTGGTAACTTCGTTCGTAATCCATCGGTCCTCTGTTCTGCGTTCGTTATTTCATTCCTTTCACTATTTCCTTCAACAAGGCGTTTCGTATCCCCAGATGTTATCATAATGAGCATCGCGCTCCGCGTGACGAATATTTTTATGAACCGACAAATTCTTTTTCCACCGACGCCGCTAAATTTACCGAGGCTTTTTAGTTTTACCTGAAAATTTGCAGGTACCATCTATGTATGTGTATGTCTCTTATCGACAAATGAAAAACGATATTTGCATCGTCAGATATTTTAAACAACGCCGACGAACAAAACTCGCCGTCGTCAACTTAACTTAATGAACGCGCGTTGAAATTTCATATTTCTTCGAAATTCTGATCAACGCTATTATCGCTATCATAATTCGCGATCGCGCGTGAAGGCATTTCATCAACGGAACTCATTTTCGCGAAAACGACAGGGAATCGGCGAGCCGATCATGCGCGCGTCAAAAGTCAAAAACTTCATCCCGAAACCGGTGCTCCCCTGTCACGGCGGGCAATCGATCTTTCGCCTAGTGGCGACAAATAGAGGCCCGTGAAAAAGAGGCGTACGCGAAACGAGGGGGCAAAAAAAAAAAGGAGAGAACCGAAAGGGGCAGGGGTGATAAAAGCTGTTCGAACATTTTCGGTCCTGTCGAAGGTTCCCCATTTCGTCGTACCGAACCGTACGTCCATATTTTTTCGTTCGGTCAGCACGCCCCTGTTCCTGTCCTGCAGACGGTTTCGGCTTTACGTCGAAAGTCGAGTGACCCGCGAGATTTTTTCCGCGTAGCTTGGCGAAAAAGGGTTGGCCGAGCCGTGGCGCGAGTCGCGGCCCCTCTGATCCCCGGGTGAAATCAAGCCTCGTCGATCAAAGCTCGTCCTACATAACGGAAGCGAAGACCAAATTTTCAGTTTCGGGGACAAAAGGAGTCGTCGACGTTGAAAATCGAAATAGATCAAAGTTGCCGACTACGATCTATGTTTCTCCCTCGCCATTATTTTTTTCCCTCTGCGTCTCCCTGCTTTCGTACCCCTTTTCTTTCCTCTAACCCCTTTTTTTTCGTTTCATCTTTCTCGCTACGGTCGATTCGCCGATCCCGCTTCATCGAACGAACCAATGCCGGCGCGGAAGTTACGGAACAATCTTTGTTTCGACGACATCGGTATTCGTTCGTTGGTTAAGTCTGTTCGGTCCGCTGACATTTTTGTTTATCCGTAGACGGATTACACTTGGCGTGTAGATAGAACAGATTATTGGAAAACTAGATTATTAGGAAGTGTGATAATATATAATATACAGTTCAGTTTAAGAAAAGTACTTTATTTTATATAGTAAAAGAAGGCACGTCCTTATTCAAAGAAGAAACTCTAACGAATGAATATAGAATAGAAGCGTGGAGCATTCGGACCCTATCGGCCCTTCTTAATATAAACCCTTTTGTATAAATATTGGAATTCCATACCCCATTATATTCTCAGAACTATAACGATAATTTTTGTTTAACCGTGTTTTATACAAAGCATAAAACCAACACAGATGGAGTGCTTCGCGATGTTTCCTCGCTGCGTGATGAAGTTCGCGAGGGTTCGTGCGAGATTCATCGTACGCAAAATTGAAATGCCTGTTCTTTTTATCGAAACGTTTGGTATGCAGATTATATTTACGTTGCTATCATTATTTTATTACGTTTATTACGATTTTCTCTGTTATAAATTCGTTAGCGTTGTCCCGTTGACGACTGGGTAACTGTTAAACAAATAATCCTTTGGAATAATTTTATGTACAGTATGTATTTGATTAGTGGACGCTGAATTCACTCGAACATACATCTAAGAGTGTTTCAAATTCATTTATTAATGATCTCGACGGACCACTGTCGCAGCTCTTATTCCTGTCAAAGTCTGAATCGACGTCTGTCGTTCTATTTCGTAGCGATTTTTCCATATTTTTCACTTCGTGACCTAAGCGACGGCGTTAAATCGGGGTGCGCGATGGGCACTGGTCAAAAAATAGACCAAATGCATCTTTCACGGTTATCGATTGACCTTTTCCCCCCCGAAATATCTGCACACCGTTGCTACTGAGGACGCATTTACGAGCGCGCATGGATCAAAGCGACTGTGCCGCATACTTCTAACGATCCGCTATTCCGTCAAGTTGGATTGATTCTTCGTTCAAATTTTTCTTGACGAGCAAATCGGCCACGATGTCGCGGAAATTGATTTCCCTAATTGGAAAGTTCGAATTCGACGGAGAATCTGTTTCCCCTCTATCGTACTAATATAATTCTGACCCGAATGAACGATCTAAAAATATGTTTCAATTCAATTGTTTGCGATTTCCCTGTTCCCGGTATCTCTTATCAACGAACGACTTTGTTCCGAAAGTGGACCGCATAGATCAAACGATCTCGTGTAAAGTATATACATATTGTGAACGTTTCGCTGACTGTCGCACGCGTTTGCCGTTATCTATCGTTGAAAATACACCATGTTCCAGTCATTCGAGAAGTTCTCGAATTAAATTGTTCGTCCCGTGTCACCGTTTCAAGCGTTACGATTCCAAATGTTGCCATAAATTCCGGTAACGTGCTACTAAGGGTGAAAAGCGTGCTCCCCTTTGGGAACCGCCGTATTACACGTCCACTTTTGTGCCGCCGACGTGCAGGTTGAAACAGTGAGACGCGCGGTTAAAACAGCGAGCGCTTTTAAATTGTTTATTTCTCTGTAACCTACTTGGACGGAATTTACGGATCGACATTTCTCGTCGTCGTTCAAAAACGAACCACCAATATCCACGATCCCGTTGTCTCAACGCTGTGCATCGTGGACAGGCGTTGCGGCAATTTAAACGGGGAACAAATTATGAAATATTCTCAATTTCTTACGAAGCTTCGTTATATTTAAATGCACGTCGCTCAGTTGTATCGTAAATGGTTCCTGCGACGTTAATCTTCCAATCAGTAATCGTTCGATCGTTTCAATCGTTATTCCTGTAGAAATCGACTGCGGAGATTCGCCTCGTTGTGATCCGTGGGTGAAGTTCGATTGAGGAAAGGCGAAGAAAATGACAGGGAAATTGCTTATTAAGAGGGGGCGAGGGTTTCCTCGTGCCGCAAAAAAATTCTAGCAGGAGTTCGCGTCTTCTGCAATTTAGCCAAGGTTGAAGAAAAAGGGGAGAACGAGCGGCGAAGGGATGATTGGCTACCGGTGAAGGATGCGCCGCTGTCGGAAATTAGGGTCTGCTCTGAGGTTCGGTTAATAGACACGCCAAACTGTCTTGATATATTCTCGTATCGGAAATCTTTAACACCCTTCGAACCGTTGAGTTGTGACAACGAAATGTCTTTTTTTCGAGTAATCGTTCTATCGAGATAAGTATGTCGATAATATGTATCGGGAAATTATGTGAATATATTCATCCAGATAATTATAATTGCATTGAAACGTGTTTAGAAATCAGAACGATCCTACGCGTTGAACTTCAAATTGAAATATAATATAATGAAAATTGAACTATTAATCGGGTTACATTCGTTTCAGTCAGAGTTTATGTCATTTTTGGTGATACCAATGGAATGCTGAATGAGAAATCTTTTCTTTCCGATCGTAAATAAATGGTATATACACAGATGAATAATCTTATCATGATAATGGTCATGTCGTGTTAATTGTCACGCGTTCGTATTACGACGAAATCATTTTTAAGCGGCGCAATTTAAATAGGATTTATTAAACTACGTATAAAATATTGTTCGGACGGAAATAAATCTGTTTTGCAGCTAAGTAGGGGAGGCTTTAATCGCCTCCACATAAACTGCTGATATAGCGATATTAAATTGTTACTTGTCACGGCTGATTTATTATGCAATATAGGAGGAAATATCGCGATTTCGTTTCGCAATTGGAACGAGTAGACGATATTTAATTAAAGTTGACGCCGTTCTATCAGTCGAGTGGAAAACTAGCGCCGGGCTGGAATGTTTTCCTATCATTCTTTGAAGTTTCTAAGGGATTTGTATGTTTCCAACCAAAGAGAATAATAAACTATATTGTGATTTTCATCAAATCTATCTGTCTCTTTATATCGTTAACGTTTAAATTGTATGCAGTGTGAACAACCACTTAGACGAATTTTGCAAAGTCAATCTAACGCCTTCAATTTCAGAAATCGCACAGCGCCTCGTTTAACATAAAAATGATTAACAGAATCGCTTCTGCGATAAACGTAACTTCAATTCGAATTCTCAACTTCGTTCGAGCCAAGTGACAATTAGGGTAAACGTATGTCAGAATGAAGTCGAGAAGTTGTGAAATTGGCACCCGATTGCCTTAATCGTCCTTAATCGCGGCATTGTTTTACAAAAGTTCGATATATTTTTTCCAAATCAAAATCCTTTTCCTTTGGGCCAATCGACGTTTTCTGGCGATTTTCGGGCGAATTATTTATATTGTGCAGCAATTTAGTTCTCTACTGTACTTTCTCGTACAGCTATGTACGAGAAATCACTAATACTCAAATCGAAGTCTCCATTAGGTATTAGAATAATTGCGTAGGCGTGTATATGTTAACAAGGTATTCCGTTTGTTAATACTGTGCTCTCTCGCCCGTCGTCTATACAAGAATGCCTTCCTTTGGCAAAAGCGTCGTTCGCGAGGACGCCTACGTCACCATGGCCCTTTTTAACCATTTTAGGGTTCGCCCCGAAAGAAAGCTACGCTAGACAAAGACAGCGTGCATCGGCGAAATGCACATGGCCCGCCTCGGCCGTTCCTGTACCTCGAATATTCTAACTGACTGCCCTGGACCGAAAAGTCCTTGCGTTGACGAAATTCCTTGAGGCCCCATCTAATTTATGACGGGTCCGGCGTCTCGTTGCCCGAACCCGGCGTCTTCGTGCTCGCCTTTTGCATAAACATCCGCAACCGGCTGCGCCTCGTTCGTTGAGTGGTGTCAGATTTTCTAACACGACCATTCATAACTGTAGTGATATAAAACTCAAACTCAAACTCAATACTACTCTCTGCTCTCTGCACTCTATCAATTCCACGCTTCTCTCTATTCTGCTATAACTCTCCAACTATTCTACTACACCTCCCCAACTATTCTGCTATACCACTCCAACTATTCTCCCTCGCGCTCGCATCATCCACTCCATATACTCTTTCACGCAGTTTCCCTCTAATTCTATTCATCGTTCGTTCTCACTCATTGGGACCCCCCCCCCCACACACACACACACACCCACACCCTTGCCGCGTGTCACAGTTCGACCACGGGCCACCATGCGTCCAAGGCTCCGCGTGCATTCATCGAAACCATTCACTCTTTCCTTGTGATAAACAGCACTATAAACAAAGAAGGCGTCAACAAACCTGGCCCTATCGTTTAAAATAATCTAAAATATCCGGCAATGCCGCGGTAGTGTTCTAAATCAATAGCGCTTTGAAAGTGGTACAATGTATACGTACAGTGTTTAATTTCGAGGATGTAAGGTCTAACAAAGTATTTTTGGCTTGCAACGTCGACGTCGTAAAGATACGTGGAAAGAGGGAAATGGTTACAGTTCTGGAAAAAACATATCGGTAGATTTGCATGACGGATCTTTATTGCCCATAGAAAGTCAGACTTTATTATCGCTGTTAAAGCCAGGCCACGTAGCTGGCCATTATTCTGCTTGTCACAGCAGCAACTGAGGAGCAAGTTGAAATATGCAGTTGGCCGCCTAGCCGGCTCATAACGAACTGCTCACGAGAAAATCACCCCTAACGGGCCAATTTGTGGACACCGGGTTAGTTGTTCGGTGATACGATCAACGACGGCGCGATCGTCGCACAAAAGTGGCGGACATCGTCGAATCAAACGCGATTCTTGATGAAAACGGATTCGAATTAACGCGTCTCCTTTTCTCCTAGTTCCACTTATTATTTTCCCTTCCTTCTTTCTTCCTTTTACGCCGAAATTGACCAGCTATTATTAGGTTCGTTTCGAAATTTTCATACTGTCCTAGATACTTCGTGGAAATTAATTAACGAGAATGGCGCTGCGCATTACCATATAAGTACCGAATATACATATGTATGTTGAATAATTGGAGTAAATAACGGGATGCAGATAATTGAAAGATAATAATGCGAGCAAGATAAAATTGTAAATAATTGATTTAATTCCAATCGGTCAGCGATCCATTATTGCTGCGAAATTAATCGTAGCAATACGGTTACAAATATTTCCATCGATAAGTACATTTGATATTTTACAGAGAGATACAACGTCCATACGTATGAAGGTACACGATTCCCAATTTCTCTTTCGATTAATCCAGCGAACAGAACGTAAAAGTGAAATCTCGCAACGACGATCTCTCCGCGGTAAGACAATAAATAATAAATACGAAACATAATAAAGATTAAAGTAGGCGAATGCATTCGACAAGGTTCCTCGCATATTCTTCGATACAATATCGTACATCACATTGCCCCACGAATTCGTCCGTCTATCCGTGAGCCCGCGATTTCATTTCATATCGGGTGCAGCGTAAATAGCTTGCATCCTCGATTCACGGGCACACGCGTCGAGACAATCGACAAATTCCTGATCGATCTTCCGGGGGAGGGTAATGCGGTCGAGCGAAATCGCGGGTTTCAGTAACGTTCCGCCGACGAATGCTTTATGCAAATTCGTGCGCGGCAGTCTTGATGGCCAGTTCACCGTTGCATCAGCAGGACGACGTGAAGGACCGTCGGAAAGCATCCCGTGCAACGAGAATGCTTTCAGCCCGATTGGACGAACGTTTCCTGATGCAGGTTCAGACGTTCGACCCATTGAGGCCTGATTAATATTGCACTCCGCCGGACTCTTCCGTGCTAGAGACGCTGCAGGGACCGAAAAAAAAAAAAAAAAAAAAAAAAAAATAAAGCGCGAGGGAAAGAAACGGGGAGGAGTTAGCGAGAGATCGCCGAAGAAGAGCGTTGTCCGTTTGAAAGAAAATATTATTTCGCTCGTGAGCAACGTGCTTTCAGTCGATGAACGTCTCGCTTCGTTCCTCTTTCTTTCCATTTCTTTTCTTTTTTGTTTTCGCCCTGCATCCCCCGCGCGCCGCGCCTCGCTTTCATTTCTGGCCTTTCACCCCCCTTTCGCACCGTCGGGTCTTTAATGAGGCGAGCGGAATCACCGTATATACGTAAACGCCCGGGCACGAGCAGACTGAAATTAATTATCGAACCGCCGACTGGCACCCCACCCGGCCGCCGCGATTTATGAATATATTAATTGCGCTGCTAGCGGCGTATACGTTTACTTCGTTGACAGTGATGGAGAGGCTTATCGATACGCGACGCCCTTCAAACCCCTCGTTCTTTTTAGCCTCCCCATTCTTTCTCAGTTCATTTTCAATCGTAGGATTGAAAGATTCTTGCGCCCGTAGATTGCGGATATTGCAGAAGGGATTGGGGGGGGGGGGGGGGGTACTCAGTTATTCGTGTAAGTAGTGGAGGAGGGTTGAAATGGTATTCAGTTTTTAACGCGCTTCAGATTAATATTTAGAGGCATATTGATCGACGGATTATTTTATTATTCATCTATTCGCATTCTGTTTCATCAGCATTCACTTGCCGCTTATCTTATCGAACGGTTATCTTGTAAGATATGGGTTCAGTAATTTGTTATATTGTTAATCGATATCGGTCTTTCGAAAGTATTACTGTAATCGCAGGCGAGGTGTATTGCCTTCGGTCTGACAACGAACGGATATTCTACTTGGGTTTGCTTCCCTCATTTCTGAAACTAACAGTTCACCCTCGATGGGAAGTTCTAAACATTACCGAAAGCTGTAGATTGGGATGAGAGGAACATTTTTTCTCCGGTCAGGCTCGAATACTGCTGGTTGTTAACACTCGAAATTAACTAACGTTACGTACGTATGCGATATGGCAATCTTTCTCTTGCTTTTGCCCTCTTCACGAATTATCTGCGCGTTTTCAGTCATTCTCTTCGTTGCTCATTTTTCCTTTATCACTTTAATATGTCCTATTAAAGGGTAACACTCGCCGTGGCAAATATACCTCCGGTCTTCGTGTCTGTTCTCTCACTTTCCTCCCTCTCTGTCTATCTCTT
The DNA here is from genome assembly GCA_948146005.1 of Nomada fucata. NCBI lineage: Eukaryota > Metazoa > Arthropoda > Insecta > Hymenoptera > Apidae > Nomada > Nomada fucata. Next base: position 8,055,832 of record OX411282.1, read on the forward strand.
TCTCTGTTTGCCCTCTACTTTCTGAAAAGTCTCCCAGATATACCTGCATTTGCTCTTGCATTTTCGTTGCACCTTCACGCGGCAGTTACTTCCGCAGTTTCCATCTTATTTTTGTTCCCATTTCATCGAAGTAAGGAAAAACTTTCGAAGATAAAGTTTCCGTCGAGGCTTCACGCACGAAACAGATTCCGAAGAAAATTCTACGCTTGTCGCTGACGACGGATTGTAATTGTTTCGAACTTCACAGGTATCGGAATTCCTTCAATTTCGTCGAAACACTGATTGTACGTTCTAGGGTCTACTAAATAGTTTATTTACTACAATTTATTACTATATTACTGTATTATTATCATCTATTATAATTTATTTTAGTCTCAGTTTCACTTTTATCACTTTTATGCTCGCCTGGGAAGAATATTGTTAGATACCTGGATTCCCGAACCTACACGTGCACGGAACATGTGCAAAACTGTGAACCTCGCAATAATCCGACTAGAATTACCCTCCGCCCTAATCCCAGTCCTTTTTATTTTATGATACCCAACTTTCTCCGAAAACGCACGCACCTCTTCAAGGCCTCTAAAAACCATAAAGTACCTCCTTCCCCAAAATTCCGAAAACCCCTTCCAGTTCCACTTCCACCCTCTCAACCACCACTACGATCTCCTACTCCCACTCCTTCAATAGTAATAGTTTACATTTTTCATCATTCGACTCCGAAAAATCAGAATAAACTGAACAGTCCAACCATCCACTTCGAAGCAAAAATAAATAAAGACTACACATAAATACTTTGCAACTCTGAGTAACTTCATTTCACGGGTTCACGACACAAAAATTGGCGCAGTCGGTAGGACCGTCAACGGTGCAAGAATAAATAAACTTTATTCAAAGTGTTCTTCGCCTGTGGATTCTTATCCTTTGTGACGGAAAATAAAAGTGTCAACCCCGAGGTTCTACGAGTGCAAGAGTATCTACACGGCAACGGAAGTCAACCAGCAGCACATTCGACGACTTCACCAGTATACGACAACGGAAGTCAACCAGCAACAAGTTCAACGACTTCACCGGTATACGGCAAGTACAGTCTCAGGTTTCGTTGCTTTGTAATCGCCTTATATTCAACTCAACATCCTAATACCATGTCTCAACCAAATTCACCCGATAATATGTTGGATTCATCAAATTCCTCACCCGATTTCCCAATTCAATTCTTATGCAGTCTAATCCCCAAAGAATTCTCCGGTAACCGATTCGAGCTCGGACAGTTTATAGCAAACTGTAATAACGCCGACGAACTCGCATCACCAAGACAAAAGATCCCACTACTCTATTTCATTCTTTCAAAAATTTCCGGAAACGCTAAAGAACAGTTAGCATTACAAAGTTTTCGCAATTGGTCAGAGCTAAAGGAACAACTGAAACGACTCTATCAAGACAAAAAACATTATTGCCAGATAATGGAGGAACTAAATAGTAGTAAACAGCTTCATTCGGAAGGTATTAGTAATTTTTACCAAAGACTCGTCACATTGTCGTCCAGAGCACTTGGTGCTATACAACAATATTCAACCGATCCTTTAGAGATACCAGGAAAGAAAAAATCAGTAGAGGAAACAACCCTAAACAGATTCGTTTATCATAGCAATCCGCAAATTTCTCAAATGCTTCGGTGGAAAGATTTCGATAACTTAAATTCTGCTTACACCGCCGCGATAGCGGAAGAACGCGCGTTAAATATGCATCGAAATAGCAGACAAAGATCTTGTGCTATTTGTGGGAGATCAAACCATGAAACGTCCCAATGCAGATCAAATCAAACTAATCGTAACAGGGTTATTCACCACGTCCAAACACCTAGCCAAATTCGACCTCCTTATCAGAACCAAGCCGCGCAATATCCACAACGACAAGCACAAAACTCACACCAAACTCCAAATCAATCTAATACAAGACACAATACAATTCAACCGAAATTCTGCAATTATTGCAAAAATGAAGGTCACGTAATAGCCGAGTGTAGGAAACGACAATTTAATAATAATCGTAGGCAGCAACCGCCTAACGATGGCCCTCCTCGGACGGAAAATTCTGCGTTTCATTTAAACTGCCAGGAGTCCCCAGCGGCGGATACCACGCTGGCGGACCAAATCTCTCAACTAGCAGTGTTCGAGAATTAAGCGTATCTATCTCCAACAATAATTTAGACTACATCTTGACATGTTCACGCTATTCTAAAAACTTAAATAATAACTTCAAATTTCTAATCGATACAGGCGCAAATGTCTCATTGATCAAAGCTTGTAAACTACATCCGGATACATACTTCGATTCCAAAGACAAATTAATATTACACGGTCTTAGCACAAATACCCCTGTGGAAACCGTAGGCAGTTGTAAAATTCCAATACAAATACATGACGCGACCATCGAGACCAAATTCTACATCCTAAATCAAGCAACAAACGTCCCATTCGACGGCTTACTAGGAAAGGATTTTTTACAGAAGGAATCCGCGACAATCAACTATCAAACACAGTCAATAACTCTTAAATCGGTACCAGTCGCGATCCAACTCAATGCTCAGAACCCGGAAATTCAAAACGTAAATCCTATAAATTTAAAAGCTCGATCAGAAACCTTAGTCGAAATCGAAATCCGAAACCCAGAAGTTCAAGAAGGCCTCATTCCGGAGCTTGAACTGCAAAAGGGCGTCTACTTATCAAAAGCTTTAACAACAGTAAATCAAAATAATCATTCCTTCGACAACTTTATTCAATTCCATTATAAAAATCTCGATATTCCTAAAATAAAATCCATGCCTTGCGACAAATTTCAATACTTTCCAAACGTTTTATTCTATTCAAAAGACTTAGATGACAACAATCTGCTCTCCGAAACAATCAGGAAAGAATACGATATGTCAAAAATCAAAGAGCCCGACGAACTATATTCGTCGATTAAACTCCTCAAAGATTCTAAAACCACATATATTTGCATTGGAAAAGTTTTTAACTTCGACAAATTAGAATATAAAGATATATTCTATTCATTACAATCTTTAAGTAATCACCTACAAGAAACTCAATATTCCGGAACTCTATATATTCACGATGCAACGATTAACAACAAAAATGTAAAGAAGGAAATGTTCGGTGAAATAATATATTATATTTTCAAAGATACCGACATTGTACCCGTAATATTAGAAAACGCACGTACAACCCCTAAATCAGAAACCGAAATAAGTAAAATCCTCCAAGAGAACCATGACTCAAAATTAGCAGGTCATTCGGGTTTCCTTAGAACCTACAAGCGGATCAAAGAATTTTACAGATGGGACACCATGAAAAGGGACATAAAAAAGCATATTAAGCAATGCCCGTCTTGCCAGGTCAACAAGACCAACTTCCGACCGTCGAAAGCCCCAATGGTAATTACGTCCACATCTGACAAACCATTCGAACGACTAGCACTCGACATCGTAGGACCCTTGCCGCAGACCCAAAACAATAACCGCTACATACTGACCATGCAAGACGACCTCACTAAATTTTCATACGCCGTACCTCTTCCAAATCACGAAGCGCAAACCATAGCTGCAGAATTCGCAAAATTTACGACCTTATTCGGAATCCCTAGAACGATACTGACTGACCAAGGGACCGACTTCACCTCAAATTTAATAAAAGAACTGACCAGACTGTTTAACACAAGACACGTATTATCTTCTCCTTACCACCCCCAGACAAACGGCGCACTGGAAAGGTCACACCTAACACTGAAAGATTACCTAAAACACTACATAAACCAAAAACAATCAGACTGGGACGAACTGATAATTTTTGCAATGATGGCTTACAACACACATGTACACAAATCGACCGGCTTCACACCATACGAAACCCTTTTCGGTAATAAACCATATTTACCCAGTAGCCTAACACAAGAACCAACACTCAATTATTCTTATGACGACTACATCGTAAATTTGAAACAGAAATTAAACTACACACAAAAGATAGCTAGAGACAATTTAATAGAATCAAAAACCAAATCGAAATCGTACTACGATAACAAAATTATCACACACAAATACAAAATCAACGACCTAGTGTATATTTTAAATAAACAAAATACACCGGGATTAAACAAGAAGCTGGCACCAAACTATAAAGGCCCGTACAGGATAATCAAAATAAATACAAATAATACAGTCCAGATACAGGTGAATAGAAAATTAGTAACATATCACACCAATTTATTGAAACCCTCTGTTCCAGGCGACTAATTAAAATAGACAAGTCATTTTGGAGCACTTGATTATTTTATATCAAATATCTTCCGGGTTAGACTAATACCATAATCTAATTATTTCCTCCATTATGTTGGGAAAACGAAACATACTTCATCCACAATTAATATCTCCGCAGAATCTTATCGATAAACTAAACAACATCGTTCTTCAAAACGATGTAGAATGAATTGTTCCATTAACGCTCAGTACCATACATAAGTACGAAAAAGCATATAAATTAACAGTAGCTTACACTAACAATATCTTACTATTCATCATAAAAATTCCGTTGGTTCGCGCAATGCTGTTCGAGCTATACGAAATATTACCGTTCCGTCTTCCACAATTCCTGAAAACACCTATTTTTATGTCCACCCCGGTACTCCTTATCTCCTGTTGAGTACAAATAAGGTATATTACGCACCGCTCGAAATTCTCGAGATATGTCCAGCAGTTGATACCGGTGAATATACCTGCTACAAGAAGTACGCAATACGGACGGCCGGACGACCAACGTGCGAGACAATGCTGCTCGCACCCACCACCAAGACGATCCCATCATCGTGTCGAATTCATACCATCGAAGGTGACTTCGAAAATTGGTAGCACCTCAGGGACAACACCTGGGTCTTCATTACAAATCAACACCTGCAGTTGACCCTCACATGTTCTTCGACACACATCGAGGATCTCGAATTGGAATCCACCGGAACCATTCATCTCGAATCTCAGTGCAAGGGTTACACCCAAAAATCAACGTACAACCAGCACACGACAGCGTCGAATACTACCAAGGTGACACCCCAACCAGGTCTATTGCACCGCATGGGCCCAGACCATCACCATTCCGAGCCGCTTCCATAAACATGGATTAATTTTAACACTACTTCTAAGTCTTATCATTTTAATGTGAATATAAGATCGATCAAATACCGTAGAAATAATTTACTCTTAAGAAATCGTAAATTAATCTAAAGGCGGGAGGTGTTAGATACCTGGATTCCCGAACCTACACGTGCACGGAACATGTGCAAAACTGTGAACCTCGCAATAATCCGACTAGAATTACCCTCCGCCCTAATCCCAGTCCTTTTTATTTTATGATACCCAACTTTCTCCGAAAACGCACGCACCTCTTCAAGGCCTCTAAAAACCATAAAGTACCTCCTTCCCCAAAATTCCGAAAACCCCTTCCAGTTCCACTTCCACCCTCTCAACCACCACTACGATCTCCTACTCCCACTCCTTCAATAGTAATAGTTTACATTTTTCATCATTCGACTCCGAAAAATCAGAATAAACTGAACAGTCCAACCATCCACTTCGAAGCAAAAATAAATAAAGACTACACATAAATACTTTGCAACTCTGAGTAACTTCATTTCACGGGTTCACGACAATATATTAGGCCTGCCGGATAGTTCTGTCCGCTGTTGAGTTAATAAAAAAATAATACATTTTCGATACGTTTATTAATATTTGCAAAACAATATAATTTCCGTCGTTACTGCCGTAATTTAGAAGAGCACATGTCTAGATACACAATGGTAGAAAAGGGCAGCCATATATGAACCTCGAGATGACATTATCGGACAGGGTCTTCTGGTAGAACTATTATACAGGGTGACAAAAAACTCAGGGAACATCGATAATTAAGCTATAGCTGAGGGGTAGAAAAACAATATTTTCCTTGGCAAAAATGTCCTACATAGTTTCGTTTTTGAGTTATTAACGAAAAACACTGGCCAATGAGAGCGCCCGGCGGGCATCGGCCGACGCGCGCTCAGGTGCGAACCGATCACTTGCGGTAGGTCGTGATGGGGGCATCGAGGGTACCGAGGAAAGCATGTGGCAAATGTTACATCGTCTTAATTAAGAATCACGTGGAATTATTCATTATTCGTGAATAAGAAATACACTAATAAATCGTGTAATAACTGTGTTCGATACGTTTATTCATTATCCGAAAGGAATGAAGTGTTTTATTAATTATGAAAAAAATACTTTTTTTTATCAGTACGTTTTCAGGTGGATAAATTATGTATTAAGAAAAACGATTCGCATACTAATGTTAGGAAAAGCTAGTTAAACTTACCCATTCGTTCACGAATTAACCTGGCTAACATTGTGTGAATCCTGACCTAGGCAACGCTCAACAGCCGATGTTATGGCCGGCTTAGTATCCTTGCACGATCACTTCACTTCACGATAACTTCACTTGCCACTGTGAAATGTTGAATTCACACAATGTTAAGCAGATTAATTCGTGAACGAATGGGTAAGTTTAACTAGCGTTTCTTAACATTAGTATGCGAATCGTTTTTCTTAATACATAATTTATCCACCTGAAAACGTACTGATAAAAAAAAGTATTTTTTTCATAATTAATAAAACATTTCATTCCTTTCGGATAATGAATAAACGTATCGAACACAGTTATTACACGATTTATTAGTGTATTTCTTATTCACGAATAATGAATAATTCCACGTGATTCTTAATTAAGACGATGTAACATTTGCCACATGCTTTCCTCGGTACCCTCGATGCCCCCATCACGACCTACCGCAAGTGATCGGTTCGCACCTGAGCGCGCGTCGGCCGATGCCCGCCGGGCGCTCTCATTGGCCAGTGTTTTTCGTTAATAACTCAAAAACGAAACTATGTAGGACATTTTTGCCAAGGAAAATATTGTTTTTCTACCCCTCAGCTATAGCTTAATTATCGATGTTCCCTGAGTTTATTGTCACCCTGTATGTATAAAAGAAATGATTACTGATAGTTAAGATCTGCTATTGATGCGGTGATACCCTTCCAGTTAAACTCCCACCACAGCCATAAGAATGGCGCTGACTCACGATCAGTGAATGTTAGATATCAGAGAGCATGAGGTGTTGCCAGTTGCGAGTCTGCGTATAAACTGCGATAAACTGCGTATATGCGCAGACACGAACGAAAAAAGAAAATTGTGCAAGTGTTAGAACTTAAATTTACCATATTTAAAAAGAATTACATTCCGGTGAGTTTCTTGAGTTTCTTGCGCAATTATTTCATTTCGATACTAAGATTCCAATTGGGGTATACATAACCTATAATGCATAATTGAAACAGCTACGGAGCTGTGTAAATTCATTGATATTATTGGCTAATTTAAAATTGATGTAAATATCAAGAAATATAGTTGTCTCCCACAGTGATTGTTCTTCTGTTTCCATATACAAATTGTTAATTACTTCTGGATACAAATGGTGGAAATAAAATGTCGCAATCAGCACATCCGTCAGTTTCATTGCCAAATGACGGGGCCGATCGAGCTCAGTATAAAGAAACAGAACACGTAAAGTCTGAAAACATAGATCGAGTCAGTAATAAAGAGGCCGATCAAGCTCAGTATAAAAAAACAGATCATGTTGAGTCTGAAAAGGTGGACGAAACGCGGAAACAATTAAATCAAAGTGGCCATACATTTGCGAAATATAATGGCGAAGCGCAACAACAAACGAAACAGAAGAAACACTCAAGCGCTTTACACGGTCATATGTATCAGCTAAAATTGTTAATGCTCTTTCTTGTTCGCGGTGTTGCACGGAAATATTGCTTTCGTTTGGGGACAGAAATCAAAGAGGCTGAAAAGTTCGACGATTTAGTATTTGAATATCCTGAAGATGGGAAAAAAGTATACCGTCTGTTGCAAGCTAAGCATAAACTCGTGTCTTCGACGAAAATTAAGTCGCAAAATTTACTCTCAATAAAGGAAGATTATAGTTTGGTAAAATATTTCGTTTCTTACCAGATCTTGAAAAGGCAGAAATTGTTCAAAGCTGGTTCAATTAAGGATCTTATTATTTACACGAATATTGATTGGGATTATGAGGATTTAGAAAGTAACGGCATTAGGATTGAAGAGATGAGAAATGAAAATGATTTGTTGGACGTAAAAGATAGTGAAAAGAAAACCTTCCGTTACAAGTTTCATGAAACAGTATTAACTTTGTTAATGCCAAAATTGAAAGATTATAGTGCAACTCGTTCAGCAAAAGAATCAATTAAATATACCGATGATGAGGCAAAAGATTTCTTGGACCATCTTGTATTTGCTGTTAATCAACCAAACGAAAACCAATTAGGCAAGATTATCAGGGAAAAAATTGGCACGGAATTGAATTATATTAATACTGGGAACACGTACAATAGACTTTTAGAAAAAATGACAGACTGGTTTTTAGATGCAAACAGCGATAGGTTTCTTACACATGAAAAAGCGAAGGAATTTTTGAAAGCAGCAGGGATACGGTTCAATATAAAAAGCCCGACGCATACGTTTGTCGGTCGAGTTAAACAATTGAATGATTTGCATATAATGTTGCAAGATCAAAATGAAAAGCAGAGACAGTTTATTTCCATAAGTGGTCTGGGAGGTGTTGGAAAAAGTGAATTGGTTAAGCAGTATATCAAGGAGTATAGTCGACAATATGACAATAACATTATATGGATAAATGCTGAAAGTTACAGAACTCTTGCCGAATCGTTCCGTACACTAGCTCGCGATAAATTGAGGATAAGTACAATGAATGCAGATAATAACGAAAAGGAAACATGTTCCATAGTTGAGGATGTATATAAATATCTTTCAGAAGGAAAGTGTCTCCTCATTTTTGATAATGCCGAAAAATACAAAAGTGACAACGAATTTGATCATGGCATAGCGAACTTCTTACCTTCTTCGCTACCTGGGCATAATAGACCTTATATTTTAATTACCTCTCGTAACAAAAAATGGCCCGAGAACATGCATGTATTACAATTGGACGTACTTAATGAAGATGAGGCGACGGAATTCGTTGAAAAGTCGCTAAACGTACAGAAGGGAATACAGGCGGATGATATAAACGAATTGGTGAGGCAGCTGCATTGTTTGCCTTTGGCATTGCAGCAAGCTGTAACTTATATAAAACTACAGGATCAGAAACTGAAGAATATAGGGAAGCTGTTCAGCATTTCGGATTATCTAAAAAAGTTTATGGAAAAAGCAGCAGATGTTCTTAATTTCAATTTTTCCGAGTCTACAAGTAATGATTACACTAAGACAATATTTACAACCTGGAATGTTACTTTGGACGTAATCAAGCAGAATAAAGATGGTGCTAATGCCTTGCAAATATTATACGTCGCATCGTATTTGGCTCCTGAAGATATACCTACAGATATGTTTTTGGGTATCATAAACGACCAGGAAGATATAGCCTCGGCTATCGAATTATTGAAGCAATACTCAATGGTTAATGTAGAACACGCGAGGATCAATGTCCACAGAATTGTACAGAAAGTAATAAGAATGAAGTTGAAACAGCAAGAAATGGAAGAGAAATATCTAGAAAAGGTATTACGCCTATTTTATGTTCACGGGGTGAAGTGGAACAACATAAATCACGCAGCATCTCTTTGGATCCATACGAATGAATGCAGCACAGTGGCGCGGATATCCCTACCCCTTTTAAATAGGATTGCCCAAGCGTTAATGAACATTTTTAGATTCCGTGAAGCATATTCAGTTCTTGAAGAGATCTTACAGTTGCTTAGTACAAAACAAACAAATTTTGCGATGGACTCAGTTATAGAACTGAATACGAAAAATGACATGGGCGTGGTATGTATATATCTAGGTAAATACGAAAAGGCTTGTCATATTCTTCAAGAGGTATTGGCTAGGCTAGAGCCTAATGGCGGTTATGAACCTAGAATGGTAAAAATTAATTTAGCCTATGCGTTACATTGTAAAGGCTGCAGTACCGAGGCCTTAAAACATTGCGAAGAATTATTATATGACATGCAAGCTCGCTCAGAAAGTGAGCAACTTAATGTTATGGAAGTACAGATACTGAGGGCAAAAGTGCTTCTTAACCAAAACAAAATTGAGGAAGCTCGATTAATATTCTCAACTGTGTATAAATGGCAAGAAAGTAAGTTAGGTAAATATGATCACGCAACATTAGACACGAGAAGGCTATTTGCTAAGGCGCTTATGATTGAAAATAAATTTAAAGAAGCTACCGAAATATTAACAGAAATATGTAATGTAAAAGATATGTGTTCGGAAACGTATAAGCATTGTATAGCCCGAACCTACGACTTGGGTGAAACATGTTTAATGCAACGTCAATATAACGCTGCTTTGAAAATATTTCAAGACATACTTTGCGCACAGCAAGAAGTTCTTGAGGCAGATCATCCCAATGTTTTGAGTGTTCAGCTTAATATAGTGGAAGCATTAATGGCGCTGGAAAAATTTGATGAAGCACTTAAAGTTCATCAAGATATTATCAATAACCACGAAGGAGTTTTACGCCCCGATCATCCGCAATACTTACATATGTTACTTGCTGAAGCAAATATATTGGACAGGCAAGGGAAATGCAGTAGTGCATTAAAACTTTATCAAGAGGTATTAAAAAAACAGATATCTGCTACAGGGCCCGGCCATGCCGACACTTTAACCGTAAGGAGCATCATTGCAAAGTTACATTTATCGGAAGGAAACTATGATCAAGCACTCGCCGCTTCTCGGGATGTGTATCGGTTGCAGAAAAATCTGATAGGAGAAAATCATCTTGATACTTTGTACACTAAAAACAACATCGGCATGGCATTATACCATAAAAAGGTATATGATTCCGCTCTACATATTTTTCAAGAGAATTATGACAAGTGTCAAGAATTATACCCCGATCATCCTTCTAAATACATGGCGCTAAGTAATATATGCTTAATACTTGCAAGTCGAAGACAATACTCTGAAGCTTTGAAATTACATAAGGAAGTGCTCAGTTTTACAGAAGTTTATTTTGGAAAGGACCATCTTGATACTACGATTGCAAAGAATAACATAGTAGGAACTCTTGTTCAGCAAGGAAAGTACACGGAATCTCTCGAACTTCTACACGATGTCTATAAAGGATTCAATAAAGTGTTTGGGCCAAATGATACAAAAACTATGCATACTAGAAATGTTGTAGGGACTGTGTTATTCCATGCGATAAAGAACAATGATGTCGAAGAAATCAAACATTTTTTTGAAAGGGATGCTGATATTACTGTTGCAAATTTTGATAGTACGGTATTGCTGCACCATGCAGTTAACAAGAGTAAAGCGGATATTTTAAATATATTATTAAAACACGGCGGAGATCCTACTTTAATTTCTGAGGGTAAAACAGCGTTACACGTTGCCGCGAGTAAAAATTGTGCAGAAGTTGTCAAGGTTCTGTTACGATATGTTAGTGTTGATAAGTTGGGCAATTTTATTAATGCTGAAACTACTGCTACACGTAGCACAGCACTTCACATAGCAGCCAAGTATGGTCGTTCAGACATCGTTAAGGTTTTATTGAAATGTGGCGCAATTTATAATTTGGAAAATATTAACCGTAAAACACCCCTTAGCCTTTGTCGCGTACACGGTGTTGCGAATTTATTAAAACTTATCGAGGAATTATTTGAACATGCAAAGAATGGGAATGCTGAACTTATTGGCAAGCTGAAAGCAATGCAGTACGATGTATTTAAAGCTGTAACTAACGCTCGTAATAATCAAAATAATACAGTACTTGAAATTATTAAAGCTAATAACCATACAGATATTGAGACCAAATACTTGGAAATACTAACTTCAATATGAAAGTGACAAAGTATCAGTGTCGAAAAGTGAAGTGCTGTATCAGAATAGTGTAAACAACAATTTTTGTGCATATTTCTATAATTGTATCAGTGATGTATTGTCGTGAACCCGTGAAATGAAGTTACTCAGAGTTGCAAAGTATTTATGTGTAGTCTTTATTTATTTTTGCTTCGAAGTGGATGGTTGGACTGTTCAGTTTATTCTGATTTTTCGGAGTCGAATGATGAAAAATGTAAACTATTACTATTGAAGGAGTGGGAGTAGGAGATCGTAGTGGTGGTTGAGAGGGTGGAAGTGGAACTGGAAGGGGTTTTCGGAATTTTGGGGAAGGAGGTACTTTATGGTTTTTAGAGGCCTTGAAGAGGTGCGTGCGTTTTCGGAGAAAGTTGGGTATCATAAAATAAAAAGGACTGGGATTAGGGCGGAGGGTAATTCTAGTCGGATTATTGCGAGGTTCACAGTTTTGCACATGTTCCGTGCACGTGTAGGTTCGGGAATCCAGGTATCTAACAGTATATTTGATACACACTGTTATGTAAGGGTGATTGGTTGGGGAATCGAAAGGTAAGGCGGTCGGTCGAATTTCTCAAATACTTTATTCGTTGCTCAAACACGTCCATCTCGCACGAGCGTCTAGGCAAGAGTCCCTTGTTTCAAAAACGCGAACGTCCGTTCTCGCGGCAACCGTCTCCGTCGACGTCGCAGTTTCGGCACCCTCAAAGGGGCCCCGCTACGTCGTTCGGTGTAGCGCATACAATGTATGTCCCCGTTTGGCCAACGTCTTACGGCCGCACGGTCCGCAGCTTACAGTTATAATATTATTCAATAAATATAACATTATTTTTGATACACATAGTTTTGAATTTTGTATTATTTATTGCAACCTACGTGGATATCGTAGTGGATGATTAAAGAAGTGAATGAAAGAAATTTACATTTTTTTACAGATGTTACAATATAGGCATAGAATTAAGAAGGATTGTATAATTAAAGCAGTGATTTCGTTACTTCAAAAATGCAGGCGCAAAAGAAACAGAAAACGGTGACGGCTAATATTTTGGATCTCAACAGGGGTATTCAAAGTAATTCTTGGTCTGAAATAATAAAAATTTAGAGTGAACGATAGCGAACCAGAACGATTACAGATGCTTGTGTTTTAACATATGGGTGCAGTAATTCGTTAAATTTTTAACCGGTATCAGATTCTGATAATGATTATTGTGATCACTGGTGACGTGTATTGCCTCCAGTCTGACAATGTTATCTTTCTTCTTGCATTTTCAGAACCGCCCATACCATAATTGTATAATCGATTTGTAATTCATTTAATACATACATATGCAGTTATGGAAATCAGTATACAGTAGGATAATACAATTAAAACGAAACAATTGAAAGATGGTCTATGGACAATCGGATTATGGTTAATCAAGGCTCTACTTTAATATTACTTTCCTCGGTTCATCCTGTTCCTAGCAACTTTATGCGACAGAAGGAAATGATTTAGAACCTGTTGCGTCGCATTGAAATGCTTACCGGGAAGTATATACGTATATCAAACACATGATTATGAGCTCCTCGGTTAGGACTTGTTAGTGTAGTGGGGGAAGCCCCTTCCAGTGAATCTTCCACCGCTATCATACGAGTGGCGAACAGTCAGTGTTTGTTAGCATGACAGAGCGTGAGGTGTTGCGAGTCCGACGATAAGTTGCGTATCTGCGCAGTACACACGAAGAAAGAAGATTGTGCAAGTTTCATTATATAAATTGACTACATTTAAAAAGATATTACACTGCGGTGAGTTTCCTGCGTCTTTATTTCATTTCAATAGTAAGGATCCATTAGGTAATTGAAACACCTACGAAGCTGTGTAAATTCATTAATATTAACTCCTAATGTCAAATCTGCGTAAATATCAAGACGTGCAGAAGTCTTCCACGGGGATTACACTTACGTTTCCATAAACGAATGTCAATTGCTTCTGGATATAAAAAGTAGAAATAAAATGTCACGATCAGCAAACCCGTCAGCTTCATCGCCGAACTGTCGTTCCTCGGAATTTCAATCTTTAGATAGTAATCAATGTGTTAAAGCCAGCATTGAAGAGAGAAAGAGGGCAAGAAGATTGAGTATAGACAATAGAGAATTACTGATCGCGATAAGTGAAAATAATTTTGAGAATGTAGAGCGTCTCGTGAACGGCGAGATAGATATTAATTTTAAAGATAGAGACGGCAACACACCTTTGCATTGGGCGATTGAAACTCAAAATTTGGATATCATTCAATTGATTTTAAGGAAGGCGGAATATGTTGAATGTGAAACGAATAAAACTTTCATCAATTATGTTAAAACGCTTAACAGGCCCGATATTCTGGAAATTTTAGATAATTCGTTAAATATCAAACCGCAGATTCAAGATGAAAAAATAGTAGAGAAACGATCAGAGTGTATAAACACAGACGATGTTGAATGCAGGAAAGATGGCCATGCTATGCATAAAAAGAAAGATCAAATCGACTGTGAAATGATAGGTCCACTTAATGGTAAACTGATCGATGAAGGTCAGTGCAAAGAAATAGATCCTGTTAAGTCTGAAAAGATGGGTCAAGTTCATAATAAAGGGACCAATCAAGCCCAGCGTAAAAAAACAGACCACGTTAAGCCCGAAGACGTGGTCGAGGCTTTAAATCAATTAAATAAAAGTATTATGACATTTCGAAAATTTGGTCAATTACAGTTTTGCCCAGAAACTAAGCAACAGACGTATGAGAAAAAACAAGTAACCGCTATTCATGGTTATATTTATCAGTTAAAATTGTTAATGTTGTTTTTGTATCGCGGGGTTTCCCGGCAATATTCTTTTCGCTTGGGGACAGAAATAGTAGAAGCTAAAAAGTTCGACGATTTAGTATTTGAATATATTCAAGACGGAAAAAAGGTATACCGTCTGTTGCAAGCTAAGCATAAACAGGATGAGTCAAAGAAAATTACGGCGCACAATTTATTAACAGAAAAGAATGGTGACTATAATTTGATAAAATATTTCCTCTCTTACCGGAACTCGAAAAATGAGAAATTGTTCAAAGATGGTTCAATTAAGGATGTTACCATTTGCACGAATATTGATTGGGATTATGAGGATTTAGAAAGTAACGGCATTAAGATTGAAAAGATAGAAAATGAAGATGATGTGTTGGATGTGAAATTTCTCCAAAAGCAGTCCTCGCGTTTCAAATTTGATAAAACAGTAGTAGCTTTGATAAAGTCAAAATTAGAAGGTAATAGTATAACTATATCGGCAAAAGAATCAATGAAATGTACCAATAAGGAGATAAAAGATTTCTTGAACCATCTTGTATTCGCTGTTAATCAACCAAACGAAGAGGAATTAGGTCGGATTGTTGAGTATGAAATGGGCAGAGAATTTGGTTTTATTACTACTGAGAACGTGTATAATAAACTTTTCGTAAAGATGTTAGATTGGTTGAAAAATAAAAACATGGATAGGTTTCTTTCTTATAAAGAGGGGAAGGAATTTTTTGAAGAAGCAAGGGCAGGTATTCCTATATGGTTCAATATAAAAAGCCCGACGCATACGTTTGTCGGTCGTGTTAAACAATTGAATGATTTGCACAGAATGCTGCAAGATCAAAATGAGAAGGAGAGACAGTTTATTTCCATAAGTGGTCTGGGAGGTGTTGGAAAAAGTGAATTGGTCAAACAGTATGTCAATCAGTATAGTCGACAATATGACAATAAAATTATATGGATAAATGCTGAAAGTTACAGAACTCTTGCCGAATCGTTCCGTACACTAGCTCGCGATAAATTGAGGATAAGTACAATGAATGCAGATAATAACGAAAAGGAAACACGTTCCATAGTTGAGGATGTATATAAATATCTTTCAGAAGGAAAGTGTCTCTTCATTTTTGATAATGCCGAAAAATACCAAAGTGACAATGAATTTGATCATGGCATAGCGAACTTCTTACCATCTTTGCCACCAGGTTATAATAGACCTTATATTTTAATTACCTCTCGTAATAAAAAATGGCCGGAGAACGTGCATGTATTACAATTGGACGTACTTAATGAAGATGAGGCGAAGGAATTCGTTGAAAAGGCGCTAAACGTACAGAAGGGAATACAGGGAGATGATATTATCGAATTGGTGAGGCAGCTGCACTGTTTGCCTTTGGCATTGCAGCAAGCTGTAGCCTATATAAAAGTAGAGGATCAGAAACTGAAGAATATAGGGAAGCTGTTCAGCATTTCGGATTATCTAAAAAAGTTTATGGAAAAAGCAGCAGATGTTCTTAATTTCAATTTTTCCGAATCTACAAGTACCGATTACACTAAGACAATATTTACAACCTGGAATGTTACTTTAGACGTTATAAGAAAGAAGGAATATGGTGGTAACGCCTTGCAAATATTATACGTCGCATCGTATTTGGCTCCTGAAGATATACCTACAGTAATGTTCTCTGGTATCATAATGGACAATGGCAAAATAGCCTCGGCTCTCGAGTTATTAAAACAATACTCAATGGTTAATTTAGAACATGCGAGGGTCAATGTCCATAGAATTGTACAGCAAGTAATAAGAATAAAGTTGAAAAAGCAAAAAATGGAGGAGGAAGTTTTAACAAAGGTATTGAAATTATTTTGTGTTTACGGGGTGACCTCGGACAACATAAATCACGCAACATCTCTTTGGACCCATACGAATAAATACGTCAGACTGGTGCCGGGATCCCTATGCCTTTTAAATATGATTGCCCACGTGTTAATGAACAGTTCTAGATACGATGAAGCGTATTCAGTTCTTGAAAAGATCTTACAATTCCTGAGTTCAATACAAACAAATTTTGTGATTGACCCAGATAAGGAACTAGCGACGAAAAATAACATGGGCGTGATATGTATGGAGCAAGGTAAATACAGTATGGCTTATGATATTTTTCAAGAGGTATTGGCCAGGCAAGAGCTTATAAGCGGCACACACAGTTCTGAAGCTAAAACTGTAAAAAGTAATTTAGCCTTAGCGTTATTGCATCAAGGTGAATATACCAAAGCCTTAAAATATTACGAGAATGTATATGACATGGAAGTGCGGTCAGGAAGTGACCAGCTTGCTGTTACGATGGCAAAGTCTGACATAGCAACAGTCTTTCTTAAGCAAGGTAAACTGAATAAAGCTCTGTTAATGTTACAAGAAGTATATAATTTGGAAGAACGTGTGTTAGGGATACATCATCCCACAACGTTAGACACGAAAAGTAAAATTGCTTGTGTACTTGTGGAGCAAAGTAAGTTTGAAGAAGCTTTAAAAATGTTAAGAGAAATATATCATGTCGAAAAATTCATTTTGAAAGCGAACAAACAAAGTTGCACAGTCGCAATGAGCAACATAGCATCAACATATTTTAAGCAAGGAAAATCTAACGCTGCTTTGGAAATATTTCAAGAAGTATTGCATGCGGAGAAAGATGTTTTGGGGGAAGATCATCCTGCTGTTTTGGCTACACGGCGTAATATAGCGGAAGTATTAGGGGTGCTGGGAAAATTTGATGAAGCTCTCACAATTTGTCAAGATACTCTCAAAAAGCAGAAACGAGTTTTAGGCCCTGATCATCCGGATATCTTACATACGTTACGTACCAAAGCACATATATTTCACAGGCAAGGTAAATGGGGTAGTGCATTAAAACTTTATCAAGAGGTATTGAAGAAACAGATATCTGCTACAGGGCCCGGCCATCCCGACACTTTAACCGTAAGGAGCGTCATTGCAGAGTTACATTTATCGGAAGGAAACTATGATCAAGCATTCGCCGCTTCTCGGGATGTGTATCGATTGCAGAAAAATCTGATAGGAGAAAATCATCTTGATACTTTGTACACTAAAAACATCATCGGCATGGCATTATACCATAAACAAGAATACGATTCCGCTCTACATCTTTTTGAAGAGGTTTATGACACGTTTCAGGCATTATACCCCGATCATCATTCTAAATACATGTCGCTAAGTAATATAGGCTTAATACTTGCAAGTCGAAGGCAATACCCTGAAGCTTTGAAATTACATAAGGAAGTGCTCAGTTTTACAGAAGTTTATTTTGGAAAGGACCATCTTGATACTACGATTGCAAAGAATAACATAGTAGGAACTCTTGTTGAGCAAGGAAAGTACAAGGAATCTTTCGAACTTCTACACGATGTCTTTAAAGGATACAATAAAATGTTTGGGCCAAATAATACAAATACCATGCATACTAGAAATGTTGTAGGGACTGTGTTATTACATGCGATAACGAACAATGATGTCGAAGAAATCAAACACTTTTTTGAAAGGGATGCTGATATTACTGTTGCAAATTTTGATAGTACGGTATTGCTGCACCATGCAGTTAACAAGAGTAAAGCGGATATTTTAAATATATTATTAAAACACGGCGGAGATCCTACTTTAATTTCTGAGGGTAAAACAGCGTTACACGTTGCCGCGAGTAAAAATTGTGCAGAAGTTGTCAAGGTTCTGTTACGATATGTTAGTGTTGATAAGTTGGGCAATTTTATTAATGCTGAAACTACTGCTACACGTAGCACAGCACTTCACATAGCAGCCAAGTATGGTCATTCTGACATCGTTAAGGTTTTATTGATATGTGGCGCAATGTATAATTTAGAAAATATTAACCGTAAAACACCCCTTAGCCTTGCTCACGAACACGGTGTTGCAAATTTATTAAAATTAATCGAAGAATTATTTGAACATGCAAAGAATGGGAATGCTGAACTTATTGGCAAGCTGAAAGCAATGCAGTACGATGTATTTAAAGCTGTAACTAACGCTCGTAATGATCGAAATAATACAGTACTTCAAATTATTAAAGCTAATAATCATAAAGATATTGAGACCAAATATTTGGAAATACTAACTTCAATATGAAAATGATAAAGTATCAGTGTCGAAAAGTGAAGTGCTGTATCAGAATAGTGTAAACAACAATTTTTGTGCATATTTCTATAATGTTGTACCAATGGTGTATATTTGATACACACTGTTATAATATTATGCAATAAATATAATATAATATTTGATACATATAGTTTTGAATTTTGTATTAGTTATTGCAACGTACGTGGATATCGTAGTGTATGATTAAAGAAGTGAATGTAAGAAATTTACATTTTTTCACAGATATTCCGATATATGCATAGAATTAAGAAGAATTATATAATTAAAGGAGGGATTTAATTATTTCAAAAATGCGGCAGAAAAGAAACAGAAAACGGTGAAGGCCAATATTTTGGATCACGACGCAGGTAGTGCAAGGAATTCTGAGTCTGAAATAATAAAAATATAGAGTGGAAGAGATCAAATTTATAAGAGAAATGTTTTGTTCGAAATCAAAAATTCTGTAACAATGCGCACTGGTGAACGCGAAACAATCATACAATGTATTTTTTGGTCATATTTAACGCGTCTTCATTTTAATTACTGATGTATTGAATCGCATTGATCAGATTCAGGCACAAAATAATTCTGTACAATTGGGTACGTATTCATAAAACAATGAATACATTTCGAAATCGTAAGTCACATCAACATTACGGAATGCCGTAACGCTCAGTCTTTTAGTTCTTTCGGCTAAATTTGAAATTTCTCGAAATGGGAGAGGCAATAATTGCATCTGTGAAATAGAAGGTGAAAAGAATCTGCAGCAAGTGAACTTGTAAATGGTCCGATAAAATGTCTGTGTCGTTAAGAGTTTTCGATACTATAATACAAATTGATATTGGCCTGCGAAAATGATTGCCAATAAACCACAATTAAGCGGACGGAATGTAACTTACGTCTGATGACAAGTGAATGAGCATAGAGAAGTGATCTTTTGCCACATCAGAAATTAGATAAAATTATTGCGACTGAATAAATTCTTGCAACAATAAATAATAAGTTGATTATGCGATACTGTGTATTATATGTTTCGCCATTACCATATCGTATTGTTACTTGAAAAAAATGTACGAAAATGAGCGAAAAGTCAAACTATCTGAAAGTTTGTAGGTCCGGATCTTAAAATAATTATTGTGCCTTGATCGATTTGTTTCTAAATAATTGTTTGAAATAGTAATTGCGTGCATGAAAGGAGAATTTAGATTATAATTTCCAAATTATCGAGATGTTGATTGGAGTCAGAAAGGGACTAAAAAGGTGTGTAAATTCATCGGGCAATCGAGATGAGAATTATTGGAGTGCGGATACGCGTGTGCATAAATATGTACATAGTGCATATATAATATGCACTTCTGATAGTATGAGAATGTAATATATTTTTTCCTCTTTGTTTAGACTCCAATCATTGTATTTTTAATTTTTAGCAGCAAGAAATCGTATTGCATAAGGAAAGAAGGATTTTCATAAGGAAATGTAATTAATTTTGTTTTATTTTATGAGAGTTTGATGTTTGGTAATTAAAGTTTGAATTACCCAAGGTTTTTGATAGAAGTTCCTTTTTTCAAAACACAATACGCGCTTTATTATGTTTTTTAAGTTATGTTTTGTTAAGGATTTTCATAAGGAAATGTAATTATTTTTGTTTTATTTTATGAGAGTTTGACGTTTGGTAATTAAAGTTTGAATTACCCAAGGTTTTTGATAGAAGTTCCTTTTTTAAAAACACAATACGCGCTTTGTTATGTTTTGTATTTTATGTTTATAGTAGAAAGAAATAACACGATATATCAGATACCTTGAGCAACTAATTTTATATAAATTGTAGTACTGTGCATGTTTTGTTTTGATCCGAATTTATTCGACACGTGAAAGAATAATGAATATGATACAAGAGAGATCACTGTAACAGTGTAATGTTCTGGGTAATTATTAAGGTCTTTTTGTAGAATGGACAACCATAAACTGTAAAGCAACACTAAGTCTTTATAATAAACGATTTATGCACACCTTTACCATTATGCATTTCTTTCCAAAGCATACAATTTCCACATGCCACATCATGACGTGTGGCAAAAAGGGAATGAAAATTCTTTAAAAGAAAAGGATTTGTATAATCGACGAGGTGCATATATGATTATCCATAATTCGTTCAGAAACATAATTTATCGGAGAAGAAGAGTAGAATTTTCAATTTCTTAGATCGGTTTAAGAATTACGTACATAAAATATTTTTATATTCCCTTGCCTTACCTCCCCATGAGAAATTGTTAACTGCATGATGATTTTCTACGTAACTTTCACACGGAGTTGTACAATGTAAGATAAGAGTATATTCGTCCAAGGGAATTCGCCACTTCATCTTTGCACTCCCCGAAAGGCAGAAGTTATTAAAATAATGCTTGCTTCGTTTGCGATGGCGGTACCGAGATCATTGAATAAATTTGCAATTCATAGAGACCAGAACGATAACCGGATTCCACGACTTGTGGAGTTTGATACGAATGTATTTGGTGCAAGAGTATATCCTTTCTTGTTTGAATTCGAATGTTCAATATTATCGCGTTATAGCCAGAAATTTGCAAACAGCAGAAAGATACAAAACATACGAAATAAGTTGCATTCATGTAGTCGTCAACATTGATGGTAATTCTGAAATTGTTGCTTGCGCTGTATTATTAAAGTGCAGAATTGTATCAAATCAGGAATTGACGACACATCGCGCCCATTATTTACATTACTTAGAGCCCCCACACATTTCGACAATAGTATATTATTAACATATTAATTAAACTCAATTTGCCTGGTGGCACGAACGCAATCACTGTTGGACATTCGTCGTAGTGGGAAACGCGTTCACACGCGTAACGTTTGCCATTTGCAGCGGCGAATAAATAATTATCATGCAATTAGGGATATGTACATTTTAAATATTTACCTTTGGTAGAATAGACAGTTGTGTCGATCATGGTCTCGTTTGCATTATCATCGTTATAAGATGATTTCGTACAGAGTGTACGGTTTAATTGATAAAATTGCGGAATACGAAGCGTTCTCCTTTGCACTCCCGACTAAACTGTAACGAATAGCACAATTTCCAAACTGATAGCGTTACTAAGCAGTGTACGACACATTGCAAATGTATACAAAATCATGCACCGTCCCCACGTTTGCAAAAAATTAAATGTGAACGACTCTGTAATTTGAGCAGTGTTTTTTCTTTTAAGGAAATTTATTAAAACACTTAATATGAATGTATTACCAACACGTTCAATGGCCCTTCAACATTTCTACTACTGATCAAGGAATGCAAATTCGATCATCCTTGAAACTTTTCAGGAACTAATTGCGCGATTTAAATAGTAAAAGAACTGAGTACAAAAAAATAATTTTTTTTTAATAAAAATTTTATTATTTTACTATTACTGCTGCTAATCCTAGAAACAGTAACAGCAATGCCAATAATGACATTGAATGTTATTCACTTTTGGCCCTTCATCAATGATTTCTGCAGCGATGATACGTGTCTGCAAATTCGAAGCCTGATTATGATCGATTGAGTTCACGTGATCTTCAGTATCGATATTCGGTCCATTCCTCTCCAGGCTTTTCTCTCGTCGTTGTCCCACAGCACCGTGACTTTCCAAATAATAGGGAACAGGGGGAAAGTACAAGAAGGGAACAGCCACTAACCGCTCTGTCGTTCTTGGAGGCGCGAACGCGATGCAACGTGCGACGTCGCCAAAGGTGAACCGGGCCGGCGCATTATTTCGCTCGCAAAGGGGCCTCTGTGAGGGTAGCAACGAAGGCAGCGACGAGGTCTCATTACTGCTGTGTTCCGCGGGGGGCAAAAACGATCGATTACCTATCATCTGTTCGAACGGGCACGAGGGGAAGCCGCGTTAAGTTAAAATCGATTCGCGATAACAAAGTGTGCGGATTTCGAAGTGCTCCGATTGATTTTACCAACGAGCAGACACGGGTGGAGCACGGGCCTGGATGAAATATTTGTCGATGGGTTAGAAACGTACAAAGAAATAAGTCACCGTGTAAATAACCCAAGTGTTTGCAAGAAGCACAGAAGTCGACGCACACTCCCCGTCGTGGTCCGCAATGTGTGTAAGAGTCCCGTTTAAAATCATCTATTGCACGTATCCTTGATCGTTCGCTTCGTGTTTCTTCGAAAACCATAAGATTCTACATAAACGTTACACGTTCCTTGTTCGTCACGCGACAGATACATGAATCGATGGAGAACAATTTTTCGTACAAAGGTATCCTCTGGTCTGTATTATAATTCCAATATACATATAATAATTCCAAAATTTAATTCTTATAATTCTTTGCTGAAATATTCACCGACACTTCTCTGGATTATAACATTCGTGTCCAGTCATTTGGCCAACCGTTTCGTTTCATTAACCGTTTCCTCGACACTGCAGGGGATTTAATTTCGACGTAAGCAGTCTCCAAGGTACGTTCCCCGGTTTTTTCTTCTTCCTTTTTTTTTTTTTTACAGAAACACCTAATACTTCACCTTTCAAGCTCGCAGCTCGTTCGTGCCTTCGTTAAACAGCTTTTTTTTCGCCAACTGGCAAATCGAACTGTCCGAAACAAATAAGTTCCACGTCCAGGCGCGATTAATTTCAGCTCGACGAGACGAAACAGGGACGCGGGGGTGGTGGTCGTGCGACACAGGACAGGGGGGGGGGGGCAACGGGGCAACCGGATACAGAAACTTCACGAGGGAGTGGGCCTTGAAGTTGAACGCTGCCACCGCGACGAAAAACAATTAATTTTCTTTCTCGCATTGGCAAACTCCCAGTGTCCTGAGGGGGTGTACGGTGTAACGAGTGAAAGAGAGAAGCAAGTGAATGTAATATAAGAGGACGACGGGAAAGAAGGAGGGAAGGAGCTGGGGGGGGGTGGAGCGGACACAGGTAACGGCACGTTGGTGGGGAAGTTTCTTGGTACGAGCAGGAAACACGGAACGGCGTGAGGAAGGGGTCGAGGAGTAAGGAGGGTGGAAGATGAATTTTATTGCGACACTTGTACGGTAGTCGTGCTTGCGAATTCGTAGAAACAAATAGCTCGAGTTATTGCCCGGGCGATTTATTTCTGAGTTACGCGGGATAGGAAACAGTCGCAGCGACGGGCGAAGTTAACTCGATTAGGGAGATGAGGAACGAAATGGCTCGAGGAAAGAATAGAACCGTATGGTGTCTGATTACCGGTGTCCCGTAAATATTCCTTAATCTGTGCGTGCGATTACTCTGCCGATAAATCGTTGGGAAGAATTTCATCGCAAATCGTGAGAACGCCGTGAGTTGTCCTCGCGAGCACTTACTACGGTGAAATTAGATGGATATTTTATTTCGTATTGTTTTTAATCGCCAAGCGTAATTTTTTGTTGATTCTATTACTACGGCTGTATGGATTGACGATGTTATTTGTGGGTAAAGCTTTTGTTGCGTTGAATTGGAATATTTCGAAGTACAAGAAAGGATCGCTCTTGTGTAGAATTGTCGAGAAAACAATTTTGTGACAAATTCGCGAACTCCTTCGATTGAAAAATTTTTGTTCGAGAAATTGGAGGGCAGTGGGCGTAAGTTCGCACTGTGTTTATGGCACTTCGTAATTTTCTTTTTTATCGTGGCATTCTTGGAGAAACGTCGTTGCAATCGCATTACACGCAACCCTTTATTCGATTGCACCCCTATTGCGAAACACGATTACGTGCCAATTCTGAATGAAATTGTACTCTGCCCGAATATTCTTCACAGAGTTTGCGGTATAGAAGGACAAATTGATTCGATCTTCTACTGAAAAAGAATACAAAGTAGAGTACAATTGCTCCTCATACTATGTCTTCTACATATGTACTTACGTACATACGTATGTATAGCTTGTTGCGGAAAGAACGTTGGGTATCTTTATGCGAAATAAAGGTAGAAAAGAGTAAATTGTACAAGCGCGACAGACAAAAATATTGTATCATAATTCCATTTGAATTCTCCGTGCAAATTTTATAACAAATAATTTAGCGGTTTTACTATGAAACACATAAAAAACTGCAGCCTATTGATACGAATTCTTGTCAAATGTACATATTATTGCAAATGATGATCACAATCCTACGCACAAACGGATACATTGAAAAACGGTTTCAAGGTTCACGACAGAAATCTGTTTCTCATTGTTCACTTATTGCTTTATGTACTGTATAACGTACCGATTCATATATTACCTCGTTCAGACTGCAATCACGAAATACTTGAAAGAGAATTGCATTTCAATTTCTGTATCTGTTTCTCAACAGACCGGAGTCCAGGATATTAACAACAGCGACATAATTGAAAAATCATGATTTTTCCAAAGACGAATTTGAATATCTCCGAATCACTGCGATTTCCGTTTTGTGCAACCAGATATTGCACTACGCATTATGCATTCTCACTCACCCCTTAAAAGAACCCCTGGTCTGATTGTGAGTTCGAACACAGACTTCGCGTTATGTCACTCGCCGTGTCAGATTCGAAACGTGCACAATCTACTTACGTGTCCACGGCGTTTCGTAACAGCACCCGTCACACTTCATGCTGCATGCTCGTTATTGGAGCAAAGGTGCACGGCTCGATTGCACTTACAGTATACACGTGAACAGCTGCAGCCAGTGGCTGTTTCTAACGTAGATTTTCAGGGCGGAATTTCATTTCATCGCTCTTCCGTCTCGATACTCTTTCGAGACTCCCCCATAGTTACCAGGAAAAGATATTCCTGAAAGGGCGGAAGGGCCAGTCGTCAGCATTTTCAGACGCACGCTCGTTGCCTGCTAGTCTTCTGCTCCTCGTTTCTCGCGCTTTCTCTCGTCTCCGCCCTTAGTTTTCCTGCTTCGGGGGCGTTGAGTGTTTGAGTGGAGCCGTGTGTACGTGCAAGTGTGCCCGACGCCTCTATCTCACCGCGTGTCCTCGCTTAACCGTGTGTGGGACGAACGTGAAAGACAATTTTCTAGTTGACGTCGAGTAGCGCGAGGTTTTGCTACAGGCGAGTTTACAAACTATTTCCTCGCGAGCGAAATTTTTTTACACCGTTTAATTCGCCCCCGGGAAATTGTAGTTTCGTCACTGATTTGTTATTAGTTGGACGTTGTTGGAGGGGGGTACCGGTCGACATGATACAGCGGTGCTTCGATTATACGGATTAATCGGAAAACGGTACGAGCGAAAGCTTCGAGAAGCTATCACCATTTTGTAAATAATTTTAGATTGCCACGATACGATTGTAAATATATTTCGCGGCGGAGTTTTGTGTTCTCTTTCGTATATCTTTGCTCGATGAAGTTGTCTCGGGAAACGAAACAAAGACGTCGCGGGGAACATCTTATTTAGAAGTTTTAAGCGGTTTCGTTTTTCGTGCTTCGCCTTCTCTGCTGCATAGAGTCCGGGACTCGTGCAGTGTAATTACAAGATTATGGTCGCTTCTCGAACGCGCCGATAAGTTAGTTTACTAACGAAGTTATTCATCGAAGTTTGAAGCAGTCATTCGGAACATTAATGACGCTGTGCGAGCTCGATGAGTTATTAATGGATATTATATCGTGCCAGTGTGTGCTAAACAATTTCAAATTAATTATGAAAAATACTTTTCAAGACCTCAGATTTATTTCTTTACACGTCAGCTGTCACGTGCATAGTGTTTGGCGGCTAAGGTTAACGTTAAGGCGGCCCGTCTCAAAGATAAAAAGGCTTTCAGTAGCCGCGACCTACCGTTCCTCGAGGGAGAACGAAGCGAACTTCGCGGGCCGAGAAGGCATTGCGACGAATTTGATCCACTTGATTATCGAGTGTAAACACGGCCGACGGCTCTGTTTTCGGCGCTTCGTTTCGTTATTGTATTCATTTGCGGCTGACGATTTCAGTTTTGCATGTGACATTTCATTATTATGTGCTTGCATGGGCTTCTAGAAAAACATAAAACCATACTAATAAATGCGCATTCTACCTCGAAGAGGCCTATTGGAATATATGTTTAGATTTGGACTATTCTCTAAGCCCGTAAAGAAGATTAGAGAAACAAATCTTCTGTTAATTTGGGTCGAACGTACACGAATTGAAAACACAAGACAAGTATCTTTCAACTCAGCTGACACATCAATTATTCATCGTTCTCTATACCTAATTCCTCTCACGACCACGGTCTCGTTTATTCGTCCGTTGTTCCCAACCCCATACAGAACGGCTGGAAATCTTGGAGGGGACCCTTGGAATCTGCTTCACTTCCAGCTTCGAAAGCTCGGCCTTCCACAAGGGCAATCCATGGCGTCTACGGCGATTTACGAGCTTCCAAGTGAATCTTGCCTCTCGGAACACCGAGGATTATCCCGAAAAAGATAAACCTATCGTTCACAAACAAAATCTACGGTGACCGTATCTTGCAGTTCTCTGCGTGACGCGCATTGATTCTTCGCTGGTCAGTCCTCTTCCTTTCTTTCTTTCTTTCTTTTTGTATATTCCAGTGTAAGAGATTTCGGCTGCGAGCGCCGTAGCTGGGCATCTGGGTTACGTCAGCGCGGGGCCTGATAGCGCACGTACCCATAGGAGACCATAGGCTGAAGGGAAATACGTGAGCGAGACCCTTGAAGCCATGGCGCCTGGAAAAACCCCGACAAGGCGTCCTTTTTTGCGTACACGATGCATCATGGCATTCTTGCATCGATCGTCGAACGTAGAAGTCGCATTGACAAACAACAGAGTACAAACGGAGTAATTATTGTCGAGACCGTGTAAAGATGACCTGACACATCTTTTACACGCTTTTATATCTTTCTACGCTCCAGTATTGATTTGTATAGCTTTTGGAGATAATAAATAAGGAATTATAATAGAAGCTTTACTCGTTCCTTCGGTTTTATGCAAGTAATCTTACACCAGTTACCAACCAGTATCAACATTTTCCTTTGGAATTTTTCTGTTACAATCTATTTTTTTCTGCGTCGATTGGCGAGAACTCCACGGTGAAAAATTTGTCCGTTCTCGCGGGAACGCGAAACAATTTTGATATTGTAGTCACGAAATTGAGAATTGTTGCCGATCGTCCTTGTCCGGTTGGTGTTACGGTCAGAGAACACGTTCGGAGACTCTTTCGAATCCATCGCCGTTGAGTTACATCGGTTACCGGTACGAGATTTCGATGGTTATTGTACTCGGGATTACTGGTGCGCCACCGGTGCAAGAAGAAAGTGGAATTCGATGTATGGGCGGGCTTGAGAATGGGAAACTTGTGGCGGAACGGGATCGAGGAAATGTGTAGAAGGAAGTCTCCTTCGGTTCCTTTGGCCGCTGGTCAAGTTAACATCGTGTAATCGATACAGCGTTGCATTTCATAGTGGTAATGTAATAGTTATTATTATTGTTGTTATCATAATTATAAGTTTATTACATAAAAGGAATAATGTGTACACCTGTATTGCAAAAGTACTATTTCCGAAAATAACATATAGCTGGCAAGGATATTCGTACAGTAATTTTAAAATTACACTGTTCAACAATTGCACCCAGCATATGTTCGACTTCAGTGAAAATATCGAACTGGAAATCAGAATATTATAGTCGGCGATTCAGTGTACCGATGTCGAGGCCGAATGCACACCTGGCTATGTAACAATGCTATGCAGTGAACCGTATGAAATGTATTTTCTAATTGATTGGAATGCTGAAAAGGAAAAGTTGTTTACTTGAAAATTCATTAAGCAGCGAATGATTTCTTTGATTACTTGAAGTTACATTCACCTTGAAGTTCTTACAAGCAGTTCTCGTCTCATACTTCTCTCCCCATGGGTAAACCCTCGAGCCGACTTATGATCACACCACGAGCACGAGAAAGCCAGCCCTTCTTCGAAATTTGGATTCCCAGCACAGAGGATCCTAGGTCACGAACTCAATTTACCCTCGCCATGTTTATGCACCTATGGCAAGATCGCAGACAGCAGCTGCGCCGATGATAAACCTTTGCCACCCCTGAAATTGTTTCAATTAATTCGCACACGACCCACGTAACCCACCGAACAACCTTCCGGCCACCTGCAACAAGTAACTTCGCTGCTGTGCCTAACTGTAATTCGGCCTTCCCCACGGAAAAATGAAATACCTTTGTAGTGTCGCAGTTGGTCCGCGCGACAACGAATGGAACGCAATTAAGCAATTATAATTGTCGGTGTTGTGTCAATACATATTTCAATATTTCTTCGAAAGCACTTGGAATCGATTCTGTGGTATCGTTAACGCGACTTTGAACTCCCTATTAACGAGACGTGTTTTCCCTTCGTCTTTAAAACAGATAATAATACTGTTGACTCGCGACCATTCGTAAGGGTCTTGCTCAGCACCAATTTTTCCATAACCAGGTATCGCGCCCCATGCAGGTAGACCGCGCGCCAGCCGGCATGCACGTGTGGCGCGACCAGGCTATTTTCTAACGGTGCATAAAAAGTCAGAGTAAAATAGGGAAAACCCGGACCTCGGTACAGTAAGAAAAGAACTCACCCCAGTCCCACTCCTTTCCCTTAACGTCCCCACCAACTCTCAAGTCATTTCCAAAACCAATCACAATCAACCATTAATACCCTTTCCTCCCACGTCCACTAATTCATCCACCAATAGCTTGCTAATACCAAAAAACCGAGGTTACATTTTTAGCAACATTCAAGAAGGCAAGGAGAACAAAACTAAGATCGCGAGGAGAAGTAACTTAAGAACTCACTTATAACACTACAAATCTAAACGTTGCACATTAATACAAGAAACACGTAAACTTCGAACAGCATAATTATAATCAGTATAATATTCAAAATAAACGTATATATTTCAAGGTGTATATAGTAACTTACAACTACTTGGCATACTTGAAATTCTTCACACCTCTAACACATAAAAAATAATACTAAGCGTGGTCGTAACGAGTCTGGACACACTCGATCTCGAACTGCTACGCAACAAATACATTGATTAAATATTACCCAACTTGTGAGAAGATGTATATTAAACAAACGAAAAAAATGGTACATCTGATGTGCCATAATAACAATAATTGTAACAGTAATTGAACGAGTTAATTTTGTAGATTCGCGGTTACAAAAAAGTTTGATGTTCGACTGCGATGTATCGCAGAATCCAGCACGAAAATCGCCCGATAAACTTAGCCCCGTCGCGATATCTAACTCCGTCGGACGTCTACGGCAATTTAGATTCGATTAAGAACATCGCAGTCGAGGGTTAAGCCGAAAGTCGCTATTTAACGTGAAATCTAGTTACGGAGTTTTGTTTAACTCACTTACAGTTTTCAAGCTAACGCCTCGCCACGCTTGTACTTCCGTATGCTTCCTTCGGTGCGAACTAAACGCATGCATGAACTCACGGAAATGTTTCATTTCGCGTAAATGCGAAATTTCTTTGGGGAACGAGGCATACGATACTTTTAAGTTCTACCGATAAGGTTGATAGCGATAAATTCCATATGGATAAATTTCACCACGAATTCGTGTCTTCTCATTAGAAAGTAAAGAAAGTTCGTGTCGCGAGAAAGAACTTTACCGTTGCACTACGCGATGGTATATTTATTTTGTTTGTTTTTTTCTACGGTGAAAATTATTCAACGCAATCCTAATTTCGTCTCGGCGCTGAAAGTTTCTCGAATTCGGCGGAAGCTGTATCCCTTCTAGTTTCGGGAGTATTTTCTCTAAGTATACTTCGCACCGAGTACGAAGAATTTTACAAAGTTCTGCCCTTTCAATTATAAGTTTCCGTAGTTTCCCGAAATATATACTATTGTAGTGTTTCGGAGAATTTCCGGAAAGTGTTTTCTTACACTTTCGTCCAATAATCTCAGAAAAGTTTCAACGCCCCGTTCCGACGGTAAGTTCTTGAACGTCGCGCGAGGTATATTTGCCATTTCAAATTTCCTCCGTAGGGGATTATCGTGCGATCTGTCCTGTTTGCAAGCACGAAACTAAATCGTATTGGACACAAATGAAGTAAACGACGCGATATCAAATCAAATACGCAGTTGACTCGCGCTTAAAGAACAAACGCGCATCGAGCCACGATTCGCTTGACAAGAATTAATGACGCAGCCGTGGGTAATCAAATTTATCACGATCTGTTTAACACTCCCATTCCTTTCCATAAGCTCGCGTTCTATTACTTCGTCGTTCAATCATTCCTTCGAATCGTCCCCACGCCGAGAAAATTCGCAGTCGCGATCGCTGGCAACTTGCACGAGTTTTACGACGCGGAAAGACGGGGCTGAATTAATTTGCAGAATCTCGCGCTGCGGAAAGGCATTTACGAGTACGTTACCGAACGGGCTCACCCGCTAAACGCAATGTCCAACGAATAATCAAGATCAGTCCAATGCAAACATAGACGTCATAAGCGGGGCGTACAGAAGGGTTAGATAGATCGTGATGGTTGGTTTCGAGGGGTTCCAAGTTGAGGGTCGGACGGCATTGATACGGCTCGAAGCTTATGGAGAACCGTGCAAGCGGGAATAAGAGGAACATAAAGGGTCGAGGGGGTGGTTTTCGTCGAGGCCACGGAACCGATTTCCGTGTCCTAACCCTTCCGCGCCCGTCGCGGCAATTCAAATTTGCATACTATCAGGAATGCATCGAATCTGGGATCGTGCATGAACCTAATCTGTTCAGCAATGAAGCAAAGATTCACAGGACGCGGCCGCAAGCTAAGAATAATTTCGTTGGTTTCGTGATCTGTTAATCGGAGAAGGATTTACCCATCCTTGGAACAGTTAATATTTGTTTGCGCCGTCTGACAAATCAATTGCTCGGAGATTATTTGTGGGATGCAAGAATTCGTAGAAATGGTATGAGAGGGCTTTGTATGAATCGTGTGTTGCGCAGAGTGTGAATGAAGAGTGTTAGTCGAAACGTCGAATGCGTACCGAGTGAATGTTTATCTCGAGGATAGAGTGGATGGTTTCGGGGAATGCACGTGGAGTCTAGGATGCATGGTGACCCGTGATCGAACTGTGACACGTGGTAAGAGTGTGTGTGTGTCGGTGTGGGTCTTAATGAGTGAGAACGAATGGTGAATAGAACGAGAGGTAAAATGCGTGGAAAGAATATATACGGTGGATGATGCGTGCGAGAGTCAGAGTTGAGGTAGAGTTGAGACAAAGTTGACGCGGAGTCGAGCGAGAATTGTAGCGAGAGCATTGTTGAGATAAGATATATTGTGTTGTGAGAGAGAGTAATTAAGAGATATTAAATAATAAAGTGATTTTGCGAGAAAGAAAAGGCAGTCACGATTTCCCCTGCAAAATAATCCTACACATTCGACCAGAAACCAAAAATTAGCCCAATTTTTATCCCCGACCTTTATTTATATTCACAGAGATATAGTTGCGAAGTACAATTCAGAATTCATTTGGGAAATCGACCAATGCGCGACTGTGGAATACGGTACCTGGATGGTATTCGTACTCATTTCTGAAGCAAGGATTTTGGATGAACGAGAAGAAGACGTTGCAGAGACAAGTTGCTCAGTTTCCATTTAAAGCTGTTAACTAAATATATCGTTCACCGTCTGAATGATTATACTGTAGGAAAATTCCTACGAACATTGTATGGCGGCGCGTAGCGTCGGGCCTCGTCGCCCGCGACGTCAGCGGGACGCCCCCGACGTCCGGCCCGCTTCCCTGCTCGCCTCGGCATGGCCGAGGACCGATGCGAACAAAGGACGTTCGCATTTCGAATATTGGCAGTCGTGTACGAGCGTTCACGCAATAAAGATATCCTACAATACGGGGAACGAATGATTGTCTATTTATCGTTCTTCGAATTCGATGAGATACCAGAGTGGAGATATTAACTAACGCAGGCATTTTCCCAACAAAGGAACGCATAAACGCGAGCAGAATTTCTTAGAATCGAGCACCAATTGATAGAACTAAACGTTTCTTATTATCAGTACCGCGTGTGAAATTACTTTTTGGCGTATCCTGCAGAAATATTTGATCGATCGGTTGAAACCGACACCTATCGTTCGCAATTAGATTCATCGACCGCCATCTCCTTCGCGAACGTCGCCCGTTTTGTTTGCCGCGGCTGAACTCCGCGGATGAACGTTCGCTTCGTTCGTTTTTATCGCCGTCGAACGCGAACCGGCTCGTTCGAGAGGCGCGCCGACGTTAGATCGTGGCTCGTGATCGAATTGGTCGTCGAATGACCGACGGGACTGCGCCGTTCGTGTTTAAGAATTTCCGTTTTTTCGCCGCTCGATGGTCGAACGAATCCATCGGGTTTTATCTTTTTATTCCGCGTCGAAGGTTTATCTGTGCGATTCGACGAAATGTATCGCTGTCGTTCGCATTGTACTCTTGTGTAAAGGAATAACTTCTGTGTGAATGCACTCGTATCTACGGGATATACCTATCGATGGTCAGAACCGGAAATGCCCTCGAAAAGGTTTGCTCGGATTTGGCGAGATACGATTTGCAAAGGACGGTTCCGATTGTCGGATAGGCTGCGAATGATTCGCAAATTCGCTATTGTTTCGTACTCTGTGAACTTATAGGGAAGGCCGAATGCTTTGCTGCGACTGAAAAGCTATTGTCGTATTGTACGTAATCGAAAAAAGATTGATAACGTGATCGAATTATGATCGAATTTATTTAATATAAGGTGCATAAGTTGTATGAGATTTCGGCCGTTTTCGTGGCTCGTACGAAAGGCAGAAATTTCATAAATATTCGAGTTATCGATACGCTTCCGTCTCCAAAGAAAACGGCGCCACGGTTGGCGGAAATATGAAAAAGATTTCCACGGTTGATTTTTCGCCAGACTTCTTCATTCCACGTGTACTTCATCCGCCGTAAAGGGTGCATCGCAACGTTCTGTGCACGGCAGTGCGTACATATATCTTTCAATGGACAATAGCATTACAGTCGTAGATTTATAGGGAAAGTTTTCTTCTGAACCGGCTTCGGAAACATTATCGATTTCAATTCCATTCGATCACTGGGATTTATCTGCTGAAAATATTGTCGCTGTTGAGAATCCTTCATGGGAAAAACTTTCCAGCCACTTTTATCCTGCTGAAATTCGACACGAAGGTTTTGACGGTATCGCAATTTATATTATTTTCTACTTGGAGAATTCACGAAAAATATCGTTCAAGTTATTCAATCTGTTTATAGCATTCTATATTTCGTTACATATATATATATATATGTATTTAATCGCGTCAGTTGTTGCTGTCTAGTTCAGAGAAAGTAAAATGGAGAAATTTTATAATAAAATAATCAGAGGTTTAAAGAATTGGAGCATTCCCTGAACGACAAATCTCCTGAATCCTGTTTCTCACATATTTTATCCACGGGGCGGCATTCTTTCGCCAGGTCTCTGCACAATGAAGGGTGGGGGACGGTGTATGCAATTCTGAACGAGCAGAGTGTTCGAGGCAGATTTATGGGGAAACTTTTCTTCTCAAGCACTTTGAGGAAACTACCCTGATTCTTTTAGCCGCAAAAATCCGTCACATGGAAAGGTTTCATTATCGGCCGCGGCCTACGAACGTGCAACCACTTAAATTGTTTCACGCTTTGGTTGCGTCCAAGAAACGCGAGAATAGAGGAAAATTCGTGTCCTTTTTATTAATAATACATCAATCACGTATGCAGCAACAGAAAAGGATCAATAGTAAACGAACTTTCACATTTTCCGAGCTGTATCTAATCATAAAGTTGAGGTCGTAGCAGAATTAAGTTGACTTTTGCAAAGTATTTTATCGCAATTGGAAGTTTATTCGTGCACGTGATACCTTAGGTACCGTTGAGGTCGTTCGGATGATTGAGAATTCAATGAACAAGTAACGTCACGAAGAAGAAAATGTGCAATTAATTGAAAACTGTTTAGAGCGTCAACCACACAATCTGTCAATACTTTTCGCGTTCAGCCTGATACGCATCCCCCAATAATTATTAAGGATTTAGGAAATCTCTAAAGTATACGTACAACCGTCGAAACGAATTCGCAACTCGCCGCCGACCACACCCTCGCGCTAATCACACGTCGAACAAACGAATGAAAATCGTCGGACTAGAAAAACAGTCGCGTTCCAACTGCCGTATCGCTGGCCATTGTCAAGAGCCACGGCACGGCAGTTCACGCGAACACCCGGGACCGTCGAAATCCAATCAGCACGAATAATTCTCATAATATTCCCTGGCTGCAGGTCGCGCAGTCCAGTAGCCCCTGTACGGTTTCGAGCGGTAATAAGCGGGGTCTTTTGTTCCTCGTCGCAAACACTGCAGCGCGTTTGGCTCATCGTAGCGTGTATAAACGTTTGATTGATACGTCCCTTTGTGCGTGCGGCTTGCGTGTGTCGCTCTGTGCGCACGGACACGAGCTATGAAAACGGGAACGAATGCCCGTGAAAAGCGGTCGGTCCGGATGAAAGGAAATGGTCGCGAGGTCTGGACGGAAGCGGAATACAGAATTAGCGTGCATCGGTCGCGGGGTTGTCGGGGCGAAATTTCCTTGTCGCGGATTTTCGTTCGCGACAAGGAAAGTCCCCCGCGAGAGGAAAATCCGCGAGAAAACCGTCGCGGTTTCGGAATACTCGTCGCGCCCGATGGTTTCGCCGACGGTTCGAAACGATTCGACGCTCCGCGAATTCGACGGGGATCGTCCCGTTTCCGATACGATCGATCGAAGAAAAGGGGGCGGTTTTCGTGCAGTTAGAAACCGATGGAATGCTCGCGAGTAACGTGCTGCCCGTTCGCTGAAAGTTTAGTGGCCGGAGGTGGATCGTTCTTGCTCGAGGTTCGAAACGTACGAAGCGATTGAAGCGTGCTTCAATGAATTGTGGTCGGTTTAATGGAACGGTATCGAATGTATGACGATGTTGTCATTGATTGATCGCCGATCGTGGAATTTTTTGGTCACGCGTTTTTCGTTTCGCGGGGGAAGTTCGTGAGTATCGGACTTGTTTGAAAACGGGCAAGACTTCGTTACGCGTTACGTACTTCGTGCAACCGGACTTTCGCGTTACAATTTCCGTTCTTTCGAGTGTTGCAGAGAAGCCAATTTTGTTTCCCGCGGGAGATCAAAGAGGTGCGGGCGAATTAAAAAGCGTATTGCTTTTGAACCGTGAACGAGTAGGGCATAGTTCTCTCTATTTGTCAAACGCTTCCGGGAATTACCAACGTCTGTAGCGAAACAACAACAAATAGGGCGAACATTTCAAATAGAACCGGCGATCAATCGCAGCACAGGCTTCCGCGATATCCCAGCTGACGAGCACCAATTTATAAACAAATTCTACGCTGCATTTGATTTCTTTCGCGTCGGGAATCGAACCGCTTTTCGTATTAAATCCCGTTGCAAACGATTTCGGCGGGGCAATGAAACAAAAACATAGGCAACAAATATTTCGGTAAAACGTAAAACGTAAACCGTAAAACGAAAAACGTGAAACGTATCCAATTAAAAATATAAAAAAAGCTCGAGAGATTTTGATACCTCGATCGACGATTCAATATTTTTCGGCCTCGACATAACGGAACGGACGAACAGTCGAATAAAAAACATCACTCCGTTCAACGACACCGGGGTCCACCTTGTCCCAAGCATAATTACAATTCTCGTTGCCGTTTCCTTTTACCGGCAGCCGTATCCGCGTATAAAAACAAGCCCATAACCACATAAGAAACGGATCCTTAATTCCACGGAACGGCGTGGGATCACGTTCCCATGGCGAAGTCGGCTCATATGACAAGCTTCGAGAAAATGCAAACCATAAACTGCTTCGCGTGGAAGTAATTTCATCAAGTTTGCGCCCCCCCCCCCACCCTCGGCCCATCCATCTATTCCATTCCGCCGAGAAACATCGTCGTATCCGGCGATGGAAAACACCGTCCACAAACGTGGTGTGGCCATCGAGTGCTTTCTCTTTCGCCGCGACGTACAGGGGGTAGCGAAGTGGAGAAATGGCGTCGACTCGCCCCGGTGTACGAGTTCGAACCGCGTGTATGCATCGGGTCGTAAAGCGTCGTTAGATATTCATTCGTTATTCGCAAACCGATCGGGCACCGTCTCAGCGGGCTCGTTTTCCTGATCTTTAAGCATTCGTTCGCTCGCGGAACGACCCATAAAGCATCGTTTCGCGGCCCGCACGTAGCAGACATTTCTTCCGACGCGTTCAACCCTCCCCCGCCATCGATCGACTTACCGAACGTGCATGGGAATATCGCGAACGTATCGCGCCCCTCCAAGTGTTTCGAGGGCGCTGAAAATGCGGTCGTCTTGTTTTTTACGGTGATAAACCGCGGTGGACCAGGTGTTTGGTGTTGTTACGTGATTCGAATTTGTGTAACTCGACGCGGGGTAAAGGGTTTCGTAAGTCAAAACGGGCGGCGGTACTTTTGCCGAGTGTGAAATATTGAAAGGTGCTACGTTTTTGGAATAGTACGACCGATGGTAAAATCGGAAGGGGATCGTGCGGTTAATCGTATTTCGCGTTCGTTCGTTTACGCGGCTATGCTTTTCGTTCAAATATATATTTTCGGATCGAATTATTTGAGAGCCGTCGCGAAAATTGTGAGTGTTGAGATATTGTTGAAATATTGGTTCAATAATCCACCGTTAATATTATTTGAATCGCGTTGATCGAGGAGCTCGGTTTGCTTCGTATAATAAGCAAGCGAGCCGGAAATTCTCCCCTGAATTTTCCTGAAAATCTCGCTTAAAACGCAGAAGCGAAAGGAGTACGTTTACACAGCCCTCGGAGACCGCGTATCTCCCGAAATGAAATTTTATCTATACTGCTGCTGAATTATCGTGAACCGGGAACAAATTCTCCGGCCAACGTTTCTTTTTCGCGAAATACACTCGTGGGTCGAATGCAATTTTCATCCATGTTGCGGGCCAAAGTTTGCGATAATAATTAACGTACGCCCGGGGAACAGAAGTGCCGACGCTTCGAGCTACCAATAACAGCGCGACAATTTTTTGGAACGCGTAGCTCCAATATTTTTCGCATAATCATTCTAATGTTCCCAGGTAAAAAAGTTATCATATTTCGAGCAGTATTATACGGTATGTCTTTTGTACAATGAACTTAGTTCAATGTACATTTTGTTTTTTAAACAAACATTTATAATACGACGCATTTTTCCTTATTACAATCTATGCTTACGAAAATAATAAAAGGGAACATAAGAATTTGGTAGGGTAAAATGAAATGATACGATTCACCTTTGACTAATGTCCTTAATTAACGACACAGAATACGATTACAAGGTTCGAATAAAGGACGATTGACAAAACACGGTGGCGATTATCGAGAACGGAAATGGAGATACCGGAAA
This sequence comes from Nomada fucata, assembly GCA_948146005.1. Taxonomy (NCBI): domain Eukaryota; kingdom Metazoa; phylum Arthropoda; class Insecta; order Hymenoptera; family Apidae; genus Nomada; species Nomada fucata. Next base: position 8,094,160 of record OX411282.1, read on the forward strand.
TTCTGTTAATAAGCATCTCCATCCGGATTTCGTGGCAATTGCGCGTTGTTCCGAGTTCCTTTGTCCGTCGAACAATTTGCAACGTAACTCGTTGCTTTAATTTAACCCTTGCCCGTCTGTCGCGCGAACTTTTTCCACCTCTGTTTTTCTTACTAATTAACGAACGTTCTTTTCAATGGTCGCCCGTCGATTCGCGTCGGGTAGTTTCGTTTACAAAACAACCAATTCGAAGCGCTTCTATGATCAGTTGCCGCCTCGTCAAACGAACGGTGTGCACGCAAAACGTCATTCAACGCGAATAAATTGAAATTGTACGGTGGAGGAGCGTTCGGTCAATTGAATAATCAGCAATGATAAGTATAGAGATTTCGTAGGATCCTTTTGCCTGTGTTATCGAAAGGGAAATACATAATAGTATAATTAGTATGATTAATAAATATTAACATTTCGCCCCGTGCAACTACTTTTTTTCACGTGCCTTTTTTTATTTATTTTTATCAGGTTATGCTTGCGTATTTCTGTTCTCTTTCTCAGCTGCATGCATCGCGCCAGCTGTTCTTTTTATATGAATACCTTAACCATCATCGCGCTGTATCTCTTTCTTCCCGAAAAGGTGTATCATTTCGACTCCTGTATTAAATGATTGAAATACGAACGAGGGAGCTGGAAACCTTGTTTCGTGTGGATTCTTCATGAACCTTGGTAAGTATACGCAAGTAGGCAGACGCAGACTGAGAACAGAGATCGTACGAATTGTCGAACGTATCTCGAAATGACCACGGTGTAACAGGTGGACAATGAGAAACAGCGAGTTCGTTATTGCTTCTTCATTTTTAGCACGGGCACCGCCGCTGCGAGAAGTAAATTCCAGAACGCCCCGTGGTACACGAAGACACAGCGCGTTGTGGGTCCCGTGTTTGCTGAACTCGGTGAATCAAGAGGGTGCTGGGAAACATTATTATTCCCGGTTCACCTGGCGGATTGCGTTTGTTCAATTCCGTCCACGGCACGAACGTTAATTCGTCGCCATTCAACCCGCGACTTGCGCCTTTAACAAAGTACCAGCGGCTCGTTCCGATGCAAATTGCTTAACGGAAAATGAGGTCCGCGTGAAAACTTTTTGCCCTGCCAGTCGGACAGTGACTTGCTTGTTCGTGTGCGTCGGTGCTGGGAAGTTTAGGGGTTGAAGTCCGGGTGGGAGGGGGTGACAGAAAAACGAGGAGGAAATAGCAATGACGCAAACGAATTCGTTTGGACAATTTAAGGGTTGCGTTGCGTAGATTTCCATGCAAGCCGCGCGTAAAATTGAATAAACTAGGCCCGCAACGTTTCCTCCTATTTTCCTGTAGTCGCGGGCAGTTAATTCGTGGCTGTCGTTTCTTCGTTGTGTTTCGTCGGGTCTGACGAATTTAATTATCCGCTTTTTCTTTCGAAACGTTTCTAACGACGAGGCAGTACTGGAAAATGTTTGAACGTTTTACGTTACACCTGCCAGTCCTATATAATTATTTCATTTGGCTGTTGCGAACAAATTTCGTTCGACGTGTTCCGCTGATTTAAGCTGATCTAATATATTATTCGACTGATAATATTTTTTATGAAAGAGAACTCGAAGTTCCCTTTTCCGAAATCGTCTTTCATCGTAGCCCTTTTAATTACTTCAATAAATTACCTTTGAAGAAATTCAACTAGGCACCGCATTCAATGGCGAGAATGTTCCGGATGAAAAGGGGTATTGTAGTACTCTCAAAGGGTTAATTGGATAGAAGCATCGAATCTTATCGTTAGCCGCTCGTCAAGGAATGACAGCGATATAGTTTTCGGATCGAGGCAGCTTCGGGAACGATTAAAGTTACACGAATTCATTCAATGATCGAGCAACGTCATCATTAGTGGAGAATCGCCAGAAATCACGCGGACAGTAGGGCACCGATGAATCAAGCTCGCAGGGAACGGTGGTGATAAATTATTTTTCCGGATAATATATAATTATTCGTGACGACACGCGAGTATGCGTGGCCAATAAATTTCCCACCGTTTCTCGATTATCGGGCAAATATTTAATGGGGCAACGACAAATTGCCTTCACGCAAATTAACCATTAAGAATCGATACGCGATTGAACGGGGTACGAAGAGTGCGACGGTCGCGTTCGTTTTATACATTTTCCGGTTTTTAAAATTCGACGAATAGAAAGAGGTACGAAGTCGCTGAAACCGATAGGATATCAATTTCCGGGCTTACGGATACCCTCTCGAAGAAGGGACTTCCGTTTCGCGATTCCCCCGGCAAATTACCCGTGAAATTTGATAAAATCCTCGAGCTGTTTGTCCGATTTCATGCGCGATTAGCCGCGCCTTCTTATCGACTCTTTGAATTCCATCTCTCATATTTTTACGATATCTGAGATCGTCGGTCCTGTCTGCGTTACGCGAAGATTTGGCACGAACCGGGAACGGTGTTGAATGTTTGTTACAGATTTAATCTAAATCGAATTGAAATTGACTGATTTGCGTTTCAATTAAGAGGGGCTTTCTGGTACTAATAAGCTCGTATTTAATATACGTTATATTTTCAGGAATAATGCGGGTTAATATGTTATTGCCAGATTGTTTGTCCGAAATTAGTTAAAATTTCAGTTCATCGAAATAACTATCGCTATAATGACAAAATTATTTGAAGCGCAACGCACCATTAGAACTAATCATCTGCATAACTATAATTCGAAGTCTTCGAGATGAATCGGTGCAATAATCGATTGCTTCGAATTATGTGGTTTGCTCGATTAAAACAATTACCTCGATTTAATAAGGCATCACTTCTTGTCCATAAATATTTCATTATCTGTTATTACGACTAACCATACGATTCATCTTACTCTGTTTCAGGTAAGTGTTGAGCTATATTGGAGCGCAAAGAGGGAGAATTTGGTCTGCGATACGTAAGTCAACATTTTTGTGCACCACTGCACCAATAATCAACAAATTCTACCGTTTTCGATCGAACGATAAATAACTTGAACTTCGTGTACTTCGTAATAACATTAATATATAATATATATATATAATATAACAACCATCGCCAAAATGGTATTCCGCTGCAGAAAATGTGTGCAATAAATAAATAAGTCTGAGGCAAACTGCCGAAATATTTGGTCTCGGAAAGCAATTCAGACAGTCCCTTTCCTTTCATTTGGCTTTTTGCTTGCGCCGTCCCGCCGTGGCGTCACATTTTTCGGCAGATTTTCTTATTTTCAACATCCGGTGGGTTCGCCCCGATTCCGCGCAGGGCTCGTGTCGCCGTTACGTCGGGACAAGTGCGTCCCAGAAACGTGACTGGACGACGGAAGGATGCGTCCGGAAAAATAAAGCTCGCATGGCGGACGCAAAAATGGCGATTTCCACGAGGTTACGTCGCGTTGCTTCCCGGAAACGGACCGTTCTCCCACGAAACCGACGTCGCTTTTCTTTAAACCACGTCTCCGGAATTTCTGAATCCGATGTTCGCGATAATGGCCCGGACAAAAACTACGTCGCCTCCTGTCGTCCGCCAAAAAAAAAAAAAACCAACGGAAACGTGAACTTCATTTATGTGATTTACGTTCTGTATCGTCGGGGTAGGTTTATTTCGCGGGGAATAAGAACGTCTGGAAATGCGTTGAATACCAGGAGAAATTTGAGCTAATTTGAAGATAGAGTTTCAGTATTTTTGTTTATGTTTATCGACGTACATGATACTGCGATATTTGCATATTGAATTGCAAGAATATATGGTAGAGCTAGGATTTCCGTCGACCGCGGCCAATATTGTAATGTGTTTAGTTTTATTTCTCGCGTACTTGTCGGTTTGACGAATACATAAACCAGTACGATTTTCGTTCGCAATTCACTTATCTAAATAAAATATTTGCAATGCACGAATTTGGTTGCTTAACGAAGAATATATACGGGATAACGTTATTCACATATTTGAGGGCATATATTCGTCGTAGAAATATTTGCAGAGTTTTTCCGATTAAAGCAAAGAAATTGGCTTGACATATCGATTGCATGTGTTCTTGGTAATAAATATCATCTGCAATCCAAGTTCAATTTATAATTCATGTACGTCAATTTGCATTCGTTAAATTGAGTTAGCTTTTAGATTCGATAAATTTAATACGATAAATCTGCATGGATTTTCGATGGCACTTTATGAAAATCGAAGGTCCCGAATTAGGGATACAGAGGCAAATTCTAAGTCCGCCATCGAACCCTTGTGGGATCCTGTATATCGGTATACAAGTTTCGTCGTGAAGTTGTTAATTCACGTAATTAATTTCTCGGGGATTAACAGGCCAGCCACGAACTTTACGTGATTCGAAACTCGTGATTCAGAACGTAAATCTAATTAATGGCTGGTTAAGTGTGACTGCGATGTTAAGGGGCTGGTGAAGTCTAGGAAAGCGAACTTCTCGGATAGATAATGGGGACAACAGTTAAGGCAAGGGACTTTGCTTTTGTCGCGTCAAAGTACTTGGCGATCGTTGCGTTCAGACTGCAAGCTCTCGCACAACAATTAAATTTTAATAATACTTCAATTCCCCAGCGTTGCATTTCAATCCTGAGGGCAACATTTCGTCGAAAACACTGTTGAATGTATAATAAAATATAAGCAACATTAATGAGCAGAATAAGCGAAAGATATTTTTTGAAAACCAAGTTGTCGTTTGATGAGAGAAGAATTTATTCGCATTCGCTTTCAGGCCGAAACGTCTTCATTAGTGCATCGCTTTAATTGATATGGCTTGGCGTCATTTTTCGTGAATGAAAATGCTTGTCTTTTGGTTTGCATTAAAAAAAGGCCAATCCAGCGATGGTAGTTTTGAAATGATGAAAAAATACTTTTATATATTTCTTCTGTGTGAAAATGATGGGAAAGTAGAATTAAAAAAGCAAGTAAGTCAATTTGAAAGGGTAATCCTCTACATTTTTGTTCCATTACGGTCTTCAATTTTCTCGTGCAGAATTTGTTTGACACTGCGGCAAATTTCTTTGTAGCGACACGCAATCGGTAAATTAATACGGGCGTTGATTATACATAGGGGTCGGATTCGAGATCCCGTATAGCCGGAATCCAATCAAAGATAAACCGGCGGAACTATTCGAAATGGACGCAGAATTAATATCGCGATCGAGCCCGTTCTGATCCAAATGCCGTTTGAATATTCGGAATGATTTTGCCCCCTCTAAATTCGTGATTATCTTTCAAGTGGCTCCGTCTGCGAGATAGTAATGGCGGAAGATATTTGAAGATTGCGCCAATGGTTAGAATCGTTGTGCAATTTTAGTGGTAAAACGGCTGAAGCATGTTGCGAATGAATGTACCTACGTGAAATGTGCAGGCGTATTGATTATTCTATTCTATGAATGTGAATCAAGAGGCAATCATTTGTCCAATAGAATGTTTTGTCATTTTTTTATGGTTCCGAATTTCTAACACCATCGAGTGTCTAACTAATTTCTAACACCAGGAACGTGATGTTCTTTCAGCAGAATTTGCAGCAACAACAAAGAATACTTAAACGCATTACATATTCCAGTATTTGCATTGCTTGAAACAAGAATTCGCGAGGTTTCCAACTAAATAAAGATTGCTCGGACACTGCAGTTAATTAAACAGTAACAATTTTGATTTAATTAACGTAACGAGTAACGATTGGATGCTACCAAGTGCAAACACATTCATTGCTGGATAAAATTACAATTCGTCGTTCTAAACTAGGGTAACCTAAGTCAACTGTGTATCTGGTGAAACAAATCGCTTCGCCGTCTGACCATCTATTTACTCGTACTACTGGCTGAAGTTGAAAGTCGTACTCTCGCGTCTCCTGAAACAAATTGATGTCGTAGAATGCGACGCGAATCCTGTTGCTTCACATTAGAAACTTGGAATTAACGAGGCAGGATCCAAGGGATACCGTGGAAAAAGTTCTGGAATATTTGTTCGTCACACAGGATTCCGTTTTGTATCCAAATATGTTCTTACTTCTAATTTTTCCTCGAGAAGCACAATACTCTTAGATTTTCTTAACACCTGTTTAAAAATGAATTCCCTCTTCCATGCTGCTTCAAGCTGCATGTTTACATGCAAAATATTTTATATTTAATGGTTGAAAAATTGATGTTTAATTGTTGAAAAATCGGGGATCAGTGTATCTATATAACAAATACAACTCGGGAAAACAGTTTAAGAGAATCATTTACCCTTGAAGCACTTTTACACGCGCCGTCGACGCCGTATTATTCTGTTAGTTGCGAATACAAATAAATTTCCATAAAGCGTGGAAATTTTAGCGTTCCGAAGAAAGACATGAAATCATTGGAACAGAGCCACTTTTTTTTCCCCACTCGTTTCTGTACTTTTGCCTGTCCTATCAAACACAGTACCGTGGTATCTGCGAGAAAATTCAGTTTTTCACGAGTGAAGAACGTGCTTCATCCCCCTATTTGTCACCTAGCATAGCTGAATGAGCTTCAAAGAACAAATTTCCACCATCACTCCCTCTTCTCTGTGTCCGCGCAAAAACGTGCTAGAATTCCAGTTATTTTAAATATTCTCGCAGCTTTTTTTTTCTGCATTCGCGGTATGCTTGATTATGCTGCGGGAGCACTCGAATAAAATTTCGAGCACGTCCCCGTTACGTTTGAATAATGGAATGTTCTTGTCCTCGCTCTCGCGAAGTCTTTGGCAGTTTTACAATTTTGCCGACAGAATATCACATCACACGAGCCCCTCAATATTCATTAAACGATGTACAACGTCGGAGGTGTTCGGCGTGACGTGAAATAATCGAATTCGAAAATTGAAACCACGAACATCACTATGATCAACACGATCCAATTTAATCGAAAAATGCTTTTAGCTACACCAAGTCAGTTCATACAAATAAACCCTCCCTTCGCGCAGTGAACGAAACAAACCGAAACAAACCCTCTCCAGTAAGTAAGGTTACATATTTCAATGCAAAGTAGCCATAGGAACAAGAAGTGAACGAAATTTCTCTCTCCCATATTGCAAACACTTTTCTCGAACCAAATGCGAACGAAACTCTCGTTTATTCTATTGCGCTCTCTCCGTAAAAAAGAGCATTATTGCAAAGTACACAAAGATCCATTAAAAACTGAGTGGCCCAAACATCTCGAAACGGACCTAAAGTCTATTAACCAGCGAATCAGTTCCCCTCGACAGAAGCGATCAGCGTTGCTTCAAACTTTTCCCTCTTTACCCTGTCCCATCCGTTCCTGACCTAAGAACAAAAAAAAACAACCCCAACAAAAGTACCCTAGAAAGAAGAATCTCGAGAGCTACAGCAACGAATAGCTTCCGTATAGGCTGAAACGTGGAATTTCTTTCGCTCGGTAACGAGTATCAAACAGAAGGGGGGTTGCAATTAGGCGGACGCTGGCGAAGATTGTTTACACCCTGGCATTATTCATCCCTGCGTCTCGTTGAGACCGAGAAAATTCACGGCGTTCCGTGTCCGCGCGCCGCTCTGCGCCGCACCGGAACCATCGTTCCATCGGCCGTTTCACCGTACGGGAAACGGGCACAATGAAACCGTAAACATCGCGCGAACAATTTCGCGTGGGCTTTATTAAAAGTTCACGAAATGCCAAACGACCCCGTACCTCCTGGCTGCCCCCTCCGCCTTTTTATCGCGAGCGATCTTTCGCCACCCTCTTGTCCCCCCTGTTTTTCATCCCTCTGTTATTCCTACTGTCTTCCTCCCCCTGCCCGCCGCCCGTTCGTCCTGTTTAACGCGGAGGGAACGCTCGCTGGGGCGCGCGACGAGACGAAACGATTCCCTTTGTTTTAATTTCGCCGGAATCGGATTTTACTGCGCGCGTCGAGCTGGCCGGGAAACGAGAACGAACGAGCTGTGCACGTCGATGCGACGGGTCTATGAAATCGTAAACGGCGAAACAGGCGTTCCGGCCGCGTTACCGCGGATCGAGGTATCGAATCGAGTAAGTGTTCGCGTGACGGTAAACAGCGACGGCTGGCTTTTCGTCAAGATTTTTTCCTCGGTGATCCTTGATTGCATTTCGTTCTGTCGCCCGTCGGTTTCTATTGAGGACTTGGACGCGGAAGATTGTCGAAGGTCCGACAGAAAATTGAAATATCGAACGAATTCGAAACACTACGAAGGAAGGGTTCGTTCGAAATTGATTTTTCGACGTTCCCGGTTCGCGGCAATCGAGAGGATCGTTGGGCGAGTTAAATGTCGAGGCAGTTTATGGGAATTGAGGTCGCCTTTGGAATTACTGCGTCGCGATTACAGCGCGATGCAAATTTTATTTCGCATGAGAGGACGATCATCGCGGTGTGTGTGTGCTGCACGAGGTACGAAATTCGAAATGCTGGCGGATTTACGAAGTTCGTTGCCGAAAGTTCAGGATCATTTTGGGCGAACTTTATCTGAGGCTCGTACCGCGACTCGTTGGATTTTGTGGATCGTTTTAATGCGTCGGGAAATTTCGATCCCCGAACGAGCCATAGAAAATCTTGGTGTTTAATGTTTGCTGAAAAATTCAATTCAATTGTACGATCAATCGTTTCCGGCGGAATGAATGAAAGTTTCGCTATTTCACCCGAAGCCCGGTCGACGATTTTACGAAACCGCAAAGGAAATGGGTAATAATTGCAAAAGTTCGGGAAGCTCAACGGAACTTCTGCCACGACGGAGCAACCTGGTCACATCGCGGTTAAAGCTGCGAACGGCGATTTCTTTCGCGTTTAGAGGCAAGTGGCTCGCTTATTTCCGCTAGAAGTATTCGTTCATCCGTTCTCAAGGTTTCGTTACATCCTGCTGTAGCTGTTGAAGCGTAGTGTTCCACGCGAAAAGCGAGGCGTTTTCCTTCGAGAAGGGCCGCAGCCCAGTTTCGTTCTTGGTGGGTTGTTCGTGAAAGAGTGCAACCACTCGAAGAACTTCTGCCAAAGATCGCGAAACAGCCATGGAAGTCGAACATCTCGGGCTGCGACACCTCGAAGACACCTATTCTGCCCTGCGAATATTTCGCAACTTTTAATCCGAGCCTCTTTGCATTGGAACGTGCGACACAGGGTGGGCTACCTGCCCGTTTCGCGTCGCGAGAGCGAATGGAAGTAATCCTCGATCCGTTGAAAGTCCTTGATTTCTCGTTGGAATTACGCGACGTAATTGGGAAGAAACGAAACTAGTTGCAATATCGCGGTGCAACGAATACATGAATAATAATAAATGGTCTCGCGGAGAACTATTATTATGGTAGTACATGCTTGCATTGAATTACGTTTTGGAATTTATTTCGTTGCTAATTGGCAACGAAATAATACCGCATGCTGTAACTTCGTTGGGCTATTAAAGCATGAAAGAATTCTCCTTATTGTTTTCTTGTACTTAAGAATCAGCAGTGCTTCGTTTTATTAATGCTTCCTCGAGTTCTCTCTTTCAGCCGAGGTCTCTTTACATTTCGTCGTAGACTTTATTCAGACCTCTTGGCTGTCTATAACACTATTTCGATGGCCTGTTTAACTTCAGAGTTTAATATTGCTTGTATTACTTACGGGGATAGCGCGGTTTATTAAAAATTAAAGTACTGAAAGTTAAATTAGGACGAACGGAAGACCAACGGAGAAGAGGTGGATTTAATCGTAGAATTTTTTCGAGGGATCTTGCTTGGCAGGGGGGGGGGGAAGTTAGTTTAATAAAGGTTGGAGAGAAAAATGTAGAAAATGTATTACACTATTTGCAATAATATTATTACAATAGAATAATAAATACTGAGTAACAAAACTGAATTAGAATATAACAATCAAAGTTTTCACACTCTGAATTATACATTTTCTAATGGCATATTAATTGTAAGTTATGTCTTATTATAGCAACTAATATTTTCACCAGTAACATTTGCAATATAAAGAAGCAGGTTGCAGTAAAGTACTGGCGCGTTAAAGAATTTGTATAAACAGGATACCGTTTCAAAATTCCAAGCCAAGTAACTTATTGATATACTCAAGTAAACCTCGGAGTCCCAACATATTCCTAATCCTATCTAATTAGTGGCACTAATTAATCGTTTATAAAACATCAAACGGCAGTGTATAAGCAAACTTGATAATCACTGCGTTAGAGGCTTAACTCGACTATCGCATCAGCCAGCAAAGTGGCGTGCGTTACAATGGGATCGTTAGGGCAGAGACAAAGACAGAGACGTCGTGCATTGCTTAAGAAAGTGCCGTCGGTTAATAGGCTGTTCCGTAGTTTAATGCGATACAGAGTTCGAGTTCGGTGTCTAATTCTTGCCCCCTCATCCCTACACGCGAGTCACCTAATGTCGGCCCTAAACGGATTACCGTGGAACGTTCAGCTAAACGACGATATAATGCCTGGCGTATTTCCCCCTTTGCAAATCGATTTAAGTCCGCTGCCGATCCACAAAGCAAGCTGGCTAAGTCCGTCATTGTTACGGCGTGCAAAATGAAAGGGTCGGATGAATTTGACGTCTAAACAGCGTGGCACTCTCGCGGAATTGGTCGTCGAGAAAATATTAAACAGGAAGCAACAAAGCAGCGAGCACTTATTATGTATTGTATAATAGGCCAGTGATTATATGTATTAGGGTAATTGAATATTTTACGTAACAATATGAAATTGAAATAGGAATTGGAATTGAATTGGATTTCTCGGCAGGAGGCCTTGTTCGCGAGGAAAATATGTTTCTAAAACGCGCACGACTTTCGTAAGTTTTCATATTTTATGGTAAAAAAAAAAAACCCTCGTTAGAAAGCATCGCAATAACAAAGGCAAATTAGTTTGCAAAAGGGCATGGCAGAGATTTCGAGATGATTAATTGGACCGTAGGGTTCCCTCCAAGGAAATGAACGAAGAAGCTTGCGGTCTTCGCGGGAGAAATCGCCAAGTTTCCGGCGACCCGACGATGATTCAGTGGTCTGAGGAAACGTTGGAATCGATGGGGCAGGGGAAACTTTGAACAATGGAAGGAATATATTGGGGCATTAAAGAACATCTGCTAGGGCCAGTGATTTCGTAAAATGTAGTCTCGAAAGCGGTACTTCGACGATGAAGTTGGCGAGCTTGTCCGCTGAACTCCGCTGAACTTTTCCTTTTATGGATGATTGTTAAAATTTCCGGGCGTCGGTGTTTTTACACGGAGATATTGAAATGGTCATTACTCCGTGGATACTGTATAATGCGTGTAGAGCAACGAGTGTTTAAATATAGTCCAATATAATTTAAACAAAACCCGTATCACCATACTTTTGTGTAAAAGTTTCGCTCGCAGTCATTAAATTATATCGCCCCTTTTTTTTTATACCGTCTTATATAATGTCTCTTGCGTCACGCGTGCACGCGTTTATAATTAACTATGAATTGTATAACTGTAGGTAGCTGCTCAAACTTGAAAGCTACAAGTGAAAGGGTCAAACGAAAATAAAGTCATCGGTCTAATCGAATATCTCGAATAATGCGATACATAATGAAATCAACGCATAATAACAAAATATACAAGTAATCCAGAAATAATTAATTTTAAAGCAAACACGACCCTCCAATACAACTAACGAGAAACTGCTAAAACGCAAGGATATAATATCCTTCATCCTCAAACCGATACCGTCATAACGGTACAACGTCCCACCCGAAAGTACCTTAACAAAGTTTCGTCCGAAACGAACGACAATCGAATAAACGTAACTTGAACGCGTCGTGCTTCAACACATCCGTGTCACCGTGAACGCGATCTGTCGCCACGAATCTCTTGATAGTTCTTTTCAAGATCTTTTCGCCCGCCGAGCGGGGAATTTATCGCGACGGTCGAGTTTCTCGGCGAGAGAATCCGAAATACGCGGCGCCGCGACGAATCCGCTGATATATTGCTCGCGGTTTCTCGCGAGTCGAGCGAAAATAGCGAGACACGCCGCGAAAGGCGGCCGTGCAAAAGGGAAGAGAGGAACACGGAAGACACCGGACCTGTGCGAAAGCTCGTCCTTTCGAGGAGCGAACAGGTTTCGCGGAATGTTTCTCCGCTTCCGCCTCCTTCGCGCTGGTCGCGTGGGCGGATGATTTACACGCCGCTACGAATCCTCGATGACAAGCGGAAATTTAAGGCCCACCGTTGGCGAGCCGCGCGATCGTACGATACGTTCGGCGGAAAAAAAGAATAAGCGGTGAAAAGTGGTCGGGTCGAGAGACGGTTTTTTCCACTTCGACTGGCCGCAACTTTTGTTCCCGACCTCGAACAAACTATTTTTTGCCCGCGGTTCTTGTTAATCGATTGCAAAGAATTTTTTTTCGCTCTAGTAAAGCGTTTGGATTGCTTCGGTTTATCCTTTTTTTCGTTTTTAGAATTTTCATTCGGTTTCGTACACGGAGAGCATTTAGATAATTTTCCGCCTCGACTCGAAGTAATAATTTCGTGCAAGGGGAATAGAAAATTTGGTATGCGCGTTTTACTGCGGAGAATTGCGTCTTATATCGCGTAATAAAATTACGTTAAATATATTGAGAATGGAAGTTTAACCGAGCGGACCGGAGTTTTCAGCTTCTTTGTTTTACCGCCCCCTTTACTCGGCCTGCTTTAATTTGATTCTATGAGGCTAGTAGTTTTTGTTTGCTTGAGTTAGGGTGGAAGGTGTACCCGAAGTTCCTCGACTTTCATTTAATTCTTCAACTGTTTGGTCTTCCAGTTAGCTTGCGTGCAGCAACTTCCGGTGAAAAAAGTATTGGTACAGTTGGAGTATTGCTGAACAAGCAGTGTTTGATCGCAAACATAAAATATTAGATGGCAAATATTGTGATAACAGCGCAGAGTGCGTGTATATTATTTGTAGAGCGTCAATATCAGTACGATAGTATTACTTAAATGTTGCGACTATTGTTGCGTAATTACTAACTGCTTGAGAAAATAGCGATTATTTGTAATCTTTTTGAATCAGGTGTCTGGCAATTATCGAGTGGATATAAATCAGCTACAGAAAATGATTTCACCGCAATTGTAATTTACCAAAATGTTTGCATTGTTCATCACACTTATCCGCCACTGCACTGGAACGTCATTTCTTGAAATTAAATCTGCGTATGAAAAAGCTGAAAACGTTTGGCGTGCCGGTCCTGTAAATTACACTTCTTCAGATCTCTCGATCTTGCCGCTGCGCTGTGCTACATTCCGCCCCGAGTTTATCGCAGCGCGATATAATTCAAAGTGCAGCTTAAATTTAATTCTCAAAATTGAATTCAGCAACTATTTTAGGGCACGGTGGCCTTCTGCTCTGTTTTACTGCGGCCGCGTGAGGTCAAAGCGCGACGTACGGCGTTGTAAATCTCGAGGGGAGAAAACTCGGGACAAAGTCGCCGGAAAATTTTCCCCCCAACGTGGCGGGCCTTTGCGCGGGCCAATTTAATGAATGGAAGCCAATGAATGTCCTTGTCCGGTGAAACGAAGCACCTGACAAAAAAGTTTTTGTTTGCTGCCTCGAAATATCAATCGCCACTGATGAAATTCGTGGCTCGCAGTTTCCTAATTGCGCCAAGTGTACATGCAAAATCAGCTACAAGCTGACAGAAATGCAATAACAAATGGAGAGAATTTCAAAGGGCACGCCACTATGTTGCGAAATCTTGTTTCAAAATTGTCGTGCCCGCGGTACAGATACTGGACTTCGGCGCAAGTAGTATAGGTCAACCATCGGTCAGGCCTGGTGAATGAATTCACTGAATGACCCATTTCTTAATTACAAGCGTTAATCGCGGATTCTGTACGAGTTATGGGTAAGTGATTTTTGTTTTAAAAAAATCCTGTATGAAAATTACTGAACAAAATCTCTATTACACGCAATGTTTTTTTTTAAGAAAAATAACTTTCTAAAGAAGTAATCGTCTTATCATCGGTTTGCAAAATTATTTAAATTGCGTGTAAAATGAAATATATAAGTCCACCGAAATTGTAACATATCAACGACAGTTAACAGCATTCGCAAGCATAGTATGCAAATATTTGTCGTCCAATTCCAATTCCGTTCGCTTTACAACGACCCAGAATGCTTTAGATTTTTACAACGCATACCGTTCGACCTTTTCATAATTGTGCCGATGCGATCGGCTATGCTCCTTCATAATAGACCAATTGCTTATGCAAGAGCACTGTAGCACGCCAAATCCCAGCGCGGTTCACTGCCGTTCCCAGGCCACGAATCGAGTCATCAAATTAATTGACGCCCGGCCACATTTTCTAAATTGACATTGGTGACTTAAATCTCCGACTGTCACGGCGGGGAAAATTTGTCCCTGGCCCCTGAGCCATTGCCCTATCGCCGGACAGCTGCCAATCTGTCTCCCCGTCGGACGACAATTAATCCACGAGATGATCCCTCGAAATCTTCGTAACGGGCGCGTTCCAGTCTCCCCAACGTGTAGATCGCTCCGGGATAAACAAAAAAACGCGTGACACAGGATAGAACTGAAACAGGGGAGCACAAATTCTGGTTGATAATAAAGGTAAGCGTGGTTGTTGCTTGCGATTGTAGGTTTCGTTTTATAATAAATGGGTAAAATATTGACATATTCGCTCCTGTATAAAGTAGGTGCAATAATTACATATTGTTGTAGAGAACATTAATATTTATCTCGAGGTTTTTAATATAGATTTCCAATGAAAAATGTATATATATGTATATAGATGTATACGACTTCCGTAGCGAAAGGGTGAAATATTTTGATCCAGAAATCAATTAAGCGGGTAGATATTAACTACCAAGACTAATCGTACTCCTGCAATGCTAAAAGTAACATAGAAATACAATAAACGATCATCTGAATTTATTCATACCAATTTAATCTACACTTTCTTCGGCTGACATACCAGTATATATTTCACTGTGATTGTAAATACAGTACGTACGTGATAGCAATATCGAGAATCGAAGTGCAATCAATAACTACGGTAGAACATACATCATTGCATCCACAAAAGGTAGAACAACAATACCCGTAGACCTCTACCATTGAATGCAGAATCATTCTTCAGCCCAAAGGAAGAACAATCAAAAAATGTCGTCGAAACAATTCTACGTAAAACGAACATATCATTTCGCCATGAAACGCCGCATTTCATCGTTCATTTCCGTTTCTATAAAAATCGATGGCTCTCGAATTGCTGGTTGAAAGAACAAACTCGGGCCGGACGCCAGGCCGTTGAAATTGGCCAGGTATGTCATCGCGGTGCGAACGACGGTGATGATAAATAAAATATAAATCAAAGTAATGCGGCATACGCGTTACCAATGGCGAGACGTAGTCCACGGGAGGACGAGGGTCGCCCAGCTGCAACCGCGGTGGGCCCAAGTGCAAAACTGATATAAGGGGAAACGGTCAGGACGGAGCAGTGGCGTTACGAAATCGATGGCAGGTGAAAAGTGGCGTACCGCACGCGAGACAAATCGCCGGTCAAACGGAGGAACTCTTTTTATAGTACGTCTGCACTGGTTGCGATTCGTGAAGTGGCCGATTCGTTGCTTAATTTTCTCTTCGTCCACTTCGCAACCTTTGCCCCTTCGCAACACCTCTTACCATTGGAACTGCTGAATAACAAATAAAGGTATCATTGTTGGTGCAATCTGAAACTCGGAATGGAACAGATTGATATATCGGAATAAAAGTTAACCAAGGATTATTTAATAAAGTTAATGAACTGTTGCTCGTAATTTCACTTCAAGCTGTCCAGTTGAAAATCCTTTTTTTTCAAAGGATTTCCGCTTGAAATCTTCACAACTCCGTGGCAAATTCCGTATCAACGTGACACGCACGAAACATGTTTTAGAATAATCCTTAACGGGAACCAGATAGCGCCGAGCCGAAGAAGCGATAGCCGGCTCACGCGGAACCAGCGAGAGCTTCGTATTTATTTGGACGAGAGTCGGATGCACCGTACGGAAACGAAACAGACCGGAAGCCGGTGCGGCGACAGAGGTGGATGTGTCGTGAATCGTCTGGTAAATGTCAGGAACGATCTGGACCGTTGACTCGAATCGAATCGCGAGGCTTTGGCGGCAAGCCTGTCGGCTTGTGCCATCGACAGGATCCGTCGACGGCGCTCTGACGGTTCCTGTACGTGTCCTTGAGTACTTTCGCACCGCTGCACAGAGGCGTTCCCTCTCCCGTCTGCCACTGGATCCCGCGTAACACGTTCAGGATTTCGCCTCGTTCGATGACCTGTCGATAGACAATCTGCCCGATCCGCGAAGTAACACGTGGTTGATTTTAAGCGGCCCGAGAGAGTACAAACAGCGCGCAGTTGGTGCATCGTCTTACGTTAACGAGCTCGACGTGCATTGAATTGGAAAGCTTGTTCCGGTCGCGTCGGTGAAAAATAAAGAATGCCCCAAGTCTGATTGATTTTCGACCGGTAAAGAAATATTTACGAGCACCGAATTCTTTTTCGTGATAATACAGAACTGCGACGTCCAGGCGTAGTACGAAGGAAAAGCTTAACGTAAGAAAACGTACCCGTGGCGATACGTGGAACGATCGCGTCGACGCAGCGATACCTAATCATCCGCCTGCCGATTGATCCTTTATTTGGAAAATGCACCACCTCTCAGGATTGCGTCTCGAGGACGAGCACGAGGCTCGATCAGTTAGGGAGGATCGACGAGGGTAGTACGAGGGAGCGAATAAAAAAGAAACGCATGCGAAGTACATACGTCCAACTCGCTTCAACAACGCGAATCAGTATCAATCGGCGTTTGCATCCGTGCACCGTGTTCCGTGAACGAATGAACGTCGAATCCCAACACCCCCCGGGTACCTGAAGAATCGTTTCGACAAGACCCGCGCAAGACAGGGTTCCCCTCGAAGTCAGCAGGCACGTGAAAATCATATCCTCTGCGCGGCAGAGTGTCGGAGGGGGCGGAGGGGTGGATTGAGGGGGACGGGCGCGATTCGTCCTTTAAATCCCGTCTAAGCTTCGAAATTCACACGCAGCACGTTAAACGTCGCAATTATTCATTATCAAAGAATGGAAACACGGTGTTCAGGGAGCGGCGCTCGATCCCGTCGGCCTCCATAAATTCGAGCTTCCTCGAATATTCCGTGAAAACCGTACGTTACGCGTTGAACGTCGAGACGACGAGGGTAGTCAGCCACTCTCGGATGCATAATGCAGTCCCTCGAGTCCTCCATCTGCCTCGTTTCGCCACCCCCTCCCCCCCCGTTCCCCTCCCACAACCCCTACGGCACACCTTTCCACCCCGGTGAAAACCACCCCACCATACCGTGCCGCTACCATCTCCACCTACTCGCGTCGTGACCGGGCTGCGAACTAACACCCCCCCCGGCTTACGTGTCTTTACTCTTTCTTGCATAGACCAACGGCCTCGCCGTGCAACCCCCTTAATACTGTCTCGTGTCGGCTCCATAAGTCACGGGATATAGGATTGGAAAGAGTTTAAGATTATCTTCGACGAACAGGTTGCTTGAACAGACACGTTACCCGTTTTGCACCGGTGTCGTCGCGCGCGGAATATCGCTGAGCCAGATCTCTCGACCCCGCCAACGGGATCCCCTTTATGTCGTCTGTAGCTTACTTTCTGCGGCTACTTTATTATACAGTGCTTTCCGGACTCGCGGGCACAGGTCCGCGTTGAGTCTGTTAATTCAGATGTTGTGTATTTAAACGAACGTTCGTGTACGGTAGAAATGATTGCTTTTGGTAATTGACGTACTACGATGACCGTGTATAATAAAAAACCGGTGCGTGTAAGAATCGATGATTACGCTTTCTCTGGCTGTGACATTCGAGTATTAAAACCGAACGATTTTTCTGTTCATATTATCCGAACGCACGAGGACAATTCGAAGTGTTAACATAATAAGATGGAACAACCGGCAACGCGTTATAATGCATTCGGTGGAACGTCGCGACAGTCGAGGTGTAACCATGTGAGAGGAAGAATCTGTTCAAACCTGTTCAAACCCCCGCGGCGTTTGTGAGAAGCGATTTTCCAGCCGCCACGAATGAAATCAAATATCTCTTTTATGCATGCATGTATACAACCGGCCCTTTGACAATGCGATATGGTAAATCGTAGGTGTCCGTTTGTCGCGCCGACCGGGGATGCCGTTCGGTTGGTATTCAAGCCGGGGTTCGCATGATTTTTCGTTCAGCGCGGAGAACCGTTCGCCGGAAGTCTGGAGGGGGGTTCGACGTTGCCGACATTTAACCTGATCGATCCTGTCGATTTATCTGAGCCCGATTTCGAGCCAGGGCAGAGAACTAGAAATTCTCTCGGACTCGGTGGAAGGTAGCGATCTGCGAGCGTCACGATTGCAGCGTTGCTGGGTTGTTCGAAAGCGAACGAGAGCGCTGCACGATCGATCTGGAGGGATTTCAGTAGGGTCAACAGAGCTGCAACGAGCGACTTGTTTGGCCTGAGTTCGTTTATTTTGCTGAAAATGGGCGACGATTTCCAGTGTCCACGTTTCTCATTGGCACACATTTTGCGGAATTAAAGAATGAAATTGGTGACAGCAGTGATTTTGACCGCGTCGATTAAATTGTGAAGGAGTGACCGAGACGAATAATAGTTACATAATTGGAACACGAAAGTAACGAGCTACTTATCAATAATTATGTAATGTGTGTAGTGTCAAGAACAATTTGCAATCTTATTTGCAATGAAATTGCATCTCTAATTCGGATCGCGCGGTAGACAAAGAACAAATAATTTTCTGTCCTCCCTTGCCTTTCAAATTCTGCGCAGTGAAAGAAATCCCGAGTAACGAACAATGCTCTGCTCAAACAGTCACTTAAATAAAAATGCATTCGATAATTGCCGACGCTGCAATTATCCAGCCTAAAAAAGAATACAGCCGATAATTTCAACCTCTTCTCCGACTAAAAAAAAAACACATTTACATAGCACCATCGCGTCGCAACGACCCAGCACAAAACTCTAAAACACCGAGGTCCCTGTGCACGCATATTTCAACCCCTTGTGCCGCTCTCGCGTACCACCGCACCCCACCCCTTCACCCTCCCCTATATATTCGAATGAATGCGTGTCATCGAAGCTTGCATGAGATCGAAACGTCGAAAATTTTATTCCACCTTTCATCAGTACAGATATAATCAACCCCCTGTCCCGTTTTGATCCGATTAAAGCGCGCACGTCGGTTCGCGCGCCCGTTCCCGCTTATGGATACGCGTGTCGACATAGGCGCAGGTGCTTTTGTCGCGTTAACTCGAAGAATGAAAGGAGTAACGCGCGGCCAGCGAGCGTATTGTCTGCGGGCGTCACTCTCGGGAGCAATAACACTGCCGGGACAAGGGGGATGAAAAATGACCGAAAGTTGTTGATGATCGTCCAAGGGGTACGGTCGTGGCTATCGATTGGCCATCGGGTATTGTTGTTACTCGAGTGGGGTGAAAAATGGTGGAATGCCGCGGCACGTAATGAATTGATATGAAAACTGCGGTTTTTACGGTATCGCGGGGCTCTCCGCGTTTGCTCTTTTCTCGGGGAATTTCGCGGGGCAAACAAAGGTTCTCTGCGGGTGAGTGACTGGGAGGGGTGGGCGTGGGGATGGACAGGCGGAGGGAAAATTAATCGGGACGAAACGGCTTGTGGCGCGTAAGACGAAGCGTAAAGGGACGGCGAAGTGGACGGAATATAATTCAATGCGACGGCGGTGGATGGTGAGCAGGTATTTAGGATTTGAGTTACGGCGGACGGATAATGAATACAAATGTGCGATGGCGCGAGTTTTTTCTAAAGGTTTAAGTTGATGCAAGGTTTGAAGTAAAAATACGATACCGCGGGGTATTTGTAATTGTAGCGCAGGACAGTAGACGTTGTTGCGAATCGTTTTTTTTTAATATCACACTGCCAACTGTATGGAGTCGTTGTTAGAATCATTTTATTTCGTATGTCAGTTGCGGTTTAATTCTAAAATATTCGCAGCGGGAACTTTTAGTTTGATTGCCGGGGCAACATGTTGACGAGAGTCGTTAAACGACGAACGTAAAGTACGTTCGAATGAATGTAAACAACGACGCGATTTCCAAATACTTGGATTCAAGCAGAGAGAATTTTTTTTCCACGCTCGTCTAGCATCATTCAAATATTATCAAACGATTGAGCGTGTGCCCCATATTCTAATAACGAAAATGAACGAAGTAGCTGAACATTCGTATCAATAAATTGAACTCGTTACGCGAAACCCCGTTCCATTCAATTTTTCTTGCAAACCATCGCTCGGAAATTCGATCGGCACGATCGCCGAACGAAGGTTTAATGGATTCTGAAAATGGTTAACGTAGGGCTTGTAACATTTTCGGAGCGGTTTCATTGTATTAGAACGATCCATTCATCTTTCCTTCAAGCTCTATTCTTCCCTGTTTTTTATATATATATATATATTTTACGAAGACAACGCGCGAAACTTTCCCTTTGACGTTTTCTTTACCCTCGCAGGCCGGAAGAGACAAATGATGGTTGGCCAGAACGATTTGACGTGGCACGTGCTCCTCTTCCAGTTCCAGTGATTTCACGTACGGATTTCGGGCTGCTTCTGTTACATCGTTTATCTAACTTTTCAAGATAATTTTACGCGTGTTTAGATATACAGTTATCCAATTATTATTTTGAATCAGAATTTTCTTATTTATTATCGTTTGTAATGTTTCAATTGGTAATTGACCGTAATAGATATTACATGCAATGCTACGAAACATTTCAATATTTTCGTTAAAGGGGAATACACAATTGAAGAAAACGATACAAAGTGTGTCGATATACTACGGGTATTAATGAAATTCCAGAACAAAATATGACAAACGTAAAAATATATAAATCGTTGGAAGAAACACCGAAGGGTTTTAAGTGTCGAAGAATACTTCGAACGGGACTATTTTTTTAACTGTACCGGATTTCCAAATAGTCAGACTTTATCTAAAACAGAATTTGCAAGGTTGTACGAACAATAAGTGGATTTCGTTGGTTTCTGTTTAAATGCACCACTCTGTACGATGCGCAGAGAACAGATTAAAAGCAAATTCAGTATTCCAATTTTGTCGCCAGATTGGTTCACTGAATTTCTTGTTAAAGCTTGCCCCGGCTGCAGGGGGTAATGTTTTCCCGTGTTAATTTTCCCATTCTTTTTCTCCATTTTTCTCATTTCCTTATCTAATTTTATTAATCTCCCTCTTGATCCTCCGGTCCTTTTTATTTTCGTGGAACGCCGGTCAATTAACCGTGGTGTCTCCTTTATTCCGATATTCCGGTTGCATAATTAGAAGCCACGCGGCATTCGAGGACTGACCAATTTACCAGTGGCCTTAAAGTGCCCTCGAAAGTTCCGCGACTGATGATAGTAGAATTTTCACTTTGAATTAGCCCGCGGTTACTCCCGTTCATTGATCGAAATTCGAGATCCCCACGAGAGGCGAGGACGTCAGACTTCAAGTTGGATTCGCAAGGGTCATTCAGAGATCTCGTTGAAAAATTTGGTATTCCAAGGACGCGCGAGGAATCGTGCTTCACTTTGAGTCTTTGATTTATTGCGAATATTTTTTCCGCTCTTTTCGTCGTGCGGATCTGCAAAACTCGTCGGAGAATTCACTCGATCCTTTCGGTACTCGATTATATTTCAACTGCGTGTTGTGATTAAAAAATAGGATGAGATATTATCTATTGCGCGAGGGATTGTTACCGCAAAGTGATGAACGTAACGAATGCCAGACCATAGAGTAGTATTAATAATTTGGATTTCTTGTTTTAAATTTAAAGTCTCGTAGCCTGTCTTTGTCGACATACGAAGAATATGGCAGGAAAGAAATATGACATTCTGAATACAAATACTTTAGCGAGAAGCAGGTGGATCTTCCGCGCGTACAAAATTTCAGGATACCGATTGAAAATGGACAGACGTATCAGGTACAAGTACAATGAAAGTGGAATGACATAGGAAATTAAAATCAAACTCAAAATCAAATATACTATTATCGCTGTTACGCGGAGGGACAAATCAAACGACCATCGAATAATAAATGGAACAACCGGCAGGAACGAAAATAAGGGAGACAAAATAAAGGGAAGGGCGGACATAGCTACGAAATGTTGTGCGTTGCACCATCGCTATCTCAGCTGGCTCGTTCCATTTCTTTTGCATAATACGAGCAACGGGCCGCGTTCACTGTAGCCCCGATACATCGTTAAAGCGCGATGCAATTCGGACAGGTACAAAAACTTGTTCGGTAAGTTGCATTTGGGGCCGGTTTCTTTGTCTAAATTCTTTGGAACGTAAATCCAGTTGCAGTCGCTGGGAACGATCTCTCGTACTCGCTATCACGCGAACACGCTTTCATTCGACGGCGATAGTAATTAACAAAAACGATCGTGGCAGCATGTGTATCGTTAGCAATAAACGAGAATGCGAGACTGGCGCAATAAGAAGGGGTTATTTTAGCAGGGCTGTTATTCGAGTCCGCTAGTATGCTCAGTGGCAATTCCTTCTTGCATTGTTTCGCACTTTTCCGTATACCTGCCATTCATGATTCGATTAAGTCATTATTAGTAATTATAATATTTAATCGTAGCTGCAACTCGGGGGAGAATCTCTGGCAACAGAAAACGTAGTACAATATTTGTATGGCTCTTTCCTGCTATTCGATAATATTGATATTCTTCTAACATGTTGCAGTCAAGTTAAACTACAATTTATTTCGCTGCGAAAATAAATGTTACTGTCGCCCTCGATTTTTATTCGATCCTAGAACGCAATATCTCCGGATAAATCAATAAAAAGAGGAAGAACGAAACAGCAGGAAATCTTGCCGCGATAAAGCAATCTAAATCCCTGCCCGTAGAGGGCCGCCAGTTAAGCGTGCAGGTATTTAATTTCTGGAAGGGGAGTCGGACATCAAAGGTGAATGAAAAATTCTTGAACACGAGGCTGGGCCGTTTAAAGTATAGACGCGTGCGAGGGGTGGCTCGCTTAAAAGTCCACGACTCGTTCGTGTTTCCAAAAGCGTCTCACAATGCTCCTCGAGGAAATAGATATAATGAATAGAAAGATCGTGGGAGATAAAAGTGGACAGATGGCGGACGGCCTCGCGTCTCAGCGATGATTTTCCTTGATTTGCGAAACGGACAGCGTCGTGCCAATTACGGAAAAATTTCGCGACGCCGTCCAGATGAAACGTGGGCCTTCGGTTACACGGGAATTGAGAAACGGCAGGTGACGCGTGAGGCAGAATATAATCGCGAGAACGGTGTGCACGCTTGTAACTCGACGGGAAAACGTTCGCGAAAATTGGGAAGCTTCCCTGAGCATTGGACGAATTAATTCTGACGAAGAAACCTCGATTGCGTAGAACGGAATGTTTGAATTAATTGAGTTCAGCAATGGCTAAAATTATTGTTCCGCGACGACGATTCTGATTGTTGCCGTAACTAACCGTTTTCAGAGAGCTGGCCGTACAATGAATTGGACTTGGTCTAGGAACGAAACAGCAAATACCTTCAGGGGCCTCATTACCCTTATTAATTACGAACGCTTCGTTGTTCGAATTTGATTTGAACCAACGGTATGCTCAACTGGTTCAGCTTTGACACGGTATTTGTCGAGTATTGCTGATAGAGCGTGATAGGAAATCGAGATTAACCCTTTCAGTGTTTAATGTCCGCGAATCGAATGGTCGAAAGTTATGCTGAAACTTTTCACTTCAATGCTTGTTACTGTATTAATTACAGATAAAAGCCTAAAGGGTTTGATACGTATTTCGTAGTACAGTTTAATATTATAGTATATTTTATTATATATCCATTTAATAAATTCTTAGAACACTTTCGAAGATAATGGCACATCTTAATAAGCGTTTGCCAGGAAACAAGTTAGGGACAAACATATTTGTTCAGATTTTACAAATATAGTTTTAGAATGAAAAATATGTAATATGATACGAAAATCTCTGGATCTTCCGTAATTTGTTTCGAATTCTATTTCCCGTATTAATATTCTACACAATTTTATACAAATTATACAACATCCGTGTTGATTAGATTTCTAACGTAGTTGTGCCTATGCCAGCAAGAGTTTATTCCTCAGCTTACAATCACAGTGACAGCTCACCATTATTATGAATAAGAAATTTCCATTAAAATATTAAAATGCACACGGATTTCACTCCGACAGTTCTATCCAATATCAAATAAACGATAAAAGTGGCAAGAAGTGGATCTATATACCCGGACGTGAATCGAGTAAAATGGAGTTAAATCGCGGACAAACTATTGATGGATAGATTTGGGACGTAAACGCAAGCATAAACCGGAAACGGTACAACAATAGACGTTCGATAACTGCGCCGCGCTCAAAAATTCACCTGTCTACGAACAAATATGACTTGACGATATCGAAAGCTCTTTAACTATGCATTGTGCGAGATCCGATTGTTCACATGGATTTTTCCCGGTACGGAAGGTTCCTGAACAAATATATTATCATAACGAATTCAACGTGGACCGACGTTTCAAAATTAATAAAAAAAAAAAAACCAACACACACAAAAGGTAATATTTTAAGCTCCGAAGGAAGGAGAATTCTTGACAAAGTCGACATTATACAATCACTGTATAAAAGTCGATAAAATAGCAGAACTCAAAAAGCAGTATCAGCTGGAGTTTAAATTACAACTTTAAACGAATTTTCGCGGAACAGCGTTATCCACGGTATCCGCTTATGCCATTGAACTTTCGCGGATTTCAATGGCGAAAGGCGGAAAAGTTTTACCCGCTGCGTCAGACGCGAGGGGCGAAATTTCATTCGTCCCCTCGGCACGTTGAATAATGCAACGGCTGTTTCGCAACACCGAAGATGGCCCCGGGGTGTCCGGCTGCGAACCGGTCGCGAAAAAAAACTGTGTTAAACAGCAAATCGCTGCTCCGTTTAGGTCTCTGTGCGCCGGCGACACTCGTCCCCTTATTTGGCAATGAACCACCGCCGACAGATTGCTGGAGGAAGTCTCGTTTATCCGGATACATGATTTTTCCAAGAGGGAATGAACCGTGCGCTTCGATATTTGTTCGACACAACGCGACCAGACTGTGAATTGGTTTTAAAAAATTCGGAACGTACGTGGACAATTCGAAGGAAGTTGCGATATTCTTATAATAAATTGGATGAATCGTCTGTTCCGATGTTGCTTGCAGTCTTGCCGTTCGTTTGATTTTGATTTTGGACGGAAAATTTTGATAAAGCCGAGTTCGTTACCTGACTGTGTTTTTCTTCCGGGAAGAAATTATGGATTTGTATGATAATGCGTGCGCCGATATCTTTTCGAATCACCTTGGAACAAGTATAAACAATCTTAAAGATCGTTTCCACTTCCGAATCTGTAAGGAGAGTGCGCAGAAAACATTTGAAATACTTCGCGTTTCGCCTAGTCCGATATAGATTTGCTAGAAGCGCCTCTTTCGAAGAACAACGAAAATGTCTTCTTCTGTTTCGACATTCACGAAACTCACTATTTCGATACGACCCAACGATACAATTTTATTGACGCATTCCCGAAATCATGTGCACATCTCGACAATCCCGGCGCACCCTCTCCCCCCAACAAATCATCCCAGCACCAAGACCCTTGCCCTTTCGGCGACTCGGCCCCCTAGCTCGTCCGTCGTGGACTCGACGAAAATACGATTCGAAAGAAACGAAAAGGAAGAAAAAAAATGAAAGCAAAAAAAAAAGGAGGACAACGTTGGTACAACGAAAACGGAGCGCGCGAGTCGCGACGACGAGCTGAAAAGATAAACGCGCCCGAAGCGGTGCGGGAAAAAAAGCGCGGGGCGAAACGGGAGCGGAAGAATCGAGTTTCGCGAGGGAAGCTGAAGAAGCAACACGAAAAAGGGGCGGGTAGAGGGTTGGGGGCGGGTGGTTTACCCCGGAGAAGTCGTCGTTCCGGTCACGAGGTGCCTCTGGAACGTCGTCCTCGTTTCTGCCGCGGTGAAATTATTTTTTTGCCACCCCACACCCCCGCACTGCCCCCTCCATCCTCCTCTCCCGGCCTCCTCCGCCCCCCCCCATCCCTGCACTCCACTTTCACTCGTTCGCCACTCTGTTGCCTTTCGTACCGCCGTTCCCGTCGTTCGTTCTACTGTCTCGCCCAAACCCTCCTCTCAGACCCTCTTTCCCGTTAAGCAGCGTTCGTCGTATCGTTTCAGTCACGGACCCGAGGAGCGCACTCGAGGCCAGCTAAATTGCGCCATTAATTGCACCCTACGCTCGCGGTATGCAACCGTGTCGAGTGCAATGAACCGTCCTTGGCCCAGATACCGATTCCCCTGGAGCACCTTATCCCGGATTGTCGGCGCGTGCAACCGCTCTGTTTCGGTGGTTCGGCATCGCGCGGCGCTTCCCCCGGGTGGGGCTGGGGGAATCGGACGATATCGATGATTCCGCGTAATTGAATTGTTCGTCCCTCGTTCGCGCAGGCTATTTCCGTGTAACGCGCTCGCGTCGACGACGGGGCGTGAGCTCGAGCGCGCTTGTTCGTGCAGGGCGAACGGGGAATGGATTTCGGGGCACGGGATGCCGGTCTCGCGGCTGCAGAATCGCGGTGGATTATACTGGCCGTGATTATGTACCGGCCGTGGAGTTCCTTGGGCTTTGGGGCACGAGCGACGCGGCTTTGATGTCTGCCCGTCGTTATTTGCGGTTGTTCGCGTGGTTGCGGCCGTTACTTGGGTCGCGATTGTGATCGCGAACGACGTCGGTCTCGTGGAGCTTTGAACAGGGGCCGTGCTGGAGGTAGGAGCATCGACGGAGGGGTACGATGATGCGATATCTTGGGGAAATTGCCGCGGGGGACTGAGCGAGTGCGAATGGATAATTGTGTTTCTGCTGCGAATGAGCGGAACGAACGGAGCCCAGAATGCGATGATGCTTTGGTGGCGGGGGTGGCGTGTAGGCTGTAAGAGATACGAGGAATACAAGCAGGTGAATATATTCGGTTAATTGATACGATCAGTTGTCGATTGAAAAGTGTGGATTTTTATGAATAATTCTACTGTCTGTACCTTGTTATTGTTTCGCTCCGAAGAGAACGTTATTCTTCCAGTTTGCGAGGAAATATTAATGGTGCGAAATAGGATTGAAATTCGTATTACGCGAGACTGAGAAGTACAAATATATTAGGGACAATGAAATGATTATCAGTTAGTGGAACGAATAGAATTTAAAACGGGAACAGATAATGTTTCACTAAAAATGCAACTTCTGACCCAGGCTAAGATTGATAACAAAAAACTGTTTCAAACTGAGCGGCCTACGTTTGTGACCAAAATTATTGTTCGCGCTGCGTGTAACAGCTTCGTAAAAGTAATTTATTCTGCTGTTCCTTTCCTGGCGAAGATTATTTACGCACTGTGAGTGCCGTGCAATGCTTGCGACAGCTGTTTGCAGTTGCAATATAGTTTCGAATGCATCACGTTACCTAGACGAACAGCGTGAATACCACATCGATTCTCGTTGAGATGCATCAGTTTTTCGATGTGTGAGCCTGTATATGTAGGTGAAGCTGTTCCGGGTTATTTATGAACTGTCTGGTAGTAATCTACCTTAACCTCGTCTCCAGGAAAACAGGGATCCTGTTCCACCGATCCATTTACACCGCTTATACTCTTGCCCGTTTCCACGTTAGTACACTTCAATCTTTTTGTTGGCTTACTTACTTCCTATCCTACTTCGTTTTTTCTCGTTGCAATATCTGTTCCCCGGCCGCTGTCTATGTTTATCCTACTACTTATTCATTTCCATCTTCCCGACTCCTTCCTACGGCCTTCCCATATTTTTCTAACACTTCTCGACAGTCTTTTCAATTTCTCCAATTTCTGAATGTTTCTGTCCGTCCACTCGTTGTTCTCCACTCTATTTATCTTCGATTTTTCATCATTTCGCTTCTCATTACGTTTCCCCCCGTCGAACCAATTTTCCCACTCTCACTCTCCGAGCCCTGCCTTTTCATTGAAGCCCGCGGTGTCACGAGTCCCCTGTCTCTTCCTCGGCGTCCTCTCCACTGTTTTTCCATCATTTCCATCCGCCTATTCTCTTCCATCGTCCTTACTTTAACTAGTAAGCAACGCGTTCACCCCTTTCTCACCCCCCCGCCGTCGGTTGTCACTGCTCGCGCCTCTCTACAGCCCTCAATCCCGTTTCCCAACGCGCTCGATGATTTCCCCACAGGCGTGCGCCTTCGCTTATTCAAGCAGTCAATTATTTACGCGCACCCTCGTCAAGCAGCGAGCACCCCTTTGTTACCTGAGCGTATCGATTCACGCATGTGTGCCGGCACGCCTGTGCGCCATGATATTAACCCTCGACTGAAGGGTAACGTTGGATCTTTTAAGCCGAGACAAGATTGGAATTGTTCCGTCGCCGCGAATGTTTGCTGGTCAAAGAATAGCAAGGTGACGACGGATAGGGCGTGCACATTTTTCTGACGATTACGGTTCATCGGTTGCCGTGGCATTTTTATATCGCACCGTGGCCGAGGTAAGGGCGAAACGGTGCTGATAAAGGAGACAAACTAATGCCGATGTCTTGATTGCTGATCGAAAGAAATTGTAGATGCGTCCTAACTTGAAATGTGTACTCGGAAATTAAGTTATTCCCATGATATATAGTATTTCGAAGGAAACCCTTTACTTTTGGCGAGTCATAGTGATTCGTTGTGTAACCTGACCGCACGGATGAGTAATTCGAATTGAATTGAATGTTGCTAAACTGACGCATACTCGACGCAGCGGCGCGGAATTTCGCGAGCCTTCCGAACCAGTTTTGACGAATATTGAACGCTGCAGACGTGGAACTTGTCAATTCCTTTGGCAGAATTGCACGAACGCCATGAATTACAAAAATCGGCCGTGGAAACTTAACCGCGATCGCGTACCGCTGACATTTCAACGCGGCTCGTCCTTTGCACAATCCGCCGGCGAGTTAATATCGCTCGACGACTATTTCCATTACTCACGATGCACTTAACTCCAGTAAAATCTGTCAGCCCAGCCGCTGACCAGACGGCCCGATGAATTGCTGGCGGAACGAGCCGGTGTTTGATTCCGCCTCTGCAGTCCCGCGGTTATTTACGCAATCAGAATTCGCCGATGAATTCGATCATGAGCCAGCCACGTTGAATGCTCGATTATTCCCGGTCACGTGTCGCCTTATATTTGCGTTCATATCGGACCGATCGATTCCCCCGCTGTTCACGATTTTCACGATTATCAAATTGCAATCGAATCGGCCAATGAAATTTGCCCGCGATTCTTCTGTTCGTAGGAAGTCACTTGGGAACCGTTAATTGGAAAGAAATATCGTTTTGTTTATTTTATTTCATTTCGCGTACATTCGATACAATTTCGCAGCTGATGGATCTTACGAAAAAATGTAATGTACAGGAGATGAAATGAGAAATAATTCGAAACTTTGATGGTCAAGATATCTGCTTTTTGCTTCGGACCAATTAGAATATGAAAAATACAATATTTCTCCCTCGACAAAGACCACCCTTTACAATGAAATGAAAAGTCCATCCTGTTAGACTCATCGAAATCCATGTTAAAATTATTTATAAGGAGGAAAGTTCATTCGTTTCTCATACAAACATGGATTCTTTCCACTCGTTCTCTCCATTGAAATTCGGTACATAAATTTCCAAGAGAGTACTGCAATATAGAAGAATTTACAATCGTTAACGAAATCGTTAAGCTTGGGAACGAGTTCCCACATAACTTCTAGCAACCTACACTTATCGAGTTCCCCCTTAAAAATTCAATCTTAATTATGTAAGGTGCAGATTTTACTTTATTCGACCTTCTTGTACAAAGGCTGTAACGGCAGCAGAGCGACAGTGCTCTTCCCAAAAACAGAAGCACATCGCTAAGCAGTCGCGTCGATGGCTGCACCAACTGGCCATGTAACAGAAAAGTTTAGGCTTCGCTCACAAATACACACGCATATACTACAATTACGTAGAAGTTATTTTCTGTGAGCCTCACGTAGATTGGAATAGAGGACAGGTAGGGTAATAAAACTTCAGCCTCCTTCAATTAAACACTGACTTTATTGATATAAAACGTCGACGGACCACAATTCTCAAGAACACGACGACTCTCACACGATTCTCACGATACTCTCAATGCAATGCACTCTTCTAACTCTCCCTAAACTGTCTGCCTCATGCACGCATCGTGCACTCTGTATATTCTTTCACTCTTAGTTTCTCTCTCATTATAATCCTCATTTGTTCTCACTCGTTTAGAATACACACTGTCGACATTCCTCGCCGAAACACGTTGAGAAAAAATCGCCAATTTAGGAGTGCAAAAGTCTTTCTTTACGAAACACTTTTGATCTACGCCCATCTCCGCGCTAATTTTTATATGCACATTAAGAATGGGATGTATACTTTATGCTCTATAAAATTTGGCTGCAACCAACTGCAGCTTCAAAAGTTATTGCATGTTTTATGGAATAGTTCGATGCCGAGAACGCTCGCGCTGATGCGACCCTACGGTAGACTCCCGATAAACGAGCCCCGTTTTTTCTTGTCGACATGAAACCGATTGACTAGAAGAAAATTGATTGATCTTCTCGAGTACTCAGCTCCAAATACATACCTTTCACCCCACGGTGTCATTCTAAGCAATCACGCAATATTTCCAATCCCACAATAATTTGCGGCCAAAAGCGTATCAAGGTTTGCCACGTGACGCGCCTCTTGGACAATTCCCTCGGTCGTCGTATTTCTTCTTATTCTCGGCCAATGAACAAGTTCGAAGGCACGAGACTTTCGAAGTTTCGCCACGGTCGCCCCGTGATCCGTCGTCGGACGCGGTCAGAGAATTATTTTTTTCTTCGCCGGGGCACGCGAGGATATCGCCCCGTTTTGTTCACCGCGGCCTCAGCCCGCCGGCAATTTAAGAAGCTTACGAAGAGGAACTGCACTCTCGACGGAATGCAAATCTTCGCGAACGTCGAGAAAATTGCGCCCACTTTAAGCCGTCGCCGGAAATAGTTTCCACTTTGATGGAGATCATTGCTGCCCGAGCGAAACTGAATCTCCTCCGCGGCAAATTAAACCCAGGCCATGCTTCCACCTTTTCCTTGGGCCGAGCGACGCTCGCTACTTGCGTGCGTCTGATTGCGCCGTTAAATATTTTCGAGTTGCCCCGCGCCGTCTGTGTCGCCTCGATTGACGAGGGCGAGCGTATCGTCCCGCGCTACCCGGGTGAAATGACCGTCGAGGATGGCTGGGTTGGGCCGTCCGCGACGTCCGTTAAACTTTTCTTCCCCCTCGCGTAACCGAGATTACGATTACCCAGTTGCTTGAAGGGTTCGAGCGCCCGCTGACTCGCAGATTTTTCCTCGCAGAAGAAAAGCCTCTCGACCCAATTATTATTTTCATTCGTTTCCTTTATTTTTGTGTCCGATCCGTGGAAACGAGTATGCCATTCCAGCGCGAACGTGATTGGTTCCACGAAAAAAAAGCCAGAGAAAACAAGAAAAATCCATTCTTCGCGACGCCTAATCACCGTTCGATTCCGACTGGCGTGCACAAACATCGCGGGTCTCAACGAGATTTCACGGTGCTCGCCCCGGTGCACGAAAATCCATCGGATGTCGAAACAGCGGTGCCGTGCCGTGCCGAGTCTATTTTAAATTCCTGGCGGAAGCCCCGATTATTACGCCGACTGGAGGCGGCCCGTGGACTCCATTCAGTTCTGTTGCGGCGCAGTCGGGTCAGGAATCCCCAGTCGTGTGGCATTTTGTTAGGAAAGCCGTATCAATCCGTTTGGTACACATGCACAACGTGGCGGACGGGAGTCCACCCTGGCACGCGGAACGCCTCTTTTACGGGCATGCAACCCCAACGGTGCAACGGTTCCATGCGAAACTTTCCCAGCTGGCAACCGGCCACTGCACCGTCACGCTGCACGGAATTCGAATGTGTTTACAGTTATGTTTACGCTCGCAATCGTTTTCCCGGACAATCCTATCTGCCACCGCCTCGTCCAACCTTTCACCAGACTTCCGGAGTTATTCCACGGCCATGATGGCGATGGTTTTTGTCGGGAATCGGAGATAAGTTGTAATTGTGCTGCAGAGAGGAGACGGACGTTTGTGGCGCTGGTGGTTTCAATGACGAAAGATTATCTTGTTATTTGTGGACGGTTATGCGAATGAAACGAGAGGTGTAGTGTGTACTTTGGGGTGGTTCTTGGTACGCAGTGGAAGATCTTGTAAATTTTGTGGGGGCATCGGGGCGATGGGAATTGTCGTTATTTAGGCGTGCGTATTGCTGGGAGAATCGGTCTTGTTTTTATTTGTTCGTTGCGCGATGGAAACCATTTGACCGTAAAGGTAATGATAATTTTTTGGAACGATAGTTTGCGTTTTTGTTTTGTACAGTCGGTGTTTATTTCGCTTGCGTTAACAAGAAATTGTATGCTGCGGAACGTAAATAACGTTATACGGTCGCAATTTACGTGGTAATTACGTTATCAGCTGCACTGCGTGCAGAACAATTTTGATGGGCATATTTTTACACAAGTTGCGTAAAAACCGGAAACAAGCAAGCCTGCAAATGAATATAACATTTATTTAACCTGATTTTATTGCCATAAAATGTATTTCATATTATTATATACTTCTGTTAATAATTTGTGTTTCATTTGGCGTTAAATTGAAACGACGTGTTTGTAATGAAAGTAAAAAAAGAACGAAGCACAATAGTAGATACATTTACCATCGTAAACAGTTCCATCGACCAAGCTTGGAAAGATCTGTCTATCGCTGCAGAAATTGTGCAGCTGTTGCGGGAAATTAAAGGTTTTCACCGATGCAACGTGGAAACTCGGGATAGATTTTCATTTTCGAGATTTATTTCAGGTCCGCATCGATTTCCGTCACGCGGCTCACTGAAAATAAGTGGTAATGACGCCAAAATTGAACAGCGTTTCGCGAAATGGTTTCGAATAAAATTATATAAATACTCCTCCGGGTACGGGGCGTTGGTGCATTTATTGTTAAATAATGCGGATGAACGTTCGCCGGCTGCGGTTAGGTAATTTCATTATGTTATCGCCCAGAAGAATTTAATTTGGAGTTTAATTTAATTATGAATTCCATTTAGTTTAATTCCAAGAGCAGCATTGTTCGTGCACGTTCATCGAGGAAATTATGATCGGTCGTGTTGCGTCTGTTCTTCAGAGAAAGGAAAATATTTGGACTAGCAAGAACATGAATTTTGTCTAGGCTTGTGAAATTCGGCGATTCATTGATTGATGTTTTTTCTGTGAGGTTTATTTATTGTACAGATGTAATTAGGTACTTCCAGTGAGAGGTTACATATTATCATAATAAATATAGAATAGAAACAGTTGGTCGATGGTTCACTTTATTAGTCATATCTTTGTAAAATAGAGAAACAAAATGTGTAATTAAAATATTCCCTAAACAAGAATTAATATAATTTTCTTGCGATAATTTCTAATAGTAGAATGAAACGTAACAAATTCCAATTTCGCTGCCGACACGCGGGGGGATTATTGCAACTTGAATAATAGATTTTATAATATATTCCGGAACTGAATAACAAATTAGTACAATACGGCATGCTCTAACGATAAGTACATAACGTGCAAATATAATTTTGCCTCCACGTTGAAAGACCTTTTATCACGACACGTATAGTTAGTGATTTCGAAACGGTAATCTACTTTACGATCTGCAATTCGTAATTGAAGCATATATGCTATATCCAGTGGGCGATTTAACGTTGACCAGAGTGCAAGGAAATGTATTTTCGTTGACCACTATGAATTTGTAAATTTTTAATTTCATATGACATGCGAATCGCAAAATGCGTTACCCTTTCGTGTCGCATTTTGTACCTGCCCTTTCGTTGCCTTAATATTTAATTGCAAGATTTTCTGTACGAAGATTGAATAATACGTTTAATTTATTCTACAGTAAAACTTGGGAAATGAAAAAATAATCCGGTTAATAACATAGTTGGAAAAAATTTGGATTTTTTCGCACTCCAACGAAAATACAAGCAATATTAAATTGTCGAGCAAAAGGGGCAAAAGTCTTTACTTCATTTTCCCCACTTGATTTTCATCCTTCGTCCATACGAGGAATATTTTCTGTACTGAAACGTCAGTCAACGAACGATTAATAATTCCATAATTTAATAACGGTTGATATTGATTTCTGCAGCTTTTTCTCCCCACTTCCTCAACTAATCACCAGCATCTTCAAGCTTTATAACCTGAAGTGTTTCAATCGATGACAACTTTATCGCGTTCTTTCACGACGATGAGAAAGATTTCCATTGGATTTTTCTACTCTACGTAGCTATTCACAGGGAACTCTCAGACTACCTTTCACATTTAAATTTTTCTCTCGCGTAAGCGTGTATTGAATGAAAATCCCCTGCAAAATAATTTTCCAATAAATATCTTCTCCAACTCGTTCCTAGAATTTCTCTTGCACAGGTTAGCGCGATTAATTA
Organism: Nomada fucata; assembly: GCA_948146005.1. Classification (NCBI taxonomy): domain Eukaryota; kingdom Metazoa; phylum Arthropoda; class Insecta; order Hymenoptera; family Apidae; genus Nomada; species Nomada fucata. The sequence goes on from OX411282.1 coordinate 8,128,776, forward strand.
CTCCGTTAATCGGTACGTCTCAGATCATAAAATAGGGGGTCGTACAGTAAGAAGTGCAAACGTAAAATTCTCCATCCACGAAATGGTAAAATTAGACGTTCACCAATAAATTACCTAAAGAGTGGCATTTATTCGACGCTCCAGTGGAAACGACCACACCGTTGAACAATCGTACGGCAAAGCAAGTGGTATTGTAACTCGCGTTATATTGTTCATAGGCGAAATGTCGATTTTCATTGTGCAAACAGAATGAAAGTTTCAGAACATTTCGTAATTGCCACGCGCGGCGTACGTGTATAACACTTGCTCGAGCAAACGCATTCTGCAACTTTCCCAGAAGCGTCGCCTGTTTAATAGAATTTCACGCGATTCTACCCAGAGCTTCTCTGCTCTAATCTACATTTTCAGAAACGTTAAAGACGAAATGTGTAGATTTCGCGCGTGGTAACGGGCTGTCCTGACCGCGCGGTTCCCGTTTAAACAAAAATTTAATTTTCATACGAGAACAGAAATCGTCGCGAAGATTTGTAGAAACAAGATTTGATTCTCATTGTTTTTATAATTTTATTGCAAAAAGAAGGCGAGTCAAACGTGGTTGTGGAGCACCGTGTAATTTTAGCCAGAAGTTTGGGATATAATTTTTCGAAGGTTAATTTGAGATAAAGTGCAGTCTCGTAATTTGTGAGGTAAGAACTTTTCGAATTATACATCCTCGACGGTGAATATGTTCTTTCAGTTAATATCCAATTATTCAAGACTTCATTTCCAAGCCGAGAATTACTCTCGAAGAATAATTGTACTAATAAGAAATGGGAACGCGAACTTGCTGAAAGCGGTGCTCGGCAATTAAAAAGGCACTGCGCTTTCGTACAATTTTCTACAGTGAAAACGATGGAAAGCTGACTTCAGGTTCCGTGTCAAACGATTCAAAATAATGAGAATAGGTTCAATTAATGTTCGGTGTAATTTCAGCGAAGCACTTGAGCTTGAGCATCTTTCGTGCGTGCTACAATTTTCGAAATGAACGTCTGCAGAAATAAGTTTCCATCTGCACTTCGTTGAAGGGTCGTGAATATTGCCGTCTGCGCCGTAGACGACAAGTAGTACGAAACGTAAGACGAATTCGTGCTCGACGACGAGTTCACAGTTCCACGAGCATACGCTTCTCGACAAAACTGGCGGACAAAAGTAAATGTGGTAGTTCCGCATTGAAACGACAAGTGGCAGCGAGACAAGAAGAACGCACTTCGCCGCGAGAGAAAAATCGAGCACAGGCCCGTTTCTTATGTTACAAATAACGCAATTTCATTGAAAAGCTAATCTTTACTTGAAAACATTCTCGCGAAGTTCGCGCAATATTTCCGATTAATTTCTGCGCTATTGACTTTCGATTTACAATCTGACTGTTACTCACGTTGACTACTTTCCCGATTGCACGCAGGGTTAAACACGCGAGCTACACGAATACAAAGTATATCGAGAGATATAGTTGCGACGCATTAAATGGTTGAACGTGATTAAGAAACTCCATCCGTCTGTCTTACTCTCGATGAAGTCGACGTAATCAGAAACTTGTATTTTACTTGACAGTTCGATCGTTCCCTTATATCCCGTACAAACGTCCCTCATTCTATTAACAAGTTCGCCAACTATCCCTTAACATTCGCGACAACCGAAACCAACCGTCGAATCTTCGACATCCACGACTCGCCACCGAATTTCACCGAGCAAGACGAGCGCACTACTCTCAGGCTGTGCCAACACCGGTGGTCCGTTCAGTCTCACCGTGGAATGTCCATTAGAATTTCCGTCGCACGGAATACAGGCCGATAAAAAGAACCGGACGACAGGGAGCGCTTACGAAATTTCTAAGGAGTCACACTTTTGCCCGCGTGGACGCGGCGGTCTGGCCAAACTCGGGCTTTTCTACTTGCCCCGAGGTTTTAAAGCTTCGTAAATATAACCGGCGCGTACCGGGAGCTGGCGAAAAGGAACGTTGCGGCCGAGAGAAAAAGAAAACCGGGGGTGGGGGGTTGGAAAAGACGAGGGCGAAATTGGAGGGAGCAAGATGGCGGAGGACAGGGGGAGTTGGGGGGTGGGGACAGATAAAGAGAGTAATTTTCGTGGGTACACAAGCCGTAATTATTAATGTCACGGATGAGACTACGTCGCGGGGGCTTTCCAAGCTTCTGCATCTCGGCTTACGAGACAACAGGGCTTCCACGTAAGACGTACGGTTATAGAGGGGCATTTTTCATTTCTCTTGCTGCCGTAACAATCTCTTCTCGTGCCGCTCACAGACGCCGCGTGTCGCGCACCGGAGAACGAACGGGGGGAGGGAAAAAAAATGTTCGTTTCGCGGGAATGGCACGCTGTAAGCACTTATTTATTCGTCCCTTTTTGAACGGCGAAACCCTTGAAGCGTCGTGACGTTCGGGCTTCTTTGGGACGAGGAGGTTACGGGAATTGGTTCGTTTGCGTGGCTTATTTCGCTAAATTCCGCAGGGTGAATTGAGTTTGCAGTTCGCGCAAATAAAGGGAAGTTGATGGCAGTTGTTGTGTTGTATTATCCGGGAGCTGTATCGGGGTCGCTGTTTTTAATTACATTTTTCCTGTGGTTGTAGTGCGTAGGTAGATATACTCGGTTTATTAACAGTTATTATAAATTATTTATCAATCATCGATCCTAGATTATGCAACAAATAATGAGGTTCCTGTGAACTGTACTTGTGCACTGTATCATTAAAGCAAAGTGTATTGGTCATTAAGTTGCGAAATTTTTCAAGTTGTGATAGCAACAATCAGTACTATCCACTGAGATTACTATTCCGTGAATTTATATACTTTTTTGTCTTCAACCTTCATATTTTTTATATAGAGATTTTTGTACGAGACGTAAATTATTCGGAGAATATCTTGCCGCGACGTTTTGTAATTTTTCAGTCATACCTATGCAATCATTTTATCGAACAGTTGAAGCTGCCGAGGCGCTTTAATTTGATCATGTACCGATTTAAACGTATCCACCTTTCTCTATCTTCTTGAATTATTGATCTTACACGACGAAGAACTTTTATCCAGCCAGTGATTTTCACAATTGTCGAATTGATTGGAATACTTTGCGAAACGTGGAGGGCACGAGAAACGTTTGACTTGCCGTGTATCTAAATTGCACGATGAACAGAGTTCGTTCTTAATTACGAAAATTTCCCGCACAGCCGCTTTGCAGGAATTAGCCTCGCTGAAAACTCGAAAGTTAACACGATATACTCGGAAAATTCGTAACTCCGGTAGCCTTTCCTGCTCTTCCGTCCCAACCGCGCTGTTGTTAATCGCGCGACCGTCCAGAAAGTCCCGATACTTAACACGTTGACTGCCAAACTACGACTTATCTCTCTATTCGTTTTCCGCGAAGAGGTTACTGTTACTTAAGCCAACTACGAGATAATTCGTATCATGCCTTTTAAAAAAAACAAAACGTTCTTCAAGCTTTTCGATTATTACTATGTACTATTATTAAAGTTTTTGGTAATATAGCATAATTAAATCAAATTGTCTCCGTAGACTGGTATCGTGGAAAAATTCCGTGGCAGTCAACGTGTTAATTATAAACGGGGAAGTAGGACGATTCTTTGCCCGGACGCAAACGATTAATTATGCACACGGCAGATTTCAAATGCGAAATGACCGTAATTGGATGGACTTGCGGGGGAGCGAAAAAATTCACCATTAGATGATACGGTTCAATTAATGAATCATCGTCGCCGGGGTGGGCGCACGATTACGGACGATTGCCTGTCCGTCGAATTAGTCGCCACGGATGATTACTCCCGAATGAGGCTTCGCCGATGACTGGGGTAATTAGGCGGTTCGTCTCTTCGACGTTGCATCGCGCGGCCTGCAGCGACTACTGCCACATCATTGAACAGACATTATTCCAGCGACTGTGACCATACGCAAATGTAAATGACGGTCCATTGATCGATATAGCTCGAAATAAGGACGAGTGATTCGGTTATGTTTCAGCGACAATGGAGATTTCCATACCCGAGGGTCGTTGCAGTGAACAATTTTGAGATCGTCGACGGGAACCACGTGGTCGAAAGTAATCGCGAAAGCGTAAATTTCATTGCCTTTAACGCGGACAGCTTTGGGCATTTTTTAGACTCGTGTTATATTTTACGTGGAATTTGATGTTCGATTTATTATACTCGCAACTGGATCGCAAAATGCGAGCACCTGTGCAATGTCGGCACGCGCAGTTGTTAATAAAATGCACGTTTGAGTAATCTTCTTGTTCCGGACAAACTTGATTTCGCGAATCGATTCGGCTGTACATGGAATAGCTGCTGCATATGCATGATTAACCGAATATGAATTCCAAGAGTTAATTTACACACCCCTACTACATTATACCTATGGAGGACACTCGAACATACCATACATCTCTATCGTGCACTGATGGCTCATCGATCACTTTATCAGCATCCACACGAACCCATATATACATATCAACTTCCTCGACATTCTCGTCCACTCGCAAATGTAACAAATCCATTTCATTCATTACCAAACAGGAATAACTCTCTTAACACCATGAGACTTAATTAAACTGCTTAAACGATCTAACTTTACACTCTTCGCGTGCTATGATTTTCATTAGCATTGTTACTATTATTACTAAAACTGTTACTTCACATTCGCACGACGACCCAAAACAACAGTTTCGACGTAACGAAATATTAACAGAAACTGTTATCGATTAGCGACACTGACAAAAACATTCGTCGATCCTCCAATCGTCGATTCGTCTCGCTCCAAACGCAACGGTAACCGCGAAAGTGGACGAAAATAAACCAGCCGTTGATCAATCCGCGGCGAACCATCCCCGACATCCCGAACGAACCAAACTCTTAACAACAATCGCTCGATCGCCGTCGCGTCCCTAACAACCGCCCATGAATTGGACAAATTCGTCGACCGTCCGGCGCACTCGTCGAATTCGAACGCGCGTTATCAAATTCCGAAATCGTCCACCAGTTCGCCCCTCGCCGCGGTCATCGATAACGCCGCCCGGTCGGAAGATAAGTCGCGGCCGACGCTTCCGTTTCGCGTTTCGCGTCGCAACGAATCCGCGACGACCCTCGCGACGTCGTTCGAACGGGCCGCGAAGGATTAATTGCCGCGAAACGCGTCGCGTCGCCGACGAATCGCCCCGTCCGCCCGCGTCCACCGGCTCGCCGTGTAAATTCCAGTTCGCGCGTGCATTATCGCCGGCCGCCGGCCGATAAATATTTCGCAGCCGGGTCGCCCCCGACCGTGGTACATTGGAAAGCCATTATGCGCGAAATGACGCTCTCTGGTCCGCGATTTACGCCCGTTGTGTTCCGTTGCTCGCTTAATTCCCGTTCAACGGTGTCCGACTTGCGCACGGGGACGGTTCCACGCTTCCGTAGTTAAGGCTGCGGAGCACGTCGCTCGGATACGCTTCGCATTATCGTATCGGCGTTTATCGTATCTGGTTTGCTTCGGACGATACGACGAGGTTGCCGGGTACGAGGGGTTACTGGTGGCATCCGAGTTCGAGGGGGTAACGTTTTTCTTCGTGGTTATTATGCTTCAGGGGGAGAGGGAGGGAGGGAGGGGGTTTAGCGGGATAGGTGTCGAACGCGGGTTCGTCGACGGAACGGTCGTCGAGGGTCGATGGAAGTTGATCGAGGGTCGGAATTGTCGGTGGGATGTATAATACTTGGTTAAAGTACAATGTAGTTGGCAGGTCGGTGGATTGAACCGAGAGATTAATTGCGCATGAAAATTTGCGGATTTTCGTGGGGATAATCGGACAAGTACTGGAGGGGTGTGTCTTGAGATAGAGTTTGCGTATCGTTTGAGAGAGATTTTTATCGGTTGCATCGATGTGCTGTTTGTCGGGAGTGTTCGAGGTGTAATGAAAGTCGGCGTTGTCTATCTTGCGGATTGTTTCAATTGCTCGGCATTATTTCGGATCAGGAGGGGGTATAATTTTGATGTGCCAGAAAATCTGATGGGTGTTACAATTGAGGCGGTTCGTCGGGTTGCGCCGATTCAATTACGGCGAGGCAGTTTCAGCGTGAATCTATCAGCCGTTGCACTTAATCTTGGTTTTAGAAGCAAACATTCGGAGGAAACAGCAGCTACGGCAGATATATGCTAATTTTATTGGCTGTCCAGAATCACCCTTGTAGCGCGACAAGTAGAAACGGGGAGGTAAATGGCTGTTGTTTTGGAACGTAAATGTGAAATGGAGTAGCGTAGATAATATCCTGTCAAACCTGTTTGCTATTTTTGTTCGAATCTAGTAAACATTTCTGTGCATAAGTCATTTATGTAAAATAGACACTTAGCATTGAAGAAATACGTGTGGGATTGGGCGCCTCCATCAAAGAACAACGTTAAAAGGAACAAACGATATAAGGAATATGAGGAAGGGGCCGTGGCGCAAATGGACTGATCAGTGCCTAGTAATACGACGATCTCGTGTTCGATTCCCGAAGCCTGCCCTTCCTTTTTATTCGGTTCCTACATACGTAATTCAGGAATACTATTATAGCGCAGACCCGAATGAATTTACGTTCCTCCATTTAACAACGTTCTCCTTCCAATTACTTATCAGTATTGCCACAAATCGGACGCCTGCAAAGCAACGAAATAGAGATGTTAGATAACACGAGATGTATGAAACAAAGCAACCAGTCCACAAGTAAGTACATACACTCGACAATCTTTCTCCTGTTCAATCAAGATAGCGTTAAATAAAAACAATTTCGCATTCTACTAATCACGCCCTATTCTCCTTAAGTCTCGATTGAATTACCGAACCACGTCCTCCACAGTTTCCAAAGTACGTAAACATCATCCGATAACACCAGCAACTTTATTCATCGCCCATCCAGAAACGAATTTCACTAACCGCTATAGCCAATTTCCCACGACCAAATCGCAAGAACGTCAGCGCCAGAAGGAGCCACCGTATCGATTCGAGCAATCGAGGAATAACCGGCTGCTTAAGAATTAACGCGGCCACGAGCCACGTCTTTGTTCGAAATTCCAGCCCCCCCAGGTGGCCCCCATCGCCTTGCTACCCGCGATTCCCGGGGCTCTAGGATTTCAGTGCGCCCCTGTTTCTCGGACGAGTAACTCGGATAGCACCGGTTTCGACGGAGGAACCTTTGTCGGCCGGCAGAACACCCATTGTCCACTGCTCGCGACCTGCGTGCTCGTCCTCTTTTCGACTTCTTCCACCCGCGGCACCTCCCTCCCGTTTTGTCCCCGCGCCCGGGTTCTCCGCTGGTCGGTGTCGTTGTCTCGAGCATCTTCGAGGGACCAACGACGAACACCGGACTCCGGCGAGACGTTCTCCGCGAGATGCTAAATTGTGAAACGGAAGCCGCGTCTGGTCGATCTTTACCGCGGTATCGGACGCCTTGTCACCTGGACAAGGTTCGTCGCGGCGAATTCGTCGGGTCTTCCCGGTCGGGCTGCCGCATTAAACGGATTTTCGTCCTCTAATTGGACACCGGGAAGTCCTTTCGACCGCCTGCATCGTCGTTCCCCCGGGGGGAATTTCGAGCTTTCAGACGGGACGCGGTTTTGTTACTTCGAGCGGCCTCGCTTTGCTCGCGCCCCCTTGTCTGGCCACGGGGCGAAATGTTGTTTAAGATGTGGCGAACGAACTGGCCGGGTCGGAGGATTACCCGGGGATGGAGGACGAAAAACGAACGGGGATGAGTGGATTGGTCGGATGACTCGTGGAAACGGAGGGATGGAAGATACTGTTGGTCGAGGTAGTTGTTTCATTGCCCGCGGTACTGGGTTCGAATTATACAAGTCTGTTTTCTTATGTTTCACTTCCAAGGTTGTAGTAGGAGTTTGCGACGCTTGCGCGCCTACGTCCGGGAGAAATTAAGTTCTCCGAGATAGAGCCGAGGATGAGCCGACGTTTCGCCAGGCGTAAGAAAATATTTTATACTTTCTGAAGCGCGGACGGTAACGCGAATCGATGTGCCGTCGTCATGACTTTCTTCGCGCGAATGCAAATAAATCTCTCGATATTTATCATGGGAATAAGCTAAGCGGAGTAACGATCGTCATATTTACAGCTTTGCAAACTCTGTGGAAGAGCAAGTATTTCTCGCGGTTGTGCGTCGAGGAATTCGCCATCGAAATGGATAAAATGATTTTTATCTGGAAGTTCGGTAGGTTCTTTTCTAAATAAGTAGAGAAGGATATACGAATGTTGACTTTACATTCACGAATGAAGCAGCGAGTTATCGAATCTACGTTACCAACGAAATGTTACAGAGTAAGAAAGGTGCAAAATTAAATGGTGCGAAATAATACCTCGAGCTACCTCGATCAGACAAAAAGATCCACGTATCCCGCAAAGTCTTACGAAATTCCTCAAAGAAAGTTCCACACTCGATCGATATAATACTTTTATTTGGATCGTTATCATTGCTCAATGAACGACGTGTCCAAGCTGTCGCGATGCCTGACGATGCTCGCCGACAGAAATTTATGCGAGCGAACCGAGTCAGTGGCTGTTACCATTATAAAGCAGCCAGTGCTGGCCGGGATGCAATTTTGAAGGCAATTTAACTTGAACCGCAACAGCAAGCACCGTCTATGGACAAATGTTTACCATGAAAATCGTTATAGTCTTTGCTGGAAGCACTTGGATAGAGTTCCTCGGAGGTCTCGCGCGTCCGGAAATTTCAACCCTCTTCGACGTACGGATTTTGGTGTTTTATTTGGTTCACGGTGTGCATAGATTGCCAGTCTGGCTGGCTTGTGTTTCTCTTTCGGATTTGCCTCGTGGACAGTGGTAGCTGCCAAGATGGACAGCAACGTGAGCTGGGTAAGGTATAGCGGTGCAGTTTGTGTAATATGTTAATTAAGATCGTGATAAGGTGAGCTCCTTGTTGCTGGAATATTAAGGGTTGTTAGGTACTAGGTTTCGTGAATAGAGCGATTAAGCTTTAAGCAGATTTATGGCTGGAATTTAGCGTGTGCAGATGGAATACGGAATGGGATAAAAATAATATATGAGTTTCGATTTAACCGGCTTTGCTCCTTTGAAACAGATGGACATTGAAATGCTTGTTTCTGTTTCCAAAGATATATCGCGTTGACACAATGAGAACGTGAACGAGTATAATGAACTAATTCTTAATCGTAATTCATATCGACAAAAAAAAATTGTAAACCAAATAATGGAAACCAAAATTATAGAGAACGCTTCGCAACAAATACCTTTAGTTATATTTCTAAATAACTAACGAAGCTAGAAATTATCCTGATATTTTCTAACACTTTTAATAAAGTAGGCATCAACTATTCCTTTCCGAAATCAATCTTCATTCCCAATAGTAATTATCGTTCCGGTTTACCCGATCTAAATTTTAACAATGAATAGCCCCATCCGAGTCCAAATCTGAGTAATTAAATCGAAAAATGTATTCCCGAACAAACGTTAATCTTCCTCCCTGATAACTTTCGCTCAAACAAATTTCATATCTGCTCGCTTGGCGAGCCGCCTCGTTCCTCTCTCAATCAGTCACTTTGCTTCAGTCTAACCCCCTCACAGGGTGTGCACGCACGCACACCGCCAACCCCTCCTCAAGCGAGTTCACACCCTCCGTGCTCTATTCCTTATTTTCCCGTTCCTCTTTCTGCTCTCGCACACAGGCGAGCGAGGACAGCAGATCATAACGGATATTTCAGTTCAGTCGGGAAGTTCACTTTAGCTGCGACAACGCCGCTGCTCGCCGAGGGGGTGAAAACAGATCGCGCGTAAGGGTGCGAGGCAGCGAAACGCGTGATGGAAATAGCGCGACGCTGGAAATTGCGATTCCAAGGCGAACACCGGCTAAAGGTAGAAAATTACGGCTACACCGAAGGGTGTTTCGTGACGGTAGATTCTTCGTGCGCTCTCTGCCAGTGTGGGTGCGTCGAATTACACGGACGCCCGTGTTGCAGATCGTTATTGGTGTTTTAGAACGCTTTGCCCAGCACTGATGGCGGTATTTCGTCGCGAACGGGGCGTGGAAAAATTGGGACAGCACTTTTTTTTTCGTTCACTTTCGAATCGAACGAAAATAGAGCATATTAAATTAAGGGTTGAGAGATTTTGCCCGCGACGTTCCGTTTGAACGCGGCTGAGGATATTTTAATCGATCGCATCGATTTCCTCGGGACTTTAATTTAATGCAGAATTCCCATTACCTTGCGCATACTTTGCTGATAGTGTTGTCGAGGCAATGAAGTATCGGAATTTCTTCCCTTCCTACGGATTGACATTTTAATATTACATGTTACAGGGATATGGTAATAATCGTGTGTACGAACGACGCGTGCAATATTTAAACATCTTTCGTTGATTCTGTTGACGATAACTCGCCATACATATGAGGATGATACTAATCTTTCCACCGGAAATCTATAAACCAAAGCTTTGTATTTTATTAATACACGGTGCCTCGTGAACGCAACATCTTTATGGGTCATAAGCTTCGCTACATATTAAACGTTCAACCTTTCCCGTGCTTGTTATAATATTCACGCTATCCATCAAGTCAATCTTCATTCTCCGAAAGAAGCATTTCAAGAAAAAAATCAATAATTCCATCTCCAATTCAGTCTAAAATATTCATTAATAAATCGCTCTGTCCTCGATGTATCAGGACCAAGCAGAGCAACTCGTTTCAACCGAATGGACCGTTAACACCTACGCGTGCATACCCTCAAGGTACCCAATTATTCACGCACGACGGAAACAAGAAACGGCGAAAGAATACCAGATCGTTCCTTCGTTTCACGGTTCGCCGATGTCGCAACACTTCTTAACGATCTTAACGCTCCGTCGAACGTCCCGCGAACCACGTTCGTTTTACAGGTAATTAAACTTTCGTAGTTGGACAAGATGGCCGCGACACCGGTTTGCGTTTTCCCTGGCGGCAACTTCGATCTCTCCGCCGTTTGAAACTACGACGAACGGGTGACTGGCCGTGTTTACCGGCAAACACGAACCGAGATCACAGGTATTAGCGGTTCTTTCGACAGGGGGCCCGATTATCGATTCTAGAAGGGACGATCCCGAGGCCGTGGCCTCTTGTCGTGCCGGATGCCGGCCTGGAAAACCACCGCGACTTCGAACGCAGAGCAGACGGATTAAAGAGGATTTCCCCGTTCTACTGACTGTCGCCTTCCATTCGGGCATTGATCGAGAGGGTGAAATTTCATTCCACGCTCGGCCGAGGGAAGAATTTTACTCCGTATCGATGAAGCTGCAGTTTCGTTCACGCTTCACACCTGCCGGATTGACTGCCCGAGAGATCTTAATAAGGATCTTGCCGAACTGCGGTCAGACCTGAGGATGTCTGGCGATGGAAGTCGCTGATAATAAATTAATTCGCGTAAGGAGATTGGAAAGAGGAGCTTGCGGGTTTCAGTTTGGCGTGGTATCGTCGGTAAGAGTTTCGACGCTGGATGCTTCTTGTTAGGCAATTTGGAATCATTTTCGTAACCGTTGACGCCTTGGAAACGCGGGGGAAGTTCGACAATTATCGTTAATCGGAATCGATGTATCGTCCGTGTGTACCCTTCGGAGGAATAACTAATTATTGACGGCGCGATAATTTAGTGTAATAATTTGTAATATTGACAAGTGAATAGGTGTTGCGAGGGCTGTTACAATTGAACAACAGAAGGGAAGTAAATTTCGGAGAACGATAGAAGCTCGACCGCCGATGATCGTGATGCGCAATTGGAAAAGCGAAGAGACAAACGCGGTTGTATTATACTTCGAAGAATCGATCGTTTTCCACCCCGTCGTGGCTCGCCTTGTATTCGTTTTGCGGACTAGGTGGCACGAGCTGCTTTGTAATTATAAATCTCATTAAAATTCATAATGCGACATGGAAAGTCATTAGCCTTAAGCGCTTGCGGTGCCTTGTCGCGCCATCGAGCCACTCCACCACGATCAAGGAACCTCCAACGAGGACAAATATTTTTAACTTCGTCGGTTTGTCGGGTCACGTTGCTTTCCGCTGTTAATAACAATTTTCTTGTACGACAGATGCGACGAAGATATTGTAGGTCCGTCAGTGATGAAAATGGGATTACGCGCATACAATCGTTTATACTTTTAACGAAGAAAGTTATTCGATATAAAACGATTGTAAAAATAATTTTAACCATTACCTTGATCAATTTTATGATTGCTAAACAATATTATTTATCATTTAGCTGAGAATGCGCAGTGGCAATTGAGAATTGACGAAAGTGGCTTGAAAAATTGAACTACCTCTTCCATTATAATATAAAAGAAAACTATATACATATATAATAAATACACTTATTGTTCGAATTAAAATGTGAAACATTATTCGTGCGGAATATTTTGCGGACTAAAATACCGGCGTTCGTTCAATGTTTTCGTGATTAATAAAAATCATCGTTCCATTAATTCCTAACAAAAGAGAGCAGCACATTTGCAATCCGAATAGTCACCCTATGCGACGCCACCGTTACCGCTGTTACGAAATTCATTTGCACGCCAGTGAACGCAAACTTCTCAAATAATTATCTTGCGCATCGTGACGTAATACGAACCCCCGCGTCTGCATTGAAGAAAATTGCACGGGAAATCTGCTTCCCCTGCTCGTCAGAGTCCCGTTTGAACGAACACGGTATCCATGGAACTCCGTTTGAGAGGCCGAATAAATACGTTCACGACGATTTAATCTGCCAAGCGGCAAAGACCCTTTTGGCCCTTTTCGTCGCGGCTCTTAGCGACACCTCTGCTCCACGGGTCCTTTTTGCCCACCGTGTAGTCAGCCGTCAGGAAGTTTCGCAGGAACGAGCCGGCTGCTCTTTTAGCTTGCACTTTGCAATGTTCGCCGGGGTAAATTCAGTTTCGACGGGGAGTTCACGTTGTCGCGACCGACCCATCCTCCGACCTTCGTCACTCTGTGCTTTTGCTGCGTCTGATAAAGACGAATCGTTGCGCGACGAACCGTGGTGCACACGGCGGAAAGGTCAAGGGAGGTGGATGCAAGACGAAAGTTATCGGACGGCCCGTCGGGACGCCGCGGCAAGTTCGTTCGGAAAACTCGATGGCTGGCGCGTTCTCGAAGATCGATTAACGGTTCAGTTGGGGGGATCGAAGTTCGCGCGACGCGGAATTTGCTATTCGTGTCGTGTAGAGTGATAATGGTGTTACAGGAACGGCAGGGGAATCGCAAGAATACAAATTCATGCAACGCCGTCGGTTGTAGGTAAAGCTCAGCGTCGCGAGTTGGCTTTCTTCTTAACGCGGTGCTCGATTTTTATTGGGGAATTTTAGTGATGCGTTTTTCCAAGTTTGTCCCCGATATCGTTGCGAAGATGACGTAGACTGTACATGGATTGGTCTTCTCGATTGGGTATTGTTCATACGGCGTGTAGATGTTTTAGCGATTGGATTGTGCTGTCAGCAAATTTCAAGTATACAGTTGGACGCGAGTTAATTGATCTCGCGTGTAATTTGTAACGAAATTAGCAGAATTACGTTCGACGATTGAAATATTGCAGTAAAAGCATGATACAAGGAAATCTCAATCGGACGATTAAGGATTTATCAAATTCTTTGGATAAACTATTTGCACATACGATGTCGTCTACCATTGTAATCGTTTGCATGCTCCACAGTATTGTTTAACAAATTAGCCTCGTATCGCCGATCTGCAATACAACACGCTATCCCCACAAAGTGCTGCTGCGCGTCGTCCATCGTACTCTCTAAAACTCATTACGCTCGTTCCGCTTATGACGTTGAAAATCGTGTGCCCCTCCACTTATCGAAAAGCCGTAACTTCGAAACGATGGCGACATCAAGATCCAATCGACGGTCGTACGTAATCGTGTACACGGCTAGAAATAATGGATCTTCGTCAGCACGAAATTTGAAGACGGAGACCGCGACGAGACGCTGATCGAGTCAGTCTACTTGTTTGGGATATATGTCACGAGGTGATGTAGCGAACGTCTCGAAACGACGCAGGTATTAACGTTCTGCCAAGCGAATTTCAGCTCGCGTAGTGGACGTGACAGTTAATTGCTTCCTTAGAGTAAGTATTCAATTGTTGAGGGAAAAGCTTGTAATTCCGTTTCAAGTTCTATTGAAATCAAATTATTCTGACGAGTTTTCGTTTCGTTATTATCTTCGATTTCATTTCTGCGTTTCGCGAGCCGCTTTATTTTAATCACCAGCTTGAACTGTATTTACGATTTACACGAGCGTGTACTGCATCCTATTAAACGGAAGATAGTTCTTCCAAAGTAACGATAAGAGCAGAAAGCGCAATTCACGAATCTCCAAAAGGCGATTGAATCATTTTCAATTCCAAAGTGTCGTCCACCGTGATACTAAATCTTGCGATTACGGCACAAAATTGAAACGCAGAATATCTTTCAGCCAATCACCCTTCAATCGTTCGTTTCAATGAGCGTTTCGAAAACCGTAAATTATTCTTTCCAGTTCGTCCTGCGTTATTCTAACCATCGTTTAAAACGATCCCGCGACCGAAGGTACTCGAATTTCAAGCACGTCCGGGGGATCCGATTTTCCCGTTACTTCCGGACGAATATTTCGGGTACCGAGCGTGGGCGAAGCAAACGGAGCGAACTTTTTCCCCGCCGGCGAAGCGGGCGCAATAATTAAAGCAGGCATTGCGGATGCGACTGGGAAAAGCAGCACGCATCCGACCGAATGCGGCACGCGAAAACGCCCGATTTACGGGCCGAAAAATCAGGGCGAACCTGGGACGCGAAAGGAAACCCATCCTCGTTCCTGGCTCCCTATCTCCCGCAAAATAAGAAACACGCGAACAGCTTCAAAGAAACATCAGACGGCTTGATTCCGACGGGCCACTCGCGTTACGTTACGTGTAACTTCTGGAATAGAGAGAGTGAGAGTGAGAGAGAGAGAGAGAGAGAAATGGTTTCGTCACCAGTGCACAGCGTTTACATTTTATAATTTGTAAAAAAATTTTGCACTTTGGGAGGAAGCGTGCCTACAGGTGGAAAATCTTGTGTAAATAATTGCATTATTTGCATTGCATGTTTTAGATTAATCGTAAACATGTTTCGTTGGTATCGAGAGTTGTTCAACAGTCTATGAAAAGAGATTAATCGTTAATCTTATTAACTACTCTAGGATTCTTCTGTTCACTCTCAATAGCGAGTATATAAGATTTCGTTCTCACAGATTGCGACCAGAAAGATGATAACTTAGTAGGTGAGACGCGACAAATACAGCATTCTGTGCGTATATCGCGATAACTTCGTGCGGATAAAGACAAGGCTTGAAGCACGAGACATCAATATACCATTCCCGGACCTACCGTTCGCATACCATTTTTGTATTATTATTTTAGCCGGGGACAATGTTTTTGCCCGTCGAAGTTCGCGCAGTATCCCACGAAACGTTCCGTGTATCGCCGGGATTTAGTAGCTGCTTCATTGTAACAAAGTTTCGATGTACATTGCTAATGACATACTGTTTTGTCCTGGATAGCAGTGAATATGTTACTCAACGCAGTCTGTGGTCTTAAATTATGTATAGTCTCCGGCAACGCTATTCTGTATCCAACAGCCTCGTTTCCAATGTATCATTGGACGCGGAACATCTTCAAAGGACACATTTAGATGTCGCCGAACTGCGTAGCACTGCGAATTAATTGACATCCCGAAATTTCGTTTCGACTATATACGCCCGAGCGTTCGACGATATTACCGCGATGCCGAACTCGCAGAAATGCGACTAATATCATTCGATTATCCGCGCGGAATTCTTTCGCCGCGTTTCGTCGTTTTCCGTCGTTCCAACGTCGCGTAAATGAAACCATCTCGGGCCGTCCACTATCGCCTCCTCGATGGGGAAACAAAAGAGGAAGAGATGTCGCCCGACAGGTGGGTTTGCTTCTACTTTTTCCCCCCGGACCGGTAAATGACACGAGGGTCGGGATCGAGCGTAGAATAAACGGAGAGGGTTGGCGCGATCGTCTATAAAGAACGATCGTAAAATGGCGAACGTCACTTAAAGGGTCTTCAAGCCTCTATTACTTTGAGAGAGAAGCACTCTCCGCTATTTCCAATACACGAAATAAAAGAAGCCGGGGCCAGAAGGACGTAAGGGGAGGGGGTTGAACCGTAGATCGCACCTGGCCTCACTTTCGCCACTGTGTGTCGCTTCTTCTCGCGACAAATTCCCCCCTTGTTGCGTTTCCTTGCCACTTGCTCGTGCCGCGTCCGCCCACACGGACGCGTGGCGGCCCCTTTTTCCACCTGCAAAGTGCCGTTCGATCGGTCGCGATCCATTAAGGAAGGCCAAATATCGCTTTATCGACTCGCGACCCCTATTCTTGAAAGCGTTTTTAATGGAACGGATCCTCGTCGTTGGCGTCGCGACGCTGCATCCTCCTTGCAACCCCCTCGACGCCCTCCACACCCCCTCACCGATGAACGTTGTCTATGAAGACGACGTTGCCCCGACTATTATTGATTTTGCAATTTCCCACGGTGAAAGTCACGCGTGCCACGGCCTGGACATTTCTCGAACGGAAAACGATAGCCGACAATTAAGTCTGCGTTTCAGAACGGGTTTTCACGTCCGATAATTTCGTACTGAAATTACTGGGCCGGATGAGGAACGCTAATGGATTGGTAGCTGCGCGATTTCTGATTTCGTAATTACGGTCCCTCTTATCGTTTTTCCCTTGCGGTTGAATGAAAGGGAGAATGTAAAGGGTTCCAGAATGGGCAGGCATAGTTTCCAGGATGGTGGATTTAGAGTCAGGTGGTTAAACGGTCCGAACTATTTTTCAACGTAATCCGTCGTTGGTTTTAAACCAGGATCGAGGTAAATTGCACGGATATCTGCATGAATTAACCCAAGGCGAGGTAAGTATGGGCGCCAAGTGCGAGACAGAACGCGCGGAGTGGACAATTAACGAGAATTATTTCGATGAACCAATGATTAGAAGGGTACCGCAACCTCGAACAGTAATCATTGTCCGACGATTCATTCTTGCTCGTTTTCCCTCGCCAGAATAATCGCGCGTTGGTCGAGAAATTCATCACAGACGTACGCTGAAATCCGTTCGTCGTTTGCTATTTCGCCCCGGTTTATCCGACATTATTATTCCCTCAGCGTCGTCCGAATAAATAAAATGTTCACGGTTGTTTTAGGACCGCAGATACTCTAGTTACCGCAAGTATTCCACAAATATGCATACATTGACCCGCGCTACTTGAGAACTATCTCCAGCCATGTCGTTGACCCGTACTACTTAAAATATATCTCCCACCGTATCGTTGACCCGTGGCACTTGATACACATCCCTGACCCCGTCATTGACCTGCACCACTCGAGAGATATATCGTTGGTCCAATATCATCGGCATACACTACTTAATTCCATCCAAATCGTTCTCGACAATGCCCCGCGGAATACGCACGCTTTCGTCTTGATTGATCGTTCGCCCGAACGATGAACAATGGGCGAACAGGCCCCGTGTTTCCAGACGTTTAAATAACCATCGGTCTTCGTTACGGAATAAATATATTTCGCGCAAGTGGCAAGAAATGGGTGACGGAATTTAAAAAATCGAACCCGCGCCGTCGACATCGGGTATTTTCATTTCATAAATGTCCCCAGCTCTTTTTCCTTGTCGCGAAACGGTGCAATCAATCGATCCCAGTGCGAGGGGGGGGGGGGGAGGGAATGGAAAAGTTTCGCCTTGACGAGGCGATCTAACGAGCGTATCATAATCCTTCATTAAAAGGTGGCCGTCATTAAGCAACGATATCGCGCGCGGTATTTCGTTGAATTTCCTGCCGTCCTCGTAATTACGAGCCATTCTTTCTGATCCCTTAAAAATCATCGGATTGGAGATTGGATGGCGTAAACGCCGTTTATATCGATCGGTGCTTATTGTTCGTTACTGTTACACTTTAACGAAAAGAAGAAATTTTTGTAATTTCTTTATGCAATTTCGTATTTACCATATCTATTCGTATTATTATTTCATTTTCCTTTCTTTGTTTTTTAATACCACAATGATTATGTAAAGTACAAAACCAACTATTACATTTACTATTACGTACATTGATTATCTAAAAGTTAAACCGACTCATCATTGCAACTAATCGATAGCGAAATATAAACGAAAAGACAGTACGCAGTTATATCGAAATCATCGCACCGCCCAATGTAATTTACTACACATCAGGCAAATAATCGAAATGAATTTCACGTTCCCCAAAATAGTCATTAGAACGATCGAAACGAAAATCCGGCCAGCGATTTCGCCCTGTTGTGCACCGAGATTCGACGTCCACGTTATCTCGCTTTAGTGGGATAAAAACGGGCAAACACGTTCGGCGAAATTTCCCTTTACGACCATCTTTGCTCCATCTAATCCGTCTCGTAAAAGCCGTTCCGTCTACGGAAGAGGGCGAGGGAGCTCGAAGGCGAAACACACGCCAGGGCAGTCGGCGAGAATCTTCTCGAACGAAAGAAACGAACGGGGAAAAGTGTAAAATGGAGATAAGACTCTGGAGGAGTTTCTGCGGGGAAATGCGTCGAACAAATAACGCCGTACGGCTGCCGCCGCCGTGTTTCTTTGTCCCCGATAATTTACAGCATCAAATTGCACCGCTAAATCGTCGAGATTTTTGCATGCCCCCTTTATTTTGTTTCCCCGTTGCCCCTCCCGTAAATCGCGCCGAAGGATAATTAACGAAAGATATTCGTCGCGTGCTGCGCGTGAAAGAGAACGCGGAAGAATTTAAATTCGTTTCCCTGCATCAAGTGAATACGTAGGCAAAATTTTGCATTCTCCTTCGTTGAATAGAGATATTACTGTAATTCAAGTTGCTGTTAGAATGTAAACATTTTGTGCGACGACACAATTTTATAGAAGTCCCCTAATTATTCTTTCAACGCAGTTTATTCACGAATCGATGCATCGTTAATAGATTGGTTAACGAATTGATCTTATTCTGATTTATTCTTTCTCCGTTTCAGAGCTTGCCGCAAACACCAGCTGGCGGTGTTGGTGGAAAAGGAAGCGGAAGTGGTGGCGCCGGTTCTGGTATGGTCAATGGGTCTGGTGCCGATCATCAAGATATTCGTGACGGTGCTGCTATCAACACGGAACACGTGAGCCATCGATTATCATAACTCTTATCAACAAACGCCTGCAAAGTTGCGAGAAAATAATGCCTATTCCCCGCCTGAAATTATTATTCTTACACGGCCGCACAATTCCCTGAAATGCCTCTTGCAGGAAGAATCTCGGAGATTCGGTATAATTCAGGATAATTCCTCGCATATGATAAATTTCAATCCGAAGAGAAATATATGCCATTATCGTACTAAAACGTTGCTCGGTAAAATTCAACGTGAACGTATATTTCAATTCGCAGGAGAGTTGACGTAATGAATATTCTACAATTCCACTTACGACCGCAAACATTTCTACCATTCTTTATGCCATCCTTCGACGATACAGTTTTCCATAACGCCATTAATACCATGCGAATAACATTCAAGCACGCATATAATAAAAATATGCAATACAAAATTAAACTGACAGATATACATACCGTCGCTCCCCCGAGTAAAATTAAAAACTTCCAACGACTATTTCAGAGGATCCACCATTCTGCCGCAGACGCATTTAATTTATTTGACGCTCGCATTATTCATCGTTCCTTGCCGTCATTATAATTACTAGAGGCGGCTTGCCGGCCAGTGTAACCGTTACGTCGCGTAGCAAACTCGTCTCGAAAAAATGTCGCCGGACTTTCAAGCTCGTCGGGTGGCGGTGATAGCCGGACAAAAAGCTCGACGAACCCTCGGCCCAGCGAGTACGAACAAATCGGTCGTTCCTTCGCCAATGATTGCCGTTACTGTTCTTCGAAACTTCCTTAAAAGTGCCACGACGAGGAAAGTTTCCCAGCGAAAGCAACAAAGTGAGTCATTCAGCGTGCCAGCGGGCATTGTTTGCTTTCTTTCGTCTTGTTTCGTTGCCACCTATATATTCCCCGGATACCCGACTCGGCGGAGAAATGAGGGAAAAGCCGTTGGCTTATAGCGATCGAACGGTCGGCGAATTGTTCACGATCGTCCGCCGAAATAGTAACTCGTAACGATCGGCCGCCGTCGTTAAGCGATAACTTTCGATAAGGAGCCCGCTGGAAGCGGATAAAAGAAGCATTACGTTCTTCGTCGCGATACACCGTTTCTGTGTTCGTTGCTTTCTGTAAATCGGAACCGATCCGTTTCGTTGTTCCATGTAACGAGGTGTAGCGATAATAATCGATACTCAATTCTATTTTTCGGGCATTGTACGATCGCTAAGAAACGCATATATTCTTCTTATAAATTCTTCTAAACGCTGTACGCGATATATCGTCGTGGTGTGCCGTTACATTTGTCTCGCAAGCATAACATGCAATTCACATAACGATACAAACATCGCGTAAATAAGCGTCGTATTCGGAAGGGACGAAAAATACGAATCATAATAAAAACGATACGAAAAAAAAGAGAAAAAGAAGGAAAAGAGGTATGAAACGTCGGCCGAATCCAGTTCCGTCGCGTTCGTCATTTACACTGGACGCACGTTCAATCACGGACTGTTTATTACCCGCGTGCGAGGCACGGGCGCAGCTGCGAAACTTCGCCTGTAGACAATTCGATGGACACGATTAAAAAAGAAAGCCGAGAAGACAGTTCAATCGGAAATCGGCTGGACCTAGCCCGGGCATCCAGGATTTAAGCGATTACTTGGGAAGTTAACCATTGTTTCAGTCCATCAATCCAGGCCCTTCTCTGTGCCACCCCCATGCAATTCCAACCCCTGCCACCCTCCGCCTCCCAAGCCACCCACAGTTCGATCCACCCAGCCGATTTTCCCTGCGTTGATCCGTTCGCACGGAATTAAAACCTTTATCTACGTTTCTCCGCCTGCTTCGTCCACGTTCGAACGGCGAAAACGAACGAGTACGAGATCGGCCGAGGGGATGAAACGGAAGGGGCTGTGCACTCGATCGAGGTCTCGACGCTCGTGGCACGGCAGCCGGAATCGTTTGTTTCGAAACGCTCGGCATCACGCTGGATTCTGATAAGCTGCGTTAATTTTTGCTTCGTTTCGTTTCGGCTTGCTACTGCGAAAATGGTGTGCAGCGCGTTCCTTTTTCTACAACCTGCGTCAATTTCCCCATTTTATTCGTTTCCGTCGGCGTTAAGAAAGAGAACTTTGGATAATTTGTATTCGATTTATTCGTTTATGTTATCCTCCATGTGTCGTGTAGTTGCTCTCCGTTTCGACCATCGTCTCTCTGACGCTCTTTCTGAATCTTCGATCTCACTATCTTAATCCAGTCTAATCATTCTTTCGGAAAAATCTGTTCGCAGTATGCCCCATTTTTTTCGTCCCTGTGTACCGTCTTTCGTACTGCTGAATCCTTTCCTTAAATTTGGTGCTCGTCGATGCGACGAACGTTCCATTTAATCGGCAACTGTTGATCGGCAAACGAAGAAATATGTATCTCGTTCGAACTGTTTCCCGCTGCTCGATTATCCTTCATTCCAGCTATATCATTTCCACCTTTCTCGTCAGATTTCATCCTTTCCTCTGCCCTTCGTTACTTTGTTCTATCGTTCAGGTCTAAAAGCCGACATCCACTCCTTCTTTTTTGCTTTTATTTCCTAATGGCCGAAGATTTTTTTGCAATTTTCGACGACGCGCTATCGATTTACATGAGATTGCAGAAAGGGGGCTCACCTTCGTCAATTCACAGTCTGGTTATATGGATTCTATAATCGAAAACCGAGATAGGGGCACAGGGAAATGAGAGGGGCTGCGGCCGAATATTTCATCTTCGCCGAGAGACGAGAGCTTTCAGCAGGTCATTGTACGTTCGGGGCAATATTTTGGACGATTTTCGTGGAACGGATAGCTTGATCCGCCGGAAGAATTGTTAATCGATATCAATATTCAGCGTAATGTACCCCTGTACGTTTTAGATATCTTTTTCATGCACGTTTCTTATTCCGAAAACGAGGTACAGTTACGTTTGCGTATTACGCGAAACAGTTTCTCTTGCCTCGCGAAAAATCTGCCTCATTACGAAGCAGAAAACATGTTAATATTTGCTCCATTAATTAATTCAGAACACTTCTGTTGCACGATACAATGGGAACTGCGTGAAAGAGTCAGAATCGTATCATTGCTGAGCTAAAAAAGTTGAATTCAAATTTAATTCCAAATTTTCACAAAGAACGATTCTGTTGTTCGCAAGAAAATCCGTAAAATTGTTTTTACGAAATAACTTTCAATCCTGAATTACGTGTTTCAACTTTGGCGCGTGTTGCACTGTTTATATTTCCCTTTATATTATTTTCATGGGAATTTAGAATTCGTGCAAACACGTCAATTATCTCCCTCGTGTTGATGCTTTTAATCATTTCTGTTGTTTCGTAAATAAGCTTATCGACCGGCGGGGTTGCTAATTGAAGCATGGGCAACGCGATTATTCGATAATTCTGCCGGCAGATAAACTGAATCGCGTTCACTTAATCGGATCCTCGTAGGAGTTTGCTTCGTTTCGGCTTATCTGACTAGGCCAGTTAGCCAGGAATCATGCTGACTATGAAGATGCAACGCACTTCCTCCTGTTAAACACTTGCTTGTTAATTCCTTAATAATCCCGGAATACTGGAATCTCACGAACTGACGGTTTGCAAGAGCAATTTCTCCGTTCTGTATCGCACGTGCGTGTACGTGTGTGTGTGTGTGGGTGTGTGTCTGGAAGCATTCATTAAGAACGTTATGCATAATTTTGAAAAGGCAATGTGCGCAATTAAAACGAACGAAATTCTTGCATTGCTAAACGGCCCCCCAATTCCATAATACACAAGTTCTTCGATCATTATATTAATTTCCACGATTCAATAATCCAATTGAATTCGAAGTATTTATTCTGCAAACTGCGGGTAGATTTAACCGTTCATTACACTGCCGCGTTTTGCACTACCAATTGCATACAATTTCTTTGACGCAATTTTCATCATTACTTCATTTCGACGCAATTACACGCGGACGAACGAAAAGAAATATATTAAAACCATCAAGCAAATTTCATTCCCCGATGAACAAATTACCCGCACGAAACATTATCGTCGTTGAAAACATTATTCGAAAAATCGCGAAAGAAGTCGCTGCCGAATTTCCTCGTATTCAGTGATTTTAATTATAATTCGCGCCTCATTCGCATCAATGAATGTTCGCCCAAAGGCGCGGAAGAAGCAAAGAGTAACGGCGGCTCGCTAATATCCACCAGGCCACCAAGTCGTTCCCCGGACAATTATTCGCGTACGTAGTGGGATTTTTAAAGAAGAATATCACGTCCTAAATGGCGTCCGTCTCAAAAGTGGTTTGAACAGCGAGCAGCCGGAAAATTAGTCGGCGACATTCACGGGTACCGGAAGTAGCAAACGACGACGAGCGTGGCACGGTTCTGGCCGCGAGCGCCGTACATATCCGTCGACGTTTATGCTTTCACGGTCGTTTTTCGTGCGGCACCGGTTGTACGGTGGAAAAAAAACTAATTCGTTAATTCCGAGCCAAAATGTCTTTGCAGAACCTTACCATCAACGACGGCGTCATTTCATCCCTACCTTTCGCTTTTGACGCTTTTTCTTCGTCTTTGTACCCCCCAGAAACCTTTGTTCCTCCTACGTCTCTTTGTATTTTCTGCAGGTTTTCTTTCATTTCCCTCTCACCGTAGAAATTGCACCGTTCGTTGCTCCCTTTCACGCAATTCCGGCCGTATTTACTTCCTTCGAGGAAACTCTGCATTTCCCCCTTTTATTTTCGTTTGCGCTCCATCCCCCTCCTCCGCTTTTCTCGTGCCTGATTTATGTTAGACTTACCTACCCTCAATGTCTGCTTTAACAAATGTTAATCCGTTTCTTTCCGCGTCTCGTTGGATTAGAATCTTCTGTCGTGTCCAATTTGCGCTGTTGCAAATTCTATAGCTTTCGTTGTTTTTCGATTAATTAAATTTAATGTTTTTATTGTCGTCCTTTAAGATATTGTTCTTGTTTATTATGCTCTCAAATTGACTACTATGCACACTATGTATAAGAATGACTAAGTCGTTTGAAGTTTATTCTACAATAATACAAAGTTCCTGGCAAGCCAGATTGTATAAAATTAAGTAAGATTAATGAATTTGGACGTCGCAAATATGAATTTATTATGCAAGACAGTTTCGACTAACCGTTCACTATTTCCAAAGATTATTAAGGAAGCTTTAATAATTTGTTACTTATCAAACTCTCCGCTACGCTGAAGTTCGTGAATCTTATTATGATACTTTGTTCTCCGATTTTCTGCAAACTATAGTCTTTCTAACTATCTCTTTGCTTCGAACAGCTCAATCCTTTTCATCTCGCCTTCTTCCCATTTTCCCCGATTCCGACACGCTCTTTGGGCACTTTTATCGAGCTCCGTTCCGAACGTTCCTTTTTCGTTCGTCTTCATTTCATCTTCTTCGAGCCACGCTCTAATTCCCCTCGGTGTTCTTTCCTCTCGTCTGTCGGTTCGTCGTTTCCCCAGAATGCATTGAAACCACGTTGCCGTTGGTCGTTCCGGTTTCCGTTTCGCCGATGTACCATCCAGTCCATGCTTCATTTTTTAGGCCGTGAAATTGCAAGCACGGCGCGCTGGCAGAGTAATAATCGAACGCGAGCACGTTGCACAGGAATTGTTCGAGGAAACAGTGCGTGAACAGTTCTCTGAATTATTTTTTCGTACAGCATTTATTGATAGTATATGTTGAACACGGAACTGTTGTACTGAAAACGGCGAAACGTGAAATAAGGGAGGGGGATGCGACAATCCATTTTAAACGCCCCCGTGAAAAATATTTGTTGAATCAAATAGCATTATTATGAGAAATATCAGTAGTGTTTATGTACAAATATTTGTACAGTGACGCACGTATGATGTATTATCCGTTCTTTATTATTTATCTTCGATTGATGGAAAGTCGATTTCTGTGAAATGGACAAATTTTTTAATAATTCTAAAAGGTTGACTACGAAGTTAGAAATACGGTTGAAAATTATTTCACCCTCGAAGAAATGCGAAAAAGCATTCCAGGGTATTCAAAGTGGATAACATGAACTTAATTCTGTAACTTCTCCTGCGCCTTTCGTTCCCCTCCTTTCATTTCAATGTCTTCCGTCCAAACTCTCCCCTGTCCGTGCTCGTCCTGGGCAGGAAATGAAAAACACAACGATTAAACGAGGACAGACAGAGTTGAATTAAAGTTTGATTAACTGTCCTTAAGACGTCCGCTCTTCTTTCCAAGAATGCGAATATCCCCCTTGCACTGCTTTTTTCGAGCCACGCCGAACGGGCGATACAGGGGATCTTATGCATATGAACTCATTCCTGTTTCGTGAATATTTTAAATATCATTTCCGCCACGCTGTGTGGAAAATGTTGGCAAAAAGTGTGCAAAGCGTTTAATGAAATACTTCGCAGGTGAGAGCGTGAACCCTTCCCTGGGATAAGGTTATTCGAGTATTTTATACTATATTTACTTTCGCGCAACAAACGTGGACCTATGTTTCAGCCTAGATTCGAATGTCCAAATCGAAAATCGATAAGGAATCGTTCATTGCGAAACGGTGCTGCGTAATGATTGATTCGATTAAAACATAATTACGCAAACCGTGCCACGAACCATTTTCGTTCTGGTTCCATTGGTCAACATTGAACGCATGTGCGGTCGCACGGTTGTAATATTTAACGGCTTTCAAAACTGAATCTGTAAGCGGTAAAGAACGATTCGGTTTTTCACTTCACCACGAAAAATCCGTTCTCCGCAGAGCGGATTCTGAACGATTACGAAACGAACGGAGGAGTGAAACGTATTAACTAACGAAACAAGAAAAGTCTGCATCGCTAAAGAGCATTTAAATTTACTAATTGAAATTCGTTTCGTACACGGTGCAAAAATAATTGACTGGACACTCGTAACAAAATAGGACAGGGTTCCGTTAGTTGGTAATTTCGGTCGGTGAATTCGCCACGGGGAAACTTAAGCAGGCTGATTTGCATCGATTTTTCAATCTACCGCGTTCACGTCTGAGGCATTTCCATAATTCGTATTTATACGGGGAGAATGTCTCGTCTGAGCGCTTCCTCCACAGTTTCTCGTTTCACTTTGAAACAGGCAATAGCAGGCCATATTTTATAACGTCTTCCCCAAGAGAAGTTTCCGCGGAGTGTTCGGGAAAACATGGGAAGTTACAATTCCGTGTTCAATCTACGACTCGCGTACCGTTCTCTGTTTACACGCGTGCAAAAGTTATGAACTGTAACGCTAACTCGGAATCGAGTACTGCCTTGATCTTCCCCGTGGCAGGCTACACCCGAAGCAGGTATACTCTTTTTATTACGTTCAACTTGTTTCATGGCTGACGACGGTTCCCCTGATTGGTAAAAATTTAGCAGAAAATAATAAAACATATCATTTACTGTGCCACCGTTGACTTGTTGCAGTTCTAATATCTTTTTAATATAAAACAGGGTAACATCCATTAGACTCAGCTCACGAAATTATTACATCTGCAACAGTTCCTGAATGACGTTACCGGAACAACAAACAATTATTCCGATAAAGGCTGATCGAGAAAAAACATAATAGCAACCCTTTCACCTATCTAAACAAATTATATTTGCCATATATCTACACCCGTTCGTTTCTCAACAGAAATATAAAGCAAGATATTGCCAACGTGCACAGCTCCAGGTACGCCAGGGATGCGAATTAATCCCAGCCGAAAATAATTCTCACATTTCCCCTGGCTCCTACTTCTCGAGCGCAGAACTATCGTCGAAAAGCACTCTCGTCGCGGAAGAGGGAAATCGCTTCACGCTTTTCCTGTCTCGCATTCTTTTTATGCATTTTAATCGCGTTTGGTCAAGGGTGCGAAAAGGGGTTGGGTGCTGGTAGACGCACGATGTAACGACGAAAGGGTGTCGAAAGTTTTATTAAACTGTACGGATAAAAAACCACCCCTCGAATGTTTGGTAAAGAAAGGGTTTGGGGTGGGGGAGGGGGAGTGCATGCCGTTGGTCCGCTCGAACGAAATGAATAGAAAAGAAAGGAAGACCGAACGCGGTGCAACAAAGGATCTTGGCCGCGTGAAGCTGAATTCGCCTTTCCACCCCCTATTTTTCCGGGCGCGCAGCGCGGTTTTTTTCCCTCCTCCTGTTCGAATCGCATAATGTAGAAAGCGTCGGAAAATACTCGCTACTTCCGTGACCAAACTCCCCTGTAAATTCAAAGGCGATCACGGGCTCGCTTTATTAAAACGTTAATGCCAAGATTTAAACAACGGCCGCTCGGTTCTATTGTATTGCGGAGGGTTCGTCCAATGCGATTTTTTTTTTGTTCTTTGGGAGCTTGTGCGTAGAGTACGCGTACTATTTATTTGGATATAATATAGACGAGATAATGATTACTGTTGAGTTTTCGTTTGCTGACTTCACATTAATGATAGATTTCTTTGGCGATGTAAGTGAAACAGGGTATTTAATGATGTTTAAATATGATGGAATTGTTATGGTGGCATATTTCTGAATTACAAAATTGTTGTTCCGTTGAGTTACTTATTGATGAAGGTAAACAATCGGGAGTGAATATTATTTATATCGTAATACATTCAGTCATGTACTGTAGAGATAACATTTTGGATAATAGTAATTTTTACTTGGAATTCTAGTACGTATATTTTAGATAAAGATGTCAAGGTAAACAGTTTTCTCGCGAAATACTTTTCCTCGGGCTTTTTATCTGATAGAAGAAATTGATAAATTATCCACGTAAAGTGATCCGCGGGCAAGGAAATCTTATTGAAATTGTGCTGGAGGTTGCAGTGAAAAAAATGGTAATTACATCGTGAAATATTTCATTCCTTATTGCCAAATATTCCGTAATTTGCATTCTCGTTAACAGAGTTCGGCGAATATTGAGGCAAATTTCGCGTTAATAATTTGCCATCGTTGGAGCCTACCACCTCCCCTAAAGTTTAATTAAAGAATAAATAACTTTTCGCCCCGTTTCTCGCGTAAATTAATCGCAACAAGAGGTAATTAAATGCGATCCTTAACAAGTGGTTTGCGTTTTTATTTTGCTCGGAGATTAAACGCTGCTGTTAATTATATTCTTCAGCGACTCGTACAAATCGCACGCCCGACTGTGCAGGATCATCTAGAAACAATATCTAAAATAAACTGAAGTAAACTTAACATTCTAGCCCTAAGAAAAAGAATTTAACCAAATTTGGTTAACATTAACCAAATTAATGAGCGGCTGCATCGATTTATAACATGTCAACTACAAACACGAAAACAATGATTTGTTTCAATTCCAACGGCAGAACAATTAAAGGCATTTCTAAATTATGCATCTCAGAAAAATTCTTGAGGACTCGTTTTACTCTATTCAGGCGTTTAATACATTTAATAATGTAGCAAAGCGACTTATTTTCGGGGCTATTTCTTTGAACGGAAATCCTCAGACGTATATACTCGTCAGTTCTCGGAGTTGTCGTTATTCGCGCCATAAAGTAGGGACGTTTAAAATTCCATTAAATGGTCAGAAAGAAGGGACGATAAAATTACGGGACAAAGGAGCCAGCACGCGAACTCCTACAAAATTTTCTGAGTCGTGCAGCTGCTCATAAACTGCAGTCTCTGGCGGAGTCATTCCGTATTTTCCAGCGACGACCGTAGAAAATTTGTTATCGTGATTGCTTGCACCCACCCCCTGTTCCGTCCAATTTCCTCGAAATGGAAGCATGGTTGGCCTTATTGATACAAAACGAACATCGATCACGAACGATTCGTAGAGATACATGCTGCGCGACAATTATTTGGTTTCGCTTACAAAGGCAGACAATCCCGATGTGTCAATCATCGATTTTAATTGAATTTTGGTAATGGAAAGTACTGACAGAGTTGTTTAAAGCGCATTTTCTTTGTTATTTGTTATCAACGATGTTTAGGAGGTGAGAATCACAATCAATTTGTAGTATATTTTTATATATTTACAAGCGACAATACTTCCCATTTAAAATAAAATTTCAATAATAAGCTAAACATCGTCTCATGTTCGCGTATGATTTACAAAGCAGTTGAGACAGAAATTATCGAGTTAATTAACGTCTTGTCATATATTTCTATTATTTTTTCTCGAGATATGAAAAACTTAATACATAAAATAAAAATGTTTTTTAATGCGTTGATTAGTACTTCGATCTATTTTTAATACTGGCAGTTAATTTCTGTACGTGCACCTATATTCTAATTTTTCTGAATGCAGCGCAAGAGAAATCAATAGTAGGACTTGCTCGACTCTTTATCCTCCAATTTTCCTATTATTATTAAATCTGAATAATATAGAAAGAAACAGGAGTTCTAATTATGTTATCGGTTACATTGTTCTAAGAAAAGATAGCATGTTGAACAGAATTCTTTACCCTAGACTTTTCTAAAGACTCACTATATTTACAACGCTTTGAAATTGGGCAGAATTGGGGATCCCGTCGAGCACGTATAAATTGTGAACCATTTTATATCGCCATCGGATCAAAGAAACAATAAAGTTTACAATCTTTCTGCCTGCATGACCTCACGCACGCGATAGCGAACTCTTCTATGATATTTGTGCAAGCTCAGCAGAGGCACGTTTGCTTGGTGCGCAACTTTTCATATGGGCTTCCCGTAAATTTCGCGCTCCTTTGAAACTATCGGTATCAAGGGCACAATGACGCGTTTTGCTGTTCGATTCAATTGCTTCGCCGTAGTACGTGACAAAGTTCCATGAGAATATTGTAAAAGAAAGTACGAATTCTCGTATTGAATTAAAATTTTATGCAAGCGTTTGGCGCAGTAATAAATATTAAAACGCTCAACATTTATTGCAACACTTGATTGCTTAAAAGGAGAAATCGGGTTCTAATAAGTTGCACGTGTCTTCGAAGGAGAATACAAACGAATCAGATTATTTAAAAATTAGGTACGCTAATAGTAGTAATAAAAATTGTTACTTCCAAATTCCAATACATCGTTTCAAGTACTTGCCTACCGTTTCAGCGAAAACTTTTCTACAAATTAAATGATATCGAAATTGTGCGCTCCCAGTTCGTTCGGCCGACTTTTCGCAAATTCACCTCCTATATATTTTCTCGCGAAGGGAAGAATACGTGGAATGAAAAGCGAGGGACCTCTGATGGATTCCATCAGGCTGGATAAATTTCACCAGAGTCCTCGATGTAGATTCTTCATTATTACGCGATCACTTATTACGGGCCCGCCCTTCTTCGTTCTCAGGCAAAATGCATCAGCCGTGAATCTATCTTCTCCTTCTCTGGATCTTTCCACCGATGCTTACCTTCGACTCGAAATAATGAGGGATCCGCGTCGGCTTGAATGGCTTCCACTCCGCGCATGCACGAGAAATGAAATTTTCGAACTACGTGACGCGTATAGTCGCGCGTGGAAGCTGCGTAAAACATTTTGTTCCGACCAACAAAGAGATAATTTAATTAATTTTTTTTATTCGTACCATTCTGTTGTTTTAAAACTTCCACAAATGAACTACGACGTATTAATAATCTTGTCAGTTCCGCGACGAATCATATTGTTCGAAGTACACGCATGAATGCAGATTTTTACGCTGTCCAATGGGAAACACTCGTAACTACGTTAATAATAATAATGACAATTCTCTGAAATAAGAATGCATTATTCGTGCAAAATATGTAAGGTATCGCCGTGGCGTTGAATTTATATGTAATGGGGGGAAAACTATGAATGGAAATATAACAAAAGACAAGACACAATGAAGGATCGAAACGAAACAAAAGTAGCGGAAATATCTAGACGACGGGAAGAATGAGAGTATCCAGTCGTTTGGTTTATTATCCCCTGGGGGAGGGGGGTAAGGTATCGTTGTTGCTCGATTACTATAGCTGTTTTCTAATTGAAACCACTTCCCGGGCGTTGTCTCGCAACCCTTATTTTTCTTTCACTCGGCGAATACAGAGCTTCGCTTTTGTAGAATAGATTATAGATTACTTTGGAATAACTCGAAGAAATGTTGGCCTGTAATAATGCTACACTTCTTTTTAGATCAGAATTGCGTAATATAAGACAAAATTATTTCTACATTAGCCGAAACAAAGATATACGCCGGTGCAAATAAGAGTATACGTAAATTACAATTAGTATCTAATATCTTCAAACTGCTCCTCCGAGAAACACATCGACTTTCCGATGTCTCCCCAAAACCTCCAACGAACCACGAAATTTCGCAGTCCATGTTTCTACAATTCTAAATGACCAAACGCCGCGGTAAATAATTAAAATCATCCCCCAGTTAATTCCGCTCGACCCGATTAACCCCGCAGACGAACATCCGCCAACCTACAACCCTCCCGTCTCCTGACCCACCAGGGCGGTATTCACCCCGACCTTTCGAGCCTTCGTTTCACGACACCGTGTATCAACATCTCAGCCGTGACGAACAACGCACGACGAACCTTCTTATCGCCAACTTATCCAGGATAGTCTCGCGTAATACCGGCTGTTCCCCGTCGGGCGCGAAACGAGGCGCAAAACAAAAGCGGTTTAAGCGCAGACGAGAAAGAGGAACGGTGGAAAAGAAACGGTGTCTGCCGGGGTTGGCTAGCTGGCGAGCGGGATCGATGGTGAAAACAAAAAACGACCGGCCACAGCCCGCGGAAGCTTGGATGGTCCGGTGACGTTGGAATGTTTTATACCGGGTGGACCGCGTGTGTTTTCTTCGCCCCCTTGTGTTCCCTCCAACTCGCCTTTCTCTTTCTTCCTTCGCGGTGTCTCCTTTTTCTTCCCCGTGGTTTCTTTTTTGTCGGAACAGAAACTGCGCCAGACTCGCAGGGGGAGAGCTTGAATGGCCGCAATTGTTACGCGGACGACAAAAGTTTAGCTGAAACCGGGGGTCCCGGTTTTGCGGACCTGCTTTCCAGCTTCCGTATGCGATTAAACGCGCGTCGCGATTGTCCACCCATCGAAAAAGGGACGGCCGCCGAGCGGGTTGTATTCCGTGAGCGGCGCGAGGGCCCGGCGCATAAAATGATTAGGAGCAGAAGGAGGAACGCGGTAATTGTTTGCACGAGGTGTAGGCAAGAGTGAATGGGTTGAACGGTGAATGAGAGAAGCGCGTTCCGCGTCCCGACGGACGTGATGGAAACCCCGACGGAATTAATTGTTTGGTAGACGGGGACGTCAAATTGTCTGGCGTTTCTGAAATGTTTAGGAGGCCGATTGTTTATCAAGTATCGCGAACGGGATGGCGCGTGGAACGGTAACGGGGTCGCGGTTGCATGAACCGAGGGATTAGTATATGGCAATACAATTGGTTCCCTTCAGAAACATGTTCTGCGATGTTGAAAAACGTAGCCGGTATAGGAAATTATGATTTGTAATCCGCACTAGGCTTTAAAAACGAGAATAAAAACGAAAGGCTTTTGGTACGACTTTTTAGAAAGGTACTGACTGTCTAGTAAAATAATTGCTTCGTAAATCGTGAAACTTTATATGTAATAAGTATCATCTATGGGAAGACATTTTCTTATGAATGTCACCCTTTTATTGACACCATGGACACCAGTCACCAGTAACACAGTAGTGACGTTAATACAATTTTTAAAGATCACATATTCTTACAATATTATATCCAGTAAATATAAAAAAACCCATATATACACTGCTTCACTAAACCACCGTAGTCTTGTACAATGTCAACGACGCATTCTCGATGCACACTACGTATACATAAATATTTTAAAGATCGCCCACAAAATATGCCAAACTCATAATTTCATCCTGACCAGTTCAATACCTAAATATCAATCCAACAGTAACCGAACAGCATCTTTCTCCTTGCTCGCTAATATCAACCACCTTCGTTTGTCCCAATTCGAATTGCGATTATCCAATTGAGAACGAACGAAAAAGGGAAAAAGAAAAACTTGACAAGATTACCTAGCCCGGTATTCGACGATTTCGAGGGAAACTCCGCAGGCACAGATTTCGAACGGAGGGAGCAAGTTTTTCCGTGGAACCAGACCCGAGGGATGGCCGTCCCTGCCTTTACCTTTTCCCTCGTCGATGGCAAGTTTACGGGGCTGAAATTCTGTCCCGTCAATACTGTATTAGCCCGGCGATAAGTTTAAGCCATTTGAATCCACGGCGAGTTGTCCGGGCTTACCCTGGCCCGGTCGGCGCAACTTTAATGGCTCGCAGATTTAACAAGGCGCAGGTAGAAACTTTGTTACGCGGCGGAGTGAAAAGCTCGAGGCATTCGACCGCGAGCCGGCCGAAACGAATTTCTGATTTCGTACACGTACCAACTTGGAAGAGTTTTCCCCCGTTGTACATCCACGTTGAAGCATCGCTAACGGGAACGACCAGACGTGGACGGATTGTCCGTCGTCTCGGCTATATTTTCCCCGATTTCTAATTGTAACACGGGAAGCCCCGTTGGATCTTGTTGGATCGCGTTTCGAATACAGGCTGCCTCGTTGGCTACGACTTGGGCGAAAAATTGTACGAAGTATGGAGTAAAGAAGAACATTTTAACTTGTGAATTAAATTGCACCGAGTACTTGGATTATTTTTTCTTGCTGTGATAATTTAGAAGTAACCGAGGGAGGGTAACTTCGTTCGATGACAAGAGAATGTTAACCGCGTCTCGGTAATTCGAATTTGATTATTATTGCCGTTCGACATTTTCTTGCGGTTTGGAAAAGGAAAATTTTTAATAACTTGAATACTTCGAAAACTTGGGTGAATCAATTGAACGTCAGTTGAATTCGGTTCGGTGATCGGCGCCCATTGTAAATTCTGCCCGGCCCGTTAGACATCAAATCTATAAAAATATATTTTTAAGTTGCCACCGGAGAGTCAAGATGAAGGCATTCATGGCCTCCCGCTTTATGCGTGCCGTAAAATAAGATATTTACGCGGCTATAAAGTTATAAAATATAGCCAGGCGACACCTCTGTCGTTCGAAGTTCGCGTGGAAATTGTGCCTGTGAAATTTCAACGATTTTTACGCCGCGCTTAGTCCGCCCCGATAACGAATCATCGGAAATCAGTTTCATGGAGTCTGTATGATTCAAACGAATTTAAATCTTGCGCCACCCCCGTTAAATATCAGTTTAACGACGTTATCGACCGACTGCATATTTCCTCCGCAATCAGATTCGGCTTTATGCATCAGCACAATTCATCGCGCCGCGACGACGTTGCTTTAATTAATATGTTTGCTGATAACGTATTAATCTGTCGTTAAATATCGCACGGGCAAGGATTAATATGTCGCCTGCCGTTTGATAATTTGTGACTGTCTGTAAAACGAATCGCCTCGTAAGTCGCGCGCGAGCCTACATTTTTACCCTGCGGAATATTCTTCTGGCGGATTGAAATTTTAATTGACGCGACACTCTGAGGAGCGTGGTTCTTTTTCGAATGGCACTTAATTTCTGAAAGGGAGTAAAAGTAGAGGTAAAAAAGATCGTATTTACACGGTATTGCAGCTCGGTCGAGGCTTAGAAACCATCGATAGTATTTTAGCATTACGTTTTAGAGGCGTTCACGAATTTTGTTCCGTTGATCTCGCAACATTTCCTTCGTTTCGATCTCTGTTTGCGTTAGTCGAACGAAGCTTCGAGTGCGATATATCCTCAACCTGGAGGATTTATCTTTCATAACAGTCGAATTTGGCAGACGACCCGTGATTTTTCTAGCGTCACATTGTTCTAATCACATTGTTTGTTTATTTTTAATCACTTTCGAGAAATTGTAATGAGATCTGGACCAATAAATCGGCTGACCAGATTAAATTCGGGAAATGTTTACTTATATTCGCATCGCACAAACAAATTTTATTCAACGAAACGTCAGACACAAAACCGAGCGGTGAAACATTAAAACGAACTTTACAAGCGTTACTCGCACGCACACTCGCGCTCACTTCTCGCAGCTCTGCGCGCTTCCTTAAACCCAGATGTCCTCGAAGCAGTCAGGATCCATTAACCAGCGCCCTGTTTCATTTCAGGCCCTGGTCTACCGAGACGGGAACCTGGTGTCGGGCTCCTTGGAAGCCCTGGTGCAGCACATGGTACCCACCGAGGAATATTATCCTGATCGGGCGTACCTCTTCGCCTTTTTGCTGAGCGCCAGGCTCTTCATCAAGCCGCACGAACTCCTGGGCGAGGTCTGCGCCCTCTGCGAGCATCAGCAAAACCTGAATGGAGAGGGCGGCAAGGTGAGCCCCACGAATCCCACGTCCGACAAAAGCGAACGAAGAGCCTTCCGGGCGTGCACTTTACGGCCACCGCGTGCATTATCGTTTCATCGTCCCGCAGGCTCGACCTCCTTTTCGCATTCACCCCCTCGGAGAATCACCGTGGCACCCTTGCCCCCGTTCCACGTTGTAATAACGAGCACGCGTATCCAGGCCAGAAGAGTCTCGTTCTCCAAAGAACTTTCCGACCCGACGGACCTATCCTTCGTTCCGTTCCCACCGATGACGTGGGCTTCTTCCCGTTTCCATTTTTCGTGTTTGCTTCGATCACAACTACAGTCACTTCTGCCCCGCTGCTGCGTCCGTCGCTTCCTTTTATCTGTATTCTTTGAACGCTCTTTCGGGCAACAGGAACGCGATAACATTGGGCAGATACACCGTTAAGTAGAATAAGCCAGCCTTGCACCGACTTATTTCGAAAACGAGATGGTAAACCAGCGCCCGTATAAGACACGGGTTCGAGCAGTAAAGGGGTTAACGGGAGATAGATGTAAGGGATGAACGGAGCGGTATTCCTTGCATCAAATTTTAATTAACTCAATTTCTACTGATTACCCGCCGCGGTAACGATAGCTGGCTCTCCAGAAATCGACGCCCACCATCCCTCGTGCGATGCTTCAAAGCACAATAGAACCGCAAGTGACATTGATAATCCGTTCGCTGTATTCAAGTTCGTTTACAAAAGAAGAAGATACTGGCTGCGAACCGTCCCGCGGCAATTCGTTTCGTACGTCGCTTCAAATCCCAATTTCCTCGCCTAATTCGAAACTTGTTTTGGCAACGTGCTGGGGATAGGAAGCGAGATAGTAAAAAGGGGGGGCATTGGGAACCATGCGGAAACTGTCTGGCGTGTTCCAGGAACGTCTGCAGCGTTTCGTGCCGCGACTGGTGCAGCTGCTGGCCGAATGGACGGAAACATTCCCGTACGACTTCCGGGATGAGAGGGTGATGGGCCACGTCAGGTCCATCACGCAGAAGGTCGCTGCGGTCGACGCTGCGGCCAGGCAGGAAGTTTCGGCGTTGCTGCAAAACTTGCTGCTCAGACTGACGGCCCTGGAAAGGTACGAGGAAGGCCTAGCTAGGCTCGCGACCGAGGCCACGACGGAACAACTATCGCAGGTATCGTACAAATACTTTGGAAATCTCATATCGAATGACGTTCCCCTCCATCCTGTGACAGAGTCCTTCTGTTCGATCTGTCTTGAGATTATGGAAAAACTTCGTTTAAAAACGCTCGTTTAAGAGTGGCTTAACTTCGATAACACATCGGGGGAAAATTTTTTTTTGGTTTGAGAGCGATTTTGATTTGGACAATTACGTTTAGTGGATACGAATGTAAATGAAGACAGCTGGCGATGAATCTTGTTAGGCACCATTAGATTGTTGTGTTTTTAACGATTATATTTCAAAAAGAACAGTAATATTAATTTATGCAATTGGTTGTGTAAATAATTTGTCGAGGAAATATTTGATACAGTTAACTTACATATTTCTAATTGAATGTATTATTATGAAATAGTTCCTTCTATGTTCGTTCCATAGCAATTCTTTTAGTAGGCCAAGTGGCTTGGACAATATCTATCCGTTCGAATATACGTGTATGTTCGAGGAACTGTGATCGTATTTGTGGAGTTCGATAACGATTATTCGGTTTACTGTAACAGCTCGGAACCTCCGAGAACTTCCGGTATAATGAACCGATGATATTCTGTCTACGGTACTTGCTACACCAGCCTCCCGTTCGTTTCCTGCGCCAATTCCATCCTCGTAACACGAGACCCTTGTTTCCGTTTAAATGGCTCACCCGTGTCCTTTGTGCTTGTACCGATGCAAACGCACTTTCTACCATTTGCATCCGCGACACACAGATCTGTTACGACCGGCCAGTCGTGCGCAAATATTTGCATGAGGCATCCCGACAAACATTAACAAGCCTTTCGAATATCGAGATAAAATTTCCTTAAAACTGACATGACGATTCAGCTAATTTTTCGCTGATCCAATTAATACGTCAGCCGTTCATTTGCCAGAGTGATTAACGGCCAAAAGAGAAAAGTGGCCTCCACTGTTCCTATCAAATTTCTGATAAAATATATGTGTACGTTGATTTCATATTACGACTGGAATTTTGTAATTTTAATCACCGTGTGAGGCTAATCATGCTGGCTTTCGAAGTAAATTACTTATTAATCAACGGCCGGGCAAATTTCTGTCATTTAGCGATGCTAAACGTAATTATCAGTGGCATTTATTTTACTTGTACAAAGTTAAGAACCAGTGCGTGCGCTTCGGTACGAAAATTTAATAAAATTCAATAAGTAGTATCAGTCGCTCCAGCCTCGAGGAACGATTTACGTGCTATCGAATAAACGAATAAAAATCGACCCTTCCTCGCCCCCCACCCCCAATAATTTTCATCGAATAAGAGGATAATAACACGCTTACCCGTATTCCGTTCCATAATCTGGAGAGAAGTTTCACGACACATCGGTATCGGTGCATGAAATTTGTCTACACTTTGCACGTGCTCGCGGCACCCACGTTGCACCGAGGATGATACTTCCCCAGCGTCGACGAACCAAAGTGGCTTCTTTTTTTCCCCGTATCAAGCAATTCCCCGTCGAATTCGATTTTCCAACCACGTTCCTCCCCTTTGACAGACGTTTCAATATTTTCCCTGACGCGGAGACGCGATACCGATAACGTCCCCCGGGGAACCGGGCGGTGATTTCACCTGTGCCTCATCGTACCTGTTTATACGCGTTATTCACCTGGTGCGCCGATGCCGCGCGTTCCCACACGCGCCCGCACGGTGGCCCACCGATATTCGCACGCGTACGTGAACACACTGTACGTACACGTCGCGCAGTTAGCCTAACAGGGTTACGTAGTTGGCCGGACACGACGGACAGCGACTATTCCATTTAATTTCATTACACAGGGCGCTACCCGCCGCCGCGTATAACGCCTGCTAATAGTTAATTTGCGACTGCGTTAGTTAGTTAAATATGTCGACGTATCCTGCGCGGCTAATCAGGACGGAATTGCGTAAGCGTCGACCGCTGCAAGCCTTCATCGATGATCGTGCGGGCTGGAGAAATTACCCGCGTGCCCAATTGTTTCGTTCTGCGGCTGTCGCAGCCCGGGCGGAAACCTGTTTCGGATACCGTCGCGCCATGTACCCGATTATGGCGGTGATCGTTTAACGTCCGCGATGAATCTTCGTTTTGGAGATTCGATGATTCGCGTGGAGGCGAGAGGGACCGGTGCGACGAAACGACACGATTTAAGGAGAAGAGCGTTTGGATATTATTGGCTTTTAAATCTTTCGCGTTTGTAGTGCGTGAATGTTGTACGATAGTGTTGTTTCGTGGGTGTTTCCACGGGGATTGAGTGTTCAAATATTGGGATACACCGGGGCATCGATAGTGGCATACCTTGGCATCCGAGAGTGCGTGCAATCGAGTATTGGATATCGAGGGTCCGAGTCTTGTAGATGTCTGTTGGACAATGTACCGATGCAGTAATACGTCAGAATGTTAAATATTTTGGTGTATCGTTTTTGAAAGTATTGCGATATTTTCACGATGTCGAATCCTGTTGCGTTGGTTGTAATAATCGTAACGATTTGGTACGAACTAATTCTTGGGCTGTTTTCGAATTTTGATGGGTTCCATTGTTTCGTATTTGTAATGCCTGATAGGGCAAGGCATTGATACCACAGTTTACAACCGGCCTCGCTTTATCAGTATACCATTTCGTATGTGCAAGTGGCAGTAGATCGGTGTTGTAATATGCAACGTCAATATTTTAGTAGTACAGTCGACGGACATGTGTGTTTGGTGAGTTGTCAAGCTTACGTACCTACGCCATTTTAATTTGGTTAATAATTATTGGTGCGGAAGGTAAACCGATTCTCATTAGGAATGCATAGTGATGCTGTACATATGTGATCAGTTATCTAATTCAGTTGGTTATTAAAACGTAAATAATAATGTTGCGTTTAACTTCAGAGAAATAATAGTATTCCAAAATGGTCATTGAAAGAAGAGAAAATTTTGTATCGTACAGGTATCTTTAAATATGGTGTAAAATCGTGCCGATAGTGTTTATTATTTTATCCGAAGTTATTCATTATTATTATTATTATTATATATAAACGTCTCGTCATAAATATTATCTCCTCAATTTTAACAGAACGTTAAACACATATTACATCCTCTTCAATTTAATACAGCTGATGTTCTTTATGTTCAAAGGAAGATCAATTTCCTGTGGCATAATAAATAATTTCCTCGTCTAAACGTAAATGAAATTGTTCATTACCTACCAGAAGTTTCCGGAAATTGTTGAAGGCGGCTCCTTTAACCGGCAACTTTCGCGTTCTTTCCATATAATCGTCTGGTAATTACACCCCTTTGACTCGCGGTGAAAATTATTACAATACCAAAATACCTAAACGAGAATTGAGAAATATCAATAGAAATTGAAGAACTCTGAAATGAGTACACCCTTCGGTATTCTCGGAGGAATAAAAGTACTTCGTACGAGTTAAAAGTATTACACTAACTAATCCATAATCATCGTCATAAATCAACCCGCCCAACGTTACGCCAAACGTTTTATCTACCGCGACGCAGTAACCGTAGCTAACGTTAAAAATAAAAAGATCATCGTTGAACGAAGGTGAATCATACCATGGCTTACAACGCCCCGAGAGTTTGCGTCGCAGTTGCATCGAGGATTCAGGAAGTCGGAGCAGCGTAATAAAAATATAGTATAAAGCACGGGGGAAGAAGGAAGAAAAAAAAAGGAAAATAGATAAGGAAACGAGCGGTTCGAGCACTCGGGAAGCTCGGGCTTATTAAAGTGGAAGTTCGCCGCGCTTTTCGAACTCGTTCTCCGCGAGCTGCCGCGACGACAGCTTCTCTTGAACTTTCTCAAGAAGCGAGACGTATGTAACTCGCGAAACCAATAATACGCCCTTTAATCTCTTCTTCCTTCCTCCGCCTTCGCTATTTCCCGTTCGTCCTTTTTTCTCCCCCCCTTCTCGTTTTCTGATTCGCCCACCCCCGTACACCGTATCCACCGTCGTCAGGAAAGTTCTAAGCGCGGAACGACGGAAGGTACTCGACTGCGAGCGCTCTTTATATCGCGTTCGAGGGGTCCCGATGTAATTAATACCTTGGCGTTTGATTTCTTGCGATTTTATGCCGGCCGGGATGGCGGTACCTTATTCATCTTATTTGGCGACGAGAGATAAATCTCGATGAAAGTTAATAATCTTGGAGCGATTTACGGGCTTATTGGATCTTTCGTATTTTAGCTCCGTTTTTATATGTGGACTTCCTTTTTCGGCGAGGGGACCGGAATCGCGAGGGCTATTGATCTAGGTTCGATCGTCGGGTACGCTTTGCTAACGTGCCCCAGCAGTATCGCGAGCCGTGCATAGAAACGTTTATGCCACGATTGTGAAATTTTTTGGGTGAATGACTTGGCATATTTCGTTAAAAAAAGGGGGTGGAGGCTTAATATTGTCTGCCAGAGCTGCGAGACGGTGCTTCGTTATTTAGTAAATGGAAATTGCAAGAAGATTACAAGGGGAAGGATGCGGTGAATGGATAGGGAAAGGGGAATATCGCCAACAGAGGCGAGGATGTTTCGCTATCTCTTTCACGTACCGCAAGATAAGGGGAAAAGTAGTATCGACTTTTCTTTGAGTTTCCCCGATGCACTATCTTAGTTTTTATATACTCGATAGCGAGGGGGGTAGTGCCGTCGCGTTTCGAAGGATATCATTTATAAATGCTTAATTGAAATACTCGAAAGGCGCACGTAAGTTCGCAATGAAACATTCCAACCTTTAATAATCATCCGGAATTGAAGCTTTTAACGCGATAATCACTTCAGCTTAACAATTACGATCTTTTATGGGTAAACTCCTTTTATAACCCATTTTTACGGGTTAGTTATGTTCAGCCAAGCCCTCCCAACACGTTTATTACACAGCTTGGATTGATTGAATTTTTTTATGTGTTCTCGGAAACAAGGGAAACCTCACAGGTCCAATAACAAGCCCTTAATCTTTTTCTTCTCGCGGGAGGAAAGTTGGCGAAGAGCACACCAGGTTACTTTATTGCGTTTGAATAGTTGCTGGCTTAGAAAATTCGTTTTTGCATGGTCTTTAACGGAGGGGAACTTTGAAGTTTGCAAACTTACGTGAGATGCACTTCCAGCGATTCGTTTACAAGAAGGATCCTTTACCGTTTACATGTAGCTCGGTATTCGTGTCGTTTTCTTTTGCAAGTAGATGCGAAAATTAAAAATTCCGTTGAAAATATACACTTCTGAAATGAATGTAAATTATTCCCGAAATGTTCACACCTTGATTTAATAAAACGAAATTTTAATTGAAAGCAGAGTTTTACACGCAATTCATAATATGCTCGTTATTTCAAATAATGAATGAATATAATTAGTATAATATATGAAATTCAAGCGCATCCATAAGGATTTCGATAAGCAACAAATGTTCCGTATGTAGTACGCGCATATTTATAAAAATTTAATTCGTTTCCTTGACCGACCGAATGTCAAATGACACTGTTCTATCCCGTTTCGGCCGAACAGAAATATCAGAAACGCGAACGTTACTGCTCGTTCACGCGTGTTCACCCTTTCCATAATACATTTATCGAAAAATATTGTTCATACGCGTTCTCTTTCATAACTACATTTATCCACGCGCAGAAGTTAACGCCGACGTTGCATTCATCCGAGCGGATAAGTCACAATCCCCGATGAGATCATCGCAGCGCCGTTTTATTTTTAATTAGCAATTACTGTCGGTGTTCGCGAGGCAGCCGGGAGCCGGTGGAACGACTAAAAAATCCGTCTTTATGCTTTTCACGCGTCGGAGAAAGCTTTTAATTGCGTTTTCTTCAGCGTAACGAAGGGGGTCGGGGGAAACATCAGATGGTGGTACCGGGCAGGC
Organism: Nomada fucata; assembly: GCA_948146005.1. Lineage (NCBI taxonomy): Eukaryota > Metazoa > Arthropoda > Insecta > Hymenoptera > Apidae > Nomada > Nomada fucata. The sequence continues at coordinate 8,171,296 of OX411282.1, forward strand.
GACAAGGGGCAAAACACAAAGGCCCTCGAAACGCAGTTTCCGCTCGGTATCGGGTTGTATTTAAATTGCGCGCGTTAACGTTGTTACCCCAGATAACGGGGTTTTAATTGATAACGATAATACGCGTTAAAATCCGCATTAACGCCGTTACACGGTATTGTATATATCGGCGGGCAGGGCAGCTCGAATTTAATGGCTGCTTTTAAATGATCAAAGGGCGTCACTATCAGTTTTCCGTGCGTAATCGGGCACGGACAAGGCAATCATTTCCCGGGCGTTGTGTCACATTCGTTTTGAAAATGACGAAAGTAATAATGATTTACGACAATGGACGGACTGATCGGCTTTTAGTCAGATATTACCATGAATACCTGATTGTATATACGTCGATTCATTAACGCCCGTGTGTAAATATATTTTGCTTCGCGTGGATTCTCCTAATTGAGTCGTTCATTGAAAATTCAGGGAAAATTCGAGGCACAAAGTACCCCGGTACATACAAGTTGTGTTCCAGCGACGCGTAACATTGTTGTTACGTTTAATATTATAATTACGTATTTCGTGCGGCGAATGTTCATTTCATAAATAGATACTTGTGTAATTATTCTGTGCTGTAAGTGACGACGATTTCAATTGCATTTTCATTCTTTTACCGGTATTGCGCTTGGAATGACCAACAGAATGTAATCTACATACCTGGAGTCTTCATTCCCCATTTTATACATTTCTATTTTATGTTGTGTAGTATATTGTACAGCATTTTTCTATTTGTGTAACTTATTGATCACTTTTTGACTATTAACTTTTTCAAATAAATGTTTAGGGGCTTGCGCAACCGATGTCTAATCGATCCCGGTTAATCAACTGATAGTACAACAAGTCGCGAGAATTATGCGAAATTGTAGTGCCTGCCGCAACTTGCTATACATTGCTACTTCGAGGCCATCATTAATTGTTTGATACAAGAAACTGTAGCGATCCCTTAGGTGTATAAGCTTGCATATCACGGTTCACAAGAGAATCGCGCAATATCTTCCTGATGGCTTCTTCGAGCACCACAAACATTATCGTTTACCGAACTTCGCCAAGTAATTTGAAACTTCTGCGAATCTTACTGCTCGATGAAATACTCTGTGCTTGTACAATAGTAATAACACTATAATATGCTACATTGTGCTACTCTTTTTATTAAACATCGTGCATATTTCTCAATACGCGTTTCCAGATTTAATTGTTAACCGTCTTATCAAATAATATCAAATACTGAATAACTTCGATCCAGAATTTGGCAAACAATGGAATTAAATAGTTCTTTATCTTCCAAGTAAAAGCTTCGAAAACGTACGTACAATTCGACCTGCACGAAATTCATAGAAAATGATCAATTCCAATCTAAAAGGAATATAATCGATGGGGGAAGTTTTCGTGTAACCGCTAAAAAATAAATAATCGACGAAAATTTTGGTTGGATCGTCGGCAATTGGTAACACAGAGAAATCGATGTTCAAGCAAGTAAATAGTATTTATTCGTCCAGTTTTCTATTATCAAGCTTCATCACTTAGATCATATCACTTATCGTCAAAAGATGCATTGGTTATTTTTCTCTTTTTGCGAGAAGATTCACGCACCGTCGAGTGCAGCTTTCTTTTTTATCGGAAAGGAAGCCGGCACAAAAGGGGAATTCGCATTAAAACGTTTCGCTCGTATTGTGCTCGCTGCGAGCAATTGGAATCAGTGCTGTCAGTCGCCTGGCCTTCTTGAAATCGCTTCCCGCTGTCATATCGGCCGTACCCGGTCGTTGATAATACGATAGACGATCTAATTCGAAGAATTGGAGTCCGTGGAAACGCCATTCGCCTCGAAACCGAATCACGCGGCTCGCTGGTTTCATTCGAAACCGGCGGCTCTTCCTTTCCTACTCGCCAAGAAAAATGAAAGGGGAAGACGGTATTTAAAAGTAAGAATTGTCGAATCGATGGGGCTGATATGAGACTTTATTTATTTGCGTGAAATGACAAGGACGATACTGCTCCTTCCATTTGTGGAACGGCATAAATTATACGACGTCGGATGGTGTGTTACGAAATAAGAATTTGCAAACCTTCGATAATCCGTAGGTGTTCGTAAAAATATTTCATATATTTAATAGAGACTCATTGACTGTAAGTGAAAAAGGGAAGTTCCTGTTCACCTCGTGTACGTCAAGGAGACTTTCACAAGATTCGCATTTTTATAAAACGCGACTGAATAAATAAAATAATGAAAGACAAAAAAGAAAAATGTATTTAGACCAGCGAGAACAGCGGTATCGAAATTTTCTGAACAGGGCACAGTGCCGATGGACGACATTAAAACAATCTAACGTAATGGGGTTAGAGAATTTTTCTTTCCCGATTATGCTTGACTGTTACCATAAACCGCAATTACCAACAATTTCCATATATTTCGTTGAAATGTGAACGGTCGTGCTAATTATGGTAACGCGCGCAATTATTTCCGCGTAATCTGGCCACGTTAATGGGCATTTTTAACTGCTCATAATTCCTTAACGTGAACGCGAAAGAGACTGTCGAAATTTCGACAGGAGATAATTGCGATTCACCTGAATGCTGAATATTGTAATTTTAATTCAACGAAACGATGTATTTTCATTTTCACTTTTCGTACATATCTAAAATTCTGTAACAAGAAACCCTAATGGACGCTGCAATTAAAAATGTATGTGTCTAGCTGTCAATGTTAACCAACCCTTGCACGCACAAAGAATGTCGATACACGATAAATGCAAATTTTTGTTTTAACCAAAATCTACCTTAAACGCGTACCGCTTATGATTAGAAAATTTATTATTCTAACAGTTTGTTAAATTTCCCACGCAACAGCTCTAAGAATATCGTAACTCGTTCCTTTCCACATCAAGATAATTAATGATTAACGACACCCTCTCCAAACAATTGTCACCCGGCTGTACGCGCGAGACCCCACGAAAAAGATGATTTCTCCTGAAACGAGAAACGTTTCAGTACCATGCCGAACGTTCACCTGAGTCGATCATGAAGCGTGGCACGTCGAAACGGCTGCATACGTAACTACGTTCGTCAGATCTTTATCGGCGGCCAAGAGCGTCGCGACGCGTCTCGTCGGTCGGAGCCACTTCGAAACTGTGGCCGACGCTGATAAGAAGTTGCCTCGAATTTGCTCGTCGATGCGCGAGCACGTGAAATTCGAAAGGAAAAGGGAATGCATCGCGACGCGACCACGTGCCCGCCCGTTTCCGCTTTCTGTCTTCGCGTTTTCCACACGCGAATCGAGTTCCCGTTGACGCCTTTCCTTTCATCGTGTCCCCGCCGCCTAACCCCATCCTGCCCCATGCACGATCCACCCCGCGACGCTTTCTTCGACACTCGAGCCGAATGGAACTGTCACCTCGTTTTTTTTTCCAGGTGGACATCACCGAGCTCTGCCCGTCGGCCACGGTCTTGGCACAGCAATTGACCCACGTGGAACTGGAGAGGCTCTCGTACATCGGCCCCGAAGAATTCGTCCAAGCGTTCGCGAAGGTTCGCGAGACTACTTGCCTTTGTTAATTATAGCAATATAGCAATAATGATAATAATAGTCGTGTCTGTTTCGATCGACGGTCGAGTTATCGGCTTGAATATTTCGACGGGAGCATTTCAGGATTTAACGTCGATCATGACCGTGAAATTTTTATGCAAACAGGAATCGCCGCATTTGGAAACATCCTTTAAGGACATGAAGAAAACGCGTAATCTGGAATCGTACGTTCAATGGTTTAACAGACTGAGCTATTTCGTTGCCACCGAAGTATGCAAGGTATGAATACAAATCGAGAGAGTTCATTTTAGATCCACAGGAGAGAGAATATAGATATTGGAAATAAAATTCGTTTAATCAAAGAAGGACACGGCAATCGCACAATCTTTGCACAATTTTCGTTCGAAAGATAAATTTTATTATTCTGTCGTCAGGAAGAAAAAGAAGCTATCATGTGTTTGTATTTTATAGCACGCAAAGAAGAAGCAACGCGTACGCGTTGTTGAATATTGGATTGAAACAGCTCGCGAGTGCTTCAACATCGGTAATTTCAATTCTCTGATGGCAATCATCGCCGGCCTGAACATGTCGCCAATATCTCGCCTGAAGAAAACGGTGAGTCCTGTTTTTCTATCTAATTCAATTCCAGATTGCAACGAGTAGTCTACGGTAAATTTCACTGCTGAATCGTATTTGTTCCATAATAACAGCACTGGAAACTGTTCGGAATCGAATAAATGTTAAATACGTATCTCGCATTTAAACATAACATAAAAATCACCTTCTAATATAAAAATCGAAACCCGGTCGAATCCGAAACGACATCGAAATCTCGAACACCATGCTCCAATACACGAATTCAATAAACCCAATGCATTCTCCGCGAATTAATAACTGCTTTCGAAGAATGATTCGCAAATTCACAAAAAAAAAAAAAAAAAAACGTGCAGCTTCGCAACGCAGCGAAGCGAATTACCAAGCTGTGCACTCGTCAGCCGCTTCGAGGCCGAACAACTAAAGCATAGTCGATCCATCGCGCAGCAACAAAACTGACCAACAAAACAGCACGATCAGAACGAACAAAAAGGCTCGCGTTAAAATGATCGATGGGGCAACGCCGCGGGGACACTTTTACGACGGTTCCCTTCCTGTTTCGTCCTCCGTCGAAACGACGACGGCCAGTCGGAAAGGCGTTGATAGCTTGTCGGATTGGCCCACGCTCGTTTGCGCCCCCGGTACAGGGGTTGTGCACGGCAATAAGCGGTCTGTAATCCTCGTAAATCGAGCGTGGCGCCGCGGCGACCAGCGTTAACCGTGACGAATCGCCGGGAATCGAATTTTCACGTCGGTCGCCGAACGAGGGGCCGACCTGAAAGCGGAGAACATTTTCGTCGGGGTATAGAGACCGGAAGGACGTTAACTGCGGGCAAATTAACGGGTAGATTTGCGAGGGAGCGAAGCTGTTTAATTGAATTTTTACGTCGCTGTTCCTCGCCGTGCCCGATTGAAACGTACACGTTGCGTCGAGTTAATTAGAAATCACGGAGGGCCGCGAGTTTTAATTGGGGTCGGGACCTTTGTTGCGAATGAACTGTCGCGTTTTTCCCGTGATCATAGATTCCGGTTGAGCGACATTTGAAAAACGCGGCATTCGTGTCCCTGTGCGGTGGTGAAATACAGCGTCGCGGTCGCGGTGATTAAAGAATGGTGGAACTAAAATAGTGTGCCCACTTGTTTGCTCGCCGGGAAATAGATCTTCGATTTGCTTGTATCGAAATTGAGTTAATGGGTCGCATTATGTTTTTACTGTTTATTCAGAATAAATAAATAGTTGAAATTGACTTAAATGATCGAGACGAATCAATGTTCTGCTTCGATATCGACTGCGTTCAAATAATTGTTTAATGTATCATTTAGGGATAATGGAAAAATGCTTCTGAGATGTATATGAACGAAATTGAAATGATCCCATAATTCCATACAAATTTTAACTAAGTTCATGGTAAAACGTGAACAGAAATCTCTTGCCAGCAACTACTACTGAGATCTAAAGGGAAAAGGTGTTGGTATCATCAGAATACTTGTCCCTAAGTTGTTGCTCGCCCATGAAACTCTGCAGAGTAAGGTACTTTTACGCTACCGTACTTGAACGAAAAGTCAGTTACAACGAGATCTGAGGTGTTGTAAAGCCGCCGGGCGTTTCGCGCAGAGGTCCGCGAAATAAAACCAAATCGTAAAGGAACTCGGGAGTCGCGGCAAAAGAACGGAAATACGCTTCGATCAAAGACGAACGCAATACTCTCTCCGCGTGAGCGAGAACAAAGAATTCGCTTGCGTTAAACAAAAAGCGTCGCAACGCGAATTTATTGAAGAACGCGCAAAAACGGGGACACGGAGCCTCTACTCGTGACTCCTGGCGAAATAATCGAATCGCGCGTCGCTCGAAACGATTGCATTTCTACCTAGGAGGGATGAAATAAAAACGAGAAGAAAAAAAAACGAAAAACGAAAGGGTTGGAAGAAGAAGGAACTCGATACGTATCGTGCGACTTCCTGTCAGCCCTCCGCGATATTACTTCCTGCAGCAGGTACGTCTTCATGCATTGTCCTGTTCTTTTTTCGCGATGAAACTCCGCTTGAAATGAAAGTACTGCGCTTCCGAAAGAAAAATATAATAGACCGTTCGATCAGACGGACGTGTATTTGTCAGACAATTACTCGAACGAGTTCGCTTTAAATATGTAAAAAAAAAGTCGAGGGTAAATTCGTTTTCAATGGATGAAAACGTCTTAGCCTTACGAGCTTTCAACGGTTCCAGTTTATCGTTTGTTTTCCGGCTTACTTTTTGGTCCGGCCGAATGACGGACGGTATTGGGTATGAAAAGCTCGCTTCGACGAAGGTATTAGGAAAGAATACGACGGCCGTATTGTATCGGCGATCCGATTTAAATGAAAATGTTTTCCCGACGATTCGGTCGCGATTTCATCGTGAAATTGTATTAAGCGGCTTCCACCGTCGCGCGGGCAAATAAAACAGCCATTATGTTGAATCAAATTCAATTCTTCCCGTCAAAATTCGTCGGCGAATTTTGTCCCGCTCGGCTCGCCCGTAAAAATATACATAAATATTCCGACTCGCTGTACCGCTTGCAATAAAAAAGGTGGCGGCGAATGTGCACCCGCAAATGAATTTATGCTGCCTCGTGACGTAATTAACATGCTAAGTTATGGTGGTTTAGTTGCCGCGGAACTTGTACTTCGACGGTGTTTCGCAGAACGCGTAGCGGGTAGAGTAGAGAATTCGAATTTAATTACACTAAACTGGACGGCGTAAAGAATGTTGAACATCGAGATAACGGTAAATATGAAATATTGCAAATCCATTTGCACAGTAAATATGAAATATTGCAAATCCACTTGCACAGTAAATAAACAAATATAATGAACCTTTGAGAAAATTTGTTCAATTAACAAACGATAAATAAACTGTTTCAGGACAATAATAAATGTGAAACAGTATAGAAATATGCAACTAATCTGTATAGGAAAGAGACGTTACTATCCCTACGAAACATCAGCAAATTATGACAAGGATGCAAGGTCAATATTTTACGAAGCACCGTTCGAAACGTCCAGTATCGCACTCGATGATAACGAAAAGCAAGAAAAACACGGGCACACCCGCGAGCCCATTAAATAATTTTATTTCTCAGGACAACCGCGACAGCTCCTGACGAATCAGCGAGTGTGTACAACTTTATCGTCAGGACTGGACAAATTGCGAGGCGGAAGAGGCAAACCATTAAACGTTTTTTCTCGTTTTTAATTACGGAACCGGGTCGGCGTGGCCCGCGGACATATCCCTCTGGCTCTATTCGTACGCTGACTGCTATTCAGGGTTCATTTGGTTTGGCCAGCTGATTTATACAGACCGAGCTTAAAATAATTGCTGGAACTATCAGCGGCCAGCCGGCGTGGTCCGTTTCGTAATTTTCGTTAATGAAAATTTAACGCTTCTGTTCGGTCAGGCTCGCGCGTTGTTTTCCTCCCCAATAGCTCTGCCCCTCTATCACCGTACGGATACCAGTATGTGTTCGCGAAAAACATTGTCAGATTCTTCACGAGTCCCTCGATAGGTGGACGTTTGATGAATAGATAACATTAACTAATGTTGCCAATTCATGGACGAATATTAAAATGCTTCGTTTTTATACTCGACATAAATGAGTATATAAATGAATAGCAGAATTCGTTCCACAAAATATGAATGTTATTATTTCTAACCAAACATCGAATCACGATAGCAATTTCTAATTTTTATGCAAACGTTGTATATATGTTTCCTAGAGGAAATTTATCCAGAAGAGCGTTCTAATCAGCGGGATATATTTCCCCTCATTTTTACAACACTATTGTAATCTAGTGCACTCCATCCTCGTCGAAATTCCTTTAAAGCGTCGTCAGTCGCCTCCAATCAGAAACGTCATGCACCAGCAAGGGCACAGTCGCTCGGCTTCGACATTCCTTCGTTGCAAACCCATTCGCAACAGAGCATCCACCACGTCGCCGCGATCTACCTTCGCAACCCTCATCCGCTATTCCCCGTTCTCCTATCGCCGTGCAAATCCAAAAAAATCAATCCCGCCGGCAAGAACTTATCCCGGATCCCCAAGCAGAGATCGATGTTTCAACTCCGTTAAAAGACACCGCCGTCTCCCCGGTGTCGCTCCATTTACCGAGCTGGGTGGATGTTCTCCTCGCTCCTCCGCGCAGCTACGAAGTTCCGCGAGTTTCGTTCGGAAAGTCAGCGGAGAAAACTCGAGAACCGCGGTGTCTATCGGTGGCTCGTGCTCGAGAGAAAGCGGCGATACGACGCTGCCGACGGAAGACGAACGATACCAGCCGCGACGCGTCGCCGCGGCTTAATTTACCACAGAGATAATCTGCGAGTGACGTCTACTTCCACGACGGTGAAAGGCATCCCCGGCTCGCTTTTCGCCTTCCCCTCCTTCGAAAAGCTAATTACGTTCGATCGTTACGATCCGCCAACCAGATACCGCTCATTCCCCACCCGGCGCGTTCCATTATCGGGCGAGTAAGTTTTCCGTGTTGACGGGGACGCTCGAAATCTTCGATGACGAAGACGATGTCGCGGTGGAACGATTCTTTCAACGGGGCGAAACTTCTATGCGCGTGGCTCGGTGCCGATGGGAACGGAACGAGATTCGTTTAATGCCGAGCTGGTGCTGGAGTGCTACTTCGGCGACAGTTGCGTCCATCGTGACGAATGTTGTTATCGGCATTATTCGAATGATCCAAGGCGGAAAGGTAGCAAGGAAATGAATAGAAAAGGGAAATGTAGGGATAGGTAACCGCGCCCTGCGTTACGCTAATGGCCCGAGGCAGGTCGGTGAGATCTTCGAGCGTCAGCCTTGAAACCCGGAAGGAAGTCGGCGGAAAAGTCGATATGCAGAGTGTATTTGAATTCAAGCTTTCGTTTGGGTAGGTCGAGATTGAGCCTGATTGTTTCGCGGTTTCGACCCTAGGGGAGTCGAGACAGGGTTAAAGTGGAGGGTGTGTTATTTGGATCGAGGGAAGTGGAAGACTGATTTAATGTTTGATAAAGTTGGTTGAAAGGGCCAACCGAGTTTCTGTCGCGTTTTTTAACGCAATGACTGGGGATCTTTTTATGCGTGAATCCGTGTCATGGAATTTCGGTAAATATTCACTTTTAACTTCCGTTATCAAAGAAAGCATTATTCCTCATCTTCTCCTCGATCTTCGTCCCTTAAAAATTAAGAAATGAATTCAACTCTTGATGAGTCGAATGGACGCAATTTGGACGAAATAATTTCAGAAAGAAATTGCAAAATTATCAAGAGTAACTGTAACGGCGGTGCGCGTTGAGGGAAAGATTTCCCGATTCTTCTTCACAGTTACGATATAATGGGAACACGACGGGAACGAAGTTTCCAACGATTATTTTGAACTTCCCGGTTGGTCCGAGGATAACTTTTTTCCGCGATACTTTATGAAATTCCCACCGGTGGGTCAAGTTCAGCTAATACATATTTAATGTCCGACAGTTCGCCCGTTCCTTGGGAAACTTTGGAAAACTTAATTACACTTGATCGTGACTATTTGACCACCACCCCCCTCCCGTCCCGAACAATTCCTTTTTTCCGTTCCACGCGAGTAATCTTCGCCGCGACGACGCGAAATTTATTGGCTTCGCCGCATTAAAGCGCTGGTCTTTAATTAAGAAACACCGACTTCCAGGAAACCAGACCACCCGCGATCTCCAGCAAGCGGGTAATTCCAAATTCGTTAGAGAAAGAAATCAATTCAACAATTTTGTCGTATTACAGCCAACGTAAAAGGAAATTGATCGTATAGATTATACCGTACATAGCACAGCACTGTTCCTATTATGTTTGTAATAACACGTTGAACGTGATTAAATGTTCTTGAAGAAATCATTTTTTTATATGCGTTGCAACGTAATACAATTTTCTACCTGCGAAATTTTTTCGCGTGCTGTTTCTGCCTTAAGATATAATGATTTTTAAAAGCCGTTCATCTCCTGTTGGCTTCGTTACTTCGTGCACGTTAATCTTCATAAAGGAACACGCGATCCATTCATTCATTTAGCGATAATCAAAGAAGATACAATTTTGTACTAACGTTGCTGTTAAAATGTGTGAGTAAAATGATGACCGATGCGATACTTGCAGCTAAGAGACGACACGTCTTCGGTTTTCTCAATTATACGTTCACTTTAAATCGATGCCAGATCTTGCACTATCATGTATTAAAAATGTCAACTTATCCTTCAGAAACAACAGAATATTCCACCTCTTCCCTAAAATGAAAGAAGGATGTAAAAGATATCCGTTTTAATTGCGTGCTCGGAATAGTACATAGAGCTGTTTAAAACCTTAAAATGTTCGAGACCCCTTGTTTGACAGTTCAAAATTATATTTCTCGAATTTAAAGCGGCTTACGGTAATACCGACATATTTTTCGGTCTCAATCGTCGAAACGTTCGTTTCAAACGAATTTGCATTTTCCTTTTCCTTTGACTCGGTCCTCCCATTTGAACACTAATAATTTAAGTGCGGGCCGTCCAATTCTGCTCGCCCCGGGATGCCCTTAATACGATAAAGCTGCGCGACTACGATTCGAATGGAGTTTTTTAATATGCAAATCAACTGGGACCGAAAAAAATTGTAGAAACGCGGGTAGAACATTAGCGAACGAGTGGCGGGCATAAATGTGCATCAACGAAATCGAGTTATAATTAAAAACCGTGTAACTTTATATTCACTTAAAATTGAACATTGCTCATATTCGCAGAACTGAGATACTCTTTGCGTTTCGTGCATGAAAGTCGTTAATGTACCAGCTTCCGTGAATCGACGGTTTATTTCGTCCAGCCTTCAATGTATAACAATATACATAATGGTTGTATTAGTAAAATGAAAATGGTTGTACGAATGATGCGTAAGGTCAGACGAATGGGCGAGTCATTTTTGTAGTTTCGACTCGAAGGGAACTAATTCAGACAAACCGTTGCATAAACTTTTATTCGGTCGTATGGAAGTTTCAATTTAAACGAACGCCACTTTACGTTAGGCATGTCGGTATAATTTCAGCAGTCGATGCTGTTTTAAACAATCGGCGTATCAAATTTCCAATTCGAGTCCGCGCGATAATTACCGCGTTACAAATAATTCACACGTAAACCCTAAACACGGTACCAATCAAGTAATCGCCACTCCGCGCGTACCCTATAATAAAAAAAAAAGAAGAAAAACGAACAATAAAATTTCCCGTCACGGCTAATATCCACCAATTCAATCCGCTGCGGATTAAGCGTTAAACTTTCCATTTCCTTTCAAACTGTGCCCCATAGCCTCGCCTTTAAGCTGCTCGATTCTGAAACTTTACCGAAAGAAAGAAAAAAAAATAATAAATATACTCTCGGCAGACCAGAGATTCCATTTCCATTTCTATTTCAACCCCCCCCCCCCCCCCCCGGTAGCGTCTTTATTTCCCGCAATCGACCATTATCTGCCGCACTTTCTCACCTGGAAAATACTGAAAATCCACGGTGCCATCTCTCCCCCTCCCCCTCACCCTCCCCCAATCTTCGACAACGTTTGCAATTCCGTCTAATTAGAATTCCCGATTTCGACGGCGAGCAGCCTCTCGTTTCTTTGCCGCTGTCTCGCGGGATCTCTCCGTCTGAAAGCAGATTCCCTGCGTCTTGTCCCTTTTCCCCCTTACTCCTGCTTTCCTACCTCCGGCCATTTCCCCTCCCCTCGGTTTCCCATCCAGTTTCAATTTACCGGATCCGCCAGGAGTCTCCCGATTCCCAGTGTTTTTTCCACGACCGACGACAGCATTTCCCGGAGAAATCGAATCGGGTCGCGGCGGAGAAAAATGGCTCCCGCGGCGAGCAAAGAAACCCTCTTTCGTTCTCCAGATGCAGCCTTCACATGGCACGATCCTGCATCCCTCAAGAATTTAGTCCCCACGAGATGGAGCTTCCCTTCCACGGGAAGATGCGGCACGCTCGCGACGCGGCGCCGAGCCACGCTTTCTTGCCTGGGACACGTTCGATATTATCATTCGCGGTTTATAATTCCTCGACGAGGTCGACGAAACATCGATTCCTCGAGGGGGGGAACCGCACGGAAGAGATCTCGAAACGGGTGAGACGAGATCCGAATTGTTGATCTCTTGCGCTTTAGACCGGTGCTGCGTTGTTTCCTTTCCGGCTGCGATACAATTACAATCAATTAGAAAAGAAGGTATTTATTACAATCGTTACAACGCGAGCGGAATCGCGTTGGTTAAATTCTTCGCCGCGCTGTGCAAGCTTTTTCGGCGAACGAAAATTAATCTCGCGATTCTCGATTCGAACGCGAAGCTAGAAATTACGCTGTTTGCTCGCGAAACTGGGCCGTTCAGATTGTTATCGTAGATTTCATTAAGCGCGTGCATTGCGATTTATTGTTTCACCGTTTTGTTCCCTTAATTTGATTAATTGTACAGCAGGAAAACGGAGAGTTCGGATAATCGTTACCGGTAAAATATGGAATTTCAACGGAAGAGACGTACTATTCCCATGCGAAGATTGAAATATCGACAAATTTTAATTTCGCCTCAGTTTTACGCGAAATATTCCATTTCCACCATACAAGTATATGACGAATTGAAATTTATATTTTAAAATTCATTCGGACACAATGTTTTCGCAATCAGAGCCCCGCATTTCACTGTCGTTCGCGCATGTAACAATAAATGTAATGAGAGATATCACGAATTCGAATAGTTCTCGGGTCGAACAGAAATAATCTCGTGCTCAGTCAAATCGCATTCCTCACACGCACAAAAGAAAAAGAATACAAAATAAATCTCCACTTATTGCACAAGTTCTCCCGGCCAGCTTCAGTTTTAGCGTCGCCTACATTTTACTTAACCTACATCGCCGGGACGCATTTGGAATTAAAATTCCTCGCCCGTAAAAAGCACCGACGACAGCAGCATTTCAGTCCCGACAAATAATGTAGACATTTAAATCGAACCTGCCGATATCCATCTCTTCCACGCGGCGGATCACAATTACTCGACTGTTAATTCCCCGATTCTGGCTAGGCATCGCGTTGCATCATTTTATTTGTACGCCACTGAATAACGTGAAAGGAAGAAAGAATGCCTCACTTTTTCCCTCGTGTCTGCAATTACTGTAAAACCTTCCGCGAATTTCACTTCGGGTTGGCTACACTTACCCGGTTCCATTTATCAACGATTTTTCACTGGCCAACGGAATCTTGACGACGCGTCGCGTTGCAAGTCGTTGGTTGACCATCGAACTTTTCAATGGAAATAATAACACGGGCAAAAAAGAAAGAAATTCCGCGTGTCGACGAATGCGATGTGCGATTTTATTCAATTTAAAGAGGCCGTCGTCGTAATCGAGGCCGCGTTGGTTAATTGGCCAGCGTGAAAAGTGCCAGGTTAAACGAAATTCAGTTTAATTAATACGAATTAGCGTGCAGCCGACACACAACGTACGATGAACGCTGAATAGTTTCCGGTAAATTAATTCGAGCCAGTATTGGGAATGTCCGTCGTGCATTTTACAAACGTGCCAACGTTAATCGGGCCTCGTGGACCCTCTGAATGACTTTAGGCGATCTGATTAACAGATTATGCGATTAACAGATTATCCCCCATATCTCAAACGTTGGCGGCCCGTAAATATTGCATCGAACGGTTAAAGACACAGCGGGGAAATTGAAATTGAATAGGACTGATTGAATAATTGTGTCACGCCGTTAAAGGAGTTCGAATATTCGTAATTTGTGCAAGTTAAAGTACGTACGGTGGAACAATGTACTATCGTATGATTGAATATTAATTAAAGGAATATCGGAAGCGAGAATTCAATGGAAAGCGAATTTTCAGGGAGCGAAGATCAAAAGAGTGTTTTAAAAGTGATTCCACTCTTATTCAATTGTTTTTTTCATTCGTTATTCTTTGGGCTCCTTTTTCCCCGATAACTCAGCTCGCGAAACGAATGACTTGATTGAAGATGGCTGAAAAAACTATGAGAATGTACGTGAAACGTTGAATAAGTTACCGGCTAAAAGAAGAAAAAGGAAAGAAGGATCGAAGTGAGCAAAGTAATTGAGAAAAAAGCGAACCACCGATTAGCCACCAGGACTGAAAATCGAAATCGAAAGATTCTGGTGTTTGCAATTTATAGCTGGGTAAATATAATTAGTACCTATCACTCTGTCCGAGCCAGATAAATTCCTCCAATATCAATTTGGGAACACGTACAAACAGCGAGTTTTCCTTTTAATTTGAAAATAATAGAATTTCATAGCGTGTTTGACGTGGGTGCCTTCGAAAGTTTATCCTGGCGTAAAATTAATTATCTTCGTTTATTCGTTTTGCGCTCGATAGTAATGCACCGGTTTAATTCGATCGCTTTAAATGGAAATCCAATTGATTGTTTTTATCCCTGGCTTTTATTCCGTCTATTGTGTGCATTGCACTTTTTCCGATTAGTTTGCAGCTGGTTCGATGCTTAAATAATACGTTTGAAACTTCCCCTTCGTCGTGGATTCGATACGAAATAACCGACGCGACCTAATAAGTTTAATTTTTGATTGTCGAAATACATCGCGGAATATGTTGCCGAAAGCGCGCAACTATTACGAAAAACCTTAAACGTTTATCTAAACGTCATATAATTTTAATACATAAAATTAGAATATAATAAAAAAATTCCAAACATTCGATGCACTGAAAATATACTATTACAAATTACATTTATCGAGAAATAATTATCAGTGTCTCGTCCAATGTAAATTAAAATTTCTCAGTGAAGAAACTATTCTAACAATTCCATTAAAACACTGAACCCTCCTGCGTAATTTTCTCGAAGCACTCGTAAAGAAGAAAAAGCATATTATAAAGAAAATACATTCGTATTACGGCCATAATATGGGATCACATTAAAGAGGGGACCCAAGGAGCGGCTAAAACCGCTGAGGTTCTGGACGAATTGAAAGGCGAACAAATTGGAAGAAGCTGCGATAGAGTGGAGTCGCGAGAGAATTGAAGGGAAAGATACAAAGGACTGAAAAGGGTGAAGGAGAAACCGAAAGGAGGGAGAATAGGTCAAACACATGCAGGAATGAACAGAAGAAGAAACGAGGAGAGTCAAGTGGAAAAATCAAAGGGCTCAGGGGTAGAACAAAGGGAAAGAGAAAAGGAGGTCAGAGATCGGTAGGTAACCATCTGACCGTGCGAACGGTGGATGGAATTCGATCTATATTTCGTTGTATCGAAAATGAGAAAAAGGTATCGGGTTAAAGGTAATGGGATCAGTTCGATTGCATTGCATCCAGAATATAGAGTCAGATGCACTTATTGGCCGTCGTGAACATGTTTCTGTACAACCTCCTCTCCGCCTAGCGTATTTGTACGCGTGAGAGGACGGAATGCGCGTGGAGTAAACGAAAAAATCTCGCGTTGATCAAAAATCGTCCGAGCGGTAGATAGGAATATAAGATACTCGATTCTTCGCGTGAATTTTACGATTACTTGCCGCGAAACTGTGCATAGTTTGTTTTTTAACGCGGAAAAAAAACAGAACAATTACAAACATTTTTGGGGAACGACAGTAAACTAAAGTTTATAGAACACGAAGTGTCCTATTGGTAGAAATATAGGCTTCCATACACAAAAATGATTCTTAATCAAAGTAAAACGTTATATTATCAGTTTAGTTACTTTATCGTATACTCGATGAAGTTCAACAACAATTATCACAAGAGGTAGTACTGTAGGATTATTTTTGAGGGGAAATCGTGACTGCCTTTTTTCCTCGTAAAATCACTTTATTATTAAATGTCTTCTAGTCACTCTCTCTCGCAACACAATATATTTGATCTCAACAATATTCTCGACTCAACTCAAACTCAATTCTATCTCAGCTCTGTCTCAATTCTGTCTCAACTCTATTCCAATCCTATTTCAATTCTGACTCAACTCTCACAACGCTATCCCAATTCTGACTCTCGCACGCATCATCCACTGCATATATTCTTTCATGCATTTTCCCTCTCGTTCTATTCATCATTCGCTCTCACTCATTAAGACCCACACCGACACACACACTCTTACCACGTGTCACAGTTCGACCACGGGTCACCATGCATCCTAGGCTCCACGTGCATTCCCCGAAACCATCCACTCTATCCTCGAGATAAACATTCACTCGGTCCGCATTCGACGTTTCGACTAACACTCTTCATTCACACTTAACGTAATACTCGATACTTTCCTTCACACGATTCATACTGTCGTCGAAGTCGCTTGAGACTGGATGTGGTTGCTCGTAGATTGAAGAATAGACTTTTTGGTATAATGTGTTAGAGTTTTATTTGTTGCTGATTTAGTCTTACAGAGTAATCTTGACTATTTCACTTTTTCTACTGCCCTTAGTTTGGAGAGGTTCCTTTTTATATAGTAACGAAAGGGCCGGATAATCGGGAGTGGGGGATTGGGGTCATGCTTTGGTTTCTTGGAATTTTGTAAGTATGTACGTGGGAAATTAGGAAGTATGGATGTGACCCTTTTTGAATATTGATGAGCTTTTGGGAAATAGGGTCAGTCCCTTTGAACGCTTAGGAATGCAACGTAGTTGCTTAATACAGGAAGTGTGAATCGTTCGACACCTCCCCCCTTATAGAGGACCTTTGTCTATGATCTAGACAAACGGTCTCTGAGTTTTTGATTTAACAAATCGTTATCGTTCGGTTGGGGTACGGCCGCATAGGTGACATGTTGTGTCGGTCCGTGATTGTTGAAGCTACAATTATTGTAACAATTCCCTAAACAAGTTCGTATTACGTCTACGATTGCTTTGAATAGTCCTATTTTAGTCAGGAAGACGAACAATAGACTCAGGAGAGCTGCATATCCTGCGTACGAGAGATATTCAAAGAATTTCTCTTTCCAGGTCTTCAGACGCTGGTGATGAATCGCTTTATCGGATATGTTTTCAAGCTCCTCTAGTGTTCGTCCGAGTGACTGCAAGTTATCGGGATCTATGTGTGATTCCGCCATTATGTTTAGGGGGATTTCGCTCTCGGTTACGTTGAGTTCCGGCATCTTGATTCGTGCCGTTACTATTTGGTATTTATTAATTTTATGATCATATATGATATTTAAAGGTTTCAGTGTAGCCGAGAGGGAGATTCCGCTGCAATCGGGTGCTAATGTTAATATAAAATTATTCTTAATTTCTATATGCCTCGGTTGTTTGTCGGAACAAAGTATATGCATTGTTTCTGTTTTTGGTGCGATTCCGATCCATTGATTTCCCGACTGGAGTTGTATCCAGACGGTACTCTTGATTTTCATATACCTAGTTTCACAAGTTTCGGGCTCGTGCTTTGTAAGTATGCTAACGAGACAATTATCCCGGAAATGTGTTGAATAGTCTGGCGCGTAACGTTTAATGACTAGCTGGTCGTTTAGTTTCCTTGCCCCGGCTACTTCGGTAGTAGTGATAGGCATAAAAGTGAGACGCAATGGATCCAAGAGAATCAATCTTTGTTCGGTGTTGATTATCGAGTGGAACATCCATCCGTGTGTTGGTAGTGCTATAACTTTGACTAAATTAAAGGTTTGTTCTTCGAATAGTGGAATCTTGATCTCTAATAATGCGCGTTGACCGTTGAGCGCTATGTTCACCTCGCAGATGACGAGTAATGCCGAGTAGTAAATTTCCTTGAGAGGTACGGGAAAGTTATCGACATGCTCGTGTTCCCTTAATATTCGGAACAATTGTTCTGGCGGCAGGACGTAGGGTTTAACTATGCCGTGTTTGGCGTCGAACGTTAAATCCTCAACTTTCCTGATTTGTTCGCGCAGGGTGAAAGTGTTTGTTTCCAGATCTAGTAGTATCTCGTCGATTATCAGGTTCATCTCATTTGCTTTTGACAGATCTCTGACTTTATTAAATTGCTCGTTGGCAGTTCTTATCTGATGAAGCGTTTTGTTGAATCCTGCAGCACTGCCCTGTAAGGCGGTGAGTACGATACTCGTCTGGTTGCGTACATAATGCATGATTTGGTCGTTATTAGCGTAGAGTTTGTCTAGCTCGTTGTTATAATATTGTGTATCTGATGAGTCTAAAGTACCGAAGAGCGTTTTGCTAATAGCTCCCACGAAATCGAATATTCCTCGTTTAGAACGCGTGAAGTTACTGTCGATTCCTGCAGTGTATAGTGCATTGCGGATTTCTCCTCGAATGTGGCTGAACTCTGCTATTCGTTTCGTAAGTCTATTGTTTGATGAACACGTGAATGGGGTTCCGCCTAGGTCGCGTGAACATAGCTTAAATAACACGCTTCTACTTAATTCTTCGATTACATCTAGGTCGGTAATAAGATGGGCGAAATCGTAGCCGACTACGATTTTCCATTGTTCGTGATAGATTCTAACTATGTTTTGATGCTCGAGAAAAATCGTTTCTTGGTCATTAAGCTTGGACAATTGGTATTTGTCATCGGCTAATTCACCGCTGGTCAGAGTAGATGCATTCGTGATCCTGGTGATAGCCGTAGCGGTCGTGAGAAGGAGAGCAATCACGGTGTACATGTTAGATGTCATCTAAAATGAGTTGAGTGACTTGTTTAAAAATCTTAACGTTTGTCCTGTGATGAACAGTTAATCTTCCATTTTCGTCAATTTTAACTGAATTATTTTCCATGACTTCCATTACCTCGAAGGGTCCGCGCCAGCGTTCTTCGAGTGGTTTGGCGGTATAGTTCCGTATGAGAACTAGATTCCCTTTGTTAATGGGTTCGAGATGTTTATAGGAAGTGGAAGGTTGTTGAAGTTGGAGGTTTTCTATTGTTTCGATAATTTTGTTTTCGTGCTGTAGTTTCAGGTTTTCTGTTTGTTGACGAAATGTCAGTTGTTCGTCCTGTTCGTCAAAGATGCTATTGGGTTCGTACCCTAATTGTAATTCAAATGGGGTGTAGCCCGTGGAACGGTTAATAGTGCAATTGTAGTTTAACATTGCTTTGGGGAGTAGTAGATCCCATGGAGTTTCCGCGGTCTGGTAACAGCGAATGTACTCTTTCAGAATGATGTGGGACCTCTCATTTTTACCATTAGACTGAGGGTGATATACTGACGTGAGTATATGTCTAGTGTTCATGGTATTGCAAAGTTCGGTGAATTCCGAGGATGTAAATTCTTTTGCATTGTCTGTTAGAATTTCTTTGGGTTTCCCGAAAATTCTGAGCCATGAAGCCCAAACGGCTTGTATGATGGCTGCAGTGGATTTATCAATGAGAGGTTCACACATAATATACCTGGTTAAGTAATCTTGAATTACTAGAATATATTTATTCTTTCGAGTGGTTTCGTCTAGTGGTCCGACTATGTCGAGAGAAATTTTGTCTGTTGGTTTCGTCGGAATGTCCGTTGTTTGGGGTATGTACGTTTGTCGTTTTGTGTCTTTTTGTTTTTGGCAAATGACACATTTCTCTATGTAGTTTTTCACGTCCCGTGTGATATTATGCCATTCGTATCGTTTACGGATCTTTTGTAAAGTTTTGTCGTACGCGTAGTGTCCTCCAAATAGTGAGTCGTGCGCTAGTTTGATGATTTCTTTTGTATCCGAGGGGGTTGGTTTTGAGACGTAGATTTCTATGTCCCGTTTCAGTTTAGAAAGTAGGGAAGCAATTTCTTTAGTATGATCCCGGTCTTGTATTACGTTGATTTTGCTACCGCCGTTTAATTCCCTATTAAAAACGTCGGTTTTCGTCTTTTCAGTCTCGTGTGGGGATAAGTAAGTTTTGTTTTTCTCAATGACTTCTGGAGGTATCTCCGTGTAAATAATGGTTGGAAACTCTTTGACGAATCCTTGGCTGATTTTGACCTGGGATTGGATCGAAGGGAGTTTATATTCTGAAGTTGCATTTGAACCTTCGGTCACTTCCTTAATGAATTCGTCGTCGTCTGTCTGAGGGTTAGATGAATAGTAACTCAAGTATTTTTCTAATTCGTCTCCTACTAAGTCCTGTTCTATCGCTCTGATTTTTCCTCGCGAGAGTGCGTCGGCGTTCGTGTTTAGTTTACCTTGTTTGTAGACTATCTCGTAGTCGTATTCTAACAGTTTTAGTCGCCATCGTACTAACCGAGAATTTGGGTCCTTCACGTTCATTAGCCATACGAGTGGCTTGTGGTCCGTCACGATTGTAAATTTTCGTCCGTACAAATACTGATGAAAGTGTTTTGTCGCCCAGACGATTGCTAATAATTCCTTTTCTGTCGTGGTATAACGCGTCTCTGCGTCATTTAACGTCCGTGAAGCGTACGCGATCGGTTTGTCTTTCCCTATTGTACCTTGTGATAAGATGGCGCCTAATGCGTAATTACTAGCGTCTGTAGTGAGAACAAATGGTTCTCCCCAATTAGGGTATTGAAGGATTGGTTGTGTCGTGAGCGTGTTACATAGTTTTTCAAAAGCTACTTGTTGTTCGTTAGTCCAGAAGAATTCCTTTTCTTTCTTTAAGAGTTCCGTGAGTGGTTTCGCGATTTTGGCAAAGTCTTTTACGAATTTTCGGTAATATCCGCATAGTCCTAAGAATTGTTTTATTTCCTTCGCGTTCTTGGGTACGGGATAATGCTTTACCTTCTCGATCCGTTTGGGATTGGGTTGTACCCCGTTTGCCGAAATAACGTGACCTAAGTATTCTAGTTCCGGTTTTAAATACTCGCATTTGTCGGGTTGAAGTTTTAATCCGCATTGTTTTAACCGTTCAAATAAAATCTTTAAATTTTTGTTATGCTCTTCGAGCGTTCTACCGAAGACTACTATGTCATCGATGTAGACAAAGCAGTTGTTACCGATGAGACCTTGTAAACCGCGATTCATGAGTCTCTGGAATGTTGGCGGTGCGTTTTTTAAACCGAAAGGCATCCGAACGAATTCGAAGTGTCCGTCGTTAGTCGAAAAAGCAGTTTTGCTCGTATCGTTTGCTTTTATTCCGATCTGGTGAAATCCAGAGGCTAGATCGAAGGCTGAAAAGTACTTCGCGTTCCCTAATTTGTCTAATATCTCGTCGATATTAGGAATGGGGTACGAATCTTTTATCGTTTTTTCGTTTAGCTTCCTGTAGTCTATCACTAGTCGCCATTTTTGTTTTCCTGACGCGTCTGCCTTTTTAGGGACAATCCATAGGGGACTGTTGTATGGACTGTCGGTATCCCTAATGATACCTTTTTGTATCATGTCTGTTACCTGTCGTTTGATTTCGTCTTGGTGTATCGGCGGGTATCTGTATTGTTTCGTGTGTATCGGTATTTCGTCTGTAGTCTTAATTTCATGTTCTAGAATTGATGATTTCGGAAGAGGGTCACCGGGTAATACAAAATTATCGTGATAATTCGAGATTAGTTCCCATACTTCGTCTCTACCTTCGGTTAGATGGTCTAAACGAGTATTTTCTTTTAGCAAGTTAATTCTTTCGTTTGTTCTATTGTTACTGTTCATGTGGAAGACTAACTTTTCATCAAATTTCTCTATTGATTCTATTTGTTTCTTTAAATTTTCGGACAGTATAGGTTGTCCGCTTGTGTCGACTTTAGTGATTGCTCCATTTCCCGTTATGAAATTGACTAATACCGTTTCGTTGTTACAGTTATTCTTTGGATTGTTGCGACGTTTAATAACGTTGCCGATTTTGAATGAATTACATGACAAAGAAAAATCGTGGTTAAATAAAAAGTCCGAACCTAATATACCGTCTTGAAAAATTGGGGATCTGTCGTCTACTACTTGAAATGGGTTGCATTTATTATTAAATGGAATGAAGACCGAGTATAACGTGTCTGTGGTGTTGCTCGTGATACCCCTGAGCGTCATGGGTGCGCCTTTGTGGAGATCTTTGTTTGTGATCTGCTTTTCTTTGATTATGGATATTTCACTACCTGTGTCGATGAGAAAGGTAGTTGATTGCAGTCCTGGTAGTTCTAGTCGAACAAACGGGGAATTGTCCACGCGATGTTCCTCTGTTGCTGTGGGCCTGGTGTTTCCGATGATGGTCGTTCGCCTGGTGGTGTGGTGTTCGGCGGGGCCTGTCGAAAATTCCGTTGTTGCCCGGTTTGCCTTCCTCGTTGTTCTTTCCATTGTTTAGTTCTGCATTCGTGTTCTGTATGCCCACGTCGTTTGCAGTAGTTGCATTCTTTCGCGTTCCATCCTGGATTTGTATCTCTGTGTGTTGGATGGTGTTGCTCGCGTGGTTTTCTGTGGTCCCTCGGTTCCCTGTGGTCCCTTGGTTGGTTCCACATTCTTGCTTGTTGTTGCATGTACTGCAGTTCCGTGTCGTACATGCGCGCTGCTTCGAACGCTTGGTTTAGTGTTTCCAATTGTTGGCTGAACAGGTACTGTGAGATTTCGGGCTTCACGTTCCGTCGGAAACATTGAATTCCTTCCTCATTACATATAATTTCTTTAATATCGATATATGTTTGTAATCTTCGTTCGGTGTTCACGGCGGTAAGAAGTTCATCTTGGATTTGTGAAAACCGATGCACGAAGTCATTAATTGTTTCGTTTGGCCTTTGTTTACACGAATCCCTTTTCGTCTTTAGTGAAGATGTGTCTATTGTTTTTCCGTAAATAAATCGGATTTTCTCTATTAACTTCGGAATTGTTGTTATCGTGTCTGGCCTAATCGTTAGAGATGCGCGTCCCTTTAATTTTTGGGAGATGATTGCGAGTAGTAGTAATGGATGTTGATTCTGATTCAGCATAGATGCGACTTTGATGACTGTATTGATAAAAACTTCTGTGTTCGTTCCGTTGAATTCCGGAATTAGTGGTAGGCATTGTTCGTATTTTTCTATACTGTGCGAGGGTTGTGTTTCTTCGTATGCGGGAAACGGTTGTTCTACCCTCGACGTTTGTTTTATTGGTCTGATTTCTTCTAGTGTTTTTAGTCTATCACATACTTGCAGCAATTTGTCGGCTAGCATGTTTATGTCAATTTGAGCGCGAGTCGGACTTTGTTGTCTTGACATGTTGGTCAAGGGAGCAGTCGCGTAGTCTTTAGATAAGTTGGACGATGTGTCGTTTGAAAGACTTACGTTCGATTTGCTTTGCCGCCACTGAGTCCACTTGAAATCCAGTTCGTCTTTGGTTGCGATTCTCCGGGTTCGTTTTTTTTTTTGAATATCGCCAACGATTCCTTCTTGAAGGATATCTAGGGAAGCTAGAAGATTTTCCGTTGGTTGAAGTCCACAGACTGATATCCGTACCGCTGCCACCAATTTATGTCGTCGAAGTCGCTTGAGACTGGATGTGGTTGCTCGTAGATTGAAGAATAGACTTTTTGGTATAATGTGTTAGAGTTTTATTTGTTGCTGATTTAGTCTTACAGAGTAATCTTGACTATTTCACTTTTTCTACTGCCCTTAGTTTGGAGAGGTTCCTTTTTATATAGTAACGAAAGGGCCGGATAATCGGGAGTGGGGGATTGGGGTCATGCTTTGGTTTCTTGGAATTTTGTAAGTATGTACGTGGGAAATTAGGAAGTATGGATGTGACCCTTTTTGAATATTGATGAGCTTTTGGGAAATAGGGTCAGTCCCTTTGAACGCTTAGGAATGCAACGTAGTTGCTTAATACAGGAAGTGTGAATCGTTCGACAATACAAAGCCCTCTCATACCATTTCCACGAATTCTCGCATCCCACAGTACTATTTTTGGCATTATTGTACTTATACACTGACAACGAACAACTAAGAAATACTTATTTACATAAATTCTGTGTATTGCTTAATGACAAAATTGAACGAGCACGCCGAAAATATTCTCCTGTGCATTAAAACCGAGAATTAGATTGCAGCAGTTTTCCTCGAATTAATTTCAGCTAACTAAGAGCGTTTAATTAATTAAATCCCGGAGCACCGAATAAAAAGCAAGTTTTATATAAGATTTGCTGAACTCAACGGTTTATCGATGCGTGCACGAGTGCGCCGTCCGTTTCAATTTTGCTAAACAACGTAACAAGCACCGTTTCCGCTGACAGGCACGCGAAATGATTTTCTGTTACAGTGGTCAAAGGTGCAGCCGGCGAAATTCTCGATTCTGGAGCACCAGATGGATCCGAGCAGCAACTTTAGCAGCTATCGTAGTACCTTGAAAGCGGCGATGTGGCGTAGCGCTGGCGCTACAGACGAACGGCAGAGGATCGTCGTGCCCTTCTTCAGCTTGCTGGTCAAGGATCTCTACTTCCTGAACGAGGGATGCAGCAACAAGTGAGTAAAAAAAAAACCCTGCTCCAGCTCGCACTAATCATTTGAAAGCGTTCGACGAATCTTCTGGCTGGATACAAATTTCAGTGGTCCCCGGGACGATTTTTATCCACTAAAGTAATTACGATTTGTATCGGCACAGTGACGGCCACAAGTCGTTCGCGTCATCCTTTGCCGCGTCGTTTAACATCCGCGAATGAAATGGACATTTCTTTGACAAATTTCGACGAAACACCCTTTTGTCCGTCGGGTGTACTTCACCTGTAACTTATAGGACCCGACGGTTCTGATAGGAATTATGGACACTGAAAGGGATGGCGATAAAATATTGAAAAGACGACGGGAATGTATTTCATCGGGTATTATATTACAACGTAATGGGATTACCAAACGCTCTTCAACGATATTTAATTAAGAGTCTTGAACCGTTTCAATAATATCGCATTCAATTCTATGACATGTTATAATATTTTATATTAAATTGTATTATATTAAATCGAGATATCGCAGGGAAAAATGGTCGCGCACGATCCGTAATTCATTGGTTAGGTAAATTGTTTAAATACTGTCGGCATATGTGATTCGATTAAATTTTTGTTTCCTACCAGTCGAACCCCTCCTTCAGCATCCGACAAATTATAATTTCATTCCGCAGTCGGTCTGACCGAGGATTCCATAATTTCGCGCGCCCTCCCCGGGAGAACTCGAAGACGGGGACAGAATATTTCTGAAGTAATTTAAGTTGGCAAACGGCGCAAAATCTTAGCCCGCGTTGGAACACGATCGACGATTTCCTATCGAAGCCGGCGCGAACTTTCCGCCAAGTTGTCGTTTGAGGCATCGATAATGCTGTTCCTGCGGCGGCGATACGGTGACAGGAAGGTCGTTTTCCCGCGAAGTGGCCCCTTTCGCTTCTTTTTGTTGGCCGTATTTATTACGGCGACGAATGTGCAACGCCATTTCCTTCGGCTTCCTGCGTGCGAAAAACATTCCCCCCATACCCCGTCCTTTTCCGGCTATCCAGGTGTACGTGTAAACTTATTAAACTTGTAATAGCAAAAGTTGTTTCGTCGTAGCTGGACTGAAAGTTCGTGAAAAGAAAACCGGAAGAGAGAGAAAGAGGGAAGTGAGGAGGAGATAGTAGGGAGGAATGAAATCCTTTGAACCTCTTCTTCTCTCCTTAGATCTTATAAAAAATAATAGCATCTCAATTTTTCTTTCCTGTATATGCATATACACACGTGCGTTCATACGTTTGTCGAGAATGATCGTTTAAGAATGCAAACTGATTATGCAGACGAAATTCACGAGATACGCAGCTGAATGTAATGTTCGCTTTCAAGGTCTGACTAACGATTGACTCGTACTACTTAGAAATGCTGTTGCGCTTATTTTAACTTCTCGTCTCGAGCACCGAAGTTTATTTTCGTATGGGCAACGAGAAGAACGTAATCAGAAGGCTGTCGACAGTTACTAACTGTTGTCTAGTAAGTAACTTGAAAGAATATTAATAACTTTTGTACCGCCGACAGCTAATCACCTCATTTTCGTTGTACCTACGGACGATCGAATTGGCGAAGAACTCAAACGAAATAAAAACCTATACACGTCTACGCATTTAAATAATAACACAACGTTTCGTTTCGAACCGACCACAATTACAGTCCGTCACCGCGGTCTAAATATCGAACTCTATTAACCAACCGCATCAGAACGAACCGTGCCAAACGGCGTACGCGCGAACTAGAAAATTAATACACCGGTAGCCACATCGTTCCCACCGCCTATTCAAAAGTGTCCAAGCCGAGACCCTTCGGCCGATTCCCGTTTCGGCCTAACAATTCAAACAGTTGCGAGCCGCGGCGAACGTTTTATAGGTCGACCGTAATTAATCATTCCGATGACTGGCCAGAAAGCGTTTCATTCGAAAAACTCATTATGCGTGCTATTGCGCGAGGCTTTCGGGTGGGGGATGGGTTTGTGGCGAAATGAAACCGTCCCTCGAGAAAGGTTCGTGCGTGGCCGCGAGAAGTTTCATTAGAAAAAAAATTTCTATACCGAGTGGTTCCTCTACTCGAGGCGGTATTTACGCGAACAACCGCGTGCATGAAGGACGTTTCGCGTGTGTATGCAGGTGACCGTGGTACGGGCTCGCGTAACCTGTGTGCATTAAACTCATAACGGCGTATATTATCACCGAAATGGCGGACGTGCCTAAGCGCGGAGGCGAGTTCGACGGGAAATTATACGAGTTCGAGGCGCCCGGCCGATGTCTGACCGGTGCGGGCACATTTCACTGAATCGCTCCAGCCGACGGTGGCACAAAGGCCGCGCAAGTACGAATCATTTCGGTACCGGACTTCGATCGAAAGACCGTGTCTTAGGTACCTCGACTTGTTCGTGTAATAGGAGGATCACGGGCGTAGCTCGATATTGGCTGGAGGGAATGCCGGATGCAATGTAAGATACACAAAAGGGCGACGCGCGTGCGAGGATATTCGAGCTTTCGGATTTATCGGCGACTCGCCTGTATTTTACTTTGGGCGCTGGCTCGGGATAGGAATCGATGTTTGGTATTACGGAGTGCGCAGGATGCGTCGTTGCTTTTTTCTTTTTTTTTTTACTCGACTTTGACGCCGGTATTGGAAATGACTTATGAGTTACGTTACTGCCTCTTGGAGGGGAAATAATGTTGCAACGATTTTCGTCGGGCAAATTTTGTATTCATATTATCGTGCAGTTCGGGAGGACAACTGTGATATATCGTTCTGTGTAAAAGTGCGATTGGACAGGAATGATTTCCGCGTGCAAGAAATTCAAATGTAGAATAATTTGTTAAGAATCTTTCACCGCTAAATGAATACCCTGGTACCCTCAGAAGTATACTAATTTCTGCCAGCAGGGCCGTTCGAATTAAATGCAACGACGTGCTCTCGATCTCAAGAGCATCTCGAAAATCACGTCTCCGTTAGGAACTCCATCCATGCCAACACCCCTAAACCGATTACTCCCAATACGAAGCGTCGTTTCCTTAAACGAGTCGCGTTAAAGTATCAATTTCCTTTCAAAGATTTACGATTCGCCTCAATACCTCGCCGAGTGGTTTAATAAGGAAAAAGAGCCTGGTTCCTCGCCAATTATCCCTCCGCGTCGTTCGCGCACCGAATTCGTAATGGAATCTCGATCTGAATCGTTGCGGCCGCTCTGTCGACGAGAAAGACGGTCGGACGGAGGTACCGCGAGGAAAAATTGGTTCCTCGAGGCCACTGAGAGATGGATATTGACCGATCGAAGCATCGAGCGAGGGAAGACGAATGGCTGCGCGTATGTAAATGTCTATCGGTACGTGAACGCAACGCCGCGCAACCGGATGTGAGCGTCGCTGGTACGCGAATTCGCGCGTTTCCGACCAACGATAAATTGCCCAAGTTCGGCTCGTAATTTTCCCGACGCTTTCGCGAATCGCCATACGTGCCTCCGTGCGCTCTGCCGCCTAGTGTTGTATCGTTCTGTAAATAGTTATTGAGGAAACTGGTTTCGACGGAGGAACGAGCAACGATGATCGACACGCTCCACTTCTTCATCGATCTGGAAGCTCTGAAAAGGAAAATGAATCGGGACGACGGATTTTCGAGCAACCTTTCGTCCTGGTCGATTGGAAATGAATTTAGATTCGCGTGCTGATAATGTCGCGGAAAGAAAGTGTTGTCCTTTCCCGTGTCGTTCCGAACCGGACAGAAATTCTACGATCGATTAATCGTTTTTAGGTGAACAATTATCTGAACGTATCCAAATTAGAACGCGACGAAGCAAAGTTTATTAACGAATGATTGTTAATATTTTCGTTTAATATCGAATGTTCGACGGTTATTAACAGTTACTTTCGGGACCGTTTCGAGACCTGGTTTCAAGATTGTTTGCGCCTGAAATCGCATTGCCTTCGAAGAGTACATAAAACTCGAAGAGACCACTCCGAAACTTTTCGAGGCTTCTTCGCGAACTGACCACTTTCGGCCCACATCTTAAATTACAAAATGAAGAAGCACCGGGAGCCCCCGTTCGCACGAACTTCCCTTTTACCGGATAAAATATTCAGCTTCGACGTTAACGTTTTACAATAAGAACTTAATACGTGGCAGCGAGGAAAGACGAATGGGGAATACGAAATGAAGGATTGAAAATAATCATGGCGAAGATTACTCGTCAGATTATATTTCAATTTATATTTAAATTTATTAATTATGGCCGCCCGGGGCTAATGCACGGGGAATCGAGATTAGCCAAGTTGCAATTAATCGAACTCCGCTTCAAACTGGAGATTGATTGATACACCCTAAGTCTGAAATTTATGGAGCTCGCCATTAACTTAACACATCAGCGCGTCTCGCGCGCTGGCTAATGCGATCAGGATTATCCGAAATTAATTTAACAAAATAACAGGACGTCATTACTCCGCATGGAACAGCTGACGTTGCGTAAACAGGCGCTAATGTACACGTTAAGGGATGCAACGTTGCTGTTATCGATCTCCTTAAATACCGTAACGAAATTAGTCTTAACGCGTGGCGCACCGTTGATTAAAATTTCGCCGGCATTGGAGCTTTATTTGAAACGATCCGGTTCTAGGAACGGATCGGTTTGGAAGTATGGAAGAAAATAATGGCTACTCGACGAGTATGACAGTTTTAGGAATAATTGTGGCGATAATATTATTAAATAAATGTGATGCTAGGAATATGATTAAATCAGAATTCGTTCCTTGTAATACAAAATGAAAAATGTAAAATACTGGATAGTATATCGTATCAAATATAAATTTTCTATTAATTCCAGCGTATTTTGTTAAGCATATTCATAATTAACGCACAAGTAAATCCATTTCTATTATGTACATTTTTATATACCAGCCATTGTCGTGCAATTTTTACGGATTATATCTTTAGCTGCTGAAATGTTCGAACAACCAAATGAATTTTCAACCACCAGTGGTATTTTAGAATTTGGCATTAGTAAAGCAAAACTCTGGAAGATAATTTTATCTTTGAAAATAAATATTTCCATTGAAAAGATTCATACGAATTCATTCAGAATTTTTTATAAATCGTACCTAAGTTCGTACCATGATATTCCATTCACAAATTCCTAATAATATTTGTATGTAAATGGTTTCGCGCAACTTTTGTTATAGATTACCAAACGGACACATCAATTTCGAGAAATTCTGGCAACTGGCGAAGCAAGTGACAGAATTCATCGCGTGGAAACAAGTTGCTTGCCCCTTTGAAAAGAATCCCCGTGTAATTGCTTTTCTTCAAGCGAGCCCGGTTCTTACGGAAAATGGTAACACGTTTCTATTCGATACAACATATTCATGCAAAACAGTAGAATCGAGGAAATAAATGTAATGGTACTTTTAAAGAACGGACCTGCCGATTCATTTTGCAAATTACGTTTCTGCAATACAATCATTTGTATCAACCGTAATAGATACATTAAAGTATTCTTTATTCTACTATATTTACATATTGCTTTCTAAATTAGTAATGCAATTTTCGTTCAATGTCTACGCAAACTTAATCACAATTCCTTCAGTGTATTAACTTCTTCAGTATTTCAAACTCATCGCTGTACTCTCTTCGTTTCTTCAGCTCTAGCCTTGGCGTCGTTCGAATGCGAACCACCGGACAACAATCCCGAAAAAGAACGTTACAAGGCACTGAAGTAAGTACACACGATTATCCATTAACGTTAAATGCCATCGAGTTCCCTTGGGCGACGCAAAAGTCCACATGTTGCAATTTCAAATTTAATCGAGCTAAATGTAATAGAAGTGGAAGGACTCTATTCGATTCATTAAATAATGCTATCCGCAATTCGTGCTGATTTACCTTTCACTTGAACCAGCAATTAAATTCCTACGTTACAGACGCGCATTTTCCAATCACTCTGAATCATTTGCCTCTCGAACTTCTTTGCCAACAGGTCCGAGCTGAACGCCCAGTGAAAAAGAGCGGCCGAGCACCGCGTCGAATGGGAGCGATATTGAGACAGACGCACTCTCCTAAACTTCGTTCCAAGTATTAATCACACACGAATCTCTCCTAATAGTAGATAAATCGAGAAGGGGAAACGCCATTGCGATAAAACAAGAAGCACAGTAGCGGATCATCCGGATTACCAACGACAACCTCAACCAATCCAAACGTGCAACCTCAAACATGAGCAACAAAAGAAGAAGAAGACGAGGAGGAAAAACTTGAATGCAGCTGTTTGCTCGCGATCACCAAAACATAAACAAAAACAAACGGACGAATTCATCGTAGTGATCTCGCGTCGTTTACAGGACATCGTTTAGGTACTAAGAGGATCGGTGCAAACGTCTCGACGTTTCCCAGACAAGTAGCGACCTCGTTTCCTCTCATCTTTCCTTTAACCGTGCCAGCGTCACCCTTGAACTGCGTTCGAATCATTTCGACCCGCCCTTTCGCGTACCCTCGCAGCACTGCAACCGTGCAACCGTTTCGATCGCGTTACACTCGCGGCGTTTCGCTTTGAACGCAACCGGAAACCCCCCCTCCTCGCCGAGTCGATCCTGCGAAAGCTCGTCGAAGAAGCGCTCCAGGAATTTTCCAAAGTTTCGTGGCAAAAGGGAAACGGGGACGCGCTGCACCGGTCCAAGTTCGTCGTCCACGGATCCAGTCTCGGGATTTCGTTAGAGAGCCGGAAGTCGGGCCGGTCCCCCGGGGACGAGGACCGGAAAAATTTCACTGAACAGTATCGCGTAGCAGTAAGTATAGTTCCTAAGCCCGAGGCCGGACGCGGAGAAACGTTCCAGCATCGTGAATCGCGTGTCGCGAACGCGACGGCCGTTAATGTGATCGTTCTCCACGCCGGTCAACCCTTTTGTACATAGTCCTTTTGATATACGCTAACGAAACTCCTAGGTGTGTTGAACAGTGGATAACGAAAAATGGTAAAAAAAGAAGTAATAGGTTCGTTCCTGTAGGGTAAGCTCGAACGTTGTCGTTTTTAAGGCTCTAGGTTACGTATGGTAGCAGGCGGCGATCGTCGTGCATGTACTTAACGAACGAGAACGAGAGTGAAGGAAGGAGAAGGGGGTGGAGAGAGGAGGATAGAATGAGGGATAGAGGGTGGAAGAAGAGGAACGTTTGACACGATCGGAGAAGGGGGACACGACTCGCTGGCAACGCACAGGATTCTGCATTTCGCAGCTTTTCAGGAAACGTTCCCATTGTTCCGAGCGTTGACGGTGTCGTTTGGTTTGTATTTATTTCGAAAATTCGCACGGTGACGCGCGCGGGATTAGAATGGTTTTTTTCTTTCCTCCTTTTAAATATACTCGTGCGGAATTTTGTTTCGCGCAGAAAGAATGAAAGGTAAAAAAAAAAAAAAAAAAAAATCGTCGCGTTTGGGGTAAACCCTGTCGTTTCTCCGTTTCTCGTTCGACTCGTGTCCGCAGTACTCGAAACGTTCTTGGGAATGTCATCGTGACGTTTCACGCGGCCGGTTTTTAGGGAGGGCGATTTTTCGAAACGATCGCCCACCGAGCAGTGCGACGAGAATTTTATTCATCGTTCGGTATTTTCGTCGCGACTGTGTCAACGTGAATTCCGTGACGGCAATGGCCTCGACTCGCGGACAGAAGAGGTGCGTGACGCGTGATAAGGAAAGGAAAATTGAATCGAAAGTTCGTAGTATCGCGCGAACGAAAATTTTCCATGGAATATCGTTTCCATTCGTGCATTTGTATCCGTACAAGTAACTGCGAGTGAAACCTTTATTTTTCTACGAAACGTCGACGTTATTTAAAAAAAGGCCTTTAAAAAGGGTTCCGCGCGTCACCGTTACAACACGGCTTCGTAATTTTGATTCTCGCGAAATCCAAAGAGAATGAAGTAGACCGAGGCTTCATCGAGGAAAGAGACTTTTAGTAATTACGTGTTTCGTTCGGTTTTCAAATGAACTCGCTCCAGACAGGGAATACGGTGGGAATGCGTTTAGTCAATGAAGAGGTGGCGAGGGAGTAAGGATTTCGAGAAAAAAAAATAGGGACCAAGAGTTCGTTTTCTTTTTTTTTTCTAGACACGTGAAAAGAATCGAGTGATCGCGATGATTCAGTCGCGACCTCGGACAGAGGTAATGCCGAAGCAGATTGTCGAACTATCCGCTCGTTATTTCGTTGCTTCGCGTACTGAGAGAAACACCTTTTCCAGTCATTAGAAATTTAAGAAGATGATCCGTATATAATCGAGAGTAACGATCGACTACGTGCAACATTCGTTTCTCAACTATTTCGTTATTTTTCGTACACGCGAATCGACGATTGAATTGCTCGCGAGTAACGTGAACAGCTGTTTCGTAATTTATAAAATTACCAAGACACGCGTTCGCGTTGAAATGTATTATACGTTATTGCTTGATTTTAATTTAATTATTTATACGAACGTACTGTATTTTACGCTATTTCTTTTGCCCTGCGAACCACATCGGGCAACTCGAACTCGCGCTTGAACGATTAATGTATTTTTACTTGTTTGTTCGAGTTTTAATACGGTATTCAGTAAATGTGTACAAATCTTTTATTAATCATTAGCAATCATTACTTATTAATCATTCATTATTTTCTTGTATATGTATATAATATATATACTTTGGTTAAACGATATTTAAGCTACACGAATCAATGGCAGCTCTTCTTGCCTCCAATTTTTTAGCATCTACTTTAGAGTATTCTTTTTACTGTTCCTACGCTGTTTATACGATGGTATTAATTACAGTATACACTATTTTAATATCGCAGAATATTTTTCTACGCACCTCTCTAAATCATCGGACGATATGTGAAGATGTTTATTCGTTTATTTATATCGATCTACTTTAAAGAGAATAGCACTGTTTTCTGTTGTACCAATAACGAGTGTTCTTTTCGTAGCGATTAGTTGTTTTAGTAATAATAATTTAGTGGTAATCGCCCGACGTTCTCTCAGTACGACAAACGAAAGGGGACATTAAATGTGTATCATATGCAAACAGTGTTGTGTCGTATGCATGAAGACGAATCAGAGTCTACGCGAAGATCGCGTAACAAAGAAAGTATAATTCATCGATCGAGCCGCCAAAATCGGGGCACCGTTCTGTACGCCGGACTCCTTTCTTCGAAATTTGTTTGATACAAGTCATCACTGATACAGATATGGATTGAAATACACGAACACTTCTGTTCTTAGGTGTTACTAACATTTTCTTTTTTTATTTAATTTAGATAAAACTATTAGTGGTGCGTATTGCGGTGAAAATATTATTATTGAAAGTGAAGTGGATGGTGAATGGTAATGAATATTTTATTAGATTGCTTTTGCAATCGCGTCAATTCTATTTATTCGGCGAAGAAACGTGTTGCAATTATTGTCAAATTAAGCTAATATAATCTCTCGACCTTGTGTAACGAACCGAAACGTAATTTACCTTCGAGTGTAATCTAGATTTCATTCTGATCCTAATACGTAACTTATACCTGAATCCAAAGTAATCTAGTCCGTCACTGGACTAAATGGAAATGTAATGCAATAAACCAATCGCTGTAATCTCGCGTAAACCCTGGCCCAGTTAATTCCATGGCGAAACTCAAATTAATTGAAATGGGAATTCCCGTTGAAAGTCCGTGCGAAGGGGCATTCGTTGACGTAAAGAAATAATCACCACAAGTTATAAAGTGGTTGAATATATTCACCGAACTACGTACGATCATTATTAGTTTTATTATTATTATGGTCTTTGACCAATCCGCAAACTTCTGAACGTCGTGCAAGATTGATCTAATTTTTCGACGAACTTCGCTAAACATTTGTAAATAGTCACAATAATATTCATATCTCTCTCTCTCCATCGATTTTATATAATCTCAACTGCAGCGCAACGTCATTGAATGAAAAGTCACGAGACTCGAGAAATCGCTCGAAACGAAAGGCAAGAAAGGAGTCCAGCAACCCGAACGCCCCTCCCCGTCTACGTCTCTCACGTTAGAATTGTAAATGAACAGTCGACAATTATCCATGCACGTTTATCATAAACCATACACGATTAACAGTACGAACTTATCGTATAAGGACTAATATTTAACGAGTGTTACCGTGTAAGCGAGCCGCGTTGTCAATACTTCAATAACGAGAACGAACAAACAAAAGCTCCCCATCGCACTGCAAGCACGTTCAAACGATCATACACCTGTCAGGTACGTGCTCGACGAGAACACCTCGTGCTCCCTTGAACAACGTTGCGTGCACTTTCCTTGAGCGAAAAGGACACGAAGAAACGGAACGAAAATTAATATACACACTTCCGAAAAGTGTCGCAAGAGTGTACGTTTCTGCGACAAGGGGGAGACATTCGCAAGGATCTCCGCGAAAAGGTAGCCATTCGATTCTTTTTCGAAGCCGTCTCGACTGATTTCACCTGTGAACGTGTCATCACCGTCACGGTCGTCGCGATATTTTCTACCGATCGCTTCTTTTTTTCCTTCTACAAATTTGTGAAATCCTCTCGAGCGACAGGACGTGGCGAGTTTTTTTTTTCGATGACCAATCGGGAAATCGTACGAGTCTCTCGCGAAACGATCTTCAGAAAGGGGCAGGAGAGAGGTTTAAAAGGGGAAAAAATAGGAGGATAAAGGGAAGAAAACGCTGCAAGTTCGTCTCTGTCCCGTTCGTAGAATTTCACGTGGACATTGAACGAGAGAAATAAGAAACACCCTATTAGTTGCGATTCATGTACATAAGAGGAAAGTCGTGTATATATATATAATTATATGATACATAAACATATGCGTATATATATGCGTTATCTAGGATGTAAGATTGGATAGGCCGTAATCGAATTTAATGAAGGAGCCACGGCGTGGTGGTGGCCGAGGGGATGATACGTGAAACGTTGTTCTGCGATTTTTGCTGATCGCCGCCGTCGTGCTTCGACGTTGCGACGAGGCCTGTCGACCACGCCAATCGCCGATCGATCGATCCCAGATCGCCTAACGATACCTTCTTAATACACACGAACTACTTTCATCCATGATTGATTGATTGATTGATTGGGAGAGAATACGAACACACTTGCTTACCGTCTAGTCACTAGATCGTTAGTCAGAGGTCCGTGTCTGTGTTCGCATTGAGATTTGAAAACACCAGCACCTTTCTTTAAGTGGATTAATCATTTCGATGGCCGAACGTGGACGTATGTATTTCTTCATACTTTATTTTAATTTTCTTCCGGCGACGATATCCGGATGAACAGGCTGGGAGAGAACGGAATGCTTGAATACGTGCGTTTCGTTCGCGAGTTTACTTTTCGAATGAACGGCGGGACCGATTTTTAATTTTATTCTTTTAGTTGTCGAGTATTATATCGCTTTATTTGTTTTAAGCTAGCTTTACAATGTTTTACGCAGGATAGATGTAAAGGGTAAGCGAAATTCAGATGTAAATTCGTCGGTTCGATTAATTTGTGATATATTTGACAAATTACTTAGCGATTAAGATCCCAGCCATGCAATATGCTTCGTTTGCATTTGTTTTAATGGGATAAAAAATAGCTCTGGATAATAAAATTGCGTGGAAATTATCCATTGAACGTGTAGTAACAAACAACAGTTTGGTGATTGTATCACTATTGTTTTATTGCCGAATTTGATAGCTGACATTGAAATCTGCATCAAACATTTGCAGATATTATATCCACTGTCTGAGTATTCCTAAGTTACAAGTATTGTACAGTAAACGTTCGAGCATGCTATGGTTCGGTGAGTTTCTTGAATTTCAACCGGTGGCAAATTCAGCAACGTTACATAGAAAAAGAAAATCATAGAAAGATGATGAAACTCTACTGAAATTGTGAAATTAGAAAAGCAGGTGTTGTGTTTTCATATCGAGTCAGGATACGGACCGCGTTATGCCTAAATTAAGAATATTCGAGTTAGAGTTAACGTTAAGTTTCGTGTTAAGCGTATTTTTGGTCGACATTCCCTTAAGTGTAAGACATTTATAATTGCACGAGGAAAAAGTGTTTCGTAAGCCAACGTGTTTTTCATTCGCCGAATTTTCGCTTGCGTGTAATTCTGTTCCTTCTGCTTTTTCATTTTCTCCCTCGATTCCATCCAGAACAATCCTGCGACGAACATCGTTTCCTTTTCAAATAACTACACCGCATGATTCAAATGTAAAATTGCATCCTTCGAAATGAAAGAGCTGACGCAAGATCGATCGTCGCGGATACTTTTATCGATCGAATTTAAAGCGCGCACTTGCGATTCAGTCTTTTGTTTTCAAATTCGACAAGGAAATCTATGTAACTGGTTGAACAATCGACAGTTCGATTCTACCCTTTTTTCACCCCGAATGGGTCTATAGCTGAAAGTTTTTAAAATAAGAAACATATTTGTCAGTACACATAGCGTGACGAATTTATAGAACTGACAATTATGAGAAACGTCGAATTTTCGATGCATCCAGAAAGTGTGGAAAGCAATACTTGCGATCTTGAAAGTTTATTCATTTTTAAATACTTTAATTAGATTCCCCGTGAAAAACCTATATTCAATATTTGTTTCGTTTTAATACATTTTCACGTGACACAGAAAATTCCTTTTACTATTCCGTTTCACAATGCATTTTCAAAACAATTGAATTTCCATCTGAGTGTTGAGAAGTGATTTATTACATCGAATGAATGGGAATAAGAATTTGAAACGAACAGGAATGCATACTACTGCCAACGCTGTAAGAAAGTCAATGCAAAAATTGTTTACGGTTTGTCGGGCTGTCGATCGATCAGCCTAAATAGATTATGTACAACGATTTCATAAATGATGTTACACGACTTTCGCAATCTCCTAAACGTAGAGTACCGAGAACTTCTTCACATTTTTTGTCGTTTCATTGGCTGTACGTCGATTATATGGTGTAAAGCGTGTAAAAATTTTCGTTCCAGCGTTTCTCATTTTCATCCGATCGAATATGTTTGGACTATTGTGCATAAATAGGCTCAAACATGTAACAGCGACAAGACAACAATTACAATTATTGTAGAAACGATGATGTCTTACGAAATAAACTACAGATTAATGGACGTTTCTTCACGGAGTGTTTTTTAAATTACCATTTTAATTAAGATCATGCTGAATATAAAAAGAGGGAATACATGACAATTCCCTTCAATTTTATTAAAAAAAGAATAAAATGCATGTCAGATTTATTTACATTTGTTCTTTAATCTTAAATGAAATAGTATTTGATGGATTTTCTTTCGATTCCAGTGTTCCGAAAATGATTTACGAAATTGTACAGAAAAGTGTGTTACAGCTATTATGGAACACCAATTGAAAAATTCACATTTCTTTCGAGTGGAATTTACATAAGGCAGTTTACAAGGTAGATTGCAAAATTATATATTTGTTACGGATCGACGCTAATGGTAAGTTCGAACTTACTGACACTAACATTATGTTGAAATATCTACAAAAGATCATAGCAATCAAAAATATTATATCTAGATTTCCAGATAGGAAACAATGTTGAAATATTTCTTGTACAAGTAATTATTGAACTTATTGTTATTAAAGATATTCTACTATTTAGATATCTAGAAAGCTTAAAAAGAACAAGTACGATTACACTCTATGATAACTTATATCTACGAAAATATGGCATTAGAATAATTGGACATCTATTGATTATTAAATGCGCGTTAAGTATATAATTTAAGTATCGAAACATATTTCATTCAATCTTTGTATATAGAAT
This sequence comes from Nomada fucata, assembly GCA_948146005.1. Classification (NCBI taxonomy): domain Eukaryota; kingdom Metazoa; phylum Arthropoda; class Insecta; order Hymenoptera; family Apidae; genus Nomada; species Nomada fucata. The sequence goes on from OX411282.1 coordinate 8,209,531, forward strand.
GAAACGTACGGTTTCAATAAAAGTGTAGTGAATCAAAATTTATATCTATCTTCCTGCCAGTGATTCTTTTATCTTTCGATCGATCCATCGACGGTAGTGAGAGACTCGAACATAAACGCCAGGCTTATTGGCCCTCCCGCAATGTTGTCCCCAACTTGTAATTCCGTACAACGTAAAAGCCCCTGCACAATGAAAAGAAATTAATATACAATAGAGTACAGTACATAACATTTATTATACATATGTCCAATAACTTTTGTTCTAGTAAACTTCAGATCCTCGCAATATTTGTTATAGCACTTGAACCAATGAATTTATATTAACGCTGATCAGAAAAAATTCTATTAACAGATTTGTAATATTCATTCATCCCTATTCCATATTTTTATTTATCATTGTTTGCTTCCAAACAAATCGCGCAAACCTTTTAAGAAAATTTGAATGAACATATCACTTTTACGCTAATAATAAATTTTCAATAAATCATTTATATTTTGTTACATTACCGTTATTTAAGCACGCCAATGGCCCACCAGAATCGCCGTCGCAAGTGTCAATACCCTCATCGAGATATCCAGCGCAGATCATTCCATCACTGATTGCACCCTCGCCATAAACATGCCCGGCACGACATACAGACTGATCCAATAATGGTATCCAACCGTATCTGAGATCTTTGGAATGAGCTACAACAAGCAAGGGATATGTCATACCTAATTTGAAAAGAATTGTGCATTACCTAAGAATGTGTACATTTGTACGAAAATCAATTCTCCAGGATATAAAAACTTAGATCCCAAATTGAAATTAAAATTCGTCAATTGAACAGTAAATTGGACGGTATTTGTGAACTAATTTAACCCGGTATTTTCTCAATAATAATACGCACATAGCTTTTAAAAATTTCGACATACACTTATGGAATGTCTGAATAGAATATACGATGCAATTCTTTCAGTTATTAAATAAAAATATTCCCCTTCTCAATGCCATTTTTATCAAGATCATATAGAAATATGTCTGTAATATATTGCAGGATGTTTAACTCATTTTTTAAGACATATTTTTCACAAATAATTAAAAAAATATATATACTAGATTCTAGCAAACATTTATATTTTACAGCAGAGAGTTTCATAAGTTACTGGCATCTTGGACGAGATATTTACTTGACTTTCCAGTCTCGATGCTGCCAAATCCACTAATGGTGCAATTAAGTCCTGGCGGGTACTCAGTTTTCTCTGGTGGTAGGCAGATTGGCATAATGTCCCTGCCAAGTGGAATTCCCCGTCCTTTCAGTAACACGAGTGCAATATCATTGTTCATTCGGTGCCCTTTGCGGAAGTCTTCGTGAACGTAATAATCCTCGATGTTCGCCTCGTATTCCGTTCCTTCGTCTATCTAACATATTTACACGTTCGCGGGGGAACGTATGTTTTTACTTAAAACAACAAATGGAGATCTCGTGCATTTGATATAGAAATAAAATAATGAATCCGTAAATAACACGCAAAGTACTTTCATCGATTCTAAAGACCACATAATTCGTCATTTCTAATGTGGCAGATTAGATACTAGTCAGTCAGTAATTAAAACTAGGGAATAATTATTAAGTACTAATAGTACATAAATCTATATTATAACTCCAGTATTATTTAAATTAATATAAACTCTGTCGGGGGATTAATTACCTCCGTATTATAATCACCAGCTCGCACGAAATAGGTGCCTTTATTGTACCCCTGCAGACAATGCGCAGCTGTTAGCACGTGCAGAGGTGAAAGAATTACCGCTCCACACCAGTGGTTCGATTTGCTGTGTCCTCGTACACGTATGCTGGCCTGTCAATAATACAACAGATATTACAGAAATATTAAGGCAATTAATATTCTACAATTATTTTAATAAATTGTGAAACAACCTTTTAAGGAGATACGTAAAAGCAAATCGATTAGAGTTAATTTAAAATGCGAGTGCATCAAATTTGTTAGAAATATGATCTGCTTCTCTGAAACTATATGCGCAGGTGCACAGCTGTTCTGATTGACAGTAAGTATTGCAAGGCATAATTAAGAAAGATCTAACTTACCTGCCAAGGATAGGAGCCCTGCGGTGCAACGGTACCATGCACCACCTTCTCAAATATAAAATCATCTTTCTCGTTGAAATCTTTGAGGCGTCTACCGCAATCAGATGGAAGTATGTCGTTGATGTCCGTCTCCGGCAGATTCGACGCAGACTCCCAGTACAGCTGTAATCATTTATTCGATGACTGTATTTGCGGGTTAAATGGGCAAAGGAGATAAACGGAGTGTCAAGGATTAAAGTAAACAAACCTCCTGATCGTTACGTAAAACTATCATTTATTGAACTGATAAGTGTACTGATAAACGTACAAGTTCAAGTAACTAACAATATAGCCACAACTATAATATTCATAATTTTCACGTTAGAATTTGTGAAGAATCTAAATTGCTGCATGAAGAGTCTGCTGGATTTTGAATTTTATACTTAAATCGTATAATAGCGTTTTCTTTCATCAATAAATTAAGCGCAGTTGTCTTCGTTTTATTATTATGGTAAATATTTCTTATACTACTGGTGCTAAGCTATTTATAGAGAACTGTTTTGAAGTTAGGTCTAAATTCTAAATCCTGGTACAATTATTGGAATCGTAATTGCAAAGGTATATATCCGATAGTTTCTGGCCAAGGATAGTGTTGGTTCACTAATTTTCAATTTAATCGTAGCACAGCCATTTCTCTAGCGTCTACAGATGTTGGGGGCTTGATCGTGTAAACATCGAAGGAAATTACGATCTTAGAATTTACAATCTTTGCCAAGGGAGAATGTTTCGATTTACCTTGGAATCGTTAACGTCTCCACGCGTACAAATTACACCTGCGTCCTCGTCGTGATTGCAATTATGTTGGCCCCAGTGATTGTGCTCGCATCGATACAGCTGCGTCTCGTTTCCGTAACAGAAGACCTTGTTTCGAAAAGAATAGCGTTAAACGCCGTCGAGCATTTCCAAAAAAAAAGTGGTGCATTAAATAAATACATCACAATATTTCAATGGTCGAATAGATACCATGCTGTTAACACCGTGTAATATTATTAATGTTCGATGTGTCACTGAGAAAAATCATTGTAACATAAATTAACTATAACATAACATACGAGATATGCCGAAAACTAAATAAATTGAAAATACTAAAATGTGATATATCCAAAATGATATTTCCAGTTTATTGTTGGAAGATGTTATTAAATACTAGCTACGAAATTTAAGAAAAAAATTGTTAAGTGGAAAGTTAATGTCCTATGCGAATTGAAAGTGAAAGCGGCTACTAGAAAAGGGCGAAATTCTATTAGCTGCGATATTTTAATTGTAGCGAAATTAATTACTGCATCAAGCACGTTTGATCTCTTTTCGTGAAACTTACTTCGTCGAGCCATATCGGTCCCTCGCCAGCGCCAAAGAAGCCGTCTTTCTTAGCAATAGCAACACCTCCATACCCTAAAGATCTGCAAATCACAGCAGCCGCTGATTTGGAAAAATCGTCGTCGCAAACAGTTCCCCATATACCGTGGCGACGAACTTCCACCCTTCCTTCGAGTGGCGAACTTCCGTTCACCAAGCGTATCTCGAAAGGAGCCTAAAAGAAGAAATTACGTCTGTATATCTCAATATAATTAATTCGAAACAAAATTGTTTGATTTACGAAAATTCTATGAAAATTGCTGACAAGTAAGTTTTTACCTAAGAGATGTTTAATGTACATAGCAAACAGGAAGATCGTGTGATTAAAAAATTATGAAGAGGAAATTAACATAGAAGTTGGAAATAACGCTCTTGGAAATTTAAAAAGGAAATATAATTTAATTATAGCTATCCAAGACAGCGTACATTTTTTTTGTAATTAATTAATCCCATTTTCTCAATTTTTCTTCTTCTCTCACTTCTTTTACATCTAACACTATGCGTTTTCTGGCCTCCTACGATTTTTCTCCTTAATTTTTGTTTCTCTTCGTAATTTTTTTGTATTCCAAAGGTTTGAAACCCGTGTATATTAACAATAATAATAATAATAATAATAATAATAATAATTTCATTACTCACATCGCAATGTTCAGAACTTTCATCAGAACCGTCTGGACAGTCGACCACTTCGTCACATATAAATGCAGTTGGAATGCACACTGGACTTTTGTCACATTTCCAATGACCGTCCTGACAAATATCGACGGCAGTTTTGCAAACAACGCCCACTGCTTCCTCCGGTTGACAATTATGAACACCCCATCTGTAGCAAAATATATACTTTATCCGCTGGTAAAGTTTTGTTTAGTAAAATTTTAATTTCGTAATTTCGGAGACGTAGACATTATTTACAACCTTGCTTTCCTTTGCGAAAATTTAAAATATTCAAATGATAAGATTAATTTCATTATTTTACATTGTTTAACATTATTTAACATTTAAATATTAAGGTTTCTGGGCGTACATAGAACTGAAATTTAAATACTTTGTGTCCTTAAGAATTTTTTGTATATAATTTTTTGAATTACCCATCGAAATCGCATTCACGTAAGGAAGTCTCATTTCCACGACATCTTAATTGATCGACCATGAATCTCGTAGCTGGATCCATATTACCGTAGAAGCCTCCAGGTCTGACTTCTAAAGCACCGAGAGTGAAGCCAAGTTCCTTACAAATGACGTCCGCATCGATCATACCAAAGCCATCGTCACAAACCTGACCCCAAACACCCAAAACTGAAAAAATTTGTTGTGCCAAGATCAGTTTAATTTCTCCACCTTACGTACATAATTAATTACGATGAAAACGGAGGAAAAGAAATTGAAATTAATATAATCTTTCGAAGCAGTGTCAGAGGAAAAGTATCCAAATTTATCGTTAAACGATTAGATATATCGAATATGGAATATATAGTTAATGATTAAAACAACTTAATTGAGAAACCTAATTGGAATTTTAATTCTTACAATTGGCTACATTTCGCTTTTGTCCTTTATTATGTAAATTAATTTGCACTTACTCTTGACTTCGATTCTCCCTTCATGATTATTCTCGGCACCGACTAAACGAATATCGTAATCCAAATTCTCCACGGTACATATACTTTCGTCGCTTCGATCGTTGCAGTCATTCTTTCCGTTGCATACCTGGGTTTGATTAATGCACTTCCGATTATTACAAACGAACATTCCCTCGCAGTTCACGCTTCTTTCCTTCATTTCGTAATAATCGTACTCTTTGTTGGGTTTCAACGATCCAGTCTTTCCAACGTTGCTGTCGCTTAAGAGGCAAATGTTACCCACCGCTCTATGTATAAAAACAAACATATAAATTAGTAAGCCACATAATTACAAATTATACCTATAGTACATGATATTTCTTTTTTCATTTCTTTATTCATTTTCATAAATCACAAATATTGATAAATCGTATGCCGCAATTCCATTTCGCCACCCTTGTTTTGTAAATAATTAAAAATCGGGGAATAAAACTAGACTCACTTGTGTGCGAAGGATCGACAAGTGAAGTCAGCCTCTTTGCACCTAAGGGCACACGTCTTCAACGGTGTGTTCAGCCACTTTTGAACATCGTGTCCTTCGAGTTTATGCTTGGAATACTTTTGGAAAAGATCCATATGCGAAACGCAGGCCCTCTCGTCCGCTCCATTTGTGCAATCCTTGAAATTTTGTTTCGTGAGCAATTTTCGTTTGATTAATTAACGTACTCTAATATACTGGAAATAAAACTGAAGGTAAAATAAAAAGTACGACCTACCTCGTCACCATCGCAAACCCATGGCGACGGTATACATTCTCCCGGTAAGCATTCGAAATGTTTAGGCTTACATTGGCCCGCTTGAAGTGATTTCGCAGATCCTGAAGGAACATTGCATATTATTAAAAAATACCTCGGACATATTTAACGTAAGATCGATATCAATTATTCGGAGTAATATTAACATTAAGATTAATATTCAGGAAATCTTGCAACGGTACATACCAATATTTCCACAAGGTGGAATGTCACAGTGTTCACGTTGACCACCTGACCCCGTGAAACACCATGGCCTGGTCTCCCTATTTGGATTCGGGTTTCTACAGTAATTGTGAGTCTTCAATTTTTCTCTAAGTTCTCTGTTGACAACCTACGGCGTAAATTTTTGTTTTAATTTATACGTATTTATCCATTTAACGGGCCACGCAAATTAATAATAAAGTGGCAGCATATGTTTGTCACGGAACGATAAATTCTAATCTCTTTAAATACACATTACATAAAGACTAACATTAACTGTAAGTGGATGAGTCACTCTCTGATCGGCCCACGAGAGGCAATTCTTCCCAGAAGCTGTTACGTTAGCGTTGCCTGCGTACTGACTTCCTTTCCCGTAAATACAGCCTGTACCAATTCAAGAAAAAGGATATGATCAATAATTAATAAACAATTCTTACTATTAGGCGAAGTGTTACGAACTGCAATATGTAGTGATAGTAGATGGACTTTTTCTACGAGCTTCAGCTTCAGTAACACGAATTGTTGGCAAGGACGGTGAATTATTTTTAATTAAAAATCTAGGGGGGCGAGGTGCTGGAAGGTAGTAATTGAAAAGTTCGTACCGATATCATCGTAGGGTCTCTTGCAAATGTAAGAGTGGCCTTTCATAGATGAAGCACAGTCCTCCGTGTCCCAAAAGAAGTAATCAGCGACGCAAATCGAGTCTGGCCGTTCGTGACATGGAAATTTGCGCTTCATCACGACACACAGTGGACGGGAACCAACGAATGGAGGGTGCTTTTTGTCCTCCGTCCATCCGGGCCACCATTTGTTGTATCTAATTGCAGGTGAACAATAGAATAGATTAATAGAAATACGCGTGACACTAACATTCCCAATATTTCGTGTGAGTAAATTGTGCTGCAGATTGAAACGAATTTTATTTAAGAAAATACAAAAAAACGGTCAATGGGGGCAGGTTTGTGAGCTTCATGAAAATCATAAAATAATGCTTGAAGTAAAAAAAAAATGGATTAATACCTACGATTGATACTAGGAACGAAAATAAATGTACAGAAAGTAGAATATTGAGAATACGAATTCCTTAAATCACTGAAATATTCAAATAAAATGCAAGAGGTTCATAAATATTATTAAAGTATCAAGTATAATGAGATTCTAAAAGTGGGAAGCCTCGAATACACCGAGACATATTAAAAAACATTTTCGTTTTAAACATTGCAATCATTCGCACCATTCAATAATGTTTGCATCTCAATTCACGAATAAATCCATGTAATAAGTAAATCAATAATTGTAATCAATCCAATAATTAACGAACCAACAAATTACCTAAATTTCGCCCGCGAGGAATCCTCCCAAAGCCACAGGGTTCGATTCATGGTGGTGAAACCGACGCCGGATGTTATAATTGACGCTACCTCTGGTTGCGTTTGCACCATCCACTCCGACACGAAATCATTTTCTGCCTGGCTGGTGACGTCGATGAGTCGTGCTTGTCTCTGTGTGCAGTAATCCAACGCTTCGGCGTGAGTTAATCCGCTCTCGGGATCGGCCAAATGATAACATTGTCCTTCCCATGGGATCTCATCCTTGCGACAGTGCGCCACGCGATTCAGCACGCACCTTACGCCGATCGCGTCTCTCTCTACGCGACACTCTTGCACGTGCGTGAATCTGTTAGATAGGAAATTAGATTTTGTTCATTTCTAATTAAAAATGTGACGTTCCTCGCGATTTCGCCGTTAATTTCTGTACACGAATCGCGATAAATATTTCAATGGCCGTGCTACGGCTATGTTTCGGTGTTGGAATTCATTAATAATTTTCACTGCCGTATAAGTAACGAAATTGCAAATTTTCATCGCATTCGAAGTCATACGTATTTATATTGCGGGAATACAATGAAGAGGAATCGTTTCCTTCTTTTGTTGTAAGTTATAAAACATGCGTGACAACAAGTATTATTTTTCTTTTGAAAACGTGAGTCACGAAGCGGATCGTGATTTATGTGAAACGTTTATCCTGTACATTCGACGACGCGAGGTAGATTTTATATGAAAAAGACATTCGTGAATGATAATCGACACAACGTCTTACTTGCACGATTGAAACTTGGCCTCGTCGCCCTGACAGGAGACAGAATTTGCGGCAATCCAACTTGGCGCGCTGTTTCGATTGTTTCTACCTTGCCAAGCCATCTCGGCGCCCCTGTAAGGTACAGAAGTGTTTACGTCAATTCGATCCCTGTCGGTGAATCGTATGTTCAAGAATTGGGTGCATCGAAACATAAATTTCGATGAATCGTTATTGCAATTAATCAAATTTAATACACGGGACAGAAAATATATTTGTGAAGAAAATCATTTCCATTAATCCACCAATATTTTAATAAATGTAGCAGCTAAATTATTTAAAAGGAGAAAGACGGAAGGAGATTCGTTAAATTGAATATATTGCAAACTACCTGGCATATCCAAGCTGCCTGCAAACGACGTGCGCTTCCTTTAAAGACCAGCTGTTTCTCGAATCACAAACGGTTCCCCATCCAGGATTCATCCCTTGAACTTCGACGTATCCATCGTGGGGCCCGGAACCACCCCTAAGCCGTATCACCTAAGGGTGAAGCAATTGTATTAAAAAAATTGATTACAAATTAATCAACTCTACTAGGATTAACATTTTCATTCAATATCGTGTAATTATATTTTACTTGCAGTTAAATTGTACAAATTTCATTATTAACCTTTCAAGTGTGCAATGTCAGATAAGTGGATTTATGAAGCGGGGAGTAATATTTCCAACTAACAAGTTCAAGGATCGATGGAATAATCGAGCATCGATAGATTCTTACCTGGCCAGAAATCGGTGTTGGCAAGCCAGATTTCTTCGAATGGCTTAACGGTGCCACCGGTGGTACGTAATACGCCGGAAACGGTGGCTCCTCTGAAATACAAAAGAGGAACCTGCTTTTCATACACGCAAGCTTCGACAACAAGAAGGAACAAGTCACAAGTCGTTGCGCTGTTACAATTTCAGACTGTCTCAAGCCCAGTGTCAGCAAATCGTTCCAAGAGCAATTCATGCCAAAAGCAAGAAACATATAAAAATGAAGTATGGTGAATGGAAGACGAACAAAACGAAGCATACCTCTGTCTCATCGAACTTCAAGTTAAGAGTACCAAGATTTATATCCACAACGAACTCACCCTCTTCGAACGGGGCCGCTTCGATATTGAACAAATCGACGTCCACCTTCTTTTTATCGATTTTCATGATAACGGAGGACTCCGTAGTCGCCTGTGTTCTGTTCTCGAACACCAGCACCGGCTTCCACACCTCCTTGGCCCCGAGTATTTCCACGTCACCTTCGAAATCGGGCTCGATAATGTCCGGATACTCGGCTATCGACGAATTCTCGTCCTCGATCCACACGGCGGGCACGTTCGGATCTGTCGTGGTCACCACCTTGTCCCGTGGCTTCTCTGTACTCTGTAATATCTTCTTCTTCGGGGGCACGGTCGCGTGCTCCACCGCGACTCTTCGGGTCGCACCGTCGACGGAACCCGACGATTCGTTGAAACGATCGCTGGTCTCTTCGTACGGTGGTTCGATATTGCTAGCCGGTACGCTCGGATATTGGCTGGTGTCGTTCGACGCGAAACTTGGAGGAGTCAATTGACTCGAAGGGCGAAAATTGGTGGTTTGTTTCGGACGTCGATTGCCAGTTGTTGATGCGGAGTTGCGAACGTCCGGAGATCGAATCGGAGGCTCGAAGTACGGCGGCTGAAGTTCGGTTGCTGGTGCTGGTGGGTATTGACGGACGATTGGAAACGTTTTGTTTAAGCGAGGGGGCTCGTAATCGGGGGGTTGCAAATAGATGGACGGCACTGGTGGATAGTTATCGCCGGAGGTGTTCGTTGGAGACGCGGCGTCCGGTGATGTATTTGACGATGGGTACGGCGGTTGGAGATTCGTCGATGGCACAGCGACGCGATGATAATTGGAGCCTGTCGAGTTAATAGAAACGTATGGAGACGCTGACGTTCGAATAAATCATTTGGGAACGAAAAATGAATGTCGCGTTCGTTGACAGTCACGCGAAGATGAGAATGAATTAAAAATTAATGTTACCAGATCCAGCCAAATCTGCAGGGGTTGCGGATGGCGAAAAGTTTGGCCTATTATACGTCGGATTTCGATGGTCACGATCGGAAGAAGATGCGTTCTTGCTTTGCGATATATTGAAAGGGAATGACGGACTGCTGGGTGTGTAGAGCGGCGGCTGAAGGACCAGGGACGGTATTTGGTCGACGTTCGTCACTTGAGAATCGACGTAGACGTTTTGATCGTTTTTATCAAATTTATTGTAACCCGGCAGATCGTTCGGTCTGTAGGTTTTCGTTTTCGAATGGCCCTGATTCACCTCGATTTCCTTTGTGATAAAATGCCCTCTCGTGCCGTTCGCATTCACGCGTATGCCGTTTGGGTATGGAGATGTCGCGTTGGACGAACCAACTTTCACACCTGTCGGAAAACTTGTTTGAACCATGGAAATGTAGGGAACGATTTAGATCGGACAGGCTTACAAACCTGGTCGTTGCTGGCCATCGCCACGATGAAAAATATTTGTCCTGGACGCCCATTGATCTAACTTTGCGTCCGCTTGTTTGTCAGCTGTGCTCTGATAAATATTAGTTCTGGTTTCCCATTCACGAAATTTGTCGTCTTCGTTGACAACGCCTGGAACGAATTATGTCGTAAAATGATTTTACATTCTTTCGCATTACGTCACCAATAAAACGACACCTCCACAGCAAGCAATGTAACATGAATGAAGAATTTGCCTCCCTTCGTTTTCGAGTGTCAGTCTATCGAGTGATTCTTTATTTAAGAAAGAAACAGAAATTACGATAATGGCACTGTACTATTTTACATTTTTACATCATATTTACCTGCATTTCGAAAACAACAAATCCAAACATATTCTTGATTTATCCATAACGAAGATTAACATGTTTATTGTTGTTACCCAACTTTCGTTGCAGCTTACCGTAGAAAAATCGCTCGAGATTTATTTCTAATTGCAAGCAACACATGTCCAACGCTTTTTACCTATTTGTTGTAAACCTCGCCTCGACGAATCAGAGACACAAGGACATCAATGTTTTTAAGCACACGATGCGGTGCAACATGCAATTCAATGCCAATGCGCCACTGCAAGCTGTATTTTTTATTTAATTCAAGCATGTTTTAATCAGTCCGAAATAAAGCGAAAGAATGAACAAAAGCATGCATCTCGAGCAATGCGTACGCGATAATGTTTAATAACAACATTGCATCCATTTCATTTCATTTTGTATATTGAAACGATCAATACCAATCACGTGTGTACGAAAAATAACATCGAACATAATTCTCAAACTTTTTACCATTTATTTGTTTGCAATATCTAGTTGTTATTTTTTAATCCACTTCTTAATATAGGTCTACTCAATCATATAGAATCGGGAAAATCATCAATTCGTCAAGCGATCGTCCAATACACATCCAGTACCAAACCATCAAAATAAATTACCTTGATCCCACTGTCGATTCTGATTTGGTGCTTGCCCATGCTGACTCCAACTATCCGGTGTAAATCTGTTTCCTGTCGACGCATCCTGAGCCCCGCTTGTCTTGTTCCGAATATCAGTCCTCGTATCCGCAGGCAATTGATAGTTACGATCGACACGAGCGTTCCCGTCCGACGATGGTATTTGTCCATATCCAGGCTTCGTCAATCCGGGACCAGTTCTCCCATGTTCTTGTCTATTCGGTGTAAACTCTTGACCGAACCTTCGATTCCCTGGCGCATCGCTTTCAGAACGATCGAAACTTCCTCTGGAAGTTTGCTGCGTCCGTTGATCGGTTTCCTCGGCATTCCAAGGAGAGTCCGGAACAGAATGAGCCCCACCCTCTGCACCGTGATGATGATGATGATGATGATGCACGTGATGGTATCCACCGTTGGAATTCCAGCTTCCAGCGTCGGGAGGGCTTCGATCTGGTTTTTGCGGCGACGAATGATCATACGGGGGTGTACGCTGTTGTGTCTCGGTATTCGCGTTAGAATCGTCTGTCTGTCCATTGGGATAACGATGTTCATGATGCTGGTGATAATGATAATGATGGTATCCGCCGTTGGAATTTGCATTCTGGCTGCTTGTCCCGTGATTGTGCGGCCGTTGTTGCTGCGAATAGTCGGTGTCCTGCGTTTGGTCCCATTGATCGTTACGGTGTTGTTGTTCGTTGAAATTTTCGTCGTATGTATTGGTGCCGGTATCGCTGGTGCGATGATGAGTTTGAGTGTACGGAGGCGCAGCAGTTGTCCAGGCACCAGGTCTCCAGCTTGGTTTCCAGGTTGGTCTTGAGGAATCCCAATCTGTTGCCGGAGGTTTCTCAGTTACAAGGGTATCTGGCTTTCTGGTCGGCCTCCAGGTTGGCCTCAAGGAGTCCCAATTTGTTGGTGGACGGGTAGTGGTTGTTGGGGGATTATTGGGATACGTAGACGGGTATCCTGGCCTGTGATGATCCTGGGACATGCGATTGTGTTGATGATTGTGCTGCCAGGGTCTTGAATTCGTAGAACTGTGAGACGACCACGGTCTGATAGTGGTTGTGGAGACTGTGGATTGTTGTCTCTGTTTCTCTGCAAGTAATGCAGACGTCAATTGGGATTGTTTCAACGGTAGAGATTTATGGATTACTGGATTATGGATTAGTACTTGTTCAATATGTGCAATATTGTATTACGTTTTGTGTTAGGTAAGAGGTGACAATAAAATATTTAGAATAGAATGGTTCTTTCGTTAACATTCAAAGTTTGTCTCTTTTATCGTCGACTGATCTGTGCACTATTGATTTTTGAATTACTGAAATTTCTTTCACACTTTTCCACCTACCAGACGATCGCCCACAGTAGTACAGCATACGAAATTAATCAGAAACATTGAGCACACGTTTTATTAACACTCTTGCAACTTACCTTCTTTGCAAGCAGGTACATTATAGGGCCAATCGCAGACAGAAATTAAGGGATTGAAGGCTGTCCCTGGGCCACAATCCATGATGAACGTTCCTCCGTTTGCGCATTGAAGAAATTTCGTGCACGTGTGCGGATGGGGCAACAACCCTGTAAAATCTGCAGGGCAAGTGATCGTTTTTGCTGGCTGATGTCCGTCGTATTGTAACTTCTTGTGGGTATCGTAATGGTCGTAATCGGGCGGAGCCAGCGGTGTTGTGTTCTCCTCTTCCTTGGACTTCAACGCGTCTGCACGACAGAGTTCATGGATATGTTTAAATGCTTCTGCACATCGTACTTCTATTACACCATACCCCATTACCTTCGCAACCCCTAACGTTATACGGCCAATCGCAAACACTGACGGCAGGATTGAATACCGTTCCTGGACCGCAATTCATGACGAACGTTCCCCCGTTCGCGCATTGCAAAAATTTTGTACAATCCGAGGGATGCGCCAACAGGCCTGTCACGTGAGGCGGGCATTGCGGATCCTGTAATTGAAATTTAATACGTTTCGCATATTCTAGACAAATACGTTCATAGTTGCTGTTGCATGATTTGCGTATATTTGCGCAATGCGTTGTTGCATAACATTTTCAGTAAAACTTCGAGATTCGTTCACTGAAAGGATCGATTTCAAGTGTTTAACAGTTTTTCAAACTGACCTGCAGCCTTTCGCTCTCGTGATAACCGCGGTGGCTCGCAGGCAACAATGGTTCTTGCTTCTCCGACGAATCCAAGTGTTCATTCGACGGGAAATCAGCCACCTCACCGCCATAACATTTGACTTTGTGCGGAAAATCGCACTCCAGCGTGTCCGGATTGAAGAGGGTTCCGGGGGCGCACGGCTGGACGAAAGCTCTGCCGTCCCAACAGTTGACGAAAAATTTACAATCAGGCGGGTACACGAATTGTCCAGTGGAATCGAATTCTGGACACTGCAGACCTTGCGTCGCGTCATATCGAGCAACTGTTGGTTTCGGTTTCGTTGAAAGCACAATTTCTTCCTTGTGCGATTTCTGTAACATTACACGATAGATCGAAAGCAATCAAAATTAATGACAATACAAATGTGATAATGACCACCGTACGTAATATGTCGCGACAAACCGTGTAGAAAGCATGAATACGAAATTAAAATTGGATCAAGCAAAAACATATAAATATGGATTTCTAAGTGAAGAATTTTTCAAATTCTAAACAAACATATCACTTGATCTAGTTATCATTATCCTGACAAAATGATATATTAGAATTCCAATAGATACATTATTTACAATTTGCTTCGCGTCCAAGCAGATTAATTGACATAGCCTGGCAAAATTATTATCAGAACAACAATATTACAATATATACGTGTATTAATTAATTAATATATTTACAGTGCTGTCGGGTGGTATCCCTTCGTAAATGTCCTTGTCATTCCTTATTTCTGTTTGCGAGATATGTCCCTCGGAACGATTCTGCTTTTCCTTCGGATCTTTCGCTTTCTGTTCGCGATCTCGAGAACCAGCAGGTGTCGATGGGAATCGTTGATTGTCCTGTTGCTCGAATTGGCTGTACTCCCAAGCATGATCGTCATGCTGGTCGAAATTGGTTGCACTCTGACCTGTGACCTCAGTTCTTTGCTCAATTTCGCTCCCCGGTTTTTTCCTCCAAGGACTCCAGTTTTCCTTGCCAGAGTCCACGACGTACGGCTTCTTGGGCACTGGATTGTCCGAATTTGTCTGCCATTTTGGTGAACGCGATAGATCCTCGTCGGATTCAACTTTATCAGACGAATACCAGGGAAGAACTGGCTCTCGTCGTTTTGGTGGTTTTGTTGTTGCTTCTCTGTGATCGTATATCTGTATGCGGGAATATTGATGTAATCGTTTTCTTTTTTTTAATCGCACCTAGAAATCTTATATTTTCATGTCATGGAAAAATCTGATTTCAAGGGGATTGGTGTAAAATGTAATGAATCAACGAATCATATAAATTTACGAATTAATGAACGTAATGTTATAATGGCAAAACGTTTTTCATTTGACTCGATGCCTAACACGCAATGCAACTCGTTGCAAAATTTTACTCGTTTTCATCGAAGAAATTTATATTATTAATAAAAAAATTAATTTTCCACAGAGTGCAGACGATAAATTATCGTTGAACATTGCACTTTATAATTCAACATTTTGACATACGATAATGCGCAAGCAATATTGTGTAACATCGAATCTTGTTACACAACCAAAATTCCCTTTCGACACTAGTACCGACAAAAAAAAGTATTCTACACCGTGCTGCCTCGTCGTGTTAATTGTTGCAGAGCACTTTACTTTTATCGTTCCCGTTATCAGCGCGTATCTTGTTAATACATATTAATGAGACATTTCGTTCCTACGCTTATCATCGTCAACCACGATAAAAACGCAGAGTAACGCGTCAATCCCCGCATTGCTCATACTGAAAAGAGTCACTTTCCGTGCGATCACACCCCAAGCCATTGAAACTCAAAGCTCACATGAACTCGGACATTCGAATCACGAATATTCGCGACGTTTGCGATAAAGGGCAAAGCGTAATTCGCGAAATTCGAAGCGACGCGCAACGTTCACAGGAACGGGACGAATCTTCGCCAAATTCCGGCGAAGGGGACGCGCTTGTTTCGTCGACGACAAAGAAGGAGCAAAAACTTAGAAGCACGCCGAATACGAACGCGCACATAATACCGTACGCGAAAAAGTCGATTCGCGATATATTGTTATCACGCGGCCGCCAGGTGGAACGACGAAAAGGAGGGTTGAAGGGTGCTACGTACCCCGTGTGAGAGAGAAACGACGACGCACAGAAGGAAAAGCACAACGAAGAAACGATTGGAACACCGCGATATCATCTTCGACGCCTAAACGACACTGCTAGCATCGCGTCCCGCCGTTCTCGTTTTTGCCCCATAAATAGAGTAGTTCAATCGTGATCGAACTGGTGGTCGCGTACTTACCAAGATGCGGCAGATAGCGGAGGCGTTCTCCGGGGAAAAACAGGCGTCTGTTCGAAGAAAGGAGAGGGTTATCAATCGCGAAGGTTAAGGGTCGTCGCGGAGATCAGTCCCCGGAAACGGCCTCCGTATCTACTGGGACGTGCGTGGAAGAGAACGAGAACGGCGACGACGAAATTGGAGCGATCGAGACGAAACCGGCACGACGAGGAGGAAACGAGGAGGGAGGGTTTTTATTGCGCCGGCGGTTTGAAGACGGGTGTGCACGCTTTTATCAACACGTTAATAAAGCGAATGCACACAGAACGGTTTACCAATTGACTCTCGCGAGAGAGCAAATTGCCTCTCGTTGACAACAATCAGACAGGGGGGCCCAGTAAAAGGGGGGAACCGACTGTGAGGTTTCAAGCGTTGCGCAGCGGAACGGAGAGTGGAATGATAGACGACGGTGGTTCACGTTTTCCTCCTTCGTGATTCTGTGTAGCATGCTTTATATTTGATGAACAAACGGGAACTGCCCGTACGATTCGTTCAGGGGAGGACTGTATTTCTTGGGCGAGGACCGATCGCGGTTCATGTTCCACCGTGTTCGATGGGTGCACGTACCGGTTACTGGACTGGTCGTCTGGTTGCACACCCCCTTTCGGCATAGCAGATACTTCGAGCTGTTCTTCGGGTACGGTTTCACGTCGAATCCCTCGCCCTCCTGCGAATTTGTCGAGCAGAGAAAGCTGTGAACTTGGAACGGGGGAGGCAACAGCAACTGACAATGAGATACAGGAATGGAGTTCCACTCGCTTCGTTCGAAATTGCTTTTATTTTCGTGGGAAAGAAGCTTCCAGCGGCAAATCATTTTTAACAGACGCTGCGAAGGAGAATTAATCTTCTGTACAATCATTATATTATGCAGATACGAGTATCGTTAGCTTTAATTATGCCCAAATTGGTTTGACCCCATTAATATAGAAACTATTTTTGTCCTCTTTTTGTTCAATTCGTTCGTGTTATTATTAAAATAAAGATATCTTTAAAACAGGACACTGGACGTTGGCGAGTAAGTAAGAATGGCAGTTAAAAATATTGAAATTGATATTAGCTTTCTGTTAGTACGATGATGTCGTATACTTATTCATTCTAACGGCACGTAGAAAAAGTTAAAACAAAAGATGAAAGATTGTTTATGATTACTTTTTTTTATTTACTCATTTTCTTGTTCTCTTAAGAATAAATCGGTAATATTGATGAATAACATCTTACGAATAAATTTTGATAATAAATCGATTTCATACTTACCACTTTTATCCTCTTGGCAGTGGAAACTATTAAGCACCAATGTAATATACAGAAGAAAAACGGCGATCGAGATCTCACGATCCCGCGTGCAATAGGGTTGCTTTTTATTTTCAATGAACAAACGACGCAACGATTTGTTAAGTAACTTCTTTATTCTCCAATAAACTACCAACGGTTATCTGTAAGACGCCCGAGCAAAGGTCGCCTCTAGACTGTTACAGTGCACTGTTTACGAGGACTGCTCGGCGTGCACGAAGTATTACACATCGTTCATTCGACGTGTATTACCGCTCGTAGTTAAATTGGCAATTGTCAACGATAGGTGCTCGCAGAAATAACAATGATACATCCACGAAACGTAACTAATATCCCTTACCGATAATAGCGTTTCATCAGCGCCTGTGTAAATTCGTTGAAACGTAATATTACCAAAACAGCAGAATACTTCTGTAGTTCGTCGACATAAATAAAAAGAGAAAGTCGAATCGCAATAATTAAACAAGACTTCGAAGCATGTACGTTTGAAGGCAATTTTATTTCATCACGCTACACCTTGCTCAAAGATAATTGCAAAGGAACCCCTCGCTCTCCTTGCCGTTGTCCATTCATTGTTCGAAACCCGTTTTGCTCCTTGAATCGCGATACGTTTCGTAACAACGTTATCGCGCTATTAAATAAATTATCCACGATTCCCGCAATTCGAACGATCCATCAGAGGATAATCACAGACACCAATCCGTGGATTAAACTCTGTTCCTGCACCACACGTTAATATGAAACAGCCACTCGCGTCACAGTGTTGGTACTTCGTGCAGTCACCTGGATACGGTAAAACTTCTCCCTAAAAATGATTAAAGCATACATAATTTGCATTGATTCACTTGGCCTACCCTTTTTCCCCGTTGAAATCGAAATTTCAATGTTCAAATTAGATAATGAAGTTTGCAAAAGAAAAATCAGCAACTGAAAATGACGAGGATATGGATAATAAATATACGTACATGTGTCAGTACGAAGAAGAATCCACTGCAAAGCATCGCGCACAGCAGAAATGCGGAGAGCTTGACGTTAGCCATGACTTCCGTTGCACGTTCGTTTCTCGTATGTACAAATCCGTTCCTCGATGTGCCTCCTTTGGCTACGAATCGAATTTTATATATGCTGTGTCTTATAAGGAAAATACAAGACATGATGTAATGTGTTATCATGGTAGCTAACTCCATTCCGGTTTTCCTCGTCACTGGCAAGTGCAAGGTGACACTTTTTGCGACCTTAGTCCTCTAATACACTGGAGATCAAAGGTGCCGATGGCGGTTCGATTATATTCATAATAATGGCAAGGTCCTAAAATGGAATCAGTATATTTAGAATGATGTGCAATTGGCATGCTTGTAAGCCGCGATTATTACTGGCTTATTGATAAATTATGTTTTTATTCATACTTCAATAACATACATTAGATTGAACATAACAGAGAGAGGTCGCAAGTTTCGGTTTCATTTTACGCATTTGCCACCGATCCCTTTGAATGAAATCTGCTTGGTAACCGCTTAGCCAGCTCTGCGTATGGATGTTGAAATTCTAAACTGCTTTTCGGTATTCCTACCAGCCTCCGCGCTTTCGGCGACAGCAATACCAAATTTTGTAATATCGCGCAGGAACTATTGGTCACGCAGTACAAAGATAAACACTGAAACAACAAATTTTCCCGTATTAATACGAGAAAAGTGGAATCAGTTTAATATTGCTGCAGATATTTTAGAAATCGTATATACAACTTACCGATGGTATACATGCTGTTACAGGTATGAAACAAACAATAACGCATCTATAGATATTCTTCAATACTTTGCGGAACTTCGTATCACGTACACGAAACAGTACGTCGTTTATCTGAAAAGTATATACCTTTGTTAGAATGATATCGTACGAAAGTTTCAAAATAAACAAGCACACCGACAAGTACCTCTATTATCATTAAGCCAGAAAGACCGAAAATTATAGGAAATGCAAATGAATGATCGATATCCGTGAGATTTTGCATCCAGCCAAAACCGCCAGTCGTGAACCCAAGATAATCCTGAAGAGTGGCTAATACAAAACATTCATCGATTTGCTTCACCAACGATTACCCAAACTGAAAGTATTATTAGTTAATAACAAATTTTATTTACCGGGATTTTTGGTCGGCAACATAAAACAGATATTCCTCAAAGCGACCGAAAAGCTTATCCATACTGGTGCTTGCAATAATATTATAGCAATGCTCTTAAATGGATGGCAATTTTCTCTCTGATACATATCCTTCCGCTCTTCAGCAAGCTGTGAAACAAGATTAAGAATTATTCCATAAATGTTACTACATAATGAATTAAATAGTATTGTACGGTATTTCCAATTACTTTCTAACCATGCAATACAACTAATTGAAAATATTCCTGTGCTAACGGATTATAATTATGAAAAATAAGATAAATACAGCACGTCTACAAAGATAAGTTGCTTGAGATGGCGTCAATTCAGAAGTATGCAGTCCCATCTGTGCTTCCATTTTTAATGTCTTTGCAAATTCCGTCAGTTCACCTTGCAGGTTTGCTTGTTTAGCTCTGTTATAATGCTGAAAGGATAAACGATATGATACCATTATTTTTCACGAAATAAAGCAGAGTAAGTGCAGAAAATATATGAATATACCTCTAATAATACTCACGTCAAGAACAGTTAACGGTAAATGTATAAGCATTCTAGCAACAACTGTTGTGACTATAATTGTTGCCCACCAAGGTAAACCTATTTCGTAGTGTACTAGTCTGTAAAGTCCAGTTACCCACTCGACTGGTACACTTTCGGAAATAAATCCGAATATACCACTGTTATACGCAATAGCTTCATTGATAACTACAGGTGGTGCACTTGAATAATGTCTAGTATTATTTGCAGTAATTGTATAAGGTTTATTCAAAATTCTGTTTGTTAAATTTGCTTCATTATTACACAATAACGGTCGGTTAAATACTTTCGAATGTATTTTTTTGTGCGAAGAAACGGTTCGTGTGTCTGAAAACTTTCTTTCGTTTACATAGAACCCTGCCACTGCTTTATTATTAGAAATAATATTTCTACAAACATCTTGCGGTGATACATTAAAAACACAATGAATAGGACGATAACATTTAAGATAAATAATACTCTCTCGCTTAACATTCAGAACGATTTTCTGGAACATTTGCATTGTCATAACGATAGAATAACAATTACTGGCACACTTAAGAAGCACGAATAGAAAAAGTGTGTACACTTCATCTGTTAACATGTGACAAGTACAATGATAGGTTAGGATTTTAAAATACTTGAATTTCGTTGCAAAAATGTAAAATCTTCTTTATTTCATATGTCTATAATAAATTTGTCGAAATAATTTATGCTCCTACATATTTTCAGAAAAAAAATATTTTAATGCTAAATAGGGAAAAAAAGCGTGGCGCCATCTCACGTTTACCGCACCCCCGGTACCGTCAAATCAACTTACTGGAATTCATGCTTAATTTAAACAATTACGTTTTTCTCGGCTTCCGAGAAAGTTCATTTGTTATAAACAATTAAACACTTGAAATTGTTATTACGTTCAACTGGATATAGTTACAGCACTGATGTATTTTTTTATTGTGCAGCTGATTATTTTCCCTTTCATTTAACCCACCATTTATTAAAAGACAACCACTAGGATCCGCGATAACAATTTTTAAAAATTTTATCGGTAACGATATGCCGAAAACGAGACACGTGGCGCCATCTCGCGTTTGCGGCCTTTTTCGCAGTTTTCCACACCGCCAAAACCGGATCCCTGGATTACGTCGTTAATTTAAACAATTGCGTTTTTCTCGGCTCCTGGTACGTATTTTTTAACCGGCCTTTTTCCAAATTAATGCTACTGGCCATACCTATCTCCTCCGACAGTTGCAACAATATGACATTTATGGTTTAACAGTTATTAACAATCGAAACATCGGCAAAATGCACTCCGGGGCACTGCATTTATCGCATATCCTGCCGTGCCAATTTTAATCAACAACCTCTCAGCTGAAATGGAATAACATCAGCTACAGGATAAAAAATAGGTCGTAGCTGTAACTATAGCCTGTTGAACGTAATAACAATTTTAATTGCTTAATTGTTAATAACAAATGAACCGCAAATGGTATGATGTTCACATCTATTGGAGATGGTAGCTTATAGGTGTAGCTTTAACTTATGTAATATGGTCATCGATGTAGCTGGTCTGCAAGTCAAAGTAATCGCATTTGTTTATAATTTATTTAAACAAATTCAATTATCTTAGCTTCTACTTGGTCGATTTTAATCAACGACCTCCCAAATTGAACCTCCCGACTCAAAGATTAATGTAATTCACCATTATATCAGCTCTCGTGTATAGTTTCGGTGCACTACTCAAGCGAATTATTAATTTGTTTATCAAAAATAAACAGCTCATACTGCATTTGTAAAACGTTTACTGACGTGTAGCGGAATCCTTTACCTTCGTTTTGAGTACTCGATCATTAATCTAGCGCCTCCAGAAGCCAAGATAATTGCAGTGAGCCGGAGTGCATTTTTGCCGATTCTTCAATTGTTAATAACTTTTAAACCATAAAGCCCACATTGTTGCAACTATTGGAGGAGATAGATATGGTCTGTATCTTTAATTTAAGACAAGTCCGGTTTAAAAATACGCACCAGAAGCGGTGAAAAGCGCAATTGTTTAAATTAACGATGTAATCCAGGAATTCGATTTTGGCGATGTGGAAAACTACGAAAAAAGCCGCAAACGCGAGATGGCGCCACTAGACTCGTTTTCGACATATCGTTAAGGATAAAATTTTTAAAAATTACTGTCTCGCTTACTGGTGGTTGTTTTTTAATAAATGGGGGGTCAAATGAAAGGGAAAAGAATGAGTTACACTATAAAAATACGACAGTGCTGTAACTATATCCAGTGGAACGTAATAACAATTTCAATTGTTTAATTGTTTATAACAAATGAACCGTAGGTGGTATAATGTTGACAGCTATTGGAGATGGTAACTTAAACATGTAGCTTTAAGTTCTGTTATATGGTCATACGTGTAGCTGGTCTGCAAGTCGAAGTAATCGTATTTGTTTATAATTTATTTAAACAAATTCCATTATCGCGGCTTCTAGCGGGCCGATTTTAATCAACGACATCTCAAATTCAAGCTCTGGGTACCAGGAACAATCTGCTTCACTTGTGGAATTGCTTCATTTGCTTGGAACTGGAATTTCCAAACAAATGTTTAAATTATTTAGAAAAGATAAACATGGCTTGTCGCCTTTGTAAGTCTTTTATCGTCGCGTAGCAGAGCCCTTTACCTTCATTTTGAGCATTCGATCATTAATCTAGCTCCTCCAGAAGCTGAGATAATTGGAATTTAATCCAGAAATTTGGTTTGGAAGGCGCGCTCTACTGATAAAAAAGCGGCAAACGCGATGTAACGCCACGTTCACTTTATTTTAGCTGTTAAGCTTTAGAACCTCAGTACCATTTCCCTATCACTGACAACGTTAACGTCAACTTATACGTATCAATGTTAGTTATAAATCTTATGGAAGTCCATAAGGTATATAATTTGTTAATTCCTGTATCTCGTCTGGGGTAAGAAATACCTTACGTACTGACTTTACTGTGTAGATTAATATAGATTATGTACCATAGATGTCGTGGTATGTTTGGAAATGATGCGAAACATTTAAAATCTAAAGTTTAACGAATACTGTTTCCATAGAGAATACTCTGTATTGACTTAACTTTACCTGCCAAGGGATTATAAGTAGACGCACTTCGGTTGTGATTCCAAGCACATTAATTTACTCCTAGCAGCTGCAGTCCACCACGAAATTGGAAAGGTATGTAAAATCATTTTCATAAAACGTATACAGATAATTTCAGTTTCCCTTACATCTTATATTTGCTCCTTTAAAATTTGATTTTACACTTTACGAAAAACGACTAGCTTATATACGCTATTCATGGGGAATATTGTAACAATAATTCTCTGTCCAATTACGTTAGAGTTTCATACTTTTAAATATGATCCTATCGCACATGAAATTATTCCTTAGAATTTGAAAACTTCGAATTCAAATGAGGCGCACCTCGCAATCCCGTATCTAAGTTCCATACATATTACAAATACTTATAAACGTTTATTTCACAACACTATAATTATCTTAAACGCCATTCACAGCAGAACGAAAACCAACAAGATGTACTCGAATGCGCGAAATTATATTAGTATAACTTAATTTAAAATAAAATTTAAATAGTAATAAAAATATATACTCGACATAAATGCGCCAACAAAAAGCGTACATAAGTCATTTTATACACCGCGAAGCATAGAAATATAATACGCACCCATATATTTTTCGCACGCGTCTGCTACGTCAAGAACAATAAGGCGATTCGATATCTCGTTTTACCATACCGCCGCGAAGCGTAGCAACATAATCACGGGATAGCGAATGAGAACCTATCGCGATAATAATATTCACGGGTGAAAACAAGTCCCACAGGTGGAATGATCAAAGTTTACCGGCCACGTCGTCGCTCGAACCTGTCGCCGTCAATTTCTACCTAATATGTCACGTGGAAACTACGGAATTGGCCGGAGGGCGTCTTTGATCTCGAGGCCCCCGGAACCCGCCGTGCTTGTCCACCTTCCGAAAACTCACCCTTCGAGTCGCACGCCACGTACGTGCCACGAGGGTCGCTAAATCCAATTTTATTGTTTGCACGCTCAGGAAAGCCGGAATTACTCGATTCCGACCGTCGAGCGTGAATCGTTCCGTCGCCTCGATTTCGGCTAATTTAAGCGCGTTGTAATTATTAAAAAGCGTGCGGTCGACGATACTTATTTGCTGCCCTCCGCGTTCGATTAAAACGAGAAACAGTTCAAACTACACCGAAGCGATTTTTCTTTTTCTCCTTTTGTCTGGTTTGTATCGACTCCGACGGGCGAAGCATTTAGCAAATAGAGTGCTGCATTAAACAATGATCGTTCTCTTTATCGGCGTTGCTTGGTTTAATGCTTTCGGCTGTCCACAATTATTTCGCGATCAATGGTTTCCACGTTTATCAAATATGGAAATACGTTCTAATTACGTTTCACGGTTAAACTGTTGTCTCGTCCATCGAACGTCCATTCAGTTGCGTCAGTTTTGCAAATATCAAACGCGGTTTCGAACGCGAACTATATCGCTGCCCCTTCTATTTCCTACGTAATACAACATTCGCGGCGAAGAAGTCGACGACTGCCCAAATAGAATTGCGAAACGGACTTCGAATGAGTTGGTACGTCGCCCGAAGAAAGAAGAAAAAAAAAAGAGCGGCAGAAGGGCGCAGAATTGACTTGGCGATCCATGTTTGTCACGATCATAGATCATTTCATTGTAGCAAAAGGGGGTGTGCGTACACATCATAACGGGGGCATAATGGCGCACCAATGTGTACACACTACGGGGACACCGGCAACACAGAATGTGCGGTGTTTGGTCTCCATTAATATCGGATCGACTGGATAGTTACTGCAGGCCATCTCCTGTATCTCTGGCGCATTTTTTTTTATAGGGCCATATGTCTCGTTCGTGGATCGCGTCCCATGGCGGGTCGCTCATTTGTCAGCACGCAATCTGCCATTGTCGCGATTTCATGCCAACAGTCGAAATATGCGCGCAGCGTTTCCACGGCGCGACGTTTCTTTTCTCCCGTTGCATAAGTGATCGTGCGAAAAGGTAACCATGATTTTATATTTTAAATTGTCGGGGAGAACGAGGACACTTCGTGGAATCGATAAAAGTGAAATGGTGCCGTTGGTATTATCTTTGCGCTATTTATCGTCGCGATTATTATTATCATCGTTGTGATTGTCCACCCTCGGTTTTTTATGCAGCGTTTGTGCATTTAGTTACTGCCGGGTGTGGTCGCTGTTGTTTGCATTGTTATTGTTTTGCGCGCTTTGTTTCACGAAATTCTCCAGCTTCCGGAAGTTAATGATAGCACCGATGATATCGGTAGATCAGAAAATTATGTCGCAGACGTACCGTGCAATAAGACGAGAGGGTGCCTCTGGGAGCACTTAAATGGGTCTGCGGAGGCCAGTGAAATGAAAAAATATGTGCTGTCGCGGTGAACGGGAAAGAGTTCGGTTCAAGGAGCATTGAGAATGCCCCTGATTTAAAGTAGGACTGGCAGAATATTTTGTTCACTCTCCTTTTACGGAATCAGGCAAAACGCATTACGTAGTGGTGGTTCTCTCGTGTTTTCGGAACGAGGAATACGTAAGTGTAACGGGGCCAGCACATTTACTTGCTCTCGTCCTCCAATTCGAACGATCGAATTATTCGATTAATTAATTTTCTTTTCCAATTAGTAACGCAGGCAAGCGTCATCGCGGAAATATTATTAACGCCTGGAAATAATTCTGTCGCGTTCAAAACCGCCGTTACAAAACGATTTCGTAAAATCGATCGAACAGTTTGGAAACATCGAGCTCACCGTCGCAACAATAGTTTCCTCGAGTATTCTATCCAATGTTGCATAAAAAAAGGGCAAACGTTTGTCCGACAGAAGATGCCAAAAGGAAGGGCGATTCCCTACGGTGCATAATATCAATGGACGATGACTGGATGGCGATGATCGCATCGCATTAGCAGTGGAGCGTTCTATGAGCAACTACCACCATCGTGGCCACCGTCTATGCGAGGTTTAGAACCCCATGGCATATGTATATATATATTATAGGCTGGAAATGTCACCCTAGCTGCGGTGCCTCGGTGTAAAATAAACGGTACCTAATTATACGCGTCCCGTTCGCGTTAAGGCCGAACTCAGGGCAAGTGCGTGCGAAGGTGGCCTCCTGCTAAATGGGATTACGAAATTACAATTTAGATTGATTGTCTGTGCACGACTGCCTTTGTACAGGCAGCGAGTTGCTATTTACGGTGCATTTAAGTAGGGGGAACTAAAGTCAATAGCGTGTGAAAGATGCGCCACCTCGAATACCACAAATGAAAACGAAATACTTGAAACAACGTCTTCACTTTAACCTATTTATAGACTGCATACATATATGCGTGTATATATATATGTATATATATTCCCCTGAAATTCAAGCAAATATTTTTTAAATTCATTTAATGACACTGGGTCTACCGGAAAGTTCTGTCCGTTTTCGAATTCAAAGAAAATAATACACTTTCGATATCATTATAATATCATTCCCATTGTTACCGCATAGGTAGACGTATTAAGTTGTCCCAAAAGTTTCTTTCGCTGTTTGACTGCTCGGTGTAATTGGGCAACGTTTAGTCGCGGACACTCCGACTGATCCATTTTTCGTTGATGCTAGTTGATGCTAGGCACTCTAGTTGTTTTCTAGCTTTCCAATAGTATAACGTCGCTTCGAATCGATAGCCTCCATGCCGTTCCGGATCTGATTTGGAATATACTAGCCCCCCAACCCCCTTCTCTTCAAATCTTTCCTTTCCGATTATTGCTTCATTATTTCTTAAAACAGTTCATATTCGTTATAAAAAATTGCACGCTTCGAGTGAGGTGAAAATCATGCCGATCGATATTTTGCAACAACGCGAACAAAATGTTAGAACACGTCGTCACGATGCTTTCGGACGGATCGAGGAGAGCGATGAGAAACACCGTACCGTACATCGCGTTAAAAATATTTTGCTCGCGGTGAAATCGTTCGCAGTCAATGTCTAGTAAGAAGGCGAAAGAAACTTTACGGGCAACCTGATGCGACCTGATGCAACCGTGAAAAAAGACAGCCATACGCGTCGAAACTGGTGAAACATTATCGGACAAGCGCTTTCCAGCAATCCCGTTTAAATATATATTCAATTAGATCCATAACCAAGGACGCTCCAATGATCCGCCTGTACCACATAACACGCTGAACCTCATATAAAGTGACGGGCAAAGCAGCAGAGAAATTTCGTGACTACGGTTAACCCGGGGATCGTAATTTTCCTCGGTAATCCGGAACGGCGCAATTTCGGAACGGCGATAAATTTTTGTTATTCACCGCGGGACGATTCCGGTGTTGTCGATTCCGTTTAAAAATCACGCCGGCTTCGACATGCCGGACGCAGCCGGTAATATATAGAGGTGTCCGCGACGCGGATCCGCGCATATCTTTTTCACTTTTATTTCGCCGGGTCCGCTCGCTGCCAAGAGGGTGGTTTCGCAGTGGGCGCGCCCGGCGATGATTAATTAGCGTTTGATGAATATGTATGAGAGAAAGGCAACCAACTCGGCCGACACGTACACACGGACGGCATCCCCTGCGTTACAATAACGCGGCCCAACCCCCTTCGTGCAGCCCGTTTCAACCCTGCGATAGCCCTCTCTGTCTCCCTCCAGCCCTTGTGCCACCGCTCGACGGATCCTGCGACTCCTCCGTGAGCTGTATAACAATGCGTTTTCGGGGAGAAATTTTTGTTATGGAACAACGTCGACCGACGGCCATCCATTATGATTTACGCGGACCCCGTGTACACGTACGTATGTACATACGTTGAAGTTGCACGGTGAATTTCGTTAAAATACGCCGACGAACGGCAGGCACGTCGGTCGCATTAACCGCGGAGATTTCGTGGCATCGTCTCTGCCGTTGTTAGGGACTCGAGTGGTTACGCGTAACGTATCGTCACGAGCGCAAATTAACCCTTTGACTGCTATGGGCGCATATATTGCGTCCGGCAAAGACTATCGGCGCGGCCTATGGACGCATATTAGCGCCGGGAGAGAGATATCGGTGTAGAATATGGACGCAAATGCGCGATCGGCGAAGAAACAAATGCTGTACGGTTCTCAGCTCGCGAATTGACTGTTGATCAAAAGCACGATGACCGTTGCGCTCTACCGAAAATTAATGCCGCGAGGGCTAGTTATATTTAGATGGTGCAAGGTGATGAAATTTGGCGTCGCTTGATAAATAGTCGTATATTTACATGTTACTGTACAAAATGATAATTAACTACGACTACTCAAGGTTGTTGATAAGAGTGCCTCGCAAGGTGGTGTAAAGACCTTGGAGGTGTTGCACAGATTTTGAAGGCGTCGACGATAACTATTGATGGAACTATTGATGATGCGATCTGACTTGACGATCTAGTCGTACTACCGAGTCTTACTTAGTTTCGCTTTAACGAAGACTCGCAAACCCTAGGGACGGGCGTGTTGTTGTTGGTAATATGCTGATTGGTTAGTTCAGAGGGTTTGTTCATGTAAAAAGGTGACGGAAGGGATATTCCAAAATTTGGTAGAAGTGGAAATTAACGCCCCTAATTACCGGTCACTCTCAGGTAGTGACTGAGGGTGCCGTACGCGGAGTCCACACGTGCAGCTAAAGGTTCGCAGATTGTAAAGCCATAAAATATTGCGACTTTCAATAAAACCTGCTAATCCAAAAAAAGGCGATGCACGAATTTATAGATATATAGCTTGCAGTTGTGGAATATAGTAAGTATACCCGAAACGTAAATAATTATATGTCAAGGAACTCGATGGCTTTATGAGTCTACTGTTTGGGCCCGAACAAATGCGTACTGCGCGAAAAGTATTCAGTCCCTAGAAATCGCTACTGCGGGTCAAGTTCCGCTCACGCGAAGCCCTTCGACTTGAAGCAGTTAGCAGTCAAAGGGTTTTAACTGCGGCATGTTCACGGATCGGGCAGAACCGGATCACTTACGAGGGAAGACTGTCAACTTGTCGACTCGGATTTTAATGTCCTTTTGCAGGTTGATGATACACGGGCTCGTGATGGTCTACGTAAAATATTAGGTGTAGTTATATAAAGATAAGTTATATAGTTATATAGTAGTTATATAGTTAAATAAGATAAAAAACAAAAGTCAATTAACCGGAAATCGAACCCGGGACTTCT
Source organism: Nomada fucata (assembly GCA_948146005.1). NCBI lineage: Eukaryota > Metazoa > Arthropoda > Insecta > Hymenoptera > Apidae > Nomada > Nomada fucata. The sequence continues at coordinate 8,238,910 of OX411282.1, forward strand.
AACCGCACGAGCCATGCACAATCTCACTTGGCTACCAATCTTTCCTATTTATAGAAGATATGTCCTCGCATAGAAGGTATGTAACTTTAATTGTTAATATCGTTCAAGTTACTGAATAACTACACCTAACTGCAAAAGGACATTAAAATCCGAGTCGACAAGTTGAGAGTCTTCCCTCGTTAGAACTGTGCATTCGTCGAGCTTGGGGTTGGACGTCGAGGAAGACAAGAGCGACAAGAATCGGGAATGGAGCGCGATCGAAAATCATTTTCGCGATACTCTTTCGCCCGGAAAAGAATTCAGAGTGTCGCGTCTGCTCCCCGAATTCACGAATTTACGTCGACGTCGAGCCACGAAACAACGAGGCGCGCCGCGCTGTCCTCGTGCCGTCGAAAGAGCGACGCGTCGACCTTCCGCGCTGTTCGCTCGCTCGTCGGCGTTCCGCGACCGATATCAATCGGTATCGCGCAAACCGGCCGGCTGTATCGCGGCGAAATATCGCCCACCCCCGCGGCGGTATCGGCCGGGTCGCGAGGGGTTTAGATTTCGGGGAAAACGCGACGCGCGGAGGAGGCTGGTCCGTGCGCGCGCGGATCGCTCGCGCCGCGGGCAGAACAATGCAAACAATGGCGGGGACGTAGCGCTGCGGTGAGACCCCGGCTTACGCGGTGAATACAATTACATTATGAACTCGATTACCATTTAAATGGAAACAAACGTGAAATGCTAAAACGCACCGACCGCGCACCTCGCCCCCGCCGGGCAGGCGGAGCGGCGAGGCGACCGGTCCGCGCAGCTCGCGTTAAAACGTTGCAACCACCTTTCGGGTGCTCAATCATCGGTATGCAAATAGCGTGCACAGGCGTGCAGAGTTGAGCCGTTCCTATTCCGGGCGAAAAATGTGCCGCGCGATAGGGTCGGATTGGACGGTGTTATTTTTTGCTGAGGTGAATTCGTTGTTTAAGGGAGAATTTGCAGAAATAATTGCGCCACTCGCGCATCGGCAGGCATGGAGAACGATGGGATAGAACTTTTGGGCTGGCAGTCGCCGAATATCCGAGGACAAGCGTTTCGGGGGGTGTGCGTAGCGGAAGGGTTGATAGAGCGTCGATTTTCGTTTTTAAATGTTGCATGCTTGTATGCGTGGACGACGGTGGCGATGGAATGAGTTGGGTTTTTTTTCATATTTATTTAGAATGAGCAGGACGAGTTCAAGCGGGGAGAATGCCTGATTTAACCCTTATGTTAGCAACCGGGTACCCGGATATACCCGTTTCGTGTTTCCTAGAAGAATTTTTGATGTTCTGGAAACAATATCGCAAAACCCCTCTGGAGGCTCGTTGTGTGGATGTGTCTACGTCAATATACCAATTTTGAATGAATTTGGTTCGCAATTTTTTAAGTTATAAAGCTTTAAACATATTTACGCATCTGTCTGGTAACCGGGGTACCCGGGTACCCATATAAGGGACGAGATTGTTAGGCGATCTATGCGCATAAGCATGAAAATTTATTTATTTATGAAATTACAATAATAAACAATTCTGTGTACAATTTCTGCATATTGCTATAGTATTTACGTGTTTGTCACAAATAGGACGGTCGCACTTGTGGCAAGTGCAAGTTTCGTGTTTTTCGTCGTTTCTTTTCGGGATCAGCCTGACATATATAATAGAATGACACGACTTTTTTTTTGAAATAGAAGGAATTTCATTCATTTCTACTTGACTATTTCTCATGCTTTTTATTGCCAATTTTGCGAAAAGATGTCTCATAGTTTGAGCATTTTCCAATCGGGTTCGAATTGCTCGAAAAGAAAGATCTTCCCCTAATTGACGTAGAAACGCACGACGATTATTTGATTTTTTAGACAATATATTATTATTGATAATGCTTCCATTTTTACAATACAAACTTCTGAAACTTACAAATTATATTTCACAAAAGCACTGTCCGTTTCACCTAACTGCAAAGAATCGTGTCTGGAATCGAAAACTGAATACAAACTGATGCATATTGGAGATAGTCTCTGTTGCCAGCTTAAACTTGTTTATATAAACAAGATAAGCATCCATTCTCTAGTTATCGAACTAGGAACGATTCGAAGAATCAAAAGTCGAAAACTGGACACTTGAGAAACTGGGAGACTTCATAGAAGAGTATGTACTTGAAATATTTAAAAAAAACTGATACTTCATTTCAGTATAAGAATATACATATAATAGATTTGCATAAAATGCTTAAAGCTGCAGCTGTTGAGTTATAGAAATGAAAGCTAACACTCTCGAAAGAATATAATTTCATATTTCAACCACTAATTGGCTACATCGGTTAAGTCCACAAAACAAAGAGAAGTCAATTTATTATAAATACAAGAAGTTAAGTGTCGATAAAACACTTTAACCTTAAACTTGTAAAAAATTTAATAGGTGGAATCAACCAATTTGGCTAATGTGCCGATCGAAACAGTATGGGGTACCCGGTTACGAGACAGACGTTGAAATTTCGGTTGCTAACATAAGGGTTAAGAATCTGTACCTTCTGCAAATCAATCAAGGTTGCGCCGATGTGTGCATTGAAATTATTGTCTATTGCATTGGAAAATTGCTGTGGCGAAAGGGTTAAGCTAAGCATAAGCTCGTGAATTTAATTGAACTTTTATTAAAACAGCAGAATCCCGATACTGGACGATTCCGATGTCATGCCTCGCCGTTAAGTTGAACCATTCAGCAAGTTCCGTTTCGTTTTCTTTCCATGAAATCCATGAAATCCATGAAATCCATGAAACATCTTTTTACCCTGCGCCTCGATTTTTCGTGCGAAATTTTTTGTTCCCGCGGCATGCCCCTCCCTGCCGTGACGGTTGTCGTCGATCGAATAAAGACCTACGTTTAACGTGTCCCATCAGCACCCCAATTCTAATTATTGTGCACTTAATTTTCTAATGAACCGTATCGAACGGCAGGCTCGACGAAACGGTGTACTCGTGCACTGATTTCACGGGCCACCTGTCGCACTGCTGTTCTACCCTCCCCATTGGTTTCGTCGAATTGGACACGCACGGTGTAAGACATTATTCTACATGAAGGGTCACGGAAGCTCCACGAGGAGACCAGTATTATTTCTCAGGCTGTTTCCCCTGATGAGGGGTTTTTCACTGGAAAATCCACGCCACGCGCAATTGCTTGTGAAATTTGTGGAAACGTGGACATCTGAACGGTGAACGCTTCGTCTTTCGAGTAATCGATCGGGCGATTGTAACGGCCCCGGGTCTTTGGTAACATTTCATATCGAGGATTACAATGGTTTGGGTAAAGTTGAGTCCGAATATAAGTTAGGAAAAACAAGGGGCTGCGGTAGAAATAACAAATTCATGCGAAACTATAACTTGTCGTGCAACATCCTAGAGTCCTAGAGTATGTTATTTCAAAGTAGTTATTTGGCAATTATATTATTGTACGTATATATAGTTATTTCAAACGCTTCTGCCGTTTTGTTAATTCTGTTCCACGAATATCAACATTCTGATGATTCATCAGCGAGAAGCGCGTTTCAGAAAAATTTCAATTGCGTCGTCTTCAATGCCGCTATCTGTTTCGAAAATACAAAACACAATGTGAGCAGCTTGCGCGAACTTGGGCGGTACCTATTTCAGGAAAAGAGTAACGGCTCCGAATTCTTTGCCGGTTGTCACACAGCACGCCCAACGCTGCCCGATGTGCTCCTCTTTCTAGAATTCACAAAAGAATGAAAATCAAGGGCGTGCCGCTTGTTCGTTTCTGTTTGGACATTTTCGAACAAAAGCTATATCAATATTTCCTTCGTTTTCATCGTCATATGGTGGAAATCCGTATATTCTTTGTACCCCTCCGAGCATGTAACATTTCGGAGAAACGTGTTTGTATTGCTCCTTTTCCAACCGCATTCGGATATTGCGGTGGTATAATTTGATACCGTACTATAAAAACCTTTGACTCTCGTGCTCCCCTAATCGCTTCCTAGAAAGTATCATTACATATTTCGACAGGTACAAACGTCGTGTCGCAATCCGTAACAGAAGACGCTCATAATCATCATGTATAAATGTACAGTGGCGGCGAGGATGCGCCCGCACGCGCCACGCATTCCTCTTTAAATCGATTAAGAAACAAATCCGGAAGCATTGCTAGAGAACCGCAATAAAAACGAAAGATGGAAATTTCGAGCTGCGGGACGGCTAAAGTCGGTTGTCTTTTCATACTGAGGAACTACCGGCGAACATACGGCGACCGAAAAAAAAAGAAAGGAAAGGGAGAAACGGATCCCTTCCAGATAGATAGGTGCGGTCACTGTCAGGAGGGGTTGACAAAGGCTGACCAGGGGTAGAAACATTCAAATGGTAATCGGCGTGCGTCTAACATACACCGACCGACCCTCCGACCCCCGTGCTCACGCTTAAGGGGGTGCGAGCAGCACCCTCTTCGCATACACCCTGCGCATTCGCACCAGAATCAAACCAAATATTGGCAATATCATCCCTGGTATTGGTCTCCGCGACCTGCCTCCTACACACGCTGGGAAACGATGTCCATTTGAATGCACGATTCCATTACCGACGTCGATATATCGGCTCGAGGATATTATGGGATTAGGATTTCAGGGGAAACCCGAAAGAATACGCCGAAACTCGGTCACGCGAGAGTACCCGATGCGTTTCTGTTCTGCTCGAACAATGCCACCGACTACACCGCCCACGATTCCCGTCTCCTCTGGTCCTGTTATTTTTTAATACCGTGCTTCGAAACATCGAACGATCGCGAAGTGACGTTCGCGTAGCCCTTGAAAATGAACTTTCCCTTTCGTGCGCGATTGTAAAAATTGTATCAAGCTCGGCCCGTCGTTCCTTCGCCGTGACTCTTCCGCTTGAAAATTTGACGCGCTGCAAATGGTGCTTTGCTTCTAAATTTTCCATTTCTTGCCCCCCTCGCTCGCCCCTAAATCGATTCGACAAATTGGCGGCGTTCGAACTCCATTCCGCTTCCGTTCGAACGGCCGTTTATTGTCCACCGGTGCCCCATCGGCGGGTATGAAATCTCCGGAACAATTATCTCGCAAAACGCTCGGAAAGAGTTTGCCGTTCGTATCCGCGAACAGATCCGTGACTCGTTCGGTGTTTATTCAGCGTACTGAACGTCGTACGTGCGCCGATGTAGACGCACGCAAAGCCCCCGCAACCAGAACTTCAGCACGCGCCACGATTATGCGATTACGCGATTACGCGTGTCGATTTCTGTATCGTAGCCGACCCGCAGTGGAAGAGGTCCGTCGGACGACACCGCGTCGCCGATCATTATCCTGTCGCCGTCCTAACATTGCTCGCCTCTTCGTCGTTTCGTTTTAAACAATACGTCGGGTTGTTCAAAAAGTTTCTTTGAACTTTCGTCTCCTTAGAGAGATATCAAATGCAAATCCAAATTCTAGGCGACGGAGTCAATTCTAGAGAGAATCATTAACGAACGATGTGCGAAGCGTTCTTCTCTGTCGTCCTTCCTCATTTCAATTCCCGTTTACCCCAAAATCTATTGAACGTCCATTAACGAAAACCATTACGCGAATGTCCAAAACATTCCAAATCAGATCTGCGATGTCCAGGCTTTCCATTTTTGTGATTCGAACGATATAATACTGTCGCAAAACTGCGATACGAGACTCGCAAAATTACAAACGTCAACGAGAAATGGATCAGGCTGCGTAGTTCGGCGATATATCGTCCAACGGAGTCGACGCGTTCAATTATGCGAAACGAATTTAATTCCACCGCGAGCGAAATACATACTGATGAACACGTTACAATTAGAAAGCAACGCAACGCCGTAGCGTCGCACGGCAAATGGGATCGGCGAACGAAAGGGAGACAGACAGGCAACCCTCGAATCTCGCAGTTATATTATAAATCACCACGGCGATGTTTGCAACACAATGCGCCGTATCTTTCGCGGATAGTTGGCGAACATTTAAAATCACATAACACGCCTGTTCGTGTCGCATTGCGAGCCGACTAGCTGCAAGTATTAAGGGTGGTAGGAGTGATACGTGGTGGTGGCACGAGCCGACACGTGGCTGTCCCGCTTTATACAAACAGCATTATGCACGCCCGTGCCAACATAAATTACTGTGGGTTTAATATTGGACGTCGGCGTTGGCCATGGCCGACCACCTACTGAGCAAAACACGTTAAATGCGGCCAACCTAGGATACCGTGGGCCGCGTCGCGATACGTCGCGTCAATTCTTTCCAGTCGCGCGATCGGCTGATCTCCGCTTAACACCTGATCGCCGTGAAATTCGGGATCGATTGCATCTTGGATTATGATTAGTATCAATTTGACGGTTCGACACGTATTTTCGTAAACCTTTTCTCTATGTCACGGTACACTTGTCAAGTATTGCAATAAATCGTGACGGGACGTTTAACGGTCCTAACGATAATTAATTTGTTTGAAAGCCACAAAGATGTGCAGTCTTTTTCTTTTATCGACTGCCCCCGCATCATTCGGAATAAGCGCACGGCGAACAATAATTGGACCAAATCTGATCCGCCGTGGGGCCATCGATGGTACATTCCCTATCCATAAATCCCCGACGTAACTCCCCATAAAACTTTTCGCAGCGAAAACAGTTGTTAGAGAGTAAGAACAGAAGCTCGACTTAGATAAAGCTGACTTTGCTCTCCTGTAAGTACATACGACCGTCGTAATGTCCGTTCCCTTCGATATAATAATTCACTTAGACAGCGGTGCACGTCCACGGCCGTACGGAAGGAAGAATTTAAATAATCACCGTGTGGAGTACGCTACAAACAGCTGACTACTTAAATGTAAATGAAGACAGAAAGGCGGCCGTATATGAATGGCGGCATTCCGGGGAAAATCTCGGTTAAATTTCACAATAAGCTCTTTCACGGCACCTAAACGTGAAAGCGCTTGTAAGCGACTTTAGGGTGTCTTACGAGACGCCCTTGGAAGGCAGCCTGAGCGGCTGTGAAGCCGAGAACGAACGGAAAGAGGGAATGAAACGGCCTCGATAAGTGGACACCCCGTGGAGAATGACGGAATGCAGACCGCCTGCATGAATTAAAGCCGTCCCGTTTATGAATGGATCTGGATCAGAATCGAAATTCCGCGGGGTAAATGTTTCGAGGGTGGTCGATCCTCTGAATGGCGGGCATGAAACGATCTTTCGGTATAGGATATCGAAACCGGATGTTAATCCTTCAGCAGCAGCATCCGAGGGAAGGGTTGAGATAAAACGAGATTAAGGGATTTCGAAGATTTTGATTATTATTATTTCGAGTTCGTGACGAAGAGCAGCCTGCGGTGCCAATAATTACATTCACGCGACTAATGGTTCGATCGGGCATTAAAGTGTAACGCGTTTGCGATTTTACTTGAATTTCAAGTTCGTGAATTTTTTACGCCCGAAACGTTCGCAAGTCCGTGCACGTTTGAAGGCTTGAAATTCACTCTATGGTTAGTCTTGCGCATATCCACTGAAATTGTCAACTACAGTTTCGGATGACAAAATCAATATAGTGCATTATTTTAATTTGGCATTACTGTAATTTTGTACATTTCTCGGCGTAGTATACAACATTTCGGTCGTCCGATAGGAAATAGGTGATTCGTTTTATCTTGAACAAGTTCTGCTACAAGTTCTGCACACAGGTGTCTATTGGTTGCAGGTCGTGTAAGAATGACGGAAGTGATTTATATTCGGAATCCTTATCCTTTGCCGGATGTAGTTCGCGAAGGAGAATGGTTACGGCGACCTGTACTGGGTGATAAAGTTTCACCGAGGGATAAGGACTGGAGAACCAAGTTAAAAGCCCACGAACGTCTCTTTGCACACCATACGTTAAATAGTGTACGGAAAGATGCTAGACTTACGAGGCCACAGGTAATATTACAATTAATTTTAACCTAGAATTTTCGCTGTCGCATATATATACGGGTCGACCTCGATTAACCAGTTAAGAGGAAGGACCCTCGGGTTGAATAAATAGAGATTCAAGGGAAATGGAACGTTAATTATAAAAAAATAATTACGACAAATAACACGAATTCTAATGATCGAAACTGTAGCATCTAAATAATAAATCACCTTCTTTATTAACAGCAATAATAATTCGTGGGCAACTAATTTCCTTGCGATTATTATATCGTAATATAATGTCTTTCAATCTTTAGGTACCGAACGATGCTCTTGATTTGGCGCTTACCACCGTCTATACTCATAACAAAGACACATTGGTACCCAAGTCTTATGTTCCTGTGCAGCCTGAAACGTTGGGAAAGAAAACCTGGCGCGTCTTGAAAAATCATATCGCGGTAAGGAAGAGCATCGCGATATCAATCTTATCCCGCTATTGCGTACTTTATTTTTACATTAAAGTAGCGCCGCCTCGATAAATTTGCGTCATTCGCGTCGAGCAGAAATTAGCTTATTGATTAATGTTTAATTTTCCTGCGACGCAAGCGCCCTCGCAAGTGTCCATTATTTTCATTCGTAATTAACCGATTTTTAGATTTCCACGATGCTGCAAGCTCCCGAGGAGATGGTCGAGGACGATCCGGTGTTATTGTTCCTGAAGAAATCGGAGTGCCAGCGTGGCCCGGAGCCAGAGAGACGGGTCCATCCGTGTAGCGTGAAATTAAATATCAGCGGACCTCACTCGACTCAAACTAATCCTGGATACAGTCGGAAAATAGACGGAACATTTTTCAATATTTAAACAGTATTTAAATACGGATCTGCACGGTGTTTGAGATGAAATCCCGACAAGTGAAGCTGTGCTAACAATCGTATTTGATGAAATTAAATCAACGATTTTATGATTATCATCGCCACCGTCAATCGTCTCTCAATGTTTATGAATACGTTTCATTTTCGAGTAATTTCCGCCGATAAATCTACATACGCTCGTGTTCAATTAACGCTCTGATAGCACGGCTGTCCCAAACCTTTATTTAATAACTCTTATTTCGATCGATCAATATTATATACAGCGCAACGTTTTAATTGCCGCTTCAGTTTTGAATTGTACAATTTTTTGTATTTTAAAATAATGTTATACACGCACTGTCTTGTTTTTTTTTTCAGAGTTCTGTTATGTTTACAATAAATCGCGCGCAACGCAGTGAAATGCAAACGCTTTTGGTGAGTTTATGTTACAATATTTAACACATTGGCTTGCCTCTATAATCTCTCCGAAAATGGTTCATATTCTTTTGCGATAGCATCACGAATTCGCGCGATTCGATTAATATTTCTACGTATCAGCGTATTCGAGAAGTCTATTTTTCATTTACGCAAATACTTCCAGTACGCCGTATTAAATAAAAATGAATATTAACTTTATAAGCGGCTGATACCATCTACTCCGCGCTAAATCCGAAACGCCGTAACTCACCGCAAAGTCAACAACCTCACAAACATCAACCGCAACAATTTGTTTCTCGTTCTTCATTACCAATCCCCCGCTCACGATCTCCCTCTAAACAAACCGCCTCCGAAACTCGTAATACCCGTCAAAGTAAATACCCCTAAACCGTAAGACCCGTTTCACGGGAGACGTGGCCGTGTCGCCGCTAATGCGTCTCCCGAGAAATCCCGCATTCGGGCCCGTGCATCGGTATGCCCATTCATCGGGAAGCACCGCGGCCTCCACTTTTCTACGCACTCGCCCCGCTGAACCCACGCATTTTCGCCGGCAAGCGCCGCCGCCATATCATTTCACGAAACGCCTGAACGCGAAGCGTCCCGTGAAAACCGGGCCCAGCGTCCCCGCGGCTGATCGTATCGTACCCGAACACGTCGACAAATTTGTCCCGCAGATATATCGGCGACGCCGTGATGCAGTGTCACCGAAATCTCTGCGGCGATCGCCCGCGTGCCGCCTCGATTTCGCCACCCCTTCGGGCGCATCGGCGACGAGGAACGATGCGTGCGCGTGAGTCAGTGCACGGTGCGTTCTCACTGGCGAGCCGGCGGAGGGACAGAATGTCCCATTACCCGGGTAATCCTTGTTTGTAATAAACCAGCACCCCGCTGCCAAGGGGACGGCGGCAGCCACCCTCGCCGCATAACGTCGCGGAGGTGGAGCCATCTCCGCACGCATATGCTCCTCATGGAATATCATTTATGTTTCACCCCGTGCAGACTATCTTGGGGCCCCCCGTTCGTCCTGTTCAAACCCTCCGCCGCCCTCTTCCAGCAGGCAGCCCGATCCTTATACATACGCCTAATCCGGCCATGATTGCCGCGGCGATCGCCTCGTCACGAAAACTCCTTCTCGGCTCCCGTTCGGTGGTTCATTCTTTTTTCTCTTCCCTTCTCGTTCCTTTCTCTCTCGCGTGGCTGCCAACGCGGCGGTGCACCCCTCTGATTTATTTGAACGACATTGGAAGGTGAATCGGAGGGAACGTGCCGATAGATTATTGTTCCTAGGCGGTCGGAGATTCGTTTAGGGTTTTAGCGGGTGGGGGAACCGGGAAGATGTCCGAACGTTGTTCTTAATTATGTCGCTGTCGGTTCGTTATTGTGGTATCGATGGATATTTCAGTTTATCGTACCCGCCTGGAGGTTCGTCGAGGCAGCTGCACGGTAAGCACGGCGAGAACGAAGAGTGTTGGCGGAAACGTCGAATGCGGATCGAGCGAATGTTTGTCCCGAGGACAGAGTGAAATGCACGGTTTCTTGGATTCTTGGATGCACGGTGACCCGTGTTCGAACTGTGTCACGTGGCAAGAGTGTGTGTATGCGTGTCGGTGTGTGTCCTAATGAGTGAGAACGAACGATGAATGGAACGAGAGGAAAACCGCGAGCGAAACGATATAACGGAGTGGCTGATGGGCGCGCGAGGTACAATACTTTGGGAAGCAGGAAATAGAGTAGCGTGGAATCGAGAGAGCGCAGAGAGCAGAGATTAGCATTGAGTTCGAGAGTATCGCGAGTCGTGTGAGAGTAATTGTCGCGTGTCGACCTTTCACATTAATAAAGTTGTTAACGGTTGAAAGAAACTGAAGTCCCATTGATCGAGCGAAGTTTACTAAAAATAACTCCCACGTTATTATGCGAAATATGCAACAACGGAAACTGTTTTACACGGAAGGAAAATGTCTCAGCCTTCTGTACGGATGATCGTACGTAATCGGAGCGTTGAGCAAACATTGTTCGCCGGCGACCAATCGAATAATTTCCCCCCAATCCACCCCCTCGTGGATTACACCAAGTCGAACGTGTATCTACGTGGATCCTTTTTCTTCCCCGTGTCAGGGGGAGCACGGAATGCGGCGTTCACTAAGGGTGAAGCGATCTGAGACCGTGGTGGGTAACGAGCGGGGTAACCAGCCAATTACTTGGCTGAACGGTTTTATTTCTATTTAATTCTTATTTAATTTACTTTTTACGACCGCCCCCGTCGGAGCTTCTTTAACGAAATGAAAAGTTTCTACGTCATTGCGAATTCGCGAAATCGTCGCGCGGCGCATCGAAGCCAATTAATCTGAGCGGACCGTTAACGAAAACGGATCGTAAAAATTCCACGAAAGTTTCGGCCCTGCCATCAGTGGAATTGGAACGTTCGTCGGATAATTCGCAGAATCGAACGTGGTACGATTTTCGCGTATATCCGTCGCGCCCTTCGCGAATCCAACGTATTCGGCGAAGAAATGACGCGGGGTAGGGAAGCAATGATCGATTCGCTATCTCGCCGATTCCTGCTCGCATACGTTTACCCGGAAGGAATTCCGCGTGAAAGTCGCGGCAAAGTCTCATTGATCCCACCGGGATGAAGTTGTTATTCCAGTGAACTTGTTACGTTATATTTATCAGCGCGGCGCACACCGCCGCCACCCGTCGAGCTTTATCTTTCCTTTCAGTCCCATTTTTGCTCCGACGACTTTATTCACCTACGTACTGTCGGGGCAAAGCCGCAAACGACGTTATAAAGGACAGCCAGAAATAGGCAGTATTAAACGAATGACGCGACCGACTTCACCTGACGTTCAGCGTTCCACGAAGGAAATGTGCGGGTTACGTTCGCTACCTGCACGCGGCCAGATATCTTCCAGCCGTTTCGCGACGTTTTTCGAGAGTTCTTCGAGAGTTTTTCGAGAGCCGTCGATCGGGCGGAACAATTGATGGACCTGTGAATAATTCGATTTGCGAAAATTGCAAATTCTCTTCAGGATCGAACCCGCGGAATCGAACGTTACACGCGCGTTCAACGGACATTGTAGAATTGCGCACGGGCGTCGTTCGATTACATTTGTCGGTCCTCCTTGAAGATATGTATCTGCAGGTATTGAAGTAAAAAATTTAATCGAGCCTTGCCCCTCGTGCTCGGAGGGACGTATACAAAAGGAGCCGGAAAGGTACGCGCTTAATCAAATAGTAGAAGATTGGTGGTCGGAAATTTACCCTCTATTCCGGTCGATCTGGTCTCTCAGCCCCTGTAATATAGAGAGAAAGCCACCCTCTTTCTAGGAGGTCAGGTCTATACGAGTGGTGGCTTATGAAGCTTATTTTTTAATTTCTGTTCAATATGTTGCCGCGCTGCTCGAGTGTTTGTCCAACGTTTTAAAGTTATTTCAAAACAACCCGCCGGCGACGTCGCACCCAGAGGGGTCTCCGCTTCAATTGTCTTTTCCATTAGAATAGGGGAGGGGAAATCACTGTCGCGTGATCGCTGATTCTGTGAGAACGCGCTGGCACCTCTCCTTCTTTTGTCGTTCTAAATAAATAACCGGCCTCTGTCCCCGTTCTTTAACACCGACGAAACTTCCCAGCGAGTTCCGCGGAGAACGAACCTCGTCGCGGCAAGCGATTAAACAATTTCAAGGATTCCAAAGTAATTGTTTCCCCGTCGAGTCCGGGTGCCGTTGCTTCGTTCCAATTTCGCGTCTCACCCAAATGCATCCTCTTCGCCTTAAGTCCCCCGCCTCGCCGAAAAAAAGAAGAACGAAAAAAAACAGTCACTCCATTGTACGTGTTTCCGTTCTATTTTGGAGAACTATCGACTACTAAAAAAAAAAAAGAAACAAGAAGCTGTTAGCGATATTGCTTCCTGCGCTCCATCCGGCCTTCGCTGCTTTTTCTCCTCTCCTTTTCGTCGGTCGAAAGGAGACCGGATTAAAAAGTGAAACGGCGCGAGGGGTGTTGGGAGGAGGCAAAAAAAAAAAAAGAAAAAAAAAAGAGAAGTAGCGGAGCGTCTAAACGACGGTGGAAGGTCAAGCCCGAGATTACGAAAGGCTCGTGCGACGTTTGCTCGTTAATTAGGGAGTTCTAATTATAGTAAATGCGTGAGCGGAGGCAAGGTACGCCGGAGATCGTGCCACGGCAGAAGCTCCGGGGATCAAAATGCAACCCTCCGCGAACGAGCCAAGATTACCTTCGAGGGTCCTCGCCGACCCCCAACTCCCCCCACCCCCCAAGCCCCCTTCGTTTAAGGCCTGGCCCAACCTGCGACAACGGCGGGTCCTCTTTCCCCGGAGCTATTCAGTTCCCTCGTGCTCTCAGCCAGTCTCTCAGATATCACCTAAAATAACATCAGCCTGGAAACGCTCGCCGGGATAGATTTTACCGCCCGGTGTATAACAAATGGATTAGCGTTTCGGTGGACGGTCGTTAATCCTATTTTATTACGGGGCCGAAGAACGCTCCGATTGTCTCGCAGCTTGATTTCGGTCGATTCTTCGGCGACCGGTAATTGTTTGCGTCGACCGACTGTGCGTTGGAACGAAAGTGCTACCGGTTTCTAAGGTGCGCGTTACGCGTAAAGTCGCAGAACGATGGAATTCGCAATTACGACGGAAGAAGGCTGAAAATTGCTGCGACGACGCGATCTATCGGACGCGGGACGCAAAGTTCAATTTTGTTCGACTTATTCTTGTTCGATGACTCGTAATTGGCGCGAGCGGACTTCGTAGGATTTTTAAAGCGATACCAGGGACGATCTTGAGCCGTTATTAGATCCGTTAGATTCGCTAAATTAATTCGCGGGAGAATTGGCGATACAGATCGTTTTATCGTAATTTAACGTAATTAAAATATAGTATCGGTATTTACATGTCTGAAATAGGGTCGAAACAACGGATTTAACGTTAAATGAAATTCAATGTGCACGTTAATCACGGTTTAAACTTGAATTTTTAGACTAACACCGAGAAAGTTATCTTCGTGATATTTTATATAACTTATAGTGGCTCGCGTGGATGTAAAATTGAGGCGAATATTTCTTTCCGGCAAACCTCGTCGAAACCTAAGTAAATACCGGTTAAAACACGTTCCAGGCACGTAGACACCCCCCCATACACTTTTCGAACGTGTCACTCGTGTCACGAGAATTCTTTCTAATTGCAGAAGAAACATATCCGTGCACAGATTAGACTCGGTGTACAGACCGCCGGACATATTGTTTCACCGGAACGATTATTTGCAGAAAATTTCAAGACTCTCCCCGATCTGCGCCATCCACTTACGACTGCGAGGCGAGCAAATATATGTTTTGCATCGGTACGAGTGGAAAATGTGACAGAACGACCATGCAAGGGTGCATTCGACCCCCCGTGCGAAGTTTCTGTAACGTCGTCACGTGGGAATTCGGACACGCGTTTCTGTTCCCCGACGACCGACCCTTTCCTGCCCCCGTGCTGTAATTCAGACCGTCGCTGTTAGCTTTTTTGCTATGCTTGACGTTCGCAATACGTCGCGAACGAGCAACAATATTTCGTGCAACACCTAGTGCGACGGAGGAAAAAAAAACTGGAGGAAGCGTTGATAAAAGTAAATACTACTTTTTATGGTAACAGTACTGGTTAATGGTATTGTACGGAGTGGAAGTCACGCTGCTTTCGAGATTAATATTGCTGGGAACGGTTGGGAAATTAATTCGATACACTAGCCGGAGAAATTCTTAGATTCTCGATTCGTAATTGGCAACTGCCCGAAATATTTAGTTAAAACGTCTGGCATTAAACTTTCAGCCTATAGAGTAATTGCAAAAGTTTAGATAATATTAACAGTACAGTGCTACTGGTATCGATATTATTTTTCGTTCGATAGTCAACAAATTAAAGTTAATATTTTTTACCATAATCTACTATAATTTTTGTACAGTACGTTGCCTGTTATCTCAACCGCGCCGATAACGCGTTGCGCTGCACCGTACGAAAATTCCGGAACCGTGAATTCCACAAAATAATAACGCGCGGAAATATTTCATGGTACTTTGCAACAGGAAAATAATGTTGATCGCGATTGCATCGAAATATTGGAAAGTATAAAATGTATTCGCGTCCCGAATAGACTTCGAATCGCGGGCGATAGAAAAACGATTAGAACCGTGGAAAGTAATTCGAAAAGTCACAGATTGTTCATTTGCTTCCATACGACGTTTACACGTTCTACATTCATTGCCAGATGGAAATACAGTTTCGATATTGCCCATTTCTTCTCCCCCGTGTTTTTTTTCTAGGAGCTTGACGAGCACTTCGAGTCAGACAGGCGGAAAATATAGCACAAGTGAATATAATAGACCTATAGGTAACGAATTTCGTTGGAAGGCGAGCATGTAACACAGCGAAAGTGACTGACGTTTACGTCGGGCTGGCTCGTTTATCCGGAGGGTTGGCGGCAACTCCTTATCTGACGATTTCGTGCTCCGTGAAACAAATTAGGCTACGTTAATGCGAGCTCTGCATCATGCGGAAAATATGGAGGGACACGAACGGATAGAGATACGATTGCCGATCGGACCATATTGAATTTGAATGGGACAAAGTTGTTCTAACGTTCGTCGCTAATTGCGCGATCGAATGTGTAAGGAAAAGTATTGTCGCTTTAGCGTTTCAATTACGTGGTTTTTCTGTTGAACGTTAATACGGTTCGCGGATCGCGACACTTTTCTTTGAAAAATGAACAAACTTCGGCAGTAATAGATGATTGATTCGACTACTCGCCGTGTGATTCATGTGCATGGCAATTAAAATAGCGCTGAGAAAGCCTGGCGGCGGTTGTTTATTTTTGGGTAACGATTGTTCAGAGTTTCTGATAATTGCGCGCAAAGAACAGGCAATGTAACGTTGGAGGTAGTTCTACAACTAAATTGTTATAAAAATCGTGGCGAAGCCGTGAAACGTTCAACTCTCACCGACATGTTCTGGATCAAAAACCGAACGATCGCCCCTCTAAACTCTGCCCATTCGAATAACACGAACAAACGGCTCGTTTATCAGAAAATCACTTTAAACTTTGCCAGTATACAATTTGTATCGAAAAACAGTGACCGTTATATTACGCATAATCCGCCGTCGTAAATCTATATTCGCAATGATATATTTATCACCGCGAAATTACTAAGCCCCCACCTTAATCGGTTCAGGTATCTCCGAATTAATTCAATAAGCTGAATATTGTTCCCGAAGGCGGCGATCATTTACAGGCCAACAGATAATAAGATAAAGCAGGAGATTACGCGACGTTTCAGCCATTTTCCGCCCACGACTCTGCTGCATCGTAACGTCGACCGTGTCGTTTCCAACAAATTGCCCATGACATTTCGCTAAATATCTCGTGACGGCACGTGTCCGTCCTTCGGCAAATTTCGATTACTCGTGACTGCATGCGTCGCGACGTTACGACGCACGTGACGCGTTACAAATATTCTTCCCTTTTTTATTTTTCCTTCGTGTTTTTTTTTTTTCCACCGTTCCACGCTATTTGCGGAACGTGCCGCCGTAAACTACGACCGTACGCCAGGTTACAATAACCCGGCGCAGTTTTACACGCACGCAATTGCGAACCAGATGACAACGATCGCCGATAAGATTACGCCCACCATCGATCGGACGATTAAAATGGCGTTGAACGAAGCTCGACCGTTCGGGAGGAACGTTCAAGCGGGCAACGGAGGAAAGCGTAAATCGGCGTCGCTCGAAGCGGAGGGCGACGGTAAGCATTTTTCTTCTCCGCCCCTTCTTTTTTTTTTCTCTCGGGAAAAATGTTTGGAGGCTGACAAGATCGGTCGCGTTTAATCGTTTCCCTGGCTATTTGCGTGAACCGAAAAATAAGCGATAGCGACGAGGAGAAACCGCTCGCTTGCGCCTGAACAACACACGATAAGGTTTTATGGCCCGTCAGTCATCGTCGTGGCGAACAGCGCGAGCCGAACCAAGTGAATTGATATCATCCAAACGACTGGCAACGAGTTCACGGCTGCACCTGGGAGACACGGAGGTATTTCAGTTCGCGAGGTGACGCGAAACGCCGGCGAGGCACGCACGATAATGTCGAAGGGAATCGGAGGCGTTGCCGTTCGAAATGGCTGACAAGTACAACGAATCCGCATTAATTCCTTCGCCGAGAGATCGGTTTGTCGCGCGGGTTCGTTTGTTCTCGGTGAAATTAACGAAACCGCGATGGATCGCCGCACAGTGGTCCGAAACCGTAGAAACACGAACTAAATTCATAGCACTGTTATTTACACATTATTCATTATGAATAGAAAGATTTTAGGTAGTTTTTGAGTTGTAGAATACAATTGCAACTAAAAATTCTCTGCCGTCGCGTCGCGCGTCTCTCGGCAGGAACTTCCAGCGCGCCGCGGAGAATTGTTCGCGAGCAAATGAACAAATGTTGGAACTTTTTTGCAGGTCGTCGCGGGCTGAATCGGGAAGATAATTCCGCATGCTGCGGTTCGTGTTCACAGCGCTGAAGAGGAAACGTCTGTCGCGCTTTGCAAATCGATCTTTACCTGTTAAACGAACGATCCGTATGGAAATTGTTTTAAAAAAATTCGCGCACGCTGGAAAGCAACAGGCAATATCGATTAATTAATTGATGAATTCGCAATTCTTATAACCATTCGCGTCGCCCTTGTCGATTTGAATAATATAGTTCGAGGGGCGGAGGTATCGCATTCGTCCATCGAACTTCGACACCACCGAACGATGCACTACCGGAATTTCCTGTAACGTCGCGTCCCCGAATTCTTAACGAATATCGAAACGTTCCCGCAGCGGCGAAAGAAACTGGCAGCAGATCTCGCGCGTTGCGTCACCTCCGATCCAGAATTATTCGTACACCCCCGCGTTCTCGGTAATACTTCCCAATCGCTCGAAACCGAACACCCTCTTCGAACGAGAAAATTCGCCAATCGGCGATTCCCGACGATACATTTCGCGATCGACGGAACCGTCTAATTCTATTTCCCCGATCGATCTTCCTCCTTCAGATTTCGCCGTGGCATCATCCCCCCCCCCCCCCGAATGATTCGTTATATTTTCGGTCAATTATATGGGCGCGAGGCGTGCGACTTGATTTTGATAAATGACGCGGAGGGTGGAGTGTAAGAATTTAAGGAACCGATGGCCCGGTTCGCATGCCGCGCAAGGGGAGCCGAGCCGCGAGGGCTCGTCCTTCCGCGCCGACGAAAGACGACGACCGTGCATCGATGGGGGCGGAGGGTGTCGTTCATCATTTCATTGCGGAGGAAAGCCAGAATATTCATAGACTACGCTTCTCAACCCCTCGGACCCGCCGCCTCCTCCACCGTTCCTCGACGAAAGGCTTCCACGGAGAGAGCCGGGAGAGAGAGAGAGAGAGAGAGAGAGGAGAGAGGGGGTTTCGTGATATACGACGGGCCAGCACGTGGCTCGTTTCACACCTTCTTACAATCTTTGTTCCTCACTGTCTTCGCGGAAGCGACTTATCTTTATGTCGCTCCTCGAGCGTACTTTCTGTACACACGTGGCCTGCATAATGCTCGCGTACGCCTCCGTGCATTCTTCGGACGGGGTACATTATCGTCGCGACGCTCCGCTCGCTTGCTCTTCTATATTTTTCTACCTGTTGTCTGGCAACGCGGCTTGAACGGAGGTATTTACGTTACGGGACGGTTTCGAGGCATCGCGCGTTTCGTAGGAATACTTCGTGGCGTTCGTTTCGGAATGTTCGTCTCTGTGCCGGTTCGAGGGGTCACTTGCTTTTCGAGGTGTACTGCGATACCTTTACGGAGGATTTTTCGATGTTCACGCGGCGCTAATTAATGTTATTTGAATGTATATGGGGCGTGGTGAGAAATGACAGGAATGAGATGAACAGGCGTATGCTTGCAGGTACTACGAAATCAAAATTGTATCAAATTTCTAGTTCCAAGGTGACAGTATACTATCGCTTACTTATTAATTAGAATATTTCTTACAAATGCGAACGATACCGGTCAATAGATACGACGAAGAATAAATGTCGCCGGAGGAGATACAATTAAGCGTGACTTCTTCCAATCGAATTAGAAGAAGAAGGAATACCTTTTGTCAAAGACGAATGGGCGCACAATTGTCGCTTGTTGTTTTGATTAGAGGGTTGTTATCGGGCATAAGTAGAGGTCCAAGATTAATTGGCGGCAGGGTTTAACGGGGCCAAGTACGGACGTCCTTTTTAATGCTTTTTATAGGAATATTAAGATCAGTGTAAATAGGGTTGGGATAATTATTTTAGGTACAAGCTGCGTAATCCATGGCGCGGTGGGCGAATAATTTGCGGCATAACCTAAGCCATTGTAAGTTATGCGGAGGTTCAGGTTAAATGAATTCTCCGGCCCATAGGCAGACGTAAAATGCTTTTCCAGTCATTATTATCCACGTAAGAGATTACCGGGGGACCATTACAAAACTGTGCCTGCAACGTTCCTTCAAATCCCGTAATGATATATTATTAACCCTTCGTGGATTTACCTCTTCCTCCAGAGCACAGAAAACAGTGCCGAGCAATCGAACATTTTTATTTTAATTGGGCCCCTATCAACGGTGCCGATAGAAATATCAGTTATTGGAATGTGAGTCTTCGAAAGTTGTATAAATATTGCAATGATAAAAATATGGTTTTGGCGACTGTACGTATATCTTTTCCGGCGAACATTGTCTCTGAAATTTTGGTAACTGCGTGGGACTGATTTCAAACAGCGGCGCCCATATGTAGAACACTTGAGAAATTGCAATGAATGTAACGCGAGCAAATATTTTCACCCAATTTTCATTGCAACAAATAAATTGTATCGTAATTGTAATAAAGAGCAAGGTAGAGAATTGTTGTTGTTTCTTGTAAGGAGAATCGAATGCCTTCTGCCAGTGTACCCAAGTTAGGGAAAAATGATGAGATACTTGGAACATCATAAATAATCCTCCCCTTGATTCCTAAAATCGATTGCATTGCTAAATCATCTAAATTTCTATCGTGTTTCTTAACACGAGCAATTTAAAAAACGCGCAACAATAGCGATCGTACAATTGACGAACGATAGAAATACGATGTCTCCAAAAATCTGCAAAAAACAGAAAAGACGAAACAAAGAGCACCATAGTATCAGCCCCTTCGCGACAACATTTCACCTCAACAAAAATAATGACCGCCGTCCTACAAAAAATATATGTCGTGCATTCAACACTTTGGTCCCACCCTATAAATATCATCCCCTAACAAAAAAAAAAAGATATGACCTCCTCGATCCATTCGTTACTCTCACTCGCGAAATCCATTTCGCCAAAGAAAGTGTCGCGCCCAGTGAAAACGACGACGCTTCTCCAGTCACTTCGAACCATTCTCGATCGACGCATCGACGTGCCACCAAAATAAAAAAAAAACAAAAAAAAAAACAAAAAAACAAAAAAATCGGACATCCCCTGGACAACAACGATGACAAGATCAAGAACGGAAAACGGAGCGGGACTATCAACGTCAGATGTTCCGTGTGCTTCCCGTCAGCACTGTGCTCGCCGGCAACCGAGAAAGACAGAGATCTGCCATGTTGGCTGTCTCCTTAGGCCGCCGCCCCGCCCTCGTTCCGCCATTGGTCGACTTGGTCACGGGACCGTATCACAACGGCGCGGTGGGGGTAATCGGGTCGCCGGGTTCATACTCACACGCAGAGTGTACCGTGTCGCGACACTGTCGCACCCCTCGCACGGTCGTTGATTTTGTTCCCCAACACAATCGTGCGTCCCCTCCGATGCTCGCGTAGCCGGAGCATGCACGTGCACGGAATTCGAAATCGGTGTGCGAACGCACCGACGTGCCTGCCGCGGTGGCGAGAGGCGTTCGTGTTGGTGCGCGGAGGCAACTGTGTCCGCGGCCTGCAACCACCTACGTCGAAGTAATTTCGCGAAGGACTGGAGATACTCCTTGGTTTCTCAGGGTCGAATCGTGGGCAAGAACGCGTCTCCCACTGGATAGATCGTAATTTCGAGGATGCTTCGTGCTCCGCTTTCGCGGACCCATTCGTACATTCGAGGGGGTGATCTTCGTATTTCGAATAGAGGATACCTGTCCGATGCAGTTTTCTTCCCCCTTTTTTTTTTCAGAGAGCGAGAGTGAAGCGATGGAACGAGATTTGCTGGACACGGACTACCGCTACGATGCTATATATATTTTTTAATAATACAGCAGTGTTGACGCCGCTTTAAAATGATATTTTATTACCTCTACTCGGGCAAATGAATTGGAATTATGAAACGATTAATCAGATCAATTTTTTAAACTCTGGGTACACGGTGTAATGAGTACACTGGTTTGCGCTGCTCGAAGGCTAATTAGAAAATTGAGTAGGAGACGCTTCGGATGTCCGTTTAAAATCACTGACTGAAGACATTGTCAAGCAAGAGTATTTTAAGCTTTTGTGAAAAGAATAATGTCAACCCTCCTTCCCAATTTAGACCAATCGCCTACAGCTGCCAGCTATGATTCTGCACAATAATTGAAACGAAGTTTAATTAAAGGATCGAAGCTTCGTCCACTCGCGGTTTCAATACCGAGTGCTGAAAATGTAACAACGTTTTACGACCCATCGCCACACAATGGTGAACGATACTCCGTCACGCTATGGGTATAAGAGTTAAGCAACTTTTCACATATCTTTTTCTTACGGTTCTGGCTGCTGCAGCCACGACGAACGGAAAGAGCTATGCAAGCATTCCGCTGATTTATATTGGCGGCCGTAACGCGCTGTACACAGTCGTTTATTCCACTGGGTTTCCGCCGTTGAATTTAAAGAAGCATCGAAAGGGAGTATATTTTATGGCTCGGAGTGGTCAGCGCGTTTCGAAATCGATGAGCGTGCGGTCCTTTCCCGTTGTTTATTTCTCCGTGTTCTTCTCTCAACCCCTCTGCCCACCCCGGTATCGTACCACAAAATGTAATCGTCAACGTCGCATGATATACATGTAATTTGCGTGCGCTCCTTGTCTGCGACAACGTTGAAACGTAACCGACCCGCCTCGCTCGTTTTTATTCGGATTAGTCACGCACGGGACTCGAACATTTGCCAATAATAAAAGGCTTGCTTATCTTGCACGCCTCTCTTTATCCCTTTAATCGCGACCGGTGCCCATTAATCTGCCAATGCAATTACGGTAATAATTTTTTTTTTTTATCAACAGCTGAATAGGATTCGCGATATTTCGTGTTTCCATACGAAACGTCAAATGTTTTCCCACATTTCATCATCCCCACCAAATTTTTCCGCGGTTACTCCGACGCAATTTCAGCGCTCCTTGTATAACCCGATAGACTATAGAACGATCGTGATAGCAATTTGTTGCAGATGTTTCGTTTCAACGACTCGTCGTTTCATTTCGTCGCGAGACTCGAGAATTTTTCGTCCAATATCTTTTGGAGCGGCTAGACACAGAATATGTGGAGACAGTAATTACCATGTTATGGAATGATACGGGAAAATAGTAAATGGAGAGCTGATCAAAGGAGCAGCGGTACTCGCGGTGGCTGTGCCGAGACTTCTTTGCGATTGAAAATTGATGGAGCGGAATCGGGAGGGTTGAAAGAGGCTGGTTAAGGGGATGGCGGTGCTCGTGGCTCATTTATCAACACGCGGGAAAGGGTAATGCCGTTCATAAGAATCCCTGTTCCAAATTCTGCGATAGGGAAAGAGAAAACGACATGGAACGAAATTTATTTCGAATGCGCGAGTACCAAATTTTCGTACCCCCGTAGAACTATACAGTGAACGGTTTACTGTGTCGCAATCGATGCTAAAAAGAATTGATCGTTCCGATTCGAATTTCCGCGACGGTAAAGAAAGAAGCGACGATGCCAACTTCATTATATCTCGTGGTCACGACAATTTGTGATAACTCTTAATGCGTCCATTGATCGCCCTGTTATATTTTTGGAAATTTATTGAGCCCCTCCTGTAATAAACCTCGCGAAGATACTCGACGTCCTCGCCATTAACGCGACACGATCGCACGAGCCTGTACTCGAATTCGACGACCGTTGCAAAATAACCGAGGTATAGCCGTTGTAAAAATGAACAGCGCGAAATGTTATCGGGCATGATTTACGACCCTCCCGATTTTCGAGAAACCGTTTAGTCACGCCGGTTAAACGAACGCGACGTCGATTCCGCGGCTCACGGAATCGCGAGAAAAAAGAAATACAAGACGAAAACAAAGCGACGCGCGATTGATCGTTCGTCGGTCGGGGCGCGTGAAACTCGCCGGCTTGTTCGAACGAGTTATGGATAGGTTCCTGGTTGAAATCGGCTCCATTGAAAGCTCGTTAACGAGATCGTTGACTCTAATGCCGCTAAGCCGCACCATCGCCGAAAGGCTGACCGAGTAAGAAGCCAAGTTTTCGCCTACTTTCCGTTCATCTTAAACAGGATTAACCTTAAACTGGGAATAATCCTTGCCGTATAATCGGCCCGGGACGAGAACAGTTGCAGATCGACTTTTCAGATTCGATTTTTCACCTCGATTCGCGAGTACAACCCCCGCCTCTCCAGCATTATTTAATTTCGCTGTCCAACGTGTCGCAGATTCGTCGCTTTCCCCGTTTTTCAAACGCACCTACCGAAACGGCCGGTCCACTCAACGACGGACAAAACGAACTACCCTGCCCTTTAATTCGAACGGGGTGGATTGAAGTGTAATACGAATTCTTCGACAAGAGTAAGTCCATCGAGGCGAACAATACGAATCTCGAGAGGGCCCGCGATTATTATAATAATTTCCGCGCCGAGGGACGATCGCTTACGTCGCAGCGCATCAGATTCGTGAAACTACGCCGCAATAACGACAGCGGCAATCCCTGCTCAGCTGGCGGTAGAGGCGATCGCGACGGGCTCCAGGTTCGGAGTGCGCGATCACGGCGAAAGGGGTGAAAGTTTCGGTGGAACGGGCGAAGTGGCGCGGACGATTAGGAAATTTTTAATAAGCCAAGACGGGGAAAGAAGCGTTCCTTGATAGAGCCAGTCGCAGACCCCGAACCCCCTCGCGGCAAAACCACCCCTGCTCGTCCACGTCGTCCCCTCCCTTTCGCGTACCGAACTGCTGGTCGAACACGAGGGGGTTGAATGCCGCTCCGCCCAGCCACGTGACTGCTCGCCGACGTGGTGGTGGCGCACGAGGGGCGCAGTGAAAGAGAAGGACCAGCTTCGAGCTACAAAACCCCTCCGCCGCGTTCGATTCCAGCCCTCCTTTCTCCCGCGGTCGGCTTCTCGACGACTTTATGCCTCATAAAAATGATATAAAATTTGTAAAGACGGAGCGCCGTAACGACCGAACGGCTTCGTCGTATGGAGTGGGAGATGAGGGCAGGGCTCAAGAGGAAGAAAGGCTTCGCGAGGGTAAAGCGACGCGGCGCCGGCGAGGAAGGCGAGAGCACGCCGGGCGGAATCGAAACGGGAGCGAAGCGGAGGGCCGTGTAGCGGCGTCCTTGAAGGCAGTCGATATGATTCTGCGCGAAGATAAAATTGAGCCAGTTCGAAAAGTTCGAACATGGACGCGTGAAATGTACAAGCATTCGCTCGCGGCCCCTTTCGATATTCCTCGAGGTTCGAGCGAGCACCGCGATGGCCGGTCTTCGACGCGGAGTTTCTTGTAACGTACGGTGCCACGGTCGGCGATAACGTTGGCCCCGTGCAGAAAGTTGCCGTTCGAACGGTCCTCCACGAAAGCCGGTGATCCAAGGACGTCGGTTCGCCGGTGATCGGCGATCGATAGGATCGCGTTCAAGAAACGAACAATCATCGATCGGTTACGCGCGACGGGGCGGACGCGCGACCGCACCGATGCATCTTTATCGCGACGAGCATTGTATTCAAGAACCGTGCAATAAATTAGACGTAGGTGTGTATTTATCTCGCTGCCGGTTAATCAACGGCGAAACAACGGGAGAGGAGTTATAAATTATTCTGTCGATCCTATATCGTCCGCGGCGTCGTCCCCCTTGCGACCGGAACACCGAAACGAACTGGAATAGTCTGGGGAGAAAAATGAAAGGAATTCGCGATTGTTAACGAGCAGATCACTCCCGTGCGACGGGGAGGCGAACGGGAGCCGATCGTCGCGACGATCGCGGCAGGTTGCAAACAGTTCCTACGCGAGACCACGTTCGCTTTCGTCAAAAGCGAGCTGCGACCTCGCGGTTGTCACGTTGGCTAAATAAAAAAAAAAGAAGAAAAACGCGAATAATCGATTACTTTATTATCGAGCGCAATAAACGTCCCTCGAGATTCGTATCGTTCCGCGAAACACGATCGCGATAAAGAGGCGTCGAAGATATTCGGCACGATCTACACGGAACCGTTTACCTGCCCCGGCACCAATGACGGCGAGCAAGGTACACGCGCCGCGTTTCGCCGGTTCTTTGTTCGAATTCTGCGGCAAGAGCGGAGGACGACAGAGCAGGTACATACAGGGGAGCGTTATCGCGGCGCAGATACGAATCTCGAGAAACGATATTACGAGCGAAATATCGATTGTTTGCCTTACGGGCGATTTACTATCGCTAATAAAACACGGTCGACTCGTGTCGGCGGCAATTGATCTGCCACGACCATGGAAACGCCTCGTACTGATAGATCCTTTATGGCTCCCGTGCCGACGACCAACCAGCTGTTTACCTGGACCCCGCTATGTTAAATAGTGCATCGATACGCGCATCCTTTTCCCATTCCTTTGTGAACGCGGGCCGGATTTCTCAACGATCACGGAACCATTGGACGAGGGAACGTCGGGAATAGACGAAGCCGGCTGGTATTGCGTTTTTAGCTTCAATCTGTACAGCGAGTAGTAGTTTATCGTCTTATCGTTGCTGAATCATTGCTGCACCGGCGATAAGTTTTCTTAAGAAACGCGTCGGTCGCACGCGACAACAAATTGTTCGACGCAGCGTCAATTTTGCGGTATCTGTGGGGGGAAGAGTTCTGACGCGTTCGTTCGAACGGCTACTATGTTTACGTTTAATTGTATTTATTCGCGCGATGAGAATGTTTCTAGGAAATTTTGGAACACGCGATGGTGCTGTAGTCGCTCTTACGGTTCATTTTGATTATTTTATGAGGGACTTCGGTGATCGCGTCCCTCCCGTTGAATTAATCGAAACGACCGTCGCCGAATTGATAACCCGATTGAACGTTTTTGTCGACAAATGGCCCAGAATGTACAGCTGAATCGCGAATTTGGTGAATTTCGCGTTCGTCGACTTTCGCGGAAAATAGTCGGCCGTTCGGCGATATTTGAATAACATTGAACGGCCGTGGGATATCCACGATATCGAAATCGCGCTGTTAAAAGCGCAACCAGCCATTCGTAGCTGATAAATGTCTATCTTATCCTTTTATGGCGTCCCGGCAATAACCAAGTTTATGGGTATCGTTCCACCGATATCAAGCAAATGACAAATATAAGTAGCAATGGCGACGCGTTGCAATTAGAAATACGATCTTTCATTGAACGTAGAACTACGCGGTAGCGCGGCGTGCAATATTTCTGTGTGCGCGTAGATAATTCATTTCATTTGTCGATATTGAGGTATGAAAATAATTGAAGGCTTCCAATGACGAGGGTGCTCTTATTACAAATACAGGGTGGCCATTGAAAGACCGAACGACGCGGAACGGATATAACTCGGGCAAACGGGTGTTTCGTAAAGTTTTTGTACTATTTTATTTGGAATTGTAATTAGCCGATTTTTTCAGTATTGCGAGTGAAAAACAGTGTCCCTCGAATGACCACCATTCGCCTGGTCACAAATACGGGCCCTTTCCGCAGCGAGTTCCATAATTTTGGCGAATGCTCCCCTCGAGTTCTCGAATTGCTCGAGGTTCATTTGCGCAGTAAATTTGATTAAACTTCAGGTAGCCGGCCAAAAAGAAGTCTAGCGCCGTTGAATCGGGTGACCACCCAAAATTTAGGAGACACTTCGACACGAAACTGTTGCCGGTATTTTTCAGTGCTCGCAGTAACCCGATTTAAAAATTGATCCTTCCCACATTATTTCCCCTACGCTGCACGGCGATTCTCTTTATTCTACGACACCGCGAAGCGAGAAAAGCGCTGCGCGAATGAGCGCGTGCCATTACTTTCATTCGCAAAAAAAAAAATCGTAATTTTCGCAAGACCGTTACACGATCCCTTCGTCCTCTAAGGCCTTCAATTATCAGTGGCCGTCGACCACACGGCAGTTACATGTTCAACTCAACGGCAAAGCCTGTCCGTCGATCGACTGGATTCACGCGTAATCCATAATCCTTCGAGTACTGCCACGCAGCAGCGACAAGGGACATTCCACATACTCGTACATTCCGTCCACCTTTCGTGTCCCCGGAAGCAACGACTCGCCCTCTCGCCTCGCCACGCTCGACGAGACAATACCATGTCCGTCCTCCTCGACACCTTATCTACCCAGCGATTACGATTTCCCTCGATCCTCTAACAAAGATTTCCGTTTAAAACCTTGCAACGTCGCCAAATACCACCGACCGATTTCCCACCTCTTCATCTGCGTAACCAACGCCCCGACGAACCACCGCGAAAAGTTACTTCGCGCGCCGCAATCGTCCCCAGCCCCTTGTACAGGTATCCAACGAGGTGAAAATGAAGTTCCACGCGCGACCCATCCGGCAAACGATCCCCTTGCCAAGTAACCCGTCACGGTGGCCCGTTCGTCGCGCCACGGTCGCATTCTTAACAAACGTCGACCATTAATTCCGCGCAGACGGAACCGGCAGGGACGTCCATAACTCGGTCGGCTGCCTCAAAAATCAGGAAACACACCCCGGCGCGTTACCCCGTGCCCTCTCTGCTGTTATCAGGCGTCCCACCAGCAGCGGCGCCGACGCTCCCACTCCGGGCGTCGGAGTCACACGCACACAACCACCGTCCGACGCCCACGCCGCCGACGCGGTAGGCGTGGCCACCTTGTCATTTGTCTCCTCCACCTTTTCCGGAGGTGTTAGGGGATCCCGGGGATGGCGGTCTGTTTCCCCGGCTTGACGTATGTACTGCCGGCTACAGCCACCCCCGCTTCGCGTGCCGTCGCGCTCCCGTTCGTTTTTCTGCTCGCCGTCTTCCCGCACGACCGGACGCGTCTTCCTCTTCCTCGCGGATTCACGCACCGCTTCGAGACCCCGTGCCCGCGTGGCCTTCCACCCTTTTCTCGACCGACCAGCGCGAACCGCCTCGCCGCGCTCTCCCCGCGATCTTCTCGCGATCTTCTCGCGACGATCGTCCTCGCACCCCCGTTGGCCTCGTGGATCGCGTCTCGCGCGATCGTTACCCGCGATCGATGCCCGCGGGGCCTTCATTGAACACCGTGCAGTCGAGGTGGATTTTTGTCCTTTCGTTGCTGCGGTTCTAGTGGGACCCGTCCCTTCACACGCAGGGGGTGAATCTTCGGTCGGAGGAATTCTTACGGGTGCAGCAGTAGGTTAGTTCGGTGACAGTGAAACGGAATGGTATTGATTTGTTTTGGGGACGGTATTTCTTTTTCTCGATGGTTTTATTGCGCGACAGAGCGGCGCGCGAATTTTCGTAGGAAGAGTCCGTGGTTGGCTGTTTGTTCGCGCTGTCTGCGCGGCGCTTTTGCGTTTTCGTTTGCGTGTCGCCTCGTGTCGGAATCGCCGCGGACTTATTAACCAGGAGGCCGGGGAAATTATTTCAGGATTATGCCATTGCAATTGCTTACGGTTTCGGTTTGGCTCGAAACGTAAGCAACGGCAACGTTACTTTCGTTCCGATTAGAAGGAATCCTGCTTCTCTTCGTAGTTCCCAGTTAGATTCGACGGCGAGGCTCGCGTGTTGTTATTAAATGATCCAATACCTTCGCAAGGTAGGATCGGAGTTATTTTTACGAGCAAGTCGGGCAGAACGTCGTCGCCCGTCGTCGCTGAAACACGATAAGACGAATGTAGATAAAACAATGCCTGGAAATGTTCCAAATTGAACGCACCTGGAATTTTTTGCGATCTGATTACGATGCGGACAATTGCAAACGCGATAATTACCATTCCTCGATCGCGCAGAAGCGTTTCAATTGAGATAACGATCGTCCGAGCGGCGCGAAATTAATGAATTCACGACTGCAATCGATATCGCCGCTCGATATTCACTTGCACAATTGCGTGTAACCCGCGTTGCTCGAATCTGGATGCGATACGAGGTGGGCATCGGTGAAACGAACAAATAGAAACGCCCGAAAGGGAAGTAATAAAGGCTGCATCTCTCTTTAAGCGGTTGTTCGAGGCGCAAATAAAATGCGCTGTCTGTCGCTTACGTAAAATAATAATATATCATCGAGAAGGTACACGCGCGCGACACACCTCTCTGCGTCGGTTGAAACGCCCAGCGCAGAGGCAGTCCGAATCTATGATGATAGATATCTGCTTCCACAGATAAGGCATGCGATAACCGAATGCGCCCGATTCGAATCGCGGTATCTCGACAAAGAAGTTCCACGCTGTATCGGAATTGTACAACGCGCGAGGAGTAAAGATGGCGGAAGCGTGGAAAGAAGCTCGGCGAACGCGTCGAGCGCTGAAAATTATACACCCGTAACGCCGGGCAGACGGATATACAGCGGCAACGGAAAGGAGAAGGAGGAGCGCGTTCTCGCGTGGACGCACGTACGCGCAATTCCGGAAAAGAGAATCAAGACCAAACGTGCCGAGCCTCGTCGTAAGAGATTAAAGCTAGGCATGACGATCCAAGACGACAAACGTCAGCGGGAGGAAACAAATGATAATCAAAAGGTACGCAAGGCTCGAAGGAGCACGAAAGAGAGCAACACGGAGAGTAAGGGGATCGCGAAGGGTGCGTGGGGCGCGTGCGATCGGGGGAGAAAACGGTCGCGCGAGATCGTGTGCGCGTAGGAGGGGCAACCTGGACATCGTTGGAGGGGCACCGCTCCGGGTGGGGGTTGATGAAGAGAGGCGCGTCGACGATACCGAACATAGGCGAACCGGTGACTGTTTCGAACGCGACGGGACGAAAGAGAGAGACGCACAGGCGTGAGAGATCGTGGTGGCAACAGGACGGAGACAGACCGCGTCTGCGAGGCTGGTAGGGATAGCGCGAGGGAGAGAGAGAAAAGTGTGGGGGTCACCCGGACGAAGGGTCGCCGGGAGGGAGGAGGGGGATGAAGCGGCAGATACAGGCGTGAGAGATCGCGCGATGGTTCAAACGGGAGTAGGAGAATCGAAAACGCGAAGGAGGACAGCGAGAATTCCTCGGGGGATCGAGCAGGAGAGAACGAAAACGTGGAGGCCAGGTGGTGGGGGCGAGCACAGCGGTGGGGGGAAAAGGACAGACGGTGCCGCCACGCCAGTAGGGATGAAACGGAGCGCAGAGAGACACGAGAAATCGTAGCAGTAGGGCAGAGACGGGACGTTGAGGGAGATAACGGTGGCAGAGTGGGAGAGCTGAAGTGAGAAGGAGCGGATGGAGGGGAGTAAGAGCGAGCGAGCCAGGGCGAGGCGCAGTCAGACAGTCAGGCAAGCCGCCCGGCAAGCAAGGAAGGCAGGCAGGCTAGCAGGCAGCCAGTGCACCAGCCAAGACCACTAGATCCGCTCGGCTTACCGACTTAGAGACTTAAGCCGGCAGGCAGTCCGAAAGGCTCAACCGGCTAAGCCTGGCGGGCCCACCTACTACCGACGCGCGGCCACTACACGTTCCATCTACTACGAAAACCGGCTATCCTACCGCGACCTGCAGCACCAACTCGCGCTTTCTTACGCTTACACCCCGTCTGTCCTCCTCTCTCTTTCATCCACGCTGTCTGGCTGTCGTTTCTTAACGCGTGCCCGTCAAGGTGAGAGGAGCGAGCCAGCGAGGACGAGAGCGTAGCGGTGACGTCGTCTGACAATCGTCTATCCGGTCGCCGATCGTTGTGATGTCGAGGGGCGATCCTCGCGCTGACGTCTCGCCGTGCCGCAACAGCCACGCCGCGAACTGGTGAACCGAACGGATGGGGATCTCTGGCGTCGTCCCGGTGGCACGTGAACAATCGCGAGTCCAGTGAACCAGTATTTACGTACGCGTCGGTGGTGTCGCTGTCACGCGGATTTCCCGGTGTCGCGGTGGTGATCTGTCCCGAATCTGGATCCTGTACCAGCCGTACGCGAGTAAGTTCTCTGTGATCGGTTCGGAAGCGCCGCTGGAAACAGTGCAGTGACGGAGTTCGTCGTGACGGTCCGCGAGATAAAGTAACGCGAGCAAGGGATCAAGGAGGGGCCTGCGTGTTCCGTAACCGCGACGAGTTGGAGCCGCTCCGCTCGTTCATGTTTTTCGCGCACGAGTGTCGCACATGGTGCAGTTGAACGTGGTCGCCGTGCGAGAGGCCCGTCGCGAAGATTTGTCGCAGAAGGAAGTAAACAAGAAACGAGATCCACGGATATCTACGATGATCGCGTCGCGAGCTCTCTAACCTAGTTTCCGTCGCGGTCGATTCTAAGTCTCCCACTATTCTCGTTCCGTCTTTTCATCCTTACGTAACGCGCCGTCACTCGTCGACGATCCGCACTTATCTGATTTATCAGTCGCGTCTACCTGAGTGCCGGAGCACGTGCGTTACCCGGATCCATCCTGCGGAAGAGCGAGCAGACTAGCTGGTCGAAGGCGATTGCCGGTGAAAGGTTCGCCTCCGCGTGTCGACTCGATCCACCGATTGTGAAAAAAGTCCTCCCTCGAACGCGAGCTCGCGCGCACCGACGGAACACGGCCAGCTATCAATTCCCGAGGAACTGTCGAGTTCAACCTATGACGAAGCTTCCCAGGAACGAGCAACGAGCTTTCCGCGTGCCAGCCGAATCTCTATTATTAGCGGGACCGTCGAATCGACGAGATCGTGCTTCGGGAACCCTCTGACGTACAAGGACGAGTCCACGGTGCACACGGATGTCTCCAGCCGACGGCCGTCGCCAATAGAATCGTCCAGCGGAACGGCCAGTCGAGTGAGCGTTCTGGGCGGATGCGACCCTGAGACCGGCCCGAAGACAGCGTCCAGTCCGACGTGATTTCGCGCGACACAGGCTCGCGAGGGATCGGTTAATCTTGCGTTGCGTTGTCCAGACCAGTCAACACGACGTTAACCTTCTACAGCATGGAACGGGGCAGCGGGGGCGGGGGGAGCCTCGAGCTCGCCGGCGGCGGAGGAGGCGGCGGGAACACGGATCTCTGCCTCCAGGATCTCGTCACCGGATCGACGATCGAGCACCACGAACACTCGGCTGCTTCGATGGCCGGCCTCCACGGCGATCATCTCCAGGGAGCGATGCACCATCACGATCTTCACAGGAACTCGCACCACGACGCGTCCATGTTGCACAATTCTAATCATCAGTTGCACGACTCCAGCCATCAGTTGCACGCGCCGTTGGAGAAGCTGAAACGTGGTGAGTCGGTCACAATATCCAGGGTCTCGTCGGCCTGATTAATTGGGGAGCGCGACAGATTTCGGGTCGGCCGCGAAGTACACGGAGGACGAGGGAAATGAACGGTGACGCGACGCGAACTTCCGGGTGGGAAAACTTTGATCTCTGCCCGGGGACGATGGAATGGTGTTTGCCTTGCGTGAGTTTAAGGGGATGATACGATTGGACGGTAATTACGTGGTTTACGGGGGTATGGAAGTGTATTCTTTGAGGAATCGGTATTGGACCGCGACTTGCAAGGTGTGCAAGCCGCGTTTTGAGATATTTATTGGGGATCGTTTGAGACGGGGTTGTTTTTGGACTGGCCAGGTCTCAAGGGTTACGGTTACGTACGGTGAAGTAGAATTTTGTAATAATTGGATCGCAGGTGTTTATGCGGAAGTATAGTTTTCATATGAAAATATTATTTTGTCTATTGCATTTGCGTTTCACTTGCGTCTATTTCGTTATATTTGGTTGGGAGCATAGGCGAATTTTGTAGTCTCGTTTCGTTGTATCGCTTTTCAATTTCACGGCACGCAATGTTCATTCCGGCGGCGTTTAATTCTTTGTCTGAATTGAACTCGGCACGAAAGCAGGGAAAGCATCAGATCATTGCGGCGAAAATTTAGTGAAGAGTTATTCTTCAGCGACGACCTGTTATTCAGGTTCGAAATTGAAACTTAATCGCGGGCTTCGGAAAAAGTTAGAACATCTCCCCGTTAAAATAAGATCCACCTTTTAACACCAGAATCTTCGCAAGATAGTTGAACTATAAAAAGAACTATAAAAAATAAGAGTCTATCGGTGTGAAATTGGAATGTTCCTTACGATTCACTTCAAAATGAAGTAATTGTAATATTTAGCAAGCCCTCTCGTCCCCAATTTAAGTACGATGAAAATCTGTCATTCGAATTTCTTACTTATCTGCTTACGTCTCAAGTTATTCTGAACTCTCTTCTTTGATGCATCAGAATATCTTTGGAACGGAATTTATTAGACACCGAGTGACATGTAAATCATAAATAACATTTCGTATCCAGTACAGAAAAGTAGTTGTGTAACATTCGCGTTCAGTTCAACTATACTTATCGCTATATTCCCTATGGGTAAAAGTGTTTTCATAACCCAGTTAGCTCATTCTATCTCAGTGGCCAGCGGTCGGGGAACTAACTTTGTAATCATCGAATTTGAACTTCCGAATTGCAAAGCGATTCGCGATTAACGATAAAAACATTTTCACAACGCCGTTAACACGAGTGATTCATTAAAACTGGAACTAACGATCGGTCTAGAATCGCCACTACTGTATTTCATCGTCGTCGGAAGGCACCGCTCAAAAATAATTCATCACTTTTTAACGCAACGTTTACCCTACACCTTAACGCAGCTTTAAAACGAAAACGCGAAGTCGTATCTAGATGCGAGACGCATAAATCAATGAAAGGAGTTCGAGCGTAACCATTTGGATTAAAGTTGAGTACCGTGTCAAAGATATTACTTCGTATTTACAGGGGGCATATCAGAAGTATAATTGTGTTCCTCTGCGTGTTTCCATCGGGGATCGATACGATAGGGAACATTGCTTTCTCCTTCATCGGCAGCTATATCAACGATAATCGCTTGTACCGTGCTTGTCAATTCGTGTGATTTTGTTATTTGCGATATTATCGATCTTCCATCTATTCGTACGCGACAAATACTCGTCGCCTTCCTGCTCTTAAATCGTGCACTGCGTCGTACACCGTTATCGTACATCTTTTCAGAAAATCTAGTATCGCTTGACACAGCAAATTTGCACGTACGACGCACGCGGAGCAAGATTGATACGCTCACGCTGCTTTGTCTGAAACAAGTTTGCGCTTGTTTCACGATTTCACGGCTAGAATCGTGAGTTTCGTTGCGAGTAGGAAAAATTTCGTCGCGACGTGTAAGATGCGTTCGATAGTAACGAAAACGATAGGGGCAATTACTTCGCTCGACGCGGAATCTTAGATCCGTCGATTAGTTGAATTAAGCAATGAAAGCTACGAGCGCGATTTCATACAGAGTTTTTGTTCGTTTAATGCAATAAATAACATTCGATACGAACAATCGTGCGGCACTTTTTATTGCAACTTCGGTGAAAATTTTCGAGCGATAAAACGATATTGTGCGTCGATTTTTGTCAAGTGCCAGCCGGGACCAGATAAAATAGTACGAATAACTGTGATAAGCACCGCACCCATCGTGCGTGATTTCAGCTCCGATACGACATGACCAATAAAATTTTGCTCCCGTCCCAGCGCCGGTGCAGTCGCAGGAATTACGTTTGCCCGAAATAAAATGTATTCCACCCGGCGTGAACTGATCATCCCCCTTCGACGCGTCGACGCTTCGCGCGAGTTTCTAATTGTTTGTACGCGCGAAGGAAGTCGTAACCGCGGGCACAGCGACGAGATAAGAAATTCTGAATTACGATTACCGAACGTCAATAACGGGATTGAGCAAACACCGTGTTGGACACCCCGTCGTTGTCATCCGAAGCATTCGACCTCCGATGCAGATAAAAAATAATTCACTCCAACAGAACAAGTACTATCGTCACTCCTCTATTTATCCGCGCGTGCATCGTCTTCCGCTGTCAAAACAT
The DNA here is from genome assembly GCA_948146005.1 of Nomada fucata. Lineage (NCBI taxonomy): Eukaryota > Metazoa > Arthropoda > Insecta > Hymenoptera > Apidae > Nomada > Nomada fucata. The sequence continues at coordinate 8,274,281 of OX411282.1, forward strand.
CGCAACGAGATCGAATTTATCCCCCCGCACGAATCGTCTATCGGCCGATCCCCGAATCATTCCAGCGGCCAAAAACGGCCCAGTCCGTATCGCGTGTATCGCCATTGTACATCGTGAACCGGCAAACAAAGCACATTCCTCGAGCGTAAACGCGCGGCGTTCCCCCTGCCATAATTTTCCACACTCAGACGCGCAACATTATCAGCCGAAATCGTCGCCGACTCAATGAACAAATCGTCGATTACAATTCGGGACGGTTCTCTTTCTTTTTTTTCCTCGACTCGTGGCTTATCTTCGTCTCTCGATTGCGGGAACGCTAGGTGGTTCCCGAACGAGGTGAGCGTGCTCGGCGGCCCAATTTTCCATCGAAAAGCGAAACGCACGGGCTCACGGGGCGGGCGATACTTCCGAGGCCGAGATAAAAAAGCGAGACAACGGCCGCGCGAGCAAACATCGAGGACCGAACGGCGCGCGTATCAGCGCTTCCGTCGGGTGTTTTTTTTTTTTTTTTTGGCCGGAGGCAGAAACAAAAAGGAACGGGAAAAAGCGAGAGAAGAGGCACAGCGACGTTCCATCGCCGTTTGGAATAATTCAGCTGCACGTAGCAACGTAGCCCGGGACGAAGACGATCTCTCGGTAGCGCCACCACCTGTTTTGTGATTCATTAACTCACCGGCTTATCGGGATAAGGCAGACTTATCCGGGGCTCGAACCCGACACTGCGGCTAAACCCGATCTTATTCCAATGGCATCCCACCTATCCCCGTTTCGGTTTCACTCCCGGTGCCGGCGCGGCAGTTCCCACTTCCAGACCCCAGGTATTCGATCGAGGTCTTCTTCGTGAAATCGCGACCACCCCCCTACGTTTCCGCTCAGGGTATATATGCGTAATTTGGACCGGACGATCAGCCCGACCGATTCGTCGGGAATTCGATCGGTCTGATTAGTCGATTCGGACGAGACACTGCTTTATGGGGGCGTTGAATATTTTCAGGGACGTGGTTGTTCGGGGCGAGCTGATTTCTCTGGTTTTTCTTCTCCGTTTTATTTGTGAGCGAGTGTGTACGTCGAGCGGGACGGCGTTGCGATACTTTGGATAAAACGTTGAAAGATTGTTGAAGTATTCGAATAGTATCGGTGTACGGGATTTTTTAATTTAATGCAGGAAACGATTGCAAAGACTTTAATTTTCAAAGCTAGGCTCTCCATTTTTGGTTCGTTAAATCCTTCCCGATCCAGGACCGTGTATGAAATTATATATTATATCGACCGCATCGATATTCCGTCTCGCGAGCGTACAATTAAACGTATTATAAGCTTTATGCGTCAATCGAGCCCGAATTCGTTCGGGTTTCGTTAATAAATAAATCTCCCCCGTTCCTCGGAACACGGCCAGTAAAGTATCGTCATCGTTCATCCGATTTGTTCGTCGATATCTCCGTCCCGAAATTAAAAACGATTTTGCGTTTCACTCTCACCGGTAGGTCTCGTTAATATCGCATCAATGCAAAGCCTGTCAATCCGGGAGAATTGGTTTCCTGCGAACACATTGGTTGATCATCGCTCAGCCCCAGAATTCGATTTCTTACTGGACACCCGACGAAAAGTGAACCCTTTCCGAGAATCTGTTATCCCTTTCGGTCAATGCCAATATACCAATATTTTGTCAACAGACTGCCATACGGACAGTACTGGCTTTTGGATCGAACCGAACCCCCCCTGCAGTCATTAACTACCCCTTTATTATCACGCTGCTTGTGTTGGATCTGCTCCACCGGCAGATGCGCCGAAGTCAACCCTTGTTGCCGTCGTCTAATGGTGTTGACAAATTGCTCGGCTAGCCTCTAGGTCTCCCTGGGGAAGCCTCGGTAAAACTCTTCTGGCCGCAGACTCATTGGCATTTAGACGTGCAATCTTTCAGATCACTACGCTACCCGAATAAGACATATCGGGGCCCCTTCGGTTTCGATCATGCGCCCCGTGAATTATAACGTGCGCCGAATAACTATGAAGAATGATGCTGATTAATGGCGATAGCAGTCTCGCGGTTCGAAATCATTCTGTGATTTATTAACATTATAGTTTATTTGTTTCGTATGACATTTACTGTTTCGCGATGTTCATGTGTCAGATATTTTAATTTGGATCCACTATTTTAGAATATATAATGATAATATAAATTGTTAGACAATAGTAACGGATATTTAGTATACGCTTCTCGTACCGTTTTGCGACAGGTAGAAAAATCGTTTTGAGATCTCAGGCATACGCGTAAATGGATTTAGGGATTCGATTAATTTTTCTTAGTTCTTCGTTCATTTTTGCGATACTTATTGTTGCAATGGTTTGAAAATTCCAATATCATTTACGTTCATTTTCTGTGGAATTCGATGGTTGGTTTATTACCGAATGTTTACCATTTCCCGTGTACAATCAGACCTCGGGGAGAATCGAACGGTCCAATAAATCGTCAATTTTATAGACGAACATTTCCACAAGTGGGAACATTATAGACTCGCCGTAGTCAGTTAAGTCGGTCGACGAGCCGAGCCATCAAGTCGATTTTCTGGCTCGATTTTCTCGATCACCGAGGCAATCGTGGCGGTCTTCTAAGCGCGACAGGAACCAAGCCCGTGGGATCAACATAGAAATGAACTGATTTCCTTCCCATTATCTCAGCTGGCGCGATGGTAAGTTGGAGGGCTGTCTACCTCGGAAACGAGGTTTGTGTTCTTAGTAAGTTACGATTGAAGTGGGCTGGCTCGAGGCTGTGGCTCGTTTCGACGTAGAAAATATCTGTGCGTGCCGATATGTGAGAACCGGGCAACCCGAAAACCATGGGATCGCGCGAAAGTTGCGCCCCTTCTGGGGGTGTAATTCTAGAACTGTCTCAAAATACAGCAGGTCATTCTACGAAGTTCATTCTAGCCATTCACAGGGCTTACGCACGTTTTGAACGTAGAGTTGGTGCTTGCCTTTCAATGAGAGGATGGGAATTAATAATCATTGGTTATGCAATTAGTTAATTAACGGGATCTAAGGTAGAATTGTGGTGCAAATAAACGAAATGAGATTCACGTCGACCGAAGTACAGGGTTTGGTTAGAAGAATGAAATGTAACAGCAAAGTTAATTTTTTTTTTTTAATATTAAACATTGCGGTGTGTTTTTTGGTGACACTTATTACGTGGATTCAAAAATATTTCCGATAATATTTTCGATAATATTAAAAGACGCGTTATTTTGTTTAGTAGAGAATTACAAATTTGTCTATTTAATGAGGAACAGTCAAGTTAAATTGATATCAATTCCATGAACATTATACCCCGTTTGTCGTTTACCTTGTTTTCGAATTGCACTCGACAAATTATCCTATTCAGTGTTCCCATTCGCTAGTTATTATTTCCAATTCGCTGCTACCCTAGATAATCTTTTGTTTAGAAAAAGACGACAAATATACTAACGGGGGGCTAGATTGGACGGAGGCGGGGAGATTACGTTTCAATTAAATTTCACAGTCACCATGGGGGGGGTTTTCCTCGGTAGCGCCAAGCCGTCTGTGATGGCCTTCCAAAGATATTCTATCCGCAGAGTTTTCCGAAACGCGTGTGACACGCGTGTTAAACTCGAAAGACACACTACCTCTCAGATTACTTATCGCATCCATGTGTTCTCGCCCTTATGTCAAGTTGAAACTAAACAAATTGCTTGACAAGCGCTACCGAACCCTATCCATGGAACCGCTTCTATTCGACGTGTCTATATGTGTGTCGGGATAAACAAACGCATTGTTTTGCTTCACACTTGGACATCCGCGTAAGTTTCATTCAAGGGAAAATACGAATTCCATTAAATATATTGTCAATCGGCTTATAGATCGACTTGTTGTTAAATTTGGAAGACAATTTGAGAATTGCAACGGCAACGTCTCCAACGTAACATTACGCAAACCTCCATTTATTCCCCGTCAATATTGCTCGATTCCCCGAGAATATTGCACAAATTCATTTATTATTCATTTCAATATACCGCCTTTGTCATTCAAATTACAATGGAAGGAGTCACCTGTCAATACTAGCCTGAACCAGAAATTAATTATCACTGACGATAAATAAAGAGGCAGGCGATAACAATTAATTTCGCTACCAATGTGCAAAGTGTAACGAATCGTTTACACGTATCTCCGCAACTTGTCAGTCTCAGCCAAATAAAAACGGGAGCATTCGCAATTATTTGGATGTCCGCGAATACGAGAAAACAAATTTCCAGCGAACAAAGCTATATACAACCGAGGCGTTACAAGAAACAGGATCGGACTGCTTATTTTTCAGTGCTTAAACGAGCACGCTTTGAGCGACAACTTATCGCCATCCAATCCCCCCGAACAATTTCTCACAAATATGTCGACAGATTCAGCGTCCCGTTAGCACGCGTCCCTTTTCTAATCCTCCTCCCCCCACCCCAAAAAAAAAGAAAAAACGGGTTCGAAAAACCGAGAGAAAAGAAAGGAAGCTCGCTGTCGAGCCACGCACCAAAAATATCATCGATCGATGACCGTTTCCGAATATTTATAAACGCGTAGCCGGATTTTAAGGCCCGCACGAGTTACTCTGTCCCAGCCGTTGTCCCGGTGACGAGCACAGCGGACGGCGCGCTTGACTAATAAACGACTTCCTAAGGAAGCCAAGGATTACGAGATTAGGCGTAAGAGACCGAGTGGCAGACTGCGACTTTCTCCGGAAAGATCGTGAACAGCCTGACCTCACAGGTGCTCCCGCCACTGTGTCGTTCTTCAACCCCCGACGTCTCGCCTCGTTCGAGGGTGGCTGCCCCCGTAATTATCGGCCGTGCGCGGCTGCGGTCGTTTGTCATTCGAAAATCACCGGAACGCACACGTATCCAGATACGTGAGACATTTTCGTTTTTCCTTGGCCCTGTCAAACGGAGGGCACAGGAAGTACGTGCGGTCAGCTTCTCGGGGAAACGTGTGAATGTTACGAAGAGTTTTGCGACGGCGTGTCTCGTGCACAGTGGGAACGGAAAGTGTTTGGTATGTTGGTTTGTTTGTGGTATTTTGGAATGGGAAATCTTGCTGGGATTTGAGGTGGAAAAGCGAGGGGGAGTTTTCCTTTTCTTACGAGGGTTTTGTTCCGGTGGGATCGATGGCTCGTTTTCGGTGCAAGAGAGGGAATAATTCAAACGTTTATGCGGTAACAACATTGTATCGCGGTTTTGATAGTTGGATCCTTCGATTGTGGGGCACATATTTTTGTGTATATCGTTATACGTTTTAAGATAGACGCGTGGAAGATACTTTCATCGGGAGGAATTTATTAAGATATGGAATATAAGATTCAGGAATGTATAAAAAGAAAATCTATTCAGCGTTTTTTCTCTTGAAGTATCATGAGTAAGGACGACAGTTTTTTGTTTGCCATACGTAAAAAATAGGGGACTTAAAGGGTCATTAATTTGGATCCTGAGACGCGCTCTTGCAGAAGTTGTATTCGAAGGAGAGCAAGTACAAGAATTTTCTGCGAATGACTAATTTCGTGCGACTTTCAAAGGATCACACAGCTGCACGATACGGATATTTTGGCCACCCTTGTAACCCTCTTCATCGCTGACTTACACCGCGACACGGTCCACTAAACACCCATAATTTTTACAGCTCATGCCGTTTTATGCACGCTCGCATATTACCGTTTCATTGGTCGACGATTATCGACGAGGCATCGCGAAGCATAAAACACTTTTCCGTTTTTTCGTCGCTACTCATTAATCATAACCATGAAACGCTGTGAAATTAACACGTGCAAGTACAGGAGGTGTGTTGCAAAGTTACGAGAGCTTCGCAGAAAATTTTTCATTCGATACTGAAAGAGGCTCAACTTCCGTGGAGGAGGGCGAAAATGTCATAATAATTATCTTGGGCTCACAGTGACAAGAAAAATTAGCTGGTCGTTTCTAAAAAAACAAAAAAGTGAAATAGCTGTTATCGCGAATTTAAAAGAAAGAAGTATTTTTTTATATCCGTATTATCTTCAGGTTTATTCGACCTTAAAAAATGAATTTCTTAATACAGGGAGAAAATAAAATTTTGGTATCACTTGGTAATACGAATGAAGTATAAATGTGAACATTTCATTGCTCTGTAATCGGTACATAGCTCCGCGAGTATTGTTTGACACGGTTGATTATTGAAACCATTAGACGAATGTGTTAGGAAAGAAAATATTGTTGCAACAGTGAATCAACAAAAGCGGAACATTTCGGTCCTCGTCAAATATTTCTTGATCGATGTCGCGGATATTGGTACAACATTCATTGCCGCGGGAGTAAAATTTCCGAGTAATGAAAGCACCACTGAAATAACTCCGTCGATAATTTTATATCGGATATTACGATGCACCAGCGGAGATTATAATCCCCTGCGTTTTATAACTTTCATGGAGTACGTTAATCGGGCGTGCGGTGTGAAATTGAAAAATAGGCTATTGTATCTGATACACTTCGAGAGATAAATTTTCCTGTATAAATGATTACTTTAGGAAAAATGTAGTACTGATTTCTTGGAAGACCAAGCGATAACTGTTTACTTAGAGTATAGAAATAATATTTCGTTTATTACGATACAGAATTTATGATATTAGAATCAATTAATTTATTATTTATTTGTAAATGTAGAAACCGATGCAGACGCTTCGCAAATTGTTTCCATACAACTTTTACCGAATTGGTTTGCAATTTATTATATGGAATATAATTATCAAATGAATGCCGCATAACTTGGAGCTGTTTATAATATTATTTCTCCGCCAGAAAAAGAATACTTATTTGTTAAAATTGTGGAGTAACAAAGTAATGATAGCTTTTAAAAAAAATCTCGGTGTAACATTAATTTACAACAGAAATAGAAGTCGTGGCAATATTGTAAATTTGTTTTCTAGTCCGCAGAATATTTTCCATAAATGCTACCCCATATATTCCCCTATTCACTTCACGTGTATCAATATGTATAGAGACAGTGATTTTTTAGAACCATTATCTGCAGTAATTGCAATACTAATTCCATCATCCAGATGCACATTCAACAGAACTTCTCGAAAATCAACATCGTTCTCCACTTTCCTTCGCAGAAACGAGTGACAAAAATGACAACGAATCGCTAAATATCTATAAACAATTATTCTCTCGCAGCTACCGCAAGTTCTTTTTCACCAGGCAAACAATAAAACACCGAGACATATCCAATAATAATCGCCCCGAGTGAACGCGACGCGTATCGAAATAAAAAAGCAACCCGCCAAGAAATCGCTCTCGGAGCGGACTTTTTTTCAGCCACCGGGTAAAATCGACGGGCTTTATTCGAGTCCAGAACGACGCACGGTATCCCGACGATGTTGTCTTCTTCGTCGACGTCGGCGTCGACGGTCGCATGCACAGTCGTCCCGTAAAATCCGTGCGGATTAGAGATCCACTAATATATCCCGGCCGCGTAAAAACGCGACGAGGCAGCTGAGATATACGTTTTCGTCGTCCCTCTGGTTGCGCGTCGGCCGCGCGAGCCGGTTTGTCTTTGGCGTAAAATAACTCGAAGCAACGGGGAAAAGTAATAAATTTGTGAGTTACAACCTGTCCGCTCGGCCCTCTAGTTACCCATCCCTTGCCTTTCTTTATTTCTTGCCCGTCCGCCGCCCGGTATCTGTCCTCCTTTGCGGCGCGATTCTTTTTCCGTGTGAAAACACATGCGAGCCGGAAAACGCGACGGCACAGCGGAGCACGTAGCGTCGCCCTCGTTTCGCTCGTATTTCTCACGGAGAGAAAAAAAAAATTACGGAAAATTTGAGTAAGAAGGGTTCGATGCTTCGGGGGCGGAGTACGTGAGTTACCGTGTGGGAAAATTTCCTCGCCTGTGACTTTGCCGTGGGCGAGGTGGAGCACGTGGACGGTTCACCTGAGTTCTGAGACTGGAGCGGTTTTCGTGAGCGTTCCGCGTTGAAGATCGCGCGAAAGGGTTGGCCGTTATTTTTCGGCAAGTCTTTGGTGTCGCGAGCGGTTTGCGCTACGATTGAGACGTTCGATGTTTATTGCCACTTGTATCGGAGCTTAGGAAAGGATAGTGTACCAAGTTGTGATATTTTTATGATATTTTTGTAGGATTAGCGTTGTACACACGGGAATTAGAATTTACTGGTCGGAGGGATTTAGACAAGTGGAGCCGCGAACTAATAAATCACTGGATGCAAAGTCTTCTTTTCCGTAGTGATCCCTTGTGTATCCCTGTTTTAGTATCGTAAAACGTGTAGTTTATGGTAGCGCTCCGAAAGTGGAAGGAGGAAAGTGTGGTCGATAATATTTTAAGGATAGGCCGATCGATCGGAGGATGCAAAGATGAAAATAAATGCTTTCGAATTAGAAATTGGCTCCGCACCCGTGATAGACAGAATCGGTGATAAGACGTTGAGAAATTCGTCACTAACGAAAGCAATTAATATAAAACGTTACTTGAAACGGCATACATGTGATTAAACATTAGCGATTAATTATGTAAATGAAAAATATAATATAGTTTCGCGATATTCGCTAAGTACAAAATGTACTTTCACCCTATCGGTTGCTCCAGAATGTTCGTATTTGACGTTTCTCTTAGTACGCCATCCCTTTAGTTTTCCCCGAATTCGCGAGAGTGGAAGGATCAATATACGATCTTCTTGGTAAACGGACAAAACGAAATATCACTGAGCCACTGGCCAGTATTGGTGTCGAATGTTTGACAGGAATGGGTGGGGTAGTTTTTGGGCACACACCGCCCTTCTAGGATCTTCCGTTTTCACGTCTCGTGTAACTTTGCCAGGAATCCATAGCAGAGAACAGTAGGGCCGTCAAACGATACGACACGTTAAACCTTCAAGAACCCTGCTGGGGACGCCGTGGGAACTATACGTATAAAAGAATATACCGTACAAAATAGCAAAGAGTCATAATAGTTCTTTGTTTTCGGTCGTCACACGTGGCCAAGACGTGTATACACATGCGCGATTAAAATACGTATCACAAGCAGAATAATTGATTTGAAATATAATCTTGAACTTATTTATTTGAAGTAAGAATTTGTTATAATTTAACAGTTTCAACGCTTTTAAAAATATTAGGTGGTTCTGAGTAAAGAGTATTAGAAATGGCACAGCGCACCGTAATTAAAAAAAAGAATTACGCAGGCTGCTTAAATTCCTATTGAACATATTTATTATTAATCTGTACGACTATTAAACAGTGCACTGTATACGTTCGAAATTTTTCTGAAATACGTTACTATCGAGATACGTGCACCCAACGATTAATTCACAATTCCCGAAATTATCGCTCATTATTTCTCAACTAAACTTGGAAAACGAACCATTTTGAACACACCGCGACATGATCGCACTGCCAAATATAAATCCCTTAATCTTTATTGCGGATTCTGTACACTTTACAATTCTTATCACGAAAATTCGACTGACATGATAATGCATCGCAATAAAGAGAACTTTATGGACGAGAAGGAACATCGTTCGCCTGGCCATCCAGCGCGGCGGTAAGATATTGAAAAGTGAGAAATGATGCCCTATAAATTTCTCCGGTTGAGTAGATCGCTCGTATAGCGTGTTTCGGATCAGGATGTAGATTATAAGATTAACGCTAATCTTGAAATAATACACAGGCGTCGGAACGAGGAAGTTCTAACAGTGTACGTACACTGGTTTTATCAAAACAGGCAAGGTAAAATACATTTTTAGTGCGCCACCTACACGAAACGGTACGTGTCGTTCGTCAATTTCGAAATTTCTCGCTGTTACCGGATACCCATAGGATTATCCAGATATTTACGATCGTTCTATAAGCGCAAAGAATAGCAGCTATCACGGGGTAATTGTGAAAGAATAACCCGTGAATTGTTTGTCGTAGAGTGTATTTATTATTTTTGGAACCGAGCGCTGGAACGGTCGGAGTACATTGACGAGCATGTAACCATTTTCTCGTTGATTCTATTATTTCCAGAACACTTTAAGGGAAATATTTCGAGGCAACGCGGTCGACGGTATTATTTTCAATTATAATCGTACGACTTTCGATTTATAGCGGCGAACGCTGGACGCGTGAAATCCAAAAATAAAACGCTTACTTTGTACGCCTTTGATGTACTTCTAATATCTTCTTGATATATCTCTTAAACCCACGCCTCCTCTCGTCCTTGCATCAGAAAGAAGTTCTTTCGATAAATTTCGAGAATTGTTTTACAATGTTCTCCCCTTTCCAAACTAAATGCCGCCTCGGGCTTCATAATCTGTGCATTTTATTTTTACTTCTTACGATTGCTTCTTATGGCGAAGCAGCAGGATCCCGCTGAAAATATTTTTCGCACACCAACTAATCAAGGTAATTGCTTCTCCGCAAAAGTGCAACGCGTATCTACTTCGATCGGCTATTCTAAGTCCGTCACATCGGTGACGGGCGACAAATCATCTTCGAACACGTTCTGAATATCATCCGTTTATTTACAACATGTTACGTGGCATCTTTATGTGATCGCGATAAGTACGTATTACAGAGTTCATGTTTCGAACTCATGTTGTTTGTCGAGAAGGTATCGCCGATAACGCGACATCACAGCGCTTTTCCCCAGGAACAGACCTTAACAAACAAACCACTCACCCTGTTCAGGGTAGAAGCTTATCCCGGTGTGGCCATTCGTAGGTCTTTACACGTGTTCTACGGCCGCCCGATCAAATAGGTAACCGATCTGTTTGCGGAGTAGCAGATTAAGAAACTGCTCCATGCGGTTTGTTTGAGGTCCAGTTTTATCGGCGAAATCGTCAGAGTAGCTTCGTCCTGCAAGAAAAAAAAGAATTCGTCGTAATAGCGTAGGAATTGCACCAAAAATTAGTCAATGAATTGGGGGGAAATTGATATGCCATGTATATTTTGCAGTGCTGAGTGGCATCGTTTGGAAAAATTTACTTCTAAAAATTTGTTCAATCGTTTCAAATTTCTCTGCTGCTATTTGTATATAACGTTTTACATCTCTTTGTTTCCTACCGGAATTGTCGCAACTTACATATTCCGTTTAAGTCACGCCGCCAAATATAAAGTTCACCTCGCGACACTGTACTTCTCGAAAAGTTTCTATCACATTTAGTTACATATTTCAAGGTATTTCCAATACATATATTCCCCGAAAGAGACAGATATATTGGCCGTGTTTTTCACGATGCTTTATTGCAGATACGTATTTCGAGACAACGATTCCGTCAGTTATCACCTTGTAAACAAGCAATATGTAAGTTCCAGAGGGAAACTGAGAGACTCGGTCACGCCTACGAAAAATGTGGGTGGCGAGCAAAGTTTATGCGGCCCGGGAATTTCATCTGTTTTCTCTTTTAATCGAGAGTTCTCTCGATTTACTCGGCGAAAGCCGACAGGATGTTGCGGCTGGATTTATTCCACGCTGGACGATCTTAAATATCACAATGGTTACGCAGATTCTTCTCGGAGAGTTATCATTTTCACTTTGCGCACTGTTATTCGCGACGATGGATATCCGTTGATACACCTACGTTACGCGCGCAATCGAGGATGCCACATTTTCCGATCAAACATGACAAATTACATAGTTCATAATTACAGTAACCATATTCTCTCGTTGCATTTCTATCACATGACTCTCGCGGCTAGCTAAACTCATTCAGACAGCAATTCACAAATACTTGTCAAACGAACGAAGCGTCCTCGCGTTCTTATTTTTTTTATTTATATTTTTCTTACCTACCGATACCGCAACTTGCATAAATATTCATTTATATATAACATTCATTTCTTCGCCCGAAACATTGGCCCTTCGGTCTCAAATTTATCCCCGTTCGCAGGCCATCGATTATCGATCATAGAATCAATCAGCGCGCTCGAAACGTTTCTCGGATCATCCTAATACGAGCAATCTCCCACCTATATTTAAATTCCACGCCTTCGTAAATAATATCCTTGCCGGTTCGTACTCTGCTGCCGTCGCGCAGGGTTTTAAAGACGGCCGACATGCAGGCCAGCTCGTAACACAGTTGGCAATATCCTGGAAGAGTGACACGCGCGTCTTCGTGGTTCGTAGCCGGCCGCAAGACACTAAATCAGCCCGAGTTACGCCGCGACTAATTGTGAACCGCTTCCCTCCTCCTTTGCCGCCCCCGTGGAAACCAAATATAACTAAACGGGGCGAAACTAAACGGCCCGGCCGATTAACTTCTTCGTTGGCTCGCTACCACCGACATCTCACACTCGCCAGCCCTATTCTCGACCACGGCTCGTTCAGGTTTAAGAAACCGATCTTTACACCAGTTCCTCTTCTTCCTTTGCACGCCCCTTGCCTCCCGTTCTACTGTTTATTTCCATTGCGACGGCGTTACGCTGATGGAGATCAATAGCACCACGAGGAAGGAGCACAATTGTTAGACGATTGTCGTTGGGACGGATGACGTTTTCGCGTAGCAATTAGGCAATTATTTATCGTACGCAGGCACGTTTTTAATCGCGTTTGTCAGCAGAATACGCGTATCCACTATTCGAAACGAGTCGACTGCGAAACCGTAGGGAAAATTGGATATATTAAGCGAAAGGAATGTTTGTGAACGGTTTTCGATTATTATTTTATCCGCGAAACCATCGACTGTCGTTCGAACTAGTATTCGTTGCAGAACAAGTATTTCTCCGAAAGTAATATATATTCATACAATTGCTCGAAGTCTCGAATCGCCTGGAAGTTATATTATCTTAAATACGAAATGGCGTAAGTATGCATACGAAAAATAACAATCTCTCGCTTGTTGTCCGGACTTATTTAATTCGACGCCAAAACGGGTCCACGCTGTGAGATTACATTCGCGTCTCGCCCGATTGAAACTCGCGTGGAATGAAATGAATTAGCGAATAGTGGTGATTGCGGAGAGCTTAGACGACGTTGCAAGAGGGTGTGATGCGTTTTGCAGTTTGGACGCAGGGCGGCCCCCGGGACGAGGTGACACCCACGACAAACTCTGGTGGATTTTCTACCGCGCAGCCCAGGTCTCGAACGAACACGACACACAGGCCGGATATTCGAAAAGGTACGCTTCGCTACTTTACGAGCAACTTTTTCTACCACACCCCTGCATCCCCGTTTAATCGTTTCAAACGAATTCGCGCGACATTTCTTTCCGTTCTCTATTTCTTGTTTATTCTTTACTTCCATCCACGCCGCGCTTCTTGATGATCCACCTGTCGTTTCGAGTACCGCCGTTCGGATGTCCGGATACGTTTGCCTTGCCGGCGATGCATCGAGCGAAATGAAAGTTGCTCGATTAGATATTTGTTTGAGAGTATTTGACAGCGTTGGCGATGCATATAGAGAGTAATTTGTAACGGGGAAATCATTCGTTACAGAATTGCAACGATATGCCTGAACAAGACACTCTTCTATACGTAGCGCATTACAGGAAAAATGACGGGGAATTGAGTTTCTGTAACGAGCACGTTCACAGAAAACCCTTATTACAAATTATGTAAAAGCGCGTGAAAAGTTGACAATATAACAATCAACATTCGTGTTGAAAAGACATACAGCGTTTGCTTCCCCAAAGCTTCTTTCCTGTAGGTTTCATTCAAATTCTATACCGAGATAATTAAAACAAAAAGAAATTAACAGCTTCGAGCGTCGAGTCGATCCTCGAAAGGCCCAAAAATACTAGAAATCTTTAAAACACCAAAAACTCTTTCTCTCATACTTTCTCGCGACAAAGTTCATCGATCGCGTCAATCGCGTCAATCGTTATACCTTTCGTTCCTGAAATTTTAGCCGCAGCGTATAATTTCAATCGTTCCGCCCAGACAATAAATTCCCTAAGTACCAGAGGAACAGCACCGCCGTACAATCGCGCGTAATCTTCATGCAAGCAAAGACAAAGCTTCGCGCATCAATCAAGTAGGATAGCCCGGAGATTCTCGGCTCGTTTTCACGGACCGTGAAATCAAATGATAATAGAGAGCGCCGTGGCCGGGTGCAGCGCGAGAAAGGTGAGGAAAATGCTGGCGTCGTTTGTTTGCAGGTTTGTTCGGCACTTAGCCGGCACTCTCGCAGCCGCCCCAAATCCCCGCAAATTGAAATATCTCCCGGAGTCTTACGGGCCTGGTTAGCAACAAACCCCGGGGACGGATCTCACCTCACTCGTTGTAATCCCGAGACGAGAGCGATGCCTCTCCGTACTCCTTCACGCGAGTCCGGCACGTTTCCTCTCCACGGTACCACCGAATCTCGAAAGGTGTTTCAATCCTACGTTCTTCGATGAAAAAGCATCCGCTCGATCTGGCGAATTAATTTCGCGAATGGTGATAGGTAGGGATTTCGTTGGAACAATTACGCGCGATATCTTTATCTCAGCTTACTTTATTGGAGCTCTGTATTTTGGTAATTATTTGTCGAGCGGAAAGTTTTGGATTTCGTGGTAGCAACAAGGGGCGGAATAAATACCTTTTCCCTTTCTTCGTTTAACGCTGGTGAGGAACGTTCTTCGTAGTTAAGGAAATACCTTGCAGCATGACCCTTCTTGTAGGATTATCCGCTCTAAAGATTTCAGGATACGTGTACTGTGGTACTGTGTGCTTCGATAATAAGTTAACAGCGCATTCAAATATAATTAATGCAAGGTTAATTCATTAATTTTACAATATAGATAGAGGCGAACATTGTACACGATATGAAGTACAAATTCGTCGTACACCAGTGTTCAAATAGAAATAGAAAACTGTGACATCGAGACACTTTACTAGAACCGTGAATCCCCCTTCGACCATTAATACTTCTAATTTTTCCCCGAAATTAATAAGATAATGCAACCCCCAAGATCTTTTTTTGGGAAAGGTCTGGATTTTATCTCGAATATAGCCAGTATATCTGGCTCAAAAAAAAAGAGGAAAATAATAAATTCCCGTGTAATAACATCGAAAGCCTGGGAAGATTAGGATGATGCTGAATAAATTCAAACACGGTGATAAAGGCGTCGAACGATTTTCGTGTCGCAACACGGCCGGTATCGGTGCGACCTTATGTCGAGTTGCTACCTCTGTAAATAGGCAGGGTCGTCTTTAGTTAGAAGATAGTTAGCGGCATCATCAGACGCGGTGATAGCGGTGCCCTTTGAAAAAAACGAACGATCGATCACTCGACTGTCAATGCGATTAAGGGAAACTGCCGATTTGCTGTTGTGGAGTCAGGGGTGAAATACCCTCACCTGTCAATATCACGGCCGTAACAAACGCGTTTGAGTTACTCTCAGATGTTAGGGTGCTATGTGCAGGGTGTTCCAAGGAACTGGATGAAGTTATATCTTTGAAACGGTTTGAGATAGGACAAAATATTGGAAAGCAACATTAAATTATATTGGCTAACTTAGAATATTTTTGTAATATCTTCCACGGTTCGCAAAAATATCCGCTTGTCTAATCGGAGATCGTGCGTACGTTTTATATCATGATTTAAAAATGGCTTTAATTATTTTATACAATGTCCAGATTTAGTGGCACACATGTGAACGATGAAATATGTAATTTCGAATGGAACGAAGTAGCAAAGAAGGAGCTATATTTTTTCGATCTTTTCCGTATTCTTTTTCGTTGATCTTCTGCGTTTTTAAGGTTCCAAGGGATGGACCCTGATTCACTGACAATCAAAGATATTAGTCTCAAATCCGGCGTGTATCAAATTATTACTCTAGTGAATTTTCAATATGAGATATCAACGCGCACTACATAGTTGTGAACGAAGAAGGATATTTAATTATTTCCCCGTGACTTCTTAAATATTGCTGGACTATAAAATTTAGGATAGCACTTCCATTGGTAGAACCAACGAGGGGACATAGCTCGAAGACTTATGCGTTCCATATGTTTTCCACACTTATATCATACAAATTCCTTAGTATGTTTAATCACGTGGGATGAAATTCTTTTTCTGGTTCAAGGTACAGGGACTTAGTTTTGTAAGCCTCGAACGATTGAAAGTACTGAATCGCACATTTGTCATTATTTTTATTCGCACTCCATCGTATGATAATTTCAAACATATATCTTAAATGACAATATTTATAAAATAATTCCAATCGAAATTAAACATTCTAATCTTAAGTTTTCAAATTTCCAACGTTAACTTTCAACCAAATGACCAGTTTTTCAAAGTAAAAGAATGATTAAGCATAGCACCGATATTTACACGTTTTCCTTTCACATTTCCCTTTGCTTTACCATTTAAAGACTCAGTAACGCATCGAACTCTCACCACGTCCAATTACTAAAATTCGTAGAGGTACAATACTGCTTCATTGTGAAAGAAATTACACTGCTCGAGAAACATTCCACTACTGGAACAATAAAGCAGATTAAGTTAAAAAAAAAAAAACAGACGTTCCAAGGGCAGCTTTAACAAAAAAAAAAAAAAAAAAAAAAAAAACCGTACGATTCTTATACAAATACGAACATTTCCCTCGTTGCATCGTGTGGTTCAACAAGAAGTAGAGGGCATAAGTCGCAAGCTAAAGAGATACGAAATATTTGTAGAGTAGGTGTAATCGTTTTCTAGAGAATGTGATATCTTAACACCTTTCAGATATTGCTACACCCACAGAAGTGAAACACGAATTGGGCGCCGGTGGAGGGGTGGTCTCCCCCGACGGTGTAGTTGGGGTGAACAACGGGGACGATAAGGACGGAAAGAAGAACAAACGTCAGAGGCGGCAAAGGACACATTTCACGTCTCACCAACTTCAAGAGTTGGAGGCTTTGTTCTTGAGGAATCGGTATCCGGACATGTCGACCAGAGAAGAGATTGGCCTGTACACGAAGCTCCCAGAACCTCGAGTCAGGGTGAGTGATAGTTAATCAATCTTTAAGAATATTGTACATGCGAACACGTTTTCGCGTATTATATGAAATAATTCAACTGGGACGCGAACGTTATCATTATCGAATACAGACTACGTAAGTTATTTATGCCACAGTGCTTCGTTCGAGAAGAATCTTTATTTCGATCAGTTGCAATTAAACGACCACGATTTTTACGCCGCCGAGTAAATAATTAAGTTGGATTGTACGTTGATCGAAGACTTGGTTCTTTAGTTTTTGATTAGATATCGTGAGAATATGGACAGGTTAACTAATTTTATTACTTCAACATGTCAAATTCGTTTTAAGTTAGAACGACTGTTATTGAGCAGTCGTGGAATTAAAGAATTACTAAGCCCTACAATTGAACGGTTATCGAGCGTATACGACAATAAAAATATTGAAATATTAATCGAACAACGCGAGGGACATTTTTCAAACTGTCACACGCTAATTCTTCTAATTCTTGTTCGAAAATTTGTACAAGAAGAATCGCGCTGCTGACAAACGAGCCCTAGTGAGTCAGCCCAGTCTCATGATTGATTGTTTTTTGCGGAAATCATAAATTGTGTACATTCGACGTTTTACACCGAATATTTCGTTGCTGTCAAACGAGAACACATCGGTGTCAAAGTCTTTTTGCGTTATCGGTTAATCGCGCAGGCGTCTGTCGATCGCGCGTTTGATTACGGATAAACAATTTCGTAGCAACATAAATTCGCGCAGCCCAATTGTATTCCCCGGTTTCCCTCGTCAAATCAGTTGAAAAACACATTCCGGAATGTCTGTACCAGTAGCTACGTTGTCGATCATGAATCGCAGTGACTTGAAATCGTGCCGATCAAAGTAGCAACAGAAACCTACAATGGAAGCATTGATGCGTTGTGGTATCGATTACAAAGCCAACAATTCATAGTCCTCCTGCCAGATACCTCGAGGTCTCCTGTCCGTTAGGCAGAACTCCTGGTCAGAAAATGGGATTTGTCATTCTGGTCGTTTCAACACTTTTTTTTAGTTCTAGTAAAAACGATGCATATTTAAAGGAACGCAAGAATCACGGAGACAAATAAATATTCCTTTCACAAGAAAGTTTTCGATAGGTATGAGAATTCGCGGATAACGTACTCATCTCTTAACGCTGCGCTTCGAAAATGAATTACGCGATGAATCGAAAAATAACTTTGCCCCTAATTCAGCTGTCCTAAACATTTGTTAAACGCAAACAGCGCATTGTCGTTCGGCATTCAATAATTTTGAAAGCGATTTAATTGAATTTGGAATTCTTCATAGCGTGAAACGCATCGTACTCCTGAGTCGAACATTTCGTCGCCGCGAAAAATTCTAATTAAGTACGTCGCGAGTCGTTTCGCGTTGATAGACCAGAAAATGACGCGAATCCACTGCTTCTACCGCAGTTTGAGTCGGACGAAGCGGCAAGGGCATGCTTCTCGACTTGACAATCCTCGCGGTTTCGTGCATTTCAGCGAGCCTTTGGGAACTGTCATATCAGTAGATGAGAGCTCGGACGAGAAATTGTGGAGATCGGGCAGAAAGAGACACAGGATTGGAAGTGGGCAGGTATGAGGTCATGAGGGGTTGCGCAGCTCACAAGGGAAGCTTTGCGCCGGTAAGCCCTTCTGGATTTATAGAACCGCACAGAGCATTGCATGGTATTCACGCCACGCTGCTGTACGCCATGTACCAAAATGCTGTGGATCGCAACTATGGTGGAACCGCTGATGCATTTGCCAAGTTGAACGTTCTCGTTCGCGATATTTTTCGCCTTTCTTTCGTTTATTTATTCCTCTCTTGTTGTCGGGGTTAATATGGGTCCGAGAATTCTCGAAGCACGTCGAACAAGAATTGATTAATTATAGGAAAAGATAATGGGGTAATTGGAAAGATAGCACGCTGGTCATTATGAACAATGTTGGCTATGGAAATCGAAGAACGTATTAGAGTTCAAGAGTGCATGAATCATCGTGTTAACGGATTGAAATTAGTGTTTTTTTAACAGTCTCGCTTCGGACCATCGTTTCACTCATTTAGCTTTAATATACCGCTACGTTAAAATAGGAGCAATATTTCGAATGACTTCTATCGGCTTAAAATATTTGTCATATCACAAAGGGAATATGTTGTGCTCTTTTAAATAACAAAGTCGGGGTAGCGTGCGTGAATTTTGTTTTCTCTTTCACGTGGAATGGCTGCCATTCAGATTCGAAGCTACAGTTCTATTCAATTATTTAATCTAAAATGACCTCGCATGTGCTCTTATGACAGACAAGATTGTTTAAAATAGGCGTGGATCCACTCCACTCAATCGCACTGACAAATTAAAGAGCACCCGATAAGTATTCAGGCTTTCCAAATGACTAGTCTACGCATATACAGCGCATATAAAACGTTCCATTCGTCTGAAGCTGTTAAAACTGAAGTTTCACGACGAGACAAGAATTCAGCGAACAAAATTCTCACTTAACCCAACAACAGAAAGACACCAAATCGCAGCTACCCTACAGACCGCAATAGTTCGCCAGATCGGTTGAACCGTTCGATCGCGTTGCTCCTCGTTCGAAACGCCTGCCCAACACGAACTTCCGGATAGCAAAATTTACGCGTCCCGATTCCAATGCATTTAGTCAACTCTAGCCGCGGCATTACGCTTAATTAATCCCGATGCAACATTTAATGCTCGCACGATAAATGCGCGAAAGCTTATCTATTTTGTCCGCGGATTTGCCGGCAATTCCCAGCGATACCTGAACGGCGGACCGCGGCCGATTGCGATCGCGAATCCCTCGATTCGCAAACGTCACTTATCTCGACGAAGTAAAAGAGCCGGCCGATTCGTTGCAAAACAAATCCATCCGCCGCCAGTTCTTCCCCCTAAATTCACCCCCGACCCAATCGCTGCGTCGCTCTACACCTTTAACCCTCGACTCAGCGAAGTCGCGATTCGTCTGCATTCGCGATTGCACGCACCCGGTCGATCTCATCTTCTTTCCTCGCCTCGGTTCGCGCGAAAGCAATGAATAAGAAGTCTGGCCGGCGCCACGCCATGGCCACTGCCCCGTCGATTCGTAGCCCGAGGGGCCACGGTGTTTTCGTACCGCGGACGAAACGTCCAGGCGTCATATCAGGGAGCCGGTAAGAGAAATAGAGGTAGAGAAAGGACAGGGTCGAATCGGCGAGCAGGGTTGCTTCGAAAGAATGCTAGCATCCGCGGCAGAGAGAATCAGAGAGAGCGAGAGAGAGAGAGAGGGAGTAGAGAAAGCAGGAGAGGAGCGAGGTACAGTTATCTGCAAAGAGGCAGGCGTATGTTTCGGTCGGTGGCAGCAGAGCGCGGCTGCCCCAGATAATCCTCCGGTGATTAAGACCATAAATCCATCGGCGGATTAGTATGGTTGCACCGTACACCGCGTGGCGGCGTCGTTGCACGAGACCCTCTCTGTGTTGCAGCCCTCCGGCTGCAAGCACGATCCTCTCTGCTCCTCTCATCCCCTTTCTCCAACCCTTTCGCTCGCCGCGTTCCCTCTATTTCTATCCGCCTCTCTGTTACCCCGATACCGTTCTCCCCCTTCCGCCAATGGATTTCGTCCCACTCTCGGCGGACGCACGTCGTTCGAATCGCGTCGGTGGTCACCCCGCCGGAGTAACAGAGAGGTACCGAGGGGTACAGGGCGGAGGGGCACAGAGGACGCGAGAGAATGTGTAATGCACGGACAGGGGGTCGGACACGGACAGAGAGCGAGCGGGGGAAGGGGCAGAGGTCCGGCTTACACGCCATGGGAATGGGAAATGGGACGCCACGGAATATAGGTGGACACTAACCGGTATGAGAGTGAGGATTACCGGGCGTCATCCGTATTCGGCCGGGTTAGCGGCTGTCAGCGGCCAATGCCATCGCTGTATATCAATTATTACCTTTGCCATTGCAACGGCCGGTTGCATTCCAATGCATACACGCGCGTTGCCCTGCGCTGCACTGCGGTCATCCGCTGCGTATCTCTTCCGTAGGCCGATTTGCGTCCCCTGCGCGTGCAACGCCTCGCTTTCATCCCTCGCCGCGGTGCCTACCTGCCGGCTCGCGGCTCACCTTCGCCTACAGTGCGCCCCGTGTCTCGCTCTCTTTCCCCGCCACGATTGTCGCGGTTCCAAACGAATACCAGGCTGTGCGCGGGTTTAACGCGTAAACCGTTCCTGGCAGCGGAGCCTCGCACTTGCCAGCTCGTAAGTTCTCGTTGCGCGGAAAGGCTCCGCCGGGTTTGTCTTCGGGATTTCGCGCGGCCCGTTATGAGGCCCGTGCCGACGCGAGCGAAGATCGCAGAGATTAACGGGACCGGCGATTGAGCCTGTAATGGCCCGGATATCTGTTACGCTGATACGCGGGGCTTTGGGGATAAGCATGACGCGCTTTTTCAGACCGCCTCGTTTGATTCACGAATGGCCATCTGGATTTTTGTAACCGAGTGGCCGGCCACGCGTTTTTCTTTTTCCGGGCGAAGGAATCTTTTTCGAGGGCGGGTTCACCCGTTTTCGGCGGGTCGCCGTTTCGGGGACGCGAGCTTAATTAGAGCGCGCTACTCGCTCCGTCGAGCGCAGAGGGGGAAGTTTTTGAAGATTAATCGCGGCAAGGGTTCAATTGATGGATGGATAAAGTTGAGGTTTCGTTCGGCTTCTGGGTGTTGCTGGATTTATTCGGCGCGTCCGGTTGTTTATTAGACGCTTCGGATTGGGCTCCTGTTTTCATTTAAGTGGGTTCAGCGGGGGTAATTTGTGCGAAGGAACGAAATTACGAATGCGAGGTGCGTTCGCGAAAGTAACAATCTCGCGGAGAAAGATGATTGCTGTCGTGTTAATATTTACTTCACGAGATACTTAATTTGGACTCGCTTATCGTTATACGTAATGGTATAATATTATTACCGTATCGTTGCGTCGTTCCTTCCGGTTAACAGACCTACAATTAAGTATGGAAACAATTAATTTTCCGCGCAACAAATATTCGTCCAGTCTGCACATCATGTATTCAAAACGAAATTAATTAAATATCTCAAAGCGGATCTACAAAATTACAAGCGACTTCGTCGTAGAAACAAAACCGATCGATAAAGCGCAATAAAAATAATTCTCGAACATCGGTCCCTGCGTTAAACAAAAACAGTATTAACAAAATAACACATGCCTCATGCATCGCAATCTCCTCGGTCCGCGTACCAAACCGAAAGGTTCTATCGTGGACAAGAGGATTTAAGCAGCGACTGCGGGCTTTTGAGGGCAGGGCATTTATTTCTAAAGCGATATGACGGTTCTATCAGAGATTTGCTGCCGCGACGAATCGATGGTGAGCTGGTACGCTGTAAATCGCACGAAGTTAATACCGTTGCGGACGGGGTTGGAAAACGCCGAAGGCCGCCATGCGTGATCTGCGATATTCCACTGGTGGATTACCACCGTGAATATTAACCCTTTACGGTGAATTGTAGTACCAAAGTAACGTATCGAATTCCCGGATTTATTTCGCGGCTGCTTCGCGAAATATCGGAACGATATTAAAACCAACGTTTGTGCATATATGGGGAATCGATTAAGTTTGCACGATTTCTTGACAGGCATTATAGGGCTGCGAATTGGTACATGGACGGTTAATACAGTAGAGAGATGATTAATGATATTGGTACTTGACTATGATATGGGTACTCGCGGTTGGTTAGATTTCAATTACAATATTTGCTTCGTGTTAAGAGCCTGCTGCAATAATAGTAACGACGATTGAAAAGATAGGCGTATAAAGAAACGAACGTGAAATAGTATTACGTAGATATGATTCAAAGAAGCATTTTGTAATCGGTAAAATATTTTCGCCCTATGACGTACAACGAATCTTGAACTTACATACAAATTGTATTTTATTATTTCCATTTGGACCGTTACGAATTGCGGATAGCCCTTCGAAATACATTCAATTAATCGCGCACGCTTATCGCGCGCCGAAGAATTTAGGTGCCAGCGCGGTGCGATCGACTTCTCGATCGACATTCTTTGGAATAATTTACGGCTGATAAACCGCGAAGGAACGCACCGTCGCAACCGCCGCTCGTGCGAGAAATGTATTGTGCACCAGCGATCCCAATCTCAGTCCGAAATTTCAAAGTTCAAAATAGCACAGATTCGCCGATAATTGCATCTAATCAGTTCGTTTTCCGGAAATAGGTGCTTAACGAAATTTTTGCCCGCTATCGGTGCTCCCGAAAGTTCCTGTTCAGATCGCAAAATGGTTATTCATAAACGCGTATCAATCGCATAAAAAAAAAAGAAAATAAAGCGAAGAACGTACGATTCGCCAGGAATCGCGTAAAATCGCGAGGAAATTGGATAGGAAGCGTTCCCCACGCGAAGCTCGTTCCGTCGCGAGAACGCGTTCCGGGCGATCTTCGTAATAATTGCGTTAACGACGGAAACAGGTTTCGATCTGGTGAACGGCGAGCGAAGGGAAGGAAAAAAAGAGCGGCGGAAACGGTGTAAAGAAAGAGCGCGGTGGAGAAAAAGAAGAGGCGGGCGCATTGAATTGAACGCGAATCGATAGCGGGCGCAGCGCAATGAGCCGTAACTATTTATAAATTACAAAGGAATGGCGGAGGCACGAGAGCCGGCCGGGACACGGCATTAAAAATCACGTGTTTCGCTTGAGCTCATAATCTCGTATAATCTTTTGCAAAGTTGTTAATACTCGCGGCTTACGGGTGTTAATTTAATATCCATACAGGTACGCCAACATTGAATATCCGAATCCCACTGGCTGCAGCTGTACGGTCCACTACCACAACGATAAAAAAATCCATAAAACTGCTCACACCGAAAGAGAGAGAGAGCGAGAGAGGGAGAGAGGGAGAGAGAGAGAGAGAAAGCGTTAGCTTCCCATTCCATGTCGTACGCTGGCTCATATGCCGTTTGTATCGTTCAGCGTTGCCCTCCCCGGACCACTTTAATACAAACGATAATACTCGTTTCCGCCGTTTTGCCTTTTTTTTCCCCAATTCTTGGCCGCGACCGTCAAGAATTCGTCGACGAGCGTAGGCTGGTGCGACTTTTTCATTCGATCGTAAGCGGCAAACGAGGAGAGACGTCGTTGCTGAAGAAATGGTCGCTGCCCGATGGAACGATCATTTATTAGTGGATAGATATTGCTGGTCAAATGGCGATTACGCTTATCGCACCGTTTCATTATCCTTTGTTGGCTTTATTGTCTGAGATTTTCTATATATATATATATGTATATATTTCAAGTTGAGCGATTAGGTGTCAATTGCGACGTCGCGTAAGGTGAACGACGATGATCCACAAGGTAGCAGATAAATGGTTGCATTGTTGATTCCAGATGGATCGAATTGAAACGAGGTACGATTCTTGTCCAGTGATTTTTCTTTCTCGTGCAGCGAAAAATGTGTCTGGCTGATTCTTGTCGTTTTTATTATCGCATCGACATCCACTGTCGATAGTGGAAAGTAACGATTGCACGATAATCGTAGATTGTTCATTGAACGTAAGGATAAATACTCCGCGGCACACCACCAAAACTACGTACCTTGGTCCATGTGACTTTTTAATTTAGACGAATAGTTCTGAACGACATCGATTCCAGATAGTTACGACGATAGTTACGCGACAACGCGGCGCTTCGTTAATTAATAGATTTAGCAGATTAGATATGCATGATAATATCTATTCCCATATATCAGCTTCTATTTTCTGGCTTCGAAACCTATAACTGAGAGCAGTCCGTGGAAAGAACGGGTCGAAACGATTGGTTTCGTAACGCAAAACCTATTTAACATCGCCGTCTCCACAACTTCTCTCAACGAATCCACGGTAACGTTATATCGCGATTGACAGTATTAACCGACCGGCGAAAGACAATGACATATCTCCGAATTCCGAGCAATGGAATTCGTGATAGCGGGCCAAGTGTTTTATCATATATACGAGAAGCGAATATTATATTATATACTGGGCGAAACTGAATAGGTTCCAGTGGCACCATATTACTCTGTCGCAATGGCGGAACGATATTTTCGGCGTGGCGTCAAGTGGTCTCGATTACGTGAGAATGCTTTCAAAACTGTTCGCCGAACCGGGCGTCGCGGCAACGCGTTCCGGAAAATTGTTTCGCCCCCCTGGCCAGGATCCAACCACCGCGAAAGTTGTCTCGTTACCCGTAAGATTTTGAGACTCCCAGAAACGTCAGGTGATTCCACAACAGCCGTCCCTGTAATTAAATCTCAGCGTTCGAGTCTTCCTCCAAAATGTCAAGAAAACTTTGCGTCGAACCGTAGGAACACTTTGTACGATCCAAAAGACCGGAGGCTCGCGAGTCGTACTCGACGCTTTTGCTCAATTCAACGCGGCGTACGAAATGAGCCGAGGCGACCCAGGCTGATACAATTTCGAACACCGTCCTTTTATTCCACACGATCCAATTAATCGGTTTATTCCTCCACCGTCTTGACCGTGGGAAGAAATCGAAGATTTATCGTTTCGCCAGAGCATCCCTCACTAATGGGGATCGGCAAATCTACTTGCTTAAACGCGTTGCCTTAACAAGCATTCCCGTGATTGTCAAATTGACTCCAAGATCAAAGGCGATTCTCCTTGATGTACAGTTCAGACAGTGCGATATCCTCGCACGCAGCCGCATATTCATAGCAAACACCAAAGGATATACACGCGCGTGCGCGTTCAAAACTTTTGCACGTATTCACGGAAATGCGATACAAGCAAGAACTGCCTCCCTCTGCGTGGGATGTGGCCATCCCGGATGATCCATCTCACCGTTACAGTGAGATTTATGGAGACGCTGCTCCTGGAAACTGAGACTAGCGGGCCAAGGGTTAGAGGGAACGAGGGGAACGGTAAAAAGAAATAGCGAAGAAACGAGAGTGTACCCGCGAATGTATAAGTATTGGGGGGGGGGGGGCGGATAAACGGTCGTGTCGGCCAGTACTGCGATAAGGAAGATTTTTACTGGAAACGGATTCTTCTGATCACAGACACGACGGTTCTTATCCGTTCTCCTCCGCGAATACGTTCATTTCAGGGAGAGTTTATTTACCGTTAGAAGCACGATCATTGTCGTTTCGAGAAACCTGAATGGGCAATGAGAAGTCGGATCAATTAAATTCCTTGATCAACGCGGACGGCAATGTGCGTTAGAATATTCATGGAGTGCCCCGTATTTCAGAAAACCAATCTTCGGAAAACAATACGCTCAACTTGGACGATAATATCTTCCACCGGTTGAAAACTTCCCCGAACAATTTCTAAAACGATTATTCCGCAATTATATGCCCTACTCTCCATCGTGAAATTCCATCCGCTGTGTACCAAAAAATCGTCCCGCGTCGAGACGTCCCGATGGCGAGAATCCCGCACCTTCGCAAGGTTCCCAGAGAAAACGAGCCGCGTGAAAATCAACGGGATCCGCGGCGATGTAAACGAAAGTAACCGCGAGTCCGGGGGCTGGGGGCTGGGGGCTGGAAACAACGATGATCCCGCAAACGGGCACGCCGAAGATGTATAGAGTTGAAAAGGTATCGCCGTGAGCGTGGGGGGAGGGGGGGGGGTGGGCTCGAGGAAATTTTCAACCACCGCGAAAATCCTCTCGGGGCTCCCGGATATCCCACGACGTTTCTCTCCCGGAACTTACTTTTAATGAAGCGGCGTCCAACGGTTTGTATCCGAGCCGTCCCGCAACGATAATAATCATATCTGCGTACATTCTCCACCGTCGGCCATGGGACGAGCGTGCGACGCGAGACATACTCTCGCCGTCAGCGTAAAACGTCCATTCTCTTTCTCGGATGAAAAGGGACGGCCACGGGAAGACGAGCGACGCACAGACGTGCGTGGACCAAAGGGTCCCGTGGATTTCGAGGTCGTAGGTGTGCGCATACGTCGGACAGACGGAGGGATGGTGGATAATATAATGATGGCGTCGGCTAGGTATGGAGGGGCGGGGCTACGAGGGGATCAATATTATCCTCCTCCACCTCCACCTTCGCGTTTTCCTCCTCCATGCCCCTCTCCACCCTGACGACCGACCTTCCCATCTGTATTCCCCTCGAACCTCCTGTTCGCCACCGCCATCGGCGTCTCCACCCTGCACCATCGTCGACCTTCTCTCCCTTCTACCGTCGCACTCCACCTTCGCCTCCTTCTCTCCGACGTCTCTCGTCTTGACGCTTACGAATCGAATTGCCGGGCCGACGGGACGCGACGCGACGCGACGCCTCGGTACGCTCGATCTCGTGTGCGTGCCTGCGTATGGGTGGCTCGGTCCTCGAGCGCAGATTGTGTATCACGATAGAAGGCACAAGCGATTCGTTGATCACGAGCAATGGTATCTCGACGGTCGAATGGATCCCTCTTTTTCCTTGGCCGCGGTGGATCCGCGTCGGTTCGACGGCGGCGGCGGCGGAGAATGTGCGTCGCATACGTTCGTCTCAGTCCGGCCGGAGGGCGACGGGGGTGCGATGGATGCGATTATCGCGAGGTGGCTGGAAACACGTCGGCGGGCGTCGGTTCGTCGGAAGCGAGTTCGACGAGAGAATTTTCGTCGAATATGCGGGAGGATTTTCACGGCGGTTTTCCTCTTTTGTGCGTAGGTGTGGGCGAGTTCGAAGCAGGAGAGGTATTTCAACGCGGAGGACGGGTTTCGGTTGAAATTTGGGTATCAAGGTTCAGGTATCGAGGCGAGTTTTTGGAAGCAGTGGTCCTCGAGACCTTCTGCGGGCGATTCGAGCGCTTGAAACTGTAGAATTAATCAGTAATCAAGTTTTTATCGGTTGATCCGATGGTGAAATTCTCGACCTTATATTTTTTATAGATGGAAATTCGATGGTTACCTCGCGTGACATAAATAATAGAAGAAAGCCTATTAAAATAGTTTCGGAGCAATATTTTTGCAAATGATTTTATCGTGCTAGTCTTTCAATATACTGGAGAAAGTTTGTAGAAGCTCTTGATTATTAAGGAAATAGTTCTAACTATTTATATGAATGTAATTAGTGTTTGTTAATCCATGGCTTGATTTATTTTATGGCAGGTAATTGGGATATTCTAAATAGAAATATATTTGTCCGTTTGATGCGACAGCGCGGACTTCGTTTCGGCGCAAGTAGAATCAGACACGCGCGTCAGACAAGCGATACTCTGTAGGAGATGTGCTGTCAGTAATATAAACTAAATAAACCACATGGCCCTGTTCAGAATATTTTTCAATTCTTTGTTATTTGGAACCCTTATAATTTATTATACGTACATACATACATACATACATACATACGTGCAAATTCGCAACGGTTGGAATATATTACAGTAACGAAATAATTTTTTAATTACTCCCCCATCAATTATCACAGACTTATAAGTAATACAAAAAGTTTGGGACTAACATAAGAAGTTGAATAATGAATTTTATTCCCGACAGTGGCAATAGAGAAATTCCAAAATATTTTATAAAACGTTTTGTGAAACAAATGATATTTTAATGTTTACCCTGTTGCTTAATTGCCTTTTACATAAGATCCATTGAACCAGGGCAAGCACTACATAGACATGTCCAATTTTATCTCGCAAGGAAACAAATGGGTCGGTGGCAAATACGCAGTTATGTCTTCAGATTTATACTTGGAGCATTCCTCTTTCCCTCTTATCATCATCGTTTTAATAGCGCCCGAAGTATTTTCGATACATTCGTTTGAAATATCTCCTGGCAGCGTATCATTCTTCCAGCAAAATCCTTTTATTTAAATGTTCCAAATAACTCGAACGAATATCTCTCGGCAACGACGGCGAATTGAAAAAGATACACAGCGACGCATCGAGGGAAGAAAATGTCGGAGAAAGAAATAAACGAACAGCGCAGCTATCCAAGAACCGTACGAAACGAATCGCGTTTATCCGATTGTTCAGTAACCGTTGTTAAGTCGTGGGATTACCTTGTATGGGGCAGCGTTTTCGGGGGTGTCTCTATATTGTCGAAACGTATATCTGACACCAAAAGAAGGCCAAGGGATGCCGCACGAGTTGGGGAAGTAGAAGCTGGCCTGCTGGTGGGGACTTGATTGATGAGCTAGCCCCGGTCACGGTCTCATTACATTTATATAAGCTTTCGTAGATTGAGCCGTGCGCGGAAGCTTACGCGGTGGCGAGGGGTCGTGATTTGATGAGGTTTTATTGCTCGGATGACGTGACGGGAGCCATTGTTCAAGAGATTGTCGTGCGGAAAACATTGGATTCGATTTATCGCGTCTACCGGCTCGCTTCTCGAATGCCATCGCAAATACTTCCATTAAGCAACGTTTCGAACGACTGATCAATCACGGAAACGACTGAACAATAATTGCAGCATACGGTGCGTTCTCTTAAGTCGTTGCCAATTTGTTGGAAGTCTGCGTTCACGGTCCGCGTTTAAATAACTACGATGACGATTATTTCGTAACATTTGTAATAAACGTAAAAATGGTCGGTCGATTAGGGAAAGAATTTTCAGGGTTGATAATTTCGCTGATGCAACTTCACCCGCTGCGATGAAATTTGAACACGAAGTTCCGAGTAACTTTTTTTAAAAGATGCAATAACATTCGCGGAATTTCTTTCTTTCGTACACCACGGGCCGAATAAAAATGATCTAAGAAATTGTACTTATTTCTTTCGCACTAGTTCGCCGCAAATATTCTAATCGGATTCAGAAAGTCAGCATCAAAATTTCATCGTTCGTATGCCTTCTATTAAATTGACAGCAGAAAGAAATTATATCGTTCGTATGCCTTCTATCAAATTGACAGCAGAAAAAATTATATCGTTCATATGCCTCCTATTAAATACCAGCAGAAAAATTATATTGTTCGCATGCCTTCTATCGAGCAACAACGGAATAATCATCCGTCTGAAATTCCCATCCACCAAACATTAGCGTTTCAACATCAAACCTCGGACGATTCACCATGAATTATCATCAATTCATCCGTCCAACGAGCCGCCGCGTTATTCCTCCTCGAGACGGCGGCGGAACTTCGTCGGATGATGGTCGTTCGCCATTTCGGTTAACGCCGGTCCGAAACACCGTCCTCAAAAAATGACCAGTACACCGGTTAATCCGGCGATCTTTAACGCGGCTGGCACGATTGGAAAGTTCATTCATCGGTTCCACGGAACAGGCAGCCGCGTCAGGCCCGTCTTGTACCGAGATTCTGCGTCGCCGTTAAAGTTTATGGGCGCGGCCTTGCGTGTATACGAAACGACTCGCGCGCGCCTTCCCGAGAGTTTATTGATTCTCGAGCCACGGCATCTTTCGGCCGCCGTTCTGTCCTATCGAGTTTACTCCCCCTCTTTGGCTTACCGTCGCCCCGTGTCATGTCTACGGGGTTGCTTCGTGAAATCCAATGATGTTCCTGCTCGCGGAGGAAAAGTTTCCTCGTACGCCTCCGTGCGGAGGGGAAATATTTTTCTTCGGCAAACGAGGTATACCGGTTCGCACGAAATTCAAGGGGGAAGAAAGCCGTACGGGCTTCGTATTTCAACGATGTTTCACGGTTTCGATATCGTTGGCGAAACGCGTGGTTAACGAACGGGGTTACGCCGCACGTCGTCGACGAGTGAATTATCGGTGCAATCGGTCACGCATTTCTCCTTTGACAGAAGAAATAAGGAAAGCTTCTGTACGAAACACGGCGATGCGTCCGATTCTCGTTCAATTATTCGCGATCGTCGTCACGATCTGTCCCACGCGCGTCCGAGTGTATCAAAAAGCGCGTCCACAAATCTGGCGTCGAACTGTTCGAAATCCACGCGCGCGGTTCCCGTTTCGCGATCAATCGAAATCGCGCGAGCACGCGCGTCGAGCAGCACGCGTCCCCTGAAGCGAACC
This sequence comes from Nomada fucata, assembly GCA_948146005.1. Classification (NCBI taxonomy): domain Eukaryota; kingdom Metazoa; phylum Arthropoda; class Insecta; order Hymenoptera; family Apidae; genus Nomada; species Nomada fucata. The sequence continues at coordinate 8,305,151 of OX411282.1, forward strand.
GGAGAAACGACGGTCCTAATACCTTCCGAAGGGCTTGAACAAAGGTCTCCGTTAATGCCACGCCGGTAATCCCTCCGATCCGGCGTATCATAACGGAGAGGTCAAGAAGCGGCCGCGCGGTTCGAGAATAATCGGCAAACGGGAGGGCATTATTCTTCATTAGCCGGTCTTCTTCCCCTCTTTCAATGACTCGTCGCGCCTCTTAGCGTTTCTACAGCGCGATCGTGGGGCCATCCATCTTCCGAAGGATCCTCCGGTCGCTTTTGTTCCTCCCTCGGTATCTTCCCTCCGTCCTCGCTTCCTGCTTTCCATTCTAACCGAAACTTCTCCGCCAATCGCCGGATAGCTCCTCCATTCTCAGGCCCCCCCAGCTCTCCCTCCCCCTGCTGCACCCCCGGGCCACGACCCCGGAGCGTTCCAACGTTGGCTGCCTCCTTACGGTTACGCGAGAGCGGCGCGTACCCGAGTGCAACTACCCGTATAATTGTCAAGGGGAGAGTTGGCCGGGCTCTTCGCGGAGGAAGCAACACGAGGGAGGGTGTAGCCGAGACGTAGGGGCGACGTCGAGGTTCGAAAGGCGAACGGTGAACGGGAAGAGGGTGGAAACGGCTGACGAGCAGTTCGCCCTCGCGCAGTATCGAACGCGAGAGAGGGCCGCCTTGAATTAACGCCATCATATTTCAGGATGGAGGAGCTCGCCGGGAGTTTTCTTGCCATTTGTCTCGCTTGCTCGCCGTCCGCCGAGCGGAACCTTCCACTTGTCTCGCCGCCCGCCCGTGAATAAGAGCCTGGATGAACGAGCGGGCGCAACGGAACGCGGCGAAAAACAGGCCGCGAGACGCGGCGAGCGTTCGTTAACGACGGAGCTAGATTCGAGCAGGGGGAAGGGATCTCCCCGTTCGACGGTTAATAATGGCGATGCTTGATTAACGAGGGGGGGGCGACTCGCGTGGGCGCGGTTTAGATACGCGGAATTTTTTCGGACGCGCTGCAATTGCTGCCTCCGGCGCGACGTAATTGTTTCGCCGCGATAAGATAAGATAGTTTCCGTTAATTGATGTAATTTAGGAGTGTTTTCCCGTTTCGCGCGAGATACGCTTTCGCTCCGTGTCCCGTTTCCCGACCGATTTGGGGGTGTGGGGTGGGGTTGATAATTACTTATCCGCGAGTACCGGCTACGTTGAAGTAATAAAAAAATTCGTCGACTAGTAGGCACCACGAAATCGACTTTTACACATCGTGGAATACGATCGAAGATCGCAATAGGGACACCCGACTCTCGGGATGTTTCACAAATTTCCCGGGACGATGTCGTATTTCAGATCTCAAGGATCCACGCGTGTACACCTTATCACTCCGATATCTAACTGGTCGATCCGTTCTGCTTGCAGGTGTGGTTCAAGAACCGAAGGGCAAAGTGGAGGAAGCAGACGAGGAACACGAACGCCGCCGCCGACGCGGTGGACTTCAAACCGGGCTTCGGTGCCCCGTTCATCGGCCAGTCCTTCGCTGACCCGGACGCCCTGTACGGCTCGTACAGCCCGTACAACAACTGGCCGGCCAAGGTGTCCTCGCACTTGAGCAGCAAAAGCTTCCCCTGGATGAACACGCTCAGCTCCGTGGTCCCGACCGCGTCCCATCATCATCACCACACTCAAGTCAGCCCCGTGAATTGTTTCAACGCCGCGGCAACGTCCGTCGCCGGCAACCACATGGGCGGGATGCCCGTGTCCGTTGGCCAGGCGGCCACCTCGATGTTGCCTGCAATGGGATCCGGCCTCGGAGTGGCCGGTTCTCCCGTGGCGGCGACGGGAGCCGCGTGTCCCTACGCTGCACCGGCTGCCCCCCATCCTTACGGACCATCCGTGTACACGGCGGCGCCGGAGAGCAGCATCGCCGCGTTGCGACTGAAGGCCAGGCAGCACAGCAGCGGTTACAGTTCATTCAGCATGGACAGCACGCCGGTCTCCGCTGCCGGTAGTCCCATAGGTTCCAGGGCATCCTCCGTAGGCGGTAGGCTCAGCGCGTGTCAGTACGCCCTGACGACTGCCGGCGAGGCGAATCCACACTCGCCGAGCAGCGCCGAGGCTCACTTGAACGTGACCGCGAGAGCTCAAGTCTGAGGTGAAGCGGGGGCTACATCTAGCCCCCATCACCACACTGTATCCACGAATTCTGGAAGCTCCTTGGCCGGCTTCGGGAGCTCTTTGGGCGGGGGCAGTCAGGTGGTACCGGTGGGCGCTACGGGGAACGTGCCCGCCGGTCAGCAAAACGACAATCAGCTGAGGTCGCAAGAGTGACCCAGGCCTAGGTCCGCCGCGTCGCCAACCTTGTCGTCGACGCCGTCGTCGACCACGTCCCATCATCCTTACCTGATGTACGACGAGGACGGGACCACGGCGGACCAGAAGATGGAGGACAACAGAAGCGCGGCCGAGACCGGAGGTATCAGCGGCGAGCAGGTTATCGCGGGAGCCGGTGGTATCGGCGTTGGCGTTGGAATCGGTCCTGGTGGGAGCGCCGGTTTCGCCAGCTATTGGCAGCACGCTACCACCGCCAGCGGATATTGGCCGTCGTTGCTCGACTGTTGGACCACGTCGTCCATCGCCTCCAGCTCGCTGTCCCTGCCATGAGACGAGAAATGAGAACAGCGGACGTCATCGTGATGGCAGCGCGGTCCTCGCAAGTGATCCTTTGCGCCTGACGCTAGACTCGGGAATGCCGAGCACATTTTATTATGTTTCTATTGAGGTATCTTAAGGTTTCAAGGATTCGGCGAATTTTTCTGTCGATTTCATTCGTTTCGATCTGCGAGCGAGATTTTTTTTTTTAGAGGACTCGCGGCGATAGGAACGATGCCGCGACGATGTGACGTGTCGTACGCTGTTCTTCGTTGAAACTTCGTAGATCGCGGTACGGACGGTAATTCCGCGCGATTTGACGACGCTTTCTTCCTACCGAGGGGGAGGGGAAACAAAAAGAAGCGCTGTACATAGGATTGTAAATGCACGGACGATCGAACGATTATATCGGTATACATGTATTTAATGTTTCGAGGTGCATGCTTCATCCGTAAAAATAAATGTTATCGAGAGAAACGGTTTCGTAGGGTGAGATCTTTCGGTTTCCTTCGGATCGGTTGAGCCTCGCGAATTTTTACCGCACCGCCGTTTTTCCCGCAGGAAAATTGCGACGTGCGTATCACAAATACTCGAGCCAAAGTGCAATATTTCGGACCCGATGGCCGCCCTTCGCGACGCGTGTCGCCGAAGAACGTGATCCATCGCGCGACGGAGCTTTTTATCTTTAAAAAGAAAGGAAAACAAATTTGATTTCTGCTCGTAACGTTCTTTTCTCGCGCGCCACGGAATGTCGTGCGTTTCGAAACAAATTTTCACGGGCAACGTCGACGTCTGCCGCGGTGTGTACAGTCTTTCAAGACTCCAAAAACGAAACAACAAAAAAAAAAAAAACAAAAACATTAAAGTAAACTTAATCGCAATTTAGATGAATAACGAAAAAGGGGGAAGAATGGGTTGAATAATATGCGGTCCGACGCGGATCAAGATGTACTCACTATTCTGTAGATAAATGTATAGTAGAAGCTGACTTTACGCGGTTCGTCAATACCCTTCAGAATTGTTATATTGTAACGACGATAATAATAACATTATCCAGCGGAATACCAAAACAGTAATGCCACACGGAGGCTGTAATTAAACGAGATGGCTAACGTCGCGCCGGCGAGCGGTGTTTTTGTACAGTGTACGAGAAAAGAAATCACTTTATCGATTATGCGTACGTTATAAATATTATTAATGTTATTGAATAATTATAAACTGTATCCGATATCCTTGCAGGGCGCGTGTAACTGACCTTTCGAAAATCCCTCGATTCGTCCCCTTTGCGTTTCAGTATTTGGCCACGTTCAATTGCATCTTAAATAACGAAACTGTCGCGCCATTCTTTTTCATCGATTGAACGTCACGAAGCAGCTACAAGTTAAATCGAACCGGGTCCTCGGCCGATCAGCTGGCCCGGACAAGTTCAGCTCGCGCAACAACGGCAAAGTGAAATGAAAATGGGATGCCGATCGCGAATCCGACGCGGAAAGGAAACGACTCGAATCGGTCAACTTCGAAAGTGAACGCAGGCATAACGCTATAGAACAAATAGTGACGTAAGGTAGATTTAAGAAACGACCGCTATTTTGTATGAATCCCGATGTCGTACAAATGTTCGTCGTAATCACATATCCCAGTTCTCGCGGTGAGTGATTGCAAATGCCCGCAAAAGAATGTTCCCATTCTCGTCGTCGTTTCACTCACTACGTGTAAACGTTCCTACTGGGCGATATTGAGCGCCGCAAGGCCCCGTTTGTAATCTAGTCACAATAAAAACCAATTCTACTCTAAGACGAAGTCGTGCCACTGCTTCATCGCCAAACCTGTCTCGTCCGTCGTTTAAGTTCACGTTTCGCAGCACGGGCGAATTTGTATTCGACGTGGGGATGGAGAACGGATGAGTTGTTTTTTTTTTTTTGTTTCTCCCTCGACAAAGATTTCCTAAACGGTCGTTTAGATCTTTTTCCAGGGGGTACGGTGTACTCGGCGGAGAAATCACGAGAATGTTAAACGATTTTGGGCGGAGCTCTATGCTGTTCCTTCTATTTTTGTTGGTTATCTTGAACTAGGTTTATTTAACGAGAGGCGCGTAGAGAACTCTGTCCGCGACAGAAGTTATCATGATTTATGTGGACCGCCGTTTAAAAGTATTTGCCTACGTACAGCTGAGGTGACTACGGCGAAAACATCTGTGTAATTAACATTTCTTGGCTATATTAATAAAATAGTAGAAAATCTGGTAAAAATAGATATGTTTCTTCCATCACGCGCAACGATATGTACGATACAATTATATACGACATCTGTTGATAGCGGGCACGAAACCGTGACATACTTTCGATTAATTCTTCGTGTTGCTTGGTGCCTTTTGTTTCCAGTATTGTTTATGTGCATTGCAGTGCAGCGCAGCAAGCTTATCTTCAAAATTCTGTGAAAAGTGGTGTTTAACTTTATGATTGTATCGAGATATTCGAGGGGACTTAACGGCATGTTTTCCAGCCTCATTTGAATAACATTTTCAGCGAATGCAGAACGATACGAAACATTAAACGGACATTGACTGCAGCAAGAATTTTGCAATCATTTCTATGGAATACTATTCGCCCTTAATTTTATTACAAGCCATTATTCATAGGTAGGCAAATATTTTCAGACGGTAATATCACATCTGTCAGAAGCAGTTCCCCAGTATTGCAATCGTTATGTGTACGAAACGCAGTTTCTCTTGTTACACCGACATTAATAAGATATATTACGACCATTCTAATGGTCGCTGCTCCAATTGTAAAGAGAAATTATGTTCCACTTGTTCATAATATTTTCTAATACAATAAGAGTGCGAAATACTCATTTATTTAGAGCGTTTTAATCATCGTAATACAAAAATCAACTAACATATCGTACACGCGTGAATCCGCTTTTTACTTTTGTGATCGCAAAGGAACAACAAAGAGCAAGGAAAAAAGAGAACCAAATGCGGCGTGTCGTAATTATACATATGAGCACAGTGCAATAGCCGAGCTCTTCAATTTATTTAAGGTTCAAGTAATCTCTTTTCCTCGCCACCTGCACATCCTAATTACGCGGTTGCTATTGAATTAAAACAGAAGCCAGGGCAATGAATTCCGATCGATGATTGGGCTATTTATCGGTAGTTAGGCTTCTCGCGTTACACCACCCCTGGACACTGAGGGAGCATCGATAACCTTTCGGAATCTACATGCATACCGAGCGTGTAACGTGTTGCATTATGGTGGTCGGGGAGAAGCGATAAATTATGCACCCTCCACGGTGGCACGCAAAGGGTCGCACCGTGCCAGGCGACCCCTCGTCCCGCTAAACTAAACTAAACGTATATTACGATGATCGTCGCGTCGTTAATGGCACGGAGCGGTAATAAGATATCGCTGTCCGTATGTTCCGAATTGTATGCGACGGCGGTGCATTTCTCGTGATTTTGGCGCATTTAGCCGAGACAATAGGCGCGACGCGTAAAATAAATCGTTACGGGGATATCGTGAGAGTTATCGATATTTCATAATAAATAGTTTCCGTGACACGAAATTTGCGTTCTGCCCCAATTGATGCGGCACGCGCGGGGGAAGTAATTACAAGATGATTATTTATTTAGAAGAATATATCGCTACCACTACTGCTTTTAATTTCAATTGGAACTACAATATGGAAATTTCGAACGGCTTTCTTTCGTATTGCGGATAATCTGTATAGATTATATCTGCTCAATGTAATTGCCTGTTTTGTTATTGATATTCGTTACGGAGAGATACTGAACTTATAGTTTGTTTCGTTAGTCGTATTATTTTCAATCCAATCGGCGATAAACAAGAATGGATTAATTGTTGATGCCGATAAGAGCGCAATTTTTTTATGACTTGGATATTCTCGAATCGTCGAATTAATTGGCCGATTCGTTTAATAATTTATCTGCTATATCTGTATTTTACTTATGCGCATTATGTTTACGTTGGAAAACGGCTGAGCAGCTTCGTTGAATTTTTATCGAGCGCAGAAATCAATTTCTGGAAATATTTCGGGGAGTTGTTGAAAACTCTTCTTTGTCACGGAATCAATGAAGTGAAACAATAAATATGTTGAATTTTTTCTTTATGCAATTCTTAGATGCGAAATAAAATGAAGATTGACAGAATGATAAAGGGATCCGTGGTATCTATAATTAACGTCCTAATTTCACGAGGATTCTGACAGACAGTTTGAAACACCTATTAATTATAGGTACAATGTACAAAGAATGTTTTATCTCTCTGAAACTTATCTTCTTCCGTAATCTTATCGCCTAACTGGCGTGCGACACACTTCTAACGAAAAAAAACCCGCGCAAGATGAAGTTTCTTGTAAAGTTGCATTTTCTCTCTATTCCTTAACACGTGTACTCACATTTCCCCCTTCTGTAACATTGAGTAAAGGAGCGACGGAAAAAGTATCACAGATAAACTGTAATATAGGACAACTTATTACTAGTAATTTGAAAGAAAGTTTAAAAGAAGTACAACAATAGGCAAAGGAATTATTCATATTATTCTATCACATATCTTTCTCTCCATATACCACAATTATTATTATATATTAAATAATTTCGACAAATCTAACGTACGACAATATTCGAATAAGGATGACAAAAGGATGATAAATATTATAAAATACCGCTACACGATTTCAACTATTATAAATCTAAAAATTGTCGCGAAGTTCTAGCTAAACATTTACATTTTGCGAACCGGTTGACAAGGTTCACTTCGACAGAGGCGATTCTACGTAGAGTAGAAACGAGTCCTCGTTCACCCCTTTTCTCCATCGCGCGACTTCCCCTCGAATTAAGAATGAAAACTGTAAAACTCGACTGTCCCTTGTACTGTCCGATCGTACGAATATACAAGACCAACGTTTCCTGACATTTTTGCGACGATATCGCCGACTAGGCGTACCCCGGCCGTAAAATTTTTAGACGGGACGTCGTCGTTATCGACGTCGGTTTAGGCGCAGTCACAGTAAATCCGGAAACTTGGTCGTTGCTCTTCCTTTTCGACTGCGTATCGTGAACCGCGGGACACGGGCACGCGGATGAGTCTCAGGCCCGCAGAGATTCGAGGATTTAGCGAGGGAATAAAATCCGATACGGCCTCGTGAATATGTTGTCGTCGTAGTCCGCTCCCCCGAGGATCGTTCGTACTCTGATGTTCGACGGAGGAAACGAATGTTCAACGCGGGCCAGGGTCTCATCTCCACCAGCTGCTCGTGTCGTTTATTCGACGGTTGCTCGGGTTATTGACTGTGAAACGGAAGCATCGTTGAAATAGTCGGGGCTGGAAATGGTAGGACGGGACGAAATTGTTGCAAGCCGATTCGTGTTTGCCCGTTTATCTGTTGCGCGGATTAGGCTATGAATCTTAGTAGAATTTTAAGTACGGTTCGCCTTATTCTTGGGAGGATTTGCCGACATGGAATGAATTTTCGCAGGTTTATACGTCCCCGCGAGGCTACTGTTCAGCCGTTGGCAATTTGAAAAAGACGCTGTTCATTTTGGGACTGACGAATGACGATATCGAACGCACGGTAGTGAAATAATAATTTGCTGTTTTTGTTAAATTAGAAGAACGGACATTAACCGACAATAAATATCGTTCTAAACTGAGAAGCGTATAATTTCGGTAGCCGTGATGTAATAATTCGGTAATTCTCATTAGTAGAATATTAATTCGTGACACCCCATTAAATATACACCCGAGGGGCGATAAGAATCAGCTCTTTTTTAAGCCAAATTTATTTAATATATAGCGTTTCTTCGCAGAATCGTATGGCAAATGATTTGGTAACGTCACAGGCATTTCCACGGGTCGTAAAACTTTTTACGCGATTTCTAGGCAACGGTTAAATTAAGGCGCGTGCGAGGAGGTTGTCGATGGAAACGGGATCTGCAAATAGTGTGCGAAAACGACGAGCAAAGTTTGTTCACGAAATTCGAAGGTTCCGTGGCGGTTCAGGCGTCATAAAATTCGCGAAGATTACCCGTTCGAAATATCAGGCGTCTGAGCAAGATAAAACGGCAATTAATATTAACTTGAGCAACGTGTCTCGCGAAGGGTAATAAAGATACCATGTTTCGTATCTCCGTTAACATCACCCAGAGACATTATCATTGTTCCCGTGCATTGGCGTAGCCTCTGATCACATTTACACGACCTTCGAACATGCTGCAAATCGCTTTGACCAAGATCAGTAATGTCGCTCTTCGGCGAACTTCGTCTTGGAGGAAGATTTAAGGCGACAGTGTCGCTAGATCGATGTACACGAATATATCGATATATTTTTTCGACTCGATTCTTGCTCGAACCAAGTACACGCGATCTTTCTTCTTACCTGATTCTAAATAATAATATTTTTTATTACAATTGATGCCGATGATTCCAGATCTTCGCGATTTTCAAGCTGCAAATGTTACTTTTACCGCGCGAGAACTAATGCGTAATTTTTGGTATTCGAAAAGCGTTCTGCTGCAGACTATCTTTTGGCTTTAACTAATTGCTGATTGGTAATACGCTTTGCCATCGAGTTATCACATTTTTTCGCGAGCGAAAGATTATGTTTCCACGTGAAGTTCGTAAACGATGAATATTTTCTGACGATGGTTTATTAATTTATTGGTCTACACTTTATTGGCGATGAAAGCACATTTCTCGTAACTGTTGGAGTGATAAAAGAGGGCAACAAATTATTCTATACAGTGGTTTGACGAGTATCTTTCGTAAAGCAGGGACAGCCCATGAAAGATAAGGAGGAAACGGAACGGGGTTAAAATTTGAACATTTGAAACGACGATAGATGTAACTTCGTATTTTACTTGTACAAATTATTATTCGTCGTGTAATATTAATAATGGGCCGGGAATTATTCTCCGTAATTAAATGTTATCAACTCTGTTTGATAACAAGGTACTTGTTAAGGTATTCCGTTTTAATGGACCTAATTCCAGTTTAACCAAGTTAATCGAAACATGCTGCGGTTCTGTTTCGTGCAATTCGCTTATTCGATTCCATTTAAGTTTCTTTATTAATTTCACTGTGAAACTTTCATTCATCTGGCTAATTAAAATGACTGTATTCCCTGATTGCTTCCTCGTCACACCATTTCATTGACCACTCTGGCTTAAACACTATCGTACCGATATCGATTAGCTATTTGCATATAGAATATTACCCGCTCCGCTGGTTATTCGTGCGCTATCCTTTTTTGTGCATGAATTAATCAAGAATTAATGTTCTCAATGCTCGAATTATAGTCCATTAACGGTGTTTCAATATTTTTCAATGTTTTCACGTCAATGAATTTTTAGCATCACTTGGCACAGAGCTGTCGAGCAATCGCGTGCACGATCTTTGAATTATTTTGCAGATCTATAAACACTTAATAACATAATTCCATATTTTTCGTGTTACAATACAGGATAATATTTATTAAAAATTTAACCGCTATCAATTCTACGCTCAGAAATTCCTGTTGCGAAACTGAGTAAAAGCTCATAGTTCCAAGTGTTCTTCTGTCTCACTTCTTTAGGAAGTTGCGATGCCACGATTGTCCTCCATTTAATACACTCGACAGTCCTTTTGAGTCGCAATCAACGTGAGTGCAAAGTGTGATAGCACTTTCGTATGCACGCTAGTATAAAACTAAGCGGTCCACTCTTTTTAAACTAAATGGCTGTCAGTCCGCGTATTGAGACAATTGATTCAATATAGTAGAGTATTCCATTGTTCAAATCACTATCGCCTCAACGCGATACAAAGCTTCCCCGATGTAATATATGTATATTGCGGGGACTCCTGTCGTGCTACAAAATTCGAACGCATAAAATTAAAATTTCTGCACAACTTTAACAATCCAAACAAACATCCACTGTCGATCGAAAATTGTTCTAAAATGTGCATCGCCAATTCGAAGCGTCCCTTACGTTTCCACCGTGCAGGCGTAAAAATAAAAATAAAATTAAAGCTACAGTCACTCCTATTTCTCCTCTGACGTGCAAACAAATAAACTACCCCCTACTCCTCCACTCCCATTAACCTTAACCCAACAAAAAAAAAACCTAATCAAAACACCACCCCCTGATACAATTTACTCGAAACAGCTGTCCACCGCTTTCCCAAGTATACAATCACACCAGCGCGCCAGGCTCATCCTCAACGATCCAACGCGCTCCCATACGCGCAAAATAATCTCCCCGACCACCCCTCGTTCCCGGTCACCATGCCCATTAAAGTCAACCCGCGCGCCCAACTCACCGCCGCTAATTTCCACGCGCCGCGAGCGATCCCATATCCCCGATATCCAACTGTATTCCGCATTACCACCGCGTTCAAGGGGGTCGCACCGCCGCGGCGTTACGAATGCCGCGCGCGTACATATTAATTTAGCCCGACCGGCGAAGTTCCGCGGAAAGTTAAAAGGGCCGCTCGCTCGTTCGCTCGCCCCCCTACCCCCGGGGGGACGACCGTCGCACGCGGCCGTCGCAACAGCGATCGCACAATTTCCCGAAACTTTTTACGAGACGCGACGCCCCGAAGTTAAGACGCGCGAAACTAATCTCGAGCACCGGCGAGCAACTTTCGCCCCGGGGACGAGGTCGAAATGTTCCCGACGACGGCCGCGCATCCAGCGGCCGTCCCGAGCGTGCGAACACTCGCACGCATTAGCGCCTATTCGAATCGCGCGTAAACACTCGACGGTGCGGGGTCGTCCGCGGATCACCGCACCGCCTCGCAACCGCCACCCCCATGCATAGATGCATACAAGGATCATACCGGTGCCATGCATAATGCATCCGCCGCGATTTCGTTCACGCCACCCCCCCCCCCCGCAACCCCCGCGCCGCGCACCCCCGTTCGTTTTTCTGTATAACTAACGGGGGACGGGGGTGCACTATACGGCGCGTCGACTAACGCGTTTCAAATGGAGCCCTTCGCGGCCACGGAGACCGACCGAGATTGAATATAAACGCGGGAATAAGAAGCCGTTTTATCACGCTCTCTCCGTTCAGCTTTTACTCCGGCGAAATTGAGGGCTTAGAGGCGGGGCACTTGGAGGATCGAGCGAATTCCTCGTGGCGGTCGTCCCGTTCGCCAAGGGAAATGAGACGGGCACGGTGCGCTCGAGACGGCTGCCCCGCGCGCAACCCTTTGCCATCGGGACCACCGTTTTATTTTCACGGCGAATCGACGATCGAGCTTTCGAGCTTTCCGCTCGCTCGCTCTGCGCTCGGTTCGTCCGTCGCGCCGTGCCGTTCGATCGTCCCCCGGTGTGCTCTCTGTATCTTGGTTGATTGAGCATTTTCAGTGATGAAACTGTTATCCAGTGTTGGATAATTTAAGGGGGGATCCTGCCACTCGCCCCGCAGGTATCCCGTTAAAATTTTCGACGCGATGTCTTTTTTCCGTTGCTTGTGTAACGTTTAACCAGCCGATGTTGGAGCGGCGTCGACGCAAATCGTTTACACGCGGAAGGGAAATAAACTCCTCGACAATTCTTTTTGGAAATTTGTACGATATTCGTGATAGAAATCGCGCGAATTTGTCGTCGGGCATTGCTGTCGAATGTACATGTTTTCGCCCGAGTTTCATTTACGGATAGAAGGTTGCTATAGTCCTCGATGTTATCGGCACCGCAGCGGTTGACAAGTTTGGATTTGAAACGTTTTCAAGCTTTAAAATTGTGAAAATTGTGCGACGCGCGTACAATCTTTCGTCAAATAATCTCTTATCGGTGGGATATGGGGACAATTGCGATCATCGAAACAATTACGATCACCATCCTCGCAAAACAATTGTGAGTGCAACTTTCGTAAATGAGAACGACATTGATCGGAACGCTCGAGCATATCGATCGATAATTCCATTTAGCTCCCCCTGATACTCCTCCTTCCACTAGGTCGTCCGTCCAGAAATCCCGAAACATCACTAACCGTACACGAAAACATCGGATCGACCAAGCATCTCGTTCCCCCGGCGTAGGACGTTTACGTCCCGGTGAAGAAAACGACGACACCGGGACGAGAAAAATATGTCTTTACGGAAAAGGAGCAGAGAGTCGAAGACGAGCACGCACGCACCGTATCGTTATGTGCAACTGACGCATGATTCAACGTTCTGTCGTGGAAGAAGATTCGAAACGGAGAGCCCGCACCTGCAGGGCACTTTGAAGTAAGGTAGGTAATCCCTGCTCGCACGACGGCTACTAAGCCTCCATGATTTAGAAGCTCTTGGAGTATTTTAAGAGTCCCCTTTACTCTGCCACCCCCGAAAACAGCCACGTACAAATACTCGGACCCGCGACAGGAATGCAACACCCGGGGACATCGTCGTTTCTGATTTCTTGATCCCTGTCGCACCGTGTATCGAGAAATTCGTCGAGACCGTGACACGGGGACGCGGGCACCGGTGAAAATTTTTGCTCGCACCGTTCGAAACACCGTTTGACGCGCCGCCTCGTGATTCGTGCCGCGATATTTCTTTGTTTTGAGAGTCAATGATTATTAGATTAGAATCTGTTCGGGGTATTTAATGGAGCGACTGGCGTTAAAGCTCGTTCGTAAGGTACGAGGCAATTTGTTTAACGCTAGGGTCCGATGAAGAGTTGGTCTCGTTTCAAGTAGACGTATAAACTGATTGTCAGTCTCGTGGACTGCAGGTGAGTGGAAACAATCGTTAGTTGTCTGAGAACGATGGGAGTAGAAATGTATGATTGAAACAAATGGTGTGCGATGAAAATATGTGGAATAACATTTCGAGTAATGAGAAGACGATAGGGTGTAAAGCAGACATAAGGTGGAGCCGATTGTAAAATTATTATTCACATAATTATAAATTCATGAATCTAATAAATCTTGTGCAGAATTTGTGCACAAATTTGTGGTATTAAATAAAGGTTTTGTCATTCTATGTGTTCGTCCTTTATTTTCCAGAAGTGTATTTTATTTTTTAATCAGCATTTCGTGGAGTATAGGATCCTCGAATATCTCTTTCATAACCGCAGTCGTTTCGATATCAAAGCGACAAGCTTCAATCAACATATATTTAATAGATATGAAGTCCAGAAGCAAAATATTAACGAGAATTATTTTTTCGTTCAGAGATGCGAGGACCTAGAAAAATCTATTTTGCGTTGTCTGACGCGTAGCGTCTGTATCTACTTCCAACGAAGAGGGCTTGGTATCCACGTTCCAACGTGAAGTGACGTGACCTAAATGTACCGAATAATCTGGCCGGACAGACCTATAATAATTCTCAACGTTTAATATTTGTTAGATTGGTTCGTTAGAAGTACACAATTCCAAATACGACTCGCTGGAGATAGCGAAACGTGAGGGGAAACTAAAAGATCTTGAACACTCTCGGGCAATGAGGTTCTTGAAACATTAAAACGTGACACAACTAGAACTTGCAAACTTTACGAACGAAAGTGCAGTATTGTTTCCTACAGAAAAGAAAATTTCATCTTTTAAGACCCTCTACATAAACAACACGATGTTTGATTTATATATTAAAATGAACTATACTGTACACAAAATGAAAAGTACAATTCACAACCCTACTTATCCCCGAACGTTAAACGAACCGACATTTATCAACAAGGCTTTTCGACTCATCATAAAAATGATCTATTAACAAATTCATAGAACCTAAACGACGTCCAAACGAATTACGATTAAAAGCATTATCGCCAACCGAATCCTCTCCAAACTATTCGAACTTACTACGCGTGCTCCATTGATTACTTCGCCGAAAAATAGCATCAGAACCCATCCTGCAAATCAACCATAAAGAAACAAAACGAAAAATAAAAGAAGACGCTGCTTTCACGCGAATCGAAAAGAAACGCCAATCCCACGGCAATTTGTCCAAGCACGAGGGCCACGAGCACGAGCTGAAAAACAATCCGCCCCGATTCGAACTGCGAGGCGAGTTAAAGTCGGGCCCTAACATTCGAGAGGGAAGACAGCCGGACACCTCTCGAATCTCCGTTCCTCGAACAATCCGATCCGCCGGACCGAAACTCTCGTTCCCGACGTTCCGCGATGCGGCCGCGTCAAAACGAGCGCACATCGTGAACCCGACGAAACCGAGGGAATCGGACGGACGTGCGGCGGTTAGCGGTGGCAATGGGATCGGCAGCGCAGCGAGAAACGAGGAGAGACTCCGGGCGTGCAGAGGGAATGGCCCTCTTCGGTAACGCGGCTCGCTCTCGAGCTACCCTCCAAGTCCACCGACGCCTTTTCCGTACCTACGAGACGACCCACCGCCTTCCCTTTTCGCTCGTTGAATCTAATTACATCCGCCAAGACCCACCCGTTCGAGAGGGCGACACGGAAAGCCGCGCGGGGGGAACGAAAGAAGAAGCCGGCGAACCGGCGGTGCAAGAGGGACCAACGGGACACGAGGACGAGGGGTCGGGGGTGAGGCGAGTACTCGCGGGAGAAATAAAGAGAGAGTAAAGGAGCACGGAGCGAGAGGAGAACGCGGAGAAGCAGAGCGTTGCCAGGCGACGGGAGCCATCTTGGAGGGTTGCAGCCACTAATGGCCTAATGAATTTAATGGAGGCTTCACGGCATAGAGTAGCGAGAGAACTGAGAATCGTGGTGGAGAATAAGGGGAGGGTGGGGGTGGGGTGGTTGGGGTTGGCAGAATAAGGAGGAACGAAGAGGAACGTAAACAAACCGAAGGGAAGATAAGGAGGAAAGGGGAACTCCACGTCGTCGTCGTCGACATCGTTGTCGTTCTCCTCGTCCTGTGCTTCTCTAATTCTCTACAACGGGGTACGCTGGCCGAACCGTCGCGAAGAACAGGAAGAAAAGGGACGGCGGACGATAGCGGGAAAGGGAGAGAGAGAGAGAGAAAGAGAGAGGGAGCTCCTTGGCTACGTTGGGGTCGGGGTTTGCTGCTAACCGAACTGAACGTCCGAAAGACCGAGCCCGGTCTACCTTACGAGTCGTGGATTTTCGCAATTAAGTAAAGGGTGAGTGGATGTCGCCTCGCAGGGAAGGAACTTATGGCTCTGACAGGGGAAACTGCCTTCAGGAATGCAGGGAATCGTGGTTTGCTGTTTTTCGAGGGCGTCGCGAGAAATATTCTTGAAACTGACGTTGGAAAGATTACGTCAATTCTCCTCGGAATGACACGCGTATTTTTATATGAGGTTTCAGTTGACTTGTGATCAACAATACGTCCGGTAGACTTGGGGAATGTTCAATGTTTCGCATTAATTAATAATGTTGGTAGATTCGCATCTGTATAATAGAGGCGGTAATGCTTTTAGTTATGCCATTCAATATTTAGGAAAGATTTGTTTCTAACTGTTTACTATTAACACGCTTCTCTTTGGTGTTTGCGATTCTTTCTTTATCCGCGAATAAATATTTAATAAATAATCGTGTGTTATTTACACGGATCTCAAACTTCGGTTTATTTTTTTATTTCTTGGAAACTGATTTTGCGGCTTCTTGGAGAACTCGGTATATCTTAAATATCCCGAAATTTCAACAAAAAGGAGTTACTTAGCTAATGAACGTTATATTTCGGCTAGGGGCTACCACTTTGATAAATAGAAAAAAGAAATATCCTGTAATATTACAGTGATTTCATTCTGATATTTGGAAAAATGTATGCAATCGAGAAATAGGTTCATTAATAGAAATTTATGCCCCGCCAATCTAACACAGAAGATAAATCCAGATTGAAACACATGCGCTCGAGGCTGGCCCTTGAAAGGGTTGTTTACTCTCTGATAACAGACGCATGCAATATGAAATAATTATAAAGATACGAAGGTTGTAGCGACAGTTGTAGCACATCTCGTTTACACGTAGATAATGTAATGAGAAACACGGCGTTTCTATCATATTAATTGGCCAGTTCGTCTATTTACGCAGCACTTGTGACACCTTTCGTGCCGGCGCAGGCCAATAGGTCAATATTTAAACGAAGTATCATTACATTTCTCTGAATCGGCGTTTTTCAATTTGGGACGTGCACATGGTCGTATTACATCGATTCCATTGGCTATTTTAGCGTTAAACTTGAAAGTGACGCAAATTTTGCAAATTGTAATGCGACACATTATTATATATCATTTTCATAACACGC
Organism: Nomada fucata; assembly: GCA_948146005.1. Classification (NCBI taxonomy): domain Eukaryota; kingdom Metazoa; phylum Arthropoda; class Insecta; order Hymenoptera; family Apidae; genus Nomada; species Nomada fucata. The sequence goes on from OX411282.1 coordinate 8,321,943, forward strand.
CGTGTACAGAATTTTGTGTTATTTCATTTTGCTGCGATTCCAATATTCTCGTGCTGTTGAACTGGTCGCAGCATCCGTGAAAATAAATTCGCGAAATACATGCAGAAAATAAATTACCATCCACTTTTAAACTAACTGAATTTCTTCCTCATTTTGTTCTGTGGACACGCGTGAAACGCCGCAACAACCTCTGAATTATTAAGTGTCGGGGATTATTTTAGAAGTTAAAGGTTCTCACTGAAGAGAGATGCAATTTTCTGCGAATACTCAGCATCTTGAATACAAAGATGTACATAGAATTTCGCTTTAATTCAATTTCTTTAAAGCGTGGTCGGTTTTATTCGCGCGTAGCTTGGTATCTGCGCGTGCGTGGATGAACTATGAGCGATCAATTCTGAATTTCAGAAACTCCATTTGCAGCGGATGTATATACACTTTAGGGACACGGTTGGTAGTAACATAAAAATGGAACTTGAAAATCTTCTTTACCTGGCTACAGATTTAGGTCATGAAATAAGTAGAAAGTGCATCGCGTTAGAAAAACTACTCGCTTAAGTCGGAAACTGCTGTACAACATTAAAAGTACCAAGAGCTGCGTTTAGCGTTTAAAATACTTTAAGTATATTTATCTATTACTCAGAATTACGTAGAATATACTGAAATACTAAAACGCGCAAGGCAGATTGTATCCACGTTGTATTCATCGATTTAATAAATATCCTGCTAGTTCATGAAAAAATATACCAATTCACTCTGAGAACACATGCAAACAGTAATTATAACAATTCAAAACTTACTCCTGGACTATTATTTACCTTCTGCCTGCAGATTCGCGCAGACTTTAAAGTCCTATAATGTTGCCCAGGGGGGGCAGAGAAGAATTTTAAATGTCTATCAGCGCGAAAAGTGTGGAAATGCAACGACCAAGAAACCTTGGTCATCGATTCGTCCCAGAAACACGGACGAGAGAATCGATGTACGCGAAGAATGAAGTTCTGCTTCTTATCAGGGAGGGAAAGAAAACCAAAGAGTCGTCCGGCTAAGATCCACGTCGTTGTATAAATGAACCGCAGGACGTAGATGCAGTAAATTCTGTTTCGATGAAACGTTTCCAATTGCGAGCAGAATGTATCACCGTATCAGACAGTGATTTATGAAATTTCTTCACGTACTCGGCCAATTGTGTTCGCGAGATAGGCCGAACGAGAAAAAGGAGTTTGTACGTGTCTACTCGATCCTGGTTAGTAAACAGAAAGGGTTAAAGAAGTCCGCTACACGAATGTTGTAACTTTTATTATATACACATATCGATACAGAATTGCAATTCTATTAACAAACAATATTTCGACAAAGTGTAAAATATATTCTTATATCTAAATTCTTGAACTAAATGACGAAACAGCTCTTCTGTCCGACGAAAAAATACTCAACCTTGCCTGCATTCATAATCGAAGCTACACGCACGTCCATACATATAAAAATCAACCGACGAATAAGCGATAATAATACGCCAAACAGTTCCAAACAAGTCCACTGTGAAATCATCCAATTCGAAATGACGCTTAACTAAATCGGTGCCCCTTAAACAAAAACGAAAGAAGAAAAAAAACAAGCGAACCATAGATCCTTGAATACCTCCGCGGAAATGGGTCACTCATCCAGCATCAATCGGACAGCAATTCCACGGACGGAACTTGCCGCCTGATCCAGTCGCAGCTGGAAAACGAAGCAGACGGAGGAAGTACGTAAAGAATGACAAGTCCCGTCTCCTCCCCGACGGAGCGACAGAGTCACGGTAAAGATGGGTCGAAAGAGGGAGGCATTGCATCCGGAAAATAAAGGAAAGTAGCGACGGTAATCCAGAGCGCAGGCCAGGGTCTTACCGAGGCTTCTGCGGATGTTTATTGAGTCGGTACGCGCACGCGCTACATGCAACGCTATCATCTCATCTCATCTGGTCTCGTCTCATCGCCCGTGTACCACCGGCTTCAACCCTTTCCTCTGTTCTGCCCGCGTGTCCCGCTCCTTCTCCCGTTCATTTCTCTCTCCTCGTCTCCGTCGGTTTCTTCTCCCTTTAACGTACTCTTCTTCCGCCCCTCCGACCGACCCGTCCGCCCTTCTGTTTCCCTTCTCTCGCTCGACCGTTCGGTACGCTTTTTCATAGAAAACCCTGTCTCTTCGTTCACTCTCAGGATCTCATTTCCTCCCTCACGTTTCCACCGTATCCTCCCCATTTTTCCGTCCTATTCTTTTTCCACTTTCCCCTCCAGCATTTCGCGTGTTCGTTTCCTCGGCGAGACCCCCCGGCTCGTCCCGCCGCGCTTTATCCACCGTCCTCACGACGTCCATTCAATCCTATCTCATCTGCTGGAGGATAGCCGGGGACCTCACGGTGTCGTCCCATTTTCTTCCACGGCCAGCCAGTCGGCCTCATTCATTTCTGGTATAGGTAGCGGGGGGAGGGAATCGAGACCGTCGCAGAGTCGATTACGAGTGCCATTTCTACATCGCACCCTTCTCTTGTCAACCGTCCCTCTAGCGTGTCAATCCTTTGGGAACCCGGTGTGCCACCTCCAAATAACACGATAGAGGATATTAGAGAGTATCGAAGGCTGTCTGGTTCTTCAATTCACTCGGACTATCGGCCGGATGAACTGGAAACACTGAAACTGTGTCTATGAGATTGGCTACTTTATCAAAGGATTGCGGCTGTCCTGTTGTGTACAGCTGTGGCGAAAACGGAGGTGAATCGGCATTCGCGAAGGAAAATGGCTTCTGTGGAAGATGAATTTGGTGGCATTTAATGTCTATGGACAGGTATAAAGAATGGACGGCTGTTATGATTGTTATTTAAGGGTGGCTAGCTTCACGGGTGTGCGGTTAAATATTTTGTGGCGTTTATGCGGTACGTTTTAGGCAAGTATTGTGGGAATTGATAGAACAGTATCAATGGTACTTGAACGGTTTTAAATAACTTGTTGTCAAGGTATATCGGCGTAAAGGGGTTAAATGAGAAGAAGGGAACATTAACGGAAGCAGCCCCTTAGTTTAATTAATTAAAATGTCATGCAAACTATTAATATGTATATAAATCTTGAGTCGTTATATTCTTTAAATTCTGAACGACAATTAATGTTTATGAATAAAATTCAACCTGGGCAAGGAATTGTATCTGCTTTTAAGAGTTACGAAAGCAACAAGAGAAGTATCCAATAAGGGAAAGCGAATGAGCAATTATGATGAAACCCCCTATACACTTAAGAAATTAGTGGCCGGGTTTTGTCGCAATCGCTGCGATTACCCCCCCCCCCCCCCCCTTATAATATTTTAGTACAGGCGATTAAAGGATTGCCGGCACGACTTATTCGAGATTTTTCATCCCTGTGCCTTCAAAATCTCCTACGAAATTATCGATATTTTTGCAAAATCAAAGAGAAAATAATTTGTCTTGAACGCGTGGAAAAATATTACGCTCTAATAAGTGGTTAATAATAAATCAACAACAAAGCAGACCACGCAAATTAAATAACAATACATACGTGCAATATTGAATAGAATATTCTTTGAAACTGCATGCATACTGTTCTCGGTTTCGTTTACACTAAATTGATAATGAATTAAAACATTACAATTGATGCGCGTGTAAAGAATTATTTGTTATTCATCTATTAATACAACTATAAAGAAATAATAATTATATCATCGCTTCGCAGTGCAATTACAAAAATTAAATTAATAATAAACACGGAAATATTGAAAAGCGTATTGAAACTAATTTCTAACTGCAATTCATTTGCTGCCAAGCGCACTTTAGATAAGGTTCACCAAACAATTTTTGTCGTTTACTGTAAAACAATGTTATACGTGTATTATTAATGCGTCCGCGTGATAATTTACAGAGAGGAATTTCGTGTTCTTAAATCATCGCGACGGGGCTACAGATTTGCCTCGTTAAGGAATAAGAGTTCAGGTGAAAGTGTTTGAATGTAGGAAGAGCTCCACGATGATGAGTAATGCAGGAAGAGCAGAGGCAGAGAAGAATAGGTAGCCAGGAATGCGAAGTAGGGTGATTTCGTCGGGCCCTTTAAGCGGTAGGATTAAGTGCTACGTAAATTCTTCCGGACGCCTGCTTTTCCTCTCTTCCTGTAGATAAAGAATCGCCGTTTTGTTAAAAGCGACGCCTTTGGAAGAAAAGTGAAAGGCTTTTAATTGAAATGAGTTGCGATATTTCCTGGTAAATTTGGTTTTAACAATATATAAGTGACTGACCACATATATTTTGTCGAGAAAAGAAATTGATGACAATTTTCAGATATCCCTTTTGTGAAATTTTCGTAAATGCAATAATATATTGACAGATGATACATTGCTGGACGTATATCGTTTTAAAGTTAAGATTGGCTTCGCTTTGTTGATATTCAGTTGCATTAATTTATATTGCGCGTTAAAGCCTCCGAAATGTTCGGGACATTTTATTACTTTTCTTGGTATTTAAAAAAATCTGCGTATTTTCATCAAAATTAATATAGGTATCGGAGAGATAACAAAGTAAATTGAATTATTAAGTTATTTATATGTAACGTATTCTCCTCTCTTTCATTTGATACGTCGTTGATTAAAATCTGCAAAGTAGAACACAAGATAAATGAATTTGTTTAAACAAATTAAAACAAAAGAGATTACTTCAACTTGCAAGCCAGATACATCAATGACAATATAACATAAGTTGAAGCTTGAAGTATAAGCTATTATCTCCAATAGGTGAGAAGATTATACCATCTGCGATTCACTTGTTATAAACAAATAAATAATTCAAATTGTTATTAGGTTCAACTGGTTATAGTTAGAGCACTGATGTATTTTTTATGGTGTAGCTGATTCCTGTCCCTTCCATTTCATACCGCATTTATTAAAAAATAACCACCAATAACCGAGATAATAATTTTTTTAAATTTTATCGGTAACAAATAGTCGATAACGTGACATTTGGCGCCATCTCGCGTTTGCGGCCTTTTCACAGTTTTCCGCACCGCCAAAATCGAATTCCTGAATTACATCGTTAATTGAAGCAATTGCGCTTTTCTCGACTTATGGAGTGTATTTTTTAACTGAACTTATCTTCAATTGAAGATGCAGAACATAGCTATTTCCTCCAACAGTTGCAATAATACGGCACTTATGGTTTAAGAGTTATTAACAATCGAAAAATCGGCAAAACACACTTCGGGTCACTGCACTTATCGCACATCCTACAGTGCCAATTTTAATCAACAACCTCTAAACTGAAAGGGAATACCATAAGCTACAGGATAAAGAATAGGTCGTAGCTGGAACCATATCCAGTTGAACGTAATAAAAATATACAGTAGAAGCCGAGAAAAACGGAATTGTTTAAATTAACGATGTAATCCAGGAATTGGGTTTTGGCGGTGTGCAAAACTGCTGAAAAGGCCGCAAACGCGAGATGGCGCCTCATGTACTGTTTTCGACATATTTATCCCGAAAAAATGTTTAAAAATTGTTATCTCGCCTTCTGCTGGGCCGATTTCGATCAACGACGACTCAAATGAAAAGGAAACGAATAAGCTAGACGACGAAATATACCCCGTTGCTGTAACTATCTGCAGTTCGCCGTAATAACAATTTATATTGTTTAATTGTTTATAACAAAAGAACAGTGCATGGGATACTGTTCACACCTATTGGAAATGGTAGATTAAACGGCTAGCTTTAATTTATGTCCTACGATCATTGATGTAGCTCGCCGGCAAGTCGAATTAATTTCATTTGTTTATTATTTATTTTAACGAATTCAATTATCTCGGCTCCTGCTGTGCCGATTTGAATCAACGACGTCTCAAATTGGAGCTCTCTGTTCAAGGAACAAGCTGATCCACTTTTCGAAAGGGTTTCGAGTATAGTTTAGGTGGAGAGTGCAAACAAATTTTTAAATTGTTTATAAACAATAATCAGCGCATGCTGTATTTGAAAATCATTTATTGGCGTGTAACAGGATTCTCTACTTTCATTTTGAGTACTCGATCATTAATCTAGCACCTCCAGAAGTCGAGATAATTGCACTAACCTGGAGTGCATTTATGCCGATTTTCAATTGTTAGTAACTTTTAAACTACAAATGTTGTTTAAACCATATTGTTGCAACTGTTGGAGCAGATAGCTATGGTCCCTACCTTTAATTTGAGACAAGTACGGTTACAAAGTACGTATCAGAAGCGGGGAAAAACGCAATTGTTTAAATTAACGATGTAATCCAGGAATTCGGTTTTGGCGGAGCGGAAACTGCGAAAAAGCCTGAAACGCGAGATGGGGCCAAATGTTTTATTGTCGACATATCATTACCGATAATATTTTTAATATTTGTTGTCTCGGTTTCTTGTGGTTGTTAATTAAATAAATGGGGGGGGGGGGTCAAATGAAAGGGAAACAAATTAACTATTCACGTGTTATGTTCTCGTTGCTGTAACTGTATCCACTTGAATCGACAGCTTTAATTTTGGATGTCGTTTATTATAATCAACAGCGAACAAATTGCTAATCGCGACATAATACTTTAACCTTTAGTGACATCTCTTTAACGCGATCTATACTTTGAATGATTAAATCAAGAGTATGTATAGAATTTATTCACTATTTCGTAAACAAAATAGATATTTTTAAATGAGTTTGTTAATTTATATTTGTTGATACAATCTACATAGGTAAAATATATGTTTCCGCCCGGGATCGAACCGGGGACCTTCCGCGTGTTAGGCGGATGTGATAACCACTACACCACGGAAACTTAGGTTTGGGAAAGTTAAGGTTTTGGAAAATTAAGGTTTTGGAAGTATCTCATCGGCTTAATTATAGTACTATTAACTAACACAATATACATTGTTAATAATATTACCTTTAAAATGAAGTAACCTTATATACATTAAATATATGTAACATATCAAACGTTGCATGCATGTCTAGCAAAATTCTCGATGCGCAATACTTTGATCGCACAATTTATATTTAGCCTTGTTTATTTTTATTTTCGGATCTTGTAGAGTTTCTACGGCCGTGTGATATTCGTTTTCTATGGATACCAGTAATTTCAACCATTTTTCAATTTTAAGCAATATTTTATGAAAGGAAGAATCATTTAAAGCGTGCAATACTTTGGACAAGGAAATATGGATTTTTATGGTCAAACTTAATCAATATATTTAATTAATTATTGACGAATTCAAATTGTTCACTTCTGCCCGCAACGTTAAGTACTTGTGGTGATATTACGCTGATTTTACAAGCAATCAGTATAACCACAACGACTCGAATAAAATGAAAATAAATCAATTTCTTTTACCCACCACTTACTGCCCCCTAATTATTATGTTTACAGATCCGTTTAATTATAAAGGCAAACCAGCCTCGCGTTACAATTTTTATTCCAACCATAGGACTGTCTCCAAACTGAGTTTATCACAGGATGTTTTTAAAATCTACTGCGATTGCGTGCCTCTAAGACGACACCAGTGTTTAGTGTTTTTTCGAAGCTTGTATTGTACTATATATCGCCAATCAACGTCCTTCAATTCACAAACGGGGTCGAACTTTGATTTTTTGAGTCAGAAAAGTACAATGTGCGACATAAAGCAGAGCGTTTTCCGAAAATACTCGGGACCAAACTCGATAGTACCGTATCGACGACCATAATAATAATAATAATAATGGCAACATGTATTTACCAAGTAAACTTTTTGAACTATCCTACAGCGATAATAAATGATCGATATTTCGAGGGATCCAAATTTGAGCCAACAATTTAGAAATTACTACCAGATAATTATACTACGTGCTTGAAGGAAAATGTTTAATAACAAACACGTGAGTCATATTGTTATATCAATGAACGCATTTTATTCTTCAACTTGAACGTTGTTATACAGTGGCAGTGTGGAGCGATAATACGAGTATAAAGATTGTCATGTACATAATATCATTCACCTCAATCGTTCCCTTCGATGTGCCTCCGGTTCGATAAAAAGCAAGACAATATTGTAAATTTGGCAATGTATGTAATCACCCTCGGTAATTTCAAGACAATGGATGTTTAATATACCGATTTTGATAGCATATTAATATAATAAATTAATTGTAATTATTCAGTGTGCAAACAATGTTAACTAATTATCGCTTGTAATTAAAATGGCTGGTAACCAACAGTATTACGTTTGGTTAGTATCAATTTTAATGGTCATAACAAATATACGTAGATATAGTATACTAACGCAATATGCGCAACTATAAATACGATATGCTAAATTATGTTTATATTGAAATTCGTAGGACTATAAGACTCTAATGATAATGCAAGTTATTTGTATGCTCTCACAGTTATGTAAAACAATATGAAAATACAATACGCGGTGATGATTTTACGTATTCTAATATTGACGCAGTTTTGACACAAAGAAATATTCAAACTCGCAATCGATCAAATATCATTTTATCAGAAGTTCGTTTATCTGTTGTCGACATACTAGGGCCAGACATAATTGTACGCCGATAATGCTACTCTCGTATCGTAGAATATGAACCCCTCATTGTTATTGTTGTTTCTTTTCTTCTATCGCCATGCGATAAATTATATTCATTTCATCGGGACACCAATTTTCGCTCGTTGTCAGAGACGAAGAAATCACGGCAACGTGAATAATCTCAGGCATTTGTTTTTCTGCCCGCAATTGGCCAATTGCGCGCAAACACACCGCAAGATGACACCACGAAACACTGTTTTACCGAAGATCGTTTCCAAAGATCGTTCAAAAAACTATAACCACTCTGATCTTTTTCAATGAAAAAAAAAAAAATAGCATGCATAATGCCGTTCCTCTTTCAACGAAATTTTAACGCGATGTCTCACAATTTAAGAATGCAACAACGTAAAGTATCGAGTTCTCGTGTGAAGATACGCAAGGAAGGAGAGTGTATCACGTGGCAAGTATGCAAGCCTGCTATTGGCTGTACGATAGGATAGATATAGAGAGAACGGGGAAACGCATCAGTCAAAGAATGCGTATAAGTGCTAGGAACAGTCATTTGACAGTAGCGCCTGGTGGACGACTGTTAAACGATACGTCTGCATATATCCAAATCAACTACGCTCTTACGGAACTTGGTAGAGGGGTAATTGGCACGTCATCGTCGGTCAGAATTGTGGGCAAGGAAGCAACAAAGAAATAACGCAATTGAATCTCTACCTTTCACGTGATACGCTTTCAATAACGAAATCGAAAGGCGAAACGGCGAGGATGAAGATTTTGATCGCGCTCTGCGCGATCCTTGCAGGTGAGCATCTTGAGCGTCTGTATTTAATTTCATCGTTCTCTTTGTTCAGTCGCGACGTAATTCAGAGTTATTATGTATTTACCCGTACATACCTATCCATCTTTGTTCCCTACGTTTTAAGTCGTGCCTTTAACACGACAATTTTTTCATTGTCTGATCGGATACTCGTAATATCGTCAGTGTACCTCGAAATCATAACATAGGAGACATTATTCTGTTAGAGCATATAGATCATTACATATTTACTATTTAGATAGTGGCGTCAATTTTCGGACGTTTCTGTACCCGATAATCGCATCGTTATTACTCACAAAAGATAGAATGCTTGCTTATTCAGATGAATGAGATGAGTCAGTGCTTAACAATTGCTGTGGAATAATTTCCGATGAATAAGAATATTCCTGAGAGTGTATACTCGTACTGTTCGCTGTGCGTGTTGTTTTAAAATAAATATACTGTATATAACGTTAACTTTGATTTAATTATTAAATTCGTAAGGTTTAAAAATAATTTCATTAATTTTGTTATACGGATCGATGTAATTAATAATAAATAATGTATTTGTTTTAGTATGTACGGCAAGAGTCGTTATTACCGCGCAGGGCCCAGCGAATCTTCACCTTTTTGGTGAACAAGAGTGTACATGGGGACCGTCATACTGGTGCGAAAATATAAAGTAAGCTTGCAAATGTGTCGTTAAAATAATACGATAGAGATAATAATACGTATGAAATAATTTTTTCATATTGTACTGTTACATTGCGAACTTTCATTTGTAATGAATTTTTTATTAATTCTCGTTTGTACATAAATTTGCACTATTTATCGAATTCTATGTTAAATACAATATGTCGTCATAAATTGTGTGGATCGTAAAATACTGTATTTTATTTATATAAATATAGAACTGCAGCAGGATGTAAGGCAGTTCAACATTGCATTAAAACAACATGGAAGGATATGAAAGTACCGGAGGACAATGACAGTGTTTGCACCATTTGTAAAGACATGGTTCAACAGGCACGAGATCAGTTAGAGAGTAACCAGACACAAGAAGATTTGAAATCTGTCTTCGAAGGAAGCTGTAAACTAATGCGCCTGAAGCCCATTGTGCACGAATGCATGACAATTGTAGATCAGTTTATACCCGAGTTAGTAGAAACATTGGCATCTCAAATGAATCCGGCTGTTGTTTGTTCGGTTGCTGCACTCTGTAACTCTGCTCACATGGATGAATTGTTATTGGAATTCGAACAATCTAAGCATAAGGTAACTAATAGCTAAGACGTTTGTTATTAGCAAAAACGAACTTCGTATATTGTTGAACAAATATTTGTACTAATTCATTTATGTCTTGTTTGTACAAATACTTCTAAGTTGTTTGAAAATGCAAAGCAACGATATGTATTTACTTCGTAATAAACATAGATTTCGGATACCCCTAATCGTTCGTTTTGTTTACTTGTATCTCTTATATTTTAGTTATCTGTTAACGTTACATTTCAGGTTGCGGAGGTGAAATATCATTCTTTGGAAAAAGACGAGCTTGAGCCCGATGAATGTTCAAAATGCTACACGATAGCTACACATATGGAACATAAACTAAATAACACTCCTCGCGATAAAGTGTTACAACAAATACTGAATATTTGTGCAGAGCTTGGCACCTTTACGGATGCCTGTTCATCTATAACTTTGACTTACTTTGATACGATATATACCCATCTGGGAGAAAACTTCAATGCTCAGAACATTTGTCACTTATCTGGCCAGTGCAGTGCCAATTTCCACAAACACGGGGGCGCTGATAAAGTAAGTTCGTGAAAGCAATACGAGTCTGCTATTATAATTCGATGTGGTTTGACGTTGTAATAGTATTTGTAATTGGATTACGATAACTGCATTTCAGACACCGAAAGTTGAAATCAGACCGCTTTCAAGCGTCGGTATGGTTGATATAAACGATGACCTTCCATGCAAATTATGCGAGCAACTTGTAGAACACCTAAGAGATCTATTGGTGACGAACACTACCGAGATAGAGTTTGAGCAAGTTTTGAAAGGATTATGTAAACAAACTAAATCATTTTCCAGCGAGGTAAGCATTGCCAATGTTTGGCAATCGCGCATGCACGTAAGAGGATGTTGATAGTACGAGTTATTAATCCTGTATATATGTTGTATTTAAGTGTACATCCATAGTCGAGGAATATTATCCACAAATTTATGAATATCTCACAAGTGGTTTAAACAGTAACTTTGTTTGTCAAATGAGCGGAATATGTCCACCTCGTGACAAAGCAAAGCAGGTGAATTTCTTCTTTTTTTATTGTATGTTTAATACATATTTGCTTCGTTTAAATTGATAATAATTAACAAATTTTATACCGAACAGAATCAGCCCATTTGGCCTTTGGTCACTGAAGAGGCAGCCAAAATTGGAGTAAATATTTTCCAAAACGCAAACAAGAACAGAGAAATTCCTAACGACAAGCAATTGAGTAAATCGGAAGTGCAATCAATGCAATTACCTATCGAACGATTAATGCCATTCCCTCTATCCGAGGGCACTGTAGACACTGAAGGGACAGAATCATGTGCGTTATGTGAATACGTGCTGCATTATATACAAGATGTTATAACAAATCCAACGACAGAGGTATCAATTGGAAGGACATTTTTATTTGTTACAAAATTTACGATATGATAATGCACTATAATGTAAATCCATTTTACATCCGAATAAAATGTACCTTTTATTGCCCAGGATAAAGTGAAACAGGCTTTGGGAAAGGTATGCAAGAAATTACCGGAATCTATCGAAGGACAGTGTACAGAGTTTGTGGATGTCTATGGAGATGCTGTTGTAGCTATTCTGGTGCAAGAAATTGACCCATCTACCGTTAGTAACAAAACATTTAACGGGCATTAATTGTAATAACGGAGAGAAAAAGAAATGATAAAATGTATTGATCATAGGTGTGCCCGATGTTGCATTTGTGTCCCACGGAAAAATTAACGGAAATGTGGGAAAGCGTTCCTAAGAAATACGTGCAAGAAGAACAAATGTCAAAACCGAGTTGCCCATTGTGTTTACTTGCTATGACACAAATTTACGATGTTATCAAAAATAATAAGACCGAGGTTGGGGCACAGTTCATACATACGGTTCCGAGTAATTTGGGATACAATGTAGCTAAATTGTTTTGTAATATTGTAGGCAAACATAGAATCGGCTCTGGACAAATTGTGCGTTCATTTGCCACATACTTTGGTTGATGAATGTACAGAACTAGTGAGAGGTTACAGCAAGGAAGTTGTAGAATTGTTAATCGCCGATTTAACACCTCAGGAGGTATGCGTTTATATTAAATTGTGTGACGCTACAAAAAATCCTGGACCAACCGACGAATTTATAACTGATGCGGACGGCGAAATTTGTACGTACATAAATATCTAATCGACGAATGAACAGAGGTGATTTTTGTAAATGGGACATAACGGTCTAAAAAAGGTACACATTTTTTCTTCTTTCAGTAACTAATGAAATACCAAGTGACTCGCAAAGTACCGAAACATCAATAGATACAGTTGGAAACACGGAATGTGTTATTTGTGAATTCATTATGTACCACGTTGATAAAGCGCTTGGTGACGATAAAGAAAAAGAAAAAATTGAGCGTGTAGTGCGTGACATATGCGATTATCTTCCAAAAACTGTTTCCCACAAATGTAACAACTTTGTTAACAAATATGGTAATGTTGTCATTGATATCCTTTCGAAAGATGTGAGCCCCAAACAAATTTGTACTATGATGGGGCTTTGTTCGAAATATGATACAGAAATGAAAGGTAATTGCGAATTATCATTCACGATATTAATGGCAATTAATTATTAACCAAAATGAACATTAATATTATGCTTTATGTATTAGTAGCCTCTACAACAAAATGTGCCGTGTGTAAATCAATTATGTCGGCGATAGATGAACTTTTGGATGACGCGAATGTTGATAAGAGCATCGTGCACGTAATATCAAAAGTATGCAAACACGTACCGGTAAAATCACAAAATCAGGTAAACTAATATTTAATAGATTTTCCCCCTTTCATCTTTTTCACGATTGCCGCGGAATTATAATTTTCAATATCTTTCAGTGCGATACGCTTATCGAATCTTATGGACAGAGTATAATAAATCTTGTTAAAAGGCGCGAGAGAATTTCTGAAATATGTGGCATGATTGGACTTTGCGCACCAGTCGATTATACAACAGTGTTTTTAGAATCTTCGCGAATTAAACGGTCGTATGAAAAGAATCGCATTAAGCACTGCACATGGGGGCCTGCTTATTGGTGTTCTAACAATGAAACAGCTCTCGAATGCAAGGTAAATAAATGAAACTAAATTTACTGTATACGAGCATTTCCACAATGTACGTGCGCCAACTGATAAATGTATTGTTTCTTCTATTCAAGGCCGTTGAGCATTGCCAGGAACACGTATGGAAAGCTGATTTCGCCCCTCCTAAACAAGTTGCCTTGGGCGAGACGGAACTCCATGCTTAAGTTTGTAATGAAACAATAAATTTAACTACTCCCCGACATAAGGTTTTTGCATCTAAAAAGTTTAGTCCTAAGAATGGCGTACATGTCTATGATAATACACCGAAAATATTAGAGATGTAAAACTAATTCTTACGCCTATAGTACACCGTATTTCTAAAATACATATGAATATCTGATAGCACTATTGGTATCTTCCAAAGCGATGTATAATGAAAATTATGCATGGCGTTGAAAATCTAGCAATCACACATATGGATAAGTATTTTACACTATCACAGACATTTTACCTTTCGCAGTTTTCAGTTCACATTTTATAATTATTATAGTACGCCTTGAGAATTGTAACATTGAAAATACAATTATGATTTCATGTGTATCCATATTTTTTAGTAATTATATACTTATCATTATTACGAATTTGTTACGTTAATGTTAACTGTGATAATAAAACAAAATCGACATAAAATCCGCCGTCTGATTCTTACCCTTCATTCTTCATTATTAAATTACATGGCCAACAGTATATATTGTTGGGAAAAAATGTGCAAATAATATTATTGCTAAAATTCTACCAATATTTTTCCACCGAGAAATAATAGGGATACATATATAATTTTAATCTATTACCGTATTCTAACTACGAACGGAATATCTCTCGCAACTACGAAAATACAACACTTTTTATTAGAACTTTTATAAATATATATTACTAATTATATTTTTATCTTGTAAGATTATAATCTAATCGAAAATCGAATTAAGTTAATTGACTTGTTGAAGGACTAGGTAAACTTGGATGAAAAGGAATTACATAGCGATCAAAGTTAATTACTGTGATTATACTTCTAAGCCGTTTCTATATTACGAGATAAAGATAGACAAAAATGTGAGATAATATATGTAGTTAAATGTTTACCATACATGTTCAGATCTATAGATCGATCCTAAATTTACTTATCCATACGTAGGAAAGTTTGTATTGGGCAGTAAATTTATTTTATACGTCATCTGTGGTATTAATAGATATTAATGACTGATTGCTTCAAATACCACTCGTTTATTAAATTAATGCTAGATGAGATAGGGGAAGCAAAAACTGCTAGTGCAAATAAAAATAGAAGGTAACAAATTGATCTGCCAATGCATGTATGAACACGGTTCATTCACGCGCCAACAGATGACGATGAAATGCACTTTTACGCTCCTTTGCAAACCTTCGAAGTGCACTTTCAAATAATTAAAGCCTACCACATTTCTTAAATATTGAATAAATTGATGCGTACACCTGTGATGGGCCCAAAGTATTACAAAAAATTGTTCTACGCCGTGCAAATTATTTGATCGTAAACCTACCAAAGTAGAGCACAAATATTTGAATTCTTCCAAATCTATTAATTCTTATAAATTGAAAATATTGCATTTCAATAAATTCGAATTATCCAATAAAGCTCGATGCGACGTGAATTTTAAGTTACTCGGTTGAACACATTAAGTCCATGTGATAAAGCCCATAAAGCAGAAAGGCAGAAGATAGATAAATTTGTATCTGATATAAATCACGTCTTAATCAACAGCCCTCCAAAGTTTTGTCATTTAGTACTGTTAAACGGACTGATTTAAAAAATTCATTTCAAATACATAACGTTCAGCACCAGTCAAGTGCTAGTGTTTGGTAGTCAAACGTAAAGAACCTTAATAAAACTCAGCCAGTCACTTTGGTTTGCGAAAGGCTTATATGTGATCGCGCTATTGATTTACGGCAGTGAGCAGTGTACAAGTTTGGAGAGATACTTAACGCTACTTTGACAAAGAAATTTCGCGTGGGTGTCAAACTTGCCTCCAACGAGGGGAACCCGTCGTGTAAGCTTGGATTTCACCGATCTCCCTTGTTCGTTCTTTTAAATTCGGGTTCCAACAGTGCGCCGTTCCTGGAGATGGTGCTACGATATCGTAGCGACGATACTGTTCACGTTGTGCTCCGTCCCGAGCGTGTAACACACTATTCTACTTCTCCCCGTTTTTCGAGGGGGAAATAGTTTTCGAATGACCGGATTCATTGCGGCGTAAATCGTGCGTCACCGTCCGTTTCGATTCGCAAGAGGATACGTACATAGAAAAGTCGAAGATAATCTGCTTGAAGAATAGGAAATTAAAGAGTCTGCACACTTATGCAGTCTTGCAATTATCAGGTCATTTCAAAAATCTTTGGACGTATGAAGTAGGAAAAAGAAACAATGAAAATGTAAGTTTAATTTCCCCCTTGTGCCGATTACATTTTTCTATTGCCTTAGCAATTGGATTTCCTTTAGCACGAAGAACTTAATAGGGTTCGAATTGAGAAACGGACGCACTGCAGTTACAGGTATACTAGCAATTAGTTTAACTCGTTTGTCAACGATTATATCAATGATTTATTCATATTTTTCGCAGCTCGCGTAGCATTTACATGTTTCTTGTCTTCCTGAAACATGTTACTGTGCCCTACATGCATTTTATTAACATTAATCAACGACCCTTCGTTCGTTCGGTTCGCTGGTTCAATATTGATAATAAATTATTCATCTTCGAAGAGGAAGTCAGAAAATATGCAAAGTTTGCACGTGTATGGGACTAAAATTCGTTTCACCTTGATTCCCTCCTTCCGGTGAAAACTGACAAAACGAGAAAGGGAAGATCGCGTTGTCTTGTTCAGCACGTAGAGGCGTGACGAGCGAAGACATAAACCTGCCGGTCATGAAAGAAGGCGACTGGTTGTTATTCGCGTACGTATACAACGAAGAACGTACGATGCATGTGCCTTATTCGATGATTGCCGTGTATTTACGAGCTCATTATCACTTCTAGAACAATAGGGGTAGACAGAAGAAAACGACTGAAATTGTGTATCCGGTGGTTCGTATAAATACACCGGCGACACAAGTCAACGTGAACTATAGAATTAAACGCAAATCATTTTATTCAATTTACGGGGGCGAATAATTTTTGTGAATTGAATTGAAAATGCGTGCCGTTTCATTGGACGACATTCGAATCCGCGCGCTTGATATTTCCAGGCAATTTATTCTTTACATTGTGCACTTGTTTGGAATGTTTACTGATATTTTTCACGACACACGACGCTGGCCAGAGTTCTTCGTTCGATCTTAGATTTCTGCTTCTTCATATTTGTAAAAAATTGTACAGAGAGACTCTCCGGTATGGAACATTTTCGTAGCCCTGATCTACATTACAGTGCCTCTGGGTTCAGTTTTGCCTTCCAAAATCGGAGATTGCAATAATTTTTTAAGAAATTGGGACATGGTCCTCTATCATGTTGGTAATGACGTGAAAAAAAATTGCCTTTTTGCAACTGTTTCATGTGACTAAAACAATTTTTATTAAATCGTATGCCGACAATCGTATTGCAAACAAGTAACTTATTGGTTTAGTTATTTGTCTTGTTGCTAACAACAATCGTTGTTCCTCCACGAAACGAATTGCTTCAACTTGGTTTATAATCGTACAGAAAATTATTGGATCCCCGATTGCATCGAAATCTGTCAGACATAATTTCGATGAACGAAAACGAAACGAAGCTTGATGTTATAACTCATCTACTATGCGTACGAATATTGATAAAACATGCATCGCAGCATTATTTCCCATCAACGTAACATACTATCGTTTCACTAGAACCAGCTATATGTTCCAGAACATTTCACCTAATTTTCATTTCCTTGTAATATCTTCCACTTCTCATCTCCTCGTCAGTGTAAATAACGGATAGTACAACAGATAAATTCGACTTCCGCCACAGAAAAAATAGTATCCCCACTTTCTAGCAGTTCGAACAGTAATAGCGAAGAATCAGGTGCCGAAAGGTGCGCCCCTCCTTCAAAATAAAAATTCACACAACCAGAACCATATTTTTATTTATCCCTCCGGTATACCTAAACTGACCAAAGAGTATCACCCGTACGATACATACGAAATACTAATACTAAATATGTTTACATTATTCTTACCCCACCGACGAACCGCATCGGTCTCCAGTATCGCGCCACAGCAACGTTTAAAGACATTAATGCCAATAGGCCGTTTATGCCCGACGAAGCAAATAAAGAGACCCATCAAGCCCCTCTGACCGGGCGCATAAAACAAACGTTCCTGTCGCGCATCAATCCGGCCGCAACAAGGCCGGCACTCCTAACGCCTCTGAAATAAAGTTCAGTCGAAGTAGGAGGTGACGAGGCGCGTCTCATAAGTTTCGTCCCGAGGCGTTCGCGTCCAGCATTCAATGGCAGATAAATATCGGGAGGTCCTTGCACCTCCTCACGCCGGCGTCGGTGGAACGTCCGAGTTTTCTTCGATGTTGCGTGCACCACGGTGTGCGGGTGTTTGCCCACGCACGTGCGAAGCAACCCACGCGACTCCTAATACGAGCCGCGTCAGCTGCGTAAAGAGCCGTAGGCCAGATCTCGTCGCGTACTGTACGTACGTGTGGGATAGCCGCGTACACCCCCGTAGCCTTTGTCCAGCAGGATAATTGTCCACGCGGTCGAGTATCGGCGTGATATTGGTGTCGGATTCCGCCACACCTTCGCCCATTGTAAATCAATCGGTGCACCTCTCGACGTAGAAGGATTGGTCGATGCACGCGCGTCCTTCTCGCGTGTTGCCCGAGAACCACCGGGTTATTGTGGCGGGTCGTGGCTTAATTCTGTCGTCGTTCGATTGGAACTTGTAGCATCGTGCCACTTTCTCGAGGGAGATATTAATTTCGTTGCGTTGGGTCGTTTTCGGAATGACGAAAGCGTCAGTTTTATCGTTGTGACAATGTTACTGACAGATTACTCTGCTGCGGTTCTTTGAACACGTTTATCAATGAGCGTGTGCAGCATCTGCGTGTGTTCTGATTTCGTGAAATATTTAGTTCGTATGAATCATTGTGAGGGGAACATAAAACATCATCCGTAAATTCGATTAACTGATTCGAAATTTGCAATAAATTATTCACATTCGAAAAGTTGGTCGTACTTCGGTATGACATAAAGATGTTACAGGATATTATTTACCGAATACGCGGCCCTTTGGTGTGACCCAATATTTTATACGGAATGATTTGATAGCTGCTGGGGAATTGTAGAATATTTTCCATGTATTGTGTTGAACGATCCCAAGTGGTTCGAGGGGTTTTGGTAAAGTCGACAAATACTGGAGATCGGTTCAGAGATCGATAAACTTCGAAAGTTTTGGTCAAATAAAGGGTAACGTTGCAACGAGGTTGGTGCTCGCGTAAGTGTCTTTCGTGTTCCGTGGTGGTTATCTTGCCGGGTCAAACGAACGGATTGTTGAATAAATAAATATACGATTTCGCATGAAAAGGCCAAGCTGCCTTCGTTCGAGAAACTTTTACGGAGCTTACTTATTGTTAGTGGTTTTGCAGAGCATTCTCAGCAGGTAATGAAATATATCGAACTCATTCATTTGTTATCTTGGCATGTTTGTTATCGTCCGGGGTCAATCGTTTGGAGTAAAATAATTTGTAGTTTATTCTATAAATATGTTGCTGGTAATAGCAGGTCGAATAACTCGCATTACAAATGCGACGATATCACGTGGAAAGAATGTAGCGGCTTACGTTTTACATAGTTCGCGAGACACGAAGCATGGACAATTTATCAAACAATATATAAATTCGTGGTTACTAATCTCCGTCATACAAGAAAGCGAGCCGAGAGATTGCAATTCGTCCTAAAATAAATAACAACTTCCTTCGTAGCAGTGCCAACAAAAATGACGATTGCCCATCATTTCTCACAGGACAATGCTACCCTCGAATAAAAATGTACTATACCCGTTCTGCGACATTATATTCATCGAATTCGCATTCGATTGTTTCCACCCCTTTGACCCCAAACACGTTCGTCAGCTTCTCCCGTGCACAAAAAATGCCATTCAAATATCCCACCGAACGGAAATTCGCCCGCGTCAATTCGTTCCACGTGCCTCAAATAATTCCGCAAGATTGTGTCCAACAGTTTCGTCAAGGTGTCCACGCGTCACCCAAGTAATAAATCGTCTTCTCCGTTCAATTCGCTCGCACCTATCTTCGTACACATATCCTGCCGGTAATCACGACGTAATCCTGTCGCAAACGTTCCCATCCGCCCCGCCCCGTCCATCGTTTCCGTAGCGTTTGCAGTGCACGAACGACGAAATCGCTCGGTACGTGCATATGTAATTAATTTTTCGCGTCAACCGCGCCTGTATAAACATCGACGCGGCAAATCTTCGCCGGCGACCATTTCCATCGTATCGAGGGCCGTGTTTCCGCGTTCACCGGAGAAACTCGAAATTGGAAAACGGCCGGTCCAGAACCAGCGAAATTAATTGAAGTCTGAGTGGAGAGCGATGAAGGGGCTGAGGCAGCGTCCCGCTGGTACAGAAAGAGGTAAACCCGGAAGCCGGGTGGAAACAGAGCGATCCGTACCGGCTACGAGGGGCGCGGGCAAAGGGAAAAGAGCACTTCGGTGAGAAACAGAGCATCCGTGTTACGAGAGAGACGGGAAAAGGGAGGACCGATTGCAGAACTTGGCGCAGACAGGCTGGACACGGTGTTCCGTGCTGGAACCGGGTCGTCTAATAACCGATACTCTCTTTCTAAGTGAACGCGGCCTTGTGTTCCGTTGCCGAAAACAGCTGGTCCCGGATACCGGAGGAAATTAAACAATTTTTCTTGTTTCTGTTTTTAATTTTTTTCACTTATCTTATTTTACGTTTCGGCCAGCGCGACTCGAAGCTTTCAGCTTTGGACAGGTGCGTCGAACTTGTTCTCGAAATGGTTATTTAGCTTGACGACTTGCGTACTTATGGTCGGAGGAGAATGGAGAATTGATAGAATTGGAGAAAGAATTATTTTTGCCGTTTACGTTGGAGGATACAGATTAATTCCAGACAATATATTGTACTTTCTGGCGTTAAATAATTAACGCATTGCGAATTAAAGCGCTACGAAAGAATTCGGGGTCGTGCTACTCGAGGGTGGTACCTGCCGAGTTCTGCGACATCGGGGTCGCACCGCTCAAGGTCCCACGAGCTATTACTATTTTGGACTGTTGCCTGACTGGCAGTTTACATCGATTGGCAATTCGTGAAGAACCCGACAGTGGAAGTAGAGAATCGCTGAGGTGTGTAGGTGGCCCCGCATACACGTGCCCGGTACACACCTTCCATTTGTGGAACTGCATTTCCTATAATCTGCGAGCAATCACTTGATAATTGGTTGGCTCCACTACACGTACCTGTGTCTCTCTATCAACGTGCACGTCCTCAGACGGCCAGCCTATTTGAAGGATCGAAATTACTCACTGGTCAGACAGCTTGTTACATCGCTTTTATTATTTTTAGGGAACAATGAAGTTCTCGATCGCTTAGCATCCCTTCATCCGAAGTTTAAATAAGTATCTTCTGCGTTTAAAAATATTTAGTACAATAAATAGAATATTTGATAGGAGACAATATTTAAAGGTAAAACATTGAACTGCTGCTATAAATCAGCTGCTGCGTTTACTGCTGGAAAGATATATTTATTATAATTAGGATAAATTGTGCGGGTGCAGCATGACATTTAAATATTCCCTTTGTATTAGCCATTCTTTCGAGTTCGATCATGTTAGTTGGCACGAGATTATTTACGAGTCATTCCGCAACTTTTATTTAATAACAATAGTACTTTCTAAAAATAAATCAGCTTTCCTGGCTTCAAGCAGACTACAAGTAGAAATGAAACAAACAATCGTATAATAATAATAATAAAATTTATAAGCCTACTAAAATACAGCCTACAGAACTTTCGTCCCGTGCGCACGAGGAATTACAAAATCAGCGACGAATACAAACATCTCTAACATTCGACCGAGTATTTCGAGCGCTTTCAACCATTTACCCACGTTTTACCAAACACGTGTACCAAACGCCGCTGCGTTCTCATCGTATCCGCCGCCCTTTCAGTAACCAACCCCCATTTCCCAACGACCTACTGAAAACATTAATTCGAACGATTCGCGACAAAACAACGGGAGCCTCGGCCCGCGCGAGCAATCGGACCTGGGAACCTTCGCGAGCTCGTTCCCGTCGATTTAGCCAACCCCGAACCACGTCTCGCGTTTCCGCGGCGCGCAATAAAGAGCAAATCTTTCAAGAACAATAAAACGGACGCTTGTTGCGCCGTTCTTGCTCGCGTCCGCGGCACAAGCGTCGACTGTCGGCGCGCCAGGTCCCGGAAGTTTTCGCAGCTGTATTATACGCCGAATTTATTACACTTTCTTCCACTTCTGATGCCAACCGAAAGGGAATTCCCCGAGTTGCGACGGCGGCCTCTGCCCCGCAACTTGCACATACATTTACACGCAAATGCCCCACCCGCAAATAAGTTTCACGCGCGTGTACGGGCGAGCGCGCCTACGCGAGCCACGTACGTGTGCGCCGGTAAATTGCTTCTGCGTCGGACCGAGTTTATTCTAGTAACACAGTTTCGGATGTTCGCGAGCGAGTTTGTTTTGGTCCATCTCGCTTAAGAGTGGGCGGTCCTGGAAAGGATGCAGGGGTGGTGTTGGTAGAACCATGGGGTTGGACGATCCGCTGGCGCGGCACCCCTCTGTTTGCACCCCTTCTCGTACTTTCTCCATATTTATGGAGTATGATGCGGCTCGCGCTGCCAAGAACGCAATATGTCTCTCGACCCTCGCCCGGATCGTTTTGTATTAATTTTTATGGGTACTATTTGTTGCCACGGCTGTCCCACTCGGTTGCGCGCTATTACTTCGGTGCGGATTATTATTTGAACTCGATCCGCTGGCATTTTGGTTGGCAAACGTGTTTGGACTGATGGGAGGAGACTGCTGAGTAATGTTAAGAAAGAATTTTTGATGAAAAAGGACGTTCTCCTGTTATCAGTATTTTAGTCGATTATGAAAGATAGTTTTGCGAATATAAAATATAACTACGGTTGATTAGAAATTAATTTGTAACGATGGATGGTGGCGGAATAATTTATCATTCGAGGGGTATGATTTCTTTCTCGCCTGTATTAATTAAAGCAAGGAATTCATAAATACGGGCGATAAATAAGAACAATATATCTGAATTTGATTTTAATATAAATACTGTGAATTTGTATATTAAATTCGTAGATACGAAATTATGTAATTTTATGCTCCCGATGAGTAGGCTGCGTAATTAACCGCTTCTACCATTTACCCACTGTGCTTTCAACTCTGAATTTTTTATTGACCTGCGTCCTCTGCGTCAAGGAAAATAGACGAATACTCGAAACGAGCAGTTTATATGCGAACGAATATTTCTCGTACCTTTCAAGAACTACACTTCCCCGATGAATGTCAACTCGTTAATTAAAAGAACTTCGACGAAACGCACGGCGGCCTTCGAGCAATCAATTGAAATGAATTCGAAACGAATCAATGAAATCGAATTGAATTTATCCGGGGGCGAAGGAACGAATAAAGGAAGGAATAGATCTAATCCAATACCAAACGATCGCAATCTCCACGGGGCAAGTTAAAAAGGGACCGGGTCACCGTAGAGGGAATTACGCTCGAGTAAAAGTTCCAAGACAACCGAAATCCTTCATTGCTCTAATTCATCGCAATTCCCTTATCGGCGATTTCACTGACGGTTCCCGCGGAGAAACGAAGGCCGGTTGGTCGCGCGGCGGCAGAAAATGCCGGGGACCAAAGGTACGGAGGGGGGACGAAGAGGAGCGCAGACCGAAGGGGAGGAAAAACGGGAAAAAGAAAGGGAGGAAAAAGGAAGGGCTGGTCGGGAGACGAATTTACTTCCACGGCGTAAGTTAGGTTTTCGTTGCCGAACGGGCGATCCTACAGCGTTGCTCGCCGAGGGGGCTGTTGGTTCGTCGAAACGGTTAGGTTAAGGGTTGGAAACGGAAGTGCGGCAAGACGGTGCCGACGGTGGAAGGCAACGGACGTTGTAGGGGTGCGGGTGGGCCGAACGGCTACGAAGGAAGGCAGAGGCAGGCTCGTCGAGGGGCTGAAACGTAGAGAGCGGCAGGAGGAAGCTGGGACGGTAGGGTGAGAGTGGGTGGAGAGGGTTGAAGCCGGCGGTTGAGACGTGGGGGATGAGAAGGCAAGCAAGACCACCACCGCCTCACCTCGCCTCTTTGCTACGCCACGCCTCGCCTCACAATGCACCGGATTAGCGATTGTATTGATCCGCCCTCGCGCTAGTCCCTAGAACCCCCCTCGTCGTCCTCGTCTTCGCCCTCGTCCTCGTCCTCGTCCTCGTCCACGTCCTCAGCGTCCTGCGGGAAGGAGCCACATTTTGGACCGCGCTCCACTCACCCTGTCGTCCACCCACTTCTGCTTTGTCACGCCGACACCGACGTTGGGGAAGAGTGAGCGTTACGGAACCGGAGGAAGAAAAGGTATGACGCTGACGGTTACGCCGAGCACCAAAAAAGTCCAAGAACCGCGGAGGGACTAAGATTTTCTTTTTTTTTTTTATCGATTCCATCGATCCACCGGGCTCGCAGCCAGTCCCTTCTGCATGCACCTTCTCCACCGTTCATCATTATCCTCGCCGTCTTACGTAATTCTATCCGGGATGCGGCTCAGCTCTATTCTATTACATCACACGCTACTTCTGATATAGAACTGGCGGCTTCCCTCTGTTCAGCGTTATCGCTCGCGCGAACGATTCGTTCCATCCGACGACGGTGGACTGGAATTTTTCCTTTTGCTCTGGAGGCGGCCGAACGTGATAACGGCGCGAGACCGGCGACGATTTAGTTGCGTTGCTCTCGATTGAATTGTGCATAGACGCGATCAGTCGTCGGGTCGAACAGTATCGAGTTGCGGGACGCGTGGAAATTAACGTAATTGAAACACCGTTGGCGACGGCGATGTAAGTCGACGCGATGTCGTTTGGTGAAACGATAAGGCGACGTCGATGGAGAGTTCAAAGATAGAGAGTATTATCCCATTTTTTCCCTCGACTTGCATTCCCTCGTTAATTGATTGCGCGTTGCGATTCTTCCCGTTCGTCGAATTTTAATTGTCCGCTTGTTACATTCATCTGTTTAGTTCAGCTGGTGTAAATTATTTGCATCCAACGGATGACAGTGGAACCTGGAGAGGCGAAAGCGGGCAAAGAGCTTATAATATTAAAACGTCGCTGTTGCCACTGGCGGGGTTTGTTCTAAGCCAGAAATCCTTTGAAATCTTCCTCCGTTTTGCCCGGTTGTTCTAGAATTATAGAACTCGTTGCAACAGTCGTGCAGGAAATCCTATATTTAATTGTTTCGATTAGGTTCAATTTTTTCGAGCCCCGTCGATAATACTGTACCGCCTCTTCCAGATTTAAATCGCTTTCGATGAACCACTGTTACTTTTCCTTTGGAATTTCATTTGTAAACATGTATAAATCGTTTTTCCTCAGAACTGTAAGAACAATCACAGCTACGTTATCAATGAAGTCTATTTGCTCTGAAGTTGCTCTTCTTCGTAAATTAGAGCAGCGATAACTTCCTTTATACCAAAATAAAAAAAATTCGCAATGCTTTATCGCCGTCCGTATAGGTTTACGTTTATGAGTCGATAGTTCTTTCCAGTACTAGAATGTCTAGAATAAAGTTTCTAATCTACGTAATTTCGTCTTTTTCGTGCCAATCGTACAGGGAAAAATACTTTGTACAAACATGCAGTTCCGTTCGCCCTTCGTGCAGATTGCGTTAACGTTGTCGTTAAGGAACCAGCGATACGAGAACGCGACATGTAAGAAGGGGTTGCGGTTTCTCGGACTGCTTCGATACGCCAAGAGTTTTGTCCGACAAAACCTTTGTCCAATTATTTTATTCGCCCTGTTTCTCTTGTCCTCCCGCAACACGACACCTCAAGCTACATTTCATTCTCAATTCAAGCACTCGTTCCACGGTGTATTTGACGGCCAGAGGGAAGCTTTCTGAAGGCCGCAAATATGTTTCCAAACTACGATATAGCAGAATACGAACTGGGACCTCGGAACGACGCGATATCGTCCAATTATATCCGGTCGAAGAAAACATACAAACGTAAGTATTCCTCAATTTTGCGCAGAATCATTTCTGCCATCAATCTGAAAATTGCTCAACGAATTTATCCGAAGTCGCGTCGGCGATTCTGTCGCGAATTCGTCTCTGAAACGTTACCACTGCCGCGGCGATCGAGGCATCGCGCGCCGAAGTTCGTTTGTCGCGCCATGAGATCCGAAATTCTGCCACAAATTCCATTTTCGCGGCACGTAACCAAACTCGTCGACGCGGGCGACGATGAGGCGCGACGAGAATCGAGGTCGCGGCTGAGATCGTCCTCGCGGAACTTCGCGACGCATTATCCGCGCCGCGAAACTTCAGCCAAATGGGAAATCAATTTTTTCGGGATGCGAACGGGCGCGTAAATCCCGCGCTCGATCAGTTTCGAAGTTTCCGGGAAAGTTCAAGGGCGTGCTGGTATTTACGGCAGGCGAGCCCCGTATATCGCACCGCGGAGTCCTTGGCTCTATCACCATAGAATTAAATCTTTCGAGGCCAGCGAATTATTCGTGCGAAAGCGGCCTGCATTTTCTCCGATTAGTCCCTATCGAAGGTGCAGCCGGTGTTGCAATACGCAGCGGCGATCATAATTACAACTGAAATGCCCATAATCTTCCGTGTCAGCAACATTACTCCGCGGGCCGTTATAATCGGCTGGGGATCTCCGCGCCATAAACTATCGGCAACCACGCGAAGTGTAACGAAAAATCGACTCGGCGAGCCACGGGGGCCGCCCGTGTACGCGACGCGGCCGTCGACGGGGATGAATATTGCGCGACCCTTTTTCCACGATAGCCGGCCGTTCGGTAGTCGAGGCGGACGTTAAGGGGGCAGAAGGTCAGGTGGCCATTTTGCGGCAGAGATACCATGGCAGTATGATTGCCAATGGGGTTCGAGAGAGGGACGACGGAGGCGGTTGAAAGGGTCTAGAAGTAGCGCGAGTACGGAACAGGCTGAGAGTGGTAGGGTCCGAGGGGTGGCATCGGGGGAAGAAGGGCTCCTTTCTGGTACGATGCGGGGCCCTTTGAATACGGGCAGGAGCCCCTGGAGCCGAGGGTGTTACATGCCTACGGTTCCCGGTGAACGGGAGGAGAAGCTGAGGGGAAGTTAAAACGGGGTTGACGTGGCCACGGGGAGAAGGTTAGCCCGCGCGGGTGGTGGAACGGGAACGGGTGGTGGTCGATGTACTTACCATCCTTCCTTTGGACGCCATGTCTCCGTGTCTCGTTTAGTCAATGTCGAAAACCGACTTACCGACTACCCCGAGCCCCGCCGCCCCATCCTTGTCCTCCTTTCGCCATTTCCGTTTCGCCCGGTCCCGCTTCTCCCGTTCCGACTTTCACGGCGCCACCACTTTGGTCCGTGAAACTTTTTGGTCGTGACCGTAGACTGCTGATAAGTTGGCCTCGTTTATCATCTTCCGGGCTCGTATTAACGAGACGCCACTCGACCCGCAGAATCCACTGGATTCGCATCGCCGGAGATGCTCCAAATACTTCGCCGGAATTTATGCGACGGGATCGCGTTCACGGGGAGACGGTGCACTTTGTACATAAATTAACTTGTTGCGAGGGATGAATAAGAAGGATTCCCCGCGGGATAAATCAATGGGGTGTACAGTTTGGTGCGAGTTGTTCCGTGGCCTTCTTGCCGTTTAAAAGTTGTTTTTCCGCGTTGAACAGCTTCTGTTGCTCGGCAGGGCACGGTGTTCTGGGTGACAAGTTCTTTTCCCCGTTGAACGTTGGTTGGGTTCATTTCGAACATGCAACGAGGGTCCTTTTTTAAAGCAATCGCTGGTAAGACTGCCTTACGTATTATAATAATATGTCCTCGGTTGTCGTTCATTTTTCTTTCCAATATTAATTGGTCACCTTTGTTGCCACGAAACATTAAATCGATACGGTTGCCCGATACGTCGAGCTTAATCATAAGAATGTTTAAGCGCTGTTTAAGGTTGCCAGGATCGTACTTCCGTCTGTCAGCGGGCGACTTTGCAGTCGTAACTTTAAGTGGCACGGTAATACTAAAAAAGTGCGGGCGAAAGAAAAAGGAGAACGAAATAAAATTGTAAGAGTTCGGCGAAGTTTTTACTCTTAATGGAGCAGGTCAGGTTCTCTTATCAATTTATAGTTAGCCGTGTCCCGTGATCCATTAATGGCCCGCGGCGAGACAGCACTGTCCCCGGCCATTTCGCTCGCTTTACTGCCGTCTGGATCTAGTTTATGGTCGCAAAACTAAACTCTGTATTAATTCCATGAAAACACACCTAAAATCCTCTATAAACTTAGCTATGTCGGCGCGAACTGAATATCAGTTGTCGTTGCATATCTCGGCCGCGATTGCAAAGACGGGGTCTGATAAAATTTACATTTGCTATGTGAAAAACGTTGTACTGCGTACAAACAAAATCTTCGAGTAACTGGACGAATCTGTAGACAATGAAAGCGTTGGGAAATATAAAACGTGCAGAAAAGTATCACCGATCAATGCAACGTCTATCATCGCGAATACAGTTCTACGTTTAACTCGGTAATGAGGGGTTGAATCGTTTCGTCTCTCGCGATATCTCGTGTAATCGGTACCACCGCAAGTTTCGTTTTTTTTCGCCCCCTCCCCAACACCCCACCCCTCGTTTTCCCAACTCAATCCTGCCATTCCGATTGAGAATGCTGCCATCGTCGTAAACGGTTCTAATTGTCGTCGAAAGTTCAGAAAAAGATCGCGTCGCCTGAAGTTCGCCGGCAGCCCAGCAAAACTGGCTCTGCACACGAGCGTCGTTTCAGAGGTGGGTCCCGGTGACCAGGAAACGGCAGGATTGCTGTTTAAACGCTCGGCCCGTGATAATTCTGAACGCGGACCCGAACAATTTCCTAGAAACGAATTCGTGATCCGAACGCTCACGGGTATGAAAACGTTGAAAAGGGGCCGGGGGGGGGGTGGATGGGTGGAGGGGGGGTTGGTTGGTTGGTCGGCGCGCGGTACCACCGGCGGTGTCGATGGAATTACGTCCTCCGCCCGCACACCTCCTACGAAAGATCGTATACACACGCGGCGTGCGGGACATGGACACGTTTGTACGCGGGCGCACACCGTTTCGATGGACGCGTGTGTAATACGTGTCCGTGTCCATCCAGCGGTAGCGATGACGTTGCGTGCGTGTCAGACAGACGATGAGAAAGAGCTGGTGCATTCGGGGTATCCGCGCGAGGTTGAAGGGATCCGTGCGGGTGGAGGCGGCGGTGGAGGCATACTGGTCGGACGGGGACGAGGGTGGAACGAGTCGAGGGACAGAGTGCAAGAGGAACGGCGAGCGCAGCGGCAAGAGTTGGAGGGAGGTAGGAAGTGAACGAGACAAACGGAGAGGTAGGCAGAGAGCAGGGTGCAGGTTTACGACTTCGGTGTGTGCTAGTCTGGCCGAAGGGGTGGAGGGGGGGGGGGCGGTTGGAAGGTCGTATAAGCGGGTGGTCCACCCCCCATGGGAGGTTTGTAGGGTGGTCGTCGGGTGGATGGTGGGACCACGGTACTGCCGGAAAGGGGGTGGATAGCCTGGGGGCGGCTAGACTTCCGAAACAGTAAAACCACGCCGGTGTGTGCGTCCCCGTAACCGCCATCCTACTCTAACCCGTCCTACCGTCCGCGAACCAGCCCCATCCTCTTCTTTCCACTTTCTCATCGTGTCCCTGTTCCTCTTGCCCGCCCGTTCTCTTTCGCCGTCTTCCTCTTGCCTCTTGTCCGTCCTTTCCTCTTTCCCCTCATCTAGCCTCTGGCAACCCTATAAACCCTGGTCGTCCGCTAGCGCTAGCTCGTTCACTGAAGCGATGTATCCAGACGTAAGCGAAGGTCGTAATTTCGCGAGTGTCTGCGTGTTGCTTCTCTTCATTTCTCTCTCTCTCTCTCTCTCTCTCTCTCTCTGGCGCGCGCGCGCTGTCTATCTCTTTCTTTCTGTCCCTCGCCCTTGCACCCCTCTATCCTTCTCTTTCCCTCTACCTCCTACTCACCCTCGTTCCTTCTACCCTCTGCTCTCTTCCTCTCACGATCTTCCGTTCTTGCAAGGTCCCAGCAGTGTGCGCGCTTTACTGATGTATTTGTCGTGTACGTGGGCACGACGGTGCACGTGTGTCGTTTCGGCACACGTACGAAGGAAAATTCGGTCTGCTGGGATGTTAGGAGGCTACGTGTCCGAAAGATATCCCGATCAATCGGAGGCAACGGATACCTTTTGTCCGTGCACAAGTGTGAGTTTGTTTGGATTACCGGCCGGGACGTACCGTGTGAAATTCGCAGGATCTCGCAGGTATTTTCGTTGTTATGTCCGCCAGCGGAAAGGGATGCTATGCGTACCGAGAAAATTGTCTTGGGACAATGTTTCCCCCAGCTTACGTCAGGCGTTTTTAAACTTCAAATCTTTCAGACAGGGGAGATGGTATAAAACGGATATCCGAACCGTGATCTTCGCCGTTGTAAGATAGCGTGGTGCGATTACCTTTTTGTCCCGCATTCGATAAATACTTCGTAATAAAATAATTCGTAAACCACGTCCTAAAAGTTCTAATTTAACAAACGTGAAACGAGGGAAACGTGTATTAATTAGTCTTAAGGGAAGAAACATCAATTCGGTAAAATAATTTTCACGTTTCGATCAATAATTGGGAAGAAATTGTATAGTAGATTATGATACGATACAAGTATCGTAGTCATCGAATCACCCGATTTTTCACTACAAGTAAGATAAACGTACGGAGGCTTGTCATCGAAATCGCTCGAGTGCTCTCTGCCCGGGCGCACCGTGAACTGTTCCTCCACATAGCTGTGTATTCTTTTGTGATTTTATAGCATCGTTCATAGGAGGCCAGGCGGGCCCGGTCGACCCGCGATATTTCGCATATCAATAGCGGATGGCAGGCACCAGGCCGCTTCATTTGAATTTCAAAACCTTAAATACAAGGCTGTAGGTATAAGATAAAACAGCCGATATACCGTTTTAATAAAGCCCATAGCTACTGTGTATGCCGGCTCGACGCGACAGGAACCACTTCTAGGTGGACGTAAGCAGACTAGCATCGAAGTTGGCAATAAAAAAAATCACTCCCTTTTTTCTCTCCTACATTTGCATCGAGCCGTGCTCAACAGTTTATCTTTCGTAAGCCGTCGTTCATCCATTACGTGCATTAGATGCGACGGCTTCTTTGCATAACGTTTCAACGGCCTGCAAACATTCAGGATTTTAGTTTAATAAGCTGATGGGAAGAGCGGCTCTTTATTTTTGTTGCCCGACGCTCTGTATTATTCAATAGATACGAATGACTGTTATATATACACATTGTCACAGAAGTGCAGAGTGAATTATTTTGGCTCGAGTGGCGGTGCGATGCACGTTTCCCCTGAACGATTTAGTTCGCATTTAACGATTACTTGGATTCCGAAATAGTTTTGCAAACTATTGCAGATTTTCATTGCTTCATATATTTATGCCGTAGAACGGTGCGGTGCTAAGGGTAGTAGAATTAATACGTAATTAATACGTATCATCCAAATCGAAGATATTTTTGCAACACTGAACGCAAAATTACATTCAAACACAGCCAAGAATAATTGAAAAACTCCCACGAATACCTCTTCGACGACGTCAAGAACAATTTTATTAAAACTAAAATAACCCCGATTGTACGGAAAACCGTCTTCCGCTAAACCAATTTACCGTCGGGCACCTCGCAAAAATCGAAAAACTGTTTCGATTCGTTCCACGTGCGAACGAGTAGTTCACGACGGCCGGCAAGAATCGCGAGGCGTAACGACGATTACGCCGGTCGATGGTAAATCCTTAGACGCGGCGGCATGGACTCGCTTTCGGCCCCGGTACATCATAAACCTGACCTAGCCCACCGCAATAACTCTTGGCCGGTATCGCGGTCGCGGGCCAGCGAAGGAGAAGGAGCAGGTGCGGGACCAGACCGACAGTCCGGAAGCTCTCATCCCCCAATCATCTCGCGTCCTCCTTGGCCGTCCCCGACGGAAGTTTTTAATCTGCTTTTCATTATGCTCGTAGAAGCTATCCCCGGTGGCCCGTCCACCACGGTGGTGGTAATCGTTTTCCTCGTGTCGGTGTGGCTGCCTGTGCACACACTAAAATGCACGTCTTCGCGCTTGTTGGGGTTTACGGCCCGTATCTTTATGCGCGTGTACGTGTTCGAGAGTACGTGGCGCGGCATTAGCGGGCGAAAGGTGGGTGCACGGGCGCAGAGGGTGGGAACGGGATAGGGCAGTAAATCTTTGTCCGTGTGAGCGAGGCGGAATGACTATGGACGGGTGTCGGTGAGCGCGGAACCGACGACGGCGCGAGCGAGGGAGAGAAAGAGAAAGAGAGAGAGAGTGCGTCTAGACTGGGGAGAGACTGCGTCACAACCCTGGCCCCGTATCGCGGGGGTTCTGTTTAACGACAGACTATCGAGGGATGGGAATTTACCTGCCTGCCATCCCCTCTACGCCCTTTACTACGTCTCTTTGCCTCCCTCGCTCTTTACGACAGCCGCTGCAGCGTTAACTGCCTTGTTGCCGCCGATATTTCCCTCCCTTTAAACCTACGTGCGCGGCAAGCCTAGGGAAAACCGAAACTGCCCTTCCACGAGTGCACTTTGTGAGATTTGACGACCGTCGCGTTGAATAATGGCCACCACTTCACCGTAACGCTTTTATATTACCGAGCGGCACGGGGTTAAATGTTTCTGTTCGACGAGAATCATCGGGCCACGTGAGCGTCTCGGCTTTTCACAAATCGACCTTGTCCTATTTTCTTTTTCCCCTATTGTCCATCTTTGTTTTCTTTTCCCTTTGTTCAACTTGGTGCTCGCGGTCTTGGATTCGCGGCGCGATGTGGAAATTGGGGGAGAGTTTAGGCGACGCGTAGAAGAGGGTATCGCGACGGGATGCCTCGTTTGGCGGTGACGATATTGAAAAATAAAAACTTGCGATGCGAATCTCTTCGTTGGAAATATTTGTCGACGTTTTCCACACTCTTCATTCCAGCTCCTCCCTTCCTTCCGTTCCGCAGCGCGCGCCGCGTTAAGAATGATATTTGCTTACGCGAATCGTTGCCTACTTTGATTTTATGCTAAGCGATAACTCAATGGAAATTCCATTCCGCGGCGTGCTCTTCCGTTGAGTAGGTAGTAACCCGCGAGATGTAATAAGACGATACTTTGGACGCGTTTGTTTGTTTGCACGCGGGATAAAGTGGATGAAAGGGTTACAATCGCCATTACGTTTATTCTAGATTCGTGTAACCGCGCGGTTAAACGGGTAACGATGGCTGGTAGCGTTTATACCGCAATTAACGCGATACTGATTGTTTCACGTAGTACAGAAAGCGTGTCTAGACCAGGTAGAGACTGCGCTGTAAAATTGGCCGGGTGGAAAGGCGGACGATACTCGTTTAACCGCAATCTTAAAAGGTGAGATTTATTCGCCCTTTGCCCCCATTCTACCTCGTCTTGCTCAATTCAATTCCTCCGCTCTTCACAATAACCGAACTCCGTGTCGAGCATTTTGTCGTCAAAGGTGCTCCGTTCCCTTCAAATTCCACCCCTGGCGCGGGGTCACGAGGAGAGTTTCAATGAAGCGCAATTACCCGAAATTGTTGCGCCCCCGATCTGTAACGCCACACGCGGCCGGGCATTTATCAATATCGACGTGGTCGACGCCGTGTCGATTGAAATTTCCCGTGTAACTGCCCGGCACCTTGTTATTTACACCGTCGAAATGTTTAACGCGGCCGCATGGGCCGCCCATTGTTGCTAACGATGTCAATATTTAAATGAAGTTTACGCGCAACTATTATCCACGCTATCATTTACCTTCCGGCCGTGTAACGCGTCCGCGAAGAGCGTGTCGCTGCGAACGGCGTCGATATTTAATTGCGTGTGCCGCTTTTAGTAATTGTCTATGATAGCATCGACGTGCTCGATGGCGTGCTGCAAACAGGGCCAGATGTTTGCTAACGATCGCGGCGTATATACGTCGGATGAGAGCGCATTATTTTACGTCGTTCACGGTTGCATTATCGAGGTTTCCTCTTCCGTCTTTTTTGGGCGGCGGCGAGGGGCGCGAAGGCGACTAAACGCCGCTGATTCCATTGGATAAAAGTGGTCGCGAAGAATCGTCGCTGCCGCGAAAACGGTTTCGGTCCGATAATTCCGGATCGGTCGATATTTTCGCATGACGAATACCGCGCCGCTGTAACGCGGCCCGTGTGCACAGACACTCGGGAACACACGTGGACGCACCGCCAGTCTGCGTGCAAATACAACGGGTTACGTGAAAGCGCGCACCTGTGTGCGCGTTGAAGAGGTGTATACGCGAGACTTGCATTCCCGTATAGGTGTATCACGGTTCGCACGCGTGTGCGCATTTAATGCGCGCTCTTAGCAGACGGCGACGCGCGTACTACTTCCGCGTATTGTGCGATTACACAATCCGAACGTAGGACAACGGGTTCGCGGGCAGATATTTATACCGATAGGAATTGTTGTACACGCGTCTTGTTAACATTTGCACGCGACCCCTGCATCCTTACGCAACGTACGCACGAATCATTCCGAATGCCTGAACGCGATTTCAGGTGACGCGCAACGATAAACACAGCCAGCAGCGATTGGAATCGTTCGCGGAAACGGCGAACAGCACGCGACCCTTAAAATATTCATCGCCGCGCAGTAAACGCCTAATTACAGGTCGACCCGTCGAAGAATCTCGATACCCTGCACCCCCGTCAAATCGAACGCGCAATACAACCCCCGAATAACCACGCTCTAAACTCCCCGTTGCGCAAGGTACGTCCACTTCGTTGATCGAATTACGAACAACGCGGCTCGCCCCCGATCGTTTGATCTATTGATCCGCTGTAAAATTGCGTGCGTACTTGCGCGCCTCTTCGTTCCACCGCGCTTCTTCGTTTCCGTACAGATACTGCTCGTCGTGTGCACACCTGTGTGCCGGAGTAGAATGCGTGATGCCGATGGTGAACATTTGTGCGTGCACGTACAGACGGGCAAACGGAAGGCAAGACGGTGCAGTGTGGTAGTGGGGCAGCACGGCGGATGGCGGCGGGCGGCTATGTGGTGGCGTTAGAGTGTGGCGTGGGGCAGGTCCGGAGCGGTCGATACCACCGTCTGTGCGCGCCTCCTTCCACAGACTTCCACTTCCCTTCCGTTACGCCACCTAGGTCCGGGTCCGGCTGGCGTCATCAGCCTCCCAGCCTCCGACGATTCCCTATCTTGAATGTAAGACGTAAGACGTCGAGCGAGTCCCTGCGTGCACTTCAGAGCTTTCGAGGCTCCGAGGCTCTCTGTGTGTACAGGGTGGAAGTAAATTGGAGGTTCGTGCTGTAGGGGTTGCTGGAACTTCCCGAAGAAGGGGGGTCCCCGTAAAGATGATCGGTTTTAATCTGCAAATCGATGGACGATGAAACGGCGAAGTGGCTGATAACTTATGACTTAACGATGCAACGAACGACGTTCAAATAGACGTTTTCTTATCGATCGATAGGACTTTCCGGCGAAGAGTTTGCAGAGGGCCGATCGTTCGGGGGTGATGCACGCGTTGAGAATTTCACGTTCGTTTCGGTGGGTCGCATTTATTTTTCTAAATGTTGTGCAGGTATTCGTTTCTTTCGCTTTCATCCATTTTGGTTCTCTTATTTTATACTATGTAAATAGAGCTTATATGCTATATGCTATGTAAATAGAGCTTATATACTTGGATCTTCCTTTATTTTACTTAACACCGCTACCTTACATGTAACTGTTATTATCGCCAACGTTACTTACATATCTGACCAGGGACAGAAGCAAGCATATTAGTAACAATTTCGATGCGCATCTTTCGCACGCTCAAACGGCGTACAGTGGGCTAATTGATACATAAACTTGTGCCTGTTATACTTTTCAAATGCACGCTTCTCTAGTTTCTCTGGCAATAAAATCGGTCCTCGTATCCTCATCCATCAAGCGGCTACTAGTGCCATTACTTTGATATACGTTACGAACTTATGATCGAACGTTCGATCTTCGCGTTTCATCGAACTCTCGTGGTACGTGATTTCAGCCGGCCCTCGGATACCGTAGTGAATGAATGTGCGAGACGATTTACCCGAGCAGGGAGACCCTTCTTTGCCCTTTTTTCTGTCTCTCGTGCTTCGACAAGCCGGCCGGTGCCGCGAGAAACGCACGAGAAACGCGTATCGAAATACTCGAACGCATTTGAGCGGATCGGCAGATCACGAGGAGCGCGGCGAATCGATTTCTTCATGCAATTCTCACCGACGTGAAACATGCCGTTCCTTATTCGATGGCCTCTAAACTTGCCGGATAATCCCTGGATACTGCTCCACGCCGATTCTTAAGTTTCCATTAGAAAATGGCAATCAATTTTTCACGATCGTTTCACGGGGAACGTTATGCACCGGCGTTGAATGAGGAGCAACGCGACTATGGGACGCGGCAATCCGCTCGCCGATGTTCGAGAGGAAAAAGTTCCACGCGCAGGGCGAAAGAAGCTGTCGTTACGATACCTTCGATCTGCGCGTAGAACAAATCGTTGGTTATTCATGGAAGAAATATCTGACGTCGATAAACGCGTGTTCTGTATAGAACGAGTTTGCGCTGAAATGATTTTATTCCCCTTAACTTGTTTTCTTCTCGCCTGTCCTGAAATTATTTTCTTTCCAGAAATGCCTCGGTAATTCAAGTACATTATCCGTCACTGTCTCACTTGGTTATTCATAAACAGGTCGCAAACAAGGACACGTATGTGACAGCAGGAACGACAAACGTGCATCGCAATATATCATTGTAACAATTAACCCCCGGCAAATCGTGTTCGCCGTGAACCCTTAAATATTCCGATTCTCCTTAAAGGGCACCGTATCTCGAACGCCCAGCCGTAGGATATAGAATCGCGGACGTGCCTACGTATGAAGACGGTAAGTTCTGCTTTCCACCTCGCGCTACGTGATTCTGCGTGTATTTCTGTGCGATCGGCCCGAGTGCAAGTGTATCCACGAACGATGCACATAGATGGACACCGGGCGAGTAAGGGGGAAGCGGCGTCCAAGGGGGTTGATTGTGGCGCACGAGCAGATTACGCAATTATCTTATGAACGCGGCGCGTACAAGTGCTTACGCTGCTTTACGTAGAAGATGATAGCTCCCGCGCGAGTTATACATAGGTATGTGCCAGGCTATTCCACGTACACAGCTTTATATACCTTTCGCGTTCATGACACAAAAAAGGTTTCTTCAAATTGGCGGCATTACGCAATTATCTCGTCTTGGCCGGCCCATGCTCTAACCTCCGGTAACCCCGTAAATCCCTTATAAATAGGTATGTACCCGTGATTGCGTATCGTACGTACGCACAGCTCTTCTTTCAGCGCAACCATTCGCTTCTCCCTCGATTCCCTTCATCTTCATAATTGCGCCCCGGTGCCCCCCTCCCTTACCCCCTTTTCCTTCTTTTTTTCGCGTGTTCGCGATGAGTTTAAATATTCGTGACTGGGAACGCGAAGTCACGGGGCGAGATGCGTGAGAAACTTCGTTGCGCCGAAGAATTCGTTGCCGGGCGGTCAATTTTAAGGGCATCCCGATGAGATCAGATTTTTGCGAACGTGCCCTCCATACGGATGCAATTAATAACGTTCGTTTTCATCGTCGTTCGTTTCACGGCACGCCCAAAGCGTCACTCATCCCTCAACGTCGGCCAGCTGAACAAGGACTCGATCGCAATTAAATCACCGGATACGCGACGACAGTCTCGAAAATTCAAAGATTATTATCAATTCGGTGTCTGTACCGAAAGTTGTCCTCCCGTGGCCCCCGGTTTCTTGTTGTCGGTTGCGAGACAATATTTTGCTCGCGAAACGGATCGCCGTCTGGCCATTATTCAATTTTCCGTCGACGATGCATCCGGGTGTGCAGATTCGCGAACGTATTTAGATATTCACGCTACCACGCGCGTGCGAGACGACGTTCGAGGGTGGCAAGCACCGTCTGCAAGCAACCCTTCACCCCTTTTTCGCATTGCAATAGAATTGTCTCCATTATTAATGAGCCTAGACTCGGTTTCAGTTGTCTCCCCCTTTCTCTCTGTCTCTCCCACACTCCTGCCCCCTTTCTCTTACTACCACGTGCACGTATACCGATCTATCTATATCCCCACGCGTGTACGTGTTTCTGCGTGCACAGCAATGCACTGGACACGCAGTTGCATATCCATGCTGTTGACTTATTCACGTGTGGGTGAACCTCCAACGACGAAACGGTAGGCGGAAGTTACCGTGTGCAGTGACCAAGGAACGAGATACCCGCATCTATGTATTTATATACGTGCACACGTACATCTAATACATACGCGTACGTTCGGTATGCTTTTCTTTCGGGTCCCGCGGCCCTCCTGCGACTGCACACCCCTCGCGGCGATTTAAAAATTGAACCCGTTTTGTGCATTAAATGCGTTGCTGCGCATTTCGAAAATACCGCGGGGCCCGGTAACGTCGGGCGCGCGTCTGAAACTGGAACGGCGTTTCACTTATTCAAACCTGGCACGGTTCCCGCTTTTAAAACAGCGGAAACACGTTCTTCGAGGTATGCACCGAAAATTGGGTTATACATTCGTAACGGCGGTCTCGCGAGAAACTGTTCAGTCCCGCCGCTGTACAGGTTGGACGTCTGGGCGGCGTGTACGTGTTTACACGGGTGCGTGTACGGGCCACGTGAAATTTATAAATACTGAAGGCCGTGCCGGTGCCGTTTCGGTCGCGCCGTGTCCAGAACGGCGTTCATTTATTCACACGCGGAAGAACCTTGAAGCGTTGCCGGCCTAAACGTGGGTGCAGACTGTCTACGACCCCGCGAACGCCATGCATAATTTTCATCCGGCGAGGACTGTCCTCTCCGATGAACGCGGCGGTGCACCTCGTTTCGACGGAAGCGCGGCGGTCTCATCGAAGTCGTCGCGCACGCGAAAAACGAGGACGAGACGCCGCGTTCGAACCGCGACCGTTTCCTCGCCTCCGTCGGCCGGCCTTATCGTATTATCGAACGTTTCAATAATTCCCTAACGGAGGATCGAGGCAGCCGTTCCGTCGTTATAGATGCCAATCGCGGCCGCCGCGGGCACGTCGTGGACACCGACAAGGGGCGGCGGAGCCAGCGGTGGCCTCGTTCTAAAAAAGCGTCACGTGTCGTCAACGACGCAACCGAACGCCCTTTCATACTTTATGCCCCCGCGACGCTAATATAGCATCGCGGGCACGTTAGTGCGCCGAACGCGAGGCAGTTAGAGACTAAAGACCCGCGGAAAGGGGGATATAGCGATGCTCGGCCCGTTCTTCGTAGCGAGCCGAGTGGTCGCGGCGGCACGGCCGCGTTCTTCTGGCAGGTTGCGAAAGAATCGGACGGTTCGGGGAAGGTGGGAACGGAACGGGAAGGTCGATCCGTCGAGGGAAATATAGATTACCCCCGTGGAGGCCGTAATTGTCTTTAATATCGCGGATTCACTGTCGGACATAATCAAAGATCGACCGGCATACCTCGGCGGCTGTTTCCCCTCCTTTCGAACAGTTTTTCCACGAGGCACAGGGACACGAACGGATCGGACTGGGCGCGCACACACGGGATGGGCACACTTTGGTATTGGCATTATGTGTACTCTCTCTCGCTGGAGATCCCGGAGAATCGAACGGAAGCGGAATAGAGCGTGTACCTGGTTGCACCTGTACCCGCCGAGCCGGAACAATCGAAGTCGAGACGATAATGAGAACGACGAACCGGGTTCGCCGACTTCTTCTTTATCCCCGGTAGTAATTTTTCTTTCCTCCTCCCGCGGATCCTCCTCGCTCTCTCGCCGGTGCTCGTTCCTCACGCTGGAACGGAGAGCGCCCGGCCGCCCCATCGACGGGGATAAAGATGTCCTTTTTGGTAAGGACACCGGGCAAAAAGAACGGGCGAAAAGCGTGGCCCTCCCTTGTGTATGGATCCGCGCGTACACCGTCGCACAATGGTCGTCCGTGTTTCTTGTTCGCAGTGACGTATCCAGGGACAGTTTTGGGTCGTACGGTGTAACGTGCTTTGGTTTTAGAGGGCCGGCCGATCTAACGATTATTTGCTGCGACGTGTTCGAACGAACCGGGGGGTCGCGGAAACTATTGTGCAATCGTTCCGTTCGAGAATGCTTAGTTAGTCATGCCACTTTGCGAATAACCGGCGGAAAGTTTAGTTCGAAAGAGGAAGCTTAAAACGATAGTTCGAATATTTCTGGGAACTGAAACTTGTTAAATTAGCGGCGGTACAGAGTTCCCTGTAACTATTGGAACAGATATAAGTATCCTGTTTTAACGCCGGTGTTTTCCAGACTGCACCGCTCGCTCAACTTTTATCAAGTCGTTATTAAGTTAACATTGATATCGAGGGTAGGCCGTGTGAATCCATAAAAATCGTCGAATAAGGGAAGACGAACATATTGATGTAAATTTGATTACCGCCGTGTCGATGATTCCATTCGTTCGCAGACAAATAAGAACGCGTGGGGTGTCCGTGATTTCAAGACGGACGTTTCTGCTACGTTTTTGCCAGCAAACAGACGTTAAACAAAGAAAACCCAAAAGCTCGCCTGCTTGTTACACTACTGCGTACACAGCGTGCACGCGTGGGCGTGTGTGCATCTGTACGTGTGTGCGTAGAAAGCACCGCACAAAACCCTCATCCTCCGTCCCATGAGGTTAGATCCTAGCCACTTCTATGACCCAGCACTGCCGCCAGGGAAGCGAGAGAGCGAGAGAGCGAAAGAGAAGGACAGAGAGAGAGAGAACGGGAGAGAGAGTGCGCGAGAGAAAGACAACGCGAGATAGATAGGGCTAGGCGGAAAAGAGAAAGGGATGGTTGGAAGGAGGAAGAAATACTGAACGAAGAAAGGATAGAAAGTCGTCAGCCTTTCCTCTTCCCTCTTCTCCTTCGCCTCGACCTCCCCCCTCGGCCTTTCCAACCTCTCTTCTTCCCACTACCGTTCTACTACCGTCGTCGGCCGCACCACCGAGCAGCTTTGAGCTTCCAGCTTTTTCCGGGGGTTCAACCACCTCGCGTCGGAGCGACGCACGCAGAGGCCTCGTCGGCTCTCACGCAACCCTGCCGAAACGGTACCTAACGTGGCCCGCCGTCTCGTTTCGCTCCCCACCGTCCTGTCCTAACCATGCCATTTCAGCCCCCTTTCCGCCACCCCCCTCCCCCGCTCAACGTCCCGTCCCCTTCGTCGCTGCCTCTTTCTCGTCGAGTCGACGATACGACCCGCGGTCGGCACGAAAGACGTTACGAGAGGGCTGCATCGACCACGCGAGAAAATTGCACGGCAGCGTTTTAAACGTTACGAAAGTAGAGACGGGAAGGGGGCGTAAATCGTCGAATACTTTCGCGGCCGTACGTCGGCCGATATGGGTCATGCGATCGGGACTCACGCCGGCACGGGGAACGGCTGTTTCGGGGGGCGGGGACGGGACACGAGAGGGTGAAACGCGGGGGCGTTTGGCGGAGGACGCGAGGGTGTGCGTAAGAGTGAAGCGGTGGATGGGCAACGCGTGCGGATAACTGCGGTATTAGTTCATGGATGGTTTATAAGTTCCGTGGGGAGCGCAGGTGTCAAGCTGAAGTGGCTGCCCGCGGTGATGCCTGTATCGCCTTGCGAGTTTTTTTTTTTATGGGAGGACACTGAGGATACGAATGAGCGTCGGGAACGGAACGAACG
Organism: Nomada fucata; assembly: GCA_948146005.1. Lineage (NCBI taxonomy): Eukaryota > Metazoa > Arthropoda > Insecta > Hymenoptera > Apidae > Nomada > Nomada fucata. Next base: position 8,363,721 of record OX411282.1, read on the forward strand.
TATAAGGAAGTAGGTTAGCAAATTGGTTGATGAGAATGCTTCAACGCGTTTTTACTACTGCATGGTACGCCCGAAACAATTGTGTATCACTTTCCAATTTAAGAAGTCGCAGTATGTCGTTCTCGCGATTTAAGAGATACGAATTTGCTCTCGTCGATTAGCGGCGAATGTTCACCGAATCGTTCGAATCTGCTTTCGTTCCTTATTTTTCGTCGACAACCAAAATTATAGCCACGCGACGTTCGGGCTTTAAAATTTCGTTAAAAAGTTGCGCGGACCTGGTTCCTCGGCCATCAACTTTATCTGGTTCGCGTTCAGACGAGTCTCTTTTGCCACTGAAAATAATAAGACCTAGCTGAGACAAACATCTGCCGGTGTATGAAGCAACGTGAGCAAATTCCACTGCCGTGGATCATCGGCGAACAGTTCACGTACAGTTCGTTTTGGTAAGGTTGATGGTGTACACGAAGGTGATAGAATCTACACAAAATGAAGGATAATGTAGATTAACCACAGGTTTCCGACGGAAGGGAAGAGGAAGGGAGGATGGTGTGCATGGTGTAAACCGGATATGCACACGTGCGTTGCCTCGCTTTCACGAGAGAGGGTGCGGGTGAAAGAGGAAGAGGAAGAAACAGACGGCGGAGGGAAGGGGAGAGAGAGTAAACAGAATTTGCATGGAAACAGTGTGCCAGTGGGTCGCGTCGAGCTGTGGGTATTTAACGCTGTTCCTCTCTCTCTCTCTCTCTCTCTCTCTCTCTCTCTCTCTCTCTCTCTCTCTCTCTCTCTCTGTTCCTCTGTTCCCCTTTCCCTTTTCCCGTCGACCAACGTTCTACCCCTAACTTCAACCGCTTCCCTGTACCCTTCTATTCTTCACCTCTTTCTCGCTTTCAGTTTGCCGTTTCGGTTTTTTTCGCCCTCGCGGTCTCTCCGACGAATAACCACTGGGAAACTGCTCTTTTTAAACAGTAGCGTAATTCTTCCACGGCCGACGTGGTAAACGCATTAAGGCCGTTGCATTACGTATGCAAACGCGGCATTCACGGGAATGAATAGACGCGTGTCCGACTGTCCCGGATGCTCCCGTGGATGGTGCGACGCGCGTGTGCGCGAGTAACGCGACCCTTTTTCAAGGGTGTCCCGGTAAATGGGGAGGGCAGAGTGGAACGCGCAAGCTGGCGGGCGGAGGCAGAAAGTTTCCACGGGAGTGTAGTTTCCACGAATACATTCGGGACGAAGGGAACGTGAAATTGAGACAAATCGACGGCGCGCGCCGGGGATTTCCCCGCGAGAGAGGGCAGGAATGCTCGAAGTTTGCAACATTAATGCCGTACGCTTAAAGCATCGTCTTGCGAGCACTGCGACACGGCGACGCTCCGATCCCGAGGTCGTGCTGCGACCTGTGCGATCCAACGGGCGGCGGGGTTTGCACAGGGGTCCACTCTTCCGAATTCGAAACGCAGGAACGCGAAGATTCGAACGACCGGCTCGAAGCGTCCGCGGCGCCTTGGAACACGTTTCACGGGCAGAAATCTCCCGAATTCCTCGCTCGAAAAAAAAAAATGTATTACGAACTCGATTCGTCCGGCAGCATTGGAAGGAGTTAAATATTTCGCGAGCTCCTTCAGACCGTCGACGTTGCCTTCGTAAAACCCGGATGAATGGAACGGAAAGCTTTTACAACTTAACAGACGATTACAACGCCTAATAACCTTGCTACTTGACTGATATACACTACTTACTGCAGAGTAGAAAGTTGTGAGTTTGAAAGCTACTTTGGCTATAGAGTGTGAGGTAAGGGGAGCAAGTGGCGCTAGAGAGGGAGGGGGTGTAACGAAGTTCCTTAACGAGGCTACCCATTTTGTCGACTTAACTTGATCGATAACTACGTGCCTACATCCTGCTTTTCAAGCACGATGGCCGACACGTCGTCACGTGGGTGCGAGCCGCGTATTATTCTCTTCCTCTGTTGCCAAATGACTGTTGCTATAATTATTCACGTCGGCCGACAGGTGAGGCCGTGCTACTACCTCTTATCTGCACGCCCCTTGTTCTAAACCGGTCTGGTCAACTTTGTATATTTTTTGTCATCGCTTTAATGGCATAGAGCGATGGGAAACGTAATTGCAAAAGGGTAATAACGTTTATCGAAATTAAGCGCGAATGGATCGGCTGTGATTTCTAAAGCGTTCCGAGGTAACGTACGAGCACGCGAAGTTTGCCACGTTTCGGCTGTTCTCGAGATGTGGCAAGTACATTAGATACATACGTTTCACCCTTCTGAGAAGCAAGAGAGTGGAAGAAGTGGTGGTTGAGAGTTAGCATATGCTGCAAATGAAGTGGTCAACCGTACGTGTAATTTTCGGATACGAAGCAACTATTAAGAGTTGTGTTCCCATTAAAAAAAAGTCGAAACCGCCCCGCGAATCGGGTTACGTATTGCTATTTACGCGCAGAAAGATTTATTCGAATATTATCCGCGAATGTCGTGTACAAGGCAGGAACAATGGTTCGAATAAGTAGCTAAGCGGCGAGTACTATCTTTAAAGGTATTAAAGTGCATGCAATCATTCACGGTGAGTGCATATCATTGCGTACACGCACCCTGTCTAGCCCCGTGTCTAGACCCCTTTTTCCACTTTCCTGGCCAACCGTAGGAGTATTGTTAGATGGTAACGTCAAAAAGGAACAAGAAAAAATTACGTGTAACATCAAAGCGGCGTTTAATTCTTTCTTTTTTTTTTTTTTTACAAAAGACTCCACACGGCTGAACTTGGAATACAGGCATTTTTCAGCTTCGTACGCGACGTATGTGCAACTACGTGCAAATTGCTCGCGTTCTTTCGCCAGGCAATATCACCCGCGCGATGTATCCCCCGTCACTGTCCTATCGAATCTCGCTGAACAGTTGTTCGGCCGCGATCATTGCCGAAACTGACGTGGCTCCGAATCCTCGAACGAACCGTTTCTCGAACGCGTTATTATCGTCTCCGCGATTGTTGGAAAAGTCACGCGAACAATCGAGTATCCGGTTATGGGACACGTGCACTCTCTGTTCAGGCGACTAGTCGCGTGCTGTCGACGGGGCGAAAAAGTTGTACGCGAAATACACCGTGGCGTGTTATCTCTGTTCCACGATGGCAGACGTGCCTACGCCACGGCAGGAAATACCTGAACTTGGCGTGTTTCGCATGCTCCTACGACGGTGTTGGTGCGTACACATCCATTCAGCCCGGTTGCGTACACGCACTTTGCCTCGCCCCCGCCCTCCCTGCCCCTCTGTACTACCAACGCGAAGCAGCGTGTGGGCGGCGGTGGTGGTGGCGGCAGCGACGGCGGCGGACACATCAATAATTACCCATGGCAGTGAGGGGATGGCAAGACGCGAAGGGGTGACGTCAGGGGTAGATGAGGCTAGAGGGAACAGCGGGGAGGGGAGGGGGGATGAAGGTGGGTAGGACGGCGGGAAGAAGAGGAGGTGGAGGAAGAGGAAAGAGGAGTCTCGGGTCAACCGGGGTCAAGTCGCGCTACCAGACGCAACCCGCTCTACCGCCCGTCCACCCGCGCTACCCCCCTCATCCAGACGACCCTGCCAACCCCCTGCTTCGTCCTCCTGCTCATCCTCTTCCTTCTGCACATCCTATCCAAACCTCTCTGCCCGCGTCCACCTTCGTCTCCTTCTCTACCCGCCGGGGGGTGGCGGTGGTCACCCATCCAGGAAAAGCTTTCACGCACGCAGTACGGACGTGCGCCCCTGTCCTCTGTTTCCATAACCACCCGCGACTTATCGCTGGCTTTCCTGCGTTTCATCCCTCTGTCGCCCTTTTCGGCGGTGCGGTGGTCAGCGGCGATTTATCCTGGGCCGATCGCTTGCTCGCCGCCAGCTATACGATTCGCTCTACGAATGACGTCTTCGATCGCGGTCGCATTAAAGCTCGAAGGTAATTTATTAGCGAAGCGATGATAGTGTACGTGTACGATAGTCGGGCTGCAGTCAGGGTTTGCACCCGTGGAAAATATTTTTATACGCGACCTGGAAGCGACGATTACCTAAGCAATCATATTTCCTCGAGGACGATTAAGAATACCAATTGCCTCCGAGACGTTGTAACGCAATTCCGAACGAGTTGCCAGCACTTTTGATTTTTATCGGATTCTTCGCTCCCCCGTTCCGGCGTCCTTTATATCGCGGTTACCCACTCACAAAGGTTTCTTACATGCGCAAAGTGCATGCACGACAAACGCCAGGGCAGGGTCTGAGTCGCAAGTTTTTGTATACGCCTTTCGTTAAACGAACTACGCTACTGTGAAGGGGCACGTGGAAACACGTAATTCTGTATTTTAATTTTACAATTTCGACGACTCAATTTCGCACGTTTTCTTGATTTCAAATAGATCTTCGTACAGTTTAGTTCGAAAGAGTTCCGCACAATGTTGCAAGACTTCGTTGCCACTTCGTTTCCAGTATTAGCATGAATCTACACGCTTTCGAGAAGTCTGCAATTTTCCACAGACATCACACTTGTTTATATTCCTTCTTCTCCGCCGACCTTTATACGCGGTTTTATGCCGTGTAAATCACAGTCCATCTCGCGTTCACCGTGTTACCCCTCGCCCATTTCTGGCCTCGGGGTGAGCGGTGGGTACTCCAGTCCCGGGGGTTCCGCGCACGCACCACAGATACGCGTCCAACAAGCAAGCTCTCAACTTTGCTCGCACAGCACGTTGTCCGTAAACGGAATTTTCTTGGGACTTTCACGAAGCTCCGTAGCACGGACAACACACACCGTACTAGCCGAGAAATAAAAGTGCGCCACCTTTTTCGCTTTTTATCGTTCGTCCACTATGGCCGCTCGAGCGTGTCCAGAATTCAGTTTGAGAATGTAAGTCCTGGGGCGGTGTCAGGAATCGAGGATAGAATAAGTTCACCCTTTGTTCGTATTATTATCGCGATACCCTGTCCAATCTGTATTTTCAGCTCTTCCTATAAATGTTTCTTCCAAAACTTAAAAGTCCAATCGTTTCCCGCACCCGATGATCCGCCAACTAACGTTCCTGAACGTCTGTCGTTTCAGAAACTGCGGAAAATTTATATTCATTCGACGACACCGTTCTCGATGTACGTCGATCTTCCTAATAAAAAAATATGATACAAGTTCGTCCCAAACGCTCTTCCAATAAAATCATTATTATATTCCCCGTGTCCGCTTCGTTCCAACATTGTTCTTCGCTTCTTCACAGATTTCGTATCAAACGCAACACGATTTATTGTCCCGGCCATAATGTTACGGACAATTCCGTGCCGAGAACAACGACCTGGTACATTCAAGATTTGTTAGACCATCGTCAAATCGATCTGGCCCGCGGACGGGTCTGTCGATATTGTTTTCCATCTTCTGAAAAGGACCGACCGCGCGTCTCTGGTCAATTACTGTCTGCATCGTCTCGGATGTCGCGTTCTCGAAAGAGACAGAAGGAGAGAGAGAGAGAGAGGGAGAGAGAGAGAGAGAGAGGATATAATTACAATAATTAATCCAGAGTGGCCGAGCCTTTGTCAAGCTCGTGCAGGAGGTCGAATTCTGTCGACAAACGCTACTCATCCCCGTCATCCTGTTCTCTCCTTCCGCCTGTTGTCCTATCAACCCCTCCTTGGGGACACGGTGCACGCACGACGCCGAATATCCGTCTGGCCGCCCAACTTTACTACCAGGAGCCGGGGTATAGCGGTGGATTCAAGAGGGACTGAAATGGGGAGGGACAAACCCCGAACTGGAGTTCGTTCACACCGGTCTCCTCAGACAACGGACCGGAGGGACGATAATATTCGGAATCGAGCGTAAAACTTTGCCCCGGGAAAAGAGATAATTGGCCCCACAGAAATTCTCCTGGACGTAGCCCGGGGTCGGCGACGTCTTCGATGTCATAGCACGTCGGTTGTCTATGACGTCGACGTCGGCATCGTCGCCGCCGTCTTCGTACGTTTTCCACGACTTATGACCGCTGCGCATGACGTTACGCCGGACGGATAGACAGGAGGGTCTCGCGATTTTCAATACGGTGGTCCGTTGGGTTGAGTGGTTCTTACCGCGACGTTATTTAACGGCGCTTATTTGATTAGGATTTCGTCGACGGAACGAGTGGTTGAATATAGATGAGTGGGGCGCAGGATGCTGGCGTTCGAGTGCATCTCGCCGCTGGTAATTAGGTTATTCCCGGACCTGTCATCGTTTTAAGCTTCAATTCGGCTTTGAATGCGATTACAGGTATTGTTCTATTTGTAGCGAACGTGAGCCGGTATTTAGATGATTACTTAGTTAAGTTGGTATTGTCTGTTGTATTTTATGTACTTGCACGCCGTACGCCGGACACCCCCGCCGTACGAAAATTATTTCTGCCATTTTATACTTTTTATTAACATTTATCACGATTTGTAGGGAATATTTTCCCCAGGAGCTTGCACCTTCGCGGAATTCTTTCGCCTTATATCTGTTCTACGATCTTTTATTAGTGCACAAGGTAATACTATCAGATTTTACACGAGGCGCATGCAAGTTCCTTTCACGCTGTATTTTTTAAAAGCGGCATGTGCGAAATAATGGTTTCGGCGTTAATGCTTCGGTGTTCATCAGAGGGCCGCGCCTCAATAATTCACCGTGTATGCAACTACCGATTTTGTACCGGTCACGAATATTTTCGTCCCCGCATTCGTTTATTCGCGAGACTCGTGGAAAGTGATTTAGAAATGTCCACTATTTTTACACTTTTTATCGAGAAAAATTCTAATGAAACAATAAAGTCATGCAAGATATGAAGAAGCTATCAGAGATTGTGTTAACAGCTGAAGTGTCGCTGACCGGAAAATCTACATAGAACATTTATAAACAGGAAGAATATACTGAAATCATTTTCTTCGCCAGAAACCGACAAACACCCTCCCATTATAGAATAAAAATGGCGCATCGAACCCCACAAAAAGAAGGGGCGACAGGAAACAGAAATGATCAATTATTTGATCTCTGTTTCTCGCATCGGAATGATTTCACAAATGTATACAACTATACGAACGATTATCTTGCCGTAACACAAGCTACGCTACAAAGATCCAGCGTTATCCTGGAAAAATGAACGAGAGTTCGAAGCAAAATTAATAATCACGCCGCTCCGTCTGCCGGATCCTTTCTCGGTTCAGCTTCGTCGACGACCAAGAATTTCGTTAATTTACGTCTTTGTCCGTTTGGCGAGGGGGCCATAATGCCTCGACAAGTGAAGCGTGCGAAGGAAGAAGCAAAGAAGAGAAGGAGATGAAGCAAGGGGCCAGGGGTGGATTGCCGGTCGGTTTGGAACACGGAATGGGGGGGTGGAGGTTGAAGGGATGGCGACGGGTCGTTGCCCGAAAACGCGGCTCTGTTATTGTCCCCCTACTCCCTTTTCCGTTGCCCCTAACACCGACTTCGATACACGCACACACCGGCGCGCGTACACGCGGGGAAGAATCCCACCCACACGCCGGCCACGCACACTGGAACGAATTTATGCACGCACGCGACCCCGTGTATTCACGAACACACTAAAGGAAGAACAGACGTATGCACGTTTTGTCTGACGCAGTGGCACGCACGTACAATCTGCACGCAGCCGTCGAGCGTCGTTTCGACGTACCATTCGGTTGACAACGGGTACGAAATACCTGGTTAAGGGCTTACTGGATTACCTCGTTAAACTACCCAGTGAAATCTTTGTCTGGGACTGATAACGCTTAAATTGGAACGGGCGGTCATCATTTTTGAGTGGATCGTTTAATATTTCGTTTCGCTATCGCTTGTTATTTTTGTTTGTTTAACTCCGCGAGCCTTTTTCTTTTTAATCTCGCTCGTTTGCATTCGTCAAGCTTTTGGCGGAGCTTGAAAATATTTATAATTGGGGAATAATAATGATTAATAATTGTTTGCGGAATACTTGGCGGTGAATGTTTGTAGCATTTTTACAGCGTTGATCGCGATTCGCTTATATCGTAATAATGGACAATTAGAACTCGTTTTCTGCCAGTAATTCAGTTTATGTATCGAGCCCCTTGATCGAGTTCCTAATTACAGAATTTTTAGATACCGATAGAATGCCTTTTGTGGCTCGACAGGATCGTGAAAAGTCTTATTGATCGTTATATGCACACAACGGTTCAATTTCCGCCGTAGCACCGTAGGGTTTAGAAAATGTTGTCGGGAATTCTGGGCATTGACGGAACGGAAACAAGATTCAATACGCATTATGGTGTCCATGCCTCAGATAGGAGTACAATACATTCACCTGAATAACATGGAGTATTAATTTGTCCTATTGTGTTACAGAATCCACGTGAATATAGCGAAATATTGTTGTCCCTAAGACAATAATTAAATCAACCAGAAATCTGTGCATGATAGTTATAAATTGATTGGCCTATGCAAATAATTCTAATCAATTGGCAAACAAATTTCGAAAGCGTAGCATTCATCGGTATTTAAAAAGAGATTTCATTTACTACAATTTCTATAAGAAACGCATTATCATACCGAAGATACTACGAAATACCTCGTCGTTTGAGAGTCGAAAACGTACGAAATTTGGAGATACAAATCCGCGCAAAATCCTCTCACTCGCGTTACAATACAACGAAACTGATTCATCAGACGAATCGTATTCGTTCACGCGGTGATAAGAATCGCGGGTACGTTTCGCGAGTAGGAGCAGATTGAACGTGACGCCGCGCCGTTTCACGGGGGCGGTTGAAGAGGGAGGGAGGGGGGGGGGAGGGTGAAACGGCGAGCAAAGGGGGACGGGTTGCAATTTGTGATAAGGTAGACAAGATGCAACGAGCCGCGAAGGGTGGGCGAGGGGTTGAGCTTGGTGTCCGCATCGTAGAATGGGAAGGACACGTGGATTTGTCGACGAGTGCAAACCACTGACGGTGGAGTTTACGTCGACGTCGTTGCACAGGCCGATGCAGTCGGTAATGCAGCACTTTGCATTGTTGGCGGGTAGCAAGCGGCAACGTTTACTACCGTCGACGTGTCAATCCGTCCCGGGTTTTACGAGCACTGCGTAAATTCCACGGCCTTGCTACGGGCGCCGTAGTCGCGGACGACCCAACGTTGGCCGGGCCTGTGCATCGTCAACGACAACAAATGCATTAGACTTTATGGCGGCTGGCTCGTTAACTCTCCCCGTCCCGTTCCAGTCCAGCTGCACCTATGCCACCCAGTCTGGAAATGTCCAGACTTTGGCTAGACGTGTCTCACCCCCGCTCACCTGGATCCAATCGCGTGCATCCGTTGCTTGTACATCTCCCTAACTTGTCGCGAGCTTCTCGCCGCGACAGAGAACCGGGTGGGCGCGGACGGGATGCATGAATAAATTCGTCGAGGAAAGCATTTTTCTTACCTGGTGGTTTGGGTGGTTCGGGTTGGTTTCGTTTTACCGGCGAGCTACGTTCAATCGCGAAGCTCTATTTTTGGGTGGATCAATCGGTGTTGCTGGAGGGACGGTTTTGATCGATCTTCGCGGACGTGTCGCCGCGTGCGAACGTGTGCAGCGCGGTGTCCGTGCAATTTTATGCCGGTTAATTGACGTGGATTATGGACCGCGTCACGGAACTGCGCGGCGCGAGGAAGTACGAAAGACACGTCGAAGGATATGTTTGGTAATGGGGGTAACGATGAATGACGCTTATTTTATTACTGCGTATATCGTTCGGTCGCTGCAACTTTGTTACTGTTGGAACGCCGTGAATTCCCGGTACTCCGAATATTTAATACAGCGTTAGGTGAGTGTACAAGGTGGATGTAAAAAATTGTCTGGGAATACTATTCGCGTTCTCGAACATTCTTACGCGCTGCAACCAGTTCCAAGCGCAATGCTTGACCTTCCACGCGTTAATTTATCCTGAAAAGAAATCGATCAAAAGTTTGCATCCCTCGAGTAACAAAAATTCGTTCTAACGCCTTGCTGCACATCGACGATAGAATAATAATGTACGACACTCGAAAGTTCAAGGATGCAAGCGTAAGTGCATTGCGCGGAATAAAGGTCCCGAATACAAAAAAACACCGACGGCAACTCGCGACAGTTTTAAGCGACGCGTAAACCTATTCGCGCAAATATTCATAGAAACGAGAGGAATGTGCCCGGCGGTCCTTCGAAACCTTCGCTCTCAACGGGCACGCGTATAAATCACCACGAAGTACCAACATTTCCATCGTATCTGCTCGCTGCAAATTCTCATTGCAGGCAATACCGCTCGTCCTTAAACAATGTCGCGCAAGAAAGGTGTAGCCTGGCAAGAGGATACACAACGGCCGGGTCGTTTAGGCGGCATGGGCATGTTTAAATCGGCAGGACGAGGGGCTTGTTTGAAACTGGCAAAAAGCGTCGCGGCGCCCCGGCCGCCGCCGCTGCTGCTACTGCTGGCTAGGTCGGACGAAAAAAGGAGTCGGAGAAGGTTCCGTCGCGTCCGGAAATTGTTCGACTCTCTCAAAGTGGCGGAAGCGCCGGGAAAAACTCAACAGAAATAGGGGGGGGGGGCAGACATAGAGAACACCCTGTGATTAGGCGGTAAGAAAAATGCAGCCGACATTAATAGACCCCCCCCCCCCCCCCCCACTTTAAGAAGCCACGGGATGCCCGTCGCGTCTCTGTTTTTCCCGTCTTCCTGGCTCCTAACAAATGGCAAGCAGGGCCCGTCACGGTTCCCACTCTGATCGATAGATTATTGTCCCGGCTTTTGTCGACTTTCTAATAGCGCCCCCCCCCCCTCACCCCGGCGGCCCCTAAAAATCCGTGTCGTTGACTTATCGCTTCCACTTCGACCTGGGCCAGGAAAACGTTGAGAAATGATCGTTCGCGGTTGAATTATGACGGTGTATCAGGTTGCCGCAGCGGTTGCGTTATCTCGGGCGCGTTTTACTTTTATTTTACGACCGCCCCTCGGAAGTTTGCGCGGTTTCGTTCGATAAAGGATTAACAAAGTTTCGAACGTCGTTTTGGGTCGGGTGTTCGGTACTTTTCGTATTTACGATCCGCGCGAATTGGCGATTCTCGATTCGGGACTGGCCGCGATTAGGCGTTGCGATATCGGATGGAAGAATGCGTGGCAGAAGGATTTACTTCTAATTGATAATAATTGCTGGGTAATGTAAAGATGTAGAGAGTTTATCGCGCGGTACTTAAGTTCGACGATGCAATTAATAGGAATGGTGAAGAATTGAAGGAACGTATAAACACGTGCCACGATCAAAGGAGTATAATAGTTTTTCTTTACTCCCCGTTCTTTGTAGAGGAAAAAACCGCATAGGGCATTTGCTTGATTTATTTCAATTTATAGATTTGTATCAATCGAATATCTCTCGTTTATTCGCATCGGTGGCAGATGCTTGTGAATATTACATCGCTTTTCGCATAATCCTCTAGAATGTTTAACAAGTGCGACGCGTATGATATTTCATACGCGTGAGATATGTTGTAACGTTAATTCGAATGATATGTTTTGCGAATTTTAGGGGCGAGCGGATAATTCAAGTTCTGCGTTATAAAATCGGGTGCGTTTTACGACCGGGCTCCTCGAGTGTCCGATATCGGATAGCATTACGGATGCTATTATCGAATATCGAAATTGACGTCGCTTTTATCGAAATTGCGAATTAAAAGTAGAGGAAATCCGTGATCGTCCGACGAAAATATTGACGAAGGGCCGCGCGCTGCCAACTGATGCCCGGCCTCGTATTTTTGAATGTTTCAACTCGAATGATCGCGATGGTCGTGCCGGTGCATCCCGATATGCGAAGTAACGTTCGGGCGTGTTCGAAAATGACGTGCAATTAAATTTCGACAGCGGTGGTTGATAGAAAAGAGCAAAGAGCGTGCGGTGTATTTCTTTTTCTACGATTGCAATTGATCAATTCGCTAGTGCAGTTGAATGATAATCATTGCGAACGTTACTATACCGCGGGCAAAGCCAACGCTAATTATTAAGTAAAAGGATATTTCTATGATCGAGGTTGTATTGAGAATTCTACGCGGTAATCATCGAGTCGCGTTCGTCGTTTAAAGTTTTCGAACACTCTGCGAAAATTACAGTCAATTAGAAATCTCTGTATATCCACAAATTTTGATGCAGTGACACGAGATCGCGTATGGTGCTCTTTTTACGACTGATGTATAGATTGCGGATAATCGCTGAGGGCGTGCATCGATATATTGGACGGATCATAAATTAATCCGCAGGAGGCTGCAACATTTATGATGCCGTATAAAACATCATGACATGTACGATATAAGGGACAAGTAGGTTATTAAAAAACAAATGTATTAAGCTAACAACAAGCAACCATGTTTCCCTAACCACGGTCAAAATCATTTGATACTGCAGGTAAGAAGATACAAATGCCAGACGCACCACGCTGAGAAAATTATTCGTCCCAAAAGTCTCATTAAGAATTGAAACTCGAGATATCGACCATACGGAAGGAATACCATATCCTTTTCCTAACGAATGGGTAGATGCGAGAGGGTGATTTCGTACAACCTCGTCGTGCAAATTATTTATAGCCAGTTGCCTTATACTGTAAATAAAATTTCGAAATTGAAATCATTGAATTGTAATCGCTATTTAAAGCAATGCTTCAATTCCGCAGTGAAACCGGGCCCGCGGTTCCACTGTTATCACAGCGCAGAATATTTTCACAGCAGCGGAAACTTACTCGTCACTGGAAACTCCGTTTCACCCGGCATGTTACTTACAGTTCGCAAATACAATTGCGTCACTCCGCTCGAACTGTTACCAATATACGTATTACAGATCGGTATCGTCCGTTTCATTCGGCTTCATCGAAAGTTTGCCCGTTCGAACGCAGAAATTGCAGTCAATTAAAGGGGCAGCGGTAACTATCGCAACGTGATATCGACGAAGAGGAGCGCCTCGTTCCTCAAGCCCACATACGTATGATGGACACACGAATACCATGGGACTGCGTAGCGTGGTACATATTTGCGCGGAGTAACTCACGTCCATGTATTTTCTTCCAGCCGCGTACACACGTAGCTGTGTACTTACGTACAGCGTGTGAGATAAGATAGCCTGTGGTACCTATGCTCGCTGGGGGTAGAAGGGGATATATAATTGCAGAGGGCAAATGGAGAGAGAAATACAGTACGCGTGTATGTATGTGCAACGGTTCCCCGTGTGCGCCCCGATCCACGTAACGGTGTTGTGTACGTGTGTTTGCGAGGGCGAAAGAAAGATGCGCGGAGATGTTCTCGCCAGGTCAGCACGGGGTCACGCTTGGAATCCAGAGCAAACTATCCCCTCCTTCGTTTTCCCTCCCATACCTCCCACCCTCTTTCCTCTAAGTCCCTCTTGTTTGACCGCCTGCTTGCCTACCGATCCAACTCACCTACCTGCTCGCCCTGCACGTCCTTTTCTTCGTCTTTTTCTTCCTCCGTTTCTCTTTCGTCTTCCTTCGTGATCGTCTTTTTCCTCGATGCCAAGTAAGAAGCCTATATAACGTCAGCTCTTCGTTGTAACCCTTCACCTTCCCTCTTACGTTTATCCCCCTCTATCGGGGGATCAGGAAAAACGAGTCCGTCCCTATCTGACGATACCGTGAAACTGCCACGCGAAATTCGCGTCTTCCGCGTCCTTGCGACGCAATCCTCCTCGGACGTACGAGGAAGGGTCTGGACGGGCGTAAATCGATCTCACCGAGAGGCTGGCGATGGTTCCACGGTTGTCACAGGTAAACAGGCGGCATCGATTCCGTGATTACTCGCTCGAACTTGATACGGTCAATTTGTTTTGGGGAGGGCGCGTTGTTAGCGGCCGCGGTTTGCCGTGAGAATTATTTATTTATATGCGCGAAAACGGTGATTGTATTAAATATTGGATTAAATTTTAGGGAGTGATAAATATTTTAAAATTTATCGCAAGTTTAATCCACTCTTTCGCGATAATAACACCAGGGATATTGTATAAAACATAAAAGGTTCCTCGCATTACCAGTGATGAAGTAATTATAATTTTTTGCTGAAATCAAACTTATTACTCGATAGGGTCCCCAAAAAATGCAGAAGTAGTTTCATAATTGTAATAAAAATTTAAGCGCAATGACCGCTGTTTCTGCGGGCACTCAAAGTTTCTGTTGAAAAAGAGAAATCATTGCAAGTTTACATTCGGCAAACGGAATCGAGTTAACGATTTATCGAAAATCACCTCATGAATTATTATCTTCTATTCATTTATCGCGTTTCAATTTTGATTCTTCTTCGTGCTACACGTACGTCTGTTTAAATTCTTCGAAGCAATAGCGGATTCTGATCAATCTCTCTTCACCAGCAATCCCAATTGCCGCATCCGTGAGAATACCACCTAGTCGGGACTAACAAGCGCCATGGGAAAGGGCGAAAGTCCATCCCGGGTACGTGCGTCGGCTGTTAGTTTCGCGCGCATACGTAATCAGAATTTGCGTGCTGAATCTCGACTTTTATGCCGTCCATGGGGGCTGCACGGGACGCACTTAAAAGGTGGCACGTTGAGGTACATTCACGTGCTGTCGCTTATAAGGCAAATCGCTTCGTCGAGGCACGAAGTTACCTTTCCTGGCAATGCAATTCCTTCTGTTGCCCGTCTGTGCCACCGAGCGGCTAACTATCGTTCCGCTCAACCAACGTCGATTCGACGATAATCGACCGGATGATTTAGTGGATAGTTGCATACGTACCTGCTGTGGTTCAACTTATTAAATGTAACGTACCGTTTCCAGATTAAAACGTGCGCCAGGTTAATGGGAAACAATTGGCCCATTGAGATGCGTTGAAACGCACCGTTTTAATGTGACGTTAATGGTTCGTTATTGTCAATATTATTTTGACACCACCGATAACAGACTGACGATTTGTCAACGAATAGAAGTAAATCAAAATGGAAAGTAGTGTGCTATGTTTTTATGCAGATAAAATCCGTTCATCCTACGCCAATAGAATTTGTAATCGTGAAAGAATCGTGCGAATGTTTATGCAGTGTCGCGAATCTAACATGATACTGTCTTCATTTCTCGATTCCAAAATTGTCATTCTCGCGTGGTATCCCGTAACACCATAACGAAAGTAATCTTATTTACCGCATCCACATCTCGCCGTTCCTCGATACGCGGGTTCGAACGTTCGCCTTGTTACGCACCGAGCACCCCAATTACGAACAGAATTATGCGCAAGGGGCGTGTACGCGAGCACCACGCGTTCGCGGATCAAATTTACCCACCGCAACCGCGCCACGAACACGTACCACTCATACGTGTACATGCACACGACGCACAGGCGTGCCGGTAAACATTCATGAAACCCGCGAACGACGCGCCCGCGCCGCGTTCCCATTGATACAGTTTCTCGTTAATTTCAGCTTTCATCTCAAAGAATCTTCTAAAAGTGTAGTAACAGCGCAGTCAAAAAAGCAATATCTACCGGCAGCGAGCCGTTAATTATGCCGTCGTCTGTGCCGTCGTGCGGTGGCGTACGCGTACGAAGTATTTCCATTTCCATGATTGGACCGACGAGGAATTGGCGGCCGGTGTGTACCGCCGCGACAGATGGAGACTCGTGATCCCCGGCGTGCACCAGAGGACCGGGTCGAAGGAAAGAGAAAGCGCAGGCATGTATGGGACATGCGGGAGCGGGACAGCATGAGAGGAAAAGGGAGAGACACCGGCAGTCACCGGATGGGAGGTCGCCGCGTGTTAGGGACGCGCCGCGTGTCAATTAAGTGGCTCTGACCGGTGAGATACGGGAACTCCTTTCCATACGGATATGCATACGCCCGCTTCGAATCCGCTTCGGTTATCGTTTGCCTTATATACGTGTGCTACGTGCACCGACGCTCGGCCGGCTTGCAACAATGTGCACCCCGACTGATCCGTGACAGCGACTGTTGATTTGTCTCGCTCCAAAAACGCGTTCCGGCCGCGAGACCACCTAGGGTAGGTGGGTCGTTTCCGAAGTGAAGCGTAGATTCGCGTTTTTTTTTATCTTTTGTGGCGTGGAAGTTGATACGAACGGCCGTTTCAGGCGATTACATCGCGCAACGCTGAGTCGTTTCGAGTGGGAGCTATGGGACAGGGGTGGCGCAGGTAGCTTCTCTTTTGGATTGTGCTGCGATGAATTGAATAGCATGCGCGAGGTGTGGAAAGGTGTGGGAACATTTTTTTCTCTCCACAGGGTTCAGGGGGAGAAAGAAGTACATACGTGCGTGTTTCTTATTGGCAGGGTGCATGCGGTAACCGTGTTGCAAGATCTGCGACAAGATTCGATTGTTGAGGTGAAAGGTGGCGAGAAGTATGGTTTGCAAAATTGAATTGTTAGAGGGTGGAACAACGAGAAGCTTCATGTAATTGATAATTAAGTGATTAGCATTGAAATTTAGTATGGAAATTAATTATGAACGAAGAAGATTTGATTAATAGGATACAGGAGTAACGGGGATTCTAAAACACCTGTGGGATATAAACATTTCTCTTTCAAATAGTCCCACTTATTCCGTTGTCTCGTCGTTTTCTCATGGGATCCCATCGCGAGCGCGTCCTTCACAACCTGCTCCCTGCTTTCTCCTTTCCACTTACTCATCTTTGCCTCTATTTCTGTCTTACGATTCCCTCCTTTTTCGTTATCGTTCTTCTGTCTATACTGTACGAAGCGCGTGACACGAGACCTCGTTATGATGACCCCAGTTGGAAATGTTCGCGAAGTCCCTATCCATCGCGATCAAGAGCCGATCCCTGTTTGCCTTCGGTCCGAATGACCCGGGTATCACGAAAGTATTATCCTTCCTCTTTTCTTCGGTACCTCTGTTCACCTTTGACTTTTATTATCCGCGCGGCTTATTCCGAGATAGCTCGTGAACACAAATCTGATTTCCACGGGATCGGAGCAATAAGTGTTATTTCTAATGAGGCAAATTTGAATAACTGACTGACAGATATGTCCGAAAATATCCGGTGTACGGTGAACAGGCAGATGTCTCTGGTTTCTAAAAGTGGTTGCTGCCTCTACAATATTAAGCACAGAGTAGGATCATTGCGTACGATTTTTTTTTAAATTTGCTAAAGAATGACATTTCCAGCGGTAATTAAGAGAATGTTTAAAGACTCTTTTTAAATATTTGTTAATAATTAATTCTACGCAAATTTACACAGACCTTCCCATTTTAATATCTCGTGTTGCGATAAAATTGCGGAAGAGCGTATCAACGGTACGTTTAAAAAAAGAAATCACAGGTTGCTACGGTTGGAAATTTTAATTTCGTCCAAATTAAACAAATTTATAATAACATTCTCAGCTGCTTATTAATTTATGTTTGCTATTTCCACGATATGCAGGGGGAAATACTTCCTGCACAATGTTTGCCACACGATCCCACTGAAAATAAATCGTGCACCCCGAACAGAGCGTTCTATCTCGTCCCTTTAAATAGCCGGCCGCAGTTGCATCATTACTTGGAAACACGACGTTAACACGAAGAGGCAACACTTCCAAACACCATTTACAATATTCGTCAACCGATTCTATTCACGCGTCGTCGATAACCGAGCAACAGCTTAAAAACAGTTCCGGACAGACGACGGGCAGACAGCAATAACGATCGTTCATTCGCGTTGTTCTCAAGGAAACAGCTCGTCCGGTTATTTCGATCCCATCCGAAATCACGACCGAGCTGAACCGCGAAACTGGCCTCGGAACGGATTCGCGAACGCTTCTCCCGTGTCTGTTGCGCGAAATAAGACTAGGCGTGCAAACGAACGGCCGGTCACAGTGACATCCGGTTATTACTAAACTTTCAGACCTGAATATTCACGAGGCATTATGTTTCCGTCGGAGAAAAAGGAGCGGCGCTTAATTAAGCACTAATGGAGAGTCCCGTTAGACCCTGAAAGGAGCTTTACAGCGAAGCGTCAAAGTGCAAACATTAAATATGCCGTGGACGATTTTTAAGGATGCGTTACGGGGCCCTGGCTTACACCGTTAATGGAAGGATAAGAGGAACAGCGGGGTGGAAGGTGGTGAGTGGCGGATTTGAAGGATGCGAGAGGACACGAGTATGAAAAGGGTGAAAGGGTCGAGGACCGGAAGTTCACGAGTAGGGTTGATGCGCGCGCGGGTCGAAGGGAGCCGGAGGATGAAGAGCGGTTTAACGCGTTTCCGCGGTAGAGCGGTTTAACGCGCACATACCCTCGTGTGTATCATCGCGGATACACACGGCCGTGGTTTGTGTGTGTTAATGCATACGTTTGACGGGGCGCATACGACGGACCACGTGTCTCGCTCCGGAGCAGAATGTCTCGAACGCTGTTTCGGAAACGGTTGATTAAATACGTTTTAACGCCAAGTTTTCCGGGGGCTCATACCACTGCGACGTGAAAATAATCAACGGCCGTCCATGGATGGCCCATCGATCCAAATTGTGAGAGACTTGACTTGTTTCGTTATTCGGACAATTTTACTCGACGGACAGTAATGCTTGCGATTAGCACAAAAACGAAGCCACCCCTTTATCATTAGTGGTCTCGTTCGATGTGATAATTATCGTTTATTACGATCACCAGGTGTTCCGTTTCTAGTTATCGTAAGATGCTCGGCGACCTGATTATTATTCGGTCCGGTGCATACGTCTACGAGGAGCTTGTTCTACTGGCTGTAGGTTCGTGCTACGGTTAAAGCGATTGCAAATTCGAATTCCTTATTCGGCGTGATACGCCGGACACGGCAAGTTCTGAAGGCTTAATATATCATGCAGTCGAGGGAGTTGCAGCAAGGGCCAAATGGAAAATTCGAATCCTGCCTGCGGAGATAGGGGGCTTGGGAGAGGGGGCTGGGGGTGGAGGGATTAAGCTCGACTTAATTATTAACAGAGAGTTTAGCTTGTCAAAGATTCGTGACGGCGAACGTTGAAATTACGTTTCGATATATTAGTTGGAAGTGTCGTTTTTTCGCGGAACGCTTACGATAAACGGCAGCGAAGGGAAGGAGGTGGAAGTGTTGTCTTCCAGCCCGTAATGAAATGCTAAACGCACGTTCAGGGTGCAGTTGCTGTGTGAAAGAACGGCCGTGCAAAAGTTTCGTGATGACTCGTGTCGCGCTGCATTATCAGCGGCATTTGTAATGCTAATTTAACCACTGGGCCCCCGAGAAATTGTTCGCGTTTCAGCCCCTGCACGAAATTACGCGCGGGGCTATAATCTCTGCCACGTTCGTCAAAGTAACAGTTTTATTTGTATTATTCGAGGCGTTGTTTTCCAGAACAGACGACGAACGCCACGCGAGCGACACGCTACGATTAACCGTGTTACAATGCACTTATCCGAACGTGATTTAATTACTGTTATTAGTCGCGTGACTCGCGTTCGACCGGTGCAACATAAACAATATTGAACATGCAATTCCGTAACGATGATAGTAATTGTCCGGCACTTTGCGGAAAATGAATTTCCATTCGCATGCCCGCCCGATTCCTCGCAGTGTCAACGGAAACGGCGTGTACAACGGACGTCGTCGCACAATTGTAATTAAATACCAATTGCAAGGTGCGTTCCACGGAAGTGCGGGCGCACGAAACGCATCGTCGACGTCGTTCGATTGCAACGCTACGATTCGGAAACGCAGTTTCGTTCCTCCCGGCGCCCGAATTATCCACCCACGTGATACACCGGTGTAGAACGAGGGAGGTGGTTTCGGGGCACCGCAACGGGCAACGAATCATTTCCCATAATCAGCAGATAAGGAAACGCCAGAAGAGCGTGCAACAAAAGGCAACGTAAACGGTAATCTACATCCTCGTAGAAAAGGTCGAGCTCGGTACAGAACCGTGCTCTCCCCTGGAGGTGGGTAGCCAAGACGGAGCCGGCACACGATCTATTCTCATCCGTGCGTGTTCGTGACTTGGGTCGGGCCTAGCTGGGGCCACGTTGGGTCCGGCTTGGCCCGTTCTTTCCACTACGTCCCTCGGTCGGCACGGGCAGCGCAGCACCAGCAAACCAGCCAGCAACGCTAACAGTACACTCGATCCTTCTGCTCCTTCGTCTTCGATCCTTGCGGCCCTAAGGAGCAGTCACGGAGCAACCCTTGCGCTGTAGCGGGCGTTAGAATGCCCAGGGGGGGTGGAGGGGGCGGGCAAGGTTGTAAAGGAGGGCGAGGATGGCATCGGACGGGACAAGAAGGGGAAGGGGAGAGGGCAAGTGGCGAAGAGGTGGGCAAGAGGGTCGACGGTTTGGAAAGAGGAGGGCCAGGAGGGAGGCAAAGACTCTCCGCAGGTCGATACCATCGCTAAGAGCCACCAGGTTCAGGTCTCCCGCTGCTTCTATGCACCAACGTGTCGGACAGAGAACGCGGGAGGACTTGCAGGCGGAGCGGGCAGGAGGAACGTCGTGGAGAGAGACAGGGGCCAAGGATGAACAGAAACGTTGCGATAGTTAGAGGGACGAGGACGCGTACAGGAGGCTTCCCCGTAATTATTCAGCAAGGAGGACCCGCGGGTCAAGTCGGGTTATCTTGGCACTAGGATGCAGGGTTATCTCTACCCTGCCTTACTCTCGTTCCTCCCCGTCGTTGGACCGTGCACCAACGCAGCGGGAGGAAGGGCGGGAGGTGAGCGTCCTTCCCTCTTTACCTCGTAAACATTCCCTGTTTCGCGTCTAACACGATTCCCCGTATGAATATACATGCACGTACGTGCGCGTGTAACGTCGGAAACGATGCAGAAGTTGATGCACCGATACGATCGACCGCCGAAGAGGGACGCGGTTTCGTAGCTTAACGGTGACGAAAGGCCGATTGGATCTTCTCGCTGTTCCTAATTCGTGTAAATGGGCTGTGCCACTGCTGTGCACCGTCGTACGCGAAAACAGCCCTTTCAAGGGTTTCTGATAGTGATTAACGTCCCGGGAACTCGACGGAATGAAGCGCGCGTTGGATGCACAGCGCGGGCGGCGTCGTGCAAGCGTTGCGGACAAAAATATGTAGCGGCGAGTTAGCTGCTACGTGCGATAGCGGAGGGCGAGAGCTGCGGGAACCGGAGCTGAATGCGAACGGATGTGTATGCAAGTGTAATGTATATTGCAAGTAATAACGTCACGCGTCCGGGTACCGGACATTAACTAGATTGAAAAACTTCCAAGTCTTCGTAAATTATTTGTAAATAACGTAGACGTATCACCGTAGAACTTCTCGAGTGCACCTCGGCCTGTCCGCTTCTACGCCACTCGCGCCTTCAACCAGTAATAACAATTGAATATTCATAGCGCCCGAGGAGGACGATTTCCATCTAGGCCAGCATTAAACGCGACGGCTTATTGTTGGATAAAGTATATACGTCGCGTCCCCTGGCAGCTGCGCCAATAACCGAAATCAATTTTTTCGAATCCAAGTATCCTTCCCTCGGCGGTAGCTCATTTCCACCGAACCACCTTTACCGTGTATTGTCGTTTCGTAGAACATTGCAAGGACCGTTCGCAGGCTTCTAAACTCGCTTCGGGGACCGGGAGAGATTCCCGTAGGATTGATCGGTCCGCGGGCTTTCAAAGGGGTATCGATGGGACACGCCAATACTCTGGTTTCACGGGATCTCCCTCGTCTCGCGAGGCGTGTCTCGTCGCAGAAATACTTTCGCGTTCCGTGTGCACGTGGCCCGAGCGCACACTCGCGTGTACGTGACAGGCATATGCTCGCAAGTGTGCAAACGCGGTTGGACGCCCACTACAACCGTGACAATTGCGGGCTACGCGGCCGCGGACGTGTCCCATTTGCCCGTTCGGCAGTTCCCGAGGATCCGAAGAGTATTACGTGGCTTTATGGCGGGGGGTGAAAGGGTCATGGGGGGGGGGGTGACGGGGCTGAAGACGGAGGACGGTCGAGGACACGGTGCAACGCGTACGCCGCGATAGAAGGCACGTAGAGTCTCTATGCAGAGACTCCAGCTGCGCCATGTGCGTCGTTTGCTGCAAACGTGACGCTGCTCGTCATACCGCTCGACTCCAAGGAGATGCGATGCTCTTCTTTCTTCCTTTTTTTTTTTAGAAATCCTGCTAAGGTGAAACGTCGTCGCGCGAGGAGGCAACGCCCTCGATGTAGTTCTTTTGCCGATTTCTCGCGTGGTATAGAGCTTTATTCGAGAACTGCGACGATCAGGGGAATCAGGAGTTTCTGGCGTTCCGCAGGTTTTCTTTCAAATTAGCGGGGGCTCGCGTTAGAGTGGAGATGGGTGGAATTGTTTGGTCGGTTTCTTGGTACCATGGTTCGTTGGTATTATTTATGTAACAGCAGGATATGCGAGGTCGCGAGGTCAATTCGTATAATTCTGTGAACGTGATTTTTGTTCGAAGTATTTCACATCTATTTCCCTGTTATATTGAAGATTGTTTTTGTTAGATCGGTTAGAAGAATGAGGCACCTAATAATAAAATCGCGCGAGGGGAAATATTGCTGTTGAAAAATTTGTCGAATTTTGAAATTAATCATTGTCGAGCTTATGCGACAGGATGTAGCGCAAAACCGTGGTCAAAAATGTGGTCTATATTTTTGTTCCTCTTAATCTACGATATTATTTGCACGAAGAACAATTCCATTTTGCAACTTGTTGAACATAATTGTCAATGAATTTTAAACAATCGCGCAATTCTCATTGATTTAATTAATGTACAGAGCGTAGGGAAAAATAATTATCACGTATCCAGAGTCCTTCGAGGCTTCTTATAATAATATAAAAATAATAATGACCCACCACTTGACCTCTCGCATAAGCATTCTAAACGATTAATTCATACCGTATTACACAAGCATTACCCGTAGCACCTGCACCACTACGAATTGTTCGGAACCGAATGAATGTCTCTGTAAAAGGAAATTTAGCTTGCGTCCAGCGTCTCTCCGAGTCCCCCACATTTGAATGTACAGGATGGACAGAAGATTTGTCCCCTGAAATACGACTTTCGACCAGGATCACGTTTAGAATCTCCTTCCCTTACGGATAATACCAGTCGTTCTCGGTTTCCAGTGAAAATTAAAGAGGGAACAGGAGGGGGAGAGAAAGAAAGCAGGGCGAGAGAGCAACGGCGAAGAAAGGGTATAGAAGGAGAGAGACGGAGATCACTGGTCTGATTTCACGCTCGGGCTGTTTAGCGATGGACGTAGATACGGGACACCTTCTCGAGCGTGCAGCAACAGCGGGATACCAATCCTCTGGTTGGTCGAGATCGTGACCTTCCATCCAGGGCGAGTTTTCTCAAAAAAGCGGCTGAGATAGAACCAGCCAAAAAACGTCAAAGACCGTGCATAAACTGCCGTGTCTGCTTTGAACGTATTACCAGGAACGATAATACGTTTTTCTTGGGAAATTTCCCCGCTCTGAATATATTTGCCTGGCGGATTTTATAATAAAGCACGACCAATCTTGTTCCATTACCTCCACTTTATGATTAATAAATGCTCGTAGGTGACGCGAACATTCATCGACGAACGCCAAGAGTTTTAATTAACTTTCATGAAAAGTACCGCTCGCTCTATAGTTTCCATCGGGCTTTGAGCATTTTCTTACCTTCGTTCCATATTACTCTGGGCCGTGTACACGGGTAGTACTTTTGTGTTTCGTAAATTCGTATCGGATATACGTAAGAGCATAACAGGCTATAATATTTCCATCCAATCTTTAGCTCGATACAACCCACGATTTTTAATCGAGCATCCTCCGATAGTCGCTTTCAAATATGGTGTCATTCGGTTCGTTCACCAATTCAAACTCTAATATATTTTTATTCGCTGTCGCGCGAAACGCAATCTCGATTTTCGTCGGCTTCAAACAATTTTATACACCCCTTTCTTGAAATGCTCAAAGAAACGATCAGTCTAACGTGTATTCTCGCCCTCCTCCGAATTCCAGCGTCAACGAAATAATTCCACCGTCGAAATCCTGCTACTGCCATCACTGCAGTGCTCGCAAGTGCGCTCAAGCTCGAGACGATGATTCTTTTCGGTTTGTTCGATGCGGCTCGGGGTACCGCGCGCCCATATTATGCACACACATCAAACCGCGGCCACGAGGCAGGTCGAACCGTGTTTCGCGGTATGTACACAGTGTATAATATATGTAGACACACGTGTACGTCTGTATGTTTCAAAGCGGGATGCTGCAGATAATCCACACCGTCGGCAGAATCAGGACAGAGAAATTACTGGCCGGCCGCGATTTCCCACGCAGCTCGCTTTGCTTGATCGCGGGGCAAGAGTGTTTTTGGAGTGTACGAAGTTGGCTGGCTCTGGGGGAGATTTCCGATCGAGATTAAAGGGCAATCGTCTCGGTGCTCGACGCGATGCCACTAACGTGTAAAGTATTTGTAGTTTCGTCCGCGATACGAATTACGTTCGATCGGTCTTGGCTTCGCCGCGTGTAGCATCCAGGTCGTGTACGTCTGGTATCTTGTGATCTATATCTCGTGAGCGGTAGCGATACGTGTCGTATATTAATCTTGGTGAACTTGGATATTCCTGGGGAATTTCGTGTTTCAAGGAGTTGGAGTTTTGAACCGATTTAACGCGGTGAAATATGTTTCGTTTCGGCTCGTCGAAGTAGCAATCGCGGGGCAAGGCAAATCTCTATTTTATTCGCGACACTCATTGGGGAACTAGATTGCATTTATGTGTATACCCTATGCTGAGATTGTTATTCGTTGGAATTTATTTGACGATACGTGGCGTCAGGTAGCGTCAGGTAGTACAGTCTCATTGTAACTTTGATATTTTCTGCCGGGGCTGTTTTGGCAAAATTGTTTAATTCAATTTTTTGAAATAGATGTATTGATTTTTTTCAGTGAGAGAAGTTGTCATTGTAGATTTGGCTGGGTTAACGGTATCGAATATCCTGTTCGTAAATGTTTGACAGTTTCATTCCTGCGACGCTGTACCATTTATGAAATTTGGTCGAACGAAATGTCAATTTTCGATCAATGAATTCCTCCCCGTATATCTTCTGACAGAGCTAATTCATTTACCTATAATAATACTATTTATTTATTAGACAGGGTGAGCTTGCAATGAAATGGAGAATGGGAGAGCTCCGTGTTCCAAGTAAGTTCAGATGTCAGAATCGAATTCTCTTGAGTGGCGTTCTATTTTTTCGATTGAAAGTCGATTGTCCGATTGAAAGGATTATTCGACGTTTTAGCTAAAACAATTAACTACAGCTCGTTAAATATTCAATCAAAGCCAAACTGTTTGAATGCCGGCAATGTAAAAAATATAGAAATATCTCGAAATCATTTTATAACTCGTTGAATAATTCAAAAGCCGAGTAGTCTCCATAAATAATTATGTTTCAAGAAGAATATATTTCGCTGGAAATTAATTCAGCAAGCGCCTAGTGTTTAAATTAATACTATTAATACATTTCTCAACGATCCTGAAATTTTCAATGATACTGCTCCAAATTCAAAGTCGAATTACTTTTTTATCAATAGTCCCAAATGAACTATTCGATGAATGTTACAATTCCACTGTTCATTAAAGGAGAAGTAACGTAATTAATTATAATATATATATGTTCCGTGAAAAATGTAAATATAGTTCGCGATTGTGCATAAATGTTTCGGTATAAAGGAAAATCATTATTCTCGGCGGAGCAAGGAACGGAAGCACAAAGTGCTGTCGCGTAACACTGTCGTAATTCTGTAACGTTTTAAAATATGAAACAAGGTGGTAATTATACTGACAGGGGAGAACAAGCTGATGGTAACGTGTTACAGATTTGAATATTATCGCGGTATTCTCGTGTTAAATTAAATTAATTTCCGGTAGGGCAGGAGATTCTTAGGTAGATAGGTAACGCTGTCACTTGTGAGTTATTATTACACGAAAGCCACGTCTATACATACATTCACCGTGAATGACGTCGCACCGTAACTGCATCTGTAACTGACATCGTGTGCAGAAATCGTGGAAATGCCTCAGTGCAGTTAGGGTGATTGTACCCTGTTACCATTGCTAGAAAAGGTTAACTATATCTACAGGGTTGTTCGCGACCCTTCAAGTATATCCATTCGTCTATAACAGTTCCGCTTATAATGAGCATAGTAATATCACCAGCGCGCGTGAATGTGTGAAGTGCTTCAAGCGCTCTAGTTTATTTGGAATCAATTAAATTCCTTCGCAAACTGATTTACGTCTCCTATTCGGTTTTAACGCGACAGAATATTTGGAACGTCTAGTATAAAGGGCGAAGCGTGTTGCACGTTTCATAGAATTAATACGTTTCCAGCGAATGGTGGATCTGTTTTGCATTGTAAAAAAAAAAATGCCTCGCGTGTCCACGATACATTCAACTACAAATGTGTCGCAAGGTCGAAAATGAATTGCACCGTGTTTTGTCATCTTCGCCTTTGCGCTTAGCGGGATGCATTCATTGAAAACCGACCCCGTCAACAGGGTAATACCGAGTATCTGAAGAAAATATTCGCAAACGGGCATTCAATGAACCGTATGCACCGCGTGCCTTTTCAAAATCAAACGCTTGCATTAAATATGACCGACCGAGGCTTATCTCAGTTATCTGCGGTCCACTCTGCTTTCTAAGAATCCGTAGTCTTTCGTATTCTCGCCTTACTTGCCGTGTCCGTCAGCAACTGGCCACGAAATGAAAGGAAAGAAAGTCGAACAATGACATCCCGTTCTCTGTGATAATGAACGTAAACGTTGCGCCTTGTAAGTCGTATACACCGCGACAATAAGAATTCCCCCTCGAAGTAGGAAGTTCCATTATCCATCCGCGGTTCCGCGAATGGCCAGCAAGCAGGACAACTGTTTGTTCGGTCATCGCAGACATTTGGGGCGGGTTCGAATATCGCGGACGCCTCAATTGCAACGCCGCTCGTATGCATTGTCGTTCCGCCGCAAAAGAATGTGGCCCGGCGTGCTCGCGGTGCGCAACATGTAACGAATGCAAGGTGTGAAGGCTGTTTCGCGGAACAGCAAGGATTTAATTACTGAGAACGGAGCCACGGCGCGACGCAGAAAAATTGTCTTGCGCCCGGGCGTAATTTAATTAAGATAATTGAACGCGCGGCGAAACTTTTGCGTACCGCCCCACCTGGCGCGGAGGGAAACGAAGAAACCGATTGCTCAATCCGTCGGACTTAGCGGACCCGCTGAAAGAAATTTCGATTGGCGGCCGGTCACCTTCGAGGTTTCACGGAGCGCCGCGAAAAATAAATTCAGTCCTAACGCGGTTAACACGGCGTCGCTATAAAATGGATTGCCATTAATTCGTTTGGAATGTCGTCGAAAATAATTAGACAGACCGAACGGCAATATTTCTCATCGTTCGTCGCCCCTGTCGCGAGCAATCGACGAAGGGACCCGTCGAATACGGATTCGCACGAGGAAGGCAAAGAAACACGCAAATACGTCGATCGAATCTATTTAACCAGCTCCCTCCGGAAGTCGAATCGCGCATATACCTTCCGCGCTCCGGCCGTCCAGTGTCCGGTGCACGAGCCACCATATCGAGACAGTATAAACGCACGGCGTCGGAGCCCTATTGCTACACACGGCGACCAGTTACCCGAATACAGGGAGTAACGTTTACATTGGCCGCGCCGGGACGTTTAGCAAACAATAAACGCCGAGACTTATGCACTAAAACCGTTCAGTATATCGGTCACAGTGACAACTTTTAGCAAACAAACAACGAGATGCTGCATCGCGTCCCGTGTTCCGCTCGTTCGGCCGCTCGACCGTCCCCGACGGACACTACAATCGACTATTATTCGCGTCAGAGCCGGGGATATCTTCGCGGCGAATCTTCTACGCAGAGACGATCCTCCACGGGCGGATCGCGTGGAGAGGGTTGGTGTACGGGGCCGTGTATAAACGTATTTTAATGTGGCAGAAACGGCAGTTTAATCTGTTCGCCGCATAGAGCGCATACCAGCGATTCACCGTAAGCGAGTCACGCACTTATGGCGAAACACGTACCGTATATAGGGATCGACGATTATCGCGATGCGGCCGCGGCCGCTTGTCCGAGTTAAGAAATAAATCAGGCCAACAGTTTGGCATTAATTGAGCTGCATTGTATAACAGCGCGCCGGTGAAATACGCCGCGCCATCGATTTACGATAGATAAAACGTACTTTATGGGGATGTTTCCGAGGGCGGCCGAGTTGTTTACTGCTCTCGCGGCGCGCCACGTTTCTCAGAGGATGCGGAGTCGGGCGGCCGGTATCCAGGGCAGAAGAAAACAGAGCAACGAGAGGAACGGGGCTGTGGATAGAGGTGCGAAGATGAGCAGATGGAAGTGGTAGGATAACGATTCTTGCTTGGAGATCATTGACGATTAACGGGACGCGAGTAATCGGCGGCTGATGTCGCGGTTAATTGCCGGCCGAACGATTCCCCGATTACGGTGAACTACTTTGTGCATGGACGCCGAATGATTATGGGTCGCGGGAGGTTTCGATTGTTAGAAGTAGGGAGCGAAGGGGTGTTTTTAAGAGGAAAACTACCAGGCCAGTCAAAACGACCGGTTCCAGATATCTTGCTTTTAAATTATTATTATGTAGGTATTGTTGCAGAATTTTATGTTGCCTTTCAATAAGACAGAACTGCACTTGTACATATATCTTTATTTAATGTTCGTTAAACCACTTTCGTGTTCATAGACTGTCTGACGTATAGCGTCTAAATAGTAACAAATTCTATCGGTGGTTCTACCGTTAATGGTGTGGTTTAATGAGGTGGATGCGGTGAATGATAATTGTTCTCGCGGTGGTTTTTAAGTGGCGCGTGTGCTTCTCAATTCAGATGAAAAATGGATTTATTCGAAATGTAAAATTTGTATTAATGTGCGGAGCGCACATGATTTTACGTTTTTAGAAAACAAGCTTACAATGTTCAGGCAGCGTGAAGAAGGGGTATCTAGAATCGCTATAATGCTTAACTAACAATAAGATAATTATAAGCCTATCTTTGTATAGAACGAACAATTATGTATCCGCGTAGTCTGATAGTTCTAGTGCAGTATACAAATCGTATTTATTCCAGCTCTGTGCGTGTAGTGTAAATTAGACATTCATTTAAAATACAATTTGCGACCAATTCTTTATTACGCGAAAGGCAAGGTTAATCGTTCTTAATAATATACTCTTCCGCGCGGTGATATTTTGATTTGCTAAATAAAATGCAGCGGTTCCCGACTGGTACACAGGTGATGCATTTTTGTGATAACCATAGTAACCGTAATAAATTTGCACCGTTCGAAAATTTTATTCATATGAAGAAGTGAGCGATAAAATGTACTCGATTCGCGTGGTGTACAGGCACGAAGAGATACAGCGTAAGGTAACACGTAAGTGTGTATATACTTAGTTAACGATTGGGCCTCCCGTTCCTGCATATGAAACTCATATATCATACAACTAATTAACACCGCGTGTAATTACTGTCTACCGTAATGTGAGCAAGTTTGTAGGAAAGGCTGCACACCCTTTGATACGTTATAACTACTTAGTTCAGTTTCTGTCTACGTTTGACTTCTTGGAATTACAGAAGACCCCGCCGCGTGTAGGTAGCTAGTAGTTCGAGAAGATAGTAAGTAGATAGTGATTCATGGTCAGACACATGTAGCTTCGCAGCTTCCGTGGAATCAATCAGTGCAATGTTACGTTACTTGTATTAAATCATACGGTTAAATTATATACACTGTGCTCGGTATTATTTATAATTGTTTCTTTTATACATCTCTGCAAATTTATAGCATATTGTTTATTCTACTTACTGTTATGTAGGATAATATATTTAATATGTTTCATGAACACATACATATATTTATTTTGTATATATATCTTATATATTTTTTTTTATGTAGATTATACTTTTTCATTATACCATTATAAGATGAAAATGTTCTATTTCGTTTCTGTTCTCCTTTACGATCGCAAGGTTGAAAGATTTCTAACATATTTAACAGGTGAAAACTACCATTTTCTTAAAACTGTTTTGCTTCATCAAATTGGATGAAAAGACTCGACTTTATCTCATCCCTATTTAAAACAGCTCCTGATAATTTGCACGCCATTTCGGTGACTCGTAAAGATGCGACTTACGACGTTAGTCCACCGTCGTTACGCCATTCTTATCCCACCTTTATCTTCCCTACAACGACTATTCTCGACAGTAAAGATCCATCCTTATCCTAGCCCTTGTCCTATGTCGATCGATAAATTTTCTTTTAAAGATATCACAGCGAGGAAGTGAAACTTTTTATTGGCATTCACCTCACGATTTCCTAGTCCATTTCTTACAAAATTCTTGGGTAACGTTAACGTAAAGAATGTAGTATTATCGTAATATATTCCTACTGATTTTTTAATTTATCGCATTAACTTATACAGCCCATTGTTCGCCTAGAGCAGTAAAACTCAAATTTAAATACCACTATCAATATTGTTGTACCGTACTGATTTTTATTTGCCTGTCAGTTTCTCAAAGCAACCTACGGAGTACCTTAAGACGCGTTGCATACAATACCCTGGTCACAGAGTAAAACCCCTTGTAATAAACGAATAAATCTTCAATCAATCGAATATAATTAATATCGTATATCTCGTATTTTCGCTATATGACAATGAATAAATTCTCACAATTCCAAAATCTGGATATTCCTCAATTCCCCAAAATTTGTGACAAATTTAAGAACGGACTTCAAGTTTTTTACTTCGTGTAACGAGTATAGATAAAAAAAAATGAATGACCATTAATTCTGTCACATTTAATTGTAACATAAAAATGCACTAGATTACAGGAAATACACGGGTAGAAGGAGGAAACCTTAACAATGGTGCTCCGTATATTTTGACCCAATTTCGAGGGGAGGAAACACGCACGGGTGTTTCATGCACGTGCAAGTCACAAATGCAGTTTAATGCTTCACGTCGAGACTCGTTTACGACACCGTACGGTGCCGTTGTTCCCTCTGTATTCTGACGGGTATCAGCTTAAAAGCCGATTCACACTTTGCCGCGGCTCAGGGCGGTTTATTGCTTCCATATATCCTTAGGTAACTGTTCATTCACGTTCAGTCGAGTATTGAAATACAGCGTTCCCCTTCGCAACATGTGTTTCAATTGTAGGCCTGAATCAATTTTTCAAACCTTCCATCGTGCTCGCGAGCTTTATGACTACTCGTCAGAAGATCGTTATACAATCGTACTCAAGGCAGTGACTTTTAATATGTTTTCTATGGAACAGCGATAAACTGTTAATTGTGTATAGGAAACAAGTTAAAGATTGGTACCTGTAATTCAGAATACTTGGGGAATGGTAAGACCGTGGTATCAATATTAATTATAGATGATTTATTATTATGATCCTGATGAGCCTTTTTTTAAAGCTCGAATAATGAAGTTATTAATAAAATTCTTAAATATGACATACTGAATTTATATCGATGAAATAGTAAAGCATCTTCTGTTATCATTAAACTATGGACATTGTTAATAAATATTTTAAGGCGCAGGGTCAATAAGACGCACGTGATATAATTCAGGACAAATAATTTGAGCAAAGAAGCGTTCACTCTTACTGCGTTTCGAATTACCATAAACGGGAATGTAACGCAAGTTTGATGTTTCATAAAAATTAACACGTCAACGCCTGTCACCGTACCACTTCTCGATTATTATCCATCGGTTTTTCTATAATATGTACAGTACAATTGTGCCGGATAGTATCGTCGTTCCTCGTCTCTCGCGAAGCTACGACGATGCGCAGAAACAAAAATCGCTATCAGTCCATCGTTCGTTCTGATCGCATGACGCGGCAATATTATTCCATTCGGACACGCGATGAAATTATAAGAACAGGGGCAAGCATCGAATTTTGATAAGTACGATAAAATCGTAAGCTTAAATGCGAGTGTTTATTTGGTCTTGCATTCAGATATATATTCGATAGACGTGGATCTCGTACCTCTTAATGGATTCTTTAATGCTGTCAGACTCGAGCGCTCAAGTTTTCTTGGATCACGAAACCCACTAATGTATTTACCTTAGCCACGCGACACGCTTCACAATCAAATTCGCCGTTTGATTTATAACTCCTTATCATTTTATAAGCCGCGCGCGGCGGCCTGCCTATTTTCGTTGCTAAAATAGCGGTATCGGCCTGCACAATATTATACGGAAGAAAAATACGTGCCGGTTGCACCGTGATATTCTACAATTTTTATTTCCATTCTTTTTATCCGTCCCTCTGATACGAGGTTATCGATGATGCAATTGCGTTACAATTTCCAAACATGTTGCCCGGTTTTTCCTCGCCATGCTGTTATCAACGCGGACATTACTTGCAATAATCTGCACTAATGCTTGCCCAAATGAACGATATCAATAATAGGCCGGGTGTAAACATTCTTTATCGACAGCGCGATGCTCGACCATTCCGCGCATTGTTTATTCAACGAGCGTGTTGGACGTGCAGTCATACAAATAGGAGATTGAAACGCAATCGGTACGTAAGAAACGATAGAAAGACCTGCGCTACGATGCTTAAGAAATTCACGTTCCTACATTCGTCCGCGAGATGAGCAAAAAGCCGAGACCCCCGGACAATATTCTAGTGCACACGAATGTACATTGAATCCACCGTATCGGACGAATCAGTCCGATCGGATTATTTCTATCGGCAGCGAGTGGCCAATAGAAAAGATCAAATGCCATCTGGCCGCATCTGTAGCACTCGAGACACTTGCGTTTAACTCGAACCGTGGCACTTTTTTCTCCCCATGTTCGAAACAGCGTTCAGACTTTGCCAATGAAATCACGAAAATAAGTCGTCCGTACGGGCGCCGATACAAAGCGGCGTCCGTTGATCGTTCTCAAAGGAAGCGCAAACACTTACGACAGCCGTTCGAACGTGCGAAACACGCACGAACAGACTCCTCTCGCTACTTATTCCATTCCCCTTCTCTCCGTCTATCCCGTTCCATTTGATCGGCATATCTCCTTTCGCGTACCATCGCGCCGCTGGACAACTGTTGCTCGTAGTGCATCCATTATTACAGCATTACGATTTGCCGTAGCGCCACGTGCAACAACGCTTATGCATATATGCAGACCTCACGTGCGCACTTTCGCGCGTCCTCGCCGTGCTTCGAAGGCACGTGCATACGTTAAAAAGTTAAATGTAACGGGGAACGAATCTTGCCACGTTGAGGGAGGGGAGGGGGGTGGGGGGTTGGCATTGTGTATATTTTGAATGACGCTGATTCGGGATTCGAAAGGATTTGAAGATCCACAGAAGAAGAATACAATGAAGAAACACTGATTCACCGAAACGCCATGTCGATTGAGAACGTAGGTACTCGGACCTGCACCGTTTACACGAGAAATTTATTGAACCGAAGTGCTTAATAGATGGGTTGAAATTCATGTATTTCGTCATTATAGTTGCTCGATTTCGTTGAGATGTGTAATCGGGAAACTTGATACGTGTATTGGAAAGCTTGAGACGCGTCACACAATTTCAACCGAATTCATTTAATTGACGGCGAGGTAATGAATATTTATGCGACTGACTAAATCGTACATGTACGAATGCTTTAGCGAGATCAAATCCAGTTATTAGCGGCGATGCATGCTGCGAGTATAAATTGCGACACTGCATCGATCAAGTCGTTTTACTTAACGACACAACCCCTAAAGCTTTCAATCGTTCGCTGCGCCCGTAAATGATAAAGGGGGCGAACTTTTCAAATATATCAATCAATCACTCGAAACTGTGTACGCTGAATGATTCGGTCGATCTATTCTTTTTTCTTCATAGAAGTCTTGGCGAAAGTTAATTTATGCGTAGCACGCTTTCATGCTGTTTCGGATCGCTTTGCAACTTTTGCTTATCGCGATGCACGTGCCAGATACACCGTGCCTTTATCATTCCCGTCCGTTATCACCATATTCCATCGTATTAAAGAGTTTGCCAACACTTTATTCGCCGGCACGGGGAGGGTTGACAAATGCAGCCACGCTGTAGCATCGTCAGGTGGCTTTGTTCAGGCGATTGCAGCACGATCGACGAGTAACGCGGTTTATTATTATGCGCCGCGTATCACGTTTGCGTGGGGCTTAATGTCTGTAAAACACGTAGGCGATATCACGAACGAGCATCATTCGATATGCCATAGCGCGATGGAAATTCGGCCGATGCCCGACACGAGATTTCCCCGTTGAATATTTTTGGCAATTACAGGTGCCAGGTTTCGACCGCGTCTTGTTTCATCACTATTTTCCTCCTTTGAATAATTCTCGATAGCTTTGGATTATTCTACGATTTTCGAATGAAATTGAAATCTTAATTTGATTTCATTTAATTCAATTTCATTTGAAACATTTGCTCCAATTGGAAAATGTTCAACTAAGATTTTCGTCCGAATTTCCTTCGGATATTTCTCACGAATCTTCTCCGTTCCAAAACAGTCGTTCAACTCGGAAAGATTTTTCACAAATCTGCGCGGACAAGCCCAACAGAAAGTTACCCGACGAACGATTCGCGTTAATCGAACTGAATCCCGTCCGCGGCAACAGTCAGAATTAAACGCAATCGAACTTGCGCTTCAATTAAAACACCGAAAACTCCTACACGCTGTATCGGCAAACACTGCCAAGCCGTGCAGTCGCCGTTTAGAACGACCGAACGCACGCCGGGAGAGCTTCTTGTTAGTTCAAAGCGAGACGGTTTCAAAGGGCGTCAAATTGCAGGCATCCCCGATCGATTTTGCGTCCGTCGTGCAGCGAAACCGGTCCCGTCCCCGGCAAGACATTAAGGCATCGGCGACACGAGGGACTAAAGAGGAATTCTAATTATTCAATCAGAGTCTCGTTACGATCTTACGCCCGCCGTGTGTCCGTCGAGCGTGAAAACACGTCCGTGCAGTTTGCGTGCCTGTTGCCAATAATCGACGCGTCGTTCGTCCCCCAATAAGCCGGTGATTCAGTAAAATGAAATAAAAGGTCGTCCGTGCAAGGCGAACGGGAGGCGAAATCTTTTCACGAGCCTGCGAGCAGCCTCGTTATCTTTCAACGCGCGTCACAGGATGCAACGGTGTTGTTCACGCGCGTCGACGGATCGACTCTTGGTCGCCAGTGCTTCCCCGTTTTATATTTTCCTTGACGACGTCCGTGACATTAACATCCCGTTGGCAGCCGATTCGAATCGGTATAAAAGGCGAAACCGGACGAACGCGTGAACAGTTGTTGCTGGCGGAATCACGTGCAACATGGGAAGCTGGCTCGGGACGATAGTCCTCGTGACGTGTTTGGCGGCGTGCACGGCGACTTGTCGTTCGGGATTGAACGGAAGGGAAGATTGGTACCGGTGCGAGGGATTAAGCGATTTAAACGTGAGAAACTGCCGCTCGAGCTTTTGATGAATATCTTCCTAGAGAGTTTAGCCCGCCTCGTTCGCTTTGTCGCGAATCTGTGTCCCGTTGCTTTCTTTGGGCGGCGTCTGGCGCGAGTATTGTTAGAAGTAAGGGCTGATAGTGTGGGTGTAAAATGTTATTTTCGCGACGGTCGCTTTGCTCATTGCTTCGGTTTATTTTTTATGCTGCGGTAAAGAATGAGCCGTGCGGAGGAGAAACTTTATTTACCTCCAAATGAATTTCTCGGGTAATGCTGGATGGCTCAAGTTCGTGCAATTGTGTTCCCTGTTACGCGTTGGACAGCCTGTTTCATTGATTCGATCGAATTGTTTCGCGTTGTTCAATTGTACGGGATATCCGAAAAGAAATGTTGCACTCGTGCTAAAGTGATTTTACAAATTCGTGTGCAATAATCGTAGAAACAGACAGCAAGGATTATTATTCTGCTGCGTTCAATCAGAATTACATTTACAACCGCGCACACGTAGAATTCAATCCTTCGATTTCCTCGAAGCTGTCACAATTATATTTCGAACGCAATTGTCCAAGTACTATATGCGATTTAAACGATTACAGCAACGCAAACGAAACGTTACACGTTCAGTCTACATACATGTTCAAACGATTAATAATCATTCTAGACACGCAACATATTGTCGGAAATTCAATTAATTTACATATCAAACGGAAAGATCGAGACAAAAGAAACACGAATTAAACAGTTACAGATACCGTCCGGGGCAGCGGGGATCAATATTCTGAACTCGAATATCAGTAAAATACAGACCGACGCGTTCGCCAAATTCTCCGACTCGCTGATAGAGCTCAACGTAACCGGATGCGGCGTGGAGGAAATAGAGCCAGATGCCTTTAGAGGACTTAATAAATTGCAGCTGCTCGGTTTGGTGAACAATAAGATCCGACGGATCGATGCCACGTGGATCAGAGGATTACAGAGCCTCGGGGCATTAATCCTGTGGCGCAATCGGATCATCGATATAGATCCAGAAATTTACGATCTCCTACCCGAGTTGCAAATTTGGGACATTGCCTATAACGACTTGGACAAGTGTCTGTCGCCAGGCATGCTGCGGAAGCTGAAGAACCTTCGAAGAATTTTAATAGCCGGCAATCCGTGGTCCTATCGATGTCGCGCGTCGATGACTTGGTACCTGGGCAGCAATCACATCCGTTTCATCAAGGACTGGAGTAACAGCGATCTTCTGATCGAGGAATGCCTGGCACACGAGCCGGGTGCCGATCGGGACGACGCCGTTTTAAACAAATGCGTCGATCGTAGAGTGGGCCTCACGGCCACGTTGCCCGACGACGTGGCTAATTTGAAGGAGCAAGTCCGCGAACTGACGAGAAAGGTTGTCAATCTAGAAACCGACGTGACTAAGTTAAAGGAGTTTACTGCCACTTAACTTGCTCGTACTTTCAGGAGTTAACCCTGCGCTATATTCGCGGACACAAGTTTAAGAGTTACTGTATTTTTCATCCTGTACCGTGGACCAATGTATCTAGGTCTCCAGTCATTGTACCCTGTCCTAATAATTAAACAGAGAACCACAGCGCTACGCATTGCAAGTGTCTTTGTTTGCACCCGATGCTGCCCAAAACTTAACACCAGCAGCGATAAATGTTCAACAGCGTTGTCGCACTCCCCCGGGTTCCGTAATACCGACAATAAATACCACCCGATCTACCGCCCTGTCCTACAACCGAGCGAGCAAATTCATCCGCGTCTTCGAATCGCCCCCGATTTAATCGCTCCGCCGACCACCGCGTATCGGAACCGAAACAGTTTTTCCTTGCTAGTAATAAACAACCGGGTCGCACGCGAAGATTGCTCGCGGATACACGCCCGGGCCCATTAATAACGCGATTGAATCGAGCGAATTGATCGTGATGGACACTGCTTGCGATGCAGCCCCCTCCGCCGCCCCCCAAACGGTATCAGCCGAAACCCTTCGCGCCCATGGCGAGAAAAATCCCCGTCGAAGCGGCGGCCCCGTTGGAAATAATGGTGGCGCGTATCGCCCGGCGGAAACGTTAATATCTAAGCACCTAAATCACAATGGCACGTCATACGCGGGAACCGCGTTAAATCACGATGCGTCTAGTAGCTGATCCACGGATCTCCGGCCGATTCTCCCCGCGCTGGGACAAGAACATTCCGACTACGGTTAGCCGCCATTTATCACGCGGCTGCTGCTGCCGCTGCTGTGGCGGCGGCGGCGGCGACGGCGGCGGCGGCAGCGGCGGCGGCGAGGTTCAAAAACAAAAACGTAGGTATACGTATCGTACACGCGGACGGATCACGCTCGCGCACGCTCGTGAGATCTTTGACGCGGTTTCCGCGGTCATTAATAACGCTGCCCCGAGGCGGCGAGCCGCGGGGGAAAAAAATAGCGGCCCCTTGGGGGCGGGAGGAAGCTGAACGACCACCGCCGGAACAAGGGGATATATCGGGCCATGTGTATACGAGTGCAAGCGGCGGGCAGACAGCGCGGGCCGCGACGTGTGTTGGGAACAGTTCGTTGGGAACCCCGTTTAAACGTTTACCCTGCTGGTGAACACCGCCGCCGACGTGCGCGCCGATAAGTGCGCCCCGTATCGGATTCGACTCGCTAACGAGACCCGAAGTCGCGAATCTCCGGGGGAATCTCGCGACGCGGATCTCGTTCTCGTTCGGTCAGTTTCTTAATCAAATGGTATGATTCTTAGGTAGATCGGGCCGCGGGCAGATGCTATCGAGCTCGTTTGTAATGCTTGGTTACCTTTGATTTGGGGAACCGGTGTGTGGTGTGTGTATGCGCACGCATACCTGCGAGGCAGGACGCGGCCGTAGCGGACGATTCGCTGACAATCAGTTTTATATTTATATGGGCACGACTTATCGGTTGAATTTTATTGAAAGGGACGATAATATTGTCCTGGAGTAAATTGGAAGTCGACGTTGATCCGCTGGTTTTCACGAGTATCTCCGTTGAGATCGACGGAGGAGCTCGAATAAATTGATAACAAGATGAATGTTAATGGATATTTTTGTTTAGAGAAATAATTGTTTATAATACTGTAATGTTCAGTAGAATTCGTTCAGCTAGATCGTTAAGTACTTTCTCCCTTGTAAAGCGACAGATAACGTAATGTTAAATAATATTGTATAATAATTATTCAGATTTGTGAAAACTCTGGCGATTCTGCAAAAGTGCAAGATATTGACCACGTAACGCACGAGATCTAATTGACTGGGAAGAAATATCTACTAGATAGATTTCTTTTCAGAAATTCTAGGCAACGCTATTGCTATACATAAGTACTGTAATAAATCAAATCACCAAGCTACACGCGTATACCCTTTAACAAATAATTCGTTCGAGCATTCTCCGTTTCTTAATGCAAAAGTCCCTTTCCGATCAAATAACCGGACTTTCCGAAAACAAAATTGCGTTCACATTCAAATCCAATCCCTCGAACGAACGGGGCGCGCGTGCAATACCCGGCGCATCTCTCTGCGCTAAACGCCGCCGCGGTGTCGAAAGATCTCGGGCAAAGAATTCAGGTCGCGTTCTGAAACCGAAGCCGCGGCCCATATTACGGTGTCGTTCGCCGTCCATTCTTTCCATTTGCCTTTAATCAGACGGTGCTCGCGCATCGCGAATCCTTCGCGAACAACTATTGTAGCGTCGAAGGGAGCACGGTAGGCGCACGGTAGGCAAAGACCTTAGGAAAGTATATTGTTCCACCTCCTGCACGGAGAGAAACTGCTCGGGCTCTGTGATTTATAGAGAGGATCTCGTCTGCCTCGTGCTGCACCAGCATCGTCCAGGTCCTCCTCCTCGTCGTCTTTGGACGCCGGAGTCGTGGAACGGCGAGCCATTCTCCGTATGCAGAGTGCTCCAATTCCCACGCAGCGGGGCTATGCACTCTCTAAGCGTTCGCCAATGGGAGCCATACGGTGCACTCTGTATGCACCCCTTCTATGCGCTCCTGTTACGCACTCGTGCTGCAATTGCATGCACAAGCCGCCACAGTATTAGCATCTTCGAACGCCTTTTGTGGTCCAGGAAGCGCGCGCGGTTATTGTATCGGCCTGATGATTTTCATACGTGACCGAGAATTTCGGTCGCTTAACTCGCCAACGATTATGGAAACGTTGCTGATTTTATTTGCATTGCACTTTGAAAAGATCCCGTGAACGACGGGGCACGGTGTTTGGACCGATTCGTGCGCCCTTTTACTTAACTTGGCGCTGACGTTATGTAGACAGCAAATGGAAATTGTTGAATTGAATTTGAGGAAAATCGATAAATGTACGTACAGCACATGGAGTGTACAATTTTTGAGCGTGTACACAAATCCAAAGGGTTGATAGTTATACCTCCCATTGTTCTCCATTTTATTTATTCTCTTTTTTTTATTCCTGCGTCGTTTCTTTTATTAGCACCGAACTCGGTGTCTTCATTGTGGCGGTCGTTATTTACTTTACATTGTGCTTGTATTACGGTAAATCATGTTTAATAAGCTATAAGTTACGCTTTTGCCGTCTTATATTTATGATATGTTGATCCTTATCTGAATGATGTACATTAACGATCGAATCGAGAAATCTGTGTACACGGGATCGCTGAGTCGGTATCTATCCTAGGTGCTACGCGCGGTAGGCAGGTAACTGCTTATCTGACAGAAACGTATCGAATGCAAATATCTTATGGTGGGTACGTTCGCGAACGCCAGCAACTATTACTGGGACAAAGTGATTTATTCGCACCGTTTTTGTTTTTCGAACTCGATTTTAGTGCATAGAATACTAAATCGACAGATTTGCATACCTGGAATATTTTAATCTGCAATCTTACACACACACGCCCGCACCAATGAAACGTTATTAAACCGAAGCAAAGTGAAGCCCGACGAAGTTGAACTTCAAACTGAACTGAGGTTAATTGAACAGACTTCGTCAATTATTGAATATTGAAAGCCGGGAACCGGTTTTTACTTCAAAAGGAAATTTCGCAAATATTACAGTTCCCACATCAATATTTGCCCCGAGACGAAAGCTCCTAAACATTTCGAAACGAGGAATCGTTGCTTTCGCAATTGAGAAACGAAAATGTATCGCGCGATTGTTATTTAATGCGTTCCAGTTCCGCGCACGAGGCGGTCCGCTAAAATTATTTTATTCGTCTTTACACACCGAGCTGCAAGTTCAATTGTACAAACAATGAAGCGCGCACATTTAACTTGGACATTGAACGTCGCCGTTTCAACACAAAACGAAAGCCCAAAGCGCACATTCGCGTACCAAGTTCCCGCACGAAATCAACGAAAATATTGTTCGTGAAATGTAAAAGAAAACGTTTCGCCGTCTGCTGTGGCAAGTATCGTACATCTATTCCATCGAAATCCCCTCCGATCTTACTAACTCGAAGCCCCAAAAACAGAAATACTTCGCTTCAGAATCGCAGCCCGTCCTTGTCCCCGCGCGACGAAAAGCAGCGAGTTCTTCATTCCCGTCCATTCGAGCCCCTCGTCCACAATGCACAGACGAAAATGTCAAATCAACGTGCGCGAAGAACAAAAAAAAAGAATATGAGAAATCAAGAGAACGGAACGGCACCCGTCGTCGATACCCGTCCGCTCACCTGGCCGCCCCAAGTGTACCATACACCCTTTTGTTCGATGTATAAAAAAAAAGACATAGATAAAAAAAATCGTGGAAAGGGTACAAAAAAAAAAGGACTATGCCTAAGATGAAAAGCACGAAGTGAGCCTCGCGGCCGGCTGGAGGCCCGCCAAATAATATACTGGCGCCCTGTCCACCCCCGCGTTTCGCCATTCGGTCTTCCCTGACAAGGGAACAGTCGCGTTACTATCAGCTATCCCAGACCGGCCCCGTCCCGTCGCTGCTCCGGGTACTTTTATATTTATTACGAAGGCACGAGCGGAGATTACGAGTCACGAAGGGGGGGGAAAGGGGTTGGGGCAAGGGGTGGGACAAGGGGTGGCGAGCCGCCGTTCGCGGCAGTATGCAGAGAAGGCAGCCAGAAACATTTGGATGATCCAACCCATATTTCGCTCTTTTGTCATCGCGTATAGGACACGCTGTCGCTGACTGCTTCCTCATACGGGGCACAGAAATACCGGAAATAGTTGAGAGCTGCAGGCTCGAATCTCCCGGATACATTCACCGGCGATGTCTCGCGCTTTTCTTTGTAGCCGTTCCACCGTTTGCCTCGATGACGACCGTGTGGGTTGCTTCGCTGCGGGCTGTTCCTTTCTTTCTTAATTGACCGCAGCTGTCGGGGAAACGTTCGGCCCCGTCGCGACGCCCGTCCCCAAATGTGTTAATGGATAATCAGGGGTAATAATAAATTACTATCAGTGCATGCATCGACGGTACCTTTCTCGCTGCTCGCCGATGATGCACACGAACTTTAACCCGTAATTATGCCACCTCGTCGATACGGAAAAATCCGGACAGTCGTCACCTGTAGATTAAGGCACGGCCGCATTCAGCGCATTGATTACAATGAATCGTCTCGAGCAAACGTGGGCACTGAAATACAACTGTTCTGCGTATTTGCGCGAAAAGAAGCTGTATACGACTAATTGGCACGACGGTTTTAATTTTCCTTTGACTCTTTCGGACTGCACACATATTGACAGACGTTTCGACATACTGTTTTATATCTCGATAATTACGCAAAATTTCGTGCTACTTTGATTACATATATATTATGTAAGGTAACACAATGTTTTCTACAATCAACGAACTCAGCGAACTGTGACTTTATACTCAGATTTAAACCTTTCTCATCGTCTGTTACATATTACATATCTGTACACAAAAGATGATACGCACCTTTGGATGCACGGGTAGCGCGCTATAAAAAGGCTCGAAGCTCAGATCGACCCTGAATTGCTCAACGAAGCAACTAACGAAACATCATTTGTCCATAATAATTTATCGCGATATATTCGCAAAAAATTTCCTGCCACTGCAATTGTTCGTATCGAAGCTAAACGAGGCGTTTCAAGGTGAAAATTCGTAGTCGATAAACTGTCTTCTATATCGTTTCGTTACAAACCCCATCGTATCGAAAGGCAAAGGGTAATCGAGAACGCATTTTCTAATCTGCATTTTGGATCGACGACCGCGCGACTCTCTTGGCGTTCGAGCCTCGCGTTCCTTCGACGTTTTTCCCTTCTCTTCTCCTTTTGTTCATTTCCGCGGAAACGAGTGCGGAAAAAAAAAGGAAGAGAATAAATCGGAGCGTGCGCGAGCTGGCCCTTTTGCGTGTAGACGAGTTAAACTACCGACGCGGTAGTGATTGATGATCTTACGGCGTAACGATCGCCTCTATATATTCGTGAATGTGGCGCAGAGTTAGGGTGCACCGGCCGGCAAAAGGACGGAAAGAATGGTGGAAGGTGAGAAAGTGAGACGCGCCGTCGACGTCGAAACGAACGAAGCTGCTCGTTATCCCTGATTTTACAGGAATTAAAGAGCTGATTACGCGGCTCCGGCACACCCACGATTAAGATGGGTCCGGATTAAAATTGTGCTACCGTTGCTTCGCTACCGGGTTCTCCCGAGATAAGATTTATTACGGCGAATCATATTCCCTCGGCCGGGTTCGTATCACGAATGTACAAATTGGTTTTCCAGCAGCTTTATTATGTTTAACGACGTTTAGAATTTTCATGCTCGTGCAAACGACAGAATGCATGGATTACCGGATATGTTGACGTTCAGTAAAGACTTTGCTTTCTTATGCCTGCTCTATTATGTGTCGTTTCCCTTTTACGAATTTCCTTTCATCTCGTGCACTTTTATTTTTATATTAGACGGAGTAATGTGCGTTAACAGCGATGCTATTTTCTGCGACAGATTTTCGCGACGCGATCTAATAAATAAATGGTGATTCTATGTAAATATAATAATAATAATAATAAATACGAAGCTATATCAGTAATTGTTCACATTTATTAAATCATATACGACTCATTTCCCGTGCACATAATCAAGATCCCTGCTGTTTGGTAACTGTTTACAGTGTACGCGAAAAACTGTATGAAACCTCCCTCAGGGAATTCGAACTTTCACAGAACAACTATTTCGTCCGAAGGATAAAAATGAATCTTACGGCACACTCGACCCGGAGAACCAATCAGCAAATTCGACCAAATCTGACGTCCGTACTATTTTCTACTCCTCCACCGTGGTTATCCGCATTAAGATGCCGCCAGGTTATTGGTCGTTGAAATGCAGAGGAAATGCCTGGGGAACGATTAAAGCGCACAAAACGAAGCCATAAAGCGTGGTTCCGCGAGGCGGTACGCGTTATCGAATGGGGCAGTAAATTTTCGAGCCACTTTCAGGAACTATTCAACCAGACGATCACCGTTCGCGCTATTAACTGGCCGGTAGTAATGAGAAACGTCTGGAGACAGTCTGGCAAGGTAAGAGAATGACGCGTTCGGAAGGACACGGCCAGGTTGGCAGTAACTAAAGCCATTAATCGCCCGCCATATTGCCTACCTCGTCTAGTCATCCCTTCCTGAGTCTTCCGCCATCGGTCTCAGCACCTTGCGCTCGTACCTGAACCCCCCTTCCACAAACCCTTTCTCGACCCCTTCTGCCGCCACCTTCTTTAACGTTCCTCTTTCCGCATCGAGTAGCACAGGCATGGGCCTCGAGCTCGTCAAGTCGCCAACTTGGAAATTGCTTTCCTCATTTATAACCGGGCCAGTGTCCGACCGTCGTTCGTGCTTCCCGTTTTCTGCGATCTCACCCTCGTCCTCATCCTCCTGATTTCCTTCTTCGATACTCTCTATCTCCCCCTTTCTCTCTCGCACTCTCTCTCTCTCTCTCTCTCTCTCTCTCTCTCTCTCTCTCTCTCTCTCTCTGTCTCTCTCCCTCTCTCCCTCTCTCTGTCTCTCTTTCACGCCACTTACGTGCCACTAGAGTCCTCCTCCTTCGTCCTGGCTGCTCCTGCAGGCTATCGACCCCGGAATCTATATAGGCCTCACCTTCCCCACCTACCGCCGTCTGACTATCGTGAGTCGACCGATTTTTCGTGACGTATCTTCCACCTTAAATCCCCCTCCAGACCGACGACGAAGGTGGGATCGGCAAATGGTGAAATATTGCACCGCTTTGATGCGCCGGAATTACGGCCACAGGTTAATATACTGACCGATCACGCGGAAGCGTTCTCGTTATTTCGTTTCTTTCCGCTCGATTCGATCGATCGTGTTTAGGTTTTCGGGATCGTTGGGCGAATGATTTTTGGAGCGAATTAAACGCGGGTTTGATGTTTTTGGGGAAATTCGAGGGACATCTTCGGTTCTTTTCCCTCGCAATATTCTGACGCAGCTTTATTTGCGTTACGATGATTTTAAAAAGCTCTGATAACTTTAT
This sequence comes from Nomada fucata, assembly GCA_948146005.1. Lineage (NCBI taxonomy): Eukaryota > Metazoa > Arthropoda > Insecta > Hymenoptera > Apidae > Nomada > Nomada fucata. Next base: position 8,408,621 of record OX411282.1, read on the forward strand.
AGTCGAAGGCGATTGCGTCTGGCCGTGGGAAATATTGTACACGGTTTCGCGACGGTTTCATTTTCACGTGCATCCGCGGTTGCCTGAAATCTCGCGACCACGTAAAATGGACTTAGGTTAACTTGGTAAACAGGATTAAGATTTCAAGCGGTCCGATATGATCTTTCCTTAAGAACTCAATTACACCGTCCCCTTCTCTGGGTTACGTACAAGCGGGAGAAAGCTCACACGAGACGCGGAGATTCTAATTACACGCGATAAGCTGCGTCGCATCATCGTCGGGGTAAAACAGTGTACGGGCATTTCGAAATTCTTCAAGAACAATATCAGAACGTTTCGGCAACCAATTCCAACTAAACATCGCAAGAATAAGAATGAGTAATTATCATCGAGGATGCTCACCACTGAAACGGGGCCAGTTGCTCTTCGATAGATTTTTCAATATCTGATACGCGAACTCCCACTCAGAGAAATCTCAAAGCTACCACGATCGCGTATTATTTATCAACGGCAAGCAACTATCGAAACGCTTGAAAAGTTTCCATCCGACTTTCGGGCTAATTTGTGCGAACGGGACACAGAGCGCAGAAGGCGCGCGTAATCGCGCATAATGAAACGGAAAAGGGCGAGGCAACTTCGGCATGGTCAAATTCTGAAATGTTTCCGGGCGGATCACGGCGCACAGATTAGTTGGATTCGTAGGGAAGCTAATTATCCTGGCAGTGGTGCACGAGCTCGCGCTCGCAGGACTTAATTTAGATTTACATGGATTAACTCCCGACTTCTGACCCCCTCCCTCCTCCCATTCCCCTCAGTCTTGCCGGCATGAATTCCTTTTACAAAGCCCGCACGCTCGCAACCATCTTTTTCAAGAATACGATAATTCGGCGGAATTCATACGCGGCAACCGCGACGACGTTAACGCGATACACATTTTCGGCAATCGTGCAACGGATACGAAACGGTTCGTGCGACAACGGGAACGCGCATTGACGAAGCTGGCTTCGGTGGCCCGCCGCTGTAAGCGCGACAATCAAAACACTTTCTGCGCTTGCTACGCCACGACGCGAAGAAACCGCGAAAGGTTAATCGACTGCACGCTGTCGTCAAAGCTGTTCAGAAAATGTCGGGTTCGAGGCGCAGGGCGGAAGCTTTTCATGAACCGTGAACGAAAACACCGGTAACGGAGGAACAAATGTTGCGTTGACATAGAGGGAACAAGATACGCGAAGTAGCAGGAATTTGGAAGCTGACGTTAATTGTGCATTTCATTTCTTTCCACGCGTTCTGATACGATCCGTAAGTGTATTAAAGGACACAATTTTTGTACGTTCCGTGGATATACGAATATTTTAAATAATTATGTACTCGGTCCGTCTAATATACCAAGTAATACATCAAATCTTGCAAAACGAGTTACTAATTCACGTGGCTGGCTATTAATAAGCGTTAACAAAGAAATTAACGGTTCCCGTAATAGCGCCCATACATTCCGCACCGCGTACTGAAAAATGCGAAGAAAATTCCAGTGGCACAATCTTCCGTAAAATCGATTCCCGTCCCCGTTTCGAAAATACCGACGACCACGATCGCGATATTAAAACCCGGGGCGGAGTGTAATGACGAATTCGTTGCGAAGTAAAAATTGCTCCCGATTGAACGTCCGCGGTGCAACGGCGGATCCGTCGATCGGATGCTAAAAATCGCTAACGATCTGGATAGCGAGCACGGGGACCGAAACGAGGTCGAGACGGCGTGAAAACCGGACGCGGGGGAGGACAGGCGAGGCGAGAAAAAGGAAGCAGCAAAGTTATCCTGCGTGAACACGGCGTTGCATCGCGTCACGTGTTACGTCCACGCAGCGCGCGAGGGACAAAGACGGCCATGCGATCCAGGTACACGTACACGGGGCGAACAGTGAAACAGAAGGGACGGTGGAAGACAGAGGATCGGGCAATTATGCGCGCACCGAGTATTCGCAATTACGCGGATGTTGCACCGCACAGAAATCGGTGATTTGAGCTTGCTCGCTCGATTAAGCGTACCAGGGGGTGGGGGTAGAGAACATGCGAGCCAGACCGGGAAGATAGATGGGGAAAGCCTCGTTTTAATTGCGGACCGAACAGATTGAAGCAAAAGAAGATGATACCGGAAGCGGGAACGCTACTACCCATTTTGTCGTGGCCGCTTGTTCGCCGAGTTCACCGTGGTTCGTCGCGACCTTTCATTGACAACGCATCTTGTATCTGCGTTGACTTAATGGATACAATGAAATAGAACCGTGCTTTTTATTTATTTACCCACTTTCGTTTAGTTAGCGTCGCATCGAGATTCTTTGCCACTGTTCGAATTTGTGCCGCAATATAGGATGCGTAACATTTGTATTCGAAGCACACAACGTTGAGACATGTTTAGCAACCATCCGAAAATGTAAATTCAATACTTTGGCCTGACTTGTCAATCAAAAGTTTATCGCTTGAAATTATAAATTGCGTATCATTTGGGGAAATCGAAAGTTTTATTAATATTTGCTTTCCGAATATTTCTCTCGTACTTTTATTTCGGGGGAAACGGGTATTCAGAAAATCTCGTTAAATGAAATAATTACGGAACGTTATTACGCGTAGCAATGTTGTAATATAAACTTGAAGAAAAAGAAAGTTAGACCCTGCCAGAACTGTTACGCGAGAATCATGAGAAAAAATGTTTCTGCGATATTAATCGCAGTTAAAGAAGTCAAGAAAGCGCCATCCTTGCGTTATCGAGTAGGCCGTTGGCCAGAAAACGATCCTCCCGGCAAGAAGCTGCCGCGATGGCGATAGCGACGAGAGGAAAAAGCGGACGGCGAATTAGTCGAATTGCGCTTTAGCCGTGATTAAAGGAAACGGAAAAGGAAAAGCGAGAAAACGACGAGGGCTCGCTGTTTAACCTCTTTGGAAATCACTGATTCGATGCCCGATGGCTTGATCAAACTTACGGCGGGGACAATGAAAAGGATGAGCGGAACAACGTCGAATGACGATGGATTTGCTCGACTTATTAGTATAATTACGACGACCCGAGGGGAGGAACGCGAGGTAGAAGACGGAAAAACGATTATCTCGAAATCCGCTTGATCTTCCGTAATTGAAGTGCCCGTGTATAACCAACCGAGAAGGACGAAGCATAGCGCGAGAAGAAGGCGGACGTGCTTACACGATTAGACGAAAGAAACGCGGACCACGATCTTACGTATCGACGGATCGAACGAAACACGTCGAGGAGGGGGCACGACAAAATCGCGTCTACCAGCCTCAGGAATGCCGGATTCGATGCGAGACTGTTCAATTATTCCGTCGCGGTATGCGCCGAAGAAGCGGCGTCGAAAGAAGCGCAGCGCGGACCGCAGCCTGCCAAAGAACGCGATATCTAACTGCGAGAGAAAAAACGCCGTCGAAGTCGGAGCGGAATGGAGCGATCGCGCGGGCGAATCGGAAGAGGGCGAGGAGGAGCGACGAATAAATACGCGCAACTCGCGGGAGCGTCCGATCGACATCTCGATCGGTAGGGCGGCCGGTTGAGCGGCGGAGAGAACAGCAACGAGAGCAAAAGAGACTGGACGTAACGCACCGCGGCGAAACGAGGGAAAAGATCGATGCATACGGCGCGGGATGCGTGAGCGCTGGGTCGCTGTGGGGGCGATCAACGTTACGGACAGAAGTGGAAGAGAAGCGGAGGAACGGTGATCGAAGGTGGACGAGGAACGACGAGAAGGGAGAGATTGTGTTGGCCGGTATCCGCGAGGATATACGTACAGATATTGCAACGGGCGCCTCGGAGGCATAGATTGCCGCTTACGGAGAAAGGATGGAAGGGGGGGAAAAGGGAAGAAAGAAAGGCACGAAAAGGAGACCGATGGTAGAGGCGGCGGTAAGAGGAGGAAGACAGAGATTTCAGCCCGATAGTACATGCCACGCCGAGGATCTCTTCTCCACGGTGCACCGCAGTTCCCCCGGAATGAACCAGATTATTGGCTGAACCCTGACCGTAGAATTACGTATTCGGTAAAAAATTCCCTTCCTGCTCGTGAGGAAGAGCCGAGGAGCTTTTTTACGGACGATGCGTGCGGCGTGCACGCCGCCGTGCTCCTCTTCTTCCCCTTCCTGCGCACCCGCCCCCTCCTCCCACTTCGTGCCCTTTTCTCTTCTCCTCGCGAATGTATTCATACGTAGGTGTGCTCCGCGAAGATCCTGCCGCGGATGTATGCGACGTGTCCGTACGTTCCTGATTGCGTTCGTGGATGTGGGTGAGCGTCCTGAGTTAAGGTGAAACCCGTACTCGGGGTTGCTGAGGTAGGGAGGATCCGGGTCACAGATCAGCGGTCCCGCGTGAGCCGAAGAACCCGCGGCGAGGAGGCCCTGGGTCCCATCGAGAGCGCGTATCGCGAGCAAAACGGGGTACCTGCTTGCTTGCCCGCCTGACTGGCTGCTTGCTCCGCTTGGATTTGTTGCGATCCTCGTCCTTTCTCTCTTTCTCTCTCGCTCGCTCGCTCTCTCTCTCTTTCTTTGCCTTTCGCGGTATTCTACTACGTCTTCCACTGCTTTTCCTTCTCGCCGTGCTTTATCCTTCGTTGGGGTTGTCTTGATCTTAGGACCTGCATTCTTTCTTCCGCGGGCATCGCATAAAGGTTCATTATGTACATGTATGATCGCCAGCATCGTGTAATCTTTTAGGTCGTTTTATGGTATGTTTACAATGACATGATTGTACGAGGGTACTATCGATTCTGAGTGATACTAATGGTACTTTTCAGTGGGATCAACGAACCGACCGCGGTGGCTCGTGTTGGTTAGAAAATGGGGGCAAGGGATTTTTATTAACGTTCTAATAGTTTCACGGGAACGCGCGAAGGTGTTTGGCATTTCGGATGTCCCGTGCTCCATCGGTTTCTTTGCTCTCTGTCATTGTAATTATTAAACGTGAATCATGGGAACACTGTGCCACTGTCGTAATAAATAAGCACCGGGATTTCATGGTGCGTCACGAATAAAATATCTCGGCCTTTCGGTATTTTATGCGAAACGAATAATTTGCACGGATATTTTATTTTCGGGTCTGAATTAATTACTGTTCGCGTTAAAGTTTCGCAATGTGTATATTTTTCGCATTCACTTGCATTTCGAACCCTATCTTCTACACGAATCGTACAACAATCATTAAAAATAACGACGCAGAGTATTAACGCGATCCATCCCGGTTATCTAATATTGTTCCACCTACCACACGCGAATACACCTATTATAACGAGACCTCGCCCCATGAAACTCTCCCACCGACAACACTATCCCATTTTCCTCTACAATTTTTGTCACCTGTCCACCTACCTGAACCCATTCTTCCCTCCTCCTTTGCAGCTCGTTTTCTCCACTTTCCCAGCCATTCTTCTCCCAATCTATTCGCTCCTTCTATCTACCTCCCAACGACTGACTACTTGATTCTCGGTACTCGGTGCCCAGTACCGGGTATCCAGTCTCACCACCACGAACACAGTGACGCCACCCTGAGGCCACCGCGTTAGTTCCTCCTCGTTCCTGTCCGCTGCCCTCGTCTCACTCTCTTCTTCATCGTGATCCATCGGATTCTCTTTTTCCCGTGGTCGATTTCTCGGGACGCGCACTGGACCGAGACACGTCCAGCGAACTCACGCACTCCGATCGTTCTCTCGCACCCCCTCTCCCGTCCTTCTCATCGTGTAGGCGCTATCGCAACCTCGTTACGAGAATCCTCCCCTTTGAACTCTCGTGCTCGCAGCCCCCCTCCGTCAAGCCTGACTCCGTGAACGGGGCACGATTCCTCGTCCGGGTGTCGTGTAACACTGATCCGTCAATTTCTTCGGGCTAATACCACCTCTTTGGATCACGTGGCAGCTTAATGGTGCTAATTTTCCTGGTGACCAAATTGCCGCGATTATATTACTATACGGCGTGGTGTAGCGCAGTGCAGCCTGACGCATGGTTTCCCTATGGCCGTTGTGCTGTTTGTTCTGCTTTCGACCGAGAATTTTTCTTCTTCTTGGAAAAATTTTGCGACTGCGAGGTTCAAGTTGACGCTTCGATTATGGAATGGAATTTTAGTTTTATATCATTCAGTAACGTAATCGGGGGTATTTTTTTAGGGTTAATATTTTTCTTCGCGTTAGGAAGTTTGGATCGGAATGAATTTTTACGGTCACGGGGGCGCTGAATCTTTGTTATCTTGAATTTATTATCGCGGAGACGAGAATATTTATTCAGGTTTGCAGAAATAATTGAAGGCTGCTTAGAAATAGATTACCGTTTCAATCGGCCGGCTTCGACGCATCGAAACACTGCTGCATTATAATATCGAGACAAAGTGAATTTTATCTCCGCGGCACATAATAATAGTAACGCTGCGTTCTCCGCGTCTGGAGAACGCCATTCGTAATGTCAGTAATTTACACCACTGAACAACTTAAATTATTACGTTCTAACTGCGATAACGTCGGGAATTTGCTATTAGCGTTTGATCTTTCCTTTTTATTAGACCTTCATCGTGCGTCACTTAACGCTCGAATAATTCTTCGCGTTTCGAAACGAATCATTTTCGTATTTCGGTGGTGTACAATATTTCGCTTATTAAGCAATCGAGCTTATGCTGCGTATCGCGTGCTCATTCAAAACCATCCCAGAAGTACAGCTGTAGAGTTGAAAATTTACGAATCGTGCCCTCCAATCCAAGCGCTAACGAGTACCGGGTAACAGGCTCGACTCACCTTCGACATGCCGCATCTTTTTAATCCACCGCAACCCATATCGATCCTTCCCCCCGCAAAAAAAGAGATCGCTCGCCGCGAAAACGATAAACTTCCACCGAATCCTACAACGCACAACAACAAAAAGAAGGAGAAGCCGGTAAATCTGTACTCACACTACACCTAGAACCGCAATGACAGTCACAACCGAACGACACTGTCTGAATCGAAACGAAATAGTAGTAAAGGTGTCGCAAAGCACCGAAATCACAGGTGTTCGCGACACGAAAGATACACGGGGTTGCGGAGGGTTCACGCACGCCGGACGTGCAATCCAGGAACAAGGAACGGCCGAATCGGCCAAGCACCGTTGCTCGATGGAACCGTAAATATCCAGGAATATTAATTCCTCCTCCGGAGCGGTGCTCGCGCCCGTTTCAATTCGTTCGGCTCGCCTTCGCTCGCTCCTGAAACGCGAGCGAACCCCTGACCTTTTCTTCGCGTACCCGTTATACCGCGGGCTCCATTACGCATTGCGCTCCTTTTTATTGCCGATCGGTGAACGGTAGTAACGTAAATTCACTGGCCGGCCTGGTGGAAACATAGGTGTCTTGCGTACCAACATCCGCTTCGGAGCGCTCTATCCTCTGGGGCCGCGTCTCGGATTCCATCGCGGGCTCGTCGTGCATCGATAACGGGAAGGCCTGGTGCTCAACTATCCTGGCTATGCTCTAACATTGTTCGCCGCTTAAACGCTCCCGGACGATCGAAAAGTCCCGATTAATGACGCGCTTCCTGTTCGCGTGTACACGGTGGTCCGCCGCGCCACTTGCTGAAGTTACGTCCCCTCTACGCTCCCGTTCGGAGAAAACTGTCCAGAGGAAGCGGTCGCAGGGGGTGAAACGGCACCGTTGGAGAAATTCACGAGGGCGATCTTGCACGACGTTGGTTTTGTATTTTGTGCAATTGCTGATTTGCCCGTAACCGATGACGTTTGACCGTTGTCGTATAACGCGACAGTAGCATATAGATGTAGAGGTATTTCTATTCGCGAGGTGTTTCGAGCAATATCGAAATTGTAATTCAAACGCAGTTTATACGTAGGTTTTCTATATTCGAGGAAACTTAGTAGAAGCCAGTGCGAACAATATGTGATTACGTTAACGGCGACCCGGAGTATCACATACTCCACCACGTTACCAACGCAAGAAACTGCTGATCCAATACTGCCACTTGCGATCTGCATATTAACGTCTGCTACGTTCAGGAAGACACTGAAATTCGCGTGATCGTTCGTTCGTACGTTTCGCTGTCACACGAGAAAATATTTCCGCGGAAATCTCTCAGACTTTATGCGACCTGTTACGCGCCAGAACGTAATGATACCTGTCGTAGCGAGAAAGATTTTTCATAATAGAAATCTTTCGAAATTATTCTCATCGCAGCTGTAGACCCCCCCCCCCTCCCAAATTAATAATTCCACGAGATAGTCGAATTCTATGAAACAGAGTTTGAATTCCGCCGCAGAGTCTACACACCTGCTTGATTTTATTATCGTGCACCCAAATTACCTGGCCCAAGTGCTGTATACTTTAACCGAAGGTAGCAACGCGCGCGCGCGTCGTCGTTGTATTCGGAATCTCCAGCAAGCGTGTACACGGGGCTCGCTAAAGAGCTGGCGGTGATCGGGATCTGATGGATGCTCGCAGCATTTCGAAATCTGAGCTATGTGCATCGCGGCCGAGGTGCTCGCGATCTAATTACGCGGAAAGCACGCCGGGATACAGCCGAGATTCCTATGCTTGGAAGGCAGCAACACGGACGCCGAATCCCGTTTTCCGCGGGCAAAGACGCGTGAACAAATATTTAAATGAAAGCACGAAGCTGAGGTTTCCGGTTTGTTCTTCGTAGTTCGACGCGTTTCGACGGCAGGCGAACGGGGAAAGATAGAACGGGCAAAAAAGGAGCGGCTAATGGTTAAAATAAATAGCGTTCGAACAGCGTTTTCCAAGCAGCTGCGTCCGCGCTGCGAAACGGTGTACGCGTTCATGTGCACGAACGCGCGCGGGGGATTATTTCGCGGCGCCGAAATCGCCGCTCGATACTTCGGCCGGCCTATTGACAGAAAGCAGAAGCTTATCAATATTTCAATATCGAGCAACGAAAACAATTTTATTCAATAAAATGGAAATCGTCCGGCGCCGCCTCTCTCCGCGTCGCCGGGGCTTCTGAATATTTACAATGGCTAAACAGTTACAACGAACGTCCATTTAAATCTCAAAATCTTTCGTCGAGCCGGTTAAGGAATATATGCGGCGAATGCCGGGGCATGGAAATTCGTAAATTAATGGAGGATTTGGCTCATCGATTTCGATTCGACAAGATTGAAGAAAAGACTCGGGGTGCGGGGCGACGATAGCAAGTGGCTGAAAAGTATACTCTCCGCGAAAGTTTCATCGTATTCGCATAATTTGTAAAACCAGTGCGGATAATATCTTTGAACAACTTGTACCGTTGCATCACGGTTCACTTGTAGAAAGTAATTCACCGAATTCTCGGTCAAGCGACTCGCGAGCACGTAGAAACGCTCGCAGTGAGAACCGTACAGGTCGTGTCGCGACAAGTACTATTCCAAAGTTGTTCTTTTTTCGTTGATAAAGAACAATATTAATCGCTCTATCTTCGTACATCGATCATTTATTTTTGATCGAATCCCTTATCTCGTAATTGCACCGCGCCAATACCACTTACGGAACACCTTGCACGATGTCCACTGTGAGTGACTGCGGGTGCCACAGCCACAAAGGAATCCCCACGAAATTAATACGATCGTTCCAATACTATATATCCTTTGCGCTTATTCCCTCCACCAAGGGAATCTTTGAAATCGCGACCATTTCATGAATCCCATCGAACCATTAGTCGACGATTCGCCGCCACTATAAACATTTACATTCACCACGATTTTTCCAGAACCTCTTCGATCGCAAGTACATCAGCACAGCAACGCAGAAGCAACACCCCACGGCCAGCCAGAGTCACAGGAGCGACACGCTGTTAACGCGCATACATAATATTCATCCGCGCAGTGCGCATTCCGCACAATGGGCATCGACAGGGAGAAGTCGATGGTTATAGGTGTACAAGATCATCGCGCGGAGATCTCGACACGCCCGGAGTTCACGCTCCGGCCAGCGGGGTCATTGGGCAGCCTGCTCGACAACAAATCATGGCTAATGATCTACCCGTACCTTTGCAGTTACCGTAGCTTATATACCGAGGGGGCCGTGGCACATCCACCATAAGAGAGGTCCTGCATCCCCCCCCCCCCCCCCCTCCCTCCCTCTGTTAGTCATAGCTGGCCACGGCCAGCCTATGACAAAGCAAAAGTCGTCCACTCCCACGGAGGGCCCGTTTCTCGTTACTTATAATTACAAACCGCCGCGGCTGAAGCTTTTAAAGCTGCGTTCTCGCGTCCGCGATTAACCAGATACATTAGGCGTGTGCACGGAACTACGTGGCCCGACACCGCTTCTCCCATATTAATGGATTCTTCGAGCAGGCCTCGAGCAGTTGCGTGCGAATTATTCGCGGGGTTCGGATGATTGATTCGACCCGCGACTCTTTTTCGCAACGGCGTGTACGTAATTCATTAGGCGTTCCTGCTAACTGCGCTAATGGGCTGGGTTATTTAGGGTATCTTGATGCCTCGTTGAGATTTTGTTAGGTCCCGCCGGTCGCTGCTGGTGACGCCTTTTAAAGGTCGCGCGACTTTTCAGTAACTCGGTGGAATGTTTGTTCGGAAGTGGTGGCCATTTATTGGTGGAAATAGTACGTTTTCGAGCGATGATTGATAGGCTAGCATGTTAAAACGGGTGTTTTTGTAGAGGGACGTCGGTTAGATTTGAATAGTGCGAATGATTTTTGAAAATTCTTCGAATCGCACGATGTTTCGATTCAACATTATCTATGTAGCGAAGGATTGAGCACACGCCTCCTCGAATCAATTACCGCGGTGCTATTTTCAGAATAGGACAGTCGTTGATAGGGGGACACGTTAAATTGGGAATTTCTGATATAAGAAGTTCAGATTTGAATAGTTTAAACGATTTTAGAAAATTTTCCGAATCGGACGCCGTTTCGATTCAACATTATCCGCACAGCGAAGCAACGCGATGGATTTAGCACTGGCTTCCTCGAATCAGTTACCGCGGTGCTATTTTCATGAAATAACGTCTACCTAGACAAAAGTGCGTCGCTTAAATATTCATTCTCCGCAGCGTTTTATTAGAATAGCGTTCAACCAGTCTCCGGTTACATCGGCGCGCGTGCCATTAATAACTCGTATATAATCAATCGTTTATTCCATCACGCGAACTAGAGGTAGAAGTCAGGCCTTTCCCGAAAGGTCAACTTAGCCGTGCCCTCGCGCATCCATATTAAGTAACCGCCCGTGGTATTCGCCGGGCTTGTCCCCCTGACAGAAGTTAACGAAGAGAATTAAGACCTTCGGGTGTCCCGAGAACAATTGCCATCAGCCACCAGCGTATCGCGGGCCCGCGGCGTTAAATCTTCGATCCCTCATCTGAATACAATTCCGCGTTCGTCGGCCAGCGAGCTTGCAACTTTGTGACGCGACGCGACGTCCCCCCCCCCCCCCTTCAATCGACAGTAAATTTTCGCGAGACACCTAATTAAGTACCGGCGAATAAAGGGCGAAGCGGCGAACGCGGGGGCGGGGATGCCAGGACAATAATTATGAACGTAGGACGACCTCGTCCAGTTCATTCCCTGGTGCATCCTGCCGTTCTGGGGGCAACAAACAAGCACGCACACGCTACCATCGCTGCCCACTGACGCAGACTCGGGCAGCATTTACGACTGGAAGAAGAGAAGGAAGACGAGGAAGACGACGACGCCGACGACGACGACGAGCAGGGCGACGTCAAGGAGGAGGGCGACGAGAACGACGAGGAGCATCGCGCCGTGTAAATACGTAGGTTCGAGTACACATGCGAGTACGCGGCCGTCCTCGGGGGTCAACGGAGGTCAAACGGAGAACTGTACGCCGGTGTGTAAAGGTTCGCGTCGCTCCGGGTCCACTGGGAGTCGCGGTGTACTCAGGAAAACAGATCACAGCGGAATCGATGGTGTTCGATTGATGGTGACCAGCGTAGGGCTCCTCGACTTGTGGCGGACGAGAGAAAATATCTGACTTCGCCATCGGTTGAAGCAGGGAGAGACAGAGATTGAGAGAACAAGAGAGACAGAGGGAGAGGGAGAGAGAGAGAGTGACAGAGGTAGTGAGAGGTAGACACGAGGGAAACAGGGAAACGATGGCGGCGGCGGGCGGCGGTGGAACCACTTAATCGGGAATTTCGCATCGCGTCTCGATCCCAGATATCGGATCGGTCGGCTGGTCGAGAGAGGTTACGACAGGTCATGGCGACGCTCGAACGATTCCCTCCCACGCGGCATCCCGTCCACGTTGGAAGCGAACGGAATCAAAAAAATCGCCGCGTGCACCGTTAATCGCGCGCAAGAAGCGTTCCTGCGGCCCGGACGGTCACGCGTGCACGCGTGCAAGCGTGGGTGATGGAAATGTATGACTAGTGGATAAGTAATGCCCTTTGTTTGAGCCGCGATAGAGCTCGTTTCGTAGGACGGGACGCGACGCCCGCGTGCAGCCAGCTTCAGAATAATTCTGTCGTTCATTAAGCTTACAGAGTTTGCGACGCGGCGGGATGTGACGCGTTTGCTCGCGGCGTCGAGGAACCTCGGGGCTGTGCACGGTCACGCGCGCTTTTGACCCGCCTGTTGTCCGCGACGATGGGATGCTTGTCGATCGGGTTTGGTAATTTTCTTGAGGCTGGTTCGCGATGGGAAAGTTAGATATCGTCGGTTCGATTTGGGACGAATTACTTGTATGTATTTTAGTCGCCGGTGTATTTTCATGTACTTCCAGGAGGCATTGTCGATGGTGAGTGGCCTACTGTGATAATATTAGTCATTATCGGTATATATATGTGCTGTCCGCTGCAATTTAACTCGTTATTTTTGAAAGGGCAAATAGCTTTTCGTGGTGCGATGGAATGATTTGTTCTCTTTGCTTTTTGTTGGGGAATAATCGAACGTAAACTTTCTTCGAGAATTCGCTGACGACACTGTAAAGCTTGATTATGCATGCAATCATTGTTAATTATTTCTTTCAAAGTCTGAAAATGAAGGATTCGGAAAGGGCGTCAACTTTTTAATTCGTAAAAACTTGAAAGAGCTTAATTTGTATATTTGCAAAACTTTTCGTCCGTGATTCCTGTATATTATTCATGCTCCAACGCCTGCGATTTTCAGCGTGTTAAATAATGCGCCCTAAGTTGTGTTTGCATAATAAATTCTCGTAAGCATTTGAATGGCAAGCCGTGCGCAAAGACGATACCACGGAAGCAATTTCGGTGGGGAATGACAAACTATGAGCCATTCTTATGCTACTTCACGCTCATGCGTATACACGCAACAGGACGAATAATGTAATTTCCCCGAAGGAGGAGGGCGTGGGACGAATTCGATGATCTGATACATGCCCCGTTGTTCTGTATTTCCTAGGCAATTCAAGCAATTTATGCGATACCACGGCCTCTTAGCGAATTCCCTGTTCGTTTCTCTGTTTCCGTGTAGAAATTATACACGGCTGGTAAATGAAATTTTCTTTCACCAATTTCGGCACCTAGGTATTTTCTACGCGCGTGGGTGAAACGCCACATTGCTTCGCGCCTGCAATTTTATTAATACTTATTCTGGGAAATCAATCATTTCTGGGGGACACCAAAATAATATCGCGCTCGGATCGACAAGATCACATTTCGAATAACAAGTCTAAGGTTGCGAGGCTTTGTCTTCTCCTCGCCGCGTCTGTGACTCCAGTTAAAATAAAAGACGGCGATGTTAATAACATCACCGATACGGCACTCACCATGGAAACATGAATGCTACAAAGAACGCGGTGGAATTAATTAAAACCATAAAACGGCTACGATACTAATTAGTAAAATCGGCAAGCCCTGTGCAACAAACAATAGTTCAGCAAATCAGAACAGAGAATGAAAATGCCCGTTCCGACGGATAAACATCCGCGGCGCAATCTCCGAAAGAAATCAGCCTCTATTACAGCCAAGACCAACCGGAAGCGCCGGTATATAAATACATCTAGCATCAAAACCAACAGCAATATCACTTCGTACCCTCCCGTTCCGCGAACAATCGAAGGAATGCGCTTTCTCCGTGCGATCTCCCACACATCGCGGCACACGTACGCGCGTGCACCGTCAAATAAAAAGAGGACCGCTCTCGCAGCCCCGCAGGTGTTACGCAACAAGATTTCAGGCGACGAAGACGCTCGCGCGATAAGCGAACGAAACGATTTCCTCTGCGCTGACTCACGCACGTGCGTTCGCGGTTTCGGATGCGAAATGCGCGACCGGCGAACAATCGTGACTCGGAGGCAAAAGTGGCGAGCACGCGGTGGGCGGTTCAGCGTGCGTGCGTGATCGTGATCAGGATCGCGAGTCGCGATACCGGGGTCGCCGTCATAAGCCGCTCGTGTGCGCTTACGGACCGATCCAAATCTCACGGTCGAACCGAAAACGAGCCAGCCGAACGTGTCGCTGCATTTTACGGCGGACAACCGCGTCGACCCTCGATTCTGTGGATTTTCTTGCCTGACAGACGGCGATTTGCATTCCCGCAGGTTGGGGGGACGTGAAAGGAGACTTTTGGGGGAGGTCTTAACCCTTTCGGTAATGAACGCGCTTAGAAGACGGTAGTGCGGCATTCCTCTAATGTAACGCTGTGTTACCGTGTTTGTTAACGTTTTGTCAAACGCGGTGCAAAACAGTTGCGCATGTATTTCGATTCAACTCGATTCAACTTGCCCCGTGCACTGATAATTCTCATCCAAACACCTCGATCGATTCGAAACGATGACCGTACGGTGAATTGCGAACTTCCTACGATATTCTTCTATTCCGTTATCGTATCGTGCTATCTGTTTTAATTCTAGCAGGGTTACATTATTTCGCCAAATAATTCCACGAGGATAATCGAAACCCGTCCCTCTCGAACTCCTTTTCACAAAACTCTCAATGCGCGGCGCAAACTTCGCCCACCTTTCCCCGCGGCAGCCGCAAAGACACACACAGACACACACACACGGGCGCACACACGGCCCATCCGAAGTCGTACCGAGTGAAATCGCGCCGCGGATGGACGTAAGTGGAATGCGCATCGTTTAGCGATGTTCCTGTAACGTTAATCCTGAAGAAGGGCAACGTCGTTCGTCGGGGATCGTCCGAGAAGGGGATCCCGGCGTGGTCCAAGCCTTTGTTTACGCGCGTATGAGTTACGAGGCGGCGCATAAATCACCGAATAATACCTGACAAATCCAGCGGCGATAAATAATGGAACGGCCGGCAAGTAAGCTACCGTGGTCCACGTGAACTCTGTCAGTCCACGACGGTTAATATCCCTGACGCGTACGTTTACGCGCCATTTGCCTGTCGATTTACAACTGGCCCTGGTGGAGGAATTGAGCGCCGCGTTAACAGATTCTGGTTATCCTTCCTCGTTACACCGCGAGATAAGTCGAACGCCTTCGAGGATCGCGCCGTGGCTTCGAGCGGGAGTAAAGGGGATCGCGGTACCGGGCAACGAGTAGTCAACGAGGAGGAAGAAGAAAGCTGGACGAGGTTAAGAGAAGAGGCGGTGAACACGAACGGCGTGCAACGGAAACGCGTTGGCAGAAGTGAAACGGGGACGAGAAGAAGAAGAAGAAGAGGAGGAGGAGGAGGAGGAGGAGGAAGAAGAGGAAGAAGAAGAAGAAAAGGTGAAGGAAGAAGTCGATGCTGAACGGGACGAAGTGGGAGAGGAGCAGAAGCGGTAGAAGACGAGGGTATTGTTAGGATGGCGGGCGAAGGGCGGCTGGGTTCTGTCACGTTTCGCATTGCACGCACCAGAACTTTCTGCGGAGCTTGCCGGGGATCTGCTCGTTCGACTCCCTCGCGAGCTGATCACAAGCGCGATCTTGCCGTCCCTGGACGCCGCGGAAGATCACGACTTCGACGTGATCCGTCGTGACGACTATATCCCCCTCTTTGTACGCCGATATTATTATTATATCCTCCCGGAGCCACGTACAGAACGAACATTCCTTGAACGTATCTGATGCCGCTCTTCTTTTTTTTTTCTTTCTCCTTCCTCTTTGTTTCGCTCTGTGCCTTCCCTTTTCTTTTCCGTTTTTTTCTTTTCTCCTTTTCGTTTCGTTCTTTCACCGTTTCACCCGAGCATCGGGTCTATCCAGCGGTGAACCGAGAAATGCGGTCCCTTGGCTTCGAACGAGATCCGATTGCGGATGATTTACGCGCCGCGGGACCTGGACGTGCCCGCGTCAACGATCGCTCGATCCTTCGCCGGCCAACTGCTGGAAGTTGTGCGGCAGTGGATTTAGGATTTAAATCGGGGATGAAGGATCCCGGTGTATGGGTGGAAACGCCGGACAGCGAGCGTTGATAATTTTACGTGCTGTCGATACACCTGGTCAGATACGTTAAAAGTATTCGTATCGGTCTATCGTTTCAGCATTGGCAGCATGCGGAGGACGAATAGTTTGCATCTTTTGTGAAGAACGTGACGATGTTATTGAAAAATAAAAGAGCTTTGGCTTGGCTATTGCATAGTTAAGATTAAGAGCAGTTTAAAGGATTCTCCACGAGGCAATCGAAATTGATTGAAATATTTGAGATTTAATTGGTGTACGTTATTGTATATTAATCGTTAACTTTGCGTTTGTATCTCGTTCAAATGTTTTTGTATCCACCATCGTCTTTTGTATTATCAGAATTCCATACGGAAAATTATTATGTACGAAACTTTGCACGCATCTACCGTCTTCGCACAAGTCCGTAAAATGGCTTCGAAAACACCAAGAAGAAAGATCAGAATAAATCGACGATAGTTTGCCGACTGTCGTGGCAGAGTCGTAACACGGCCACGTGTGATGAGTCGAGGCGAGAAAGGGGTGGAACCCGTTTTGCACCCATAATTCAAGCTCCCCTCTGTTATTCAGCCACGATCAGGTTGTTATTAAGAGGACACCAATAACGTTACCGATACAGCTTTATTACCACACTCCCTTAATGGGCCCCCGTAAGTTGAACTATCGATTTACTCTGCTGATTTATGGGGATTCAGTCATTTGCAAGCGTCCCGACACCACCTTCGCTCGTGGCTGTGTGCGTGGAGCGAACGCGCCAACTTCCAAGAATCATTCTCGTTCTCCGGGCCTCGTAAAGGGTTAATCAAGGTCAGGCGTTGTACGCGTTTAAGGTCGACCAAGGCGGATGAAGACGTGACGCGAAACGATCATTCGATCCACGCTGATAATGCACGCGTATTTGCCCGTGTTCCGCCATTATGCAGGCATAGATCAACGAGCTGTCTGCTCGTAACCGTGCTCCGCTTGCGTTATACTGCTTTCTATCAATTCTGTTAAACGATTGGCGATACGACGTTTTTGTTCAATTTCTCTTATGCATTACACACACGTCGACACGGCTGGCCCTATTTGAAATCTGTGTAGGCGCTGCATCTAAATACCCGGAGAAATTTATGGAATTTTTCCCCGGAGAGGAAGACAGGCGAAATTGCTACAAAATTATTGCTATACAATAACTGCACTAAAAACGAACCAAATTCAATTTAATTCGCTCGCGGGGAGTTCGTCAACCCCTTCGGCTCTATCCAAAACCGATTGTCTCCCGCAATAATTCCGCGCCCGTCCGCGAAACCCTTTACCCCCGTAATTCCCCCGATACGTCTTCGCGGAGCGAGTGCAACGGTCCCGCGACTCTTTCGCCGTCGGTTATCGATCGCAGCGAATTTACGTGTATCGCGCGGATCGATACGTGTTTCACGCGGCCGCGTACACGTTCCTTCGAACGCCGCCGCGGGATCGATCCGCGGCCAGAAACTTCGGATTCGTTGAATTCCGGCGAACGATCGCGTCGCGAAGATAATAAGCCGCGGCTATCCACGCCAATGCATACAACGAGATCGTGATTCAGCCGCGGCTGGAAGCGGGTGAAGCGAGCGCGGGTCAGCTCGCGTTTGCGCACACGTGCCGAGCGCGCGGATCTTCCCTCGATTTTAAATTAGCCGACTTTTTAATGCGCGGCTCTATCGCGCGGATAAGCTTCGTGCCTGTCTCCCCTTCTCTCGATCTGCCCTCCACCCCCCTTGCTCTGGAACCTACCGCTCCATGGCAATTCGTTTAACCAGCCCCCCTTCGCCCCCGCGAAAACGCTCTCACAGTCGCCTATGCTCATCTTTACACGGCGATATTTAAGCGGGTATTTACCGATCGGCAACAAGCGAGCCGATAATGTCGATGGGACGATATTATAAATTCCTTATCGAGCCGACTACGTTCCGCCACGATGTACGATATCTAATGGAGCTTTTTCCGAGGCCGCAAATTAAATTTCGAACCCGATCGTGCAACGTTGCCCCGGCGATCGGGCCGAATCGCCGCGTGCTTTGGGAATCTGTTCCTTGCACCGTTACCTGTAGTCCACGGTGCGGATGTTTATGGGACGTTGCGTCGTATCTGGGAAAGTCTGCTCGGGACCGCTGGCTGAGCGGGCTTGATCGATTGCACGGTAATATCCTTTCTGTTAATTCAAGGGGAGCCTAAATAGTTTGCGACGGACGCGATCTTTTGGGGATTATTTTTAATGACCGTGCGAGATTTTGAATGCGAGCACATTTGTTGAAATGATGCTTGTTTGAAAGCGTTTGGAAGCGGCAGGATTGAATGCGAATTTGACTACTTTTTATCGGCTGATAAATATTATAAAAGATTGACGATTGCTAGTCGAACTGACCGGATATCGCATATTTATGTAGAACGAAAACGACGGTTTGTCGGAAAATTGTTTTAGAAAATGTAGATTATAATACCGGATTATAAAACCGGTAATAAAATAACCAGTTTAATATCCTGACATTTTGTTCAATTTCCTAGGCAACCGTTTTAAGGTGATTTATATTTTACAATATAGTAGATTGTAGAGTAGTTTGTAGAATAGTTTCAATTCAGACACCATAAATGTTATAAACAAAATTGAAAAAGTTACGAGATAAGAGTCAATGTCTTGGTTGAAATGATTTTTGTTAAAAATAATCGTTATTGGGCGACAGAAATCTTTTTGGTTACGAATAATCATTATAGTATCTGTGCGTCACCTACCTTTTCATACGGCCCGTATGATAATACATATACATACATATATGAAATATTTCGTCAAATAAAAGACGACAAAAGACAATCCATGCATATGTACAAAACTTTAAAATATCGTTTAGAATGATCGCCTACCGAGTCTGAACACCGCTTTTAAATGCACCCGACGAGCATTCGAATATTTGAGAGAACCATTCTCTTGATGGCCATGTCTTAATTTTGTTGCTTATTTTTTAAACGGGGAACTTGGCACTGTGCGCATATACACTTTATAAGATACTTTAGCATTCTGAATGAAAAACGGATAACAGCTGTGAAATAGTATTCGATCGCTGTACATGCAATTTCAATCGCATTTTTTATTGGTCTAGACGAATGACCAATACGATGGAAAATAAACGTACCCTCCGTGTTGACAAATGGAATATGTGACGTATAGTAAGAAACAATAATGACGAAGTCAGCTGATTACTGGGAATACCGAGATTTTCTTTGAAAGCGACAACATTTCAAACAGTAGAGCCATTGGTTCTGTTACAAAACAAGAAAAGAATTTCGAGAGGTTGTGATCATGCAGATTTGTATTAATTGAAAATGTGATTTGACTCTATCACATGATTAAATGCAAGCATTAGGTAGAAAAGGTGGCTGCTAATTTCCTATTAATTTGATTCGAAAGATTTGATGAGCTTTTGCCGAGGTCTTCACTAAAACTGATATAGATAGTGGTTGTCTATGATTGTTACCAATTTACATTTATTGTAAGAAAATAATCTGCAGTTCTAAATTTCCGTCGTTGTAATGAACAGTACATTAATTTCCATACTATAAAGTAGTTGCCAATAGGAGACTGCAGAAAAAGATTATCATGAACATAGCACCTGTTTGCAAGCCGACTGTACATACGTATTGTATTCAAGTATGCTTTGTAGCGTGCCAATTTTCTTTCATTCACACCAAAATACAAGAACTTGCAAAGATTATTATCACTATTATCATTACCGCGTGCAATCGTCAATTTTCCTTGCGCAAACCTTTCTTCGCGTGCGAGCGTAATTTATCGAAAGAAGCTCTGCGCAATTACAATAGGGTTGACAATTGCATGAGATATATAATAATTGGAAATCCTCGTATAAATAAAAAAATTGGCATGGTATGGCTGGTATGAAGCAAACCTGGGCACAAAATGTATATCTCGCTTGAAGAAGCGACAACTTTACTCGTTAAACACCAGCTCCTATTCGCAATTTTTTCTATAGTACAAGAATTAGTGCTATCTCCAATTTTTAATACAAACTAATTCACTGTAAGAATTCTATTATCTAAATAATTTAATTCAGATTTACAGTCATATGCAACCAATATAAATATGTTTCCCTTACCAATAGCTGGTACTCTCTAATGAACTAACAATAAGTGACGTACAATAAGAAACATTAGCTGGTATTATTATTACCATTATAGCTGGTAAAATTTTCTGGTGACTGAAAATATCGAAATTTTCTTTTAAAGGAAAAACATTTCAAACGGTATAACAGCCAGTTCTAGCGGAAAATAATAATAAAACGTCGTAAGAATATAAAAGCGATGAACTGAGCAACTTAAAAACAGAGTTTGACTCCATCGCATGATGAAATAAAACCACAATGAAGAAGAGATTCCTACTAATTTCCCCCTACGTGTAATGAGTTTCTGCAGAATGGCAAATACTGTCGTACTAAATTTACTGACATGGTTTGAGTGTCTATGATTATTGGTAATTTGCATGATATTTTTTAATAAAATAAGTTGCGGATCTAAACTTCCGTCGTACTAATGAACGGTTCATTAATTTCCATATTATAAAATAGTTGCCGATAGGGGACTGCAGGAAAAGATTGAACATGCAGAAAAAGATGGAAACATGCAGAAAAAGATTGAAACATGCAGAAACACGAGCAAAGTGCTTGTTTTCCAGCGCGCTATACATATGTATTCTGTTCAAGTACACGTTTTAGCATATCTATTTCATTTTAATTTGCACGCAAATATCCGAACTTGCCATTATTATAATTACCATGTGCATTCGTCAGTTACCTTTGCGCAAACCTTTCTTCACATGCGAGCGTAATGTATCGAAAAAAGCTTTGCGCAATTACAATAAGACTGACTGTTGCAAATCGTATATAATAATTAGCAGTCCATGTTAAAATAAAAAGATTGTCACATTAATATGAAGCGCAGCTGGGCACAAAATGTATAGCTCGTTTTAAAAAGCAAGCACTTTACTCGTTAAACAGCAGATCCTATTCGCAAATTTTTGTATCATACAGAAATGAATGCGTGGCTTTAATTTTCATTTCAAACTAATTTAATGTAAACCGTCTACTAAGTGATTAATTTAATTTAAACAAACAACAATAGGCACCTAATATAATAAGTTTCAGTAGGATAGTATTTGCCATCCGACGAAAACTCATTAAGGAACCCCTCCTTGTAAATTTAGTAAATAAGTTGCGAAACGATCCTAACGGGCCAGGAAAATGATGAACTCATTGAAAAATACATTGTAGAATATAATGGTGGATGGAAATTGCAGTGTACAATTGTAAAACTCTTTTCAACAATTATAGTAGTGTACAGCATCAAGTTGAATAAACACATTCTGTTTACATAGGGTCCCATAGGTATTTTGAGGCAAAATTACAATCTTTGCATGACAACAACCGTTTCGATTTGGAAAAATCCGTTTTCTAGTAAGAGGTACATATTAATATAAAACCTTGCGAAGTTCTACCGAAATTTACTGATATTTAGCTACATTTTTTGGATGCTACTAGTATGGCTCGCATCGTTGTTAAACAATGCTATTAAAACTGGAGGCCCAAATTATTCGAAAATTTTCTCCAATTTTTGCAAAGATTTCATTTTGCAAAAAATAATCTGACTCGCGTAAATTGAAATCACGCGTAGCGTATCGAAGGATTCGTTAGACGAATATCTGCATATATAAATCACGCATTATTAATTTTTCCCGCAAAACTGCATAATTGATCGACACGACGGGACGTAGGAAATCAATTATCGTGTGAGCAATCTATCTCCAAGCCCTGACAATGACACACGAAGAGAAAGGCTCTCTCCGCGGATAGTTCGCAGTCTACCTCTTATCTTTCCGCGTGCTCCTTCTTTATTTACCTCTGTTCCCCGGCAAGCGAGGGAAGAGAGCAACCCAGCCATAAATATCCTGTAGGGTAATTAACCCTTCGGGGACTTTGAAACTTTGACGATTTTAATAATCTTAAAAGACAGCGGGCTCCGTGATTAGTCCACCTGTTGGCGGATGCAATCGACAGTGCGCGTATATCCCGTTGATGTTCAGTTCGGTACGCGTGCACAACACAAGGTTCCCGGTATTTTACATTATAATGAGAGGCAGGGGTACACAGATAGAATAAGAATTAAACGAGAACGCGAATAATGTAATTATTGACGAGACCGTGCGTTTTTGAATACAACAAACCCGATTGCGCGATTTTATAACTAAATATTCGTACTAATGATATTACGAATATCGCGATATAAAACACGCGTGCAATTTGTTTCCAATGTTGATAGTCAATACTACTGCTTTTGTATAACGGTTAATTATTTCGCGTATCCAATTTGTACTTTCAGACGAAATCCCTTGTGTGCGCGATAATATTGTAAAAAATTTCGACGCTGGACGCGTGTACGAAATGGAAAAAAAAATTTTTTATGTGTGTTAGTACTCACCGTTCGCTGACATTAAACATCAAGAAGACGTCTTATCAAGATGGTGGTCCGATTGTAATCCATAGGTGTAATCCATAGCTTTTCGAACAGTATCCATGACTGATTATCCATATGGATACTCAATAAGGTATCGATTGTTATGTATCCATTATTATTTATTCATTCTTAGGTATCCGTGGCACTTTGCACAATTAACACAAACAGTCATTCGCGATACGACTGAAAAAATCAGCGATGGATATGACACATTCACGCACAGAAATACAAAGGGCTACTACGTGCATCATGGCGGCCGGCCTGTACTTTCCGAAAAACGGAAAGCCCGTTCTACTTTCGATCGTATACTGTTTTGCATGTACCGTTCATGCTTCCGAATACAAGAAAACCGTCGCGACAGTATTGATTTGCAACCCGACGTGTTTAAGAATGACCGGATTGCGATTCATAGCCATTAAAATTAATACCTTCGTTGTCTCGTTAAACGAACTCCGATCAACGTCACATGTCACACTCTACTACTTCTTCAACGATGTCCTTCTTCCTCGATTTTAAAAAGTACGTTCTAAATCCGATTTGCTCATTGGCCCGCCTAACCAACAATGTCGCCAATCAAACATTTCCTTCTGTTACAATTACCAATCAAGGCAGAGCGATCAATCGTGTCTAGTGACTGCATACTAATGACGCGCAACACTGTTCCTATATTATGATTTTTGGTACATTGTTGCGTTGGTTGCCCTGCACTTAAAGTGCGTCACCAAACGTCAGATAGAAGAAGGAAAAGATAGATCGTAAATCATACTTCGACAACGACCGCGTTTCATTGTGCTTTCTTCATAGTGTACATTCGTAGTTAAAAAATGTTTACGAAATGTGACAGTATTATAAATCGGGTAGATAGACATCGTGAAACAGGGCTCTGTGTCGTTCCTTCTCGTGATCTGTGTTTACAAACAAAATTTCGCTCGCATTCGACGCCGACGTCTACCAGAGCGAAGCCGGTTTGGTAAGTAATTATCTAGAAACCCTTTTTATCAATATCTTAGAAACTAATAAATACGCTGAACTAAAATTTTAGTTCTAATGTAACCTAAACGAAACCGCGTGCATCGATATCGATCGCTCTTAACCAAAAAAAGTTGCCGTCATGCGTAATGGTTATTCATAACCAAAAAAATTTTTGTCTTCGGCAATGATCATTCGTAACCTAGAAGATATCTGCCGCCCAATAACAATTATTTATAATCGAAAACAATTTTGGTCATTAATATAGGTTATAAACAAAAAAATTTTTAGTCAGTCGTAATCGTTATCCATAACCAGAAAAAATAAAAATGAAAATTTTGTAGTCACATCATTTTTTTGAAAATTTCTTGCTGATTGAATGATAAGTCACTTCCATTAGAATAAAAAACAACTTTTCATCCATTGCTTTTACTTCAAATTTGTTAAATAACTGTTGCTTTTTATATCTGGTTTTAATCGCACATTAAAATTGAGGTTAGTATATTCTTGTCTCGATTTCGAGATAAACTGTCTATTCAATCATTGCATTGCAATTCATTGTTTACGAGTAAGATCTTTGAGATCTGTTCATTTTTTCCAAGTTTGAAATAATAATAATAAATCGATAACAATGAATCGATACGATTTTTTGCATCAATTTGGAGATGCAATGCTATTTACTGAATCTGGAAGGTATGGAACGGCGATCGGAAATCAAAACGCGTGCAAATTTAATACAATTTTATAAATATCGTTAATGTATGTAGATGCGATATGAGTTGATTGCTCTGTAATTAGAATTGAACTCCTGTCGATTCCAATTCGTTTCGTGTACCATTTGCATCAATTACAGAGCAACCGTTATAGTTTCGCAAACGAGGAAACGCTTTATTACATTGGCAAACATTAATAGATATATTTATTTATAATACTCCATTAACACCTTCATTATGGACTTTAATTACTATCAGCAATTACCACGAGCACATCGAAATATGTAATTCAGTGTTACAGCTGTTAATTGAGCAAGATTTATTCCGATTAGTTCAATAATGTAATATTTCACAGAGTTTAGAAGATGGTTAATTTTGAAAGGAGCTACATTAAAATTTTACGCGTAATATTATTTTAAACAACGCTGAAACAATTTCCCAATATTAATCGAGGTGATACTTTTTAAAATAGCTTCTAAAAGCCTCCGAACGAACACAGTTAAACAAATTTATTGAACAATAATACAGACAATTGTGTGACTTGCAAATTGGGTTCAATCAGTTCCTCGTTTGCAAAGAAAATAATCATCTTCGAATATTCGAGATTTCAGTCTTACTAAATAACTTGATAAATCATAATTTTTATGAATGTTATTAAAATAATTATTAAGATAAATTATCTTAATAAATAACTTATGTTACCCACTAATATCAGTTTCCTTTTTGCACAATGCTGATGCATGCAACTTATTACAATAATTAATACCTGAAAAATGGAGCTCGCTTAACGAACCTTTCTAAAACTTGGAAAAGTAGGTTGCTATTACTGGGCACTACCATTTCGTATAGAAAAATCCCCAAAGGCACACTTTGATTTCATGTATCCTGTTCCGTGCTCGCGTATCAAAAAGAAATGCGAAGTTTTTACCTAGATGGCCCGTTGTAAAAAGTTATCGAGAGAGTTTGGTCAATTTAGCGTGCGTGTTATCCGCGTTGCAGTTCCGCTTGGAGTTCGCGGCTGATAGAACGATCAATTCGCTACCGACAAGTAGCGGTTGCTAACGATGACCACGGGGTAACAATTTCTTCGCGAATGTAGCAAAATTGCATGTTGCTTGGCTCGTGGGTTAGCGGCATGCATGCGCACGCCGTGCCCTACACGTATTTGGCACCCCGACGTTCTCTCAGACAAGTTCTAACCCCATTCATTGTCATTTTTTTTCACCTGCCCCTTGCACCACGCTTACCGTGCAATTTTCAATGAAAGTTTTCTCCGTGCCAGGCATTTTACATTAACCGTTGAGTAATAATTTCGGAAAGCTTACGATATTTTGTTCAAGTAAATATTTCATAGCAAGATTTCTTTTTAATTTAATTGTTTATTTTTGTGTCACTCGCTGGTCCTTTATTTTATAAAAATTTCAGGCGCATCGAAATACACAAATTCCTCACCTTTGTTAATGTCAATGGAAAATCAATCACTTCCGGCTGTCTATTATGCGTTAATACACCCGTCGACGCGAGCTTCGTTTAATGCAGCTTTATATGGGAAACGTTAGAAATTCTTACTTTTTTCGAATGCTCCAAGATGGAGTTTTGTTTTTAGCGTCGGCTAGTCTGAAGATGTCGATGGGAAACGAACATTGCTGCGACGTGACGCATCGTGGATGCCTTAAAAACAGGTTCGTGTAATGAAAATCTTTATGAGAGTTGTGGAGTAATCAGTCAACCGCGCAATCTCCTCTGTATCTCTTTTACTCCACGCTTCTTCGTCTTTGCGCATTCTATTTTCTCTATTTTCGCCACCGTTTTTCGTTCCGTTCTGTGCTCCTCCATTCAGTTCTTCTCGCTAGAAATGCAGAGTTTATTTCTGATGAGTCACTCTATTTCAATTAATCAGCGAAATAAAGTATCGACAACGTTGTTGATTTCGAACAATAATTTAACTTAGATGATGACAGAATCATCGACTGCATGGTACGGCAATGTGATTTAATTTATCGTTGACACGAGTGAACGTTCCTAATTATAGTAAACGTAGTTATTATGATCCACTGCTTAAGTTGGAGTTGGTTCAAATATTTGAACAGGAAATATAATCGAACATTTCTTTAGTAACACAAAATACTCTGTTAAATTACCAATCAGCAATTTTTCAAATAATTCAACGCGCGTGGAGTTAAAAATTAACATTAGAAATATAACATCTCCTTTAAATAAAATTTCATCGGTAATATGTTTATAGCACAAAAACCATCGTGCATTAAACATTCGCTTAAACAACGGAAACATCGAACAATGTATCGCTTGGCTGGGTGATATACGATCAAGCTTCAGCCTTCAATAATACGTATTATCAGTGTTAATTATCACGCTGGTGCACGCGTATTCAGCGCGAATATCGCGGTGTATATTTATAAATCCACAGCACCAGCTACTAATGTATAACACGCGGTTTCTCTTCTTTTCACTGCGAAACCCTGTAAATTGAAACACTCGTGGATCTTTTCATTCGATTAATTACATCGATCGAGCGGGTTCAGGAAATTTTATTCTTTTCCGTTCCGCCTGGCGATTAAATAGTATCGGTGGGTGATATAAATCGCCGCAGGCATATCTTTCCACCAATCTGCTGCACGACAAGCAACGTTTTATAGCTTGATCAGCTTCACCAATGAAGCGCTACGTTAAATTCATTCAGACGAACGACTTAACATAACCAGAATTGCAGCGAGTTAATAATTACGTCAGTACGTATCGAAGCCCAGGTATGTCCTACCAGGCGCGGCATAGACTACTTAAACGTATCGCGAAGAAAAGACGGTACACAATGATTTGGTACTTTATCTTTTGTTATATGCGAAATAAGGATTGATTTTAATGGCCCATTATTATTTTTAATATCGTCGTTGTAACTTACATTATAGTTTCAATAAAAAATGTGTGATCAGAAAATTACAAAAAATATTCCACTAACGTGAAAAGATCGATATCGGGACAGAAATATGCGTACACGTTTACACGTACAACACTCCAATCGTTTCGTTACAAAATCGTGCGCCTCCCCAAATGCTTCGAAACAAGAGAAACTCGACCTACCAGGCAACATTCCTTCCGCCGCACACTCCCAGCAAAATGAACTTAAACTTGCGTTCCTCATACACTTCCAACGCAGCGCGGCAACAAAATTCTGCCTTATTCAATTACCAGCATTCCCAACTGCCGTTCACCACGGGCGAACAAACCTATCAAGATGCAGCAATCAACGGTGTCCACGAGGCAACACGCGTTACCTCGAAGCACCCGTTGAACAGCAGCGGCTGGATGTAGGATCGGAGGCGTCGCGTCGCGTCGCGCCGCGTCGCGTCGTTTCCGCCTACCGAAACCGCTCGTAAATAAAGTAGCGCCGGCTAATTCAGGTGTGATACGGTCCACGGGCAGATATACATAGATAACGGCGACAATTTACGGTTTTGAACGAAACGCTCCGCGGCGGAACGTATCAGAAGACGCGAGCTAAGAGGACGACACCCACGTATATAAATAGTGGACGGAAGCGTGTGGTCCTTTCGAGCGGGCAGAACTGTTGACCTATGACACGCACGCTATAAACAATCCTCTGAAGCAGTAAATGGATATGTGCTGTTATACGGCGTCGAGTTGAAAACTGAGCCCGGCTGGTCGACCTGGCGCTCTCTCTCTCTTTTTCTCTCTTTCCTTTATTTTCTCTCCCTTTCTCTCTCTCTCTCTCTCCCCCTCTCTTTCTCCCTCTCTCTCTCTCTCTCTCTCTCTCTCTCTCTCTCTCTCTCTCTCTCTCTCTCTCTCTTCCTGGATGACTGGCCAGAGTCCCTTGCGAAACGGTTATTGGATGCACGCCATGCTCCTGTGCCAACCCCGGAGCTGTTGGTAAATATTTTTTGTCCTGACGAATAGATTTTCTGCGACAGCACGCGGCAGACGCGACCGACCACGAGCCTACACGGAAATTCATTCGACCCCCGCCAGTCATCGACGCTCCTCTGGGACCATTGATAAATCTTTCCACGCCAATCGCGACCCCGCGACGCTTAATTAACTCCGATCGCCGCTCGTTTCGCCGATCCTGATTGTTTTTCCTTCGATATTTCGCCGCGGCTGATGCTCGCCGCTTTTCTGCATCGAAATATTGTTAATCGAATGGAGGAATTTTGCACGAGGTGGAGGAATTTCTGTTGCTGGAATTAAAGGATCGCCGAGGGTTGCGGTTTCGATTGTGCCTGGCTGCGAGTTATTTTCTTTTTTTTTTTATTCCGTGAATTTGATGGGAATTCGGATCGCGGTATACATGGGAAAGTTTCCTAGATTTACCTGCAGGAATTATAGCAATTATGTGTACACTGACGAGTTAAGTGTACGGGCATGGCGAGGTGTGCAGGGCTTGTGATAATTGGCTTAAATAGTTAACGGCAAACTATAAGTCAATTGTTCGAGGGTAAACAATTTTATGCAGTTTGATTGTGGATATATAATGTGATCGAATAATTTGGAAGCGGGATAAAGTACTAGTTAATTTAACATTTCGATGTTAAACGGTAGCATAGGCAGCTTGAGAAGTGAAGGCAACACGAGAAGTGCAAAGAAGTTTGGTAAGCTGAATTAATCGGAAGACTTCGTGAAGAGATCAAAATATTAATGGATGCTGCACGCTACCAATTAAAATAATGGTCGTTTTAACGTTACGTCTGATCAGCGGAAAAGGAAACTTGTAAAATGACCACAGCTTTTTGATTTAATCAGAAAATGTGGCTTTTGATCTCGCCCCAGTTCCAATCTCTCTATAATGCATGCCGCGTTAGATTTCGTTCGATGCATTAAGTGTACGATAAAATCGAATTCGATTTTCACGGGAAATTATTTAAGTATCGTTTCCGGTAATATTATTACAGGGCAAATCACATTCTTCTCAATCGGACGACTTCAAAGGGCAGCCTACTTTGAACGGCTTTTGGTTAATTCAATTTTTATTCTCTGCGGTTTCTTTGTGCACGCGTCCAATGCATTTTACATAATGAACACGAAAGGCTACTCGACTTTTACTGCGGCTGTCGTATCCAATAATTAGACGGCAAATAAAGTGTTTAGTAACGCGGCGGAACTCCTTTTCCGTTTGCAATACCAATTACGCATCTCCATTATCGAATTCTTATCAATATCAACATTAACGGCTTTATCATCGAAATAATTAAAACACAGAAGTGGCAATTTATAAAGCGATGATAATAATGAAAATTTAATTAACCCCCAGCCCTCTCCATTTCCATCCCTCAACATTTCAAACTGTTACACAAAATTGCCCTCTCGTAAAATACAATTACAACGATCCGTCGCAAACGCGCAAAGACCCATCCAAATTTCACCCGTCGTAATTAACGGAATGACAAAAAAAAAAATAATAATAACAATAACACCAAATCCGTAACAAAATCAACACTCTAATTACTCGCCGCGCCGAAAGACTTGACTCACTTCGCCTGTCCAATATCAGACCCGTCCCGCGCCACCCGCAACGTTTCTCAAACACCTTTTACCCATAAATAAATCGCCACCTGTTCCCTCCCCCAAAAAATAGCATCGATTTTTCGAAGCGTCCAAGTAACCGTTATCAAGATTAACCTTTTCAAAAGCGACGACGCCCGTTCGAACGAACCTGTCGATTCCCGCGAGAAGATTCGAACCTTTGCAAGAATACGGAGAGGAAAGTGCACGGCCTCCGGTGCATGGTCTCTTGGTCAGATGGATACGTACGGCGAACGAGTGGGGGCGGGCTGGCGTGGCGCGGCGGTTGCTTTACAGGAGCGAGTTACACGCGGAGATCTTCGTAAGCTGTAAGATGATACTTCACGTTGATGAGACCGGGACGAAGATCCCGTGGAATAAGGTTGGACGGGGCATGGAACGGAAAAGGGTGGGCAACATGCACGGCGAAACTTTTGTTATTAAGAGTGAACCGTGAATCCCGGCGGATAGGAGGAACGACGACTGCGATCGCGTGTATTAGGAAACGAAGCCACGGGGTTCGTCGTAACTCACCGGCGTTATATAGCGAGTTAACTAAGCAGTTCGCGTTTCAGAAACGTGAAACGATAACGCACGCATAATACAAACCGCGCGGCGCGGGGCGGCCGGAAACGGAACGCCGTAAAATAGTATCTTCGGCCGCGAACACGATAAATTTCCTGCTTTCGCGTTTAAATTACCCGGCGCACAGCTCGCTGAGATATCCGCGTTTCGGCTCGATATGCTGCCCCTCGCGAGTAAGATATCCAGGTGTATTAAACGCTTTACATGCCCGCTTATCTGCCGCGTAACACGCACGTACGCACGCACGTCTTTGCGGGCTTGCGGCGTGCTTTTTTATTGCGTTCGGCGCCGGGAAGAGGTGTGGTAGTGAATGGATCAATTTGAGAGGGTTGTCGGGAACGGGTATGACGCGATAGGGCGGACGGAGGTGATGCAGATTTATAAGGATGCTGCGCGTGCTTGAATGTATTTGGTCTATTTGTGTACGTACAGTGGGTGTAAAATGTTTCAGAGTGTACAGTAATTTTGATGCATCTATTTAAGTAGGAGTTTATTAAAATGACTTTTTGCGAAAGAGTGAACAGCTGGTGCTAAGTAATAATCTTATTGATATCAGCGATATAACAAAATTACATTTAGCCTGGAAATTTTGGCAAGCATATTTCAGACACCTTCTTTTCTGTAGATTTTAAAAAATTCACCATGTTGGGTTAAATTTAGGGCAGATTGAGTCTGTAGAGTGAATGAAAGGGATGTAGATTTGTAAGGACTTTTTAAAATAATTTGACATTTAATATTTTCATATTGAATGATTTAATTTAATGCTAATGATGGTGGTGCTCCTTTTATTTCCTTCATCTCAGAGGTTTGCGTTGGGCTAGAAATTGCGACAAAGAATAGAAGCTTGATTTATAACGCTCTATTCCGCTAATATTGGCCGATTTCAAGGTTTCATCTTCTTAAACTTCGAAGGGAAAATAACAAGATACGCTACAGTTCGGTAATTTTGCAGAGTACAGAAGATAATCTGTCACTAGTTTCGCAAGACGTAGGTCACAACGCGGTTTCCTTGCTACACGAAAGAAAAGTATTCGCAATGAACAAACGTCCACAAATTTGCACTGTTTCAAAGCTTTCGCATTAAGAGAAAACATTACTGTCTCCAAATAATCCGAAATAACTTTTCATCCCCCAACGATGTCAATTAAAACTAATTACAATCGCACGACTGTATTAAGAACTACCAGCGGGCGACTTCCCCTCGTAATAGTCAATCTGACGCCGTAATTGACCAAATATATTAACTAACACAGCCATCGAAGGTTCATGCCAAAACGTGCTAATAACGCAAAAAGCATTACCCACGATAATGCACCGTCAAACAAGTCGTTCACTTTAACGACCAGTATAAACGACGAGCGCATCAAGTTTAACCTCCGTTAGGCGCAATCATCCGCAGTCCCGCGAATCTAGCATGAGCATCAGGAATCCAACCGCGAGTTTCCTTCTCGTCGCGAAACAAATCTGTCTTTCTTCCGAACACGTCCAGCGCGAATCGTTCCGAATCGTATCGTCCCGTTTCAAACGAGAATCACAGCCGGCTAATAACACCGCGGTTAAAGCAACATTTAAAAACTTACTTTAAAACTTACCCCCACCGCGGCCCCGGTGGGGGAGGCCTTTTTTCCCTCCCCGTTCGCCCGGCTTTTATCGCACGTTCGCCCGAAGATAATTCTCACAGGCGACGGCAATAACGAGAACGTTCGTGCACGAAACAATGCGCCCCTATTCACGCTCGCTATTTCCCCTCGAAACTCATGCAAGAGGCATAGACTCACGGAACTTCCGCGACCTGCTCGTTCCCCCCGGTTAATTAGAAAATTGTCCGCTTTCTGGTTACGATTGTCTTTGACGACAAAGCGAAATCGTTTCGTTTCACGGGCCCCGTCGATCGCGTGCCCGATCGATGAGATCATAAAACGCATCGCCGTGTTCGAATCCACGAGAAGATTACGCAGCGAGTGGTGGCGGAAATCGGCGAGACCGAAAGGAAATTAATAGTTCGTCCCGGATGTTGGTCGTTCCTACCGCAGAGCGTACCGCAAACGTTAAACCGTAGACTCTCGCCTTCCCTCTCGGAGAATTGAAACGCAACGTGCTCCGTGACGTGCACGCGCCCATTTATTTTCGATTTCCATTGGCTCGTTGGTCGCGGTGTATCTGAGAGACACATTTTTATAGCGACTCTGGCTTAAGTAACGAATTGTTTTATTGCGCCTTTTATTATTTATCATTGGAAGTGAAAATTTTCGAGCGATTTCTGTATGGATTGTTCGGTCTTCCAGATCTTTGTCCAGAGTCGTGAACGACGCATAAGTTACTTTTATTAAATATTGCTTGAACAGGTGTTGCGATGCTTGTTAGTTTTATGCGTATTTTCTTTTTATATCGTTACAATATAATTGGTGCGTTCATTATGATCAAGGAATGTAACAGAATAGTGCTTTCGTTTTCTTTCGATATCGCCCGCGGATTACTTAATTTATTAAACTAATGGGCAATAAATAAATGAAATGGGTAGCATGGTAATTTAAAAAATGAATCGAGAACTTGTCTATTAGTTAAGGAACATTATTTTATTGCCAGTTTGACATCGTTTTATTACCAACCGTTGCTCACTGGTATACTACGACAATGTTTAAGAAACGTCGAAATAGAAACCGCACTGCGCACAGTATTAAGAAGCTAAAGGTTAAGTCCGAGCAGAGGTCTCGCAGAACTTGTAGACGAATTAGCTATAGTGCCGCAATGTCAGATAAGAAAGATGCATAAAGAAATGAATAGTCATTGAGGTGAATAGAGAAAGTGAATAGACACTTCGCATGCATTGTCCTCTATTATACTTCATTTCGAGCCGAGCCATTCAGTGACCTAAGTAGAGATTTCAATAACATCGATGCTAATTACAGGTGTATTTACTATAAAAAAATATGAAAACCTGGGTATATTCAATTCGCCATTAAAATCCCACGGAATGCCACGGGATCCCATTCCCGATCAAATCCTCCAATTAAAATCGAGAAAAGAAAAAGGAAAATTAACTCGTCCAAAAATCAACGAGTAGAGGATCAAAAAAAAACCTCGAGAGCTCCTATCGCCTTTGTGATCACAGACCGTTGGCAGGATCCTTGCGAACTTCTCTCTCGCCGGTTCAATTCTCCCACTGCATGCATTCGTGCGTGCGTGCGTGCGTGCGTGCGTGCGTGCGAGCGTGCGTGCGGCAAGGATTCAGCCGAGATGAGTTCCTAGAAATGGCGTGCGGTATCATCCCGTTCCATCCTGCATGCCGTCAGTTGCGTAGGTGATACAGACACGCACGGTTCCACGCACGCAGCGAACGCACGGAGATGCGTGCGTGCGTGCGTGCGTGCATGCGTGTCCGTGGGCCGGCCACGAGCAGCAAGAAGAAAATACCGAGGAAATAAAGGCAACCCGACCGAAAAAGAAACCGAAGCCAAAAAAGTCCGCAGAAATAAAAGAGGAGAGGGAGAAGCAGAAACTCGAAACGGTAGAAGGAAATCAGGAACACGACGATTCTGACGAAAGGGAGGGGAAGAGCGATTTGAACGGTAGAGTTGGCAACACAGGTAAAACAGCCCACCAGGTAGGTTCTGCCGTCAGTGGCGGCGCAGGCGATGCGAACGAGAGGAAGGACTCTGGGAACGACGCAGCGAAGGTGGATGAAGAGGAGGTCGGCGGAGGCCGAAGGAGAACGCTGGCAGAGAAGCATCAGGAAGAAGAGCAGGAGGGGCTGGTGGAGGAAGGCGAGCAGGCTGGTGCAGAGTGGCTGCGGAGGGAGGGGCGGGTAGAAGGGCAGCAATCTCGCGGTAATCTAATTTCAGCGTGCGGAGGGTTCTAGGAACGCGGCGTGACATTAGCGAACCACCTTCAGCATCGTCCGTTCGTACAACTGTCCTCCTCTTTCTTCCCTCGCCCTGCTATCATCCCCTCTCACTCTAACCACCGTCGACAACCTCTGTCCTCTCTTATTCCACCTACCGCACCGCGATTCCCTCCTCGCCCCGGTCCCCGCCCCCCTCTCTCTCTCCTCTCTCTGTAACTTCTCCGCTCTTACGCCGAGGGAGGCTATCTCCTCGTCTAGTTACCGACGCCGAATAAAGTGGTTCGACGTTTACGTCGACCCGGGCTAACGGGTAATCCCGCGCCCACCCCTCTCGCACGCCACTGTCCTCTTCAATCCGCTATCCGCCCTCCTCTCTACCCGCGTCTTCGTCTGACAATTTTCCGTTCAGCCTATCCGCGAAACCGAGACACGCCGGATCGTGGAATTCTCCTACCCAACGGGTGAACAGGTGCACGCATCGGCGCCGATTTCTCTAACCGAACGATCAAGCGGAACCCCGTGGCAGATTAGGGACGAACGGGCGAAACGTCTTCCCGCGGCAGATCCCGACCACCGGTGTCGTCCGCAGGATGAACGATCCCCGGCGAACCGAGCTACGTGAATTACGTAACGAGCTGTCGCGGTGAACTGTAACGTGGGATCGCGCATGCGTTCGCGGTGCCGCTGTTCGAGTGAACTCTTCTGCCGGGGGAGGCCTTAACGAGCCATCACGTGAGATGTTGGCCGCCGATACTCTAACGAGCGTTCCTGGTTAAACGGTGATTCGAGAAGCGTTCGATTGTATAACAATATCGCGCGGCGGGCGCAGATTCTTCTTCGACAGGTAGATCGAGACGGACGCCGTGTTTAATGGTGACGTCGGATTTCTGTTGACGACGCGATGGACGATCACCGGAAGGAATACCGCGACGGTGTATGAAGTTCAGCGGGTTCGAGAGTCCCCCCCCCCCCCCCCGGATACGGGGCTGGAGAGTCACGAGGAGGAAGTTTTTTACACAAGTTTCGGAACAATGTCCGCGGCGTTCTTTCTTGCGTTCGACTCGGGGGCAGCGCGCGGCGTAAATATTTTTATTGTTGAGCTGGCTCGCGGTTTACGCGCGTACCTCATTAGTATGTTCGCGGGAAGTTTGTAGATTTAAAGCTGGATACGTTACGCGCATATTAATTCTGACGATTTCGTGTAACACCGGCGAATTTACTCTCGTGCTTCCTTCTGGATGCGTTACAGAGTACGATGTCTCGTTAGTATTTTTCTTCGTCCCGCTGGCCTCATTCTGGTAGCAAATTCTTAAGTGGCAAGAAAGTGATGAGTTGCGCTCGCGTGTCAAACCTTGGCCAAATCTCTCGCTGCAGTAGATTCTGATTTGGAAATGGTCGCGCGTGTTGGAAATGGGTTTATTCAATAACTCTCCTCAGCTTGTGATTTTATAATATATTTTATTGACCACGCAATAAGAGTGACTTCCTTACTGCATCAATGGTTTGAAGGAACTAACCGCATCCAAATTAACGGACTGACCTGAAGCATAGACGACTAATCTCGTGTGCGTGCGGGGCCCTATCGGTTCTCATATAAACAACAGTTCAAACCTTATAAACAGGATGAAAGGAACTGTATAAGGCATCCCCACTCACACGAGAATGAAACGTTAATTTTTGTATTGATTTTTATTGAAAAATCTAACAGCGCGTGCGATCATTAAATTAGTGCCTCGAACAGTTAGCAATTCAAAACCTAAGTGGAAATTACAACATTTCGCATTTTAAAATCATGTTGTTATATATTCTTCCGCATCGGATGACACGTGGGATTAACTGAACGAGATTCAACATAAAAATGAATAACTAATAATTTATTGAAAATACCACCGTTTCGATAATACTGTAGCCCAGCTGTACTCATTTTTAAAAGAGAGTACACGAGAGGGAAGGATCGCAATAATGGCGGACGCACGTTCATATCTCTACCAGGCAGTTAGATAATGTTGATTAGGCAGATGGACTCCTCGAGTCGCTTTATGTACCTGAGCGACGAGGATTCCGTGAATGTAGGCGCTAAACTCTGCATTTCCTGTTCAGCTGCTCCTCTTCCATCTGCTGCCTTGCAGACACGATTCTATCCATTAAGAGATGTACGCACCTACGTCTAACCATAGTGTACACATTTTCTTGCGCTAATTACAGGCTGTATCGAGCATCGTGAATCAGGATTTTATACCGTTAATGGCATTTACTGTTGTTCGTTACACCGATGATATCGCCGATGATCGGGAAAGTGGTAATTAACCAGTAATTCGCTTTCATTCAGGAGAGTTCAACGAAGTTCGATCCCACTTCATAGATTGCATTGAACCGAACACAATCGAATCGTTTCGGTGGACAGTTGTAAACATATTCATTGAGCAATGCCGGATGATAACGCGCGTGCGTAAGCCTGTGCAAAATTAAGTTACATAATAAAACGGGTTGCTCCATATTTCTACTATACACAGATTAATTATACAGCAGCTAGGAAATAAATTTCAACTCCGACAATCGTTTTCGTTATTTCTCGATTTAATATTGACGTACAATTTTGTCGAACACTTTATTCGCATATTCTCTTAAAAGTACTTACTACTATTTACGAGCGTTCCACACATCTGCAACATTCGCCTGCAACAAAATCTGCCCAAATTAAATAACACTCTCCCAGTATCCGATACAGTTAAAACGTGTCGAATATTCTACAAAATATACGAAGCACATTATGTACGTACGGTGTGCACGTGGTGCGAAAGTTCAGAAGCTAATCTTCGACCAGCTATACAAGCGTAAACGGCAAACTTTAACACCTTACAGTACCAAACAACACAATATTATGCGCGATTACCCGGCAATATTGCCAACAACCCCTACGAAATACATCATTACACGAGCCAGGCATCAAGCACATGCGAGCTTTAACCAACGCCGCAATAAATATTGCCCGGCGTCTCGCGTTCTCCCTATACGACCATAAACGACATTTACAATCTCCTCGAGCAAATATCCCTCCGTTGCGACGTGTGTGCAGCGGCAGGAACGGTAAATCGTTTCCCTGGAATCATTAATTCGTCGCAATCGACTAGAAGAGATTAGTTCCGGGAACACGCTGGACTTCTCCAAACTCGTGGCAGCTAGCCACGTTGCGTAATCGAACGACCCGATGAAATCGAACTCGAATTGAAGCAAATCATGAAGGAAAGGATGCTTCCCGGGGCGGGAGGGTGTGCCTGAGCTTCACCTTCGACGAATTGTACTGAATAAAAAATGGTGCCCCAGATCTTCGTCATAGGAGGAATTTCATTCGTTCGTTTGGATTTAATATGCCGTAGCATTCTATTTCTTTTCTTTGGAAATTGACTACCAGTTTTATTCGGCTATACATTTTTCTATCGGTCGGATGAGGTACTGTTTCGAGCAAGGTAGATCTGTGCCCTCGATAAACAGAAGGCTACCTGCAGATTTGATTAGTATCGAATAGCTGATACGTATAAGCACTTGAGCACTCTTGTTTATTATTCGAAGTATAATTTATATAAATAATTGCAGTATCGATGTATTATTGCATAGAATGTTTATATCAAATTTCTAGCGCACAGTTGTTGTAACATCTGAAAGCGTCTTATCATCAATGAATCAACGATATATTAGTTCGACGCAGTCGTTACTTTGCAGGTAAATACCTCTATTAACGGTATATCTCCGCACATCTTCGAATCTGTCGTTTCATTAGTCGCCCAAATGCAATCAAGTCACAAATAACTTTCGACCGCAATTTCTCAGCCCAGAACTCAACGGAAAAGATGCTTAAGATAATAAAGGGCTAGCATCTTCATTGTCTCGCTGGCCCAGAGTCGTTTCTCTATCGCACTGTAACCGGCATCAGCGTAACAGCCGCATCCGAATAATCAAGAGCCAAAAGAAATCGCGAGCGTCCCCCGAATCCTCAATGCCTCGAACCCCCGCACCCCCCTAATCTCTTCCACGTCCTCGATCTCCCAACCAAAGGACATCATAGGGTAACGGAAAATAGACTAAACGAAATCCGAAACCCTCGCGTTCTCGCCCGGGGCTCGGCCTCTAAAGGATTATTAATGCAGAGTTAAGGAGGGGTACGCGAGTTATCATGGGGGCAGCGTGTCTCCTCGTTGCCGTTTCTGCCGTGCCGGAGGTTCACGATTCTCGCGTGACCCGTGAACTCTCGCACGTAACGAGAGCTCTCCCCCCGGCTGGCCCCATCGCCGTACCAAGACCAACACCGTCGTGCACCAACGACACGTTCGTACACGCGAGATCGGTACTACGGTGCCGTACGGTGCCGTGCAGTGCCGTAGCAAAGGGGCCACGGTACCCGTTGCACGGGCTCGTTCCGTGGAAGCGAGCCTTGCTCGCCTCCGGCCCTAATAAATTACCCCTCTTGTGTGCATCTCCCTCCTCGTCGCTTGGACCACGTCTCGACCGTTTCAACTACCACGCCACGAGGTGCTACGTGCGGGAGACCCTCCCCCTTCTGTCTGACTACCAAACGTGTACCCCTTACCGCGTACATGCAGCGAGACGCTGCCTATTCAATTGCCGCGACAGTGTGCACAGGTCGATCTTTGTCGATACTCTTTCTCCTCTCCACCCTTGGCACCATCCCTGCCAATCGCGCCCTTGTTTCTTCCGCTCGGGCTACCCCCTTTGCGGGTCCGTGTACCCGCGGGCTGCTTTTGCGCGAATGGATTTGTTTCAGGGATGACTGTATTTTGGAGTTGGGTCGCGAGTTTTTACTTTGCTGCCTCGGGAGGAAGGACTTGTTGGTTTCGACGTTGTTTGTTTTAATTGGAGGGGATGTAGTCGAGGGTGGGAATTGCGAAGGGGTCGAACGTGGGACGCATTGGTCTTTACGGAATTGAATTATTCGATTTGGACGCCTTATCTTTTTGTGTTCGGTGATCAAGGCACGCGTTCCTGGCGCCCAAAGTTCAAAGGGTTTCAATTATTCGCGTGGACACTGGGGGGTTGCTTCGCGTCCTTTGCATTTTATCCACGGAAGCGAAGGCAATTCCTTTCCAAGTACGTCGCACGTTTTCATTTCTCTTTGCCCTGCCCCTTCTCGCCTTTCCACTTTTTGCGTGTAACCTATCTTGAAAGTGGTTTTCCAGCTGTTTATTTCGTTTCTATTCCCTTGTCGTTTTTATCCCCCAGCTTACGAGGAGTGCGTTTCCCGCAAGACGTATACACTCTATCCGCATTCTCTTTCCTCGACCTCCTTCCAACCGAGCTTCTTCGTCACGGTCCCGCACGGTTTTTCAGTCTCTCGTGTTCCTCCGTTTCTTCGTTTCATTTTCTCCGCATCG
The DNA here is from genome assembly GCA_948146005.1 of Nomada fucata. Classification (NCBI taxonomy): domain Eukaryota; kingdom Metazoa; phylum Arthropoda; class Insecta; order Hymenoptera; family Apidae; genus Nomada; species Nomada fucata. The sequence continues at coordinate 8,448,489 of OX411282.1, forward strand.
TATCCTTTTATTCCTTTTATCTATGCGTCTAGGTGTCTTGGAGCCAAGCGTATTTCCTTCTGGCAAACGTGGCCGACATTTTCGAAAGGGAAGCCTTGCCAAAAATCGTCGAACGATCTGCCGCTACGGTCGAATTAAATTCCGTCCAGAAACGAGCTTTTTCTTCGTCGAAACATGCGACGGTCGCTATTAATGTTTCAAAATTATCGAACGAATTGCGGAATGGAGGTTCGTAAATCCTAACGACAGACTGGGGTACGTCCGGTAGGTCTCGAGTGCCGAAAGGTTTTACGTTCAATGACAAAAATTGCAGCCTCCGTTTGAACAAAACCTTCGCGGGACCATAAGAGATTTACCAAAAATTTGAGTAACACCATGCGTGATGTATCTTGTGCGCAATTCATAAATACGTGTCGACTACTTACACAAAACTACGAGTAAAAGTATTTACAGCAAACGACGAGAGAATGGAAAAACTACAATTTATTTCACATAATTCTAAAACAATTAACACCTAGCCTCGCATATAATAATCCAAGTGTCACTTTAATAAATAAGGAAACAGTGTGCTTCGATGTTGGACTAGATCGATGCGGCTTTCGTATCGGTGTTACAACAAAATCGACCACGAATTTAATCAGCGAACTTTGTTAATGAACATACACGACGAAGTGGCAGGCAAAAGGGAGCCACGGTTGAGAGTGTTCAAAAGTATAGACAGATTGAAGGATGTTCCCGGCTTGATGGCGTTCGAGTTGTTTAAGAAAAGAAGCAAATCAACGTTCATTAAATTCGAAACGAGAGCCCATCGAATCGATCGCTACTCAGGCTCGTTAACTATCGCGGAATGCTTCGAAAACCGGTAGTTCCTCGCGGGCCGAGTTTACTCAAGAGTCCCTTGTCCCAGAAACGTTCTTAGCTGAGGGGATTCAAAGTTTTCAGTCGGTGGCCTTCTTCCTTGGTTGACTTATAATAAGCTGATCGCACGTTCCAGTTTCTCAGCAACGAACACTTTTCCCACCCGCACCCCCTCCCCCCCGCCCTTCGTTTTAAGAAAACTTCCCTATCGATGGAATCAATAGGTGCTTGTCCAACTTCGCAGGATCGCCCCGCTGAGCCACGCTTATTAAAATTTTTACAGCAACTTTGACGTTACGTTCCTCCCAGGGCCGCGGGAGCGTTGCCTGTGATCGAGGGTAACGAGTTGCAGCGTTCAATATTTTTCCATCCATTGTACTTTACACGGCGAAGAAAGGGCAGGACGTTTCTCGAACAGTTCCCTTCAATTTGATTTGTTTCGCGCAATCTTTGTAGTATTACGCGTACGACAAACATACGTTGTTGTAGTTAAATAAGGTAACTAATTCTTACCCACGTCAGTTACATGTTCATGACATGTTCATCATCTCTGCAGCTCTACTGCTGTACAATAATCAACCCCCGAGGACGATTATTTATAATTCATTCCTCTCGCTAATCGTGCGCAACTAATGAAAAGAATATGAAAATAGTAATCGTTAAAATAATCCAACGATCTACAAAGCACTTTCGTCCAAAAGCAACGCCACCGCCCCCCTATGGAAAGAGACGAAATGCTTAAACGAATCCCTCTGTATCTGCCTGCAGACTTGCTCGGTCCTCGGTGTGACACAAAAAAAAGACGCTCGAACGAAACAATTCGAACTGTTCGGTATCAGCGGCGCGTTAAATCATGGATGACCCGGCTCTCGCCGAATTGATTTCCATTCCCAGGATTTTATCGGCCGGAGGGTTCGAGGAAGATCTCTTTGGTCCGTGGTGCGCGAAACGTTGTGCAGCGCGGTACGCCGTATCGAGGAATACGTGTATATAAATGAGACATGTATATCGACGCCATTGTTCTAAAGTCGTGACAGCGTCGGGTCAGGAACGCGCGTTGGCTCTGGCTTCGGGGGGCCCAGAAGGCTACTTCTGCATTAGCATACCCCCGTCGGCGTCCTATCTTCATGATTCTCCTTTCTCTCTATCGGCAACTTAATCTCCCCCGATAAGACTCGGATGCCTAACAATACCAACGCTTTCGCCGGAGGAAATCGACTTTTCGTCAGTTACTTTTTTACGCTCTTTTCACTGCCGGATTGTTTTTTCCCTTCCGCCAGAAATCGTGGCACAGATTCGATTGTTCCTGGTGATCCTCAATAAAGCTCGACCGTGCGCTAGGGTTGTCGAAGGCGGTGTTCGGCGATTCATGTGTACGTATGAAGTACACCTTTTCGTGCAGGTGTTTTAATCGAAGCGATTCATTGACGTATAGGTAGAATGCAGATTTGGGATTTGTTTTTTATTAGTGTTGGTAATTTTTGTGTGAATTTTCGTACGAACGAAGTGGTATCATTAACTTCCTTCGATTGCCTTCAATTTATACCATCACTGCAATTTTATGAAGTTTACTGAGCGGCCAATTTTTATTACCCCTTTGATTAGTCAATTATATTTGTCGTTTGCATCCTACTCTTTTCACGTTACAAATCACTTGTTAAACATTTTACACTTCACAGCATTGTCTCTAATCGGTCTGCATATTGTACATAAAATAAAATACTCACTATTTGCTGCTAACAATCGAAGACGCTCGATCAAAGAAACTCCATGTCATTTTGTCATATTGTCACGAAGCACCGGCCTTTATTGTTTATGGAAAGGAGGTTCAGGAATGAACGGGATGGGCATTAAGTTGATTCACCCACTTACAATGAAATTCCTTTTGATTTATAACCCGAACGAGTGAATTGGATTACCGACGAGACCGGCGTTCAATTTATTTCACCATCGTTTACCTCGACGAGTGGAAAAGTGGCTGGTCGACAATTCCGAAGTTCGTAGATAAAGAAAATTCTCTCCTGTCGTAAACTTCTGCTTGTTCGTAACAATATCTCCAATAACAGGAGTAGAAAACACTTCTGATATTTTATCATGACAAGAGACACAGAGTACCCATATTGAGTGCAATAGCTATTTTGCGTTCCAAGTGAACTTATCGATAGCAGCAGTAATTTATTCGCCATTCGCACCCTCGACATAGATTAAATCGAATTATTCGAGGGTGGAACAGAAATATTCGCAAGTAGACTGGAACTTTTTCTTTGCGTTAAAGTAAAGAATAAATTGCATCGTTTTGCAAACTGTACAATACATTTTTATTAATACTTTGCCTATCCCATGTTAATCTTCGCTGTTTAGCGCTGCGCAGGAATAATTAAACAACGCGTTTGTAACGAAATATTCTATTTCATTTCTCAATAAGCGACCATTGCAAATTACACAAAATGAATTCGAACATAGTAGAAACTACATCCGTCAGGCATCAGAATACATTCGGAGGAAATCCGAATGGTTGGTTAAAATAAGCAACAGTAAAGACGCGTGAATTATTCCCGATGAATTTCTAATTGGCACCATGCTGCCATTTCTAAAATGGCGTTTACCGTGGAAACTCGAGGGGGGTGGTTTCTGTATTGCATCATGCCAGGCTGGAAGTTGCACTGGAACTCGCTGGAAACGAAGGGGAAGCCTTAGACCACGAGGGAGCATTATACTCCGCCTTCCCCTATCGATAATGCGCGCAACACATTGGCAGTCGCATGCAACTTTTACTTTTGCGTGCTTATTCTTTCCGCAGGTGCATCGGTTCGCCGCTTCGTACCTATACCTTCTTTTATACAGAAAGCGACGACTGCCTCGCGAACTTTCTTTGTCGTTTATCATCCTTCGTAGTTACAAGGACGGAATTTCTTAAAGTCTCGCTAAAGTGTTCAATGATGCAGTTTTCTTCACCCTTCTGACTTGAGTTTGCCTGATCTATTCCGTCCATTTCCCTTTTCTCATTTGTTCACACGTTGTAGAGGGGTGTATTACATTTTCTATTTTATTGTAATTAGTCTGGTACTTACTCTTCACCTGTTCGACGTAATTGATAAATAATTATCCAGTTAATCGACGATGCGAATATTCTTTTTAATGCATTTTACAAAGTTCCTACAGTTAGTAATAATATACATGAACAGGTGTAAAAATTATTTTTACGTACGAAATTAAATACGACCGGCAACATTTAAGTGGTGCTTTGCTTTCGTGATTGAAATATGTAAGTCTGATTTGTGCACGCGTGAAAAATATAAAACTTAAAAGGCAGGTAGCAAAAAAATTGTTGGTGACACTTTGCAACACTGTGCAATATCGCGGAAGAAATTTTTCCGGTCTGTTAAATGCACAGCTTACAGAGCACAAGTTTCAGAATAATTCTAGTAACTCTGCTAGTACTCCGAGTAGTTGACCACATTTAACACAGAACGACGAGGGGAAACTGAAACTACAGAACTTTGTAGTGTATGCATGATGTGTCATAATTCCAGGACAGTGAAAGCAACATCTTTGAGCGACGGCTGATGATCGGAACTTTTTATAAATTTTCAAAAAGTGTATTCTTAAAATATGAAACATTAGGTTTACCACTTAAACACTTTTACTAAATTACTTTTCAAGCTCATACAGTTGTGTTAAACATTTTGCAAATACATAACACAATGTATATCTTTGCAATGCATAAGCATTGAATAGCACAATATAATACAAGTTTCGGTAGAGTCTCATTAAAAAATTTAAAGCGCGATAGAAATATCCTACAACGACAGAAAGATAGGGTTTATAGTACAGATATTTATTAAACATTTCGACACCGACAAAAATACTTCAAGAGTGAAATCTAAAATGAACAAAATTCGACCGAAATCCCATAAAAATATTACTCCCTCGGTTCGCGAAACTTCTTCTCCAACTTCCAATCGCCACGTATTCCAGCCACCCTAATTCAAAATCACTCTTACCAGAACCATGCTATTTCATTAACGTAACGGTTATCAACGCAAAAGGAAACCCTATCCACCTAATGCGTTCCTGAGAATCACAGACAATTCGCCGCGGTCGACACAGGTACCTGCGATCACGAGTCTCCGTTCGCGCGGTCCAATCACTGGCGCCGTTTAGTCCGCAGGAAAAAAACGCGACGCGGCTCGAATTCCGTGCGATTCCACCGCGAAAGTGTTCGCGATTTATCGTCGAAAGTTCTCCTAGCAAAAGTTTCGAAATTTGTCCTTGAGGCCGGCGAGCTTCGTGCAAGCACATTCAAATTACAATCCATCTTCGTCGCGTATATATTCGGCGGGGGTGTCGAGGTAGACGTGCCGTTGTTCAGAGGGCGGGGGGGCTGATAAGTGGTGTGGGGTCGAGATAATGCCCGAATTTCGTGCAGCCGCTTCGGAACCGCGGCGAACAGTGGCGAACGAGGCATCGGTGTCGTAGATAAGCGGAATCTCGGCAGGTTGTATTATCGAGGAGCCGGTAAAACAGCGGGACGAAAAGTGTAGGGGGACGGGGGCGGAAGCGGGGAGCGAAAAAGAGGGTCGACGGTGGGTCGAGGTGGAAGTGCAATTTTGCAGCGTAAACCCTGGCGCTGGGCCAGAACCGTGTATCACTCTGCATCGGAATTCGTTGTTCCACGTCTCGTTACCAGTCAGAGTTTTCAGCCCGCCACGCCAAACTTTTATCCCTCGTCGTCGGCAATTTAGCTGCGAAAGGTCGGAAAAGACGTCCGAAAAATTTGCCCCCTCACCCACCCCGCCCACCGTCGGCCCGTCTCTATCGTTCTGTTCCCGTTTTGTCGTGCCCTCTGTGCCTCGTTTCACCGCTTTTTTTTTTTTTTTTTTTCGTAGCCCCGCTATGCTTTCTTCCGGTACATCGTGAACCGACCCGTTCGATGGCGTTTCCTCGTCGTTGTTGAAATTCCGTACGGAACGACGGCACAGGGTCGACCCGAGTCGGCCCCCTCGTCGATTTCATCGGCCGCGATTTTTCTTCGACGAAGTTCGTCCTGTTTCGCGTTAAAGTGGAACGCGCCAGCGTGGAGCGAGTAAAGGAGGATCGGAGAATTCTTTGGATTCGTTGGATATGAAGTGCTTGGAAAGACACGAAGGGGGGTGATCAAAAATATTTCCACGTGCAGGTGAATTGATATTTGTAAATATATGAATTATGTGTCGTTCGTTTCAGCGGTGCAATAGACGGATATTCTTAGTAAATCGCATAGGTAGGATTAATGCGCAAGTATAGAATATATCCTTGGTGTAGATAGGTGTTTCGAAAGTTCTCCACGAAAAAGACAAATGATACTTATCAAATAAAATTAATAATTCTTCTTTGGCGGCATTCAATATGTTCTAAAGTAAAAGACGAAGAATGCTGGGTAAACGTATTTACTTAAAACTAATCAACCGACCATATGGAAATCTGCGTCTCTATCAGCAAATGAAGTCGACAGTATCTAAAAGGGAATGATAACAGAAAAATCTTTACCCAAGGCCTTGCTAAACTGCTCCACTGGGAGTGTTCAAGACCGAGGGCCGGGATGGAGTTTTTAAACGACAGTTGTTAGCGAAAGTTAATAGACCTTTATTAAGAGATTAGAGAAGAACCGTTTAAATCAACCGTTGGAAACTCCGTTCCAGGAAGATTACTCTTATCTGTAGAACCATCTAGACATATCTCTTTCCCACATATTCGTCTTACTAATGAAAGAAATACTCGCATTATCCTATGGTCGAAACGAATATAAATCAGCCAGTAAGCATTCCAAAAGAAAATCAACACTTATTCCATCACAAAAATCTCCAAACAATGCTCCCCTTCGCAGCGAGCTACAATAAATCCCCCCTGTTGCCAAAACGAGCGAAAAATCGCTCCAACACCGTCGGCCATAACGATCTTAAGGAGTTTCTCACGGGCTCTCCATTCCTCATGTAATATAATAATGGTGCCAGCCTGACCTACCCCAATGGAGCACGCGGTGCCGACCAAGAGGGTAGATACGAAAGGGTAGAACGTAGACGGCGATGAAGCGAGGGGCTCGTGGGGGTGGGTTGAGGTGCCCCATCCAGGCCGACTAGTAGAGGGTCGTAAACCCCCCTACACATTGACTGTCTCGTCCTACCGCCCTACCAGACAACCCTAACCTGCCTCACGTCTGACTGACGTTGGGCGGGTTGAAAGTAGGTCCACGTGGAGGGCGACACCGGGGAAGGGGAAACAAGAGGGAACAGCAACAAAACGTCAGCCCTCGTGTCATAGAGACACACTTTTACCGCGGTCCAACCCCTCTGATTCGCAACCCTCCGTCCGCTTGGTAACCCCCCTTCGCCATCGGGAACGAGGGAGAACCGTAGTGCGCTGCTCATTGTCGACAGAGACACCTGGCCAACGTTCCTCGACCTTTTCCCGTTCTCTCGGTTCCCCTTGCTCCATCGCCCTTCGCGCTCTCTCTCTCTCTCTCTCTCCTCGTTCATTCTTCGTCTGTTTGGATTAGTGCGCGCACTGCCTCATCGCCGAGGTGGCCGCGGGTCTGTCGCCATTAATGGAAACGGCACGAACCCGCGCTTCGTTTCACTGGCACGCGTTGACCTTTCGGTGTTCGGGCTCGCTTGCGATTCGAGGAAACGTCCCGATGGTTTCGTTGCGCCGAAATGGTAATCGCTTCGTTACGTCTGCTTCTTTCGCCAATGCGAGCGAACGGCGGCCAATCGATCGCCGCGGATCCGGGCCCGCCGCTCTGCGTTCGAAGTTGCGTGCTTGTTGCGGAATCGGGGACACCGGCATGCCAGCGTGATTATTTCTGTTGTTTTCCGTGAATTCGGGTGGAACGAGATCCGGAGTGGGGGTGGGTTGGGGGTGGGAGTCCCGCTGGCAAGTGCTTAGGTCCGACGGGGGTGTGCATATTCGGTTAGAAATTGGGGCAGAATAATTTACGACATCCTTTGCGGGTCAGTTTTTCATTGCCCGATGTACGATCCGCGCTGCTGCGTCGCGCGACGTATCTTCGTGAAACAATTAAGGACGTCCCGTACAGCTTTAATGTAACTTGCGAAAACGTATTGTTACTGTAACGAGGAGGGCTGTTAGAGTGCTATCGCAAAGCTGCCTCGAGGCGACCAAAACAAAATCGTGCATTATTGATCTCCCGTGTTTTGAGCTGACATGTTTTTATGGACAATCGAGAGTTTCATTTTCCGTTTTATATCGAATGGATTATACTTTTATCGAAGTTAAGTTTTTCGCGACGCGTTGATTAATTGCCGCGAGATTCCGTTTCGGCGCGTCGATCTTTCGGTTAAAAAAATCTAGTTTACCTTTTCTCGATAGGGACTGATTAAAGAACAGAACCAATATCGACGTGAAAGGAGGGCTGATTGATTCAACGCGGCTGCTCGCAAACCGAAACAGCGAATCGCAAATATTCCAAAGCTGTTCTATCGAAAGATCGCGATTAATAAATCTCCCAGCGAATTAGAACGAGCAATCAAACTATTAAACAGCTCCAACTAATATCCATAATGCGAATAAATTCCCACCGTCTATCCCACATCGGCGTACCCAATCCTCGGTTCCCCCATTATCATCTTTTACCTACGCCAACAAAGACCAGCGTTACGCAATCGGAACGGGCGATTGTATCAATCTCCAAGCAAACAAAAGCCACCGTGTCGTCGCTTAGAGTGCTGCTTTCTCGTGTGCGGCGGGGCAAGGGCGCGGCCTGGTCGTATCCCAAAGGCCCGTGTCAGTTCGAAGAAAATCCGGCCGGCTGGTTCGAAGTTTCTGCCTCTCGGCGTACGCTCGCGCAAGTTCGTCGAACGGGCACAGGGAAGAAGCGGGTCACGACAGCGCTTTAACCCTTTCGAAGCCAACCGAGGCGATAGGAGCGTCTTGACCCGTCCTATCTCCACTTCGCCGTGCCCTATCCTCCACGGCGCAGCATGACGTAATTCCAGCACGAATCTAGAGGTTCGACCTATGAGACCTACGAGACGGATGCACGCGCTCCTCTAACGCGTCTATGTGGGTGTTAATACGTGAGAGACTTGCCTACGTGTCCGTCACTGATTGTACGGGTCCGTGTTTGCGCGTGTACGTGCCTTGCGGATAGCCTGCACCCGCGTACACCCGGGGCACATGCATGGACCACGCAGCCGACGTTCCAAGATTCGAGTGCACACTACCGCGACACCGGGATAGAGGAAGACAGGCGCAGAGGTAGAGAAGGTAATGGCGATGGGGTGGGTGGGAGTCGGCGTGGAGGACGGCCGCTTAGCGTAAGCTGGAACGCCGTTCTAGCCGTCAATACACTTTGCCGAAGGTAGAGGAGCGTTCCATCGACTTGGTTCCTCTGGCTCCTACACGGAGGATCCTGCGGCCAACAGAGTTCTCATATCCCACGGGCCTCTGGGCATTCAGTGCCACCAGGCTCCCAAGCTCCCCGTGCTTGCTCAACCAGTAACGTCACTAACGACGACGGACATATTGGTATCGCTTGCAGGTACCCTTAAGGAGGGCCGAATTTCACGCTGCCGCACGAACTCGTGGGGATCTCTCTTTCGGGTATAAAGCTTTCGCCCGTTCCCCCCGCCGTTCTTGGATTCAAAGGTACGATCAGACGGGACGGACGCGCGTAATACCGGCCTCGTGCATGTCTCTGAGCATTTTAATGGCTGCTTAGGAACCGGCTATATTAAACCGCCTTCGCCTCGCTGATGTGGCGCATTAGTTTTCAAATAAGTCGACCCGCGCTCTCGTCCCTTTCATTTGTGAGACCTTTTTTTCCCCTTTTGGCTCGTTTAATTACGCGGGTGCCGTGAAAGGTCGCTTCCCAAGGCTTTCGTTTGGATGTTTCTTTTGGACTGGAAAATGTTTTGGAAGGTACAATGGGACGCGAAGTATGACGCAGAAATTGTTCGATGAAGTGTACTGCTTCGAACGGGGGAATCTTTCTGGTCGCGGAGAGATTTGGCGCAGGTGATTGTAGAGACCTGATTGTACTTATAACGGAATTGTATTTAAACTAGTTTGATTGCAATCGAAAGTGTATTTGAAAGTAATTTACCGAATTACAGATCTTATTGATTTTTGTATTTTACCGTTTTTCTCCTTTTAGGCGACAAAAAAAAAGTTTCATTGCATATATTTATAAAGCATTACAATTACCTCTTTCTTTGTGATTACGTTACTTTTGAAATAATAACATGATCAAAAACCGAAGCCCTATGTTTAATAAAAAATTACCGATTGCACACAATGAGACTTAGAAATACAAAAGAATGTTAAACGTTTAAACAAGTCTGCAGTAAATGTATATCGTTTTTATGAAACAACAGCTGCTAATAATTTTCATTTGGACAGTCATTTAATAGTTAATATTATGTAGAAACAGTAAAGGGGACACTCGTCGAGCATCGAAAGTGACAGGGCTCGGCAAAGTTATCGATTTAATACCTCTTTTACGGATATTCGATTCAAACTTTCCTCCGCCGTTGTGTATACTCGCCGTGCGCTCATCTTGCACCCCGTTCATCCCTCTCGCACCCCTTGTCGGCCGTTGCAGTTACCGGTACACTTGCACCTCAAGAAAGTTTCTTCGGTGTTCTGCATAAACATTACGAGCAAAAGTGAAAGTAGCAACGTCACTAAACGAAAGTTTCATGGTGAGGTAGGACAGTAGTACTTGCACCCTTGCTGTCATTTAGAAACGTTTGCTCGAAGTTACTTGAATTGCACGATTCTATTTATTACAAATTGATTCCATTTCATGGAATTCTTCCAATCACTATCGGCTGCTCCAACTGCATCGATAAACTTCATTTGACCGCAAACTGTTTATAAATTAATTGTACAGGCGATTCTCCTTTAATCATTGTTAATTTCGAAACAATGTAAAAGATGCAGGCTCTTTAGAACTAAGCTACCAAATTATTTACGTGCACTGAAATTGCAGCAATAAAAATAGCCAGTAGCGTGAAACCGTGGTGCATTAGGAACCTAATGAATTCGGAGGGTTGCTTAAATTTAACTTTCACCACTTTCCCCATTTTTAGCCCGCTCGTCTTCACGCTAATGCCACTCCATAGTATAATACGAATTATACTACTAACGAAACACCCGAATTAAAATTACCTAAAGGAAACAGAGCATCGTTTATGGATCCATCGATCGAATTACCCCTTCGAACGGATCGGTTCGAACAGGTCCCGGCGAGGACTGTCTGCGGCCGGTCAGGGCAGTTGCCAGAAAAGATTTCCATCGTTTTTCACCGCGCTCATCTTCCTAATCTTCTTTGAGAGCTTCGCTTCGGCCGCGGTGGTCGTCGATACCGTGGCCCGCCGGCGGAATCTGCAATCCGGCATCGGCCAGCCGGAGCGAGGGTAGCTCGGGCAGCGAATGGGGAGGCGTTCGCAACGGAGCTGACTGCAGTTTTTCCACGGTGAGAAATAGGGTCTTGGGGTGTGTAAACCCGGTTACTTATGGAGGCCATTCCGGTCTGCGGGCTCGCCAGCCTCCGGCTGAGGGGTTTTAAGGACTTAGCTCGACATTAGCGTCCCTGGAGGGTGAGCTAGGATGTAGTGGAGGTGGACGTGGATGCGAAGGTGGCCGAGGAGGAAGGTGAAGTTAGTTTGTCCAAAGGGAAAGAGCGAGATAGGGAAGTGAAACGATAGAAACAGAGAGGGCGAACGAATGAGGGAGACGACGATATAGATCACGTGTAGGAGATATAGAAAATAGACAGAGAGAGAGAGAGAGAATTAGGGAGTGAGAGGCGGAGAAGGGACAAGGTAAAGAGAAAGAGAGGATTAAAGAGAAAAACAGAGACAGAGTGAAGTACAGAAAGAGCGAGATAGAGACAGAGAGTTTCCCAGAGTAAGCTCTGGATAGGGTTGCGAGGACTGAGAGTAAGGGTGGATAGTTGGTGGCCAGGGGATCCTCGGGGGGATAGAAGAGAATCACCGTGGCAGAGGATGGGTCGGCGGCAGGAGGAGGTGGGGGATGGATGTGCGGCGATTTGGTTTCCAATCATGGGACGACGGGACGCGCCTCTATCGAGCGAGCAGAGGCCCGGCCATCCTACCCCATCCTCTCCTTCACTTGGAGCCATGTCGGTGCTGGTGGTGCTGGTGCAAACCAACCCAACCCAACCCAACGGACTCTCTCTCCTTCGTCTGCACCTCCGCGTCTCAACCAACCACCCTCCTCCTTCTCCTTCTACTCTGCTTCCTCCTCCACCTCTTCCTACTTCTCGTCCTCTGACTCCTTTGCCACCCTCGGCTTGCCACCCACTGCTACCTACCGCCGTACTCTTCCTCCTTCTCCACCTCCTCTTCCACCTAGTGCTTCTCGTCCTCCTGCCTCCGTCCTTCGGCCCCACCCCCCCCGAACCACCCCGCTACAACCTTCTCAACCAGTGCAGAGACACTTACACGCATTCAGAACTTTGTCCGTCTGCCATCATCCTGTTCGATGCCGTCCCATGATTCTATCCCTCTTCCTTCTCCTCCTCCTCCTCCTTCTCGATCAGTCGTTCCGCGACCTAGGACAATTCTGAAAAATCCTAACGTTTTCGAGGGTTTCGCAGACGGTGCCGCTCTAAATTCCAGCGGTTTCGAGCTGTTTGGGAATCTCACCGCGCCACCCCCCCCCGTTACCGTCGACGAGGAGGAATTAGGTTTCAAGTAACTGACTGGTATTGCCGCAATTAGCCTAATAATTTCACCGTTAGCAGCCTTGGTCGATGGCCTTCAAAGTTTGTTCGCGTTGCTCCAATCGTTGCAGACATCGCTCCTGTAGAATTCGACTAATCGATGCTGCAGTACTTATTATTATTTTTCTTTTCAGCGTTATTTAGCGCCAGCGAAGAGCCGAATAGAATTTTATCAACGGCGTACCGAACGATTGGAACAGAGACACCGAAAGGTTTCCGTTCGCCGTGTCGCGTAATTCATTTCACGCGTTACAGCTCGCGATGGTTAACGCAGTTGCGAACGCCACGTTTTCCAAAAATTATTAACCGCACTGCTTCGGACGGCGAGCATTTTCGCGCGAACATATCGCTCCTAATACCATAACCATGTTTGCGTACGGTGACAATGCGATTAGAAGGAGAATAGGGGCGAAGGGAGCAGAACCGCGATACCGAGACTTGTAGTAGCCTTAGGTGGTCTAGACGTGTTGCGTAGGTGTGACGTATAATGACGTGTAACAAGATGAGTAGCCTTCTAAAACGTGACAAACATTGCTCACCAAGTTCCGTTTACCGGGAAACATTTAAAGACGGCCGCGTAGAATGGCTGGGACACCTCGCGAGCGCGTCTGTGTATTAGCGTCTGCGACTACTTTGCGCGCATGAATACTTGAAAACTTTTCAGGGAATTTCCAAATGAACGAATGCATTACAGCCTGCCCTTGGTAATTCACTTTTCGTTGCTGCAAAATGGAGCATCGCCCCCTGAACGTGCTCGATAGGAATTTTTTTGTACTTAAATGTTAGGGCGATTCACACTTGGATCAATATGAAATTTATCGTCCCGTCTGGGACTAATTATGCCGATGCGCAATCGCGTTTTGCATACTTCGAGTATTCGATGAATAACTGTGCGAGTTAACAATACATTGTTAATTTAGCTTGGAGAACTTTCGGCATATTTGAAATTGATCCAATAATTTTCTTCGAATTACACAGGGATTCGTGGTACACCTAGCGATAAAGCTACGCATCGCCAAGCTCTTAAATTACAATGCACGCGTTTAAAATATGATTATCCTTAAATTGTAATATTAAGTTTAATTGTGCGACATCATCAGGTTCATTCCGTGAACGCAAACGGTTGCGCAAAAGTTTATTTCGATGTAGATATAGAAAAATATTTATTCCGCAATGAATTCCCCTCTACATTTTGCGCATAATCGTGTGTTAAGGAACCATTGGCCAACAGTTTACTCTCGCCCGGGCAAAAACGATATACATAGACGGTGAAACCCGATTTTTTTTTCCAAGTGTATCTCGCATACCCAGTTGCGGTATTAAAAGTCTGTTGTTCGCGAGGGTAGTGAAGCGGCTGGCGAACTCCAAAGTGGTTTACATCCATCTTTCGCGGTTTAACGCAAGCCAGCCAACTTTCAGCCCCTCGTCTTCCATCGTCAGGAATGTTTAATTAACGCACTTCGACCCGCTTTCCCTGGACTTCCATTGTTGACATTTTTCTGCCACGAACACCACGACGTTTACCACCATCCCGGGACTATCCAACTTCCTTAATGGCCTGGTGACTGGCTCTTTCGCTGTTATTAGCATGGTCGAAGTGCAAAGTTTCGTGCACGGTGCACCTTTGAGGAAAGTGGATATTTTGGTCAGGCTTATTTTTGCTTCCGTCCGAAGCAAGTATGTGGCATGCTGTTAAAGTGATTGCTGTTAATTATTGTTGTATATAGGAACTAATAGATACCGCGACGAATATTGCACCTTGCAATATTATACATTTCTGTAGATTTTTAAATGAATCATTTGCACCGCAGGCACTTTAAATGAATTTTCTCCTGTATTCGACCTTAAAGAACTTCCAGTATATAATTATATCCATCGCGTAAATATAAACTTGACTTAGTCATACTGAAGTAGATCGTTAAGAAACAAACCAGAAACTTTATTATTCCAATAGGTGATATGCATTACTATTTGATATTAAAGCTCCCAACAAAATGCAATATCGCAATAGCCGAACCTTAGTTCGATCTATCGATTAAAAGGGCGTATTAATTAGAATAAAAAGTGCGCAGAATAATTAAGTTCCTTCCTTCTTTAAAACCTTCTCGCACACCTCTTTTCCTTCTCTTTCAATACTGACAAATCTTCCTTTCGCAAATGGAATTTAATCGAGGGACAATTAATGAACCATCGCGCTCAATCTCTGCTTATCGTCACAGATATAACGTATTCTCGAATCATCGATCAGTATCTACGATCTAAGGGGGAAAGCGAGCGTGCATCGTTTATCCTGGACGAGATGCTCTTAGAGAGCTCTCATCCCCTATCGACGTCCCGGTACAACTACCCTGCATTATCGGCAATTCCACTGACCTAAGGAGAAGTCCTTCGCGAGCAAGACGCTACGAGAACGCGCAGGGTTCGAGCTGCTGCTCGAATCACCAATATTGATACCGCCGTTACGACGTCACGCTGGAAGACGCCTCGTCACGTAAAATTCGCGGTAAAAATGCTTTTCCCCTTAGCGATACATCGCCGCGAAGTATGCGGAAGTAAAAGAGAAAGAAAAATGCACCGCTGCTGTTTCCAAAGGAATAAAAAAGAAAAGTACTTTCGGTAGTTGAGAAATGGTGTAGACACACGAACCGCGAATAATGCAGAACTAAGAAGCATTTTTGAAAAACGATTAGCGGGAGTGACAATTGAGATTTACACGTTACGACAGTTGGGAATACTTTAATTATGATGCGCGTACACTTTCGATTAACGGTGCTCGGATACTCGTAATGGTAGCGGCAATTATTTCTACATCTCTTGAAATTAATATTAAGCAAATTAGAGATTCACGGACTGAAAGCCTGTTTACCCTGGTGTGCGTAGTTTCAACTTATCCCGTTAAATTTCCACGAAGCCGGGCAAAAATAGTATGTGCGAAACCCCCTCGAAAAAGATACTTCCATTCAGTGGGGTTTACCTACGGGTACTTTACGAAGATTTTATATCCCCCGTTACATCCCGTCAATCTCCCTTAAAAAGTACAAAAAGCACGCAACAGTCGAGGGCAACATCGTTTCTGGATTCTTATCTAAACAGAACGGGGGCAACTTAAATTTGCCGGCTCTGTAAAGCTTTCATCTGTTCCAATTGAATTTGTACAAATAAAAGATCGCTCCCGCTTTCGTTGCAACAAATGTTTCCCGAGCCCGTACAAAATGCCGGGAAGCAACAAAGCGAAAGAAACAAAAAAAAAAAAGAGTAACGAAAAGAACGATGCAAACTTCAGTGATACATGACACCAGCACTCGAATCCGTTGTTAATTAAAAATCCGCGGCAGGGGAGGGGGAAACGATTCGAACGAACAGGGGCAAGAAATCCTCTATTAAAACGTTAGCCGTTATATCGGACATTCGTAGATGGGGTGGTATACGAGACTCATTAAACGCGCTGCCCCCTCGAAGCGGCTTTGTATCTGCTTCTTGCCGGTATCGCGATACGATTCATCGGGGACAGTCGTAGAAGCGGAAGCATCGAGGAGGAAGAAGCACGTCGCAGTTGATAGGCAAGACGCCTTTAGAGTGCGTAGGGGTTGAGCACCCGTTTGATGCCCTACATAGCGGAGAGTCTCGGAGGCCAGAAAGGGTGGCGGTCGGGATGGTCTGGGCAGGGACGAAAGTGGCGCGAGGATGGCAGAAGGTGGGTTCCGAGGAAGGAGGAAGACGAGGATCGAGGGTGGCGGAGAAGGAGGTAGGTGGAAGGAGGTGGAGGACGGCGGGGCTCTTTGGGGCTCTGAAAATGCAGCGTAATTTGTCTTTGTCTGGCGGGGGCGAGCGCGCAGTAACGGCTAGAAGGGCGGCCCGAGGAGAAGGGTGAAGGGTGTAGTACGGAAAGAGGAGGAGGTGGCCGTGGGGTGGATGGTTGGGTGGACGGGCGGTGGAGTTTGGTGGTGGGAAGGGTCGGAAAACGGGTTGAGGTAAAGAGAGCGATGGGGAGAAGGCTCGGAACGGGCAAGAGAAAGAGAAGGAGGAAGACGGAAAGGTAGAGAAATAGTGTAATAGAAAGAGAGAGAAGGAGACAGATTCCGTGCTTGACCCGCCTGGGATCGATGCGTTCGTCTGCCAGAACGCCGAGACGCCCGCGTCCTTCCTTCCTTCCTTCCTTCCTTCCTTCCTTCTCTCTTCGTTTCTCTTCTCTTCGGCTAACCCTCTTCACCCGCCTATCTTATTCGTTCTCCGTCCCTCTTTCGTGCCCAGTTTCGTCCTCCGTGCTTTCACTCGTGCTGCTGACGCTGATGCTGATGCCTCTCCGCTACCTACCCGTCGGAGCTGCTAAACCCTCCTCACCCTTCGGGCGCACCACCTTCTCCGCCGCCGCCGCCGCCGCCGCCGCCGCCGCCTCATCCTCTTTCGCTCTTCCCTTTTCGAAAAGCATCGTCGTTGGCCGTCGGCGCAACGCACACGCCGTTAACCGCACTGCACAACGCGTGCAATCCGCCTCACCACCCGCCAACCTACCGGCGCAACCTCACCCGCTTTACGTTCCGTCGTCTCCGACTCGCGCTACTCTCGTTACCCCCCTCTCTGTCTGACGCCCCGTTACCTCTTCGACCCTCTTCCACTGGTTACGACACACGTACACAGACCTGACGAACACGTGCCCGGTACGCGAGGGACGCACGCACACACTTTCACGCCGGCACGCACGTAGTTGCAGTTGTGCTGACTCACACGCGCCCGTGTCCTCTTTCGAGCCCGTCGTCTACCGCTCCTCTTCCTCCAACCGCCTCGTCCAAACGCCTCCTCTCTACCACCTACACGCCGCCTCCTTCCCTTTTCCACGGCCGTCCCTTTTCCGCTTCGTCTCGCGCTCCCTTGCACCCTCGTTCACGCAAACCCAGGACCTACGGACCTAGGAACCGCACCCCGAATATCGAGCCGCTCTCTCCAACGTCGCCAAATGCTTTTCGGGAATGCGGTCCGTCCGATATCTCTCTTCCTCGTCGCGGCCCGGCTAACGCTCGCCTGCTTGCCTGCGAGCGAGGCCGCATTTTCAGAAGCCAGCTTCCCTCTGTCCCACTCGCCCCCGTCGTCCAACCCCCCCGAAAGCTCAGCGGAGATTCGTGGCTTCGCTCGGCCGCGAAACACCAATGCCAAATTGAGCGCGCTGCAATTAATTTCCCTGACCCTTTGGCCCGCTCTTTTTACCCGCCCCCCCCCCCCCTCCCCCTTCGTCTCGCGTCCGACCTCGCAGATCAAAGCCAAAAATTGATGGTTCCGTTTCGGCCGGCCGGACGAGAATATTCCGTCCTCTTGCGCAATTGATGATTTCCCATCGGAAGAAGCGTCGCGGAATCGAGCCTCCGGAAAGCTGGCGTACGATATGACGGATCGATTCGACCGATTGACTGGTCGAGCATTCCGTTCCGACGGGGGTAGGCCCGCGGAGCATTGCTTGGCGGCTGGGAATTGAAGGGCCGCCGAGCCACGTTTGGCCCGTGGTATTATCGCCGAGATTACGGTTTTTCTGGTAGACACTGGTTGGACGGGGCGCGACGGTGAATCGGCGACGGTCGTTGGTTCGCGGTTCGAACAGAACGAACGGGTTAATAGCCTTCCGCGGAATTTCGTGCGCGCTCGAAGTTTTTATGGGGGCAGTTGAATCGCTGACGTATTCCATGTAATTGGAACATTTCGGACGAGGAGTTAACGATCGAGTATGTAACGAAAACGAATGCGAATTCGATCGGAATAATAACGAGTTCGTATGGGGGTGATTCGCCGAAACGAAGATGATCAGTTTTGTCTGAATCATGAAAGTATCCTGATCGGATGGAAGTCGACGATAGACACGAAAATCGTGTACGAATTTTTCCCAACGCGGTTACACGTGATCGAACAGCCCGGTCTCGGTTTCGTTTGACAAACAAGTGCTCGGGAACGCGGCGTCGAAAGGAAACGAGCGAGAGGCTTGAAAATCGACGCTGCTCCACGTTGTCGCCACTTCGGCACGCATTCGGCCGTAGTCAATTAGCGGGCGAACCAAAGGGAGGAAGCGGGTTAATCGAACTCGATCGGCAACGGTGCACGGTACGCCGAGGACGCAGCGAAGATAATAAATCGCCGGAATGAAAAGTCTCGATTCCGCTCGGCGCCGCTGTCAAGATTCCGAAGCAGCGCGCTGAAAGATTCATCGGAATAAACGGCGCGCGGCAGAAAAGGGCGGCTGGCTCGCGGAGGGTCGAGGAGGGTCGAGGAGGGTCGAAGAGGGCGAAGAGGGGCGGCCGGTTGGAACGTCAGCGTCGCCGTTGACGTAACTTCGCGAAATACTTAATTAAATAGCGAGTCGATCCGTTCCATCGTCGAGTATCCCGCGGGGTATATACATTCCGATTTCTGCATTCTACCCTCACCCACCCGCCCCGCTCCACCCCCGCTCCGTCACCACCCAATTCCACCCGTCGCAACGGCGCGTTTCCACCATTACCCCGGGCCGAGTTGCATATTTCAGCCATCCGATTTCCAGACCTGTCACCGTTTCGACCCCGTTTTATCTCGCCGATAATTGTATTTCCGTTTAGCACCGCTGATCAGACCACCGACGCGACGGCCGCGTCGAAGTGTGCTTCGATGTATTTATAATCGAACGTATCGCAGGATCAGCGCAACGGGGGATGATCCGCGACCTACTGGGTCGAGGGATTTGTTCTGGCCTGAATTATTTAGGGGAGAAGAGAATAATAGGCGCGAGGGTTGTGTACAGGGTCGGGCAGTTCGAGTGTCGCAATTTTTAATTGATGTAAGACGCGCGTCGTTTGGGACGGGTCAGGTGTTCTTGTTTTAAGGTACAGTTCGTTTCGTGGTCCTGACTGGCACGGAGGAGGACGTCGTTCGGGTCGTCCCGTCGAGAAATTGATTTATGTTAAAACGAAGGAACGCGAAGTGTTTCGAATAATTTGTGCTTCACTTCGGGTGAAAGACGCGACGCTCGATTCGGTTAATTCTATGTGTTTATTTTGATCTTTAAAGTTGAAACGTTGTTGCATTAAAAGTTGAACAGTTTCACGAGGTATCGATTATTCGAGGCGCAGTGGTTTCCAAATTAAGCTTCGGGGATCAGTGGAATAGAGTGAAACGGCGGTGGAAAATAGGAAAGAATATCCATTAATTTGGAAAGTGCTGAAGTATTAATTACGGCTCGAGCGTTGAAATGTCATATTGCGAAAGAGTACGATCATCGAGGTAACTAATGTCAGTAAGCAGAAGTAGATTAATTAAGGCCTGCCCTGCGCATTTAAATGACAATGTAACATAGACAAGTAAGTAGATTAAGAAAATATTGGAAAACAGTAAAGGTGTTATATTTAACGCAGAAAGGGAAGATGCTTTTTCAAGAACGAGCAGATGTGTTAGAATATTAATGGAGTTACACTTTCAACGAACTGTCCTTAGTTATACGGTTTAACTTGAATGAAGTGCAGAGTGATGTACCGTGAACCAGGATCAGTTTCCAATATCCATGCATGGCTAAGTGAACTTTTTCCTCTCATAACGAGTGTCAGTCATACACATCGTTGTCAGTCAACGATCTCCCTTAATTACTGAATCCGTTATTGACTTCTTGATAGTTTATGCTCGCAGAAAAAATCGTTCGCACCCGACAGCGACGTTCCAATGAAGACGTATCGAAGCTATTGCATCTTCGCGAGTCTCATAAAATTTTTTCAAGCTTTCGAGTTTTTTCAATAATATTGATTTTTATTAATATTATAATGTAACGAAGTTTCAGTATTATTAATTCAGTAATGCAATAAATAAAAGATCTACATGTTTCGTGCAACAACGTATAATTGAAGCGACTTTTTATTTTTTTTTAATGTAGTCTGACTTCAAATTGTCAATTCTTTATACCGCAATGATCCGTTTAGATCAATTCAATTATTTTATTGGACAACAAAATACTTACAAAATGATTAGTTCAAGGTTCCGAAAGGGTCAATCGTCCTTTCGCTTAAATCGCAGGAGACAAAATTTTTACACGCCACACGATTCCCGCACGACGTCGCATCGTTCCCAAACGATTCGTAACATTCCCAAAATCAGTCGACTATCATTAAACGCGAATGACCATCCACGTCAATCTCCCAACCGAGGCCAATGAACTTTTGTCATCCAAGCGTCGCACTAAATCAAACGCAAGCCGGCCCAGACATCGCCCAGTCGAATGCCCGAAACAAGCTGTCTCGCGCTAGATTCTGTGTACCCAAATGCATTCAGCGAATCGCGGCGATTAATCGAGCGTCGATAATTTTCCAATTTCGAGCCGCCAGGAGTTCCGAGAGGGAGGTGTATTCCTTTTCACCCTCTCGTTCCCACGCCCACGGAGAAAAGAGCGTCGCGGAGGGTAACGAATCACCGACACTCCAATCGCGGATATACGAGGTCGATAACTCTTTTTCTTTTCCCCTTTTCTTCTCTTTTCTTTTTTTTTCGTTTCCTCCTTTATCCCCTCGCCACGATCGAAGCGGCGCGGCGGCCGGAAACGCAATCGAACCGTCTTTCGATTCACTTAACGGACGGTATTAACTCACGTAACGCATTATGCGGGGATGTAAATATACAGTAAAGTATCTTTACGAGCATTCTCTACAAGTTCGCTCTCTTATCCGGCCGATAAAATTTACAGTGTCTGGCAACGTTCTCTGCCCCCGTGCACAGCACGGCCGCGCGTGTGTGCACACCCTTTTTGCATCCCCCTCGACCTCATCGTCACGGCCGGACCGATGTTGTCCGTGTTTTTCACTTTTCCGCACGTATGACACGTGTCAACCGCGGGACACGTAACGTTACAGTATCATCGCGGTGCTTCCTAACGTTTCCTCCTTTTTTGATAAGGGCCGTGTTCCGGCGGATAGCGACTGACGCTTTGTTCCGCGACGTCGCGAGGAATTAATGCGAACGACAGTGCGCAAAATGCGAACCCTCTGAAATTTCAGGGATGGCGGATGGCGAGTGGGTAACGATGATAATGATGTCTCGAATTTAGTTTACAACGGTTTTACGTTGCAGTCAGTTCAGTTTCGTTTCGATGTTCGCGGTGTTAAAGTTCTGAAGTGCTTATGGTCGATACAATTTGTATAATGTATTTGATGTATCGTTCCGTCTTCGATGGATACGCGCGGATCGTAATCCGCGAATTCACGAAATAATAGCAGGCGCGGCAGTGCTCCGCCTGGAATTGATTTCTGAAGTCGAGACCACTGACTAACGTGTAAATTTACAATCGACAGCGGGAAATTTCCAAATCCGAACTGCACATTTGTATAAGTCGCGCTTTGTATCGATTTCGGTGCGACCGTGCGATATCGCGCGAAGTACCTGTTCAATTATTTGTATCGCAGTCGGTTTTCAATAAATTTCCGGCCTCGCGTTGAGACACCTAATGTTCGTTCGTTCGATTTATCTCTGTGCGAAATTGACCTTTTTTTTTTTTTGCGTCGATAATTTCATTCGAAAGAAACGGTTGAGAACGAAAATATTTTGACGCGAAGTTCCATGGAGACAGAGGCATTAATTAGTAAATCGTGCTTCAATTTCTCTTTCACGCAGCAAGAAATTTACAGCCGAACTGTGCCACCCAGATTGAAAACTCAAGATTATGCTCAACTGAATTTCCGATACACAATCCACAGGCTTTTCGACCCCTCCGCACTCGTAAAAAGTTTCGAAACCCGTAACCTTTAAACTCTCAACTTGTAAACTTCACGCGGATAACGGCGATGCAGAGATTCGACATCCGCGCAAACTTGTCCCGCAAGAAAAAAAAAATAATACGAAGTTATCTTTTCCCAGAGTCCTGAGCCCCGGAGACACGTATCAAATTTTCCCGAACAGAAAGCGGATAAACACGAAAACTGCACACCTTCCTCTTCAACATTCGCTGCTTCTCGCCGTCCAAAATGATCGTTCGCGCGGCAATACGAGAAGCTCAAAAATAAAATGAAATAAACCAGAAACTTGCGTTACAATTAACATTCCAATCGCCCTCCAACAAATATACCTACGCCGGACTCTCGTTGCGCTCTGCATCTCTGTCGCTCCAGTGAGACGCGGTGGCAAAGGAAGTTCGAAAATCGAGCGTCGTCGTCGTGAGAAAGGCTCTGTCGGGCAAATGAACAGGGTGGACGTTGTCGAAGAGAGAGACGAGGGGCAGGCATCGCGTTATTAGATACCAGATCTCTGCTCGAACGTGCTCCCAAGCAAAACGCCCCGCCAGCAGAACGGCGCGGGTTAAGTTCCGGGAACAGGCGCGAGTTCCGGCTACGCACACCGCTCGGCCCGGTATAACGTGTACCAGATACGAGTACCGTGCAGTACCTGCGGATAGGCTCAGGTTGGCCCGCTGACGACAAATGCAATGCCGCGTTGCACGAGGCGAATTCATGCTTAGGAATGCAATGGCCAAGGCTTCGACGTAGTACACTGCTTCCTGGAATTCCGCGTGAACCTGCGTGGAAGGGTTTATCCGACGTTGAGGAGGATGCAGGAAAGGCCGGTGGGTTTGTTGCGCTGTTGAGGTAATTGTTCTTGGGACGAATTGTGTTAATTGGATTGCGATAATTGATTTTTATAATCGGTTTAACTTTGCACGGAGGTTTGTTGTACGCGCGATAGAGGGAAGTTTAACCCTTCTCGACGTGTTTCGATTGATGGATTGTATTTGAAGTTTGAGGTTGGCATTGCAGTGGGTGCAGTTGTTTCGGTACTGACGAGTGTTGGTACTGTGATTGAATTATAATTGTAGAACATTTTCGACTATTAGGATAAAGGATCGCCGAAAAATTTATGGACGAACAGAAAGTGTAATATTATATTCGGTTACGTTGAAACGTATGTAAATGTTACAAAATAAAAATTATCGAAGACATTTAGTTCCTGCACAAGGCACAAAAAGTAGGAAATTTCTGAAGACTTCTGAAGATTTCAGTAATACTGTCTCGATTGATTATTTTACCCTTCAAAATAGCATCTCAATATAATATACTTTATAGCTAGACAGTGTTGCTTTCATTTATTCAAGACTTCCTCGCTAACTATTTTCTTTATCGAATAAAGATATTTTTCCTAAAGGGATTCGCCTTTGGAAGTCGAGTTCGTTTCGAAGCGAAAGGAGAAAAGTCTGTTTCGTTCTGCGACAATCCTTTCTGAAGTATGTAATTCCATTGCACCTTGCCCGTTCGTTTCCCCCATTATAAACCCCATTTCAGCCTCCTCTTTTCGATAATATCGGCCCAAATACTCAATGTACCGAAAGTTCCCTCTCTGGCAGATTACAAGAAAAAGGACAAACAACTTGAACGATGCGATGAAAATATTATTCGAGCGATACAATATTACTTAACACTCGCGCAACAAAACAAACGCAAAGATATCCACCCCCCCCCCCCCCCAAATTGGAGTACACATGATCGAACGAGATGTCTCTCTCGTTGCATCAGTTCTGCCCGTGAAACGCCGAACGAAACGCAAGGGAAAAAAGGAACGAAAGAAACACTTATACACGCCGCCGCGCGGCGAACAGTTTCCCTTGATTCACTAACTCCGTCCGCATCGCGTAGAATCGGAGCAAAACGACGGGACGGTTGAATCGGCAGGTTGGGACGGGGGGTAAAAGAAGAGGGAAATCTTTCGCCGTTTCGGTAGCCGAAGGAACGCCGGACGAATTCGCCCTGAAACGGCAATTAAGCCAGCCATGCATTTTCTGAGGCGGTCCGCCAGCGAATTTCAGCCGGTTGTTCTACGAACCGGACCACGGCCGCGCTGCACGGAGAGGAGCCGAGGAGAGGAATTCCTGCAACGTAAGTGGAGACGTGGAATCCGATCGAAGGAGTGCGTCTCTGCGGCGCCGTTGCGTCTCTGCGTGGTCGGGACGGTAGTCTGGGAACGTGCCGTTCCGGGGCGTCCGTTTACTTAGCTGGAAAAAAGAAAGGATAGATGGAGCAGATTGATTGCGATACGTGGGTAGGGATCTTACGAAAACGCGGCTGCGCTCCGTGGGACCGGGATTATCCGCAACGTCGCCTATGGCGCTTGGCCGAACATCGTGACGTGAATGGCATCCGGTCGCCTTACGATTCGGCGTCCTTCCGGATTTTTGGCTGACCCGCGCGGAGAGCCGCGTTTTCTGTGCCAATACCGTCGTTCTGTAATGGAACAAAGACGGCCGGGGAATGGAGATTTTGCAAATTTTCGATTTGAGGGTAGAGGAAAGGGGTCAGGGGTGAATGCTAGACGATGGACAAGGTGGTTTTATTGGGATTTTTTTTGCGCGTGTGCTGACGATTGCGCGTAATGAGATTTCAATTATCCTTGGATTTTCTTGATCGTTGGATAGAACTGGACGATCGGTCAGAGGAATTTTGTTATTACGATTTCTCAGATGGTTTCATGGACTTCGCTTCGTAAAATCATCTTGGCATTTCGATATTCCATATGGTGCCAAGGAATTGGACTTAATTCGTGCTGAGAGAAATGTGCGATGTTTCTCGAGAGAAAATATCGTTTCTCGGTATGCGCTCATGCTCATTATACCTGGTTCGACTCGAGAATTCGAAATTTTTCGCTGATTCTATAATCATGCGACCAGGTGTACATGGCAAATTAATAGCGTTTAATTTAAACCGTATTGCAACTGCTCCTCAATTTTCGTCCTTCAGCAAACTACTGTTTCCGCCCTTTTAAGAAAGGTCTTACGTATCCTCGACATCAAAAGTTGCAAAAACTAGCTTCCCCAAAAAGCGTCACCGCTGGTGTACCTAAAATTCAGCACGACACCCCCTTCGTCTTAAAAGAAAACTCCATTTCGATTGAAATCTCCCCGCGTTACATTCGACGGACAAATCAATACCATTCAGTTTCCCCGAGAATCGCCGTGCATACCGTCGTGACAGTCGAACCGATTCCGCAATAACAATCGCAGAATTAATCCACGGTTAAATATTCGACTGCATCCGCCGCCGGTCTGAGGCCTCCCCCTTCGTCATTGATCCGGCTGTCGCAAGATCGTCCGCGTTACTTTCCGGCAGGGTCGCAATTTCGAGATGAATGCGGTCCGCGGCGGTCCCGATTCAGCCCCGATCATCGTAAATCGTGGTCCAAGCGTCGGCATGACGCGGATTCGCCGTGGCCGGGCATCGAGGAACCAAGAAGCCTTCGAGCAAAGGGAACGGGAAAAGCGGGCTGGGCTCGTTCTTAGAATTCTGCGATCGAGATAATATCGAGCATTCGGGGCGTGGATTTCCCGGGAGGAAGGAGCACGTTGAGCGCTAAAAGGTACACGCCGATCGGTCCGTAGATTCGACGTCTCTTCCCCGGAGAATCCGGGAAATCTGGCCGACCAAAGCAGGCTTGAGAGATAGAAGACGGAGAAAGAGCAGCGATTTGGGGGCGGGGGTGGGGTCAGGCTGGAACGTGGAAAGCGGAATGGAGATGACTGGAAGCGCGGAGGAAATTGGCGTGGGGGCGAGGGGAAACGAAGGATACGGGAGGACGCGATGAACGAAGGGTTGAGGGAAAGGATGATCGAGGCGCAACGGGGCAGACGGATGGGTGTAGAAAGGGAACGAAGAGAGGAGGCAGGGTAGCGGTACCCGGTGGAAAGGATTGGAGGAACAAAACGAAAGGCCGACGGGAAAGAAAAGGGACTACCACGGGGCGAGGAGATCGGCGCCGAGAGTCCGAAAGGAATTAGATTTGCTCGCTGCTAGCCAACCGCGACGAACAGAATGCAACACGATCCAGTGGTAATTCGAAACGCGTTCCTCGGAAACACGGAGAATTATTCCTTTGCCGCTGTTCCTGCTATTGCCAGCGATGCGCCCGTTGCTGTTTCCTGCCGCTGCCGCTGGCACTCCTCGTCGCCGTTTCGCGTCGTTATGCCATCGAGGACGTTTCATGGGACCGCTGAATCCGCTCCCTTGTCGATCGGTCGTGGACGCTGCTGGATTTTTAGAAGTACGCGCGGCTTCGGGATTCAACAGCTCGATTAAAGAGAAGGCTGTTGGGAGACGTATATAGGTATGAAAGATTTTGAGATAGTGAGCAATTTTTGGATTGGTTTTGGAACGTAGGGATGATGCTGGTGATGATAGAGAGACAAGGATCGTGCTAGGCGGGCGTACGATTGAAAGTGATAAACATTGAATAAAGTTTTGGTATATAAATTTAAATACAAATGTTTAATCGCGTTCAGAAAATTGATCGATGTATTGTTGTAATTGTGAGCCTAGTTAAATGAAGCATTCCATTTGATTGTGCATTGAAGTACAATAATTTTCTTATGCAGATGTGAATAGCTTAGGTTATTTTCCTGCGAGCCTGGCAAGTTTCGGGTAAGCGCTTTAAACGTAAATGATCCAAGGAAACAAAGACAACAATTCATTTATCTTTTTATGATTGTCATAGAAATCTTGCGCACTGTCTTTTGCTTCTGCACCAGGTACGTGCAACAATCGAATAAGTCCTTTCACGACCTGGGACATTGGTAAATGAATTTGCCATGTTGTTGCATTACGATTATTAATTGCGATATATCGTCTCGATTGTATTATTGCGTTACGAATCACGTGTCGCGCTTCAAACATCGTAATTCATTTCGCAAATGGATTATTCGTAGAACGCACAGTTTTCTTGATACATTGTAATTGCGATATTGATTTGCAATTTTCCAAATATCAGCGCTGGAAGAATTAACGCCTGTCGGAGAATCACTGACGTTACTAATACCGCCACCTTTTACGATTTATTACTACCAGTTGGGACCAACGCGATAAACACGCATTGGATTTAAACAATTCCATTCGATACATCGATCTCATTATATGATATTATATTGCATAATTTTTGTTCCCTCTGATTGCATGCAAATATGATTGAAGAGTTTCTGAGAAACAAAAACAATCTTCCGAACTTTCTACGTTCGAGCAAACAGAATCATTTTCGCCTGACGTATGTCGGATGCAACGATTCTGCCAAGAATTTGCACCGGTCAGTTCGCCCGATCGATTAGAGGCTTTCTTAGCACGGTCAACCTGAGAAATACGAAACGGTATACGCGATTCAAACGATAGCAGCGTGGAACAGGTTTCATTCTGTTGCCGATCGAAAGACGCCCGTGTACGACGATTAAGTAATTACCGCAAATTGGCCTCCGACATTTAGCCAGGCCTAATATTAATTGCTAATTAGCGTCTGATCGGGGTTAATATTAATCGGTAGTTAATTGATCACGCTGGTATTCGCTCTGCTAATATCTGGCAATTTATCTTAACGATTTCGATCTTTGGCACCGGTGGTAAGAGTGGCTCGATTCAGGCTCGATCGTCGATTAGATCTATCGCAAGAATCACGCGGCCAATTTCTATGAAGGCTGATACACATCCTCCTGGCTGTCACGGGCGAGTCGTAATTCTAGCATTCAATTAGTGCCCTCGATCGCGCAGGTGTATCTCGTCCGCTTTCGTGCTGCTTAGCAACTTTTGTTCGGGAGAAATTATAGTTCACGTGGGTATAAATGAACACGTGTGCGTGATCTGGATTGTAAATTGTATTTCTTCGATGCGAGGAGTAGCTTTGCGATTCGCGACGTGGAATAGAATTAAAATGCTTCGAGGTGATTGAATTTATTTGTTGACTTTGTATGTTAGGGTCATTCGATTAAGCTCCTTTGTTTTTCGGATACTTTTTTTTATATAAATGAGCGCAGTTAAAACACGGGGAATTGGCAAAATGTTGCAGACGTTGCGAAAATAATAGTAAAGTCGTACGAATTCTGTATAAATGTGGGGGACAGTGTTTCGAAATTTGCTTTGAAAATTAAGATTAGCATTTTCTTTTTGACACAAAGCACGTGATACAAAAAAAAGGAATCAGTAATTGTATAATCGATAAGCTGCGACTTAAGGACGTGAAATAGTGGCATAGAGATAAGGATCACAGAAGTGGAAGCATGTTAATTACCCAATTGGTAAAAACATAATACTGAAAGTGATGGAAAAACGATTGTCGGAAATTCTGCATGGACGCTCGCTCCGCTGGAAAATCATTTTCCACCTCGTCGAGATAAATTACACTTGCCCGAGTATTCAATTTTATTTCCATACACCTGCATCGTTCGGTGAAAGTATACAAATTCCGCTCAATTACTGCGGAATGGGGAACCATTTTTTTCACAGCAATTTTAATACCAACTCCGACGCTCGTATCCAGCAGCAAAGAGTGCAAAATAGCTGCTCTACTATCGAAGGCTAATTTTTTCACGCCGTTCTTACATTCTTGGTCTGGCGAGGGAACACCACCTTTCTACCCAGATTAGCCTCCTTGCAAACGTTAAAGCACGCTAAATCGATTAACGAATCGCCCAAATCAATCGCCGCGCGATCTTCGCGATCTCTCCCTTGGCGCATAACAAAAAAACAATAACGAATATTGTAAAACGCAGCAACTAATGCCCTCGCAAAGAAAAATGTATCAAGGATAATCAACAACCGCAACATGCACAGATATTTCAATCCATCGCGCTTCGATGACTTCCGCGACGCGTCATACAAATTCAAACGTTGCGGCGGATCCGTCAACTATTAGACACCGGAGCCAATTGCGAAATGCGTCCCTCGCAATGAAGCAAGCGCGTCTAAAGGCGGGTCCACACTTGTTACCTAGGCCCGTTACTGACACCCGTTACCTCAGTTTCTGGTAACGAGATTTGGTCTGGGACCGATTTCCTAGTCTTCTGCGCGTAAAAATGCGTCCACATTTGTTACCGTACCGGGTTTCGTTATCTAGTCAATTGGTCCAGAACGGGTCTAGGAAGAAATGTGAAGTGTGTCCTGTTACCTCATAGCGTTACTTTTTACTTGGTTCGACCGTTCCATCCGCTGTCGGTACAGTGACCCGCACCAAAGAAAGTACTTGAGTCGCTCCTCAGTAGTTATAGCTTTCTTTAAATTTGTATCTTTTTTGGCTACCTTTGGCCGGATTAGGATGATAGGAAGTCGACGATTCTAATATAACAATAATTTCAAAGTCGCATATAACAAATCTTCATTATTCATATAAATATCAAAATACTTATGAAAATTATTTCGCGAAGAACTTTTTGTTGTCATATCGCGACATTGATTTCTGTCCTGTCTGTCGATCAATACTAACGGCGTTTCAATACCAACGTAATCAATAACGCGTCGGGCGATTTCCAAGTGCCCGCCCGCGATTCGCCGGCGTCGCGGCGTCGGAGACGATCGAGACAAAGAAAGGGTTCCGCGTTCAGCGCGGCGCCAAATCCGAACGGGTTAAACACGACAGCGAGCGGTACCGTCGTGACCCGGCCGTGGCGCACCCACATTTTGCGTATTTTTACACCGTGACCGCGCGTTGTGTCTCCTCGGCTCTGTCGCTCGGTCCTTCCTTCCCTCTCCGCCGCCACCCGCGTTTCATCTCATTCCCCCCTCCTTTGCCCCGTCGGTGTGCCCAATGTGCGCCAGGTAATTGGGTGTGAAATGAAATCTAACGAAAACCCTTTTAGGCGTGTGCACAGTCGCTCGCTTGTGGACAGAGTAGCCCGGCCCGTCCTCCCTGCCACCTTTCAACCCCTCCTCCCCCCCGCCGCCCTACTTCCAACACCCCTCTCTCGGGGGCAAACGTACCCTCCGCGCCCGTCCCCCTGCCTACAGGGTAGCACTCCGCTTTTTCGCCTTCCCGTCCTTCGCCGCGTGCCGTGTGTGTATCGTTATCCGTGGCGGGCTTGCGCGTGTTAGAGGTGGTTCACGATCAAATAGTTTCCATTTTTTGTCACCGCCATCAGAGCCGTCCTTTCCCGTCTGCATGCCACAGCGACGGAATATTACGGGACGATGGTTAAACTCCTCGTTCACGCTCCCCGCTCGTTTGTTCTTTGTTGCTTTCTTTCGCCGGCGAACCACCTGCCACCCTCGTTGCCGCCGTCGCGACCGGTGGTGGTGTTCTCTCCTATTCGCGGCGATAGCAACTCCGTTGTTTTATTTCTCGTTCTTTTTGTTCCGTTCTCGTCGCGTTTTGCTCCTTTTTCGAGGGGTTGGGGGGTGAAATTCGGCGGGGATCGGAAACGGTTTACCCTTTTGCCGGAGAGAGGTTTCGGTTGTTGATCTTCCTGCGACGGGGCGCCCGGTTTGATACTTCGCGGTCCCTTTGGCTGTGCTGAAAGGGTGGTCGGGACGAAGGAAGAAAGCGGTTGCTCGAGTCGTTCGTATGTCTGGAAGGGAAGGTGGTGGGTTCTGGTGGTTTAATTTCTGTGAAACGCGTGGAACGATTCATCAGAATCGTTCAGGGGGGATTTATTGGATAGTAATGCGAGTAAGCAGCATTTGTGATTGAACGTTTGGTAACGTTGTTTGGATACTCTTTGTCGGTCTTGCATCCGTGTCTCGCGTTTGCAGTCACCGTTGCAATCTGATAATACGCGAAGAAACAATTGTTGCGATCGGAATCCAGGATATCGAAAATCGAAGTATCTATATTCCAATTGCAGACCCTATTATTCTTCTCACTTCTCGAGGTATATATAAAAAGGATCGTCGTCCGTCCCGTCGAATTAAGCCACCGTTTAACGCAGTTCAGCGCAACGTTCATTTCCATACAATCAATTGAATAAATTCCCGTTTCCCTAGAAAATAACGCGCGCTCGTTTTCGTGCGAGCGGAAACGACGCTTAAAAACAGTAGCGGGTACAGAGCGTAAAGCCAGGATACTTTCACCTGCATAATATCATAAAAGTCGACGGTCAAAAAGGAACAAAAAGAAGAAAGAAAAAAAAGAATGCAACACTGCCACCGCCGGCAGATAGAGGATATAACGAAGACGTTTACGATTTGTGCGCGCGCTGCCAAGCGGTGCGTGTTAATTAGCACGATTTTATCATCGCGAGACGAAATAATAGGTAAAATTCCCTACGGGGCACCAATAATTAGAAGCTCGTTAAACAGCGCGAGTAGGGGCGTTTTTTTTTTGTTTTTTCTTTTTTAATAAATCCCCGCATTATGCGATTCACGGGCCGATCGTAAGTGCGCGCGCGGAAAAATTGAGAGTCACGACACGGATTAAGGAATGTTGCTGCCTCGTCGACCGTGACAACGATCAACACTTTTTCGAGTATCCCCGCGTGCAATCTGTGCGCACGAACATCTTCCTCCGGGGAATCTCGAAAGCTTATTGCGCTCGCAATGGTATCGCGATAATCCCGCGCAATGAACGAGATGCCACTATGTAACGTATCTCGACCTCCTAATTGAATATGCTCGCGTGCATATACGCGAGGTGTAAAAACAATCTCGATCGAACGGTGACGCAATATCTGTTACCTTACACGTCGCGTAATGTTTGCGCAGGTGCGTGCACTTTTTTATGCAATAGAATCCGAACGACGATACAGGTGGATCATTCGACATTCTCGAGCTGTTGTTATATAAGAGGCATTTGTTTAATTGTCCGCTGTTTTTCCTTCGCCGTTATTAATTACGTTCGAGCAAATCGTTGTAGTTGATTTCTCGACGGCTCGACGTTCGCGAGAATAGATAGCGGCGGATCAGAATTTTCAAGGAGGACGATTTATTTTAGAATGCGAAATATTCAGGGCATTCGATTAAAAACGTCGATGCAATAAAACGGCAGGGTGAAACTTCCGGGGCGCCAACGGTCCTCCGTGTACAAAGTCGCGAAGACGTTTACGTCGAATTTATTCGACGTTTATCAGAATCAGACATCGCCGACCTGTTTTTAACACAATCGCGTACGCGGCTTTAAGCAAACCCGTAACACGACATCCTGGCCGGATGAAACGTGCTTTCTCGACTCCACTTTCGGTTTGTTTTATTGGCTCGTAAAAGGTGGTGGCTGTGGCTGAGCGGAAGTCAACCGCCCTTCTGTCTCCCCGTCTTATGTGGCCTGCGTCTATTCGCGTCCCTTCCAATTACGTTTGGGTCTGAATTTCAAGGGGATAGGATAAATAAGAATGCAACGAAGTATGCGCAAGAACTTGCGGAGACCTGCGTTTAATCGTCAATTTATTTGCTTGGGCGCCATTAAGCCGACCGATCTGATCGCATATTAAGGAAATGGAATAAATTAGAATTAAAGAAAAACGCGACTTTTCTTGTTCCGTTAAAGGCAGCCGCCGTTTCGAACTTGCGCGTCGCTGTTGCAGCCAGCGAACCGTCGTTGGTGCTTAAATACTTTTTATATTTGCGCCAGCTTTTTATAAGGGATGCGTGCCCCCGATGAGACATTAAGTTCCATTGTTTTACTCTTGGACGGAATGGAGTTAGTAATGTTGCGAGGAATACGTTGACGGGCCGGCACGTAAGTGTTAAAATCTTTTAACGATCACGCGAGTAGCCTAACAGCGCAAGAAACGACAGTGCGATGCAGTACGTTTCCCAACTATAAATTAAAGTTTTAAGGCTTAGCCACGCAACTTCTTGCGTGCTCGTTAATTTATGACTTCTATATCCAGCTATAAAATTGGAGGCCCCTCTGTTTCGCGTAATCCGCGGAACCTAATTTCTTTATTACCGCCGGTCTCGGTTGCATGTCTCAACGGGGAAAGAAACGATCGGACCAATGGGCCAACGGGGAAAAAACGACGGCGAAAGTAAATAATACAATTTGTTTGTCGTAACCGATGAATTAATACGTCAAAGTCGGCAACGAATTGCACATGAAATCCGGATAATTGAATTCCAGTGAGATCTTTTCGCCTCTTAATCGCCGTGTAAACGGATTAATTTCGTGCCTCCGCAAAATTGACCCGTTTTCTTGCACGCTCGATCGGATAGCTGTGCGGCAATATCGAACAAAGATCTCGACGCGCGGCCTTCTCGCTTTTACACGATGACCAATGCGTGAAACCGCTTGAATTCGCTGCAAAAAAATGACTCGGTTACGCCAGATTTCCTACAGAATTTCTCTTAATATCGAACGGACGTTAAAAGCCACTGTACCCCTCGCTTTTATTACCGCACTCGCGTTCCTGAACGTTTCGGACGTGCAAAACATGTTCGACAGAAGTTTATTGAATATCTCTCAGATCTAAATCTAGACACGTTATGTCACGTTGCGATTAGCGCATCAGAGGAATACAGTGGAACAATTATTAATGGAATTTGCTCGATTCTTATTACATCGAAGCCATTGGACTGCTGGCTACAATCGTGTAATGCAACAATTTTGCTGTAATTCGTACAAGTAATTAAGTACTTGCGCGGTGCGCTCGTGACGCATCATTTATGCCGCTTTTTTATTGCTTGAAACAAGTTGCAAGAATTGCAAAGAATAACGTCGTTGCATGCAATTACAAACCAGTTTGTAACGAGAAGAAATAGGCGGAGTTTTTTTTGTTTCTCGATTTACATCACACGCACCAGACGCGTTCAGTAATGTTCGATACAAAAAAAAAGAAAGAAAACGGGAAGGTATTTCAACCAACCGCGCACGCACTTCTCGCCGGGTCCACAATGTACCCAGCGCAAATTTTCACGCTCCACCATGGACGCTTGAATAGCAGCTGGTTCGCTTCGTTATCCGTCGTCGAACAGTCGCATCAGCTTTTCGATTACACCAATTACGCGGCGCGTCGTTCATTTTTCCTAGCTTCCCTCTGATTCATCAGAATCTCCTTGGTTCGCTGTTTCCGCGGCCCCCAGGAGCGAGCAATTAAGAACAGACGAACATGTGCACCGGTCAGACTTTTCATTTAACGAACTTGGCGAACCTTTTAAAACCCGAGGAAGTCCCTGCTGACTGTTCCCACTTTTTCGAATGGTGAAGGAAAAAAGTATACGAAGCCGCGCCTTTTATTCTTGCCGTGTTCAGCATCGCACGCCCGTCAATGTTCGCGGATTCGAAAAGCAAATTTTACATCGTTATATTTATCACGGAGGGACACGCACTGCTGAGCGCGAGAAATTCTAAATCGAATTTTGCAAATGGAAAGTTCGAGAACCAACGGGAACGGCGAAGAAATTAATTCCATGAAAGGACTGTGTCTATTTTTATACAAAAGACGATCGAGACGAATAACCAGAAAATTACGGCGAGATCGAAAAAATAAGGACGACCAGTGGTTGAGTAAATTA
Organism: Nomada fucata; assembly: GCA_948146005.1. Classification (NCBI taxonomy): domain Eukaryota; kingdom Metazoa; phylum Arthropoda; class Insecta; order Hymenoptera; family Apidae; genus Nomada; species Nomada fucata. The sequence continues at coordinate 8,483,253 of OX411282.1, forward strand.
GTAAGGAGAATAAATATATGGTAATGGAAGGTTAATAAAATCAACAGAGTGTAGTGAATTCCAATGAATGTAACTGAAATGTATTTTTCTCTTCGTGCGTTCGTCCGATTTTATGCAACAGCAACTTTGCGAAGCGAGCGTTATCTTGATTAAATGTTAACGACTGCAAATTAAAGGGACAACTAAATCCATGTTGGCGATGTATAAGATTCAGCGCTCTTTCTTTCCACATTTTTGTTTCCTCTTTTATTAGCAGACTTCCAGCCTTGCGCTCGGTTCGCTGTTTCATTCTCACCTCTCGCACCTGTGCCGCGAAAGAATCGCCGCCAGTCGTGATTGCGCCCCCCGTAACAACGAAAATAAAGGTGGAAGGTAATGGTTCGCGCGAGCGGCGCGTTGAGCCCGCGATTCGATAATATCCACGCCCGATTCAATCTTACACCGTGACGGATTATTAGGGAGCACGGGCTGGAAACGAGCAGGTAAGGATGCTGCGGGGTCGCTGAAAGATGGTTGACTCTTTGGCCAATGTCGAGCCGAATGTTTCAACCGGGTACTTGTGTAGGATTATTTTTCAGGGGAAATCGTGACTGCCTTTTCCCCTCGTAAAATCACTTTATTATTAAATGTCTCTTAATCACTCTCTCTCGCAACACAATATATCTTATCTCAACAATGCTCTCGCTACAATTCTCGCTCGACTCCACTCAACTCCACCTCAACTCTATCTCAACTCTAACCCTCGCACGCATCATCCACTGCATATATTCTTTCATGCATTTTCCCTCTCGTTCTATTCATCATTCGCTCTCGCTCATTAAGACCCACACCGACACACACACTCTTACCACGTGTCACAGTTCGACCACGGGTCACCATGCATCCTAGACTCCACGTGCATTCCCCGAAACCATCCACTCTATCCTCGACATAAACATTCACTCGGTCCGCATTCGACGTTTCGATTAACACTCTTCATTCACACTTCGCGTAATACTCGATACTTTCCTTCACACGATTCATACAAAGCCCTCTCATACCATTTCTACGAATTCTTGCATCCCACACTTGGATAGATGAATAGAAAGTTGTGGGACGGGAAATGGTTGTACGATTTCTTTTTAATTGAGAAGATCTTTGGATCGCTTGCGCCGTCTATGTCTAATTACAAGACGCGAATCTTAATGCGCATGCAGTAATATGCTGTTCTTTGCTGATCAAAATGTGTCCATTACTTTTCATCAACTCTTCTCCTCTTACTTGTCGTCAGTCTTTCTAACGAATAAGATATTCATTAATCAGGATCATACCTAGACCGAAGCCGCGGCTGGAAAATAATATAAACCGCGAATTCCGTACTCGATGCTAAAAGAAATAAGTAGCGAACGTCGAGGGAAAGAAATTTTCCTGTCGCAATTTAGGTACGCGTCGCGCCATTACAGGGCGTCCGGCATCGTTATCAACCAGCAACGATGGCAACAACGAAACGACCGTCACTGTATTTAAAATGCATTAAGTAGAACGAGATTCGTTGATTGCTCGTGTCGGCGGAGCTGGGTATTTCGCCTAAGTACGAACGTCGTAAACGACGCCTGTGCCTGTCGGCGAACACACGATAACGGGAGGAACGTCGTTTGGAGAAAGAGTTCGAAAGGGCAGGGGGATGAAAATAGAAACGAACCGCGATAACTGTCACGCTGGCCTCCGCGCCGAAGTCGACATTTGACAAAGCTGATACGAACGACCGTCTTGATTCCGCAGTCGCGTATCAACGGTCTCGCGAAATATTTCATTCCGATACACGCAATAACATGGAAGTGTAACAGCAACCTGGATATGTCTTTGGTCACCTCGATAAAGTAAATAATAGATAAGGTTTCTAGAGAGTAATATGTGAAAACGTAAAAATACGATGAACACCTCTCGAATTTGCATAAATTAATATCCCGTCACAGCTGAGCGGAATACTGTTTCAACCATCAAACGGTAAACACGATAGTTCGCTTTATTTGAAATACTGCTTTCAACTATGACAAACAGATATTTCATTCGCCAACAAAACAGTATTCAAAAGTAGCATTACATTCAAACCGCACCGAGACTAGTCAAGCCTCTCCCTCTTTTACCTTTCCCCCCAATAACTGTTACGCAAACCTCCAAATAAATTGCCGAAAGAACTCGCCCGACGATCAGTCTCAAACGCCGTCGAACAATTCTTCGTCTAACGCACGCGCCCGATACACGTACGCGTGCGTGCATTATTCACGCCACGGCCGAAAGGCGCCCTGCCCGTCGCCCCCTTCTAAAAACAAGAAGATAATCGTGTCGATCGGAAGTCAGCGTCTAACCGCAAGGAAAAAGGGTTGTCCGCGCCCCGGGGCGCACGTGCTCCTCGGGGTGGCATATGCGGCTCACCGTAGGCCACGGGGATCGTAACGTCGTAACGTAATGCCGGGAACGTCTGTCTTGTAGCAACAGATGCTGCGAGCATGCATAAGCGTGAGCCTCCTCGCATACCTTCGTATCGCCGCAGCGTGGAGGCGCCTGCTAGGTACACGCCGTGTTGTTCCATCGCGAGGGGAGAACGTCCGTTCGTACGATGGGCGTGTACGCCACGGCTACCGGTCTTGTCCGCAGGGACGGACAACCGTCTATTACCGGGTGTACAGGTGTGAGTCGAACGATCGGCGATTACCTTTAATCGACTTGGCCCGTTTATCATCGGTGTTAAACATTCGACGGGACCACACCGGCCGGCCCGATTGACAAAATGAATCGCGGCGAGATTTGGGATTCGGTGTTTGATTTCGGCGCGCAGGTGCGCGCTGGGGTCGTAGGAATGCGATTAGGGGAATGGAAGTAAGGACGCGATGGGGTTTCCCGTGAGCGGACTCTGAGATTTTTGGAAAGTGCGAGAGGGTGTTATGCAACGTGGACGGTTCGAGAGGGTGGATTTTTTTTTTATTTGTTCCTTTTCTTGTTCAGTTCTGTGGTGGACGAGGAGGGGATTTATCTTTCGAGGATGTGATTTGGTTGCTGATTCGAGATTGAGGAAGAGTTTGTTAACTTACGCGTGAAGGTTAGTTTGTATGTTTTTTGTATTACGTGGAAAGATGCGACGATTATTTATTAGGTCGCACCATTGTTCGTGTACATCGCAGTCCGATAATTTCCCTTAAATTGCAATCCATTAAAATCTGTGCGCGTCACGGAAGGTTCTTCACTACCGAGCCTCGCATCTTACAAAGATCCTTGCCAATGACTTCAGGCACTCATTACGCAAATTGCATCAAGCCCTAAGATCGAGTTCCGAGTTACAGCAAACTGTTCATTAACGTAATCAATCTCGCCCTTTATGAAACTCCGCGCAAACCCTGCCAAACTTCGCGACTCAACCCCGAATGAATCTTCGATTCTCGCTTAAAAGAAAGCATCTTACCTAAGAAGTAATTCTTCAACTCCAAAACCAGTTTTCGTACTAATCCATAACCATGATTGCTCGTCTCATTCGATATCGCTTTCAATTGTTTCAAGGTAAGGAACGTTCATTGCGCTCCTTATTTTTGCATTCGACAATGTCGCAGCGATCTTTGTATCGAGTGTGAATCAAGATTTCGTTTGTATCGGCTGCTAAGGGATCGTTTAAGTGGTTCGGCGGCAATGGCCAGCCGAATAAGAACGGGACGCGATATAGAATTTGTTCTCTTTGGAATTTCATTTCGCGCGAACAATGAAAGCTTTCAAAGGGGAAGAGCAACGAAGTTTCCCTCTCCCTCTCTCGCTTTCCCTCGCGCTTGTTCCCTCGTTCCGCTATTTTTTTTTTTTTTTTTTTTTTTTTTTTTATTATTTGTCACTTCATCCGTGGATATCGATCTTGCTATTCATCGCAGGCGCTGCTTATATGCATATCAATGATGAAAGCTCCAGTCGAACCGTTCGCCGAGCGCGAAGAATACATTTTCGATTCGTTTTGACACGAGTTATTATCAAAGGGAACAACAATAAGAAAGAAAGAACCACTCAACGATTGTGCAATGACTCGTCGCGCAACCGTTTAATGCGCCCGGATTAAAACCGATTTTTTAAACAACGGAACGGAATATAAATAGGATCAAGGGGGTGTACCTTGATTTATGCGGAGTTGTTGCAGCTGTTTTTCTTTTGCCTTTGAGCGTTGAATGGTAGGAGGTACTTAATTGTACCGGATAAGGAAATGCAGGAGCTTTTTTTTTAAGTAAGTAATCAGTCGCGAATATATTCTTCGATAGTTATTGAATGAAATTATTAAAGTGCAGAAATTGTAGAAATGTTTGTGCGAAATAGTGGAAATAAAAGTATAAATGAAGTCACTTGTATTAATAATAGATCAGCAAATAAGATTAGGTATACGTTAAACATATACGTCTTATTTATTTAACAATGAGATTGTGTGCAATTTGCACACAAACGCACGCCTTCTGCAATCATTTATTTCTATTAACCCTTCGCGAATGCATACACGAAAGCAGCTAAATCGAAGATCCCACTACCACCAGCATTATTTCTTTTATTCCAAGAAAAAGGAATTCTGTATCGTACAAAAAAATATTTTCATACAGCAGCACGATTCCACGTTTCATACAAGTTCATTAACCTGCACATTCTATCCAATCGATTTCAACAAGCCTCAGGTACAAAACTGTACTCCACTTGTCTCTAGGAAGCGAAAAATCCACAATTAGACGAAGTTACTCATCGAGTTAATATCCTATTTCGCGAATCCGATGTTCGACGATCTCTCGCCGGCTAGATTAAACCCCGCATCAAGGGGGAAATAAAAGAGGCAGAATCCTGACGAACCCCATATTTCAGAAATCACTGTGCCTGCGTAATGAGCGCAGACAGAAGCGGGTAAAACGCGCGCGTACAGGTGGCGTGCCGCGGAGTTAATACGATGTTCTTTCCCCTCTGTCTCGTGCTTCGGGTTTGCGTCGCTTCTTGCCTCCTCCTTGGCTCGCTAACAATAAGGAAGCAGCGGCGCGGGTCGACCTTCAAAGATTGCCGGCACTGGCCAGACCATGATAATTATTATCGCGAGCTAATTCGCGTGCACGTTCACGTTGTGCATCGTCCTTGTGGCGTCAATTCTGTTTCGTTCGACGTCTTGTCGCGCGAGAAGCTTCATTTCGCGTTGCGAGTTCGACGGACATCGGTTCGAGCATGCAAGCACCTTCGTTCGATGGGACATAATTTTCGAAATTTGGGTTTCAAACTTTTGCGATGCGGGCAATCGTGCGACGGGAGCGGAAGAACGATATATCGACGCGGATCCTGCGTCGATCCTTTTCGGAGTGAAACGAAGTTTCGTGATCATGGACGAGTGGTAATGAATTGCCAGGGTCACCTGGTGGCACATTGAATTGCGAATCATAGAATTCGGCTGGGAGACGTATTAATCGATTCAGGGGAGCTTCAGAATGATTGAACGTGTACATAATGTACGACAGGTTCTGCAAAGTTGCTTATCGAAACGAGTTTTTCCTTATCGCGGACAATTCGTTTCTGTTCGCAAGATCGTTAGAATCATTCAATCGCACTGCATGTCAATTTTCATTTATATCTAACAGCAAATTTATCCCGCCTGTCTTTACTAAGAAGATTTCGCGTGCATCTAAAGAACGGCAACGATCCTCGCCGCCTTTATAATGTTTCTATCAATTTTAGCGTTCGCACGATGGAGGATGTTAAATTGGATAAGTGCATTGCCGATCTCCCCGCGTCGATGTAGATGAATAAATGCCAAGGGAAGGATAGATATGCGTGGATTTTTCGCGTGGAAAGAAGGCCCTGTGCATCGAGCCCGGACGAGGAAAGACGGTTACGGTTCGAAACGCATCCGTCCTCGTGTGCAGATGCACGCACGCGTGCATTCGTGGGCGAGATGCAACGGTAGACAGCGTTTGCATCATATTTTTATCGCCTAGGTTCCGTCTTCCTCCAATTTAATAAAAATAACCGGAAGTTGTATCACACCGGTGAACCCGCTTCGAACGCTAGAGCTAACGCTGCATCTGCCGTCGTGTTTCCATCTATCCATTCGTGCGCTCTGCTCCGGCGAGCAATTTTATGAAATACGAACGATCGTTATTAACAAAATTTCGGGACCGATTGAGGGGCGATGATAAAAGGACAATGACTTGTATCGATTCCTCGATCGGATTAATTAAAGTTCATGGAATTATTGGTAATAGATCGTCAGATATTTCGCGACTCGTATTGTAATTACCTTTCGACGACTCGAACTGCCGATAGATTTAGGCACCATTTAGATAGCACACGTTGGACAGATTAAGAACACGAAAATCGCTGAATGAACATTCGATGGAGATATACAATTGTCATTCTGTCTTATTAAACGTCATCATAAATTGCTACAACGATACACGTGTATTAATCATTTTAAAGCATAAAATCTGGAACAAGTCAGTTTTAAAACGTGCTTGGTACTTCTTGCATTAAACAACATTGTAATATAGATACGGGGCTTCGGTATTTCATTCAGCTTTTTTCATTTACATTTTTCCTAACAAACTTTCTCAAACAGAAAGAAATCATGCGTCACCGAACTGTATCTGCGCGATAAACAGTTGTTGCGAATAAAAGTTCATTTGCTTTATTATCATATCATACCTGCCAACTGCTGCGCGTCCCGGTTTTCCAGAAATCGTCAGAAAAATATACCACCAACCCAATACTGAATCCATCTCCGTCCACGTGTCGCATTTCAACGAACTGCCTTTCGACCCCAGCACCGTTTCCCCAATCTCGCGCGGTAAAAATTAAAGGCGCGACTGCGGTTTCGATTCCCGGGGCTTTCCACGTGGACCGTGACCGAAATTCGAATCGAGACGTTCGCGAAACGTTTCGATCTCTGTCGCCGGGTGTTCGCCAGGCCGCCAGAGGTAACGCAAGATCCCGTCGGGTTTCGAGAAGCCGCAGCCTCCACGGTGGTAATTTGGCGAAGGATTTACAGGCGGGTCCCGAGCTATTGCTTTTCGCGGAGGAAATTCCAGAAGGCTAACGCAGCTCCTAACGCGCATACCATAATGATCGGTCGGCCTTCCTTTTTCCTTTTCTTTTTTTCTTTCCTTTTTTCTGTTCCTTCCAGCCACAGAACTCTCCGAGCTGTCGATGCTGTACGACAAACCACGCGGACCCTATTTTCCAAGCCGCTTCCCCGTCGCTTGGCCGATTCTTTTGCCAATCGTTAAATCGTTTACAACCTGGTAGCTTGTAAACGAACGGCCGCGGCCTTTACGAAGGCGCCCGGGACTCCTCTCCGGCTCTTCTCCTCGCTAATCACGAGGCCTACTCGGGCGATTTACGAACCGGAGATCGAAATCCTGACACCCGTGCGAAACGATAAGTAGTCGACGGGAAGACGGCCCCGCAATGCCGGCGGGCAAGAAACTTTCGTCGGTCTTGCTTGGTCGGGTTCGCGCGCGGTATTCCCTCGAACTTGGATTTTACTCCGTGAACGGTTTCTTGAACGGCCTCGATCGTTGGGGGGACTAGAGTTCGGTCGATTTTTCGAGGAGGAGATGCTTTGCGTTTGCAGGGATTTTATTCGAGAGATTCGGGCGTGCGTGTTTCCTTCGCGCTTGGTTTTCGATTGGGATCCATCGATTATTGAAACGCGATGATTCGGTTAGGTCACTTGGACATTGAATTTCTTTTAATGATTTTAATGAATCGTAATGATACAATGCGTGTAGTAATATGAGTCGTACGTAATATTTAAAAGTATGGGTTACGTGAAATTTTATTTTCTTCTATTTATTTAACATTATTATACCGATATGGTATACGTAGTAATTTAATTGTATACAATACCGCTTTGTACTTTTCTACGAAACAGCGCTACATGTTACGTCTTAATACGCATACACACCATACCATACCAGTTCAACAATTCATAGTACCCTTTAAACCGATTTAATTATAGAATTTCGCATTGCAATCTCTCCAATCGCTCGTGCGCACTTTACCCAAGCACGATGTCCATCTCGTAAATAATATCATTACCACAATTATATCAGTTTGTCTCTCGCGTTACTACGAAAATATCGTCGCACTACACTTCTCCGCGGCGATCCAGCGAAGTGACCGCAGCCGATACACGTTCGCAATTATTATTCATACGGTGGTACTGTGCGTAATCGCGAGAAGTAACACGCGGGTCCCGCGACAAAAGTCGAATGGCCGCAGAAAAACCTCGACCGGTCTCGCTAAAACTGCCAAGTTCCAAAGGCACGCACGTGCGCGCGTTCTCCGCGGTCGCGACGTGAACGCCGACTCGCGCAAAATTCGAAAACAGCCCTCATTTCCATTAATAAACGCCGTTTCTCGCGTGCCGTATTCCCGCCGGGAAAATAGCCGGGTTTCTTGGCCGTCATTTCCTGCTCCCCCCCCCCCCCCCCGTCCTCCCCTTCTGCGAAACGGAACACGACTTTACGCGAGTTTTTTTGCTAACGGTTAAGTCATTTACCGGCTCGTATTCTGTAAACGAAGCCCTCGCCGCCGTTCGCAGGCAGGTTTCGAAAGCGTGCATCGGCCGTTCTCTCGCCCCCTAATGACGGCGAATGACGCCCCGTGTAATCTGTGTCCATTAGGGAGGGGTGGAGGGTGGTCTGGGGTCGACGGGATGAAAATTGTCGTACGTACGATTTAGTCATTTCGCTAATTAGGTAATCAGCCGGGCGTTAAATGATAAACACGGGGATCTCTTGCGCGGCAGGCACGGGGAACGAGGCGCAATCACGGCACTCCTGCCGTCGTCGTGGCCGATTATTCCTCTTCGAACAGCCGGCGAAACGGGCCTGGCCGCCCTGTCGGAAGCGAAGGGACGCTCGGATATTCCGTCACGGTTTATTTTCGAATTCCTTGCTGCCGGTTTGCGCGTCCGCTTATGACACCGCGGCGATTTATTCTTGGAGGTGGCGCACGGAACGGTTGCACGCCTCTCCTTGGGTATTGCAACTTCGGGTGGATCAACGTTGTTCCGCCTGGGAGGAGTTATCGTATTATTTAATTTCCGATCGTTCCGTTTTGTTTAACACGGTTTTGCTTGCCTTCGATCGATTAGGGGAGCTTCCTGCTTCCCCTTTACAATCGTTGCGGTATTAAAGATTTCTAAATATTCTCGCGGCGAGGATTTATTCCACCCGTGCTTTTATAGCTGGTTAAAGTGGATGAATTAATTTGTCTTGCGGCGAGCGGCTGTAAAATGTATCAAGGATATAACGATATCGTGCGCAATGTAAGAATGTTTTATTGCAGCACGTTGCATGTAATAATAATAACGTTATCGAGAATGTTGCTGGTAGGAAGGAAACAGTATTTATACGATTGCATAAATAAATCTTACGATGATTTTGCTACATATGCCCTGCTTATATAATTGGAGCTACTCGAACGGTTTCATTGCCCGTTTTACTAGCCCGTTGCGTACATAAATTGCGTCCCGAAAGAAAATTTTATTGCCATAAACGCACGGTAATCTCCTTATCGTACACGTTTGGTTTGTTCTATTAAATAAAGCAGGTAGCGAGCTTGTAATTCTCTTGAATATTTCGCTGTAAATAGGATTAAAGATTAGCGCGGATACTTTAATTGGCGCAGCAACAACGGGTGCGCGCCGTACGCGAAAAACATTAATGCCCCAGCGCGATTTTTCGCTAAACGAATAAAGATCGAGATTCAATTTGAAGACGCGAGTCTGCTCGATCGCTTCGAGTTAATTAACAAAAATGCCCAACGTTTCTCCCGTAATATTTATCTCTCGTATCCGAGTACGCGAACGCCACCGAACCCCCGATCAAATTTTGCGCAACACAATTACACCAGTGCAGAATCGAATTGAAAAATATGCTCGATAACGCGATCCTCGCGACAGCAAAATCGCGCGATTGCGCCGATAGAAAGGGGCAGAAGCTGTCCGAACGAAAAACGAAACGACCCCTTCGCGACTCCGAGGGATCGATATAAACCGCCGTCGATTGTCTATCGCCGATCGTAAAGGAGGAAGTCGGGCAGAGATGTTCGCTTATCGCGCAGAATTAGCCGAAGATGGCAGGACTCGGTTGCTGGGCCCGCGGAATTACGTTCTTCCTGTACTTCGCGAACGATGCGTATCTTCTTCATTCATCTTTGTAGTTTCCTGGAAAGTTAGCCGCTCACGCAGTGCGCATCACGCGCGCTCGCGCACGTTTTAATGCCCGTTCAGGGTCGCGATGGAAGTCGATTATTCGATCGGATGAAAAAATTCATCAGACTCCCGGCGTGCGTGTCAGGAACGTGCACGCGTGTGCGTCCCACAATGTTGCTCGGTGTTTGCAACGTAATTATAACCGCAAAACAACGCGGCGCGCACATACGCGCGGGGTAATGCGCGGCTTTGGTTTGCTCGTTAAGTAAGATTACACGTTTTCAACGCGAATCCCCGATAGGAAACATGTTTAATTAGCCTGACGCTGTCGAACGGTATATCCTTTCTTAACTATTACACGAGCCCGCTTTTCCGTTTTATATAATACGCGGGGATAGCACGAGTTACGACCAGGACAGGTTGTGTAGCGTTCGCGCGAACGCTGGCGCCGTTCGGCTACCGGTATACGCATTCTATATTATAGTAGATTCTAGATTATCTGACCGTCTGTTAGCTGGAAGAGCGAGTAATTACCCTGAACACGCCATTGAACGTCGTTTCGAATATTCGGGCACGTTCGATAGCCACGCGCTCGATTTCACCGTCGCGACGTTTCGCTGTTAACAAACTAATAAGAGTTTCGTTCCGCGAGTTCTGTCCCGTTTCCGGAGTTCCTCGGACGCTGGATAGATTTCTGTTGGTGGGGAGGAATGATGTAAGCGATTAGCAATATATATAATAAATAGCTTCGTTAAGCAGATAAAATTGCTGCTTTCAAGTGATCGTATATTTTTTATTTCGAAGTTCGTCGGGTGTATTTCATTTTTATTTAATTTATCAGGCAAATCTTAGTAGATTATATCGAGATTCTGTTAAACTGTGCAAGACGCATTATATATTATTCAATTCTACTTGGATTGATATCGATGAGTCGAATGAATTTTAAGTATAATTTCGAGTACTGTATGAAAGAAGATGTCGCAGAATATGCAAGGAACATTGTATACGTATTTAAGTAATACGGATATTACAGCGGCACAATGGAATTATTTACGAATGCAGCACGAAATACGATAGTATTCATGAATGATAAGTAGCAACTTTATTTCCGCGGAAAAGTTTGCGGCAAGTTGTATTAAAAGATTGCAAAAAGAGTCCCGGTTGACACAGATGTTAATATTACTTACAAAATATAATACAGGAATCATGATAAAGAGAAATTCAATTTATCCCGTTGAACTTTAAATTGAACTTCATCTTGTGTTCGCCGTACTTCTACTTTACTCTCATTTCTCCCATTATTTCTCATCATTGCTACATCTCTTCCGTGTCGCTACGTGTCAACTGCACACGTAGAATTGGTTTCCGCGGACGCGCAACAATCTTTGAGACGCTACAAAATCGCGCAAAAATAGTAATATTAATATTTCTACCAATTCCATATTATCCGCGAGACACTTAAAAAATGTTAAAAATTCTTGACCAACGCCCTTCAATTAAATTCTTTTGTAATTGAGAAACGCAACAATGCGTTCAGAATATTGCGATACACTCGAATAATAGAAGTTCTTCCACGTCGATTTACTCCAATATTCCGGCGGCGCGAGATTCGCGAAAGTCAAACTTCATCCTTACAGAATTACAATCTTCCGGCCCGTCTCACGCTCGTGGCTAACTTTTTCGTTTTCCGCCTCGAAGGATTCGCTTTTCCCGATATATGGAGAACAGCCGTCGATAGTCCAGCCCTGTCCCACCATAGAACGACAGATCGTTGGTGTGATCGATACGAAGCGTTCCGCGGCAGATAGAATCGGGGATCCGACACGGGGAAAGAAGAAATAATTATTCCATGAGCGAGTACGCGCATCGAACGGGTGGCGAGGTCACCAGGCGACTATCAGGCCACATGTCCAATCAATTACAATGTTGTGCATGCAGCCTACCTGCCCCTGCACATCAGCGCGACTCCATCGGAAATCAATGAAATTCGCCGAAAAACTACTCGGTTATTGATACGCCACGGGTTTAAACAGCACGGTCGCCACATCCCGATCATGGTTATTCCTCGCGACACGCAGCAACAATTTATCTTTTTTTCTTCGGCACTTTGTTTTTTGTCAGAACCGACAGGTTAATTTAACGAGTTGCGTTATAACGTGAACGTTATTGCCCGCCAAGGTGCAATGAAACGAGGAATTGTTGAACGCGTAGGAATTTTTGTAATCGAATATAATTGTATTGCCGATTAACGAGGGGGGTGGGGGGCGGAGATTCGTGGATTTGTCAAAATTCGCGATGGATTGTTGAACCCGTGGAGGTCGAAATATTTGTTGAACGAAATAACTTTGGCTTCGTTGCGTTGCTCGTGCGTTGCTCGTGCATGCTGGAATCGTGTATTTTTGATTTCTTTATTTGAGCCGGATTTTAATGCCTCTTTGTTGTTGGAACGGTGTACGCGTTGCGGTTAATTGTGCGAGACAATTTTTTTTTTTTTAATTATACGAACGAGTGTCTGACATTTGCTACTGGGAGATGTCGATGTTTAGAACTTCCGCGCAGCAATTTACGTCAGAAATGATCGAAGTCGCGCGCACATTTGATAACTGATTGAAAGGCGAATATTAACCTGTTATTTTACAGTACTTCGAAATAACTAGATAGTACGAAATGCAAAGCACAAGTCGTTAGTAAATAATATGCTGAAATATTGGACGTTAAATGGGATAAACAGGGGTAGAAATTGTGCCGGCAAATCTCCTTACAAACATTGCAGAGATGCTTCGAAATTAATAAAATATCCGTTACACACGAAATATATTCAACCTTTGATACCTTTATTATACCTTTATTAAATGGCAAATGTCAGTCGGAACAGATTAAAAATATTCCTCGCTAAACTTGCAATCTACTTAGAATAAAATACAAACGAATAAAAAAAACTTGAAAGCAACCAATAGCGTCCTGACATAGCTAAAAATGGTTCATCATCGCATCGCGACCACTTGCCATACGAAATTGTACCAGCGATATTGCCCAATTCTTTCTCATCCATTCATTCCTGTCCCGAATTTCTGATCCCCTCCCGACAAAATTTTGCCCGAACAACGAAGCGGATCCGTTAACGATTACACGCGGCGATAGTAATTACCGGTGAGGTGGCGGGGGGGGGGAAGGGGGTGGGTTGACGCACACCAATTTCGCAAACGATCAAAGTCAACTTTTCCGTTCCCTACAATTTCACAAAATTCTTTCGTAGGCACGCAAACGCGAATAAGTACGTCGCGGGCAGGTCCTCCGCGCTCGCTCGCTCGCTCGCTCGCCCGCCATTCAAGCAAACAGAAGGGAAAGCCACACATTATATGCGCACGAAAGGGGAGAAGAAAAGGGAAAACATACTTTGTCGAGCGAATTTGTATCGCGTAATCGTTTCACCGGGGAACGATCAAAAGCGCGAAACGCCGGTGAAAAGATCGTGGAACCGCCAGCGGGAGGAAAACAGCGCGTTTCCATCCGCGACAAAAGACACTTTCATCCCGCGGCATTCACGCGACTACGCGCTTTTCGGCAGCGGGCGACGAGAACGGCAGCGAGGGGAGTGAAGAGGCGCGGGGAGAGGAAAGAAAGAGAAAAAGGAAAAATACGGAACACGAAGAAATACATACAGGTACGCGGGAATAGTTTACAGCGTTTCATTGGACAGCGGTGTCTAATGGGCACAATACTGGTCCCGCATTTTTTTACATAATCTCCAGAACGTAGCGGCTTCGTCGACCGATGGGAATATAGGGTGCTCCTCTTTCATCTTCCTCTCTTACGCTCTCTCTCTCTTTCTCTTTCTCTCTATCTATCTTTTTTTCCCCTCCACGGCGACGGTGCAACAAAAATTGCCGGTTACACGCTCTAATACGTTTTTTCGTGTCGTGCTCATTGGAGAACGCCGCGCCGCGTCGGTCGCGGCAAAATTTACCAGAAAGCCATGCAACGGTTCGCGCGAATTCCCATTTTTTTGCCCAGAAAAGGCGTGCACACTCTCCGGCCGCGCTGAAAATAATCCAAAATAAGTCGTTGGTATCGATCGGGCCGGGCAAAAAGGAGGGGAGAAAAAAAAAAAAAAGTTAGCCGACGTCCACCGGCACTGGCACACGCGGCCCCCGCGCCGTTAGCGTGTGTATTTTCGAGCACACGCTAACAACCGTCTCTTACGACGTTAGCCGGTGGCCTAGCCGTTTCTGCGTGTTGGTGTACGTGGATGGAAAGCCGCGGGGACGTGTGCCGGATGCGCATGAATCTGTGTGCACGGCTTCCGACCACCCTTTAACCGCCACCGCCAAACCTCTCCACCCTTTTCCTCCGACCCGTTCGGCCACCTACGTGCTTTTATGTTTCGTTTATCAGGCTTAACATGCGACTTTTCCTAGCTATTCGACCGGTGCGCGCCGCCGTTGTTCCGCGGACCACGATTATCACGATGGGAATGGACGTTGAGCTGTTGCAGCGTCGCGACGCCCGATCGTGCCTCCGGAAAATCGTATCGCCGACGTGTTATTAGGTAGTTAGGTATTAGAGATTTGCGGGGAACACCAGGGTGGACAGAGGTGTGGATTTTATTGGGTGTAGTTGTTATAGGTTTTCGAGGGTTTCGACACTTTTTCGTAGTTTTTTGGAGATTTTGTTCGAGAACTGTGGTAAGCTCTGTTGGGGTTTACGGTGAAGGCAACGTTTTCACTTTTGGAAAAGTGATCGCGGCACTTTTCGGAATCGACAAGATGGTTATTGTAAGTTGCGATGTATCTTTTTTTGTAAATTGTAAATTGATTGGGAAATTTCGAATTTGGAGTTAAATATGGAAGTATTGGCAGGTTGGAAAGTTTTGTTGTATACTTTGTAAAGAATTACTTATTTCGTCGTTATTAATCGTTTGTGAGATTCGAATAAAATGAATGTGAAAACCGTATTACCGTATTACTGTATTACCATCGAAGCAGTATATTTCTAAGTATACAATGCAAGCGTACAGGTAGATAGGATGCAAGGATAAGTAACACTATATAGTTTTAAGTAGATAAAGCGTACCATTAATTGAAATAATAATAATGGTATAATTGACTGCGAAGAACAGAAATCATAAAGAATAGAATAAATATTCCACCCTCAGCCTTGACGTCACACGACCACGAATCGAATACCTTAATATTTCTAAGGGATACCAAAATTTATCAGGAAATATAACCCTCATTCTAAGGAGTGGTAAGACGTAATAAAAAAAAACCTACTTTCAATTTATTGTCGACCGATGCGTGTCAGTATTCGCACACGATTAATGAATGTAATTAAACTCGTCTGTATGAACGTAGTCGTCATAATTTAACATACAAGCAATGCGCAAGCAATATTCTTAGAAACAAGAGGAGAACCAATTTAGAGATCCTTCTCCTCCGTTTCATTTCCTTTTCTTTTCTTCTTTTTTTTTTTTGCACGAACAAGTTAACGAATCACTGATAGCCAGTAGCACTGAAGAAGAATAATAACGATTCTAATTAGAGCTTTGGAGCGTGGCATCGCGGATTGTACAAGACAAGGTTGTTAACGAATCAAGTTCCACGTGCTTTTTTTGCGCCCGTTAAAACGAGCGTGTTGAGCATTCTACTCGAAAATTATGTTAAAATGTGTGCGCGCTTTCAAACGACAGAACTGCTTTGCCTCGAAAGCACCGAGTTGCGAATAACACTTGAGAATACATCGATTAAAGTCGTATCCGCGCTGGATTTCTACCAATCCCTGACATCGAACTGTGTTTTTGTTTTTTATTCCCCGCTACGTTCGTCGAGCGCACGCACCACAATTTTTAATTCCTCGAAGCCTTATTGCCCGAATGTGTAACCACTGGTTTAGCTCATGATTTCATCCTGTATGCACCGTGGTTTTACGATTTAACCGCTTACTCGCGATCGCTGCTCGCCGTACTTTTACGAGCACACTTTTTTTACTTTTATCTTACGTATAATTTTAATTCCCCTTTTCGTGGAAAAAAAAACAAACACGCTGAACGTCCATCGTCTTTAACATTCGTTACAGTTGCTGAAACTTCGGTGGAAAATAATGCACCGCGGAATAAAAACGATGCATCGGCGGGTACTTGAAGGTCTGCATTGTTTCGTCAATTCAATTCTCGCATGCTTCGGTTTAAAGTCTGCGAGAAAAAAAATGATTCAGGTGTCGTTCCAAAGTATTGCAATTTATTTGGCGATGGAAAATTGGTCGCTTCTCATTAGCAACAAACGTTGCGCGCCTTAAAAGGAAACACCGCCGACAATTTTCATAAATGAAATTCCTGCATCCTTCCAATTCTTAAATTAGGTAATTTCGGTACACGTCGGTTCATTCGCGCAAAATTTGCGTCCCGTTAAATGATCGATCGCTGCACGGTTCGAGTAAAATATTGCTCCTTACAGAATTATGAGGGTTCCTCGTTATCATCGATTGCGAACCACGTCGAAAATTAATTGGAAGCGTCGCGACGCTGGTCGTGCTGGGATCGCGGAGATTAGTGAAAATCTGTAAGACTTTTCATTTAATAACGAATACCTTTGAATGAGGCGAGGCTTTCGAGCAGGTGGGGAAGCACAGAGTTTCGCTTTTGTGGATTTAAAGAAGAAAATGTGCTCGTTAGTATTCTCGGTAATACGTTCTAATGATTATCACGATATAAAGAGTTGCCAGCTTGACTTCCAAAGCTAGCGTAAAGGTTTTACAGCTCGTAGATCCGCTTCTTCTGCGAGAATCATTAGTTACTTTCTACTATAAACATCGTGCAACCCGATCTTGCTGTACGGCTTGCGTTTTACGCGCTTCGTCATGGCATTTAAGGCGGAAAAATTACTCTGCCCAGTTTTCGTGCATAGGCGCAGGTGCAAGGCGTTTACGCCTGTAAAGATCTAATGATATCGGCCTTAACGTTTCGAACGTTATCAATTCCTATTTACGTTTCATCTTCCGTATTGAGTCGCGCCATAATCGTTACCTCCGCGCGACGAAACTTCACCATCGGTTATTCCGTTCAGAAACGACGGGACCGTGTTAATCGGATTTTAATTCCCCTTATTTTATGGAAGACACCGAATGACTGTTTAGTACCGCAATAAAATTTATTTAACGACCTGCACCGTGGAATCCTGCGAAATTGGGCCGATTTCGATGATTTTATCGAACCTCAAATTGCGGTAAATTATTACACGCTTGTTACGCTCCGAGATTACAGAATTGAAATTTAGTCATCACGAGCTTGAATCGTAACAGTTGAATACATTTTCTCGCGCGTACACTTTCACGCGTACGATTACGCGAATTTTTCACGCGCCCGTTAATTGTGTACGACCCCTCGCGTATGCACACGTGTGCGCACCGCGTCGCACGTCCTCCACAGGCACAACAGTGTACGGAAAAGGGGTGAAGCACGGTGGGCGGATCGATATTAAAATAGTGACCGAATTCCAGCGTGCCGCAACCTACCCTAACGCTCTCGACTCACCCTTAAACTTGTCTCCCCCACTTCTTTCTTGCCGCCGCGTTCCCGTTCTCCGCCGTCCGTTCCGTCGAGATACGCCGTCGCAGCGACGCGACGCGACCGTCTGTAGAGAAGTTTCCCCGTAGGAAAGTGGAAGGCAAGGAAAACAAGTCCATAAAGTGGCAGCCGAAATTCCGGTGGACGACGCGTCTCGGCGACTCGGATGAAAAATAACATCGACTCCGGCGTCGAAACGATTCAGAGCGTCCACGATAATAATTGATCCTGAAAATTGAAATACTATTAAAGTGAAATTAATATTGGAAAATACGAAGGGAGTTAATGCATTATTATTGAACCAATATTTGTGAACTTGCGATTCTTGTGATATACACATTCACGCTAATAATGCTAATAGCTGTAAAAACTAAGATACTATTAAAAAGCAAAATACATTGCTAATGCACCGTAAAGGAAATTCAGTCACTACCAAAAACTTGTACGAGCTATTGTTCACGCATGGTGATCCATGAAAATCAAGACGTTAAGAACAACTTACTTAGGGGCAGATTAATCGTGTCCATTTTGGTAGCAGAAAGCCGTAATTGTTACAGTTTGTCGGCGATCTGGTCGACGTGGCGATGGTGGTAATGGGGGCCGCGGAGAAATAGTCGAAACGTGTATCGGGCGCAGAAGTTGCAAATTATATGGCAGTTTCGGCGCAGCATTGTTCCACGGTATGTGCGGAGGGGGCTAACGTCCGTTTTAGTTACACACGGAGTTACCCCGCGACAGTTTGGTATTTCGGTCTTGAGATCGGCGTAACTTCGTGTCAAAGTTTGAGTTAACTTAACCGGGAACGCGTAAAACGCGAGTCATGTTCGTATCGCGGATCGTGACCCTGTCGGCTGACAAACTATCGTGAAATGTGAACTCCGGGCAGAAACTTTGATTACGGTAAAACTCTGTTTATCCAGACCCGCTGGGTGGACGACACGGTATGGATAATTGGATCGTTCGTCCGATAAGGAGTTCACTGATCTTCCCCGTTACCTATGACTTCTCGTTCAAGCGAGCCGACCCGGCGTTCGCGTTTGGACGAACGTACTCGATCACGCATCTGTTCTGACATTAATAAATTTGGAAATAAACTTACGGGAATAACGATGAGTTGCGAACCAGCGATTTTTATGACAGCCTGGTTCAACATTACTTGCAATATTGTTTCTCGCTTGTTTCTTTTAACTCCACTGATTTATATATGGGGGGGTTAACGTTATTATTAGCTGTAATTAATGTCAGCCGTGACAAGTGTCTCTATAATTCAAATAACGTTGCGCAGTAATTTATGCAATAGTAATTCATCAAGATCGACTGAAATTCATTTCCGACGAATAAATCGGAACGCGTTAGCATCTTTCGACGATATCTGACAATCAACATCGGTCTAATAAAAGGGTGAATCGTAGCCGGCGTATACTGGACGGTTTTCCGTGATATGGGAGAAATCGAGGCGGCGATCGAAAGGAAAGGCAGCGGGCGCTGTCGTCGATCCGCGAACGAACGTTCGATGATATCTGGCGGAATCGATCAAGCGAACAGACACGAGTGTTCGATAACGACAACGCTTGACGCGTTTTCCCGGCCGTAGAAAGGTCTCTGGCTGTGGTTGCTGCAAGTGTGCGTTAAAGAGGCCGTTTAACCTTTCACAGGGTATAAGCGGGTCGCATGTTCCAAGTTCCCACGCGGCGGATGTTCCGCTGAACCGCCGGGGCAGCTTCGTGGCCGAAGGGCGCACAAAACGCAGGGCGGGTTCGACGTTGTCGCGAGAAACTCGCGGATATAATACGATCCTCGATTTACGTTGAGGTAAAAGTGTTAAATGAATTTCGTTTTTGCGTCAATAGTAAGTGGTTTAATCAATGGAGCGGAATTTTTAAATGTGTTGCATTCAATTAAGTAACTCTGTATTCATTTATACGGAATTACTTTATCGTCGAGTGTTAACGCTTTGATTTTGGACGATATTTTGTTACGGTTAAATTTATTCGACGAATTATTGAATGATTGAAACCGCTACGTACCTATTTAGTAGCGGTTTATGACAGTATCGGGTATTAAATTCCAATAAATTATCAGAATATTTTTTTGTCAATGGGGAAACAATTTGGGAGGAGAACTTTCGAAAATCATGGAATTCTGCATTATATAAAATTTTTGTTGCTCTGTAGATTTATAAAACGTGCCGGGGGACAAAATATTTTCGTTTCACTTAAATGAATAATTAATCTAGTTTCTGCTCAGTGAGCGAGTAACTTTCTCCGCAACTTATTAATAATAAGAAACGAATAAGAATCTTCGCGACAAAACCAAAGAGATCAAGAAATGAAGTTTCGAGATACCGTAGAAAATTCCTTTCAACTGTTAAGCGAATTCCATACAAATTTTTCAAGCGATACTACGATTAATGATGAATTCAGCTTGCTCTTCAGCTTAATGTTCGAGACAATGCTACGGCCCCTGTCGTTATCCTTTATATTAGTTAGCGACTTTTCTGTAACAAGATCAGGCTTCACCTTTGGCGTGAACGATTAAGAGAACAGCGTAACACGTCCGTCCAACCCTTTCCAGTTGGAAGATAGAAACTCTAACGCAAATTTACGAGCTGCCCCGGCAGAAACTTCGCAAAGTCGGCTGTAGCGTTTGCATTCGACAAGAAAGTGCCGACGTGTTGCACGTCAATCGATAACGAAGTCGACGAAAGTGTAAAACGAAACAAATTTTAACACAAAATGGTTGCGACACTTTTTTAGAACATTTTGCACGAAAAGGTGGTTATTTCAATACAGCTCTATATACCGTATTGTGTCTTGATTACGACTTACGTACTCACAAGTAGCAGCCTATAGAGCTTAATTCAGACCCACCTGTTGGGGCACTTTGTGCCAAGCTTGCAATTTTAGTAGTACACACAACGTTGAAACTTTAAGCTGTTATAACTATGCAGCCATTGATCATTGGTTTTATGTTCGTATAACTTTTTTATTATTCACAAGTGTACCAAACAAACAGGCATGATTTCGTTATATTCGTTCGGACGGACGATTCGCATAACACGCGTGGATCGTTATGCATGTTAATCGTTATCTTTAATCGTATTATCACGAAAGGAAATGAATGCGGCAGAAGATGGAATAGATACTTGGGACTTTGAACGGGATACAACATTTTAACACGCTCTGAATGTTCTTAATTGCGTATGTTCCCCTGCATCGCACGTTCCTGCAATTCCCTCTACTGTTTATTTAGGTGTCCGTAATTCTTGATAGCAGAGAACGTTTGTCCTGCGGGCAATCGGGCCGTTGAAAATAACGTTCATTGATATTCCGGATATTCTGCGAATGCGGTAGAACAGATTGCGGCAGGCCTCGAAAATAATTTGGTATTTCTGCGCGCGTGTATTTGCTCGGCGCAACAATACGTTGCGCGAACGCGTGAGACTCTTGCAGGTACGAATGCAGGTACGAGATTCCAGGAGTTCTGACTATTTTTTTTTAGTCGCGCTGTAATTAATTTCGCTCCGACTTTGGAATACTTGAGCGTTATCGGAGCACTTTTCATACGGCCACATTGTAGATTAAAGGTCTTTATGGCCCTTTGTTCGAAGAAATGAAGCCTTACGGTACTCTTTTATATTTTAATTAAAGTTACATAGAATCGTCCATTATTTTAAAGGATTTAAACGATGAAAAATCTTCGAATATATTATATAATTCCGAAGCAACGACTCGCAGTGATAATCTCCATTTCTATACACATATTCCACCTTTGGATTGTTCTTGCATTTCCAACTGAACGTCACTAATTAGCCGCGAACCTCCTGCGCGTCTTCGAAGAGCCTGGTTCCAAACGTTTGACCAGCAGCATAGCAACGAAAATTACCGTGCATCGTTGTAACAACGTGTCGCACGTTCCGCCGTATCGTTACACGCCTCCCATTATCAACACCTCGAAATTTCATCAATCCGACCAAGTGGCGAACCCGCCTCCGCTTCGTTTTCACGCGCGTGAAATCGAATAGAGCAGAATGGCAAGCGGGAACGGGGCTGGCAGAAGCGCGAGATATTTCCAAAGAAGAGGGAACCACTCGAGACTCTCTAAACCGGACGAACACCTACGTCGACTTTGATTAATTTCATGCGAGCGCGCAGGTAACAGAACGGTGTTACCTCGTTCGACAAGTCGATCTACCTCTCTATCCCTCCAGAGGATTTTCTCTGGCCCGCGTCGCCGCCACCCTCGTCGTTTCCTTGAAACCACTACCCTTCGGAGCGCTTCCCTGTTCCCCTGGCTTGTACGTGAGATATTAACATAAAAGCTCGGCCCGCCGGCAACTACGTGCGAAATCGTACCCATTCCCTTGATTCCCACGTCTTCTTTAGCCGACTGTCCGTGTTTCTTGTGGCGATCTTTTGCTCCTCCGTTCGGAAGGGACGAGCTATAAAAACGGTGACGCACGTGTGTATTTCTTTAACGATTTCTTTCGCCAATAAATATATTTCGGTACATTTCGCAAAAGTGGAACGTAGAAAGTGTACCGCGTCGACTGGCGGTACAGTGCAATTAATAGTATAAATCGCTTTATGAAAATCGGCATGAATCGCCGTGAAATATATATACGCGTACCAGCTTTAATGCTCTGTCGCTAAATCTTCCGGATAATTTTTGTACCGTGCGCAGGCAGTGTTTCCCATGGAATGATTTTATTACTTGAATCACGCGAACGAGTTGTCTACGGCAACTCAGTCGCAAGGACTTTCGCACAGTATCGCGATAAGCAAAGGTTAAATCATTCTCGATCGAGATTCGAGCCGCGATTAAACTTCAGAAGCCTGTCGTTGCAATCTAACCCTTTTTCCCCTCGTGAACTCGTCCGATAGATCAATACATTCGACCCACACCTTCGCCAAGAACGGCACCCGTCCGTGAAAATATAAAATCACTGATAAGGGGGGGGGGGCAAAGATGCGATCAGACCTCGGACCTGCGCAATTTTTCCGTGAACGCGTCTCGTAAATTCGCGAAACCCGCGAGATATCGCGTTTAGTGATAACGCGCGCGATAACCACGTGGATATTGAACGCTCGCACTGCCAGAAAGTAGTGTGAAAAAAAAAATCGAGCCAAGAATTTTTCTCGCGACGCGCGCGTGGTAATTTTCTCGGATTTTAATGCAATTCGACTGGATGGAATATATTGGATTTGCATTAGGTGTACCGAAAAGTGGAAACGTATATTTTCCAGACGGTTCCTCCGTGGGAAAACGATGCGACAAGTTTCAATTGTTATTGTTAAATAGTCGTATTATATGGGGGAGCGTCGTGAAAAATTGAGTGAACGTAGTTAATGGAATTCTCGAAAAGAATTTGCATATAACGATGAATTCGAAGTCACTCGTTGTTACAGATCCTCCGTTAATTTTTCACTAACATAATGCGTGCAACGCATTTTCCGACAAAATCTGTGCGTGTGAAACGTTCTATAAAACGCGACAGGAAATGTCGGGAATGCAACACGAAGTGCCAGCAATTAAAAAAATAAATTACTGTAAAGATAATTACTACGTGCGTATTCTGCGTTGCGTAAATTCGATTGAAACGGCAGGTGTTGGGAGTGAGAGTTATATTTTTGTATAATTGCTCGCGAAATGTGTGCGGCGGCAAGGTATTTTTAAAACGATTTAAATTGAGAATATGCAGCGTGAATGTACAATGATGTCAACGCGATGAAAATTAATAATTGGTATAACGTAAATGGAAGTAATTAGCTATCGAAAATTGTTGGTGATCAACATTCTTTTGTGAAGCAATTGCTATGTGCGCGAGGGTTTTGGAAATGCTTCGGAGTAATTTGGAAATTAATTAGTTCTTGATTAAATGTGAAACAATGAAATGTGCAGGTCAATTTATCTTTGAGCACGAATTTTAACTGCCCGGGGAAAACTAAATTAAAGGATGATGACTAAAAAAAATTATTATTAACATGACCAGAAATATCCAACCACTGCATTTAACTTTATTGAATATGGAAGAATGGATTCGCAAAGTCCCGTACTAAACTTTCACTTGAAAAGGTGGAAAATATTCTACAAATTACGTTTGATTACAAGTACTGTATGATATTAAGAACGAACGCTAACTGATAATTTCGTTGCTCCAAGACAATAAATTCTTTATTGATCGGGCAACTAGGATCGTAGAAATCACGAAAACTCGGTCGAAGGAAATTTGACAAAGTTCCAAGCGAAAACTATGGCAGACCTGCCAATTTCCTTAACGCCACGCTCGCATAAAATACATTACAAATCCACCGCATAAATTACGAGCTTACACATGAACATTTCTGCATCACTCGAAGACGTCATTTAACCTCTTCCACTTAAGGGGAAAGCCTCAACACTCCCTCCAGCTGTGAACAATCATTTCCAAATATTAACAAGATACACCGCGTACTTGCACGGATTGCCACAGTACTGTTCAATTAACCGAGCAACATTTCCGTCGAACGAAACGCCTCGATTTCGAAACGATCGAAACGCTCCCACCGTTCCGTCCCGACAAATACGGAAACACCCCCCCCCCCGGCTTGTATCGAAAGCCTCGACAGAGAAAGAGGAAAAAAAAAACAGTCGAAAAGTTGAGGGGCAGCAATTAATAACAAAGTTCTGCGTGGCAAGTCTCCGAGGCCGTTAGGCGGCGGTCGAAAGGAGCCGGTGGCCGCGATGGGAATTTCATAATTACTCCCGGTCCGTGGTAAAACCCACGCTGGATCATCCGCAAAACAAGTAAAGGGTCATCGGCGCAATTTACGATCGGAGGCCCCCGGTGAAATGCATTACCATAAAAACCGCTCTAATCACGGGTACACGGGAGCGGCCGTGCGAGCCGGCGGCGCGTATAGGTCAGCCAACCTCGCGATATTATATTTTAAAGAGCGCGCGGTCCGAGCGTACGCGGTACGCGTACTCCACTTTATCCGTGCCGTACCGTGTAATAACCTCCGACTTCCTGTTCGTGTAAAGAGCCGGCTATACACACGCTCATTCACTATGGATAAAAGTGAATCGATAATGATACGCACTCGACAAAAATGGCGCCGCCGTCAGACACACGGCCACTTGCGAGCGTCGGGTCCTGCCCCCGGCCTCGCTGCCCCTTTCGCCCGCTTCTGCCACCCCTATATCGCGCCGACCCCCCCCCTCGTGGGAATAGAGGCGAAGCGCGTCGAACGTTCCGGCTGATAACCGTATTACAATTTAACGAGAAACCGGTGTCAGTTTTGTCGGCGCATAATGGCCGACGATTCGCAGGTTACACGGGCTTCGTTCGTTCGTTCGCTCGTGAACGGCGCGCACGAACGGAACGCGACGTGGTATGGGCTGTGCACCGAGGGCTGCCGAAGAGAGAACTTGCTGGCTGGCGGTGCCCCTCGTTTTGTTCCCTCTCGATTCTGACTATTTTTTTAGCGGAGGTCCGCGGGAGAACTGAAGGAAGAAGAGGAGCGGAAATTGCGTCGCGAGTTAGCGGGTTGTTAAATTTTGATTCTCGATCCGGGGTAGGGGGTTGCGATTGTGCAAGCGCGTGGGAGTTCTAACGATAGCGATTTGCGGGGCATTGTGTCTTTCCTAGGTTTATATTGTGCGAGAATAAATGTAGCTTATTTTTTCTATTTATTTGTATCCTGCATACCTTTTTTTTTGTTATTTTTCAACCAGTATAATGGTAGACGGTTGTCACGTTTGTTTTATATTAATTGCGATGTATTTGAACGTTGTTATGAACCCGAATGTTGAGATTGCGAAAATGTTTGAGATAGCATAACGCGACACAGAAGTTGCTTCCAGAGAGTGATCTAATAAATACCGGATGGAGAACGATAAGAATTTGACCAGATCTGAATTAATACGAGCGGTCGTTTAAGCGCGGCAGTTATTCATTAATTGGCCTTCATTAATTTGCGACAGAATATGAATGGCAAATTAATTGACGAAAATTGAAATATCGTAAAAGGGGCAGACCACGGTAGAGCAACGTATTGGGCAGCGTCTAAAAAAAGGATATCAGATGCTTTTAGAATATATAATGTTCACTATAATGAGCAGGAATAATCACCATAACGCAATTACTCATACCCCTCATTAAAATATAAATAATCCCCGATCATCTTTTAAAAGCCTTCGCTCATCTTCCCAATTGTCTTTCGATTCAATGGAAATTGATTGGCTGAAAGTGGTGGAGAATTTTCGACAAATATAACCGTTCGGTTTATAAATAAGGAACCACGAGAGTACTGCAGTACGCGACACTGACGAGAGAGAAATCTGCAAAGAAGCATCGTTTCTCCTTTTAACAACGCAATCCCATCGATAATGAAACCTACACGAATCCGCATAAAATACAACGCCAATTTATTACACTCACGACCGCTCGACGATTCTCGCCGCCTATTTTCTCCCCCCGAAAACGGGCCATACGCCATTGCGAAAATAAATTTTTTACCTCTCCGGCGCTCGCGTGGGTGGTTCAAGAATCGCTGTGCGTATGCGCCCGTGTTCCGCGTTGGTAAAAAAAAAAGGAATACAGCGTGCACGAGATGGGAAGGAATCGCGCGGTTCGTGCATCGTTGACGCCGGAGAAAAATTTCGTCCCTTTGTCACACCGGGGTGAAAAGTGCCAGCGCCGCGAGCACCGTCATCCCCCCCCGAAGCCATTTCGTTCCAGTATTTATTGTATTTCATCAGCACGCGCTGCGACATTTCTTCTTCTTTTTTTTTTCTCCATTTCTTTTCTCCCCTCTTCGCTTTCTTAGCCACTTTTAAATGGCCGGCAACAAAAACGGGCGCGCTCGAGATAATGTTACGGTTTGCAGGATAACTCCGGCAACGACGACGGGCCGGCTCGTTAAAAATCTTAATTCCGCTTCTCGTTAGTCGATACGCGGAATTCGACGCGTGTACTGCTACGCCTAGGGAACGGTAGACCTACCGTAATTTTCGTTTCTCGCGGGTTGTACAAGGGGAACGATGAAACGCGTGATTAGGAACGCATTTTAGCGAGACGTGACGCAATTATTGTTATTTCTGGCACGCAACCGTCGATGGTATCGTCGACGAATGAAACGTGGGCTAACGGCGGCTTCGATCGGTAATTAGAAATTTGCATAACTCCTTTCGCCGCGAACTGGCGCTAATGTTTCGCGACCGCCGCTCTTGTTACACGAATCCCGCCGGTTGATTTTCACGGGGGCGCACCTGTACGAAGAGTGCAGGTGCCGGCCGGAGGAACGGCGGGGCACGGGCTTCAGTAATACGTATCGCGGCGCTATCGCGCCGAAAGAAATTGTTACGAAAATGATCAATGACCGGGCTGATAACAATATGTACGGGACGCACGCAGCGTCGTTTGCCTCGCACGAAACTTTCGTTTCGAACCTCGTAGGTTTTCGCGCAAAATACGCCGCCGGAACGGGAAATGATGGAATTGCGTGGAGAAGCAATTTCTTGGAAGGTGTCGGAACCTATTTTTCTGTTTCCTTTTTTCTTTTCGTGGAAAGGTGTATTACTCGAGGTCCGGTATTTCGCGCCCGGTTTCTTAAACGGTTTAGAGAGTATCAGATTTGATATTAAATGAAGAATTTTCGTTAATTATTTCACGAATGAGGTGACTCTTTTTATATTGGATCGGAGATAATTAAGTGGTATTATTGTAAGTCGTATTAATTTAGAAATATAGAACGTAAATGTGTTTTAGGGGAGGTCTTCGAATATAAATTATTAATTAAATAATATAACATCGTTTAGGGTGGTCTCACGCATTCATTGCTTCACGCGTTTCTTCGTACAAAGGTACTTTAACCGAGAACGGTTTAACAATTTTATTAGAACGTGGCTAACATCGTTGACCCTTGCGACTGGCGCAACAAAATGCAGGGAACCTCGTACGAAAAAGCCAATTGAATTTAAGTAACAATTAATACTTCAAAGTTCCCATTATACTCGCTACTATAAATCGTGTCGCAGTATAACTGATGCACGAACGATACGCTAAAAAACCTATAAAAACATCAATGCAACCACGTATTAAAACATTTTAATTTCGCTCGAACTATGGTAACTTCGGCCCCACAATTTCAATCATACCCAGCGATGTAACTTTAATTTCTACAAGTGCACCCCTCCAAGACCACTTGTTTCCCAACATTTTTCCCCATTACGACGCACAGTGCCGTCCTCGCTACGCTCGACACGCGCAAAGCAGTGTCCTCGCCGTCTTGAATTCAAAACAGCCCGCCTTCGTAATCTCCTCGTCAACGGTCTAAGCGCGTCCAGCTAATCGGGACGGTCAAAGAATTTTCGCGAGCTCTCCCGCCGCGAGCGTGCACGGCAAATGGAGAGAAAAATTCGCAAAGTGAACAGAAGCAGAATTAACCGGCCGTGGCGGGCGATTAAGCGGCGAATGAGCGGCGCACGCGTGCGACGGGGCCACGGCCGTCTGTACGCAAGAACGCAGCGTCGATCCTGCAACAAATCTATTTCCACGGCGTGTAAAAACAGAAAACACGGCGTGCTGGGTAATGAACTAATCTAGTGAGCGGCGACGGTAGACGGAAGACGGGTCCGCTAGGAACAGCGGCGACGCCGAGGAAAGAACGAAGGGACCAAGTTACTTTTACCGCGGCTTAATAACATGAGTTTTTCCTGGGCCGGCTCTGGTAAACGGAGCGGAGAGAAACGTACGCGGCCGTTGAAAGGGCAAGGAACCATCCTGGCCGACCAGACCGTGTAAAGGTCCCTTGGAATTTTTGCTAATTACGTTCATTAATCCACCGCGGCGCGGTTTCACTGTCTCGCGACAGCGGTATATGGTTTTAATTAATCGGCGCAATTAACCGACGTGTTAACTCTCGGAAGCCGTTCGTCGAGGTCCACGTTTGATCAGACGTGATTGAGCCCTCGAGATGTTCGCTGGAAATGACGACCAATGTTACAGTGGCAGTGATAGAAATTCCACTTTAGCATTAATTTATTTATTGTTTAGGATTGTAGGTGTAAAAGTTAGAATTTTGTTTGGTTCTCATTATCTGTGGAGTAGGTATGCGCAGAGTTCTGGGAAAAATTTTAAAACAAGTGAAATGAAATATCGTGGCCTCGTGATAAGTCTAAATTAATTATCTTGCATAATTTTGTATACATCGTAATGAGTGATAGATATTATGATTATTAATTTTCTTCGCTCTATTAAAATTTCTAACCAAATGAACATGAACCATTCGTTTCAAACGTGTAAGATTCGAAGAATTGAAACAAAATTAGCATTGTCAAATAATTTATTCTTCGATAGATACTCAATAATAATAGAACGATTATTTTACACCAATAGTCGACGAAGGTTCGATTCGCGAATGCTTATGAATAAATTCTGATCGAGGCAATTTCTGGTTTGATTCATTGCGATTCTGATCCATTGGTATCGACCGAAACCACTGAGATGGCAACCATTTGCATTGCAGTTTCATCGTGCTTAATTACTCCCATGGGCACGACGAATAATAATATGGAAATAAGGCTGATCTTGATCTTTATGGGCGCGATAAAGTTTGATAGCACGAGCAAGTGCGAGTAGCATACGATGCCAGTAATTAATCAAACGGGTTACGAAAGATTGTGTGAAGATTCTATCCAAACATTAATTATAGATAGTACAGGGTAGACAATGTTAATAATTAATCGTCAATTGTGCCACAACTTCAGAATAAATTGCGCGTCTTATTTTTGTCGCAGTTGCTACCGTAGTAAATTTATCAGAACGTTTTTATAAATTGTAAATAAGTGAGGAGCAGAAAAGTGTCTAAAAATATTAAGTATTTTAATTGACAAAAATGACAAAAGCATCCTGCCTTTCATTATTAAAGTTACATGTCTTTTATTTATTGGATATCACTATACGTGTCGTTCTAACTAAAATTCAAAATAGAATATATTAATGTCTCTTACTACGTACATACAGTATCCCAATACTTTTTTAAAACCTTAAACCCTTGTGTCAATAACCGGGCACCTGACTATCCATCTTCCCGTTAAAGTGCGTTTAAATCTCTTCAAATCGCCGTCCTTTTAACTACTTTTACATTCATACCTACCTTCTAAACGAAAATCGTCGCACAGAAATATTAACTTCGAGGTGTTAGAAGATCGCGACAGTTTTGATTACTGACGCAATGGTTAAGACACCAAATAGAACAAAGATTTGTTTCCCACGATAAATAATCAGGTTTCTCCAAAGGAACGCCCGAAATCGAGGAGCAACAATGTTCGAACCGGTAACGAAAAGTTCCCCCGATCAATTTTCCACAAATTTCATCCCTTCCTACCCTGGCCGTTGTTCCGCCAGAAAAACCAAACTGGGCGAAAGAATATTCCAACCGTCCCACGTTACGAGACACTGCAAACAATCTCACCGCAACGAAAGAACAAGGGAGCTCTCGTCTTCTCGAAAATTTCCACCGCGCAAACAATGGCGGATGCCATTGGACGTCGATCTTATTAAAATCCCTCGGTCGAGACGAAAAATTAATTAGCGACCCAACGTTGCCACGCCGACGTTACACTATTCAGCGTCGCGAGGCAACGACAGTCCACGTTTTATTTAAACAATCGCCGGACGAGACGCGTTAACAAGAAAATGATTCGACCACTATCGGAAGTCTCGCCGCGAGATGACCGCGCGGAATAAGTTTAATAACGGCAGCCAGGCTTCTCACAATCAGTCACCAGAGGTGTCCACAGTCGGGCTGTCATTATCTACGGGATAGTGAACTTGGTCTCTCACAACTCCTCCTTTTCTTACTCTTTCTGCCTCTTCGTTCTCGTTGCCGCGTGTTCGACTCCTTCCTTTATCCGAGCCACCTCTCGATTAGTTGGATTCT
This sequence comes from Nomada fucata, assembly GCA_948146005.1. Taxonomy (NCBI): domain Eukaryota; kingdom Metazoa; phylum Arthropoda; class Insecta; order Hymenoptera; family Apidae; genus Nomada; species Nomada fucata. Next base: position 8,513,926 of record OX411282.1, read on the forward strand.
ATTCGCCTGCATTTTCCTTCGTCGTATTTCGTTGCCTGTTCGCTGGAAAACGGGAGCGGGGTAACGTTGACGATTGGTTTCCGGAAACGTTGCGGGGACATCATTTCCGATCGCCTCCGAGCCGCAACCGGATGGGTTTTTAGCGAAATGCGTCGACCTGTCGTCCAGTTCGTCTTATTAAATTTGTCTGCTTCTGCTTGCCCCTCTTTATTACCGGCTCTTTCTTCCACGCAAGTTTCAGCCCGCCGTCGAAATAAAGAAGGATAGTAGCGGGTTTCGAAGTTTTATGGTACACGGCGAAATTGCGGTGATCGTCGTTTCTGTTTCATTCGTTTTCGTTTCACGTTCGTACCCCGCCGCCTCGGAGAATTTCTCCGCCAGCAGCGAGATAATGACAGTCGCGAGGGTGGCCAGATGGCTGCGTGATGCGTGACCGCGTGCCGACTTCCTTTTACGAGAGATTGCATCTGTAAGCTTCGCCACGCATTGAAAACTCCTTGCAGAATTCGCCTCTTGAAGGAGGGAGAACCGTGAATAGATCAGGCTGATTAGAGTAATCGTATGGGAGATCGCCACGAAGGCGATCGACTTCGAAACAGCTGTCGCCCGTCGTGGCGGAATTCCTGGAGTTTTGAAATACGAGCGAAAACATTGAATTTACATTTGGCAAATTTCATTGAGTTAATTAATGCGATAATGGCGGAACGGGGATAAGATGTCGCCGATAAGATGGTATTACGAGTTACAGGGTGAAAGAATTTGTTGAATAAACAGTTGGCAGGATTTTGACGTTCTTCCTCTTTTTAGAAAATTCTGTATATTTTTTCGTTGAAGGATATTTGCAAAGCTACAGATGAATCGTTCCCTCTCTATTAATGTGGAATATTGCGCCCAGGAATAATTACTGTTCGAAGAGCAATCGATTAACAGAATTGCTGTGACGGTGATGGTAAATAGTGGCCTAATTTTGTTTGTTTCGAGGTACTTGGAATCTTGCGCTTGCATATTTTACAAAATACTTGCTAGTACGTTAAAACTATTCTCTGCGATTGGAACATGTTATGCGCAGCTTACACGCGAATATATTTTCTGAAACTTCGAAGGACCGAGAAGATTTTTCACGTTAATTGTATATCTCGACAGTGATTTACAACAACGAAGAACAATAAGTTTTATCGTTGAACAAGCGTTAACACCGAGCTACCGTATAATAGTACCTGCCCGCTCTCGACAAACAAGAAACGCTTCATTCAATTCTTATCAATCGAGTCTGATAAACGAAAACAGCGGCCAACCAAAAGGGTTTTGACTCCGCTGGATCACAACTGGAGCGCAAGAAACATTACGACGCCGCAATTATTATAGTGCACTACGTGGCAGACGATTTCTTTCCCCGCCAGGAATTACCGTAATTTCGCCGCGTAATTGCCGACTATTAACATATGTTTGATTGTTTTCCCCTCTCCGCGAAGGAACTCGGATGTTAATTGGAAACGTGGCCGTGGCCATCTACTTGAATATTACGAATTTACCGTGGCCTATAAATCACGCGTATCTCGTGCACCTTCTTTCCGCAAACGGGTACTCGTCCCTCTGCATTCCTGTCGACAATCTCTTTACCCGTTTCGACTATCTCCTCCGTTTTCATCTTTTTCAGTCGGTCGCCTACATGTGGCTGCGATTTAGCAGCAGTTACATGATCGTTTAATCGCGCTCACCAACCTTCCGTCCTGCCACTTGCTGCATTTTGTAATGCTCTTGTCTCGCTTCGACACTTGCACCGGTTCCGTTCTTTCCGGCAGAAATCGTTAGGCTCAGTTCGAGCGTTCGCGTTCCTACTGCGAACGGTGTAATTCGATTCGAACTGTATTGTTGGCAGCATAATTACGTTTTACAGGGGGCGATTGATTGGCAAAGATATTTAAAAAAAACGGCTGCTTGTTTGTTTTGCATGTTGCGTTTGAAATTGTCGGGGCGTTTAGTCGTTTAATTTTTTGACGGTAAATTGTAATGGTAAGAATTCGATATTACGCGAGGGTAAACTGTAAGGATTGATGCGCCACGGCGATTCGTGGCGATACGTGGAACAGCAGTCGCCCATGGACAATTAGAGAAAAAGTTTGCGTCAGGCGAAACGGGAAAAATGAATTGAAATTCCGAACAGCGAAGGGTTCAAAAGGCGCAGGACTCGACACGATGGACGCGGATTCTTTTTTTTTCGAAATTTCGAAAAAAAGGTGTTTATTGATGGGCACGTGAAAACGAATACGTATGAAATTTCCGTCTCCCAGCTACAAGATATTAAATGCCAGAGCGTCGAAAAGGTGAGAGGGATGGGCGAGTGTATGAATGCATGAATTCATTCTCAATATTTCGACCTTGTTTTAATACCGATTTGACTCAACCACCATTTGTCAAACGTGATAAGAAATGTAGACAAAAGAAATGCAGAAAAATAGATCGAAGCCTCCTCGCGGAGGAAATATTATTGGAAGTAGCAATTTGAAAATAATAACTTGTGCATTTTTTTTTTTTCTTTGGAGAAAAGAGTTCGCGAAAATTGAACTCGATCGAAATTGATTCGTGCGCAATTATGCAATACGAGTAAATATGAAAGACAACAAGTATTTCATCGAACGCTGAACGGAAGAGCAAAACTTCGTTTTCCGCGAACCAAATTTCGATATGAACAATCTATTCGACGATAAGCATCGAAGTCCTGGCACGCCAGGTTGCTCCCACCGATTTTTAATGAACCAACTCGTCCTATTCGCGAGGTACGATGTCGTAAGTGGGTTAGCGGTTCTGATTCGTCGACGTTTTCTTGAGAAACCTGGATGCAACATAGAGTATCCTGCGACAGAGCTGCGTCGTAAAACTTTCTGATTCCTTTGATACGCCGAAAGAGAAGAAAATGCGGGTGATCGAGTGCATGCACACGACGAAACGTCCGCTTACACGTGGCTCCGGTTTCAAGAAATATCTGTGAATTTTCATGGAAATCATTCGACGCTCGACACGCGTTCGTTACTTTTCCGTGCAACTTTGTCGATTCGAACACAAGGGAACAGTAAAAAGAAGAGACGCGGTGCAATGTAAAATTAGCGTATGCCTCATCGCGATATAGTTCACGTTAATTAGCGTAATATCCAATTTTTAATTTTGGTACTCTCAATATTTGTTGCTCTCTGGATCGCGATTGCGTTTGATTAATAACTCCATAAAGTCGAATCGTGCTTTATTAATAACTCCGGCACGCAACATCATTTCATTAATTAGTAATTTTTCTTCATTTACAACTGTACTCCCATTGCATACATTAAACAAGGCATCGCGTAAAAATGATAAGCATAACAGGATGCCAGTCGGTAAACCGTTATCCGGTTTATTCATGAATAATAAATAATTGATCGAAGAATAGACCATTCTATCTGGTCCGATGAAATTCAAATGTCCAAGATACGTATCGTTATTGAAGAACATTGAATAGTGCTGCTGTTAACGATACGAATCATAAAGCTACGAAAGTTAGTGATAATATAAGTTCGATTCCAATTAACACAGTATTCTTGCACGCACTTTCCACAAGCACCGTGCATCTACGAGGCTAGGATCGCGCGTCACAGTTAACGGATGATAGTTTTCATGAATTTTACTACCGTCGATTCGAATTGAAATATTATTGACTCTCGCGAAAATTGATCCCACCAAACACCGCCGGTTCCCCCTTTTGTTAATAACTCCGCCGTTCGTAACGGCGATAAATTATTCACGCGTATCAGTCTAATTACTTACCTCTTAATTACGTCCATCGAATCCAACCGTACACGCTCCAATTTCCCAAACATTATCCAGCAGAAAACGTTGCGCCGTATTCAATAAATCGTGCGCGATAGAAATACGTAGGCACATAAACGCGGCTCGCTCCCCGTTATATGCATCCCCTTCGTTAAAACGACCATCCTTACCGTTAATTGTACCTTAGCCCACAACTAATTCGCCCATCGACTGGCCGTTACTTACAGGAAAGCCGCAGCTTCTTCAAAGATAAATTATTCCATCTAGCCGCTTCTACCCGCGATCCAGCGATCAAAATTTTTCCTACAGGCCCCGCGCGATCCGGGCAACAAATTATTCGACCCGGCCGCTACACGCCAGTTTATTATTAACAGCGATCGTAATAAAGAGATGTTTCTTGCGCGGCGCGGCGCGGCGCGGCTCGTCGTGCGAACACGGATACGACACCGCTTTATAGACGATTCCGTGTGGCTTTTGCGTGTGCTCGCCGACTGGAAGTTACGCACAAAAAGATCTATCCGGGATGCACGCAGTCGTAAAATCTCGATTCCCCCGAGTGGATACGAATGCCTGTTCGCGAGAAGCGCACGTAACCGTCTCGAAGTGTTCACGTATGCAGGTACGTGGCTGTGAGCAGGTGTGCGACGAGACGCGGACACAGACGACACGGTTGAACTGCTTTTCTGCTTGGAAATTTCGTACGCCTCGAACATTATTTCGTCGATATCGCGGATCATTTTTGGCACCGTGCACCGTCGGGGAAATTGCTACTGAGATTGGGTTTCGAACGTGGAAATTGGTGGCTGATTAATGGTTTATAGCTTGTTGCGGAGGAGCTCAGTGGATCCAGGTTGTTTCGGACTGTTTCTTTGAACGATAAATGGGGGTCGTAGGGTATAACAATTTTTGTGGTTTAATTTCTGCAGCCTCTGAAGATATAATGTTTGCTGTTTAAAATGTTGTGGCGGGGCGAGTACAATTGTTTGATTGAGGGCCAGCTGAATTATTTTTCAAACGGTGAATTTATTCGAAATTGTTCATTTAACATGCAAACATTTCTATATTTGGAAATGAAGAAGGCAATAGCCGTTCTAGGATAAATATGTTTCTGAATAGGAATACAGTTTCGAATATTTTAATGGTGTCGGTGGTTTGGTTAGCCTACCTCCATGTGGCATATTTTCTTTAAGAAAATGTGACTTAAGTATCCGTACTCGAAGGCCGCAGCTGAATGTGCAATTATCATTGACAATGCGTCGAACAGGCATGCGGTTTTACTCGAATCGTAAAATCTACGAAGCTCCAGCTACTTTTAGCATTTCGAACGTGTCCATTACTTTTGTGGAAATTTATAGGTTCGTAAAAAATGTTCTCCGGAAATAAAGTAGTTGCGTCCAACAAAACTCGTGGCAAATGTTTATAAATGCGAAAAATAAATGAAATTCCCCTTTTTTTTTTAATTTTTCTTCCGACCTTAAGTAATTACGACCTTATCTTTTCTGTGCGTCTTGTAACGTCGATACTGAATCGTGTCTTCATACCTTCTGCAATAAATTAGTTCCAAGTGCAAATAAAATTGTATAATTTAATGAATCACAGCTAACGCTAAACGGTCCCCATTTTTCCAACAAATATTATATTGAACTACGTTGGAAAACCGCGCAACAGAAACGGTCTGTACACTAGAGTCAAGACGAAGTGAACGAATTTTACGATTAATAAACTGATAAGTATCGCAACGGATCGCCCCCCGATCGATCGATAATTCATAAATACCTTATTTCAGATTCAAGCAATTTTATTTTATTCCGCTTTAACAACTCGACGACAAACTTTCCACCGTAAGTAGTAACGAGCGATGCACATTAACGAAAGTAAGCCGCCAACTATTGCCTAACGATAAAAGTAATCGGAATTGCCTGGATATTTATTTCAACGTATCACTCGAAACATTAATGAGATCTCCATCGAAGCCAGCTCGAACGTCGAACAGAAAAGTCAATTGATTGATACAAATCTGCTAATGCCTCGAAACCGTCCCATAGAGATGGTTTACTTCAATTACGAACCGGTCGTATCGGATCCGAGCCGTCGATACGGAAATCGATATTGTATTTGGTCAATTTTGCTTTCAATATCGGAATGTCTCGTCGTTGGCGCACGAAGACAACAGTAATAAAAAAAGAAAACGATTAGGCGATCGGCAACGATTTGCTAATTATTCCGCGAATTTTACCACGTGGATGAAGCAATTTCCGCGCGTACCCACGTTGCTATAATCGGGTAAGACGGATGTTTACTAATTAATTGGTACGTCGTTTAAAAGCGCTGCGGCGAACCAATTGGCGCTGCGATTAAATTCCTCGTGCCACGAGCGCAATTAATACGTCGATGAAAATATTAAGTGGAATTTGTCGGGGTCTCACGTACACGCAGGCACCAAGGTAGAAATAAAATAAGAAGGCAATGTGCATGTTTCGATTGGATACGTTGCCAATTTCAGCAGCTTTATTTGACGAACGGGGCGCCGCGCCGAGCCGGGTAATTATGGTAATAAAAAGTTGATAAAAATATAGTCACAAAGAGGTGATTAAAAATGTTGCAATGTTAATTGCTCGTGTAATTAACGACGGAAGAAAATCATTGCATCGAATTGTTGATCGACGAAGGGGGACGTAATTTATTGATAACATCGGTGAATCATTTTTTAACCGCCTCGTTTTGTGAACCGTTTCATTTCACAAACACGCGTCTTAAATTTTTGTTCTTTCCGTTTTGGTAGAGTTCTCAGGTAGTTAATACTCTTTCGATAATCCCGTGCAGAATGTTGTAAAGACTTAAATTAATGGGGATTGATTCGATTGTCGGTCCATAAATTGTAACGCAATGTAATTATAAAAGAAGGAAATAGCTGCAAGATGAAGCCTCGCAGACAAAATGCAACATTCACGAGGCCATCGATATTTTTAACACAGCAAGCTGAATTCTAGAAACATTTTTTTGGAATTATAGGATACACTTACTGTCTTACTTTACCTTAGATTTTAAGACTGAACTCTTAACGCTCTGCGATTCCCAAACTCACGTTCGGTCTCCACACTTTGTTCCACCTTTATAACACGTTAACATGAACTTCGCTTTATCTGTACGTTACACAATTACGATTCCAATCGGACAATGAAGCGAAAATTGAAAAGAATGTCGGAGACTGTGCAAATCTTACCAAGCTCATTCGCGTCGAATCGTTGCGCCACGAAAGTTCGTACCAGTGTATCCAGCAGATTAACAAGACAAAACGAAAGAATAAAATACGAAAAGGGGAAGCAAGATAGCGACGAATAGAAGAACAAAAAGGAGAGACCGAAAGCCGATTAGACGGAACAGATTAACGATTTCTATATTGTCGCATGGAGTCCAGTTCGTCGTACGGCGTGTTAGATCGAATGGTTTTATCGGGGCGAATAATCGTTCGACAGGAGAAGCCGAAATCGGATCAAACTTAATCGAGCATACCGCGTCCATCTCTTAACAAGTTTCATTGCAACGTTTAATATTTTCCGCCGGATATCCGGCGGAAAATATGTCCTCGTATTTTATTACACGGCGAACTGGCCAAGCCGCGCGGCAATAAACTAGACAGGTGTACACCGAACGGACATTGTTTGCAACGCGATGACAAGCTGCAAATTTTCCTATCTGCTTATTCCGATTTATCGTTGTCAACCCGTTACGTTAATTCACCTGCACCCGCGTCCATTCTCCTGCAGCGCAAACGTTTGATGTTTGGCCGAGGATCAAAGAAGTCGGACGGATCGGGGGGATTAAAATGGAACGTGATTGGTTCGGGATTCCTTTTTTTTTTATTTTTTCATTTTCTGGATTTCTCTATCGAAGACCGAGTTGACAATGGAAGAAATCGACGTGACGGTGGATCGGGGCAAAGCTGATTCAGTGTTTTATTCCGTTCCGCGTGTGTCCGCTCTTTCTAAATAGACTGTATAGCGAAGGGTGGATATTTAGGAAGAAACTTTTTTGTTCGTGGATATAGAACGAGATTAATCGTCGTCCACGGCGACGTATATATATAATATATAATATTCTATCAGCCGCAACGTTGCGCAGAATCCATTTCATTGGTTACACTGTTTCGTTATTTTCGTTTCGCGATTACGGATGGAAAATTTTTCTGAAACACGAGCACGATAGACGCGAGATAAATTAGGTAAATGCGAAGAAAAATTGAAGGAAAAGAACGCCAAGCACGTCGTAAGGATTCGTGCGTGCACGCGTTAGTGCGTGAGTCAGTTTTCTGTCACGCGGCTCGCCGAAGAAACGAGGAAGAGAGACAAAGAAGATCCTATCTGGTCAAACTGGCCTCTCCATTACTGTCACGAGAATAGGGAGGTCTTATGAGCACAGTGGGCATATAGTGTGCTCTAGAAGAAATTGTCTCGCGGAGAATCAAAAATACAACCACCTCACGTCCTTTATAATATAAAACGGGGAGGGTAGATGAGTGAACTCGAGGAGACGTGCTGCAAAGTGTTATAGAATAATAAAAATTGAAAAATCAACAACAGGGATGAGCTTAGATTGATCGTTGATGACTTAAGCCGTCTCGCTTTCGTTTAATCACATGGACCTTTTTTATTTAGCTGAATACATTTTGGTATTAATTTCAACTGAATATTGAAATTTTATCAAATGTTTTAGTATTATACGGAAAGGTTTCATACCTTCGCATTGTAGTAATTATTTGACGCATGTTAAAGCGCGCACGAGCTTGAAGTACTGCAACCGTTTAAATACGCACAAGTAGAAGCAGAACGCGTAAGTAGAAACAGAACGTATAAGTAGAAACGGTCCTGAGAATAATTTCACTTGTCCCGAGACACATCCGCGTTACGTTCTGGCGTACCGAAACCCTTCGTTTTGTCTGCCCGACAAATATGACAAATAAAACAAAGGATACTGCGAAAGTTTTCCACAAAAATTAGTCGCGCGTTCGATAAACGCGCGCCGGTGTCGCAAACGAATCGTCACACTGAAGTGACCCTCGCAAACGATTCCGCCATCACAGTCGTGGAACGAGACGAGCCGAACGAGCGGCACTTGAGAGCAACGCTTTAAAAGTCTAATTATTTCCAGATTTGTGGACTGCCCGCCGTTCCAATAAAATCCTCCGAGCGTATCACTGAGTTTATGCCGCGTGTGATGTGCGCGTACAACAACAATGGGGCCGTGAGTATTAATTAGAATTCCAATTAACCGGTTCGTAATGGGGCACGCATCGATCTCTGCACATCCGTTTTCTTGAAAACGGCAACGGTCCTGACCGAAACGCTCACGACCGGGCTCGCACTCAGACATTAGCCCATAAAAATTGCAAACGTCCTTGTTTGCCTGGCGGGGCGCGTAATTAGCATCGATTGCGAGGATACCTACGGTGGTTTCCGTAAATCGTGGATCGTTTCTCGCGAAAATCTAGAAGCGTGTCGATTTCCGGAATGGTGCAGCGGCGAGAAATGAATCGCTCGAAACGCTTAGACATACTCGTTGCCGTTGACGAAACTTTTTCTCTACTCAATTAGTTTCATTGCTATTAATGCACCTAGGGATGCATTCGTTGTGCGATACTTAGTTCGCAGATTGCGCACTCGGTGTTTCGATTTTATTCGCGATAACGTTGACCGGATTTTTCGTGCAATACTGGTCTCAGGAACTTTTATGGATAATTGTTCGAAGTACATGTAAGGACGTATTGAGGGGAACCATTAAATCTTTACTACATAGCTGCCAACTGGTTATTATGGTGCTCTTGATTTTTTTCGTTCGGTTAGAATATATATATATGTATACAGATTTACAGAAAGGAATGCGAATACCGCAGAAAATTATGGCTATAAACTTACGAATATCCCTATCTTTAATAATAGGGACATGAATGTTATACCACGAAGATAATCAATGAAATGCGGATATTTATGCAGGTAATAATACACGTCGAAGTATGTACAATCTATCTAAAATGCATATACTATACATACATACAAGGACATTCATTATTTTATTCGTTGCATCGGCGTCAATTGAAGCTGCAATGTATCGTAGTAATTCTGTCGATATAATCGTCTGCGAATAGAACTAATTCACCTATTAAATTAACGATAAATTATGCGTCCGCGACACAGCCGAAAAATACGCAAACTTCCATCGACTTTTTCCTTATCTGCCGTCTGCAAAAATATAACAGCGTTTCCACCAGTGTCCTTTCTACATTAATTAAATTCGCAAATAGTTCCTCAACGAGAACAGATTTCAGCACGACGATTGGCCGTCGTAAAGTACACTCGAAAACGTAAGCAAAAAAATCACCACGGCGCCGATATCATTCCTCCGCAAATCTTCCCATTAATCATTCGCAGCACCATTTCTTTCGATCGCGGCGGACGAGATCGGATCGAAAGAATAAATGGAAAAGGATACGCGAGCGATACTCGATCGCCGCGAGTTTTAGTTTCCGTTAAGGGAGCGTAATTTGTATCCTGCAAGGTACACGCTGTGTACGTATATACGCAGGCAATAGGTTTCGTCGAGGGCGTACGTATGTATGTAATGTATACGTATGTGTATCGCGGAGGGCTGGCCGAGTGGATACCGTCTAAGCGAGATATTCGAAAACTGTCCGATTAACGATCCGAAAGTGCCTGGGGCCAAGATTCGAAATACCTCGACGGACGTTGTTATATCCCGACGTACATTCCTACGGCGTCCCGTGTTCCGGCCATGGCCGCGCGAACAGTTTCTGCAGCTTCTCTCACGGTGCCCATGGAAAACTTCGAGGCCACGCCGCTCGATTTGCATCCCTCCATCGAAAATGGTAATTAGGGGCGAAGCGTGAACCTTGATTAGAATTACAATCGTAAACGCTGACCGCCCGGTCCCGTGAACGATCTGTTATTTCGGGATGGTGTGCAGGAGTACGGACAATGTCAATTCGGGCAGTTCAGGGTACTTCCTTTGAGGCTACCAGGGGGTAGTTTTTGTTATTTCTTTTGCGTTACACGCTGTGTCGGTGAAGCGTGCAAGAGTCACACTTGCGAGAAAGCAGGGGACAGGAGAAACTTAATGAGTTGGGAAAAATAGTGATAAATAGTGACGCAGGATAAGTTGTTCTCTTAATTTTACGTAACATTGAAGTGCTGTGCTTAATTTATTTATTGTTAGGAGAATGTCGTCGCACGGTTAGTGAATATTTCATTGCACCTCGATAGGGTTTAATGGGAATAGGTATTCTGTAGAAATGTATCACACCTTTCCTTATTAATGTAATATAAATGAGCTGAAAGCGAACTCGCATAAATTATCGGTTACAGTGTATCGTACTGAATTTCGTAACAAAATAATCAGGGGATCAGGAAATTGAAACAGTCGACTGTGCGCCTTCCTCAACGTAAATGAAACTAACGAAAGTAAAATACTTTGTCATAAAGATAGTTATACTGATTATAATATATATACATTTCTCTATCCAAAAGAATTTTTAATTTCTCGCTGTATACAACATAGGTTCACGCGAATGCTTTATTGAATTTATTTAATAGTTGCTGAACACGAGCACGCTACTGTATTTTGTTACACACGTAGCATACTGATTCGTTTAGGAGTTCACGAGTGGATTTTCGTACAGAACACCGTTGAGAACGACGCAATCAGAGAAAAGGGCGAAAATATCGGCCGCTAATTGTCGAATCGGCCGGGTATTTCTGAAGAATTATCCTTCGCCCGCGGATTTTCTTCCGCGCTCAATCCGAGTCCATTAAACGCAAAGTTAGCCCGGCAAATTCAATAAGCGAATCGTTTTCGCGCGCGGAAATTAATCGTTTCACCCATTAAACACCGCCATTGAGAGTAATTCAGCGGCGTTTCTTTTCTTCGCGTGCCATTGCTTCGTTACTGGGCGCCTGGGCAGACTTTGAATTTTCCCGGTTTTCAAAATACGCCAGACCCATTCAGCAAAGCCGTTGCCGCCGTTTCTTTTTTTCTTTCAGGTGTATTTCGAGGCGACATTGAACGCAAATACGAATACGATAATGGCTGTTTATTTTGTCCATTATTTTATAGCGTACCATAAAAAACTATTGAATTAGATCTCACTGATGTCCCGTTAAATATAAATTTTTGCAGTGAACATTGTTGGTTGCCCGTGGAATGTGCTAGAAATATTAATTGGTTTTAATGATTCCCTCAAAGCTATTACGTGTAAATGGTATTCTGATGGCAGCGAAACGAAATTGACGAAAGAAAGTACAATCGATTTATCGCGTTCAACATAAGTGACGAATATTAAAATGAAACTTCGCGGAGTTCACAATTTTTGGTCGGTAAAATCAAATTGAATCCGATTTTTGCGTACACGTATTGCGCAAATATATTTTCTTCTAAAACATCGATCTTTAATTTAACTCCTTTAACATTCCTCTGCAATTCTGCCAGTCAATAGATACACGCGCACTGTGTTTTCACTTGCATAATAAACTGTTATTTTTTCTCGCGAAATATTACACTGCCCGAGTAATTGTAACAAATTTGCCTTTGCCTCGACAAATTCCACATTCCTCTCTTTCTTTAACAAACTCGTATCTGTCCATCGAAATCCAAGCCTGCGCAGATATAAATCGTTCAGAATTAATCAATATTTTTCCCAATTTTCTTCTCCACCAATACAATAGCAATATTTGCATTCGAGCGCATCGAGTTCATTCGAATAATATCAATTTAATAATAAAACTTTCGCTGAAACCGTTACGCTCTTACAACGAAACCCTCGCGTCTCTCTGATATCAGAAGCAATCGTATCGCATGGAAGATTTCGCTCGTTTTCGTTATGTCTTCCCTATGTATTAAGAGGAACCCGGACTTAACGGAACCGCAAACGCAATACCAGCGATCGAATTGTATATTCGAGGCAATCCGTGGCTGAGAACAATCCGTCTTTCCCCTTAATAATAGAGATGAATTGTCTCGGGTAGATAATCAAAGCCGATCGATTCATCGACTGACGTGTAACGTTCGACGAGCTTACGTGAACGTCTATTCATTCCTTAAATTACCTGTCACAATTTTGCGTTCCGCTCGTCCTGTATGCGTGTAAAAGAAACGTCTATGAAATTGCTTCGCGCGATGACAAATTTTCCAGCCATCGAAATTTGAACGAAACGATGCGTTTCGAAATTTAGATTCTGGTAATTTTTACTCGTACGAAACGGAAATACTTTGGTCAATTTCGCTGGCTTGAAATTATGGTGAGCTCGTTACGACTATGTTTCATAATGTTTAACGGTTTGCAATAGCGCAATGCTTGGGAATACGTTGACGTTGAGCATAAATTCATTTGTTTTTTGCGAACGATGAGCTCCCTACCGAGGTTTGACAGCACATTTTATAGGGACGCGTAACAAAATGTTTCGTAATTACACGGCTGAAGCGCGCTTTATTATAAAAACGTGGACAAGGTACGACGCGTGGAAGAGAGGGATTGTCGTTTAATATTTCGTGTTCACGGTGTTCACGCGAGAATGTCGTGTACGCATGGGAATAATTGGAAGGGATATTCGATTCGCGGAAATGATTCGTAACAATTACCGTATTATGCAAGATCTTGCCGGAAGTCTAACGTTTCTGTGCGAGTGGGAAAATTGTTGGAAAGGAATTTCCTATTCTACTTAATCAACCCCTTTATTAACGAATGCGTTATAATTGAATTAAAATCTCGGTATAATTAAATCCGCAACGAATAATTAGCGTAAATACGCGTTTAGACGCGTTCCTGAATTCTGCATTCGTAACGAACGGCCATAATCACGTTATCCGTGAAAAAGTGTACGCAATATTTCGTGCCCCGTGATTATTCGTTTCGTTCGGTTAGAACGCGCACCTGTCGTTCATTTCCCCGGCTAAAGATACTCGCCAAATAAACGAGTACGCGTCTCACATTTGTATTTGTTCCGAGTCCTCGAAGTCCATTATGTAAAATTTCCCCGACATCTGCAAAAGTCTAATCCAGCTACAATTTAATAATCACTTTCGACCTATTCCAATCCATCTTCGAATATTCGCAACTCGCGATTACCATTACGCAATGGACTATCTCGACGGAGGCCTCGTCGAATCCAGCAGTAGAATTAATCATTTCCATACTGCTGCCCAGCGCGACACAACCGATCGCGAGCTCGTCAGGCTCAACAATGAACATTTAAATGCCCGGCAGAAAATCGACGCGAATCGGTTAAAAAAATCTGCCTAGATTACTGTAACACAATACCAGGTCCCACGGCACCCGTAATCGAATCGCATTCCTGCGTCTCTCCTTTATCTAAAGCAACGATATAATCGTCATTCTCTCCCAAAGAAATACAAAAGAAGTACCACCCCATTGTCGAAAGCGATCCCTCTGTCGAAGCTCGAAGCGGCGCTCCTCCGCCGCGCGCGTACTTCGCTCGAACCGTTTTAATATCGCTCTGTCGACTTGTCCAGATACGCGGATCCACCTAATTGTACCGAGCGATATGTGTGCACCTAGCCGCGGATACTTTCAAGGGGAATATTTATCGGGAAGCAGCGAAGCAGCGGGCCGCGCGCAGCCGTGCGTGTTTCCAATCAATTAACAATTTGTCGGCAAATCCGGGCTGGTTCGAGCCGCTGGTAATCCGGTAGAAAATCTGAACCCCGGAACAATGAAGTCTCAGCTCGGACTATGAAAATAACGAACGTATTTGGCCGGGGCTTATTTCAGCTACGATATTCCCGTTGGTTCGGGCAAGTTTCGCGATGCAACATGTGTACAGGGTGTCCCGATTCGCGTGGCGGTGCAAAATGTGTGCCGACGATTAGGAGGAATCAGGTTTACCCGGTGAACTCGTATGGCAACTGCGTTATTCTAGTTTTTTAAGATTTTTTTTTTCGTTTGGCTTGATCTGTTTTGTTCATTTCGCGATTGGTCCGATGACAGACAGGATTAAGCAGAGCTTTCTTGAGCAAACTGATAGCGTGTATTCTGTATCGGCAATTAATTAGTTACTTGAAACTTGATCGCTCAGAGAACATGTGAAATATGTAAACGTTGTGGCTAATATTACTTTGATTTTACTGCGCACCCGCCACCAGAGAAGTTTGAATAATTAAGATATTGATCGGACCGTTTAAGAATTAATGACGGTGAATAAATTTGATTTAGCACTCACAAATATAATCCCGATGAATCTTTAATGGGACTGTAATGATGTGTTACATAGATAAGTGATAACCGAATAACGTAATTATTATGCCCGAATTTTGACACCGGGATTATCGGTTGCGGCCGTGTCCGCCCATTAAAATACCAAATTGGGGGAATATTGAACAGCGAGGATAATTTGCAGTAATTGAGTTTATTTCACTGCGAGTAGCACAAACAAGTGAAACCTTTCCTTCCCTAAGCTCCTCGAACACCAATAAACATCTACCACCCACGTTACGCGCTACTATACATTTTCCGTACCTCCGCTGCAAAGGAATTAAAACATTCCGTCCACCTCCTCCGCCGAATAAATAAATCTTCGCGATGTGGACGGATCGTCCACAGTAATATAATCAAAGCTCTACAAGATTCAATCAAACGCCAGACAATTTCACACCCGCGGTACAAACCTTCCCCCTGACCACCCTTAAGTATCACCCCTCCCCCCCAAAAAACATCCCTACATATCCCTCTCGAGACTGTCGAGACCAAGACAACTCATTTCTGTCGGGACACCCTGTACACGCTATGCAGCCGGTTGCGCGTGTTGGTGCAACGAGTGCACACACGCACGCGATGCATGCAGGCGCAGCCACGTAAGGCCTTCTTGTTCCGTGACGAGCGACGTCGACGATGTCGCATTTCCGACAAGCACGAGCAACATGCGTGCCTACGCAAGATTAGCCGAATGAGCGTGCACACGCGCGCACGTGAGCCACAACGACGCACGTCCGTGCACACGATGCACAGGTACACGGCTGCCTCCTCTGTGTCTCTCGGGTGGAGCGAAGTCTGGCTCACGTGTTGTCTGGAACCGGCGACTTCCAGAAGAATCACGGGGCCCCGCGTCCGAAGTAATTATTGTCTGCCGGCACGTAGCGCGGAACGGGAAAAAAATAATTGCAGGCACCTACGATCGAAACGAGCGTACCCGACGAGCGCAACCCGCTCGTTTAATGCTCGCTCGCGCGGCCTCGATATATCGGGATTAGAGGCGTCCCGAATCCGAGAATCGCCCTTAGGGACGCGTCTCCGGAAGGGGTCCCGAGGGCCGAGTTTCGTTTTCATTTTCGACGGTCGGATCCGCCTGTCGCGCGAGCTTCTCTCTTTTCGCGTTTCAGCGGAGGACACTTCCGATTTAGGATTACGCTCGACGTCCGACGACGTCGATGGGCGAGCGGACGGTTAATGTACGTGATAACGCTGAGTTACTTGAGTATGCGGTCGCTTGCCTCGGTTTGCTCGTGTGCGTGGATATTGATTGGATATTGGTCGCGATACGTCGGGCGATTTACTCGCTTGTATAGTACATTGTACCTCGTGAATGAAACCGGTTAACTTCTCGACTTTTCTAAACACCTTTTTGTTTGGTAAGCGGAGATTCGAGAGCTGTTCTTCGTTTTATAATAAAGGAGCGTCATTTTGATTGGATAAGTGGAGTGCGCTGGAACTGTTAATGTAAAGTTATAAGAATCGTACAGCGAGTGCTCGTTAAAAACAAATTTGACCAATGAGAAACTGAAACGGTGCACGGTAGCTTTCCTTTATTCCTACTCCCTTACACGAAACAGTTCACTTATTGCGATCCAAGTACCTATTCAAAACACGTGAAAGAATAACACTTGACTCGTGCGTTCTTGTTTCTTTGCGCATCGATCATTCTGTCGTATTTCCTAGTGCCTCGCCGATTCGTATAGCCCGGAGACCGCCAAATTGCCGAAGAAAATAGACGAGCGTAAATAATGCGCATACTAAATGCAGATTTCAATAGAAATCGGGCAACGCGATCGAACGCGCACGATCTCCACCAAGCAGCACCGTTAACGCGCCTCGAATAATAGATCACCGCTAATTTGTATCTACATAATTCGGGGGAATCCAGCAACGAATCGTCGCGTCGTACGAAAAAGATAGATCCATTCGTTTCCTTGCTGAATCGTTTAATTCTTGCAACACCCTGGGCCGTTGCTCGCGAGATCGCCTTCCGTGCAAGTTAATCGGCGCGCCGTGCATCTAACGATAGAAAACGAGAAATCGAATCCAGCATCGCCAGGCCGATGTCGTCGAGTGAAACGAAAAATACTATCGCGTCGTTCCGAGCCATCGGTGCTCCTTGTGCATCCGCGCCTCGAAACTCGATCGATCGACACCGCCGTTCGCGCGATTCGGAATCGTCCCTTGGCCGACACCGTCGACGAGATTCATCCGAAAAACGGGACCCGTGTGATCTGGCGTGCGTCTCACCGTGACAGGATTGCGCAACGGCGAAGGCTCGTTGTGCAACCGCGGTAAAAAATTATGCAATGCTCCGGTGAAAAGTCGCTGCGTTCGCCTCTGAAGACGCGGCGCGTTGTTGTTTATGCGCGCACCGCATAACTCGCGGCGGCCTGCGCTCGGTTATTACAGAAAATTACTCGCAGGACTCGTTAAAACGGCGCGGTGAAACCTTGGCTCCGTCTGCCCGCGAATAAGTCGTTGGAACGGTGAACGTTTCAGCGTCACGAACGTCGGATTCGGGTCAATTAAATGCCGATGGGAACCGTGGCACCTCGTTTTCTTTTTTATTCTTTCTTTTTTCTTTTTTTCCTTTTTTGTTTTTTTTTTTTGAGGGACAAGCATCGCGACGCGTAATGATCCCTTTGTTAGAGGAACGACAGCCGAGATTGTACACAGATTCGTTCTCTTTTTATTGTGCCTCGCTGTTGCGTGTACACGTGTCGATTGGTTTTTTAATTCCCTCACGGGAAATCGGGTAGAACCGATACGGAAACGTGACGAGAATAATCCTTTCTTATTTATTAACGTAGCGTTCGAACTGTCGCACGGGCTGGGAAGGGTTGAGTGTCTTATTGCTGGGATCGTTTGGTAGGAAATATTGGAATTGTTTCGGACGGAATTATTTAAGTTTGACGCGTTTAAGGATCCTAAATGACTAGATGATCTTCCTGTTAGTGTAGAACATCTA
The DNA here is from genome assembly GCA_948146005.1 of Nomada fucata. Taxonomy (NCBI): domain Eukaryota; kingdom Metazoa; phylum Arthropoda; class Insecta; order Hymenoptera; family Apidae; genus Nomada; species Nomada fucata. The sequence goes on from OX411282.1 coordinate 8,531,967, forward strand.
TAGCGATTAAACGAAATATTATATTGGTAATGAACTTGAAATACTGTTTGTTAAATGCACCTGTAAGAAAATTTATCAATTTCAATTTAATATTGAACTACTCGAAGACGTATTAAATAATAATAAAATTCAACAACAGAGTGAACTAAATGGTATCCTTTTTCCCAACGGAGTCCTGTTTAATTTTTAAACATGAATCTTGTCCGTACCGGATCTCAAAATGCTCGCCAATCATTCGACTGATCACCAGTTGGGAGGGGATATCGTAACACGTGGATCTCTGGGAATCCCTCGAGTTAAATTCGACTTCGACAGAAGGTTTTCATCGTATTTCAGGTGCGACTTTGTCGAATTAAAATATAAACTACGCCGCTAAAAATATTGCTTTCCATCTTGGATACTCTGTTTCACCCCCTAACTCGGCCTCCTTTCTTCCTGCTTCGCCGAATCCCCAGCGCAAACACGACCGTCAAATCGGAATACGTGGAGCACATTAGGCGATGCTAACAATCCGGTATTAGACTTGCAAACGCATATACGTAATACTTAATATGTCTGTTCCGTGAGTCGATTCAGTGCGCTTTCGTGACTGCAACATGTCTTGCTTAGCTTAATTTTATGTGACAAATATTTGACCAGGATACCGAGCGCGCGATACAACACAAATCACTATCGTGAACATTTCTTTCGTTATTATGCCCATACGCGCTAAGAATGCGGCCATTTATTCTCGCATAAATTTCATATTTCACGCGTACACGAGTGATGCAAATATTTGCGAAACCGTGCATCTGTCCGAGACCACCGCCCTGTAACGGTAACAGGAAGACAGCGCTATAATTTTTCGAATTACAACCAACTTGTTACACTTTGCATTTCCACGGAGAACCGTGTAAACATTCCAAAATTTCTATCCGTCAATGCAACGTGCACGAGGGACGCTTAACAACGGATCAGCTGCAGTACCGTCGAGTTCCGCCGCTCGCCCAGCCACCGTTCGCGATCAAAAATTCAGCCCGAAGAGCCGCTTCATTCATTTAGAAACGGCTTCCGTTCCGCGGATCGGGTCGGGGACTCAATTTACACCGGCGAAGAATCGAACTTCCCATTATAAGCGGAAATAGAAGCAAATCGTTTGACCAAACACAGTTTTCATTCGGCGTTTCATCAATTAAATAAATTCGACAGGAACGAGTCTGTAGCCGTGTATTGCACTCACCCCCGCGGTTCTGCATTCAATTTTCTCCCCCCGTCGCCACCCTATTCGCTACCTGCGTCTCGATCATCGGTCGAGGAGGACAAGCGCATAGAAACGGGCCATAAGAGGCAGATCGTCGCGTCGTTCGAAATCGCGACGATCGCGCGTTTCGATCGCGTCCCGAGACGGGAACCGGATCGCACGACGTTACATACGCCCGTCTCCTTCGACGATAAGATCCAACGGTTCGTCCGCGAGTCGTCGCAATTAGCAATCACGCGTGCATTCCGTAACGACGGTTACGCAAGGCCCAGGTTCACGGCGCGTCCCCGCGATCCTCCGTTCGTTCATTCCGCTGGCATTCGCACGGCGGACAGGCGAGGACGAATCCGCGGCATCGATGCGCGCAGCATAACATTATTATTTCTCCGGTTCCTCCGTCGATTCTCCAACTGCTGCTGCTCGCACCACCCGCGCCCAACCCCCTAGGTTCATGCTCTACACCCGTATCGGCCCACATCTATCCCTGTCTTCTCCTACCTTTTTTCTCCGCCCGTTTTTTCCATGATCGCGACGCCACCGGCACCCGACGGATCGTCGAATAAATTTTTTATCGCTGCCGCCGACGAACCACCTAGCCGCGGCTCTTTTTTTTTCTCTCCTTGTTTTTATCGATTCTTCTAGCTTCCTCTTCCGAGGCTGGCATCCCCGTTCCCTGTCCAACCCTGTTCCTCGCCCCCTTTCTCCAACACCACCGCCACCCCCCCGACACCCCATTTCAACGTAGCCCGCGATTCGCTTGCCCGCCGCATCCCCAGGGTCATTTTCGAGCGCGTTAAACGCCGTCGCGGGATTCCGCGCGTATTATCGGCGATATCGTGATTCGAACGGATTTTGTTTTTTTTTTTTTTTGCTTTTTCGGTCGAAAATTTTTTTCTGCACCGTTTTCGTTTCACTCGTCTGTTTTTTGTTCTATCCGCTTGCTCTTTCGGGAACGGAGCCGGGAACGAAGGAACGTTATTGGCGTAGAGGGATATAATGTTGTTCCGATGGACGGTTCTCTGGGCGATCGATGGGCCACGTGCGTGTCTGTCTTCGGGTCGCGTGAAGGATTTTCGTTGCTGACGGGAGCAGCAACGTTTTCTTGCTTAATAGACCTGCGGATCGGGTTGGCGATCGATCGTGGATTTCGGGGAAATCGGAGGCAATTTTCAAATCCAGTAGAGGGTACTTAGCAGTCTTTGGTTTCTTTTTTAAGTGATATGTTAAGTAGAACGGGTGGACGGCAAAAGTAGCAAGTAAAATAAAGTAAATAAGAGGAGTGAAAAGTAATGATAGCATATAATAACGGTATTTATGTTGATTGTCCAGCGAAGTGCAGTACGGTGGAGCGAATAATTATTGTTTAATTCGGCTGAACACGAAATCGAGCTACAAGGAGGTCGCATATTTCTGAAAATGTGCAGTAACGCGCGGAAACATCTGTCGATGAACTAATTATGTCTGAGGGAGGTATTACGGTAAAGCGTCAACCACAATGTTCTTTGAAGTGTCTGAAAGTAGAATCGATTCGAGGTGCACTGTTGCCGCATTTTAATTCAGAGCGGAGGTTTGAACCAACTGGCGCGTGGAAAGGCGTTTATACTTTCGCGTCAAAGAGAAATATTTATCGCCGTGTACATTGCACAATGCGCGAAGCAACACATCTATGCCGGCATTGGCGTTTCAGCTTGAGAATAAAAGAAAAAAAAAAGCGCGCCGCATCAGTGCGATTGCAGTGCAAGAATTTTCGAGTTCTGCAATTAGTAAATGAAGCGTGGAGAAACAATAAAACAATCCCCCCTGCTTCCCTACTGTATCTCGCTGACGTGACAATTGTACGTTTAATTCATCAACGTAATTCATAACATAAAGCATAATTCCTTTTCTATATTTCATCGCGAGGACTAAATAACAAAAAATCATACGTATGTACAATTCCTTTCGTATTTTATTTACTTCTGTAGTACATTCACAAAAACTGCAGCGGTCGCAGGGCGATGACCACAATGTTTCCATACGACGAAATTGTAGCTCATTAACCCTTTCAACGGACGATACCGAATCTAACCCCTTCTCTAAACACGCAACCCTATCAATACCCGAGTATTGATAACCTAAAACGATACCAAACCCAACCCCTTCTCTGAACACGCAACAACATCAATGCCCGACTATTGATAACCCAAAACGCCACCCGTAAAACCGTGCCGGCGCAAAATAAATTCGCGCACGCCTCCCCCCTTCGAACACCCCCCTCCCGCCCCCAACGAAAAGTCCAACAATAGCCGCGGCCGACCCGCAGTATCAAGAAAAAGGCACGTCGGCGTCGTCAGCGAAAGGCCGTCGTGGCATGCAGATTCTCCCGGCCGCCCGAAAATCTTTACCCTCGCACGGAATTATCAAGATCGATACCCCGGTCCAAGATAAGCACCGTCCAACCGGCAATAATATATGCCGCGGCATGCGCCTCTATCCTACGCCGCTCCCACTCCCCCCAACCCCCTTCCGTAACCTCTGCCACCCTCTTAATCAACCGGAATACGCACCGGCGCTGTCCGGGCCGATAAACAAATTCCTAAGCGGAGCGCCGGTTCCACGTTTCCCGGCGAACATTGGCACAGAAATTACCAGGGGCCCCGGTATCCGGCGTAACGATACGGCTCGACCCGCAAATCGACCGAACGGGGGGCCCCCTCACCTCAGCTTACCTCGCCAGACCCAACCGGCGCACTCATCGTACTCGCGCAACGATAAGTCGAAAACAGCAGGCCGGGACGAGCGTTCCCCGACGTTAAACTCGAACCAGGACCGAGCCGCGCCGGCGAGGATGATTCGCGGCTGCGCGTCGTACCGCGCCGATCGCGGGGGTCGAAGGCGATGATCGTTAGGCCCTGACGTTCCCCGATGGTTTTCCGGATGCTGACGTGCGCCCCGGCGCACCTAGCCGCGGCATCGCCACGGTTCGCACGGTCCGCGGGCGCGATAATCTCTGGAAATTGGCGCGATGCGAGCAACGGGCCGCATTCCATCGGCGATCCTCGGAAGAAAAATCGTGCCGGAGGGCCGCGTATTACGCCCCTGCATACATGCATGCTACACCTCTGGGCAAGCATCCGAGCGTAGGGGCGCGCGTATTGCCGCAGACCGGTCGGCGCTGCCCCCCTCCGTCCTCCCTCTCGCCCCCTGGCCGGCGTCGTTCCGCGAGCCAGGTATTTACAGAGGCGAGCAAATAGTTCCCGGGGCCTCCGCGCTCCTCTCGTGACTACTGTTTTCAGTTCGTGGTCGACTTCGATCGACCTTTGATCGATCGTGAATGCACGTTTAATCGAGCGTGCATGAGTCGCACGGCCGTGCACGCCGCTCCTCCGCCTGACCCGCCCCGCGCTCGCCAGCTTTTTCCCTACGCCGTGGGCCGCGGGGGCTATCCCCGGCCTCGCTCGCCGCCGTTTCGCCTTCGATCCTTGGGTTTCTTTTGTCCTGCGAGGGCAGGCGAAGTCGGGCGCGCTGGCCCGCGGCAGGGGACGTCGCCGTTGGCGTATCGTCGGAAACGGCGATTCTTTTTCGAAGCTTTTCTCGTCACGTTTGGGAAGGCGATCGCCGGGGTACGGGGGCGGTGAATTTCTTTTGGGAGAAGTTTTTTGGAGACGGTGGACGGTATCGATTGGGGGGGGGGGGGGGGGGGGTCGAATTGATTGTATCGGCGAGTCGACGGGGCGCGTGAAACGACGAGGGAGAAATCGATAAACGGGGAAACATTGTGAAGCAACAATTATCGGGAAGCGAGGAAATTATTTTCGAGCGAACGTTATTCGTTATTCCGCGGCGGTGTAAAGCTGCGCCCGGGCTACGACGATAAATAGAATTATCGCGGTGACTTGTTTGGCACCGAAAATCGAAAAATTGCGAAGAGCGCGGGTTCGATCGGGTCGGTTTCGTAGGCGGGTTTCGTTGCGCTTTACATTTTTGAGCGGAATTGTTTTTTTTTCTTTTGCCAAGCGTGTCGGGCAACCAAGATTAGTTAGGCCGTTCTCGAGCGGTTTCGCGGCTAAGTTGACAACGTCGATCGCGGGTATCGAATTTGTAACGGGCAACGCGACGTCCATTTAGCGAACGGCGATTCTGTCGAGTCCACCGCGACATCTGCAACATCTCGCCGTCGATTCATCATTAATCGGATTCGTTTGGTACCGTACCTAAATGTTTGCCAATAACGCACGCACTGCGTACCCGTGCGATTTCGAGCTGCGCGTCGACGCCTGACAACGCGAATTGCGCTCGATTACCCGACAAATATTTTGTCACTCGCGGAGAACGGGATCGTTCGCGGGGCCTCGTCGTTCGATTAACGCTATCAGAAGGAACGATCGGCTGGCTCGTTTTCCGTATCAACGATTTTTCTCCCACTTCCCAGTTCGTTTCGAAACGCGCGCCGTTCTCAGGCCGCGCTCCATCCGTCAATTATCGTTAAGTCCGTAATACGATTCGCCGTCGCGATATTGTCGCGCCCGATACTCGTTTCTAACGACCGTTGCGACCAACGATACGCGAGCACCCTGCCTGCGGTGCGTCTCTCGTTGCAGCGAGAATCCTTTTTTCGCGTCTGAAATACCCGCGGCACGTGACCGCGTTCTGTGATAAAGAAACGCATGGACCGGAGCGGGTCGGTTCGTTCCCTGTGTGCGGTTGAAATTAAGGCAACCTTGAATTAAAACGCAAAATTGAAGCGGGTACGTGCGTCGCCGCGGCGCCAGGCGGATCTCGCGTTTTCGCGAGAGATCCGTTCGGCTTAATCTCAGGATTTATAGACGGAAACGCGTGATCGCTGCTCGCGTGGATACAATTTTCATTCATTCGTCGGGGTAATAATGGACGGCGAGGGGTCGTAACGTATCGGGGAATAATTGACAAGTTGCGGCGAAATGATTGAGCTGCGAATTTCGTGCGTATTTTATTGTTCGCGATTTTATTATAATCATCGGACGATTGTGCCGGTTATTGATCACTTTTACAGCGGTGAATAGTTTCCTGATTGATTTACAAACGGGCGAGCCAGATTCCCCGTTCAAGTGCGCTGTTAGCGCTCGATTATGAAACGAAGGTGGAAAGGATTGAAAGGGTTATAGATAGTATTCGGTACACCTATACGTTGAAACTTGATGAGGTATAGAGCCTGATACTATAGACTGATCAGAAACTAGATCCATCACATTGTAGCGATGTAAGGCTTGTAGTTAACGTGTCAGTATTGCAATTGTAAAATGATTTATCCTCGGTGTAACGTGTTAACAGGTTGTAACGTTGCAATTGCGGTTCCATTTTTATCGGCGCGAGGGCTTATTTTTCGCACGCGGAATCCGAACGATACTATTACCGAGCTACATAAGTTTGCATATAATTAATAGGTGAACAGTTGTTTCTTGTATCCTGCGCATTATTTTATTGACACTGTTATTGTGCACCTCGATTTCATTAATTATTCTGACCGTACAAAAATTGAGGGCAGAAGGAAAAAGTGATTCGACGAAATCAATAACATGATTCGCCTTGACACCTCCGTTAAGATGCTCTTTAAGACGCCACAGGGGTACTGTAGCCTTCCTGTTTTAGCCCACCTGTTTTCGCAGAACGATGCCTAGTTCACTGAAAACGATCGTGGATTCAATGGTCAAAGAGGTTTCGCCCCGAGAGCAAAACCGACCAAAGAACGGCCTTTAAAGGTGAAAGCGACGATCATATTGCGATTTTGAGACGGTCTGAGCGCCCTGGGCGGTGGCTGTAGGGCGAGGGTAGAGGAGGCTGGGTTTCAGAACGAAAAAACTCAGACGACTTGACTCGAAACTCTCTGGGTTTGCGTTTGAATAACTAATGTTGCGTGAGCGATGCAACGGCGGCGGCGGCGGCGGCGGCGGCGGCGGCGCTTGTCCGTCACTCCTCTTCTCTGCCTGTGGCTCCTCTCGCAGAAAACGGTATGCGTGAATGCGTTTCGACGATGTACATACACAGCTTCGTCGGAACGAGATGGCCGTGTAGAAGCTGATGGATGATCGAGCATGATACACACAGCTCTGGTTTCTTGGAAATTTTTGCAAATCGATCTGGATTGATCCGACTTGGATTTTTTAGCGAAGGTTGTTAATTTATTTTCAATGAATTTCAGCGTGCATAACGGGGAAAGGTTGAAACGGGTGTGTTCGGTGGACATAATTTAAGGAAAGGCTTGGAAATTGGAGGAAAATCGGTGCGGTTGTAATTTAAATGATAAGTAATGCGATGAGTGCGATGGAAAGGGTTGATCGATAAACCATAGTAGTAGATAATGTTCTATGTTTCTAAAATATTATTCCAAGGGGTTGCAATCGCTGGCCTATCGTTTCTGGATTAGATACTTCGCACGCGCTTCTTCAATTCTGTTTATGATTACAATGAGACGGAAATTCTGGAATCCTGAAGACATAACGCCTCTCACTTGCAGCGGAACAGAAAGCCCATCGCCTTGTATTAATCGTTTCTTTGAACGCTGCATATTACTATGCAAATTTGTTCGAAACGTATGCGTTAACCTCGCGGTGCATGAATTATATCATACTTCAACATATTTACAAGCAAATTATGAAATGTCACGTTGTCACCTGTTAATTTATGGTTCAACACCTCGGCTTTCCCGAGTTATTTTCATTCCGCCTACATATTGGCTCCTAGTGAATCTAACATTGTCTGAGCAATATTTAATGTCCACCCCCGCCTGCGTCAATTTCACACTGAAATAATAGGGCCCGCTCGTGTTTCACAAATTTCACATCGTTTAGGACCACGCAATGCAATATAATTTCGAAATGACACAGTCACACATAGCTGTATGTACGTACTCCTCGTTATTCTTTCATATCCGCCGGAAATACACATTGTCGCGCCGGACCATCCGCGGAATTATTGAAAAAGAATCTTCGCCTCGCTCGTAACCAGCCCTTCAAGCGATATCTCGCAATTTTTTCGCCCGGCCGATTAATATTTTAATCTGTGCCCGACTGTAACAGCACTGCAACACAGTGCAGTCCAACATTTCAGCGCCGCACCGTTCGCGTAGGGTCGTGCATCCGGGCGTGCGGTAAAATATTCATAAATCGACGAAATACAATTATTTCCTGCCCCCCGATCAATACCTCCCCGTTTCATCCCCGAAAGAGAATTGTAACAGATCATTCAATCGATTGAAGAGAACCGCGTCGCGTGTGAAATCGTTCCCAGGCGTCGAGGCTCGAAGGCCGAACGTCGACGAGACTTCATAGCCGTCGCAATGACGGCCGCGACGTGACAATTAAACCGTCCCCGTGGTAGCGAGGTGAACATTTTTAAAGTCTCGCGGGTCCTTGCGTGTCCCTTACGCGATGGAAGAACGGCACGGGCCATTGGTTCGTTTTATCCTATCTGCGCCGGTTAATACCCAACCTAACGGTCGTGTCCTTCGACCACGCAGGAACCAGACCGCCCGGTTCACCCTCGCAGGATCCTGTGTGTTCGGCCGAACACGCGATCCAATGCAGTCTGCGCCACGCCGATAGTTCGTTCGAGAGAGCCGCAAATGGGACCCGTTCGTTTACGCTATTCCGACGCTTCTCCTATCTCGAAGCAGCGATCGATTTTTCAAAGGAGGCAAAAGGAGAGAGCCGTTTGCTCCAGTTACGAAATGTACCGAGGAAAGGGGCGCACGTTACGCGTGCTGCGTGTGTATGCGTTTTATCACAATGTTACAGCGCGTTAGGTGTGTTACGAACAGGGCCGTTATGATGCTTATTACCGGTGGACCGTGGTTTAGGTGAAATTACTGCCAGGAGAAATCAGTTGTTTCTCTTGATCTTCGCGTTTGTGATTTTTTTATTCCTTGGGGGCGGGGGCGGATAGGTATTCCACCATGTCTGATAGATCTTCACCCTTCGGTGATTTTTCGTTGCGACGATTAGAACGAAGATTTTCATTTGGATGTAACGTTGTAATGTTTACAGCTGTTTTGTTAGTTGATGTATGGCGGTTTCGGGTCGAACGTATCGCGATAGTTCTATTAACGTCGACGTCTGTAATATTGTACGGTTTAATGGTTCAATCGATTAGAAAGTTATTAGGGATTTCGTTTTAAAAAGTAGGAATAATTTTTCGGGACAATTGTATATGTGCAGCGCAAGCCCGGTCCCAAGCCGTTAAGTAAGAGATTTGAAAAGATTTAATTTGTTTATACTTCGATATACCGTATATGTATTGTAGTTTCACTCGTTCGATTTCTTGGCTAACAAGCATAATTTATATTTAAGCCGAGGTCTGTCCATTATTTATTTCCACATCCCCCAAACTATTTTGGAAACTAGACTAGTACGAATATATTATTCAGAAATGTGCAAAATCGTAACTGTAAAAATTCATGCATATTATTTACAAACGATTCACCGGCAGGATGCATCCGTTTTAGTAAAGATTTCAATTCTTTCGTGACACGGTGTCTCAATTAATTTACACCTGCTGTCTGTCGTTTTATCCAGATACGAGATAAAAGCTTTTAGTCATACAAGTGAATTAATTAAGCAATCAGGTTAGCTGAGTCCACATTTAACTACACGTAACACGTCGCGTGGTGTAACACAACTTATTGTTTATGACTGACAGACGAAGAGCCGATCTTTTGGTCGGCTTAATCTGTGATTAGCTGTTATTAATATCGGCAACTGTTAATATTACTAATGTGGATCGTTTATCGATTATTCGCGTATCGAGTGGTGATTATTAACATGTTTCGTTGATAAAATAATCTTTCCATTATATACATGCACGCATGATGTATATATGATAACTAATAATGCGCGTCAATCAATTAAATTAGAAAATTCCCTCGCTACATTGGTCTTATTTAACTTACCAATTAGTAGTAAAAAATATATAACGCATTAGAAAATACTGCTTTTAATAAAATAGTGTTACCGGTCAAATATTAAAAATGAATAATGTAAGGAACATAACTTAATGAATTATTGTTCATTTCTTTTCAATTCGAAAAAGTAACGTAAATCGATATAATTTCGGAAATCATATATATAGTCACGATTATAATACGTCAATATAAATGTTCCTCAAAATTGGTTGTAACATTTGAACAATAATAGATTATCGTAACATATCTATCTTTACCTCTGTCGAATTAACTAGCTCAAAGTCTCTAGAACAGTCTCGCAAAAAATTATTATGAATGTGTTTCGCGCGAGTGGCAGCGTTTTCTCAAATTTCCATGTCACCGATGAATCTTTTACCGCATTGTTCCCCGACGCATATCGTTTCTGCATGCCAGGTCAAACTTCGTGATCGATACCTGGCTGAAAACAGTTGCCAAACTTGTCTGGAATATAACGCCAGATGGGTTTAATGCTCAACGAATGGTTCTATTTAGCGGGCGAACGCTGTACGATTATATTTTCTTCCTTTACGTGTTCTATTGTAAACTGGGCAGGAAATGAGATTAGGGAGAGCTTGAATCGATTACTCTGCAATGGACGGTTTGTCCTCGAATTTGTTGTCTCCCTGTGTCACTTGTAATAAAACCACGAGTCGTTCTGAGATGTTGTATACGAGTGTGTTCACACTGGTCGAAAGTTTGGAACCACTTCCTTAGTTGTAAAAATATTAAACGGCACGTTAATTGCTTCAAACTTAACATTGAGCAAACTGATAGCGATAAACTTTGCTTCGATACGTTCGAGCTTGGGGATGTCCGTAAACTTTCAACTTGAAATTAAATTAAGCACTGCCGAGTTTCGAATATTATTCTTTGTCCAACAGCTCTTTATTGTTGCCGTACCAAACCCAATGCCGATCGGGATACAGAAATATCGAACAATTAGTTTAAAGCAAATCGCGATCGACATTTATCGTGATTTACAATTTATTATTAACGAACGTATTAATAATTCCGCATCAAACTGTTAACGAAATCGCGCCTTGTAATTTGTCGCGTAAAAATAATCTTTGATACATTTCGCTGGAGAAAATGTAACGCCACCGGGGTGGTTTCGTATCTTAAAAATGCATCAAACAATAATTAAGGAACCAAAGTAGCTGGGGCCTGTATCATGAGGCAGAATAATTGTTAGCTTTCGTCGCGGGCGAACATTTTGCGCGGAGGATTATTAAAGTTACATAGCTGTCGACGAACTGTGTTCCCGTGAACGAAGAGAAGGCACAGTTCAAGGCTTCCATAACAACCTTGAACATAATTCGTGTAATTAACTCAAAGTGCGTCAACGGTCTTTCAAGAGATTTTCGGAATTGGGATTCTTACCGCAGGCAATGATTTCTTATTTTATTTCAGTTGGCGGTTTTCCTGCGGCTGCAGTAATATTCTTTGAAGCCGATTAGAAGTGCGATTTCAATTGAGGTACAAATTTCTTCTAATGGAAGATGCCAAAAATAGAATCGTGCCATGCGATTATTGAATATATTAAATGTCGTCTTACTCGCGGTACGATTATTAATGCGGTAATATTCGCGCATTACTTATGAACGTCCAGTACGTAGAAATAACGTAGAAATTTTGATCAGTCGGGTGTTAAAACTGTTGTCGTCATTAATACCAGGAAACGAAGCCTTCCGAATAGGAACTTAAATATTCTGCCTCGTGCTATCCTGGGAGCACATATTTTATTCGAAGACAACTTCCTTCCTTTCTAGTTTGATTACAAATGCTTTTTTTAACCACTGGAAATTTATACGAAAGCAGATATCCTCGTTCAATTTGGCGTTTACTTTCTTTTTCCTGTATATTTCTGATACCAGCGAAATCAATACACATTTTATTTTTGCATTACATATTTCGTTTTTCGCGTGAAATTTCACGAGCGGAGGGTACACTTTTAATTTGAACGCGTGATATAACACAACGATTTGATGCGGTCGTATATAACATTATGAGATAACAGTTTTCGGAATATATGCAAATGATAAATTGTAATTACACTGTTACGTGCGACTCGGTGATTCGCGAAGAGATCTTTCTCTGAAAGTTGCACGAAAATAGGTTTCATCGATAATGCGACTTTCTTGCGTGTTTCATGATTGTCTGCCCGTAGGAAACTAATTTCCGATTGGGTCTTGTGACAGTATTTCGATAAAGAATTCTACTGCAGTGTGCGTCATCGTTTGCTAAAGTATTCAATAACCTGAAGTTCAGGCAAGTGAAACGAGCGATAAAATCGTCGAAATCTGCTTTCAAATTCGATATTACAACAGAATCTGACGTCAACGGTGAGTTACTAATTTCTGAAGCGAAAACTGGCTACATTCTAATAATAATTGCATTAAATTTTTACTGAGCCATTTTTTTATATAATACACTCGATTTAACCTAACATAATTCATTTGTCAGGTACGTACCACGGTACCATCGGGGAAATTTGAAATCGAGGTATGAGAAAACATATTAATCTAAACTTCATTGAACGAAACACATATTCTTTTCAAATACGATCGAAATCAGCGTTGAATTTAAAAAAAAAAAGGCAGCAAACAGAGAATGACAAGTTACAGAGTATACTTAATGCAATCACTAATTTCCCCCTCACAATTATTTTATCCCATTGATATCACAGTACACCACCTTAATAATAGAATACTAGGTCGATCGAAACCAAAACCTTTCGCGCTGGCGTTTCTTGTCACAGAAGAAGAATCCGACATCGGGAATTCCAGCTGGCGGATGCGTTCCGGGGCCCTAAGCGCGCCTCGAATGATTATAATTATTCCACGCAGAAAAAGGCCGCCGGGGACTTTCCAAGCGTTCTGCGTGCAGCTCGGCGTAATGGTATTTTCGCGTTCTAAAAGCCGCAAAAACTGGACTGGTGGCGAGCGAAGCTTTCGTCCATTCCGCCTATCCTTCGCCTCCTATTTCCTTCGTCCTTTTTCTTCTCTTGCCCGTTTCACGCACGCACAGCCTTTCGATGCGAAAAACAAAAGTCCTTCGACGGAACAGCGAGGAGGATATGCCACGGTACTTGCCTTCGAACCGGCTGACGCTGTCATGGGAAACTGATTGTCAAATTTCACGTCAGAACGGGAAATTGCAAAACGATTACGACGAAACTTTCGGTCGTTCTCGCGTCAAGTATCTATTAACAGTCTTATATTCGTAGTAAACGAGCAGAGGTTGAGAGTATTGGTTAATCAGTCTGCTTGGATGGTTCGTGTGTAACGAGTTCAATATTTCGAGAAGCGGTTGATTGATTGTGGACAGTGATTTATCAAGTCGCAAACAGTAGCGTGCCCTTTTATTTTTCTTGCGGTGCAAGTGTTTTAATTATTGCCGGATCTGCTTCAATTTGTTTTACAACGGGTCATTCGATGTACGATAGATTTTCGTTCGATTCGAAACGATTTTCTCAGAGAAATGATTCTTCGAGGCCGTTCTTAGATTATTAGCGATCGTCACGTTTCCCGGTACACCGTGACACCTATGGTGCGTTAAATTCTTCAAGGCTTCCGCGGTAAAAAGCGGAAGCACGGTGAAATCGTTTAAGACTTGCATAATTTAATTCGCTCGCAGAATGCGACTCAGTGTCTCTCGTGTCTCGCATGGTTCGAACGGAAAATCGGTATCTTCCCCGTTTCTCGTTCCCAGCGTTATTCGTTTCGTCCTTTTCACGCGTTACATGCAGAGGAGGAATTATTCCGCGTCACGTATAGTCAAGGGATGATCAACGAGCAACGGCGTGGGATCAATAGTTATCCAAGAAAAAAGGGATTACTGTCGAATGGCGGATCCAAGTTGCGATGGCCGTAAAATGGGGCAGAACAGTGAATCGGTATTCCGTTTTCGAAGCTCGCGACTGGAAACAAAAGTGTCAACGGAACTGTAAGTAGAAACCGAATTGTACGACTCGTATCCACGGTTGCGAGCGATATTTAACCGTGGCGTTGCGAACTTCGCGCAAATTCCAGCATCTCGTACATAAATCGGTGTGCATTCCTTTGATATTTTTTTTTGACCCGCATTGAAATTGTACGAAGCCGAGAGGATTTATCGTTTTTCCCCATGCTTTGTCTATTAACTCCGCTTTCGACAAAGATCTATGACCCGTGTAAGCGGCACAGCGAACCCCGTGAAACGAAATTTTGACGGACGACTGCAATTTTTGGTGGCCGACGCCGAACACTCTCCTCCCCCGCCACCCTCCCGATTTCCTTTTGTAGTCGCGAAAAGGGAGATTTCCAACGCAACAATGTGAATGGATGGGATTTTATAGGGTATCCATGGTGATTCGTGGTTAACGTTGTCTATCTTTTGAGGCATCGGTTTTTATTTTAAAAGCGTAATACTTGCCGCGGAGGAAGGACTCTTTGTTCGATTGAAAAACATCCCCCGGGTCCATAAATTACTCGTTCGCGTTGTAGTGGATTATTATCAAATATCGGCGAACCTTTTGCATTACGTGAAAGACATTAGAGTTCGAAATTTCGAAGACCCGAGGAATGGAATTGTTGAACAGATCGGTAATGAATAAAATCGAGCTTATGTGAAACATTGTAATACATTCTAAATAAGAACAGAACAATGATCCAAATACGATATTTTTTGGAAATAAATATCCACCACCCATAATAGGTCAAATATAACACGACAGACTTACGTTTTTAATGTTGCGCTTTCTCGAAAGCAGGATACAATGGCAACTCTTAAAACTAATTACCAAAAATCACCGACAGCTATTATATTTATAATATGACCTGCCCCGAACCGCTGGCAGTCCTATCAATTTTTCACATTCTCGTACCCAAAGAGAGTAGACAATGTTTTTGTCCCTTTCCTTAAAAACAGACCTGCCACGATGCATTCTGTAGTCGAAGATTGTGAATCGTTTCTTTAATCGAGGGCAATCGACGAAGGGAAGTTACGAGCGAAGCCGTTCGAGAACGGGTCGAGATGGATCGGTTTTTACCAGGCGAACAATTTCACGTAGTCGAACCAAAAGAGGCGTCTATGACGCGAGGAAGAGCCAATTCGAATCGGTGCTCGGGCCCTACCCTGTGCAGGACATGGTCCGAGCCGTTCAGAAGTTCACGAATCGCGAATCCAAGACGAATCGATTGCGAGAAGGGTGTTCTTCGGACCGGTTTCGCGATTCCGCGAAGTTAAGAAAATTGTGATACAGATACGCGTACGAAACTCGAATGCGAAATGAACGGAATATCATTTGCAACTCGGTACTCGACGAGATATTCATTTGGCTCGCGTTGCAAAGATATTGTTGCAGAAAGTTTCAAAATTATTCTACTGTACCTTTGTTGTCGTTCTACAGCTAGGTGAAACATTACGTCGGAGTTCGTAGAAGGAATCACAGTGATTCGTAGAATGGGATGCTAATTGTATTAATCGATCCACGTTAACGTACGTTTCATATATATATTTCGTATTTCATACATCTTAGAACAATAAAAGAAACTATTGGTTCAAATTTTAGCAATAGACTGTTTCATATGTACACACGAAACAGAAAACTATTTCAATACATACTAAATGCTGTTCCCCGTTGCACCTTTAGCTGTACATTTACGTTTTCCTCGAAACAGCCGTAGAACAGGAATCATTTCAAAAGCAGAAGCATTCGAATCCCCGTGCAATCGAATTCCAAACTACCTCCTCACTTTTCCATCTTCCATTAACGCGACCTTCCTTCGAATCAATGATACTGCTCCGGCAGTATCGCCGAAAAAGGATGCCCGGGCATCAAACGACCCCGTTCGTCGCCCATCTATATACGTGCGCCGTTCGTTCGCCGAAAACTGGGCTGCGCAATTACAGGACGACTTAATTTAATTAACGAATCGTGAATTATCGAAATGAACCGCGGAACGTATCAGAAATCGATGGAACCGATCCGTCAGCCGGTGTCTGCCTTCGAGAATATCGCCAGTCGGACAACCGGCGCTGGATTATTGTCGTCGTGTATCGCAGGCGAACGCGAAGCGGTTCCCTCGCTCGATTGTAATCGTTCCCGACGGTTCAGTGGCGCGAATCGAGATTTTTTACCTGCACGTCGTTTCCCTTCGGCCTTTCAAGGACTCGGTATCCCCGCGAACCGGAGCGCCAACAATCCTGTTGCCGGCAATTAAACGCGATTTATCAACGCGCTTTCGAATTACGCGTCGCGAGGCGAACGGATTTTCGTCTAATTCGTAGCCGCGAGCGGTTTTTCTCCGCGCGGAGGGACAACGATCGCAGCGAATAAAATCGGCGAACGCGTGTCGACGTTATCGTTTCGTTTTATTTAATAATATCGTCGAGAATTTCGGAGGGCGTGACGTTCGAATTATCGGACGGGGAAAATGGTTGGAAAGAAATTGGAGCGAGCGGAGTGGAGCGCGATGAAATGTGTGAATTAGTATTTCTTGCGCCAGCCATAATATTGGGATAGAAGGAAATTACGACTCCGCGGGGAGAACAATGTATAGTTTTACCGAGTTCTAATGAGAAGCTCGAAATATTTCCCACCTGTTAAATGCGGGAATACCGTGTTGGTTGTACAGGACTGATGTACCAACGGGAGAAACTTACGAAACATACGGAAGCAACTGCGGGGGCAGGTAATTTATGGAACTAACGAAGGTGCCGGTACGAACGAATCGATATTCGACGGATATTGATATTCGTAGTTTTACGAATCGACAAGCGACGCATTCGTCCTGCGTGATTTCATCTTCGTCTACGATTGGCCTCCGCCTGCAAATCTTATTAGGTGGAAAAATCTTGCGGCCTGAATCTCGGGAGTGCTCCCGTTTATTACCCGGATGTCGCGTTAAATTACTACTTTACGGTAACTCGTTTATTGAAAATCATTACGTGATTATTATTCCTCCTCGAACAATTACAGCTAGACGGCGGATGTTCATGCAATTATGATTACAAACTGTTCTCGAATAGAATACAGACGTTCCTGTTATCGCCGGAAAACGGTACGAAAAATAATCTTCGTTTCCTATAACGGGCACATTTCAGTAAATCGATTTCCAGTTATTTCGCTCGGCAAACTATTATATTTAAATCCGTTTAATAACGCAACGAGGAGAACCACTGTCCGCGTACCGAAGTCGCAATAAATAAAACAAAATTCACGGCCTGTTATACAAGCCTGACCGTTGACCCTCTAATCGCGTCAACATATCTCCGTAATTGCCCACTTACAAACTGTCAAAGTGTTCTGGAAATA
Organism: Nomada fucata; assembly: GCA_948146005.1. Lineage (NCBI taxonomy): Eukaryota > Metazoa > Arthropoda > Insecta > Hymenoptera > Apidae > Nomada > Nomada fucata. The sequence goes on from OX411282.1 coordinate 8,549,439, forward strand.
AAAGAAGCGTTTTCCCTCATTGTATACGACACCCGCGGTGTTTCCGCCGGGCAAAGAAATTTCTTTTTCATCTCTCCGCGCCGGCTATCTCGTGCGATCTTTCACGCAATGTTGCGCCTACCCCCATAACAGAAGCGCCTCGGATCGGTCATTTGAAGTGGTAGCGGCACGCAGATAGCAGACAGCGTGACGATGAGCCACTTCTTTCGCCAGCGTCAACGAATCGCCACGAAGAGCACCCTGTTCCTCTCTCCTTGTCCCGTTGACGTTCCACCGTGTTCACGCCGCTCCCGCCCGATCCTCGCCAATCTTTCCTTTCACTGCCCCGACTTCCATGGAGCTCCGTGAATCGCGTTGTCAGCGGCCGCTTCCTCGTCGGATCCGGCGGTAGAGCGCCGAGCGAATTTCGTAATCCCAGAAAATGTTTGAACGGGACTCGGCTTCGTTTTAACCGGGCTTTCAGCCTCGATCGTTCTTTCCTGGTAACGAGGGTGATTGATCGACCTGGGGAATATTGTTGGAAATTCACGGTGAAATCGAGCATCCTGTGATTTATTAACCGGGTTACACGAAGATTGTGATTTATTAACTGGGTCATACGAAGATAGGATTTGTTTTCGACGAGTTAATCGTTTCGCACGTAATACGGTGCAATTATATTGCACGGTTAGAATAGTTGTTCGACATCGAGAAACGGTATCGGAGGGCACGTTAATTATTTTTTTAAATAAATTAGGTACGACAAAAGATTATTAGTTTGTATTGTGTTATTATACAGTAGTCGATTGTCTTCAAGCTTATCTGGGCGAATGTTTTCGAAGTTGAATAATAAGTTCGTTCACCGCTAATGGTGTGGACGTTTTGTTTCTTTTGTTATGTCATACGTGCGTGGATATCGATTGGTGATAAGTTTTGTTTTTTTAAATTTAATTGCAGGGTGGCAATTTGTGGATCAACGAAGCCAATGATCTTGAGTTTCGACGATAAGCGTATTGGTGCGTCTGCATATATCTATCGAATGCAAGTTGTATCGTGGAAGTGTCATAATATTTTGCTTGAACTGCGATTGGTCTCTCCAAGAATTTGAGGGCACTAAACCAATAAATCAATGAGGAATTGTATCCAGCACAAAATTGCGTTCGTGTTATTATTTAGCTATTTATTCAGCAACGTGCAAGAAAAAACAAAAAACTACAGCAATTTCTTATACGATAACCGATGCTTGTGTCAAAGTATCCTTGCTCGAAGAAAAACTTTTGCGTAAATGAACAATATTGAAGAACATCGATATTTATTTTGTTCGTCAGCATTCGCCTGTTCGACGGAAGAAATTTTTCTTCCGAAACTCTGGTCAGACAGATTTTCCACGGAACGCCGCCGTCTCTGTCAAGTCTTCGTCGCGTTCCGTGGATAAATTTTTTGGTGGAACTCTTTCAGCGGGGCCCCGGAACGGCAACGCGAAATTCGTTTCGCGCGATGATTCATAATCTTCCGTGGCGTACCCATTTATTTCTGCTAAATAAGTACGCACCGCTCCGCAGCACGGCTTTACCTTGGTCGCCGCGTAAAATCGAAGAGAGGGAGGACTCCTATTTCCTTCACGCCGTATTCGAGACTGTATTCCACGTAAACGATAGTTCTTGCCGCTAATATCGCGATATTTGTTGGCATTTCTTTGCGTCATTATGTACAGACTGTGAGATATTACACGAGGCTAATAGGACGAAAAATTTATGGTTATTGCTTTTTATTGGACGCTGTATCGGGCGTTATTGCGCGATTTACTGCCCCGCGATTAGTTTAAAAAAGATACCGGCCGAGAGTAACGGAGGGTAGAGTATATTTTTATGCATTAAGAAGCGTCGGAATTTTCTCAGGTGCGCGAAGATATTTTAACGCGCTCGTGGATTTCCTCGTTTTCCCCGGGACGGAACGTTCACCGTTGAACAGCCCTTTTTCGCGGAACTGTTTACATTTCACGGGTGTAAATTTTAACAAGCACATTGCCCGTAAAAATTATTCGGGCGAATGTTAATCAGCTTAACGGGAAATTTCGTTTCGTCTATTTAACGTTGCCCGCCTTCTATTTTCGCTGAAACCGTTTGGACGCAGTTTTTATGATACATTAGAACATGTGCCAAAGTAATTTCGTTCCCCTGCGCCGGTAACAGAATCGCCCCCGACCGTTAAACGAAAAGTAAGAATCGACGCGCGATCGAACAAAACACAACGGTTCATCGTGCCTCGTCTCAAAGTTACTTAACACACCCTAATACTTTGCCCAGCGGTTTATCCGCCGCTTTGATCCCATTCATCGTCCACGATTAACTCCCAATCGGCTGTAGAGGCGGAAATTTCGTGAACGGAACGTTGTCCCTTCGCGAAAGAAAAAGCGTGCAGCGAGCAAACGCGACGGGGGGAAAAACGAAGCGTGCAAGCAACCACCACCTTTCTAACTTTAACCGTACGCGCGACGAACCGCCCCGTCGACGTACAGTACAGTACAGTACGTACGTTTCGAAAGGCAAACACATCGGCGGTGGGCACGCGAGAGAAAATATTCCCGCGGAAGCTTTCTTTCCCCGGCGAAACTAAGGAAGCGAGCGTTCCGCGTGAAAGAGGCAAACGAGCAAACGCCGTTCTAACGTCGTCACACGCGGCGTGAAATAATTTGCGTGGGTACGTTCCCGTTTAAACGGGGAAACTCGTAACTCGAGCGGCAACATCTTTTTGCGAGGCTCGTCGAACGTGAAAATCCGCTTTGACCGGTGAGAAAAATCGTCGCCGAGCACCGATTTAGATTTAGCGCCGCGTGGAGAGTGGCTCGAACTTAAAGGGAGAACGGCCGCGACCCGCGAGGTAGGACTTTCATTGTATCGGTTTCTAGTCGGTCAAAGGGTGAACACGTGTCACAGCGCGGTGCCTCCGTGCGATTATCGACGCGCCACGCGCGATCCATTCTCGCGCTTTTCGCCAAGCTGCACGCGTTTACCTTGGCCGTTACCGTGGAATCGACCGCGGATACCAGTTTTTCTTTGTATCTTGCCCGGGACATTATTCAGGGAACAATTGCCATTGCGGGCGGAAGCGGTCGCATTGTCGTTGCCATCGTCGTCGCCGTCTTTCTCGCGGGCACGCGCGAACGCGAAACTGCACGCTCTTTAATTCTTTAACGTCGCACGACAAACCGCTGTGTGTTCTAAGCCGTCGTGCTCGATGAATACCGACAGCTTCGCTCGAGTTTCTGATGCACGTTTCGATGCGACGATCCTCGGGGGGGATGAATAGGCGAGCGTGTGAAAATTAATTGTATTACAATAACGTTGGGTGTCGAAAGTGATACCATTCGAACAATTGATTCGTTCACAGATTTCCTATCGGCAGTTTCTGTGGAGGAGACTCTGCCTTGCGCGAGATATTAGATTTACGTCGGGCAAAGATATTCGATCGCGCACATGTGCAGATTTCGGGAAAGAGATTTTATCAATCGGGACAATATTCTGCGGTAAAAGGATTTTCCACGAGAGGACGGTCTGAGAAACATCTCCGATGTTATTATTGCCGATGCTGGCCACTAAAAATAATTCAGACGGTTCGCGCGACGTTTAAATAGCCGATGGGGGCTAACGGTTGCGCCAAATACAAATTTTAATTGCTCGAGAATAAAGCTGCAGACCGATTGATTGTATTTGCAAATTGAGATACCCTCCAGGTACCCCCCGCCACACCCCCCGCCCTCCCCCGGGTTGGCCGGTGCTGAAATTTTAAATGCCCGTGGACCTGCCTATCCGCTGTGCAGGGGAACGTGCACGAAATGTAAATTTAGATACAAACTTATAAATACGGAGTCCGGACATTCGGATGTAATTAGATTCCGTACATCGTCTCATCATTAGAACCTTTCCATTAGGACGCGTTCGCTGTCGGATTAACGTCACGGTATTTATAGTGGCCAGACATCTTCAACTCGTCCCTGAAACCGATAAATTAAACACAGCCCCGAATAGTAATAATAAACGATAAACGTAGAGGTAACCGCTCGGACGGACATCAGAGCGTTCTCGTCGATTTCATGAAAAATTCGCGTGTCGCCAACCTCACGGGATAACGATACACTCGCAGCAAGTATCAGAATTCGTTCGAAAGGAAAAACGGTCCGCGTTTATTTCAACTGATTTCAGCGGCTTGTCGATTTCTCGAGGACCGTTTTTGGTTTTCAGCGGGCGCTCCTCTTTCGTCTCTTATTACGAATTGTGCGATACAAATTGATGCCGGTATGTAAGAGAAATCCCTTATACTCGAATCGAAGTCTCGATTAGGTATTAGAATAATTGCGTAGGCGTGTATATATTAACAAGGTATTCCGTTTATTAATACCGTGCTCTCTCGACCGTAGTCTATACAAGAATGCCTTCCTTTGGCAAAAGCGTCGGTCGTAAGGACGCCTACGTCAACATGGCCCTTTTTAACCATTTTGGGGTCTCCCCGAAAGAGAGCTACGCTAGACAAAGACAGCGTGCATCGGCGAAATTGCACATGGCCCGCCTCGGCTGTTCCTGTACCTCGAATATTCTAACAGGTACTTCGCGGAATTTTCTTTATTCAATAGACGCGTGTCCAGATGCGAGGTACGAAATCGCGTCAACGGAAACACTTCGGACCGCAACAATATTTAATACGAACAGAAATCGTCGTGAATCGTGCAAACGTGTACCAAACGCAGACAGAAAAGTAGCTCAGCGCTTGGTATCGTTTCTATTGCCATTCACGTGAATCGAATGACCGAAGCGAAATCCAAAAACGTGATATCAAAGGTACACCGCGCACAGTAAAACCGTTCATTTTTATACAGATGAAATAATTCTCGCAACGCGAAACTCGCGATGTTGATACTTCTATTTTCCCCCCGTCCCTTCAATCCAACCCTTTACATCCCTGCCTTTCGCGTTACACTTTTAACCCCCCCCCCTTCGTCCCGTTATTTTTCTCCTTTCTTTCCCACCGTTTTGTCCCGGCCGTTTTGTTCTAACGACTAAAATTGCGCGCGAGATTCGCTGCGTTTACTATTTAACGGGGCGTTTAAAAAAGTAATGTGGGAATATAATGGGAAACAAAGGGAGGAAAGTTTCCGCGCTCGCGTCGGCAACCGCCGACACTGTGCCGCGCAGTTTTACTCCCCCGCTATTTGGTTTGGATGAAGAGCTACCTGTTTGTTTACGTTTCGCTTTCAGCCGTTTGTACTCTCTCTCGACGGTGCAGCACGTTGCACCGGGATGCCCGCCTGTGTGCATATCGCCATCCCCGTTCCACCCACGTGCATGCACCCGTACGAGTGATAAGCAGCCACATGTGCATACGACCGCCGAAAGTGAATCCGATTCGTAGACTTGCCACGCGGTGCGCCCCGTCGTCGTTTCTTCCGAGACGGGGTATAATCGCGTTCGACCCGTTTAGTCGTCGAATTGAAAATAGAATCGATACGCGTGTACGCGTGCGTATCAGAAATGTTTTTATTTTAGTTCGCTAGTCGTTTGTCAGTCGGCGTGGAATAAACGCGAGGGTATGTTATGGGGAACGTTTGCGTGCGGATATGTCTCGGCAATTTTTTTTATTAAATTTGTCGTAGCCCGTGGAGCATTATTTTGCATGGAAGGAGTTGGATCTGTTCGAGGAGGGAGCTGTTTCTTTTTTGCTGATTCGTCCGCTTCTCTCATTATTATTATTATTATTATATAGGATATTAATATATATATATATATTATATATATATTAATATCCTGCTAGGCCTGTATTATTTGAAAATATATAGCGTGCAAATTTGTTGGGAATTGAAACGTTGGGAAATATATTTCCATTGTAAATACATATTTTAACACAGCGCGCGACGAATTACTTTCTTCACGGGATTGCTGATTATTAATTTACCGCGCGAGAAAGGACTACAGCGAAACGTGTTTCGAGGGTTAAACATTTTTCCCTCGAAATAATCGCTGCAATTTCGTTTCACGAGTTCTCGTACGATTTACTTGAACACCTTTAACGCCCAAACATTCGTCGCGATCCACGATCCGGGAACGGGTGGTTAGACGAATGTAAAACGTTAGGCGGAACAGAACGATATATAATAGGGGGATGAAAAGTGGAGAAACCACTGGGGGTTAGAAGGGTTAAGGAAGCCGATAGCGGCGGTGGAGGATAGGTCGAGTCCGTTTATCACCGGCAGGCATACATTTTGCAGCATCGTGATATAGAACCCCCCCAAGTCTCGACACCGCAGCACAGAACGTCGTTAAGGGACGCGAGTCTATCGGCGACGACGACGACGTCGGCGACGTCGATGTTCCAGCGTCGCCGCCGTCCTCGACGTCTAACCGCCACTCGGGGCAGATGCCGCTTGCGTTGTCTCGAAATATCGAGATCATTGTTATCGGAACTAATCGAGCGGTATCTACGGATAGACGGTAACGCAGGAAGATATGGCGAAAGGCCGCGCTTGAAACTAAGCCGAGGGGTTTTCGTTACTGAAAGGGTTGCCACTTAATTGCCTCTTCTTCCCCCCCCCCCTACCCCCTCTATTTGCCACTCTTTCCTGGCTCGTTGTTGCTTACGTATTTTCGATACCGTCGAACAAATCGGAACAACGTTCGTGTCTTTATGCTTATCGTCTCGCGATAAATCACTCGGGGAGGGTAATCAGGCTACGAACGAAATCAAACAAGGGTAATACGCCGGAGGGTTTGGCGGAAATACAACGGCTGGACGTCGACGCGTCGAGGTGTCCGTTTAATCAATCCGAACGTAAAACATTATCAGCGATTCAGTCATCGTTTTCGATACCCCGAGCAACGGCGAGGAACAGATTAATCTCGATCGACTTACTCTTGAAACGATACTACAACGATGCGTTGTAAGATAACGCATCGGCAGAGATACTTTCAATAACCGTCGGACATTTCGTGTGTAATCGTGGCGCGCGCCGAGCATAAATAATTCCGTCGAAATTTGTGCTACACAATTCCCTTTTTCGCAAAACAACGACTTCGGAATACAGGCGTCGTTACTATGTCTTCCCGTAAAAGGAAATCTTTATCCGCGTGTCCCGCTCGGCTCGACGGCACGGAAGACAGAGGAAGATCCAAAATGATTTGATCGGTGCGTAGATCGCTCGACGGCTGCCCATTTCCGGCCGTTGCCTCCCATAAATATTCTTTCCAGCCCGCGTCTTGGAAAACGGATCCAACGGTGGGCCTGAATCGTCGAGCCCGCGGAGACTGACAAGAATTATTAGTGGGTGAAGGTAGCCAGTAGCTGAGCCGAGGATCAATACTAGGCAGACGTCCGTGCAGTGTGGTGGAGTGCACTTCTCCTACACAGCTCTAGGCTAGGCTAGAGCTAGGAAAGGCTGGGATGGAAGGTTGGGTAAGGTTGGATCGTGAGATGTCTACGTAGACTCCGGTCCCCCATAAACTAACTCGTCCCGACGATGCGGCCACCATCGTCGGGCTTCGTCTTTTGGCGAAAAAATATACATTCGACTCCGTTCCCCGCTCGATTTCTCGGACGGTTAATTGCAGTGCTGGCCGGCGTTATTGATCAAAGGGAAGATGCGTGTCGCGGTCGTTTGAGTTTGTCATAAAAGTGTCGTAGGCGCTGCGTGCGATCGATATATGGAAATAATGGATGGAAGAAATAAAGTTGCCGTCGGTGTACAATTTCCCCTCGACCTATTCCTTGTTTTTATTGTTTTAAAGGGGGAGGGGGGGGGGGTGAAAGAGGCGATGGTGTTTGATGTAGTTTCAATTGCTCGCGTCAAGCATGAAACGCTTTCTGGAATGTTACCTTCTTTTTTCTTTTTATACATTTCCCAGTCTCCGTTTGAACGCGACCGCGGTCGGTTTTCCCTTATGCATCGCGCAATGCGTATTAAATATACCGCTCTTTCCGAACACGTGTAGGGGCGTGCGTTTATTTACGAGCGCAAATATCTCTCCCTTTTTCGTTCGCGGGCACCAAAGCGTCGAACGAAAGTATCTAATCCCCCTTCGTTTATTCGCGTCTGCCCCCTTGCGCAATTGGCGTACGAGCGCGGCGGTGCACTTATTGCTTCATTCGTGGTGTATCCAGCGGGCGGAAATGCGGAAACTCGACGCGGAAAAGAATCCAATCCGCGCAACCTCCATTAGCCGAACCGACTCGATTATTTCGCAGGGGGAAAGGGAGCGGGCGAACGAAAGAAGACGCGGACCCGATGCATCTTCGTTCGCGCGAATCCGCCCCGCGTAATCGCGAGACCGAAATTACCGCGACGATTTCAGCGCCGCGAGTTTTTCTCCCCCTCCCGCTTTTGTTCGCGTTCCTTTCCAATTAGCGGACGCACGATTTTTTTTTTTTTTGCTTTTTTAATCACGGGACGCGCCACCGACAGCCGTCCGCGAACCTCAAGCCGTCGCGTAAAAGGAATAAAAGCGGGCAAATTGGCCTTTCAGTATTCGACAATGCGTTGCGGCCCGGCTGGTCGCGCGTATTCAAACATTACGATTTACCGAGCCGCGTTACGCTTACGTCGGCCGACAGCGGAACGAGAAATTTTACGATTTTAGCGCGTCGCGAAACGTCCGCCGCGGACGAAATTGAATGAAAATCGATGCGGAGGATGACGCGTAATTAATTTCGCGCTGACCGAGCGTACGTCTGTCGATGTTCCGCGCGACGAACGGGCGAAGCAAAGAGCGGCGAAAGGAAATCGGAGCGGCGTAGAAGGGAGGACAAAAGCAAAGAAAAAAATGGCGAGTTAAAAAGGACATCGGTGGATCGTGGTCGGAGCGTTTCGCGATCCCGGCCTGCGCATGCATGCATGCATAAACGTACGTACGTGTACGCTTAACCGGGAAGTAAAAATAATCTCGCGGAACGGCAGCGCGAGAAGTTGTGAAAACTAGTTAAACCGCCCCAAGGTCGAGACCGTGAAACTCGTCCAATTCACGGTGCAATTCTGCGCACACATCGTTCCCTCGGATATGACAGGCGGCGAGATACAGTTCAGCTTATGCAATCCGCCGGTAACTGTGTACAACCGGGTAGCAAAATCTGCGATTTCGTCGGCATAGGTGTTCGCCGTTACTCGAAACTCTCGTTTCAAATAATTCGCTGCGCGATCGCAGTTGAAGATTCCATATCATTGTTCACACCTGCCGTTAACGTTGCGTTAACGCGTCGTTATCGTGTCGTGGGATTCGCGTGAGAACAATAACCATCTCGAAGATGCAAGCGCGAAATCAAGAGAAGGAGAACGAAAGGGAAACGAACTTACAAGCGTTTCTATTCATCGAAACGACAACGCGATATTTTCGATTCTACAGTCGCCACGATCAATTGAAACTGACCGAAACGCAACAGAGACAAACGCGATTCCGCGATGATCGATACCCCGGCGAGAATTAACGCGATTCCTCCGAGCCGGCTGCGCTATTCGCCGATAAACGAAGGCGGGCGTATAACAGCTGACGCAACGAACGAAGTGGCACAGGGTGCGGGAGGGAGGACGCGGGTAAATCAGAAATTGTCTAGCAAAAGTGTGACGGGCGGCATCAGCGGGTTTTCGCGGACACGCGAGTGTGCGCGTGGAAACGGGAGGTGGGTTTACAAAAGCGGCCGCGCAGTCAGACGCACCCACACGCGCGCGAACGCTGATGATCATTCACGCCACTGACCTACTCTGGGCGCCGCGCTTGGCCCTCCAACCGCGGGTGGAAAAGAAAGGGTGGCCGTGGGCGGAAGAGCGCGAGAGAAGGACGCAGAGGGTGAAACGAGGCGGATGGAAAAGGGTGACAAGGGAATGGTGGCGGACGGAGGGGCGGCGAAGGGACGGGATGAAAGTCGTGCACGGGCGTGCACGAAGGGGGACGCGAAGGAGAAGAAGCAGAGCAATGGAATATCCGTGGGGAAGAATGGTGACTCTGCGGCGAAAAGCGGAGGAGAGAAAGAAGGATAGAGGGAAATGGTGGTAGGAAAAAGGGGTGGGGGAGCGAGAGGAGAGGCGAGCGAGAGAGTCTATGTCTGGTCGACAGGTCTGGGCCTGCGTAACGACGCGTGCACGTCGGTGCAAGTACGACGATAGAGGGTTGAGAGTTGCACCGAGTGTAAGGGTGTACCGGTGGGGTTGAGAGGTGGTCGATGGAGTGGGGTTAGGTGGAGGCGAGTTGCAGGGGTGCAAGTCGACTGGTAGGTGAAGGGGCAAGCGAAGGGGTGAGGGCCAGGAGCAGTGACGAGGGGTGGAAAGCGACCGAGGGGTGGCAGGGAGCACGGAAGGCTACGATTGATCCGTGGTCGCCCTCCGTTCTCCCTGTCCACTTTCTCCCTTCCACCCTTTCATCCTCCGCTGGCCCTCTTTGTCTCGTCGACCGTCCCTCTTTCTCCGTCGCGTCACGACCTCACGAATTCATTGTGCACTCTTGCTCGTCCTTTTTCTCTCGGCAGCCATTAGCTATCCGTTCGGCTCGCCTCTTATTAGCATAGTTGCAAATTCTATGCCACGACGACCGGTGGTCTCTCTCCCTTAACGCTTGATTGGAACTCCGACGCTTTGTGACGCGACAGGTACACGCGTCCCTTCGAAACTAACCCCCCATCACCCGCTCCCCTGACCGGGGTTGCGCTTGGAAAGTGTATACCTTTGCTGTGCCGCGGGTTGGGGGGGGGAAGGGGTGTTTGGTCTTTTCGCTGCTGAGAAAAACCAGCCAAGGTGACGACAGTTCCATGTACGAACGTCGATAGTTCAGTTTCGCGTAGCCTTGAGAGCACGCGTACGTACTTACGTATAGATGTGTATGCATGTAGGTGGCGGAGTTCTTTTTAATCGATTCGAACAATGCAGAAAGATACCGCTGAACATGCCTATCGTTTATCTAAGAAAAGAGACCGAGCCCAATTAGAGCGGTCGAGTTCAGCTTCTGGTATTCAATGGAAACAATTGGTCATGGTTGCCGCGCATTGTTCTGCTACATTGTTAATTTTAATGGAATAGATAGCTGTGCATCGGGGTAGGCAGATTATGAGGCAGGCACAGTGGGGTGCGGACTCGTTACGCAGATACTTGATTTCTGCGAGCTTGCAGCTATTACTGCCAGAGGTGCACAGGTTGGTACGTGTCGCGACTTTCGTTTCACGATTTATATTCTACGAATATAACGGAAATTCGACGGGGCCGTTGTTGCGCGCAAAGAAGCTGCCTTGACAAAATCTTCCGAACCTGCAGCGTGCAAATTAATTATTTCGAACGTCGCACAAAATTGCTTCGATTGAGAAGTACGTGAAAAAGGGGAGCCACGCGACGGAGTATTACACGGCCACTGTACCTGGGCCAAGGTATTTAAAAGAAACCTCGTCGTCATTTCGCGGCGCGGTAGCCCGAAGTTGCGACGCGCAGGAAAAACAAAATAAATAAATAAAGATTTATTTCACACCGGCAACCCCTGCGGTTTCAGCAGTTTATGCATCCTTGAAATCGTCGGTGAAATTAATATTCCGTTTGGTATCCCTGATTGATGACATTGCGTTTATCGAACGGCGTGCAGCAATGCACACAGATTACTCATCATATTAAAAAGCGTTTTCACCCGTCGCGCATTCATTCGAGTGTTACATTCCAATAAATGGAACTTAACAATCAGCCGTAGAAATTAGTACGCGCATGCCGCATGACGTATGCACGAGGCCGTCAACCACCGTAAACAGAATTATACAATACCGAACGTGCTACCATTAATTAGAGTAACTTTGTTGGCGAGCGCGTGTACGGGCGTGTAACGCGGCCAGGCTTTTATATTAATGGTGTGTAAAATGTTTTGACGCCGCGACGCGGATTGCGGATTTTTAATTGAGACGTATCGTGGATCGTGCTCGCCGCCAGACGGCTATAAACAATTTGATCGACGATATAGTTCAATCAGCAAAGATACGTACGTCCAATGGAAATTGAATTCGTCCAAAGTTTCTATTCTATGGACACGATTCTTTTGTCATTTTTCACCGAAAGGCATGGTTTCTTTAACAATGTGACGCTTTCTTTGCTGCGGCTGGCTCGACGTCGAAGAGTTTGGTATAACAAATGATCGGTAGAAGGGTTACAATTATTGCAATAATGACATACTAAAATTTTCTTCGCTCGTGCGGACAAAAAAGTGTTGGATACCATTTTTCTCGCGGCCCTCGGAGAGTTCATGGTAATAAGTAGTTACGTACCGTCGATATCGGACACAGATCACGCGATACACAAGGAAGCCGTCCTGCCCGTTGCGATAAAATATTAATTCAGTGGACCAGTAACTAGGTCCGGCATAAAAATGAGTCACCGATATACGGGAGGTAAAAAGTTGAACCTGTCGACACACCGTTAACAATGTATCGACTAATACAAACCGATCGTTAAGTATAATAATCGGTTCGACGAGCGCACTTAGCAACTCAAATCGACCATCTAAAGTCGATCAGCGTGCGAAACAGTTAAATTCAAACAGTAACGACGCGTAAGCGAAGCCTCTCTCGTAATCAATCTAATCAAATCAAAAGTATCCTTGTTCCGCCGAGCTCTGACCGATGGAACCGTCACGAGGTACTTATTACGCAATCTCAAAATACGAATTTGAACAGGTCATCTAAGGTCTCAGATTAATCGCCTTTTTCCCATTCTTTTTTCTCTCCACGTGGCAACAAAATGATTGCGCCTGCCGCATTCGAAAGTTGTTTATTCGGTTCTCCCGAAAAAGAGGAACGAAAAAAAGTAAAACGGACACGCTGGAGCTAGATACGCGAACAGATACCTGCCTAATGAGTGTGTAACAGGAATAGGCGTGCATATTTTGACCCAGGGATGCTTTCGCGAGATTACGGTTAACGTTCTGCTGCATATCTGTGCTATATCACGACGCCGAACGCGAACGATCACAGCCGTCATTTTATTAAACGACGTTTCACAAGTTCCTTTATCCCGCTGTACAATACAGCCCGCTCAGAGATCTCTTAAACATTATCAATCATGCCGTACGAAAATGTAAAAATTAGAATAAATAAATGCTCTATCAGTCTACACGTGCTGGGGATCGCGTTTTATCGGCGCAACACGAGCAAAACATCAATTAAAAATACAGCAAAACGAATCCGAGACGTATCCATAAGATCTTCGCGTTAAGCAATACCCTCGATCGAAGCTCTCGCGGTCCACATTTTCCCGACACCCAGCTCAATGTCCATTCGTTAATCTAATCGCCCGACGGCCGAACGGAAGCGCAACGGAAAACGAAGGAAGAAATAACGGCCAGCACGGCGATCCGACAGCTTTGTTGACGGATATTCGCGTGGAAAGTCTCGCTCGCATTATTCGCCAGGGCACAAAGTGCGCGACGCCCGAGCGTGCAACGAGAACTCGATGAACGCGACTCGTCCTTCCGTGCGAGCGGAACGTTCCGCCTCTTTATTCCGTCAGCTGGTCCACGGTCAGGCAAGTGTCGTTCGAGCCGAATTTCGTCCGTGGACAACGTCGGCCAAGCATTCCGGACGTCAGCAAGTACCGATTCACGCACTATCTACGCGTTACCTAATACCGCGGCCACGCGGATGCAGATGCAGAAGCAACCGGTCACGTGTCTGGCGAGGCACCTGCGATCACGCGAAGCAAAAATAAAGGTGCGCGAAACGGTGTGTAGCAATTGCCACGGGCTGGCACACGGCGAGCAGAGGCACGAGGCGGCTCCGTTCCGTTCACGCAACGAGCAATGCGTTACCTAAGAACGCGTAGACGCGCAATTTACAGTCGACCGACTGCCCCCCGCCGCACCCGCCCCCAGTACCTCGGTCGCCGTTGCGGGGACGATCTATGAAAAACAGCGTGCACGTGGACGCGCATGCAACGACGGATTGATCTGCAAACAGCGACCGACAGTAATCGCGTTTATCACGCGGGGAAATAGAGCGGTGAGCACCGGTGCGACGAGGGACACACCGACGAAAACCCAAGGCCGTAATGAAGTATCACAAGGTAGCTGAGTGGACGTTTTCCCCCTTTTATTTTTACCCGTCTCGCCTCTTTTTCGGTGCAATTTCTCCGAGTGCCTCCGCCGAAGCGTCGGAACGACCGGTGCAGCGCCGTCCTTTCATTCCGTTACAGACGATACTAGACGCGCGTGGCACTCCTGAACGTGGCGCGAATGCGTCTCCTCCTAGCGAGGAAATAAAAAAAGAAAAGAAAAAAAGGACGGGGATAATGTGAAACTATGCGGGAATTTTGATGCGCGATTTAACGACGGACTTTCGCAGTTTCGAATATGATCGCTGTCCAACGGTGATCTTCGTAAATACGTTTCTTGGAAAATATATTATACGAAACGCTCGAAGCCACCGATTCGATGGGCGATAAGTTTCATTTGGAACGCGCTGAATTCCCGGAATATATTTACTTCGGTTCCCTAATTGATATTTGTAATCTCGGTGTACAGTGCTTTATCGGTTTCCCGGGAACGGCCGCGTGACTTACGCAACAAGGTAGAACAACGATGACCAACGAAGGAAAAATTCGCGCGATTCCGCGGAAATCGCGTCGAAGTAATTCCACTCGCTGATAGTTGCACGCGCTGGCGTGTCGCACGCCCTCCAATGCGGCACGGCGATAACTTCTCTCCGTGCCGCGTGTACACGGTCGGCGGAAGAATGAAGAATTTGGGGATAAACGCGTACGCGCAACTAGCCTTGCGGACTTGGCCGATGAATAATTCATCGCGCGCCTCATAATTGTCGATGAGAGCATAACAAGTCTCGAAAATACGGCTACCTCGACGTTGGTCCCGATGCGACGGAACGCCGGGGCATCGCGCGGAGGAGCGTGAAACGAGAAGAACGAAGAAAAAAAACAAAAGAAAACAAAAAAAACGAAAGAAACGGAGAAGAACGGATCGCATCGCGATCGAACGGGGGAGCACTATTAACGAACGACACGGGGATTACGTGCGTTAACGTGTCATCGTACGGCCTTCTTTCGTCGAACGAGGAAACTGTTGACATTGAGGCAATTCAATTTGCACGATGGATTTGCGTTCGAGCCGAGTCGCCGCGGCTCCCTGTAAATTCCGGTTCTTACGACGCCGAACGGGAGCTATCAGCCCGAGAATAATTTATCGCCGAGGACCGTATTAAAGTAGCTAACAATGAAATTATTCCCCGCGGCGATGCGTTCGTGTGCAGGCCCCACGTGTCCCTACGCAGCGCGTATACACGCGCGCGGAGTCGCGTCCGACCCAGCAAGTAGAATCAGACCGGCGGGCACAGACGCGCGGGCACGCACGCGGCTACCCGCGAGCTTTACGGATGTAGTCGGCGGTCGGACGCAATTAGCGTTACCTAAGAATCTATATAGCCAGCCAGTATTGTAACAACTATATCGCACGAAAACTACGTACGTACCTGTGCGTGTGGAGCGGTCCCATCGATGCAACAGCGGCGTTCCGCGCCACCTGGCCGAACGCGTGTTTACCTTTTCTAATTCGAACTCGCACGTGTCGCGGCCACTGCGATCCGATCGGAATTTCCGATGCGATTCCGCTGCACCGCTTTCGCGAACGACTCTTCTACGCACGGCGGGGCCCGGCCGAGAAATCGTTTCCCTTTTGCGCGACGAATGTGCGGGAGGGATCGATCTCCTACGGGGGGGGGGGGGGCTGAACAGCGGTTCCGCCAAAGCGAACGAACGTTTCGATTGTTCGGTCCGCCTCGAACGGCGTGTGTAATGTTTATATTACAGGGTTCTCAGCGTTGCTGTACACGCGTAAAGGGGTGTCTCGGACGATCGATACGTTACATTGAGAACCTTGAAACGTCGACGATACGTCGTGCGTTGGCCGTCGAAGGTCTCCTTCGGTTGGTAAAATCTCGCGACGCCATCGATCTCGACGGTGGACCGTACATTTGTGCGTAAAAATTTCGAGGGAATGCCGCCTATCTAAATGCGTCGCGTGGACGATGGAGCAGGGTATTCGAGAAGGTCGGGGGAGGAGAGAATACCTGTGACAAATCGGAGCAGAATCGCACGCGAATACTCTGTTCCGTCGATGCATCTCTTTCTTCTTCTTTCTCACTCGCGTACACGCGCACATGCCGTGCATGCACATGCATACATGTATACATCCTGCCCTCGCTCCGTCTCGTACGCTCTCCCGCCCCCTCTCCCTCACCCTCCCCCCCCTCTCCCCCTCCCTCTCCTTCCCGCGTCTGTCGCGCACGTAAATTCGAGTTACGCCAGTCGGTACCGTGCGAAATTTCTAATTTCGAGGTCAGCCACGCGGTACAGCACGCCCGAAATAATTACCTTCCTCGCCGCCGTAAGACGTCGTTGCGTTTGATACTCCAACACGCTCTCCGCGCCCCCACCCTTAAACGCGTCGAACAAGAGTTCTTTCCTCTTTTTTTTTTTCTCCCTTTTTTTTTCTCCTCCTCCTCTTCCCTCCTTCGTCTTTTCGGTCCAACGAGACGCCTATGGCTCTACGAATCGCGAGATCTGCGAGGGAAACGTGCGCCGTCTATGTGTGTGCGGAGCTGCGCGCGTGAGCGTTTCACACCTGACTACTACGTTAGTCAAGCGAGCAACCGTGACGGCGTCGGTTATCAGCGGTATCGTAGCGGCCGCGTGAAATTCGTACGTAAAATAATTACACGATCGGCAGGGATTTATCGTGGGCGAATTGTGCGCGTGGGCGGCGCCGAATCGATTTATTTTGTCGGTAAAGTCTGCGCGGCGAACACGGTAGGTTAGTTGACCGCGGGGCCGAGCGAGCGCTGAGCTGACAGTAGGCCGGCGACGTCACAGTGGGCCGGTTGAGCCTTCCTTCGTTCGATTCAGGCAGGCTCTCTATTCATTTTACATGTAGCAAGGTAAATATTTCTATTGCGAGTGTCCATACGAAATTCGTGGCTCCGAGTGCGTGCAAATTTACGTCACAACGAATCTGTGTTACACGTTTCCCGTTTTTCTTCATTTCGTCGGTTCTTTCTCGCAACTTTCGCCCCCCGTTTCGCCAAGAAACCGGGGCGACACTTCGTTCGGGGGTGCGGAAGAAGTTTTCTTCTTCCTTTACTTTGTTATTTCTTTTTTTTTTATTAATTTTCTTTCACGCATATCTCTTCGTTTCATCATCGTATCAGTCCTCGTTCGTGCCCGTTCCTGTTACATTAATCACGACGACTGGCTGCTACTGCTACTGTTGTTGTTGTTGTCGCCGCTGCCGTTTGCTGTCACGAGCGATGCCCGTGGGAGAAGCCGGGAACGAATGGGAGAGATCGTCCCGCGGTCAGCCACGATTTTCCACGTTACCCGTCATCCGTTTCCGCGATACGAAACGAACGGAAGCACGGCAGGACATGGAACACGCACTTTCCACCCCGCGTAACCGATCGTGCCCGCGATCAATTTGGATATATCCGAGGAGGAGGAGCGTGTCCGTCGTGCGAGCGGCGCGACCGAGACACGTGAAATCGCACGGTTGACAGTTAACGTGGCGCGGACGTCAGTGGATCGTGAATCGTTTCACGCAACGCGTCGTTCGACGTTGATCGACCTTGTGCTGTTTAACTTTTGGCGAACGCCTCGCTCGAAAGCTCTCGTGCCGCGTGCGGGTCCAACGATTCAACAGTTCTCTCTCCCCCACCCACCCCCGCGCCAAAAAAAAAAAAACAACGAAAAATACCGTCACCCTTCGACCCCGTGAATTCTTCGCGCCGTTCCGCGTCGCGCATTCGGCGCCCGGTGCCCGCGAAATCGTCGTTTCGACGCTGCGCGCGTTTAATTAGCGCACGAAACGTGTTCGATGCAGCCCGACGATCGCCTCGAAACGCTTTTTGGCACGAGCGTCGGAGCCGCTTGGGAAAGATTCGTCACGTCGCGCATCCGATACACGACGACACGTGACAAGTGAGAAGTGAAAAGCATAACGATCATCGCGACAGTGAGCAACCTCGCCCGATATCCCGTCGGTCTGGTTCCCTTCGCGGTTCGACGAGGTAGACGTACGGTGAAAGAACAAAAAATAAAAAAAGAGAGAGAGAGAGAGAAACACCGCGCTTCGATCACGTAACGCGATTCGAATCGATCGGGGTTCAATACGGGCGCGTATCGGTACGAAACGGTGCGCGCGAATCGCCGCGAAAAAGTAAACACGAGCGTTAAACGGTCTGGTCGAATCAACGTCGGTCGATCGTGTCGCCGATTAAGCCCGCCACTGACGTAGAGGAAGATTTCCATGGAATTTCGTGGCCGAGACGCACGGTTCTATGCATGTGCGAGGACGAGAGAGCGAGACACCGAGACGGAGTGCGCCGGCTGTAACGCATCGTGAGACAACGCAGACGCACGCACGACATCGGCGTGTATCGTTCGTAAGATCGACCACGAAGCTCCGAGTCGACGAGCGGGGCACACGTCAGCGGTGACGCGAGGCGCCAAAGAAACTTGGAAAGTATATCGCAAGCATCTTGATCTACGAACTACCGAGACCCGCAGGTATACGCGCCGGCGAGGTATGCGCTGTCGGGCGCGCGACCTACGAGGTCCAACCCCCCCTTTTTATCGAAGGGAAGATGCGGACAGTGCCGATGGTCACGAACGGCACGCCGGATCGGATTGGATCGAATTGGATCGAACGAGGAAACGAGCACGAGGCGGCCGTGGTACGTTCGAATCGCGTCTCGATTGGTGTTGAAGCGAAACGTGAGGCGAAGAGTGCGTGTTCCGTGAGCCGCCAACGGCGGGACGAAAATATCACACGTGCGTCGGAAGAGTAAGCCGAGATTCTTGGAGGACGACGCCAGTCAAGTGGGCGATCGGTGAGCACCGCTTTCTTGGGTGAGCGACCAAAAACAAAAAACAACCAAAAAACAAAAAAATCAAAAATTAAATACCAGCGGGAGAGAGGGAGGGAGAGACAGAGAGATAGAGAGAGAGAGTGTGAGAGAGGGACAGGGGGACCAGGTAATAGTGCTCCCCTTCGAATCGCGCGGATCGAACGGCCAGTCTCGCGTGTCACTCTTATCGCGTCGTTTCCCCGCATCTTCCAGCCACTTCGCGGGCGCGACTGTTTATTGACAAGCTGGAAATTCCTGTGTGACTCGTGCTCGCCCACGATCGTTCAATTTTAACCGACACGCGAGACCAGTCGTCTAACTAATGATAAAGTCGATCAACATCCGACATCGGTAACGGCGGCCAGCGGGCCCCGGTACCCCCGGTTTCCCGGAGGAGCGCGTCTCGCGAACGGTGCCGAGCGGATGGAAGTGGCCGCGTCGAGACCGCGACTCACCTCGACGACACCCGGTAATCGTTGGTATCGGCGAACGCCCCGATAGTTCCGGTTTTCCACGCGGAGGAGGTACGGCGAAAACGGGACGGGCGAAGCCTGGGTAAACCTCTTTCGGTCGTACGGCCCTGCATGCTAAACAGCATAGACGTTTGACGTTTCGCGAAGGTCGCGTGGTGCTCTATCTAGCTTCCTTCTCGCGCCGTCGACCGTCGCACCGTCGGTCCCTGTCGCTCGTACGTCGTCTGGTATCGGTGCACTTTTTCTCTCTTTATCCGTCACGCTGCAACGACGCCTGCCCGTTTCTGTTCCGCCCGCGACATTGCCGCTATCATTATCTCTGTCACACGCGTCTATTACGCCCGTTCGTCTCGCCCTACGCACATACACGCGCGTACCGTTGGACGTTTAACGATCGTCGCCCGTTGAAATTGTCGCGGCTCATCGCTTTCCGGGATGTTCCGCGAATTTTCCGCCGAGTCGCCGGCGGCCTCGATCTGCACGCACGTTTCGTCGCGGCGCGGATTTTCGCGTCGTTATCGACGCGGTGTACGTGACATTGAGGTTCTTCCGAGGAAAAATCGCTGGCCGTGCGGTCTATACGGGGTGTCGCCGTTAGAAACATCGTGTTCCGCTCGACGAGGTCGGGGAGAGAACGGTTTCCATGCTCGAGGGAGAAGTTCCGTTGCGTTTGATAATCTTACGTTGATCCCGCGTGGCGTTGAGACGCCGATCAATCGGAAAAGCGGCGTCGACGAAATTGTTCGGAACGAAAGAAAACCCGGCTGGACGGCGCTTTCGTCCCGCTTTGAAAACAGTGCTCGCGCGAGTCTCGTCGCGCCGCAACAGCTTGGGAAAATCCGCGCGCACTTGGAGGCCGTGCCCGCCGCGAATTCACTTTCTACGCGAGGGAATAAATCACGAAAATCGGTTGCGATATACGTGGTGCTCGTGCCGCGTATTGCCCTTTTTTACGTTGACGCGATGTTACGTATCATGCGAAACGGTATTTGGCCAGTTGAGGAATTCGTCGTCGAGGAGGTCGCGCCTCGTACGGGTGGACAGGGAATCGGGGAAACTTCGAGCTCGAAACTATTGAAGTCGTGTGCAGGCTCGGGTAGTTGTTTGTTTTTAGCCGGTAAAAGGAAACCGGCGAAATTTTGTTCGGCAGTCGCGTTATATCGCAGAACTGTTTAAGCGGATCTTGCTAATTCGCAGTGGGCAATGTTATCGTTACGTTTAATTTTAAACAGTATTTCTTCATAGTGTCATAAGATTAATTGTAATCGAGATTAGCCTGAAATTCGTTCGGGTGGAAATGTATCGTGAAACGATAGATTGGATAAATTCCCGGTGATTAGTACATAATCGTTGGAATTGTACAATTCGGAGCGGCGATGTACCAAGTGTACGTAGAATACCAGAACATATTGCTGCGCGTATTAAATTCTTAGGAGAAATCAGGATATTACACACTTCGCGTTAACTGTGCAAGGTAATGATAATTTAAAAATTGCGACGCCTAGATGAATGGGGAGGGGGTACAGGTGTTTTCAAGTAATGATCATCGACTGTATTTACGCGCATCATATTCCCCGATACGTTTAATATTTTTTGCAGTACGAAATACTGAAAAATCGCTTTATTGCAAACCGAATAAAATTGCTTCGCGCACCATTTGGTGTAAGATCCGGCAATCATATCTTTTTACGACACAATGTATCTTTATTTAATCGCTAATACACATTCGTCGTGAAACGTACGTTCCCGTATCACGATGCTAGATTGCCAACGCTTGCGAACCTTTCGCATTACCTCTCGTGCGCATCAAAAAAATTACTCACGCTACTTACTTACACTAATTCCCATCAGAAATGTAACAAGCGTTACGCTCGGATGATATTATCGGGCTAAAGAGTACAACAATTACCGCAATTGTTTCGTCGTGTATTTTCGTAACAGCCGGTTCGCGGAAACCCGAAAAGAAAAACCGCGGATTAAATTTCCTTCTCCGCCCGAAGCTGAAAAAGCAAGCAGTAGAACCGCGTGAAACTCGTTTCTGGCTCGGGTGAACAACAAAAAAAAAAAAAAGAAAGAAAATGTGCCGCACAGTCTTCATGGGAACGAATCAGGAAGGAAAGGAAACAACGGTGTCGCCCATTCTTTATCGAACGCGAAACGCCGCCACCTCGTCGCGCTCGCCGTGCCTACGCACTAGTAGATTCAGACTGAAGCGTGTCAGACGATCAGCTGTTGGCCCGTTGCTGCAAATCATGCGTTTCGAAGAGGTGGCGCGTCGCTCGAGGCGCGCCGAGCTGCTTCGCGTTTTGTGGAAACGCAAAAATAGCGTCCGCTGGCCCGTTACGAAAGAGAACCGTGCCGTATTTTCTGCATGTTCTTGGTTGATTAATACGCATTCCTTGGCGTACCGCGCGGGTCGTTAACCACTGACAAATCAAAGGAATTGATGGAAGGATTACATTCTCGACGATTTCTCGGCGTTAGGCCCGGCCGATATATTAACTTGTTGCGATACACGCTCGCTTGCCGTCGGCCGCGATTGAATTTATTGACCGTGGAAAGAATAATGGCGCATTTCTGTCCGATCCGTTCGTCATTATCAAGTTCACGATCGCGGCGGCAAAATGCGACACTTGCTTCGAAACGTTCCCTTCGTCTTGCCCGACGAGTGTTTTATTAATATTCTGCTTACAGCGAACAGCTATTCTTTGTGCGAATGATTTACGATGACTTCTCCCCGCTTTCTGCAACTGAGACGGAAAGATCATTCGGTGCATTTTTCACTTACTCGTACGCTTTCTCTTATTAATGAGGTAGGCAACTGATTAGATTGAGGCATTGCAACTGATTTATTGGAACAAGACCGCGTTTCACGTTTTAAATAAATGCGAGTCGCTCAGTCGCAAATGCGATGATTTTGAATATTTGTGCTGCGCGAACTCGCAAACGCGAACAGTACATTTCCCTGTCTTGATTAACCAGGGGAAAAGGTTGTATCGCATTCCGTGCGACATTCGGCCGCGACTGTTTTACATAGACGAGCATAGAAGATCCGAGAAACGGAGCCTGTCAAAATTCGAAGCAAAACGACTTTACGTTCAGACGAAAAAACGACGCGGCCGTCACGTCGGTGTCGCGATTAAATTCCAGCGATTTAATTAAATATGTTCGAACGGCCGCGTTCGACGCATCTTCGATAAGACGAAGTCCGATCGTCGCTGTGATACTCGAGGATCGCCGCGAGATCCGGGGGAACGAATCTGCTCGAACCGTCACACGTCCGCGCGCTTCGAAGTGAGCGTTTCGAATCGTTGTCGCGAAGAAAAGGAATGATACGAATAAAAAAAGTGAGAGAAGAGATACGAGGGGGGGTCCGATAAGAGATGTATCGTTGTTTCGAGAGTTCACCGTTCACGCTGTACAACGGGAAGCACATAGAAATTGTTCGTACCGTGCATCTGCTCGCACATCGTCTCCGCGGGTTATCGATTTATAATCGTAATCGAGGCAGATAAGGGACGGCGGCTTGTCGAGGCTGTTCGCCGAAGTATCGCTCATTTGAAACGCAACCGGTCGTAATGAGCGACGTTTGCAACGATGGCGTAAAACGTTGCGCACGCTCGCGCCCCGATAGATTATTTCGATACGCACGCTAGATTGTATATGACACTCGCGAGTAATAATCGCTTTCGCGCACTTTTCACTCGGCCATCGCGTGAGATTATCGCCGTTGGATGAATTGAAATTCTCGCTGATAACAGTTGCAAGCGATACCGGCCGGTAATTTTTAATCTAGAGGCGATGGTCTTTATGCGCGAGCACATTTGGAAACTTTCGACTTCTTAATTGAATCGCGGACGAGGGACATTCGAATTTTTTGGTGACACGATTTCTCGGGTCGGGAGGAACACGCGTGCGTTACATTAACGACGCGGGGTAGCTTGAAGTATTTGTAATAGTTTCGTGAAACGATTGCCCCGGTGTTCTCATTCGTACGACAAAATGGCATATGTTTATTAACATTGGTCACACTTATCGTCTCTCTAATACCCATTCTTACTCCCACCCGAACAAGTTTAACCTTTATCGACTACTGTATTCACTGTGTTTATTCTTTCGCACCACTCTCGCTCTTTCTACAGCGTTCCTTCCTTCCTTAATTGGTCCTCGAATCTGCCCGGGGGTCAACTACGTGCGCCAACCCCGGCAATCGGTAGCAACGAAACGAAACGTTGCCCGTAGAATCGTGCGGGCAATTTGTCAACGAGACGCATGCAAATAAGACATTAACAATCCGTCCGAGTAGCCGACGCGAAAAATAAGAGAGGCGAAAAAAGGGGAGGGGGAAGGAGCAACCTGCGCTAGACAACGCTATCAATCTTTCGCGAACGACAATTCTATGAACGTCGAAGTGCATAAAGCGCTTACAGACAACTGCGGCGAAAAGTAATTGCGCTCGTTTCTCCGTTACACCTCCGAAACCCGACAAACGAGCACGACGGTGTGCTCCCCTGCCCCACGTGTCGGTTCGCCGCCCCCCGTACGCCCCCCCCCAGGTATCGCGAACCTCTCGCCTCCATCGAGTACAGGCGTGCGTATCGAAATCGCGAAACAAATGGAGCCGACGGGGCGCAAAGAGAAGAGTGCACGGTAACGGATAGTTTGTCGACGCGCGGCGGTTGTCGACGTCGTTTCTGTCGTCGATGCGCGGGACAGGCGGCGGAGGCGGCGGAGGCGTTGTTGGCGGAGGAAGGGCAGGTGGAAGGGAAACTGAAATCAGGTTTCATCGTGGAAACGGTTTGATTGGCGGCGTTCCGCGAATGATTTTCGATCCGCGTCGCGGGGGGGGTCGGTTGTCCCCCCTTGGTTCGGGTCGGTACGCGATCATTTTTTTTTCTTTCTTTTTTTTTCCTTTTTCGTACTTCTGAAACGGCAACGGGAACGGGCACAGAGGCTCGGTTGCGCGGCAGATAGAGACGTAATGATTGCAATATTCCGTTAGTAATTGCTCCAGTCGGCCGCACCGTTGAAATGTCATTCGCGCGACCCATAGATTTGTTTTTCCCCTCCCCCCTTGCCCCCTTGGTTTTCCGGTTCTCCATCGCCGTTGTTCGGGGCCGAAATGTCATTCGCGAACCGCAGCGTGTTACGTCCCGTCGCGCGTGTCCCCTGTCCCCCTTTATCGCCGCGGAACGCCGAAACACGCCGCGTTCTCGATGCCATTCATCGATGTCGAAGTCGATACGTGGCATTAAACGTTGGCGATGCGTTTGAAGCACGCGAAACGCCGGGGCAAGGCGGATTGTTTAATTAGATTCGGTCAGATTTTTCGGTGCAGAGCACGCGCTCGAACGGGACCGGTTGATAGATTGTGGAATATTTGGCGAGCGATTGATAGTCATTTTTCGGAGGAGCGGTGCGTGTGCCTGTTTCGAAAGATAGGGCGGGGAAATTGCGATTATCGGTTCAGATGCGGCGCTTGTGACATTTGCGCGAGGCGAGAGATGACCCAGTCACTTTTGCGCGGCTCAAATCTGTGATATTGTTGCACTGGTGTAATGTTGATTGGGTTCGATTACTTTTTGCAAGATTGGTCGCTCTTGTTCTTTTTCGTTAGATTGAATAAGAGTTCGTTGGTACGGGTCCTGAAGTCTTTTGCGTTATTTGACACATTGCGTTTGGGTAGAGTTGGTCCAAGTATTTGTGGCATGAATGAAGGACTAGGATGAATTATTGTTTGGAAAGAGCAGGGGAAATTTAGATATTTCTTCTTTACATTCTGAAAGAAACTGTTGTATAAGAAATATTTGAACAGACAGGACAATTTATACAAAACAATTACTGAGAAAATTAATGAGAACGTTACATGGAATGAACTGGAAAAAATTGCTATCTAAAAGAGGTGCAGAAATATGATTTAAATAAGTTTTATGCATTGTAATTAAATATATGATATAGTCACACTTCTATTTCGGCAAAAATGGATGGAAGTTTCGCGTATTGCAAGCAGGAACATTTTGACGATATATGAAAAATAACACGTTCCCGAACATTGTTATTAGACGCACACCGTTTTGTAAAACAACTGTGCACGCATTGGAATCTCTGTACGAAGTCATTTTTTCCTATTTTGTTCCTCGCTTTCAAATTGCGTTCAAAGCAACCCCGAAAAGTTAATTGTCGCACAAAACGTGCAGCGGAATTGAAATCAATTTCTCCACGCGGTCTCTCCCATTTTCAAAGAAATATAACAATCGAAACAGCCCGCGTGACAATTTCGGTATCTCCCGAGTTATCGTTAATTGCGTAAAATTCCTGATAAAACCTCAAATTCGGACGATCGTGCTTGACATCGCATAGACATTTGCTATGTCATTGCTAATATACAGCAATCGATCTCCCTGCTGGTCGTTGCATTTCATGATCTACTAAAAAAACAAAAAAGAACTGGAATTCAATGCAAATATTCTAAACAGCTAGAGCAACATTTTAATAAGTACATTTACAATCTTGCGATGCTTGTTAAATATGCATTAGCATGTATGACAAACACGTTTTTCATATCTCTTTACGGCCACAAATTGCAAATTGTTCAGCAATTCTATTATTCATAGTCACTCTCGTATCTGTCGTACAGCTCGACTATTAATACCTTTCCATCCTCATTGTAGAACGCTCCACAGCCCGGTATGAAATTCTCTCCGCAATAATTATCCGGCTGCAACCATGTTTCTCACAGTTTCGATGATGTCGGCTGCTAAACATTTCCCTTTCTTTTCCGACAAATGTTCGACGCAACCGCGTAAACACGCGTAGCATTAGAACAATACGCAGTATCCACGATTTACATCTCACGAGCAACGTTTCTTAAGACCGTCAAGAGTTCTATGATTTTCTACCGAGGCTGTACCCGTTCCCAATCTACGCAACCGTCTGAAAAACTTGCACGCGCGTCGGGATCGGATTGAATTCGATCGAGGAGAAACGAAGTCGGCGGTTGGATTAATTATCAATTGGATTAATCATCCGGCAACATTGAACCCACGATCCCCGTCGAAACGAACCTAGCACGGAGGCGCGCGACGGATCGCGACAAGAAAAGCTTCGGCCGAAAGATTCATCGTATCCGCGTCTCGAAAATAATTTTTCCACGGCCGCGCTCTCACGCAGCCGCTGCTTTTTTTTACTTCCTCTTCTCCTTCCTCTGTCTTTTCCCTTTTCCTTCGCAGGCGTGCAACGGCCGATAAGCACCGGCGATCACGGGCGCGGCGTGCGCGCAATAGGAAGGGCGGTCGCAAAAAGCTTACCACGGGGATTAGTCATTGGTAACCGAGCGAGCTTTTTCGCAGCGAGGCGATTCCCGCAGTCGTGACCGTCGCCTTCGCTGATTTATAGCGAGCCATCGTTATTTTCGCCTAGCTTACCCTAGCTCATGCCCTGCCGCGTTTCTCCCTTCGCCCTCCCCTCTATAACCCTTCGCGTTCTTTGTCTCCTCTCCGTTCTCCGCCTTCGTCCCTTTTTACCGTCTCCCACCCCCCACCCCCCGCCCCCTCCGACCATCTCGCTCCCCGTCTCCTTCCGAACGTTTCACCTTCCTCCCGTTTTCCCTCGCCATCCCCCTGCCCGCCCCCGCCCCCGTCCGTCTCCGTCCGTCTCTTCCCCTTTCCTTTGCCCGTTGCACGCGCACCGCCTGGGTTTTCTACTTGATTCGCATTTAAACGTGGGTGGGAGTGAGGCCGGTCGTTACCCACCGGCTAACGACGACCGGGTGCCCGGCAGACACCTCTTATCCCATGGAATCTCTCGCGAGCGAGCGAAGTCGCGGCGAAAAGTCGCGGCGCGCTTTGCCCTTAAAAGGGACACCTCAGAATCGATTCGACCACGGCCCTCGGCCCGAGGGTTCATCGGCCAGCGGGATTTCTTTCGCGATATCTGCCGGATTGATCGGCAGTTTTCGGCATGATTTTTTCCGTTGCTCCGCTTTGTCCTCCGCGTGGGCGGCATTCGGCAATGCGAGACGAATGGAATCGGATCGAATCGATTCGAGGAAGATACGGGGTTCGATGATTTTTTTAGGCTGGAGAGAGAGAGAGAGGGGGGGGAGGGGAGAGAGGGAGAGAGATAGTTGGCTGCGAGATGGATAGGGCTGTTACGGAGTTGAAATCTCTGCGTTATGGGCTGCTGCTTTAATTCTGTTCGGTGTGGGTGGATTTAAGCGAGACATTAATTTGGAGAATATTCCGGCCGGGATATTCGAGTTGTTTGTAGATACTTTGGCTTTCGAGGATTTAATTGTTCGGATTCGACGGACGGAGGAGTTCGCATAGTTTTGTTAATTACGGATACGCGTGTACGGTATTGATTCGAACCTGTGCTCGCGGGACAGGTGTTGGATTGTTTCTTTGCGTACGATTTATTTCGTTCGGGACATTTACGCTTCCGCGATTAAAGTCTCGTGTATTCTGCGTCACAATTTCGCTAATGACCTGCAACTATGCATCGACGTGGTGCGACAGCACGGCGTTGCACCGTCAAACTGATTTGTAGTCGTCTATTACCAAAGTCTATTATGGAATGTATCAATAATGGTTATTTTCAATTCGATTACATGACACCGGAGATTCTGTTCTGTAAAAGAAGGCAACTTTGTATGCGACAGAAATAATAAGCGTTCGCCGGCGGTACTTAAATACGTCACCCCGTCGCTGCAGACGTAACGTCGTCGGTCGTTCGAGAAACGTTTACCAAAAATTTATATAAACCTGCCCTGCAACAACGCCTCGCTATTGCAATCACTTACGCGAATTAAACAGTTCGTTCGGTGTAACATAATTCAACGGTACAATTAAACGCGGCATTGCGCCCCCGATATAATTAAAGTCGGTTCGTCGTTTCACGCATCGGGGGCATTCTCCTTTTCGAGTTCACCGGTGGCGAAGGGGTTGATATCAACCGAAACGAACAA
The DNA here is from genome assembly GCA_948146005.1 of Nomada fucata. Classification (NCBI taxonomy): domain Eukaryota; kingdom Metazoa; phylum Arthropoda; class Insecta; order Hymenoptera; family Apidae; genus Nomada; species Nomada fucata. The sequence continues at coordinate 8,577,756 of OX411282.1, forward strand.
AAAAAAAAAAAATACGAATCTCGCAAAAAATTAAAAGTACAATTAGAACGACCGAGCGTACGGGCGGAAATTAAATTATCGCGTCCGACGCACGGTTTTTAGCACGACCCGAGCGTTTGCGGTTAAACGCGACCGGAGAAAAATTTGGAAAGTCGCCCTCGCAACAATCGCGCGGAGATTCGCGCTGTTTCTCGTCCTATTCCCGCGACTTTCTCTCGATTACGTGAGCGCGATAGACCAGACGATCGATTGTGCTCGCGGGATCCAACGCGGGGGCCGGTCGCGCGGCCCGTAAACAAAGCGTAAAATTGTTAATTCGACCGCTGATCACGCGTCCGCCCATCCGCGGTTTTCGATCGTCGCGTACCAACGGCTCGCGATGATCGGGGGAATGATCGTTTAATTATTATTCCCCGCGGTCCCGACGGCCGTCAAATCGCGTACGTTTCGCAACGCGGGTCGCTTCCACGCGGAAAACTCGCGACCGCGGGTGGGGTGGTCATTATATTCGGACACGTTCCTCCTTTTTGTTTCGCAAATAATCGCCCCGAACGTTGCTTCGAACGGAGGTAACGCACGAGCCGTGCGTGACCGCTTTTCTTAACTTTCGAAGGACTCGCCGTCGCGACGGACGAAACTTCGAACAGCTCTCGGCTCGAAGATGTTTCGTTTCTGGGGCAAAGAGTCGCCGGCGGACGCGCGCCTGGCAACGCGCTCCGCGAGAATCTCGAACGACTTGATTTCGTTACGCCCGCGATTATTATTTCGCTGGATTCGCCGAGCGTCTCGCCGTTGCGTTTTTATTTCTACGGCCGGGAAGTTTCGGTGGGCGAGAGTTTTGAAACGTTTCAACTTCGTTCCGCTCGGTTCCGCCCGTTTTGTACTCGTAGAGGAGCTTGCCTGTAACCGTGAGAGGATCGCGACGCTTTGCTTACCGGCACAGAAGTCACGGAATTCAAGTATTTGTTTGATTGCGAATAGAACAACGACGTATTGACGAAATCTTTTGTCTCGTGGGGAACAGAAATTTCGGAGGTAGCGATGGTTCTGTTGAAATGTTGCTGTTGCGTTAAATAAAGGAGGAAGTTGAAGGTGACGGAGCTCGGAATTTAGAGTGCGTAAAACTTCATTCCCAAAATCCGGTGTACTTTTACCACGATGATTGACTTTCTATATTTTTAATCTTATCTCGAAAACATTCGCACAGTAGCGTATGGCTTGAGTTCTCGTAACGCTACGGAACGTAGTGCACACGATAAGGTGTACAAGGTGAAGTTAAAAGCTGGGGAATACCTGGAAATACAGAAATGACGTTGCAGAATATGTCATGCAATCCTTTTCATCAGAGTCGTGTTACATTCGCGAAATTATTTGATTCGCGTCTTCAAGCATTACGAAGACACGAAACTTCGTCATGGGGGATAACTGCTAGAAACGGCTGGTGAAAAAGTGTGACGCCTTTGTCGAATAGTTTATTCATTGAAATCGTTTAATAATTGCACCGCTCCGCGCTTGGAGCAATGAAAAATGAAGGAACCGCGAATTAGCATTTAATTAACTCTAACCGTGCCAAATTTCTGTGCTTCGTGCAAGATGATAAAATTGAATGAACGGTCGCTCGAAGTTGCAGCTATTTATAAATAACATTTCTACGTTTAAACCTATAAATCGTTTTCGCGAATGTCAATCGAAATTCTACCAAAATTTCCACGTTTAACTGTGCTAATTAATAATGTTTAATAATATCAATGATATCAAACGGAGGGAAAAGGAGCGTTGCGAAAAAATTATAGAGTTCCAAATACTTTTAAAGCAAACAATAGTTACAGACCTGCGCACGCGGATCTTTTCTCAATTTTAAAATATCATCCATTTCTCGGTACTTAATTCCTTAATTCGTCTGTTTAATGCGTTATCCTGAACGCTTCGTGAATTACGTACTTGGACTGGCCGAAAACATCTACGCACGACTGCAGCCGTTAATAAAACGCAGATTGCGCACGATTAACGATTATTTTGTCCTGCAACAAATAACGTTACCAGCATTCTTCAGCGTCGCTGCGGAAATAAAAAATATCGGCGAAACAGCCACGCGGTTGGTCTTCGTTGTTACTAGCCCCGGTCAGATTAACGATCCACCAGAGTAATGAACAAATGGTGTGTCAAGCTGCAATGACTGTGCACGCGTTTTAATTAACGCCGCGTTTACGATTCTTCGAAACAAATTTACGCGGCGCATTAACAAACCGAAAGCCTTAATTTCGGTACGATTTTATTGTTCGGATGAGCTATGAGCCCGGGTCATTAGAATCGCCGCGGCTCGTAAAGTCATCGGTCGGCAGGTTTTAAGATCTAAACCCGCAAACAAGAATCATCGAACGAGGGTTTGACGTTAAGCCAGATAATTGTGCACGCGTGAATATCACGGTGATTTATCCGCGACCGGTGACATATTTTATCGGCGCTTTTTAAGTTTGTAATTAACGGATAATTAAGTTACACGGAAAATTGATTGGCGCGTTAACGCGGACACGCTTCCGTGTAATTTCGTTCGAAAAATTTCGTTGACGGGGATAAACGAGCGGCGTTTTATTCAATCGCCGGGGCACGAGTAACGATGGGCAAATCTGAAGTATTATTTTAGAAAAATATATCAAAGGTTTTGTTATATTAAAACGGTGTAACGTTATCGGTATACGCGTGAATGCAGGTTTTATTAATATCGGTATATGTATATGAATATTTAGACACTTTAATTAAATTTATAGGACGTAATTCGTGCAGATGGTAATTTTTGCACGCGAGCCCTTTGCAAATAGTTGCCTTGCTATTTTAAGGAAAATGAGGCACACATTTCGTATTCCACAAGTATATCATTATGATAATGATTATAAATTACCGTCTATAGCAATAGTCGCATTATTTCTATGTTTAGAAATGATCTCGTGCAACAGTCAGAATTTAATTCATTTCAATGAACGGTCAATAATAATTAGTTCAAACGAAGTGAAGAGAAATTGAAACTATTTATACTTCGAATGAGTATTATAATATGATGGGTTAAAAACATCTTCCTACAGAAGCAATTGGTCTGTTCTTTACAGATTTAAAAACGTATACCTTCAAGGGGTTCATTTTCAATTTAAATTCTACCTTGCCGCATTCGTTGTTCCGCGTTTAATTTCATTAACACCGGCGTTCAAACAGTACAGCTTTTCTCGAAAACACATTCCGTCGTATTTGCGCGAAACTCACGCGAGAAGAAAAGGATAATTGTTATCCAGCGTGACGTATAATTTTACACGTTGAGTAGCACGAACGCATGCTGTATCATTATTATTATTACTATTTACCTTGATTCGTCAATCACGCGATTATTTAATTCTCGGATCGTTTGTCTGGCGTAATTACTGTAATTAATTTAGACTGAATTCGCGAATCGACGAAAGTGATTCTTCCACCGACCTTCGATAGAACAATTTTTCCTTGCATTGCATATCAAATCGACGCGGTGAACCGCAATTTTTTTTTAGCATCGAATAAAAGTCCACGCAAACGATTGCGTGGCGTGAAATTATAGCGCATCTAGTTTGTCGCACAAATCAACGTAGTTTTACATGCCAGGGGAATTCGATTCAAAGTTACAGCGATTTTGTAACGAAATACCATTGAGAAGGAACGTGTCCTTTACGGGTTTTCCTTACACGCGTGCACGAATAAATCTGCAAAATTAATAAAACGGCCCACGGTATTCCAGAATCGAGCTATTGTGATTTTTTCAAATAAACGAAGCGAACGACGTTCATACCCCCCGCACACAATTAATATCGTGGAGGCCTTTCACGTTGGCGCGATTTATTAATGATATTATACAATCAGTTAATAACATCGCAATTCATTTAGATATAGCTAAATATTTGCATTGTTTATTTTATACATCAATCACTTCAGAGGGATTTTCCCTCCCCGATACCGCATTGTATTTTAATTTCTGCCAAACCATTCTCGCTTTATTCTACCGTACCACGTTGCATAAAACACGTGGCCCTTACATTTAACCCAATAAAATTCGAACTCGACGCATTAAATTTACTATCATTCGGGGTTCGTTCATCGCTTTCAATGCAATGTCACTTCGTTTGTGAACGAAACAATTTCTGTCACTCGATTGCGTACGGTAATTAACGCAAGACACATTTCGTATTATTTCAACGACAATGTAATTTATTAAAATATAAGAAAATTCTTCAGCATTATTTGCTTCACGTGTCAATCCAAAGAGGGGCATAATTTAATTTCGTTTTGCAATTCCATTTTTATTTCCCTTTAACAAGTTTCGCATCAAATGAACGTCATCCCAAAACATTCTTTGCATTCCAATGGATGCGTTACGTCCGTACAAATACCACTGCCACAAGTAACCGAATTGGCTGCAATTTAAAAAAAATCATTTCTATCGCAAACACTAAATGTAACAGTAACTTAATTTCTGTGCAATATTCCCGAACCTTTGTCGCCCGGATTTGCTAGACAATGCGCATACGTCACTTAAATAATCTCGCTGGCCAGAATTCGCTTGATTCAATGGATTCGGTTGATTCTATTAAACCAGTTCCAGTTCCAGATCGTGACGATCTCATCTAATAGATCCAAAACACTCTTCGCGTATCGCAACCTCCCCAGATTCTGGAAAACCCACCACCCCGTTCCATCCCCTTGCAACACCCTCTTCCAAACGTTAGTTCCCTTACGTGTACCGAATTAGCCGATTTCCCGGCCGCCTCGAGCGCTGTCCCACGCGTACCAAAGCGGAGGCGTACATATCGTGTATCAATTAACCACGCGCCGGCGTCTCGTTCGTGTTCGATGCACGAATGTGCGTAATCACGGCAACAAATACACGCGTAACACACCCGTGCACGGAGACCACCGGATCGACACGCGAATCCTTTTTAAACGTATCGGTCGATTTTAGTGCGAACGGGCACGCATTCGCGTGTTCCCCTGTATCATCTTCGAGGCGGTTTCTTCCTTTTCCCATTCTCTTCCCCGGTGTTCTTTCCCCTTGATTTTTTGTTGGCTGTTCCTCGTGCTCGCTCGTCCGTTTTTTTCCGCCGTTCGTTGCCGTCGCGAGCGACGTACGCGACTTGACGAGTCGTCGAAAACGCTCGCGGGACGCGTCGCGCGATTCGCGCTTGCATTGCGACGCGAGTGTCGCGTACGGTGTGCAACGATGGTAATCGCGAATCGACGCGATATACAGTTGTGGCGAAGGATCGAAACGAAGCGTTGGATTTAGGGGGGATTACTTTGCTAATTGATGCCGCGCGGCAAATGGCGCGAGGTCCGCTCTTTGAAACTGTAATTTGTTGATAACCGGCCGAGATCGAGGTTAATCATGCCGGTGCACGGCGTTGGTCGATGCGCGGATACCGGTAGCATTTTATTCAATCGTATCCCGAAACAGTTTCAGCGGGTCATTGAATTTATCCCGGCGCTGTTAGTTCGGACGGTATCAGTTGTCTTTGATGTTTGCAAGTGATATTGAATAGCTGTAAATTGTTGGCGCGTTTCGGTTGGAAACTGGTTTTTTCCTGGCTGCCGACGGATTTTTCCAGATCTTTGACGATTCGCGTTGGACGAATTTACGGACGCAATTATGGACGAAACTGGATTTATGCTCGTGTAATTTTCCTTCTGGTAAATTATACTATCATGTAACATTCGAACAGGTGATTGCTTGCTAGCACATTTACGCGAGCTCCGATTGAGAGATTCGAACGGTTATGTTGTTCGTCATTGTTCGTTAACATTATTTCATTAAGAACAGATAGCACTCGCAAAAAAAAAAACCTCTACCTTCATTTTAGTACACACAATTCTCATTTCTTTTTCACCGTTTATCAGGGTCAAAGGTCGTTTATATGCAGCATCACTTTTTATGCAACAATATAAATTAATCGCGCGGTCGTTGCACTTGTTATAACAGTAAATTACGCTCGCATTGTTCAATCATACGCACCTTAATCAGTCTATCGCCAATATAGCGTGTCGACAATAATTGAAACAAATAAATATTAAATTAAATCAATCTCCACACTAATTTGTATATCCGCCGATACGTCCATCCTCGTCTTGAACGGATCGAGATAAATACAAATCTTCCGGTTCTCAGGAAATCCCGATAAATCGCGATCGAAGAATCGCACGCCGTGACAGACGCTCGCGGATCCAAAAACTTTCCCCCAAACATCGATGGAATAGCTCCTCGAGTAATTACCGTCGTTAAGAATTCGCCGCTGCATCCCTCCCTCCCCCAGTGGCATTTGCAGTGGCCGCCCGTCGCGGAACGTTCGCGTAAGACAGATAACGTGTTAACATTGGTAACATTTCGCGCGGTGCATCGCACCGTATGAAAAATAGCATTATCTTTCACGATACTTCGGCTGGTGTGTTTGCTCGGGCACGCCGGTCGAGCAGCGAATTTCGACCCGGCACGAAAATCAGGAGGAGGGGCGATAATATCGCCGCGCGATTCGGGGGTGCGAATCGCGGCGTTGCGTCCGAACGAAAGGCAAAACGGGAACGGTACATAAAGCTAACAACGAACTGTAAACACTTTCGCGATCGTGCGATACGAAAAGGGGGGCCAATTAAGCTGGCGTTAACTTTCGTTCGCGGATAAAAAGGGGGCCGAGCAATTTTACACGCCGCGGCGCCGCTCGGTCTCTCTAGCGGACGGCCGCGCGAATTTTCGTCGTTCCCATTTCCACGGAACCCGGCAACGTTTTGAAAAGCGTCCCCGCGGCGTCACACGTGAGACCTGCCCCGCGAGAAAGCGAGGCGTAATCCGTTCCGCGTCGAGGAATTTATTTGCGAGCTGCCGTCGCGAGCGCATCGACTCGATAGTGTCATTCCCTTCGACGACGTTATTATTTCTCGTGCTTCGAGGAGAGAAACGATAGCGCTGCGACTACTGAAAGAAATTGATCGAAGCGATCCTTTTGCTGCGATGCGAATCGGCTGACGGGGAGGGTGGTAATTGTCGTAGTTATATGGGTGACTGTTTCGAGGAAAGTGCGCACCCCGAAATGGAAAGTCTGGCATGCCTAGTTTAAGAACGGGGCAACACGATTATACGTGGGTGACGTTGAATTGATGTGTAAGACAAAGGGGTATTTAAGGAATATATAAAATTCGTCAACGGTTATAGGAATAGCTATTTCTAAGCCAATACAATGGAATGGTTATAATCAGTCCGCTCTAGACGATCGTTTCCCAAAGAGTGTCTCGTCGTTGCATTCTTGCCCGTCAAGAAGGCGCGCCCCGGGTCCCACGACGCAGTACCTTCAAGGGTCTGCTTTACGACCCCCCAATGTTTACGGGCCCCGCTCGCCTATCGACCTCGTAGCGACATTTTCCAGATGAATATGCGACGCGCTACAAAGCCTCGGGTTTTCTTACAGATGCCTGTACGTTATTCGCGAATGGCCCGATGGTTACTCAACTATTCGCCGCGAAATAAATTATTTCGCCCCGCGGTATAATCGATTCGTTAATAATGCGGTAACTATACGCATCGATCGTTACGATCAACCGCGAGTTTGAAATTTTTCATCGCAGTAATACCTTATCGCGTTGTACGGTCACACGTGCTAAGTGCGTAAACGCAATCCAAGCAGCGAGATATGTAACGCGAAGCGTTTATAGTACGCCGCCGAATCCAGAGATAATGTTTAAATTTAGTTTGCGAGTTGCCGCGCCGCGTCTTATCTTTTATTGCTCGCAATTAGGTGTAACGTTGGGCGTGTGTGCCGAAATTCGAAAGCGAGGATATGCCTTATTATATTTCTTGAACGTATGTCGACTAACGATATTATTATTCCAATGTCGAGATTATCGGAATCAAAAGATAGGCATCTGTGTAAAATCGTTTTAGAGACGTATACGATGAACATACGGTTTTACGTCGAATTAATTGAATGTGGAAAGCTTTGTAAGCTTGATCCGAGGAGTTGTGCAACTACGGGAAGCGTTGTAATCGCAACGATATTAACGCCGTTAATTTTAATTTCTTTTCTTCGGAAAAATTGCGTTGACTTGCAAAGTTCTTTAAACGAAGAGTAATTGTTTCTTTGGGAAAAGGTTGCGTTAGCGAAACAATTTTTGTTGTAGGCGTATCTAATTGTGCAAGTAGCGAATTAATTGAAACTGCACGCAATTTTAGCTTACCCAGCCGAAAATAGAGTATCGAAATATTATTTGATTCCATTATCTGCTATCTTAGCTTTAAATCTAATTTGTTCTCGTGTAGTGATGGTTGCGCTTTGACGATTAATAATGGTGATAATATGAGTCGTTCATGAGAATTCCGACTATCACTGTAGATTATCTAACAATGTTAATATTAATTAGTATTATCTATTGTATGAACTATCTCTCTATTTATTGCAATGAATGGAGTGTTTGAATATATTTCATTAAATGTGCTCATTTCGTTCCAGTTAATCTTGCTTTCGATAATATACTTTTTGTTTAATATTGTATCATTTCAAGAATGGCAAGTATTTATAGTGAAAAGTTCTAAACTGTAGTTCAGTTGCATTATAGCAAACTTTTTCAGACCTTTACTAATATTATAAATATACCGATAATTCTTCAATTATTTAAAGGGCTGTTAAATATTCATCCGTCTAAGACTACTATTTAAAGAGTACAAATACATAAACGCTTTTCATTCGAATGGGTTAAATTTCATTACTCGTATCCTTGAACTATCTGCATTCGCTGATATAAATTGCCCACGATAATATACAAGTAAGCATTTTATATACAAGCGCAACGAAAATTCTATTCTTCTCGTTCAATTGAAATTGCTCAAGCTGTCTATAAAAATCCATACGTAAACAAGTCTTTAAAAAGCTCGTAAACCAGTTTAAACGTCATTAAAGTCCTGTACTTATTTTTTATTGGAATCACACTCTATTGGCAATTCATTGTTACACTTTCCAATTTTCATTCTCACGCGATTTATCAATCGCGCGAAATCCCGCAAAATATTATTATATTAACTGTTATTTAGCGGAGCTAGTTACCCGCAAGTAATATCCAAAAATATTTAGCAATGAAATTATTGCTGCACGAGACATACGAAAATTATAAAATAAAAGCAAGCTAGCATGAGGAAAGTGGTGTGCACTATATTATAAAATAATTACATAAATTCGAAACTCGCAATCATACAGGCAATTAGTTTTTACATTGCACGCACGTTTTATACATTGCGAAACACTGCACTATTACGGTAACATAGCATATCGTTACCACTTGCTGATAGGTACGAGTGCAATTAGTAATGAATTAAGAAGAACCCCAACTGTGTACGAAGTTGTACCAACTCTGAATTACCGCTTACATGTTTTATCGCGAGTGTATAATCAAATTATTTAATTTGTTGAGGGAACACCGTAAAACTTCGACCCGAATTTTAATTTTTAAATAAATTTACCGCGTTCCTGGTTTTACAGCCAATTGTAAATTATTGGTGGTGCATAAAAGCGAAATTTATTCAATCTCAAAACGACTGAGTTGTTTCAGACTAACATTCTTATATACCACTGGTTAAAGTAAATTGCAAAGTGTAATTAAAATGTTGCATACCTCTTAGAGGAGCGTTTCTCAATTAGTATCTGAATCACGTATGTGTGGGTTTCTTAAAACCGCGCGGAATGTTACGTATTTTAATAACTATAAATGTAATTTCTTCTTCTCTGTCTCGTTTCACGTTCCCCTAATTATGTTGAGTATGTTTGGCTGCATTCAATTACACAGATCGGCGAGTGCTTAGATCCCTCGATCGTCCAGATAATCCAGCCATTGATTATCGAAAGTGATAATTATACTGAAATTGATTCTCTAATTATCGGTCGCTCGAACGTGTAAACCAAAATTCCGCGGCTTAAACTACGCCGTACAGGCAAATAGGGATTATTTTCCGTCGCATTGCTTTCAAATTTCACCAATTTCCCCGACCGGTACTTACCATACCCATTTACACTCGCAAAATCGAATCGCAATCAAACTCTTCAAGCCTAAACGTTTCAAGCGCTCATCGACGAACCCAAAACGCCAATCGCCATCGTCGAGCACGTCGAAAATTCCCTACTCTTTCGTTCCAAAAGTTTCGATAGTCGATCGCTTGGATCCCTTTCACGCGGCACGCACCGTCTCCGTACTTAACATTTACCGAGCGTCGGCGGCCATGAGCGAGCCAGCTCCCGTCGCGCGTTAAGCGTCGCCGAGCGAAGCTGACGAGCCGATCGCGTGGTAATTTTCGCGAACAGCCGACGCGTACCCGCGCCTCGTTTAATGCCGGTTCGCGAACAGGTAGAGAGTCACGGGGCCGTTTATCGTACGCGCCTAATCTAATTGCGTAGCTGGCCGGTGAACTGTTTAACATTAAACCGATTGCACGGTTTAGTCACAATGCCGGCGCGGCGTCGGGACACACGCGCGTGTGTCGCGCTAAAAGGATTGACCCAAAGAAAACCTCTGAAACGACATAAATTACGTTGGAAGCGTGCACACAGCGTCGGCTTGCGTAATGGTGGTACCGAATCGCGTGAAAACGGGGTACGAGGGAAACGATTCTCGATTGGGCCATCGAGGGGCGCGGCGTTTCGTAAGTTAACCCTTTCTCGCACGCGGACGAAGTGCGTGTGCACATCGGGCCCGAATCATTGGCCATCGGAATCACCGAATTGAATAGTGGCCACTGCTCGTCACTTCACCGCGGATAAATAATTCGTTTAAAATCGAGGAGCGAAGTGTTGCACAAAATTTCCGCTTCGTTTGGCGCGACGGTACTTTTCCGCGGAAGTACCTCTCGCAAAAAAAAGTTCCATCCAAAAGAACCCAGCGTAGCACGTGATAAAATGCAGGGACGTAAAGGAGCAAGATATTTTTATCGACATTGCGATGCATCACTGTGTGTAACGCTATGTTTCGAAGTGTTTCGCGTGGAAAAACGATAAAATACATTTTTGTAGTAAAAACGGATAAAATTATTTTCCAAATATTCCACGTATGGCGTTGCTAAATACTATTGCACGAAGCACGAGGTGTTTCGTCTAAAGTGTCGAATGAAACGAGGCAGAGTCGATGTTCTAAGAATTAAATTGAACATATTTTTTCTGCTTTTTTGCGGGGAAAATAGGAAAAATCGATCGCCATGGGAAAAGAATTTCGTTACGTTATTTTGAAACGTGTGTACCTTTCTTTCCTTGTCTTTCTCGTATTATTCTAGTGTTCTGGTCTGTTCTAGACGTAGTCTAAGATACGCATTAGAAGGGAGAGTAAGCGTACTTCGTTTTTTGCCGGAAAGATGAAGTTGTATGTTTGAAAGTGCACAGGGATCGTTGCGAAATAAAGCGACGAGTTGGAAGCAAAGGTCAGCTGGACGCGCAACATTGCACGCTTAATTTGTAAAGAATGCAGAATTCTGTGCACATTATATCGAAAATTGGTCATTTTTGAATCTGTAATCGGGACCCGAATTTCCTTTTCTCGTTTATTAATTCGTTACTCGAATTATCGCAACGCGGGGAGAGAAAAAATTATTTTAAAATCGTGCTCCAAGCGATTTAATAACTTTTTAACACAATAAGACAGAACATTCTTGTAAATGTCCGATATTCGGTCATTTTCATTTATAATTCCTTAATTATTTACACGTTTACAATTTGTGTACAAGGATAAAAAGGAACGATGTTTTATTGATCTCGGATGAAACGTATGTTTATTATACTTTATTGCATCAACTGCAGCACTCATGTGTGTATCGCAGAATTTGTTCTTCCTGTATCGTTGCAGATATTTCGTTTGGTGAATTTTTAAAGAACAAAATTCTGCTTCGATTGCTGATTTTATGTTTTAATTTGATATGCGTTGATAAGATCGGAGAGGAGTGTTTGGTAAATATGGGAGATACTCAATCTTGTTACCTTACAAAGTTATAAGTTGAAATTCACTTATCTTTTGCGAAGTTGCTGAAAATTAATTTCCATTTAGTGTCTGCACGAACTGAGGATAGACTTCAATTATTTTTTGGAATCCTGAAAACGTCGGTGTAGAAAATTTGAATGTCAGAATTAATAGAATATTTTACTGATTCAATTTCTTAGCAGCGACTAGTTGCGGGAAGTTAAATTTACTCAGAAGTCGGTGGCCAAACGGTTGCCACTTTAAGGGGACTTCGTTCCGCCGAAAAGTATTCGCGAAATTTCACTGTCCCGTTAAAAATTAACGCAAACAACACGATACATTACAATTTGTCTGCGTAAACCAATTAACGTTTTTCGTATCCATTTCTATCAGAATAATTGATATCAGAAAGAAACACAATTTTTTGTAAATGCTCGATTAATTATAACCAAGAACAAACTCTGTTTTTCAAGAATAAATTCAACGTGCGTATTTTGTTTCGAAAAACAGAAAAAAGATTTATTCTAGTATAGACTAGACTCTGCCTTTTCATTTTTCACGCTGAATATCAAATATGCACAATACCTTTTGTGCGAGTTTTTAAATTCATCCGTGTATCCAACAGTGACTGGTGCAAGAGAATTTCTCTTTAGAAAAGTAATTCCTTTATATCTGCATTTAATAAATCATATTACACAAAATTATTATTTTCATACAGTTTCAACGTTTACGTGTACGAGACTTATTATTACTCATTATTACTTAACCTAGAGGCTGGAACAATAATGTTCAGGTTGGCGTGTAGTCACATGCTTCATATGTACCCTGACAGTTCTGCGAGTATAAATATTATGAAGTATAAATACTTTTACCAAGCACTTGCAACCGAAAGTTCGCAAGTTCTAACAGATTGCATCAATCGCTAACTGCGCATAAGAAAAGTAGCTTCTATTAACCAACTTCCTGAAAGTATTTACCCAGCTAGCAATGCTAGAGCTAAAGTTTCACGTGTGCGCGTGAAAAAAAGGAATGCAATCGATAAAAAAAAAAGAATACTTACGTGCTATACATTCGACCTTATAAAACATATTGCTAGGCTTAATTAATATCGCCACACCGGCAAGGTGCTTAATCTCTGTTTCCCAATAAATTAAAGACAACAAGAAACCGACACTAGTAACCGTGGAAAGTCCATGCATGATCACGTACACGCGATATAGAGAGCGGTAAATAATTCGTAAAAAAAATCTTCGACAAAATTTCACTTCAACAGAAATACGCGGTTCCAAATTGGCGTGTAAGCGAGAACTTCGATGAAATATTTTAACTGCCCCCAATTACGCGTAATCATTGAAACTTTACTAATTGCGACTAAATCGCATTAAACGCGGTCAAATTTGATCCGTATTCGCCGTAGTCACATACCATAGAACAATATCCAAAACAACTCGAGGACGAACGTAATTAGTTGATCATCGCGCATACACAATTTTCCTCCTAACCAAAATTGAAAGCCGCTCTTTCCCGTCGTTTCGTTCCATCGTTAACCACTATTAAACTAACACCATAAATAATCGCACGGTATTCTATGACGACGTCGTTCGGCGTGCGTTAGATGTAAGGGGTCCGGCGGCAGTGAACGTTGTAGTACGAAAATGATCAATGTAATTGCAGCGTGTTGTTATATTCAAGCAGATAATCATTCTGATAGTTGGATGGGGGGGGGGGGGCGGTTAAATATTTATGGAATGTCGCCGATGTTAATGGCACGATTGGAAATACGATATTTCACGCGCAACACCAGTAAAAACATTTCTCCTTTTCTTTCTCGTCCCTAAGTACATGTCGATGTCATGATTAAATTAGTGACGTCATCAATTTTTTTCATTACACTCAGCACACGTGTAAGCATTTCTGGCGAACTTCACGTAAATTCAGCCGCAGGCTTTAATTAAAACATGCTGAAGTTCCCGGAGCGCCGGGAATAATATTCTTGCGTGACTTATTTTTTCTTTTCTTTTTTATATTATTCAGGATGCAAACTCGACGGTGGTTTTCGCGTGCGACAGTCGATACGCATTTTTACGTCGATCTTCGAGAAAAGAGTTGATGTTCGCAAAGAAAACCTCGCGTAAGTCATATCGGGAGGGAAGAAATTTGTACGCATTAATCTCCTTTTAAAATAACGAATTAATGTCATACCGACCGTGAACCAATTACAGTAAAGGTAACTTCACGCAGCCAGATCGATTAAATATTTTTTCGTTTCTATCCATCGAATTGCATTGGGAGCTTTACACGTGAAACGTACACGAGCACCATCACGATCGCTTAACTGTTGACTCCTTCCGTCCCGAATTATTTCGTAGACAGAAAGTGAATCTTCCCTTGCACGCAGTCATTTCTTCGATGTCACGAAGAAAACACGGCTAAACAATCGACAAATATCGCGTCCAAAGAACGCCTGCTTCTAACGACCAAAAACTGAACTGCGATGCGTAACCTGCAGGCGCCTAACACGAATTACTAATCCTAAACAAGTCGACACATCGCAAATTTCCAAACAGAAACCCACGGGATTGGAAAAGGTTAAAAGATAGTGGCGATCGCCGCGAAACGAATCGCGGCCCTCTCCACGGCACCGCAGCATCGCCGATCATAATAAATCCAGTGCAATAAAACCTTTCATTGTCCGAACAGCATTACACTCGCCAACAAACCGGCGTAGTTAATCGACCAGTAGTAATCCCACGGTAATTTTGGCGGTGGTAAAAATGTTATTTTCTCTTTATTACCGCTGTATATCTTTATCACCACTACTATCGCCACTATACTGTTTACCATCGCGTAGAACGTTATCACGGTTCCGCGGGAATCACGCGTGCATCGCGCATAGCTTGGCCGATGCACGCTGCAACGTATGCGTCACGCGAAACACGCGCGTTCACGCTGATAATTACATAGGTGTACGCGCACATGGTCGCGACACGTGCGTGCACGCCGCTCACGCGTCTTGTCAACGTTCATGCGAATAAATACTCCGCTCGAAGGTGCCTGAAAGGAATAACGAGAGACAAGCGTGGCAGGTATCGTCAGTTCGGTCCCTACGTCTTGGACGTGTATTGAAATACACGTGTAACTGAATGAACAGAACAGGTAGATTCACTTATACCCGTCGGTGGACTAGTGTCGGTAGAAATAGTTCTAGAAACAATGTTCGCAAATCCGGTGTATAGATGTAATATAGGTCTTCTGTGTAACGCGTGTAATTCAGTTTCTTGCCAACGGATTGTAGAATCTTCGTTAAACTTGTTACGCTAAACAAAGTTACACTAAAATATGGCTAAACACGATATTACAGAATTTCTCCTTCGCGCATATCGTATTGTACTTCCTTAACGGTTCACGGACAAGTATGAACACTTACTTTTACTGACTTCCCTGGGATTAACGATTGTCAATCAAAATGGTCGTTTCCTTTAAAAAAATTAATTCGCTTAATTTAGAAACGAGATATAGTTAATTCGATCGCAGAATATCGACATACCTTCGTTAATCTTTGTCCCTTAAATTCTGAAGTGCGTCGACACGACGCGTTCCGTAAACCTAGCGTTAACAACGCCGCGCGACGCAGAGCAAAACGGAAACTTCTTGCGGCCGCTGCGATGCGCCCAGGCCAACCCGCGTATTAAGAATTACGTACCAGCAGGGTCGGTTTCGTTCGCCGAGGCGTTCGATGCCCGCGGAATAAGGGCCCGTAATCGTCAGCCGATATCGGCCATGCATCTCCAAGGGACGCGTGTTTCGTGGTCAGAATTAAACGATGACCGCGCGCAGTTAAGAGACCCGCGCCGCGCTCGAATAAATCGCGACGACTCCTCTCCGCCACCAAACGAGCATCGCGCTTCCGCGGACGCTGATTTATGCCGCAGGAAATTGCGATAGCGACGCTCGTGGGACCCGCGTGCACGCGCTTTTCCAAGATACGAACAAGGAATTCCAATTTAGACGTCCGTGTTTCTTTTTCGCGCGGGGAAATCGTGATTTACGCGCGTGGATCCGATCGGTCGCGTTGCGCAACGGCGCGGAACCTGGATATTTTGGCACGAAACGTTAGACAGGGTCTCGCGAATGGGTAATGAATGGAAGCGTGGTGGTTCGCGACGT
The DNA here is from genome assembly GCA_948146005.1 of Nomada fucata. Lineage (NCBI taxonomy): Eukaryota > Metazoa > Arthropoda > Insecta > Hymenoptera > Apidae > Nomada > Nomada fucata. The sequence continues at coordinate 8,593,905 of OX411282.1, forward strand.
GGAATACCGCGTGCAGGAAATGGTCGAACGTTCGCGGACGTGGGAATCTGTTTTTAAGACTGTCGCCCCATTGGGAGGGTTGGTTAATTTGAAGAAGGAGTTCGAAAGTCCGGTGGGGACTCTGCTTTGGATCTAATATGGAGGGTTCGAATGCCAATCAATGTAAGCCCGTTAGCATTCGAAACGAGATGAACGAGGCTTTTGCAAATTACTTTGGGAAACAGTGACAATGTTAGTACCGTCGTGTATTGCTTACGTACGAAAATATTCATTGATTGATTTGTCAATCGACGGTTTCAACAATTAAGAGGTTTTTGAACTACGAAACTCGTGCTTGGGGAAAGGTGGACTTACATCGGTTTGCTTGTGAGCCCTCCATATAGCTACTCACGAATTTATTCTCAGAAGCTGGTTCGTTTGTACCTCGTGCAAACCATTAACCATTGACCAATATAACCGTTAAATTGAATTAAGTAAATTGAATTGAACGAAAAGTAACCATTAAATTGAAATAAATATAGCAAATGGAGCGTTGGCATCGTAGATTCACTGAGTACATAGGCGAAGGCAGACGACCCTATGAGTCACTGTATATTTGAAAAGTATAAATAATAAAGAAATATTGTAGGAGCTTTTGAAGATTCGAAAGATTCTTCTATTAATTTCCCGACGCGCCTACTGAAGTGTTTATCTGGTAAATATTACAAGCGCAGCACCATTTTCTAAGATAATACAATATATCGTCCTGCCAAGTGCACTATGATTTACGAACCGGGTTGCAATCTTTCATTTAATCAACTCTCCGCGGCATGGTGAACTGTATAAAATATTCAATTCGTTAAGACCCGGTAAAAACGGAATATGCGGATGTTGGTCGACAGAGTAGCCAGAACGAAGCATGCGAATTGTCACAAATTTCACCGATCGCCCCCCTCCGTTCCTTTATTCCACCGGACGTCCGTTAACCGTGCGAGCCCAGCACTCTCTCCGGCGAATCGCGGTTTCCGTCCGCGAATTAAAATACACGGGTGTCGCGCGAGCAACTAGACCCGGAAACTTCAACGGCGAAGCAGCGAGCAGCACGGTCGACAATGGGCACGGATGCGTCGCGAGAGAAAAAAAAAACACGATGGATAAGTAAAAAGAAAAAAAAAAAAGCAGCAACATATCCGAAAGGGAAAAAGCGAGACGAGAGAAAGGAGACGAGATATCGAGGGAGCACGTTCGAGATGAACGGCAGAGAACGAGGAGGAACACGCGGACCGGTACAAATGTTTCTTCTGCAGCAGGGTTGCGGGGTGCAGTTCAGACATGGGAAGTGAGCATTACTGCCTGAGGTGGAACAATCATCAGAGCAACTTGCTGGGTGTGTTCAGTCAACTGCTGGAGTCGGAGTCGCTGGTGGACGTGACACTGGCGTGCACGGAGGGACCTTCGATACGTGCCCATAAGGTAGTCCTCTCCGCGTGCTCCAGCTACTTCCAGGCCCTGTTCCTCGACCACCCGAACCGCCACCCCATAGTCATCCTAAAGGACGTACGTTTCGCCGAGCTACGTACCCTCGTCGACTTCATGTACAAGGGCGAGGTAAACGTCGAGTACTGCCAGCTATCGGCCCTCCTCAAGACAGCGGAGAGCCTTAAGGTGAAGGGTCTAGCGGACATGACGAACATCAACGCGGCGGTGGCGTCGAGGGACGAACAGCAGCAGCAACACCAACAACAGCAGCAGCAACAACAGCACCAACAGCAGCAGCAGCAACAACAGCAGCAGCAGCAGCAACAACAACAACAACAACAACACACGAGCACATCCGAGGGTATACAGCGCGAGACGTCGCGAGAACATCATCGCGAACGCGAGAGCATAAAAGAAGCGAGCAACAAGGAGAGAGACAGGGAAGGAAATTCATCTGGTTGCACGGGGGTGCCGTCGAAAGAATGCGAGCAACCCCAACAGAACGAACCACCCACCGGCGAGTCCACCGAGGCGGTGGACATGACGGATTGTCCGCCATCGCCAACCGGACCAGGTAGCCCCTGTCCAGGACCGTTGGCCCTTGATCGACCTAGGAGGGACTCCGAAGATGCAGCCAGTCTGGAAGAAACGAGGGGTTCCCTTAGTCCGATCTCGGTGCACAGTGGACCGTCGGATATGAGTCTAAGTAACAATACCGGAAGCACGCCTGGTGTGCTACCGTTGAACTTACCGCAGAGCCGGCTTCCGTCCCCGCACAGTACAGAGCCTCTCGCAGGCCCATCGGGGTTACCTCCGGTCCAGCAAGTCCCACTTGTGAGTACAATATTCTCTGCTTCTCTTTTCTCCTCTTGCCAGTTGAAGCGTAGATCGCGAGATTCGTGTAAACACGCGGTTGCAAGCTGATGCTAGCGTAACGCGTTCGATCCGATGGGGGACAGATAAAGTTGCGCGACAATGAGTTCGAAATTAGCGGCCCGTTGAAACGGTAACGCGTGCCGTGTGACGTGCAATTTTTGTTCGGTTCGTCTCCGTTCGGAGGTGGAATTTTACGCGAATAGATTTCAGGCGTAACGTCAGAGAGTTATTATTAGTTACGACGGTAGAACGTGTTGTTACCGCGAGGCGTTCCCTTGTTTAAACACTTTTATCCCCGGGCACGGCGTTACCAACGTTCGGGAACAAACGATTCGGCGTTTTTGTTCGCTTCCACGGAGAAAGGGAAAGGTGATACTCGTGATGAACTCGGATAATGTAAAATGAAATATTTGTTCGCGACAGGTATAATTTCGTGTAATAATCGTGCCCGTTCGTGCGCGCAATATTCCAATTCAATGTTAATCGAAATAAAACGCATCGAATTTCCTTGCACAATGTAATTATTACGTGCGCACGATACGCGGCATCTATTCCGTATTATATCGTTGAACTTAACATTTAACGAATTTAATATTTTGAGAATCGCGGAAAATCTCGCGAGAACGATTTTTAATACTCGTCCCCGTTAAAACGAAGCCTGGTATCCGGTGTCCTTTATACGAAATCGCTGCCCGTCCTGAATCGCTTGCCAAATTATATTGAGCCGAGACTTCGCGAAGAACGCGTTGCTAATTATTTCGGCCGCGTTTGCGCCACGCGATCGTACTTCGTGCTCACCGAATAGCATCGACCGCCATTTAGTTATTACCTTGACGTGAACCCGATGTTCGTTTGCAGTCGTTAAAAAAAGAGATAGACTGGGAAAGGTCGACCGAAGAGCGGAGTGCAAGCAGCGAAATATCCACGGACTACAGACTCCCACCAGATCCGGTGAGTTTTCCTCTTTCTCCGTATTATATATTTCAATTTATTGACTACATTTTATTCTCGTACTTTCTCTTTATTCTGCATTTATATATATATATATAAAATATATATATAATATATATATATATATATATTGTATATCGATTACAATTATCGTCGATTATGCGTCGCCGCGTTCGACTCATCTGCGATCGAACACACGTGACGACGTTTACCATTGAATTGCGGATGAGCTGATGCGAGTCTTGCAATAAGAAAAAAGAAAAAAGAAAGAAAAAAAAAAGCAGAAAGATAAGCAATCAAACAAAAATATGAACCAAAGAAAAGATAGAGAAATAGAAGCGTCTGCATTTCTGTGGATCTCGATGCATCTCGTGTCGTACGAAAATTACCAACGTGTCGTTCATTCACGTGGTACATGCTCGTTGGCAACGATCGGTTTAACAAGAGTCCGTAAGATCGTCGTGGGACGATTCCGATCGTTCGACAACATCGAGCAACATTTCAACACGATCCATTTTATCTATCTATCTATTTATATCTATCTATTCTGTTTGCCTATCTATCAGCGCCGATAGATAGACAGGCATTCATTATATTTCGAGTTCACTTGCATGTGGGCCTATTGCATGCGTGCCCAAGTGCTTTGCTGTTTGCTGCTCTCCCCGCTAATTTTGAAAGTGATCGTGTCATTAACAGAATCGCTGGTCGTCTTGATCGACAGTAGAGTGTGATCGAAGGTTCGATGACAGAGAGTGGATACAATCGTTCGTTTCATCCTTGGGGGCAATAGGACCTTTCGGCTTTGTGTCACGAATACATGCGAGATTACCGAGGATGCCTTGTGACAGTGTTAACGATTCGTCGATCAATGTACAACGCTCGATACCCGATCGAACTAGCAGGACGAGTGTGTACAGTGACGTTAGTTCCATTCAACACGAGATTCGTTCACGTTACCTTTCTACGATAGCCAGCCGCCGTGGCTGTATGCACCGTGCAACGCGATAGGACGTAAAAGCAGTGCCGCACAAGCGGTGCAAGCGTGTGCACACGAGTCGCACCTGGCCGCTCGCCGATCGGTCTAGCTTCAGCGCTCCGCAAGAGAACGATCTTCGTCGAGACGCGCTGCGCAGAAGGTGATCAATCGTGCATGCCGTCTATTCTGACGAACGTATTGTCCGCCGCTCCAAATGAATTCACTTCTCCGTGCTCCGTGAATAAATCCTGTCTTGTATCTGTCTATCTCTCTTTCTCTGTACCCCGACCAGGGTTTTTCTTTCGTCCCCTCCCTCATTTCGACCCTCTCAACTTTCAACCTTTCCGCGCGTCTCCCCGGCCTCCGCGTCTCTCTCGAATCCCCTTCGTACCTGTTTACGCGCGTCCGTCGATATCTACGCGAGCCCCGTTGTCCGTCGATCTTTTTTTTTCTCTTTCGTCTCTTTCTTCTTGTTCTATCACCCCGTCCCGGGTTTCTCTGCCCTCGCGAAACTCGCGAATCCCGATTTCTTCCCGATTGCTTCCAATCGGATTCACGTAGCTTCGAGGTGGGGGGGTGTGAGTGGGGGGGTGTGGGTGGGGGGGGGGGGGGTGTCTAAAACCTCAGAACGTCTTCTTCCTCCCTGGCCGTTCGAGCGATTCGATGGAAAACCGGCGCGTAACACGTACATACTCCTGTTCGTCCCATCCTGCCAGCCTGTCTTGCTAGCTCACTGTCAAGAAGTTGACCTTCGTTTTTGGCCATGGTTGTTTTTTTACTACGTTTTTATATAAATATATATATATATATATACATGTATATATGTATCGATACGTAAATATATATGTAGATACATATATATACGCTAGAGATATATATTGTTATTACGTACATGTATTGATTTTATGTGCAACATACTTTTATATTATATGTATATATACATATATATTTACGTTTGATATACATACATATATGTATATATATCGTTATACATATACAGAATATATATTGACAATCATTTATATTACTATCGTTTGTTACTCTGTAATATTTGTATTTCAATTTGTCGTTTTTCTTTTTTGGATTGAGTGCAATGCCTTTTGCTACGACGAACAAGTTTTGCGGCCGCGGTGGCCTTCTTGGCCGCGGCACTTGCCAATACGGTATACGTGTATATTTAAAAAAAAACACACACATATATATATATAAAATAAAAAGCTTGTAAAAGGAAAGAAAAAATCGGAGGAGGGACGAGGGGTAGGGTGGGTTTGTTGTAATTGTTGTTGTTGTTGTTCTTGAGCGAGGCTGTGGGGATTGCCGTGGGCCCGTACCAATGTGTCACCCGTTATTGCAAAAAAAAAAACGACACGGACATGCGTCTATATATATATTGACACGTATAGAAATCCACGACATACGTGTGTGTATATATAAGACGCGTTCTTTATACGATGTCCTCGCACACACACGCACACAGAGAGATAGAGAGAGAGAGAGAGTGAGACAGACACACAGACACAATCAGACATATTCTCTTGTCATTACACATATGTTATCTCTGGGGTGCGCGTCGTGCCAAACAAAAATGAGCGTCAACTTCTTGTGCTACCGTCTTACATGCCGTCGAGAGGAAAGTCATTTTCTCGTCAGGCAAGGGACTTCTTTTCCCCAACCGAACGAGAAAAGCTGATGATAATACAGAGGAGGATGGAAAGACAGGGAGAACCTCGCGTACACTCGTAATATCCGGTCGAACCGAAAACGTGCCTCTCACTTACTTGGTAGCGGTCTCGCGTAGACACGACTGTTCTATCTTGGTTTATCTTTTTTCTGTTTTTTTTTTTTTAATTTTGTCTCGTTAACTTCAACCGCCGGGGTCCAGCGGCGATAGAAAAAACGCGCGATTGGAAGCAGTTGAAGATCAGAGAAAGAGTGCAGAGGAAACGCGACGCGGGAGGCAATGGACGGAAGAACAGAGAGAGAATTTTTGGAAAAAACGATATAGAGAAAACGGAGCGCGTTATCCTGCATCGATTCAAACGCGTCGCGTTCCGACTCGTGCGATACGCAATTTTATATGTATACATATATATTCATATATATATATATATGTACGCACGCGGCACAATAATGTGCCAATCTGTGCACGGCCGTTTATCGAGTAGCGTCGAAGCGAGAGATTTTGTCGCGGCGAAGTAGCGCGAACGTCCATATAGCATCCATGGTGTCACACGAGTGACGGAGAAAGAGAAAGGGATAGATATCCCTTCTCCGCTTGAAACGATCACTTCAAACCAAATCAAGCGACAACACTTGGCAAACAATGATATAGATAAAGCATAGTCACATAGATAGATGAATAGATAGATAGATAGATAGATAAGCAAATAGTTGCATAGATGATTACTTAGATAGATTATAAAACGGAATACAACGGAGAGAGAGAGAGAGAGAGAGAGAGAGCGAGAGAGAGAGCGAGAGAACGAGAGAGAGAGAGCGAGAGAGAGAGAGAGAAAAAGAGACAGAAAGAGAGAGAGAGAGAGAAAGATGAAGAGAAAAAGAGAGCATAAGAAGATGAGAGGGGGAGAGACAGTGCGAAAGGGCGAGCGAGAGCGAGAAACAAATATTACTGTGGGGGTGTTACGGACGAGCTAAAGGGAAGACAAGAAGTTGATGTTCTTGTTTGTTTGGTTGCAGGAGTTGATGGGTGTGGATGAGCGGATGTTTGCGTGCATGTACTGCGGTGCCTCGTTCCTCCACCAGAGCAAGCTGGCGCGGCACATCCTCTCGCACAGCCTCGATTCGCTCAAGTACCGTGAGCAGGCGGCCCACCTGCAGCTGCAGGCACAACTGGGCCTCGAACCCGGTATGCACCTGCCGCCCGAGGCCCACTACCCCACCGCAGGTACGATCGAGCCGATGGACCTCGAGCTAGCGGCTCACTCGGACCCGACCTCCGGAGTCGTCCTCTGCAAGTTCTGCGGCAAATCGTTCCCGGACGTCGGCTCTCTGATAGCCCACCTACCGGCGCATACAGGTGACAGGCCCTTCAAGTGCGAGTTCTGTGGCAAGGCCTTCAAGTTACGCCACCACATGAAGGACCATTGCCGGGTGCACACCGGTGAACGGCCGTTCCGGTGTACGCTGTGCGGCAAGACCTTCTCGAGGTCGACGATATTGAAGGCCCACGAAAAGACACATTATCCGAAGTATGTGCGCAAGTTCCTGTCCCCGAGCCCCGTGGAGCCCTCCGAGGAAGAGGCCCCGCCGCCGCCACCGCCGCATCATTGAGTTCGCCTTAGACCGTGCAACAACCGTCACGTTCACCGCCGCCGCTGCCGGAGGAAGAACCGCCGATTGATACACCTTCTTCACCCACATCGTTTCCGTTTCCCTGCGTGCCCGCGTAAATTGAACGCGACCGATCGTACGTTCGTTCCCGGCCCGGTCGTCGTCGTCGTCGTCGTCGTCGTCGTCGTCGTGCCCGCGATAATGGATTCGTTCGCGGCCAGCCGGTGCACGCTGCCGGCGTTCCGTCAGGGATACGACGTTTTTATTCGCGCAACACCGGGAACACGTTCGGACGAGGGAAAGGGGAACACGGACACGAGCGGCACTGCTATTACCGATAGCGCTGTCCCATTCTCATACGCTCGTTGTTTCTCGCATTTCTTTCGTTATTTATCCCCGCTAATAATAGTGTTACTCCTCCTGGTTATCGTCTGTCGTCGTGTCCTTCTCTCGGCGCGCCAGGCTCTGCCGTTCAGCGTCCTGCTCGACCTATCGAACGGCCGACGAGAGTTCGTGCGCCTCCTCCGTTGCTGTGTCACCGGGCGTTCGATACCGCGGGCACCCGTGATCGTTTCTCCCTGTTATCGTTCCTGGTCTCTCCTGTTTTTTCGTTCGCCTCCACGGAGGGTGTACACCTCGCGTTCATCGATCCCCACTGAGCGACGAGGCAAAAAGCCGGCGGTGTTTCTAGTTAGTCCTGTGATTTTGGTTAGGATGGTTGGTAAACGCGTGTTCAGAGGGAGGGACACGTTAAAACGAGCTCCCTCGTTTAATCAGTGCTTTAAGACGAAACGTTTAGCTTATATATACATATATATATATATATATATATATATACACACACACATATATATATGTGAATGAGAGGGTAGAATGAGAGGGAGAGTGGGGGAGAGGGGGAGGGGGGTTGTAGAGTAAGGAAGAGAGGTAGAGAGTGATAGGGTGAGAGAGAAAAGGGACAAAGAAGAGAAAACGAAGATGAATAAGAAGAGGACGCGATGAAGATAGAAGATCGAGTTTTTAATCGAGACGATTTACGCGAGATACAATTAATAGACAGAGAGAAAGGGTAGACAGAGAGAGAGAGAGAGAGAGAGAAAGAGAGAGAGAGAGAGAGTGTGTGTGTGTGTGTGTGTGTGTGTTTGCGCGCGTGTTCGCGCGGGTGTGCGTGTGCGTGTTGAGTGGAGCGAAAGGGAAGGAGCGTGACACTTGGAAAGGAGGGGAACGAATGGTAAAATTTGAGCCGCCACGGTTGGTGCTTTTAAGAGATTTTGATAAAATGCTGTGAATATTATATTGATTACGACTAACTATAAACTATTGTAATAATGTAATAACGTTGTACGATGTACGATGTGACTGTTGTTGATACGATTGAGAATATTTTATACAGTTGACGAGGGGTGGGTGTTTGGGTTTCGCGCGCCGACGATTACGACATGATACAGTGAATTGGCGACGGGGGTTTGGGGAGGGGTTGGGCTAGGACTGACGATGGGTAGGGTGTATGGGGTTTTCCCGAGGGGCGGGAGGGGTGGGTGGGTGGGTGGGATAGGGAAACGTACGCATGACGAGACTCGATTCAGTACGTTAGCGGATGTTCGCGGTTCAATGACGTCGACGTACCGGATGACTTTAAGCAAGGCACGGGGGCTGCTAATTATGTTCGCGTTACGAGTGCGCTGGCATTGACAGTGTGCGTCAATCAGTCTCCTTTCGTTCGCGGACGTGTTTACGTCGCTCGTCGTTCCGTGCACGGCGTCGACGTTCGATTTTGTTGGCCGGTGCTCGCGGTTCGCGCGGCGAGACGTGGACACGCAGCGGTACGCGGTTCTCTTTTTCAAACCGCGGCTCTTAAGCACACACGCCGATATGTCGGGGCAATTGTCGGGGATACCTTGGACAAATACCGCGAGGAATCCTCGGTGGCGTCTAGGTTTATTGGACAACGCGATGCAGTATCGTCGGTATCGTTAACGGACGCGAGTCTCCTCGTAGAAATTAGAACTGAACGGATTACGCATGGCTACTCCGATCTTGCGGATATCTCTTGTCCAAGCGAGGCATTGCTGTACGCCCGAGGGCTCCCTCGTGATTCTTTACGAGCAGGATTCTTCTCAAGCCGGATAAAATCGTCCGCTTTTGCATCTTTGATCAAACGTTTCGTGGGAGTTTCGTGGAACGCGTGAATGAAGTAGCTATTTCGTTACGACGCGTCGATAAAAGATCACCGAATAGTTTGTGGGAACGTTTGTCGCGGGAAACATCCTCGGGGCTACGCGTGCTCGCGATCGACGAATTCCTGTCACGCGTCGGCGTGAATACAGTATAGAAGGCACGTGTCGGGCAAGATGAACGCGGACCGGACAGTTCTAATTCGGCGGGTGCATCCGTCGATCGTGCGGCAGGCCAACGGAGCAGTGTAATATTTATGTCGTGACGTTATTGCCATCCAGCTGATCTGTTATTTATACCGTATACCGTCTATAGAGAGCACAGGCTCGGATTATTTTTACTCCTTTCTCTGCTCGTACGCCGTATTTATTTATCGCGATGTTGCAGGATCGTGCAATTGTTAGGGAAGGGGGTAGAATGTCGATTGTCCCGTCGGCATCTGAATTTCGATCTCTCGCCAGGACCGAGTCCCTCTCGCGACGCGAGCTACGACCCGTGGGGTTACTGTTTACAAAGTTTCTGAGTTTTAGGTCGGGCGTAGGTTACAGTGTCGTGTAATACGGAAAGAGCAACCGTAGACAAGAGGTGGCCGCGTCTCGTTTCATTCCAGGAGCGTTTCTGCCAGTTCGTTTCTATCGTCCTTTAAATGACTCGTGAAGGAACAGAAAACAGAAGGCTGAACGCCGTAGTTGTTGCACACGCAAGTTTTGCCCAGGAGCGCACGATACGTTATCGTGCGAACAGGATGTGTTCCGTGATCATGGATGGACACGTGGAGGATTGCAACGAGGTATGAAGCGCAAAAACATTTCGTTATCGCTGATATTGGACATTTCTTTAAACTTAGTCTGCGTAGAATATTTCCCTTGTCTTCTTTTTGTTTTTATTCGTAGCCGTTAACACTTATCTTTTTCTTTACACGATGCAGGTAACGAACGCGGACGTAATTCGTATTGAAATACTTGGGACCGTTGAGTGTCGCTTAATGGTGTCCCCGAGCAATTGCAGATTTCTCATTTTTAACTTGTCGAAGCGTTGAAAGGGCAAACTGTAATGTAAAAATGAATCATTATTGCCTTAAACATTTGTTGCGAATACTTGCATTTTAGAATCACGCTCTAGAATTATATTAAATGTTTATGAATTTTCCTTGGTGCTGAAGAACGAGATATTTATTTTATTATTATCTTACTGCGAGTTTGTTTATCGCGCGCACTTGGTCGTTTGTACGTGGCTTACGTGCGAAGGATGCGTACGTAAAACGAAGGAAGCGTTGTAATTCGGCCGTTGCAATACACGATGACCTCGAGTTTCTCACGAACGTTCAGGTGATACGAGAACCAGTATTGATGTCGCATACTTTTGTTTCCCTATTAGTTTAGATACGGTGGCTAGCTCGTACACGCAGTATCGAAACGTAACAGCGATGGATCGTAATACAATTTCGGTCATTCACGAGATGTTAGGGTCCTCTTCACCTAATTCCTGATATACTTCGGCCGTTTTCTGTCTCGAACGCGAAACGAAGAAGTGCACGCGTGCATAGACACGGCAAGACCAGTTTATACGGGGAATGGTCGACGCCGTTGTCTTGCGTTTTATTTAGAATTCATCAAGACAATTGTAATACTTCTTCGATATCTGTTGCGCTTCGCCGGCCGATATTGCGATAGAACTATACTGTACACGGATGCGTGTGGAGTATTTGGATTCGTTGACGAACGGGGCGAAGGTTTTTCGAAACGGACACTCTTCGAGGGCGAATTTTTGTGCTTGGTTGAAGGCGGAGACATATCGAGGAAGAAACTGTCGCGGACTACGAAACGCGTTTGCAGATTAATTTTTATTCCGTGTAGCAAGATTTCTTTATTTCGTTACCGGCACTTTCTTAAAGAAACATTTGCTCACGTGCGTATCTCACTGTCGCCAAGTCTTATTTCGTTTTAACAGAAATTCTGCACTGCGTTCCGTACAGATTTCTTACGAGCTATTTGCACTGTGCAACACTCGATACACCTCTCCGGTAATGCAAACGGATGAAATAAGTTTCCCCGATATCATTCTCATTTCATACCTCAACTAACGAGACGACGACTTAAAAATCCACGTAGCCGCGACGTTTAAAAAGACATTAGACACATGTGAAAGCGTTCTATTTTTTACACAACAATGACAGGTAGCGAAGATTATTCCTCTCGGTATCTAGAACCTTTCATCATTTTCTAAATTAAACGGATAAAGAGTGTCTAACATAGAAATCCAAAAAAAAAAAACAACAACATACAATTGCACAGGGCAATCATAATAAGAACTAAAATAATCATAATAATTCCGACAACGAAAATTCTCAGCCCCACGGTGTATATATATATAGGTGTATACATCAGAAACTCCTATTATCAAGAGTACTCTAGTTTCCAGCTTGGACATTTTATAGCCGGTCGGTACTAGGGGGTTAAAGTCCCTCGTAAGACAAACCAAGGCTATCGTACAAACTACTGTACGCAAACATTTACGATCTTTATGCAATAGCTTCCCGAACTTCTCATTTACCTACCTCGAACAAAAGTCGTAATCGTTTCAACTATCCCACGCGCACGCACATACGCATGAACAAGTACACGCACGCATAAGAAGCATCCTCGATCTTCGTCAGAAGAAAATCACGCGTCAACGAAAAGGGGAAATTGGGCCACTGCAAAAAGTGTATTCCTCGAAACATACGTTTCGATCGTTCGACATTTGAAACGCAATTGCGGTCGGTGCAATCGTGCAACGAGCAGGACTAGCTTCTTTTTTTTTTCCTCCCCGTTTCTCGAGGGCATTGTATATTTAGTAGCAGGTTGCTTTCCACCTCCGACCTCCTGCTTCTCCTCACGACAGACCCTCGCGAATAGAGTCGCTGGAAATCGATCGATTCGTGAAATATTCAACGTGTTCCGTGCGGAGGCCCGTGGCTGTACCGAAGGAATCGGCCACGGAACCTCCTTTCCGTGTAGATTAATCGATAGGCGAAACCGTCGTGCACGATTTCGGTGTCGTTGCGGACGATACGTGAATATTAATTCGTCGCTAGACATCGCCCTATTCTTGTCGCGGCCACAGGCAAGACCAAAAGTTGAAGCGTTTCCCCCCACGATTATACTGTACAGGTCTCCCGCTATCGTCCAATGAAATTCGTGCTTTCCTTGATATTTAACCAGTCGTCGCGAATTCGCCTCCGCTGGTAAAAAATAACGAAACTTGTAAACGATTTTGTTTTCGCTTCTTGAAAGTTTGTTTATGTCGAAATTATGTTGTTTCATCCTTTTGGCGAATTACTGCATCGGAGGAATTGTTCTATTTTGGTCCACGTTTTTCGTTGATCACGTTGGAACACTTTTTTTCATTGAAAATTGTAACCTTTTTTTGTTTGAGGCGCATGTGTCAGGATCTTCGATATCTTTAGGTGAATCGAACTGCGAGAACAATTGGTAGTTGTTTCATTGGCGAATTTATTTTGCGCTATCATTTTGCTCGTATCCTTATGAAGTTTGTGAAAGTATTGAAGATAATTCAGTTTTAGTTATCGAAACGATCACTTCAATGTGTTCGCGCGATTCCTTTTTCGTGATGCTTACAAACATTTTATTCGTCGTTCTTGTTCTCCTTCGAGAGTACCAATACGTTTCTCAAAAACTCCGCGCAATGTATTGGAAAGAAAATTAAATAAAATGTCTTGTCAGTGTCGCGTGAAGAATCGTGGGGGAAATGAGTGTTGTATTCAAAGTTCTCGTACCTGTTCACGTAATCGATAGTCGCCCGCGAAGCAGGCTTTAATTATCAACGTAATTTATTTCGAATAGTAGGCACATTACAGATAATAATTAATGTCACGTGTTCGATTCATTGAAATTCATCAAATCCGTACGCGTGTGTGAGGTGTCGCAAACAAATTTCGCAGTAGCATGCAGTAGTAGTATGCAGTAGTAAAACACGCATAGTATGAATCGGGAAATCGATAATTATTTCTCAATAGGAATGGATAAATTATGGCTCCAAGAAATTATGAATTATTAAACTGCCACTTCACTATAACGAACATTTCGACTCGTTTGCAACTCTTCGCAACGTTACTCTACCTGTTTGATTACTTAATTCTTTGTAATCACCGTTTAACACTTTTTTTCTGCTCACTTCAACACCAAGTGCTTACTTTTAAGCATCAAGCATTTCAAATACTTCTTTGAATTATCAACTCCAGCACAGAACATCTTGGCACATTTTGTCTACTAAACATTAATGAATATTTTCGTATTAATAAATATAACTTATTTGTTATGTGTAGAGTTCAGCAAAATTGTAAATACGTTGGTTGCCGCAATTTGAAAAAGATTGACGAGACTGCAGATACAAAACTTGTTAAAGTGCAATATTTGTGACGAATAATTTTTTGTAAGTAATTCGCAAACCTCCTTGTGTATTGTAAGTGGCTGAGTTATTTTCATATCGAGTAACTAGATGCACATTTTATTATCCGGGTTAGGAAAGAAAAGAAAGAACTCGCTATTATGCAGGGGAAAATGATTTGCATGATGATTCAGTTCTGACGATCGAGTGCTCGTTATATCTAAAAATACGTTGGTACCTTTTTTCTCGTATGAGGGATCGAACTTTCCATGTTCGTCAAGAGTGACGTTCGTAAAGAGTACCTTGAGAAATACTTTTCCGCTTGATGCGTGAAATCTCAGTTAACAGCATGAATCGTTGTTTGTCGAGTTCAAATACAACTCTGCGCGATCGTATTAACTTAATATTGTTAGCTGTTCCGTGAGAATAATATTGGCCGCTTGAGGAACAAATCTGGTGGAAATTTGTATTATTTCATATCTTCGTAGCGTTATGTCTTTTTCAATTGCACGAGACGAGTTTTATTTTCATTTAACTGTATCTTTTAAATAGTAGAAGGAACACAGAACGAATGGTAAAAAGGGTTATCAGATGCACAGAAAATACGATAGAGTTATTATACTTTTATATTGGGGTAATTTATGTTCGATGAAAATTTCGATTAAAAAGCGCCCGTACACAATTACATACGTTCCTTTTGATTGAAACACGAACATCGACAAACTTTATCATTCGTGCTGACTTACGGCTATTACGCTTATCGAATAGGTCCAACCAGTTTCATTGTTACATAACCCATTTGCAACTAAATCTGGCAAATATAGTAAATAAGCCGTATCGTCGTTCAAACGATTCGTGACACTGCGTTCAATCGACGTTCGTTTTCGATACGGCGAGACAGATACACGATTATCCCCACAAACGAATCGAACCTCATGCAAAACGTTTGATCAATTTTTAACGAGATCAATTACACGACCAGCACAATTCCTAGAGACGGTTCACGAATCAAAGGAACACGAAGAACAGGGAGAAACGTCGATATTTCTTGGGCATATTTTCGAGTTGTTCCAAGTACGTGTAATAAAATATGCAACTTATAGAAGCCTCATTTCTGGCCCACCAACTTAACCAAAAACTAAAATGTTTACACTTGGAACACGTCTGATCACTTCGCAACTGTCCAGGCTAAAAATTGTTCGAAGAAAGTGAGGGTAACATAATTCAAGCTTTGCAAAATTAAAAGCTACGAATCGACGTGCAGTAAATGCGGCTGAAATTAATCAACGATTCTCGATGAGGATCAACAGCACCTCATTTCGCATAGCGGCCAGAAAATGTTTCGTTTCACGCGATGGAATCGTTCGATCTTGCGAAACCCGCGCGAGTGTAGCGAGATCCGCCTCGATGATGCGAGGCGGATGATTCGTAGGAGCGGGATCCTTATCCAGTCAGCGGACGATTGCCTCGGAAAAATCGCAATTAACGAGAAGAGCCGGCCGTTACGAGCGTAACCTTGCAATCGTAAAGGTCTAAAAATATAATGAACACACGGAAAACTGCATAATGCATCGACCCAACTGCGCTGCGTTATCGCGCTCGCGAACGAGTGAGCATGCATGCATGTGCATGGCGTGCACGTCACGACAGATAAATCGTAAATTGGACAGTGACGCTCAATTTTGCGTACGAAACGCGAGAACTTCTTCGCCGCATCCCTCGCGATGGAAGGGTTGAAAGTGTGGTTTTTCGTTAAAAGGGTGAAGTAGAAGCCTCGAGAAACGGGGAATTTCGGTAGAATTTATCGATCGCCGTGTAAGGACTAACTGAGAATGTTTCAGTACGACGATACATTTTTTATTGGTGAATCTTCTTTCGCAAATCCCGCGCAAATCAGACAGAATGGCGAGAAGTATAATGGTTGGCAAATGAATCATATGTAATTCACGTGGGAAGGAAATTATTAATAGATTCTTTCGCATTCGAGGATCTCTATTAAGGGCAATATTTATTTCATTCTTGTTCCTTATCGTGGACGTTGTTTTATCCAAACTTTTTATTTCTAAAAAATATTAATATTAATTTCATTTCAATCTTGTAACGCACGGAGAGAAATAATTTGAATGCAGAGAGCTATGATAGAACGAGCACCGATCAAAGTTGAGAATTTAGAAGCGGTTTCTGGTAGGTTTACACATCTCCTCGTGCAATTCTTGCTTCAAAGAAACGTTGAAACGGTGCACGCAAAGTGGGCAGGGTAATTGTCCTGTGCATGCGGATGGCAAGAAAAGGGCAGGAAATTCTAGGCGCTAAGTGGAAAGGGATCGTGTGTGGCCAGACACGCCGTACGATACCACATTCATTATGTGACCCCACAAATTTAGATGGCCGTTCGAAAAATTAGAGGCCACGGAAAGCCGAGGTACAAATTTCCCGGGTCGTATAAAATTCTCAAAGGCGGGGCCCTCGTTTCTCCTTGCGAAAGAAGCGCAGGTTTCTTTTCCGCGTGACGTAGATATTTGTTCGCAAAGCAAGCTCATCTTATAGAAACGTATATACCACCGCGATCAGAGTTTCTTAATCGTAAACGTTATCTAATTACTCCAGCAAACCTAGTGTATCGTTTGATCAGTAACTTCCACTTTTCCAACGAAATTATTCCAATTCCAGTTCGTTCTTCGCGGTATTGCACGTTTTTATTATTCCATTTGTTACCGACCAATTACAGCCGCACGATTTCTACCAAAATTGCCCCGATCGTTTCTGCATCTCAAATTCGGAACAGTCCGCAGCAGACTCGATACTTTGGTGTTTATCGCGTCGGCAGGGTGCTTCGGAGAAAAAGGTCCAATCGCCGAACCGTATCCGTCTTCGAGTGTTACTCGCACGCTCGTGTCCCCTCAAGCGATCGCGCGGCGTGCCTCGTTTCAATTCGCGATCCCCCGAAATCGCGAAAGAAGGCGCACCACCCGCGGACACGCTCGCACGAGACAACCAGGGGAAAAAAATAGAAACAGTCGAACCTCGTCGAACCTCGTCGAACCTCGTCGAATTCCGACCTTCCACCAAAGAAGACCACTCGCGTTCGTTTATCCCGACGCTCTTCGTTCTCGCGCGTTACCGACGCCCGACGTCGGCACGTCGCCACCCGTCACCAATCAATTATTCGCATCGATCGCGAGCCGCCGATCCCGCCAAGCATTCGCGCCCGTTCGAGCAGAAACAAGCACGAAGGAAGCCAGGTGAAAGAGAGCCTAATCTGTCCCGTATCGAGGAGCCGTTAATTGTATCGCCGAGGCAGAAACGAACTGTGTATTTAAGCGTTCATTAGGCCCGTCGGTTTTCAATGATTTCGCGGATACCACCGGCCCCGCAGCCGTCGACGACGCGCATACACACCTGTTCGCCGACGTCGTCGCCCTATTTTACACGCGCACGCACCGCTCGCCGTTCTCCCTTGATGGGTGCACGGACACGTTCGAGGTCGCAATTACGCCGCGAAACGCCGAACAACGATCGCCCAGTAAAGTGCAATCGAGGAGAGAATTAATGAACGCAGCGCACCGCTGACGTAGAGTACAATCAATTAGTAAAGTTCCAATTAACGTGGGTTTTAGGTCATCCCGTGGGCTGCCGTGTACACGGTGTCGACTGATCGCGGCCATTAAGATCGTTGCTCGCGGGAAAGGGTTCTCTAGATTTCGTCAAATCGATTTAGATCGTCCTGGCGTCGACGATTTTTTTTTTTCGTATCGGTTGTTCCTTTTTTTTCTCTCTCTTTCTCTCTCTTTCTCTCTCTTTTTCTTCCGTTTTTGAACGATGGTTTTGCCTCGGCTACGCGGGGCAGCTTTTATTTTTTTCAGCTAGACGCCGGGCTGATTTAGATTTAATTAGAAGCCTCTGGCCGCTTTGTTATTGATCGTTTGTGATAATTGGCGAGGCGTTACAAAAATAAGATTAATTGTTGGCGCAGTGTGAGCGAGGGGATCCAATTTGCAGCGGTGCCATTTATGGCGAGGAGGATCGTGTTGGTAGCAATGTTGTCGAAGTGAATTTGTTAACAACGACGGTGTTAATGATAATTGTTAATAATTGTTGTGCAGACCGGCTGCGGAATATTTGGAGATTCGTGTCGCTTCACTTGTTTCTCGATTTGTTGCTTCCGTATTCGACAATGGGGAACTAAAACGAATTTTTACAATATAAGAGATATATATGAAGGAAATTTTTTCATTCGCTTAGGGTACTTACAAAGTAAGTTGTACAAACATCTCGACCATTAACTTCGCGAAGATTTTGCGATGGAGGGGTGAATGTGCACGGCGAAGTTACGCGTAACTCGATATTATACAAAATATTAGACGTATAGTTCAAAGATACGAAGTGCAATAATTCGATCGGTTATTTAATAAGTTTAGGAAACGTTGTCGAAGATCTGAAAAATCGTACGATTCTCGTTGGTCGTCGTATATTTTTTCATATTTTCCACAGATGCATCCCCGCGACGTACTATATTCTTTCGCAATTACTTTACAGCTGATTCCATATTTCTCGTGCCGACCGAGCGCGTTTTCATTTCGCCCCGTTACGAAATTGATTACCTTCGAATCAGCTCCCCCGTGTTATTTCCCCAAGCATTTTTAACGCGAACATGTTAACGTCGCGAACACGCAACCATCCCCAATCCCTCTGTACCCGAGACTGGCGAACAGGAGGGAACGAACGAACGGTTCCCGGCGGAACTCCGAACCGCGAACCTCGCGAGGACCACTCGGTCTTCGATCTCATCTTCGTCGTCGTCGTGAAAACTGCACGTGCCTCGAATTCTATCGTACGTCGGTCCCTGTATCTGTACATACACACGACACAATAGTACACACTACACCCGGGCGAAACAAGTATTCCTTCTAGGCGCATAGATTTTCCTGTTAACGTTTAGTTTTATGATCGGTCGCCAAATATACTGAGAATACGACGAAGAAGAAAACAAAAGGGGAGGGGAAACTTGACGAAGGGTGACGCAAACGATTCCCAATTTGTAACGAGGGGCGTTGCATCTTCGGGGAGGATAATATTGTCTCGCGTTCTTGACAAGACGGGCTGAAATGTCACTTTCGTTCCTTCCGAAACGTCACTTTCGTTCCTCGAAAAGCCAGATCAATTTGGTATACAGCGATCGTTGCAAGATGCAAGGCTCGTACAAACTGAGGTGGATATAATTTTCGATTCGGCACCCGACGATATTGGATCGCGTCTTCTTGATGAATCCGTAGCGCTTAGTTTGACGTAGTGGCTCTCGAGTTTCTGTTCCGAAGTTCCTAAAGACTCGTTATCTAACTTAATTGTATATAATACGTAAGCTATAGATTGTACTTACTAGCGCGGTGAATGTTAACGTCCTGTCGTTTGTAGATAGCGCGTAAGAAGTGATCGTTCGAGATATCCAAAATCCTGACGCGGACGCTGAAACGTTGCTGAATATTGTTTCGTGTAGGCGCGTTTCGCTTTCCACGTGTTATGTTATTTTTACCGTCTCCCTCGCGCAATGAAATTTCTGTTACTCGCGTTTTCTGTTTTTCTTTTTTTTTGTTTTTTAAGGGGGGTAAATACCCTCTGGCGAATCGAATAAATCTGAGGTTAACACTTTCGTGAATGGGCACACGTTAATGCGACACGTGCTATTTCGCGTCGAATCGAACGGAATTTTATTACTTTTGGGAAAAATGAATTTGTTCGAGACTCGATGTTAACATCGACAATTCTATACGCGACACGAAAGTGTTGATCAATCTTGCTTACGTTCCGTACAGATTAAATGCGTTGAGCTCCACGGTGCTTAAACAGCTTTTGTATTCGCAAAATATAATCCGAAAAGCTAATCAATCGTGCCGATACCAGCGGACTTGATTTTCATATTTATTTATAACAATTAGTCGCATGTTGATATTCATATTTCTTGTTCAATTTGACAATTTCCATGCTCTTTTGCAGAAAATTTAGTAAACATTTGCAAATTATATTATACAATTGCTGGTTTCGACTTTGCAGAAAATCCTTGATTCGATTATTAATATATCTAATATCGCTGTACTACGATTAAGAGGGCTCAAAGCGTAGAAGAACAAGCATATCTCTAGCACACCTTTCACTTATCGTTTTCCTTACTTTTCGCTACTTCGGTTACTATTATTCCACTTGGGAAGAAATGCGCGAGGGTCGCGTGAACCCTTTCCGTCCACAAACGTTGTGACACTTTTAAGTTAAGTTTACCTCGCGAACACTGATCAGTACGTTTGGCGATGTTTCCCGACTTGTACTTTCGTAGCGTTCTGTAGGATAAAAATTGTATTAGGGTCGATTGTAAATAGAACGTACGCCGTAGCATATCTCGCCCGTATCTCTTGCCAGGGGGTGTCACGTCGCAATACACACACATATCCGATAGATTTACATAATTCCTAATTAGAGTTCCTGTGAAGGCAGCTTACCGTTCGTTAACGAGGCGCACTCTCTATTCCCTAATTTCGTTTTCTTTATTTTCCTCCATCTGTGAACGTGCAACAAAACGTTAATCGCTGTTCAGCGAAAAAAAAAAAATATCATTCCCGCTGGACGTACGCGAACCGTGCATCGACTTATTTCCTTCAAACTTATCGACCGTTAACCTGACAAGAGAAATTTCGTTAAGTCGCGTCGAGGAAACGTTCGACGGAGGTTCGTTTGATCTTTGTTGGAATGGGTAATCGAGAGAGTTGGCCGGTACGCTGATTTCTAGTAGGCAATTATTAAGAGCGTTAGGTGCTAGATAATTGTTAAGAAAGTCGGTGGTTAAACATTTATTATATTTATGTCGGATCGATCGCGAGGATCGTCGTGGAATTATCTGGCGGAAGGATGAATTGAAGGAACGGTCAGTTTAATCCGCGTGCCGCTTTTAATCGTATTAACAAGCAATCGATGAACGTGCAAACGTGCAGAGGTGGTATCGGACGGTCGTGAGGGTAGACGAAGAATTACGATTCTATCTTAATTATCATTTAACGGATGGTATTGACAGTATTAAAAGAGTTACAAAGATTTTTAAGTAACCCTGCCGTGGTTGTTCCGATTAAAACACACTCGATACACGATACACCAAGACAGAACACGACACACAATATGCATTAATATATATATATATATATATAATATATATAAATATATGTATAATATTAATATGTATACACATATACAGACACAAGGTAGTACGCGTATAATAAACGAAAAAAAAAAATACGATATATTTATAGATGTATGTACATTGATTAACTAGAAAAGACACACAGAACACGACGGCGCGTAATTGGCAAGCACTTTTTACGAAGTACAAGACGTTAATAGGATTTTATTAGTACCGACCAGATGTGACGCGCGTGTTCCATAGTGTGCGAGGATCGGGATACGTGTATGGTAAGTGTGCTGATACGTGTGAGTGCGTATGTGACTGGACGTGTGCGCGTAAATTAATGAAAGGAACCCAGAAATTTTGCGCGGAACGATTCTGCGTTTGTACTCGATGATGATGTTTTAATTAGGATTAGAGGAGAGACAGGAGTGGAAACAAAGGCGTCGCATGTACAATAATTATTTAGGTACCTATTACGTACGTATATATATTTGAAAGAATATATACATACGTACAGACACATACGTGAAACCTATAAACGAATAGAGCGATTATTAATTTTTTTTTTCCGGACTAAAGTTCCTTGGGGGTAAAGCGTTTTGGTACGTGTCTCGAACCGAAGCGACCCCGATGTGATGACGGTGCTTTGTTTCTCTTTTAATTAGAACTTATTAATTTTTATCATCAACCTTAAGCGGCGTAGTTATGTTACTTAGGATTTATTTTGTTATTCTAACAATATTATTATTATTAATTATTATTATTATTATATTATTATTAATTATTATTATTATTATTATTATTATTATTATTATTATTTACGACATACTATTACGTTTACTTATACATACGTTATTAAAAATATACGAATGCCTATTTTCAAACACGACAAACCTTTGTTCCTTCTATTGTCCCTTGTATTTTCTTTACTTTGCACATTATTTACCCCTCCATCCTTAGTAATTTCATAGTACAATAATTGTTCGTACGCGTAACATTGATTTCTATCGATTCTCTCGCGACAGAAGCATTAATTCTCGTCTGATCGTCGAAGTTAAGCTGCGTTGGGCACAATTACATAGTAGCTATCATATGTTAATAGATCGATTGTAAAAGCTTCGTGTGGTGCTAACGTCGATGATTCGGTGCTTAATTAGAACTGTGAAACTTTGTTATTTAAGGGTAGTAAAAGGTGTAACGTAGCAACGTAAGAGAGGGACGGAATACGATCGATTATAGAGGCTGACTGGTAGAAACATTGTACAAAAGTAATATTGGTTTTTGTGCCAGCTCTTCGATAGATAATGTTACAAGCAACTTTGTTCTTATCCTTGGGATGCGCGTGTTATTTTCTATGCGAACTACGTGCTCGCGTCAATTCACGTGCAAGAATTGGAAAAAACGAATGAATCGACATAGACTTATCGTGTAAAGATAAATTCATTGCACAAACGACTTATTGTATTCTTATAATTTATTAGTGTATCCTATTTATATGATTAACATATAAATAGAATGATTCGATACGCCCCCGTAAACTGTTCGTAGTTATCGTTCGAACGAAAATCGACGATAAGATATTTTATTTCGGTGAGAGGAGAACGTTGTAATCTTCTACCAATTTTTCCGTTCGCAACAAAAAAAAAAAAAAAAAAAACGATTAACCTGCAACCTTGTCGCGGCTGCAATCGTCTGTAAATTATTCGCCGGGACATTTGCATTCAAATCCCGTCGATAGTTGATCGGTCGGATTAGTTTCGCGTATCAACCCGACGAATCTTATTTACAACAAGTATGAAAATTCATTTAACGGGCGTAATAGCACCGTTCAACTGTGATACGTCGCGTGAGATATTGCCGGTGCAAAAATTATGCACAACGGAGGGAATAAGTGGTACTTACAGAAAAAGAAAAAAAAGTAATCGGAATGAAACCGAATGTTGCAAAAATTTACTGGCATTTTGCGGCAAGAGGCTTATCGTTAAATCGCCGGCTGGAAAAATTTATGCTGGACTGAATTATTCAACTGCAGAGTCACAATCGATGGTCATAAATGTCGATCGGGTCGAGCAACCGTGTTGAAGAAAACGAACTAATGTGAAAAATAATTAAACGCAAGCGCGGAATGGACGCGGAAATGCGATCATTCCTATTCAATGAAATTATTACATAACGATATCATTCGCGGATACCACCCAGCATTTCTTGCCTCCAGATCGTTCGGCCCCAATCTGCTCGACGCAGTTTTAATTAACAAAGTTCTCGTTCTTAACGAACTTCGCGGAATAAGTTGCAGATTCGATGATCGATGGGCCTCCTTTGACCTCGTCAACATGCTCTCCACGTTGGCAGAGGAGGGTGATTTGACGATTGCGCCGTCGGTTTCAATAGAGTGTTTAGTAACATATCTGTTTCAAATCTTAATAATTATTTGGTTGACCGTTTAATTATTCCTTGATTATTAATATTCATTGTTTACACACAACGATTAGGACTTCTAGAACGACGGCCAGTTTCATAATTTATGGTAATGACACCTACTGTTACATGTTATATGCCCAGACATTACTTACAATATTCACTTACGATAAGGATGTCACCGATACTTAGAAGTTTCAATGTTTTTTTCAAGTGGACGAGTATGAATATTGAGCTGTTTTTTAATTGATACGAAAACGTTAAATGCGACAGGTCTCTGTTGAATAAAACAGAATTATAATGAATGATCGATAATAAGGAAGATACGTTCAGCTGGCATTCGGTATGGAAAACGTTCCGACCGAAATTCATAATTCATTAACCCAAGAATCGTGCACGTATAGGATAACGCAACTTATTAGCAACAGCGTACCATAGTATTCGCCACCGACTTTCTGTTTCAATAAAAAAATTGAACGCTTTGATTCCGGAATTGGAATTCCAGCGACGATGAAAATCATTGCTGCGATGGGGCTGCTTAGGGCCATTAATCAATTGCTCGAACTGGTTATATCGTTTTTCCAATAACGAGGGGGAAAAAATAGCAAATCGCTTTTGGTAATATTCGTTTCAGCGTCACGATGCAACATTCGTGTCAACAATTTCCAGGTCAGTTCAATTGTCATTCGACGCGAATTGGTTCGGAGGATAGCGCGATTCGGGAAGGGCTATGACGTGGAAATTTTTTGGAAAAGTTTCGAAGCCACGGTTGAGTGCCGCTGACACGCGTTACCGATTAAACGCGTCGCGATTGGCGAGCACAAGAATATTGCGGATGCGGCATATTATTTGTTTCCTCGAGCAAAAGAAAGGTATATTTTGGGACACAAAACGACGAAAGAAAATGCAATCCTCGGCGCTAATTGAAGGAACTATCCGTTTCTTTCCATTCTCGTTCAGAACGTTTCTTTATTCGGTGCTCCTTCGAATATTGATTACTATACAATTAAGTATATCGCCTTTTTAATCAGTTCCAGAATAGACGGCGTTAATTTTAGCTCGAAATTCAATGGTTTCGAAATTTTGACCTGTATAGATAATGCAAGACCAGATAAAACAAAATGTTCGAAGCCGTTATCGTAAACGGTCGCAGTCAAAACCAGCCGCAATTCCGATACTTCTCGAACGGCTTAAACGGAACCGTATAACTAACGACATCCAATTTCACCGTATATACGATAACGTTCGCTCAACCGGCACCCCCTAATAAACCCGTAAAGTCAATCGACAAAATTATCCTCTTGACCGACGCGCATCTCCCCCCAACTTCGCCTAAAATTAATTTGCCACGAACCAAGAATCGTTCCCGCTCCGTCGAACGCGATCCTTCATCCCTGCCTTCCCTTCTAACAAACACAGCGAATTACAGCGTGCCCGTGATGTATTAGAAGAGTGCACGGAGAAATGCGTCCGCGTCCATGGGTTTTAACTTCGAAACGAGCGCGCATCGCCGATCGTCGAGTGTCGAGCCGCGGACGAACGATTTTGGTCTCGACCGCGCGGATTTTGAAGTCTCGCGAAAAATGATTTTCCCCGGTTCTCCGGCGAAATAAAGCGGCGCCTGCCGACGGCCGCGACGGACGAGAACTCCGACGTTTTTCTTTGGTCGGTATTTTCTGGGATTCGATTGAGCGTTGAACGCGTCGCGACGCGACGAGAAGAGGGGAGGGAGAAATAAAAAGGAAGAAAAAAAAAGGTGAACACTTTAACGATTGCCGGCGCACTCGACCGACTGTAACATAAAGTAGGCTTTAATGATTAACGAGGAAAACGAGAGGAAGAAAAAAAGAGACACATACACACACAGGCGCGTGCACGCAGCCACAGGAACAGGTACATGTTGTATATACATATAAGTACGCGCGCATGGAGGAGGCCACGCACGTGGGCACACGTATAAACACGCACACGCGGGCATACACACACACGCACACGCACAAAGAGTGAGAGAGAGAGAGAGAGAGATAGGCAGGAAATAAGTGGCATAAGCATACTTACGTACAGTATACTTTATCGCAAACGCATAGGCGAAGCATGTAGAGTTACGATTACACGTAAAGGTGAGTTTAATGGATGGACACGGCCGTGAGAGTTCGTGCACGTGTGCACGTGGCCAAGGATTTTCGCGCGATCGCGATCGACTGCGTTTCGTTGGGCGACGATAAAACGATGTGTCATCTTCGTTCGTCGGAGGATCGCCGATCGATCTGGATAAATCATTGCTGGTTAAATGTTTTCCGTTATATCGTGGAGCTTTTCGGGAGGATATCACGGGGGGTGGGGATGGGGGATATTATCAATGAATTTTGATTATCTTTGTGCGAACGAACTCGTAGTACGATTCGATACGTCGCGGATTCGCGACGATTTGTTTATTTCATGGCGAACGAATTGCGGGACGTTTTTCGGGCTGATCCACGCATTCGCCGCGGTACACGGTACACTCGATCATCAATTTACGAAGGTGTGCCTTGCGACACATTAGCAGCCGGTACGTTAGAATTGAAGGGAAAATTGAACGCGAATAAAGAACTTGCTGGAATAATCAACGATGAAAGAGAAACCGCGTCTTGGTGGACGAATTAAAAAAATTCGCCGTCGTTCTTCGAAATTCTCATTTTAGCTGGAACATCAATGTTGCGCGATAGATTTATGCACAATTAGGAACAGGATCGTAACTTCCTGCCAGTACCGATCGAACTGATGGAACTCGAGCATTCCAAACGTTCGGGTGAATCTGACGGAAGGCTCGCGATAACGTTACCAAGTTTCAGTATTTTCGTTCGCAGCTCGCGGAGGTTAATGGTCCTCGATGATAAAAGTTCGCGTTGAAATTATTCAGGGAACGTTTGTCGCGTTCGCCCGGTAATCAAATGGCTCGATGTTCATTGTTTCGTTTACGAGCCATACCGAGCGTTATCGTCGAACGCAACCGCCTGGTTTGCGATCCGACGATCGTGGATCGAGCGATTCCGGCGATTTTGATCGCGCGTACGATCCAACGCGTCACCGTTTCGCTACGTACTCGCCGGTTATACGTGGTTGCTCGTTTGCACGACACCGGTATCGATGTTTGCGCGAACCGATCGTTTCCATATCGGTTGCGGTTCGTATCGGGGAGTCCGCGACAGTGGCCGTTCGAGGGTGAACCGATCGTGCGACGTTCCAATCGATTTCTCCGCGTCAACCCCTGTCCTATAACATTGAAACTCGCGGCGGAACAAATTATTTGAAATAACGACCAGTGGTCTGGCTGCGACATTTGTAAAGTTTCTTGGGCCAAGAAGATTTTCCGCGCGGATGATTGAACTGAGGTCGACGAGCTTGTTCCTTTTTTTTGATGGATCGCGATGGAATTCTGTTGCAAAGTGTTTCGTTCACCTTAAAGTTAATGTTAAATACTGGAGCAGGCAATTTCTATATTAACCTGACCCTTATCTTAACAGAAGTAACTCGAAGATACATTACAGAAATAATAATAATAACATTTGAAGGTGCAATCGTTATACAAAATGTACAGATATATTCTCCAATGTCCAAAAGAAAAATCGAACTTCTCCGAATTTTCCGTTCCTCGCATAATAACACTCGCGCGATATCTGCGTCGATCGAACTTCGATTATACCCCCCAGTTCATTACAATCATCGCCTATATACAATACAATAATATCAGCTTCTCCCGGTTGCAGAGAAATTCTATTAAAAAGCCCAGATTCATCTCCGGCACGAAACGCGTTGAGGCAAAGAACAATCTCCACCCAGAATTCGGTTCAACGACCGGTCGAAATTCGCCGCGTTTCCGTCGCGCCGCATCGTCCATCGCTACTCGAGGCTGCTAAATCTCGACCACGGTTCTCGAACGAGCCGGTGGCACCGCGCTCCTCGGGTCGACTTTCGCCCGATCGATTCAACTCCCCCTTTTGTTTTCCTTGAACCCGCGAGATCCCCTTTTCTGACGTCCCGTTCTCGAGGGCTGACGGCGGTCACGCTCGTCGGCGACCGTTCCCGCAAAACCCTTTTGTACGTTTCGAGTGGCGCCGCATTGTTCGGCCGAGTACGTACGCAGAACGGTGCCGCGAAACCAGGTCAGGGGCCGAGGGCTTGCACGCTTAACGCGTGAAATTGAAATTATCGAGCAATCTCGACGGTTGGATGATGTATGCTCGTGCACGAGAGGACGCCCCGGCTATCGTTTCATCGATTGTACGCCGCGGAGCGTCGCGACTTCTTGCATCGCGGTCCCGCAATTTCGTTGCAACTCCTACTACGGGCGGCCGAGCGGCGAAACGTCGGTGGAACGTCGGTGAAACGTTGGCGAAGGAACGGCAGCGAATGTGACGATTCGGCCTGCTTTTCTTTTGTTTTTGTTTTTTTTGCAAGGGGTCGAGATTGAAGGGTTGCGGTTGAGGGGTTTATTTCGAGGAGATCCGATGCAAGCATGGCTGAATTATTTCTATTTTTTTTTTTGGTAATATAAGGACTATTTTCTTTTGTTAGTTTCGGGGTGGAAGGCGGAATAAGAATGCAGGATGCATAGCAAACGAATTTTATGTTACTGATAGGGGCGGCGAATTAATGAAAATTTAGCAACAACGATTCTTGATATTTTGTTGATTTGACGTGATATGTAGCTGGAGCACGTAGACGGTAAATATTTCGTTAAAATATTAATTATAACTGGCAGTCGCTACTAATACTAATAATACAGTTCGTTTCTTATTAGAGAAATTCTTCGTTTACAGTTTAACAAAGAGAATCGCGTGCTCGATTAAGAGCTGAAATTCTCGCGATAACTAATTAAACATTTTAAAGGATATCGATTGTTCGCGTCGAAATGTTAATAATGTGGGAACGCGGTGCACTTTATCAAGCAGACTGTGAACGTAGGTTCCGTAATAAATATCAATTTCCGCTACCGACGCATTTTATTACACGTTAATTAATGCTATTTTCTAAATTGAATTGGAAACCTGGCTGCAAGAACTATCCTGCCAGGACTGAAAGTGTCCTGGCAACGTTTCAAAGTTCCGCCGCAGTGGGGCTCGTTACTCATTAATTACGAAATTGAAAACCGCGCATGCCAATACTAATTTTGATCAATTTCACGATCGCCGCATTATAAACTTGCATTCAGTTAACCTCGTTTGTGTTACATTTCATTCGGACGCACATTCGTTTGATAATACGTTACGAAACCGTTGACTTTTTACCATTTACTGGAAAAAACATTGCGCATTCGTTAAATCAAATTGGCCAAACCAAACCGACTAACTGTCACGAATCGATATAGCTCTAGACAATACAATTTTCCAAATATTTCAATTTCAGAATTTTCGCCTTCAAATGACAATTCGCCCGTCGATTAATACAACCTTTCGATATTCAAAACCCCCTTTCAGACGTCGCCATTCAATTTTCCCCGTGTAAGCATCAATTCGCCGACATTTCCCACATTTGCTTCGTCAATATTACCAACGACTTACGCACACTTAACTCGATCATCCATCAAGAACCGCGAATCGACGTTCCCGTCGAAAACCTGAATTTTTCCGTCGCGCGCGTCGAACCGACGTATTCCCCCGATATCCCCGGCATCAGCCGCCCATTTTTCCCCGCATTCGCGCGAGCCGAACCTCGCGATTCTTCCAGCTGAAATTCGCAGCCGGGCATTCGTATTCGCGGGGCGATTATGTTCCTAATGTTAAGCGCCGAGACGAACGACGTCTCTTAGCCCTGACCCCCGACGCTGGACTTAACTGTCGCTGTTCAAAAGGGAAGATGAACCGCGCCTGACAGAACAATAGTGGAACGGCGAGCGGCTACGTTTAATGTAACCGAGTCACGTGGTGAGAAAATGTTAAGATAAAATATTAAGATTGCGCGATACAAATCGCGATACTGCCTCGAAGTAGACTCGATCGTTGTAAACGCGCGGGTTCGTCGGGGCGGTTCGCTTTTCAGAAGAGAAGATCGACCGTTCGCGCGTTCGAAACGAGTCGGTATAGAAATATCAAGGTGGACACGACGAATTTTTTGGATTCGCGGACGCACCCATGGCCATGTTTTTAGTATACAACGGCGAACAGATAAGGGGACGTTCCTTAACGTAATTACGATCGAGAAGTGACGAGCGCGAAATTTATTGTCGATACCCTGATTTTAGCGTACGCGCCGGGTGTACTGTGAATCGCGAATCGTGAATCGAGATAACATGGAAAATCGTGGTCGATAAACGCGAGTGCGTTCTCGCGATGTTCCAACGATTGGCGAGAAGAATTGGCCTTCGAACGGGACAAATATTTTCGTCGTCCCATCTGGAATTAATTATTCGAATCTCGCGTCAATCATTTCGTTTCAAGTTGCTTTCCGATGGCCGATATATTTCAATACGGGATTCGCCCTTAATTATTTCGGTAATCATTGAAGCCAAAGTTTATCGTACCGATCGAATTTCACCGGCATTATTTCCAGGCCCGATTAATTACTCGAGGGCAATCGTTGCGAACACGGACGCGTTATTAATAACCTGCGGAATTACATTAATTAATACGGCAAACTGCGTTTCCCTTTCGGAACCCGAACGACAAAACGAACGCCGCGCGGATCTTTTAAGGGTACGATTTCGTGAGAATCACGGGAACGCATCTCATGATTTTCCTCGTGATCAAAGGGGCTGTCGTGAGCAAATAACAGAAAAGGAGGAGGAGAGCCGAGGAAGATTTTTAATCTATCGTAAAGTAAAACGTGTAGTAACTCGGCTTTCGCGTTGCCCCCCACCCCAAAGAACCTACGAGAACGGTGCTTCTTTGAAAAACGCGAGGAAAATAAATCTCCGAGGAATTACGCTGGGCTGTAAAAGAAAAGATAGCAATGCGTTCACATTGGAGAACAGATTAGCAAGAGGATCGTCGATCAGACGTTTAGAAAGCTGGTATAGTCGAACATGCTGGACGAAATATTAATTATTGTACTGCTTGGTGCTCGCGCAGCGAAAACTGTTTTAATGGTGCATTGAATGGTTCAGTGGTTCGTTGGTTCGTTTGCTCGATGAATCCAGAGGTAACCGTTTGCGATTTTGTGTAATTCCCTGGACGTCATTCTCGTTCGACTGTCCAACGGCTACGCGAACAAACAGGGAAGCATTCTATCCTGAGAAACTGTTGGGTGATAATTATTAGAAATCGAGATGGGGTGTGTTCGAGTTGAAGCTGCGTGCGACTCCATTCCTGTTTCGAACGGTGCTTCTTTTCAAGTCTATCTCCTTTCGCAGTTTCTCGGGGTACATCTCTTATGCCCTGACCACTGTGCCATCGGGGTCGTCGAAGTAGCTAGAATTCCGTTTATCGCTGGTGCGATCGTAGTCCCGGGTAGATAAACGAAACCTGAAAGGTCTGCCCGAAATCTTCTCTTCTACAGCGCGGAAAGATCCGAAAGAGTCGCGTGCGAACGAAATGGAAGAATGTGATTAAGACGGTTAACGGGGAGGAAGAAAAAGGGAGTGAAGTGAAGCGTGGTATAAATGCATTTCAAGTGAGTAATAATCAGTTAACACACACACGCACACGGGGGATACCTACTATGCAATGAATCCAATAGCAATAACTGTATAAAAAAAAGAGGCGAAAACGGCGAACAAGTGAGTGCGAGAGAACGAGAGTGAGAGCGATAGTGTGAGAGGAATTAAAACGGGATGTAAGTGAATGGTGTTGAAATGGAGGAGGGTAAAGGAGGAAAGAAGTGAACCTCGCGGAGAAGTAGAAATGTCATCGTGCTACACATAGTATATACATATATCGTTTTGAGAAAAAAAAAAAAATGAAAGAATAAAAATAACCGACAAACTCGAAACCATTTCTTCGGCTCCGCCAAATCACGCTACACTATACATATATAAATAAATAAATTAATGAATAAATAAGTAAATAAATAAATAAAAATAATATATATATATATGAAAAAGTATATATATTATATGTCAAGAGATATTTATACTAGTATTTTAATAGTTTAGTATATATATATATATTATAAAGAGAGAGAAGAAAGAGAAGCGCGACTGTATTATAAAAAATTATAGATAAAAAGATACCGGGGCGCTGTACATACATACACACATAGAAATATTATTCTATGATAAATGTATGTACGTATGTATATACATATATACACGTATATATGTATATATATATAATATACGTACATTGAATATGAATAGGAATACATTACATAGAACTATTGTATACACCGGCATATTGATATAGGCGAAACAACATGTGAATAGGGGAACTAATCTAAACTGAAATTACCTATAGGTATGAGTATTTAGATTAAGGCGAACTTTATTATATTATGTATATCAAGCAACGTATATATATAATATATATACATATATATACATACACACACACGCGCGATAAAAGATGCATAGGCATTAAAACTACGGGGACACCTAATCATAATTATTGACATTATGATAACGTTAGGTTGACGCGAGAGCGAATAATTGATAAAACAAACAAATTGTGAATTAACAACCTAGCGCGATGAAGATGGAAACCGAAAAAGTGTTGACGAAATTTTTAGGTAGAACTATATATATACATACATACACATATATATCTATATATATGTATATATATATATTTGATTGTTTGTACATTGGGCACGAATGCTCTATTATTTTACTGTGATCCGTGTTTTGTACGATTTTCAAAGTCACACCGCACATACAGGATCGACGTTAGCGCGACTCCGTTTCCCTCGTGTTTCCGGCGATCGATCAGTTCCGCTTCCGGTGAAACGTAACTAAAAAAACAAAAAGAAGGGAAAAAAACAAAACGGCACGTTAACCGAATCGCAACCATAGCTAGACCATCCGCGCGATATTTTTACATCAAACTGTTTATCAATTAAGACCGCCGCGAACGTCGAACGTCGTCGCCGGGTAATTTATTTCGCCGCGTCGGGGGTACCTCGATTCGCCGCTTGTACCTTCGAGAGGAAACGCTCGAAACAAGCACCGTGTCGTCCGACACGAAAACGAAACGGGGAGAAACGAAGAGAAGAAAGAAATCGATCGTCCGCGGAAACGCGTGAAACGGATGGAACGAGTGGTGCTGAAGGAATATCTCGCCGTCGCGACGATCCTGATGACTAACGTCGACCCTGGGAACACGCGTCTCGACCAAAAAGTAAAAAAATAAAAACCGAAAAAAAACCCAGAAGAACGCATAACCCACTTTCACGGGAATTCAGAGCTTTTATACTACGCGAATTCCGTTGCATCGTGTTCATTCTTACACGCCGCGCCTTCCCACGGAATTATCGTCGCGAGCGCGTGCTTTCGCCGCCTCGCGTATCGTCGCGGGATA
Organism: Nomada fucata; assembly: GCA_948146005.1. Lineage (NCBI taxonomy): Eukaryota > Metazoa > Arthropoda > Insecta > Hymenoptera > Apidae > Nomada > Nomada fucata. The sequence goes on from OX411282.1 coordinate 8,627,035, forward strand.
ATGGAGGAACTCCAGAAAGAACCGGCCGGGAGAATAAACGGCGATTCGTGGATCGTCGCAACCGGGACGGCGAATTCGTCGGATCGTTTCGATTATGTCGCCGGCAAGTAGAGAGCGGATTCGAGGGTTGGCACCGGCGCGGCGATAATTCCTTCGGGGAGCGAGCAACCACACGCGAGTCGAATGCGCTGCTGAAAATGGTCGCTAGACGAAGGTAAACGTGGAATCATCTCGCCACGCGACAATGAGGGACGACGTTCGGACACTTGATTAGCAATACCGCGATACGTATATACGCTTTCACACTTTGGCTGAAATATCGAAGGGGAGGAAAAGGGCAGAGGGAAGACGACGATAATTGATCTGATGTGTTTGCACGGAACATTAATCCCTGCCTCGAGTATGTTTGCAAAAATCCGCGCGTATTAGGGACGATCGATTCTCGCGCGAGGACCAGTTCCAGTGTCTTGAGATTTGCGATTGAAGTTGGCGTAATTTCTATCAGTGACGAAGAATTGTTAATGCGATGTTGAAGATACATGTTTGGCACGGAATTTCGTTTTAATCGGTTGGAGAACATTACGTTACAGGGAAACGCAAATCTCGGTTGATCTAGTTCGAGCTAATTGTTATTGCGTATGGTAGAATTTCTTCTGGTGGGAAGGAGAGTCCTGCGAAGTTCTTGGTGCGTAGTTTTGATAAGGGTTCAGTAGGTGAATATTTTCATGTAGAGAAATATCGATGAAATCGAATTCATTTTGGATTTTCCAATATTCTGTTGGATTAAAGTTATCATGAAAATTGTTACGCGTTTTACGTACGGACAGACGAATAAAACTTATCGTTTGTTGCCGTTTATGTTAGATCTATGAATATCAGCACTATGGAAGAAGAGGTTCCACTGAATCTTTGAATCTGTGGTATGATTGATAAGGAATAATCTTATGGAATATTCGAACGATACGTAGGTAATGGAGGAACTGGAGGAAAATAAGTCATTTGGGAATGTAGGATAGAGATACAATTTTAGGGAAGGTCTCTAGCGTAATGATTAATATTTAGGATGAATTGCGTATTCGTAGGAAGAATATGCTCCTTTTAAGGAAAGCAATAAACATTTTTTTGCGTTTAGATAGATCAATGGTGAACGAATGATCATTCGTGGACTTGTACTATTTCCAGTTAGGTATTTAAACAAAATTAGTTTAAAAAGTTACAGGGAGGACACATATCGTATAATATAACACTCATACATTTTATTACCTATAAAGAAGCTGTGGAGGTGCGTGCAATTCTCTTCGATGAATTTTTAATATTTATACGAAGCTTCGTGCGTGAAAAATCAATTTTTCGTTGAAGAACAATTACATATCAAGCTTGAAAACAATCGATCTCCAGACACTCTATTCTGTTAGTACTTTTTTAAAATTATTCGATACTATAGTTTATTTCTAATTTTTGTCAATAACGCGCAACGAAGTTTTATTACTTTCATTTTGCAATGCTTAATAACAATGACGCTTCTATTACATTCTTTTGGTTTCGACGTTTCTTCATAAATAATGTCACCTTCGAAGGAGAATGAAAATGATTTCGTTTGCAAGTAAAGAGAATATAAAGAAGAGTGTGAACATCGCACAATTTTATCAGCTTATTCTGAAAACAATTCTCCTTCAGCGACGATTCAACTACCCCTGAAGTTATTTCGGATCATTTCTGAACCGTACAGATAAACAGATTATAATAGTTTCGCGAGAACGCAAGATTCCGTTGGCAACGTTGCGGAAAAACTTCCAAAGTATATTAAAGTGGGCGATAGCGCAAGAGTACGGCAGTGAACTGAAAAATGTTAGAGTCGGTGCACAGTTTTCTGAAAGCCATGAACAAAAACCTCGATAGTGTTAACATCAGTAGCAAGGATCATTGGATTTTACTGATCCTCTTCGTTACATTAATTGGAAAAATAATTGGACGCTTTTGAAAGTAATATGATTCAATAGTGACGCGAAAAAAAAAACTATTTACTCATCAAATTATTCATCCGCCTTACTTAATTTTTTTCTGCTACTTCTTGCACAATTTGTGTCGGAACAGAATTTTTTAGCAATAAATTCATACGTTACTTCGACACGGACGAGTATTTCGGTAATTTGGTTCTTAATTTAGGTTCGTTTAACGAGAAATCGTTCAGCTTGAAAACAATTTTCATCCTATACAGTCATAAAAAGAACATAAATGGGTAAAAAGATACGATATTGCTTTGGCTGATTTGTAAAAGCACAATGCGAGAAATATTCGAGATACAACGAGGAGAAAAGAATTGGGCGTAAGGGGAAATGGTCGCCCGTTGTCAGACACGGCTGACGACCGATGTATCGGAAACTCTGTCTTACTGTATCCTATGAAAAGTCGCATCTTTTCAAAGAAACACTTAAATTAACGACTTCCAAGTACTTGACTTGCCACGAATTTTTCAATTACGAATCAATATAATTATCATCGACAAATACAGACACAAGGAGCATTAATTATCGTCCCCTATCTTCCCGCTGGGAAAATTCTTAAGCCCGTTGAAAATTGCGGCAGTAATCGCAGAAAATTCTAGAACATCACGATCCACTAATTCCAATAGAACATTGAAAAATTAATTACCCCATTATTGAAACATTTTGCCGAAGCATCTTCCGACTCATTTCACTCGGGCTACAATACAGCCTTTCCCGATTCAGTAATACAAAGACCACCGCTCCAGTCTCGCCGATAATTATTATCAGTCAGTACTTATTCCATAGCGAAATCGGCAACTACCTTGAAGTAGTGGAAATTCAATTGAAGTAGTAAAGAAGCTCGACTGTATAACGAAAGGGGAATACAGTGGAACAACCCCGATGATTCTTACTGCATAGTCCGGGCAGGGAAGCTAAGCAATCGGAAGCTGATATAAGTTCGAAGACACGCGTGTAGTTTCCGAGCCGAGGTCAGAGGTATGCTCACCTGGCGCCGCCCCAAGTCACGCCTACCTGCGCAATTCCAAGCGTAGGCGGTTACGCCTACGCGTGCACCGACACACGGCCGCGTTCCCACCTACGCGACCTAAATACAGTCTCGTTCGAAAATTTGCTGGACGTTGGTTCACCCCTGAACAATGTCTGACACGATAGCCGAAACCACTTCGACTGCCGTCAATTCGGGTGGGGGTTTATCGAATCGGGGCCGCGCGAATCGTGCGACTTCGGCCGTGGAAACAGCTTACAAAAGCAGTTCCTTCAAACGGGACGTCCCCTGCACGTTTATGTCCTATCGAGGAAAAAATTAATTCAACATTGATAAATAAAATAGATGCTTGAAGGGAAAACGATTCGCAGATGGTTCAGGAGTTTTAGGATCACATTGCGTTGCTGGTTTTTGATTCAGACAATTTAGTTAGTTAGGGGTGCGTGAAACGTGTCCGGGAGAGAGATAGGTGTTCATAATTTATTCAATGAACCCGGTTTCCTAAGTTTGTTCGAATGAACTTAGCATCGTATAGTTCATTCTGAGCATCGACAGACGGAAAAGTGGAAAATTAAGAAATAATAGAGACCCCAATATTTCCAGCAGCTTTCTCTGCTCGGTACAGAAAAGCGTTTACTACGTTCCATTTCTTCGTTCGCAAAAAAAAACGGAATTTCGCCGTCAATGAAACAGCATCCTCAAACATCCTCAAGCATCCTCAAACAACGCATTCAAGAATATATTCCTCGGAGCATCCCTCTCGTCAAGTTCGTTTATTTTCATCATCACTTAATACCATTCTTAACACAGACTAAGTAATCCACCAATTCTCCAACACGAAACGGCGTGAAAATCGGTGACGCGAATCGCACCTGTCAAATTCGTCCCGATCGCGGCGCTATCTTCCTCGCACCAATACGTAGTAACGAACGTAACAAAACTGTCGGGCCGAAGAAGAATCGCCCACCCCTTCGAATTTTGTTCCTCGGCTGTATCGACAGGTAAACGCTTAATGCTCGTTGCCACGACTCAAGGGACACGTACAACCCGTTAGAAGATCGCCTGTGTGTGCACGTCCGCGCTGTAGGTGGAAGGTGGTAGGTGGTAGGCCTACGCCTACCACCCCTTGCGACCGATCACACCGACTCTGCTCCTACTACCCCAGTTCAGGGCGTCGCGAGTTTCGCGAGTTTGCGGAGCGGGTCACCCGGTGACACGTTCCTACGTCTACCCCATACGACCCGGTTTATGGACGTAGGTATGCGCGTTGCACACTCCGACTTGTAACTAGTGAAAAGTTGCGGACTTTAACCTTGGCGAAGTTGCTGAACGATCATCAAGATTCCGTTAAACAAATCGGCGGTCCGGCTGGGACAGTCGAGACGGGATCAATGGATTGACGCATTGTGTTCTAGGACTGTATTTTGTATGTTGTCAATCTCATCGATTAACATAGATTTCGTTGGTTTAATTGAAAACGGGGATTCAGTGTATAGCTTGCGGTATTTCTTGACCCTTCGAACGATTGTTATACGATTCAGAATGAACTGTACGTTCCGTAGTTACGCTATCAATAGTTGCTTATTCGGGGATGTTTATTCCGAGCTTTGTTAACTTGCATTTAGCGGCGTTGTAGTTGGAAGAACTTATTTGAAACGATTCCCAATACTTTTTTAATACACAAGGGAAGAACTAGAATATCTATACAGCAGATTAGTTTTGTTATTTCTCACGCTAATCTGTATATTTACTTGAAATCCAAGAATTATATTTTCCATCTTTTGACCAATTCCTTTGCTCCAGATATTAAACCGTTTACCCCGAGCTGCTTGAAACGACAATTCTGTAACTATTCAATGTCTAATTCGCGTCGGTCAGAATTTTTTTTCCCGCAGCGAAATTCGACAGTTTCATCGCCACTCTCGAATGCCACGTTAAAAACCGGCCTCCAAATAGGATATTCCGCACGGAATCGTGTTTCGTATTGTCCCGTGAAGCACGTGGTCGCGCGTCACCCCGTTTCTCAACGGCGAATCGCGCTAATAGGGGTGTGTATCACGATGTCGGGCATACGTTCGCCCGTTTTAACCTTTCTCTTCCACCTACGCTTATCTGGAGAACGGCGAGGCAACCTTTCCACGGAAACGCACAGAGATAAAAAGGGGAAAAATGTCGAGCGACGCGACGCCTCATTGGACGCGAAAAGTTGCTGCTGCCCGGTAGCGTTTTTAAAACGGGCGTCCTCCGCCATGGAATGTTGCCAAACGATTCGTGAAACTTTCTATTAGAGCGCTCTTCTTTTATTCCTTCTAACTTCGAGTTTCGAAAATGCTTTCCATTCGCCCGTGTTGGGAGAAATCGTTTATTCGGGCAGCGGGTAGTTTCTGCCGGATTGTTGCCGATTTCTGTCACATTTGTTTGGCTGGTTATTGCGTGATTTATTGAGATTTATAGAATTTAGACTTCCGCGTTGTCAATTTTTTTGGAATTTCCATTGATCGATCGCGAAGGATTATAATTGTGAGTAAAATTTTTAGAGTGCCGTTTAATTAAAGCGCGTGTATAGCGAGGATATTATTTATGACATAACTGTGTTTCTGACAGTCCTAGATAATGTTTTAGGAATTGCATAGAACAGTAACTGTGAATGCGTTTTTATCGTATTCGACTATGATTTGTATTTGCAGAGATTATTTTTAATTCGAATTGTTCATTCATTTAGGATGCAGAAGGATCATTCTCTTTTAATTTTCAATGGGTTATTAATAATCGACGACCATTATTCGAGAAGTCTGCAAGAGGATTGAAATTTCGATTTATCTTTCACGTTTCTGGAACGCATGAATAACATCGCGTGCGTTGTAATATCTTTATAATTCAACATGGGACACTCTTAATCCATTAATTTGAATATTATAAGAGAGCCAATTCGATGTTAATTAGTCGCAATCGATAAATATATAATGTTTAATCGTGTTATTAGTAAAAGCAGAAACGAAGCAGTGCATACGTCTGTTTTCGTTGAAATCTCGTCGTTCAACAAATAAATGGAAATTAAAACGAGAACAAGTTACAACAAAATTTTAGGGAAGTATCTTGGTTGATTATTGGAACAATCGTGTTAGCATTAATTAACTATTCCCGCAATTTATAACATTTACACTGCCCTCTAAATACCACAAATCCACGTATGTAAAATATTCATTAATTTTAACTTCTCAGAATATCCTGCGATATTCGTGATTAATTTACCATCGTATTTATATTTTCTCAATTACTCCTTTCAACTTTCAAAAAGTATTAACACACGGGGCAATGCAGCGCTGTCCAGCTAAAAATCAAGTTCCCCAATGTGACGTAAAGACGCACAATCGAACGGAAGCTGACGAACACGTCCGTCGACCAAACTTCCGCAAAAGCGAACGTGGCGGAAACTAGGAATACCGAGAATCATCAGACATCTATTCTGTCGAAGGGAGATATGCAATGTCGCACTTTTACAGTACTTAGTAAGCACCTCGCACAGGGTCCACGAATGCTCATTATAGATCTTTTCACATTGAGACACGGATCTTTTCGCGACAAGCGTTAGCGAATTACAAATCCGACGAGTCGCGATGAAACAGAAAATATAGATATTGTTTGATAATGGATAAACAAGATAATGTAGAAAATGTTTAGTTCATTAGAAGGTTGGTTTGACACATTAGGAACGTTTGTTGCTTTAGGGCTGACAATTAGTGTGCCTTCTTTAGGTTGACGAGTAGAGATATATATTGATAATCGTTGGTGTTTAATGATAATAAATAAATGATAATATATTGATAGGAAGTAGCGATTAACTTTACTTTTTTAGGGGAGAAAAAAAAATTGATGAGATACTTTAGGAAAGTCTGCTGTGATTTGATAATACTCGAGTGATACGTTATCAGTGACAGATGATAATTCATTTCATTTATTTATACTAGACAATTTTTGCCTGTTACGCGAACGTACAGGATCGACGATTCACCGAAACCAAGTGACGATTAGCTCGCCTTTCGAATCAACTAGCTAGACATTAGTCTCTGACCTATACAAAGAAATATCGAGCAAGTGTTACCTACTCATTAATAGTATCGATGGATATCTATTGGAGACAAGTGAGGGTTGACTTTTGTTCTGCGCTGAAAGGATTAATAACAGTGTTACTATAGCACAGCATCGCAATTAGAACTCTTTGCTGAATTCTCCAATTCGTAATTTACCAACAAGCCTCTTCGATCGAGATCTAGCGATCATGTGCCGCAAATTTCCCACCCGTTTCGATATGCATAAACGAAAAATGAAATTAACGAAAAGCATATTAGATATCACGCTTTGTTTCTCACATGCCCATACGTTCTTTTCAGCAAAACGAATTCGATTGTTCCAACTGGTCCTTTAGACGAGACTCGGTCGCCAAATTCATTTCTCAATTCGTTCTTTCTCGTTTGCTCTTAACATCCGCAGGATACGTCCGTACGCTGTACAGGCGCACACGCGCGCGCCCGCGCGCACACACACACAGAGAGACACACACATACACGTGCGTACAAACGCGCAGAAGTACACGCAGGAACGTACGAGACGACACGAGCAATGCAGCGTTCAAATACCTTGAAAGCCACCCTGTAGATCGGAATCTCGCATAGTACTAAACAGATTGTACAACACTTAGCTAAGCTTTCCCTAACGATAAATTACAGAAATTGTGCGAAAGGAAACGAGAAAAAGAGCGAGCGTGCGGGAACAAGTGAGAAAGTGTGGAAAGTGCGTGAGACGTGGAGGTTGGGGAAGAGTATAGGGGGTTCGAGAGGGAGTGGGGCGAAAAGTAGGTATGAACGGGGAGCAGTAGGTCAGCGAATACGGTGAACAAGATAGGGGATGTGAAAAGGAAGGGGGGGGGTGCAGGGGAATGGAAGGGAAAAAGTAAAGAAAAAATGAAAATGAAGTAAAATAACACACAAGCAGAAGTGAGATATTGAGACGAGAGGAACCTACGAGTTGTTATGTTTTCTACAGTAACGTTTGTACCGACTTACAACAATATTTGTACAATATACGATAAAAGGAAAATGAAGTTACGTACCTATACAACATAGGCTACCCAGATGCAATAACTTTTTTAAACGGTATTTAAAACCAAGCCGGGATATTTTTCATACTTGTAACGAAATCGCACGGTCGTACCGCGCGTCGGTCTCGCGACCGCGCCGGAAGTCCGCATGATACTACATCGTTTCGTTTTGTGTGCCAACCAGAGGTTTTAGATTTTTTGCTTTGCAGAAGGATGTGCGACACACGCGCGCGCGACCCGCGTACCCGAATCTCTCGGTCGCGATACAGATCGATCAACGCCCGTATTACCGTTTCGATGTAAGGAAAGAAAAAATAGAAAGAGAAAAAGAAAAACGCAAGGAAAAGAAATCCAGCACACCGCGACACCCAGCGCTGACGTCCAGATCGCTTTGATTTATCGCGTAAACGCTAGTGATTAGTGACGATATGTGACATTGTTAAGAGAAAATTGCGCGTAGCTAGTTTGCCTCGGTCGCCTCCAATTTTTAGGAACTACTCGAACGATCCCGTGTCAGAAGCGAGGCTCTACGAGAGGCGCAGCGTCGTTCGCGTAAACTGTGCACGGAGTTTTCGGAAATATCAATTCGACGTGTATCTTTCGTGTCGAGCGGACGGAGTTAAAGCGAACCATAGAATGGTTTAGGGTTGGGAGAATTTTCGGAAAGATTTCAATGATGCTGCCGTGAAACGCGCAATGATTAGTAATAAATTTGGAACTTCGGGGTTTCATTTTTATGGCTCGTTCTGTTGAATTTAGGATACGGCGCGTGACGTAATAATATTCACAATAAACAATTCGAATGGTGTGTTTTATTTTATTACGGAATATCTTTATTCCAGTGATATTAAGTAACATGAAAAAAATATATATAATTGAAATGACTTTGTTTAAATTGTTACGATTACTAGATGCATTGAAATCATTTCTTACTTGTTTATTTCTATTCTTTATTAATTTGGCCCGAATTTACCTGTCACTTCATCCGATATTTAATTTAGTTCAATTCAATTTAATATTAATTGAGCACAAGTATCGCGCGCCTGTAACTCTCTATCGTTTATTGATTACACATTTCATCATTTTAACATCATTGCAGCATCTTTCCGCTATTTCTGTCACGAGTATATCGAACGAAAGGCGTAATAATCTAAGATCGTGCAAGGACAATTGCTAGAGCGCATGCATCGTCAAAAGTATATGGGAAAAGGTGGCGAAGACAGGAGCGAGATGTTTAAAGGATTTATCTGGCTGTACGTGTCCCGATTCGTTTCTCAGACAGTTGACAAGTTCTTTTCGCGGAAACGTTTCTCGGGACGTGAAAAGTACACGGGCTGTGTCACGTACGGCTTGCGTCAATGTTCAGACGAGCCTCACGGGATATTCCTCGCACCATTGTGCACGATTACGGTGCCATCCATAAAAAAAAGAGCCCGTAAATTAAAAATCTAAATTCGTGTAACCCCACAGAATTTCTTCGATACTTTCGCATCGAACTTTTCCGCCGTAAATTTCCAGGAAAATATCATTTCCCCGCGCAGTACCTACAGTGTGCCGAAAAAGTATTCATACAGCGCAGATTTACTTTCACTCGCAACTTCATTGTTTCGGCGTCACCAAAATGTTGGTGCCGAGACAGTTATTCCCAAAACAATATATATTATTTTAAAGTGTAATAGATGTGCTTCATATCCGTGTGTATTGCTTCGGGAATGATTGTCTTAACGCCAACATTTTGGTGACACCGACGTAACGAAGTTGCTATATATTCTATATTATTATATTATATTCTATATTCTAGATATTCAAACTCCGATTCGTCTTTCGCATAAATTGTTACAAATAGTTCGAATAAATTCCTATTTCGAGGCAAATTTTTTCACACGAACCCGGTTTTTCGACTTTCAAAGCGAAGTGAAAATCGTATTTACTCGGGGAACACCTTGTACGCGCGAGGCATCGCGTGATCCGCCCAGAAGCACTCTAGCGCGACCTTGCCGATCTTAGACGTTATGGCTCGCGATAGGACACGTACATGAGTTATCGAAGCGCGATCATCTCCTCGTGGATAGGAAACGGTAACGCGAACGAGTCGGTGCGTCTCGTTTTCGCGATTCGCTCCTCCGCTGGTGGTCCCAGGCGTGGCAGCGCCGCCGACGGATCGATCCAACGATCGTGCCGGGGACAGGATCGATGCCCCATCGATCGTCGCGTCGA